>CM061551.1:31750886-34688386 GCA_030864225.1 Capsicum baccatum var. pendulum | reverse complement strand
TAATGTGAACACATTTATCACATTCGTTTATCTTAAACCCATTTGCCAACATGGTTTGGTCGAACTTTGCATGCCACTATTTAGGTTCTTGTTTTAGCCCATGAAGTGACTTAATAAGTTTACACATATTCTTTTCTTTATTTGGAAGCAAAAACCTCAAGCTGTTCCATGTAAATTTTGGCCTCCAATTATTTATTTAGGAATGCTATTTTCAAATCCATTTGATGGATTTCAAGACCATATATCTCTTCCAAGGAAATTAACATCTAAATTGATATTATTCTGATTATAGGAGAGTATGAATCAAAGTAATTAAGGCCTTCCTTTTATTTAAAGCCTTTTACTACTAGTCTTGCCTTGTATTTGTCAATAGTACCATCCACTTTTTTTTTCCTTTTGAAGATCCATTTAAAACCTAATAGGTTTATTTCCTAGAGGAAGATCAACCAACTTCTACATATGGTTGCTTAATATTGAATCAATCTCACTTTAGATGGCCTCTTTGCAAAAGGATAAGTCTGAAGATGACATCGCTTCTTTAAATGTTTGAGGCTCATTTTCTAAGAGAAATTTACAAAATTTGATCCAAATAAAGTTGACATTTTTTGACGTTTTCTACATCTTGGATTCTCATTATTATGTACATCCTCACTTGGTTCATCTCGAGGCCGTTTAGACCCTTCACTAGACTATTTATGTCTAGTTCTATACAGATAAATATGTTCAAAGAACTTAGCATTATCTAATTCAATTACCTATTTTCATTGATATCCGGATGTTCGGATTTATGAAGAAAAAATCATCATGCTTTATTACTTTTAGTAGATCCTATGAACACGCAGTCCACTTTCTAAGGTCCTATTTTTAGCCTTTTTCGCATAAGAACTTGAACTTTCGCTAGGCACCCTTACACTTTGAAATATTTCAAGTTGGGTTTTCTTTCTTTCCATTTTTCATATGGAATTGGTTGTGTCTTACTATGGGGCACTCTATTGAGTATTTGATTAGCTATACGGATAGCTTCCCACCACAAGTTTTGTGGTAAACCTAAACTTATGAGTGATGCATTCATTATTTCCTTTAAGGTTTGATTTTTTCTTTATGTAATTCCATTAGATTGAGGTGAATACGCGGCTATAGTTTGACGGATAATTCTATTCTTTACACATATTTTCGCAAAGAGAGATTCATATTCTCCACCCCTATCACTTTTTATCATTTTGATCTTTTTTTCTAATTGATTTTCAACTTTTATTTTATATTTCCTAAATGCATCTATTGATTTATCCTTACTATTTAGCAAATAGACATAATAATATCTGGTGCAATCGTCAATAAAGGTTATAAAATATTTTTTTCTACCATGAGATAGCGTTGACTTCATATCATAAATGTCAGGTGTATTAAGTATAAGGGATTGGAATTCTTTTCAACGGACTTATACGGATGCTTGGCATACTTTGATTCCACACACGTTTGGCATTTTGATTTATTGCATTCAAAGTTCGGAAAAGCTTCTAAGTTAATAATTTTTGATAGATTTTTCTTAATTGATACGTCTTGATCGTTCATGCCACAATTCATTAGACTGAAGCAACTAAGTAGAAATAAAACTTTTATTGATTTCAACTGTCATTTCATTCATTTTGAATAGGCCCTCAGTGAGGTAGCCTTTTCCTGCATACACTTCTTATTTACTAGGTACAATCTTGCCAGAAACAAATACACAATTGAATCTATTTTTATCAAGAAGTGATACAAAAATCAAGTTCTTCCTCTCTAGTACATACAAGACATTGTTAATATCCAATATTTTGCCTAATATCATTTTCAAGCAGACTTTTCCTGTTCCCTCAACTTTTGCAGTTGCGGAGTTTGCCATGTACATCTTATCTTCACCTTGAGCCAGAGCAAATGCAGCAAAAAAATTCTTATTTTCACAAATATGGTGGGTGGCACCAGAATTCATTCACCATTCTCAAGGATTTCCCACCAATTTGCATTTAGAAAACATGACACATAGATTATCCATTTCATTCTTGGATTTAACAATATTTTCTTGGTCCTTCTTTTTGCCTTTCTTTTAGGCATGACAATATGTTGACTTATGGCCAATCTTACCCCAATAAAGCATTTCCCCTTGAATTTCTTCTTAGGTTGATTTCTTTCTTATCTAGCTTTTTTCCATTTTTATGTGTTGTTGTGGTCTTCTTCTACAATGTTTTCTTCACTCATTTCAAAATTTTCTTTCGACCTTCTTTTTACGGCTTTATTATTTTATTCAATGCGCAACCTTACTATGAGATATTCAACTGTCATCTTCTTTCGTTTATGTTTCAAGTAGTTCTTGAAGTCCTTTCACATAGGTGACGACTTCTCTTTTATTGCAGTGACTTGAATGCCTCGTTAACAACCAAAACTTACGCAAGAAGATCGTGGATGATAACTTGCATTTCATGTACTTGAGATACGATAGACTTACTGCCAATCATTTTATACTCAAGGAATTGTGTAACAAAGAACTTCTTGGTTTCAGCATCCTCAATCTTGTATTTTCTTTCTAGCCCACTCCATAACTCTTTTGACATATTCATTCCATATGTTGTATAGGTAATTTGTGAGGCCACTTAGAATGTAATTCCGACATAGGAAAATAGAATATTTCCATGCTTCTATAACAATAAATCTCTCCTGGTCCAAAGTTTCTTTGGGAAATTCTGGAACTTTTTCAAATTTAAATCTTTGAAGAAACAAGGTTGTAAGGTAGAAGAATATCTTCTGTTGCCACCTTTTAAAATCAACAATCATGAATTTTTTAGGTTTCTCTGCTAGTGTCATTGCTTGTGGCGCACTAGTATGACTAGTTGTAGCAATATTCGTTACTGCCATATTTTTCCCAGCATCATTCACATGACTATCATTAGTCATTTCCAATGTCACAAAAAGACAATCAACTTTAGTTTATCAAAATACTAATTTATAAGTTTGTAGAAACTTTTAACACTACTCGTTTCTAGTTTAAGGATGAAGGTCTTATGTCTTCTAATCGTCAACCGAATGACCTTTAACTTGTGATGAAGTTTTTATTTCTTTAAATCACTTTTTAAGTTCAAACAGAGTAGAAAGTATAAAGATTTAATCTCCAAAATCCAAACAATACAGATTATGAAGATTAATTCCTTAAGATTGTTGTTTCGGGTACATAATCTGTATTTTATACACTAAACATCAACACAAGTTCTAGACTATTTAAAGAGTACTTATGAAGTTTTTCAACACCTTCAACACAATTTCAATATGAACTATCAAAGAAGTGTGTTATATATAAGAAATAAGTTAAACAAAAATAAAGTCATGTCCTTCAAATTCATGGAGTATCCTTAAGGAATTAATTCCCCTCAATTACCCGAGGTTGTGGAATTTTTTCTCCTAAGATAAAATGACTTACAATCCAACAGTAACTATATCTTAAACTATTAGATTCTTTGAACTCACTCAATGGGAGATGATCACAATGAGTTTTTAGAAGACAAAAATTGTTTTTCAACTCTCAAAATTAAGTATTTACCTGAGGAATAGATTGATTGTATTTTTGTTATGGAAATTTAGATTGTCAAACCCGTAGGTTAATTTTTAGGTTCCTTGGTGTGCCAAAAATAGAATGGGAAGGTTGTTCCTTAGCACCAAAGGGGGAGTTTATTTCCTATCTTAGAGCTTAGAGGTTAATCTCTAAGGGTTATCTTTATCACTTAGTTTGGGTTAAAGATTCTAACTCAGAAGGTCCTTTATGTAGTCAGTTTCAGTATTTAAAGAGTTTCCAGAGATCTTTCCAGATGATATTCCAGGTGTTCCTCCGGATCGAGAAATAGAGTTTGGTATTGATTTTCTTTCGAAAACTTGTCCAATTTCTATTCCTCCATATAGAATGGCTCCGGATAAGTTAAGAGAACTCAAGGAGAAAATCAAGGATCTTTTAGGAAAAAGGTTTATTCGTCCTAGCATTGGTCCATGGGGTGCACCGGTGTTATTCATGTGCACGAAGGATAGTCCTCTTTGTATGTACATTGACTACAGGCAATTGAATAAGGTAATAGTCAAGAACAAATATCCTCTTCCTTGCATAGATAATCTGTTTGACTAGTTACAAGGTGCCAAGTTTTTTTCCAAGATAGATTTTAGGTCTTGGTACTATTAGTTGAAGATTAAGGAGGTGGATATCCCTAATATAGCTTTTCGCTCTTGGTATGGGCATTGTGTATTTTTAGTGATCTCATTTGGATTGACAAATGCCCTAACAACATTTATGGATTTGACAAACAGGGTGTTTCAGCAGTATTTGGGGTTTTTGATCATTGTAATTATTAATGATATTCTAGTGTATTCAAAGAGAGAGGTGGATCATGATAATTACCTCCGTGTAGTACTGCAGACCTTAAAGGAACAACGGTTCTTTGCCAAGTTTTGTAAGTGCGAGTTTTGGTTGAATATTGTAACTTTTTTGGGTTATATCATTTTTAGTAAAGGGATCATGGTGGATCCACAGAAGGTGGTTGTGGTGAAGAAGTGTCCTAGACTTGCGACTCCATCTGATATTCAAAGCTTCTTGGATTTAGTCGAGTATTATAGGTGATTTGTAGAGATTTTTTCATCGATAGTTTCTTCTTTGACTAAGTTAACTCAGAAGAAGGCTAAGTTTTCTTGGTCAGATGTGTGTGAGGAAAGTTTCAAGAAGTTGAAGGATAAGTTGACTTTTACTCTAGTTCTGACCTTGCTAAAAGGCAATGATGTGTTTGTGCTTTATTGTGATGCATCTTAAGTTGGTCTTATTTATGTGTTGATGCAGCATGGGAAGGTGATAGCCTATTCCTCCAGGTGGTTGAAGGACATAAGAAGAACTATTCTACTCATGAGTTGGATTTGTTGTCCATTGTGTTTTCTTTGAAGATATGGCCGTATTATTTGTATGGTTTTCATATAGATATCTTTTTGAACACAAGAGTTTGTAGTATGTGTTCTCATAGAAAGAGCTTAATATCAGGCAAAAATTATAGCTTGAGCTTCTCAAGGACTATGATATGAGTCTTCAGTACCACCCAAGTAATGCTAACGTAGTTGGTGATGCTTTTAGTAGGTTGTGAATGAGTAGTTTGGCTCACATGGAAGAAGGGAAATGAGAATTAGTAAAGGATATTGACCATTTGGCAAATCTTGAGGTTCGTCTCTTAGACTCCAAGGATGGTTGTGTGATGGTGCAAGAGATGGTTCGATCATCTCTTGGTGTGGATATTAAAGAGAAGCAAGGGTTGAATTCTGCCTGGATAAAAATCAAGTGTAGCATTAGTGGGCAAAAGGTAGCAGATTTTGAGATTAGCGGTGATGGTACTTTGCATTACCAAGGGAGGTTGTGTGTTCCTGATGTAGATTATTTGTGGCAAAGGATCTTAGCTGAGGCACACGAGTCACACTATGTTGTTCATCCTGGTTCTACTAAGACGTACCATGATCTTAAGGAGATCTATAGGTGGAGTGGCATAAAGTAGGACATGGTTGATTTTGTGCCCAAATACATGATGTATCAATAAGTTAAGGTAGATCATATGAGGCCTGGTGGGTTGTATCAAGAAATTGAGTTTCCTGAATGGAATTGGGAGGAGATCAATATGGATTTCATTACCAGTCTTTCTTAGTCTCAGAACTAAATTAATTCAATTTGGGTCATCTTGGATAGGATGATAAAGTCTGCACATTTCATGCCTGTGCAGACTAACTTTTTGGCTGAGAATTGTGTGAAGCTTTACCTTCAAAAGATTATAAAACTGCATGGGGTGCCTATTTTGATTATTTCCGATCACGATACGTAGTTTACGTCCCACTTTTGGCGGTCTTTCTAGAAAGGGTTGGGGACTAAGGTTAGTCTGAGTGGTGCTTTCCATTTGCAGTTAGATGGGTAGGCAGAGAGAACTATTTAGATATTGAAAGATATGCTTTGAACCTATATGATTGATATGGTGGCAGTTGGGTGGAACATCTAACTTTGGTAGTGTTTACTTACAACAATAGCTATCATAAGAGTATTGGTATGGCTTATTTTGAGGTGTTGTATGGTAAGAGGTGTATATCTCCTATTAGTTGGTTTAAGATCAGCGAGACTGACTATTTTGGTTCGGATTTGGTTTGTCAAGCTATGGAAAATGTAGAGGTGATTCAGGATAGGATCAACGCCACCCAGAGTTGTCAAAATCCTATGCATATGCTAGGCGTAGAGACTTGGAGTTTGCAGTTGGGGATAAGATTTTCCTTAAGGTGTCTCCTATGAAAGGAGTAGTACGGTTTAGCAAAAAAGGAAAGCTCAGTCCTTAGTACATTGGTCATTATGAGATTTTGCGAAGAGAGGGCAATGTTGCGTATGAGTTGGAGTTTCTATCTAGCTTGAGTTTGGTTCATCTGGTATTCCATGTTTCTATGCTGAGGAAGTGCGTTAGTGATATGTCTTTGATTATTACTTTGGGGGGGGGGTTGGATATCTCAGATTCTCTATCTTATGAAGAGGTTCAGGTTGAGATATTGGATAGGTAGGTTCATCAATTATGGACCAAGGATATGGCTTTGGTTAAGGTTCTATGGCGGAAACATAAGGTGGAAGAGGCCACGTAGGAAACAGAAGAGGACATAAAGTCCAAGTATCCGCTTTTGTTTTCTTCTCCTGATATATGTGTTGAAAGTATATGTTCTTGAACACATCTTTATTTTCTGAGTTTGTTAAAGGAAAAGTTTCATATCTTGCATATTTGCTTTCCATTTTGTGAACATAAGAGTAGAGATATCAAAAAGGTAGGATTGATGTTTGATAATGCAAATAACTTTGTGTGTGGTTACCCCTACCTTATCCATTATTCGGGGACAAATGTTCCTAGTGGGGGAGACTAAAGCATCTCAGGTTTGCACCCTCTGAAAATTTCATAGAATCCCATTCTTCTACCAGGGATACAGATCGTATGCTGAGGTTAGAACTTAGGTGGATGAGTCATATACTGGAGAGTTTTTGATCCATGGCTGAGGTTTGGTTACAATCGGGTGGGTATCAATCGTAAGGGAGGTTACGACTCATATGGAGGTCAGTCGTGACCCTATGTTGGGTTTTTATTAGATTTAAATGGGGGTATTCTGGATATTTCCGTACTTAACCAATGAGGATCCATGACTTCTAATACACTTAGGAGGTTATTTACCCTATTGTTTTATTGTTAAACTCTTAGAAACTCTTCTTAAACATATCATAATTCCCTCAAGAGATTTTGGGACAAAGAGATAGGGTTTTAAGGAAGGGGTTACTTTGGGGCTTTTCTTGGTTAATTCTTTACATCAATCTTCTTAGTTTAAGGCATGACTTCCGTAGTTGTATTTTCAATTAACGGCATGGTTACATGGTTGGGTTCATGGTTTTTCTCTTTCATGATTATGGCTTTCAACTATTGATTTGGGGGTTTTGATGTTAAAAGCTTGGTTATGATTTCATACAGTTTTAATTATGTTTCTATGCATTAACGATGGTTTTGGAAAATTGAATTGCATGGTAATGGTTTAATGGTAATGGAATTTGGTTTTGGTTACATTATGCCCCTAAGGTGTTTGAGAAAATGCTTATAAAGATATGTTTATTGCATTGGCTTATTTTAAATGAACTCTTGCTTGTTTACGACTTATGCGTGAAACCTTAAATGTTTTTAAATAGTTTACAAAGTCTTAAAGCTAATTGTTTATTCTTGTGGAGAACATGGTATTCTGCTAAGAGCTTTAATATGGCTAATGATAAGGAACTTGAATGTCCCCTTAATCTAAATGGTTTGGCTATAGATAATCTTGTAAGTATAGTGGTATGATGATACCACTAGTTTATTGAATAGCCTTAGTTAATAAATAGATAATTGGATTGTTTGTTAATGGTTTTAATTGGGCATTAACGGCAGGGTGTGTAATCTAAGCCGTGGAAGGCGGTGGTCCCGGGGGTATCAAAACCCAAAACTCATATTTGCTGATATGAGGGGTCTTTGATGGCCACGTGCGAGTGTCACACTTATATTAGATAGATGTACTAGTCATCCCAGGGATATTGCCTGGTCGTGTAGCTATACTTACTGGGATGAGATGAACCCATATGGACCCTGGGTGGTAGGACGGCTAAGTTGCATAACCCAGGTAAATGTTTTAGTGGCATGTTAAACCCGGTCCCTTTTCCCAACACTTATATATATGTATGGTTTTTTGTATTGGATGGTTTTAACTTGTATTTGATAACTGGCATTACTTTATCCTTATCCCGAGTTTAATGCTAGTGTTCACCCACTAACTCGTCTACTGGCGGATGTATAACCACGCTATGCAGGAACCAGCTGTTCGACTCCTCTTTCATAGTACTTGATTTGGGGATAGCTTATTGGACTGAAGTGGTGATCTTCCATCATGCTGGGCGTTCTTAGATATTTTACTTTCTCTTCGGATATTGATTTTGGCCATAGTTGGGGGCATGTCCGAATCAGATATTTGTATTCTTTTGGATAGAGGCTTTGTGGTACTTCTGGGGGTTGGTATGGGTGGAATCGGTATTGGTGTTGGCCTTGGAATTAAAATAATATAGGAGGCTAGCATCGTCGAACATAATTTCTCACCGTTCCATCGCATTACATTTTGGGTTTGATTATCATATTATGTTTGATACTTTCTAAATGGTTTGATATGGAATGAATGGTTTGTTTAGTATGGTTAGACTCGGTTGGGTTGGTCATGATTGTGACCCTATCCCAGAGTATTCATGACAGCGTTACGTAATCTTGTTATATGCTCAAAGTTCAGCTCGTCCAAGGCTGTATAGGGTGGTTTAGTTGGGTTAACTGGGCGGTCCTCGATCTTAGTTGGATTGGGATGCCCATTACGACAAGGCCCCGGTTCGGGCTGCATCATGTGCTTTAAGTAAAATAACAATGAGGGAGGATTAACATGCCTAAAATGCCAAGGAATTTTGAAGAGATTGCACCTTTAAAACCCTAGATGACCACTTTCTTTGAAACGCTAGCATTAGCTTGAACAGAGAGTTTGATAGAGATTTTGAGAGTGTTTTATTGGGAATGATGTGTTAATGAAGTCCCAAGGATGGTTTTAAGAGTGGTATCAAATGGACTTAAGGTGGGAAATGTCTAGAATACCCTCTAGTTATAAGCTGTAAAAAGTCATCTTTGGTTACAAGTCAAGCCATTGACTCGTTACCAGATCACACGACTCGTAGCATTGATTCGTATCTTAGATAGTGAGTTGAAAACCAGTACACTGTCCACCTTATGACTCCATGGTGACATGACCCAAATTAGGTCTTTTTCGTGATGGGTAATATCAAGTCCATCCTAGACCAGAGATCACCCCCGATACCCAACCCAACCGACCAACGCATATACCTTGAGTTAGATGAACTCAAAACATATATCAAGATAGAGTAATTACCATGTAATGACTTTGGGATAAGTCTATATCTGAGGCCAACCCAACCAAGTCAATCCATCCAATAGCTGAAACCACTAACCATACCAAAACCATAAACAAAAATGAAAATGATAGCCCAATGTATATATATTTAACATGATCAATCCATACCTAAGTCCACAGTTATCCATATAAAGCCTCTAAACCAAAACCAAAGGGTATCTAGTCGGGGCATGCTCCTGACTATAGCCAAAAACCAAGTCTACAAAAAGACAAATATATGTAAATTAATCCATTACATGAAAAGGAAGCTTAGCACTTCAATCCAACACCGGATATTCTAGAATCGAATCAATGAGCAGGGGGAGTAATATGGTCGGTTGCTACATTGCGTGGGGATACAAACGTCCAAAGATGGGTTAGTGGGTGAATGCTAGCATGCACTCGGGATAGGGAGAAAATAATACCAACCTTTAAAACCAAGTAAACCAACGATATGCATTCATAACCATACATACATATATATATATATATATATATATATATATACCCATGTTGGGAAAAAAATTGGGTTTATTATGCCTTTAAAACCATTAACCTAGGTATGTGTAGCTTATTCATCCTAGAAGTATCCACGGGCTATATGGGTCTAGTGTCACCCCCTGGAAGGGCCCCGATTCGTGTAGCCGCATGAACTAGAGACACCATAGGAGTAGGGGATTCTCATATACCCTTCCCTCTCCATGCTACATATATACAAGTGTTAAGGGATTCCCATGTACCCCTCAAGTATAGGGTCTCCATGCCCAATCCTCATGTCGGCAAACATGAGTTTCCAATGCCCATTTTTTGGATTCACACCTTCACAGTTAGCTATCACACCCTGCCATTATTGCCTAATTAAAACCGTTACCATCTAACCAAATGATTATTCCATTTATTTTAACAAGGCTATTCTAAGTGGTACCATCATACCGACTATATTTTGTAAGCAATGTCCTTAGCCAACCATAAGGGATTACCATGTACCCCATAGGTTATATCACTAAGTTTACTTGGGGGATTCCCATGTGCCCTTCAAGTACATCATTATTAAGCTTACCTGGGGGATTCCCGTGTACCCCACAAGTATTTCATTATTATGCTTTGCTTGGGGGATTACCTTGTACCCCACAAGACATTCAACATTCAAACCAATTCCATCATTTCATTCACTTGGGAGATTCCAGTGTACCCCACAAGGTTTTAGTTCAAATCAATTTCATAGCCATCTAGGCTTTACCATTTAACAACTCACAACCATTCACACCATTTAAAACAATTCAAAAACCTTTAAACCATTTAAATCATTCAAACAATTGAAACCATGCAAAACAATCCAAATCCATTTAGGGTTCCATTACACAACCATACCATGCAATAGTTCCAATGAAAGTTCAACAATAAAGTAAAAACATTCTCTTAAGCATTTTATCTAACATGTTGACGTCATACCTTTACCAAGACCAAAACGCAAGCATAAATAATCAAAATAAGGTTTATCCATGACCCATTTGTTAAACCACAACCAAAAAATACCCACATGTGCAAACCATCATCAAAAACACGTGACAACATAATTTAAACCAACATTCAACAATATTCATCAAAACTCTCAACCTATGTTTCCAAGACCATCATTTATGATTCATAAGTCAATGTTTAAAACACATTAAATCATGCCTTTAGTTGGAACTAACAATGAGGAAAGTACTACATTACTTATACAAGAAGATTCCGGAGAGAAACTTGACTCTTGATCCCTTTAAAGAACACTTGTAGAAACCCTACCCTCCAATCTCCAAAAGTGAGTTTGAGAGAGTGTTTTTAAGTGTTTCTATTCTTCAAAGTGTGTTCTAAGAGGCCACCAAGGGTTATATAACATGGGGACATAGGGGTTTGAGGTGGGAAATGTCCGAACAACCTTCAGCTTAAAAGCTGAAAACCAAGTCCCAGGAGGGTACGACCCAACTCCCTAAGTCGTACTCTAGAGTACAAGTGGTACTCTAACTCATAACCTCGATCCCACCATGGTCCCCTATACTAACCATTATATGACCACCTAGGTCTAAGTCATATCTTAGAGTACGAAAAGTACCCATAAATCGTATCTTGGATAGATACAATTAGACTAGTCCACAAGCTTCATACTACTTGGCATCATACACCTCGTAACCTTCCATGTGACTAGTATAATGTTGAGTCATACCTTGGAAAGAACCTTACCCAAATACACTGCGTATCATAGTCCCACTTGTAACTTGACCCAATGACTCATAGGTTCTAGTGTAAGCAATATAGTACCCAAATAGGTCAGACACTGGACAACATATGACTTCACCTCATGACTTGTAACCTATCCTTAGGGCTCGTAGTGGCCTCTCATCCTCAGAGCAGAGTTAAGCCACTAAGTTACTGATTTGGTTAAAGTCCATCCTAATAACTCCTCACTAGCCTTAATGACTCATATCATGAAGTCATAACCAAGACAGAAAATCTAACCACCATCCATTGAACACTTTACGATTATGGTCACCTGACCCGTCGACACCATACGACTCATATAGTCATGTCTTAATCAAAGCAGTGAGCTCAAAGCTCAAGAAATTTCCAAGGGCCAAAATTTAAGGTGTTTTAGTTCTCGCCCACTTGGATCATTCATCCTCAAATGATGGGACAAGGCATCGACTAGAACGATTAAACTCCAAACATCTCTACTCTTACCTTTAACTAAGTCAGAAAACAAAGATGCCAAGGAAATCAATTTTTCCTTTAACAAAGTTAGAAAATAAAGATGCTAAGAATAACACATATCTTATGCACAATTTTTCAGAGCAAAAAACAAGAATAGATAGTTGAATTTTATGTCCTCTTTGGATTCCTAAGTTGCCTCTTCGACATTGTAGTTCCTCCATTAAACCTTACTGAAGCTACGTCCTTCGTTCGCAACTAGCGAACTTCCTGGTCCAAAATTTCAATAGGGACTTCTTGTAAAACAAGGAATCTGAAATACCAATATTCTTGATAGGCATAAGCAACGATGGATCACCTACATACTTTCTCAACATAGACACATGGAACACCAGGTGAACGAAGCTCAAACTAGAGGGCAACTCCAACTCATATGCAATATTTCTAACTTTTCTTAAAACCAAGTACGAACCAACATACTAGGACTAAGCTTCTCTTTCTTCCCAAACCACACAACCCCTTTATGGGAGATATCTGCAAGAACACCCTGTCCCCAACTCAAACTCTAACTTTCTATGCCTCAAATTCGTATAGGACTTTTGAAAACTTTGGGCAGCTTTGAGCCTATCCCAAATCACCTCATCTTCTCCATGGATTGATGAACCAAATCCATGCAAAACATCTCTGTCGTACCAATCTCAAACCACCCAATAGGAGACCTCTACCTCCTATCATACAAGGCCTCAAACGGGGCCATTCTAATTCTTGAGTGGTAGCTATTATTATAAGCAAACTTTATTATAAGCAAATGCTTAACCCAACTACCACCATAGTCAATCACGTAAGCTTGGAGCATATCCTACAATATGTAAATAGTTCTTTACATTTGCCCATCCGACTGCAGGTGGAAAGCCATACTAAGACTCACCTTAGTCTCTAAACTATTCTAAAATAACCGTAAAAAGTATAATGAGAACTGAGAACCAAAATCTTACATAATAGAAACAGGCACCCCATGCAACTTCATAATTTTCTCTATAAACAATTTGGCATAATCCTCTACTGATAAGTTTGTCCTTATTAGCAAAAAGTGAGCAGACTTAGTCATCCTATCCATGATGACCCAAATTGAATCAAATTGATTCCAAGACTGAGGATGACCGGTAATGAAATCCATATTGATCACTTCCCACTTCCAAACAGGAAACTTAATTTCTTGGTACAACCCCCTAGGCCTCAAGTGCTCAAAATTCACTTGATGACACACTAGACACTTAGCTACAAAGCTAACTAAATCCCACTTCATATTCTTCCACCAATAGATTTCCTTATGAATATGATACATCTCGTCAAACCAGGATAAATGGCGTAACATGACTCATGAACCTCAGCTAAGATTCTCCCTCTCAACCCATCTATATTGGGAACACACAGTCTATCTTGGTACGACAAGGTACCATCACCACTAACCTCAAAGACCATCACTTTATGCCCATCTATATCTCTTTTAATTTGCATCAAGATAGGATCAAATACTTGCTTTTCTTTTACCTAAGCACCAAGAGATAACTTCACTACCTCTTGAACAAACACACTATCATCTTTTAAGTCTAAGATTCAAACTCCAAGGTTAGGCAAGTGGTGAATATCTTTCACAAAATCTCACTTCCTTTTATCCACATGATCTAGAAGAGCATCAATAACCATGTTAACTTTATCTAGATGGTAGTGAAGGATCATATAATAATCCTTGAGAAACTTAAGCCATCTCCTTTGCCTGAGATTTAGTTTCTTTTGAGTGAACACATACTACAGGATATTATGATCTATAGAGATATCCCACATGCACTTCATATAGATAGTGATGCAAAATTTTAAATGCGAACACCACAACCAATAACTCCAAGTCACGAGTTAGATAATTCTTCTAATGTACCTTCAATTGTCTAGAGGCATAAGCTATCACCTTGCCATGCTGCATCAAAACATAACCAAGCCCCATATGTGACACATCACAATAGACCACAAGACTATCAGTGCCTTCAAGAAAAGTCAAGACCAGAGTCGAAGTCAACTTATACTTCAACTTCTCAAACTACCCTCACAAGCATCAGAACACAAGAACTTTACCTTATTAATTAACATAGTCAAAGGGAACGTTATAGTAAAAAATTCTCCAAAAATCTCCTATAGTAACCAACTAAAACCAAGAAGCTCTAAATATTGATTGGAGTCGTGGGTATAGGCCACCTCTTAACTAATGAAATTTTTTGCGGATCTACATGATCCTTCCACTAGATATGACATGACCCTAAAAAGTGATAGAATTCAACCAAAATTTGAATTTCAAAGATTTTCCATACAACTGCCGATCTTTCAGGGTCTGCAACACAATACAGAGGTGATCGCTGTGATCTACCTCACTCATTGAGTAAAGCAGAATATCACAAACGTATCCAAAAACTAATGAAAGACCCTATTTATCAAGTCTATGAATGCCATTGGGGAATTAGATAATCCAAAAGGCATGACCAAAAACTCAAAATGCTTACATCGAGTACAGAAGGCATTCACAACCCAATTTCTCAGATCATGATGGCACCTACCATAATCCACCAGTAGGCAAGCCAACCCGTAGTCTAGAACGACTAGTAATGTACTACTTATTAATATAATAAAAAGAATGTAGAATAAATTAAATAAAGATCAATAGATAATAGAATCCCAAAACCGGGTGGTATCTGTACAAGAGCTTCAAATATCATAAGAGTACAAAAGTAAAATAATAATGTAAATACACTAATACAACTTATCTCTAAACATAACATAGAGGTTAGTCTAAAAAAATAGAGAGATAAGTAATACTCTAAATGTTAGGAGCTCTCTTTAAGTCTCTGAACCATGGCTGATCTGCATGATGCACACATCAACGATGATAACTTGTACTAAGATTTGTAGGCTACTGAAGTGTAGTATGAGTAACAAATGAATGGTACTTAATAGGCCACTTCCAACTGAGCTCCAAGATTAAGCAGATATAGACAATATATAAATACAATGGAATCTACACCCAAGAGTTCGGAAATTATACAACAAACTATTGAGAATAATAAGGGACAAATATCCTATTTAAACCCAAGATTCTAACATAATAAGACTAAGAAGTATCAAGGTGGACTTTCTATTCCAGCCACAATCAGTAAATGTCAATGTTATACCTATATCCCAGGATAAATATGAATGAAGAGGGAATATATATATATATATAGAGAGAGAGAGCAATATAAAAGGACAAAAAATAATAAACAATATGTATAAATGAAGAAAAGGATATACGGTAGTGCCATAACTTTATATAGCTATATATATATATCCATATAAACATGAGGTCATCTCAAAGAATAACCTAGACCACCATATCATCATTTTAGGACCTCATTATAATACTACCAGGATTTAATGCTATCATACTCAGGGATTCTAATCCACATGGCTAGACATGAAAAAATCATGCACAACAAAATGTTCGAACAACCAAATACCTAGCCGAGCCTATGAGTACCCCTGCCGCCCTAGACTCGAATGGTTCAATCAATATACAACAACACAAGGAATACTCTTCACCTATATCTGTGCAACTATCCCATACCGGCTGATAGACATAGGTGCATACTGGTGATTGGCGATGTACATACAGAAATGAATGCAAAGTATACAATCATATTAGAATCACATCATCATAACCATCTCTATCATAAATATTATCATCATGACCATCATCAGTGTAATAAACCTCTGGACTTGTCGGGTATCAATACATTATCATAGTATTTTTTAGACATGCTAGGTATCAATATCATCATCACAATATCCTTCAGCCATACTAAGTGTTAATATATCATCACAATATTCTCTATCCTTGCCGGGTATCAATATATCATCATAATATCCTCTGGACTTGCCATGTATTAATATATCATCACAATATCCTCCAACTTTGTCGGGTATCAATATATCATCACAATATCTTCCAGTCTTATCGGGTATCAATATATCATCATGGACATCAATACACATATATAAGTTTACATATAATAGGTGCACAGGCTCAAGATGTGGAATAAGGAGGGTAAATCTACAAGCCTATTAGTACACTCATAATCATAATCATATCATCATAAAATATCTAACTTGTCGAGACTACCCAACTATTCAATATTAGCTAATCAATGCTTATTATCATTAAACCACTAGTTATCTAGTTTTCACATGACCTCAGTTATTAGTCTAAACATTATCCTTCACATAATCCTTATTCATAGGATAGAAGCTAGTCATTATTAATAAGCAGTCAACACCCAACATCTAGTAAAGTTTCATCACTAGGCCATAATCACTATTTATCCACTAATCAATATTATCAACTTATCATCCTATATCCATTAATCATTATTAGTCAACATATTACTATTTATCATCTAACAATCTTTTATTAGCTAACACCATTCATTAACTACCCTTTGTTTACCAATAATTCCATGTTTACCAACTATTTATTGTTATTAACTGCTTGTCTCTTATTATCTGACCGCATTGATACACTCTTCTCATTTAACAACTAATCAAAATCATAAACTAAGTCATCAAGTGCTACAGTCACTTATTGGATAACTAGCTACCATATAACTTAATCCTTAATCAGGAAGGACAGTCATAAGATCGTATTTTAATTACAATCGCATTATTTAATAATATAATACTTATGAATGTACTAAATCTATGCATGCCATCACCAATATTAAATTAGTGGAATATTATGCACCATACCACATCTTTCTCTATCCCATACCAGAGAGATGTGTATACAAACCATATATAAATATATTCATAAACTGTAATCATATCTTTTTTAAGGATAAACATTTCTTGGATATCTAATTAATATCATAACACGGTCCTCGATCCAGTAATATATCTTGAATAATCATAATATTATAATCAAAGTCTTCAACCTATACTCATATCCAAACACATATCGATAATCATATTTATAAGTCGTAGCATATCTCTAATCATCTCACATATAGGACATATCCCACATATAAAAGGCATAATATAAATAAGCATGTAATAATATCTCACATAGAAGTCATCTCACATGTAGGAGTCATGATATCAATAAGTACATAATCATCTCTCACATAGGAGGCATCTCACATCTAAGAGGCATAATATCAATAAGTATATAATCATCTCTCATATAGGAGGCATCTCATATCTAAGAGGCATAATATCAATAAAATTATAGTACATATCTGTAGGTCCAAGAACTATAGTTAAAAAGAGATAGCATCTCTATAGGCCCAACATCATATATAAGAAGAATATTATCTCTAAGAACCTAACATTATGTCTAAGAGAGAATAATATCTCTATGATCTAAATGTCAAATCTATTAGGGAATAGAAACTCTATAAGTCAGACATCATATCAAGAAGGAAGTAGTATCTCTATAGGGCCAAATATCATTATTTGAGGAAAATGCATCATCATCCAATAAGCCATGGAGTAAACTTATACTAAGATTTACTATCCTCAACCATGTTTAACATCTGCAACTAAGTCCACAAGGTTAACACAAGACTTGGCCTAAGTTGGCCGGATAATCCCATTTCTAATCCACAATTTCAATATTTAGGCACGCTATGCCCCAAATTAGGCTAAGGTATTAGTTCAACTTCAAGATGTCAAGAAAGCCATAACCAATCCTAAGATAGGAACTTCATCTAGAAACAAGGGAATTTAAGTCAACTCTACCTAATTCACAATTTTAATACTACCACACTAGTCTAATAAGATAAACTAGACTAATCAGGCTTCCAACTCTAAAACCACATCCCAAACCTAGCATCATATCATATCCATAATATAAATAATCTAAACTAGGAAGAAGGAAATAGAGTTCTTAAGGGTTGTAAACATACCATCTTACGAGCCCAAAAACCTCATCTAATCCCCAAACCTCAACAATCAAGGCTAAGTTGTTCTATGCATAATCAAGCATAATATCCATAGTCACACACAATATATATCACATATTATCTAAGAAGAAAAGTAGACAGAAGCCTACCTCAATGCCAAAATGGAAAACCTCACTCTACGCACCATATGCTCTTCTTCACTTCACAATCCTCAAAATATCGTCATGCTATCAAAAATATAATCTACTTGTTGATATGAGTCTAACGATACCCATATTGTACTATTGTACTTCCAATCTAAAAATACCTCAAAAACCCCAAGTGAGTACCACATAGGGAAAATGAGTTTTCGAGGCCAACCCAATGTTCACACATGAACAAGGAATCATAACCCTCAAGAAATTGGTGAAAAATAAGCATACTTTGGGCTAAAATAAATCCCTAAGCTAAATTGGGATTTTGACCCAAACTAGGAAATTCAACAATGAATTCAAAGGATTCTTACCATAAATTTGAAGCTAATCACAATAAAAGATGATAATTATGCTCCCAAGTCACCCACTATGACCAATTTGTGATTAGCACACCATATAAGGGTTTCTAGGTCTTATTGGGGAAAGAAGATAGACAATTCTCATCTAAAATGGGAATCTAAATAACCCTTCCCAGGCCCTCCTCTAGGGCTGTTATGAACCCACATATGCTATGATCATGAAATCACGATCCCGAGTCTCTGTCCGCGATCAAGGTCCTTTGTTGTATTATATGACAATTGAGACTTGGAATTTGATTCCAAGTTTTAGCTAATGCCTCAGGATGCATATGGAATCCAATTTTCATAAATGATGTATGCAACCATACTAAATTTGACATTTCAGAAGCGTTGGCAAAGTCAAATTTTCAATCTGAGGTTGTTTTGACCAAATATAGGTCCCATACCTAAACTCTTAAATTTTTAACTTTCTGATCGATAGGTCAAGATGAGCTTGGGTGCATTGGGACTCAAACCAAAGGACTACCAAGCCTAAAATAGATATTCCAAATCTGCTGGCGTATTTGGAATTCATATTCAAAATTTTTTTATGATGTTTTTGCTCAGTGGCTATTGGAAACAACAACGACTTTTAAATAAGGCATTGGTTCTAAAAATCAAATGAACTACCCAGTGAATGAATCGTCGATCCCAAAAATTCATAAATGACTTGGGGAAGCTATGTAGAAGCTCAAACGGTGAAAATAAGAGTAAATATAAAAATGATAGAAAGGGTCATTACATTATCCACTATTAAAAGGACTTTCATCCCTGAAAATTAATGAATAGAAAGAATCTCAAAAGTTTGAAGGGATGAAATATGAAGACTGCATTCTCTAAGCATGACTTACTAGATAACCTCAGTAGGGAGAAATTGCTTCTAAGTAATTTTTCCACAGGTATCCCTTTTTCAACCAGTAGTGTCATACTTTTTCCAAATAGCCAAAACTCAACTTAATCACTAACTAGCCTCAAACTAAACCAAGAAGAATGATACACACATATCTAAAAAAAATCACGTTGATACTATATCTATATCCACATAAATAAACAAAGGATCATCCAAGCCAAAGCCAACATAAGTCATGAGTCACGCCACTAAATCAAAATCTAAATATGGCATTCCTTTACCATTTTGCACATGCTATCTACTTCAAGCCAGGAGGAAAATCAATTTAGTCTAGCCCATGCAGTACTATCATAAAGAACTCAAGGAACTAAAGTTGATCCACTAAAATTCAATATAGAAGACATGAGTATAAGCTCATAAGCCATAGTCTAGGCATACAAATAGAGATAATCGAGGAATATAATCCACACCAATATTGTATATCCTAATTTTAGATATCTCATTTACCGATAATGAATTCATACTAAATCCAACTCGAGTATATAACTTTCACCAAGTAAATCATCTAAAATTCCCAAAGATAATTAAAATGTCAGATCAAAACTAAAATAACCAATACAGGACCCTTGGGCTATCATCTGAACACTTATCAACTATAATCCAACCGACATCAAGAACTCTGAATAGGTAATCATAAAGTAGGATCAACCAGTCTACAAATAAAATCTAAGCAACAACAAGTCTAGAATAAAAATTACACAAAAAATCTATCAACACTAAGAAGAAATATCAATACCAAGGATGGATTGCTTGATCTCACCTACTCAACTCAAAGTTGAAGATGGGTAGACATTATTTAAACAACCTAGGTTTGGGACCCATGGAAAATTTCCTGGATTTTTAGATTTTGGGTGACATATGACTTGTGGGTACTAGTCGTATGATGGGGTATGGTTGGTATGATCTTGGTTGTATGATAACCAGTGTTGGTTGGTGGGTTGGATTAATTTTTGAATAGGTATGACTTGTAGGGTATGAGTCATATGGTTGGATACGAGTCGTATGATTTGGGTTTGCCCTCACTTAATCTAAGACTTAGTAACTTAACTTGGATCTAAGTATAAGTGAATCACTAGGAGCTATAATATATGGTATGATTCATTCCATTTACTCGTATGGTAGTATAATACCCCTCACTTTTTTCTTTCTTAAATCCATCCCTAGAATGTCAAAGATTTGCTTTAAAGATTAATACCTTTTTATTTATGCAATATTTTCTAGATTTAGACTATCTATTGTGTGAGAAATTGAATGACTTTTCCATTAATACAAAATTTGCCTAAATCAAATACGTAGTTGAAAATTTATCGCATTTTTAAGTTAACAGAGTGACACCTAGGCACTCAGTGCATCGCAAAAAATGAATGAATGGCAATCATCAATTCTAGTGGACCTCCATGATATTTTGTAGCATAGTAGTTTTATATGATTCAGTATTCTTTTTAGACAGTTTGAGTTAGCTGGGGGTCTATCCTAGTGACTCTCTAGTATCAGTAGTAGAGGCTTTTCAGACGACTAGTTTTGATTTAGCTTATTCAGTATTGAGATTTCAAACATTATTTTAGATATTATATTCTGATAGTTTTCTATATTTAGAATGACTCTTATGTCTATATTTCCTTTATCATGAGATCCCAGATTATGTATGTTTTTTAGGAGGAGAATGTAGAGTTAGCATCCTATAGACTGAAGGATATAGCATATGATTGGGTAGTGATATGGAAAAATAGTAGAGGTGAGAATTATGTTCCTATGAGTTAGCGGGTATTTTAGGATACTTTTCTAGATAGGTTCTTCCTACGTGAGTTGAGAAAAGATAAGATAGAAGAGTTTATGAATTTGAGGTAGGGCTTGAGGACAGTGAAAGAGTATTGCCTTAAGTTTAATCAGTTGTCTAAGTATTCCCCTAATACGATAGCTGATCCTAGGGTTAGTATGAGTAAGTTTGTTACTGACGCATCTAGCTTAGTAGTTAAGGAGTGTAAGACTTCTATGCTTATTAGAGATATTGATCTTGCTAGATTAATGATGCATGCTTAGCAGATTGAGGTAGATAAATTGAAGGGAAGAGAGCGAAGAAATAAGAATGCTAGAATTAGGCAATTTGAGTATGGTCAGAATAGGTCTTAAGGAGAAAATTGTTCACAGTTTTAGAATCGTTCATCTATGCCAGCACCATCTCCATCTAGTTCTCTTACTCCAAGAGCTAGGGCATGAGTAGTGGGGTAAGTGTTCTATGTCCAGACTCAGAATAGTATAATTGGAAGATCGTGTTATCCTCCTTGTGCTAAATGTGATAAAAATTATCTCGGTGAGTGATTGGTTGGAAGAAGGGTTGTTTTGGTTATGGTAAGTCGGGTCATGGAATTAAAGAGTGCTCGTATGCTAAGCAGGAAAATAGAGATAATTGTCCCCAAACTTAGACTACTAGTGCACCAACACCTTTAGGTTTCTTAGTTTCTCCTCAGGGTGCATCATCTAGTATCGGTGGTGGTCAGTGCTAGAGTCGGTGCTATGATTTACCATCCCATAAAGAGAATAAGGATTCACTAGATGTTATTACTGATATGCTTCATGTCTTTCACCTTGATGTTTATGTATTATTAGACCCTGGGTCGAGTTTCTCTTGTGCGACCCCTTTAGTTGCAGTAAATTTTAAAATAAGTTTCGAAAAGATCCCTGAGCCCTTCTTTGTTTATACCCTGGTGGGTGAGTCAGTTGTTCCTAAATATATCTATAAAAAGTATTCTATCACTGTCCTTCATAAAATAATGTTAACAGACTTGATAGAGTTTGATGTGGTTGACTTTGATCTTATTCTTAGTATTGATTAGCTCCATTCCTGCTATGCATCCATAGATTGTCACACTCGAGTGGTGAATCTTTAGTTTTCAGATCAACTAGTCTTTGAGTAGGAAGGTAACTCAGTGTCTACGAAGATTCATTTCAAATCTTATCTTAAATCCCAAAAGTTGATCTTCAAAGGGTGTATCTATCATCTTGTTTGAGTTAAAAACACTAAGTCTGAGACTCTGACTTTTAGATAAAGATTTCATAAAGCCTAGTATTTCTCCATGGGGTGCTCCCATCTTATTCGTGTCAAATAAAGATGGTTTTTTGCATTTGTGCATTGACTATCGTTAGTTGAATAAAGTCACAGTCAAAAACAAATATCCTCTTCCTAGAATCGATGACTTATTTGATCAACTCCAATGTGAAAGTTATTTCTTAAAGATACACCTTAGATCCGACTATCATCAGCTTAAAGTAAGCGAGTGTGATATTTCAAAGACAACTTTCAAAACCCATTATGATTATTTTGAGTTTCTAATCATGTCCTTCAGACTAACAAATGCCCCAACAAATTTCATGGACTTGATGAATAGAGTGTTCAAATAGTATTTGGAAATGTTTGTCATAGTCCTTATCAATGATATTCTTGTCTACTCTCGTAGTGAGGATGATCATGCAGACCGTCTTAGAATTGTATTGTAAACCCTTAGAGATCACCAGTTGTTTGCCAAGTTCAACAAGTGTGAATTTTGGCTAAGATCAATAGCTTTCCTTAGTCATATCATTTCTAGTGAGGGTATTATAGTTCATCCGTAAAAGATTGAAGCCATAAAAAATTGGCCTAGACCTATTTCCCTATAAGACATTAGGAGTTTTTTGGGTCTAGCTAGTTATAACAGATGTTTTGTCAAGGGTTTCTCATCTATCACATTTCCTATATCTATATTAACCTAAAAAAAATTTAAGTTTCAGTGGTCAAATTCTTAAGAGTAGAGTTTTCAGGAGTTAAAGACTTCACTTACTTCAGCCTTAGTTTTAGCGTTACCTGATGGTACAAATGGTTTTGTGGTTTATTGTGATGCCTGCAGAGTTGGTTTGGGTTGTGTTTTAATTTAGAGAGGTAAGATCATAGCCTATTCCTCTAGACAACTTAAGACCCATTAAATAAATAACCCAACCCATGATTTTGAGTTAGCTGCTATTGTGTTTACATTGAAAATCTTGAGACATTATTTGTATGGGGTGGATGTTGATGTGTTCACAAATCATAAAATCTTACAGTATGTGTTTACTCAGAGGGATTTAAATCTTCGTTAGAGAAGGTGGTTAGAATTGCTGAAGAATTATGATATAAGTGTGTTGTATCACCACGTAAGGCCAATATAGTGGCAGATGCCCTTAGTAGATTATCTTTGGGCAGTGTTGCTCATGTGGAGGATGATAAGAAGAAGTTGGTTCGAGAAGTGCATCAATTATCTAGATTAAGTGTTTGGTTGGTTGATTCAGCTGGGAATATTTAGGTTTAGAGTAGCTCTGAATATTCCCTAGTTTCAAAAGTGAAAGAGAAGCAAGATAAGGATCCTAGTTGGGTCAAACTGAAGGAGAAGTTAAAGACCAAAAGGTAGAGGTTTTCTCCCAAGAGGGAGATGGTGTGTTTAGATACCAAAATAGATTGTGTGTTCCTTGTGTTGATGATTTGAGGCAGCAGATTATTACGAAAGCGAATGGTGCACGTTATTCCATTCATCCAGGAGCCACCAAGATGTACCACAACTTGCGGAAAATCTATTAATGGTGTGGTATGAAAAGATATATAGTAAAGTTTATATCCAAGTGTGCAACTTGCCTACAGGTTAAGGTAGGGCACCAAAGACTTTGTAGTGCATTGTAAGAGTTTAGGATCCCCACTTGGAAGTGGTAAGAGGTGAATATGGATTTTGTTACTAGTTTACCCCATTCGCATCGCCAGCATGATTTGATTTGGGTTATTATAGACAGATTGACTAAGCTAGCCCATTTCTTTCTAGTTCACAAGTCTTACACAGCTGAAGATTATGCTAAGATGTACATCTGAGAGTTTGTCAGATTGAATGGAGTTCCTTAGTCCATTATCTTTAAATAGGGGTACTCAGTTTACCTCTCAGTTTTGGAGAGCCTTTCAAAAGGGTCTTGGTACCCAAGTTCATCTTAGTTCATCCTTTCATCCGTAGACAGGTGGTCAGGTAGAGAGGACCATTCAGACTTTAGAGGATTTGTTGAGGGCATGTGTTCTTCATTTCAAAGGTAGTTGGGATGAGCATTTTCCATCGATTGAGTTCACTTATAACAATAATTATCATGCTAGTATTCAGATGGCTCTATTACATCGCTAGTTGGTTAGTTCAAAGTGGGTGAGGACACTTTAGACCAGATATGGTGTCTGAAGCCATGGAGAAAGTTTAGTTGATTAGAGAGAGATTAAAATTAGCCTATAGTCATCAAAAATATTCTGCCAACGTGAGAAAAAGAGATATTGAGTTTGAGGTTAAAAATCTTGTGTATTTAAAAGTATCACCTATGAAAGAGGTGAAGAGATTTGGTAAAAAGGGGAAACTTAGTCGCCGTTATGTTGGCCCCTTTCGTATTTTGAGCCATGCTGGAAAAGTAGTGTATGAGCTTGATTTACCCTCAAATTTATCCCCAGTTCATCCAGTATTCCATGTGTCCTTGTTGAAGAAGTGTATGGATGATTCAACTATTATAGTTCCTCTAGAAAGTAATGATATTCAGAATAGCCTTTCTTGCGAAGAAGTCCCAGTAGTGATTCTTGCTCATCAGATTCATAGATTAATGAACAAAGAATTTCCCTTGGTCAAAGTTCTGTGGTGAAATCAGTTCGTTAAGGGTGATACTTAGGAAATGGAAGCAGACATGCATACCAAGTATCCTCATCTCTTCTCCATGAACTCTGATTTGGCCAAAGGTAATAGTTTTCTTTTATTCAGTTCTTTTCCAGTTTCAGATTCATCTATATAGTTATCTTCATGAGAATTCATGCACTCTCAGATCAGTTTAGTAGCTCATTTTAATTGAGATTCAGTCATTAAGTTTATTCCAGTTTTGAATGATAGTTGATAGCCACAGATTCCTCAGTATTTTTTAGCTTAAATTAGCCATATTCAAGGACGAATGTTCCCAAAGTGGAGATATTGTAATACTCCGCACTTTTTTCTAGCTTAAATCCATCCCTAGAATGTCAAAGATTTTATTCAAAGATAAATAATCTTTCCATCGATACTAAATTTTCCTAAATCCGATATGCAGTTGAAAATTTATGGCATTTTTTAGTTAACAGAAAGCCACCTAGGCACTCAGCGCATCACGGAGAAGGTAAGAATGGTAATCATCAATTCCAGTGGACCTCTGTGATATTGGTGCATCACGAAGTTGTCCATTTTTCCATTTGTCAAGATCCAGTACCACAACGTGATCTCATTGTGTAGCGTTGGTTGGAAAAATGGCATTCCAAAGGGGCACCATGATGGTGGCGCATCACGGAGCACATGCAGTTTCCACTCGTCCACTTTCCAGTAAGCCACTATGATAGTGGTGCATCGCTGTAGCCAGTCATTTTGAAAAAAAATCTTACATTTTTAAGTTCCAACTTAAATTTTAATAAGGGTCTTTTGGTCAATCTCCAAGGCCCCAATTTGTCTAAATCAAGGAATTAAACATATTCCTAGCACTTTATGCTTATTATTCATCATTCTCTTCAAAAGCAAATCCCTAAAGCTCTAAAGCTTCTTCTCCAAGAAATCAAAATCCTCCATAGTTTCTCCAAGAAAGCTTTAAATTGAGGATTCCCAAGATAAGATAATCAAGAACTCATCATCAAGAACTCAAATAGGAATCAATAATTCAAGTTTCTTATCTAATCATCAATCAAGGTATGTGGGGTTTATGAATATGGATCTTCTTCCATTCTTGTGCCCAAAACTAAGCTTTTATTTAAAATTCATATGATTTTGAATGATTATTAATGAGATTTGAATTAGGGTTCATACCCATTATTGCTCATTGCAAGATTTTGAGATTTCAAGTATTTTAGGAGTTGAATTGCATGCCTACTTTCATATTTACATGCCTATTGTAATAATTTACAGATTTTAAGATGAACTATCATTATTTTCAATATCAAGTATGATTATTTTGATGTTTTGACATGGTACTAAAGCATGGGTTATTACCCCAAGATGAATATTATTATTCCAAAAAAACTGATGCTTTAAGAATCCTGTTATCAGATTATTTACATATTTTCATTAAATCTTTGATCTTTCGATCACCAGATAAGTTTTGAAATCCACTTTACAGGTTTATTACAGATTACAAAAAGCAAAATAGCTTCATTTATAGATTGATTCAGATAAGTGTATAACTAGTTTTATAATAAACCCGTATGCTAGGTTTAAAGTGTATTTCCAATAAGATGAGCATAGAAAATTAAAGGGAGTAGTATTTAGCACCGAGTTGGGTATGATTCCAAGGTCTCATATCACAGAACTATGTCCCACCACAAAATTAAGATTAAAGTGCCCATAGTGGGCTGAGATAGTGATCACTTAATCTGAGGTTATACTCCCTGGAAAGAGTATGACACCTTTCCCTAGCGTGAGGTTTCTTCCTTAGAAGGACTAGATGTTGGACTCCATGTAGCTCGCATGGTTTATGTAAGTTGAGACAACTTCCCTACTAGTAAAAGTATATAAACAGTTTTGAGTATTTCCCCTGCTAGTAAGAAAAGCTTTTTAGAAAACTAAGTGCAAAGGCTCATAGATTTACTCAAATTTTCTTTATAGAAAAATAACAATTATAGACTTCAGCTTTTAGATTTTAGATTTTAGATGTGAGCTCTTTCTACACTTAGACAGTATGATTTACAGATAGAATACAAGTACAACTTTTAGAACTAAATATTATGACTCACTAGATTTATGAAGTCTTATTTGCTTCTTATTATTCGAGTATTTTAGATATTCTAGCTTATGTGAGTCATTTATATTTAGCATGCATTGTTTTGTGAATTATGATGATGAGATGATGTTTTACTTATGCATTTCACACCTATATGCTCACTACATCCTCAAAGTACTGATCCACATGTACGTCTATGTGCTACATTGTCTCATAATGTAGGTTCAGGAACTTAGTATCAACAGTGTGACTAGTTCAAGCATGTTTATCTACATCCGACAGTCGGTGAGTCCTCATAGTTCGGGGACTTTTTCATTCAGATTCTACAGCTTAGTAGTTTTATATAATTCAGTATTTTTTTTAGATAGTTTGAGTTAGCTGGGGGTTTGTCCCAGTGACTCTCGAGTATTAGTAGTAGAGTCTTGTCAGAATACTAGTTTTGATTCAGCTTATTTAGTATTGAGATTTTAGACATTATTTCAAATATTATATTCATATAGTTTTCCGTATTTAGAATGGCTCTTTTGTCAATATTTCCTTTATCATGAGTTTCATATTTAGTAACAGGTAGACAGGGCTATCTTAAGGCTACTCATAGTCTTGAGCACCGTGTGACATCTCGAGAAGAGGTTTCGAGGCATTACAGGTAGGCTATGATTAAAATCTTTTTTGATTATATTCTACCAAGGATATAGTTTAGGGGTACTAATCATATGGTTTAGTATGATTTAGGTTAGTTAGGTTATATAGTGGATAGTGTTGGGTCCAAGAGGGAGTCCTAGGGTGCGAGTGGTGGGTACCACTTATATTAGAGGGTACAACTTGTATGGGTAATCATACCATATGATGGGAATTTAAGTAGTTAAGTTGAGGGATAATCTGGACATTTCCCCACTTAGCCACTTAAGTCCCCATGACTTATATCACATATGGGAGGTTATTTACCCTTTTAGTTTATTCCTAAACACTTATAAACACTCCCTACTTTATTCTAAGATTCTTGGGTAAAATAAGGCTAGGGTTTTATCTAGAGGAGAAATTTAGGGCTTGTTTGGGTGATTTCTCTCCACCATCTTCATAATCTAAGGCATGTAATCCTTCCTCATTGTTAGTTCAAACTAAAGGCATGTTTAATACAATGTTTTCATGACATAAATATATGTATGGTTTGGGGTTTTCAAATATATGTTGGGGGTTTTGGTATTAAATGACTATTTATGGTTTTCCCATGTTCTAATTATGTTTTTACATGCTTTAATGGTGGTTTGAACAATTGGATGCATTAAAAATAGTTCATTGGTAATTGGATTTTGTTTTGGAAATACTATGCCCCCAACATGTTTGATACAATTCTTATAATAATGCTTTTACTATATTATGAGACTTTAAATGGAACTATTGCATGTATGGTTTGGTAATAGAACCCTAAATAGTATAAATAAGTTAAATGGTTTGGAATGTTTAAATGGTAAGGTTTGGTGGTCATGGTTATGGATAATTAAACTTCCATGTGGGGTACAAGGAAATCCCCGAAGTAAACATGATAATGGACAACTTGTGGGGTACATGGGATTTCCCCAAGAAAACATAACAATGTAACACTTTTGGGGTATATGAGATTCCCCCATGTTAACTTGATAATGTAATTTATAGGTACATGGGAATTTTTTTTACATAAAAAGGTTGTCTAAGGATATTGCTTGTAAGATATAGTCAGTATGATGATACCACTACTTATAGCCTTGGTTAATAATAATAATGGAATAAAGGTCTGGTTGGATGTCAATGATTTTAATTAGGCAATAACGACAGGGTGTGATAGCTAATTTTGAAGGTGCAAGTCCAATGGATGAACACTATAAACTCATTTTTGCCGACATGAGGGTTGGTTATAGAGACCATATATGATACTATGAGGCACATGGAAATCCCCTAGGTACAGTGTACATATGTATCATGGACAACGAAGGGTACTTGGGAATACCCTACTCTTATGGTATATCCGGTTTGTGCGAATATAGGCATTAGGGCCCGTTCAGGGGTTACACTGGACTCATATATCCTATGGGTTGTTCTAGGATAGTTAAGCTACACAAACCTAGGTTAATGGTTTTAAATGCATGTTAAACTCAATTTCCTTTCCCAACATGGTTATATATATGTGTATATATGTATAGTTTGTATGTATGTGGTTATTTTACTCGCTTTTACTGGATGGAATTATTTTATCCTTATCCTAAGTTCATGCTAGCGTTTACCCGCTAACCCATCTTCGGGGGGTTGTATCCCCATGCGATGCAGGAATCAACCATTTTACTCCTCCTACTTAGTGATCAAAATTAGGATCAACTATTGTATTAAAGTGTTGGGCTTCCATATTTTAGAAGGATCCATTTTATATTATAGATATCTTTTTATATTTTGGTCATTTTATGGATATTGGTTTTGGCTATGGTTGGGGGCAGATCCCAATTAGATATTGTTTTTCTTTTGGTTAGAGGCTTTGTAACTACTATGGATTGGAATAGGTAGGATCGGTATTGGTGTCGGCCTTAGTATTGGCATTGGTATTGGGGATGATATCATTGGACTAAATTTATGATTGTTCCATTCATTTTTATTTAGGATTATATATTTATATTGGAATTCATTTGGTTCATAGTTTGGTTTGGTAATGGTTATTGGTTGGATAATGGATGGTTGGACTTGTTGGGTTGATCATGGTCATAGAACTGTCCCAAAGTCTTAGGCTATGCTTACACATAATCTTGTTATACGTTTAGGACTTATCTGAATCAGGATACACATATGTTGGTTGGGTTGGGTAACGGGGGTGGTCCCTTGTCTTAGTTGGACTTGGGATGCCCATTATGACAAGGACTCGGGTCGGTTTGGGTAAAGTTGGTATCAGAGGTTTAGGCTCATGGTTAATTGGGAGTCCATAAGCCATGTCGAGTAGAGTCTCTTTTACTTATATATAGTTCACCACACTCATAAGGGAAAGGCTACATGGTATCTAGGAATATTTCACTTTCTTGGTATTCTATTTTCAAGCTTGGAGTCTATGTCCTGGAATCTTCTCTAATCCTAGGTTTTTTGCTTTTTAGATTATGCCTCGATGCTCTAAGATGCAAGGAAAACCTTTTTTGCGAACTGAGGATAATGTTGAAGGGACATGCACAACTCAGGGGATCCATAATCAGTCTAGGGGTCCCGTTACTGATATATTTAGAGTTCCATCAGTTGCTACTAGTCCTCCTCAGGGTGAGGTCATGACTGTAGAATTTTGTTAACTGATTCATATTATTACTTAGTCTGTTATTACTCAGGCTGAGCGGGATGCATCCTGTGTTTCATTTGTTGAGACCAAAAGGCTTAGCCAGTTTATGAAGATGAATCCTCCTAATTTTATTGGTGTAAAGGTATAGAAGGATCCTTAAGGTTTCTTGGATGAGATGGTGAAAATTTTTAGGGTAATGTAGGACATGAATATGGAAGTGGTGAATTTTTCTACTTACCAGCTTAAAAATGTGGTGCACTAATGGTATAAGGAATGGGATAGGGTGATAGGTGATGTTGAGAAGCCTACTTTATAGCAGACTTTCTCCAATGCTTTTATAGATCTCTTTTTTCCTCAAGAGTTAAGGAAAGCAAAGGTGGAGGAATTTGTAAATTTGAGATAAAGGAAAATGTCTGTCAAGGAATATGCCATGAAATTTCATCACCTATCAAGGTATACTTCAAAATTAGTGTTTGATATGAGGGCCACGATGAGAAAGTTCACTTTTGGGCTTTGTCAGGATTTGATCCTTGAAAGCAAGACTACTTTGCTGATCAAGGATATGGATATTTCTAGGTTTGTTGTTCATATGAAATAGACAGAGGAGAAAAAAAGAAAGCAAATTAAGTTTAGAGAAGGCAGGGTAAGAAGTTTAGTTTTTTTAAATAGGGTGGTTCTCCATGGCAAGGTGGTCGAGATGGCGGTAAGTGGCCAAAGAAGAAGTAGGGGGTTTTGGTTCCTTTCCTACAGCTAGTGCTCCTTACCCTAAATAGTCGAGTGATAGGCTTCAATATCATGGTGATAATTTTTGAGAATAGGGTGTCCAATCTCAAGCAAGTGAGGCACAGTCGGCTTCATCGTGTCCTCTTTGTCAGTTCTATGGTAGGTTTTATAGGGGTTTCTATGATGAGGGGATAGATAGGTGTTTAAAATATGGTCAGCCAGGCCATATGCTCAGAAATTGTCCAGTAGGTATTGGCTCTTTGAGAATGAATAAGGCTCTGATTGCTTTATCTTATTCTTCTAGTTTCGGTGCTCATCAGAATAGGTTATATGATCTTGCTACTCGGTAGGAATCTAAGGCATCACTTGATGTCGGTACTGGTATGTTACTACTCTTTTCTTGTGACATGTAATATTTACTTGATTTGGGGTCCACTTTCTTTTATGTGACCCTATTTGTGGCTATGTATTTTGGTTTTGATCCTGAGGTTTTTTTGGATCCTTTTTTTGCTTTTACCCCGGTAGGAGATTCTGTGGTTTCTAAGAGAGTCTATAGGGTGTGTGTTGTATCTGTTAGTAGTAGGCAGACTCTGGTGGATTTGTTTAAACTTAATATGGTGGATTTTGATGTTATTCTAGGGATGGATTGATTACACTCTTTTTGTGCGTCCTTAGATTATTGGAACCATAAGGTTGTCTTTAGGTTCCCTAGTGAATCAGTTATTAAGTGGGACAGTGGTTTCCTAGATCCTGGGGGGGTTATTTTTTATCTTAGAGCTCGGAGATTAATCTTCAAAGGGTGTCTCTATCGTATGGTACGGGTTAAAGAGTATAACTTGGAAGGTCCTTTTCTATATTTGGTTCTAGTGGTGAATGAGTTTCCTGAGGTCTTTTTGAATGATCTTCCTTGTGTTCCTCTGGATAGGGAGATTGAGTTTGGTATTAATTTGGTTTCGGGCACTCGTCCAGTATCTATTCCTTCTTATAGAATGGCTCTGACTGAGTAAATGGAACTTAAGGAACAACTAAATGATCTCTTAGATAAAAGTTTCATCCATCCTAGTGTATCCCTATTGGGTGTACCAGTATTATTCATACACAAGAAGGATGGATCCTTTCAGATGTGCATTGACTATCAACAATTGAATAAGGTAATGGTTAAGAAAAATTATCCTCTTCCAAGGATATATGACTTGTTTGATCAATTGCAAGGTGCAAAGTTTTTTCTAAGATAGATCTTTGGTTAGGGTATCATCAGCTTAAGATTAGGGAGGCAGATATCCCTAAGATGACTTTGCGTACTCGTTATGGGCATTTCAAATTCCTAGTTATGTCATTAGATTTGACTAATGCTCCAGCGACATTTATTGATTTGATAAATAGGGTTTTCAGGCAATTTTTTGATCTTTTTGTCATTGTGTTCACTGACAACATTCCAAATTACTCTAAAAGTGAGGTGGATCATGCTAATCACCCCAGTGTGGTGTTACAACCCTGAAGGATCAACAGTTGTATGCCAAATTCTCAAAGTTTGAGTTTTGGTTGAACTTTATAACTTTTCTTGGTCATATTATTTCTCGTGAGGGGATCATGATAAATCAACAAAAAGTGGATGTGGTTAAAAGGTGTCCTAGACCCACGACTTCAACCGACATTCAAAGCTTCTTGGGTTTGGCTGGGTATTAAAGGCAGTTCGTGAAAGGTTTCTTAACGGTAGTTGCTTATTGACTAAGTTGACTCAGATGAAGGTGAAGTTTTATTAGATAGATGCTTGTGAGGAGAGTTTTGAGAAGCTGAAGGATAAGCTAACTTCAACTCTAATTTTAACATTTCCTGAAGGTAATGAGGGGTTTGTGGTTTATTAAGATGCATCCCGTGCGGGACTTGATAACGCTCAATCTACAGCTCTCGTGGGAGTGTAAAGCGGTCATTAGCAAATATAGAACCCAACCTGGGTTGGGTGTCGATCCCACAGGGAATAGCTTGGCCAACAAGTAAGCAACGATTACTAGACTTTTAGTGAAAGTCTCATAAAAAGGGGGGATTGTAATGTGTAACCGAACTAATAAAGTGAAAACTAAAAATAGCAAAGTAAAAAGAAAGAATATTTCGTAGGTTGTGAAACAATGAGAATTGAGGAGTTGGGTTATGTCCACCTTCTGAGTTATACGTCTCTATTGGCTATGAGTTGTGTGGAATTCAGAGATGTATGTGCTTATAGAGAATTGTATTCGATGGTAAATCTAGGCGTCTTTCGACTTATTCGAGGATTATTTCACTTTAACTCTTTCGAGCTTAAAGCGTGTCTAACGGTACGAATTCTCCAAGAGGTTAATCCAATTACGACACTAACTTTTTAATAGGGGATGGGACCCTACTACCTTGACATTATCTCTTTTCCAGACATATAACTTTTCTTTCGAACAAGTTAAATGTTATACTGGCGTTATTCTATGCGTCTGCAGCCACAAGAATTTGCATTAAGATGAAGAGAATAATGATATAAGCAACACACTTGTCACGAATTCACAAGCTCATAGCCTTAGATAGTATCTCATAAGGCTTCCATAACCCCAACAGAGAAGTTTAGTTACCCATGAGTGCGAAGGAAATCACAATAGACATTATTATTATACCACAATAAAGATTTCGTGTAGCAAAGTGTGGTACGCGTTTAGGCGTGATTTCTTGCAAAAGTAACGATTCTCTTGTTGCGGAAATTAAGAATTGAATAGATGAAGAGAAAGTAATAAGAATTAAAAAGAATTGTTTTGATGGATGGATGGATGGGAATTGATGGAATGGGGGAATGGTGTGGAATGGCGGAATGAATAGAAATCTCTAGCAAGATAGGGTATTTATAATACCCATATCCTATTCCTACTAAGCTAATGAAATACTTAACCAAATCCTACTAAGATAATGAAATACTTAACCCAATTGTACTAGGTTAATGTATCATTATCCTAATCCTAATAAGTTACTGCTAGTCCCCAAAGTCTTCAGAAATGTTGTTTTGGCCCGGGACAGATTTTCCATGCATCACTTTTGGTCCTTAGGCGTCCAAGCTGCCTTTTGTTCCTTCATGAAGCTTTCTTTGGAGTCAAGTTATCTATAAAATGCTGAATTCTGCATCATTTATACCTGAAACTTTGCTAATCATGTTCGTTAGCTCACTTACAGGAAAAAGGACTAAAAGTGCATGAAATATATAATTTGTTCTCAAAACATGGCTAAAATATGGGCAAAATCTAGTGCTATAGGCGTGTAAATTCGCCTATCATCAACACCCCACACTTGAAGATTTGTTCGTCCTCGAATAAAATATCATGTCCCTCTAAACCTCAACTTAGGGTTTCACAGCAACAACACAAAACATTCATCAAGACAAGCACAACAATTATCAACAAAGAGTAGTTTTCCGATCATTAGTAGAAACCATTTAACCTCTAGCATAGACTCGTGATGGTGGTCAACTCATATTCAAACGTTAAGGCACAAAGAATCATATACAACCACCCAAAACTCATCAACCATGTGTGTCTCACAATATATTACCCATAATCACTCACAAGTATAGCATATTTTTCAAACATAGGTATCAAAATATCCTTGCTCTCACTCTCACAAAGAATTCATATGCAGCAACTGATGACCATAGGCTTTCCCTTAGTGTAATACTCCACTAAATGTCAGAATGCTAAGATTAGGATCAAATAGGTCTTTTGATGGTTGTAATGTAGGCTAAGGGACGGGTAGGACTATTTTCGCCAGAAATAGTGACTAAGTTCCTAAGCACTTTAATACATCTCATTGTATCATTGACATTTTTTTTCTTTCAACCTTTCTTCTTTCTTTTATTCTACCACCCTTGTTCTTCTCTTTTGTTTTTCAATTTTAAGCATAACTCACTTTTCAGCTTTCTTTTTCCTTTTTCTTTTCATAACATACCTCTTATGATAACACTTTCTTTTTCATAACTCATTCAAGCACCACTACAATTTAGAGCATCATACTCACCCAATTTCCTCTTATTTCGTCACATGACTTTTTCACTTTAAAGCACTTTGGATTTTGGATCAAATTATGGTCTTGAAAAAATGGATTAGGCTTACATACGAGGTTTGTCAAAGAAAATAGGCTAAAGGCTCAAAAGGGTTTATCTAGGATGATGTCCATGGGTAGGTAAAAAGAAGGTAAATAATCATAGGTTGCCAAAGAAATGCCTAGATCATCTCCTAAACATGCACTCATTATTTACGCTTTGCATACATACCAGGCAAGCTCTAGCATCAGCCATAAACATAGAATATACTATTAATCTCTCACACACAAGGCACATAGTCGACTTGATTGAAAGTAGTATAGATTCTTGACCCAACAAGTGAAGGAATTGAACCACCCAATATCACATAGTGAGTCACAATTAGAGCCTAAAACGTCTCAATAGTCATAATTGTAGCACATACTCTTGTTATAATCTCATGCTGCCTATTAGAATAATTTCATGCGAAGCTATGTTAAAAAAAAATTTTCTACTAAAAAAAACAAAACGTGAAAAAAACTAAGCAAACAAACATGAATAAATGCAAATGTGGATAGAGAAGTATAGCATGCAAATACCATCACCCCACACTTAGATGGGACACACTGTCCTCAGTGGAAAATAAATAAGAAGAACTTGGTTAGTCGGACTCATTCTCTATGTCTGGGGTCATACCCCTTGCATCGGAATCATCATCAGAGTCTTCACCCTTAGAAGTTCCTCATAAGTATCCCACTTAATTCCAAGAGTGAGTCGAGGTGTTTTCAGCGAGGAGGGTTCTCCTTGCTCTTCTTGGCCTCTTTTCTTGCCTTTTTGTGACGTGGTAGCCTTATCTTTGCCTTGTCTTTTGGTGCCATTGTACCTGAGATCTCAATAGAGTCATGTTAGCATCATCTCAATGGATACAATCTATAAACAAGCAGTAGAGGTACCACCCCACACTTAGGTTGTTGGCACCAACTAGTGAAGTGAAAGTGGTCGATTACTCAGAATTTATCGACATACGTTTTAGGCGCTATATTCCAACAATAAAGTTAGAGATGTCACACTTCTTGTAATACTTGCAATACTTTCATGTTAGATATAGCAATACTACTACATAGGGATTTCATCAAGGTATAGTATCTATCACAACCTCCTATGTCGGTAGGCAACTATAAGTGTTATTCCGCTAAACGGGACATTCTAACATGTAAGTATTCAAGTGACAAGATTATGCAATGTTCATGACTATAGCAATTCCGCAAGTAGTATGACAATGCACCAGATTCAAATTCAAGTCGGAAACAAGTTAAGATAATCCTAACGTATGTGGTCACTCATATGGTTTTGTATCAACAATCCAAACACATTAACATCACCAATATTCTTTCAATATGTAGCAATTCATAATAGACATAGAAACGTAGTACTTACGAGAAATAGATGAAGAATAAAAGAGTACTTACGTGATTGAAGCCTTTGGAGATGTTCTTGTGAATTGGAAGAGCCAAAAAAAAAGAAAAATTTTGAGATGATTTGGGTTGATGTGCTGCGCCTTTAGGTCAGGTTTCAATGTGGTTATGTTTCAAGACCAAGTCCCCTTTATATAGGAAAAGAATGGGTCGGATTTTGACCCATTTAAAAATGGTTTTGGAGACAAAAAGGGTCCATATGCAGCGCATAGTGCTTTGCAGAAGCATGGTATATGTGGCGCCTAATGCAAAGCATAAGCTAGCATAGGCGGCGCATAGTGTAATGCATTCAGGGGACATATGCGGTGCATAGTGTATAGCATATGAGATACTGAGACCAAATGCTATAGCATGGGCGGCGCCTATGCTATAGCATACTTAAGCATGGGCGACGCCTTTGTCTTTGCACACTAGATTCTGAGACCTTGGGCTATAGGATAGGTTTTGCATTGTTCGTGGCCTAGTTTTACCTAGGCCTAGCCTTCCTCGATGCCTATTTTGGCATGAGCAATGCTCAATCCATAACCTTATGCATCATTATTCCTAACTTACCACCTTTACCATACAATTCGTCCAAATCGTCGTTTGAAACCAATCTCCTCTTTGAATACCTCTTGCACCTATATTTGCTAAAAACCAATAAAAACGATTAGAACGATGGGTTACCTCCCATCAAGCGCCTTAGTTTTGGTCGTGGCTCGACAAAAATCCTAAGAAAACAATAACAATTAAAAACATTTAAAAATGATGGGTTGCCTCCCACCAAGCGCTTGATTTATTGTCGCGGCACGACATAGCTATCTCGATTACTTAGTCTTCATCGAGATAGATGGGGCATCATTTTTTGAATGGATTCAGACGACGTTGATACTTACTTGTATGCATGCAATCTTCTTCGTGATGACCCTTGTGCATACATATCCCAGGAGGGATACCAATTATATCATCAATCTTCCTACCCATAGCTCTCATGTATCTCTTCAGAGCAGAGATGAGAGCCTCTACGTGCTGTTCATTGAAATCATCCTCCACACTCTCCGAAAGTGTATTTCTATATCCCAAGAACGTATACCTTAGGTAATTGGAGAGCTCTTTCGATTCTAGCATTTGTGGCTCTACAATGGAAGTCTTCGCTGTTTGTGAAGGCTGATTTGTAAGATCAAGGTCCAACTTCTTAGGAGCATGAGAATATGACCCTAATTCTTTTAGAGCACACATAGTTTCTTTATAATCTCCATCGTCCTCATGCTCAACATTCAGCAGCGCAGCAGACAGTGAGTCAACAATAAGCGGCTTTTCTACAGATAATGCTTTCTTATCCTTATAAGCTACGGAGAACACATCCATATCACTGGGTTGATTCATTGCTTTGCATATGTCAAAGTGGACAACTTCGTCATTCAACCAAAATAAAAGCTCATTAGCTCTCATGTCAATAATCACACTTCCAGTTGTAAGGAAAAGACGTCCTAAGATTATGGGAACTTCAGAATCCACCTCGCAATCTAGAATAACGAAGTCTTCAGGAAATATGAATGAAGAAACCTTCACCAACACATCATTCAAGATACCCACAGGTCGTTTTACCGACCTATCATCCATCACGAGCCTCATATTGGTTGGTGTCGGATCGCCTAACCCCAACTTCCTCTAGACGGATAGTGGCATCAAATTGATACTAGCACCCAGATCGCACAATGCCTTGGCAAAATTCATAGATCCAACAGTGCAAGAAATAGTGAAAGCACCGGGGTCGGCCTTTTTCTGAACTACCGATCTTGTAGTAATTGCACTGCAGTGATGAACATCATCTTTCAACTCATAACTTGCTGCCCGCTTCTTTTTCAAAATATCCTTCATAAATTTCGCATACCCAGGCATTTGTTCAAGTGCCTCCACCAATGGAATATTAATGGTCAGCTGTTTCAACATAGTCATGAATTTGCTGAACTTCGTGTCATCCGCCAGCTTCTTCAATCTTTGAGGAAAAGGTGGTGGTGGGTATGGAATTGTTCTCTCCATGGCTTTCTTCTCCTCTTGCTTTCGTTTTTTAGCTTTTTCAGGTTGCAATCTGTTGGAGTCGACGTCATGGACGTTGTGGCCTTTTTCTGCGGATGCTTCTTCTGTCGCCTTATCATCAATGTCCACTACTTCGTCAACCACTTGCTTGCCTTTTTCTGAAGTCTCCAGCACCTTACCACTTCGGGTAGTGATAGCCATGCATGATCCTTCGTTCCTAGGATTTGGCACAGTGTCGCTGGGTAGTGTGCCAACTTTTCTTTGATTAATTGCTGCTGAAAGTTGACTTAATTGCTGCTCTAGTTGTCTTATTGTAATGGAATGTGAGTCAATCAACTGATTCATTAAAGACAAATCGTTCTTCACCTCAGTTATGCCCATATTGGTTGCCTCCACTCCTTTCAGTAGCTTGGCCATTATATCTTCCATAGACATCTTTTCGGAATCAGACGCCTCAGCCTCATGATTTCTAGGAGGAATATACAACGCCTCAGCCTCATGATTTCTAGGAGGAATATACAAACCACTCCTGTCTGAATTATTCTTCCAACTACCTTGATCACGGTCCTTGTATCCAGATTTATCATAATAGCTCCGACCTTGGTTTCCTTGGGTAATACCTCGGAAGCCCCCCTGATTGTTCAAGTAGTTGGCTTCTTCTTCTGAATCAGATTCGTTTCTTCCATGTGATACCACGGCCTTAACCTTTTTGGTCTACCCTGATAATAAATGCTTTGTAAGAAGATCCATTTGTGTTTTCATGTGCGCCATGTCTTGATCACGTTCTTCTTCTCTTCTCCTTTGTTCAGCAATCATGCCAATAGATAAAGTGGGGCTTGCTACCTCAGAATCCCTGGTATGCCAAGCTCTACTTTTCTTTGTCATCCGATCTAGCATATTGCTTGCTTGCCCAAAGGTGAGGTCCATGAATGATCCTCCTGCTGCATTATCGACCACTGGCTTAGTCACCGTATTCAAAGATCTGTATAATATCTCCATCAAGTATACATTGGTCATATGGTGATTTGGGCACCGCATAAGCTTCGTCTTGAACCTCTCCCATGTTTCGTGGAAGGCTTCAGTTGAAAGCTACCAAAAATTTATGATCTCATCTCTCAACTGTGCTCTTTTAGATGGCGAAAAGAATCTTTCTAGGAAAGCGTCTTTCAATTGCCTCCAATTAGTAATAGAATCAGGAGTCAGCCCGTTCAACCACAGAGTTGCCTCCCCAGATAGAGACAATGGAAATAAACGCAGCCAAATAGCATTCTGTCCAACGCCTGGATTGTCGAATGACTTGCATGTAGAGATAAAGTTGATCAGATGCATATTCGGATCATCGCCTGCTAGTCCACCAAATAACCCCTTGAGTTGGAAAAGCTGAATCATGGTGCTAGTGATATTGAACTTTGCTCCGGGTGCCAATGGCGGAAGAATAATAGCTCCGGTGACACTAGGTCCGTCCAGATCGTCCTCATCGTCATCAAAAGGAATTTGCATAGCTCAGCGATCAGGCCTCAATCGCGCTTGATGATCTCTTCTCTGCATGGGTGCCGCCACCTCAATAGTATGTCGTGGGTTTAGTAGCTCCTCATCGCCCAGATCCTCATCATTGGGATTTGTTGCACGGCCTGGGTTATCAATATTTTGTTGATGCACTTGAGCAGCTATCCTCTCAATTTCACGTTGTGCATCCATTGATGCACTGAACAAACCTGAATAAAACAAAAACAACAACTAAAAGTAAAAGTACGAGAATCTTTGACCAAAGGGTCTAGTAACTATCACAAACTTAATTGACACTCGTATTCCCCGACAATGATGCCAATTTTTGATAACGCTCAATCTACAGCTCTCGTGGGAGTGTAAAGCGGTCGTTAGCAAATATAGAACCCAACCTGGGTTGGGTGTCGATCCCACAGGGAATAGCTTGGCCAACAAGTAAGCAACGATTACTAGACTTTTAGTGCAAGTCTCGTAAAAAGGGGGGATTGTAATGTGTAACTGAACTAATAAAGTAAAAACTAAAAATAGCAAAGTAAAAAGAAAGAATATTTCGTAGGTTGTGAAACAATGAGAATTGAGGAGTTGGGGTTATGTCTACCTTCTGAGTTATACGTCTCTATTGGCTATGAGTTGTGCGGAATTCAGACATGCATGTGCTTATAGAGAATTGTATTCGATGGTAAATCCAGGTGTCTTTTGACCTATTCGAGGATTATTTCACTTTAACTCTTTCGAGCTTAAAGCGTGTCTAACGGTACGAATTCTCCAAGAGGTTAATCCAGTTATGGCACTAACTTTTTAATAGGGGATGGGACCCTACTACCTTGACATTATCTCTTTTCCAGAAATATAACTTTTTTTTTGAACAAGTTTAATATTATACTGGCGTTATTCTATGCGTCTGCAGCCACAAGAATTTGCATTAAGATGAAGAGAATAATGATATAAGCAACACACTTGTCACGAATTCACAAGCTCATAGCCTTAGATAGTATCTCATAAGGCTTCCATAACCCCAACAGAGAAGTTTAGTTACCCATGAGTGCGAAGGAAATCACAATAGACATTATTATTATACCACAATAAAGATTTCGTGTAGCAAAGTGTGGTAGGCATTTAGGCGTGATTTCTTGCAACAGTAACGATTCTCTTGTTACGGAAATTAAGAATTGAATAGATGAAGAGAAAGTAATAAGAATAAAAAAGAATTGTTTTGATGGATAGATGGATGGGAATTGATGGAATGGGGGAATGGTGTGGAATGGCGGAATGAATAAAAATATCTAGCAAGATAGGGTATTTATAATACCCATATCCTATTCCTACTAATCTAATGAAATACTTAACCAAATCCTACTTAGCTAATGAAATACTTAACCCAATTGTACTAGGTTAATGTATCATTATCCTAATCCTAATAAGTTACTGTTAGTCCCCAAAGTCTTCAGAAATGTTGTTTTGGCCGGGGACAGATTTTCCATGCCTCACTTTTGGTCCTTAGGCGTCCAAGCTGCCTTTTATTCCTTCGTGAAGCTTTCTTTGGCGTCAAGTTATCCATAAAATGCTGAATTCTGCATCATTTATACTTGAAACTTTGTTAATCATGTTCGTTAGCTCACTTACAGGAAAAAGGACTAAAAGTGCATGAAATATATAGTTTGTTCTCAAAACATGGCTAAAATATGGGCAAAATCTAGTGCTATAGGTGTGTAAATTCGCCTATCATCAGGACTTGATTGCATTTTGTGCTTTATTAAGATGTGTCCCGTATGGGACTTGATTGCATTTTATTGCAGTATGGTAAGGTGATTGCCTATGATTCCTGGTAGTTGAAGGTGCATGAGAAGAATTATCCTACTCATGATTTGGAGCTTTTAGCTATAGTTTTTTCTTTGAAAATCTAGTGGCATTTTTTGTATGGAGTGCACGTGGATATCTTTTCTGATCATAAGAGTCTACAGTATGTGTTCACTCAGAAGGAGCTAAATCTCAGGAAAAGAACATGGTTAGAGCTTCTCAAGGGCTATCATATGAGTCTTTACTACCACCCAGGTAAAACTAATGTAGTTGCTGATGCTCTTACCGGTTATCCATAGGGAGTTTGGCTCATATAGATAAGGAGAAGCGAGAATTGGTAAAGGATATTCACTGTTTGGCTAATCTGAAAGTATGTCTCTTGGACTCTAATGATATTGATGTGATGGTACCGGAAGTCCTTCGGTCTTCTCTTGGGGTACAAATCAAAGAGAAGCAAATGCTAGATCCTATCTTAATAAAAATCAAGGATGATATAGGTGGGCAAAAGGTGATGGTGTTTGAGATCAGTGGTCATGGTACTTTTTGGTAACAAAGGAGGTTATGTGTTCCTGACGTTGATGGTTTGTAATGAAGGATTTTTCTAAGCCGTATAAATCATGCTATGTTGTTAATATCGGTTCAACAAAAATATAACATGATCTGAATGATATGTATTGGAGGAATGGTATGCAGAGAGATATGGCTAATTTTGTGGCCAAGTGTATGGTGTGCCAACAGGTTAAAGTTGAGCACATGAGGCCTGGAGGGTTGTATCAAGAAATTGAGTTGCCTGAATGGAAATAGGAGGTAATCAATATGGATTTCATTACTGTTATTCCTTGATCTCAAAACCAATTTGATTTGGTATGGGTTATCGTGGATAGAATGACAAGTCCGCTCACTTATTGCAAGTGAGGACTAACTTTTTAACTAAGGACCATGCGTAGATGCATCTTCAAGAGATAGTAAAGAAGCATAGGGTACCTATTTCGATTATCTCTGATCATGGTAAACAATTTTCATCTCATTTTTGGTGGTTTTTTTAGAAAAGGTTGGGGTCCAAGGTCCGTCTAAGTATTGCTTTTCATCTGTAGATAGATGGGAAAGTAGAGAGGACTATTCAAACATTGGAGGACATGGTTCGTGTATGTGTGATTGACTATGGTGGCAATTGGGTTGAACATCTACCTTTGGTAGAGTTTACATACTACAATAGCTATTATTCTAGCATTGGGATGGCCCCTTATGAGGCATTATATTGTAGGAGGTATAGATCTTCTATTGGGTGGTTTGATCTTGGTGAGGTTGATATGCTTGGTTTGGATTTTGGTTATCAGGCTATGGAAAAGGTAAAGGTGATTTAGGATAGGCTTAAGGCTTCCCAAAGTTAACGAAATCCCTATACAGATATGAGGCATAGAGACTTGGAGTTTGACGTTAGGGATAAGGTGTTCCTAAAGGTGTCTACTATAAAGGGAGTAATGTGGTTTGGCAAAAAGGGGAAGCTTGGTCCACGGTATATTGGTCCTTATATGATTTCGTGGAGGGTTGGTAACGTGGAGTATGAATTGGAGTTTCCTTCTATTTTGAGCTCCATTCATATGGTATTTCATGTCTTTATGTTGAGAAAGTGTCTTGGTGATCCTTCTTTGGTGGTTCCTTTGGAAGGATTGGATATCTTGAATTCTTTATCTTATGAAGAGATCTCAATTGAGATATTGGATTGAAAGGTTACTCAGTTACGGACAAGGGATGTAGCCTCAGTTAAGGTTCTATGGTGGAACCATTAGATGGAAGAGGTTACATGGGAAACAGAAGCAGACATGAAGTCCAAATATCCACATTTGTTTTTGCTCTGGATACTCTTTTGGAAGGTATGTGTTCTTAATCACATCTTTGTTTTCTAACTTGGTTAAGAGTTGAATTGATATTTGATAATGTAAATTAATTATGCTTCTGTTTGACCTACCTTTTCCGTCATTTAGGAATGAATGATCCTAGTGGTGGAAACTGAAAAAACTTGGGTTTGGGACACTTATGAAATTTCTTGGATTTCTAGATTCTGGGCCACATACGACTTATGGGTACTAGTCATGATGGGTGTATGGTTGGTATTCTCTTGGTCGTATGCTAACCAGTGTTAGTTGGTAGGTTGGATTGATTTCTTGAATGGGTACGACTTGTAGGGTATAAGTTATATGGTTAGATACGGGTCGTATGGTTTAGGTTTTTCCCTTATTTAATTTGAGTCTTATTAACTTAACTTAGATCTGAGTTTGAGTGGCTCAATATGAGCCGTAATATATGGTATGAGTTGTACCAGTGACTCGTATGGTAGGCAGTGATCAAAACCTCCTTTGGTTTGTTCTGCTATGGATACGTTTTAGGGGTACTAATAATATGATTGGGTATGATTTGGGTTGGGTAAGTCGTATAGTGGACAGTGTTGGGTCAAAAGGGATACCTAGGGTATGATTGATGGGTACCACTCGTATTGTAGGGTAGGATAGGTATGGGTAGTCATACCATATGACGGGAAATTTTAAGCAGTTAAGTTGGGGGTAATCTGGACATTTCCCCACCCAGACATTTAAGGCCCACAACTTATATCTTACTTGAGAGGTTATTTACCCTATTATTCTAATCGTAAACACTTAAAAACTCTCTTTAATTCTCTCTAAGGCTCTTGTGTAAAGAAAGGCTAGGGTTTCATCTAGAGGAACAATTTGGTGCTTGTTTGGGTGATTTCTCTCAATCATCTTCATAATCTAAGACATGTACTCCTCCCTTATTGTAAGTTCCAACTAAAGACATGTTTTATACAATGTTTTCATGGCATCATTATATGTATGGTTTGGGGTTTTCAAATATATATTGGGGTTTTGGTATAAAATGCTTGGTTATGATTTTCCCATGCTTTAATTATGTTTATACGTGCTTTAATGGTGGTTTGGACAATTGGTTGTATGGTAATGGTTTATTGGCAATTGAATTTCGTTTTGGAAATTCTACCTCCCCAGCATGTTTGATAAAATGCTTATGAAAATGATTTTACTATATTATGGGACTTTAAATGGAACTATTGCATGATATGGTTTGGTAATGGAATCCTAAATGGTATAAGTTGGTTAAAGGGTTTGGAATGCTTAAATGGTAAGGTTTGGTGTTCATGGTTATGGATAATTAAACTTCCTTGTGGGGTTCAAAGGAATCCCCTTAAGTAAACATGCTAATGAGAAACTTGTGGGGTACATGAGATTCCCCCAAGAAAACTTAATAATGGAACTCTTGTGGGGTACACAAGATTCCCCTATGTTAACTTGATAGTGTAATCTATGGATACATTGGAATTCTTTAAAATAAAAAGCTTGTCTAAGGGTATTTATTGCAAGCTGTAGTTGGTATGACGATACCACTACTTATAGCCTTGGATAATAATAATGGAATAAAGGTTTGGTTGGATGGAAATGGTTTTAATTGGGAAATAATGGAGGGGTGTGATAGCTAACTGTGAAGGAGCGAGTCCAATGTACGGACAGTATAAACTCATAATGGTCAACATGAGGGTTGGTCATAGTGACCATATATTGCACTATGAGGTACATGGATATCCTCTAGGTACACTGTACATATGTATAATGGAGAGATAACGGTACTTGGGAATCCCCTACTCTTATGATATCTCCAGTTCATGCAGTTACACATATCGGGGGGGTTACACTGGACCCATATAGCCCGTGGGTGGTTCTAGGATGGTTAAGCTACACATACCCAGGTTTAATGTTTTTTAAACGCACGTAAAACCCAGTTCCCTTTCCCGTCATGGCTATATAATATGTATGTATGTGTGGTTTGAATGCATATGGTTGGTTTACTTGGTATTACAAGATGACATTATTTTATCCTTATGTTGACCATGCTAAGCATTCACCTGCTAACCCATCTTCGGGTGGCTATATCTCCATGCAATGCAGGAACCGGACACTGTACTCCTCTTACTTAGTGATCAAATTTGGGATCAGCTATTGTATTGAAGTAGTGAGTTTCCGTATTTTGGAAGGCTCTATTTTATATCATGGATATCTTTTTATATTTTGGTCATTTTATGGATATTGGTTTTGTCTATGGTTGGGGGCATGTCCCAACCAAATATTGTTTTTCTTTAGGTTAAAGTCTTGTATGACTACTATGGGTTGGAATGAGCGGGATCAGTATTGGTGTCAACCTCAGTATTGGCATTTGTATTTGGGCTGATACCATTGGGATGAATTTATGATTGTTCCATCCTCTTTATTTTGGATTATATATTGATATTGGAATTCATTTGGTTCACTATTTGGTTCGGTAATGTTTATTGGTTGGATAATAGATGGTTGGACTTGTTTGGGTTGATCACGGTCATAGACCTATCCCAGAGTCTTAGGTTATGCTTACACGCTATCTTGTTATATGTTCATGATTCATTCAACTCAGGATATGCATAGGTTGGTTGGGTTGGTTAATGGGGGTGGTCCCCGATTTGGGTTGGACTTGGGATGCCCATTATGACAAGGACCCAGGTTGGGTTGGGTCAATTAACTCTAGATAACTATCATACTTCCAAATCGCAATTCCAAGGAGTCAAATCCAAAACTAAGCCAATAAGGCTATATCAATGCCAACTCCCCAAATCGACTCTAGTATCCAAATCTGACATATCTGAAATAAATTATACCAAGCCAGAATCGAGGGACATCTGAAGAACTAAAACCACCACAGGGATAATCGTCGATTGAAATGCAAGCAACCAACTTTACATTAGCTCGAGGATATGAAATATAGCTACAAAATAGGAATCATGCCAAAGGCCAAAGCACTGGCTGAAAATTCATATAACCCACTCCATATCTGCTGGAAGACATGAGCTGTCCAAATATACTCAAAAACTTCCAAAGGCTGAAAACCATACCAGTAACGACAGAAAGTCCAGTGACGTGAAGAAATGCAACGTTTGCCAATGACTAATCAATCTAACTCTCCATCTTAACAAAGAATAGCCATAGATGTATATAATCAAGGAGAAACACTCAACCTAGACTTATCAGGACGTACAAACTCTGAAATGGGAACCTCCTGAATCCACCCAATAATAACATCATAGAAGAAGAAATATACCGATCTCAAAACCAAGGTCAAAGTAAAAAACAACTAACAAAAAATCAATGACTCGAGATAAAGAATATCCAACTTTCCAACTCATGAAGCGATCATAGGAAATGCCATCTGCCTCTAACATTCTAGCCCCACTAGACAAAACCATATCACAATAACAAAGGAGTATCTGATCCCCACTCTAACAATAGGGAAAACCTCCTAAGGGCATGAACCCAACAACACTATGGGATGAATCTACGACATCTCAACATCAATATCAAAATCGCTATCAAATGATGGATTAGCCATAAATGAAGAACGGACCCAACAACTGCTCAAGCTCAACACAGGCTATATCGAAAAGAATAGACAAGGAAAAAATCTTCTCAACACACAAGGAAAGCCTAAGGATCTCAAACTCAATAATAGGCAATAAAACTAAATTGCCAACTATAGGGTCATAACAAAGCCACAAAAGGTCAACCTATCTTCGATGTCATAATACATCCCCAAATTAATCTTATACAGCTAACCAAGAGGGAACCCAATCAACTTCGCTGCGCTTGGGGAAAGAAATCATCATATCAGGATATATCTACTCAAGCTACAAAAAATATCACAAGAAAATAAAGTCTAACTAGATAACACTAGTTTATATTGTTACCAAGCAATAATCAATTACATCAAGTAATAATTTCATAAAATATCAATAATCTCATGCAGTGGTAGAAATAGCAACAAAAATATAAAAAATAATATACTGAACAACCAGTACTTAAATGAACGTCAATATTATGGACCACTCAAGGGCTACAATAAGGCTAATGTGCTAAGATAAATAGGACTCGAACCCAAAAACCACACCCACAATGGAAAACATCAATATAGATCTACTCTATCCACTACTAAAATAAATAAACCACAGAGTTGTAACATCATCATGAATTCAATAGTAAGGCACACAATGACAAATATTAATTCATTAAGGAATATAATAATTAATGGGTATGAAAACCCCAATACACATAATAAGACATAAGTGTAGGAAATAAAAGTACACTAATCGTGGTGAATCCATAATCACATGCCTGACGGGAATACAAAAAATAAATCTCATTGGGTTTAACTTCAACCAATTGGTTAAATTATTAATTGAGGTGCCAACACACTATCTCTAACTAAAGATGCCATGACATCATGAGGATGATATGAATAAGCTAAATGACTAGAAATCCCATATCAGAGATACCCTCTAGACTAGTAATCGGTATCTCTGCTGTCGCAATAATTGCTAAAGCATCATTATGGAAAAAACACAAGCTAAGCCCGAATGAATTCCCGATTGACACTGAGAGAAATTTAAAATTTATATCCATAATTTAGAAATTATAGCCTATCTCAGGAACTGTAGGCTAGTGGAGAATATTTTCTATATCTAGCTGTTCATCTATCTAATATTTGGGACATTCTTTGAACCAATGTCTCATCATGACATAACAAAACAAAGATCCCAGAATATTCTGACATACTTCCCCTAATAATCCAAAATGGTCGCCATTGCCCAAAGAACCATACCACACTCTATAAGTCTAATAGGAACTCTACCCACTATGATCATAGTATGGAATACTATCTGTGTAGAGCTGATGGGCTGTAGGTAAAGCTGAATTCTACCAAAAAAATCCTCACTCTAGGATAAAATACCAATAGGACTATACTGATGGCGCGCCTCTTGCCATCATATCCATATGTCTCAATATTTATGCTCTCTACGGTCCTCACATAATCAGCATTCAAACAAAAATGAGATTCTGCTACTATCAAGTGCTTTGATCCCAAACGAAATAACAATACTAACCCTCTAACACATCCATACACAATGTGCATCTCAGAAGGATATAGCAGCCTAGACTAAATGAGAAATCAAATCTCATATCCAAAATTAGTAAAGAACTTTGATTAACACTATTAGAATCAACTCTGGTCTGAGGATTGATCGATCAATAAAATACCATCTATAACTGAGAGGGATATGCAACATGACTAGAATTCCCTAAGCTGAACCTCAAAGGCTAAAGAAGTCACAAGCTCTACTGGACCCTAACACGGCCCAGATCCTTTTTGACTACCACTAAAGATCTTCGATATCCATATCTAACTCACTAGTCTAATGTTGCACTGAAACTCTGGAAACATGTGTTAAAGTCTTATCCGCATCTTTCAATAATGTTGTATCATCCTTCAAGGATAGGAAATACGTTATGAAGACTTATTTTGCTCTTCAGATCTTGTGACACAACTTCAGTTGATGTTACAAAGATTACTCGATTCTACACTTTATATAATAATTGTAAACTAACATTAAAGAGCTTTGTAAGACTAATAATGATACACTTTGAATTTTCTTCTTGAAGAAGTATGGGAGTGTCTGTCTTTAGTTTTATCCTTTTATAGTCTTCAGATTTTACCCTTCATAAGGAAGTCCAAGATATTTCTTCTCAATCAAGGATTTGAATTTATTCCTTGATTGAGGAATATAGTCATTTGATATGTCCATATACAGCTTTGTATCATGTCTATATCAGATATGTTCATGTTCTTTCATTCCTTTTAGTCTTTGATATCTTTGTGATAGTTGTGACCTTCTTTCTTTTATTTAGATCCCGATTGACTTTTTGATTGATTCGATCTTTCATAATTCTAGGAATGTGATTTTTATTTCAAAGGTTGCCATGTAAGTGCCGTGATCTTCTTTAGATTACTGGACTTTTCTTTCTTAGAGAGTGTTGTGATCTTCTTAAGATTATTGGTACTTCTTTTCTTAGATAGTTTCGTGATCTTCTTATGATAGGATGTCCTTTATTTCTTAAAGAGATCTTTGATAGATTGTTTATTCTTTTACCATGAACAATCTTCCAGTATCTCGCATCCTTTATCTTATAAAAGATTCATTCATTAGTTTGTTATTATTAAAACACTGTTTGAGGAGATAATAATCTCCCCCTTTTTGATAATGACAAACTTAAATATAAGTTGACTTCCCTGTTAAGATTATTGTTTTAGCTCCCTTTGTCTTTCTGCCTTGGTGATGGTGATTTAGCCCATTTAGCTCCCCCTGCATTGATGATTGTAGTTAGCTTTGATATGATGATAGCTTGCTTTTCCTTTATTACCTGTCTAGTTAATTGATGCATAATTTCTCCCTTATTTGGCATTATGAAAAAGATAACAAAGCAACTACAGTAAAAAGAATACACCCAGCTACCAAACAACACAGAATTAGACAATAGAAGAATAACAAAACAAAATAGCATAGAGTACTAGTTATGCAGTTACGTTTGTTAAGAAAACATCAGAGCAGAAGTATGTAGTATCTTTATATAGGCCAAAGTTCAAGAAAGGACAGACCCCTTTAGAATGAGATAGTTCAATGTCTTTTGGCAAGGAAGTAAGTGAGAGTGTTGTGCATGTTAAAACAGAAGCAATCATAACATTTTTCAACACTCTTGGTAAAATTTGAGTAAGAATTCTTAACTAAGACGATAAGATCTTACTCCTTCCATTTTAAAGTTGTCCATAGAGAGTCAGATTTTACCTATGTCTATACCTATTTCTTTGCCCACTGCAGTATCTTGAAAGTTGACTCCTTGATTCTAACAATTCCTTATTCGATGGCAGTGAGACTATTCTTGATTTCTTTGGTCTCCTAATCTGCATAGAACATGGATTTAAGCACTATTTTACTTACCTCGAATGTCTCAGGGTGGTCCTTGATACACTTATTTATACAACATTCATTCTCAATAAGGACATAACCCATGCTTGCGATGGTTTTTAAATCATAGGTGGTTGAGACATACCACCGAATAAGCTAAAATGTCAATTCCATAGTAGATGAGAATCCGAGTGATAACCAAACCGTAGGGTAGGCTTGTTGAGGCATGGGAGTCAGCTACACTTTCCATCATGTTCTCATGAATCCAGACACTCCAATTAATTTTTTTACTTTCTGATCATGTAGTAGAGGACAAATACATCTCTACAAGTTACATTATTAAGGGACCCTTTTTGGGGAATTAGAGTTGTTGCAACGATATGTGCCAAAATCCTATTGCATGAGGACAAAAGCAGAGTTGTTTGTATCAGGGTCTGAGACAACCTTCTATGATTAGTGGAAGATTTTGTAAGATTAGCCATTGATCGGGTTTTATTCATAGTAGAGAGAAATAGGATGGATAAGTTTTTTAAAAGGATGAAAGAGGAGGGGAAGAGATAGATTGAAGAAAAAGAGTAGAGGGTTAGGGTTTAAGATAAAGAGGTAGATGAGTGTTGGGAAGAGAAGGAAAGGTAATGATAAATGAAGAGACAATGATATGGCTTGAGAGAGGGAATATTTTAAAGGAAATGATGGAGGGGTCAGGAGATATTGAATATTTTTGTGTCAAAAATATTGAAAATTTTTTGGAAAATATTCATCATAGAGATTTTCTCCATTCAATTTTTTTTAAAAAAATTTGTTAAAAAGAAAAATAGAATGGAGTAAAGAAAAGACCAAATATACGACTCATAAATTATTGACACAAAACCCCCCAAAAATATCATGGACAGAAAATACTTGACTCTAACATACTTACACAGAACAATTTAAACAAATGATCAACATAAAATTTTCACATGTTCTGGGCATAATTTTAAAAGACAGTTTAAAACCAAGTAGTTGATGTAGGATTTAGAGAACAATTTTTGAGAGTTATGAGTACTGCTCTAATTGCTGGTGAGTCAACTAAAGTTAGCTCCTTGTTGAGTCACGCTCATGAGATGAGGCCTTCATCAGAGTGACAAAGAATTCTCAAGAATGATGTTAGAATTTATAGGAAAGTATACAATACAAATAATATTTTTTTAAGAAACGACAAAAAAGTCAAGGACAGTTTGTATTGGATTTTGGCCTTATCATAAAAAAGATTTAAGAAAAAATTCACCTGGAGGGAAAATATTTTTATTTATTTTACCATTTCAGCTGCAAGAGTCGACTCTAAGGGGGTGTAGTTGACTTTGATGATATTTCTTCTGCAGCTGTCCCTGAATATGACATGTTTTTTGGTGAAAACTTTTTCTCTCCAGATATACTTCTATAAGATCTGCCATCAATTCTTTCTTGTTATGGATCTTGCAGATATGATCCTACAAAATAGAAAGATTAATTCTACTTAGGTACCCAAGAGGTCTTGGGTCTTTGCGGGTTAGATGTACTCTCTTTGGGCTTCCAAACCCATGCATACTTAGGCTTATGCCTATAAATATCTGATCTGTGCCTTCCTTGTACACAAATGAAACAAACAGTTCCTCGATAAGAGAAATAGTTCTTAGCTAATTTAAACCATCCTGATGAAGAACTTGAGTTATTTTTAAATGAGTTTGATCTTTCAAAACTATGGCTTAGGTATGTGTTAAAGTTGTTTAATCATTTTTTTCATAATCAAGCTCTTCATTGAGTAGGTCAATCTCAATTTGACAAGCCTCAATTTCTATTTGCCAGTTTCGTTATTTCTTTTGAGTCTTTATTTAAATCAAGCTTCACAACTTTTATTCTCTTGAGCGATTTTGTTATATTCATCTATAATATTTTGAAGTTCGTTAGTAATCATATCTAAGATGGATTCAGGAGTGTTACAATTTTAATAACCGCGTATTCTTACCTTGCTAGATTCACTTATTACCATGAAGCACATATTTGCGGCTTCTACTTCTTCTTTGGTTTTATCTTCATCACTCCAGGCTCTAAAATTTTGATTTTTACTGGGTATTCTTCTCTTTAATTCTAGACAATTATGTTTAAAGTGGCCAGGCTTTTCACAGTAGTAGCAGCGTTCATCATTTTTTATGGGATCATTATTTCTGCCTTCCTAGGATCCTTACTATCTCGGTCTTATGATCTGCCTTACCCCACGGTTGATGAGGGACATTTCTTCACTATTGGCATTGACCAGAGTATCATTGTCTCCGATGGAAGCAACATTAAAGGCTACTGGTTTCTTCTTTTTATCCTTGTAAAACTTGTTGATATAATTTTTCTCATATGCGATAAGGTTACCTCGTAGTTCATCATATGTCATATTGTGAAGATCTTCATCTTCCAGAATGGCATCCTTAGTTTCCCAAGTTTTTGGGAGACTTCGGACCAGCTTCTGCACTTGTAAGATATGAGGATAAATCATCCCCAATAATTTTAGTTCACACACAATTTTACTGAATCTGGTGAACATTGATTCAATATCCTCATTCTCCTCCATTTTGAGTAACTCATATTCATTCATAAGAGCAGCAATTTTTGACTTCTTGACTTTGGTGGTTCCTTTGTAGGTTACTCTATCTTGTCCCACATTTCTTTTGCTATCTCAAACATTGAGATCTTGTCTTATTTTTCTACTCTTACTACACACAAAAGCAAACTTACAACACGTGCATTAGTTTGGATTGCCTCCTATTTTTCTTTGGTAATATCAAAATTTTCAAGATCTTCCATATCAACACTACTAGATTTTTTATCTTTTTCCTTTTGTGTTTCCTTGAGCCCTGAAATTATCTTAGGACCCTTTTTGATGAAAACCCACACTTGGTACTCATTTGATTTGACAAATATGGTAAATCTATTTTTCCAGTATGAGTAATGTTGTCCATTAAAGTACGGTGGTCTTGTTGAATAGTGACCATCCTGGAAAAGTGCACCGGGAATTTAATATTGGGCTATCTGATCTTTGCTCACTTGTGGTTAAGAAATGCAGTTGGTAAGACCTGCTCTGATACCAACTAAAATTCAAGAGGGGGTGAATTGAAATTTTCTTCTGTGAGTCAACTACTGACTCCTCACAATCGACTCGCCTGTAAATCAACACAATTCACAAACAAGTTAAACTTAAACAGCTAAACGTATAAACAATAAAGTATAAATTAAACAACACAAAGATTTATCCTAGTTCGGCACACCAATCAGTGCCTACGTCTAGTCCCCTTGGTCTTCAAGTTTTCTTTAAATCATTGAAGGTTTGGTTCGATTACAATGATACGAAATAAGTTTTGAAGACTTATTTTGCTCTTCAGATCTTGTGATACAACTTCAATTGTTGTTACAAAGATGAATCGATCCTAATCTTTATAAAACAATTGTAAACTAACGTTACAATGCTTTGTAAGACTAAGAATGAGATGCTTTAAATTTTCTCCTTGAAGTTGTGTGAAGAGTGTCTATCTTCAGTCGTCTTCTTTTATAGTCTTTGGATTCTACTATTCATAAGGAAACCTAAGAGATTTCTCATCAATCAAGGATTTGAATTGATTCCTTGATTGAGGAATGTAGCCATTTTATATGTGCATATACGGCTTTGGATTACGTCCATATCAGATATGTATGTGATTTTTCCTTCCTTTTAGTCTTTGATGTCTATGTGACAGTTGTGTTCTTCTTTCCTTTGTTTAGATCCTAATTGATTTTCTGATTGATCTGATCTTCCATGAATTTGGGGATATAATTTTTATTTCCAAGGTTTCCATGTAAGTGTCGTCATCTTTTTAAGATTACTGGTCCTTTCTTTCTTAGAGAGTTTCATGATCTTCTTGAGATTACTAGTCCTTCTTTTCTTAGAGAGTTTCATGATCTTATTATGATTGGATGTCCTTTCTTTCTTATACGGATATTTGATAGATTCTTGATTCTTGTACCATCAGCAATCTTCCAGTATCTTGCATCCTTTATCTTCTAAAAGATTCATTCATTAGTTTGTTTTTATTAAAATACTATCTAAGGGGCTAACAGTTGATACCATTTATTTCTAAACACAATATAGAGATTAGTCTAATACAAAAGAGAGAGATAAGTAATACTCCGAACATCAGGAGCTCCTCTAAATCTCTGAACCATACTTGCTCCACACGATGCACTTATCAATAGCCATAACCCATACTATGATTTGCATGATATCGAAGTGTAGTATGAGTACCAAACAAATAGAATTCAGTAGGCAACTGCCAACTGAGATCCAAGGTAAATTACATATATAGAATATTTAAACAGATTGGAATCTACACCTAAGAGTCCGAAAATCATATAATAAGTCAATGAGAATAATAAGGGACAACTATCCTATTCAAGCCTAAGAGTTTAACATAATAATACTAAGGAAGTATCAGGGTGAAATATCCTATTCTGGCTATAATCAATAGATGTCAACGCTATATTGTATATCCAAGTCCAATATATGAATGATGAGCGAAGGAAGATATATATATATATAGTAATATACAAGGCCAATAAATAATATACAATATTTACAAATGAAGGAAGGGATATACGGTAGTGCCACTTCATATAGATATATAAATTTATATATATATATATCCATATAAACATGAAGTCATCTCAAAGCATAACCTATATCATCATATCCTCGTTCTAGGACCTCATTATAATAGTACAAAGATTTAATGCTATCATACTCAAGGTTTCTAATCCATATGTTTAGACATGAAATAATCATGCACAATAATGTCATCATAAGATAGAAGAGGCCATAGACATACCTAAGATCTCGATACCGAATCAATGACCAATTTATCATAAGCTGGACATAATAATGATCATAGAAATGATAACAACAATATCAATAACAAGATGAATAACTGGCTACTCCGGACAACAAATTACCAAGACGAGCCTATGCGTACCCCCACCTCCCCAGACTTGGAAGTTTCAATCAATATACAATAACACAAGGAATACTTCTCACCCATATCCATGTAACTATCCCATATTGGCTTATAGATATAGGTGTATACTGGTGACAGGAGATGCACATAAAGGAATGATGTAAAGTACATAATCATTATCACAATATCATCATCATAACATATTTATCATAACTGTTATCATCATGGCCATAATCAACGTAATAAACCTCCAGCCTTGACGGGTATCAATGCATCATCACAGTATCTTCCGATCATTCTGAGTGTAATTATCATCATCACAACATCCCCCATCCTTTACGGGTGTCAATATATTATCAAAATATCCTCCGTCCTTGCCAGGTATCAATATGTCATCATAATATCCTTTCGCCTTGTTGAGTATCAATATATCATCACAATATCCTCCAACCTTACCAGGCATTAATATATTATCACAATATCTTTCGACCTTTCTGGGTATCAATATATCATCACAGATATCAATAGACATAGAATAGGTTCATAGGCTCAAGACATGGTAAAAGAAAGGTAAATTACAAGCCTATTAGTATGCTTATAATCATAATTATATCATCATAAAACATTTAACTTGTCAAGACTTCCCAACTACTCGATATTAGATAACCAAAGCTTATTATCATTAAACCCCTAGTCTACTAGTCTTCACATTTCCTCTAATTATTAGCCAAAACATTATCCTTCACATAATTCTTATTCATCGGATAGAAATTAGTCATTATTAATAAGTAGTCAATACCCAACAGCTGGTCAATATTCATCACTAGACCATAATTGCAATTTATCCACTAATAAACATTATGAACTTATCATCCTATATCTGTTAATCATTATTACCCGACACATTACCATTTATCATCTAACCTTCTTTTATTAAATAATACTATTCATTAACTATCCATCATTTACCAATAATTCCATATTTACCAACTATTAATCATTATTAATTAGTCATCTCTTATCACTAACATCTCTTATTATCTAGCCTCGTTTATATACACTACTCATTTAACAACTAATTTACATCATAAACTAAGTCATCAAGTGCTATAGTCACCTATTGGATAACTAGCTACCACGTAGATTAACCCTTAATCAGGAAGAACAGTCATACGATCATATTTTAGGCAGAATCACATTATTTACCAATATAATAATTATCAATGTACCAAATCTTTGCATGCCATTATTAAATCATTGGAATAATAAGCATCATACCATATTTTCCTCCATCCCATACTGGAGAGATGGTACACAAACCATAAATAAGATATTCATAAACTATAATCACATCCTTTATAGTGATAAACACTTCTTGGATATCCAATCAATATTATAACATGGCCCTCATCCTAATAATATGTATATAATAATCATAGTATCATAATGTCAGCCTTCGGCGCATATATATATCCAAACACATATCAATAATTATATATTTATAAACCGTAGAATATCTCTAATCATCTCACATATAAGAGACATCTCGCATATAGAAGGCATAATATCAATAAGCATTTAATCATCTCTTACATAGTAGGAATCTCATATCTAAGAGTCATAATATCAATAAGCATATAATCATCTCTCACATAGGAGACATCTCATATCTAGAAGGCATAATATCAATAAACATATAATTATCTCTAACATAGAAGGAATCTCACATCTAAGAGTCATAATATCAATAAACATATAATCATCTATAAGATATCTCATGTCAATAGGTCATACAACTAGACTTATGAGGAGTATCACCTCTCTCAGCCAATTATAATAGCTAAGATAAATACATCTCTATAGGTCCAAGAATCATAGCTAAAACAAGGTAGTATCTCTATAGGCACAACACCATATCGAAGAGGAATAATATCTGTAAGGACCCAACATTATGTCTAAGAGGGGATAGCATCTCTATGAGCCAAATATTAAGTCTAAGAGGTAGTTACATCTCTATAGGTAAGACTTCATATCAAGAAGAAAGTAGTATCTCTATAGGCCCAAATATCATTATCCGAGAAAAATACATCATCATCCATTAAGCCACAGAGTTTTTTTTAAATTTAATTTGTGGTTTTATTAATAACTCAACCAAAAATTATTAAATAGTATCTACAAAGATGAACCAACCCATCATAAATTGAATAAAGTAATTTGGGATTAAACAGATTGGATAAATAAACCAAGCCCAATACTAATTCAGTCCGACATATATAAATATATGTAGGGTTTCCTAAATGATGTCGTTATCTTCTCCGCCATTATAGCTTAGTTTCACGTGAAAAATGTATTCACTGACTCTAAATTAGTAATTTATGAGGCTTGCTCTATGAATCATCAACACTTTGCCATGGATATTTCAAATTCCTTCTCTTAAAAACTCTCACAAGTAAGTAATTTAACATTTTGTGCACTAAATTCTATTTGTTCATCTTCTTCGATCTAACTGTAACCCTTACTCCTCCTCTTATGTTTGTTGTCAGCTGAGTTCTCTTGTGTATGAAATATTTCTTTATTTTTGGTGTTGAAATGAAGGTGGTAGGTCACTAAGACAAATTACTTGTCCAAGTAAGTAATGTTTTCTACTTTCTGTTCAACTTTTTTAACTACAATCCATTATTTTGTATTTGCTGACAGATATAGCTGGAAGGGAGATAAGGGATGCTCAGACACACACATATTTAAGATATCTTTTACTCCTTAGGTGGATTATATGATTTATCTCACTCAACCCTCTTCTTTTACCTAGAGTCCATTTTTATGGCTGTATTTATTTAGGCTAGGCAACTTTTGTATTTTGTGATTGGCTTCCAGGGTTGTAAATAGATTATTTTAATCCCCGGTGTCACTTTTAGTTGTATCCTTAATAGCCACATATCCTTTTTTTAGTGAAACTCTGATGTATGGAAACTGTAGTTTAACACTATTTAGGATTTTCTTTTCTTTGACTTCTAGTTGCTGAAATGATATTATGCTGAATCCTTCTTTATCAATTGATGTATTTGCTAAATGATCTGCCAATTGGTTCCCTTCCCTCATTATATGTTGAAATCTTACTTGTTTTCTATGAAATAGTTCTATAATCTTTTCAATATGTTCTAACATATGCCATGGATACTTCCATTCCTTACTCAATACCTTTATCATAATGAGAGAATTCATTTGAAAAATGGCTTTGTTAAGATTGGAAATACCATAATGGATTGCTTCTTGAAGCATAACATATGCTTCTACTTCCATGTTTATGGTATCAGTAATCTTAGCTCCTTGTGCATTTCTTATGTCACCCCTTCCATCTCTTAGACGGAATGCAAAAGAGCTAGCCCCTAGATTACCCCTAGAAGCCCCATCCATGTTGTATTTCATCCAACCCTCCTCTGGAAATCTCCACTCCACCTTTGTAATATTAATTTTTGACCTCCTTTACTCTAGTTGCTGATGTATGTCTGGCCATATTGAAGGATAAACTTGTCTGGGATTCCTCACCTTAAGTAATAGTCCAATATTTTTGTTAATATTGAAAATTACCCTGCAAGTTGACAATATTTTACCTTCATGTTTAGAATTATTCATTCTCCTCCATAATTTCCACAAAATCATGTTAGGAATTTATTAATAGTAGGCTTTAGCTATTCTTTAAACATCAGGAGTCCTCTAGTAGCTAATAAGCTCTCTTAAGCTAGCTCCTTGCATAGTGATACATGTACAAAAAGAAAAATAGGACCAAGTCATGTTAGTAGTTCCTGATCGCAAAAACACATGTGAAATGGTTTCCTGATCAGGCATTGGGCAACACCAGTATCTAGTATGTCCTTCAAATACACTATATTCTCAAATTATCTTTAATAGGCACCTTACCTTTCCAAAATCTCTATATTAGAAAGGCTGTTTTTAAAGGTAAGACTTTCACCCAGATATTCTTATAATCACATTCTCTTCCTCCCTTTGTCTGATATAATTCCCGGCTCATTTCACAATAAACTTGATAGTATACTCTAGCATCCATATTGGACTGTCCTTACCCTTTTTTCTATTTGGAATTCTACTTATTTGCAATATATGCTCAGCCACCTCTTATGAGAAAACATGATTCAATAATTATGAATTCCAGCGTCTATTATGTATCAAATCATTCATATCTACTCCATATGAAGTCTTTGTCCAATTATCAAATAATAGATTAGTCTATCCACTTCTTATTCTCCAATATATTTGATACTCTACTAGATCTCTTGCTTATAACATCTTCTTTTAAACTTGTGAACCAACCCTTATTTTCCAAACTATCTCATTTGGATGTTTGTTTTTGCAATATTTATTATGCATATATCTACTCCATATGGAGTCTTTGTTTCTAAAATTCCACTAAAGCTTACAAAATAAGGACATTGATACATCTTTGATATTCCTGAATGCTATTCCTCCTTCTTCCTTAGGAATACATAGCTTGCTCCATTTTACTCGATGTCTGCTCTTCTCCTCTATATGAGTACTACAAAAGAATTATGCAAACATTCTTTGTATTGTATTTATTACATTCATAGGAGGGTGTATTATGGATAAACAATGGATTGAGATACTCTATAATACATTATTAATAAGAACAACTCTCCCCCTATAAGATAATATCTCCCCTTTCCAGCTTTGCAACTTCCCACTGATTTTGCTCATCATAGATTGATAGAATCCTTATTTTTCATCGTATGAAATATTGTGAATCCAAGGTATGTGAAAGGGAAATTCTTTTCAATAATCCCAATAACCACTTCTGCCAACACCATAATACCATTGGAAACTCCCTTATGCATGTACAGAGAGCTTTTCTTCTTATTCACCTTTTGAACTTACATTTTTTCAAAATTTTCTAGTGTACTGATCACTTTCTGCATTGTTCGTAAATCAGCTTTGCATAAAATTATCATGTCATCAACAAAAGCAAAGTGATTTAACTAAGGGCTACCTCTTGGCATGCCAAATGGATTAAAGTTCTTGGTGATCATTAAAGACTTTAGAGTTCTAGACATCACTTCTGCTGCAATAATAAATAGAGTGGGTAATAATGAATACCCCTATTTCAACCCTTTATGTGATCTAAAGAAACCATTTGGCATCCCATTTAATTGAATAGAATACCAGTTATTCCCAACTAATCTGAACACCATATCAATCATGAACTCACTAAAACCCATCTTTCTCAACACTTTTTTAAGGAACAACCAACCGACTCTATCATAAGCTTTTGTTATATCCATCTTGATTACCATATTAGGAATCCTTCCTTTTTTCCTTATGTCTATGATGATTTTCTATACCGTTAATATGTTCTCAACAATGCTTCTTCCCTGTAAAAAACCTGCCTGTTTCTTTGAAATGATAGAAGGTAGAACTCTCTTAACTCTTACATGAATAATATTCTGGAAAAGATCCTGCTCACAAAATTACTCAATGATATTGGTCTCATATTTGAAAATGTGTTTACAACTAAATTTTTGGGTAATAGTACCAAGTTTGTGTGAGTCACAAATTTTGGCAATTCAAACCCACAAAAGAAAGCTATAATTATCTTATGAATATCGTTGCCAATAATCTCCCATGTATCCTAAAAAAATGCTCCTGTTATACCATCATGCCCTTCAACACTATTCCTGTTTAAACCCATAATAGTCTCCTTAACTTATTGTATCTGAGGAAACTTATTCATCTCATTATTCTGCTCTAAGTCACTATATAATTGGTATTTCATTTAGCATCTCAAAATCTTTTATTTCTTCCTCCTTAGAAAATTGTCTCTGAAAACATCTCGTAGTTTCATTTGCAATGCATTTCTAATCCTCCAACCATTCACCATCATCATTCTGAATATTTGTTATTTTCAATCTATTCCTTCTTCCTTTCACCAAGTATGTAAATTTTTTGTGTTTCTTTCGCCATCTTTAAGCCAATCCAATCCATTCCAGCTTTCTGCTTCCAAAAGTCCTCCCTTTTCAATTGTAAATTCAAATCTGCTTGTGCTTTGAATAATATATGTCTATTATTTACTATTGGATTTTCCTCAAATATTTCTCCTTCACTTTGATAATCTCCCCTAATGTTGCAATTTCTTGGAAAATACTACCAAAGTACTCTTTACTCTATTTTTTCAATGTGTTTTTAACCCTTTTCAACTTGTGATGAAACACACTAAAAGGATTACCCAACACTTCAGTTTGCCAATTTTATTTTATTAGCTCATAACATGCTTGCTCCTTTAACCACATATTCAGAAACCTAAATGGTTTTCGAATATGCTCCTGAATAGCACTGAAATAATATTTCAGTGAGTGTAATCTGAACCACTCCTAAATAGATGCTCCACTTCAAGGATTGGAAAGAGTTCTTATAGTTTATCATTACAAAGCACCTTATCTAATCTGTTGAATAAATAATCTTTATCCATCCTATCATTCCACCAGGTATATTTTCTACCTTTGAATCCTGGATCCTTCATTTTACACAGATTAATAAAATGCATAAAATTTTCTATCTCAGCCACTGTTACTGCTAACCCCCTTAGTTTTTTCTCTTCACATACTATTACATTAAAGTTACCCCTATCAACCAAGGATCTTGAATTGTCTGAGCCATATCCACCAGTGAATCCCATAGCAATAGTCTCTCCTATTGTGTAACTTTAGCATAGACCAATGTAACCACAATTGTAATACCTGTTTCCTGATTGATCAACATAATGGTCAATTGTTGCTCCTCATCTTTTATTATAAAAATAATCTACAAAATCCTTAATAAATTCATATATTTTTCCTGAACACATTACAAAAACTTGCTTCATGCCCAATCTTCTTCTACACATATCAATAGTGTGGTTTTCTTGGAATGGCTCCATTAAACCAATGAATGAGAAATGGTATCTTTTTTGCAAAGTGATAAGTCTAGTGAATGCCTTTTGTGTGTTTACTGATCTGATAGTCAAGATTAGGGCATTTACTTAGACTTATTTTTTAATGAATTCCTTGTTTGCATTGAGGAGGTTTTAACTTCTTTATCTTTTTTCTTTTGAATGCCTTTATTTGTCCTTAATTTTTCTATCTTCCACGGAGACAAATTGCCTTCAACCCCTATTTTTTCAATAGTATTGGTCAAATTTCCTTCATCCAAGTTTAGCTTTCCCATATTACTGTATTCAGTTTGATTTTCAGCTTAGATTGCTAGAGGTAGTGTATTCTCAATCACCTTGTCTTCTTCTCCATTTGTTTATACTACATCAATGCCAGTTGCTTTGTTTCATCCTATTCACTTTGCACTTCTATCTCAGCTAACTGCTTAGCTTCATCATTTTCCCATTCTGCCTTTGCTGACCAGGAGATTCATTAGTTTGTTGTTCTGCATCATCCTTTATTTTCTTCCTTCTTTGGTTATTGCTCCTTATGTTTTTCCTGCACTTCATGTTCCTTCATTTTTTCTTTCTTTGGATTATTGTGCCCTAAAAGTACTATTTACCCATTACTTTGTACTTTCTTTGGGCTACTGCTTAGCTACACTTTCTGGTTTGTCTTTCATCCCATAGTTTACTTGATTCGTATCAATAGCTAATGCATCAAATTATTGGAAATTGGTACTTTTTGCTTCTTTTCTACTTCCACTTCCCCTACTATATGCCCATATCTATTTCTTTTATATTTGCTCCTTCTTGTAAGACACTATTGTCTGTATGTATTTCTCCTTCTCAGGTTATTATCTTCAGTTTGTTGTTGTGTGTCTTCATGTATTAATTGACTCAATTGATTCCTTTGCTCCTCCATTTGTTTCCTTTTCTCCTTCATCAAAGGAAAGTGGTCATCCCAACTACCTTTAAAATCAACTACATATGCTCTTAGCATATCTTCTAGAGTCTGAATGGTCCATTCTACTTGATCATCTGTCTGAGGGTGGAAAGCTATATTGAGATAGAGTTGGGTACCAAGACCACTTTAGAATGCATTCCAGAAGTGAGAGATAAATCGGGTACCTCTATCTGAGATGATAGTTTAAGGAACAGTGTACAACCTGACCAACTCTCTGAGATAAAGATTGCCATAGTCCTTGATTGAATAAGAGGTATGGACTGGCAAAAAACAAGTTGATTTGGTCATCCTATCTATGATAACCCAAATAGAATCATGCTGATGTCGAGTACGAGGTAAACCCATTAAAAAGTTCATGTTAACTTCCTCCCATTTCCAAGTGGAAATACTAAACTCTTGTATGGACCCACTATCTGGTGCTAAATCTTAACTTACTAGCATGTAGAGTATTTAGCTACAAACTCTGCAATATTTATTTTCATTAAATTCTACCAATAGATCTTACACAAATCATGGTACATCTTAGTGGTCCCTAGATGAATAAAGTAATGCGCCCCATTTGCTTCTGTGAGAATTTGTTGCCTAAAGACATCTATAACAGGTACACATAGCCGACCTTAAAAATACAACACACCATCTACTCCTTGGGAGAAAACCTCCACCTTCTGATCTCTGAATGATTATTTCAACATAACTAGACTGGGATCTCAATCCTACGTTTACTTCACCTCAAAAACTAGAGATGATTCTGAGCTACTTTGTCCCCATACACTACCTTCTGCTGAATCAAATAAGTAGACACCTAGTTGGGAAAGTTGATGAACTTCCTGAGCTAACTTCTTCTTACCATCCTAAACATGACTAACACTATCCATAGACATTCTATTGAGAGCATCAACCACTACATTGGCCATTCCTAGATGATACAGAAAACTCATGTCATAATCCTTCAATAACTCCAACCACCTTCTCTGATGCACTGCTGGCTCTTATGGTCAGTAAACACATCTACGTACACCCCATACAAGTAATGCCTCCAAATCTTTAAGGTGAATATTACACTAGCTAAGTCAAGATCATAAGTCAGATAATTATTCTCATAGGTTTTAAGTTATCTGGAGACATCGGCTATAACCTTACCTCTCTACATGAGGAAACAAACCAAACCTACTATGGATGCATCACAGTACACAAAAAAACCATCTGAACCATCAGGCAAATTAAGAACTGGGGCTGATGTTAGTTGACTCTATAACTCCTAAAAACTCTTCTCACAGGAATATAACAACTGAAACTTAACTTTTTTCTGAGTTAATCTAGACATGGGGGATGCAATAGAGGAAAATCCTTCAACAAACTGATGATGATAGAAAGCTAAACCAAAGAAACTCTTGATGTTTGATGGATAGGTAGGTCTAGGCCAGTTTCTCACCGCCTCAGTCTTTTGAGAATCAACTCTAATGCCATCATTGGAAATAATAAGTCTAAGAAAATCTACAGATCTTTGGTAAAATTCACACTTACTGAATTTAGCGAATAACCGGTGAGCTCTAAGGGTTTGTAACACTATTTTGAGATGGTCTGCATGATCTGTTTCCCTAGAGGGGTAAACAATAATATCATCAATGAAGACTATAACGAACATATCCAAGTACTGCTTGAACACTCGGTTCAACAAGTCCATGAAGGATTCTGGGGAATTTCATGAGATCAAAGGACATAACTAGAAACTGAAAGTGACCATATCGAGTTTGAAAAGATGTTTTCAAAATGTAACATTCCCTGACTGTAAGCTGATAATATCCTGATATAATGTCTATCTATGAAAAATAGCTAGCACCCTAAAGTTGATCAAATAAGTCATCAATTATAGGAAGTGGATATCTATTCTTAACCGTGAGTTTTTTTAACTGATGATAGTCTATGAACATTCTGAGAGAATTGTATTTCTTACACATGAATAAAAAAGGTGCGCCCCACGAAGAGATGCTGGGTCTGATGAATCCCTTATCTAGGAGATCATTTAACTATTCTTTTAATTCCTTGAGTTCAACTAAGTCCATTCTGTATAGCAAAATAGATATAGGATGAGTAACTGGAAGAAGGTCTATTCTAAAGTTGATTTTTTTTTTAGGAGGAACTCTAGGAAGATCTTTAGGAAATACATCTGAGAGTTCATTTAATACTTGAACTAATTCAAGAGTTGAAGTTTTTGAGTTACAGTCTTGTACTCATACAAGATGATAGACATATCCCTTGGATATCATTTTTCTTGCTCAAAGGTACGAAACAAGATGACCTCTAAGAGCTGTAGTACTACCCCTCCATTCAAGGACTGGTTCATTTGGGAACTGCAAATGAGCTATTCTATTTCTACAATCAACTGAGGTATAACATGAATAGAGCCAATCCATGCTGAGAATGGAGTCAAAATCCATCATCTCTAAATCCACGAGATCAACTAAGGTAACTTTCTAAGATATTATCACCGAACAGTTCCTGTATACCTATTTGTCTAGAATGGAAACACCTATAGGGGTAGACACAAAAAAAGGCTCTGCTAGATTTTTGGGAATGACTCTAAAATTGATGGCTATATATGGAGTTACAAAAGAAAGAGAATTTTCAGGGTCTAGTAAGGAATAAACATGTAAGTGAAAACCTTGCAACATACCAGTAACTATGTCAGGAGAATTTTCCTAATCTTGGTGGGACTAAAAATTAAATAATTTATTTGAATGCTGACTACTGGTAGCACTAGAAGTGATACCCTGCTGAGTTGGGCCACTGGATGGAACTGGTGACTGATAGGACTGGCCGTGTTGGAATATATCCCTAACTTTATGAGCAGTTACTCGACACTCCTAAATCTGAAGGCCTATTTTGCCAGACCTGAAGCACGCATCACTACAAATCCTACACTCACTTTATTGATGTCTGTCATATTTTTGACAAAGTATGAGCACTTCTAACAATGACCTAGGACTTAGATCCTGGTGTTATATCCTTATTATCATATTTGAATTTGGGTACGAGTGCATTGGCTGAAGATGGTGCTAGGGCTGAAGACCTCTGATAAAACTAAGGTTGGTTACCACCCTCTAACTTTGCTGAATAAAGTTAAAACTACTCATCCTATTCCTCTTGTTTCCTCTCTCTCTCTCTCTTCTTAATATTCTACTCCTTTATCTATGAAGCATGTTCCATCAGCCTAGACAAGTCCATCTCACTAATTAGTATTTTGGACCTACACTCTTTGACTACACTATTAGATACGCCAGATACAACTTACTCATCTTGAACTTATTATCAGCTACCACATGAGGAGAATATCTAGCTAACTTAGTAAACTTGAGGGAATACTCCCTCATGCTCATACTGCCCTACCTTAAGTAAATAAAATCTAACACGTTGGCCTCCTTCAACTCCAATAGGAAGAATCTATCTAAGAAAATTATTACAAACTCTTCCCATACTATAGGCCCTGCATCTATACCCCTATTAAACTTTCACTGCTTAAACCATGTATGTGCTACATACAGAAACTGGTATGTATCCAACTCAACACTCTTACTAGATATCACCCCCATAGTATCTGTCACCTTCTGAACATAGCTAAGAATTTCTATGGATCCTCTTCAGACTTGGATCCCACGAAAGAAGAAGGATTTATCTAGGTGAAATCCCGAATTCTAGTTGTATCAGTATTAGCCATTGGGTTGGAGGGAACAACAGTTGGCCATTTATTTTATGCTACCTCAGAGTTTGCTAGAGTAGTGAACGTAGCTCTAAATTCTGCATGAGAGACATGCTCGTCTAGACTATCTGCCTGGACGGGCTGAGGAGATGGATGGTTTCTTGTTCTTCTTTTATTCTTCTTGGGAGGCATGTTCTAAAAATAAAAGGAAAAAATAGATTAGGAAGGGATTTTAACTTGAGCTCATTCTCACTTACATGATATGAATACTTAAAGAAGGGAAGCTTTTTCCTAAATGGCTTGTAGCCTCTCATCCATAAGTGTTGCACGCTATACACACATACGTAAGACTCTACTTGACACAACTTTTAAACTTTCTAGGACACTTTAAAATCTTAGGCTCTGATACCAAGTTTGGAATGCCCCAAGATCACAACCTAGGCCTCACACAGTGCTTACAGTCCCGAGGGAGACAAGCTAACCCATGAGCTGGTACCTTTTGTGAGCAGTGGATAACATGACCATAAATATAGACGAATACTGACATGCCATAAGGTTTTAATAAATGAATTCACAACCAGAATATGAGTCTATAGAAATAACTGATTGAATCTGATAAAAAACAGATAAACTGGATAACTAACTATAATGTCTGAATACTTAATAACTGACTCTAATGTCCAATAAGACTATAAAACTTAATGACTTTGAGTTGATGGGAAAGATCCCAAATAACTCCAACTAACTACTAAATTGAGACATAAAATAAATGTCCTTGAAGTAAGACGACTCACCACTGTTATTGCTGAGGATCTGATAAGTCTAATTGTAAATTGGGAACTGAGCGTCAGAACCTAAGATATAATACATCTAGCACAAAATAAAAGGCATATGATCAGAAATTTGAATGTACTGGTATACTAAATAAGGTAGGCTGGTATGTATGGTTTCATGAATAGAACAAATAATTAAATGAATATGTATATAAAGCTGGAGTACTGAATAAAGAGCATGAAATTTGTAGGTATTGGGAATATATAGAAATCTATAAATTCTGAGTATGCATGAAAATCCATAAATACTGAAGATACGCGAAAATCTATAGATATTGAGGATGCATGACCAAGCATATAACATAAACTAAGTAAAATCTATAAACTAAAATACCGAAATAACTGAAATCTATATGCTTTGGTCAAACAATACTAAGAATGAATAACTAAATTGGGACTATAACTCAAAATGTATCTGAGACTGTGAGAGGTATCAGCTAACCGACATTTCCTAATTTGAGCTAATTGGGGTCCAACCTATAACCCCAGTTGGAAGGGTGTTAATACCGTGCCACGGGTACTAACACTGGTGTTGTAGATCCACTAAACTGATATCATGTCCAAAGGACTAAGGGAGTCAAGCCCAAACTGAAGGGTGACCAAAGTGAGATTGTCAAGCCTAATCTAACAAGTGACTTCTCATATCCTATATAGGCTATGCAGTTTTGGAGAATAAGGACTACTACTAATGACTCTGTCTATCTGATAGGGAAGACACCATCCCTACACTCGCTCGGTGCTAACTCCTACTCCCAATCGAAAGACACTAAAATACTAGACTGTTTTGAGTTTAACTGACTGATATTTGACTATTCTGATAATTCTCATAGTATGTTTTGAAGACTATTCTGTAATGTACTGAGACTAGACTACATAAAAATTTATTGGTTTTAGGTATTAAATACCTCCAGGACTGAAAAATAACAATGGTAAAATGATACTAAAGCTTGGGGGACAAATCATGAAGGCTGTTATTAAATCAATCACTCTTGTAGCCATTTTAGCAAATACTTGTAGTTCATGGTTTAAAAGACTCATAGGAATGTCATAGAACTTATTAAAATACCATGAATTCAAAATAATAGTATTAAATCATTGTTTAATTCGATAAATAAAAAATATTAAAACATGGAGGATTAAATAACAATAATAATTTCATTGAGTCGTGGTATAAAATCAATAGTACATGGAGATTCATGGGTGAAATCACAATTTAAAATTAATTAACTTGCAAAGATCAAATTTTTATAATTTAAATAGGATACTTGGATTCCATGGATTAAAGAAATCCATTAATGAATATCTAACATACCTGGGATAATGAATTTAGGAGGATTGATGGAGAGTTCTTGAGATTAGGCCTTGAATTTAAGAGTTAGGGTTCTTGTTCTTGAAGATAATTTATTTTAATTTGAGAGAATAATGCAAAAGTTAGTAAATAATTCTCTCTTACAGTTAAATCCTGAGTTTAGGTAGATTTGGGTCCATGGGAAAAGACCATACGACCCCTGTAATTTAAAATTGTAAAATTGGAAAAATTTCCAATTTTCACCCGTGGCACGACGCACCACTATCGCTTCAAGTGATATTGGGTGTATTTATACGCCTAAGCATCATAACTTGCCCATATTTTAGATAAGTTTGGAGAAAAAAGTGCCTAGTTTCTTATGTTTTTACTTTACATCCATGTAATTCAGCAAACCGATGTGATTATCATGATTTCATGTATTAATGAGGTAGATGGAGACATAATGGAAATATGGAATGCGGATGGACTATCACACAAGAGAAAAGTAGCTTGTTGGACCAACTGTAGCACCTAGAAATTATGTCCAAGACTAATTTGTCATTTATAATTAGTTCAGGGACTTAGAAGGGAAATATGAGAGAAAAGATTATTAAAAAGACTTGATGCTGAATTTTTATGATTATTCAATATTCTATAGTATTTTGAACAAGGGAATAGCGGATTAGGGTGGAGAGAGAAAATGTTTCCCTCTTTTTTTCACTATTTGCACACCAAGATCGTTTTCTAGTTTTTGGTATGATGAATATTTCTATTGTGATTTTCATTTTATTCATGAGTAGCTAAGTTTATTAGTTAGGGTTATGGAAGCCTTATAGCATATAATCTATTACTTTGGGTTTTGAATTCATTATTCATTGATTTTTTTACATCATACTATCTTTATTTATCTTGAATTCTCGAGGTTGCAAACATAGAGGATGTTCCTTAAAACACAACTTGTTCAAGAGAAAGGTTGTTGTTCGAAAAAGAGTGTAGTGACAAGAAAATAGGATTACCAACCCCTATTTCATATGTTAATGCCTTAAAAGGATTAACTACTTGGATATTTCATATTGTTTTTCTAAACACTTTTGATTCAAGAGAACTCAAGTGAATTAGTCCTTGATGGTTGTGAAACATTAGGATTATCTTATTAAATACAATACGCTTCTTTCTAAGCATGATTCATGTATGAATTCATAAAGCCCATAGTTAGAAAGTATTGAAAACTACAAGGTGGACATAACCCTAGCTTGTTATTTCTCTAAATTTGAAAACTACCACATATACTTCATCTTGTTAAACTGAAGCCATTAATTTGTGAAATAAATCAAATCTCCCGTTTTGTTTTATAGAAAAAAATGATTAAAAGTCAACTAATCTATATACAACTTAATTAGAACCATATTCCCTATGGGATTCAGCCCCAACCTAGTTGGGTTCTATATTTGACAGCGACCGGTTACGCTCTCATAAGAGAGGTGTAATTTTGGCGTATCACCAAGCCACTAGAAAAGGGACAATTATAATACATGGTGGCGTGACATGGCGTAATCGCGTTGCCACCTTGTTTGTGACCTGGAAGCTCACCGTAACGTGCTGGAATCGCACAGAAACAGTAAAAACTACCAAATACTAATTTGTATTTTGGCGTAATACGCCAACATCGTGTACCTTCATTGGAAATTTCCAATCGTCATTTATATGGGCTCCTCGATGTGCTAAGAGTTAAAATAACGTTGTTTAATGACTGAAACTTAAAATTGCCATAACTTCTTACCTAGTTATCAGATTTGGTAAAATTTTATATCGTTGGAAAGCTAATTCAATTTCCTATGCTAATGCAGGATCTAAACTTATAAATAATAAGTTTTTTCCAAATTGTACATACTAATACTCATATATTAGGACTTATATTATGCTAATGAAATACGGGGTATTACAATATCTGTCCCTTGGTATTATTCATCCTCGAATGAGACTGGTTAAGCTGAGGGAAAGCTAATTCTAAACATGCATATCTGATTTATAGAATGCATGAATAAACTTACTCATGAATGCACGATTGACATGGACATGATGTGCAAATGAAACTAAGCATGACAGAGATAAATCTTAAGAAGATTAGTACCTTATACTGATCTGGATTCGTAGAGAAAAGATAAGTGTACTTGGTCTGCATATCTACCTCTGCTTCCCAAGTGGCTCCCTCAATGAACTGATTCCACCAAAGAACTTGGACCAATGGAACTTTTTTTTTCCTTAGTCTATGAACTTGATAATCAAGAATTTTGAATGGATCTTCCACAAAGGAAAGACTGTTCAGAATATTTACACTTTCTAAGGGAACAACTATAGCTGGATCACCAATACACTTTTTCAACAATGAGGCATGGAACACTGGGTGTACTACGGCTAAATCTGAAGGCAACTCAAGCTCATAAGCTACCTTTTTTAGACGATTGAGAATTCTAAAGGGATAGACATATCAGAGACTAGGTTTTTCTTTCTTGCCGAATCTCTTCACTCCCTTCATGGAGAGATTTCCAAGTACACAAATTCACCAAAATCAAACTCGAGATCCTTTCTCCTCACATCATTATACGATTTCTATCAGCTATGGGCAGCCCTACGCCTTTCTCTGATCAACTAAATCTTCTCTAACCCATCAAACACCAAGTTAGGCCCTGATACTGCTGCCTCACCTACTTTAAACCAACTAATTAGAGATCTATATCTCCTACCATAGAGTGCCTCAAATGGATCCATACGGATACTAGAATGATAGTTGTTATTATATGTGAATTCAATCAAAGACAAGTGGTTATCCCAACTACCTTTAAAATCAACTACGCATGCTCTCAGTATATCTTCTAGAGTCTGAATGGTCCGTTCTGCTTGACCATCTGTCTAAGCATAGAAAGCTATACTGAGATGGACTTGGGTACCAAGACCAATTTGGAATACTTTTTAGAAGTGAGAGGTAAATTGGGTACCTTTATATGAGATAATAGATAAGGGAACAGTGTGCAACCTGAGTAACTCTCTGAGATAGAGTTTGGCATAGTCCTCGGCTGAATAAGAGGTATGGACTGGCAAGAAATAAATTGATTTGTCCTTTCCCAGATAACACAGAATACTTATGCCATAATTCTTCAATAACTCTAACCACCTTTTTTGATGGAAATTTAAATCTTTCTGAGAGAACACATACTACAGGATCTTATGGTCAATGAACATATCTACGTGCACCCCATACAAATAGTGCCTCCATATCTTTAAGGAGAATACTACTGATACTAACTCAAGATCATGAGTCGTATAATTATTCTCATAGGGTTTAAGTTCTTTGGAGGCATAGGATATAACCTTACACCTATGTATGAGGGCACAACCCAAACCTATTCTGGATGCATCACAGTACACAACAAACCCATCTGAACCATCTAGTAAGGAAAGAACTGGGGATGAGGTAAGTAAACCCAAGAAACTTCTGATATCTGATGGAGAGATAATACTAGGATAGTTTCTCACCACCTCAGTCTTTTGAGGATCAAATCTAATGCTATCAATGAGAATAATATGTCTAAGTAAAGCTACTGATCTTAGCAAAAATTCGCACTTACTAAATTTAGTGAATAACTGGTGAACTCTGTGAGTTTGAAATACTATTCTAAGATGGTCAGCATGATCAGTTTTACTATAAGAGTAAGCAAGAATGTCATCAATGAAGACTATAACAAACATGTCCAAGTACTACTCAAATACTCGTTTCATCAATTCCATGAAGTCTGTTAGGGCATTCATGAGACCAAAGGGCATAACTAGAAACTTAAAGTGACCATACCGGGTTTAGAAAGTTGTTTTCAGAATGTCACATTCCCTGACTCTAAGCTGGTGATAGCCTGATCTGAGGTCTATCTTTAAAAAATAGATGGTACCCTAAAGTTGATCAAACAAGGCATCGATTCTAGGAAATAGATATTTGTTCTTCACTGTGACAGTTTAAAAGATGGTTTTCTATGCATGTTCTAAGAGAACCATCTTTCTTATACACGAATAGAGTAGGTGTGCCCTACGGAGATACTGGGTTTCATAAATCCCTAATCTAGGAGGTCCTATAACTATTCTTCTAATTTCTTGAGTTCAATTGGAGCCATTCTGTATGGTGGAATAGATATGGGTTGAGTATCTGGAAGAAGGTCTATTCCAAAGTTGATTTCCCTTTCGAGAGGAACTCTAGGAAGATCTTTAGGGAATACATCTGAGAATTCATTTACTACTGAAACTAAATCAAGAGTTGAAGTTTCTGAGTTAGAGTCTTTGTCTCATTTAAAATAATAAACACATCCCTTGGATATCATTTTTCTTGCTCTAAGGTATGAAACAAGCTGACCTTTAAAAGTTGTAGTACTACCCCTCAATTCAAGGACTGGTTCATTTGGGAACCAAAAATAAACTATTCTATTTCTACAATCAACTGAGGCATATCATGAGTGGAGCCAATCTATGCCCAGAATAATATCAAAATCCATCATCTCTAACTCCATGAGATTAACTGAGGTAATTTTTTAAGATATTATGACTGGACGGTTCTTGTATACCTGTTTGTCTACAATGGAAACACCTACTGGGGTAGACACAGAATAAGGCTCTACCAGATCTTCAAGACTTACTCTAAAATTGATGGCTATATATGGAGTTACAAAAGAAAGAGAAGATCCAGGGTCTAGTATGGCATAAACATATAAGTGAAAGACCTGCAGCATACCAGTAACTATGTTAGGAGAATTTTCCTAATCTTGGCGAGAATGAAGAGCATATAATCTATTCGGTCATGGACCAGTGGCAGCACTAGAAACAACACCTTGCTAAGTTGGGCAACCAGATGGAATTGACGACTGATGGGATTGGCGCTATTTGATTACATCTCTACCTTTATGAGAAACTACTTGACACTTCTAATTCGATGGACTAGCTTGCCATACCCAAAGCATACATCACTACCCTCTCTATACTTACCTTGATGGTATCTTCCATATTTATAATATTGAGGATTTGTATGAGAACTGCTAACACTGACCTGGGACTTAGAGCCTAGTGCTCTATCCCTATTGTTATTTGTTAATTTGTGTATGGGAGCACTAGCTAAAAAGTGCCACAGCTACTGATGAGGATCTGATAAGTCTAATCATGAATTAGGAACTGAGTGTTAGAACCTATGATATAATACATCATATCACAAAAGAAAAGATATGTGATCAGTACTTTAAATGTACCGGTATACTAAATGAGGTAGGCTGATATGTATGGTTTCATGAAAAGAATTAATAATTAACAAAATATGCATATAAATCATGGAGTAATAAATAGAGAGCATGAAATCTGTAGCTATTGGAAATATGTGGAAATTTGTAAATACTGAGTATGCATGAAAATCTATAAATACTAAAGATATGTAAAAATATGTAGATACTGAGGATGTATGACCAAGCATATAACATGAACTGAGTAAAATTTATAAACTGAAATACTAGAGTAATTAAAATCTATATGCTTTGGTCAAACAACAATAAGACTGAATAACTTAACTGGGACTATAACTGAGACTATATATGAGACCATATCTGAGATTGTGAAAGGTATCATCTAACCTCCATTCCCTAATTTGAGTTAAGTCCAATCTATAACCCTAGTTAGAAGGGTGTTAATAATGTACCATGGGTACTAACACTGGCTGTGTGAATCCACTAAAGTGATATAATGTCCAAAGGACTAAGGGTGTCAAGCATAAAATGATAGGTAACCCATGCAAGATAGTCAAGCCTAATCTGATGGGTGACTTCTCATATCCTACACTGGCTATGTAGTTTTGAAGTATAGGAGCTGCTACTAATGACTCTGCCTATCTTAAGGGAATGCATCCATCCCTATACTCGCTTGGTGCTAAATCCTACTCCCAACTAAAAGACATTAAAATACTAGATTATTCTGAGTTTAACTGACTGATATTTGACTATTCTGATAATACTCATAGTATGTTCTGAAGACTATTCTATAATGTACTGAGACTAGACTACATAAAAAACTATGATTTTCGGGTATGAAATACCCCCAGGACTAGAAAGCAACAATGGTAAAATGAAACTAACGCTTAGGGGACAATGCCTGTAGGCTTTTATTAAATCAATCACTCTTGTAGGCATTTTATCAAACACTTGTAGTTCAAGGTTTAAAAAAATCATAGGAATTTCATAGAACTTATAGAAATATCATTAATTTGACACAATATTATTAAATCATGGTTTAATTCAATAAATAAAAAATATTAAAACATGGAGGATTGAATAACAACAATAATTTCATTGAATCATGGTATAAAATTAATAATATATGGACATTCATGGGTGAAATCACAATATAAAATCAATTAACTTGCAAAGATCAAAATTTTATAATTTAAATAGGATACTTGGAATTCATGGATGAACATCTAACATACCTAGCATAATTAGTTTAGGAGGATTAATGGAGAGTTCTTGAGATCAGGCCTTGAATTTGAGAGTTGGGTTCTTGTTCTTGAAGAGAGTTGATTTTGTTTTGAGAGAATAATGCAAAAGTGAGAAAATAATTCTCTCTTATGGTTAAATCCCATGTTTAGATGTATTTGGAGTGTAACACCCCGATTTACTGAACCGAAATGCTATATGGTGCTCATGACCCCGAAGGACTATATGCTAACCCATGACTGATATCTGTACCTGTAAACTACATAAAATACTAAATAATACTGAAACATGCACTGAAAGTCCATAAGGTTCAATATTGAACATAAAATGGATGAGATAACATCTATGGGGTAATACAATATGTAAAGAAAAACTATAAACACTGAAGTCTGAAACATAATAGTCTTCATCTAGTCTGAAAGCCTCTACTGTCTGAATAATAATCTGAATAAGGAGTTAATGGGACATGTCCCCAACTAACTCCAACTAATAACTAACCAACGAAATAGTGGAGAAATAATCATGTCCTCAAAGGATGAGGAATCACTTCTATTCTGATAGCTGAGACTGGAATCTACTGCTGATCTGGAACTCGTGTCTCTAAACCTATGGTGTTACATAAAAAGAAAACACCATAGTACAAATGCGTCAGTACAATGAAATGTACTAAGTATACCTGTGAGGTAGGCTAATGCAAGGGTTAACATGTATGAATAATGCTAGTTGACTGTCTAACATGAATGCGAGAATGTATACATAAATACGTAACTATAACTAACACTGTGATATCGTGATTACTTCTGAATACTGATGACATGACATACTAATAACTGACAGCATAAATTTTTGTATCTGAATGTAACTGATAACATGGGTGACTGTATCTGACAGTCCTGGATCTAATAGAAATATCTGAGTTCCTAATTGTATCTAAGTCGACTGTATCTAACAGTTTTGAATCTGAATAACTATCTGAGTTTTTTTTACTAATAATGGTACTGAAACTGTGGGAGGTAGTATTTAACCTAAATGCACCTGATATGTCATTATGGCTGAGTTGGGGTCCAATATGTAACCCCAATTGGAAGGGTATCAATACCACGCCACTGGTAAGGACAAGCTGTGGGCGACCGTAATCTGATAGTGTCCTCAAAAGATAATGGTGGGGACCTTATCTGATAGTCCTTATCCACCTCATCAACTCTTATTGAATAGTGTTGATGTCTAAACCAATGCTGGCTTCATAGTTCTGGAATGCAAGGGTGACTTCTAAGGATCACACCCTCATCTGATAGTGTGTGTCCCCATTCTTGGGTTCACTCGGTTCTAATTCGTACTCCCATCTGAATGGACACCGAACATGACTTACTGAACTAAACATGAGCTGAGTTACTAAGTTCCATTGACTGATGAAATACTACTGATATCTGACAACTGACTAAGTCATGATATCATGGAGATTTTTCCTGAGTCATAAGACCATCTGAAGTCTAAGGATTCATAGCTTGACTGAGAGTATCATGAAAACATGACATGGCTCAAGGTACATAGATAATGTTTCGGGTACAAGTACCACTAGGACTCGATGGAATGAAATTGACAAAGCATGGCTTACTTGAATACATAATAATCATCATAATACATATACTGAAGCATTTTATCAAATATTTGATAGGCATGAGCTTGTAAGTACATGGGGATTTTAATGATATCATGCTAATTAGACACTTTCCCTTCATCTAGGCATTCAACCAAACACATAGTAGGCATATAATGTGTAAACAACATCATACAATAATTAACTGTCATGATACAATTCCAATTTAATCATTCAAAGGTTTATTCCAACGATTTCATGAATCTTTACCAATACAAATCAACCCATCTGGACAAACTGAACATAACATACTGACCATGCATATCTGATGCATATGTAACTGATTCATGAATGCATGACTGAATGTTCCAAGGAACTAAGTTTCTCACAATGAGAATGCATTTCTGATGCATAATTATATAATTGAGCTGATACAAAAATGCATGACTGAATATACAATGGTACTTGATACCAAGTTTATACTGGGAACATCAACATGAAACTGAATACCAAGTTTGTGATGAACACTAATCATGAAACTAAGTAAGCTTAAGGAGAACTGTTACCTTGAGCTTAATCTGAGTTGGTGGAGAAGAGGTGAGGATACTTGGTATGCATGTCTGCTTCTACTTCCCAATTATCGCCCTTGACTGATTTATTTCGCCAAAGAAATTTAACTAGAGGTACTTCTTTCTTCATCAATCTGCGAGTCTGATCGTCTAAGATTTTGAGTAGAATCTCTTCATAAGAGAGACTATTTTAAACATCAATGTTCTAAATACGGAATACGGCTGGTGGCTCACCTATACACTTCTTAAGCAAAGAGACATGGAAGACTGGATGAACTGAGGTTACATCTGAAGGCAATTTGAGCTCATAAGCTTCTTTGCTAAAATGATTGAGAATCTTAAAGGGACAAACATGTAAGGGACTGAGCTTTCCCTTCTTTCTGAATCTCTTCACTGCCTTCATGGGAGAGATCTTTAGATAGACATGATAACTAACCTCAAACTTGAGATCTTTTCTACGAATATCTGCATAAGACTTCTGTCGGCTATGAGTAGCCCTGAGTCTTTCTCTAATTAATTGGACTTTTTCTATGATGTCGAATACTGAGTCAGGACCTATGACTAAGGCCTCAGTAACTTCTAACCAACCAATTAGAGATCTACATCTCCTACCATGGGGAGCTTTGAGTGGAGCCATCTGAATACTGGAATGATAGCTGTTGTTGTATACAAACTCAATCAAAGGAAAGTGGTCATCCCAACTTACCTTGAAATCAATTGCATACGCCCTTAGCATATATTCTAAAGTCTGAATGGTCCTTTCTGCTTGAACATCTATCTGAGAATGAAAGGCTATACTGAGATGAACTTGGGTACCGAGACCCTTTGGAAATGCTTTCCAGAAATAAGAGGTAAATTGGTTACCTCTGTCAGATATATTGGACAACGGAATACCATGCAATCTGACCAACTCCTTGATATAGAGTTTGGTGTAATCATTGGCTGAATAAGAGGTATGAACTGGAAGGAAATGAGATAATTTGGTCATTTCGTCTATAATGACCCAGACTAAATCATGCTGATGACGATTTAGAGGCAAACCCATCACGAAGTCCATATTCACAACTTCCCACTTCCAAATAGGAATACTGAACTCCTGCATAGACCCACTAGGCTTTCGATGCTTTATCTTAACATGCTGACATGTAGAGCACTTAGCCAAAAACTCTGCAATGTCTCTCTTCATCCCACTCCACCAATAAATTTCCCGCAAGTCGCGGTACATTACTATGGACCCTGGATGAATAGAGTAGCGCGCACCATGCACTTCTGCAAGAATTCACTACCTTAAGTTATCTACACCTGAAACATAGAGACGACCCTAACAACGTAAAGCACTATCTCCCCCTTGGTATTAAACCTCTACTTTCTGATCCTAAATTGACTCTTTCAACTTGCCATGGCTGGGATCTCTCTCTTGCTTATCTTTTACTTCAGAAACTAGATATGATTCTGAACTACTCTAAACACATACACCACCCTTTGAAGAATCGACTAAGAGAACGCCTAGTCTGGCAATCTGATGGACTTCTTGAGCTAAATTCTTATTACTATCCTCCACATGAGAAACACTACCCATGGATAGACTACTGAGAGCGTCAGCCACTATCTTGTCCTTACCTAGATAATAGAGGACACTTATGTCATAGTCTTTCAAGTGCTCTAACCACCTTTTTTCTGGAAGATTAAGATATTTTTGAGAAAATTGAAAACTCTTGTGATCTATGAAGACATCTACATGAACTCAGTAGGAATAATGCCTCCAAATCTTCAAGGCAAAGACTACGGATGCTAACTCAAGATTATGAGTAGGATAATTCCTCTCATGGGGTTTAAACTATCTGGAGGCGTAGGTTATGACCGTACCATGCTGCATGAGGACACAACCCAAACCTACTCTGGATGCTGTACAATACTCCATGAATCCATCTAAATTATATGGAAGAGCTAAGACTGGGGCTGAGGTCAGTCAAGTCTTCAACTCTTGAAAACTTTTCTCGCAAGGGTCTGACCACTGAAACTTACCTTTCTTTGGAGTTAATCTAGACATAGGGTATGCAATAGATTAAAGTCCTTTAACAAACGATCTGTAATAGCCAGTCAAATCCAAAAAACTCCTGATATCTGATGGAGAGATAGGTCTTGGCCAGTTTCTTACTGTTTCAGTCTTTTGAAGATAAACTCTAATGCCATCACCAAAAATGATGTGACCAAGAAATGCTACTTACCTTAGCCAAAATTTGCACTCACTGAATTTGGTAAATTGCTGATGATCTCTGAGAGTCTGAAGTACCGTTCTGAGATGGTCTGGAAAATCATGCTCAGTGCGGGCATAGCCTAGAATATCATCTATGAAGACTATGTTGAACATGTCCAAGTACTTCTTGAACACGCGGTTTATCAAGTCCATGAAAGATGCTGGGGCATTGGTAAAAATAAATGACATAACTAAGAATTCAAAGTGACCATACCGAGTATGACAATCTATTTTTAGAAAATTACTTTCTCTAACTCTGAGCTGATGATAGCCGAATCTGAGATCTATCTTAGAGAAATAGATGGCACCCTAAAGCTGGTTAAAAAAATCATCGATTCTGGGAAGAGAATACTTGTTATTGATCGTGACCTTATTGAGTTGACGGTAATCAACGCACATTCTGAGAGAACCATCTTTCTTGCACACGAATAAGACTAGTGCGCCCCATGGGGAAACGCTGGGTCTAATGAATCCCTTATCTAAGAGATCCTTCAACTATTCTTTCAATTCTTTGAGTTATGTTGTTTCCATTCTGTATGGAAGAATAGAGTTAGCTTGAGTATTTGGAAGAAGATCAATGCCGAAGTCTATTTCCCTTTCTGGAGGAATTCCTAGAAGATCTTTGGGAAAGACATTTGAATATTAATTCACTACTGGGACTGATTCAATGCTGGGAGTTTCAGAACTAGTGTCCTTAACTCGAACAAAAAGATAGAGACACCCTTTATATATCATTTTCCTTGCCTAAAGTTAGGAAATAAGCTAACAGCTGAAAGAAGATACACTACCCTTCCACTCAAGGATGAGTTTATTTAGAAACTAAAACTGGACTATTCTATTTCTGTAGTCGACTGTGGCATAGCCGGAATGAAACCAATCCATGCTGAGAATGATATCAAAACCAGTCATCACTAATTCGACTAAGTCTGAGTAAGTGAGTTTCTAAAATATGATTACTAGGCAGTTCTTGTATAACTTCTGGGAAATGATGGTTTTTCCCACTGGGTAGAGACTCAGAAGGGCTCTACTAGAATTTCGGGACTGATTCCAAAATCAACTACTATATAAAGAGTAACAAAACACAAAAAAGCTCCTGGATCTAGCAAAGAATAAACATGCACATAAAATATCTGTAACGTACCAGTAACTACATTAGGAGACTTTTCCTAATCATGTCGGGTCTAAAGAGCATATAATCTATTTGTGTGTTTCCCGCTAGTAGCGTTAGTAGTGGCACCCTACTAATTTGGACGATCAAACTGAGTTGAGGAGTGGAGATGACTCTGATAACCTGACTGAGGGCAGTCTCTGACTTTGTGGCCTAGATTTCCACAACCGAACAGACATCGCTTCCATCTCTGCAAACACCCTGGTGGTTTTTACCAAAAGTTTGACAAAGGGGATTAGTTTTGGAATTGCTGATATTTCCCTGAGACTTAGAGCTTGGCACTCTATCTCTGAACTTAGGGGCTGAAGCATTGGCTGAAGAAGGAGCTGGACTAATGACTTAGGACAAAACTAGGAGCGGTTTTCTCCTTTTGATTTAGGCTGACTAAAATTGAAGCTACCTGTCGTAGCTTTCCTATTCTACTTAATCTTCTGCTCCTCTATCTGCTGAGCATGGGTCATAAGTCTGGATAAATTTATGTCACTATTTAGCATGGTAGATCTGCACTTATTAACCATGCTATTATTTACCTTGAAGCGAACTTACTCATCTTAGCACTACCGTCTACAACCACATGAGGGGTATATCTGGATAATTGAGTAAACTTTAGAGAATACTCTTTCACCATCGTATTGACCTTCCTAAGGTTGATGAATTCTACCACCTTAGCCTCTCCAAGCTCTTGGGGAAAGAATGCAGTGACAAACTCCTCCCACTCTATAGGACCTGCATCATCTGACCTTTCTGACTTTTATTATTTGAACTAAGAATGAGCCACATCCTGCAATTGGTATGCGACTAACTCAGCACTCTCAATAGTAGTCACCCTTCCGAACTTGATCAATGAATTCCTGATGGTCTTCATCTATTTAGACTCATGTAAGGACGGAGGATTCATTAGGGTAAAGTATCGAATCCTAGCTACAGTTGAGTTGGCCGGAATGACAGCTGGTCGCTCATTATGGGTATCTACTAACATATCAAGAGTGGTTAATACGGTCCTGAACTCTACATGAGAAACATTAGTGCCCAAAGGTTCTTCGCATTGAGGGGCTGACTAATTTCTCTCTTAGGAGGCATATTCTGAAACAAAGAGAAGAAGTGGTTTAGACTGAGAGATTGACTTATGACTATCATCACTTGAACGACATGAATGCTGAAAGAAGGGAAACTATTCCTAAACATCTCATAGACTCTTGCACATAAATGTGGTGCAAAACACACCCATTTACAAGACTCTACTAGATCCGGCTTTCAGACTTCCTAGGACTCTATCGAACCTTAGGCTTTGATACTAAGTTTGTAACATCCCGATTTCCTGAACCGGAATGCTACATAGTTCTTATGACCCCGAAGGACCACAAGCTAACCCATGACTTATATCTGTACCTGTATACTGCATAAAATACTAAATAATGCGGAAACATGCACTGAAAGGCCATAAGGTTCAATAATTAACATAACATCGATGAGATAACATTTGTCGGGTAATAAAATACCCAAAACAAAACTATAAATACTGAAGTCTGAAGTATACTAGTCTACATCAAGTCTAAAATCCTCTTCTATCTGAATAATCTGAATAAGGAGTTGATGGGACATGTCCCCAACTAACTCCAAATAATAACTAATTAATGAAATAGTGGAGAAATAATCATGTCTTCGAAGGATGAAGAATCACTTCTATTCTGACTACTGAGACTGGAATCTACTGCTGATCTAGAACTCATGTCTCTGAACTTATGGTGTGACATAAAAAGAAAGAACCATAGCGTAAATGAGTCAGTACAATGGAATGCAATAAGTACATATGTAAGGTAGGCTAATAAAAGGGTTAACATGCATGAATAATGCTAGCTGACTGTCTAACATGAATGCGAGAATGCATACATAAATATGTAACTATAATTGACACTGTGATATCGTGATTAATGAATCTTAATATTGATGATATGACATACTAATAACTGAAAACATAAATAGTTATTTCTGAATATAACTGATAACATGGGTGACTATAACTGACAGTCCTGAATCTGATGGAACTATCTGAGTTCCTTACTGTATCTGAGTCGATTTTGTCTGACAGTCTTGAATCTGAAGAACTATCGGAGTTCTTTTACTGAGACTAGTACTGAAACTGTGGGAGGTAGTATTTAATCGACATGCCTCTGATTCTCCATTGCGGCTGAGTTAGGGTCAAATATATAACTCCAATTAGAAGGGGATGTCAATACCACGCCACTGGTAAGGACAAGCTGTGGGCGACCCTTATCTGATAGTGTCCCTAAAAGATAATGGTGGGGAGCTTACCTGGCAGTGTTTATCCACCTCATCAACCCTCATCAGACTGTGTTGATGTCTCAATCTATTCTGGCTATATAGTTTTGGAACGTAAGAATGACTTCTAAGGATCACACCCTCATCTGATAGTATGTGTCCCTATCTTTGGGTTCACTTGGTGCTAATTCCTACTTCCATCTGAATGGACACTAAACATGACTTACTAAATTGAACATTAGCTGAGTTACTAAGTTCCATTGACTGACAGAATACTACTGATATCTGATGACTGACTGAGTCATGAGATCATGGAGATTTTTCCTGTGTCATAAGACCATCTGAAATCTAAGGATTCATAGCTTTACTGCGAGTATCGTGAAAACATGACATGGCTATAGGTACACAACTAATATTTCGAGTACAAGTACCCCCAGGAGTCGAGGGAAGAAAACTAACAAAGCATGACTTACATGAATACATAATAATTATTATAATACATTTACTGAAGCATTTCATCAAACATGTGATAGACATAAGCTTGTAAGTACATGGAGATTTCATGATATCATGTTAATTAGACACTTTCTCTTCATCTAGGCATTCAACCAAACACATAGTAGGCATAGAATGTGTAAACAACATCATACAATAATTAACTGTCATGATTCAATTCCAATTCTATCATTCAAGGGTTTAGTCCTAGGGTTTCATGAATTTATACCGATACAAATCAACCCATATGGAATTTAATACTTATTCATGGAATACAATTCAATTACTCATTATCAACATGAACAAAAGCAGTCCAATCATGAAATTCATAATAAAATCCATAACTTGAATTTAGATAAGGGATTCTTGGGCTTCATAGACGAAAGGAGTGCATGAATGAACACTATGCATACCTTAGTTCATGATTTTGTGAAGATTGATGGTAAAACCTTCTTGAATTTGAATCCCAAATTAAAACCCTAGCTTGTACTTGAGAGAAACTTGAGAGAAAATAGTATACTTTGGGTGAAGAATAGCTAAATCATGTGTTATTGGGTTTAAATAGGGGTAGTAAATTGACCCTTTTAACCTTGAACGCGTCATTTAATTTCAGTAAAATTTTATTTAAATAGACCGCTGGTGCGACGTAATGTTATCGCGCCGTGTAACTAGAAATTAACAATTGGGAAATTAAGGGATGGCGCGATACAGAGCTATAGAGTTTCCCCTTCCTTCATGACCCAGAACTTTAGCGTGACGCAGGGGAAATCATGCTAAGACACTCAAAAAAGGACAATTCTGAATTTGAGTTCTGGCGCAATGCACCATAATCGCGGACACCTACTGGAAATTGCCAAATGCCATTTCCTATTAGGGCACGGCATGCCACTAACTAATATGGCACTGTATTACGATGGGAACTTGAAATAGTCATAACTTCTTAACCGGTTATCGGATTTAAGCGAATCATCAATCGATGGGAAGCTTATTGAATTTTCCACATGACAAAAAGTGAAAATCTTGAAAATTCCTCATGGAATGATTATCATTCACTTTAGAAGATAATACTAGGAATTCTTGAGATAAAATTTGCTAGAAATCTTTGGGGTATTACATGGGGCCATGGGAAAAGACCAAATGGCCCATGTTATTTAAAATTGCAAATCTCGAAAAATTCCCAAATTTCACCCTTGGCGCGATGTGCCACTATTTGTGACCTGGAAGCTCACTACGACACAGTGGAGTTACTAAAAGACACTAGAAAATGCCAAATGCCAATTTATCCATTGGCGTGATGCGCCAAGATCATGCACCTTTGCTGGAAATGCCAATCATCATTTAGACTGGCTACGCTATGCACTAAGAGTTAAAATGACGATGTTTAATGATTGAATTTTAAATCACCATAACTTCTTACCTGGTTATGAAATTTGGGAAAAATTTATATCATTGGAAAGCTAATTCAACTTCCTACGCAAAGGCAGGCTCTAAACTGACAAATAATTAGTGTTTCAAAAATTTTATGTACGAATAATCATGTATTGGGACTTAGATTACGCAAAGAAAATACGGGGTATTACCTGAATCCCCACTGTCGAGTAAAATTCCAATAGAACAATATTGATGTTGTGCCTATTGCCATCATTTCCATCAGTCTTAATACTTGTGCTCTCTATGGTCCTCCCATAATAAACATCCTGACAAAAGGAATATTCCGCTGCTATTAAGTTCTTTGATTCCAAATGGAATGACAATACTAACCCTCTAACACATCTATGCACCAATGTCTGTCTGTGAAGGATTTAACATAGTGAAGTTCCTAGACCATATGAGAAATCCATTCTTGTACCCAAAATAGGTAAAGAACCTCGATGAACTCCAATTCACTCAACTCTGGTCTGAGGATTGCTAGATGAATAAAACACTATCTATAGCTGAGAGGAATATACATCATGACTCGAATTCCCCATGTTGAACCTCAAAGGATAAAGTAGTCATAAGCTCAACTGGACCCTAAGATGGCCTAAATCCTTTTTGGCTACCACTAAAGATCTTCCATATCTATTTCTAACTCACAAGTCTAATGTTTCACTGAAACTTTAGAAACAAGTGTTGAAGTGTCGTCTGCATTTGTCGACAATGTTGCATCATCCTTTGAGGATAGAATAGAGTCAAAAAATGTGTTCGAGGTTAAGATGAATGAAGCCACATGATAAGGAGTCAAGAAGTGAATTTCCTAAAATGTCCCTATAGCCTTTCAAAGAAAGGTTACGAATGTCTCCATACCGATCCGCAAGACTTTGCTAACACTTAGCTATTGTCCTAATACACTAGTGAAACATTGGATTTCATACCAATTTGTCACGATAATTTCTCAGGTTATAATGGCGCCTACCATAACCCACCAGTAGGTAAGCCAACCAATTGTCTAAAATGGCTGGTAACAGACTAATCATTAATATAAGGAAAAAATGATGAATAAATGAAATAAAGATCAATACATAATAGAATCCTAAAACCTACTAGTATCAGTACAAGAGTTTCTAATATCATAAGAGTACAAAACTTAAAAACCAACAAAACTACACTGATACAAATTATCTCCAAACACAGTATAGGGATTAGTCTAATACAAAAGAGATAGATAATTAATACTTCAAATGTCAAGAGCTCACTATAAGTGTTTGAATCATGGTTTTTCTGTACAATGCACACATCAATGGCAATAACCCGTATTATGATATACCGGCTATAGAAGTTTACTATGAGTACCAAATGAATGGTATTTAGTAGGTAACTACCAATCGAGCTCCAACATAAAGCGAATATATACAACATATAAACAGAATGAAATCTACACCGAAGAGTCAAAAAATCATATCACAAGTCAATGAGAATAATAAGGGACAACTATCTTGTTCAACCCAAGAGACTAACATAATAAGACTAAGGAAGTATCAAGGAGAACTATCCTATTCTAACTGCAATCAATAAATGTCAATGCTATACCATATACCTGATAACGCTCAATCTACAGCTCTCGTAGGAGTGTAAAGCGGTCGTTAGCAAATATAGAACCCAACTGGGTTGGGTATCGATCCCACAGAGAATAGCTTGGTCAACAAGTAAGTGAAATTATTAGACTTTTGATGCAAGTCTCGTAAGAATGGGGGGATTGTAATAAGTAACCAAAGTAATGAAATAAAAGCTGAAAAATAGCAAAGTAAAAGAGAAAGTTTGTCACGTTGGTTGTAAACAATGAGAATTGAAGCGTTGGGGTTATGTCCACCTTCTGAGGTATACGTCTCTATTGGCTATGAGTGTGTAGAGTCTTGACATGTAATTGCTTATAGAGAATTGTAGTCGATGGTAAATCCAAGCGTCTCTCGACCTAAACAAGGACTATTTCACCTTAACTCTCTCGAGCTTAAAGCGTGACTAACGGTACGAATTCTCCAAGAAGTTAGTCCAGGTACGGCACTAGCTTTTTAATAGGAACGGGTGTCCTACTACCTTGACATTATCTCTTTTCCAGACAAATAACTTTTCTCTCGAACAAGTTAAATGTTAGCCTGGCGTTGGTCTATGCGTCTTCTTTTCTAGACAAATAACCTTTCTCTCGAACAGGTTAGATGTTAGAATGGCGTGTTCTTGTGTTTGAACCGCAAAGGATGTAGATTTAAGACGAAGAGAATAATGATATAAGCAATATACTTGTCTTGAACTCACAAACTCATAGCTGTAGATAGTAACTCATTCGGCTTCCATAACCCCAACTAAGAGGTTTAGTTACCCATGAATGCGTAGGATATCACGTTTTGCATGGTGGATGGCGTGTAAAAGAGGTGTTAGGCGTGTGGTTTTGGTGATTCCGTAGCAAGTAACGATTCTCTTGTTGTGGAATTTAAGAATAGAAGAATAGATTAGAAGTGTTTGTGGTGGAAGATGAGAGGGATGGAAGAAAATTAATTGTTGAATTAAGTGAAGAATGTATTGAATGCGGAATGTCTAAATCTCTAGCATGATAGGGTATTTATAATACTCCTATCCTACTCCTACTAATCTAATGAAATAAATAACCAAATCCTAATATACTAATGAAATCCTTGACCCAAATGTACTAGGGTAAGGTTACAAAATTATAATCCAAATAGAATAATGAAACACATAACCTAATTGCACTAGGTTAATGTATTATGGCAAAAATCCAGCTTTGTGTCTGTAAGTCCCCAAAGTCTTCAGAAATGCTGTTTTAGCCCGGGACAGATTTTCCATGCAGCAGATTTAGTCCTTTAGGCGTCCAGCTCCTTTCCATCTCGTTTGTGAGCTTTCTTTTGCGTCAAGTAAGCCATAAATTGCTGTATTTTGCATCATTTATACCTGAAACTTTCCTAATCACATTTGTTAGCTCATTTACAGGAAAAAGGACTAAAAGTGTATGAAATAGATAATTAGTTCTCAAAACTAGGCTAAAATATGGGCAAAATATATTGATATAGGCGCGTAAATTCGCCTATCATCAACACCCCACACTTAGAGCTTTGTTCGTCCTCGAACAACATATCATGTCCTTCTAAGCATCGACTTAAGGTTTTGACAGAAACAACACAAAACATTCTTCAAGACAAGCACAACAATTATCAACGAAGAGTAGCTTTCTGATTATAAGTAGAAACAATTTAACCTCAAGCATAGACTCGTGATGGTGATCAACTCGCATGCAAACGTTAGGATACATAGAATCATATACAACTGTCCCAAACTCATCAACCATGTGTGTCTCACAATATAGCACCCATAATCACTCACAAATATAGCATATTTTTCAAACATGGGTAGCAAAGTATCCTTGCACTCACTCTCACAAAGAATTCATATGTAGCAACTAATGACCATAAGCTTGCCTTTAATGTAATACTCTACTAAATGTCGGAATGTTAAGATTAGGATCAAGTAGGTCTTTAGATGGTTGTAATGTAGGCTAAGGGACGGGTAGGACTATTTTGGCCAGAAATAGTGACTAAGTTCCTAAGCACTTTAATACATCACATTGTATCATTGACACTTTGTTCTTTCAACCTTTCTTCTTTCCTTTTTATTCTACCACCCTTGTTCTCCTCTTTTGTTTTTCATTTTTAAGCACAACTTACTTTTCAGCTTTCTTGTCCTTTTTCTTTTCACAACATACCTCTTATGATAGCCCTTTCTTTTTCATAACATATTCAAGCACCCTTGCAATTTAAAGCATCATACTCACCCAATTTCCTCTTATGTTGTCACATGACTTATTCACTTTAAAGCACTTAGGAATTTGGATCAAATTAGGTCTTGGAAAAAAAATGGATTAGGCTTACATACAAGGTTGTCAAAGAAATAGGCTAAAGGCTCAAAAGGGTTTAACTAGGATAATGTACATGGGTAGGAAAAACTGAAGGTAAACATGTATAGGTTGCCAAAGAAATGCCTAAATCATCTCCTAAACTCACACTCCTTATTTTCGCTTTGCATACATACCGGGCAAGTTCTAGCATCAGCCACAAACATAGAATATACTATTATCTCACACACACAAGGCACATGGTCGACTTGATTGGTAGTAATATAGACTCTCGACCCAACAAGTGAAGGAATTGAATCACACACTATCACATAATGAGTCACAACTAGAGCCTAAATGTCTCAATAGTCACACTTGTAGCACATACTCTTGTTCTAATCTCATGCTGCCTATCAAAATAATTTCATGCGTAGCTAGAAAAAATTTTACTCCTACAAAATAAAAAAAACGTCACACGAAAAAAATCACAAAAAAATAAAAATTTGGACTCAAAACAAAATAAACAAGAGCAAACATACAAATATAGCATGCAGATTCTGCCGACACCCCACACTTAGACTAGACACTGCCCTCAGTGGAAAATAAAGTCGAAGAACCTGATTAGTCGGACTCTTCCTCAATGTCGGGGGTCATACCCCCTTCGTCCGAATCATCGTAAGAGTCATCGTCAGAGTTCTCCTCAGCATCAGAATCAGGCAGGCGTCTATCATCATCAGTTGGCACGTCATCATCAAGAGGTTCCTCGAAATAGACTCCCACTCCACACATCTCCCGGGCATGTCTGTTCATTGGGTAGTCGTGGTCCAGCTGTTGGAGCTCTTCAGCAGTTGGAATACGTCCACCACTCATCATAGTGAATCTCGTCATGCCATAGAGATGACGGAAGAAACTCTCGTCACGAGCATGTCTCTCCGCAGTGGTAAGGTTGACTCCATGCGTTGTTTCAGCATCTTTGACCTTGGTGAGGTCAACCTTCTTTGGGGTATGTGGGAGTTTGTGGTCAGCTGGTTCCTCTTCTATATCCTCCTTCCGCAACATTGCTGTCAACAAATTGCCGAATGTGAAATGGGACCTGCTGTTGAGTCTGGCTTTCCTCATGGTGGATCGAATGATTGCCCCAAAGTTGATAGGGACATTTGTCATCAATGCATAAACCAGACACACTCTATCTCTCGATATCTTTGTGTATTGCGTCCCAGGAATGAGGCATGAGTTGACAATGCGCATCCAGATTCTTGCTTCCCTATTTAGTGGAGCATAGGGGAATGTGTTGTGACGGCCTATTTCCTTATGTCTGCCCCATCTCGCCATCGATCTGCTTCCACAAAGCGTGTGTCTTATAGCTCTGTAAGGAGGCCTGCTGTACAGCTCTTTGTATGGTGCAGTGTCGACCGAAGGTAGGCCTAGAAACGAGTTGATCCAATCCGCTGTAAGCTGTAACACTTGGCCCCGAATTTTGACTTCGTTGCCTGTTGTGTTTGGCGACCAGTTGGCATAAAACTCTCTTGTCAAGTCAAGATTGCACTCTCCCATGTCACGGAAGATGAAATCCAACTTCAAAGCCATTATCTTAGCCAATATTTGCGGCTCCTTCTTTGCTAAGGTCTCCTTGTTGATTAAGTCGACGTGCACATATTTCTTTTCTTTGTTGCTGCTGTACCATGCCTTGGCTTCTTCCTCAAGAACCCATTTGATTCCGAACATTCTGCGTGGTAGGTGTGCGGAAGATGATTCGCCTTGGTCTTTTCGGCTTCTCTTTTTGTCCTTGCGGTTTGTGGTAGCCTTCTCCTTGCCTTGCCTTGCTTTTGGTGCCATTGTACCTGAGACTAGAAATAATGTTAGATGCAGCACAATCGCACTTTATACAATTTATATGCAAGCATTAGGGGTACCACCCCACACTTAATCTTGTTAGCACAAATCAGTGAAGTGAACGTGGTCGAGTACTCAGACTTCGTCGACATACGTCCTCGGATTGTATTCCGACAAGAAAATCAGCATTACATCACTTATGAGCAGCCATTTGGACGTCTTTCATGGTGCATATAGCGATACTATAACATAGGAGTTACCACATGGAATTGCTATTCAAACAACCAACACTACCTCCTACGTCGATAGTCACTATAACCTTATCCCGATGGCCGGGATGGTGAATCATGCAAGCATCCAAACAACACTTTCAAGCAATATTCATAGCCATATATGTTCAGCAAGTATCATAACAATGCCATTGAAACAAAATTCAAGTCGGAAACAAGTCAAGAATTGCATTCGTATTCATTCAATCACACGATTTTTGCAACAATTATCCAATCACATGAACATCACCACTAATCTCACATGATTTAGCATTTAATAATAAGCATAGTAAAGTAGGACTTACGATAAATAGATGAAGAATAAGAGAGCACTTACTTGCTTGAAGATTGTGGAGAAGTTGTTGTGGATTGGAAGAACAAAGGAAGAAAAATTTGAGAGGATTTGGGATGATATGCGGCGCCTTTAGGGTTACTTCTAATGTGTTTGTGATAAAAAAACCAAGTCCCCTTTATATAGGAGGAGTATGGGTCGGGTTATGACCCATTAACAATCGGATTTGGGGACAAAATCACCCTATATGCGGCGCATATCCCTCGGCATATCACATGTATATGCGGCGCATTGTCCATGGCATAATGGGACATATGTGCCGCACATAGTATGGCATATCTAGGCATATGCGGCGCATATGGTATGGCATTTGGTCTCAGTATCTCAAATGCCATAGCATAGGCGGCGCATAGTCAAAAGCACACCTAGGAATAGGCAGCGCATAGGGTATAGCACACTAGATTCCGAGTCCTTAGGCTATAGAATAGGTTGTGCATCGTTCGTGGCCTATTTTTACCAAGGCCTAGCCTTCCTCGAAGCCTATTATGACGTGAGAAAGGCTCAATTCATAGCCTTATGCATCACCATTCCTAACTTACCGACTTTACCATACAATGCGACCAAATCGTCAATTGAAATCAATCTCCTCGTTGCATACTTCTTACACCTATATTTGCTCAAACAAATGAAAACGATTAGTACGATGGGTTGCCTCCCACCAAGCGCCTTAGTTTTGGTCGTGGCACGACTCTTATTTTTGGATTTTCATTTATCAAAAAGAAAAAATACTAAAACGACAAAACGATAAAACAATAAAACGAAGGGTTGCCTCCCATCTAGCGCCTTATTTATTGTCGTGGCTCGACGTAGTAATCTCGAGTACTTAGACTTCATCGAGATAGGTGATGGCCATGTCATTCATCGAGTCAAGAGGACCGATATATGGCTTAACACGTTTGCCATTCACCTTGAAGATAACACCCTCATTATTTTCCAGTTCGACTACTCCAGACGAGTAGACGTGGGTGACTTTAAACGGACTAGACCACTTTGATTTTAACTTACCTGGGAAGAGCTTGAATCTGGAGTTAAAGAGTAGTACCATGTCACCTTTTTGGAAGTGTCGTCGAACAATCCGCTGATCGTGATACTTCTTCATCCGCTCCTTGTATAAATCTGATCTTTCATATGCATGGAGACGGAATTCATCTAGCTCGTTCAGCTGCTCCAACCTCAGGTTCTTCACATCATCCCAATTCAGATTCAAGTGCTTCAATGCCCATAATGCCTTGTATTCAAGCTCGATGGGTAGATGACAAGCCTTCCCATAAACTAGCTGATAAGGTGACATGCCAATGGGTGTCTTGAATGCAGTCCTATACGCCCATAGTGCATCATCTAGCTTCCGAGACCAATCCTTCCGATTCGCATTAACCGTCTTGGCCAGGATTTGCTTGATCTCACGATTGGAAACCTCTACTTGTCCACTAGTTTGGGGATGATAAGGCGTAGCTACCTTGTGTTGCTTGACTCCATACTTGGCCAATACAGATTTGAATAGCTTGTTGCAGAAGTGAGATCCTCCATCACTTATGATAGTACGAGGTACCCCAAAGCGAGAGAAGATATTCTTCTTTAAAAACGCTACAACACGCTTTCCTTCATTATCGGCCAATGCTACAGCTTCAACCCATTTCGACACATAATCCACAGCAACCAAGATGTACTTCATTCCAAACGAATTCACGAATGGTCCCATGAAATCAATGCCCCATACATCGAAGAGTTCTACCTCCAGAATTGTGGACATGGGCATTTCATGGTGTTTTGAAATAGCACCTTGACGTTGGCATTGGTCACACCTTCTCACATAGTCGTGTGCATCTCTGAATATTGTAGGCCAATAATAACCACTTTGCAAGACTTTTCTTGCTGTTCGATTCCCTGCATGATGGCCTCCAACTTGCGAAGTGTGGCATGCTTCTAATATAGTGGGCACTTCTTCATGGGATATACATCGTCGAATGATACCATCCGCGCATCTTCGAAACAAATAAGGCTCATCCCAATAATAGTGCTGAACGTCATGCATAAACTTCCTCCTCTGGTGGTAAGATAAATTGGAAGGTAACACATTACTCACCACGAAATTTGCAAAGTCGGCATACCATGGTAAGTCTTCCATTGTTGTCGCTAATATCTCCTCGTCAGGGAATGCATCGCCAATCTGATTTTCTGATTGCGCCACATACTCATTCTCAAGTCTAGATAGGTGATCAGCCACTTGGTTCTCGCAACCTCTTCTATCTTTAACTTCGAAATCAAACTCTTGCAGCAGCAACACCCATCGAATCAGCCTTGGTTTCGCATCCTTCTTTGTCATTAGATACCTAAGAGCTGCATGGTCTGTATGAACGATCACTTTAGTACCTAATAGGTAGGCGCGGAACTTCTCAAACGCATACACAACCGCTAATAGCTCTTGTTCAGTGACGGTGTAGTTCCTTTGGGCTTCATTGAGGACCTTACTCGCATAGTAGATAGGATGAAATAATTTCTCCTTTCTCTGTCCAAGAACAGCACCAACGGCTACCCCACTAGCATCACACATGACTTCGAACGGGAGCGTCCAATCTGGTGTTACCATGATAGGGGCTTCAATGAGTTTTTCTTTAAGGCATTCAAATGCCTTTAAGCAATCATCATTAAAGTCAAACTTCGCATCTTTCTCTAATAGCTTGCATAATGGACTAGAAATTTTGGAGAAGTCTTTGATGAATCTACGATAAAACCCAGCATGGCCAAGAAAACTACGAACTCCCTTCACCGAAATTGGAGGTGGTAGCTTCTCAATTACCTCTATTTTGGCGCGATCAACCTCTAGTCCTTTTTCGGAGATCTTGTGCCCAAGAACAATTCCTTCTTTTACCATGAAGTGGCACTTCTCCCAATTCAGCACAAGGTTGAACTCTACACATCTTTGTAATGCCATGCTTAAATTCACCAAACATGCTTCGAAAGACTCCCCAACAACTGAAAAGTCGTCCATAAATACCTCCAAAGTGTCTTCTACCATATCAGAGAAAATAGACATCATACATCGCTGAAAGGTGGCTGGTGCATTACATAACCCGAATGGCATCCGTTTGAAGGCAAACGTACCATATGGGCATGTAAACGTTGTCTTCTCTTGGTCTTCTGGTGCAATAAAAATCTGATTATAACCTGAATAACCATCAAGAAAGCAAAACCATCCTTTACCCGCTAATCGATCTAGCATTTGGTCCATAAATGGCATGGGGAAGTGATCCTTGAGAGTCCAAGAATTCAGCTTGCGGTAGTCCATGCATACTCTCCATCCAGTGACGGGCCTGAGTGGAATAAGCTCATTCTTTGCATTCGCAACCACCGTCATACCTCCTTTCTTGGGAACACATTGTACTGGGCTTACCCATATACTATCAGAAATAGGATACACAACTCCTGCGTCTAACCACTTGATAATCTCCTTCTTCACCACCTCTTGCATTGGTGGGTTTAGACGTCTTTGGTGTTCGATGGTGGGTGTGCACTTTTCTTGGAGCTGAATTTTATGAGTGCAAATCCCAGGTGGAATACCAAGGATATCCGCAATGGTCCATCCAATAGCTTTAATATACTTGCGTAAAATTGCAATAAGAGCTGCAACTTGTTGCTCACCTAAATCGGCTGCCACTATGACTGGAAGAGTGTTTCCGCTTCCTAAGAATGCATACTTCAAATGGCTTGGCAGCTCCTTTAATTCTAATGTGGGTGGTTCTTCAATAGATGGCTTAGCTGGTGGTGTGGGTCGATTCTTGAGATCAAGATCCAGCTTCTTAGGAGGACAGCGATATGCTCCTAATCCCGATAGAGCACAAATATCATCTTCAGAAATTTCAGCATCATCATCATCTTCTTCTATGAGCAAAACCTCCAAAGGATCATCAAGAATTTGCTCTTCAGCAAGTAACTCATCCTCGTCATCAACGACAACATCAGCCACAGAAAATACACTTAGATCTTTGGGTTGCTTCATTGATTTGCAAACATCAAAGCGCACCACTTCATCATTTATTCGGAATGAAAGCTCATTAGCTCTCAAATCTATGAGCACACTTCCCGTAGCAAGGAAAGGGCGTCCCAAGATTATGGGAACCTCTGAATCTGCTTTGCAATCCAAGATGACAAAGTCTGCTGGAAATATGAATGAAGATACCTTCACCAAGACATCGCATAGAATACCAACCGGTCGTTTTACCGACCTATCCGCCATAACAAGCTTCATATTAGTTGGTGTAGGATCTCCTAACCCCAACTTCTTGTAGATTGATAATGGCATCAAGTTGATGCTGGCTCCTAAGTCACATAATGCTTTAGCAAAGTCCAAAGATCCGACGGTGCAAGGAATAGTGAAAGCTCCGGGGTCGGCCTTCTTCTGAACTATAGATCGGGTAGCTATTGCACTACAATGATGCACATCTTCTTTCAGCTCATAGCTTGCTGCCCTCTTTTTAGTCAAAAGATCTTTCATAAACTTCGCATACCCAGGCATTTGTTCAAGTGCCTCTACCAAAGGGACATTAATAGTCAGCTGCTTCAACATGGTCATAAATTTGCTGAACTTAGTGTCATCGGCCACCTTCTTCAATCTTTGTGGAAAAGGTGGTGGTGGGTATGGAAGTGTTCTCTCCATGGCTTTCTTCTCCTCTTGCTTCCGTTTATTATTTTTTTCAGGCTGCACGTCACTAGGCAACACGTCCTTGACGTTGGAAGTGGATATTGCGGCGTCTTCCCTAGTGGCGTCACTAGATGTGGCGTCCTTGTCTGCTGTTCCGTCAACTACTTGCTTGCCTTCTGCTGAAGTTTCCAGCACCTTACCACTCCTCGTAGTGATGGCCATGCATGACCCATCAGTCCTTGGATTTTGCACCGTATCGCTAGGCAAGGTGCCGGCTTTTCTTTGGTTGAGTGCTGCTGAAAGTTGACTGAATTGCTGCTCTAGTTGCTTGATAGAAGTGGAATGAGAATCAACTAATTGCTTCATGGAGGCCAAATCGTCAATCACCTCCTTAACTCCCGCGCTCGTCGCTTCCACTCCTTTCAATAACTTAGCCATCATGTCTTCCATAGAATTAGATGTGGTGGTATCACGTCTACCAGGGGGAACGTACAAACCACTATTTTCATTATTTTTCTTCCAACTACCTTGGTCTTTACCTCCAGATTTATCATAATAGTTCCGACCTTGGTTTCCTTGGGCATTCCCACGGAAACCCCCCTGATTGTTCAAGTAGTTGGCCTCCTCTTCTGAATCAGATTCGTCTCTTCCTTTTGACGCAATAGATTTCACTTTTTCAGTCTTCCCTAATAGATGCTTTGTAAGAAGATCCATTTGGGTTTTCATGTGCGCCATATCTTGATCACGTTCTTCTTCTCTCCTTCTTTGATCTGCAGACATGCCAATAGATAAAGTGGGGCTTGCTACCTCAGAATCCCTGGTATGCCAAGCTCTACTTTGTTTCGTCATACGATCTAGCATGTTGCTTGCTTGACCAAAGGTGAGGTCCATAAAAGAACCTCCAGCTGCGTTATCCACCACTGGTTTAGTTACTGAATTCAAGGCTCTATATAAGATCTCCATGAGGTGAACATTAGTCATGTGATGGTTTGGGCATCTCGCTAGCTTTGTCTTGAACCTCTCCCATGTTTCGTGAAGAGCTTCAGAGGAAAGCTGACGAAAGTTGCTGATTTCATCTCTCAATTGAGCCCTCTTGGATGGCGGAAAGAATCTTTCTAGGAAAGCGTCTCTCAATTGCCTCCAATTTGTAATAGAATCAGGAGTCAGCCCATTCAACCATAATGTTGCCTCCCCAGATAGAGACAATGGAAATAGACGTAATCGAATAGCATTCTGACCAACTCCAGGATTGTCAAAAGACTTGCATGTAGAAATAAAGTTGATGAGATGCATATTCGGATCATCGCCTGCTAGTCCACCAAATAAACCCTTGAGTTGCAATAACTGAATCATGGTGCTAGTGATGTTGAACTTGGCTCCGGGCGCTAATGGTGGTGGAATTATAGCTCCAGTGGCTCCGGCACCATCAAGATCATCATCATCATCGTCGAAAGCTGGTTGCAAAGGTTGGCGATCATATCTGTACCGAGCTTGTCGACCTCGTCTGTTGGCAGGTGTTGCCATTTCAGCGCCATGCCTTGGGTTGATCAACTCGTCATCTCCTAAATCTTCATCGTCAGGATTTGTTGCTCGTCCAGGATTATCAATGTTTTGTTGTTGGACTTGAGCAGCGGCAAGAGCAGCTAATCTTGCTTGCTCGTGTTGAGCAGCCATCCTGTCGATTTCCGCTTGTGCTTCCATTCTTCTGATTCGTTGCGGTTCCGGATTGATTGGTAATAACGGTTGACCAGAACTTCTAGTATGGGGCATGCACTAAAAGAAAAACCTGCAATAAACAAAAACAAAAACTAAACGTAAAAGTACGAGAATATTTGACCAAAGGGTCTAGTAATTTTCACGAACTTGTTTGACACTTGTATTCCCCGGCAACGGCGCCAATTTTTGATAACGCTCAATCTACAGCTCTCGTAGGAGTGTAAAGCGGTCGTTAGCAAATATAGAACCCAACTGGGTTGGGTATCGATCCCACAGAGAATAGCTTGGTCAACAAGTAAGTGAAATTATTAGACTTTTGATGCAAGTCTCGTAAGAATGGGGGGATTGTAATAAGTAACCAAAGTAATGAAATAAAAGCTGAAAAATAGCAAAGTAAAAGAGAAAGTTTGTCACGTTGGTTGTAAACAATGAGAATTGAAGCGTTGGGGTTATGTCCACCTTCTGAGGTATACGTCTCTATTGGCTATGAGTGTGTAGAGTCTTGACATGTAATTGCTTATAGAGAATTGTAGTCGATGGTAAATCCAAGCGTCTCTCGACCTAAACAAGGACTATTTCACCTTAACTCTCTCGAGCTTAAAGCGTGACTAACGGTACGAATTCTCCAAGAAGTTAGTCCAGGTACGGCACTAGCTTTTTAATAGGAACGGGTGTCCTACTACCTTGACATTATCTCTTTTCCAGACAAATAACTTTTCTCTCGAACAAGTTAAATGTTAGCCTGGCGTTGGTCTATGCGTCTTCTTTTCTAGACAAATAACCTTTCTCTCGAACAGGTTAGATGTTAGAATGGCGTGTTCTTGTGTTTGAACCGCAAAGGATGTAGATTTAAGACGAAGAGAATAATGATATAAGCAATATACTTGTCTTGAACTCACAAACTCATAGCTGTAGATAGTAACTCATTCGGCTTCCATAACCCCAACTAAGAGGTTTAGTTACCCATGAATGCGTAGGATATCACGTTTTGCATGGTGGATGGCGTGTAAAAGAGGTGTTAGGCGTGTGGTTTTGGTGATTCCGTAGCAAGTAACGATTCTCTTGTTGTGGAATTTAAGAATAGAAGAATAGATTAGAAGTGTTTGTGGTGGAAGATGAGAGGGATGGAAGAAAATTAATTGTTGAATTAAGTGAAGAATGTATTGAATGCGGAATGTCTAAATCTCTAGCATGATAGGGTATTTATAATACTCCTATCCTACTCCTACTAATCTAATGAAATAAATAACCAAATCCTAATATACTAATGAAATCCTTGACCCAAATGTACTAGGGTAAGGTTACAAAATTATAATCCAAATAGAATAATGAAACACATAACCTAATTGCACTAGGTTAATGTATTATGGCAAAAATCCAGCTTTGTGTCTGTAAGTCCCCAAAGTCTTCAGAAATGCTGTTTTAGCCCGGGACAGATTTTCCATGCAGCAGATTTAGTCCTTTAGGCGTCCAGCTCCTTTCCATCTCGTTTGTGAGCTTTCTTTTGCGTCAAGTAAGCCATAAATTGCTGTATTTTGCATCATTTATACCTGAAACTTTCCTAATCACATTTGTTAGCTCATTTACAGGAAAAAGGACTAAAAGTGTATGAAATAGATAATTAGTTCTCAAAACTAGGCTAAAATCTGGGCAAAATATATTGATATAGGCGCGTAAATTCGCCTATCATCAATACCCCAAGACAATATACGAAAGAAGAGTGAAGGATGATATATATATTTATATATAGCAATATACAAGGCCAAGAAACAATATACAATATGTACAAATGAAGGGAGAGATATATTGTAGTGCCATAAATTCATATTGCTAGATATATATATATATATATATATATATATATATATATATATATATATATAATCATGAGGTTATCTCAAAGAATAACCTAGATCATCATATCCTCGTTCTAGGACATCATTATAATACTACCAGGATTTAAGGCTATTATACTCAGGGTTTCTAATCCACATATCTAGACATGAAATAATTATGCATAATAATGTCATCACAAGATCTAAGAGTCCATATAAATACCTCAAATCTCGATACCGGATCAATGACCAATCTATCATAAGTTTGCCATAATAATGATAATAATAATAATAACAACAATATCAATAATAGCGCGAATAACCAACTTCTTTGGACAACCAATTACCTATGCAAGCCTATGCTTACCCCCACCGCCCCAGACTCAGAAGGTTTAATCAACATAAAATAACACAAGGCATACTCTTCACCTATATCTATGCAACTGTCCTATACCGGCTGATAGACATAGGTGCATACTGGTGAAAGACGATGCGCATAAAGGAATGAATGAAAAGTACACAATTAATATCACAATCCCATCATCATAACTATCTCTATCATAACTATTATTATCCTGACCATCATTAGCGTAATCAACCTCTGGCCTTGCTGGGTATTAATGCATCATCACAGTATCTTCCTATCCTGCCAGGTATTATATCATCATTATAATATCCTCTGTCCTTACCGGGTGTCAATATATCATTATAATATCCTCTGACATTGTCGGGTATCAATATATTATCACAATATCCTCTGGGTTGCTGGGTTTCAATATATCAACACAATATTCTTTGGCCTTTTCGAGTATCAATATATCATTATAATATTTTGGCCTTACCAAGTATCAATATATGATCACAACCATCAATACATATATATTTATAGACATATAATAGGCACGTGGGCACAAGACATGGAAAAAGGAGGGTAAATATACAAGCCTATTAGTACACTCATAATCAAAATCATATCATCATATAACATCTAACTTGTCGAGACTTCCCAGCTATTTGATATTAGCTAACCAACAGTTATTATCGTTAAACTACTAGATCACTAATCTTCACATAACCTCTAATTATTAGCCTACACATTATCTTTCACATAATTATTATTCATGGGATAACAACTAGTCATTATTATTAAGTTGTCAATACCTAAAATTTAGTCAAGATTCATTACTAGACCATAATCTCTATTTATCCACTAATCAACATTAGGAAATTATCATCCAATATCCGTTAACCATTATTATTAGCCAACACATTACCATTTATCATTTATCCATCATTTATTAACTAGCACCATTCCTTAACTACCCATTATTTACTTATAATTCCACGTTTACCAATAACTCATCGTTATTAACTAGTCATAGATTATCACTAATATCTCTTATTATCTAGCCTCATTGATCAAAATTTCTCGTTCAACAACTAATCGACATCACTAAGTAATCAAGTGCTAGATGAACCTATTGGACAACTGGCTACCATATAGCTTAACCCTTAATCAGGAAGAATAGTCAAAAGATCATATTTTATCTAGAATCACATCATTTACCAATATAATAATTATGAATGTACCTAATATATGCTTGTTATCATCGATATTCAATCAGTGGAGTAATACACATCATACCATATTTTCTTCAATCCCATACCGAAGAGGATATACAAACCATATATAACAAAAATCATAATCTATAATCACATTTTTTATAATGATAAACACTTCTCGAAAATCCAACCAATATCATAATTTGGCCCTTGACCCAATAATATATTTGAAATAATCACAATATTATAATCATGAATTTTGGCCCATATACGTATCTGAATACATATCAATAATCTTATTTATAAGCAGTAGCATATCTCTAATCATCTCAAATATAGGAGGCATCTTGTATATAGGAGGCATAATATTAATAAGAATGTAATCATGTCTCAAATAGTAGGCACCTCATACCTAGAAGACATAATATAAATAAGCATATAATTATCTCTTTCATTGGAGGCATCTCACATCTAGGAGGTATAATATCAATAAACACATAATCATCTCTCACTAGGAGGAACCTCACATCTAGGAGGCATAATATCAATAAGCATATTATCATCTCTAAGATATCTTATGTAAATAGGTCATACAAAATGACTTATGATGAGTATCACCTCTCTCGGTCAATCATCATAGCTAAAAGGAATAACGTCTCTATAGGTCCAAGAATCATAGTTAAAAGGAGATAGCGTCTCTATAGGACGAACTTCATATCTATGAGGAATAGCATCTCTAAGGACCCAACATTATGTCTAAGAGACAATAGCATCTCTATGAGCCAAATATCAACTCTAAGAGGGAATAACATCTCTATAGGTCAGACATCATATCAAGAAGGATGTAGTATTTCTATAGGCCCAAATATCATTATTCGAGGAAAATACATCATCACCCAATAAGCCATGGAGTAACCTTATACTAAAGTTTACTAGTGTCAACCATGCCTAACATCTACAACTAGGTCCACAAGGATAATACAAGTCTTGGCCTAAGTGGGTCGGAAATCCCACTTCTAATCCTTTATTTTCATATTTAGGAAAGCTATGCTCTAAATCAGGCTAAGGTATCTGGTTGAACTTCAAGATGTCAAGAAAACCTTAACCAATCCTAAGATAGTATCTTCGTCTAGAAATTAGGGCATTTAAGTCAATTCTACCCAAATGATGATTTCAATATTACCACACTAGTCTAATAAGATTAAATAGGATAATTAGGCTTCTAACGATAACACTATATCCTAAACCTAGCATCATATCATATCTATGATACAAAATAATCTAAACTAGAGAGAAGGCAATAGATTCTCAAGGGTTGTAAACATACCATCTTACGGGTAAAAAACACTCATCTAAACCCCAAACATCAAAAATCAAGGCTAAGTTATTCTACACATAATCATCCTTAACATTTATATTCACAAGCAATATGTATCGCACATTATCTATGCAAAAAAACTAAATAGAAGCCTACCTCAATGCCAAACAATAAAACATTACTCCATACACCATAAGCTCGTTCTCACCTCACAAACCTTAAAATTCCATCATGCTATCAAAAACATAATCTACTAATCAATATGAGTCTAACGTACCCATATTTTGCTATTGTGTTTCGGGTCCAAAAATGACACTAAAACCCTAAGTGGGTCCCACATATAGAAAATAAGTTTTCAAGGACAACCAATGTTCACACAATAACAAAGAAGCATAACCCATACGAAATGGGTGAAAATAAGTATACTTTGAGCTAAATTTAAGCCCTAAGCAAAATTGGGGTTTTGGGTTAAAACTAGGAAATTCAATCATGAATTCAAAGGATTCTTACCATAAATTTGAAGATAATCTTGATAAAAGAAGATAATAAAGATCCTAATCCACCCACGATGACCAATTTTTTATTAGCACACCATATTAGGGTTTTTAGGTCTCAATGGAGGAAGAAGATGACCAATTCTCATCCAAAATAGACATTTAAATAACCCTTCCCAGGCCCTCAACTAGGGAAATAACAAACCCACACATGCCGTAATTACGAGTCTTCTTTTGCGACTGCAGTCCTTTGCTGCATTATATGACAACTGAAATGTGAAATTTGATTCTATGTTTTAAGCAATGCCTCGGGATGCATCCAGAATCTAATTTTCACAAACAAAATATGTAACCACACTAAATATGATATTTCAGACATGTTGGAAAAGTTGTATTTTCAATCCAGGATTGTTTTGACCAAATGTGGGTCCTACACCTAAACTTTTAAATTTTTAACTTTCTGATTGATAGATCGAAATGAGCTCAAGTGCATTAGGACACAAACAAAAGGTTTACCTAGCCTAAAATCAATATTTTAGATTTTCTGGCACAGTCAAAATTTGCATCCAAGATCATTTTACTAAAGTTTTCACCTAGTGGCCATTTAGAACCAGCAAAGACTTCTAAATAGGGAATTAGTACTAAAAAACAAACAAACTGCCCGGTGACCAAACTATCAGTCCCAGAAATTCATAAATAGCTTAGGGAAGATATATAGAAGCTCAATCGGTGATGATAAGAATAAATAAGAAAAATAACAAAGAGGGTCATTGCAGATATCCGCCTCCCTAATCTTTAACTAATGATACCTGGATCGAAGATACACCTTGGATAATAACTTAAAACCCCAAAGCTGATCAAAAAAACATCTATCCTTGGAAGATAGTATTTATTTTTTATTGTTACCTTATTCAATTGTCGATAATCAATACTCAACTGAAGGGACCCATCCTTTTTACGCATGAACAATACTGGTGCACCCCACGGAGACATACTGGCATAGATAAAACCCTTGTCCAAAAGATCCTTTAGTTTCTCCTTAAACTCTTTTAACTCCACTAGAGCTATTCTGTATGGTGGAATAGAGAGGAGATGAGTGTTTGGAACAAAATCAATCCCAAAATCAATCTCCTTATTAGGAGGGACACCAGGAAGATCATTAGGTAAAACCTCAGGAAATTTATTCACCACCAAGATGGAATATAATAAAGGACCCTCCAAGTTAGAATCTTTTATCTGGACTAGATGATAGAGAAACCCCTTAGAGATTAATCTCTAGGATTTAAGATACAATATGAACCTTTCTATAGGTGTTAGAGAACCACCCTCCAATTCAATAACCAGCTCATTAGGGAATTTAAAGATGACCTTACAGGTTCGACAATATAGAGAGGCATAGGATGGTGCAATTAATCCATCCCAAACATGAGATCGAAATCAACCACATATTATTAAAATAGTTCTACTAAAGTTTCTGACCAATCACATATACCACATAACCCCTATAAACTCTTCTATAAACGACAGAGTCACCCACCAGGGTAGAAACAAAAAAGGGGTCTAAAATATACTTGAAACCAAAACCAAAATGCACCACCTCAAATAGGGTCACATAAGAAAGAGTGGACCCTGGAAAATAGTACATATCACGAAAAAAGAGTTTCAACATATTAGTAACAACATTAAGAGATGCATTAGACTCCTGGTGAGTAGTAAAAACATAGAGTCAATTTTGACTAGTGTCAGAGCCAAATAGTGTACCCTTTTATGCCAAAGCTAAAGAAGAGGAAATCGAAACCTTGTTTTCCCCAAAATCAACCTTGACCACTTGACAGTTTGTAAGCATATTCCTCGGTTAACCACAGTTAAAGCACTTGTCCCTTCCCTTATCATAGAAAACATAATTTAGTTGACCATAAAATCTATATAGAGGATATTATAGAGGTGATTGGGCCTTACTATCCTAAGATTAGGCACAATGTGCCCTATAATTTTCATCACCCTAAAAATTTTATCACCAGACGACCTTGGGTAGGGAGTACTAGCCATAAAGTAAGACCCAAAATTGCACCACTTCTTTTTGGACCACTTTCCACCATCCCTGCCACTCTATTATTGACCTTTACCCTGCTCAGACAATCTAAACTTCTTGCTTTTCCTCTCTTCTATCTCCACCTGCTTTATTTTTCTTCCTCAACCTATTGTATATATACTATTAGCCTTAAGATATCCATATACTTGTTCAACAAGGTACCCTTACTCTAAAAAATCAAGACTCTTGATAACCCAAAAGTGAACTTTCTCATTCTATCCCTTATGCTAGAACCAACTCTAAATCATATCCAGATAACTGGTGAAAATTTAAGGCATAATCCTTGACTGACATCTTGCCTTACTTCAGGTTACCAAACTCTTAGCCTTTGCCTTTATCATCTCTTGAGGAAAGAAGTAGTCTGGAAAGAACTAGAAAAATCATCCCACAGAGTTGGTTCAGCATTGTCACCCCTTAACTGGTCCTATTCCTCATACCACTAATAAGCCACATCTTTCAATTGGTAGGAGGAAAACTCTACGCCCTTCATATTAGTGGCATAAATCACATAAAAGATCTTTTAACTCATCAAGGAAACTTTGAAGATCCTCCTGGATCGTATCACCAATAAACTATGGAAGGTTTAACCTTATAAACTAGCAAACTCTCATGGCCTCAAAAGATGGAGCAATAGAAGCACCATATTCAGACTGAGAAGCTACCAATAGAGCCAACATATGAATAGACTGACAAAACTCAGCATTTATCATGTCATCCTGTGGAGCTCGAGAAAGACTAAAGGGTACTGGTGGAACTCCTAAAGAGCAATCAGGAATTGGACCATTAGATCGGGTTTGCACCGCATAAACAGAATGTGTCCCATCAACATTGTCCTCGGGTGGGATAGAGAAGTTTCTATGAGCTTTGGATAGTCTGGGAGGCATTATCTAAAAACTAAACAAGAGGTAGTTAGATAAGATTTCAGTACCTTAGACTCTACAACCCAAAAATAGAACATAATAAAGAGAAACATCCCTAAATACCTTTTAGCCTCTCCCTTATGAGTGTGGCGCGCTACACACCCATAAAAGATACTCCCTCTGTCCTATTTTATATGTCACCATTTGATCGAGCATGGATTTTAAGAAATAAGGGAAGACTTGGTAAAGTTTACCAAATTATCCTTTATAAAAAAATATGCCAATATCTTTTTTTTTAATTAAGTGGCACTAATAAGGTTAAAGGGGTAATTATACCTTTAAAAAGTTTCCAAATAAGGAAAGGCGACGCTTATTTTGGGAAGGATTAAAAAGGAAATGATGAAACATAATTTGAGATGGAGGGAGTATTATACTTGACACACACATAGGGATAAAATACCTAAAGATGATTAGTAGAGTGAAAACTTGCATGTAACTAAAGATAAAATAATGTGTTCAATTCAGAACCAAGTAAAATAACCATATGCAAACACATATACATATATATACCATGCAGTGATAGGAAATAAGGTTTAGCATAATTTAAAACCTTAACCTAGATTATGTAGCTTTACCATTCTAAGTCCACCCACGGGCTTTATCGGTCCAGTGTGTAACACCCTATATTTTGCGTATAGTAGTTCTACTTATGTGGAACTTGATATAGACTTATGGGATATGTAATGGGTTAATCTAAGGCCCTAAACTAAGTAAAATAATTGTGGAATAGAATGAGCTACTCAAAACCAAATCTATTCCAAAACCCCAATACATTAAAGGCCCATTTTAGACTTGAATGAAGCAATTAGGTGTATCACCTACTTTGACCAACCTAAGAACTAAATAGGTGCATCACCTACTAAGACTCCCTTGACCAGCTTATTGGGCCAAGTACATACCACCTACTTAAATTAATTCTAGCCTAAATTAAAGAAGAGAAAAGGAGGAGAATAGGTAGCCAAAGCCCAATAGTTTTTGATCCATAAAGGCCCAAAATAATGGGAAAGTAGGTCCATCACCTACTTGAAAAATTATAGCCCAAAAATGGCCAAGAACGTCGGACAAGAGCATATCCTTTTAAAGGGATTAAAATTAGCTCCTTTATCTCATTTTAACTTAGATAAAAAAAAATAGCTTTCTAGGTTTTCTCTCTTGTTCTCTCTTAGCTATGTAGTAGCCCTATAATTTCACTAGGGTTCTTGGGATTTACCTTCATTCCAAGTTAAAGGTAAATGATCAAATCATGAACTTATCTTAAGAATACTATAAGAATTATGTTCTCTATGTTTAAATTATAACACGATACTTTTTTAGTATGGAAGCCCCATTATTCTTGGTTATTAAGAGATTTTTCTCTTCACCTTTGGTTTGTAATTGAAGGATCAAGATATTGAAGAGTTATAGATTAGAGAATAAACTACCATAGAAATTAAGGTATGAATACTATCCATATTTTTCCTTTTCTTATATATGCGTGTTGGTAGAGGAGAATGTATATATTATTGTTAAGAACCCAAGGGATAGTGAGTTCAATTTTTGGTTGCCATATTAACCATATTTAGAGTTGTTTAGGATTTGTTTTATGCATATATATTAGGGGCTACTTGGTTGATGTTGGGTAAAAGGTGTGGATAGTTTTCATTGAAAGGTAGAAGAAGGGTATAGTGGTACACCATCGAATTGACTATCGCGTAAGTTTACTGACCACACCACTTGTATACTATATTAAGAGTACAATAAAGATGAAACTATTAAAGGGGATTTTATAAGAAGTTACATTGAATGTGAATATAATTGGAGAAGAATGAGGTTGAAAGAACACCCTTGGATTAATTAATTGTGGGTTATTACCCGGTTACTATTTTGGTAAGATTAAATAGCGTGAATGTATTAATTATCTAGTAATACTAGTTTATGCTATTGTAGATTAGTAATCTAAAAGGGAGGACATTAAGTAAAAGTGTGATCAGTTGTGCAGCAAGGTATGTACGGTTCATTAATCCTATACTCTTTGGCATAAATCAAAATCTTGTGTTACAAAGTAAACTTCCTAAGCACTCTTCCTTTCAAATTATACATAAAGACAATGTACAACCTCCAAGGTGACTAAAAGTCGTATTCCAACTCGTTAGGGTGCTAAATTACCTAAAGATGTGTTTATTACTAGGCTTACACATTTGACTTTCTAAATACTAGTAAGATACATATGTTTTCAACAACAAAATTTATGAGTTATTTTCTTAGCCAACATGGCCTATGGTGTTAGTTAAGCTCCTATGTGTTATATTCCTATTATTAATGCATCCTGCCTCATTGTTTCTACTTCCAAGACATATTTGTATACTGATGATAGGCGAATTTACGCACCTATATAAATATATTTTGCCCATATTTGTGCCATGTTTTGAGAACAAGTTATATATTTCATGCACTTTTAGTCCTTTTTCCTGTAAGTGAGCTAACCAACATGATTAGCAAAGTTTCAGGTATAAATGATGCAGAAATCAGCATTTTATGGCTTACTTGACGCCAAAGAAAGCTCACGAAGGAAGGAACGTAAGATTGGACGCCTAAAGGACCAAAAGGGATGCATGAGAAATCTGTCCCGGGCTAAAACAGCATTTCTGAAGACTTTGGGGACTTGCAGTAACTTATTTGGATTAGGATAATAATACATTAACCTAGTACAATTGGGTTAAGTATTTCATTAGTTTATTTGGATTTGGATAATGTTACATTAACCTAGTACAATTGGGTTAAGTATTTCATTAGCTTAGTAGGATTTGGTTAAGTATTTCATTAGCTTAGTAGGATTAGGATATGGGTATTATAAATACCCTATCATACTATACATCTTCGGACAATCCTCCCTTAGTGGAGAGATACATTCTACTTCTCAATTATAACTCTTCTAATCTTCCTATTAATTTTATTTTTCTTCTTCTATTCATCTATTCAATTCTTAATTTCCGCAACAAGAGAAATGTTACTTTGCTAAGGAATTCACGCCTCACGCCTACCACTTGTGCTACACGAAAATCATCAATCTTGTGGTATAACAACAACAATGCAAATTGTGATTTCCTTCGCATTCATGGGTAACTAAACTTCTCTGTTGGGGTTATGGAAGCCGTATGAGATACTGTCTATTGCTGTGAGTTTATGAGTTCGTGACACGTATGCTGCTTATATCATTATTCTCTTCATCTTAATGCAAATTCTTGTGGCTGCAGACGCATAGAATAACGCCAGTATAACATTTAACTTGTTCGAAAGAAAGGTTATCTATTTGGAAAAGAGATAATGTCAAGGTAGTAGGACACCCTTTCCTATTAAAAAGCTAGTGCCGTAACTGGACTAACCTCTTGGAGAATTCGTACCGTTAGACACTCTTTAAGCTCGAAAGGGTTAAAGTGAAATAATCCTCGAATAGGTCGGAAGACGCTTGGATTTACCATCGAATACAATTCTCTATAAGCACATGCATGTCACAAGTCTACACACTCATAGCCAATAGAGACGTATAACTCAGAAGGTGGACATAACCCCAACGCTTCAATTCTCATTGTTTACAACTTACGTAATAATCTTTCTCTCTTTACTTTATTATTTTCAGCTTTTATTTTAATTGTTTTGGTTACACAGTACAATCCCCCCTTCTTACGAGACTTACACTAAAAGTTTAGTAATTTTGCTTACTTGTTGGCCAAGCTATTCCTTGTGGGATCGATACCCAAACCAGGTTGGGTTCTATATTTGCTAACGATCTCTTTACACTCCCACGAGATCTGTAGATTGAGCGTTATCAAAAATTGGCGCCGTTGCCGGGGAATACGAGTGTCAATCAAGTTTGTGATAATTACTAGACCCTTTGGTCAAAGATTCTCGTACTTTTACTTTCAGTTTTTGTTTTTGTTTACTGCAGGTTTTTATTCAGTGCATGCCCCATACTAGAAGTTCTGGTCAACCGTTATTACCTATCAATCCTGAACCACAACGCATTGGAAGAATGGAAGCACAAGCAGAAATCGAAAGGATGGCTGCTCAACAGGAACAAGCAAGATTGGCAGCCCTTGCCGCTGCCCAAGTACACCAACAAAACATTGATAACCTTGGGCGAGCAACAAATACTGACGATGAGGATTTAGGTGATGAAGAGTTACTAAAACCTAGTCGTGATGCGGAAATTATAACACCTGCCAACCGAAGAGGTCGACAAACTCAGTTTAGGTATGATCGCCAACCTATGCAGCCAGCTTTCGACGATGATGATGATGATCTTGATGGTGCCAGAGCCACTGGGGCCATAATTCCACCACCATTAGCTCCCGGAGCCAAGTTCAACATCACAAGCACCATGATTCAGTTATTGCAACTCAAGGGATTATTTGGTGGACTAGTAGGCGATGATCCGAATATGCATCTCATCAACTTTATTTCTACATACAAGTCGTTTGACAATCCTGGTGTTGGTCAGAATGCAATTCGATTACGTCTATTTCCATTGTCTCTATCTGGGGAGGCAACACTATGGTTGAATGGGCTGACTCCTGATTCTATTACAAATTGGAGGCAATTGAGAGACGCTTTCCTAGAAAGATTCTTTCCGCCATCCAAGAAGGCGCAATTGAGAGATAAAATCAGCAACTTTCATCAGCTTCCCACTGAAGCTCTTCATGAAACATGGGAGAGGTTCAAGACAAAGCTAGCGAGGTGCCCAAACCATCACATGACCAATGTTCACCTAATGGAGATCTTGTATAGAGCCTTGAATTCAATAACTAAACCAGTGGTGGATAATGCAGCTGGAGGATCTTTCATGGACCTCACCTTTGTTCAAGCAAGAAATATGCTAGATCGTATGACGAAACAAAGTAGAGCTTGGCATACCAGGGATTCTGAGGTAGCAAGCCCCACTTTATCTATTGGCATGACTGCAGACCAAAGAAGAAGAGAAGAAGAACGTGATCAAGATATAGCGCATTTGAAAACCCAAATGGATCTTCTTACAAAGCATTTATTATTAGGGAAGACCGAAAAAGTGAAAGCTATTGCGTCAAAAGGAAGAGACGAATCTGATTCAGAAGATGAGGCCAACTACTTGAACAATCAGGGGGGTTTCCGCGAAAATGCACAAGGAAACCAAGGTCGGAACTATTATGATAAATCTGGAAACAAGGACCAAGGTAGTTAGAAGAACAAGAATGAAAAGAGTGGTTTGTACGTTCCCCCTGGTAGATGTGACACCACCACATCTAATTCTGGAAGTATGGAAGACATGATGGCTAAATTATTGAAAGGAGTGGAAGCAATGAGCGCGGGAGTAATAGAGGTAATCAATGATTTGTCCTCCATGAAACCATTAGTTGATTCACATTCCACTTCTATCAAGCAAATAGAGCAGCAATTGAGCCAACTTTCAGCAGCACTCAATCAAAGAAAGGACGGCACTTTACCTAGCAATACTGTGCCAAACCCAAGGAATGACGGGTCATGCATGGCCATCACTACCAGAAGTGGTAAGGTGCTGGAATCTTCAGCAAACGGCAAGCAAGTGGTTGACGAAGTTGCGGACATGGATGACAACACAAAAGGAGAAAATGCCACAGCACCCACTCCTGACGTCAAGGACGCCACATCCAGCACTGTGAAACCTGAAAAAGTGGAAAAACGGAAGCAAAAGGAGAAGAAAACCGTGGAAAGAACACTTCCATACCCACCATCACCTTTTCCCCAAAGATTAAAGAAGGTGGCGGATGATACAAAGTTCAGCAAATTCATGAATATGTTAAAGCAGCTAACCATTAATGTTCCATTGGTGGAGGCACTTGAACAAATGCCTAGATATGCAAAATTTATGAAGGACCTGTTGACAAAGAAGCAGGCATCAAGTTATGAGTTAGCGGATAATGTTCATCATTATAGTGCAGTTGCTACCCGATCGATAGTTCAGAAGAAGGCCGACCCTGGAGCTTTCACTATTCCTTGCACTATTGGATCGTTGGATTTTGCCAAAGCATTGTGCGATATAGGTGCAAGCATCAATTTGATGCCACTATCCATCTACAAGAAGTTGGGACTAGGAGATCCGACACCAACCAATATGAGGCTCGTGATAGCTGATAGGTTGGTAAAACGACCTGTGGGTATCTTGAATGATGTGTTGGTGAAAGTTTCTTCATTCATCTTTCCTGCAGACTTCGTTATTCTGGATTGTAAGGAGGATTCTGAAGTTCCCATAATCCTGGGACATTCTTTCCTTGCAACCGGAAGTGTGCTTATTGACATGAAAGATAATGAGCTTTTGTTTCAAATTAATGACGAAGTAGTATGGTTTGATATATGCAAAGCCATGAAGCAGCCCAGCGATATGAATGAGTTATCTGTAGCTGATGTTCATCAAGAGGATATGAAAGCATTATCTATAGAGAAACAACCTACTGTTGAGCTATTGTTTGCTGCGCCACTGAATGTTGAGCATGAGGATAATGAAGATTATGAAGAACTTATGGGTGATCTAACAGAAATAGAGTCTTATACTCCTAAGCAACCGGACTGTGATCTCAAGAATCAACCAACAGCGAAGACTTCCATTGATGAGCCACCAATGCTAGAATCGCAAGAGCTCCCCGATTATCTAAGGTATGTGTTCTTGGAAAGTGGAAGTATACTTCCGATAAGTGTGGCGGATGATTTAAGTGAACAACACGTGGAGGCTCTCATATCTGCTCTGATGAGGTACAAGAGAGCTATGGGTAGGAAGATTGATGATATAATTGGTGACTCTCCGGAGAAACGTAGGAGCCATCTCAAAAAAGATCGCATGCCCACAGGTAAGCCTTATTGTCGTCTAAATCCTTTCAGAAAACGATCCACCATTTACCTCGACGAAGTCTGAGTACTCGAGGTAACTATGTCATGCCACGATAATAAATAAGGCTCTAGATGGGAGGCAACCCATCGTTTATCATTTTTCATTTATTGTTTATCGTTTTGTCTTTCTTTCATTCTAGTACTTGTTTTTTTTTGATAAATGAAAATCCAAAAATAAGAGTCCTGCCACGACCAAAACTAAGGCGCTTGGTGGGAGGCAACCCATCATACTAATTGTTTTCATTGGTTTTGAGCAAATATAGGTGCGAGAAGTATTCAACAAGGAGATTGGTTTCACATGACGATTTGGACGTATTGTATGGAAAAGGTGGTAAGTTAGGTATAAGGATGCATAAGGTTATGGATTGAGCATTGCTCATGCCAAAATAGGCATCGAGGAAGGCTAGGCCTAGGTAAAACTAGGCCACGAACAATGCAAAACCTATCCTATAGCCTAAGGTCTCGGAATCTAGTGTGCTATACACTATGCGCCGCCCATTCTTAAGTGTGCTTTTGACTATGCGCCACCTATTCTATGGCATTAGGTCTCAGGATCTCATATGCCATAGAATATGCGGCGCATATGTCTCAAAATGCCAGACTATGCGGCGCATATGTCTCAAAATGCCATAGACTATGCGGCGCATATGTCATGACTATGCCGAGCATTATGCACCGCATATGTGGTATTTTTGTCTTCAAAACCATTTGGAAATGGGTCAAAACTCGACCCATTCTCTTCCTATATAAAGGGGACTTAGTCTTGAAACATAACCACATTAGAAATTGACCCAAAGGCGCCGCACATCCATCCAAATCATCTCAAAATTTCTCTTTTTGCTCTTCCAATTCACAAGAACATCTCCAAAGGCCTCAATCACGTAAGTACTCTTTTGTTCTTCATCCATTTTTCGTAAGTACTACGTTTCTATCCCTATTATGAATTGCTATATCTTGAAGAAGCATTGATGATATTCATGTGTTTGAATTGCTGATACACAACCAAGTGAGTGAACATATACGTTAGGATGCTCTTAACTTATTTCCAACTTGAATTTGATTTTGTTGTATTGTCATACTCTTGCGGAATTGCTATAGTCATTAACATTGCATAATATTGTCACTTGAATACTTACATGTTGGAATGAATTGTTCATCGAAATAATACTTATAGTTGCCTACCGACATAGGCGGTTGTGAGTATAGATAGATACTATACCTTGATTTAATCCCTATGTAGTAGTCTTGATAAAATCTTACATGCAAGTATTGCCAAGAGTACAAGAAGTATGACTCACTGATTTTATTGTTGGAATAGAGCACCTAAAACGTATGTCGACGAAGTCTGAGTAATCGACCACTTTCACTTCACTAGTTGGTGCCAACAACCTAAGTGTGGGGTGGTACCTCCACTGCTTATTCATAGATTGTATCCATTGAGATGATGCTAACATGACTCTATTGAGATCTCAGGTACAATGGCACCAAAAGGCAAGGCAAAGATAAGGCTACCACTTCACAAAAAGAGCAAGGAGAACCCTCCTCGATGCAAACACTTCGACTCACTCCTAGAATTAAGTGGGATACTTATGAGGAACTTCTAATGATGATGACTTTGATGATGATTCCGATGCAAGGGGTATGACCCCAGACATAGAGAATGAGTCCGACTAACCAGGTTCTTCTTATTTATTTTCCACTGAGGACAGTGTGTCCCGTCTAAGTGTGGGGTGATGGTATTTGCATGCTATACTTCTCTATTTGCATCTATGTTTTTTTACTTTATTTTTGTTTTGTTTTTTTCAGATTTTTTTAGTAGTAAATTTTTTTTAACGTAGCTTCGCATGAAACTATTCTAATAGGCAGCATGAGATTATAACAAGGGTATGTGCTACAATTGTGACTATTGAGACGTTTAGGCTCCAGTTGTGACTCATTATGCGATATTGTGTGGTTCAATTCATTCACTTGTTGGGACGAGAGTCTATATTACTTCCAATAAAGTCGACCATGTGCCTTGAGTATGTGAGATTAATAGTATATTCTATGTTTGTGACTGATGCTAGAACTTGCCTGGTATGTATGCAAAGCGAAAATAAAGAGTGTAAGTTTAGGAGATTATTTAGGCATTTCTTTGGCAACCTATACATGTTTACCTTCATTTTACCTACCCATGAAAATCATCCTAGTTAAACCCTTTTGAGCCTTTAGCCTATTTCTTTGACAACCTTGTATGTAAGCCTAATCCATTTTTTTCAAGACTGTAATTTGATCCAAATTCCTAAGTGCTTTAAAGTAAAAAGGTCATGTGACAATGTAAGAGGAAATTGGGTGAGTATGATGCTTTAAATTGTAATGGTGCTTGAATGTGTTATGAAAAAGAAAGTGCTATCATAAGAGGTATGTTGTGAAAAGAAAAAGGAAAAGAAAGCTAAAAAGTGAGTGTGCTTAAAATTGAAAAACAAAAGAGGAGAACAAGGGTGGTAGAATAAAAGAAAGAAGAAAGGTTGAAAGAAAAAAATGTCAATGATACAATGTGATGTATTAAAGTGCTTAGGAACTTAGTCACTATTTCTGGCAAAAATAGTCCTACCCGTCCCTTAGCCTACATTACAACCATCAAAAGACCTATTTGATCCTAAGCTTAGCATTCTGACATTTAGTGGAGTATTACACTAAGGGAAAGCCTATGGTCATCAGTTGCTGCATACGAATTCTTTGTGAGAGCGAGAGCAAGGATATTTTGATACCCATGTTTGAAAAATATGCTATACTTGTGAGTGACTATGGGTAATATATTGTGAGACACACATGGTTGATGAGTTTTGGATAGTTGTGTATGATTCTTTGTGCCTTGACTTTTGAATATGAGTTAACCACCATCACGAGTCTATGCTAGAGGTTAAATGGTTTCTACTAATGATCGGAAAACTACTCTTTGTAGATAATTGTTGTGCGTGTCTTGATGAATATTTTGTGTTGTTGCTGTGAAACCCTAAGTTGATGTTTAGAGGGAAATGATATTTTGTTCGAGGACAAACAAAGCTTCAAGTGTGGGGTGTTGATGATAGGCGAATTTACGCGCCTATATCAATATATTTTGCCCATATTTGTGCCATGTTTTGAGAACAAATTATATATTTCATGCACTTTTAGTCCTTTTTCCTGTAAGTGAACTAACCAACATGATTAGCAAAGTTTCAGGTATAAATGATGCAGAAATCAGCATTTTATGGCTTACTTGACGCCAAAGAAAGCTCACGAAAGAAGGAACGTAAGAATGGGCGCCTAAAGGACCAAAAGTGATGCATGGGAAATCTGTCCCGGGCTAAAACAACATTTCTGAAGAATTTGGGGACTTGCAGTAACTTATTTGGATTAGGATAATAATACATTAACCTAGTACAATTGGGTTAAGTATTTCATTAGTTTATTTGGATTTGGATAATGTTACATTAACCTAGTACAATTGGGTTAAGTATTTCATTAGCTTAGTAGGATTTGGTTAAGTATTTCATTAGCTTAGTAGGATTAGGATATGGGTATTATAAATACCCTATCATGCTATACATCTTCGGACAATCCTCCCTTAGTGGAGAGATACATTCTACTTCTCAATTACAACTCTTCTAATCTTCCCATTAATTTTATTTTTCTTCTTCTATTCATCTATTCAATTCTTAATTTCCGCAACAAGAGAAATGTTACTTTGCTAAGGAATTCACGCCTCACGCCTACCACTTGTGCTACATGAAAATCATCAATCTTGTGGTATAACAACAATAATGCAAATTGTGATTTCCTTCGCATTCATGGGTAACTAAACTTCCCTGTTGGGGTTATGGAAGCCGTATGAGATACTATCTATTGCTGTGAGTTTATGAGTTCGTGACACGTATGCTGCTTATATCATTATTCTCTTTATCTTAATGCAAATTCTTGTGGCTGCAGACGCATAGAATAACGCCAGTATAACATTTAACTTGTTCGAAGGAAAGGTTATCTGTCTGGAAAAGAGATAATGTCAAGGTAGTAGGACACCCTTTCCTATTAAAAGCTAGTGTCGTAACTAGACTAACCTCTTGGAGAATTCGTACCGTTAGACACTCTTTAAGCTCGAAAGATTTAAAGTAAAATAATCCTCGAATAGGCCGAAAGACGCCTAGATTTACCATCGAATACAATTCTCTATAAGCACATGCATGTCACAAGTCTACACACTCATAGCCAATAGAGACGTATAACTCAGAAGGTGGACATAACCCCAACGCTTCAATTCTCATTGTTTACTTCTTACGTAATAATCTTTCTCTCTTTACTTTATTATTTTCAGCTTTTATTTTAATTGTTTTGGTTACACATTATAATCCCCCCTTCTTACGAGACTTACACTAAAAGTTTAGTAATTTTGCTTACTTGTTGGCCAAGCTATTCCCTGTGGGATCGATACCCAACCCAGGTTGGGTTCTATATTTGCTAACGACCGCTTTACACTCCCACGAGAGCTGTAGATTGATCGTTATCATATACCTTTTGATAAGGTCCAAAGTTTCAACTCTAATATATGACCATCAAAACAACAACTTTAATGATGAAAGAATGATCAGAAGTGATTCTATATATTCTTTGGTGGTATCCCAAAGGTGGAAATAACAACTATCATAGGTCAATCCCAATATTATGGGAGGTATCCCAAGGGTGAAAGGAAATCATAGCATAGGTTGATCCTAATTTATGTATTTATGAGTACCGTATCCTAGGGGTTAAAATGCCTAGTATGGGTTATCCTTTTTTACCAATGAACAGCTGATCATTTGTATCAAGCCTTATAATTTTATAAAGTAAAGAGGAATAAAGAAAATTAAGGGATTTAATGTACATAATCTTACAAGTACAAGAAAATTTGGTCTTCTATCCTTATCTATATGTCTATATATTGATATCTGATTTTGTTGAGCTCTTATCTTATTTATAGTCACTTCATGTCGTACATATTCAGTACATTCTTTGTATTGAAATCCCATGTGGGGGGACACTATGTTTTATGTTGTAGGAATAGGTACTCTAGCTAATAGACCACCCAGTAGGAGCACAGGACATCCAACAGCTATTGGTGAGATCCATATTGATTTGGAGCTTTTCTAGTCTGATATATATATATATATATATATATATATATTATATAGTAGTTATAAGTAAGGCAGGGTTTTTTCCAAACCTTAACTAAGACCATATATCTTTTAGAGGCTTTATATACCAATGTAAATTTAAGTATGGTAGCTTTGTGTTTTTTAATGTTATGGCCCCAATAGCCAAGTCTTGAATACATAGGTTTGGGCTTGCTTACGTGGTTTGTTTTCATAAATACATCATATCCATACTTAGAGAGTTGATGAATAACAAAAGTGGTATCAAAGAAGATCATCCTAGGGAGTCCTCTACAAAATCGTGTTTGTATAGAGTCTTTCTTACGGGTGTGTTGTGCACCATATCTCTATGTAGGAGGCTACAAGGCATTTAAGAGTTGTTTCTTTTTATTCATTCCTTAGATCATACGATAGAGCCAATAATGTAGGTTGATTTGTATTTAACCTCAAATATATTTTTCTCAATATAGTAAAGATGCCAATTACAAGAAGGAGTAAGAGTAAGAAGAGTAAGCAAGTAAACATGGCTGCCGGAGAAGGGACAAGTAACTCACCACCTAGACATGCTGATCAAAGTGAGGCGTAAGATGAGTTTGCATCACGGTCCTCTTCTACTCCTCCATGTCCAGAAGAGCTAAGGAGGAGGAGAGTACAACAAGTCACTTATTAATGTTAAAGAGTATGATTTGAGGAATGCGGTTCAATTATTAAAACATATAGTTGTTAGAAAAGGTCAAGGACAAGATGGTTCAACTATCGGTACTAGTAGTATGGATAGGGTAGCCAGTCTACAGACACATGATTTCTTAAATTGGACCCTCCTTAATTCACTGGGTCAGATCCTAATAAAGATCCACAAGACTTTATTGGTCAGATTCAAAGGGCTTTAAATGTTATGCATATATCTGGTAAAGATACAATAGAGTTAGTAGAATATTAATTAAAAGGGGTGGCTATATTTTAGTATGAATCTTGGAAAAAAACAAGGGGTATAGGTACACCTACAGCTAGTTGGGAAGAGTTTACAATAACATTTCTTGATCATTATCTTCCATTTGAGATTTGGGAGACCCGTGCAGATTAGTTCTTAAATCTTCAATTTAATCCTTTGGCTAGGTATGCTCCTAATGTAGTGGCTACTATAGAGGATAGTGTTCATCAAAATGTGGATAGATTAGATCCATATTTGGTTAGAGATTGTACTATTGATTCCTTCAATAAAGACATAAATATAGCAAAAATACAAGCTTTTGCATAAAAAATGAAGGATCAAAGGCAAAGAAGGACATAAGAGTTAGAAAGAGGGAACTCCAAGGGGGCTAGATCAATGGGAAAATTTTCTCCATCTCAAAGTGAATTCAGGCCTCAATTTTTTTATAGACCCCCTAGAACATCACCTTCCTACTTTAATTAGGTGTTTCTCCTTGATTCCAGGGGTTTAAGGGAAATTAATTCGGGCAAAAAAGTTTGAGTCAAGTTTAGCAAGTAGTGGAGAATCGAGAGAAAGGAGATGGAAGCCAATCAAGACCTCTTAGAAATCTTTGTAAGCATTGTGGAAGAAATTATTTAGGTGAATGTCAGTTTGAGATAGATTCTTGTTATTGGTGTGGTACACTGGGACGCATAATGAGAGATTGCCCAAAAAGGGGCATGATGATATGATACGACCTATTGGATCTACTCTTGCATCATCATCCTCAATTCCTTCTTTTTGTAGGGGTCAGCAGATGCCTACTATTCATGGTAGGGGAATTAAGGGAACTAGTTTTAGTAGTGTTCAAAATCGTACATATGCTCTAGCGGGTCATCAAAATTTGGAGGCTTCTCCTAACGTGGTTATAGGTATGTTGTCCATCTTTTCACATAAGGTGTATGCGTTAATTGATGTAGGATCTACATTATCATATGTCACTCCATTAATTGCTGGAAAGTTCAAACGAACACCAAAATCGCTAGTTAAGCCATTTGAAATATCTACACCAATTGGCAAATCTATTATAGATAGAAGAGTTTATCATAATTGTATAGTAACTATTTGTAAGCATGATACATTGGCTAACCTGGTGGAGCTTGAAATGGTAATTTTGATGTTATAATGGGTATGGATTGACTATTTTATTTTTATGCCACGGTGGATTGCCGAGCCAAGAGGGTGCATTGCTATTTTCCAAATAAAGTAGTCCTTGAGTGGAGGGGTAATATTGGGGCACCAAGGGGTAATTTTGTTTTTTATATTAAGGCAAAGAAGATGATGTCCAAAGGATACATATGTCATTTAGTAAGGGGGAAATATATAGAGGTGGAGTCACCGACTCTTTAATCTATTTAAAGGATAAGTGAATTTCTTAATGTATTTCCTGAAGAGCTTCCGGGCTTACCTCCAGAACGATAAGTAGAGTTTGGTATTGATATGATCCTAGGTACTCAATTGATTTTTATTCCCCCGTATAGAATAGCCCCTGTAGAATTATGTGAATTGAAGGAACAATTAAAAGATTTAGGAAGAGGGTTTCATAAGGCCTAGTATATCTCTTTGAGGTGCACCCGTGTTATTTGTACGTAAGAAAGATGGCACGTTAAGAATGTGTATTGATTACCAATAATTGAATAAGGTGATAATTAAGAACAAATATCCCTTTCCTAGAATTGATGATTTGTTTGATCAGTTAGAAGGTTCTAAGTTCTTCTCAAAGATTGACTTGAGGTCAGGTTATCACCAACTGAGAGTGAAGGATAAAGATATACCCACTACGAAAAATAAGTGATATTGTGGGGATTTATTTATGGGGTTATTTTAACCATCGTAAAATTATATGAAATGCGGAGGATAAATTTTTTCGCTAAAATATATAATGTTGCAGGGGTTATAGACCCCCGCTATAAATTACGGGGATTTTAAAACCCCACTATCTACCCAAAAAAATAACAAAAGCTTATTTACCATAAAAAAAATTGTGGGGGTTTTAGACAAAAAAAATTGTGGGGGTTTTAGACCCCTGCTATAATCGAAAAAATAGCTTAACATTTTCCCTCTTTTTTTTTAATTAGGCAAATATTGTCCCTCACTTTGTAGGAAACTCCTAATTATCATCGACCCTCTCTCATTTTCCTTCTTACTTTCCCTCTCTCATTTCCCAACTCAGCCGGCCATTTCAGTTGATGTTTTATTCTTACAGGAAAAAAAGAGTCATTTAGATTAGATCTAGCTATGTCTAAGGTGGATTGATCATTGCAATGACCATATAAGTATGGGAAATCCCCACTGATTATTCTATGGTACGACAATGCACTCATTTTTTGTGGTAGTTATTATTTCTAATTTTTTCGCAATTTCTGTAAACCAAGAATAATCTCAACTAAACTTGAATTCACATCTTCTTCTATAAACAAAGATCCATCTTGAATTCAAATTGGAACTGAGTTTGGTGTTGTAAGTCAAATTAGGGCTTATATTTAATTGGAATTTATTTGAGTTTATTCATATTTTTAGCAGATTTTTTTAACCTATTTTAGTGTTTATTTATATTGAAACTGTGTTTCTTTTTGTGGTCAAAGTAGGGATTCTTTTTTTATGGAAGAAGTGCTAAGCTAATATTTCAATATGAAATATTTTTGAGAAATCCCGAGCTTGTTAGAGTTAGGAAGTGAGAAGTGCTAATTGATTGTTCATTATGTTTCCTTTGTTCTGATATTTGCTTATAGTCTTTGGGTATTCAAGTTGATGAAGGGACACATGATATAACTGAATTTCTTAAAGATAAGAACCTTATTTTTGCGTCATTCTTAATGGTTGGTTCTGATCTGTGGGTTAAGGAGTCATGTGAAAAGGAGGTCACGAATTCAAGTCATGTAAAAACCTCTTGCAGAAATGCTGGGTAAGGCTGCATACAGTAGATGCTTGTGGTTTGGCCCGTCCCCAACCCTACGTGTAGCGTGAGCTTAGTGTACCGATTATCCTTTGTTTCGGATTTATGAATGTCAGTTGATTCCTATTGGATAAATGTTGTTTGTTAGCTTTGGTTTTACTATTATAATTTGTGAACCTATTGGTGGATTAGTGAGTTAGTGCAGGAGATTGGTTTGAGAAACTTGAAGTAACATAACAAGTTTTGAATCTTTAATTTGGATGATTGGAAGAAGAACTAAAGTTTCTAGAGTGCAAATTAGTAATATATACGTCAAGATTTTTTCAAATGGATTTGTATCAATATGAATAGATAAAGGTTGATTTAGAATTTTCATTTGGGTTTTGCATCCTCAATATGTTATAGAGTTTTGAATTTTGCTTATGGTTAGTCACATATAAGGATGGATGCTCCCTTTGGTTTAGGCTGATGCTTGTGAAACCTATCAGTGTTCTCCGTCAGGCGCCAAATGATCTGGGCTTATTATTCTAAAAAATGGGATAGAAAACTAAAGTTCTGTTTTAGTTGCATAGATGTGGGGTACTTGCATACGTTATGATCTATTTTTTGCGTATCCTCAGCTTTTATGATGTGAAAATTTTTATCAGGGCAGGTGAATGTATGTGGAGTCAGTTGGTCCTCTAAATTGTGATACATCCACAGGATGAATGTAATTGGACAATTGATTTTACAATAAATTTTGTAGAAATGTTGATTTCAAGATTAGACAATACAAGAATGGTCACACTCAACAAAAGGAAAAACTATATATGAATAATAAAATAAGAAAATTATTTGAGATGGTTTGACTATGTTGTTCATGTACTTCCTAATGCACTGCTAAGTAGGTGCAACACTATGATTTCATTTTCTTCTTCTAAGAAAGTGGGCAACACTATGGTGATTTAAGTGGTTAAAAATGAACAAGGTAGAGCTAAAATCACATGAAGATTCACAAAACTCTTATAATCTCTTAGAATTTATTTGGACTTAGTAAAGGACAAGACGTAGTGGTAGCAATTGATGGACACTAGCTAGTAGAGTTAATCATCTTGATACTCTTACATAGGTCTAATGTTTGTCAGGATATTTGGGTATTGGAATAAAAATAGATTCCTATGGTTCGGAGTGGATATTGAGGCTTCATGATGTAGCCTAACTCAACTAGTTTGATATCGATGCTATATTGTTAAACTTGTCAGTTAAATGTTCGATGCAAATTTCTAACATCATGTACAATTGCAGAATATAGAACTGTCTCAGGTGTTGCTGCACCTCTGGTCATCCTAGACAAAGTGAAGGTGATTGGTGTCTGCTTTGCTAATGCCCTTTTCTAGTTTTCCCTCAGTGTGATAATTTTATTGTACTTGTTTGTGTTATTGCAACTGGAATGATGTTCTCCTATATGATATTATAAGGAACCAAAGTACCCAGAGATTGTTAATATTCGTTCGGGAGATGGGACCTCTCGACGTGGACAAGTCCTTGAAGTTGATGGTGAAAAAGTTATTGTCTAGGTTATTTGGAATTACTTTGACTGGATTAGTTGTCCACAATTTATAAATATATTCCTTTATGTTAACACTTTTTATAGATTATCTCAATCTATTTTAACCTGGGCATTATTTCCTTTCTTCCCAGATTTTTGAAGAAACATCTGGAATTGACAACAAATACACAATTGTTTAGTTTACTGGGGAGGTACACAGTAGCTTGTATTTGCTTATGGACTTCCTTCATAGAACCCATATATGTAACTTATGCATAAGGGTTCATTAGTTTCCTCGTGTATCTGTTGTTGTGGTCTGAAAATTTCACATTCTCAACTTATATTAGCCTTTAGTTTTCTCACTTGCATTTTCATCTTTATAAACTCTTATATAATAGAATAACAGAAAGTAGTCAATCGTAAACATGAAAATGTTTGTTAGAATAACTATGCACTTGCAATTGGAGAATATAGTGGGAAACCAGATGGATCCTAAGATGGAGACAATTGTATTATTTATGATTTTAACAATACTTGGTATGTTTTTTGCATGGTTCTGTCATTTTGTATTTATACTGTTTAGTGTTTGCTAATAGTATCAAATACTCTTTCAGGTCTTAAAGACATCAGATTCTCTAGATATTCTTGGACACATCTTTAATGGTTCTGGCAAGACAATTAACAATGTTCCTCTTATTCTACCCAACGCTTATAGGGGTATTTTAGGCAAATAAAGAGTCTTGTACTGCTCATCAATTTGGTTTTTGATCTATGATTTCTCTCTACCCTTATCATATGTGTAACTTATCAACCTTAGGAAATTCTATCAACCCTACCGAGAGAACTTATCCAGAAGAGATGATACAGACAGGAATTTTCATAGTAGATGTCATGAATTCAATTGCTAGAGCGCAGAAGATTCCTCTTTTCTCTACTACTAGTTTTCTTCATAATGAAATTGTAACCCACATCTATCGTCAAGTTAGACCGGTGAAGAGGTTGGAAAAATCTGACAACCTGCTCGAGGTTAGTAATTTTCTATTTTCCCCGATGGTATCAAGGTCAGCTTGTGTGTAGAAAGGTGTCCATGAGACACAATGGTGAAGAGCTGGAGTGTTTAGTTTTAAGTTGAGACAAGCTGAGATGTGTTGATGTTCTCTCTCAATGTTGTAGTGCTTACTTATGCCAAGTTTGTGTGTCATTTTGTTTAGGTATTATCATAATTTTGTTTATGAATGTCTTACTTATGGACTATTGGTTTTTGTAGTTGCAGTTGTTTATATTCGGGTTATTGGTTTGTTAAGTTATTGTTTTGATTGTTATGATTTATTAGTAATAATTTAGTTGGTTTGGCTAGTTAAAGTAGAGATCTTTTTTGCTAATTCTGGTGTCTTTCCTTAGCCCCAATATCCAAGAATATTTTGAAACTTATTAGTTTGAGATACTGTATCTCTTAACCAATTAGTGTACCATGGAAGAGAATATCTGCTACTATCAACAAATCGACTGCATTTTTTATCTTGATTTTATGTTTGTGAGAATTATGTTAGAGTTGGAAAGAAGGGTGATGTTCCTCTTTTATAGACATGGTTGATGTACTGAAGTGGTATACCATTTTTAAAGAAAGGTATTCTTTTTCTTCTGATAATGATGAATGTGATTCCTGCTTTTCTCTCTTAGCATGATCATGCTCTCTTTGGACAGTCTCTTATTTAAGAGAACAAACAATTTTTGTGTATTGTAGTTTCCAATACAAACATGATATTGATGATAAACATCATTCTGTTAGTTTCTTTACAACAGAATGAACATGATATAGATAATCTTACTTCAAATCCTTCTTGGTGTTGTTTTGGAATTTCTTATGAATAATTATATTGTTTACATAATATATTTATTCAGATTGCTAAGTCTGACTCGCTTAATGTCCTCTTTACTTATACTAAATGCGGTTTATCGATTGATTTTTATAATTTGCATTTTTATGTAACCAAGTGATGCGGCTGGTGGACCCATTTTGCCCATGGATGCAAGGAGATCATGCGATGATAATGATCCTAATGCTATTCTATGATTTCGTTGGATTTGTCTTGGATATTCAATTATGATGATGTAATTGTGTGGTTAGAGTGGATCTTAGAATATTGAAGTTTTTGTGTTTAAATTTGATTTTGTTGTTTGAAGATACTAGTTAATGCGGAAAAATTGGAGTTTGAAATTTAATTTTAAAGTTTAACATTCAATGTATTTTTGATATGCTTGTCAATTATAATATTTAAGTACTCATATTGTATTAATGATATATGAATTGAACAAATATTGAATTGTAGGTTATGTCTAAAGAAACAATTAAATTTGAGCTAAAATTAGAATTTATAATTAGTTATTGAAAATTGATGGGCCTACTAAATTAAAAGAAAAATAAAATTATGGAGGTTTTAAACCCCCGCAACTTTTAAATAAAAATTTATTTTAAAAAAAATTAAATTTAGAGTAACGGGAGTCAAACGCCACAAAATGACCGACGTAAATTATTTATGGGGGTCGAAAAAGAACCACCGCAACTTGTTTGTGATGTCTCTAATTGTGGGGGTTTCGGGAACCATCGGAATTATATTTTACGGAGGTTTAAAACACCTGTAAATCATAAAATTACCCCCGCAATTTGACCCATTTTTTGTAGTGACCTAAAATGGCTTTTCGAATGCGATATGGTCATTTTGAGTTTTTGGTTATGTCATTTAGGCTAACTAATGCACCAGCAACTTTCGTGGATTTGATGAATAGAGTGTTTAAGACATTCTTAGATGTATTTATTATTGTATTTATAGATGATATTCTAGTGTATTCAAGATCGGAAGAAGACCATGCTAATTATTTGTGACAGGTGTTACAAATCCTTCGCGGTTGTAAGTTGTATCCGACATTCTCCAAATGTGAGTTTTGGTTATAATCGGTAGCATTCTTGGGTCATATAGTATCTGATGAAGGAATAAGAGTGGATTCTCAAAAGATAGAGGCAGTGAAGAACTGGCCAAGACTTATAACGCCTACGGAGTTTCATAGTTTCCTAGGCTTGGAAGGTTATTATAGAATGTTCGTTGAGGGGTTTTCTTTCATTTTTGCACCTTTAACAAAGCTAACACACAAAGAAGCCAAGTTTCAATGGAATGAAAATTATGAAAGAAGTTTTTAAGATTTAAGAGTAAGTTGACTTCTACACCCATATTGGTACTTCTAAAAGGCACGGAAGGCTATGGTATATGTGTGACACTTTAGGAGCTGGCATAGGATATGTTTTGATACAATAAGTGGGGTACAATTTGAGGAAACTCTGAGGATGACGACTCTGATGATGATTCTGACGCAGAGGGTATGACCCCAGACATAGAAGAGGAGTCCGACGAATCAGGTTTTCCGTATTTATTTTCCACTGAGGGCAGTGTGTCCCGTTTAAGTGTGGGGTGATGGTATTAGTATTCTTGTACTTCTTTGCCTACATTTATTTTTATATTTTTTCGTTTGTTTTAATTAGTCGTAGATTTATTTTTCTTAGATTTTTTTTAGAATTGCATGAAATTGTTCTGATAGGCGGCATGGTATTATGACAAGAGTTTGTGCTAAAATCATTACTATTGAGACATTTAGGCTCCAAGTGTGACTCATTATGTGGTAACTGTGTGGTTTAATTCCTTCGTCTGTTGGGTCAAGAGTCTATATTACTCCCAATAAACTTGACCATGTACCTTGTGTGTGTGAGATTGTAGTATATTCTGTGTTGTGGCTGATGCTAGAACTTGCCTGGTGTGTGTGTATGAAGAGTTCAAGTTTAGGAGATAATTTAGGAATTTCTTTGGTAGCCTATAATTGTTTACCTTCTTTTTACCTATCCGTGTACATTATCCTAGTTAACCCCCTTTGAGCCTTTTAGCTATTTTCTTTGATAGCCTTATATGTAAGCCTAATCCATTTTTTCAAGACCATAATTTGATCCAAATTCCTAAGCTCTTCAAATTAAAAAGTCATGTGACAAAATAAGAGGAAATTGGGTGAGAGTGATGCCTTAGAGTGTATTGGTACTTGAATTTATTATGAAAAAGAGTGGCTATCATAGAGGTTTGTTATAAAAAAATAACGAGAGAGAAAGAAGAAAAGAATAGAAAAACAAAAAGATAAAGTGTGATTATGATTAAATAAAAAGATAGTTATGTTTGAATGGCAAAATAAGTGAAAAGGGGTGATAAATGAAAGAAAGGTAGCCGGGTTGATTAAAAGAGAGTGTTAATGGCATAATGTGATGTATTAAAGCGCTTAGGAACATAGTCACTATTTCTCGCCAAAATAGTCCTACCCGTCCCTTAGCCTACATTACAACCTGTAGAAGACCTATTTGATCCTAAGCTTAGCATTCTGATATTAGTGGAGCATTACACTAAGGTCAAGCCTATGGTCATCAGTTGCAACATATGAATTCTTTGTGAGAGTGAGAACAACGAAAATTTTATACCCATTTTTCAAAAAAATGCAATACTTGTGAGTGATTATGGGTAATATATTATGTGAGACACACATGGTTGATGAGTTTTGGGTAGTTTGTATGATCCTTTGTGCCTTAAATTGTGGATACGAATTAGCCATCATCACGAGTCTATGTTAGAGGTTAAATTGTTTCTAGTAGTGATCAGAAAACTACTCTTTGTTAATGATTGTCATGCCTGTGTTGATGAATATTTTGTGCTGTTACTGTGAAATCCTAAGTAGATATTTATATGGACATGATATTTTCTTCGAGGACGAATAAACCTTTAAGTGTGGGGTGTTTATGTTAGGCGTATTTACACGCCTAAAGCACCTTAATTTACCCATATTTTAGCTAAGTTTTAAGGACAAAATATATAATTCTTGCACTTTTAGTCCTTTTTCCTGTAAGTGAGCTAACCAACGTGATTTGCAAGTTTTCAGGTATAAATGATGAAGATTTCAGCATTTTATGGACTAGTTCCAGCCAAAGAAAGCTTCACGAAAGAAGGAAGGCAGCTTTTGGAAGTCTATGGACTGAAAGTGATGCATGGAAAACCTGTCTCAGGCAAAAACAGTATTTCCAAAGACTTGGGGATCAGCAGTAACTTAGTAGGATTAGGATAAGGATGCAGTAACCTAGTAGGATTAGGATAAGTATGCAGTAGCTTAGTAGGAATAGGATATGGGTGTTATAAAAACCCTATTTTACTGAACTTTTCAGCACCAATTTCTACCACCCTCATCCTTATTCCTCCCTATTCGATCCTTTCCCCTTTTCTTCACAAATTAGTTGTTGACATTATTTTTAATCTATTCGACTCTTAATTTTCCCAACAAGAGAAACGCTACTAGCAACAAAAATCACGTCACAAGTGATGCCAAGACAGACTTTTTGTGAGTTTGTGATTATTTTGGTATGATGATAATGTCTATTGTGTTTTTCGTTGCACTCATGAGTAGATAAACTTCTCTTTTAGGGTTATGGAAGCCTTATGAGATACTATCTATTGCTATGAGTTTGTGAATTCTTGATCCGTATGCTGCTTATATCATTACTCTTTTCATCTTTATATAAATTCTTGTGGTTGCAAACATATTGAATACGCCTGTATAGCATTAACTTGTTCGAAAGAAAAGTTACATGTCTGGAAAAGAGAGAGTGACAAGGAAATAGGGCTACCAACCCCTGTTTAAAAGTTAGTGCCGTAACTGGATTAACCTCTTGAAGAATTTGTACCATTAGATATGCTTTAAGCTCGAAAGAGTTAAAGTGAGATAATCTGTGATGGTCGAAAGACGCTAGGATTTACCATAGAATACGAATCTCTATAAGCACATGCATGTCTGAATTCCGCATAACTCATAGTTAATAGATATGTAAAACTCATAAGGTGGACATAACCCTAACTTACAATTATCATTGATTAAAATCTTACTAAATATTCCGTTTTATTTTGCTATTTTGATACTCTTACTTCACGCATAAAATCCCCCCTTTTCCGCAAAACTTTCACCAAAAGTCTATTAATAGTTGCTTACTTAGTGAACAAGTATTCCCTGTGGGATTTGACACCCAACCCAGTTGGGTTCTATATTTGACGATGACCGCTTGCACTCTTACGAGAGTTGTAGTTTGAGTGTTATCATTTACTTAAGTGGAGCTTGGGTTATATATATGCAATTTCTTTTTGCAGTTTGTCACCATATTTGACACTTGGAGCTTGGGGTTTCATATTTTTGGGCAATTTCTTCCAATTTTGAGCTTGAGTAATCTTCGAATCCCTGTTTTAATTATTTTTATTGGATTCTTGTCATTTAAAACATGTTAAAACTTTAATTCAAAAGTAAAATTTGAGAATTTTGTGTCAAGCGGACTAAATTAGTAATTCGTTAATTTAAATTCTAATTTCAACCCATTTTCAATTGAATTTTCTTCTATTCTCTCCTTTAATCATGGGTTATATATTGTTGGACTAAAACTTTTAATTTTACTCTTTCTTTTTAAAAGTTCTCTTTGGGGATCTATTTTGACTCCAACTCAGAAATTGGAAATATAGGTATCATTGACTTCCTTTTAGCACATAGATTTTATATTCGTATGTTTTAATTGATTTTGGGTCTGTTCGTGAGGAGAAACTCAACGTTGACAACTTTTTGTACCTATTTCTAGCATTTGAGGTTGGTTATGGCAAATATTTCCTTAGACTAGTCTAGATAGTTAATATTGGTATAAAATTATGTTATAGGTATGGGAACGTATCATGGAAATGACTTTATTATAGTTTTGTGCCCTTGTGGGGCCTGTGTTGTTATTATTTGGTGATTTTGAAGCATTATATGCTATGTCTGATTGTGTGGGGTCTTATATAATGTTACTAGCTTGGTAATTACATAATTGGTTGTTTTCTTGGTGGGAAATGTCTAAGTTGGTATTTATGTGGTATAAAATAACATATTTTTTGCATTGTTTATCTATTACCTTATAGACTATAATGGATTCATGGACGACTGGCATATTAAATGGATTTATGATCACATGGTTGGTATATTGGTTGGACATGGAAATTCTCATTCTGTTCAATTATGAGCATTACATCCTTAAATTATGTACACTCATGAAACATTATAACCAATGTGAAAATATTTAGTTTTTCTGATAGAAAATGTTTTATCTTTAAAAACCCTCTATTGATTATATGTCGGAGAAGAGTTGTAGATATTGGATTGTTTATGGGTTGATCATCCCCCCATTGTTCCTACCTCAGGAGCACAACTCGGTAGGCGTATATGGAGGTTATGTGGCAACCTTGTGCATCACATCATCATATTCATTGCATTTCATACATCGTGTATATTCTATGTTGTATTCTCATTCTTGATGTAATATCTATCTATTTGTGCTTATTTCTTGTACTTGTATTTTAGTATATGAGTATGTAGTAGAAATATTATTGGAGATGGTGCGGTCTACCATTTGGGATATTTTCTAATTGCCGGGGTCGTGCCCATATTATGTATTTTATATACTTTATTTTCTACTTTGCTCAATTGGCCTATAATGCTTACTGAGTACAAATGGACAGTACTTACCCATACAGTCCATTTTCGATGAAGATCCAGGTATGAGTGCTTAGCACGATAGCTGATTTATGTGGTGTTTGGACTATTTTAAGGTAACAGTTAGTTTATTCAGAGACAAATTTTATCCCTTTTAGACTATCAGTTGTTTTATTTAGTTTGAGGTGTATTTAGTTAGTTCTTTCATTATGACACTGGATTTTGAAAGATTTATGGTATCTTTGTTATGTGATTTACAATTATTATAAATCTATGGTTTGGCATCATTCTAGAAGCCTTACCTTGGGTTTTGGTGTTATTTTTCCTTTTAATATCAGTTCGAATAATAGGCTTACTTAGCAAGGCTTATTGTGACAAGTGCCATCACAGCCTCTGGTTTTTGGGTCCTGACAAGTTGGTATCCAATCTAGTAAATTCATTGGTCTCATTGGTGTAAGAATATGGTATCTAATAGAGTCTTGTGGATCAGTACATAGATATTTGTATCTATCTTCAGGAGGCTATAATATATCTTTAGGAACCTTTCTTTATTTCATTCTATATCATGTAGATCTTTCCATACCCTATATTATAAACTGAGTTTCACTCTTTATTGCACAAATAGTGAGGACTAGATCATGTGAAGTTAGGGATGCAGAGCTATCATTCGAGGAGAGAGATCGGTCTATAGGGTAATTTGCAAGCTGTGGATAGATTCAAGATAGTGGATAGGCATAACAATCTTCCCCTTTTAGAGATAATACTAAGGGGTTTTATCTGAGCCTTGAGTTGAGTATACTGGAGATATGAGACCTACTCTAATTCCACAGACTTCTTTTACCTTGATTTTGAAGGGGTTGTTGATTCATTTTTTGACTTATTTAGAGAGTTCTCTTTTGAGTGCACCTACTATTTCTCCAACTTTGAGTATTGTACCCTCATCTATTCCAGATTCTGACTATAGTATTCCTTCTATTCTGAGTGTAGATCCTATGGTGGTACCAATATTTGTTTATGTAATTCCACAGATTCTAAGTGTTATTCCTCCTTTAGTTCCTGTATCTAAGTATGGTATCTGAGATCAAGAGTTGAGCTTTCATCTATGATACCACCTCAAGTGGGATCTCAGACAGCCAAATTAACTATTTCTCTTATTATTGATATTACAATTATGTCTTCTAAGGATCAGAAAAGGATTGAGAGATTTACTCATCTGGTACCACCTACGTTCAGTGGTTTTATAGGAGAGGATGACTATGAGTTCTTAATTGATTATTCTACGAAATTTTATAACCTTGGATCGCATGGGATTGGATATACTACTAAACAATTGAGAGATGCATTCGGGGATTGGTGGAGATCACTTTTTAGTTACAGACCTCTTGGTTCACTAGAGATGACTTTTGTATGGGTTTTTGCCTTTTAATTTGAAGGATTATATGAGAGACGAGTTTGATCACTTAGAGCAGGGATCTATGATTGTTGCGGAGTATAAGATACATGTTTATGCCTTATCTAGATATTCACATATCAATATTTGTACTAAGTCTGAAAAGATTTAGAATATTGTGAAAGGGTTGGATGTTTCTCTTAAGCTAGCTATGACTAGGTTGTAGAGTCAGGCATATCATTTTAGATTATTATGGATACTTCTAAGGTGATTGAATTTATTCTTGAGCATCTCAGGGAGGCACCAAGAGGGTACGCTAATAAAGCAAGTTTTGAGGTAATACTCTATGAGTAAGACCTTTTAATAGTTTTTGCAGGTATCATGGTAGAATGGTGGAGGTAAGCTAATAGGGTTTAATTAGTAGGTATTCTAGTTTTGCAGCTTTTAGTGGTCATTGAAGCTAAGATGTACCTTCTTATATTGAGTTAGGCTACAGGGTTTGCTTTGTGTATCATTAGATTGTTCATTTGTCTAAGGACTTCCCCTCTATGTTTTCAAACCTACTCTAATATCGGTAGTGAGAGGTAGAGGTTAGGTTAAAGGTGCACAAGGAAGAGGTAGTGGTGGTAATCGGGCTACTCAGTCAGGTGGTGGTCATAGACAGTGCTATGTTATACCAGTTAGGCTAGAATCAGAGGTTTTTATGTTGTTATCATAGGTACTATCCCTATTTATTTTAAATATGCCTTTATGTTATTAGAGTTGGGATCAACTTTCTCCTACATGTTTGCATTTTTTGTTTGGATTTTGATACTACTACTGAGCCTCTTTCTATGCCTATCTATGTATCTGCCTCTATAGAAGGCACTTTAGTGGTGGATCGGGTGCACCTATCTTATGTTGTTACTTTTGTAGGCCATGAGACTTGTGTAGGTCTGATTATTCTATATATATTCGATTTTGATGTCATCTTGGGTATGGATTCATTGGTTTATTACTATAATGTCCTAGACTGTTATTCTAAGATCATGACTTTAGCTTCATTGGGTGTGATAAGGATAACTTGGAAGGGTGTGCTTCATTCAGGTCCCAAGAGGATTATATTTTTCTTTAGGCTCATCACTTGGTTGAGAGGGATGTTTATATTATTTGGCCCATATTTGTAATTCTAGTATTGCTTTACCTCCTTCTTCGAATTATGTTTGTATTGTCTGTGAGTTCATCGATTTTTTCTGCTGATTTTCTAGCTATACCTCCGGATCGTAATATTGACTTTGTTATTGATGTTGATCTGGGGACCAAACCTTTCTCTATTTCTTCTTATTAGATGGCCCCAATAGAGTTGAAAAAAATTAAAGAATTAGTTGCAGGAGTTGTTGGATTAGGGATTTATCCAACCTAGTGTATCACTTTGGGGTGCATATGTCTTCTTTGTGAAGAAAAATGATGGGTCTATATTTGTGTGTATTGATTATTGACAATTGAATAAGCTGAAAGTTAAGAATAAGTATCCTTTCCCTCATATTAATGATTTGTTTGATCAACTTTAGGGTTCTTTAGTGTTTTTAAGGATTAATTTGTTATTTGAGTATCACCAGTTAAGGATCAGAGCTTCGGATATTTTGAAGATTGCTTTTAGAACTTGATACATTTATTATAAGTTCTTGGTCATGTATTTTGGGTTGACCAATGCCCCAACCATGTCCAGGAAGTTGATGAATAGGATATTTTGATCGTATTTCAAATCCTTAGTTATTTTATTTATTGATAATATTTTTATTATTCAAAGAGTGAGGCCGACCTTTAGGAGAATTTATAGATTATGCTTCAGAGTTTGAAGGATGAGAAGTTGTGTGCTAAATTCTCAGTGTGAGCTTTGGTTAGGGTTTGTCTCTTTTTTGGGTCATGTGGTGACCAAAGAAGGTATTGTGGTTGATCTTTTCAAGTTGTGATTGGGCTAGGCCCATTTCTCCATCTAAGATTTGGAGTTTTATTGGTTTAACAGGTTACTATTGGCATTTTGTTCAAGGTTTTTCATCTATTGTGGCTCCATTGACCAAGTTGACTTAAAGAAGATTTCCTTTGAGTGATTTGATGCTTATGGGGTGATCTTTTAAAAGCTCAAGGATTTGTTGACATTAGTACCGATCTTGAATTTGCCCAAGAAAGGCATGGGTTTTACCATCTTTTGTGATTCTTTAGGTGTAGGGTTAGGTGTTGTTTTGATACAGGAGGTTAACGTGATTGTGTGTGTTTCTTTTTTAGTTGAATCCCCATGAGATGAATTACCCTACCCATGATTTAGAGTTGTGCGCAATTGTTTTTGCCTTGAAGTTGTAAACGCAATACTGTATGGAGTTCGTTGTGAGATTTTCTTAGATCATCGTAGACTTCAGTATTTCTTTACCCAGCAATCTTAATTTGAGGCAACCCATTGGCTTGAGTTTCTTAAGAATTATGACATTATAATTCTCTATCATCCGAGAAAGGCTAATGTGGTTCCGGATACCTTAAGCTGAAAGTCGACTAGCATAGGTAGCTTGGCATATGTTTTGAGCTAAAAGAGGCCCTTGGACTTAGAGGTTCAATCCTTCGTTAACAATATTATTAGGCTTGATATTTCAACATCTAGATTTATTTTGGCACTTATGGAGGCTAGGTATTCCTTGATAGAGCAGATTCAAGCTTATTAGTTTGATGATGTTGGGTTGAGAGTGATTTGGAATAACATGTTGAGTGGTTAGGCTAAGGACACCTCACTTGATTTAGATGGTGTTTTGAGGATTTGAGGCTAAGTTTATGTACTGAGAGTGGGTCGCTATATTAGATCGATATTGGAAAAGGCTCAATGTTTGAAATATTCCAATTATTTAGGTGTAACTAAAATTTATTGTGATTTGAGAAACATTATTGGTGGGGTGGTATAAGGAAGGAAGTAGCCAATTTTATACCATGTTGCCTATATTGTTAGAAGGTGAACGCCAAAAATTTGAGGCCTAGTGGTTTGATTGAGAGGTTACCCATTCTTGAGTGGAAATAGGAATGGATCACTATAGACTTCGTGACTGGGTTGCCTTGTTTTTCTTATGGTTCTTATAGTGGTTGAGTCATTATTGGATCCATTGACCAAATATTCTTCTTTAATTCCCGTCTAGGTTTCATTCAGTATTGATAAGTTGCCACTATCTAATTTTTAAGATAGTATTATCTTCATGATGTACTAGTTTCTATCACCTCAAATAGGAATTCAGTGTTCACATCTCACTTTTGGAAGGATTTCTAGGATAAGTTAGGTACCCAAGTTGATTTTAGCATAACTTTTCACCCCCAAATTAATGGTCAATCAAAGTGGACTATTTAGGTTCTAGAGGATATGCTTTGCACTTGTATTATGGATTTTAGAGGTTAGAGAGTGCAGCATCTAGCTTTGGCAGAGTTTGCATGTAATAATAGCTACCATCTTGGTATTGAGATGGATCCTTTTGAGGCTTGTATGGTAGGCATTATTTCTCTATAATTGGTTGGTTTGATGTTTATAAGATTAGACCTTAAGGTACAGAAATGCTTCGTGAGTCCTTGGATAGAGTTTGAGTCATTCAAGATAGATTTCAAGCGACTCATAGTAGGCAGATATGCTACGTAGATCATAGATTTCATTCCTTGAGATTTATTATTGGTGATCGAGTCTTTCTTCATGTCTCACCCTTTACGGGTAAGATGAGGTTTGGGAAGAGGGGAAAGTTTAGCCCTAAATATATTGACCCTTTTGAGATTCTTCACACTATTGGGGATGTGGCTTATGAGTTAGTATTGCCCCTTATTTATCAGTTGTTCATTTATTATTTTAGTTTCCATGCTTTGACATTATATTCCTTGAGAGTCTCATGTCATTTGTTGGGATTCAATTCAGTTAGATGAGATATTGTCTTTTTGTTGAGAAACCTGTATCTATTCTAGCCAAATATGTTAGGTGGTTGCATTCTAGAGATATTCTAGTGGATACATCATCTTGGAGATATGGCTACTTGGGAGGTCGAGTCCCTTATGCATAGTACCAATCCCAAGCTTTTTTCTAGTTCAGGTATTTCCCTCACTTATAGCTCATGGATGAACTAGATTTTTAGTAGTGGATGATGTAATGACTTGATTTTTGGTGATATTTGTGAATTATTCATATCAATATGATTTGACCATTTTACCCCCCCCCTGTTGTTGTTTTGTGGTATTTCTATAGTGTAGGAATGATTGGCACAGTTCCCAAATGCATTTTGGTGTGGTTTGTGTGAGTTTGTGATTTGGGTGTTCATAAAGGCTTATTAATAGACTTTGGTTAAGATTTCTTGTTCTATGAGTCAGATAGTAAAACAAACTTAGCCAATAGATCCAAAATATCAATTTAGCTTGGTAATATGGTTGGTGTGGTCTTACGGCTTTTGTATCTCATTTTTACCCTTAGTTTGGAAAGTTGTGAAATTGGTTTTAGGGTCAACTTTGTTAAAGTGGCGTATTTTAGAAATTTTAATATCGTCATTGAATTCGGAGTGCTAAATTTGATAGGGTAGCATAGTTTGTTTGTGCTCTCGTGATTCTGGATGAATCTCGAAGTGTTTGAAGAGACTTGGAATTCTCCAAGTCTCAAATTGATGCACCACTCAATTAGCGCATCCGCTTAAGCAACATTGTAGTCACTTAAGAGGCCTAGCTTGACAATCAAAGTGTTGCTTAAGTGACCATCGACTCACATAAGCGACATCCGGTTCACTTATGCGACACTTATAGACCAGTAAGGTATTGCAAAAGCGATACCTTCTCGCTTAAGCGGCTTTGCTTAAGTGATGCCTGGGTTATATATACCTCATATTTGTGAATTTTCATTATTTTTGACAATTGGAGCTTGGGGTTTTGAGTTTTTTGGCAATTTCTTTCATTTTAGAGCTTAGGAACACTCTAAATCCCTATTTTAATTACTTTTCTTTCATCTTGGTTATCTAAATCTTGTTAAAATTTGAATTCAAAAGTGGAATTTGGGAATTTTGGCCCAGAAAGCCTAAATTAGTAATTTTTATATTGAAACCCCATTTTTAACTCGTTTCAATTGGTTTTTTAAACCCCAATTTCAACTTTTTTCATTGGTTTTCTTCTATGGCCTCCATTAATCATAGGTAATATATTTGAACTAAAAATTTCTATTTTACCCTTCATTTTCAAATACTCATTTCAGGAGTTCATTTTGATCTCGACTTAGAAGTGGGTAATATGGGTATTGTTTGCTTTATTTTATGCATAGATTTTATATTTGTTTACTTTAGTTGATTTCAAGTCTATTCGTGAGGACAAAGATCTATGTTGAAGGCTTTTTAGGCTGGTTTCGGTCATTAAAGGTAGGTTATGGCATAACTTTCTTTAGACTAGCTGGGTGCTTAATATTGGTATAGAATCATGTTATGGGTGTGGGAATAATGGAAATGGATTTATTATTGTTTTGTGCACTTGTGGGGGCCTGTATTGTTGTTATTTCGTAGTTTTGAGACATTATGTGCTATGTGTGACTGTGTGGGATTTTATATGATGTTATTTGCCTGGTAAATATATAATTGGTTGTTTTCTTGGTGGAAAATATCTAAATTGGTATTTATGTGGTATCAAATGTCATATTGTTTGTGTATATCACTCTATTGGTTTATGGACTATATTGGATTCTTGGATGGTTGGTATATTGAGTGGATTTTGGCTCACATAGTTGGTATGTTGTTGCACTTGGAAATTGTCATTCTGATTGGTTGTAAGCATTACATCCTTATATCATATACATTCATGAAACATTGATACCTCCATGAAAATTTAGCATTTTCTGACAGAAAATGTGATATCTTTATAAAACCCATGCCGATGTATGTACCAAAAAGGAGTTATGGATATTGGATTAGTATTGGATATTAGATTATATATGGGTTAACCAACCCCCCATAGGTCCTACCTCGGGAGAACAACTCGGTAGGTGTAGACAGAGGTTGTGTAACAACCTCGTTCATCACATCATCATCAATATTATCATCATTATATTTATTGCATTTCATACATTATATACATTTTATATTGTATTCTTATTCTTGATGTGATATCTATCTATTTCATCTTCTATCTTGTACTTGTATTTTGGAATATGTGTGTATTGTTTAAATGTTAGTAGAGATAGTGTGGCTACTATTAAGGACATTTTCTGATTGCAGGTGACGTGCCCATAGTGTGTATTTCGTATACTTTATTTTCTACTTTGGTTAGTCGACCTATGATACTTACAGAGTACAAGTGGACCGTACTCACTTCTATTGCGCCCTTTCGGTGTAGATCTAGTTACGAGTGGCCACACGATAGCTGATTCAGGCGGTGTTTGGAGTATTTTTGAGGTAGCAGTTGGTCTATGTTTCCAAAGTTTATCTTCTACCTCTTTTTTTTTTTTGCTTATTTCTTGTTTTCATATTTAGAGACAGATTATGTTCCCTTTAGACTATAAGTTGTATATTTTGACTTCGAGATGTATTTAGTTGGATCTTAATTGTTATACTTTATTTTTGGAGATTTATTGTGTCTTTGCTATGTACTTTTCCACTATTATTATATATGTATGGTTTGGCTTCATTCTTGAAGCCTTACCTGGGGTTTTGGTATTGTTTCCATTTTTATATCAGTTTGAGTGATACGCTAACTTCTGAATGCTTAAGCTACAAGTATCATCATGACCCTTAGATTTTGGTTCGTGACATGATACTCATTCTAGATTGATACTTGTGAGTTGATACTCGTTCTGATTCAAGTCTGGCGATTTATGACCTTAAGACCAGCTTGATTTTAACATTGGTTATGACACTAGTTTTGGTTCAAGTTCGGGAAATAGTAATGGTGATGATGATATGACTTCTGATTTGAGTCCGACAATGAGGGGTTACTCATGATATGGTATGCAAGATTTCATAGTTATTGTCTTTAACAGGTGGTTATTTAGTATATTTTGGGTAACTTCTTTTCTTAATTGTAACCTCCGAGCTTATGAGGACCGACGTTAGGTTATTTAATTTTATGCTCCAATTGAATTATGAGGACTAGTTTTGAAGTGATAGTTATGCATTCTTTTATGTTATTATCATTTTGGATTGTTTATTTACTTACTTACAATATTTAGAGCATCATTCTAGGTTTGTCATTTTACTTAACTTAGCTTATTTATCTTGAATCATTACCATGATCATACTGATTAGAGTTTAAGATAGGGTGAGCTATCAGAGAAGAAACTGACTATTTCTCCTTCTTTCACTTTTGTTTAGTCTTTCATTATTCAAGAGAAATGTATGTTTGACTATTACAGTACTATTATTCCTTCTGTTATGGATCTTATACCGACTCTACTAGGTTGTGAGATGTTATCTTAATCTTATTTACCTTCCGTTTTATTATTATATTCGATGTTGCTACTTCGGGTATGGTTTGGATTGCCTACTAGTGGAATAAAGTAGGTGCCATCATGACTCATAAATGAGTCATGACAAATTGGTATCAGAGCTATGGTTGAACCCATATTGTTGTTTCAAGAGAAAGTGTCAAGTAGAGTCTCACGAATCAATATGATGACATCTGTTTCTTATCTTCAAGAGGATAAAGAACATTCTTAGGAGATCTTCATTTCTTTTACATATATTGTGTAAAGAGTATGAGTTGGTTTCTAAGGATTCCTTTGGTTTCACTCTTTTTCAGATGGCTAGGACATATGTTACCGCTTTACAAGATCAGCACCTCAAATCTGAACTAGGAATCCTATCTCAGTTCATGGATGGCCTAGAGGTTAAGTACAACCTAGAGAAACAACACTAACCAGGGACTAGGATAGGGGGCCTTCACCAAACCCCATTAATGCTCCTGAGCTAGAGATTCCTACACCCCAACCAATGGTAGGGTAGGAACTAGACTAGGCTCTTCCGAGGTCTATTTCTTCTTTATTACCCAGAGATACATTGGTTTATCTCTTGGTATTAGTTGGTGGTACAATATTCGGTGGTGAATGGTCTGCGGATCAAAGAGGAACTGAGATAGGAGTGCCGGCCTTAGCTACAACTCCTAGAGTAGAGGTCCCTTCTGTACCAGTGGTTGCTCACTCATTAGTTTCTTAGCCGATGGTTGCCCAACCTATTATGTTTTTTAAGTACGCAAAAGATGTTGGGTAGGTTTTTGAGATTGACACCTTGGTTTTCTGATATGCCAGGCAAGGATGCTTATGAGTTTATGATTTCTTGCGAGGATAGGCTCCTTATTTTGTGCCTAGTTGAGACTCATGGAATGGATTCCACTACTTTCTATTTAGATTTGATAGCTGAACACTTGTAGAAAGGACATCTTGATGTAGGCCAGCTGGATCACACTATTCAACATAGACTCAGTTCTCCGATGTCTTCTTGGAGAAATATATTCCTTATAGCCTTAAAGATCATTCAAGGGATAAGTTATCAAGGTTGAAGTTGGACGCCATGATTGTTGTGTAGTGTGAGGATCAATTTTATAGGTTGGATAGGCATGCTACATCTATTTTACCAATCAAGTATGAGTAGCTTCCGTTTTTTGTTAGGGGATTAAGAATTTCCCTACAAATGGCCACTCAAAGTTTGGTTGCTACAAGTAGATTTTTTACAGAGGTTATCGTGCACAGTTTATGAAGGAGATGCATTGTGATGACTAAGTAGGCAACAATAAGTAGTCGTTATATCAGAGTAGTTTCAGTGAGAGTCGTAGTGTCTCATGATTTAGAGGTAGTGATTCTCAGGGTAGCTGCCCTCTTTATTAGCCTAATCAACATTAGGGTCAATTTAGTAGTCCAGTTTATGTCGTACCTTAGATCGCGAATAGAGGCCAGTGTAGTTATAGTGACTATCCTGGCCAAAGTATTGTTCAGCCTCTAAGTGGTTCATTTTCTATTAATTGCAATCGTGGTGGTTATTTTGGGTCAGTAAGATCTTCTAGATTTAGTACAGTGCCTGGGGCATGTTATGGTTCTGGGGCCTTGGTCCATTTTTTAAGAGAGTGCCCCTGTCATGGAATGATGGTTCCTTTAGCTTAGAGTGTGTTGTCGATTAAGGAAATACCTTCCCCAGCTAAAGGACGTATGCATGGCCGTCGAGGTGGTCAACAAGGTGATCATGTAGGTCTTCAAGCTGGTAGGAAGGAGGCTGGTCAGGAGCCTAGCTTAGTGATGGGCATCGTCAGTTGTATGTTGTACCTGCTACCCCCGAGGATGAGTCTTTGGAAGCTGTTATTACAAGTACAATTTTAGTATGCCATTATTTATCTTTTACTTTATTTGGTTCGGGATCCACTTATTCTTATGTGTCTTTTTATTATGTTATATGGTTAGAATTATCTTCGGATCCTTTATCTATGTCATTATGTGCGTCTACTTCTATGTGTGATTCTTTAGTAGCGAATCGAGTATATTTTAACTACTTGGGTTTTGAGCATTAGAAACTTTCCTGAAATTTCTGTCACTGAAACCAATATGACTAATGGGAACAAGACATATGTTGGGGTACAAATGGTATAGTCTAGTCGTATTCTGACCAATGTTGGTTGGTGAGATAGATTTTGGTCACTGGAACGGGTACGAAATGGTGGTATAAGTCGTATGGTTAGATAAAAATTATTTGGTTCCCTAAACTTAATCTTAGATTTGGTTACTTAGGTTTGATCTGAGTACGAGTGGCCCACCATGAGCCATAAGTCAGGGTACGATTCATACAATGAACTCATATGGTGGACAGTGTCTAAATCTTACTTGGGTTTAATTTGCCAGGGGTATGGATGAAAGGTACAGATCATATGCTTTGGATACAACTTTGTTGGATGAGTAGTATGTTGGATGTGTCGGATCTGAAGGTTGAGGCTTGGATACGAGTGGAGGGTACCAATTGTATTGGAGGGTACGATTCGTGAGGGTAAGTCGTACCCTTAAGATAGGGTTTTGTGCAACTTAAGTGAGGGTATTCTGGATATTTCCCTACTTATCCTAATAAGTTTCTATGACTTCTAACCTACTTGGTAGGTTGTTTATCCTATTATTCCATTCATTAACACTTAGAAACTCTTCTAAATACATTATAATTCTCTCAAGAGCTTTTGGGCAAGGGAAGCTAGGGTTTCAACTAGAGGATTAATTTAGGGCTTGTCTTGGTGATTTCTTTCCATTATCATCTTGGTTTAAGGCATGTTATCTTCCCTCAATGTTAATTCTAACTAGAAGCTTGGTTTTTATGAATATTTTGATGACTTAATTGATTGTATGAATTTGGTTTTTAAATATTAATTAGGGGGTTTTGATACTAAATGCTTAGTTATAGTTTTCCATGGTTTTAAGTATTCTTTATGTGCATTAATGGTAGCTTTGGATAATTGGATTGCATGGGAATGGTTTAGTGGTAATTGGAATTGGTTTTGTTTATATTATGCCCCCAATGTGTTTGACAAAATGACTATAAGCATGTTTTCATTGCATTGATTACTTTAATGGAACTCTTGCTAGTTTTAAAACTTGGTAAAGGAATTATGCTTGGTTTAAATTGCTTAGAAAGGTAAATGGATAAATAGTTATGCTTGTATGGTGCATGGAATCCCCGAAGTGGTTTAATATGGTAAATGGAAGGGCACTTGGAAGTCTCCGTAAACCTATATATGGTTGGCTATGGATAGTACTTGCAAGTATGGTCTCTATGACGATACCACCAGTAAATGGCCTTGGTTAATAAATGGTAAATGGATTGGTTGGTTGTTTGGTAATGGTTTTAATTGGGAAATAATGGTGGGATATGTAGCAAAGCTGTGGGGGGACTAAAGCTGGAAACTCATATTTGCTAATGTGAGATTGGTCTTGGTGACTGTGTACATGATGTCACACTATATTTTGGGGGATGTACTAGTTATCCCATGTTTTCTTCCCTAGTTGTACGGCTACACGCACTAGGGCCCTTTCAGCAAAAGGATTTGAACCAATATAGCCCATGGGTAGTTTAGGACAGCAAAGCTACACCTCCCAAGTAAAGGTTTTAAATGCATGCTAAACCTGGTCCCCTTTCCTGGCATAGTTATATATGTGTGTGTGTGTGTATGGTTGTGTGCATATGGATAGTTTTACTTGGCTTTATAAATGGCATTATTTTATCCTTATCCTGAGCTTATGCTAGCAATCACTTGCTAACCCGTCTACTGGCAGTTGTATACTCACGCTATACAGGAACCGACTTTTCTACTCCTTCTATATAGTAATTGACTCGGGGATCAGTATTTGGATAGAAGTGGTGATTTTCATCCTTTCAAAAGTCTCCATTTTATGTTATGTATATTTCTAGACACTTTGATTATATTTTAGATATTGGTTTTAGCCATGTTTGGGGGTATGTCCCAATCAGATTATATTACTCTTTCGATTATAGGCTTTGTGGTACTGTTATGGGTTATAATGGGTGAGAATTGTATTGGTGTCGGCTTTAGCATTGGAATAAGATGGTGGGCTAACATTAGTGGAAATAATTTCTTACTGTTCCATCGTATTTCATTTTGGGATTAATTATATTATGTTTTGGAACTAATTTGGTTTTGGTCTGGTTTATGTCCTTTAGAATGGTTTGGTACGGTTGGGCGCTCGGTGTGGGATGGTTAGACTAGATTGGGCCGATCAAGGTTATGATCATATCCTAGAGTCTTCATGTGAGTTGTTACACTATCTTGTTGTAAGCTCAAAATTCATCCAATTCAGGGCAGGGGACTGGAGGTTGGGTTGGGTAATGGGGGTGGTCTCCAGTCCCGATCGAACTTGGGATGGCCATTAAGACAAGGCCCTCGATCAGGTAATGTCAAGTTGGTATCAAATCCTAGGTTCATGGTCAATTAGAAGTCCACAAAGCCATGTTGAGTAGAGTCTCTTTTAGGGATGTGTAGCAAGCCACGCTCATAAAGGAGAGGCTACATGTAATGCCCCAATTTATTGGAATTGGAATGCCACACGATGCTCATAATCTCGAAGGAACACAAGCTAACCCTTATCTGGTACTTGCTGTAATAACTATATAAAATACTGAATAATTCAAAAAACTAGCAGAAAACTTGCCATAAGGTTCAAAACGTCTTAAAAAATCAATACTGAAAACTAAATACTAATACATCTGTCCGAACAGCTTCTAACTATCTGAACTGTGGAGTTGATGGGACATACCCCCAACTAACTCCATCTACTAAAAATAAACTGAGTCTAATGCTATATTAAAATAAGGATCATACTCAAATAAAGAGGACTCACTGATACACCTACTTCTACTGACTGAGTCTAGACTGCTAAGGGATCTATGGATCTCGCACTTCGTAACCTATGGTATAAGACACCATAGTGCAACAGAAAAGTATGCATCAGTACTTCGAATGTACTGGTATGCTAGATGAGGTAAGGCTAAATTCAAGGGCTTATACATGAACATAGCTCAACTAAATAATCATGAGAGTACTGCATGAGGGCATATGCATGAATGAAAAGTCATAACTGAAATTATTATGACTCTGGATACTAAGACTCGAATACTATTTTACTGATATCTGAATACTAAAACTGAGAAACTGAATAACTAAATCTTCTAATATCAATAACTGAGTACTGAAGTTGAGATCAGTTTTATCTAGAGAGTGATCTCTGAATCTGATGATATTGAAGCAGATTAACTGAATCTACTCATATCAATGACTGAGTTCTAAGCTTGCTACTATCGAATAATAAAATCTATGATCAAACCTTTCTAACGGATGATCTCTAAATCTACTAATAATGATAAAGAATGATTGTATTTGAGATCAGACCTATCTAGCGGAAGATCTCTGAATCTTTTAATAATAGAAATGATGGACTGAGTTTAAGATCAGGCCTATCTGATGGGTGATCTCTGGATCTATTAGTACTGATTATGATTGACTTTATGTGATACCCAACCTATCTAGTGGGTGGTCTATGAATCTATGAAACTATATTAGTTCCTTACTGAGATGGGTGATTGTATCTGACAGTCCTGATTTTTGAGTTCTACTTTGAAGACTGATATTGAAACTGAAACTGAAACTGAGGGAGTTCTCACTTAACTGACATGCCCCGAATCTGATATAGTGGGTTCCAACCAGTAAACCCAGCTGGAAGGGTATCAATACTGTGACATGGGTACATACCTCTGTTATTGTCAAGACTCTCTAACGGGTGACCCTGAACAGGAAGTCAAGCCTAAGGCAATATGATAGTAAAGCCTTAATCTAACAGGTGACTCCTGGTCCTGCGGTGGATATGTAGTTCTAGAGTTCAGGGACTATTAGTAACGACTTTGTCTCTCTAACGGGGAAGCCACCATCCCTGAACTTGCTCGGTGCTAGTTACTACTCCCAATTGAAGGACTCTGAACTGATTCTTATACTGGACTAAATTAAACTGAATCTGTTACTGATTTGATTATCTTACTTGATTGATCTTATTGAGTTCACTTGATTCCATTATCTGATGGAATACTTCTAAACTCTACTTTCTATCTAAATACGACTGAGCTCTGTAACTTACTGAGCTTTACTAAAATCTGAACTGAGTACTGAGCTTGATTAGACTGAATACTGAGATTTACTAAGTTTCCTTAACTTCTGTCACTCACTAAAATATACTGATCATAGCACGACTAAGATTATCTTGACACTGACTTGGCTCTAGACAAGAAGCTAAGTTTTCGGGTATTAAATACCCCCAGGAATCGATAACTTAGATAAATAATACATGATAACTCTTGTGTAATAATCATAACAATAGACTATCATTCGCAATATAAGCAATGAAGCATTATCTCCAGCACTTGGGAATCTTAAACATGTAATTGTAAAGGAAAGCATGTTGTTGTCTTATAATTCATTCAACAAGGAGTTCACATGAGCAGGAAGACATGCAACATATCATAATTCATTCATTTAGTCCTTTCAACAATCACTTATCATGAACTAGTTGACACATACTATGGGATAATATACTTCATGTTACAATAAAACTATTTTCTTCACATAAGCAATTTATCAATCATGTGAGAGGTACCTTTGGTCATACAACTTTCAACACACCAAATTAACTTAATTACTTAATTCAACATGCTTATTGAAGGGTCTTTATCATGAACATCACATTATCAACACATACTAAGGTCAAAGCTTGAATCTTTATAATCAAAACATGAATCAAAACTTATCAACAACATGAACTTCAATTTCTATTCACATAAATCATGAAAACTGATAAAACATAAACTTTAAAATTTTGAAAAGGAATGTTGAAATTCTTGGTTGGAAGGAACCCAAGAATCAACATGCAACATACCTTGATATGTAATTCTTGAAAGATTCACAGTGAAACCTTGATGATTTGGGTCTTGGATTAGAAGAAAATTGAGAGAAAACAATGATATTTGGGTTTTAATTTGCTGAATCTCGTGTTAATGAGTATATATAGGGGTTGGAAAAAGACCCTTTTTGCCCTTGGAAATAAAATCTGGAATAACAGATATGGAGGATATAAGACAATGGATAATGACACTACTCAACCTAGAGAAACAATCTACTGCAGAAGCTATTAAAAAAGGATTTATTTCTGACAGACTACTAACAAGATATTGTAAAATAATTGGACATAAACATCCAGATCACCAATGTTCGAGGTGTAATGGAGAAGATAATATTATTCCAGAAGTACATCTAGAATAAAAATCAAGAAGACAAGATGACAGCTGGAAGATAAGATTTATTATTTTATCCTGTAGTAACTGCAGAGTTACAAATTTCTGTATAATAATTTATCCTATCTGTACTGTAGTATATATCTAATTCTAGATTTTCTATTTTATTTATTATCTTGTGTTGTTCTTCTCGTAGTGAGTTTTTTAAATTATATAAACTATCACATGTACTTTTTTCTAAATTTTCCAAGGTTTTTTCTATCCATATTAACTTTTCTTTTAGATTTTCCATTATTTTTCTAATTTGGTTTCTATAATTAATTTCATTATTTAGATTATCTTGGTTTTCTCTAGTTTTTCTAATATATTCTAACATCCTTGATCTGAATAATATCCTTCTGGGTAAATTTCTTCGTATAACTGTTCTAACCAATTTATGATTTCAATTTCGTAGTCTATTACTTTTTCTAATATTATTTTCTTAATATCTATAATTTCTATATCTTTAAGTATATATAAGATTAAAACCTAAAGATAGTCTAAACGATCTATTTTCTAAAATTGATATTTTATAGTTGTTTGTTTTAGCCTTAGTAGTTTTTGCATATTTTTATTAAGAGATTTATTTTTATTTTCCATGTATTTGTCTATATTTGTTTTCATCCGTTTTTCTAGTAACTGTATATTTCGCATATCTTTTTCCAAAAATTCTACGTAATTTATCATGCTAAGTATTTGTAAGAGTAGTTAGGTACGCATGGTATATAATTTACTCAAGCCATGTAATATTCACCAAATGTTTTTTCTAATATAAGTTTTCTTATATCTGCTACTTTTATATCTCTAAGTGCATACAAAATAAGTATCTTAAATTTATCTACCATCACATCAGATAAATTATCATTCATTTTCAAAATTGCTTTTTTCAAAATATTCCCTTCAACCATGCACATAACAAAATATGGTCATCTTAGATCACTATATACTAGATTATTCTTAAATAACATGTTCTTCGGTCACTATTAGCATAGTAATTCAGATACTTTTTCCCTTAAACAGCGCCTCGACTCTGGTTTATTCCCAGCCACGGCTTCTTTCCTCATTGGTTTCACCTTTAGGATGGCATAGTTCTTAGGGATTTTTCTCCGTTTCCACTTTGCTAATAAACTTCTTAACATATTATTCTTCGAATAATTCTACTATAAAGTAACTAATATGAATTTATTTTATCATATCATGATTGTTGGGAACTATGAATTTAGTTATTCATAATCATAAATAGATATACCTATTCAGGTAGCTTTGATATTTCTGAAGTTTGTTCCTCCATAGCTTTTTCCATTGAAGTATGTATGTTTTTTAATTAACTGGGCAAAATATTTTTTATGGAATGGAGAGAGTTTTTGCTTTAACGTGAGAAGGCTTGCCTTGCAATGCCTTCTGCTTTCTTTATTTATAGAATGAACTTTACAAAATTCTTTACAAATTTTACAATCCTATGTAAAAGCTAGAAAACAAAAAAAAGCCTTAAAAGTCTTAAAGGCTATACATAGGCTACCTAAAAGTCTATGTAGCCTTAAATGATCCTAAAGTCTACATAAGAAAAAAGTCTATGAAAAAATAGTAACTTACAATAATTTTAAAGACTTTTGCATAAATAAAATCTGTACAATGAATATCTTGTCTCCGTTGATTTTGTCGTATCTGTCATATCTTCATTATTGCTTCTTATCTTATCTTCCAGCTGTCATCTTGTCTTCTTGATTTTTATTCTAGATGTACTTATGGAATAATATTATCTTCTCCATTACACCTTGAACATTGGTGATCTGGATATTTATGTTCAATTATTTTACAATATCTTGTTAGTAGTCCATCATAAATAAATCCTTTTTTAATAGCTCGTGCAGTAGATTTTTTCTCTAGGTTGAGTAGTGTCATTATCCATTGTCTTACATCCTCTATATCTGTTAGTCGTAGCTCTTTTGAATTTGAGTAAATCATTTGATGATCTCTCGAGTAGTAGCTCCATATAGGATTTCCATTAGTAAAGTTATTTGCTAGTTCTTGTATAATCGTAGATATTCCAATAAGTCTTTTATTTGCGTAGAACTCTGGTATCTCGATTCTAGGTATCTCTGGTTGCTGCGCAATATCTTCTGGTATAATCATATCTCTAGTTATTCCTATCTTTACGACTTGTATAACTGGTTTTATCTTGTCATATAATATCTCTGCGGGTGCAGTATAATACTTTATATAAAATAGAGTTCCTTTCATTATTCTTTTATAGGTAGTGAATATCTTGTATAATTCTTCCATAGCTATCAATTCTTCTTCGTCTTGTGTGTATATGGTGTTTAGTAGTCCGTAGTCAAAACACGTGTTTACTAGGCTTGGGTTAGTTTTCGGTAGTGCGATTAACTTGTTATATCCTTGTAATCTTTGGGTTATATAGTTGGTGTTTGGTTCTTTGATGTTTGTAGCTCTTGGGTTATGGTTTAGAAAGGTTTGTACTCTATAGATGTTTTCTATATATTTCTGGGTTGTATAATTGTAAACTTTTGTTGTCTTGGTTTAGGCTATCTCGGTATGTGGTAACTTGTGGGGGTTTGAATAAATGGTCTTTTTGTATTTTTGGTGTAAATGGTTTTTCAAATATTTTATTCATGTTCGTGTTTTGGTATCTTGGTCGACTAACTCCTTTGCTTGTACCTGCAGAAGTAGATTGATAAATGTTATGGGTTTTATGGAGTGTCCCAACATCTCCTTCTAGCTCTGGAATTTAGTTTCTTTCGATCGACATAGCTCTGCACACTGCTGAGTTAGCTGATTTATATCTATAGACTTCAGTTTATCTTCATTAGTCTTTAGCTTTTCTATCTCAGTACCCATACTGTCCACTTTCAATGAAAGTATAGTTAGGGTGTTGAGTATTTTTTCTAGAGTATCTTCTTCTATAATTTCAGTCTGTGTAGCTTTGTCTTGATATGTAATTTGCAATAACATTTTTGTTAGCACTGATCACTTCTATTAAAAATATGAAATTTAATATATTTAAAACTAGTCTCCGAATCTCTTTCTTTGTAACTGAATTTTGTATTTTCTTTGTTAACCACCAGCGTACCTGTGTATTATCTGTTCGCAAAATAAATTTGTTATATACAATATATGGCTCAAACGCTAACAAATATTTATATAATGACCATAATTCTTTCCTATTTATTTCCCATTTTATTTCTGTCTCATTGAATGTACCTAAGTAGTATCTACAATGGTGTTCTATTTTTCTGCTTCATATCGATATTTAAGTACTCCTCCATAACTATATTCACTAGCATCTGCTTCACTATGTATATAAATTTTCTATTTTCTTCTGGAAATTGTAATTTTAGTAATTCTTTACAAAGTAATTTTATTTTTTTAACTTGTTTTTTATCTTCTTCATTATAGTTATATTTTATATCCTTTTTTAATTTTTTTTGTAGTGGTTTTAAGTTTTCTGCTAATTTTGGAATATATTCTCTCACTTGGTTTACTAATCCTAAAAATGATTGTATTTTCTTTTTTGTATCTAATTCTTCTTTTGAATTTATTATTTTTTGTACTATATGTTGTTACATTTTTACTCCACTTTTATCTATTTGTATTCCTAAAAATTCTATCTGGTTTTTCATAATTTCGTCTTTCTTTTCGCTTAGACTTATTCCCGATTTTTCTATTATATCTGTAAACTGTTCCAATAATTTTATATGTTCTTCTTTAGTTTTTGTATGTAATAATATATAATCTATGTATACTATATACTTAGATAATTGTTTAAAATAATTATCGATAAAATGTTGATATCTACCTGGTGCGTTTTTATATCCAAATGGTAATACATTCCATTCATAGAATCCGTGTGGTACCGTAAATGCAGTTAATTCTTTAGATTCTTCTTCTAACTTTAGATGGTAAAATCCTGATTTACAATCAAATTTGCTAAAATAATTATATCCTTGTATTTGTCTTATTTTTAATATCTTATTTGGTATTGGATAATTATATGTTATAGTTTTTGCATTTAAATTTCTATAATCAATAACCATCCTGCTTTCTCCTCTTTTTTGTTCACTATATTTATTTACTATAAATGCTGGACTATTATGTTTATTATTACTCTTTTGTATATATTGTTTTTCTAATAATTCATCTATATGCATTTTAAATTCTTTTAAATCTTCAAAATTATAGGTTAATGGTTTTTGGGTTATTATACTATTTTTATCTATTAATTCAATTTTTATGGTAGTTTTATGTTTTTCCCATCCTTTTAATGGATCTTCACTATATAATTGTTCTAATTTTTTCTTAACTATTTCTATCTTATTTATTGAAAATATAGTTATTTCTGTTTTATTTATCGAAAATACTGCTAGTTTTATTGTATCTTCAGTATTTTTTATATTTTCTAACTTTTGTGTAATTTTTTCCCTTCCTTTTATCCAATCAGTTTTCTTTCTTATTTTATTATTAACTCTTTTGGCTCTTACTTTTTGTTTACATGGTGTTGTAAACCACCAGTCGTTTCTAGTTATTATATGTAGGTATAGTTTATTTAAAAATGGCATTCCTAAAAGTATATCTTTTGATGTTAGTTCATAATTATAAATTTCTTCTATTGTTAATATCTTATCCCATATTTGTACTTTTACATTCCTAGCTTTATAAGTAATTAAGCTTCCTTCATTATTAAATCCTTTAACTATTATTGGTGTTTTTAATTTATCGCATTTACTTTCTGGTAAACAATTATATCTACATAAATTAGCTTCTGCTCCTGTATCTATCATAGGCGTATAATATCTACTGTAATATCCTTCCACTACTATCTTCATTAATACGTATATTTTCATTTTATGTTAAGGCTCTTTTTAAGAATAATTTCTCTCTATTATATGTTAAGGTTAATTGTGTATGTTCTATATTATATGGTTTTACTTGTTCAAACCATTTTATTCCTAATATTATAGCTGTTTTTTGCTTTTCTTCCTTTACTTCAAATTCTATTTTTATTTTTCTAACCCCTATTATTATTTCTTTTTTCCGTTATATTCATACTATTTATTAAACTTCTTGGTAGATCTGGGCACATATCATTATCAGTTTTTATTTCTTCATCTTTTACTAGATATTTTGCTATATTATTTTCTTCTTGTCCTTTATTTAAGAGTATTAAATATTCTTTTTCATTTATTTTTCCTGTTATGTAATATTGGTTTAAATTACTTATTGAATTTGTTTCATAACTTGTTCTTTTTGATGAGCTTGATGATTCTAATTTTTCATTAGCTATTCTTTTTGTTGTACTTTTTCTATCATTTACTATTTCTAAATTTTCTTCTATATCTATGTCTCTATAGCTATAATCATTATAATTTATTGTTTTTACAATTTGTTCAAATGGGCTTTCTATTCGTATCTTGTCAATTTTTTTTTTGTTATTTTATGTTTTGTTATTAATACATATAAATTTTTGCATCTTGCTGTAAATATTTTACTTCCTGGGGTTAATTCTATTCCTGATATCTTTCAATACAATACTAGTGATTTATCTATATTTATATCTGTTACCGCTACTGAATAATTTGCACTTATTATAAATTTAAATTTTTGGTATATTAAATTTCCTTTTACGGCAGTTATTATGCTTTTTTCTATAGGTTTTATAATTCTATCATCTTCTAAATATAATTCTATCGGTGTATCTATTCCTTCTCTAAAACATGCTTTTATTAATATTTCTGTACCTCCAAGATGTACATATTTTATTGAATCTCCTTTACTTTTTATATCATTTATCTCTTTATTAATTATTCTTTTTGTTACTAGTGGTATACTAGCTTTACCTTTTGCATATCTACAGTGTATTACATGTTCTTTTTGGCATACTACATAATATTCATCTTTTTTCCTAGTAAAAATATTTTTTATTGTTGGTATTTTAAATATGTTTTCTACACTTAAATCTAATTCTTTTCCTTTTATTTCATCGAATATATTACTGTCAAATATTATTTTTTGTTTCGTTCCTTCATCATTTAAATATTCTTCCTTTGTTATTATTTTTATATCTTCTTCAGTCATTTGATTCATCTATTTCACTATCTATTTCAGTATCTGTTTCGTTTTCTGAAATTTCATATATACTATCCTCACTTTCTAATTCATAATCTATATAATCTATCTACATATATTCTGTATTATCTATTTTTATTTCTGATATTTGTTTGTTTTTTGGATTTTTAGGTAATTTACAATCTCTAGCTAAATGTTCTAACTTTCCACAATTATAACAAGTACATTCTTTTATAGATTTCTTCTTTCTATATGGTCTTTTATTTTTATAATTTTTTACATAATATCTTTTTCTTGGTTTCTTGTATTTGTATTTTGATTTTTTATATTTCTTATGTCTTTTTCTTTTCTTATAATATCTTTCTTCACATCCAAAATTGAGGTGCTATTTTATTTTTGCAACATGCTAAATTTCTTATAATGTTTTTTCCATTTTTAATTCTTCTCTATATTTTTCACATAAGTTTCTATATCATTGTTGTAAAAATTTTATTCTTGCTCCTAATGTATCTACTATTTTTGCTTCTTCCCAACTTTTTATTATCTTTGAACTAAATGGTTCGGGTAATTTCTTAAAATATAATTTTCTTATTTCCTTACTTTCTTCTATACTATATGCTCCTTTATAATAATATTCTTTAAATGTGCAAATATATTCGTCTATATAACACATATTACATATTGTTAATTTTAACATTAAATTCCTATTTGTATCTTTTTCTTCATCTTGTTCTTCTTCTATTGTTGTTATACTACCAAATTCATCTTTTATAGCTGTTTCATATTTTTTCAATAATTCTATAGGTGTTAGTTTAGTTGTTGTTGATGATGTTCCTTCCAAAGATTTATTAGCTCTTAATACTTTCTTACTATTTTTATTTAAGTTTGAAAACCATAGTTTTACCGATCCTATTAATGTTCTTTCTATATATTCTGGTGCATCTGTTATATTTATATTATTATCTAATAATTGTTTTGTCATATATCCTATCCATAATTGTATTGTTTTTTCTGTATCTATTACACAGTCTAGGTCTAAAAAGTTATAATTTTTATTAACTATCTGTTTTGGTGTCCATTTGTCATATTCATTATATCTTTTAAATTTACTTTTATAATATATGGTTTTTCTTATTTCTGTTGTTTTAGGTATTATATTGTCATCTTCTTTTTTATCAGGAGTATTTATTTCTGTGTTGGTATTTTCTAAGTTTTCTTCATTAACTATTTCTTGTTTTTCGTTAATTTCTAAATTTTTTGTACTTGTTAATATTTCTGTATATGTTTCACTATCTTCTAAATCATCATTATCTGTCTCTTCAACGTCTATATTATTTATTTCTAATTTTTCCTTAAACTGATTTATCTCATTCAGTAATTTTTGTTCTCTATCTTTTTCTTCTTTTTCTTTTTGTCTTTGTTCATACAGATCTTTTAACATTTGTAGTTCTTTTTCTAATTCAGCAATTCTACTATTTTTAGTTTCTTCTATTTTTCGTATTTCTTCCGTATTTTGTTGTTTTATTTTTTCTATTTCCTTTTTTCTGTCTATTTCTTCATTCTCTTTTTCTATTCTTACCATTGCTGTTAATTTATGTTCTAATTTTAATTCTTCGTTTTCTAACATTAGATATAAATGTTTTCCTATTTTCTTATATATTCTTCCTAGGTTAGAAAATACTATTTTTATTTTTGATCCTTCGTGATTTTCATATACTTTTTCATCTATTATAAATTCTTCTTTATTCATTTTATTGTGAATAGTTCATGTTGGTATATATATTCTAAACTATCTATTGTGATTCTAATTTTGATATTTCATTTTTTTGTGTATTTATTGAGTTTCTACTAACTCCGGCAAATATATTATAATGTAGTCTTTCTATTCTTGTTTTTAATTCTTTATGTTTTTCAGAAATAAATTGTTTTAATTATTTGTATTTTTGCTCTTTATTCATTTAAATTATATTTATAATATCTTGGCGGATATCTAAATCTAATTTTATCATAATTATGTGGCATGTGTCTCATTCTTCTAGACAATGGATAATAACACTACTCAACCTAAAGAAACAATCTACTGCACGAGTTATTAAAAAAGGATTTATTTCTGATGGACTACTAACAAGATATTGTAAAATAATTGGACATAAATATCCAGATCACCAATGTTTGAGGTGTAATGGAGAAGATAATATTATTCTAGAAGTACATCTAGAATAAAAATCAAGAAGACAAGATGACAGCTGGAATATAAGATAAGAAACAATAATGAAGATAATTCTAATAACTCTAACTAGCTCTGATACCATTTGTAGGGGTGTGTGGATAACTAGTTTATAAATAAATAGATAGGTAGCCTATGTATAGCCTTTAAGACTTTTAAGGCTTTTTTTTGTTTTCTAGCTTTTACGTAGGATTGTAAAATTTGTAAAGAATTTTTTGTAAAGTTCATTCTATAAATAAAGAAAGCAGAAGGCATTTCAAGACAAGTCTTCTCACGTTAAAGCAAAAACTCTCTCCATTCCGTAAAAACTATTTTGCCCAGTTAATTAAAAAACATACATACTTCAATGGAAAAAGTTATGGAGGAACAAACTTCAGAAATATCAAAGCTACCCGAATAGGTATATCTATTTATGATTATGAATAGCTAAATTCATAGTTCCCAACAATCATGATATGATAAAATAAATTCATATTAGTTGCTTTATAGTAGAATTATTCGAAGAATAATATGTTAGGAAGTTTATTAGCAAAGTGGAAACGGAGAAAAATTCCTAAGAACTATGCCATCCTAAAGGTGAAACCAATGAGGCAAGAAGCCGTGGCGGGGAGTAACCAGAGTCGAGGCGCTGTTTAAGGGAAAAAATATCCGAATTACCATGTTAATAGTGACCGAAGAACATTGCTATTTAAGAATAATCTAGTATATAGTGATCTAAGATGACCATATTTTGTTATGTACATGGTTGAAGGGAATATTTTGAAAAAAACAATTTTATTAAAATGAATGATAATTTATCTGACGTGATGGTAGATAAATTTAAGATACTTATTTTGTATGCACTTAGAGTTATAAAAGTAGCAGATATAAGAAAAATTATATTAGAAAAAGCATTTGGTGAGTATTACATGGCCAGAGTAAATTATATACATGCCTACCTAACTACTCTTATAAATACTTATCATGATAAATTACGTAGAATTTTTGAAAAAATATATGCGAAATATACAGTTACTAGAAAAACATATGAAAACAAATATAGACAAATACATGGAAAATAAAAATAAATCTCTTAATAAAAATATGCAAAAACTACTAAGGCTAAAACAAACAACTATAAAATATCAATTTTAAAAAATAGATCGTTTAGACTATCTTAAAGTTTTAATCTTATATATACTTAAAGATATAGAAATTATAGATATTAAGAAATTAATATTAAAAAAAGTAATAGACTACGAAATTGAAATCATAAATTGGTTAGAACAGTTATACAAAGAAATTTATCCATAAGGATATTATTCAGATCAAGGATGTTAGAATACATTAGAAAAACTAGAGAAAACCAAGATAATCTAAATAATGAAATTAATTATAGAAATCGAATTAGAAAAATAATGGAAAATCTAAAAGAAAAGTTAATATGGATAGAAAAAACCTTAGAAAATTTAGAAAAAAGTACATGTGATAGTTTATATAATTTAAAAAACTCACTACGAGAAGAACAACACAACATAATAAATAACATAGAAAATCTAGAATTAGATATATACTACAGTACAAATAGGATAAATTATTATACAGAAATTTGTAACTCTGCAGTTACTACAGGATAAAATAATAAATCAAATAAATTAATGGATACATCTTACAAAAGAAATAAATTATTAAAAAATATTGAAACAAAATCTAAGAAATATCCACGCACAAAAATGAATAGATTCACTAGATATAATGAATCTATTTAGACCTAGACTGTGTAATAGATACAAAAAAATAATACAATTATGGATAGGATATATGACAAAAAAATTATTAGATAATAATGTAAACATAACAGATGCACCAGAATATATAGAAAGAACATTAATAGGATCGGTAAAACTATGGTTTTCAAACATAACTGAAAATAGTAAGAAAGTATTAAGAGCTAATAAATCTATGGAAGGAACATCATCAACAACAACTAAACTAACACCTATAGAATTATTGAAAAAATATGAAACAACTATAAAAGATGAATTTGGTAGTATGACAACAATAGAAGAAGAACAAGATGAAGAAAAAGATACAAATAGGAATTTAATGTTAAAATTAATAATATGTAATATGTGTTATATAGACGAATATACTTGCGCATTTAAAGAATATTATTATAAAGGAGCATATAGTATAGAAGAAAGTAAGGAAATAAGAAAATTATATTTTAAGAAATTACCCGAACCATTTAGTTCAAAGATAATAAAAAGTTGTGAAGAAGCAAAAATAGTAGATACAATAGGAGCAAGAATAAAATTTTTACAACAATGCTATAAAAACTTATGTGAAAAATATAGAGAAGAATTAAAAATAGAAAAAAACATTAATAAGAAATTTGGCATGTTGCAAAAATAAAATAGCACCTCAATTTTGGATGTGGAGAAAGATATTATAAGAAAAGAAAAAGACATAAGAAATATAAAAAATCAAAATACAAATACAAGAAACCAAGAAAAAGATATTATGTAAAAAATTATAAAAATAAAAGAGCATATAGAAAGAAGAAATCTATAAAGGAATGTACTTGTTATAATTGTGGAAAGTTAGGACATTTAGCTAGAGATTGTAAATTACCTAAAAATCCAAAAAACAAACAAATATCAGAAATAAAAATAGATAATACAGAATATATGCAGATAGATTATATAGATTATGAATTAGAAAGTGAGGATAGTATATATGAAATTTCAGAAAACGAAGCAGATACTGAAATAGATAGTGAAATAGATGAATCAAATGACTGAAGAAGATATAAAAATAATAACAACAAAAGAATATTTAAATGATGAAGGAACGGAACAAAAAATAATATTTGACAGTAATATATTCGATGAAATAAAAGGAAAAGAATTAGATTTAAGTGTAGAAAACATATTTAAAATACCAACAATAAAAAATATTTTTACTAGGAAAAAAGATGAATATTATGTAGTATGCCAAAAAGAACATGTAATACACTGTAGATATGCAAAAGGTAAAGCTAGTATACCACTAGTAACAAAAAGAATAATTAATAAAGAGATAAATGATATAAAAAGTAAAGGAGATCCAATAAAATATGTACATCTTGGAGGTACAGAAATATTAATAAAAGCATGTTTTAGAGAAGGAATAGATACACCGATAGAATTATATTTAGAAGATGATAGAATTATAAAACCTATAGAAAAAAGCATAATAACTGTCGTAAAAGGAAATTTAATACACTAAAAATTTAAATTTATAATAAGTGCAAATTATTCAGTAGCGGTAACAGACAGAAATATAGATAAATCACTAGTATTGTATTGGAAGATATTAGGAATAAAATTAACCCCAGGAAGTAAAATATTTACAGCAAGATATAAAAATTTATATGTATTAACAACAAAACATAAAATAACAGGAAAAAATAAAATTAACAAGATACGAATAGAAAAACCATTTGAACAAATTGTAAAAACAATAGATTATGATGATTATAGCTATAGAGATATAGATACAGAAGAAAATTTAGAAATAGTAAATGATAGAATAAGTACAACAAAAAGAATAGCTAATGAAAAACCAGAATCATACGTTTTTCAGAAATAAATTGTTTTAATTCTTTGTAGTTTTGCTCTTTATTCATTTAAATTATATTTATAATATCTTGGCGGATATCTAAATCTAATTTTCTCATAATTAGGTGGTATGTGTCTCATTCTTCTAGATTTTAAATTTTGCTTCAATACTAGATATTAATGTAATTAGATAGACTAATCTTTGTGGATTTTCTTTTGTTTTATTTAGACTTATATATTCTGAATAATTACTAACTAAGGGTTCTTTAATTTTTCTAAAAGCTTCTCTATTTTTAAATGGTCTTCTCATAATTAATTCAATAAATATATATAAATTCTAATAACTCTAACTAGCTCTGATACCATTTGTAGGACAATGGATAAAAGAATAACGAAAGGCACTCTATTTTATATAAAGTATTATACTGCACCCGCAGAGATATTATATGACGAGATAAAACCAGTTATACAAGTCATAAAGATAGGACTAACTAGAGATATGATTATACCAGAAGATATTGCGCAGCAATCAGAGATACCTAGAATCCAGATACCAGAGTTCTACGCAAATAAAAGACTTATTGGACTATCTACGATTATACAAGAACTAGCAAATAACTATACTAATGGAAATCCAATATGGAGCTACTATTCGAGAGATCATCAAATAATTTACTCAAATTCAAAAGAGCTATGCACAATAGATATGGAGGATGCAAGACAATGGATAATGACTGATTTTACGTGTTGGCGCAACGCGCCATGATCATAGCAGCTTACTGGAAATTGGACAATTGGAAAACTGAGCCTTGACGCGACGTGGTGGAAATTGCGTTGCCACCTTGGTTATGAACTGAAAAGACACCACGATGTAGTGGAATTGAGGAGGCTCACTGGATTTGATAATTGCCAATTTGGTTGGCTCCGCGACACACTAAAGTGCCAGGTGGCACATTGTCTCACTAAAATGGCTCTAACTCTTCGCCCGAATGTCGGATTTGGTCAAATTTGGTATTGACAGAAATCTTATTCAATCATCTACATGAAAACAAGTTGATATTAGGAAAATTTAACACGGTTTAAAATATTTCTCACTTTGGAAGTAACTTCTTGATCTTTTAAGGTCAAAATTACAATTCACTTGACACACTCTAAGGCTCAAACTATGAGAGAACTTTGTGGGGTATTACAATATATCCCTCTTGGAAATAGTTGTCCTCTAATGTCGCTTGATAGGCTAAGAATACTAATCGACTGTGCTTACTTAAGGAACGAGAACATCTAAAATTTGACTATGTGACATTAAATTACTGATATACTAAGATTTCATACTAAACATGCATATCTGATGCATGGAATACACGACTGAAGCTACTCAAATGATGAATTCTAATAATGGACATATATATATAACGCATGGGTTCGTAACTGAGTTGTTCTCATGAATGCATAACTGAATAAACTGAAAATCTAAACTTTTTCTACTGAACAAGCATATCTAATGCATGAATACTTGACTGAACTCTCTTTTAATGCTTGACAAATTATGCTAAGATAACTGGTGTCAACTTCATAAGGAGAGTTTGAACATGCAACTGAATGAGTCTAAGGACATGAAAGGATTGTAATATTATGGGGTATCTCCCCCTTGGAACTATATGTCCCTCTAAGAACACTTCACTGATATACTAGGGCGGTGCACGAGTTACCTACAAACCGGGTAATGATTGATCATCTAAGATATAAAACTAATGCCTACTATGAGAGCTAAATTATACTCACAACTACTAGAATATTCTATCTTGGAATAGTTACTTTCTGAATATTTCTGATTGCATGATCAGGTAAGGAGATGAAATAACAATTAAACGAATCGGACTGCTAAACGAACTTCCTGGCTCTACTAAATAACTCATGCTAAAATATAAACTCAAATGGGAGCAAAGTATCTAACAATGCATATCATATATATAAAGGACTCATAACATACCTGAATCTATACCAGGGAACCTTTCCTAATCATGGTAAATCTAAAGCGCATATATTCTATTCTGACGCTGACCACTATTGGCACCAGAAGTGGCACCCTACTGGCATAATTTTCTACCCCTATGAGCTAGCACTCTACATTCTCAAATTTCGTAGCCTGGCTTACCACATCCAAAATATACCTGACTGTTAGCTCTGCACACACCTAGGTGATTCTTGCCATACTCTTCATAAAACGGGTAGGTACGAAAACTGCTGGCACTACCCTGGGTTTTGGATATTGGCGCTCCATCATGACTAACATCCCCAAACTCGGTGCGGGTAGAATAGCTGAGGATGGAGATGGTACTGAAAACTTCTACCTATAGTGATAACGGTTACCACTCTGTGACCCTGCCTGAGAGAAACTATGACTACCTGTTCTGGCTTTCATACTCACTCTCTCTCTCTTTCTTTTATCTTATCATCCTCAATCTGTTGTGCATGCATCATTAGTCTAGAAAGGTCCATATCTCTATTGAGAATAGTAGTCCTACACTCTTTTAATACCAACCCGGATACACCAGTCACAAACTTACTTATACTCTCTCTATGGTCAGCTATCAAATCGGGAGTATACTTAGCTTAAAATTAAGACAACACTTCTTCAGTGTCATGGCGCCTTGCCTTAGGTTCATAAAATCTTCTAACTTAGCTTCTCTCATCTCTTGCAGGAAAAACGTATCTAGAAAGGCATCCTGAAACTCCTGCCAAGTCATGGGAGTTACATCATCCCCTCTACTCTTCTTCCACATTACAACCCAGTCATGAGCGATATCTTTCAACCTATAGGATGATAAATGTACACTTTCCTCCTCAAAACATTCATAATATGGGTGATGTTCTTCACCTCCTCAAGATAAAGTTATGGGTCCTCATCTGCTACTGAATGATAGAACTATGGTGGGTTCATTCTCATGAAATCTCTAATCCTAGCTACAACTATACCCCCATCTTGTTGAGGTAGGACTGTAGCCTGACGATTTTCCTGAACACTAGTGGTCACAGCTTGGGCTAGTGTCTGAAAAGCTACACGAAACTCTGCATGTGACACATTCTCATTCTTAGGATCTACTGGCGGAGGTGGCTGGTTATCAAACCTACGAGCATTGTTTTTGCAAAGAGGCATACTCTATAAATAAAAGGGAGAATGGATCAGACTAAGAATCAACTGGAACTTATGCATACTCACACGACATGAACACTGAAAGAAGGGAAACTATTCCTAAAAATATCTTATAGCCTCTTATACATAAATGTGATGTTAAGCACACCCATGCACAAGACTCTACTAGATACGACTTTCAGACTCCCTAGGGCACTATTGAACCTTAGGCTCAGATACGAAGTTTGTAACAACCCAATTTTCTGGAATCAGAATGCCACATAGTGCTCATAATCTCGAAAGACCACAACCTACCACGTATCAGGTACTGCTGCAATAACTATATAAAATACTGAATAATGCAGAAAACTGGTGGAAAACTTGCCATAAGGTTGAAAATGTCTAAAACAATCAATACTAAAAGTTGAATACTAATATATTTGTCCAAAAAGCCTCTAACTGTCTGAACTGTGGAGTTGATGGAACATGTCCCCAACTAACTCCATCTAATAAAAATAAACTGAGTCTAATGACATTATAAAATAAGGATCATCCTCGAATGAAGAGGACTCACTACTACATCTAATGTTGCTGATTGAGTTTGGACTGCTAAGGGTGCTCTGGGTCTCATGCTTCGGAACCTATGGTATAAGACACCATAGAGAAACAGAAAAGTATACAATAGTACTTTGAATATACTGGTATACTAGATGAGGTAAGGCAAAATGCAAGGGCTTATTAATGAACATAGCTCAAATGAATAATCATGAGAGTACTGTATGAGGACATATGCATGAATGCACAACCATAACTAAAATTATTGTGACTCTAAATACTATGACTCAGATACTATTTTACTGATGTCCGAACTCACTACTAATACTGAGAAACTGAATAACTAAATATTTTGATATTAATAAAAGAGTACTGAAGTTGAGATCACTCCTATCTAGCGAGTGATCTCTGAATATGATAATACTGATGCTGATTAACAGAATCTACTCATATCAATGACTGAGTTCTGACCTTGCTACTATCGACTGCTAAATCGGAGATCAAAACTATCTAAGGAATGATCTCTAAATCTACTAATAATGATAAAAAATTATTGTATCTGAGATAAGGCCTATCTAGTGGAAGATCTCTGAATCGTTTAATAATAGAAATAATGGACTGAGGTTGATTTGTAATGATGATGATATGTGTTGTGTTGTAACATTGTTGTGTGTTGTTTCTAACTTGTGTAAAGGTTGCCATGATGCATGTTGATGTGATTAAATTTTGTATATTTTTGCTTTACCCTTTCTTCATGGAAGAATGATCCAAAGTGGGAAAGAATTAAAATACCTAGACATGAACCATTGAGAAAACAACTCCTTTTTGTGTCTCTGGAGTGGATACTATTGGGGGTTCTTGAGTCGTACCCTAGGTCAAAACTCATACCTCTATCTTTATTCTTTTTCGTACCCTAGACAGTTTGTTATGGTAATATAATGTCCTCTATAAAAAAAGGCCATCAATTGGTCGAAACCATGCTTATGAGTAGTATACAACTAAATTGTATGGAGTGAAAACCTAACCTAGAGTTGAATATTTTTGTCTGGATAGAGCTTATGAGTTAGAGGTCGAGTCATAACCTTTAGTTATGACTCAAAGGTGCCTTTTTGTACCTACACCAGTGTGGTTGACCTACGAGAATCCAAGGGTGAGAGTTAGGGTACCACTCGTACCCTAGGTCACGATTTCCACATAAACCATATGGGGGAGTCGCACCCCTGCATAAGTGAACTTTCTAGGTTTTTATTAAGGAAATTTTGGTTATTTACCTTTCCTAAAACCATAAGTCCTTGAACTATATGAGGCATGATTGCCTCCTAAGTCTTCATTACAAGACTCAAACACTCCTAAATACTTAAGAAGTTCCTAAACCAAGATTGGAGGTTAGAGTTTGGAGGGATCTCATCTAATGGAAATAAGAAGTCAAGATTGTTGGTGGGTCACCTTGTTTTATCTATGTATCTCTCCTCCTTCTTAAATAACTCTAAACCCATGTATTTCACACTTGAATTGATAAAGTGTACATGGTGGTTTTGAATCAAATGAAAAGGGTTTTACTACCTAATAATAAATAATGATGATTCCTGTTTATACTTCTGTTGATATATTTTATTGATGGTAGATTGCACATATGGATGGTTGTTGTATATTTTTTAACATGAGGATATTGATTAATCCTAGTATTGATGATATCTACTATGAAAATGGCCTTGATATAAGTATGCACAATAGGTATTTGTGAAAATATCTAAGTGAAATACCTAGTTACCTGTGGGTGATGTATTAAGTTAGGGAGATGGCTTAATGAGCATGAATGATTGATAAATGGTATGTTAAATTTAGTGTGATCCATCTATTTTGTATTTGGTGATATTTTTTGACCATTTACTCATAAGGGATTGAAACCATAGACATGAAAACAAACTTATTATGTGTGTTGAGCCTAAATATGGTAAGAATATGGTGAAAACTTACTAATAAATTATGAATAATTATATGGGTTTTGGTGACCATAAATGTAATTAATGATGTGTTAAATCAAGGTATGTGGCCTATTAGGATGATCAATGGTTAAATAGTTGTGCGAAGGTCAAATATGCATCTATTAAATTGTCCTAGTGGATATGAATGAGTCATGACAATGCCTAAATGAATGTGAATACTTATGGATGGTTGGTAAATGCCTTTTTGTCCACGTATTGATTTATCATGATTGTAATTTATTTGTAAATAGTTGCAATAAACCTTGTTAATCATGTAATAAATCAGCCTATGGATGTAAGTGGTGTAATGGCCATATAAGTATGAATGGATGATAATTGATTATGTGTTAATGTTGTTGGCCATGTAATTTGTTTAACTATGACCACTTTGGTTTGATGACTAAGAAGGGGGTTCAATCCCCCATGTTTGAATATGAATTATTTATGGAACCAAGTGTGGTAAGAATTTGATATAATGTTGTTAATGACATGTGAATAGCTTCAGTGGGTCTTGAGGACCACAAATTGAATTGTATGATAAATTTGATGAAGTCATCGACCTATTAAAATAGTTGAGCAATGAAGGCTCCCATGGGGACCTTGTTGTCATGTATACTATTGAATTGTCTAACTGAGCCAAAACCCTTAAATGCAATATGAATTGTATGAATGAACTTCTATGAACTAATGGGTTAAGTATTCAAATGTCGACTAATGATGGCGATATGATGAATTGTGTCTAGAGTCCCTTTCCTTATAAAATGACTTGTGGGTAATCTCCCCTCTTCGAATGACTTATGTGTAATGCCACCTATATAATGACTTATGGGTAGTGCCTTCTCGTCCAATGACTTGTTGGTAACATCCCCTCATCTAATAGTTGTTGTTGGATTCCCTTGATGAAAGGTATCTCTTGAGGTTAAAATACCTTGCAAAATATGTAAGTATGTGAGTAGAGTTCCATGCTCTCTTTAATGTGTAAGCATGCGATTGGAGTTCTATGTCCACTTAAATGTGTACATATACGATTAGAGTTCCATGCCCAGTTAAATATGCCATTATGTGATTAGAGTTGCATGCCCGGTCAAATATATTATTATGTGATTATAGTTCTATACCTAATTAAATATGTGATTATGTGATTAGAGTTCCATGCCTAAGTAAATGTGCGGCCATGCAATCAGAGTCCCATGCGTAGTTGTATAAGTGATTATGTGACTAGTGTTCTACACATAAGTGATTGTGGTATATGGGTAGAGCCCTTGTTGTAATAGATAACTATGTGGTTGTAGTCCTTTTGGTTGATGAAGTGTAACTATGGATGAAGTACTTTGTCTAGTGATATGTTAATGTGGTTAAATTCTTATGTATAATAAGGATGGTATGAACGTATGTGTGGAATATTGGAGTACTCCACTTTGTGTCTTATGATTAAAGTATTTAAGAATGTTGTCAAATCTTGATTACTTGATTGGCATGTGATATATATATATATATATATATGTAAGGATAAAAGTTTGAACATGATTAAACATGATATATTAACTTCTTGCTGAATGATGATATTATTTTGTCCTTATCCTTGAGTTATCTGCTAACGCTCCAACTTTTAACTATCTCTGAATATTACGTCCCCATGTAATGTAGGTACTGCAGCATCCTTTTCTTCTTTTATGCAGTGATTGGGTATTCGAGTGGATTCATGCAGGGACCTTAAAGTGGTGAGATTTCATTATCTAGAAGACCTACATTTCATAGTCACTTTACTTTATTTCATAGACTTGTATAGGTTTGGTACTTGGCTATTATCGAGGGCATGTCCCAACATATTTTTAACTTAGTTGTTTAGAGGTTTTGTGGATGATCATTGACTTAGGCATATTGGCTAGACTTTTTATTAATAAAATGGTAGATATTGTATAGAATTAGCTATTAGACTTATATTTCCACTATTCTTATTTTATGGTCAGGATCCTTTTGACCCATGTGGATATTTATTGGTGATTAGGTTGGGTTATAGGGTGACCTCCAATACATTTGTACTCAAGGTGCCCATAGACATGTCCTAAATTTTGAGGTGTGTCAAGTTGGTATCAGAGCTTAGGTTTATGGTCAGTTGGGAGTCCATAATACCATATCAAGTAGAGTCTCTTTTATGGCTGTAAATCACGCCACAATTATAAAAGAAAGGCTATGAGCCATTTAGGAATGTTTCCCTTCCTTGTGTTTCAATATCAAGCTAAATAGAGTCTAAGGATTTAGATCCCTCTAATTTTTGTTTGCTTATCTTTCAGATCATGCATCCAAGGATATTTAGGCAAACCCTTCTGTCCCAACTGGGGTCCATATAGATAATGCTCGTCTAACTCCTGGGATTTAAACTCGGTCAAGGGTCATGCCGTTTGATTTTCCTTATGAGGTTCCACCTATTATCACTAACACCACTATTGGAGGTAGAACTTCTCCTCAGTCGCCTCAAAATGCTAGGTTTCGTCACTCCTCTACAAAGTTGGCTTAAGTTGGTGGAAAGTGGTCTAGGAGAAAGTTTTGGGTGGGTCCTAGTTTTAAATATGCAAATAGTGCTCCCAACCAAAATCCATTAAAAGAAGGACATCTTCAGACTGGTGATGCTTATAAGGTACAAAGTACCAAATATTAGGTTGATGGAGCCAAATTTGCGTTCACCTATCCTCCTCATCAATATTGTAGTAGGTCACATCATGGTTGTTATGAAAAAGGAAATTATTGGTGTTTCAAATATGGTCAATTGGAAAACATGCAATGGGAGTGTCCTATATTAGTTGCCGCTTGGGTGAGGCAAAACATGTCAATTACCACCTCTCTAGCTCTTGCGCACGTGGGAGGGAGGTGCTTCTAGTTCTGACATTGGTCGGGGTTATCTCAATGATCTTGCTATCCCTTGGGAGTCTGAGGTATCTTCTAATATTGACATAGGTATATTGAGACTTATTTCCCATAATGTATTGTTTGATAGATCCGGGATCTATTTCTTTCTTATGTGACCCCGTATGTTGCTGTGCATCTTGACTGTGGTCTCGAGAGTCTATCAGTTTAATTTTTTTGGTTTCTACCCAAGTGGAAGACTCTGTGGTCATTATGAAAGTCTATAGAGGGTATGTGATGTCAATTGGTGGAAGAGATACTCTTGTAGAATTGGTCGGGTGGGACATGGTCAAATTAGATGTCATCCTTGAAATGGATCGATTGCACTATTACTATGCTTTCTTAGAGTGTCGGACCCATAGGGCTATGTTTGATTTCCCTAATGAGTCAGTCATTGTAGGGGAAAATGGTTCCTTATATCTTTAAGTGCCTAAGAGAAGATCCTTTTCTTATCTAAAAACTCGAAAGGTGATTTCAAAAAGGGTGTTTGGATTTAAAGATTCTAACTCGGAAAGGCCTCCTCTAGAACCTGTTTCCATGGTTAATGAGTTTCTTTCCATGTCCTTCGGGTTGACTAATGCCTCGGCGACATTCATGGGCTTAATGTAAAGTCTTCCATCCATTCCTAGACATATTTATCCTTGTCTCCATTGATGATATCTTAGTCTATTCTAAGAGGGAGGGAGGTCATGTAGATCACCTCTGTTTTATGTTTCAAACTTTGAGAATAATCGTTGTTATGCCAAGTTCTTTGAGGGTGATTTTGGTTATAAATCATGGATTTTCTTGTTCATATTATCTATCTATGGTAAAGGGATCATGGAGGATTCCCCATAGGATATGCGGTGGTGTTTCTTTTGGTGTACGTACCTAAGGACTCCACTTTTGGTATGTTGTGTCAGGATGGGTCTTATTTGTAAGCTAGGTGGTTACTAGGAAATGCTCTGTACCTATAGTGTCGTGTCTCCCATGAAGGGAGTGATTTAATTCGGTGAAAAGGGCAAAGCTTAGTCCCTATTATGTTAGTTCCTATTCTATTCGATCTTGAAAGGGGGTTGGCAATGTTGCCTATAAATTGGAATTGCATCTTAGATTGAACTCCATTTCCCTCAATTGTTCATGCCTTTATGTGCGAGGATGTGTAGGTGATTCCTTGATGTTCATTTCCTTAGAGGATGTTGGTGTTTTGGGTTCTTTGACTTGGGAAGAGATCCTAGTGAGGGTCTTGGATCGGCAAGTTTGCCGGTAGCAAATAATACAAGTAACTTTGGTAAAGGTTCTATGGGGGAACCAATGATCCGAGGAAGATACTTGGGAGGCAAAAGCGGACATGAAGTCCAAGTATCCGCGACTATGTTCCATTCTGGAAACTCATGCTTGAGGTATACGTTGTTGTCCCTAACTTGGTTTATGTCCTTAATAGACAGTGCGTGAAATTCTTGATGTTTGCAATTGATTGATGTCTTGATGAACAAGGTATTCGAGTTTTCCAATGTTTGAGTTTCTAAATATGTTTGAAAGATGAAGGAATCATACCTTTAAGTTTCAAGTTAAGCAAGTGTTTTGAAAAATGATGGGATGGAATCCCAAGAGTATTGAATTGAACTGGTTGAATGATGAGGATCATGATATTTGTCGTGTAAAAGCATTGTGACATGCTTTGTCCTAGTTTGGTTGAAAGTGTTTTACAATATGTCATAATGTGTTAACTTATACTAATGTTTTCCTAACTCTTGATTCGTGAATGAATGATCCTAAGTGGGAGAGAATGAAATACCCAAGAATGTGACCTTACAAAATTTTTTGGGTTGATTGGTGATGATCATGATATGTGTTGCCTCATAACCTTATTGTATGTTGTTTCTAACTTGTTTAAAGGTTTACACCATGCATGTTGATGTGATTAACTTGTGTATATGCTTGCTTTACCCTTTCTTCAAGGACAAATTATCCTAAGTGGGGAAGAATTGAAACACGTAGATGTGAACCCTTGAGAAGACAACTCCATTTTGTGTCTCCGAAGTGGATACGGTTTGGGGTGCTTAAGTCGTACCTTAGTTCATGACTCATGCCCCTCTCCCCCTTACCTTTAGTACCCAAGAAATTATGTTAGGGTAATATATTGTCCTCCATACAACAAGGTCTTCCCTTGGTTGTAACCATGCTTACGTGTTGTATACTACTCAACCGTATAGACTAAAGACCTAACCTAGAGTGGACTACTTTTTAAAAGGATGGAGCTTATGACTTATAGGTTCAGTCATACCCTTTGGTTATGGATCAAGGGTACCTTTTTGTACTCACACTAGTGTGGTTGAGCGAGGAGGATCCTAGGGTATGAGTTAGGGTACCACTCGTACCCTAGGTCACGATTGCCATATTAACGGCATGGGGCAGTTGTGCCCCTACTAGGTGGACTTTCCAGGTTTTAATTAAGGACCTTTTGGTCATTTCCCCTACCTAAAACCCAAAGTACTTGAACTATATAAGGCATGGTACCCTCCTAAGTCTTCATTACACGACTCAAACACTTAAAAAGTTCCTGAACTAAGATTAGAGGCTAAGGTTTGGAGGGAGCTCATCTAGTGGAAACAAAGAGTCAAGATTTTTGGTGTGTCACGTTGTTTGAAGTATGAATCTGTTCCCGTCCTTAAATAACTCTAAACCCATGTATTTAACACTTGAATTAGTAAGTGTACATGGTGGTTTTGAATCAAATGAAAAGGATTTTACTTCCTACCAATGAATAATGATGATTCTTGTTTATACTTGTGTTGATACATATTATTAATGGTAGATTGCATATGTGGATTCTTGTTTGATGTTGTTTAAAATGATTGTCTTGAGTAATCCTAGTCTTAATGATATCTACCATGAAAATGACCTTTATATAAGTTTGCACAATAGCTATTTGTGTAAATGCCTAAGTGAAATGCTTAGTTACTTATGAGTGATTTATTGAGTTAGGGAAATAGCCTAATGAGCATGAATAATTGGTAAATGGTATGGTAAAATAATTGGGAGCCATGTATTATGTATTTGGTGATATTGTTGTATCAATGACTCATAAGGGATTGAAACCCTAAACATGAAAACAAACATATTGTGTGTGTTGAGCCTAAATGTGGTAATAATATGGTGGAAGCTTGCTAATTAATTGTGAATGGTTATATAGGTCTTGGAGACCATAAATGTAATTAATGATATGTTGACTCAAGGAATGTGGCCTACTGGAATGACCAATGGTTAAATAGTTGTGTGGAGGTCAAATGTGCATCTATTGAATTGGCCTAGTGGACATGAATGAGTCATGATAATACCTAAATGAACGTGAATACATGTGCATGGTCATTAAAGGCCTTTTTAGCCATGTATTGAGTTATCATAATTGTAATTTCATTGTCAATGGCTGCAATAACCTCGTTAATCATATAATGAATTAGCCTACGGATTTAAGTGGTGTGATGGCTTTATAAGTGTAAATGGTTGATGATTGATGTTGTGTAGATATCGTTGGCCATGTAATTTGCTTAAACATGACCGCATTGGTTTGATGACTAAGAAAGTGGTTCAATTCCCCATGTTTGAACTAGATTTATGTATGGAACCAAGTGTGGTGAAAATTTTATATAATGTTGTTAATTACATGTGAATGGATTTTGTGGGATTTGAGGACCACAAATTGAATTCTATGATGAATTGAATGGAGGCATTGGCCTATTGAAATGGTTGAGCAATGAAGGCTCCCATGGGGAACATGTGGTCATGTATAATGTTAAATTTGCTAAGTGAGATAAAGACCTTAAATCTGATATGAATTGTATAAATGAACATGCATGAGCTAACGGGTCAAGAGTTCAAATGTCGACTAATGATGGCGATGCAATTTCTTGTGGCTAGAGTCCCTTGCCTTATGAAAGGAATTGTGGGTAATGTCCCATCATCCAATGACATGTGTAATTTCCCCCAACCCCCACCCTACCCCACCGTCTAATGACTTATGGGTAATGTCCCCTCATCGAATGACTTGTGGGAAATATCCCCTTATCTAATAGCTTGTGGTTGGATTCCTTACATTAAAAATATCTCTTGAAGTTAAAATACCTCGCCTAATGTGTAAGCATGCGATTAGAGTTCCATGCCCACTGGAATGTGTAAGCATATGATTGGAGTTCCATGCCCACTTAAACGTATATGCATGTTATTAGAGTTCCATGCCTGATTAAATATTTTATTATATGATTAGAGTTACGTGTCCGGTTAAATAAGTGATTACATTATTATAGTTCCATGCCTTGTCAAATACGTGATTATATGATTAGAGTTCCATGCCTAAATAAATGAGTGACCATGTGATCAGGGTCCCATGCCTAGTTGAATATGTGATTTTATGATTAGGGTTCCACATCTAAGTGATTATGGTATATGGGTAGAGCCCTTGTTTTAATAGATAACTATGTGGTTGTAGTACCTTTGCTTGATGAAGTGTAACCATGGATGAAGTACCTGGCCTAGTGATATGTGAATGTGGTTGAAGTCTTATTTATTATAAAGATGGTATGAATCTAAGTGTGGAATGTTGGAGTCCTGTACTTTTTATCTAATGATTGAAGTATTTGAGAATATAGTCAAGTCTTGATAACTTGATTGGCATGTGATATATCTATGTGTATAGATAAATGTGTGAACATGATTGAACATGATATATTGACTTATTGAATGATGATATTATTTTATCCTTATCCTTAAGTTACATGCTACTGCTCTAACCGATAACCGTCTTCGGATATTACATCCCTATGTAATGTAGGCGTCGGAGAATTTTCTTTTTCTTCTATGTAGTGATCAGGTGTTTGAGCAAATTCGTGAATTGACTTTCAAATGGTGAGCTTCTATTTTTCGGAATACCTATCTTTCATAGTCATTTTACTTTATTTCATAGACTCGTATAGGTTTGGTACTTGGCTATTGTAGGGGCTGATAACGCTCAAACTAAAGATCTCGTAAGAGTGTAAGCGGTCGTTGTCAAATATAGAACCCAACTGGGTTGGGTGTCGAATCCCACAGGGAATAGCCGGTCACTAAGTAAGCAACGATTATTAGACTTTTGGTGAAAGTTTCGTAAAAAGGGGGGATTTTGTAGCGTGCAATAATGTAACAAAATAGCAAAGTAAAAATAAAGAATATCTAGTAGGATGTTAATCAATGAGAATTAAGAGTTGGGGTTATGTCCACCTTATGAGTTATACATCTTTATTGGCTATGAGTTAGGCAAAATTCAGACATGCATGTGCTTATAGAGAATTGTATTCTATGGTAAATCCAGGCGTCTTTCGACAATCAAGGATTATTTCACTTTAACTCTTTCGAGCTTAAAGGGTATCTAATGGTACAAATTCTCCAAGAGGTTAATCCAGTTACAACACTAACTTTTTAACAGGGGTTGGTGCCCTATTACCTTGACATTATCTCTTTTCCAGACATATAACTTTTCTTTCGAACAAGTTCATGCTATACTGGCGTATCCTATGTGTTTGCAACCACAAGAATTTGCATTAAGATGAAGAGAGTAATGATATAAGTAGCATACGTGTCAAGAATTCACAAACTCATAGCAATAGATAGTATCTCATAAGGTTTCCATAACCCCAACAGAGAAGTTTAGCTATTCATGAGTGCAATGGAAATCACAATAGACATTATCATTATACCAAAATAAAGATCTCATGTGTAGTAGGGTTTGGTATGGCTTGTGGCGTGAATTCCCTTTTAGAATAGCGTTTCTCTTGTTGTGAAAATTAAGAGTCGAATAGATGAAAAGAATAAGAATTGAAAGTAGAAGTATGAGAATTCGAATTAATGGAAGAATTAGAATGATTCGGAATGATAGATGAATGAGTGAATGAATGAATAAAAATCTCTAGCAAAATAGGGTATTTATAACACCCATATCCTATTCCTACTAAGCTACTGCATTACTTAACCTAATCCTACTAGGTTACTGCATCATTATCCTAATTCTAATAAGTTACTGCTGATCCCCAAAGTCTTTAGAATTGCTGTTTTTGCCCGGGACAGATTTTCCATGCATCACTTTTGGTCCTAGGCGTCCAAGCTCTCCTTCTCTTCTTTCGTGAAGCTTCCTTTGGCGTCAAGTTATCCATAAAATGTCGAATTCTGCATCATTTATACCTGAAAACTTGCTAATCATGCTTGTTAGCTCACTTATAGGAAAAAGGACTAAAAGTGCATGAATTGTGTATTTTGTCCTCAAAACTTAGATAAAATATGGGTCAATTATAGCACTTTAGGCATGTAAATACGCCTATCATCAACACCCCATACTTAAAGCTTTGTTCTTCCTCGAACAAAATATCATGTCCATATAAACATCTACTTCGGGTTTCACAATAACGACACAAAATATTCGTCAATACAGGCACGACAATCATTAACAAAGAGTTGTTTTCTGGATTAATGCTAGAACCAATTTCAACCTCTAATATAGACTCTTGATGATGGTTAATTCATATTCACAAGTTAAGGCACAAAGAATTATCTACAACTTACCCAAAACTCATCAACCATGTGTGTCTCACAATATGTCACCCATAATCACTCAAGTATTGTATATTTTTTCTTCGAAACATAGGTATTATAGGATTATCCTTGCTCTCACTCTCACAAAGAATTCATATGCTGCAACTGTTGACCATAGGCTTGCCCTTAATGTAATGCTCCATTAAATATCAGAATGCTAAGCTTAGGATAAAATAGGTCTTTTACAGGTTGTAATGTAGGCTAAGGGACGGGTAAGACTATTTTGGCTAGATATAGTGACTATGTTCCTAAGCGCTTTAACACATCACATTATGTCATTAACACTCTCTTTCAAAAAACCTTTCTACTTTCTTTTAATCTACCACCCCTTCTCACCTTTTTTGTTACTCAATTTTGAACAGAATTAACTTTTTATTTTTCTTTTCATTTTTCTCTCTTCTCTTTTTTTTTTATAACACACCTCTATACTAACCATTCTTTTTCATAATGAATTTAAGTACCAATTCACTTTAAGGCACTACTCTCACCCAATTTCCTCTTATTTTGTCACATGACTTTACAATTTTTAAAGCACTTAGGAATTTAGATCAAATTATGGTCTTGAAAAAAATAGATTAGGCTTACATATGAGGCTGTCAAAGAAAATAGCTAATAGACTCAAAGGGGGTTATCTAGGATGATGTCCATGGGTAGGTAAAAAGAAGGTAAACAAGTATAGGTTGCCAAAGAAATGCCTAAATCATGTCCTAAATTCTCACTCTTTATTTCGTTTTACATACATACCAGGCAAGTTCTAGCATCAGCCACAAACACAGAATAGACTATATCCTCACACACACAAGGCACATGGTCGACTTTATTGGAAGCACTATAGACTCTTGACCTAACAGATGAAGGAATTAAACCACACAATTATCACATAGTGAGTCACAATTAGAGCCTAAACGTCTTAATAGTAATGATTTTATCACATACTCTTGTCATAATACCATGCTGCCTATCAGAACAATTTCATGCAAAGTTTAAAAATTAAAAAAAAAATTTAACTACGAAAAAAAAAACATAAATAAATGAAAATGCAGATAAAGAAGTATAGCATGCAAATACCAGCACCCCACACTTAGACGGGACACACTACCCTCAGTGGAAAATTAATAACAAGAACTTGGTTAGTCGGACTCCTCCTCTATGTCTGGGGTCATACCCCCTTCATCGGAATCATCATTGGAGTTGTCATCATCAGAATTCTCCTCCACGCCGGAGTCTGGCATTTTACAATCATCATCAGTTGGCATATCGTCATCAAGAGGTTCCTCAAAGTATACACCTACTCCACACATCGCCCTTGCATGCTCATTCATTAGGTAGTCATATTCCAGTTGTTGGAGCTCTGCAGCAGTTGGAACATGACCTCCGCTCATCATGGTAAACCGAGTCATGCCATAAAGATGACAAAAGAAACTCTCATCGCGAGAATGCCTTTCTGTGGTGGTAAGGTTGACGCCATGTGTGGATTCAGCATCTTTAACTTTTGTGAGATCAACCTTCTTCGGGTTGTGTGGAAGTTGATGATCAGCAGGTTCCTCTTCGATGTCCTCCTTCCTCAATATTGCAGTCAACAGATTACTGAAGCTAAAGTTGGACCTCTTGTGTAGCCTAGCCTTCCACATTGTAGATCGAATGATTGCCGCAATGTTGATAGGGACATTCATCATCAATGCGTATACCAAGCACACTCTATCTCATGTTATCTCTGTGTACTGTGTCCCTGGAATGAGGCAAGAGTTGACTATTCACAGCCATATCCTAGCTTCCCTATTCAAAGGAGCATATGGGAAGGTATTGTGCCGACCGGTGTCCTTGTGTCTACTCCATCGTGCCATAGATCTTGTTCCGCACAATATGTGTCTAATAGGCCTGTACGAAAGTCTTTTATACATCTCCTTGAATGGTGATGGATCAACAGATGACAAACCTAGAAAGGAGTTGAAGAACTCCGTATTTAGTTGCAGATCTTGGCCCCGAATTTTTACTTCACTCCCTGTAGTTTTCGGTGACCAGTTGGCATAGAATTCTCATGTTAAATCAAGATTGCACTCTCCCATATCTCGGAAGATGAAATCAAGATGTAATGCCATTATCTTGGCCAACATACGGGGTTCTTTCTTTGCTAGGATCTCCTTGTTTATCAACTCCACATGAACATATTTCTTTTATTTGTTGTTCCTATACCACTCCTTTCCTTCCTCCTCGAGGACCCATTTAATTCCAAACATGCGGCGAGGTACTTGCAGTGCAGAGGATTCTCTTTGCTCTTTTCGTCCCCTCTTTTGGCCTTTTTGTGAAGTGGTTGCTTTTTCTTTCCCTTGTCTTGCTTTTGGTGCCATTGTTCCTAAGATTAAAATAATAGTCATATTAGCTTGATCTCGGTGGATCCAATCAATAAACAAGCAGTAATGGCAGCACCCCATACTTAGTTTGTTGGTACAGACTAGCGAAGTGAACAATGTCGATTACTCAGACTTCATCAATATACGTTTAAGTGTTATGTTCTAACAATATAATCAGTGCAGCCATACTTTTCGTATTATATTAACTATCCTTTTTGATTCGATTCGATTTCATGAAATCTTGGCAATACTTTCATGTTTGGATTGATGTATCTTTTGAGCAATGACTACCACATAAGGATTGAATCAAGTTGTAACATTAAAACATAGCATGTTTGTAGTCAACCATGATTCTCATCTCGATGAACAAGTCGTTCCAACATGTAAGCTTTCTATTGACAAGATTATGCAATTATCTTGACCATGTCAAATCCGCAAAAGTAAGACAGTGCATCAAAATAAAATTCAAGTTGGGAACAAGTTAAGATCATCCTTACGTATTCTTTCACTCACTTAGTTGTATTACAACAAATCAACCATATTCAAATCACCAATACTTATTTCAAGATTTAAGAATTCATTATAGACGTAGTAGTGTAGTACTTACGGAATATAAACTAAGAACAAAGAAGTACTTACTTGGTTGATGTCCTCGGAAGATGTTCTTGTAAAGTTAAGAGAGCAAAAGGAAAATTTTGAGAAGATTTGGAGAGATAGGCGGCGCTTAGGTTGGATTTGCAATGTTTTTTTGGTCTAAGACTAAGTTTCCTATTTATAGGGCAAGCTTGGGTTGGGTTTTTACCCATTTAAAATCGGATTTGGAGACCAAAAGTGACCATAGGCGGCGCCTAATGCTTTGCCTATGCTTGGCATAGGCGGCGCCTTTTGCAAAGCCTAGTTGAGCATAGGCGGCGCCTATGCCATGGCATATGAGATTCAGAGACAAAAGGCTTTGGCATAGGTGGCGCCTATGCTATGACATTCTTAGGCATAGGCGGCGCCTATGATATGTCATTTTTAGGCATAGGCGGCGCCTATGCTATGGCACTCTAGAATCCGAGAGCTGAGGCCATAGCATAGGCCTTGCCTTGTTCGTGGCCTAGATTTACATATGCCTTGCCTTGTTCGTTGCCTATATTTTCATAAGCAATGCCCAACCCATAGCCTTTTTCTTCTTCATTCCTAACTTACCACCTTCAACATGTAATTCTTCCAAATCAAAATTTGAAACCAATATCCTCCTTGACAACTCTTGCACCTACATTCACTCAAAATGACAAAAACGATTAGAACGATGGATTGCCTCCCATCAAGTGCCTTATTTTTGGTCGTGGCTCGACTCTTCTTTTTGTATTTTTATTTAGTGAAAACAAAAGTAAAAGGAATGATAAAACTAACGATGGGTTGCCTCCCATCTAGCGCTTGATTTATTGTTGCGACACGACATAGTTACCTCGAGTACTTAGACTTCGTCGAGATAGATGGTGGCCATATAGTTTATCGAGTCAAGAGGACCGATATATGGTTTTAATCGTTGTCCATTCACCTTAAAGACAACACCATTATTGTCTTCTAGCTCAACTACTCTAGACGAGTAGACTTGGCTAATTTTGTACGGGTCAGACCATTTGGACCTTAACTTACATGGGAATAGCTTCAGTTGGAATTGAAAAGAAGTACCATATCACCCTTTTGGAAGTTTCGTTGAACAATCTGCTGATCATGATACTTTTTCATCCGCTCCTTGTAGAGGTGTGATATTTCATAAGGGTGTACACAAAGTTCGTCCATCTCATTTAGCTGCTCCAATCTCAGATTCATAGAATCATCCCACTTCAAATTCAGTTGCTTCAACGCCCATAATGCTTTGTGCTCGATCTCAATGGGCAAGTGACAGGCCTTCTCATAAACTAGTTGGTACGGGGACATGCCAATTGGCATTTTGAATGCAGTCCTATAAGCCCATAGTGCATCGTCTAGCTTCCGAGACCAATCTTTCCTATTTGCATTTTCCGTCTTAGTAAGGATTTGTTTGATCTCTCGATTAGAAACTTCTACCTGTCCATTAGTTTGTGGGTGATAAGGCGTGGCTACCTTGTGTTGCTTGACACCATATTTTGCCAACACGGATTTGAATAGCTTGTTGCAAAAGTGAGATCCTCTATCGCTTATGATAGTACGTGGTACTCCAAAACGAGAGAAGATATTTCTCTTCAAGAATGCTACAACACGCTTTCCCTCATTATCGTCCAACGCTACAACTTTGACCCATTTTGAAACATAATATACAACAACTAGGATGTATTACATTCCAAATGAATTTACAAATGGGCCCATGAAATCAATACCCCATACATCAAATAGCTCTACTTCAAGAATCTTTGACATGGGCATCTCATGGTGTTTCAAAATCGCACCTTGCCTCTGACATTGGTCGCATCTTCTCACAAAGGCGTAGGCATCTTTAAATATTGAAGGCCAATAATATCGACTTTGCAATACCTTCCTTGTTCGATTACCTGCGTGATGTCCCCCAACTTGGGAAGTATGACATGTTTCTAATATATTAGGCACCTCTACATGGGATATGCATCGTCTGATAACACCATCCGCGCATCGTCGAAACAAATATGGATCATCCTAAAATTAGTGTTTTACATCATGCTTGAACTTCCTCTTTTGATGAAAGGATAGATTTGCAGGTATCACATTACTTACCACAAAATTCGCAAAGTCTGCATACCATGGTAATTCTTCAATTATTGTGGCTAAGATCTCTTCATCGGGGAATATGTCATCAATCTCGAGATTAGGATGCATAGTGTTCTTATTCTCAAGTCTAGATAGATGATCAACCACTTGGTTCTCGCAACCTCTTCTATCTTTTACCTCAAAATCAAATTCTTGCAGCAGCAATACCCATCGAAATAGCCTTGGTTTCGCATCCTTCTTTGTCATTAAATATCTCAGAGCTGCATGGTCTGTGTGAACTATCACTTTGGTTCCTAACAAATAAGCCTGGAACATCTCAAAAGCATACACAACCGCTAGGAGCTCTTGTTCTGTGACAGTATAGTTCTTCTGGGCTTCGTTTAGGACCTTGCTCGCATAGTAGATTGGATGGAATAACTTATCCCTTCTCTAGCCAAGTACCACACCAAAAGCTACCCCGCTAGCGTCACACATGACTTCAAACGGTAGAGACCAATCTGGTGCTACCATGATAGGAGCTTCAATTAGCTTCCCTTTGAGGCATTCGAATGCCTTCAAACAATCTTCATTGAAGTCAAACTTTGCATATTTCTCCAAAAGTTTGCATAATGGGCTCGCAATTTTGAAGAAGTCTTTGATAAACTGCCGATAGAAACCTGCGTGCCCGAGGAAACTACGAACTCCCTTCACGGAAATTGGAGGTGGTAGCTTCTCGATAACTTCAATTTTAGCTTGATCAACCTCAATTCCTCTTTCGAAGATTTTACGCCCAAGAACAATACCTTCTTTAACCATAAAGTGGCACTTCTCCCAGTTCAGCACTAGGTTAAATTCAACACATCTTTGCAACGCCATACTTAGGTTTTCCAAGCATGATTCAAACGACTCACCCACGACTGAAAAAGCATCCATGAACACCTCTAAAGTGTCTTCCACTATATCAGAGAAAATGGACATCATACAACGCTGAAACGTGGCTGGTGCATTACATAACCCGAATGGCATATGTTTGAAGGCAAAAGTACCATATGGGCATGTAAACGTTGTCTTCTCTTGATCTTCGGGTGCAATACAAATCTGATTATAGCCGTAATAACCATCTAAGAAGCAAAACCATCCTTTTCCCGCTAATCGATCAAGCATTTGGTCCATGAATGGCATTGGGAAGTGGTCCTTAAGAGTCCATGAATTCAGCTTCCGATAGTCCATACATACTCTCCATCTTGTAACGGGTCTGAGTGGAATAAGATCATTCTTTTCATTCGCAACTACCATCATGCCTCCTTTCTTGGGAACACATTATACCGGACTCACCCATGTACTGTCACAGATTGGATACACAACCCCTGCATCTAACCACTTAATAATTTCTTTCTTCACTACTTCTTGCATAGGTGGATTAAGACGCCTTTGATGCTCAATAGTGGTTGTGCAATTTTCTTCAAGCTGAATCTTGTGTGTACAAATCCCAGGTGGAAGACCAATAATGTCAGCGATGGTCCAACCAATGGCTCTTATATACTTCTGTAGAATAGCAATAAGAGCTGCAACTTGCTGCTCACCCAAATCTGCCGCCACAATGACTGGGAGTGTGCTTCCGCTTCCCAAGAATGCATATTTTAGATGACTAGGCAACTCCTTCAATTCTAACGTGGGTGGCTTTTCAATAGATGGTTTAGCTGGTGGTGTAGGTCGGTTTTTTAGATCAAGGTCCAACTTCTTGGGAGCATGAGGATATGACCCTAATCCTGTTAGAGCACCAATAGTCTCTTCGTAATTTTCAGCATCCTTACTCTCAACATTCATAAGCACAACCGCCAAAGGGTCATCAATAAGCTGCTCTTCGTCAGGTAATTCTTCCTCATCATCAAAGTAAACATCAGCCACCAAGAATACATTTTGGTCTTTAGGTTGCTTCATTGATTTGCACACATCAAAGTGAACTACTTCGTTATTTATCCGGAATAAAAGCTCATTAGCTCTTAAATCAATAAGCACACTTCCTGTTGCAAGTAAAGGGCGCCCCAAGATTATGGGAACTTTTGAGTCTGCTTCACAATCCAAAATAATGAAGTCTACCGAAAAGATGAATGAAGAAACCTTCACCAATACATCACATAAAATACCAATAGGTTGTTTTACCGACCTATCCGCCATTACGAGCCTCATATTGGTTGGAGTAGGATCACCCAACCCCAACTTTTTGTAAATAGATAATGGCATCAAATTGATGCTGGCTCCTAAATTGCATAATGCCCTGGCAAAATTCAAAGATCCAACGGTGCAAGGAATAGTGAATGCACTGGGTTCGGCCTTTTTCTGAACTAGTGATCGGGTAGCGATTGCACTGCAATGATGAACCATATCTGTGAACTCATAGCTTGCTGCCCGCTTCTTTGTCAAAAGATCCTTCATAAATTTTGCATACCCAGACATTTGTTCTAGTGCCTCAACCAATGGAACATTAATGGTCAGCTATTTTAACATCATCATGAATTTACTGAACCTTGTATCATACTCCTTTTTCTTCAATCTTTGAGGAAAAGGTGGTGGTGGAAGTGGAATTGTTTTCTCCATGACTTTCTTCTTCTCTTGCTTCCGAATTTTGGTCTTTTCAGGATGCAAACTACTAGGGGTGACGACATGGACGTCTTGGTCAGCTTCTATGGCATCCTCATCTTCTTTATTTTCGGCCACTTGCTTGCTTTGGGATGAATTTTCCAGCACCTTACCACTCCTGGTAGTAATAGCCATGCCTGATCCATCGTTCCTTGAATTTTGCACAGTGTCGCTAGGTAAAGTGCCAGCCTTTCTTTGATTGAGTGCTGCTGAAAGTTGGCTCAATTGCTGCTCTATTTGTTTTATTGAAGTGGAATGTGATTCAACCAATTTCTTCATCGAGGACAAATCATTTATTACCTCCGTTACTCCCGTGCTAGTTGCTTTCACTCCTTTTAACAGTTTAGCCATCATATCTTGTATATTTCCAGAACCCGATGCAGTGGCGTCACGTCTTCCTGGGGGAACACACAAACCACTCTTGTCATTCTTGTTCTTCCAACTACCTTGGTCCTTGCTTCCAGATTTATCATAATAGTTCCGACCTTGGTTTCCTTGGGAATTGCCTCGGAAACCCCCCTGAATTCTCAAGTAGTTGGATTCTTCTTCAGAATCGGATTCCTCTCTTCCTTTTGACGCCACATCTTTGACTTTTTCGGTCTTCCCTGATAATAGATGCTTTGTAAGAAGATCCACTTGTGTTTTCATGTGGGCCATATCTTTATCACATTCTTCTTCTCTTTTTCTTTGGTCTGCAGTCATGCTAATAGATAAAGTGGGGCTTGCTATCTCAGAATCCATGGTATGCCAAGCTCTACTTTGCTTCATCATCCGATCTAGCATATTGCTTGCCTGACCAAAGGTGAGGTCCATAAATTATCCTCCAACCGCATTATCCACCACTGGTTTAGTTATTGAATTCAAGGCTCTATATAGTATCTCCATTAGGTGGAAATTAGTCATATGATGGTTTAGGCACCTCATAAGCTTCTTCTTGAATCTCTCCCATGTTTCATGAAGAGCTTCAGTTGGAAGCTGACGAAAGTTGCTGATTTCATCTCTCAATTGTGCTCCTTTAGATGGCAGAAAGAATCTTTCTAGGAAAGCGTCTTTCAATTGTCTCCAATTTGTAATAGAATCAAGAGTCAGCCCATTCAACCATAAAGTTGCCTCCCCAGATAGAGACAATGGAAATAAGCGTAATTGAATTGCATTCTGACCAACGCCAGGATTTTCAAACGACTTGCATGTAGAAATAAAGTTGATCAGATGCATATTCGGGTCATCGCCTACTAGTCCACCAAATAATTCCTTGAGTTGCAATAACTAAATCATGGTGCTCAAAATGTTGAATTTGGCTCCGGGTGCCAATGGTGGAGGAATAATGGCTCCTGTGGCTCCGGCTCCATCAAGATCATCATCATCATCGTCGAATACTAGTTGCATGGGTTGGCGTTCATGCCTAAACCTAGCTTGACGATCTCTTCTGTTAGCAGGTGTCGCTATCTTAGCATCACGCCTAGGTTTTAGTAACTCATCATCACCTAGATCCTCATCGTCTGGATTTATTGCTCGCCCAGGGTTATCAATATTCTGTTGATGCACTTAAGCGGCGGCTAGAGCAGCTAATCTCGACTGTTCCTATTGAGCAGCCATTATTTCAATTTCCTGGTGTGCTTCCATTTTGCCAATACGTTGTGGTTCAGATTGATAGGTAATAATGGTTGACCAGAACTTCGAGTATGGGGTATGCACTGAATAAAAACTGTAGAAAACAAAAACAAAAACTAAAAGTAAAGTACGAGAATCTTTGACCAAAGGGTCTAGTAATCATCACAAACTTAGTAGACAACCGTATTCCATGGCAATGGCGCCAATTTTTGATAACGCTCATTCTATAGCCCTTGTAAGAGTGTAAGCGGTCGTTGTCAAATATAGAACCCAACTGGGTTGGGTGTCGAATCCCACAGGGAATAGCCGGTCACTAAGTAAGCAACGATTATTAGACTTTTGGTGAAAGTTTCGTAAAAAGAGGGGATTTTGTAGCATGCAATAATGTAACAAAATAGCAAAGTAAAAAGAAAGAATGTCTAGTAGGATATTAATCAATAAGAATTGAGAGTTGGGGTTATGTCCACCTTATGAGTTATACGTCTCTATTGGCTATGAGTTATGCGGAATTCAGACATGCATGTGCTTATAGAGAATTGTATTCTATGGTAAATCCAGGCGTCTTTCGACCATCAAGGATTATTTCACTTTAACTCTTTCGAGCTTAAAGCGTATCTAATGGTACAAATTCTCCAACAAGTTAATCCAGTTACGACACTAACTTATTAATAGGGGTTGGTGCCCTATTACCTTGACATTATCTCTTTTCCAGACATATAACTTTTCTTTCGAACAAGTTAATGCTGTACTGGCGTATCTTATGTGTTTGCAACCACAAGAATTTGCATTAAGATGAAGAGAGTAATGATATAAGCAGCATACGTGTTAAGAATTCACAAACTCATAGCAATAGATAGTATCTCATAAGGATTCCATAACCCCAACAGAAAAGTTTAGCTATTCATGAGTGAAATGGAAATCACAATAGACATTATCATTATACCAAAATAAAGATCTCACGTGTAGTAGGGTTTGGTATGGCTTGTGGTATGAATTCCCTTTTAGAATAGCATTTCTATTGTTGTGAAAATTAAGAGTCAAATAGATGAAAAGAATAAGAATTGAAAGTAGAAGTATGAGAATTCAAATTAATGGAAGAATTAGAATGATTCGGAAAGATAAATGAATGGGTGAATGAATGAATAAAAAACTCTAGCAAAATAGGGTATTTATAACACCCATATCCTATTCCTACTAAGCTACTGCATTACTTAACCTAATCCTACTAGGTTACTGCATCATTATCCTAATCCTAATAAGTTACTGTTGATCCCCAAAGTCTTTAGAATTGTTGTTTTTGCCCGGGACAGATTTTCCATGCGTCACTTTTGGTCCTAGGCGTCCAAGCTCTCCTTCCCTTCTTTCGTGAAGCTTCCTTTGGCGTCAAGTTATCCATAAAATGCTGAATTCTGCATCATTTATACCTGAAAACTTGCTAATCACATTTGTTAGCTCACTTACAGGAAAAAAGACTAAAAGTGCATGAATTATGTATTTTGTCCTCAAAACTTAGATAAAATATGGGTCAATTATAGCACTTTAGGCATATAAATACGCCTATCATCAGGGGCATGTCCCAACATATCTTTGACTCGGTTGTTTAGAGGTTTTGCGGATGACTGTGGACTTAGGTATGTTGGCTAGACTATTTTTATTAATAAAATGGTAGATATTATCTAGCATTGGTTAATTGACATATATTTCAGCTATTCTCATTTTAAGGTCGGGATCCCTCTGACCTATGTGGATGTTTGTTTATGATTAGGTTGGGTTATGAGGCAACCTCTAGTACATGTGTACTCGAGGTGCCGATACGACATATCCCGAATTTTGGGGCATCTCAGTACCAATTACAACTGAGACTTGGAAGTCTCTGCCAAGCCCTTGGGATTCATTCAGAATTACGTATATGAAAATAAACTAAGTAACAATACAAAATTTGACATTCCAAACTCAATGGCATAGTCAAAATTTCAGTCCAAGGTAGTTTTGATGAAATGTGGGTCCCACACCCAATTTCCTATTGCTTAACTTCCTGACCAATCGGGCAAAATAAGCCTAGGTGCCTTAGACCCATGTGGATGTTTGTTGATGATTAGGTTGGGTTATGAGGCGACCTCTGGTACATGCGTACTTGTGGTGCTGATACGACATATCTCGAATTTTAGGGCATCTCAGTACCAGTTACAACTGAGATTTGGAAGTCTCTGCCAAGCCCTCGAGATTCATTCAGAATTTTGTAAATGCAAATGAACTATGTAACAATACCAAATTTGACATTCCAAACTCAATGGCATAGTTAAAATTTTAGTCCAAGGTTGTTTTGATGAAATGTGGGTCCCACACCCAATTTCCTATTTCTTAACTTCCTGACCAATAGGGAAATATGAGCCCAGGTGACTTAGAACCTAAACCAAGATTCCTCCTATCTTAAAATTGATATTACAGAGCTATTGGTATAGTCAAAAACTGTATTTGAGGTTGTTTAACTAAAATTTTCACTCTGTGTCTATTTGGGATCAGCGAAGACGTTAAAATCAGGAATTAGCTCTAAAAACTAAATGAACTTCTCGCTATTCATATTGTCAATCCCAGCAAGTCATAAATGACTTGGGGCAGCTATAGGAAAGCTCTAATGGTGGAAATAAGTAGAAATATGGAAAATGACCTAAAGTGTCATTACAAACACTTAGCTTTGGTAGTGTTTGTCTACAATAATAACTACCATTTGAGTATTCAGATAACACCATTTGAGGTTTTATATGGTAGATGATGTCATTCTCCTATTAATTGTTTTGAGACCTCCAAGATTAGACCCAGTTGTACTGATCTACTTCAAGAGTTGTTGGATAGAGTCTGGATAATTCAGGGTAAGTTGAGTATGGCTCAATATAGGTAGAAGGCTTATCCTGTCCGTAGACTTAGTGATTTAATATATGGAGTTTGTGACTAGGTATTCCTCTAAGTATTGACCATGAAGGGTGTGATGACGTTCAGGAGAAAAGGAAAGCTTAGCCTTATATATATTAGTCTATTTGAGACCTTTTGTATAGTTGGTGAGGTGTCTTATGTGTTATCCCTACCTTCAATTTTTTTGTTTCCCATTATATTTTTCATGTTTCTATATTGTGATGTTACATTCCCAATAAGTTTCACGTGCTTTTATGGGACTCGATCCACTTGGATGAGCGATTGACCTTTGTGGAGGAACCTATTCTTATATTAGCCAGAAATGTCAGATGGTTGTCCACTTGAGTGATTCCAGTAGTTAAGATTAAATGGAGGAACCTCCTAGTATAGGAGGCTACCTGGGAGATCGAGAGTGAGCTGTTGGCCTAGTATCCTTACATATTCGAGGAATTAGGTACATCTTAACCCTTTACTTTTGCGAATGAAAGTTCTTTTAGTAGTGGATATTTAAATGACTCTCCAGGTCATTTTCTACATTTCCACATATTTTTGTCATTTAGAGATTTCCTATAGCTGCCCCAAGTCATTTATGACTTATTGGAGTGGACAGTTCAGTTATTGGGCAATTCATTTGATTTTTAGAGCCAATTCCATATTTTGAAGTCTTCGTTAGTAGGAATTGGCTGTCAGAAAAAACTTCAGTCCAACCACCTCGTATGTCTTCTGATAGTTGAAACAACTTTATAAAATTATTTTTAGGCTAGGTGGACCTTTGGTTTGGTCTCAAGGCTTCTAGAATCATTCCAAGCAATTAGCTAAAATTTAAGAAAAATGGTGCTTGGGTATGGGACCCACTCTTTGTTGAAATCACCTCAGATGGAAATTTTGACTGTGCCATTGAATTTGAAATGTCTAATTTGATAAGGAAGCATAGTTTGATTGTGTATATGGGATTTTGAACGAACCTCTAGTGGTCGGTGGAGACTTGAAAAAATTCCAAGTCTTTAGTTGGTGCATCCGCTAACATGGCCCTTTGGGTGCTTTATCATCCCTGTCCTGCTCAGTCAGCCGCTTTAGTCTAACTACTAAATCACATGACACTTTAGCACCAGCTTGTCCAATTTAGTGGCATGCCTAGCACTGGCGGGTACCGCTTTAGCAGTACCTAGGTGCTTTAGCGTTGACTGCTAAAGCGGCCTAGTGCCCACCTTAGCGGCCTTGTGCCCTCCTTAACGGCATATAGGTGTCGTTAAATGCCCTAATAAGTCATATTTTATCCCATTTTCACATAAGTTCAAGAGTGAGAGACCCTAGAACGTATGGAAACTTGAGAGAAACATTAACAAGAGATTTTGGAGTGTTCATGAGCTTGGATTACTCATTTCTTTTCCAAATTCTATGTAAGTTTTCATTATATTCATGGTTAAATTCTATATTAATTCTCAAAATTCTTATATTATTGGTGGGTTGATTTTAACACCATATGAGCTTTGAATTTACCCAATCTTGATGGTAAATGTTTCTTGAGCATAGAGGGACGTGTTGACAATTTCAAAAGTTCCATTTTACAAGTGGGCCCCATGTGGAAATTTTACGTAATTTTGGATCCAAAGCATAAAATTGCAATACAGGTACAATGTTTCTCGTATTAATAAGTAGGTTATCATTTTTAGAGTATGGGATCTTTCAAAAGATTCTTGGATAGGGGAATCATTGATTTAGCGAATTCCACCTGTCTTTTTTCGACATCCAGGAAGGCTCGATTTACCTTTCTCATATCTTGGGAAAATTTGTATTAAATTTATGGTAATGTGGTATATATGGGTTAGTATTTAGTTCTTGGAGTTATATTCAGTATAATTTGGATCTCTTAGTCTGTTTAGGAATCATAAATTAGGCATGGTTGACTTAGTTACTAATTCTTAGGGTAAACTTTATATCTTATAACTTAAATATGGCTTAGTTAATGTCTAGTAGTGAAATTATTTACCTTAGCTTAATTTGGATATAATTTTCCTCAGATTTGATTTTGGGGATTAGGAGTGGGCCCTCCAGCCCATCTTAGTCCAAGACTATCATTAGCTCCTTGTAGACTTATTAGGAGTGTTATGTATTTTAAATGCATATTTTAGAGTTTGAAGAGGATATATACATGACCCCTATGCTAGATTGGTACTTTTTAATTAATACTAGTTCTAATTAAAGTCTGGCGATTTATGATCTTAAGACCTATTTGATTTTGGCGTTTGTTAAGAAATGAGTTTCGTTTGAGTCTGGCAAATGATGATGATGATATGAGTTCTGATTTGAGTCTGGCATTGAGAGGTTATTCATAATATATTTATGGTATGGAAAGGTTCACGTTTATTATCTTTGAGAGGTGGTTTAGGAGATTTTTGGTTACTTCTATTTTTGATTGTACCCTTGGGGATTATGGAGGCCCGCATTGGGTTATTTACTTTTTTGCACTTACTAAATTATGAGGGCTAGCTTTGTAGTGATAGTTATGGTTTTCTTTATGTTATTATCATTTTAGATTGTTTATTTACTTACTTATAATATTTGGAGCATCATTCTCTGTCTGTTCTTTTACTTGACTTAGCTTATTTATCATGCATCCTTACTATTCTTATATTATGATTTAGCTCAGTAGCCTGATGATGTCTACTGATTACTTATGGCTATGGTACTCTTAGTACACTTTTATACCTTCTAGGTATATATTCGAGTACTAGTTGCCTCCACTGATGCTGTGATTTTGCTGACTAGAGTTTGGAGATAGGGTGAGCTCTCAGATCTAAAGTTGACCATGTCTCCTTCTTCTACTTTTGTTTAGTCATTAATTATTCAAGACTAATGTATATTTGACTATTATCGTACTCGTGTTCCTTTGTTACTGGCTTTTGTACCTTCACGACTAGGTTGTGGGATATTATATTTATCTTAGTTACCTTTGTGTAATTGTTATTATTTCCTGTTCTATTGCTTGTAAGCTTTTACTTATATATTTTCAGCATTTAGGTCATTTTCCACCAAATTCTCCCATTGCTTCTAGCTTAGAGCTAGAGTTTTGCTTACCTACAGGTGGATTGAAGGTGCCATCATGACTCACAATCACATCGTGACAACTACATAGGCTGAGAACATAACCACCATGACGATACTTCTTTAGTATAAATCAGGCCACTATAGTGGAAACAAGGTAATATTTAAGTTGAATTTTGACGTTTTTGGGGTTTTTAACTCAAAAAATATATCCCAAAGTCTTAGGGAAATTTTCTAGTCCTTAGGTGAAAATTCTTCATTGAGGTAAGTTCTTTCATCAATATTTTTTTCTTTCAACCTAATAACAAACTAGAATCATTAGAATATGATCTAATGGTGAAATTCTTGGGGATTTTAAGCTTAATTTTATGAGATTTTGGAAAAAACTTATGGGTTAAGGTAATATCACCTAGAATTACTTTTAGATTGTGAACTAGTGGTTCCTAGAATGAACAGAGATTTTAAAATATGAAACTGGTGGTTGGTGTAATGCCCCGTATTTTCCTAGCATAATCTAAGTCCTAATACATGAGTATTCGTACATAAAATTTTTGAAACAATCATTATTTTTCAGTTTAGAGCCTGTCATTGTGTAGAAAATTCAATTAGCTTTCCAAAAATATAAAATTTGACCAAATCCTATAATCGGGTAAGAGGTTATGGCGATTTTAAGTTTCATTCATTAAACACCATCATTTTGACCTTTAGTGCGTCATGGTGTTAGTGTAAATAGAAAGTGTTAATTTCTAGTGTTTCTCCATAATAGTGGTGCATCGCATCATTTGCCTAATTCATAATGGTCCAATTATAGTTAGGCAGAGATCATGGCGCGCCACACCAATGGTAAAAATCAGATTTAAAGGGGAACCATGATTTCTTCACGTCGCACCTTCAATCCAGTTCCCAGTTGTCAGTTTCCAGTGATACGGGGCGATAGCGCCGCATTGTGCCAGCTGCCCATTTTGGAAAAATTCACCGAAAATTAAAAGTTTTGCCCTAGGGTAAAACAATCCTTTCCCCTAATTTTAATCCATCTAAGTGTGCATTTAAGCCCTTAAAACATTTTTAAACTCATTATTTTAATTATTTCCCCAAATAAAAAATCTTTCTCTCCCAAATCAAGAAACCTACCTCTCCAATTGCAAGGCCAATCCTCAAGAAATAACTAAGAACTTTAGAAAATTCATCAGTTAAGGTATGTGGGATGTTTATACATAGAGCCTAAGTAACCTATTTTAATCACCAAGTTATAATCATTCAAGTTATTATGTTTAAAATAATGATTTTATCCATGAATCTCCATGCACTATTGATTTTATATTATATCACCTGAAATTATCATTACTATTCAATTCTCCATGTGTTAATATTATTATTTATTGTATTAAACCATGATTTAGTACTATTATGTTGAATTCATGCTATTTTTGTAAGTTCCATGGCATTCCTTTGATTGTTTTAAACTATGACGTACAAGTGTTTAATAACATGCCTACAAGAGTGATTTATTAATAAAAGTCTTCATGTTTTGATCTTGAAGCTTTAGTGTAATTTTACTATAATTGTTTTCAATCTTGGGGGTATTGGTTACCCGAAATCTATAGTAGTTTAGTTAGTCTAGTATCAGTACATTACATAATAGTCTTCTGAACATACTGTGAGCATTATCAGAACAGTCAATTACCAGTTAGATGAACTTAGAACAGTCTAGTATTCAGTGTCGTTTAGTGGGGAGTAGGATTTAGCACCGAGTGAGTGTATGGATGGCAACTTCCCCATTAGATAGGCAAAGTCATTAGTAGCTGTACCTATACTCTAGAACTATATAGCCAGCGTAGGATATAAGAAGTCACTCATCAAATTAGGCTTGACTATCTTGCAGGGGTCACCCGTCAGCTTAGGCTTGACGCCCTTAGTCCATTGGACATTGTATCAGTTTAGTGGATTAACACATCAATTGTTAGAACCCATGGAATGTTATTAACACCCTTCCAACTGGGTTGCAGTTTGTACCCCGATTAGCTCAAATTGGGGAATGTCGGTTGGATGATACCTCCAACAGTCTCAAATATAGTATCAGTTATAGTCCCAACTCAGTTATTCTATGTTAGTGTTGTTTGACCAAAACATACAAATTTTAGTTATTTCAGTATTTTAGTTTACAAATTTTACTCAGTTCATGTTATATGCTTGGTTATGCATCCTCAGTATTTACAGATTTTCATGTATTTTATATATCTACAAATTCTATGCTCTTTATTTAGTACTACATGCTTTACATGCATATCAAGTAATTAATAGTTCTGTTAATGAAACCATGCATATCAACCTACCTAATTTAGCATACCAGTACATTCAAAGTACTGATCTCATACCTTTTCTTTTTCATTTTAATGTATCATATTATAGGTTTTGACGCACAGTTCTCAGCTCATGATTAGACTAATCAGATCCTCAGTCGTAGTTTTAGTGAGTCCTCATACCTTAAGGATAGGCTTACTTTATTTCATATCTTAGTTTGTAGTTAGTTGGAGTTAGTTGGGGCCTATCCTATCAACTCGTATTCAGTCAGTTAGTTTTAGAGGATTTTTAGACATTAGAGTTAGTTATTTAATATTTAGATATTAAAGTTAGTTATCCAGTTTTTCATTATTTTATCAGATTTATTTAGTTGTTTCTATAGACTCATATTTTAGTTTTAAATATAGTTATTAAAACCTTATGGCATGTTAGTATTCTACCATATTTATGATCATGTTAGCTAGTGCTTACAGTAGGTACCAAATTATGGGCTAGCTTGTGGTTCCTTAAGACTGTAAGCACAGTGTCATGACTATAGGGTAGTCCCGCGTCGTTACAAACTTGATATCAGAGCCAGGTTTTAAAGTATCCTAGGAAGTCTGGAAGTCGTATTAAGTAGAGGCTTGTGCATAGGTATGTAGCGCGCCACAATTATAGGCGAGAGGCTACAAGGCATTTAGGATAATGTTTCCCTTTTTCCAGTATTCATGTTGTGTGAGTGAGCAAGAGCTGAAGTTAAACTGTCTGTCTAATTAATTTCTTCCTGCCATTTATAGAACATGCTTCCTAGGAAGAACAAAAGAAGAACAAGAAATCATACAGCCCCTCAGCTTGTCCAGGCAGATCCTCTGGACAAGCACGTCTTTCACGCACAATTCAGGACTGTGTTCACTACTCTAGATAATCTGTAGTAGCACAAAATGAATAGAAAACTGTTGATTTGTCCAACCCAGTGGCCTATATTGCTGTTACTAGAATTCGAGATTTTACCAGAATGAATTCTCCTTTCTTCACGAGATCTATGTCTGAAGAGGATCCACATGAATTCTTAGATATAGTGCAAAAGGTAACGGAAGCTATGGGGGTGACATCTAGTCAGAGTATTGAGTTGGTTGCATATCAGTTGCAGGATGTAGCATATACTTGGTTTAAGTAGTAGAAGGTAGATAGGGGTGTTGAGGTAGGGTCTATAGTGTGGGAAGAGTTTGCCATAACTTTCTTAGATAGATTCTACCCATTGAAGTTAAGGGAGGCCAAAGTGTTAGAGTTTATTAACTTGAGACAAGGAAACATGAGCATGTGGGAGTATTCCCTCAAGTTTACTCAATTAGGTAGGTATGCTCCTCAGTGGTAACTAATAACAGGTCCAAGATAAGTAAGTTTGCATCTAGAGTATCTGATAGTGTGGTCAGGGAGTGCAGGACTGGAATGCTTATTAGTGAGATGGACTTATCTGGACTAATGGTCCATGCTCAAGAGATAGAGGAGCAAAAGATTAAGGTGAGGAAAAGGGAAAACAATAGAGCTAGGATAGGTAGTTTTAATTTCAATCAACAAAACTTAGAAGGTGGTAACCGTTCTCTGTTTCATCAATGGTTTACAACCCAATCACCCTCTTTAGACAGTTCCCCAATACCTAAATTCAGAAATGACAATAGGGATAAGGCACCAAGCTTTAAGTCCTAGGTTAGTGTTAGAAGTGCTCGTACAAATCATCTATGTCAAAAATATAGAAGACACCATCAGGGTGAGTATAGAGCAAGTAGTGATGTGTGCTTCGAGTGTGGCAAGCCAGGCAATTAGATTTGGCAGTGTCGGGTAGTTTCTCAGAAAGTTAGGGATGTGTCCCAACAGGGCCGTCCCATCAGTCATCAGTTCTATCCGATTGCCTCACTCAGTGGGGTGCCGCTTCCAGTGCTACCAGTGGTTAACATCCTAATAGATTATATGCTCTTAAGTCTCACCAAGATCAACATAATTATCCTAACGTAGTTACTGGAACATTACAAGTATTTCACTTACATGTGTATGCTTTACTAGACCCTGGAGCTTCTTTTTTTTTGTAACTCCATATATAGCCTTCAACTTTGGAGTCAGTCCCAAAACTCTAGCAGTCCCCTTTTCATTTTCTACCCCAATAGGCGTTTCCATTGTATCCATACAGGTATACAATACTGTCTGGTCACAATGTTTTAGAAAGTTACCTCAGTTGATCTCGTAGATTTAAAGATGAGGTATTTTGACATTATTATCGGCATATATTGGCTCCACTAATGATATTCCTTAGTTGATTGTAGAAACATAATAGTTCATTTTCAGTTCCCCAATGAACCAATCTTTGAATGGAGGGGTAATACCACAACTCTTAGGGGTCTGTTGATTTCGTACCTTAGAGAGAGAAAGATGATATCGAAGGGGTGTATTTACCATCTTGTGTGATTCAAAGACTCTAACTCAAAAACTCTAACTCTTGGGTCAGTTCTAGTAGTAAATGAATTCTCAGATGTATTTCCTAAAGATCTTCCTAGAGTTCCTCCCGATGGGGAAATCCAGATACTCAGCCCATATATATTCCTCCATACAGAATGGCTTTAGCAGAACTCAAAAAGTTAAAAGAATAGTTAAAAGATCTCCTAGACAAAGGATTCATTAGACCTAGTGTCTCCCTATGGGGCGCACCTATTTTATTCATGCGTAAGAAAGATGGTTCTCTCAGAATATGCATAGACTACCGTCAGTTGAACAAAGTAACAGTAAAGAATAAATATGCACTTCTTAGCATCGATGACTTATTTAATCAGCTTCAGGGTGCATGTAAGTTATCAAAAATAGAGCTCAGATTAGGCTATCATCAGCTCAGGGTCAGAGAATGAAACATTCCAAAAATAGCTTTCCGAACTCGGTATGGTCACTTTGAATTTCTAGTCATGTCCTTTGGTCTTATCAATTCCCCAGCAGCCTTCATAGACCTGATGATCCGAGTGTTCAAATATTACTTGGACATGTTTATTATAGTCTTCATTAATGTCATTCTTGTTTACGCTCGTAGTGAAAATAATCATGCAGACCACCTCAGAATAGTATTTTAGATTCTTAGAACTCATCAATTGTTAGCTAAATTCAGTAAGTGTGAATTTTGGCTAAGATCAGTAGCTTTATTTAGCCATATCATTTTCGGTGACATCATTAGAGTTGACCCTTAAAAGACATTAGGAGTTTCTTGGGTTTAGCTGGCTATTACCATCGATTTGCTGAAGGGTTTTCTTCTATTGCATCCCCTATGTCTAGATTGACTCAGAAAAAAGTTAAGTTTCAGTGGTCAGACTCATGTGAGAAGATTTTTTTGGAGTTGAAGACTCGACTTACCTCATCTCGAGTCTTGACTCTATCAGATGGTTCAGATAGTTTTGTTCTGTACTATGATGCATCCTAGGTAGGTTTAGGTTGTGTCCTCATGTAGAGAGGTAAGTGAGAACGCTCAAACTACAGCTCTCGTAAGAGTGTAAGCGGTCGTTGTCAAATATATAACCCAACTGGGTTGGGTATCGATCCCACAAAGAATAGCCGGTCACTAAGTAAGCAAAGATTATTAGACTTTTTGTGCAAGTCTCATAAAAAGGGGGGATTTTGTAGCGTACAATGATGTAACCAAATAACAAAGTAAAAACGGAAAAATAGTAAAGTAAAAAGAAAGAATGTTTAGTAAGATGTTAACCAATGAGAATTGAGAGTTAGGGTTATGTCCACCTTCTGAGTTGTACGTATCTATTGAATATGAGTTGTGCGGAATTCAGACATGCATGTGCTTATAGAGAATTGTATTCTATGGTAAATCCAAGCGTCTTTCGACCTAACAAGGACTATTTCACTTTAACTCTTTCGAGCTTAAAGAGTATCTAATGGTACAAATTTTACAAGAGGTTAATCCAGTTACAACACTAACTTTTTAACAGGGGTTGGTGCCCTATTACCTTGACATTATCTCTTTTCCAGACATATAACTTTTCTTTCAAACAAGTTAATGCTATACTGGCGTATTCTATATGTTTGCAACCACAAGAATTTAAATTAAGATGAAAAGAATAACGATATAAGCAGCATACGTGTCACGAATTCACAAACTCATAGCAATAGATAGTATCTCATAAGGCTTCCATAACCCTAATAGAGAAGTTTAGCTACTCATGATTTCAACGGAGATCACAATAAACATCATCATGATCTCACGTTCGTCACAAGGGACGTGCTTTCTCTTTCAGAAAGTAATGTGAATAGTACTGACTGTCGAAGAAAATATAATTGAATAGAAAATAGGATGAATGAGTTGAATGAATTATAAGAGTTGAATGAATTGAATGAATAAAAAGTTCAGTAAAATAGGGTATTTATAACACCCATATCCTAATCTTACTAGGCTACTGCATACTTATCCTAATCCTAATAAATTACTGCATCATTATCCTACTCCTAATAAATTACTGCATCATTATCCTAATCCTAATAAATTTCTTTATCATTATCCTACTTCTAATAGGTTACTGTTGATCCCCAAAGTCTTGAGAAATGCTGGTTTTGCATGGGATAGGTTTCCCATGCGTCAGTTTTAGTCCTAGGCGTCCAAGCTCTGTTCTCATTCTTTCGTGAAGCTTCCTCCGGCGTCAAGTTATCCATAAAATGCCGAAATCTTCATCATTTATACCTGAAAACTTGCTAATCGCGTTTGTTAGCTCACTTACAGGAAAAAGGACTAAAAGTGCATGAATTATATATTTTGTCCTCTAAACATAGCTAAAATATGGGTAAATTATAGTACTTTAGGCGTGTAAATACGCCTATCATCAATACCCCACACTTAAGGTTTTGTTCGTCCTCGAACAAAATATCATGTCCATCTAAACATCTACTTAGGGTTTCACAGTAACAACACAAAATATTCATCAAGACAGGCACAGTAATTATCAACAAAGAGTAGTTTTCTGATCATTAGTAGAAACAATTCAACCTCCAACATAGACTCATGATGGTGTTTAATTCGTGTCCACAAGTTGTGGTATAACGAATCATACACAACTACCCAAAACTCATTAACCATGTGTGTCTCACACTATATTACCCATAATCACTCACAAGTATAGTATATTTATCGAAATATGGGTATACGAGTATCCTTGCTCTCACTCTCACAAAGAATTCATATGCTGCAACTGATGACCATAGGCTTTCCCTTAGTGTAATGCTCCACTAAATATCAGAATGCTAAGCGTAGGATCAAATAGGTCTTTACAAGTTGTAATGTAGGCTAAGGGACGAGTAGGACTATTTTGGCCAGAAATAGTGACTAAGTTCCCTAAGCGCTTTAATACATCACATTATGTCATTTACACATTCTTTCAAACAACCTTTGTACTTTCTTTCAAACAACCTTTCCACTTTCTTGTAATCTACCACCCCTTCTCTCCTCTTTTGTTTTTCAATTTTAACCATACTTAACTTTTTAGTTTTTTTTTCATAACACACCTCTATGATAGCAATTCTTTTTCATAACAAATTCAAGCACCAATACATTCTAAAGCATCATACTCACCCAATTTTCTCTTATTTTGTCACATGACTTTATAATTTAAAGAGCTTAGGAATTTGGATCAAATTATGGTCTTGAAAGAATGGATTAGGCTTACATATGAGGCTGTCATAGAAAATAGGCTTAAAGGCTCAAAAGGGTTGACTAGGATAATGTCCACGGGTAGGTAAAATGAAGGTAAACAATTACAGGTTGCCAAAGAAATTCCTAAATCATCTCCTAAACTCACAATCTTTATTTCGCTTCACACACACACCAGGCAAGTTCTAGCATCAGCCACAAACACAGAATATACTATATCCTCACACACACAAGGCACATGGTCGAATTTATTAGGAGTAGTATAGACTCTTGACCCAACAAATGAAGGAAATGAACCACACAATTATCACATAGTGAGTCACAATTAGAGCCTAAATATCTCAATAGTAATGATTTTAGCACAAACTCTTGTTATAATACTATGCTGCCCCTCAGAACAATTTCATGCAAAGTTAAAAAAAAATTAAAAAAAATTAACTACTATCAAACAAAACAAACAAACATAAATAGATGCAAATGCAGATAAAGAAGTAAAGCATACAAATACCAGCACCCCATACTTAGACGGGACACGCTGCCCTCAGTGGAAAATAAATAAGAATAACGAGGTTAGTCGGAATCCTCCTCTATGTCTGGGGTCATACCCACTGCGTTGGAATCATCATCAGAGTCATCATCCTCAGAAGTTCCTCATAAGTACCCCACTTGATTCCAAGAGTGCGTCACGGTATTTGCAGCACGGAGGATTCAACTTGCTCTTTTCTTCCTCTTTTATTACCTTTCTATGTGGTGGGCACTTTTTCTTTTAATTGTCATCCTTTTTGTGCCATTCTACCTGAGATCTCAATAAAGTCATGTTAGCTTCATCTCAGAAGATTCAATCGACAAACAGACAATAGTGGCACCACCCCACACTTAATTTGTTGACACAAACTAATTAAGTGAATGATGTCGATTACTCAGACTTCATCGACATACATTTAGGTGACATGTTCCAATAATATGTTCAGCACAGTCATACTTTCATGTCCTCTTAACATTATGCAATCTTGACAATGCTTTCATGTTTGGACTAATGCATCTTTTGAACAAAACTACTACATAGATATCAAATACATTTATGGCATAGAAATAATCACAACATCGCATGTTTGTAGTCACCCATGATTTTCATCTCAATGAACAAGTCATTTCAACATGTAAGCTTTCAAGTTACAAGATTATGCAATTATCTTGACAATGTTGATTTCGCAAAAGTATGATAGTGTATCAAAATCAAATACAAGTTGGAAACAAGTCAAGAGCATCCATACATATTCATTCACTCACTTAGTTGTATCAACCACATTCAAATCACCAACACTACTTCACGATTTAACAACTTATTATAGGCGCAGTATTGTAATACTTGCATAATATAAAAGAAAAGCAAAGAAGTACTTACTTGATTGATGGATTCGGAAGATGTTCTTGCAAAGTTAAAAGAGAAAAAATAAAAGTTTTGAGAGTTTTGGGAGGCAAAGGTGGCGCCTATGCTATGGTATTGTAGATTCAGAGAGCAAAGGCAATGGCATAGGCGGTGCCTTTAGCTTTGCCTAGTTGAGCAGAAGGCCATAGGATAAGCCATGCCTAATGCTTTGCCTAGTTGAGCAGAAGGCTTTTGCATAGGTGGCACCTATGCTATGGCACTCTAGAATCCGAGAGCTTATGTCATAGCATAGGCCTTGCCTTGTTCGTGGCCTAGATTTACATAGGCCTTGCCCTGTTCTTTGCCTATATTTTCATTGGAAATGCCTAACCAATAGCCTTTTGCTTCTTTATTCCTAACTTACCACCTTCGACATTCAATACTTCCAAATCAAAATTTGAAACCAATCTCCTCCTTTACACCTCTTGCACCTACATTTACTCAAAAACAACCAAAAAATTAGAACGATGGGTTGCCTCCCATCAAGCGCCTTAGTTTTGGTCGTGGCGCAACAAAATCCTAAGAAAACAAAAATGACAAAAACAATTAAAAATGATGGGTTTCCTCCCACCAAGCACTTGATTTATTGTAGCGGCACGACATAGCTATCTCAATTACTTAGACTTCATCGAGATGGATGGTGCATCATTTTCTGAATAGATTCAGACGACGCTGATACTTACTTGTGGGCATGCAATCTTCTTCGATACCAATTATATCATCAATAGACCAACCCATAGCTCTTTTGTACCTCTTCAGAGCAGAGATGAGAGCCTCTACGTGCTGTTCACTTAAATCATCCGCAACACTCACCGAAAGTGTATTTCCACTTTCCAAGAATGCATACCTTAGGTAACTGGGGAGCTCTCTTGATTCTAGCACTGGTGGCTCTTCCATGGAAGTCTTCGCTGTTGGTGAAGGTTGATTCGTAAGATCAAGGTTCGGTTGTTTAGGAGTATGAGAACAGGACCCTATTTCTGTTAGAGCACACATAGTTTCTTTATAATCTTCATCGTCCTCATACTCAACATTCAGTAGCGCAGCAGACAATGGCTCAACAGTAAGCTATTTCTCTATAGATAATGCTTTCTTATCCTCATGATGAACATCAGCTATAGAGAACACATTCATATCGCTGGGCTGCTTCATTGATTTGCATATATCAAAGCGGACCACTTCATCATTCAACTGAAATAAAAGATCATTAGCTCTCATGTCAATAAGCACACTTCCTGTTGCAAGTAAAGGACGTCCCAAGATTATGGGAACCTCAGAATCCACCTCACAATCCAGAATAACGAAGTCTGCAAGAAAGATGAATGAAGAAACCTTCACCAAAACATCATTCAAGATACCCACAGGTCGTTTTACCGACCTATCAGCCATCACGAGCCTCATATTGGTTGGTGTCGGATCACCTAACCCCAACTTCTTGTAGACGGATAGTGGCATCAAATTTATGCTAGCTCCCAAATCGCACAATGCCTTGGCAAAACTCAAAGATCCAACAGTGCAAGGAATAGTGAAGGCACCAGGGTCGGCCTTTTTCTGAACTAGCAATCTTGTAGCGATTGCACTGCAAAGATGAATATTATCTGTCGGCTCATAGCTTACTGCCCACTTCTTTGTTAAATGATCCTTCATAAATTTTGCATACCCAGGCATTTGTTCTAGTGCCTCCACCAACGGAACATTAATGGTCAGCTATTTTAGCATCGTCATGAATTTACTAAACCTTGTATCATCCGTCTGCTTCTTCAATCTTTGAGAAAAAGGTGGTGGTGGAAGTTGAATTGTTTTCTCCACAACTTTCTTCTCCTCTTGCTTCCGAATTTTGGTCTTTTCAGGCCGCAAACCACTAGGGGTGACGTCATGGACATCTTCTTTATTTTCAGCCACTTGCTTGCTTTGGGATGAATTTTCCAGAACCTTACCACTCCTGGTAGTAATAACCATACATGATCCGTCGTTCCTTGGATTTTGCACAGTGTTTCTAGGTAGAGTGCCAGCCTTTCTTTGATTGAGTGCTGCTGAAAGTTGGCTCAATTGCTGCTCTATTTGCTTTAATAAAGTGGAATGTGAGTCAACTAATTGTTTCATTGAGGACAAATCATTTATTACCTCCGTTACTCCTGCGCTGGTTGCTTCCACTCCTTTCAACAGTTTAGCCATCATCTCTTCCATATTTCCAGAACCAGATGTAGTGGCGTCACATCTTTCTGGGGGAACATACAGACCACTATTATCATTCTTGTTCTTCCAACTACCTTGGTCCTTGTTTCCAGATTTATCATAATAGTTCCGACCTTAGTTTCATTGGGCATTGCCTCGGAAACCCCCTGATTGTTCAAGTAGTTGGCTTCTTCTTCAGAATGGGATTCCTCTCTTCCTTTTGACACAATAGCTTTGACTTTTTTGGTCTTACCTGATAATAGATGCTTTGTAAGAATATCGACTTGTGTTTTCAGGTACGCCATGTCTTGATCACGTTCTTCATCTATTTTTCTTTGTTCTGCAGTAATGCCAATAGATAAAGTGGTTCTTGCTACGTCAGAATCCCTGGTATGCCAAGCTCTACTTTGCTTCGTCATCCAATCTAGCATATTGCTTGCCTGACCAAAGGTTAGATCCATAAATAATCCTCCGGCCGTATTATCCACCACTAGTTTAGTTATTGAATTCAAGGATCTGTTTAGTATCTCCATTAGGTGGACATTGGTCATATGATGGTTTAGGCACCACATAAGTTTCGTCTTGAACCTCTCCCATGTTTCATGAAGAGCTTCAGTTAGAAGCTGACGAAAGTTGCTGATCTCATACCTCAATTGTGCTCTTTTGGATGGCGGAAAGAATCTTTTTAGGAAAGCGTCTTTCAATTACCTTCAATTTGTAATAGAATCAGGAGTCAGCCCATTCAACCATAGAGTTGCCTCACCAGACAGAGACAATGGAAATAAGCGTAATCGAATTGCATTTTGACTAACTCCAGGATTGTCAAACGACTTGAATGTAGAAATAAAGTTGATTAGATGCATATTCGAATCATCGCCTGCTAGTCCACCAAATAATCCCTTGAGTTGCAATAACTTAATCATGGTGCTTGTGATGTTGAACTTGGCTCCGGGTGCCAATGGTGGAGGAATAATGGCTCCTGTGGCTCCGGCTCCATCAAGATCATCATCAACATCGTCGAATGTTGGTTGCATGGGTCAGCGTTCATGCCTAAATCACGCTTGATGCTCTCTCCTCTGCATAGGTGCCGCCACCTCAGTAGTATGCTGTGCGTTTAGTAGCTCCTCATTACCCAGGTCCTCATCATCAGGATTTGTTGCTCGCCCAGGGTTATCAATAATCTGTTGATGCACTTGAGCAGCCATCCTTTCAATTTCACGTTGTGCATCCATTGATGCACTGAACAAACCTGAATAAAACAAAAACAACAACTAAAAGTAAAAGTACGAGAATCTTTGACCAAAGGGTCTAGTAACTATCACAACTTAGTTGACAACTGTATTCCCCGACAACGACGCCAATTTTTTATATCGCTCAAACTAAAGCTCTCGTAAGAGTGTAAGTGGTCGTTGTCAAATATATAACCCAACTGGGTTGGGTATCGATCCCACAGAGAATAGCCGGTCACTAAGTAAGCAAAAATTATTAGACTTTTGGTGCAAGTCTCGTTAAAAGGGGGGATTTTGTAGCGTGCAATGATGTAACCAAATAACAAAGTAAAACGGAAAAATAGTAAAGTAAAAAGAAAGAATGTTTAGTATGATGTTAACTAATGAGAATTGAGAGTTAGGGTTATGTCCACCTTCTGAGTTGTACGTATCTATTGACTATGAGTTGTGCGGAATTCAGACATGCATGTCCTTATAAAGAATTGTATTCTATGGTAAATCCAAGCGTCTTTCGACCTAACAAGGACTATTTCACTTTAACTCTTTTGAGCTTAAAGAGTATCTAATAGTACAAATTCTCCAAGAGGTTAATCCAGTTATGGCACTAACTTTTTAACAGGGGTTGGTGCCCTATTACCTTGACATTATCTCTTTTCTAGATATATAACTTTTCTTTCGAACAAGTTAATGCTATACTGGCGTATTCTATATGTTTGCAACCACAAGAATATAAATTAAGATGAAGAGAATAACGATATAAGCAGCATACATGTCACGAATTCACAAACTCATAGCAATAGATAGTATCTCATAAGGCTTCCATAACCCTAATAGAGAAGTTTAGCTACTCATGATTTCAACGGAGATCACAATAAACATCATCATGATCTCACGTTCGTCACAAGGGACGTGCTTTCTCTGTCAGAAAGTAACGTGAATAGTACTGACTGGCGAAGAAAATAGAATTGAATAGAAAATAGGATGAATGAGTTGAATGTATTGTAAGAGTTGAATGAATAAAAAGTTCAGCAAAATAGGGTATTTATAACACCCATATCCTAATCCTACTAGGCTACTGCGTACTTATCCTAATCCTAATAAATTACTGCATCATTATCCTACTCCTAATAAATTACTGCATCATTATCCTTATCCTAATAAATTACTGTATCGTTATCCTACTTCTAATAGGTTACTGCTGATCCCCAAAGTCTTGAGAAATGCTGTTTTTGCTCGGGACAGGTTTCCCATGCGTCACTTTTAGTCCTAGGCATCCAAGCTCTGCTCTCCTTCTTTCGTGAAGCTTCTTTCGGCGTCAAGTTATCCATAAAATGCTGAATTCTTCATCATTTATACCTGAAAACTTACTAATCACGTTTGTTAGCTCACTTACAAGAAAAAGGACTAAAAATGCATGAATTATATATTTTTTCCTCAAAACTTAGCTAAAATATGGGTAAATTATAGTACTTTAGGCGTGTAAATACGCCTATCATCAGTAAGGTCATAGCCTACGCCTCCAAACAGCTTAAAACTCATGAGAAGAATTACCTACTCATGATTTTGAGTTAGCAGCTGTAGTAATTTTCCTAAAGATTTAGAGGCATTACTTGTATGGGGTGCATTTAGATGTGTTCACAGATCAAAAAAAACTTCAGTATGTGTTCTCCAAGAAAGATTTGAATCTGCATCAGAGAAGGTGGTTAGAATTATTAAAAGATTATAACATGAGTGTTCTATATCATCTAGGAAAGGCCAATGTAGTGGCTGATTCACTCTGTAGTTTGTCCATGGGTAGTGTAGCATATGTTGAGGATGGTAAGAAGAAGTTAGTTCAAGAAATTTATCAGCTTTCCCAACTAGGTTTCCATAATTTAACTCAGTAGAGGGTAGTGTGTGGGTGTAGAGTAGCACTAAATTATATCTAGTTTCCAAGGTAAAGGAAAAGCAGTATAGAGATCCCAGCTTAGTTAGTTTAAAAGAATCAGTTAGAGACCAGAAAGTGAAGGTTTACTCCCAAGGGGGAGATAGTGTTTTGCATTATCAGGGTAGATTGTGTGTGCCTGGTGTAGATGATTTGAGGTAATAAATTCTTGCTGAAACTCATGGTGCGCATTATACTATTCATCCAGGGGCCACTACGATGTACTGCAATTTGTAGGAGATTAATTAGTGAAGTGGGATGAAGAGAGATATTGAAGAGTTTGTATCTAAGTGCTCTACATAGTAGCATATTACAATTGAGTATAAAAAAACTACTGGTCAGTGTAGGAGTTCAATATTCCTACTTGGAAGTGAGAGGAAGTGATCATGGATTTTATGATAGGTTTGCCGCATACCCATCATAAGCATGATTTTATTTGGGTTATCATAGAAAAGATAACCAAATCAGGTCATTTTTTGCTAGTCCATACCTCTTATTTAGTCGACGACTATGCAAAACTCTATCTCAGAGAGTTGGTCAGGTTGCATGGTCTTCCATAATCTGTCATCTTTGATAGAGGTACCCAGTTTACCCTTTATTTCTATAAAGTATTCCAAAAGGGTCATGGTACCCAAGTCTATCTCATTACTGCTTTCCACCCTCAGACAGATGGCCAAGAAGAAAGGACCATTTAGACTCTTGAAAATATATTCAAAGCATCTATTGTTTATTTCAAGGGTAGTTGGGATGACCATATGCCTTTGATTGAATTCTCATACAATAATATTTATCATTACAGTATCCGTATAGCTTCATTTGAGGCTCTCTATGGTAAGTGATGTAGACCTCTAATTGGTTGGTTTGAAGTAGGTGAGGCCACTGTAGTAGGGCCTGACTTGGTGTGATGACTTTGAGAAGATCCAATTGATCAAATAAAGGATTAGGGCTTCCCAGAACCGATAGAAATCGTATGCTGATGTGAGGAGAAAGGATGTCGAGTTTGAGGTTGGTGATTTTATGTACCTGAAAATCTCTCCCATGAATGGAGTGAAGAGATTTGGCAAGAAAGGGAAACTCAATCCCCGATAAGTCGATCCCTTAAAAATTCTTAGTCATTTCAGAAAGGTTGCTTACGATCTTGAGTTGCATTTAAATTTAGCATCAGTACACCCAGTGTTCCATGTATCATTGTTGAAAAAGTGTATTGGCGGTCCAGTAGTTGTTCCCTTCGAAAGCGCAAAGATTTAGCATAGCCTTCCTTTGAGGAAGTTCCTATCAAAATTCTTGATCATCAAGTACGTAAACTAATGAACAAAGAATTTCCACAAGTCAAAGTTCATTGTTTGAATCAGTCCTTTGAGGGAGCCACTTGGGAAGCAGAAGTAGATATACGGACCAAATACCCTCATCTTTTATTCGCAAATACAGATTCAGTATAAGGTACTAATCTTCTTAAGATTTCTCTCTATCATGCTTAGTTTCAGTTGCACATTATTTTCATGTTAGTCTTGCATTTACAATTTAGTTCAGTCATGTAATCCATGCATTAGATATGCATGTTCAGTGTGTAAGCTCAGTCCAACAGTTTTATTCGAGGATGAAGGATCCCAAGGGAGAGCTATTGTAACGCCCCATATTTCCCTAGCATAATCTAAGTCCCAATACATGAGTATTCATATATAAAATTGTGAAAAATAAACTCATTATTTTTCAATTTAGAGCCTGCCATTGTGTAGGAAATTCAATTATCTTTCCAACGATATAAAATTCACCCAAATCTGATAATCGGTTAAGAATTTATGGCGATTTTAAGTTTCAGTCGTTAAGTACCATCATTTTGAACCTAAGCGCATCGTGGAGTTAATGTAAATAGCAATTGTCAATTTCCAGTGTTTCTCTGTGATAGTGGTGTGTCACGTCATAGGCCCAGTTCATAATTGTCCAATTCTAGTGAGGCAATGCAATCATGGTGAACCGCTCTAATGGTGTAAATCAGAATCAAATGGGCACCGTGATTTCTTCACGTCGCGCCTTCAACCCAGTTCTCAGTTGTTAGTTTCTAGTGACAAGGTGAGATATTACCGTATCGCGCCAGGTGCCTATTTTGGAAAATTTCAACAAAAATTATAAGTTTTTCCCAAGGGTAATATAGTCCTTTCCCCTAATTTTAATCCGCCCAGGTATTCTTTTAAGCCCTAAAAACATTTTTAAAATCACTATTTTAATTATTTTCCCCAAATCAAGAAGCTTTCTCTCACAAATCCAGAATCTTATCTCTCAAATTTTAAGGCCAATCCTCAAGAACATACCAAGAACTTTAGGAAATTTGTCAGTTAAGGTATGTTAGATGTTCATGGGATCCCTTTCATCCATGGAGCCCAACAAACCTATTTTAATCACTAAGCTATAATCTTTCAAGTTATTATGTTTTATATTATGATTTAATCCATGATTCTCCTTGCACTATTGATTTTATACCATGTTACCATGAAATTATCGTTACTATTCAATTCTCCATGTGTTAATATTATTATTTATTGAATTAAACCATGATTTAGTACTATTATGTTGAATTCATGCAATTTTTGTAAGTTCAATGACATTACTTTGATTGTTTTAAACCATGAACTACAAGTGTTTGATAAAATGCCTACAAAAGTGATTTATTTAATAAAGGCCTTCATATTTTGATCTTCAAGCTTTAGTTTCATTTTACTATTATTGTTTTGAGTCTTGGGGGTATTGAATACTCAAAATCCATAGTTGTTTACTTATTCTAGTATCAGTACATTACAAAATAGTCTTTAGAACACACATGAGCATTATCAGAACTATTAGTTACCAGTCAGATAAACTCAGAACAGTCTAGTATTATAGTATCTTTTAGTTGGGGGTAGGATTTATCACCGAGTGAGTGTAGAAATGAAGACTTCACCGTCAGATAGGCAGAGTTGTATGTAGCAATCCTTATACCCCAGAACTACGTAGCCAGTGTAGGATATGAGAAGTCACCCATCAGATTAGGCTTAACAATCTCGTAAGGGGCGCCCATTAGTTTGGGTTGACGCACTTAGTCCTTTGCTCACTGTATCAGTTTAGTGGATCCACATAGCTATCATTAGTACTTGTGGAACAATATTAACACCTTTCCAACTAAGGTTACAAGTTAGACCCCGATTAGCTCAAATTGGGGAATATCAGTTAGATGATACCTCTTACAGTCTTAGATATAGTCTCAATTATAGTCCCAACTCAGTTATTCAGTCTTAGTGTTCTTTGACCAAAACATATTAATTTCAGTTATTTCAGTTTACAAATATTACTTATTTCATGTTATATGCTTGGTCATGTATCCTGAGTATTTACATATTTTCTTGCATTTTTAGTATCTATAGATTCTATTCTCTTTATTCAGTACTCTATGCTTTACGTCCATATTCAGTTAATTATTAATTGTGTTCATGAAACCATGTATATCAGCCTACCTCATTTAGCATACCTGTACATTCAAAGTACTAATCACATACCTTTTATTTTATTGTATGATGTATTATATCATAGGTTCTGACACTCAATTCTCGGTTCGTGATTAGGCATATCAAATCCTCAACAGTAGTAGTGGTGAGTCCTCATACCTCAAGGACAGGATTACTTTATTTCATGTATTAGTTTGTAGTTAGTTGGGGCCTGTCCAATCAACTCATATTTAGTCAGTCAATTTTAGAGGCTTTTCAGATACTAAAGTCAGTTATTCAGCATTCAGATATTACAGTTAGTTATACAATTTGTCATTATTTTATCAGATTCAATCAGTTGGTTCTATAGCCTCATATTTTAGTTTTAAATCCAGTTATTAAAACCTTATGGCATGTTAGTATTCTTCTGTATTATAATTATGTTACCCAGTGCTCATAATAGGTACCAGCTCATGGGTTAGCTTATGGTACCTCAAGACTGTAAGCACCATGTGATGACTAGGGGTAGTCCAGGTTCATTACAGGTGGGGACCTTAAATTTTGTAAAAATGGAATCTTTGGCTTTGAAACTGCAATAATTGAGATGGGTTGACTATAATAGTATTCATTAAACATTAATTTATCCTTAGGTAATATTTTAGACCATGAATTAAGATAGAATTAGAGTGTTTGATTTCTAAAGTACTTATTCAAAGAGTAATTGATTAATTACTCCTATAACTATTTTATTTCTAGATGATTAGAATAGTGGAGGCGTAAAAGAAAGGAGAGATAAACCTTGATCTGGATTGCTTGTTCCAATATCTTTGGTGAGGTAGGTTACAGTTTAATATATAGTACACTTGGATTAATTACGTGTAATAACTATAGTTGATGGGAGATTTAATTTCTAGTCCTACAGACATGGAGTTAGGATAAAAAATATGGAATTAGTCTTTACTACCTTAAAAAGGGTGAATCTAATTTTACGTATATTTAGAGTATGAGATATTATTTCTAGAAAATAGATAATAGGATTGATTATGATATAATGATCTGATGTTATAACTAAAGGAGAGGATTGATTTTGATAAGAGGATGTAATTTTATAACTGAAGAGCCTAAAGTAATGTTGTCTAAGTATTAGGACATTATATAGGTCAAGGTATATGACTCTAGCTAAAATTGTAAGTATAATAGAGCTGAGTGGTTTAAATGATCAACTAAATGGGATAGTGTCTTGAACGCAGTAATGACTTGAGTGCAAGAGTTATTAGTAAATACCTAAATTTATAGATTAAGATTGAAGTAAAAGAGGGTTAGATTGATGAGTGAAATATGTATATTAAATTTAAGGGTAGACAAAAATTTTGGTGAAATGTGCACTCCTAAAATGGATACTTGATTTGTTGGTGTCTGGACATGTTTATGATTGAGGGTTGGGTTTAACTAGTAAATATAGTTGTCAATAATTATTGTTGACTAAACTTATAGAAGTATAAGGATCTATATAGATAACTTGAAATGGATTGATACGAATAGGATTATTTCTAGTTCTATGAGATAAATAGTTGATTATGAGTTGTGTCTTGATCTCTTCCTGCTTTTATTTAGCTTGTTTATTTGTATAGTGTTCAATTAAGTCGGTTTGTAATGACGCTCCAGGTCACTTTTCAAATTTCTTCCTATTTTCATCATTGGAGCTTTACTATAGCTTCCCTAAGTTATTTATGAATTATTGGGATTGAGAGTTTAGTTATCGGGTAGTTCATTTGGATTTTAGAGTGGATTCCCTATTTAAAAGTCTTTGCTAGTTCTAAATAGATAATGGGCAAAAACACTAGTAAAAGAATCTCAGATACAAATTCTGACTAGGTCAGCATCTCTGGAATATTGATTTTAGGCTAGGTAGACCTTTGGTTTAGGTCCCAATGTACCCGAGCTCATTTTGACATATTGGTCAGAAAGTTGGAAAATTGGAATTATGGGTATGGGAATCATATTTGGTTGAAATAACATTGGATGGAAAATCCAGTTCTTTATCATGTTTGAAATATCAAATTTAGTGTGGTTACATAGTTCATTTGCGTAAATCAGATTCTGAATTAATCTCAAGGCCTTAGCGAAAACTTGGAAGATGTCAAAGTTTCAACTAATATCTGGTGCCAGAAAGGCTTTTGCAATCATACAAAGGAAGATGGAGATTTCCATATGTTATCCTATATCCAGTGTGTAATTGCAACCTATGGGTGTGTGATTGCAACACCTGGATACCTGAAGGGGCTATAAAAGGACCCTTAGGCCACATTTTGGCTAATTTTCACTCATTCCTGAAATCCAAGAACCCTAAAAAGAGTGTGCTAACTCAAAATTAAGTCGTGTTGATGATTTGGGAGCTTCATTTACATCTATTATCGTGAATATCTTTGGATTTAAGGTAAGACTTCATCACTTTCTTGATGAATTTCTTTGTTTTTGTCTCAAAACCCAAAATTGCTTGAGGGCTTGACTTTAGTCCCAAATTAGCTTGGTTTTCACCTATTTCTTAAGCGTTATGATTACTGATCATGTATGAGCGTTGGGTTAACCCTGGAAATATGATTTCTAAAAGTGGGACCCATTTATAGTTTTGGTGTCATTTTTTGACCCGAAGCACATTAGTGTAACATTGGTATCATTATTCACATATTGATGAGTAGATTACGATTTATATAGTGTAATAGAATTTCGGGATGGTGAAGTGAACATGGACTTTTGGTAAATGATGTAAGGATTTGTGGATTGGCTATTATGTAGCTTCTGTCTACTCTTTTTTTGTAAGATGATCCCTGTTATATATTGGATGTGAAAATGAATGTTGAGTTTAATTACGTGTACAATGACTTAGTATTGAATATTAATGTTTAGTGATTAGATGAGGATTTTGAACCATAAGTTGAAATGCTTAATACAATTTTTAAGTCTTATTGCCTTCTTTCTAGAATGAGTAAATTCATAGAATGAATTTTATATGATGCTAGGTTTGGGATGTAGTCTTAGCATTGAATATGGTTAGTATATTTAGAGCTTGCTGACTTAAATGCCCATGTTTCTAGATGAAGTTCCTATGTTAGGTTTAATTATGGCTTAATTGACATCTAGAAGTTGAACTAGAAACCTTTGTCTAATTTGGAGAATAAATTACCTAAATATGGACATTGAGGATTAGAAATGGATTCTTTCATTCCACTTTAGTCCAACACTTGTGTCTGCCCATGTGGACTTATTAGAGGATGTTAGGCATAGTTTAGACTAGTAAGCCATTATTATAAGGTTAGTTTGTGACTTGGTGAGTCATGATGTATTTTTTCTTGGATAAGATTAATGGCTTTTGGCCATGATATTCCTTATAGAAGTGATATTGGGCCTTTAGAGATGTTATCTCCTCTTAGAAGTGATAATGATCCTTTAGAGATGTTATTTCCTCTTAGAAGTGATATTGGGCCTTTAGAAATGTTATCTCCTCTTAGATGTGGTAATAAGCCTTTAGAGATGTTATTTCCTCTTATAAGTGATATTGGGCTTTAGGGATGTTATGTCCTCTTAAAAGTGATAATGAGACTTTAGAGATGTTATTTCCTCTAAGAAATGATATTGAGCCTTTAAAGATGTTATTCCTCAAATATATGATATTTAGCCTATGGAGATGATATTCCTCAAAGGTATGATATATGGCATCTGGAGATGATAATTTCTCACAGCATGATATACATGACCTATAGATATGAAATGCCTCCTAGAAATGAGATGTTTATTATTATGTTATGCCTCCTAGACATGACAGGCCTTCTGGATGTGAAATGCTTATTGATATATTATGCCTCCTAGACATGAGAGGCCTCTTACATGTGAGATTCTTATTGATATATTATTCTTCCTAGATGTGAGATTCTTAATGATGTATTATGTCTCCTAGATGTGAGATCATTATAGATATACCCTATGGATTATGGAGATGTTATGCCTCATAATACGATATGGCATATAAATATTAGATTACGTATAGATATGATTATTGATATGGGTTCTAGATGTTATAATTATTTCAGACACATTATTGGGACCAAGCCAATATTATGATATGAGTTGACCATCCAAGAAGTGTTTATCCTTATAAAGGATATGATTGTAGTTTATTGATATATTAATGCTTATTGTTCAATTGTATGAATAATGGGGATGGCATACATAGATTTGGTACATTCATGATTATTGCATAGATGATTGATACGATTATAATTAATTATAATCTAATTACTGTTGGCACTAACTAAGGATTAAAGCCCACTTTTTACCTTAAAATGGATTTCTCCATAATAATAAATGCTTGTTTTAATGAATAACGTATATGTAAAAGAGGTTAATAATGATGTTTTAAAGACTTGACAAAGATAAGTTCTGGTCTATGATTTGATACTTCTAATTGTCCAGTTGTGAGAGATTCCGACCCTTTCTACACTTTTATAATGATTTAGTCCTAAAGTTCACTCTGAGTAACAAACTTATAGATTTACACCCTTTTAGCCATGACTTAAGTTCATGCACCTACTATATATCTAGTTACACATCTTTCTAGTATGGGAAGGAGGAAGATATTTTATTGATGATATAAATTTTGAGTGAAACTGATGATAGTTATAATATTCATGTTATGTATATATGTTTATTGATAATGTGACATTGATGATGAACGATGAATTATGGAAATATACTCTACCTTGCTTTTCTTTTCATAATAATTTACTTTATCCTTCATGGGACTTGCTATTTACTTTAGCCCTCGTGGGGTTAGTTCTTTACTTTAGCCGTTCTAGGGCTTGCTCTCTATTATTGTCATTGATTTGGATATTATGAAGATGTGATGGTACCCTAAAAGACCGAAGGATATTATGATATTGTGATCATACCCGACAAGGTTGAAGGATATTATGGTGATGCATTGATACCTAATAAGGCTATAAGATGGTTGTGATTATCCATTGATACCTATAAAGGCCGGAGGGGGGCTTCATTGGTATGGATGATGACTATACCTTATGGTGTATTATACGTTGAATGAACCTTCTGAGCCTGGGGTAGTGGGGGCATATGAAAGAATTGATTAGGTATTTGGTTGTTAGGATAAGATGATTACTCACGTTGTTATTGATAATATTATTATCATTTTTATAATCATTGTTATGGCTAGGTTATGACATATTTATCATTGATTTGGTATCAAGACTTGAGATTTGATTCCAACGTCTTTTATCTTACCATTACATTATTATTCATGACTGTCTGATGACCTGATGTATGGATTATAGCCTTGAGTATTCTAGCACTAGATCCTTCTAACATTATGAGGTCTTAAATAGATAGTCTGATAACATAGGTTGTACTTTGAGTAGACCTTGGTTAGGTACTTATATATATATGCATACTTAGGTAATCGTAGCTATAGTATTATCGTATATCCCTCTTTTCCTTTATTTACTCAGATTATATACTTATTTCTTGGCTTTATATATTTATATGTATCTTATTTCAACTCTTACTTGCACATTGGCCAATGATATATGGTATAATGTTGAGATTCCTATGTATGGCTAGAATAGGATAATGCATTCTTACTACTTCCTTATTCTCAATATGGTAGTTTCTTGGAAATGAACAGGATAGTTTATTCTTATTATCTTATTGGTTGTTTTATCTGGTTGTTGGTCATTTCGATGTAGTTTTCTCGTTATGTTTATATATTATATATATCTGCTTTATCTTTGGAGCTCAATCGGTAGTTTCTTACTGAGTACCATATGTTTGATACGCATACAACACTTCTGCAGCCTGTAGATTATCATATAGGTTATAATCGTTGATGTTTGGGTCATGTAGAGCAGCCATGGTTTTGAGACTTAGATTGAACTCCTGATGTTTAAAGTATTACTTATCTCTCTGTTATGTATTACATTAGTCTCTATGTTGTATTCGAAGATAAGTTATTTCAGTGTATTCATTTATGTCACTTTGAAATCTTGTTATGTAAAATCTCTTATACTGATACCACTAGGTTTTGGGACTATATTATGTATTTGATCTAATATTTCATATTTTTTGTATCCTTTCCTTTATCTCTTTGGGTAGTCCATTACTAGATGTTTTGGATTATGGATTTTTGCTTGCCTACTAGTGGGTTATAGTAGGCACCATCATGACATAGAAAGTTGAGTCGTCACAAATTGATATCAGAGCCTAGGCTTCACTAGGTATTAGTATAAGAACTAAGTGTTAATAGAGTCCTGCGGATTGGTGCATAGACGTCTATAACCTATCCTTGGGAGGCTATAGGGACATTCTTAGAAAATTCATTTCTTGACTCCTTTTCATGTGTGATAACGCTCAATCTACAGCTCTCGTGGGAGTGTAAAGCGGTCGTTAGCAAATATAGAACCCAACCTGGGTTGGGTGTCGATCCCACAGGGAATAGCTTGGCCAACAAGTAAGCAAAATTAATAGACTTTTGGTGCAAGTCTCGTAAGAAGGGGGGATTGTAATAAGTAACCAAAGTAATGAAATAAAAGCTGAAAATAATAAAGTAAAAGATGTTACGTGAGTTGTAAACAATGAGAATTGAAGCGTTGGGGTTATGTCCACCTTCTGAGGTATACGTCTCTATTGGCTATGAGTGTGTAAAGTCTTGACATGCAATTGCTTATAGAGAATTGTAGTCGATGGTAAATCCAAGCGTCTCTCGACCTCAACAAGGACTATTTCACTTTAACTCTCTCGAGCTTAAAGTGTGTCTAGCGGTACAAATTCTCCAAGAGGTTAGTCCAGTTACGGCACTAGCTTTTTAATAGGAAAGGGTGTCCTACTACCTTGACATTATCTCTTTTCCAGACAAATAACCTTTCTCTCGAACAAGTTAAATGTTAGACTGGCGTTATTCTATGCGTTTTCTTTTCTAGACAAATAACCTTTCTCTCGAACAGGTTAGATGTTAGAATGGCGTGTTCTTGTGTTTGTAACCGCAAAGAATGTAGATTTAAGATGAAGAGCGTAATGATATAAGCAATATACTTGTCTTGAACTGACAAACTCACAGCTTTAGATAGTAACTCATTCGGCTTCCATAACCCCAACTAAGAGGTTTAGTTACCCATGAATCCGAAGAATATCACGTTTTGCATGGTGGTTGGCGTGAATAGTAGGTGTTTGGCGTGTGGTTTTGGTGATTCCTTAGCAAGTAACGATTCTCTTGTTGTGGAATTTAAGAATAGAAAAATAGATTAGAAGTGTTTGTAGTGGAAGATGAGAAGGATGGAAGAAAATTGATTGTTGAATTGATAGTTGAAGAATGAATGTTTCTCTCCACTAAGGGAGGAATGTGTTGTGGAATGAATAAAAATCTCTAACATGATAGGGTATTTATAATACTCCTATCCTACTCCTACTAAGCTAATGAAATAAATAACCAAATCCTAATATACTAATGAAATCCTTAACCCAAATGTACTAGGGTAAGGTTACAATATCATAATCCAAGTAGAATAGTGAAATACATAACCTAATTGTACTAGGTTAATGTATCTTTGTAAAAATCCAGCTTTGTGTCTGTAAGTCCCCAAAGTCTTCAGAAATGCTGTTTTAGTCCTGGACAGATTTTCCATGCAGTACCCAAAGTATTCAGAAATGCTGTTTTAGCCCGGGACAGATTTTCCATGCAGCAGATTTGGTCCTTTAGGCGTCCAGCTCCTTTCTACTTCGTTTGTGAGCTTTCTTTTGCGTCAAGTAAGCCATAAAATGCTGTATTTTGCATCATTTATACCTGAAACTTTCCTAATCATGTTTGTTAGCTCATTTACAGGAAAAAGGACTAAAAGTGCATGAAATAGATAATTAGTTCTCAAAACTAGGCTAAAATATGGGCAAAATATATTGATATAGGCGCGTAAATTCGCCTATCATCAATGTGTGCGCATTACTATAAGCCTCAATCATATTCTTTGACTTTATTTTGTCCTAAATTGATAATACAAGATGGTCGATAGATGTAGACAAAACTTCAATACATGTTTTCAGAGCTTCAGCACAACATCAAACCAGAGAGTGAAAGATAGATATCAAAGATCTTTGTGTCAGCCAAAGGATTTGAGGTTGGATTATGCTCCAGTAAAGCTCGTGACTACTTCATCCCTTTGAGGTTCAACATTGGGAATTTGAGTCATATTATAAATACCTTCCATCTATGGATGACATTCGATTCATTGAGCAATTCTTAAATTGGAGTTGGGTCTATTGGTGTTCATCAGGGTTCTTTTACATTTTCTGAGTATGAGATTAGATTTCTTGAATGATCTAAGCATTTTCCCATGCTATATCCCTTTAAGCAGGGCATGGTGTATAGATCTATTTAAGGATCAGTATTGTCACTCTGTTTGGTGTCAAAGCACTGGATAGTAGTTGGGTCTTCCTTTTTTTAGGTTGTTGGTCATTGGCAATCTATAAAGAAAGTATGTATTAAGGCATATAGAGGTGGCGACAAGAGGCCATAACCTTGGTATTATGCTATTGGTATTTTATCAGGGGGTGGGGATCCTTTTGGTGGTAGTCAGCTACACTTGTAGCTTATTAACTCTACGCAGGTAGTATTTCACACTAATGAGTGGTTCTTAGATTATTCATGGTGATGATAGTGGACAAAGTACTCATACAACTTTACTCAGTTTTGCTATAAGTCTTCAGGACTTGGAAACCATTCTAGTTTATGAGTGGCAGTATCTCTAAGTATAGTAGGATCTTATTTTTGTGTCATGTGATGGGACACTAATTTAGAGAGTGCCCTAAATATGAATTAGTAGATTAGATAGAGTTATCCTGTATTCCCTGTTAGCCTACAGTTCTTGATAGTAGATTAGTAGATTAGAAGGATGATCATTATTATTAAAGAGTTCTCTCAGCGTCAATTGGTCAGCCATTTAGGCTCAGTTGTGTTCTAACCATGTTGGTGCTTCAGGAGTTTGTAACGACTGTAGAGAGATCATGTATTGGTCTAGAGAGTATCCCTGATATGAGATTGCTAGTCTTTTAGCTCATTAAGATTAACCTTATGATGAGTGTATCAGTTTTAGTTAGAGATAGTGCACTTAGCACTTCTGTTGGTTATTCAGTCTGTTGGTTTGAGTTTGGACCCATTCAGATTTATTCTCTCATAGATCCATCAGGAAAGTGGTTGTGGATATCACTGTAATTAGTATGATTCTATTTCTTGCATTTACTTCTTTTGTTATATGCATTGGGGTCTTTTATCCATTGATAATTATATTCTTTGATGAGTTCATATTGATTATTGTGTGACTTGTTATTAAATTCATGATTATATGACTACCTCTTTGGCTTATTTCTTTTAGTAGTGGATAGGGTAGATCTGTATTAATGTTTTCTCCCAATAGATGTAACTTTTTGGTTTAAGTCTCATTTATCTTGGCACATTGGCCTTATTGTGGCGATTGAGTAGTATATGATATTGTTGTTTATTTTGGTACTGTCTATTCATTATATTGATATTGTTGCTATTGTTATCACTACTTGAGGTTATGGATATTATTTGATATTATTACGCAATGTAATTGATCCTTGCTGGGTAGCTGTGTAGACTAGAGTTATCTAGTTAGAATTTCATTTCCTTTCAATTCTTTTTCGGTGGCTCAAGTAGATATAGACTGATTTGATGATTTTTTTCCCATAGAGAGGCAAGGTTGATTGTTTTCCCTATTGGTTAGCTATGTTAGATTGATTCAGAAATGTATGTATCGAAGGTAAGTTGACCTTCTATGGATTTGTATGGTTCTAAAGTTGGCAGCTTAGCTATATTTTCCAATCTTGAGTTGGAAATTCTTAGACTTGCCTCCTGAGTTGTGAAGGTTTTTTCTTTGGCTATTCCTTTCTATATAGCCTATTTGTAAGCTTGACCAGTTTTAGATCCGTTCTTCAGTTGAAGCTATTTCATTGCTTAATAGTAGTTTGGATATTAATATAGAGATGTCTTGGATTCATCTCTTAGATTGGTTTGGTTCATCTACTTATGAAAGTTTGTGCTTGTTATTGGTGTGGAGATTTGATGCTCTGTTCTCACTATGATGTTATTCTTCTCACTATGATGTTATTCTTGTCTTTCATGGAGTTAAGGAGATAGAGGCAGGTGGCCTTTCCTGTGATTGGTTTTTAAGTTAGAAACTAGAAATTCTTTATCCTAAGTTGATTGAATTTTTGATGGTGGTCTTGACATTGACCTTGGTTTTGAGATTAGTATTTTATTCTTCGATGATGTGATTCATGGACAGATCGAGTGATGATTTTCGTACGTGGATGGATTTAGGAAACCCTCATTTTAAAGTGTTTTTAGCCTAATGAGGCTTATTGAAGTGTTTCTCTTTGATGATATAAGCCTATGGCAATTCTTTATTGATATGGAGTGTTGGATTGGTTAGGTTTTGGCTTGAGTTGCATTTCCCTGAGTTGCTAGAGTTTTGACATTGCTAGTGTTGTTTGCAACCTTAGAGAGTTCTTGAGTATGTTTTGGTGATTCGTTCCCTCCGGCGGATATGGAGTTGATCTCTTATGTTTCCAGCTGGTGATTTATCCTATATTGCAATTTTGTTCTTTAGCTTTTTTAAAATTTTGGCTCTGCATGATCTGCTAGAGATATGGCAGATTCAGATAGTATAGTCGATGTGAATTTTGAACTTAGTATGGATTTATTAGCTCAAATTCAAATTTAATGCCTTAGGATGGCGATTTTGAAATACCCTAGGTTTTGGAACCTTAGAAAATTTCCTTGATTTCTGGTTTTTGGACACGATCCGACTAAGGGGTACAGGTCATATGCTGGGTTACGATTGTTAAAGCTTGGTCGTACACTAACTAGCGTTGGTTGGTGAGTTGGATTAGTTTGTGGAATGGGTACGACTTGGGTTGGTATGAGTCGTATGGTAATTGAAGGTTTGTATCGTTGAGTATTTCTTCACTTAATCTGAGAATTATTAATGTAACTTAGATCTGAGTACGAGTGCCTCACCATTGGTCGTAAGATAGGGCATGAGACGTATTGTCCTACTCATGTGTTGGACAATGTCAACTCCTCTTAGTTTTGTTATGGGTACAGGTTAAGGGTACTAGTCGTACCCTTAGATACAGTTTGTATTGCATGTTCGTATGTTAACCAGTATGGGGGTCTAAGAGAGGTCTAGAGTATGAATAGCGGGTACCACTCATATTAGAGGGTTTGATAGATATGGTTGATTCATACCCAACTGCGTCCATTTTATACAGTTATTGGGGTAATATAGACATTTCCCCTCTTAACCCATTATGACGTGACTTATACCACACTTGGGAGGTTATTTATACTATTTTTCTAATCTTAAGCACTTACAAACACTCTTTAATTCTCTCTAGGTCTCTTGGGTAAAGAAAGGCTTGGGTTTCATCTAGAGGTGCAATTTGGGGCTTGTTTGGGTGATTCTCTATCATCTTCGTAATCTAAGGAAAGTTACTCTACCCTCATTGTTAGTTCTAACTAAAGACATGTTTTATGAATTGTATTCATGTCATAATCATTGTGTGGTTTTGGTTTTTCAATTATATGTTGGGGGTCTTGTTTATAAATGTTTGGTTATGGTTTCCCATGTTTTAATTATAGATTTACATATTTTAATGGTGGTTTGGACATTTGGTTACATGGGAAGGGTTAATTGGTACATGGTTTTGGTTGGGGAAACACTATGCCCCAATGGGTTTGATAAAATGGCTATGAAAATGCTTTTACTATATTATTGGATTTTTCATGGAACTATTGCATGGTATGGTTTGGTAATGGAACCCTAAATGGACTAAATGGTTTAAATGGTTTGGAATGGTTATATGGTAAGGTCTAGTGGTCATGGTTATTGTTAAATTAAAATCCTTATGAGGTCCGAGGGAATCCCCCAAGCAAACTTAATAATGGAAGACTTATGGGGCACATGGGATTCCCCTAAGTTAACTTGATAAAGTAATCTACAGGTACATGGTAATTCCTCTACATAAAAAGGTTAGCTAAGGATATTTCTTGCAAGTTGTAGTCGGTATAATGACACCACTACTCATACCCTTGGTTAATATTATTGAAATATAGTTTGGTTTCATGGCAATGGTTTTAATTAGGCAATATTGGCGGGGTGTGATAGCTAACCGTGAAGGTACCAGTCCAATAGACGGACACTGAAAACTCATATTTATCGACATAAGAGGTTGGTCATAGCAACCATACAAGATACTATGAGGTGCATGGAAATCCTCTAATTACATTGTACATATGTATCATAGAGAGCGAAGGGTACTTGGGAATTCCCTACTCTTATGGTATCTCCTGTTAGTATGGCTACAAGCATCAGGGCCCTCTCAAGGGGTTACACTGGACCCATATAGCCTGCGGGTGGATCTAGGATGTTTAAGATACTAAACCCAGTTCCTTTTCCTTGCATGATTATATATATATGTGTGTGTCGTTTCTATGCATATGGTTGTTTTACTTGTTTTTACTGGATGAAATTATTTTATCCTTATTATATGTACTTGTTAGTGTTCACCAGCTAACCCATCATCGGGCGGTTATATCCCTACGCGATTTAGGAATCAGCCATTCTACTCCTCCTGCCTAGTGATCGGATTTTAGGATCATCTCAATTGGATTGAAGTAGTGAGTTTCCATATTTTGAAAGGCTCCATTCATATCATGGACATCTCTATTTATTTTTGATAATTTATGCATATTGGTTTAGGCTAAAGTTAGGGATATGTCCCAATTTGATATTGGATTTTTTGGGTCACAGGCTTTTGTGGAACTACTATGGGTTGGTATGGATGGGATCGGTAGTGGTGTCAGCTTTAGTATTGGCATTGGTATTGGGGCTAATATCGGTTGACTAGATTTCTCATTGTTCCATCCTTTTATATTATGTTATGGACTGGAACTTGGTTATTGTTTTGGATTTTGGCAAATGATTTTTTTTGGTTATGGTTATCAATTGGGTTTGGGAAGGTTGGGCTCGTTTAGGTTGGTATTAATCATAGACGTATCCCAGAGTTTGAATTCTACAATTACACACTATCTTATTATATGTTCAAAATTCATCCGACTCAGGGTATATGATGGATAGTTGGGTTGGGTATCAGGGATGGTCTCGGATCTTGGTTGGACTTGAGATTCCCATTACGATAAGGCCCCTGGTCTGCTCATGGTAAGTTCGTATCAGAGCATTAGGTTCATGGACAATTGGGAGCCCACAATGTCGTGTCTAGTAGAGTCTCTTTTAAGGGTGTGTAGTGTGCCACACTCATAAAGGAGAGGCTACAAGGCATTTATGAATGTATCACTTTCGTACTATTTTATTTTCAAGCTTGGAGTCTAAGTCTTGGAATCTTCTCTCATCCTGGATTGTTTGCTTTTTAGATCATGCCTCGACGATCTGAGATATTGATGTGTGAGCAGATGCTAACACATTTAAGGCTTTTAACTGAGAATAATTTAAAAGTCTTAAGCAACTTTTATCATTTTTGATTGTTTTATCTTTGATTTTGCAGTAGAAGTCAAGAGGCAAGAGAACCAATAATGACAGAAGTAATAGAGTTGAAATCTGAAGAAAATAAAAGAGAAGTATGGCTGATGCCATTCCTAATAAGTCGTCAGCACTCTGATAGGTTATCAGCTTCATCGTCAGCCTTAATTAGATAATGGGATTCAGTTGGAAGAAGTAATGACGACATTTGATAAGCAATCAGCCTTCTGATAAGCCGTCAGAGTCACCTCCAGCCTTAGACAGAACATGGGAGATGAGGTTGAGAAGTGACGACATTGTCTGATATGTCATCATAGTTTTGATAAGCCATCAGGATCCACCATCAGTCTTAAATAGATGTTGTCAAAATTGAAGAGTAGCTGACGACATCCATGATAAGTCGTCAGCCTCCTGATAAGGCGTTATGCTTGTCGTCTCCTAATCTGAGAAGAACACTGAACTCTGTGATTTTATTTCCATGATTAGGCAGAAGTATTTAAAGCGTAGTTTAGGGTTTTCTAAGCATGATAACCTATTTTGGAATGCACATATTTTTTATTCTCTATAGTTTCTTGGCTTGAACAAAATAATTAACTTTGAAGAGATTATCATCAATATTTTGGGATTTCTACTTTGATATAATATGAAAAACACTCGTTGCTATTCATCTTGCTGTAAGTTCATATTTTAAATTATGATTTCAACTTATTGTATCGATTATTACATTATGAGTGGCTAAATCCCTTTAACCCAAATTATGGGATCTACGGGTTAGGTCTTTGTAAGTTGCTAAGTTTTCAAGATTCTAAAGGTAATAGGACTCCTTGATAATTCTGTGGTTTTAATTATTATCTATTGGTTGCAAACGATAGATAGCACCTTCTTTGATTTTCTTGAGATAAGAAATAAACTATAGTATGACGTGAATTATTGACAGGGACTTGGAAGCTACCAACCTTCCGTTGAATAATTGATGTTGTAACAAGGTTAATTAACCTGAGTTAAAGTCTGGTCAGTGAATTTAAATTTCCTAAGTCCGAGAGGATTAGGTAATTAAATGCTTAAGTAGGTCAAGAGACATTTAGGCATAACTTCGATAAAGAGAATTTGTTGTTCTTACCTATCGTGAGAATCTTGAATCTCTATTAGCATCTATCAAGTACCAAAAACCATAGTGAACATAACTCTTCTTTTCCATAAACTCTTGATTACAAACACTGAAATTAAAGTGACCAACAATTTTTTGTTAATCTCTAAAACCCCCATTTTATCTTTTCATATCATCTGTTTGAATTCAACTTGTAGCTATAGTTTCAAATTAGTTTAATCGCCACTCACATTGTTCCCTGTGGATTCGACCCTGAATCCAAAGTTGGGTAAATATACTAACGATGACCGCCTTGCACTAAATTGGCATGTAAGTTAAGCGTTATCAAAAATGGCGCCGTTGCCAGGGAAAAGTTTGGCATATTGAGTTGGTTTGGAATTTTAGCCTACTTGCGTGAATTCAAACTTGTAAATATTTATTTTTAGTTTTCTTTTATTTCTTGTGTTATGTAGATTTTTATTTTAGTTTACTTATTACTATGGTATAGTGGAATGAACATGAGCTTGGTGGTTGGAAATCTTATCTTGATGATCTATGTCCATAATGTGATGGACCTCACCTTTGGCAAGATTGTTGATATGCTCCCCGGAGAGAGATTTGTGCACTATCTCTATCATACCGGGAGTATTATTATTCTTTATGTGGTGTTCAAGATGGACATTGGAGTGATTTCCTAAATGCCCCCTCCCCCTATTACGCTAACCCTAATTCTTGTTCTTCTTATGCGTTTGATAGGTCTTATCATCAAGAAAAAGAAGAACAAAGCACCGGGAAGAGTGGCATTGAAGCTATAATGAATGTTAGATCTCCAAAAAGAAATGTATGATATCGTATGCGATATGCGTCAAGACATGAAGCCAATCATTCATGAGGAGATAGATATAGAGGTCAATCATTCAAAGCATTCTTCAATATTATTTTTAGAAGATATCTTGTCTATGGATCATTTAAACTAATAGAAGAGTGTGAAGATGAAGAGAAAGAACCCTATATTAATGTTGAGCTTGATGATGAGCAACCCTCGATTATTTCCCAACCAACCGAACCAACCATGAGAGATGATGCCGAATCACCTAAGAAAATGATGAATTTTGGAAAAGAGGAGAAAAATTCCTACATTTTGGAGTTTGTCTTTCCGGAAGGGTATAATACAACCCCAATCTTAAGTGACAAGAAACTTAAAGATCGATGTACATTTAGTGGATTATTAAGATTCTCACCGTTGCAAAATGATCCCATGCGAAAGTTTGATAAAAAATTAGGCAAGCATTTTAATTCTTCGAAGTGGCGTGATAGAACTTCCCTTATCATGCTGTCACATTAGCCCAACACACCTAAAAAATGTAAAGATCAAAAGATGGGCCGATGATTTAAATTGTCTAAGTGGAGGGATAAACGATAAAGAAATTTTAAGGTATCTTGATGAATTTTAAGTAGTCAAGATAACCTAGTTGTTCTGCGACACTAAATCAGATGTTGTTTGGGAGGCAACCCAAGGTATTTTGTTGTTTGTATTCGTATTATATGATTGACATCAGATCTTCACACCCATGGTGCCACAGGTATGTTTGTAACTCTCTTTTTTTGGTTTGACACATTGGGGACATTGCATAATTTTAAGTTTAGGGTGGGGCTACTTATAGGTGTTGATGTCCTCTTGCGGTTTTTGTTGTCGTATCTCTTTTATGCGGAGTCTTATTCCTATTAGAGCCAGCATGTTTAGGCTTCTTGTGATTTTTTGTAAAATGTTGTTGTTGACTAAGAGAAATACAAGTACCTTAGGCAGTTAACATATTTTTGTTGATTTGTGAACACCTCTCCAATGGTTTGTTTTATTAATGTGTGATATGCATTTATGTATGACCACTATGCATCTTGTTATGGCATTAGTACTAGTGACAAGATAACCATTGCTAAATAATTGCATAAGTCTAATAGGTAGTAGCTTGCGATGTACCTTTGTTCCATATGTGGGTGAGATACTACCTAGTTCCCATTGTGTGTTAAATCCAAAACTTTCCTAGTTGGCCTTGCCTAGGTTGTAAGATAACGTTTAGGAAAAGATGATAGGCCGTTGTTGATATTAGTCCACTTTTAGCCTAAATGACCTTCCATGTGTGAATAATATCCCTTGATCCTAACTTTGAGCCTGAATGCCTATTCTTTTTACTATACCTATCACCTTCATATTTATATCACAATGAACCTGTTTTGGCCCTGGTCCTCCTTAGACATTATACATTGTGACTTAGGCAAATAGCCTAAGTTGAGGGTGGCTATCATAGGGGTACATGATGTAAAGTGAGTATGAAAAAGGGTAATAAAAAAATATGCAAGGCTTGGTATGGTAGAAAAAGAATGAGAAAAGAAAAATTGTGAAAAAAATAAATGAATAAGAATAGCACCCAACTTGAATATGTTTTAATCAAGAAACGGAGAAATAAGGTAAAGGTTGATAAGTGAGACCCCAAAAATAGTGTAGTGACAAGGAGGCTTAGTTACTTTAAATATCCTTGTGTATCTTACTAGCCCCTAGCCTACATTACAAGCGAAAGAGAAGACCTATAGTGATCCTAGCTGACCTGTTTGAAAGTCTTGGTAATAAAAATTAGGGTAAGTCTATGGTATTCGGTATACATTGATTGAAACTTCATTCTAAGAGTGAGAGTCTAGTGATTGCCCCCATGGTTACATACGTAATTTCTGATATAATTGAAGTGGGACTTAATTGTAGTGAGGGCACACTAGTTATGTTGCTAGTTTCTAACTTTTTTGGATAGTGTAAGTTTGATACATGCATGGTTGTTGTTTCTAAATTGATGCCATATCTTGATTTCTGTGTATCCCATTGTTGTTCTTCAATAGCATACACAGTTGATTTGGAATTAATTGACCTTGAAGAAGGTAAAGATGGTTTTGAGATAATATAGATGATTGACAGATGATTGACTGTCAAATGTACTTTGTATCCTATTGGTTGTGTTTTAGTAGCTTTAGGACAAGCAATAGTTTTAAGTTGAGGGTGTTGATGTGTGAGAAGATACTAACACATTTGAGGCGTTTAACTAAGAATAATTGCAATGTCTTAAGCATATTTAGTTGTGTTTGATTGTTTTATCTTTTATTTTCAGTGGAAGTCAAGAGAAAAGAGAACCATAATAATGGAAGTCAAAGAGTTAAAATCATAAGTAAATAGCAGAGAAGTGTGGCTGATGACATTCCTGATAATTCATCACTACTCTGATAGGTTATCAGCTTTATTATTAGCCTTAAGCAGGGAATGGGATTCAATTGGAAGAAGTGAAGATGACATGTGATAAGCCATCAGCCTTGTGATAAGCCGACAAAGTCGCCGTCAGCCTTAGACGGAACATGGGAGCTGAGGTGGAGAAGTGATGACATTGTCTGATATGTCATCACCGTTTTGATAAGCCATCAGGATTCACCATCAGTCTTAAGTAGAAGTTGTCAAAATTGAAGAGGAGCTGATGACATCCGTGATAAGTCGTCAACCTCCTGATAAGGTGTCACACATGTCTTCACCTAATCCGAGAACAACACTGATCTCTGTGATTTTGTTTCCATAATTCGGTTGAACTATTTAAAGTATAGTTTAGGGTTTACTAAGCATGATTCTAAACCTATTTTGGAACACACATATTTTTTCATTTTCTCTCTAGTTTCTTGGCTTGAAAAAAAATTAACTTTGAAGAGATTATTATCAATTTTTTGGGATTTCTACTTTGATCTAATCTGAGAAACACTCATTGCTATTCATCTTGCTGTAAGTTCATCTTTCAAATAATGAATTCAACTTATTGTATCGATTATTCCATTATGAGTTGCTAAATCTCTTTAACCCAAATATTGGGTTTTATGGGTTAGGTCTTGGTAAGTTGCTAAGTGTTCAAGATTCTGAAGGTAATAGGACTCCTTGATAATTTTGAGGTTTTAATTATTGTCTATTGGTTGCAAACGATAGATAGCACCTACTTTGATTTGCTTGAGATAAAGAATCAACTATAGTATGAAGTGAATAATTGACAGGGACTTGGAAGCTACCAACCTTTCATTTAATAATTAACGTTGTGACAAGGTTAATTAACCTGAGGTGATGTCTAGTCAGTGAATTTAAGTTCCGTAAGTCAGAGAGTATTAGGTAATTAAATGCTTAAGTAGGTCAAGAGATATTTAGGCATAACTTCTATAAAGACAATTTGTTGCTCCTACCTATCGTGAATCTTGAATCACTATTAGGATCTATCAAGTACCAAAACCCATAGTGAACATAACTCTGGTTTTCTATAAACTCTTGATTATAAACACTAAAACTAAAATGACCAGCAATTATTTGCTAATCTCCAAAACACCCATTTTATCTTTTCATATCATCTCTTTGAATTCAACTTGTAGCTATAGTTTCAAATTAGTTTAATCGCCACTCATATTATTCTATATCGATTCGATCTTGACTCTAAAGTTGGGTAAATAAATTAACGACAACTGCCTTGCTCTAAATTGACATGTAAGATGAGCGTTGTTAGATGTAAGGTAACTCTACTATCCTAACTGGGATAATATTAAAGGAACACAGATAACTCAGGGGATTCATTTTTGGTTTAGGGGCCCAGTCCTTAATATTTCTGGAGTTCCACCAGTTGCTACTAGTGTTTCTCAGGGTGAGGTGATGAATATAGAATTTTGTCAGTTGATTCACATTATTGCTCAGTTGGTTACTGCTCAGCCTGAGCGGGATACATATGGTGTTTTATCTGCTAAGGCTACAAGAATTGTCTAGTTCATGAAGATAAATCCTCCTACTTTTATTGGTGTGAAGGTAGAGGAGGATCCTCAGGGTTTCTTGGATGAAATGGTGAAAAGATTCAGGGTAATACAAGCCATAAATATGGAAAGGGTGAATTTTGTTGCTTACCAACTTAAGGGTGTGGCGTACCAATTGTATGAGGAATGGGATAGGGTAAGAGGTGATGTTGAGGAGTCTATCTTATGAGTTACTTTCTCTAATACTTTTATAGACCGCTCCTTTCCTTAAGATTTGAGGGAAGGAAAGGCAAAGGAATTTGTCAATCTGAGATGAGGGAAAATATCTGTCAAGAAATATGCCTCAAAATTTTGTTAATTGTCAAGGTATGCTTAAGATATGGTATCTGATATGAGAGCAACGATGAGAAAGTTCACTTTTGGACTGTCTCAATATTTGATCCTTAAAAGCAAGACTGCATTGCTGATCAAGGATAAAGATATTCTATGTTTGTGGTTCATATGCAACAGGTGGAGGAAGAAAAGAGAAAATAAGCTAAGTTTGGGAAAGACAAGGTGAGAAGTTCAGGTCATCTAAACAAGGTGGTCGGGTGATGGTAAGTGGCTAAAGAAGAAGTTGGGGAGTTCTGGTTCCTTCTCTACAGCTAGTGCTTCTTACCTGAAGGGGTAGTATGATAGGCGTTAGTTGGGTGGTGATAATTTTTGAGCATAGGGTTTACAATCTCTGGAAAGTGGGGTTCATTAAAACTCATCTTGAACTTCTTATCTATTATGTGGTAGATGTGATAAGGGGAGGGGCAGGTATTTCAAATATAGTCAACCAAGCCATATGCTCAGAATTTATCCAGTTGGTAAAGGTGATTTTATCCAGTTGGTAAGGGTGCTTCGGGAGCGAGTAAGGCTCTAGTTTCTTTATCTTCTACTCTCGCACCACAGGGTGTTGCTTCTGTATTTGTTTCTATTTCTAGTACTGGCACATGTCAGAATAACTTATATTTTCTTTCTACTTGGCTGGAATCTGAGGCATCACTTGATGTCGTGACTGGTACATTAAAACTCTTTTATCATGACTATATTGCTTACTTAATCTAAGGTCTACTCTTTCTTATGTGACCCCATTTATGTCCGCGCATTTTGGTTTTTATCCAAAGATTATTTTGGATTCATTTTCTATTTCTACCCGGGTAGGAGACTTTGTGACTGCTAAAAAAGTCTATAGGGGGTGGTAAAAAAGTCCTGGTGTTCCTCTGAATAGGGAGATTAAATTTGGTGTTGATTTGGTTTCGGATACTCGTCCAATATCTATTTCTCCTTATAGATTAGCTCTAGCTAAGTTGCGGGAACTCAAAGAGAAACTTAAGAATCTTTTAGATAAGTATTTCATCCATCCTAGTCTATTCTTGTACGGTGCACAGGTGTTATTTTTATAAAAGAAGGATGATTCCCTTTGGATATGTATTGATTATCGACAATTGAATAAGGTAATGGTTAAGAACAAGTTTCCTCTCGCAAGGATAGATTACTCGCATGATTAATTGTAGGGTGCCAAATTCTTTTCTAAGACAGATCTTTGGTTTGGGTATCATTAGCTTAAGAATAGGGAGAAGGATATCCCTAAGATGGCTTTTTTTATTAAATATGATCACTTTGAGTTCTTGGTTATGTGGTTCAGTTTAACTAATGCCCCAGTGGCATTTATGGATTTGATGAATATAGTCTTAGGCAGTTTCTAGATCTTTTTGTCATTATGTTCATTGATGACATCTTGGTGTATTCTAAGAGTGACGTGGATCATGGTAATCACCTCCACGTGGTGTTGCAGACCTTGAAAGGGCAGCAGTTTTATGCCAAATTCTCCAAGTGTGAGTTTTCGTTGAATGTTGTGACTTTTCTTGGTCATATTATTTCTAGTGAGGGGATTGTGGTAGATTCACAAAAGGTGGTTGTGGTTGAGAGGTGGCCTAGTCCCATAACTCCAACTGATATTCGGAACTTCCTGGTTTGGTTGGATATTATAGGAGGTTCATGGAAAGTTTCTCAATGATAGCTACCCCATTGACTAAGTTGACTCAGAAAAGGTAAACTTTTTTTTGTCGAATCCTTATGAGGGGAGTTTTAAGAAGCTAAAGGATAAGCTACCTTCGGCTCCAATTTTGGCTTTCACTAAAGGTAATGAGGGTTTTGTGGCTTGTTGTGATGCATCCCATGAGGGACTTTATTGTCTTTTTGTCACGCCCCAAAATCCCATCGGGCCGCACTGGCACCCAAAGCCGAGAAGGCCCGGGAGAACCCGTTCAAATACCTGTACCTTCACTTACATTCATCAAAACTTTGGGCAGCACTTCGTTACCTATAGAAGGGTCTAATTTCCTGTATCAGCACAACACGCACAAATATATATATATATATAATACTTGGCTATCGGGGCCACCACATATACAAATATAACATCACTATATAAACTCCCATGACATGACCCTTCCTTATGTCTACAAAGCCTCTAGGACATATATACATCACATAACTAGGGTCGGGACAAACCCCCGCCCACACATGACTCATGTACAATAACAAAACATAAGGAGCTGACTCGGAAAGCTCCGAAGCAAACTGGAGCTCACCAACAATAGCTATACGGCCCGGCTCCTATCTATGCTGTGAATAAGCTGAAGTACTTGTGCTTGCAACATGAAATGCAGGTCCCCCATGAGGGATGTCAGTATGAAATATGTACTGAGTATGTAAAGCTGTAGATAATCATATGTGATATGGGGGATCAAGAAAATAATACACATGTGAATAAATCATAATAGAAGTGAACCACACTTCATAAACACTTTTAGGATCATGTACATTATCATTAATCTGAACTTGGTTCTTGGATTCAAATAAATTTGTGGAATGGTATATATTCGTTCATTTCATTCTTTAAAATTATCATTCGCCATTACCTCCTCCTCCCGAACCTCCAACCACCTAACAATAATCAATACTGTACTGTACTGTGACCATTAGGCTGCCTCCAGTACATATCAATTGGGATCGACCCATTCTAGGCTTATGCCCCTGGGATACCACCCATAAACACATAAATAGGGATCGACCTATGCTAGGCTTATGCCCCTGGGATACCACCCACACGTATATCAAGTAACACACATAAGAAATCTTTCCAATAACTTAGTTCAAAAGCTTTTGAGATTATTACATTAGTGTTCATGCCAATATAGTACCTTTGGAACAATGATACATCAATAGGAATCAAGTAATAGACCTTCTATACAATAACGATGTAATAAAGACTCATTAGTACATCAACAATGTGTTACAGAATCATCAATATCACAATAATGGAATAGGAGCCTTTTGGTATATCAATGAAATATTTTGACACTTTATAAAATGGAAACAACTTCGTTGGTAATGTAGAACAATACATGTGTTTGGACAACCTTGGAATCTTACTTGATGGAACATTAGTGTTTTCATGCCAAAGAACATCGTTAGAGTATGATTTACATACCTCATTGTAGATTTGGACACCAATTCGACACAACTTCCCGCCTTTACAAATCACTTATCTACAATGAAATATTTGGCATTTAGTATTAGCAACCCAACACCACAATTCTCTTCCATAATTCCATACAACCAATATTTGTAAAACATTCCAAAAACCAACTTGATCAATAGGTTTATGTGTATAAATATATATAAAATCATCATTTCAATACCACATCATCACACCAAATCCCTTCACAATTCAACATAATCCAACCATGCACAAGAATAATCCAACATCATTTCTAATCATCTTTCAACAACAATCAAATAACATACCTCTTATGCTCACATGCATATATATACATATCCATATAAATAACACCAACATAATTTACATCCTTACCATAAAATGGCCCTTTTGATTTCGAAGTCCTATTGGCACAAATAAGGGGTGCTTCTCGAAGCCCTCGAGACGGTGAATACAACTACGGAATCAATATGGATTTTCTACAATTGAATCACAAGATAATTGGTGTTGAAATTAGGCTAGGGTTTCTTATTTCCAATAATATGATGATAATTGATGGATATAAGACCAATTATATCTATATAATGACCAATTTTCATCCAAGAGGTGATGGAAAATGACCATATTGCCCTTAAAAATTTATGTAAATCCGAATCTGTCCATGGTGGACTGTTTTGACAGGCTAAAGTAAATCAGCCATAACTCTTTGATCCGATATCGGATTTGGTTGAAATTGGTATCGTTGGATAGATAACTCAAAGGGATTTCATTTCATATAAATTAGGCCACCCATTTTGACCTGTACAAGGATTTATGATTGTTTGAAGTTGACCCTAAAAATCTGTTTTGAGAGGCTGAAGTAAAACGAGTATAACTCCTTCCTCAGATGTTGGATTTGGATGAAACCAATTGCATTGGAAAGAAGACTCAAAGATATTTCTTTTGATAGGTGTTATATCTCCCAGTTAATTATATTGAGGGAGTTATGATCGTTCAAAGTCGACCCAAAAAACTAGCAGGCCTCAGTAGTTTGAATTTCCTGCACATTTACTGTTCACAATTATTCCGGCCGCCGTTTTATAGTTTCGAACGTGCTCGATTATATCCGTAACTTATCCGTTTTTGGAAATATTTATATCGTTTGAAAGCTTATTCAATAAACTTAGTATGGAACCATCGACGGGCAAATTCCGGTATAAATAAAGTCGATTCCCATACACATATAATCAAACTATACACTTGAAACCATCTCCAATTTTGGAAGCATCACAATACTCTGTATACCCTTCGGTGCCTTCTGAAAGTACCAACACGGGTGTAGAAATCAACTTGTTCTTCAATTCTCGGAAACTCTCCTCACACGCATTATTCCATTGGAACTTGGATGCTTTATGCGTTAGCTTGGTTAAGGTTTCTAAAATGGAAGAAAAGTCTTTAACAAACCTTCTATAATAACCGGCCAACCCGAGAAAACTACAAATCTCCGTAGGCGTTGTGGGCCTTGGCCAGTTCTTCACAGCTTCTATCTTTTGAGCATCAACCTTTATCCCTTCACTAGATACAATATGACCCAAAAATGCCACCGACTTTAAGCAAAGCTCACATTTAGAGAACATTACATAAAGCTTACAATCATGAAGAGTCTGCAATGTCTGTCGTAAGTGATTGGCATGGTCCTCTTCTGATCTAGAATAAACTAGAATATCATCTATAAAAACTATCACAAATACATCCAAGAATGGCTTAAACACCATATTCATCAAATCCATAAAAGCTGCAGGTGCATTTGTTAGCCCAAATGACATAACTAGAAACTCATAATGACCATACCTTGTTCGGAAAGCTGTTTTGGGTATATCTTTTTCTTTGACCCTCACTTGGTGGTAACCTGACCTCAAATCAATCTTAGAAAAGCACTTGGCGCCCTGTAACTGATCAAATAGATCATCAATTCTTGGGAGTGGATATTTATTCTTAATAGTCACCTTATTCAATTGTCGATAATCAATACACATCCTCAGCGAGCCATCCTTTTTGCGCACAAATAACACTGGTGCTCCCCAGGGGGACATACTAGGCCTTATGAATCCCTTCTCTAGCAAATCTTTCAATTGCTCTTTCAATTCTCGCAATTCTGCTTGGGACATTCTATATGGAGGAATGGAGATTGGTTGGGTGCCTGGTATTATATCAATACCAAACTCTACTTTTCGTTCAGGAGGCAAACCTGGAAGATCTTCAGGGAATACATTAGGAAATTCATTTACCACTGGTACAATGTAAAGATCTGGTGATTCCGATTCTGTATTCTTTACTCTAACTAAATGACATATGTAGCCCTTGGAAATCATTTTTCTCGCTTTGAAATAAGAAATAAATCTACCTCTTGGTGCGCCAATCTTACCTTGCCATTCAATAACTGCTTCATCAAGAAAATGTAAATACATCTTTTTCGTACAACAGTCAATTTTGGCATAACAGGACGCCAACCAATCCATACCCATTATAACATCAAAATCTACCATTTCCAGTTCCACAAGATTGGCCATCGTGTCTCGACCACACACAGTTACTACACAATCTTTATAAACTCTTCTAGCAATAATAGATTCCCCAACCGGGGTAGACACTTCCAACGGTTTATCTAACAATTCGGGGGTCCTTTTGAACTTTCCAGCAACCAAAGGAGTAACATATGATAATGTAGAACCGGAATCAATTAGAGCATATACATAAAATGAAAATATGGACAACGTACCCGTAACTACATCTAGGGAAGCCTTTAGATTCTGTCGATCCGCTAAAGCATAAGTGCAATTCTGAGTCCCGCTGGAACTGGCAACTCTTTTTTTATTGCTAGCGTGACCCGCAGGTCATGCATCCCTACCAGAATAAGATACCGGTCACGATGATGCAATAGCTGATCCCAAAGGTCGTGCTATGCTACCTGCGCCCCTTCGTGGGCATTCTCTCATCATATGCCCCGTCATACCGCACTAATAACAAACATTTGTTACCATTCGACATACACCCATATGATGCCTTCCACATTTATTGCATGGCTCTCGAGGAGGTCTTGATTGGCTCATATTCCCTTGCCCATGATAACCCACAGATCGCGAACTATGACCCTCACTTCTTTGCCCAAATTGACTACCTATGAACCCCTGATACTGTGGTGGAGTACTAGCAGCAGAATAAGAAAATAATGGCCTAGGTGGTCTAACAGAAATTTGAGGTCTAAAACCTCCCTGTGGCGCCATAAACTGCCCTGTAGATCTGGCCCTCTTAGAAGATCCGCTTTCAAATTCCTGTGTTTTTCTTCTTTTCCTCTGATCTTCCATTCTCTGTGCAAATGCTTGGATCCTAGCTATATCCATATCTTTATTCAGTGCAGCAACAGTACAATCACTAACCAAATACGGATCCAATCCATTCACATACCGATGAACTCTGTCATCCATAGTGGTTATAACATTAGGAGAATATATGGAAAAGGAATTAAATCGAAGACTATACTCTCTCACACTTGTATTACCCTGCCGAAGATTTAAGAACTGATCCGCACGGGCCTGACGAGTCTCATATGGAAGATAATGATCAATAAATGCCTCTTTGAACTCTTTCCAAGTAGCTGGGGGTGCATCAATGCCCCTTGACCATTTACAGTCTTCATACCAATAGATAGCCTCACCTTTGAATCTATACGCGGCTAACTCCACTGTCTCTCTGCCCGATACATGCATCACCTCTAGGGCCCTTTAGATCTGATCAATAAAGTCCTGCGGATCTTCATTAAGATCGGATCCTGTAAAAGTAGGAGGATCCATCTTAAGAAAATCTTGCATCCAAAGACTAGCCGCCCTATCAGTACCGCTAGAACCCGCAGTAGGAATAGCTTGCCCTTGGACTTGCCCAGCAACTATACGAGTCAAAAGTTGCACTGCATTTCTAAGATCTTGATCAATAGCATTAATAGGTGGCTCTGGGGATATAGTTCTCCTCCCCCTTATTTCTTTCGTACTGGGGGAAGTTTCTGATGCATGCTTAGCTGGAGCCTCACTTTGATTAACTGGTATAGTGGGTGACTTACTAGTCCCCTCTCCGGCAGCCACATCTACTTGCTTACCGGTATTCTTGCTTCTGGTAACCGGCATCATTACTATAATAAGAGAAACAAACCGATTCAGTGGTCAACTATGACTTCATATACAATATAAGCTCTATCGCACGATCTAAGACATGAAGAAAAGAAACAATTCCTAAATGTCTATAGCCTCCTGTTTATAGATGTGGTGCACAACACACAGATAAATAAGACTCTATGTAGACACGGCTTTGTAAACTCACTAGGACGAACCTCTCTGATACCACTTTTGTCACGCCCCAAAATCCCATCGGGCCGGACTGGCACCCGAAGCCGAGAAGGCCCGGGAGAACTCGTTCAAATACCTGTACCTTCACTTACATTCACCAAAAATTTGGGCAGCACTTCGTTACATATAGAAGGGTCTAATTTCCTGTATCAGCACAACACGCACAAATATATATATATATATATATATAATACTTGGCCGTCAGGGCCACCACATATACAAATATAACATCACTATATAAACTACTATGACTTGACCCTTCCTTATGTCTACAAAGCCTCTAGGACATATATACATGACATAACTAGGGTCGGACAAACCCCCGCCCACACATGACTCCTGTCCAATAACAAAACATAAGGAACAGACTCGGAAAGCTCCGAAGCAAACTAGAGCTCACCAATAATAGCTGTACGACCCGACTCCTATCTATGCTGTGAATAAGCTGAAGTACCTGTGCCTGCAACATGAAATGCAGGTCCCCCGTGAGGGACGTCAGTACAAAATATGTACTGAGTAAGTAAAGCTGTAGATAATCATATGTGATATGGGGGATCAAGAGAATTATACACATGTGAATAAATCATCATAGAAGTGAACCACACTTCATAAACACATAAATAGGGATCGACCTATGCTAGGCTTATGCCCCTGGGATACCACCCACACGTATATCAAGTAACACACATAAGAAATCTTTCCAATAACTTAGTTCAAAAGCTTTTGAGATTATTATATTAGTGTTCATGACAATATAGTACCTTTGGAATAATGATACATCAATAGGATCAAGTAATAGACCTTCTATACAATAACGATGTAATAAAGACTCATTAGTACATCAACAATATGTTTCAGAATCATCAATATCACAATAATGAAATAGGATCCTTTTGGTATATCAATGAAATATTTTGACACTTTATAGAATGGAAACAACTTCATTGGTAATGTAGAACAATACATGTGTTTGGACAACCTTGGAATCTTACTTGATGGAACATTGGTGTTTTCATGCCAAAGAACATCGTTAGAGTATGCTTTACATACCTCGTTGTAGTATTAGCAACCCAACACCACAATTCTCTTCCATAATTTCATACAACCAATATTTGTAAAACATTCCAAAAATCAACCTGATCAATAGGTTTATGTGTATATATATATATAATCATTATTTCAATACCACATCATCACACCAAATCCCTTCACAATTAAACATAATCAAACCATGCACAAGAATAATCCAACATCATTTCCAATCATCTTTCAACAACAATCAAATAACATACCTCTTATGCTCACATGCATATATATATATATATATATATATATATATATATATATATATACATATCCATATAAATAACACCAACATAATTTACATCCTTACCATAAAATGGACCTTTTGATTTCGAAGTCCTATTGGCACAAATAAGGGGTGCTTCTCGAAGCCCTCGAGATGGTGAACACAACTACGGAATCAATTTGGATTTTCTATGGTTGAATCACAAGATAATTGGTGTTGAAATTAGGCTAAGGTTTCTTATTTCCAATAATATGATGATAATTGATGGATATAAAACCAATTATATGTGTATAATGACCCATTTTCGTCCAAGAGGTGATGGAAAATGACCATATTGCCCTTAAAAATTTAAGTAAATCCGAATCTGTCCATGGTGGACTGTTTTGACAGGCTAAAGTAAATCAGCCATAACTCTTTGATCCGATATTAGATTTGGGTGAAATTGGTATCGTTGGATAGATAATTCAAAGGGCTTTCATTTCATATAAAGTATACCACCCAGTTCGTTCTTTACAAGGACTTATGATCGTTTGAAGTTGACCCTAAAAATCTGTTTTGAGAGGTTGAAGTAAAACGAGTATAACTCCTTACTCAGATTTTGGATTTGGATGAAACAAATTGATTGGAAAGAAGAATCAAAGATCTTTCTTTTGATAGGTGGTATCTCTCCCAGTTCTTATATTGTGGGAGTTATGATCGTTCAAAGTCGACCCAAAAAACTGGCAGGCCTCAGTAGTTTGAATTTACTGTTCACAATTATCCCGACCGCCGTTTTATAGTTTCGAACGTGCTCGATTATATCCAAAACTTATCCATTTTTGGAAATCTTTATATCGTTGGAAAGCTTATTCAATAAAATTCGTATGGAACCATCGACGGGCAAATTCCGGTATAAATAAAGTCCATTCCCATACACAGATAATCAAACTATACACTTGAAACCATCTCAAAATAATCAATACTCATACTTAAACTCATATATACGTAACTTAGGATCAACACATATAATTCAACACATATAACCATGGCTAATGCACATAATTAAGTATGGGGTGTTACACTTTTGATGCAGCATAGGAAGGTAATATCATTTTCTTCCATGGATTTGACGGTGTATAAGAGGAATTATCCTACTCATGATTTGGAATTTTTAGCGGTTGTTTTCTCTTTGAAAATCTAGCAAAATTATTTATATGGAGTGCATGTGGACATCTTTTCTATTTATAAGAGTCTACAATATGTGTTCACTCAAAAGGAGCTAAATCTTTTGTAGACGAGATGGTTGGGGCTTCTTAAGGACTATAATCTGAGTCTTCACTACCACCCAAGTAAAACTAATATGGTTGCTAATTCTCTTAGCAGGTTATCCATGGGGAGTTTGGCTCAAGGTTAAAAGGAGAAATGAGAATTGGTAAAGGATATTCACTATTTTGCTAATATTTGAGTTCATCTCTTAGACTCCAATAATGGTGGTATGATGGTATAGAAAGTGATTCGATCGTTTCTTGGTGCAAAGATTAAGGGAAAGGAAATTCTAGATCCTATCTTGATGAAAATCAAGAGTGATATTACTGGTCAAAGGGTGATGGTGCTTCAGATTAGTGGTGCTAGTACCTTAAGGTACTAAGGGCGGTTATCGGTTCCTGGCATCGATGGTTTGGGATAGAGGGTTTTGGCTAAGGCGCATGAATCACATTGTGATGTTTATCCCTGTTTGAAAGAAATTTATTATTATCTCAAGGAGATATATTGGTGGAGTGGTATGAAAAATGATGTGGCTAATTTTGTATCCAAATACATAGTGTGCCAACAAGTCAAAGTTGAGCATATAGGGCCTGGTGGGATATATTAGGAAATCGAGTTTCCTAAATGGGAAAGGGAGGTAATCAATATGGATTTCATTACTGGCCTTCCTCTATCATGGAATCAATTTTATTAAATTTTGGTCATTTTGGATAAGATGACTAAGTCCACTCACGTGTTGCCGATGCAGACTAACTTTTCAGCTGAGGACTATGTGCAGTTGTATCTTCATAAGATTGTAAATATGCATGGGGTACCTATTTCGATTATATCTAATCATGGTACACAATTTTCATCTCATTTCTAGTGATGTTTTAAGAAAGGGTTGGGGACCAAGGTCAGTCTAAGTACTACTTTTCATTCGCCGATGGATAAACAAGTAGAGAGGACTATTCAAACATTAGAGGAGATGCTCCAAGCATGTGTGATTGATTATGATGACAATTGGGTTAAGCATCTACCTTTTGTAGAGTTTTCTTACAACAATAGTGATGATTCTAGCATTGGGATGACCCCTTTTGATGCATTGTATGGTAGGAGGTATAGATATTTGATCGGGTGGTTTGTACTAGGTGAAGGGGATATGTTCGGTTTGGATATAGTATATCTATCTATGAAAAAGGTAAAGGTTATTCGGTATAGGATTAGGGCTGCCTGAAGTCGCCAAACGTCCTATCTGTATGTAAGGCGTAGAGACTTGGAATTCGAGTTTGGGGGTAAGGTATTACTAAAGGTGTCTCTAATGAATAGAGTAATGTGGTGTGGTAAAAAGGGAAAGCTCAGTCCCCGATATATTGGTCCTTATGTGATTGTGAGGAGGGTTGGTAACATAGTGTATGAATTGGAGTTGCCTTCTAGGTTGAGCTCTATTCATCAAACATTTCATGTCTCTATATTGAGAAAGTGTCTTGATGATCCTTCTTTGCTGGTTCCTTTAGAAAGATTGGATATCTCGAATTCTCTGTCTTATGTTGAGGTCCAAGTCAAGATATTGGATCAGCAGGTTCATGGGTTATGGACCAAAAATGGTGTCTCGATTAATGTTCTATGGCAGAACCAGAAGGTGGAAGAGGCTACATGGGAAACAGAAGTAGACATTAAGTCCAAATATCCATATTTGTTTTCTACTCCGAATATTTGTGCGAAAGGTATATGTTCTTGATCATATATTTATTTTCTAACTTAGTTAAGGGTTAGAGTAGATCCTTGCATCTTCGTTTTCTAACTTGGTTAAAGGTTGGATTGATATTTGATAATGCAAATGAATCATGCTTATGTTTGACCTACCATGTCCGTCATTCGGGGACAAAGGATCCTAGTGGGGGAGACTTAAACAACCTGTGTTTCTGAACCTTAGAAAATGTCGAAGATTTTCTAATTTTTGGACAAGATACGACTAGGGGGTATATGTCATATGCTGGGGTATGGTTGGTAAGGCTTGTTCTTACACTGACCAATATGGCTTGGTGGGTTGGATTAGTTTTAAAAATGGGTACGACTTGGGTTGGTACGAGTTGTATGGTGATTGATGGGTCGTATGGTTGGGTTTTTCTTCACTTAATCAGAGACTTATTACATTATCTTAGATCTGAGTATGAGTTCCTCACCATGGGTCATGAGATAGGGTACGAGTCATTTTGTCCCACTCGTATGTTGGATAGTGTCAGCTACTTTAGGTTTTGTTATGGGTGCAAGTTGAGAATACTAGTCGTACCCTTGGATATAGTGAGTATTGCATTTTTGAATATTAACCAATATGCGTGTCTAAGGGGATTTAGCATATGAGTGGCATGAACTATTCATATTTGAGGGTACGATCGGTATGGTTGAGTGGTATGCATCTACGGGAATTTTATACAGTTAAGTTGGGTGTTATCTATAAATTTCCCCTCTTAACTATAATGACCCCATGACTTAGATCTCACTCGGGAGGTTATTTACCCTATAATTCTAATCTTAAAGACTTACAAACACTCTTTAATTCCCTGAGCCTCTTGGGTAAAGCAAGGCTAGGTTTTCAACTAGTGGAGTAATTTGGCGCTTGTTTGGGTGAATTTGTCCATCATCTTCATAATCTAAGGTAAGTTACTCCTCCCCCATTGTTAGTTACAACTAAAGGCACGTTTTTGAATTTTTTTCATGGCATAATCATTGTGTAGTTTTGGGTTTTCAATTATATGTTGGGGGTTTTGGTTATAAATACTTGGTTAGGGTTTTCCCATGTTTAAATTATGATTTACATGCTTTAATGGTGGTATGGACGTTTGGTTACATGGGAAGGATTAATTGGTACTTGGTTTTGGTTTTATAAATACTATGCCCCTAATGGGCTTGATAAAATACCTATAGGAATGCTTTTGCTATATTATTGGGTTTTTAACGGAACTATTACATGGTATGATTTCGTAATGAAACCCTAAATGGCATAAATAGTTTAAATGGTTTGGAATGGTTAAATTTTAAAGTATGGTGGCCATGACTATGGTTAAATTAACATCTTTATGGTGTACAAGGGAATCTCCCAAGTTAACTTGATAATGTAATCTATGGGTACATGGGAAAACCTTTATATAAAAAGATTGGTTAAGGACATTGCTTGCAAGTTCTAGTCGGTATGATGATTCCACTACTCATAGTCTTGGTTAATATAATGAAATAATGGTTTGGTTGGATAGCAATAGTTTTAATTAGAAAATAATGGTGGGGTGTGATAGCTAATCGTGAAAGAGCGATCCCAATGGAAGGACACCAGAAACTCATGTTTATCGACACGAGGGGTTTGTCATAGCGACCATATATGATACTATGAGGTACATAGGAATCTTCTAAGTACACTATACAATGTATCGTAGAGAGCGAAAGGTACTTGGGAATCCCCTAATCTTATGGTATCTCAGGTTCATGCTGATATAAGCATTGAGGACCATTCAAAGGGTTACACTGGACCCATATATCCCATGGGTAGATCTAGGATGGTTAACCTGCACATACCAGGTTAATTGTTTTAAAGGCATGCTAGACCCGATTCCCTTTTCTAGCATGGTTATATATGTATGTGTGTGTGTAGTTTGTATCCATATGGTTGATTTACTTGATTTTACTTAATGATATTATTTTATCCTTATCCTGAGTAATTGCTAGCATTCACCCGCTAACCCATCCTTGGGTGGCTATTTCCCCATACAATGAAGAATCGGCTATACTATTCCTCCTACTTAGTGATCGGAGGCATGTCCCAACCAAATAATGGCTTTCTTTTGGTTAGAGGCTTTTGTGGGACTACCATGGGTTGGTATGGCCAAGATCAGTAGTGGTGTCATCCTTAGTATTTCCATTTGTATTGGGGTTGATACTGGTTGACTAAATTTCTCACTGTTTTATCTTTTAATATTATGTTATGGATAGGAACTTGGTTATTGTTATTTTGGCTTATAATTTTAGTTTGGTTATGGTTATCGGTTGGGTTTGGGACGGTTAAGGTTGTTTGGGTCAGTCTCATTCCTAGACCTTTCCCAGCATCTAAATTTGTATATTTACACTCTATCTTGTTATGTGTTCAGAATTCATCTGACTCAGGGTATATGTTGGACGGTTGGGTTGGGTATCAGTGATGGCCTCCCGTCCCTGTTGGACTTGAGATGCCCATTACAACAAGGCTTTTGATTAATTCATGTTAGATTCGGAGGTTATGATAGATTTGGAGTATTAATACCTACCCATCTTCAGGTTTGGTTTGGGTAGTTAAGACCGAGCAGTTCAGCCTTGATGTTGAGATTTCAGCTTGGAGTTGTAAAGCTTTACTGCAGCCTTTATTTTAGATTTTCTCTGTTTGGAACTCATTTATAGGTTGGATGAGCCTACTCCATGGTTAACTATTCGGTGTTTATGTCTTCTGTTGGATTATTAATAATAAGTGCTCAAATGGTAGCCCATGAAGTCATTATTGGTTCTTTCAGCTTACACCACGAGTCATCAGTCTTTGCTGTAAATTTTGGATGATATTCTCAGTAGAGGTAGTATGATTGAGTTGGATTTAGTATTGTTTCATTCTTAGTTTATGGGACATCCTAGAGCAGATCATTAAATTATGAGTAGTTAGGCCTTGACCTTTTTGATTTCAATCATGGTTGCCATTCAAACTAGTTGTAGTATTGTCATAGATTGTATCCCATGATTATCTCCATGTGTGTTCCCAGATAACGCCTTATGAGTTATTCTTATATTTGCGATATAGACCTTTTGCAAATCAGCTTCAGTTCTATGCTTCCTCAGTGATGAAATTATGTAGACAAAACTCATGTGATTCCCTTCTGGTTGTGTAATAGCAATATAGATTGTCAAAAAAGGCTATATTTGGATTTGTAGTCGGTTGTAGTACTCATGCATTGGGTTGGTTTGGATTCGATGAGCATTTGTTAATTTTTATGAGTATTGAGATAGTATCAATGTGCCATGGTTCAGATTTGTGTGCATCAACCTTTTCGGTTCAGTTGGAGGCTAGTAGGGGGTTGAAGTTGAGTTTTGACTGTTTGGAAGTGAAGCGAGAGAGTTGGTTGAAAAAAGGATACCTGTGGTAAAATACCTCGATAGTGTTCTCTTTACGGAGGTTATGTGGTAAGTCATGCTCGGAGCATGCGGGCCCAGTACCTTATCCTTTCAAACTTTTAAGGTTATTCTATTCGTTAACTTTCGGGGATGAAAGACCTTTTAGTAATGAATATTGCAATGACTCTCTAGGTCATTTTTCATATCTCCGCTTATATTTGTCATTAGAGCTTTCCATTAGCTGGCCCAAGTTATATATGACATCCTATGATGGATATTTTGGTTACCAGGTAGTTAGTTTGGATTTTAGAGCCAATTCCCTGTTTAGAAGTCCTTGTTGGTTCCAAATGGCCCATCGGGCAAAAACATCAGCCCAATAATCTTGAATGCAAATTTTGACTACACTAACAGCTCTGAAATATCAATTATAGGCTAGGTAGACCTTTGGTTCGGGTCCCAATGCACCCAAGCTCATTTCGATCGATCGGTCAGAAAGTTGCAAAATTAGAATTATGGGTGTGGGACACATATTTAGTCGAAACAACATTAGATGGAAACTTTGACTTTTCCATCGCGTTCGAAGCGTCAAATTTAGGGTGATTACATAGTTCATTTACGTAAATAGAATTCCAAATGAATCTCAAGGCCTTAGCGGAAAATTGGAAAATTTCTAAGTTTCAACAGATATCTGGTGCTGGTGAGGATGTTGTGATCGGACAAGGAAGGATGGAGATTGCCATGCTTGCTCCTGCAATCTGTGTGCAATTGCAACCCATAGATGTGTGATAGCAAACCGTGGATACCTGAAGGGGATATAAAGGACCCCTTAGGTTGCATTTTGGCTCATTTCCACCAATTGTTGAAGCCCAAGAACTTTAAAAAGAGTGTGCTAACTCAAAATTGAGTCTTGTGGTGTCTTGGGATCTTGATTTACATCTATTATAGTGAATATCTTTGGATTTACGTTAAGATTTCATCACTTTTTGATGAATTTCTTGGTTCTTACTAAAAACCCCAAATAGCTTGAGGGCTTAATTATAGCCCCAAATTATCTTAGTTTTCACCCATTTCTTGAGGGTTATGATTGTTTGATGATGTATGAGCATTGGATTGATCCCAAAAATATGATTTTCATAAGTGGGGCTTACTTAGGGTTTATTGTGTTATTTTTAAACCCGAAGTACAATGGTGCAATATGGGTATCGTTATTCTCATGTTGATGAGTAGATTAGGATTTTAATAGTGTGATAGCATTTTGGATTATGAGGTGAAGATGGACGTTTGATGAATGATCTAAGGATTTGCAGTTTGACTTTGAGGTAGGCTTCTGTCTACTCTTCTATGTAAGATGATAAGTGTTATATATTGCCTGTGAATGTGAATGATAAGTTTGATTATTGGTAAAATGACTTAGTATTGAATATTCAAATTTGGGGATTAGCTTAAGGTTTTGACTAGTATGTTGAAATGCTTGATACCCTTTTAAGTTATATTGCCTTCTCCCTAGAATGAGTTAATTCATAGAATGCATTTGATATGATGCTAGGTTTGGGATGTTGTTTTAGCATCGAAAATATGGTTGGTATAGTTAACTTGACATAGTTTATTGTTGTGAGATTGAAACCATAAATTTAGGTGGAGCTGACTTAATGTCCCATGTTTTAGATGAAGTTTCTATCTTAGGTTTGGCTATGACTTACTATAATCAAGAAGTTAAACCAGACAGCTTAGCCTAGTTTGGGGTATAAATTATCAAAATATGGACATTAAGGATTACAACTGGGTTCTTCCGTTCCACCTTAGGCCAAGACTTGTATTAGTCCATGTGGATTCATTGGAGGATGTTAAGGATAGTTAAGCCTAGTAAGCCATTAGTATAAGGTTACTTTACAACTTGGTGAGCCATGATGTATTTTCCCCAGATAATGATTAATGTCTTATGGCCATGATATTCTTTGTAGAAGTGACATTGGGCCTTGAGAGATGTTATCTCCTCTTAAAAGTAATAATGGGCCTTTAGAGATGTTATTTCCTCTTCGAAGTGATATTGGGCCTTTGGAGATGTTATCTCCTCTAAGAAGTGATAACGGGCCTTTAGAGATTTTATTTCCTATTAGAAGTGATATTGGGCCTTTAGAGATATTATTCCTCATAGATTTGCTATTTGGCCTATATAGATGTTATTCTTCATAGACATGATATTTTGCATATGGAGATGATATTTCCTCATAGTTATAATATGCATGACCTGTAGATATGAGATGCCTCCTAGATGTGAGATGTGCATTGATATGCTATGCCTCCTGGACGTGAGATGCCTCTTAGATATGAGATGCTTATTGATATGTTATCCCTCGTAGATGTGACATACTTATTCATATGCTATGCCTCCGAGCTGTGAGATAATTATAGATATGCCCTATGGATTCTGGCGATGTCAGTCCTCATAAATATGTTTCAGATATGACGTATATATACGATTATCGATATGGGTTTCAGATATGTATATTGTCCAAAGGCCGTGATTATGATGTTATAATTATTTTAGATACATTGTTGGGCCCAAGGTCAGGTTATCTTATGAGTTGACTAACCAGGAAGTGTTTATCCTTATAAAGGATATGATTATATTTTATTGATATATTAATGCTTATGGTTCCATTGTATAAATACTGGTGATGGCATGCATAGATTCGATACATTGATGATCATTCCATTGATGATTGATATGATTCTAATTAGATTATAATCTTATTACCATTGTCACTAACTAAGGGTTAAAGCCCATTTTCTATCTTTAAATGGAATTCTTCATATTAATAAATGCTTGTTGTAATGATTAACTTTTATGTAAACAGGTTAATAATGATGTTTCAAAGACTTGATCGAGATAAGTTCTGGTCTATGACTTGTTACTACTAATTACCCCGATTATGAGAAATTCTAATCCTGTCTATAATTTTATAATGATTTAGTCTCAAAGTTCACTCCGGGCAACAAACTTACGAATTTACACCCTTTTAGCCACGACTTAAGTCCGTGCACCTACTATATATCTAAATACATATTTCTTCGGTATGGGATGGAGGATGTGACACCTCAAAAATCCAAGTCATTGTTAGAACCATGCTTTAAGTTTAAGAAAGAACAAACCTTATGTTTAGATAGTTTTATTAGTGATTTAAATGCATATTAAGGTCAATTAGCTCCTAGATTATAGGCAACTAAAAACATCCCTTAGCAATTAAGTTTTGGTGATGAATATAACTATAGTCATCATCAAATGAGCATAACTTTTGGTGTACTTAGAATATTTTATCTCAATACACACCAACAGATAGATAATTGAATTATCTTTCCAACAATAACAATTTTGCCTCAATCCAATATTGGAGTGAAAAGTTATGGCAAAAATACTGAAGCACTGTCAAAGTTACCTAGAGTACAACTTGTAATGTCTCATTAAGGGTTGTTAGGAGGGAGTCATAATCTGGAAAGTAGAGGCTGAAAATGGGTTTTTGACAACGACTCAAGCCACGAACCATAGCCAGACCTTATGACTCGTGACCCAAGTTGTTGGGATGGCTTCCAAATGATTTCTAAGGGGGGGTTTGATTCTTTTCCAACTCTTTTAACCCAAAAACTACGTTGCTTCACCCCCTCCCCCAAACAATAGTTATTAAGAACAAATATTATCTTAACCTATCATAACTCAAAATCATTCATCACAGATCAAAAAGAGGTGATTCTTTTTTCCCCAAATCCAACTAGGGTTCTTCAAGTTCAAGTTCAACCCTAAGAAATTTATCCAAGGCTTTTACATTCAAGTATGTGGGGTATTCCTCAATGAGTTCTTTCTACCCATTGAGTCCCAAAAATCCCTTTTTTCAGGTATGAAATTTTATCCTCTTTCATAAAAATATTAATGTTAATCATGAACTTAAACCATGTATTCTAAGTAGTTTTAAATTCAAGACATGCCAATAAGTTTCCCTATGTGAATTATGTACTTTATTCTTTAAATTTAAATCGCCCATATCATGTTCAGTTGAATCCATGTTAACATACCAATTCATGAATTAAACCTTGTGATCATGTTATCCTCATAAGTTTAACATAGTCCCATACTCAAAATCAAGGATTCCAACAATTAGGGATATATTTTGTGTTTTGGTTCTCTGAATCAGGAATTCCCCTATTGTATTTTTAAATGATATTTTAGTATTTAAAGTGTTATTAAGTGTTGGAGTGTTATGAACACTGGATACCTATTTGTTTGCACATGTTTCAGATTTTCAAGTTACAAGTTATTCAGACCATGTTTATTTCATTACATTCAGATTATAAATGCACCGCGATTTTTCAAATACCATATTGATCAAATAAGTGATCATTGCATATACTATTATGTGTTTCCTATGTCATTTCAGTTAGGAGTACATCTTAGAACCAAGTGAACACAGGGATGACGGCTCCCGCATCAACTTAGGTGGAGTCGTTTGTAGCAGTTCCTAAGTTCCATGACAACATAGCTATCGTAGGTCAAGAGGGGTCACCCATAATTTTAGGCCTGGCTGTATATTCCTACAGGATATTAGCCTTGTGGATCCACAATATCAATGTTAGTACCCATGGCAAGGTATTGACACCCTTCCAACTGGGGTTACAGGTTGGACCCGATTTAGCTCAGATTGGGGCATGTCGGTTAAATATTACAAGTTCATGCATTCATGCTCAGTACGGTTTTGCAACATATTTAACTTTAATTTGAGAATTTCATATGGCATTCATGTTTCTATCGCTTCTCAGCTTATATAAATATTTTTAGCTCATGATTTAGAAATTTTACTATCTTACAGCCTTTATGTATAACCATGATTTAAATGCAGATTTCAGTAAATAACTTATGTCCTCAGTTCTAAAGCATATATTAAGTATTTCCATGATTTATGACACGTCTCACAAACTCAGTACATTCCAAAGTACTAGCCACATATATGTGTTTATGGCTATATTATTTCATAATGAAGGTACAGAGATGGACCACACACTAGAGTCAGAGAGTTCTCAACATTCAGCCAGCAGGTGCTGAGTTTTGTTATTTTGGTGACTCCAGTCAGTTGCAGTTTGTGTGTTATTTCCATTACTCTTATGTATTTATTAGGGATAGATAGGGGTCTCATCTCGACTAGCAAAAGTTAGTATAGTAGAGGCTTTATAGATGGCCCGCCAAAGTCAGTATTTGTAATTTAAGTTTCTCTCTCTCAGATTTTAGTATTGTAAACTTTAATCAGTTATGTATTGAAACATCTTATTTTATGTTGATTAACTTCCCTCAGTTATTTAGCTTTTATAAACATATAAATCAAGTGATCAAGTATCATGCTAGTACATAGGTTATCTTGGGATTACCTATGGTTCTAAGCACATTGTTATGACTAGGGGGTAGTCTCAAGTCATGATAGAGGAAGATGCTGTATTGATGATATAAATTCTAGGTAAACTCAATGATATTTATATTATTCATGTTATGTATATATGTTTATTGATAATACAACATTGATAATGAATAATGAATAATGGAAATATACTCTTATCTTCCTTTTTCTTCATGATTAGTTACTTTAGTCCTTAGAGGGCTGTTATTTACTTTAGCCCTAATGGGGATTGTTCTTTACATTAGCTCTCATGGGTCTTGCTCTTTATTATTCACATTGATTTAGATATTATAATGATGTGATGATACCCGACAAGGTCGGAGGATTTTATGATGATGCACTGATACTTGGCAAAGCCATAGGTTGTTTATGATGATGTATTGATACCCGACAAGGCTGAATGATGATTGTATTAATATGTCTATGTCTACATCTACCAAATTAAGTCTGGCTATCCCTATGTATGGCAAATATATATATATATATATATATATATATATATATATATATATATATGGCATGGTCAAAGGATAATTACGATGGTTATGATGATAGTTATGAAGGTAATGGTTACGATGATGATATCAAGATATTAATTAAACTCACCGGTTATGGTATTATGGGTTCTATTACATTCGTCCTTGCACACGCATTGCCTATCACCAATATGCACCAATATTTATTAGCTCATATGGGGGTTTCATAGGTATGGATAATGACTATTCCTTGTGGTGTGTTGTATGAAAATTAAACATTCTGAGCTTGGGATGGTGAAGATTTTATAAGCTCGATTAGGTATTTGGTTGTCTGAACTAGACGGTTACTCGCATTGTTATTGACATTATTATTATCATTGTTATGGCAAGTTTATCATATATTGGTCATTGATTTGGTATCAATACTTGAGTTATGGTTCCAAACTCTTTTATCTTACGATTACATTATCATGCATGATCGTCTGATCGCTTTATATATGGATTAGAGTTATGTGTATTCTAGTACTAGCTCCTGCTATAACTATTAGGTCTTTGATAGCAATTCTAGTGACTTAGGTTATAGTCTAAGTAAACCTTGGTTATGTGCTCTAATTATATAAAGAGAGAGAGAGAGAGAGAGAGAGAGACTTAGCTATATGTTGCTATGGTATTATCGTATAGCACTTTTTTCCTTCATTTACTCAAATTATATACTTATTCCTCGGCCTTGTATACTTATGTTTGTCTTTTTTCCACTCTTACTTACATATTGGCCAGTGATATACGATATAGTGTTGAGATTCCTAAGTATGGACGGAATAGGATGGTGCATTCTTACTACTTCTTTAGTCTTAATATGTTAGTATCTTGACCATGAAATGGAAATTTTATCCATATTATCTAATTGATTGTTTTATATGGTTGCTAGACATATGGGTGTAGTTTCCTATTTTATTTATATGTTATATATATTTGTTTTGTCTTTGCATCTTATTCAGAAGTTGCCTATTGAGTACCACGTGTTTAGTACTCATACTACTTTTCTACAGATTACAAATCATGGTACAGGTTATTCTCGTTGATGGGTGCATCGTGTGAAGAAACCATGGTTTAGGGACCTAAAGTGAAATCCTTATGTTTGGAGTACTACTTATCTCTCTCTTATGTATTAGACAAGTATCAATGTTGTATTCGAAGATAAGTTATTTCAGTGTATTGATTTATATGTCACTTTTAAATCTTATTATAGAATCTATTCTACTGATACCACAAAGTTTTGGGACTACATTATGTATTTGATCTATTATTGCATCTTTTTTGCATTCTTTCCTTTATCTATTTGGGTAGTCCGTTACTAGTTATTCCAGACTATGGCTATGGCTTGCCTACTGTTGGGTTATAGTAGGTGCCATCATGTAACGCCCAGAATATGATACCCAAAATTCTACACGATGCTTATAACCCCGAAGGACCATAAGCTAACCCGTGACTGATATTTGTACCCGTATATTGGATAAAATACTCTATATTTTGGAAATATGAATAAAAAGGCCATAAGTTCCAATACTGAACATGATCTGAATGATATAACATCTGTGTGGCGTAATAGAATACCGAAAAACAAAACTGAACATACTAAATTCTGAAACATGATAGTCTAGAAAGCCTCTAACTGACTGAACTGACTGAATAAGAAGTTGATGGGACATGTCACGAACTAACTACAACTAATAAATTGATTAATGAGATAATAGGGAAATAATCATGTCCTCAAAATATGAGGACTTACTTCTAACTCTATCTGTAGATATCTAGAATCTACTGGTACTTTGGAGCTCGTGTCTCTAAACCTATGGTATAAGACACTATATTACAAATGCGTCAGTACTTTGAAAGTACTGGTACGGATATGAGGTAGGTTGAGTGCATGGGGTTCATATGCATAAACAATAATAATAACTGACTAATTATCATGAGTGCGAGAATACATGCATGAGACATAACAACTTACACTAATACTGCGATAACATAATTACTGAATCTGAATATAACTGATAAAATGAGTAAATGTATCTGATATTCCTGAATCTGATGGAACTATCTGAGCTTTGTACTGTATCTGAGTTGATTGTATCTGAAGAACTATCTGAGTTCTATTACTCAGACTGATTGACTATATCTGATAGTTATGATTTTGTAACATGAAACTTTTGGAAGTAGTTATCTAACCGACATGCCCATGATACGCCATTATGGCTTAGTTGGGGTTCAATATGTAACCCAATTGGAAGGGTGTCAATATAGTGCCACCGGTAAGAACAAACTGTGGGCAACCCTCATCTAATAGTTTCCCCTATACGAGAATGGTGGGGACCTTATCTGACAGTGCTTATCCACCCCTTCAACCCTCATCGAACGGTGTTGATTTCTCAACCTATACTGGCTACATAGTTTTAGAACGCAAGGATGACTTCTAATAATCACACCTTCATCTGATAGTGTATGTTCCCATCCTTTGGTTCACTCGGTGCTAATTCCTACTCCCACCTAAATAGACTTTGAATATGATTTACTGACCTAAACATAGGCTGAGTAACTGAATTCTGTTGACTGATGAAATACTACTGATATCTAACAACTAACTGAGTTCATGAGATCGTGGATATTTCTTGATTCATAAGACTGTCTAAAGTCTAAGGATCATAGCTTAACTGAGAGTATCATGAAAACATGACATGGCTCTAGGCACACAGCTAATGTTTCGGGTACGAGTACCCCTAGGACTCGATGGAAGGAAACTGACCAAGCATAACTTACTTGAACATATAACTAACATCATAATCCATAATACATTTATAGAAGCATTTCATCAAAACATGTGATAGGCATAACTTATACATACATGGGGATTTCATGGTATCATGCTAGTTAGGCACTTTTCCTTCATCTAGGTATTTAATGAAACATATCATAAGCATGGTACATGTAAGCATCATTGTACAATAATTAAACATGATGGTTCAATTCTAATTTCATCATTCAAGGGTTTAATAATAGGTTTGCATGAATCTATATCTATAATAATGTAGCCCACATAAAATTTATCACCCAACATGGAGTAGAATTCAATTTCTCATTATCCACATGAACAAGGGCAGCCCAATGAAGAAATTTGTAAGAAAATCCATAAACTTGAATTTAGAAAATGGATTCTTGGGCTTCATTGGCGAAAATATTCCATGAATGAATACTATGCATACCTTAGTTCGTGATTTTGTAAAGATTAATGGTGAAACTTTCTTGAAATTGGATCTTCTATGAAAACTCTAGCTTGTTCTTGAGAGAGACTTGAGAGAAACTAGTATATTTTGGGTGACAAGTGGATGAATCACGTGTTAAAGGGTTAAATTGGGGTGGGAAGTTGACCCTTTTAACCCGGGACGCATCATTTAATTTCAGCAAAAATTTTTTGAATTGGACCCTTGGCGCGACGTGGTGCTATCGCATTGTGTCACTGGATTTTGACAATTAGGAAATTGAGGGATGGAGCGATGCGGGGTCATCGCGTTACCACTTCCTTTGTGATCTGGAGCTTTGGCGTGACACGGGGGAAATCGCGCTTAGACACTAGAAAATCAACAATTCTAAATTTAGGCCCTGCCGTGATGCGCCATAATCGCGGACCCGTACTAGAATTTTATACATGCTATTTCCTCTTATGGTGTGGCGCGCCACTGACTAATATGGCGCTATTTTATGACAGGAACTTGAAATATTCGTAAATTCTGACCCAGTTATCAGATTTGGATGAATTTTATATAGATGTAAAGCGTATTGAATTTCCCACACAACATAAAATGAAAAATCATGAAAATTCCTTGTGGAATAACGATTATTCAATTGAGAAGATAATAATAAACTTGCCTATGATGAAATCAGCTAGGAAAAAGCATGGGGTATTATAACATCTCCCCCTTGAGAACATTCATCCTCGAATGAGACCGATTGCGAGGGGAGAGAGGACAACCGATGTACATACTGAACATGGATAACTGGAACATGATTGACATGACTAACAAGCTAAACATATGATACTGAACATGCATATCTGATGCATTTGTAATTGATTTATGAATACATGACTGAGTGTTCTGAATAACTAGGTTTCTCACAATGACAATGCATTTATGATGCATAATTACATAACTGAACTGTTACACGAGTGCAAGACTGAATATTCAATGGTACTTGATACCAAGTTCATAATGGGAACATGAGTCTAAAACTACATACCAAGTTTGTGATAAACACTGAACATGAAACTGAGTAAGCTTGAGGAGAATTGCTACCTTGAGCTTGATCTGAGTTGGCGAAGAAGAGGTGAGGATACTTGGTACGCATGTATGCCTCTGTTTCCCAATAGGCTCCCTCGACAGACTGATTTCACCAAAGAACCTTAACTAGAGGTAATTCTTTTTTCCTCAATCTATGATTCTGATAGTGTAAGATTTCTACTGGAATCTCTTTATAAGTGAGAGTGTTCTAAGCATCATTGATCTGAATAGATACTACAACTGATGGGTCACCTATGTACTTCTTGAGCAAAGAGACATGAAAGACTGGATGAACTGAGGCTAGATCTAAGGTCAATTCAATCTCATAGGCTACCTTCACAAAGCGACTGAGAATTTTGAAGGGACCAACATAGAAGGTACTGAGCTTTCCCTTCTTGCTGAATATCTTCACTCCGTTCATAGGAGAGATCTTTAGATAGACATGATCCCTAATCTCAAACTCAAGATCTTTTCTATGAACATATGCATAAGACTTTGGCTTTGAGCAGCCTGGAGTCTTTCTCTAATCATCTGGACTTTTTCTAAGGCATCGAATACCAAGTCAGGACCTATAACTAAAACCTCACTAACTTTGAACAAACCAATTGGAGATCTACATCTCCTACCATAGAGAGCTTCAAATGGAACTATCTGAATACTATAATGATAGTTTTTGTTGTATTCAAACTCAATCAAAGGTTAGTGGTCATCCCAACTACCCTTAAAATTGATTGTACACGCCCTTAATATATCTTCTAATGTCTAAATTGTCCTTTCTGCTTGACCATCTACTTAAGGTTGAAAGGTTGTTCTAAGATGAACTTGGGTACCAAGACTCTTTTGGAATGCTTTCCAAAAATGAGAGGTGAACTGTGTACCTCTGTCTGAGATAATAGACAATTTTACACTATGCAATTTGACCAACTCCTGGATGTATAGTTTCGTGTAATCCTTGGCTGAATAAAGGTATGAACTGGAGGAAAATGAGCTAATTTGGTCATTCTATCTACAATGACCCATACTAAATCATGCTGATGACGAGTTCAAGGCAAACCCGTCATGAAGTCCATGTTCACAACTTCCCACTTCCAAGTAGGAATACTAAACTCTTGCATGGACCCACTAGCAATCTGATGCTTTATCTTAACCTACTGACATGTAGAGCACTTGGCAACACACTCTACAATGTCTTTCTTCATTCCACTCCACCAATAAATTTCCCACAAGTTGCAGTACATCTTTGTGGCCCCTGGATGAATAGAGTAGCACGCACAATGCTCTTATGTAAGAATTTTCTGCCTTATCTATACATGGAACATAGAGAAGTCCCTGACAACACATAAAACCATCTCCCCGTTGGGAGAAAACCTCTATTTTTTTATCCTGAACTGACTCTTTCAACTTGACAAGGTTGGGATCTCTATCTTTCTTTTCTTTCACCTCAAAAACTAGAGATGATTTTGAACTACTCCGAACCCATATATCACCCTTATCTGTATCGACTAAGTGAACGCCTAGTCTGGAAAGCTAATGGACTTCCTGAGGTAACTTCTTCTTACTATCCTCAACATAAGAAACACTACCCATGCATAGCCTACTAAGAGCGTCGTCCACTACGTTGGCCTTGAATCGATGATAAAAGACACTCATGTCATAATCTTTCAAGAGCTCTAACCACCTTCTTTGACAAAGATTGAGATATTTTTTAGAAAAGAAATACTAAATAAACTTATGATCTATGAAGAAATCTACATAAACTCCAAGAGATAATGCCTCCAAATCTTTAAGGCAAAGACTACAGTTGCTAACTCAAGATCATAAGTAGGATAATTCCTCTCATGGGGTTTACGTTATCTGAAGGTGTAGGCTATGACCTTACCATGATACATGAGGACACAAACTAGACCCACTCTAGAGCATCATAATACACTACGAACCCATCTGAACCATCTGGGAGAGCTAAGACTGGAGCTGCGGTGAGTCAAGTATTCAACTCATAAAACTCTTCTCACAAGTATCTAACCACTGAAACTTGAATTTTTTCTGAGTCAATCTAGACATAAGGAATACAATAGTAGAAACTCACTCAACAGACCATCTGTAATAGCCAGCCAAACCCAAGAAACTCCTAATATTTAATGTATAGATAGGGCGAGGCCAATTTCTTACTGCTTTGGTCTTTTGAGGATCTACTCTAATGTCATCACCAAAAATAATGTGACCAAGAAATGCTACTGACCTTAGCCAAAACTCACACTTACTGAATTTGTTAAATAGCTGATGATCTCTGAGAGTCTGAAGTACTGTCCTGAGATGGTCTGCATGATCGCACTGACTGTGGGAATAGACTAGGATATCATCTATGAAGACTATGATAAACATAAACAAGTACCGCTTGAACACATGGTTTATTAAGTACATAAAAGCGGTTGGGGCATTGGTAAGACAAAATAACATAACTACAAATTTGAAGTGACCATATCGAGTATGGAAAACTATTTTGGGACTGTCATAATCTCTGACTCTAAGCTGATGATAGCCTGATCTGAGGTCTAACTTAGTGAAATAACTAGCATCCTAAAATTTGTCTAATAAGTCATCGATTCTGGGACAAGGATACTTGTTCTTGATCATGATATTATTGAGTTGACCGTAGTTTACACACATCCTAAGGGAACTATCTTTCTTAAACACAAATAATACTGGATCACCCCATGGAGAAATGTTGGGCCTGATGAATCCCTTATCTAAGAGATCCTTTAATTGTTCTTTTATTTCTCTTAGTTCTTTTGGTGCCATTCCATATGGTAGAATAGATATAGGTTGAGTATCTGGAAGAAGATCAATGTCGATGTATATTTCCCTTTTGGGAGGAATTCTTGGAAGATCTTTGGAAAAGACATTGAAATATTCACCTACAACTTAAACTAATTCAAGGATGGGAGTTTCAGAACTAGTGTCCTTAACTCAAACAAGATGATAGACACATCCTTTAGATATCATTTTCCGTGCCTAAAGGTAGGAAACAAGCTGACCTCTGAACGCTGAAGTACTACCCTTCCACTCAAGGATGGGTTCATTTGGAAACTAAAACTAGACTATTCTGTTTCTATAGTCGACTGTAGCATAGCAGTAATAAAGCCAATCCATGCCGAGAATGACATAAAAATTAGTCATCTCTAATTCGACTAAGTTTGCTGAAGTAACTTTCTGAAATATCATAACTGGGAAGCTCCTGTATACCTATCGGGCTATGATAGTTTTACCCACTGGGGTCGAGACTGAAAAGGCCTCTGTTAGGATTTTGGGACTGATTCCAAAATCACCTACTATATAGGGAGTATCAAAAGACAAAGAAGCTCCTATATCTAGCAAAGTGTAAACATGATCATGAAAGATTTAAAACATACCAGTAACTATATCAAAAGAATTTTCCTAATCCTTTTGGGAATGAAGAGAATAGAGATGATTTAGGCATTTCCCACTAGTAGAACTAGAGGTGGCACCTTGCTGATTCGGGTAATCGAATTGAGCTAAGGTACGGAGATGACTTTGATAACCTAACTAAGGGCAGTCTCTGACTCTGTGGCCTGGCTTGCCACAACTAAAATAGACATCGCTACCAGCTCTGCAAGCACCTTGTGGTTCTTATCATAAGTCTAACAAAGGGGATTAGTTCGGGCATTTCTAACACTTCCCTGAGACCTAGAGCCTAGTGCTCTATCTCTGTTACCTTCCCTGAACTTAGGAATTAGAGCACTATCTAAAGAAGAGTTTGGAAATAATGACTTAGGATGAAAATGGGAATGGTTTATTCCTTCTGATTTAGGCTGAGCAAAGTTGAAACTACCTATCTTCGCACCCTTATTCTGCTTCTCTCTCTACTTAATCTTCTTTTCCTCTTTCTGTTAATCATGAGTCATAAGCCTGGCTAAAGTCATGTCACTGTTCAGCATGGTAGGTCTGCACTCATTTACCATGCTATCATTTACCCCTAAAGCAAACTTAACCATCTTGGTTCTGCTATTTACAACCACATGAGGGGCATATCTGGATAATTGAGTAAACTTAAGAGAATACTCTTTCACCATTATACTACCCTGCCTTAGGTTAATGAATTCTAGAACCTTAGCCTCTCTAAGATCTTAGGGAAAGAATCTGTCTAAGAATATAGTGACAAACTCCTCCCACTCTATAGGACCTGTATCATCTGACCTCTCTGACTTTCATTGTTTGAACTAAGTATGAACCACATCCTGCAACTAATATGCAGCTAGATCATCACTTTCAACAGTAGTCACCCCATGATGTTTGTCACCTTCTGAACCTGATCAATGAATTCCTGAGGGGCCTCATCTACCTTAGACCTGAGAAAGGACGGAGGATTCATTCAAGTAAAGTCTTGAATACTAGATGTGAATGTTGTCCACTGGTTGGTCGAAACAACTACTAGCCATTCATTTGGCAAGGCAACTGAGTGAGCAAGAGTAGTGAATGCCGCCCTAAACTCTATATAAGAAACATGATTGCCCAAAGAAAATAAAGGCTAGAGAGCTGACTAATTTTCATTTCTTCTTTTAGGAGGCATGTTCTGTAGAAAAAATGGTAAAATAGATTAGATTGAGAGATTTACTTGTAACTGTGCTCACTGGCACGACATGAATACCGAAAGAAGGGAAACTGTTCCTAAAATATTTGATAGTCTCTTTTACATAAATGTGGTGTGCAACACACTCATGTACAAGACTCTACTAGATGTAACTTTCAGACTTTCTATGGCTCTATTGAACTTTAGGATCTGATACAAAGTTTATAAAGCCCCAAATCTAGAACCCAAAATGCTACAAGGTGCTCATAAATCCAAAGGACCATAGGCTGACCCATGACTGATATTTGTACCTGTATACTCTATAAAATACATTATAATGTGGAAACATCCACTGAAAGGCCATAAGGTTCAATATTGAATATGATCTAAATGATATAACATTTGTGTGGGGTAATAAAATACCTAAAACAAAACTAAACATACTAAAGTCTGAAACATGATAGTCTAGAAAGCCTCTAACTGACTGAACTGTTTAAATAAGGAGTTGATGGGACATATCCCAAACTAACAAGAACTAATAAACTGATTAATGAGATAATAGGAAAATAATCATTCCCTCGAAAGAGGAGGACTCACTTCTAACTCTGTCTGTGGATATCTTGAATTTTCTATTGATTTGGAGCTGGTATCTCTAAACCTATGGTATAAGACACCATAGCACAAATGCGTCACTACTTTAAAAGTATTGGTATGCATGTGAGATAGGCTGTATGCATAGGGTTCATATGCTGAACAATAGTGATAACTGACTAACTATCATGAGCATGAGAATATATGCATGAGACATAACAACTAACACTAATACTATGATAACATGATAACTGAATCTGAATATAACTGATAACATAAGTGACTGTATTTGACAGTCCTAAATATGATGGAACTATCTGAGTTTCATACTGTATCTGAGTTGACTATATTTGATAGTCTTAAAATCTAAATAACTATTTGAGTTTTATTACTAAGACTGATTAACTATATCTGACTGTCCTGATTTTGTAACATAAAACTTTGGGAAGTAGTCGTATACTTGATATGCCCTGATACGCCATTATGGCTAAGTTGGGGTCCAATCTATAACCCCAACTGGAAGGGTGTCAATATTGCACCACCGGTAAGGACAAACTGTGGGTAGCCTTATTTGATAGTGTACCCTATACAAGAATGGTGGGGCCCTTATCTGACAGTCTTATCCACCTCATCAACCCTTATAGGACGATATTGATATCTCAACCTATGCTGGCTACATATTTCTGGAATGCAAGGATGACTTCTAACAATCACACCCTCATCTGATAGTGTGTGTTCCTATTCTTTGGTTCACTTGGTGCTAATTCCTACTCCCATCTAAATAGACTCTGAACATGATTTACTGAAAAGAACATGGGCTGAGTTACTAAATTTCGTTGACTGACAAAATACTACAGATATCTTACAACTGACTTAGTTAATGAGATCATGGAGATTTCCTAAGTCATAAGACTGTCTGAAGTCTAAGGATCATAGCTTGACTGAGAGTATTGTGAAACCATGATATAGATCTATGCACATAGCTAATGCTTCGGGTACGAGTACCTCTAGGACTCGATGAAAGGAAACTGACCAAGCATAACTTACTTGAACATATAACTAACATCATAATCCATAATACATTTATAGAAGCATTTGATCAAAAAATGTGATATGAATAATTTGTACATACATGGGGATTTCATGGTATCATGCTAGTTTGGCACTTTTTCTTCATCTAGGCATGTAATCAAACATTTCATAGGCATGGTACAAGTAAACATCATTGCACAATAATTAAACATCATGGTTCAATTCTAATTTCATCATTCAAGGGTTTAATCATTAGTTTTAATGAATCTATATCTATAATAATGTAACTCACATAGAATTTATCACCCAACATGGAGTAGAATTAAATTTCTCATTATCCACATGAACTAGCGCAGCCCAATCATAAATTTCATAAGAAAATCTGTAAACTTGAATTTAGAAAAGGGATTTTTGGGATTCATGGATGAAGGAGTCCATGCATGAACACTATGCATACCTTAGTTCGTGATTTTATGAAGATTGACGGTGAAACTTTCTTGAAATTGGATATTCTATGAAAACTCTAGCTCATTCTTGAGTGAAACTAGTATATTTTGGGTGACAAGTAGCTGAATCACGTGATACAAGGATTAAATAGGGGTGGGAAAATGGCTCGTTTAACCCTAGATGCATCATTTAATTTCTGTAAAATTTTCTCGAATCGGACCCTTGGCGCGACGCACCACTATCGCGCCGTGTCACTAGATTTTGACAATTGGGAAATTAAGGAATGGAACGATGTGAGGCCATCACATTTTCACTTTCTTTGTGACCTAAAACTTTGGAGCGTCGCATGGGAAATCATGTTAAGACACTTGAAAACAAACAATTTTGAATATAGGCCCTAGCGCGACGCACCATAATCACGGACCCTTACTAGAATTTGCCAAATGTTATTTGCCAAAGCACTTGGATGCATCCCAAGCGATATTTAAGCTAAAACCCTTTCTCTTTAGGGATATCTTAGATCATAATTTATTTTTGAATTCTAAACTTAAAAACCTAATTAGACAAGTGTGTAATTAACTTTAAAGGCAAAATTTCTTAGGATTTTTGTGAAGAATGAATGCTTTGGATAATACTTATGGTATATCTCTCTTTACTTTTTTCATGAGTAGCTAAGTAATTTAGTATTGGGAATATGTTGAACTAGAGTGAAATTTGTGTGTGGGTGTTGTTGTGTTTCCATGATTATTAGTTGTTGAGTAAGGATTTCACCATTTCTTGAGCTTATGAGTTGGAATTTGATGGGTGAAAGTCCCAAATATCAAACTGGGTTTGATGGGTGAAAACTCCAAACTCTAGAAACCCTTTATCATCCTTGAAAGAGGGATAAAGGTGAACATTTGGTAACTCATAACATTTTTGAAACAGGAATATAGAGGGATAAGGTAATGGTGAACAATTAAGCCTACGTTTTTCTCCCTTTTCCATTCTTGAAATAAGTATAATAGGGGTGTAAATCATGTCAATAGAATCATATTAGAAATAGTGATGCTTGATTGAGGTTTTGGGTGATTATGAATTTCACATTTGTTAGGTGCTTGAAAGATCCAATGGTTGAAATCATTGTCAATGGTTGAAAGATCCAATGGCTGACCACCACCCTAATCCGAATACCAAAACTTCTTACTCTACCTCTCCCTAATTTTTGCTTGCTTTTCTTTCCCTCCTCCATTTGTTGCATGTATACCGCCAACCTAGAAATGTCTATGCCATTGTTTAACTAGTAGGCCTTATAATCCAACACCAAGTCAAAAGACAATCCATAAGAAAACTTCCTCATCCTCCCTCTTATGCAAGACACTAGCTCAGGAGCATAACCATACAGATGGTGAAATTTTAAGGCATACTTCTTAAATTTGAAAACTCCTTGCCCTTTTCTTTTCTCAACTCTTGAGGCAAGAAATGAACAAGGAAGGTGCCAGAGAAGTCGTCCCATAAGGCCGCCTATGGATCATCACCTCTCGACTGATCCCACTTCTCATACCACTAATATACCACATCCTTCAACTGATATGCGACAAACTCCACACCCTCAGAGTTAGAAGCATGCATAACTCAAAAAATCTCCTCTATTACATTTATAAATCCTAAAGGATCCTCTTTAACCTTAGATCCAGTAAAGGTCATAAGATTAGGCCTCATAAAATATCCGACTTGATTAACCTTGGAAGAACAGATAGAAGTACTAGGACCCGACTGACATGATTGAGATGTCACCAGCTGGGTCAATAGATGAATAGATCTATGGAACTCAACATTATAAATGCCTTCCTAGGGTGGGGCATGATCATCATCTTCCTGAAGGCCTTAAGAAGAACTAGTAGGGATTGGTGGAACTCCATGTGAGCAATCAGGAGCTGGAGCCCTAGACAGGGTTTGAATTCATAAGTAGAATATGCTTCATTAACATTGTCCTTAAATGGGATAGAAGAGTTTTCACGCACATTATATCTTCTTGGAGGTATGATCAGTAATGCGAACAAATGGTGATTAGAGAAGATTCAAGACCTTAGACCCTATAGCCTAAAATATTACAACAAAAAAGGGAAATATTCCAAAATGTCTCATAGCCTCTCTCTTATAAGTGTGGCACGCTACACATCCATAAAAGAGAATCTACTTGACACAAATTTGTGGACACTCAACCTGGAGACTGATACCATCTTTTCCATAACCCAAACTAGGGCCAGGCCATGACGGGTATCCCAAGTACACCTAGGAACAGAGACCACCCTCTTTGCCTAGTCAATGCAGAACATAACACCTAGCAACAGATGAATTCCAAACATATAACAAGATAACAGGCTTAACAATTTAAAAGATATTTAAGGCTTGTTAACAATAGACAAACTATAACTGATAATCAATAACCAATATCCAATAAACAATACCCAAGACCATAATAATATCCATAAAGCCTCTACTAAACCAAAAACAATCTAAGTAGGGACATACCCCTGACCCTGACAATGACAATGATAATAACAATGTTAATGTGAAATCTTTAATTCTAGTTTTTGAATGAAACCGATGGAATGATCAAGTCTTTTAGAGAATGAAATCTCACCATTTCACCGTAATGACCGAGCCAGGTCGATAAACCTAATACCGCACAGGAAAAGTAGGATTGTCTTTAGACCTTGTATCATGTAGGGATACAACATCCTAAAAAGGTTAGTGGGTTGAGCACTAGCATGTAACTCAGGGATAAGGATAAAGTAATGAAAATTTAATAATCCAATTCAACTTAATGTATATGTTCACATACATGTGTTCATACATATATACTTATATAAAATGATGGGATAGGTTAGAAAGCTTAGCATGCAAATTTTAAACTTTATCCTAGATTATGTAGCAGAACTATCATACTAGTAACCTAGTCTATATGGGCCCTAGATCTCACCCCCTTGCCAGGCCCCAGCTCCTGTAGCCACACGAACTGGAGAATAATCTCACATATATTCATGGGTGACCCCAACCTCCCAACCATATACTAAGGTAACTTAAGTACTCGATAATGTAGTGTATTATGGGTGAAGAAAACCTCCCAATAATATAATAAGGTGGACTAAAAAAACCCGGTCATAAGCAAGGTAACTCGAACCCCAAGCTATTTAAACCTCCATGCCAGCAAACATGGTTTCAATTTTTGTTCCCTGAAGACCGCTTATAACACTCTTTTAAGCCCCATTAAAACATTTAGCACATATTCCCATCAATTGTACCATAATACACATCCAGGCATACACTGTTGGCATCGCTATACCAACTACACTTGCATGGTATCATCAACATGACAATTCAATTCCATCGGTTCAGGAGAATAACACCTGTTGTTCATTAATACAAGTTGGGGGAACACCGACTCCCTTTTTTCATTAAATCAAACCATCATGTTACAATAACCTCTTTATATCATGCAATTGTTTCAAAAATAGTTTGATGCAATTTTTACTCGTACTCAACCACTTTCATAAAATTGGGTAGGGGTTGTTACAAATTCAATTGTCAATATTCATAAAATTTGGAAAAATAACAATCCCCAGTTTATTCACCATACCATACATCAAATTTAATTCAAAACAACTATTTGAAGATAGAAAATGCATATGCACACATGAAACATCACGTTTATATATATATATATATATATATATATATATATATATATATATATATATATATATATATATAATTCAAAACCTCAGCCAATGTTCCAAAACCACCATCAAAACTACATGGATAACTATTTATAACACGGGCTTTTACAATGTAATAATTGGGGAACAGTAACATCCCTGAAATACAAAGATTTATGGCGAGAAATTATCCCTTAGGAGCTCTAATTGATCATCTTCTTGGAAAACCTAAGTATCTTGCTTTAGAGAATTTAGAGAGTTGAGAGAGATTTGAGTGCTAACGTGTTGAAAATTATATCCCAAGGGTGTTATATGGTCGTGGATGCTAAGTGGGTAAAGAGGGAAATGTCCAAAGTGCCCTTAATTAAAATCTTAAGAAATTATCACCAGTGACTACGAGATGAATCATAAGAACTCACTACAGCTCATCACCATGAGTCATAGTCTAAACAGTAGCTGAGGGACCCCTCTCATAACCCATTGATTCACAACCCATGACTTATTAAGAGATCCTATAGCTCAGAGGGTCTAATCGTAGTCAAGACAGAATACTTTGGGCATGACACTGGTTTGGCTACGGATGGGACCATATGACTCATTTTGAGTCTTTACGACTCATAACCCCTAGTCGTATTCATAAAAGAAACTCCAGGCCAACACACTATCCAAGCTATGATTGGGTGCTTAAGACCCACAATGACCTGTGATGACTAGTCGGGAGGGGCGTCATCTGGGCAGTAAGTCTAGAAATTATAAAATTTCAAGGACCAAAATCTGGAGTGTTAAAGATGTACTGGTGAGCTCCAGCATTCATAAAAGATTCTGAAACTCCTCTTACACCAGTCAAACCAGGGCCAAGACGTGCCGGGCATCTCAAGACTAGCCAAGACCAGAGACCACCCCTAATACCCAATAGTAACCACCCTATACCATATGTTGGATAAATTTTGAACATATAAACGATATAACAATAATAATTCAAAGTCATTAATTAAAGTTAATGATAATAATCCAATAACCTCAACAAAAAGTCCAACTGGTGGCAATCCTAATGGCAATACTAATACCAAAGTTGACACAAATTTCGACAACGCCCATGCCCAAAGTAGTCTAACAAAGCCTTTAACTAGAATCAAAGAACATTTGGTCTAAATATGCCCCCGACCATAGCCAAAACCAAAGTCCAAGAGACAAAGATAATGAGAAAAAGTACATATCGTGAAATGGAGTCTTCTAGAGTATGGAATCTCACCACTTTAATTTGACTCAAAGTTGTCCCTGAATCTAAGTCATTGAGCAAGAGTAATAGTAGTATGGACGGTCCCTACATCACATGGCCATACAATGCTCGAAGATATTTAGCATAGTGAACGCTAGCATGTAACTCAGAGATAAAGATAAATTAATGACATCATTCTAAAACAAATCAAATAACCAGATGGAATCACATATAAAAATATATATCATGTCGGATAGTGAGCAAGGTTTTGCATGCATTTAAAGCCTTAACCTGGAGTGTATAGCTCTGCCATTCTAAATGTCCAACTATGGGCCATATGGGTTTAGCTCCCTACTGAAAGGGCTCGGTGCGTGTTAGCTGCACAAATTAGAGAAATACTGAGATGACTAGTACATCTCCCAAAATATAAACTGTGACATCCTGCACACGGTAACCATGACCAACCCTCACATCAGCAAATATGATTTTCCAATATTGTTCCTGGTGGGACCTCCAACTTCTACTACTTTTCTACACAACCCCTTTTAAGCCTAAATTAGAACGAATTACGCATTCACAGCCATTTACCAAGGAGTCTTTTATTAGGAATTAACTATTGGTATCACCATGCCAAAATTAGAGCTTACAAGTCTATTCTAACCATACCTATAAACCATTAAGACAAATTAGACTCCATTATTTCCGATTTACCAAAACCATTTATAATTATTCCATGGACACAATGCCTTTCCAAATCCATATAAAATAAAACCATAACCAATTCATGTTCCATTTACCATTTATACAATGCAAGATTCAAAGGATAATCCAACTATATGACAAAAATCATTGTTATTGATATTTCAATAAACAAGTTGAGCACACATAAGTTTAAGAGCCATAACCATGCAATTTAGGAAATCCATAATATCCCCAAATCAATTTACCATTAACATGCATTCCACTATGCCAAAATCATAATAAAAGAATGGAAAAAACATAATTAAACCATGAGAAACCTTGTTCAACCATGAACATGAAAAAACCCCAACCTTTGTTACGAAACCATAATAATACCATGAAACCATACATTAAAACGCATGATCTTTGTAAAATAACAATGAGGGAGGAATAACATTCCCTAGACACCAAGAAAGATGGAGAGAAACCACCTTTGAAAGCCTTAATTAATTATCTTGATGAAACCATAGCCTTTTGCTTGAAAGAGATTTTAAGAGTGATTGATTGATAATAATAGGTTAATGAAGTCCCAAAAGGTTTTTTAAGTCATGGTATCAAAGGGAGTTAAAAGGAGAATTTTTCATAATGACTTCAACTTAAAACTGTAAAAATACCGCAGGTGGTTACGAGTCGATCCCATGACTCGGGACCACAACATACGACTTGTACCATTAAGTCATCAGTACTATAGTGAATTGGACACTCACACACTATCCACCATACGACTCTCTGATCGTACTCATTACCAAACCATACAACTCATATGACCTAGTCGTACCCAAGATTGAAACTAAATGGATTGACACTAGACAACAAAAGGTTCGACTATAACAATCGTACCCTAGCCTCATGGCTCTTAGTGATCTACTCGTACTTAGAGACAAGTCAAGTAAATAAGTTTCTGATTTGATGAAGGATCATCCTAACAAACTACACAACCAAGTCTAACCATAATAAAAACCCAACCACCATCTACTAGACTCCTTTTGACTAGGATCACTTGAACCATACTCACACCATACGACGTGTATAATGATTCATTACAAGGATGGTAAGCCAAAAGCAGATGAAATTTCCAAGGTCCAAAACCTTGGGTATTTTAATTCACCCCAAACTTGGATCATTTTTCCTCGAATGGTAGGACAAGGCATTGACTAGCATGATCAAACCCCTCTAATCTGAACTTTAATTAAGTTAGAAAACAAGATTTATGAATAACACATACCTTGAACACGATCTTCTGGAGCAGAAAATAAAGATAGATACTTTGGATTGTACAGACACAATGAATGATACCATATGTAACATACATCAAGAAATTAGGTCATTTAACAGGGAAGAGAAATGATAGAAGAGATGGATATTGAGGTCAATCATCCAAAACACTTTTCTACATTGTTGTTAGATGATATCTTGTCCATGGAATCATTTAACATAATGGATGAGTGTGAAGATGAAGAGCAAGAACCCTATATCGATTTGGTGCTTAATGTTGAGCAGACCTTAGAGATTTCCCAACCAACCGAACCAATCATGTGGTATGATGCCAAGATTGAGGAAATGGTGCTAGAGGCAAAAGAAGAAAACAAGCCAATCTCTTATGAAGACTCTAGCCCAATTCAAAGTGAAAATGCTGACAAAATGAATAAAAGTGAGTATGTAGAGGATAGTGTAAATTTTGACGCAGGATTTGTCAGGCCACACTCGAAGCATTTTTTCACATTATGTTTAGATGATATCTTGTTTGTGGAATCATCTAAATGAGTAGAAGACTATGAAGATGAGGAACAAGAATCCTATATTCTTTATTTTACACATGATAAACAACATAAAAACACACCTCACTTTGAGTTCAAGTTTTTTACCAAGCATCATTCATTACTCGGCTTCTTAATATTCGTACCACCTCCCTATGAGCAAGGAAAAAATATGGACTCTAAGTTGGGGGTGAAATTCATATCCTCAAGGCGGAGGAAAAAGCTGAGTTGGGTCATGCCGCGACATTAAAATAGGCACTTGTTGCGAAGCAACCTAAGGTAATTTGTCTTTTTTATTCGTATTATGTGATTGACATCAGATCTTTGCACCCATGGTGCCACAGGTACTTTTTAACTCTCTTGTTTTGATTTGATGTATTGGGAATAATGCATGATATTAAGTTGAGGATGTGGATACTTGTGGGTGTTGATATCCTTCTAGGGTCTTTGTTGTCGTTCCTCTTTTCCCTAGAGTCTTGTTCCTAGTGGAGCTAGAATTTTTAGGCATATTGTGTTTGTTTTGTGATGTGTTATGGTTAATTGGAGAAAAATAAGTATCTAGAGCAGTTTTATTTTTGTTGACTTTTAAGACTGATAAACACCTTTCTGTTGGTTTGTTTTATAATTATGTGATATGCATTTATACGTGGCTACTGTGAATAATTTTATGGCATTAGTACTAGGGACATGATAATCACTGCTAACAATTGCATGAACCGAATGGGTAGTATCATGTGATGTACCATTGTTCCATGTGTGTGAGGTCTTACTCAATTCCCTGTGTGTGTTGAATCTAGAACTTGTCTGGTTAGTCTTACCTTGGTTAAAACATAGGGTTTAGGAAAGGATCATAGGCCATTTTGATTTTTAAGTCACTTTTTTGCCTAAATGACCTTCCCTGTATGAATGATATCTCTTGATCCCTATTTTGAGAATGAATTGACCATTTCTTTCTATGACACCTATCACCATCCCATTTAGATCATAATAAACCTATTTTAGCTCTGGTCCTCCTTGGACACTATGCACCTTGACTTAGGAAAACAACCTAAGTTGAGGGTCACCATCATAGGGGTACGTGATTAAATTGTGTATGAATAAAGGTAGAATAAAAGGAAAAAATAAATGAAAAAAGAATAAAAAGTTGAGTGGTGCGCAAGAAGAATAAGAAAAGAAAAAGAATGAAAAAGAAAAGCCACATCCATCCTAATTAATGTGTGATCAAGAAATGGAGAAAAATAATAAAAAGGTTAATAAGTGAACCCCAAAAGTTAAGGTAATTCCAAGGAGGCTTAGTCACTCTAAATGCCATTGAATATCATACTAACCCTTAGCCTACATTACAAGACAAAGAGAAGACCTATAGTGATCCTAACTTACCTATCTAGACACCTTGGTAATGAAAATAAGGGCAAGCATATGGTATTTGACATGCATTGATTGGAATTTCTTTCTAAGAGTGAGTGTCTCTTGACCGTCCCTGCATTGACATGCTTGAGTTCATATATGAGTGAGGAGGAACTTCTTTGTTGTAAGGGTACACCGGTTGCATTGCTAGCTGCTTAATTGTTGGGGTAGTGTAACTTGTACATATGCATGGTTATTGTTGCTGAATTGATGCCATATCTTGATTACTTTGGGTCACATTGTTAATCTTCATTGATATGCACAATTGGATTTATAAGTAATTTAATTCGGATAGTGGCATGAGTTTTGAGATAAAGTTGATAATCAACTTTGATAGGTATCTTATGTGCCTCTTGGTTAAGCATTGTAGTATGGGGTTATGTAGTTGCTTATGGACAAGAAATTGTTTTAAGTTGAGGGTGTTGATATGCTAGATTTTTGTAGCACATTTAAGACTTTATAACTTGAAATAATTTTAAGTTCTTAAGTAATCATTGGGGTTTTGGATGTTATTTCTTAATATTTTGTAGGAAAGTCAAGATGCATGGAAATAAATAAAAATTGAGCAAAAGAGCTGAAATCTGAGCAAAAAGAGCTGAAAACATGGCTGACGATGACCGTGATAAGTCGTTAGCCTTGTGATAGGCTATCAATATTTGTGTCAACCCTAACTAGAGAGTTAAAAGTCTAAGAGGAAATTCTGGCGACATTGGTGACATGGCATCAAAGAGCTGATAAGGCGTAATAATGGGCGTCAACCTAAATCAGACAATTGAGCTTGAAGAAGAAATCTAACGATGTTGGTTATGCGCCGTCAGATCGGTCATGCAATGTTAGCTACATCATCAAACTAAGATATATTTTGAAGGCAACTGGATCAATTCTTATGCAATCCATGATAAGTCATCAAAACCTTGACGTGGCGTCAGTGACGTCGTCACCTAATCCGAAGAATTTTATGATTTTTGTTATTTTATTTCCATAATTAGGGTTAAGTATAAATAGCATATTTTAGGGTTTTATGGACAATTTTTTTCCTTTAATATCTCAATCTTGTTTTTGAAACTGGGGAGGAACGTACATTGCCTCATATTTTTTGTCAAGTATTTTTCTTGTTTTCCCTTCAGCACTTATCAACTATTGTGGATTATTCTCTTGTGATTCAATTGAAGAAACAATTTTTGTTTTCATCCATTCGTAATTTTATCCATTCTATCATGAATTCAACTTTTTATTTTGTTCATAAAACCATGAGCGACTAATTCTATTAGCCCGATTTATGGGATCCATGGATTAGGGTTTGATATGCTGCTAGGTACTTAAAGGGTTCAAAGAGTAGTAGGACGTCTTGAAATTCTATTGTTTTAACTTAAAATCTATTGGTTGAAAACAATAGGTTATGCCTTAGGTTTATTTGCTTGAACAGAGAAATATACTAGAGAACATGAATTATCAATAGGGACTGGGAAGTTACCAACCTTCTGTTTAATGATTAATGTTGTAACTGGATTAATCTACCCGTGATAACATTCTATTGGAAATAGATAAGTTATCTAAGTTTGAAAGAATTAAATAATAAATTGTCTGGTGAGGTCGAGAGATAAGTTAGATAGTATAGTCGTCAAGGATATACTGATGTTCCTACTTACTTAAAGAGTCTTAAGCAGTACCTTGTATCTATCAATTCCCAGAACCCATAGTGAACATAACACTGGTTTTCCATTTATATTGATTACAAACATTAATACTAAAACCCCATTTTATATTTTTGTATCATTTGTTTGAATTTAACTTGTAGCTATAATTTCAAACTAGTTTAATCGCCACTTACATTGTTCCCTGTGGATTCTCCCCCGACTCCAAAGTTTGGTAAATATATTGATGACGACCGCCTTACACTAATTTGAGGTGGAAGTTGAGCGTTATCAAATACTAATAACCCTGATAGGAACAATTTGTGACAAATCACCCACACATTTCCTCAACATATACATATGGAACACCGAGTGAATGAAGCTTAAACTAGAAGGTAACTCTAATTAATAAGCAATGTTGCTAACCCTCCTCAAAACCAAGTACATACCAACATACCGGGAACAGAGCTTCCCCTTCTTTCTAAATTGCATCACTCCCTTCATGGGAGATAACTTCAGGAACACCCTATCCCCAACCTTGAACTCTAACTTCCTACGCCTCACATATACATAGGACTTTTGGCGACTTTGGGTAACCTTAAGTCTATCCCTAATCACATTCACCTTCTGCATAGCTTAGTGAACCAAATCTGGGCGAAACAGCTCTGCCTCACCTACCTTGAACCACCCAACAGGATACCTACACCTCCTACCATACAAGGCCTCAAACGGAGCCATCCCAATGCTAGAGTGGTAGTTGTTATTATATGAAAACTCTATAAGAGGAAAATGCTCAACCCAAATACCACCATATTCAATCACACAAGCTCTAAGAATATCTTCAAATGTCTGAACACTCTTTTCCTCTTGCTCATCTAACTGTGGGTGGAAAGCAGTACTGAGACTTACCTTGGTCCCCAAACCTTTCTGAAATGTCTGCCAAAGTGTGATGAAGACCGTGTACCACTGTCTGAGATGATAGAAACAGGAACTCCATGCAGCTTCACAATCTATTGAAGGTACAACCTTGCATAATCCTCGGCCAAAAAATTGGTTCTCACTGGCAAGAAATGAGCAGAAGTTTTTATCCTATCCATGTTGACCCAAATTGAATCAAACTGATTTCGAGACTGAGGAATACAAGTAATGAAATCTATATTGATCACCTCCTACTTCCACACAGGTAATTTTATTTCTTGATACAATTCTTCGAGCCTTATGTTGTTAACTTTCACTTGTTGGCACACCATCCACTTAGCTATAAAGCTAGCCATATTTCGCTTCATATTGTTCAACTAGTACATTTCCTTAAGGTCATGGTACATTTTTGTCGAACTAGGATGAATAGCATAGTGCAACTCATGCCCCTCAACTAAGATCATCTCCCGCAAACCATCTATATGGAGAATACGTAACCTCCCTTGCTACCTCAAGGTACCATCACCACAACTCTAGTAGGTCATCACCTTCTCCCCACTAACATTACCCTTGATCATAATCAAGAAAAAATCTAACACTTGTTTCTCCTTGATTTAAGAACCAAGAGACGATTATGCCACCTTCTACACAAACACAACACCATCCTCAGAGTCCAAGAGGTGAACTCCAAGGTTAACCAAATGGTGAACATCATTCACCAACTCCCACTTTCCTTCATTCACATGAGCTAGACTCCTCATGGATAACCTGTTAAGAGAATCACCAACCACATTAGCTTTACCTTGATGGTACTAAAGAGTCATTTCATAATCATTGAGTAGCTCAAGCCATCTCTTTTGCCTGAGGTTAAGCTCTTTCTGAGTAAACACATATTGCAGGCTTTTATGATCAGAAAAGATATCCACATGCACTCTATACAAATAGTGATGCTAGATTTTCAATGCAAACACCACATCTAACAATTCCAAGTCATGAGTCAGATAATTCTTCCCATGCATCTTCAACTATCTAGAGGCATAAGCTATCACCTTGCCATACTGCATCAAGACGCAACTAAGCCCCACACGGTACACATCACAATAGATCACAAATCTATCCGCGCCTTTTGGAAAAGTCAAGACTAGAGATAAAGTCAGCTTATCCTTCATCTTTTCAAAACTACCCTCAGAAGCATTCGACTATAAGAACTTCACCTTTTTCTGGTTTAGCATAGTCAATAGGGCATCTATAGAAGAGAAACTTTCCATAAACCTTCTGTAATAATCAGCTAAACCCAAGAAGCTTCGAATATCGGTTAGGGTTGTTGGTCTAGAGAACCTCTTAACTTCCACAACTTTTTGAGGATCCACTATGATCCCTTCACTAGAAATAACATAACCCAGAAAAGTGACAGGGCTTAACAAAAATTCATATTTCAAAAATTTAGAATACAACTGCTGCTCCTTCAAGGTTTGCAATAAAATGCGGAGGTAATCAGCATGATCCACCTCACTCTTAGAGTACACTAGAATATCTTCTATGAATACAATAACAAACAAACTCAGAAACTAATAGAAAACTCTTATGTGGTATCACATAAGAGAGACTGGACCACTACGATAAGAACTAAAATGCACACCAAAAATGGGGTCACATAAGAGAAAGTGGACCCTAAATCAGGTAAACAATACACATTACGGGAAAAGAGTTTCAACAAACCAGTCAGAAAATTAAGTGATGGATCAAACTCTTAAAGGTAGTGAGAGCACAGAGTATGTTTCGACCAATGTTGGAGACAAATGGTGCACCTTTTTGTACTATAGGTAAATACGAGGCAACAGGAACCTTGTTTTCCCCAGAAGAAACCTTACCAACAGATAGTTCCTAATCATATGCCCTGGCTAACCATAGTTGAAGCATTTTTCCTTTTCTTCATCAAAGTAGCCTCGATACAATCAACCATAAATCTACAGGAAGGATAGGATAAAGATAATTGAGCCCTACTAACCTGAGATTCGACACCATGTGCCCTATAATTCTCGACACTCAAAAAATACCTATCACCAGATGATTTTAGATAGAGAGCACTAGAAATCGAGTAAGACCCATAATTGCCCCACTTCTTCATGGGAAACTTTCTACCATCCCCCCACCCTATTATTGACAACCACCCTACTCAAAAAATCTAAATTTCTTACTTTGTATCTCTCCTATTTTAGCTTGATTCTTATTCTCTTCCTCAACCTGCTGCATGTACAAAACCAATATTAGATGTCCATGTCCTTGTTCAATAAGGCAACTTTACTATCTAAAATCAAGTCTCTGAACAACCTGGAAGCAAAATTCCTCATTCTATCCCTCATGATAGAAACCAACTCTGGAGCCTACCAAGATAACTGGTAAAAATTCAAGGCATACTTCTTGGCTGGCATCTTTCCTTGCTTTATGTTAACAAACTCTTCCTCATTCGCCGCCTTCAAATCCTGAGAAAAGAAGCGGTCCAGAAAAGCACTAGCAAAATCATCCCACAGGGTTAACTTAGCATCGTCACCCCTCAACACATCCTATTTCTCATACCACTGGTATGCCACATCTTTCAGCTGGTAGGTAGAAAACTCTACGCCCTCCACATTAGTAGCATGCATAACATGGAAGATCTATTCTATCTTATTGGGAAAATCTTAAGGATCCTTCTCAACCTTAAAAACAGTGATCACATAAGGGATCAACCTCATAAATTAGCCAACCCTTGCAGCTTCAGAAAATAGAGTAATAGAAGCACTATGATTAGACTGAAAAGCTACCAAATGATCCAATATATTAATAGACTGACAAGACTCAACATTAATCATATCAACCTAAGAAGATCAAGAAGGAATGGAAGGAATCGATAGAAATCCAGGAGGAAAATCAAGGAGTGGACACCTAGACTGGGTCTAGACCCCATATGTAAGATGGGTCCCATTAACATTGTCCTTGGGTGGAACAAAGGAGTTTTCATGAACTTCTAATCGTCTAGGAGGCATGATCTAAAAGCGAACAAATGGGTATTAGAGGCGATTTCAGGACCTTAGACTCTACAACTTGAAAATATAATACAAGAAAGAAAAACATTCCTAAATTCCTTATAGCCTCTTCCTTACGAGTGTGGCTCACTACACACCCTTAAAAGAAACTCTACTCTATATGGGATGAATTTCGAATATATAACAATATATAACAATAATAATTCAAAGACATTAAATAAAGTCTATGATCATAATCCAACAATCTCAACCAAATATCCAACTAGTGCCAACCCTAATGCTGCTAACACCAATACCAAGGCTGATACCAATAGCAACATTGTCCCTTCCCATAATAACCTGACAAAGCCTCTAACTAGAAACAATGAACATCCAATTGGGTAATGCCCCCGACCATAGCCAAACAAAAATCTAAGAGAAAAAAATAATGAAAAGAAGTCAATAGCATGAAATGTAGTCTTCTAGAGTATGGAGGCTCACTAATTTAATCTGACTTAAAGTTGTCCCCGAATCCAAGTCACTAAGCAGGAGGAATGGTACTACGGTTGGTCCTTACTTCGTGGGGATATAATGCCTGAAGATGGTTTTCAAAGTTAACTCTATCATGTAACTCAATGATAAAGAAAAAATAATGCCATCATTAAAAACCAAATCATATAACAATATGTTATCATATATATACATATATATCATACCGATATAGGGAAAAGGTTGTATATATTTAAAACCTAAAAATGGATTGTTGACATGACCCGAGCCGGGGACTAGTCATAGTGGGTGCCTCAAGTCCAATTTGGATCGTAGACCACCCCAATACCAAACCATAACCACCTATCAACCTATGTCGGATGAATTGGGAACATATAATAAGATAGAAAAATTATAATTGAAAGACAATAATAAAATTCATAACCAACCAAATCTCCAACTGGTGTTAGTCCAATACCAATACCAATGGTAATCCTGATACCAATACCTACACCGCCTATGCCCGTAGTAGTCACACAAAGCCTCTAATAGAAAACAAATAACATCCGGTCAAGACATACCCCTGACCATAGACAAAACCAAACTATTAGAAATGAAAATAATGTAAAGAAGTCCATAGCATGAAATAGAGTCTTCCAGAGTATGGAAGCTCACCTCTTCAGTCTAAAACAAAGTTGTCCCCGAACCCAGTCACTAAGCAGGATGAGTAGTCTGGTCGGTTCCTACATCGCATGGGAATACAGTAGCCCAAGATGAGTTAGCGGGTGAACACTAGCATATACTCAAGAATAAGGATAAAATGATACCAATCCTTAAAACCAAGTAAATAACCATATGCAATCAAATACATATATGCATATATACAATGCCTAGAAAGGGAAGTGGGTTTAGCATGCATTTAAAATCTTAACTTGTGTTGTGTAGCTTGACTATCCTAGAACCACCCACAGGCTATATGGGTATAGTATTTTCCCCTGAATGGGCCCTAGTACGTGTAGCTGCATGAACCAGAGATATCATAGGGGTCGCAATTTACCATATACCATTCGCCCTCCATGATATATATATATACAAGTATAACTTAGGGGATTCTCGAGTACCCCATAAGTATATAGTAACCTTGACCAACCCTCATGTCTGCAAATATAACTTTTTAGTGTCCATCCATCGGACTCACACCTTCACGGTCAGCTATAACACCCCACCATTATTGCCCAATTAAAAACTTTAACATATAATCAATCCACCAATTCCAAGAGTTAATTACCAAAATGGTATCGTCATACCGACTATATCTTGAAATTAAAGACATTAGCCAACACTTAGGGGATTCCTATGTACCCCGTAGGATTTCTAATCAATTAAAACCATGGCCACCAAGGCGTTTCCAATTCATTTAATTAAATCAAACCAATTTGGGTTCCATGACCATATTATGAAATGCAAGGTTTTCAATAAAATTAAAACTATATAACAATAACATTCTCATTGACATTTTAACAAGCATGTTGAGAAACCGCCCTTGAGAGCCTTAATTGACTACCTTATGGAAACCCTAACCTCTTTTTGAACCAAGAGCTTAAGAGATATTTGAGGTTGCTTTAGGAGTGTTTGATTTGGTAATATTAGGTTAAGAAAGTCCCAAGAGTGTTTTAAGTTGTGGGGTCAAAAGAGGTTAAGAGAAAAAATATCTAGAATACCCCTAACTTATACTATGAAAATTCCCATAGTTGGTTACGGTTGGACCCCTCCACTCGTACCCACATCATACGAGTGGTACCATGTCATCGTACCCAAATCAGGAGGTTAGACATCGACACACTATCTACTATACGACTCCCACTGCCCCACTTGTACCCATAACATACAAGTAGTACCCTGATAATGCTCAACTCACTCTCATATTTTTAGGGGCAAGAAGGTTGTTGTTAATATCCCAATTTGTGTTTGGGTCAAATCCACAAGGAGTGGAATTTAAATTTCAAGACCTATAGGTGCTCTAGTTACTAAAAAAAGGTACCCAAAGTGAATGCAAAAAGAAACATGTAATGTAAATTGGGCGGTTTGATTAGGAATTGGGTTGTATAAATCTTGAGTCACACTACAATCCACAATAACACTTTTGATTTAAAATCACATTTGGAGAAAATCTAGGGATTATATCTACCTAAAGGTAAAAAGTGTGTAGGTTAGAGATGGTTCAACATGACATCTAGTTGTTGAGCAAGAGATGGTCTAGGTCAAAAGTCTTTGTGGTTAGTTTGTCAACCAAACCTCAAAGATTTCACCCATTGGCTCTTTCGAACACCCAACAAGTGTGCCATTCATAGTTACTCAAAACCTCAATCGAACATCCCTATTTATAGAAAGATGCCTATGACATGACTTACACTCCGATTAAACTTATATATAAGATTGCAAATGCTAGTAAACCACATACTTAATCGTCCACCATTGTGTTTTACCTCTATAGCCCTTCTTTAAGGATTTTATGGGTTTCGATAGGTTCACTTTTATCTTTCTTTCATAGATAATGAAGGTTTTCTAGAGTTTGGGGTTTTCAACCATCAAACCTATTTGGAGATTTCGGGTATTCACCCACAAATTCCAACTATTAACCTCAAGTAATGGTGGAATTCATAATCAAAAATTAAAAATCATGTAAACACATCAACACCCATACATAAATAAACATTAGTTCAACATAATCCCAAGAATAAAATATTTAGCTACTCATAAAGAAAGTTGAGAAAGATATATCATCATATAGGTTATTCAAACCATTCATCCTTCATAAATACTCAAGATTCAAGTCTTCGAAGTTAGTAACAACACTTGCCCAATTTAGGGTTCTTTATTAAAATTCAAAAATGTTTATCAAGTAAGCAATACCCAAAAGAGAAAGGGTTTTAGACAATAAAAGGATTGGAATTCGGCCAAGTGAATTTACAAAACTACCCTAGAAAACATTCTCGCTTAGCCACGATCGCATGTGATTGTTCGTGATCGTGACGAACCTGACTGCGATAGTGCTTCTACGATCACGTTTGCTGACCCTTTTGACTAAACATAACCATAGCCTATGGCCCACGGGTGCAGTAACTGAGGTTGATGATTGCTCCAAGTCTTCAGTTGCACTTCTTGGCACCCATTTGATCTCTTTTAGCTCCAATCCATATGTTTCTATCTCTCCAACTCTATTCCTACAAAATATTGATATTAGTGCATTTAATAATGATTATGCCTCATTTATTTATACAAAACATGGCAGTGTACATAAATGTTTAGTGCAAATTAGTGGTAAAATCACCACTCATCATACCCATAAGTTGTATCCAAAACTAAATCAAAAGGATTGGACACTAGATAACATACGACTCCCTTATACCACTCGTACCCTATCCTCGTGGATCTTAGTGAGCCACTCATACTCAGAGCCAAGTTAAGTCACTAACTTTAAGATTAAGTCCAGGATCAACCCAATAACCCATAACCAAACCATACGACTCATACCACCAAATCGTAATCACAATAGAAAATTGACCACCAAATACTGGAAGATTTGGGTCACCTAACCCATACCCTCACCATACAACTTGTATGGTGAGTAGTATGATAAACAAAAAATTAAAAACTCAGGAAATTTTCAGGGGCCAAAACCCATGGTGTTTTAATTATCCCCTACTTGGATTATTCATCCTCAATGATAGAACAAGGTAGTATAAGAATGATTAATCCCCCAAACATCTATACCCTTACCTTTAACCAAGTTACAAAACAAAGATACCAAGGAAGTCAATTTTCCCTTTAACAATGTTTGAAAACAAAGACGTTATTAAGAATATACCTTTTGCATGGATTTCCAAAGCAGAAAATATCAATGGATACTTGGACTTCATGTCCTCTTCTACTTCCCAAGTAGCCTTTTCAACCTTGTGGTTTCACCATAGAAACTTTACCGAGGACACATCCTTGGTACATAAGCAACGAACCTGCTGATTAAAGATCTTAACTAGGACTTTCTCATAAGATAAGGAATTTAAAATACCAATATCCTTGATAGGTAAGATTTGAGACAGATCACCCATACACTTTCTCAACATAGAAACATGGAACACCGGGTGATGGAGCTCAAATTAGAAGGCAACTCTAACTCATATGCAATATTTCCAACCCTTCTCAAAACCAAGTACGGATCAACATACCAGGGCAAAGCTTCCCCTTCTTCCCAAACTGCATCATTTCCTTCATGGAAGACACCTTCAAGAACACCCTATCCCCTATCTCAAACTCTAACTCTCTTCACCTTGAATAGGACTTTTTTTGACTTTGTGCTGTCTTAGTCTATCCCAAATCACCCTCACCTTCTCCATGGCTTGGTGAACAAAATTTGGGCTAACATATCCACCTAACCAAGCTTTAACCACCCAATAGGAAACTTATATCTTTATAATACAATGTTCAAATGGAGTTATCCCAATGCTAGAGTAAGAGCTATTAGCTTAAGAAAAATCTACAAGAGGTAAGTGTTCAACCCAACTACTACCAGAGTCAATCACACAAGCACAAAGCATATCCTCTAATGTATGAATAGTCTTTTCTTCTTGCTATCTAATTACAGGTGAAAGGCAGTACTCAGATTCACCTTAGTCCCCAAACCTTTTTGAAACAATCAGCCAAAGTAAGATGAAAACTGTCTACCATAATCTAATATGATATAAACAGGTACCCCATGCAACTTTACAATCTCATGGAGATAGAACCTCATAAAATCCTTAGCTAAGAAGTTAGTTCTTACTTGTAAAAATTGAGAAAACTTCAACATCCTATCTGCGATAACCCTAACCAAATAAAATTGATTTTAAGACCAAGGAATACTAGTAGTGAAAATCCATATTGATCACTTACCTCATCTACTTTGGAAACTTAATTTTTTGATATAAAACTTTGGGCCTCATGTTCTCACCCTTTACCTATTGGCACACCATGCATTTGTCCATAAAATTAGCCACATCCCTCGTTATATTGTTCCAACAATACATCTCCTTAAGGTCATGATACATTTTTGTCAAACCAAGATAAATAACATAGCATGAATTATGCGCCTGAGCTGACATCCTTTCTCTCAAACCATTCTCCATGGTACCACAAAGTTACATCACTACTAATCTCAAAGGGCATCACCTTATGCCCACCAACATTACCCTTGATCCTCATCCACACAGGATCTAACACTTTTTTCTCTTTAATTTCAACACCAAGAGATGGTTTTACCACTTTTTGAATGAACACACCACCATTCTCAGAGTCCAAGAGACGAACTCCAAGGTTGGCTAAATAGTGAATGTCCTTCACCAACTCATGCTTCTCTTTCTCTACATGAGCTAGACTCCCTATGGATAATCTACTAAGAATATCAGCAACTATATTAGCATTACCTGGATGGTAATGAAGACTCATGTCATAATCCTTCAGAAGCTCAATCTATATTCTTTGGCTTAGGTTAATCTCTTTCTAAGTAACCACATACTGTAGGATCTTATAATCAAAAAAATATCCACAAGCACACCATACAAATAGTGACACCATATTTTCAATGCAAACACCATGGTTAGTAATTTTAAGGCATAAGTCGGATGTTTTCTCTCATGTGCCTTCAACTATCAAGAGGTATAATATATTACCTTACCATGCTGCATCAAAATACTACTAAGCCCCACACAAGATGCATCATAGTATACCACAAAACCATTTGTGCCTTCAAGTAAACTCAAAATTAGACCCAAAGTTTACTTATCCTTTTGGTTCTTAAATCTACCCTCACAAGTATTAGACCACAAGAATCTTACCTTTTATGAGTCAATTTAGTCAACCGGGTAGCTATTGAATAAAAAATCTCTATAAACCTCCTGTAATAGCCAGTTGAACCTAAGAAGCTCTTAGTATTGATTGGAGTCGTGCGTCTTGGTCATATCTTAAACACTACAACCTTCTATGGATCTATCATGATCCATTCTCTAGATATGATATAACCCAAAAGAGTAACAAAGTTCAACTATAATTCACATTTCAAAAACTTGGCATACAATTGCTGCTTTTTCAGGGTCTTTAATACCTCATGAAGTTGATCAACATGATCCACCTTGCTCTTAGAGTACACCATAATATCTTCTATGAACACCATGATGAATAAGTCCAAAAATTGATGGAAGACTCTATTCATTAAATCTGTGAATGCCGCTAATTCATTGGTCAATCCAAAAGACATAATAAGAAACTTAAAGTGCCCATACTAGGTATGAAACATAGTCTTAAGGATATCCACCTCACCAATTATTTAATTGGAAAAATTAACTGAGATACCCATTAGAGATTAATTTTTGAGCTCTAACATATTATATGAACTTCCCTTTTCGAGCTACAAAACCACCTTCCCACTCAATAACTATCACATTAGGAAATTAAAGACAACCTTATAGCTCTGATAGTCTAGATATGTATAGCATGAGTACAACCAATACATATCCAATATAAGATCAAAATACACCATATCTAATTCAAATATATCCACAACAGTTTATTTACTACCAACAAATACCACACACCCATATAGATTATTTGATCAATCACAAAGTCACCTACCAGGATAAAAATAGAAAAAAGTCTGAAAGACACTCTAGACTAAAACAAAAATACAATTCCATAAATGGGGTCACATAAGATAGAGTGGATCCCATATTAAGTAAATAGTACACATCACGGGAAAAGAGTTTCAACATACCAGTCATGACATTAGTCAATTCCTCAAACTCTTGTTGAATTATGAGATCATAAAGTGTTATATCCTGGGTTTTTTCCTTTGAAATGTTCCTCAAAATCCATTTTTTGGACCCAATATGACTCCAGGGTAGAGTTGTATGCTAGGGTAAAAGTGGTATAGTCTTGTTGTAAGCTGACTAGTATTAGTTGGTGGGATGGTTTTGATCACTAGAATAGTCATAACTTAGGAGTGTGAATTTGTATCAATGACTCTTATAGTGGGTAGTGTTTGATCCTCCTATTAATTTATTTTTCCAAAGATACAAATCATGGGTACGGATCGTATGTTGAGGCTCCAACTTGGTAGGATGAGTCATATACTAGATAGCATCTAATCCAAAGATTAAAGCCTTAAAATAACTGGTGGAAACCAATCTTAGGAAAGGGTATGACTCATAAGAGGGTCAGTCATATCCTCATGATGAGTTTTTAAGGGACTTAAGTGGGGATATTTTAGACATTTTCCAACTTACCCTAATTATGACCCATGACTTATAATACAATTCTGAGATTATTAATCCTTTTAATTCTATTCATAAACACTTAGAGAACTAATTCAAAACACAACATAATTCTCTCAAGAGCTTTTAGGGAAAGAGAGCTAGGGTTTTAACTTAGGGCTTACTTTGGTGATTTTCTTCCATCATCTTTCTCAGTTTAAGGCATGTATCTCTTTCCTACTTTGTAATTCATAAAAGGCATGGATTCTATGGATGTTTTCATGGTTTCAATATTGCATGATTTATGGTTTTCAACTATTAATTATGGGGTTTTGCTTATAATGACTTGGTTATGATTTCCTATGGTTTAATAATGATTTTATGTGTATCAATGATGGTTTTGGGCAATTGCATTGCATGGTAATGGTTTAATGTTCTTTGGAATTGGTTTTGGTAATATTATACCTCCAAGGTGTTTGATAAAATATTTATCAAGATATTTTTATTGGATTGACTTCTTTAAATGGAACTCTCACATTTTTTCCACTTGTATATAAAACAATAAATGGCTTAAATGGTTTACCAAGGTTAAAGGGTAATTGGTTATGATTGTGGAGAACATGGTATTCTCCCAAGAGGTTAATATGATAAATGAAAAGGGCACTTAAGAGTCCCCTTAACCTGGATGGTTTGGCTATGGATAAATCTTGCAAGTATAGTTGGTATGATGATACCACTACTAATTGGTGTTGGTAATAAATGGTAATTAGATTTTTTTTGGACATGGTTTTAAATTGAGCATTAATGGAGGAATGTGTAACTAATCCATGAAAGGTGGAGGTTTTAGGGGGGACTAAAATTGAAATCTTATATTTGTTGATATGAGGGATCTTCAATGAACATATGTGGGTGTCCTGTTTTATATTAGAGTGATGTACTAGTTATCTCATGGGATATTTTTTGGTCGTGTGGTAACACGCACTGGGACTATTTCAATAGGGGAACCTATACCCATATGCCTATAGGTATTGTTAAATGGCAAGGTTACATAGCCCATGTAAAAGTTTTTAATTTCATGCTAAACCCAATCCCTTTTCCTTGCACTTATATATATATGATTGTATACATCATGGATTGTTTTATTTGGTTGTTTAAATGGCATTACTTTATCCTTATCCGAATATATATACTAGCAGTCATTTGCTAACCCATCTACTGGTGGTTGTACACCCAAGCTATGTAGGAACTAGCCATTCAACTCCTCTTATATAGTGATTGACTAAGGAGGAATATTTGGATTAAAGTGTTGAGCTTTCATCTTTTTGAAAGGATCTATTTCATGATATGGACATTCTTACACATTTTACTTTTATTTTAGATATTGGTTTTGGCCATAGTTGGGGACATGTCCCAATCGGTTATTTGTACACTTTTGGATAGAGGTTTGTAGTACTTCTAAGGGTTTCTATAGGCACGATCTTTATTGGTGGGGCTTTATCATTGGCAATATTATTGGAGCATACATCATTGGATAATATTGTTGGTTGTTCCATCATATTATATTTTAGGATTGATTATCATATTATGTTTTGATATTCTCTTTGGTTTGGTATGGTATGGATGGTTGGTTTGGTGTAAGTAGACTCAGTTGGGTCGGATATTTTTTGGACCCTATCCCAAAGTCTTCATGAGAGAATTTACATAATCTTGTTATATACTTAAAATACAGTTTATCTAAGGCTGTAAAAGGTGGTTGGGTTGGGTTGGGTTATGGAAGCGGTCCCCAATCCTGGTTCTAATTAAGATGCCTATTACATCTAGGCCCCAGTTTGGTTCATGATAAGTTTCCATCATATCTTTAGGTGCGTGCTCAAATGGGAGTCCATAAATCCATATCGAGTAAAGTCTTTTTTAATGGTGTGAAATGATCCACACTTATAAGAAAGAGGCTATGAGACACTTATGAATGTTTTACTTTCTTTGAATTCTCATTCCTTAAATCTTTTCTAATAACTTGGTTGTATTTCATATCATGCCTCCCAGATCTGAAGCACAAGGAAATTCTTCCATCTCATCTAGGGATAATATTAAAAGGGTACCTCCTACGTTTGGTATACATCTTTAATCTCATCGTCCTATTCCCAATTATGATGAAGTTTCTCATATTCCTCGTACTTCTCTTTAGGTCCCTTAGGGTAACATGATGAACATGGAGTTTCATCAGTCTATTCATGTTATTACTCAAATAGTCACTGCTCAGGCTGGGTGTGGTGTGGTTAGTTTTTTTTCTACTGAGGCGATAAGGGTCGGTAAGCTTATAAAGATGGGTCTGCCTATTTTTATGGGAGTAAAGGTGGAAGAAGACCCACAAGGCTTCCTGGATGAACTAGAGAAGGTATTTTGAGTTATGTAGGCCTCAGATGTAGAGGGAGTTAGCTTTGCAACTTATGAGCTCAAATATGTTGCTTATCAGTGGAATGAAGAGTAGGACATAGAAAGGGTGATGTAGAATAGGAAGGGTTATGGAAGGCTTTTTCTAATGCCTTTATGGATTGTTTCTTTCCTTAAGAGTTAAGAAAATATAAGATAGAGGAGTTTGTGAACCCCAGGCAAGAAAGGATGTCTGATAGGGAATATACCTTGAAGTTGCATTAGTTTTTAAGGTATGCTTTTGATTTGGTGGCTGATATGATATCCAGAATGAAGAAATTTGTTTTTAGGTTGAATAGAGATTTGATTTTGGAGAGCAAGACTCCTTTGCTCATTAGGGATATAGACATCTCTAGGTTGATATTTCATATGTAGTAGGTTGAAGATGAGAAGAGAAAGAAGGAAGAATATAGGGATAGGAAGAGAAAGCGGGGAAATTTTTTTTATAAGTGAGGTGCGTAGTCTTAGGGTTGGAGAGATGATGGAAAGTAGAGAAAAAATAAGTAGGGGAATTCTGGTTCCTTCTGTGCTGCTAGTGCTCCCTACCCATGGTAGTCGGGCAACAGGCGTCACTAAAGTGAATAATTTTCAGGCTTAATTTACCCAATCTCAGGCTAGTAGAGGTCAATCTATTTCTTCATGCCCTCCTTATCGATATTACAGTCATCCTTATTTGGTATTTTTTTAGAAAGGTTGTGATAAGTGTTTTAAATGTGGTCAGGTAGGCCATCGGCTTAAGGATTATCCGGTCAACAAGGTTGCTAAAGGGGTGAATATGATTTTGGTGGTTTTATCTTCTGCTCCTACACCTGGTGTTGTGGCTTATGCTTCTGTTCCTACTCTTATTTCTAGTATTGGTCAATATATGTTGTATACTTTGGCATCCCGACTGGAATCTAAGGCATTAACTGATGTTGTTATTGGTATGTTGTAGCTTTTTCTCATCAAATATAATGTTTGCTTGATGCGGGCTCCACTCTTTCTTACTTGACTCCTTATATAGCTGTCTTTTGGTTTTGATGTAGAAATTATTTTGGATCCTTTTTTAACTACCCCGGTAGGAGACTCAGTCATTGTTAAATGAGTCTATAGGGAGATGTGGTATCTGTTGGTGATAGATAAACCTTGGTAGATTGATTTGAGTTGGGGGTAGTGGATTTTGATGTAATTTTAGGTATAGACTGGTTATATTCTTGTTATGCATCTTTAGACTATCAAACTCATAAGGTTATCTTTTGGTTCCTAGGTGAGACAGAAATAGAGTGGAGGGTTGTTCTTTAGATCCTAAGGAGAGATTTATTTCATATCTTAGATCTCAAGCATTAATTTATAAAAGGGTGTCTTTATCACTTGGTCTGAGGTTACAGGTTATAACTCAAAAGGTCCTTCTTTGCAGTCAGTTTAGGTTGTTAATGAGTTTCCAAAGGTCTTTTTGAATTGTAAGAGGGTCTGTCGTATCCCTGTGATGGGTTCTTAATTGGGGGTATTCTGGACATTTTTCTACTTTCCCTAAATGTGACCCAAGACTTATAATACACTTAGGAGGTTATTTACCCTATTATTGTATTAATTAACACTTAGAAAACTATGTTAAAGCACATCATAATTCTCTCCTAAGCTTTTGGGGCAAGAGAGCTAGGGTTTTAACTTAGGGATTGCTTTGGGGCATGTTTTAGTGATTTTCTTCCATTATGTTTCTCGGTTTAAGGCATTTATCTCCTCCCTATTTCTTTTTTCTAAAAGGGAATGGATTTTATGGATGTTTTCATGGTTTCAATGTTGCATGGTTTATGGTTTTCAACTATTAATTTTAGTTTTTGTTTATAATGGCTTGATTATGGTTTCCTATGGTTTAATTATGCTTTTATATGCATCAATAATGTTTTGGGCAATTGGATAGCATAGTAATGGTTTAATGGCCATTGTAATTGGTTTTTATTATTTTATGCCCCCAAGGTGTTTGATAAAATGCTTATAAAGATATGTTTATTGCATTAACGTTTTTAAATGGAAATCTTGCTTGTTTTCAGCTTATATATGAAACTATAAATGGTTTAAATAGTTTACAAAGGTTAAAGGCTAATTGGTTATGTTGTGGAGAACATGGAATTCTTCCAAGAGGTTAATATGATAAATGAAAAGGGCACTTAAGAGTCCTCTTAATCTAAATGTTAAGGCTATGGATAAATTTAGAAAGTATGGTTGGTATGATGACACCACTAATAATTGGCATTGGTAATAAATGGTAATAGGATTATTTGGACATGGTTTTAATTTGGACATTAATGGAGAGATGTGTAACTAATCCGAGGAAGGTAGAAGTTCCAGAGGGACAAAAATTGGAAACTCATATTTCCAGATATGATGGATCTTCGATGACCACATATGAGTGTCGTGTTTTATAGTGGACGGATGTACTGGTAATCCTATGGGATATTTTTGGGTCATACGGCAACAGGCACTAGGATGGTTTCAGTAGGGGGAGCTAAACCCATATGCCCATAGGTATGGTTAAATGGAAAGGTTACATAGCCCAGGTAAAGGTTTTTAAGTGCGTGCTAAACCCAATCCTTTTTCTTGGAACTTATATATGTATGGTTGTAAACATCATGGATGGTTTATTTGGTTCTTTAAATGGCATTACTTTATCCTTATCCTTAGATACAAGCTAAGGTTCACTCACTAACTCATCTACTAGTGGTTGTATACCCACACTGTATCGAAACCACCCGTTTGAATACTCCTAAATAGTGATTGAATCAGGGTCAATATTTAGATTGTAGTAGTGAGCTTTCATGTTTTTGAAAGGTTCCATTTCATGATATCGAAATTCTTAGACATTTTGCTTTTGTGTTGGATATTGGTTTTCGCCATGGTTGGGGGCATGTCCCAATCGAATATTTGTACACTTTTGGATAGAGGCTTTGTAGTACTTCTAAGGATTTCTATCAGTGGGATCTATATTAGTAGATCATTCGCATTATTATTGGAGCATACATCATTGGATAATATTGTTCGTTCTTTCATCGTATTATGTTTTAGGGTTGATTATCATATTATATTTTGATATTCTTTTTGGTTTGGTATGGTATGGATGGTTGGTTTGGTACGGGTAGACTCAGTTCAATCGTGTATTGTTCGGACCCTATCCCAGAGTCTTCATAAGATAATTGATACAATCTTGCTATATGCTGGAAATTCATTGACCCAAAAGGTGGTTGGGTTGGGTTAAGGCGGCAATCCCCAATCCTTGTGAAACATGGGACGCCTATTATATCTAGGCCCTAGTTCGGGTCGTGATAAATTGGCATCATATCTTTAAGTTCATGCTCAACTTGGAATCTACAAGGCCATGTAGAGTAGAGTCTTTTTTAGGGGTGTGAAGTGTTCCATACTCATAAGAAAGAGGCTACCGGACATTTAGGAATATTTTACTTTCTTTGAATCCTCGGTCCTGAAATCTTCTATAATCGTTTGTTGTTTATCTTTCAGATCATGCCTCCTAATCTGGAGCATAAGAAAATTCTTCCATCCTATCTATGGACAATATTGAACGGGTACCTCCTATGTCTAGTTGACATCTTCAGTCTCACGGTCCTATTCCTAATTATGCTGAAGTTCCTCTTATTCCTCCTACTCCTCCATAGGTCCCTCAAGGTAGCATGATGAACATACAGTTTTGTTAGTTTATTCATGTTATTTCTCAGATAGTTTCTGCACAAGCTGAGTATGGTATGGCTAGTGCTTTGTCTGTTGAGGCCACAATGGTCGATCATCTTATAAAGATGGTTCCTCGTACTTTTAGAGGAATGAAGATAAAAAAAAGACCCATAAGTCTTCCTAGATGATCTGGAGTAGATATTTTAGGGTATCCAGGCTTCAGATGTGAAGGGAATTAGCTTTGCATCTTATCAGCTCAAAGATATTATTTATCAGTGATATGATGAGTTAGACAGAGATAAAGGTAAGATAGAAGAGGAAGGGTTATAGAAGGCCTTTTCTAATATATTCATGGATCCTTTCTTTCCTCAAGAGTTAAAGAAAGCTAAGATAGAGGAGTTTGTGAACCTCAAAAAATTAAGGATGTTTGATAGGGAATATGCCTTGAAGTTTCATTAGTTTTCAAGGTATGCTCCTGATTTGGTGGTTGATATGAGGTTGAGAATGATAAATTTTCCTTTCGGGTTGAATAGATATTTTATTTTCGAGAGCAAGATTGTTTTGCTTATTAGTGATATGGACATATCTAGGTTCGTGGTTCATATGCAGAAGGTTGAGGATGAGAAGAAAAAGAAGGTAGAATATAAGGATAGGCAGGGAAAGTAGGGCAATTTATTTTATCAGGGAGGTACATAGTTTTAGGGTGGTAGAGATGGTGGAAAGTGGCAAAAAAAGAAGTGGGGGAGTTATGGTTTTTTTTCTTTTGCCAGTGCTCCTTACCTATAGTAGTCGGGCGATTGACGTCACCAAGGTGGTGATAAATTTTAGGCTTAGTTTGTCCAATCTCAGGCTAGTGGAGGTCAATCTGTCTCTTTATTCCCTCCTTATCAGTTTTGCGGTCGTCCTCTTCAGGGATTTTGTGAGAAAGGTTGAGATAAGTTCTTTAAGTATTGTCAGGTAGGTCATCATCTTAAGGATTATTCGGTCAACAAGGTTGCTACAGGGGAGAATAAGATTTTAATGGTTTTATCTTTTGCTCCTACACTTGGTGGTGTAGCATCTGTTTCAGTTACAACTCCTAGTTCTAGTATTGGTCAAAATATATTGTATGCTTTGGCGACCTGGCATGAATCTGAGGCATCACTTGATGTTGTTACTTATATGTTATAGCTCTTTTCTTATGACATATATTGTTTGCTTGATCTGGGCTTCACTCTTTCTTATATGAATCCTTATATAACTCTGCCTTTTGGTTTTGATCCAGAAATTATTTTAGATATTTTTTTTGTTTTTACCTCGATAAGAGACTCGGTCATTGAGTCTATAGAGGGATGTGGTATCTATTGGTGATAGAAAGACCTTGGTAGATTTATTTGAGTTGGGAGTGGTGGATTTTGATGTAATTTTAGTATGGAATGTTTGCATTTTGATGTGCATCTGTAGACTGTCAGACTCATAAGGTCATCTTTAGGTTCCCTGGTGAGACAAAAATAAAGTAGGAGGGTTCTTCTTTAGCTCTTAGGGGGAGATTTATATCTTATCATAGAGGTCGAGCATTAATCTCTAAAGTGAATCTCTATCACTTGGTCCAGGGTTAAAGTTTCTAGCTTGGACGGACCTTTTTTGTAGTTAGTTTCGATAGTTAATGAGTTTCCAGAGGTCTTTCTGAATGATCTTTTTGGTATTCCTCCAGATAGGGAAATAAAGTTTGGTATTGATTTGTTTTCGGACACTCGTCTAATATCTATTCCTCCGTATAGAATGGCTCTGGCTGAGTTAAGGAAACTCAAGGAGAAAATTAATGATCTTCTAGATGTGGGGTTTAGTCATCCTAGTGTTTCTCTGTGAGGTGCACCCATGTTGTTTGTGCGCAAGAAGGATGGTTCCCTTTGGATATGCATTGACTACAGGTAGTTAAACAAGGTAACGGTCAAGAAATGTATCCTCTCCTAAGGATACATGATCTATTTGTTTAATTACATGGTGCCAAGTTCTTTTCTATTATAGTTCTTTGGTCTAGGTGCTATCATCTTTATATTAGGGAGGTGGATATCCCTAAGACAGATTTTCATACTCGGTATGGGCATTTGAAGTTATTGGTAATGTCATTTGGGTTGACCAATGCTCTAACAGAATTTATAGATTTGAAGAATAGGGTGTTCAGGCAGTAAATGGACCTATTTGTCATTGTGTTTATTGATGACATTTTGGTGTATTTGGGAGTGAGGTGGATAATGCTAGTCACCTCTATGTGGTGTTCCAGACGTTAAAGTAACATCGGTTGTTTTCCAAGTTATCTATGTGTAAGTTTTGTTGGAATGTCGTGACTTTCTTGGGCTATATTATTTCTAGTGATTGGATAATGGTTGATCCTCAAAAGGTTGATATGGTGAAGTAGTGTCCTAAGCCCACAACTCTATCTAATGTTCAAATCTTTTTGGGTTTAGCCAGGTATTATAGGTACTTTGTGGAGAGATTCGCATCAATAGTTGCTCTTTTGACTAAGTTAACTCATAAGAAGGTTAAGTTTTCTTGGTCGGATGCTTGTGAGGGGTGTTTTGAGAAGTTAAAGGATAGGTTGACTTTCGCTCTATTATTAACTTTTTCAGAAGGCAATGATGGGTTTGTGGTTTATTTTGATGCATCTCGGGAAGATCTTGGTTATTTTTTAATGCAGCATGGGAAGGCTATTACCTATTCTTCTATGTAGTTAATGGTGCATGAGAGGAATTATCCTACCCATGATTTGGAGTTGTTGGTAGTTGTGGTTGCATTTAAAATATAGTGTCAATATTTGTATAGTGCTCATGTAGATATCTTATTAGAACATAAGAGTCTTCAATACATGTTTACATTGAAATAGCCTAATCACAATAAGAGGAGATTGTTTGAGCTTCTTAAGGATTATGATATGAGTCTTTACCATCACCCGGGTAAGGCTAATGTGGTTACTAATGTTCTTAGCAGGTTGTCTATGGGACATTTCGCTCATGTCGAGAAAGGAAGGTGGAAATTGGTGAAGAATATTCACTTCTTGTCCAATCTTAAAGTTTATCTCTTGATTCCAAGAACGGTTGTATGATGGTGCAAGAAGTGGTTAGATCGTCTCTTGGTGCAGAGATTAAGGAAAAGAAAGTGTTGGATCGGTCTTGATGAAAATCAAGATTAATGTTGGCGGGCAAAAGCTATTGATATTTGAGATTAGTGGTGATGGTACTTTACCATACCAAGGGAGGTTATGTGTTTTAAATGTCGATGGGTTGCGACGATGTGTTTTGGCTGAGGCGTGTGAGTCGTGCTATGTCATTCATCCTAGTTCAAATAATATGTATCATGATCTTAAAGAGATCTATTAGTGGAATGGTATTAAGAGAGATATGGTTAATTTCGTGGCCAAGTGCTTGGTGTGTCAACAGGTTAAGGTTGAGCACATAGGGCATGGTAGGTTGCATTAAGAAATTGAGTTGCATTAATAGAAGTTGGAGATGATCTATATGGATTTCATTACCGATCTTCCTTATTCTTAAAATTAATAGGATTCAATTTGGGTCATCGTCGATATGATGACTAAGTCTACTAACTTTTTGCTAGTGAGGACTACTTTTTTGGCAAAGATTTTTCGAAGTTGTATCCTTAAAAGATTGTTAAGCTGCATGGGGTGCCTGCTTCGATTATTTTTTATCAAAGTACACAATTTACATCTCATTTTTTGCTGTATTTCTAGAGAAGAGAGGCTACTAAAGTTAGTCTAAGTATAGCTTTCCATGCTCAGTCGGATGGAAAAGTAGAGAGAATGATTTAGACATGGTAGGGCATGTTTCAAGCATGTATGATTGATTATGGTGGTAGGTTGGTTGAGCATCTACCTTTGGTAGAGTTTTCTTACAATAATAGCTATGATTCTATTATTTGTATGGATCCTTTTGAAGTGCTGCATGGTAGTAGGTGTAGATCTCCTTTTGAATGGTTTGAGCTTGGTGATGCGGATATGTTTGGTCCTGATTTGGTCTACCAACCTATGGAGAAAGTGAAGGTGAATTAGGATAGTCTTAAAGCTGCTCAGAGTCACCAAAAGTCTTATGCAAATGTTAGGCATCTAGATTTAGAGGTTGAGGTTGCGGACACGGTGTTCCTAAAGGTGTGTCCAATAAAAGGAGTAGTGAGATTTCGCAAGAAGGGGAAGCTTAGTCCACAGTTTATTTGTCCTTATTTGATTTTGCAAAGATTTGGTAGTGTTTCTTATGAGTTGGAGTTGCTATCTAGTTTGGGTTTGGTTCATTTGTTTTTTCATGTTTCCATGTTGAGAAAGTGTATTGGTAATCCTTCTTTGGTTGTTCCTTTGGAAAGGTTAGATATCTTGAATTCTCTGTCTTATGAAGTTGTCCTGATTGAGATATTGGATAGGCAAGTTCGTCAGTTGTAGACCAACGATGTGGCTTTGGTTAAGGTTCTGTGGCAGAACCACAAGGTAGAAGAAGCTACATGGGAAGCGGAAGAGGACATGAAGTCCAAGTATCCATTCTTTTTTTCTACTCCTGGTATTCGTGCGGAAGGTATGTGTTCTTAAACACATCTGTATTTTTTGAGTTTGTTAAAAGAAAAACTAACATTTTTGCCTATTTGTTTTAAAACTTTGTTGAAGGGATGTTTGATAATGCAAATAACTCTGTAAGTGGTTACCCCTACATTTTCCATTATTCGGGGATGAATGCTCCTAGTAGGAGACAATGTTACATCCTGGATTTTGGCCTTAGAAATTTTCCTCAGAATCCATTCTCTGGACCCAATACGACTCTAGGGTATGAGCCGTATATTATGGTATAAGTGGTATGGTCATTTCGTAAGTTGAACAGTGTTAGTCGGTATGATGGTTTTATCACTAGAATTGTCATAACTTAGGGTGTGAGTCATAAGGATTGATACGAGTTGTATTGGGGACTCATATGGTAGGCAGTGTTTGATCCTCCTGGTAATTCATTCTTCTAGGTATATGGATCATGGGTATGGATCGTATGCTGAGGTTGCAACATAGTTGGATGAGTCATATACTAGACAGTGTCTGATCTAAAGGTTAAGGCCTGGGTACGATTGGTGGAAACTAATCTTTAGGAAGTGTACGACTTGTAACAGGGTCTGTCGTATACCTGTGACAAGTACTTAAATGGGGGTATTCTGGACATTTCACTACTTTCCTTAATTAGTACACACGACTTACAATACACTTAGGAGGTTATTTAGCCTATTATTCTATTACTTAACACATAGAGAACTACTTCAAAACACATCATAATTCTCTCATGAGATTTTGAGGCAAGAAAGCAAGGGTTTCAACTTAGGGATGGTTTGGGGCTTACTTTTGTGATTTTCTTCCATCATCTTTCACGGTTTAAGGCATGTATCTCTTCCCTACTTCTTTCTTCTAAAAAGGCATGTATTTTTTTGAATGTTTTCATGGTTTCAATGTTGCATGGTTTATGGTTTTCAATTATTAATTTTGGGTTTTTTTATAATGGCTTGGTTATGGTTTGCTATGGTTTAATTATACTTTTATATGCATCAATGATTTTTTTGCGCAATTGGATTGCATCGTAATTGTTTATTGGTTTTCTTTATTTTATGCCAACAAGGTGTTTGATAAAATGCTTATAAAGATATGTTTATTCCATTGACTTCTTTAAATGGCACTTTCGCTTGTTTTCATCTTATATATGAAACAATAAATGGTTTAAATGGTTTACAAAGGTCAAAGGCTAATTGGTTATACTTATGGAGAACATGGTAGTCTCCTAAGAGGTTAACATGTAAAACAGAAAGGGCACTTGAGAGTCCCCGTAACGTAAATAGTTTTGCAAGTGATAAATCTGTCAAGTATGGTTGGTATGATGATACCACTAATAATTGGCCTTGGTAATAAATGATAATTACATTGTTTAGACATGGTTTTAATTTGGTCATTAATGGCAGGATATGTAACTAACCCATGAGAGGGGGAGGTTCTGGGTGTACCAAAATTGGAAACTATTATTTTTTGATATGAGGGATCTTCGATGAAGATGTGTGTGTATCACATTTTATATTAGAGTGATGTACTAGTCATCCTATGGGATATTTCCTAGTCATGTGGCTGCACACAATGGGACTCTTTTAGCTGGGGGAGTTATCCCCTACGTGCCTAGGTGTGGTTAAATGGTAAGGTTACGTAACCTAGGTAAAGGTTCTTAAGTGCATGCTAAAGTTGATCCCTTTTCCCAGTGCTGATATATGTCTGGTTGTGTACATAATGGATGGTTTTATTTGGTTGGTTAAATAGATTAACTTTATCCTTATTTTGAGATACATGCTAGCGGTCAATCGTTAACCCATCTTATGGTGGTTGTATACCCATGTTTTGTAGGATAAGTTGTTTGACTCCTCCTGCATAGTAATTAACCTGGGGACAACATTTGGACTGAAGTGGTGATCTTCTATCTTTCCGGAAGGCTCCATTTCATGATAAGTACATTCTTAGACATTTTGCTTTTATTTTGGATATTTGTTTTGTCCATGGTTGTGGGCATGTCCCCACATGATATTTATACTCTTTTGGATTGAGGCTTTTTGGTACTTTTGGGGGTTGGTATGGGTGGGATTTGTATTGATGTCATCCTTGGCATTGGCATTGGTGTTGGGGCTGACATCATTGGATGATATTGTTGGTTGTTCCATCATATTACATTTTGGGTTTGATTATCATATTATGTTTTGATATTCTCTGTAGTTTTGTATGGTATCGATGGTTAGTATGGTATAGGTACACTCGGTTGGGTCGGTCACTGTTCTGACCCTTTACCAAAGTCTTCATGAGAGCATTTATATAATCCTATCATATGCTTGAAATTCAGTTCATGTAAGGCTGTGAAAGCTGGTTGGGTTGGATTAAGGGGGTGGTCCTCGATCCTGGTTGGACTTGGGATGCCCAATATGTCTAGGCCCTAGTTTGGGTCGTGAAAAGTTGTCATTAGAGCTTTAGGTTCATGGTCAACTAGAAGTCCACAAAGCCGTGTCAAGTAGAGTCTCTATTAGGGGTTTAAAGTGCGATACACTCATAAGCGAGAGGCTGTGAGAATTTAGGAATGTTTCACTTTCTTAAAATTCTCAGTCCTTGAATCTTCTCTAATCCTTAGTTGTTTGTTTTTCAGATCATGCCTCCTAGATTTGAACACAAGGAAATTCTTCTATCATATCTAGGGATAATGCTGAAGGAGTACCTCGTATGTTTGGGGTACATCTTCGATCTCATGGTCCTTTTCTTGATTGTGTAGGAGTTCCTCTTATTCCTCCTCCTACTTCTTAGGTCCCTCAGGTTAATGTGACAAACATAGAGTTTTTGTCAGTCTATTCATGTTATTGCTCAAATGGTCGCTGCTCAGGTTAAGCGAGGTGTGGCTAGCGCTTTTTCTAGTGAGGCCACAAAGTTTGGTCAGTTTATGAAAATGGGTCCTCCTACTTTTATGTGAGTAAATGTGGAGGAAGACCTATAGGGCTTCCTAGATGAACTGAAGAAGATATTTTGGTTTATGCAGGCTTCTGATGTGGAGGGAGTTAGCTTTGCGGCTTATCAGCTCAAAGAGGTTACTTATCAGTGGTATGAGAAGTAGGATAGAGATAAAGGTGATATGGAAGAGGAAAGGTTATGGGAGGCCTTTTCTTATTCCTTAATGAGTCATTTCTTTCCTCAAGAGTTGAGGGAAGCTTAGATGGAGGAGTTTTTGAACCTCAGGCAAGGGACGATGTCTGATAGGGAATATGCCTTGAAGTTTCATCAGTTGTCAATGTATTCTCCTGATTTAGTGGATGATATGAGGTTGAGAATGAGGAAGTTCACTTTCGTGTTGAATAGAGATTCGATTTTGGAAAGAAAGACTACTTTTCTCATTTGGGATATAGACATCTCTATGTTAACAGTTCATATGCAGCAGGTTGAGGATGAGAACAGAAAGCAGGCTAAATTTATCATTAAGCAGGGCAGATTTTTTTATCGAAGAGGTGCACAGTCTCAGGGTAGTAGAGATAGTGGCAAGTGGCAAAAAAAGAAGTGGGGGAGTTCTGGTTCCTTCTCTGCTACCAGTGCTCCTTACCCACAGCAGTCTGGCGAAAGGTGTCACCAAGGTGGTGACAATTCTCAGGCTTAGGTTTCCCAATCTCAATCGAGTGGAGGTTAGTATATTTTTTCATGCCTTCCTTTTCATTTCTACAGTCGTCCTCATCGGTGATTCTGTGAGGAAGGTAGAGATAAGTGCTATAATTGTTGTCAGGTAGGCCATTGGCTTAAGGATTGTCCAGTCAACAATGTTTCTATAGTGGCGAATAAGATTCTGGTAGCTTTATCTTCTGCTCCTACACCTGGTGGTATGGAATCTCTTTCTTCTATTGCTCTTTGTTCTAGTATTGGTTGAAACAGGTTTTATGCATTGGCGTCCTAACATGAATCCAAGGCTTCACCTAATGTTGTTACTTGTACTCTATAGCTCTTTTCTCGTGAAGTATATTGTTTGCTTGATCCAGGCTTCACTTTTTGTTATGTGACTCCTTATATAGCTGTGTTTTCTAGTTTTGATCAGGAAATTATTTTGGATCCCTTTTCTGTTTCTACCTCAGTGAAAGACTCAGTCATTGCTGAATGGGTCTATAAGGGGTTTGTGGTATCTGTTAGTGATAGGCAGACCTTTGTAGATCTGTTTAAGTTGGGAATGGTGGATATTGATGTAATTTTGGGGTATCGACTAGTTGAATTCTTGTTATGCATCTCTAGTCTGTTGGACTCGTAAGGTCATCTTTAAGTTCCCTACTGAGCCGAAAATAGAGTTAGAGGTTTGTTCTTTAGCTCCTAGGGGTAGATTTATTTGTTATATTAGAGCTCAAGGATTTATCTCTAAAGGGCGTCTTTATGACTTGGTCTGGGTTAAACATTATAACTCGGAAAGTCCTTATTTGCAGTCAATTCTGGTAGTTAATGATTTTCCAGAGGTCTTTTCTGATGGTGTTCTTGGTATAACTCTAGATAGAGAAATAGAGTTTGGTATTGATTTGCATTTGGACACTCATCGAATATATATTGGTCCGTATAGAAAGGCTCCGACTGAGTTAAGGGAACTCAAGGAGAAAATTAAGGATCTTCAGGATAAAGGGTTTATTCGTCCTTGTGTTTCTCCGTCAGGTGCACCAGTAGAAAGAACAGCTAGCAGATCTTCTAGATAAAGGTTTTATCTGCCCTAGTGTGTCTTCCTGGAGTGCACCTGTAGTTTTCGTGCAAAAAAAAGATGGTTCCCTTCGTATGTGCATAGATTACCACCAGTTGAATAAGGTCATGATTAAAAATAAATATTCCCTTCCTAGGATTGATGATCTTTTTTATCATCTTCAGGGTACTAAATGTTTTTCAAAGATAGACCTTTATTTGGGATATCACCAGTTGAAAGTTAGAGAGTCAGATATTTCCAAAACAGTTTTCTAAACCAAATACGGCCATTATGAATTCTTAGTCATGTCCTTCGGGTTGACTAACACCCCTGCAGCTTTCATGGCTCTAATAAATAGGGTTTTTCATGAGTTTCTAGATATGTTTTTCATTATATTCATTGATGACATTTTGGTATATTCTAAGAGCGAGGAGGATTATACCAATCACCTTCAAATCATCCTTCAGACCCTTAAAGATCATAAATTGTATACAAAATTTTCTAAGTGTGAATTTTAGTTGAATGCTATTGCGTTCTTGGGGCATGTTATGTATAGTGAGGGGATTAAGGTTGATCCCCAAAAGATTGAGGCAGTAAGGAAATGGCCCAGACCCACGACTCCAACCGATATTCGGAGCTTCTTAAGTTTGGTTGGTTATTACAGAAGATTTTTTGAGTGTTTTTCTTCCATTATTACACCACTTACTAAGTTGACTCAGAAAAAGGTGATGTTTTTGTGGTCTGACTCTTGTGAGAATAGTTTTGATAAGTTGAAAGATAGGATGACTACTTCTCTTATTCTGACTCTTTCAGAGGGTACAGAAGTTTTGGTTGTATACTGTGATGCATCCCGAGTGGGACTGGGGCGTGTTCTTATGCAACACGGTAAGGTAGTAGCTTATGAATCTAGGCAGTTGAAGGTGCACGAGTGGAACTACCCTACTTATGACTTGGAGTTAGCGGTTGTGGTTTTTGCACTTAATATCTGGCGGCACTATTTGTATGGGGTACACGTTGATATATTTAATGACCATAAGAGTTTACATTATGTTTTCTCATAGAAAGAATTGAATCTCAGATGGAGGCGATGGTTGGAACTTTTAAAAGACTATGACATGATCCTGCATTATCATCCAGGCAAGGCAAATGTTGTAGCCGATGCCCTCAGCAGGTTGTCTATGGGCAGTCTTTCTCATATTGAGGAACAAAAGAGTGAGATGGTAAAGGATATTCATCGACTTGGAAATCTAGGATTATGACTTTTAGATTTCGAGGATGGAGGAGTGGTTGTTCATCAGATAGCTAAATCTTCCCTTTGTGCAGAAGTTAAAGAGAAAAAGGTTGAAGATCTCATCTTGATGTAAATCAAAAAGATGTGGGTCAGCAAAAGATAATGTCATTTGAAATTGGTGGTGATGGCATTTTGAGATACCAGGGTAGGTTATGCATGCTAGATGAAGATGGTCTGAGAAAGAAAATCATTGACAAAGCTCACACTTCGAGGTATGTTGTTCACCCTAGCTCTACTAAGATGTATCAAGATTTGAAAACCATTTATTGGTGGAATAATTTTAAGCGTGATGTTGCTAACTATGTTGCCAAGTGTTTGAATTGTCAACAAGTTAAATTGGAACATTTGATGCTAGGAGGTTCTTCTTAAGAGATAGCTTTGCCTTTGTGGAAGTGGGAGATAATTAATATGGACTTCATTACAGTACTTTCAAGGTCCAAAAATCAGTATGATTCCATTTGGGTGATTGTAGATAGGTTGACCAAGTCAACTCACATTCTACCTATCAGGAAAAATTATTTGGGAAAGGATTATGCCAAGATATTCATTGTAGAAATAGGTCATTTGCATGGGTCCCCTGTGTCCATCATATCTGACAAAGGTACACAGTTTTGGAGATTGTTTCAAAAGGGTTTAGATAACCAAGTAAATTTGAGCACGGCTTTCCACTCTCAGAAAGATGGTCAAGCTTAGCGCACCATCCAGACCCTTGAGGATATGTTGAGGGCCTACGTGATTAATTTTAAAGGTAATTGGGTATAGCACTTTCCATTGATAGACTTCGCATATAATAATAGTTTCCATTCCAGTATTAAGATGGCACCATTTGAGGCATTGTATGGGAGAAGATGTAGGTCACTAATAGGGTGGTATGAAGTAGGTGATATGTAGATATTTGGGCCTGATCTAGTTCATCAGGCAATAGAGGATATGAAAGTCATTAGAGAATGACTTAAGACAGCTCAGAGTCTTCAGAAGTCCTACGCCGATGAAAGGAGAAGTGATCTGGAATTTGAGGATTGAGATTGGGTGTTTCTCAAGGTATCTCCTATGAAGGGAGTCATGCGATTTGGGAAGAAAGGTAAGTTGAGTCTTCGCTATATAGGACCATACCAGATTATGAAAAGGATAGGTGGAGCTGCATATGAGTTAGATTTGCCTGCTAGTTTGGATTCTGTTCATTAGGTAAGTCATATATATATGTTGAAGAAGTGTATTGGAGACCATTATTTAGTATTGCCTATTAAAGAAATCAAGTGACAGACTCCTTATCCTATGAAGAAGAGCCTGTAGAGATTTTGGATCGCCAAGTTAGAAAATTGAGGAACAAAGAGATAGCCTCAATTAAAGTGTTGTGGAGAAACTAGACAATTGAAGAAACGACTTGGAAATCAGAAGTTGACAGGAAAGCAAGATACCCAAACCTCTTTTATCCAATGGATGATGAAATGGAAGCTACAATCCTTGCCTTATTCTTTTTATTCCTTAATATGCTTGAAATTAGACTTGTTGGTATCTCGCGTCAACATTCGGGGATGAATGTTCCCAAGGGGGATATTGTAATACCCTGAAGTGTTTCTTAGCTAAATTTTATCCCTAAAATTTCAAGAATTGTGTTTTAGAATTATTTATACTTATTTCCCTGTGGAATCCCTTAGATTTGAACTTTTCATTACGTAGATGAATGAATAAAATTTCTGTCGATATAAGATTCGTCCAAAATGGACACTCGGTGAAGAAGTTATGGTCGTAAAACATTGTCATTATGGTGTTTAGCTCACCGCGAAGAGGGTTTAATTAGCAATTGTAAAATTTCAGTGGTACATCGCAATAGTGGTGCATCGCGGAGGATCCAAATTTCCCACTCATCAATTTTCAGTGAGCCACCATGATAGTGGCGCGTCGCGGTGGTCCATTAAATCATGTTCCCAGATTAATTTTTCCATCTTCGTTTAGAAGTTAATAAAGGTAATTTGAAATTTTTCCAAGCCTTTTAAAAAGTCTAAATAGTATATTAAAACCTCTACAAGAAGACTATACGACATTCTCAAGATTTTCCTCAAAACAAAAACACTAGTTGATAGACTTCTCCTCCAAGAAACTCAAAATTCAACCATGGGTTTTCAAAATTGATTGGAGATTTGGAATCCACAAACCGTAGGCTTCAAGGATCATCTCTTATTCTTCTTAATCGAGGTACGTGGGGTTTATCCTAAAAAATACATGAGCTTGAAATTGTTAAAGCATGATTTAAAGATTTTGATGCATGTATTTTATGGGGCTTTTGAAAACTATATTTTTAATTATGGATTTCAAAAGTTTCAATGCTACTATTTCTTTGGCCTTGTGTTTTTTTCCCCTAAATTGATTTACATATATATGTATATGTATGAATTTGAGATTTAAGATTTTTGAGCGCATAAATTATGAACTCCTTCTTTTGTATTGAATTAAAGATTTTGGTTATGGAATTTGAAAGATGCTTTTGCAATATCCTGGCATTTGAACATGATTTAGAATTGTTGAGAGGGTGTTTCTTGATATCAATATGTTCTTGTATGTACGAGAAAGAATTACATATGTCTATATGAGGTTTGGAAAAAAAAGATTCATTGAAACGAATTATTGAAATGCTGGTCTCAAAACTTGTGTTTTGAATACAGAGATTTATGATAGACTAATAATGGCACAAAGATGTGACTAGCAATTCAATTGCATGACGATACCATATGTATTTATTCCATGACAGATTATGTTTTTAGAGCATGTTTTCAAAATATATTTTCAGAGACTGTATGTTTTGATAGAGTTTTAAAAAAGGGCTTAAAGAGGGTTAGGTGGTTACTAGAAGAAGGCGAGAGTTCAAGAAACTCTTAGCCTGAAACCGTATTTGCCGATACGGGTAGATTATTATTGCACACTAGCGACGGTCGTGTGACATAATAGATTAAGAGACTCTGACCCTTGTTGCACACTTGGGTTGGGGCCTTCGCTGCCGAGTTAATGATAGTTTTCATATTGACCATGGAATTGTTCAGAGTTGTAGGGTATACCACCTACCGCAGAAGTAACACAGATTTCTCAAAGTTGAGATGATTTTTACAGAGTCGTTAAAATGCCTATGTGAATTCTTACTATTTGATATACTTATAAACTATTTTAAATTGCTCTCATATATGTTGAATAATAACTGATTATTTTTTATATGCTCTGCGTACCAGTACATCTATATTGACCTCCTCCCCCCTACCTCTCAGGTTCTGAGACTCAGTCTAGGGGTCCAGATAAGTAGTAAATAATTCAGACAGCTAATCAGATTGTGCAGTGGTGACCCTTCTCTATTCCAGAAGGCCAGCCTTTTCATATTATGTCACTTATTTCAGTTTTGGTCTACTGGGGGCCTTGTCCCAGTTTCAAACAGTTGTTAGATTTTCATGTAGTAGAGATTTCGTAAATTTAGTCAGATGTTATTTAGATGTAGTTGATTTACAGTTTCCATACTCATGTTGAATTCAGAATTGACCATGTTTCCGTAAAAGATTATGTTTCTGCATTTTGTTTTATTATATGAATGTGGTGCATAATTACCAAATAGAGAAGGGATTTTTGGGCCTTATGGTTCGTTGTCCCTTGGTGTCTGCGAAATCACGTTGGGTAGAGTCTTATTTGTGGGTATGTAGCCCGCCACACTTATAAGCAGGAGGCTACTAGGTGTTTAAGAATGTTTCTCTTCTTTGTGATTTTGTTCGTGCTTCAGAGTCTGATCTGTCCCCTAATCAATGACTTCTTTCTTTTTAGAAAACTAGTGATGCCTCCCTGTCACACCAATGTTAATGCTCAGGATGATAAAGTCTGTCCCACCCATGGGATGCGGACCTATAATAGAGCTCATACCCCAGAACCTATTCCTACTTCGGGAGTACCTCCTGTACCGACCAGTCCTCCCAGAGCTCCCCGAATGAGGGTCAATCGCACTCAGCCTCATGAAGGAGAGGTTTCTAATACTGAATTCAGACAATCTATTCACATTTTTGCACAGCTGGTAGCCGCACAGACTCAGAGGTTGGAGGATACTGGTTCTGCGTCTGTTACTTCTGAAGTTACTAGGTTTAGCATGCATTTAAAATCTTAACTTGTTCTATATATCTTGACCATCCTAAAACCACCCACGGGCTATGTGGATCTCGTGTTACCATTGAATGGGCCCAGTATGTGTAGCTACACGAACTGGAGATATCATAGGGGTTGGGGATTCCCGTGTACCCTTTACCCTCTTTGATACATATATACAAGTATAACTTAGGGGATTCCTATGTACCCTATAAGTATATGGTCACCATGACCAACCCTCATGTCAGCAAAAATGAGTTTCCAGTGTCCGTCCCATCGGACTCACACCTTCACAGTCAGCTATCACACCACGCCATTGTTGCCTAATTAAAACCTTTAGCACATAACCAAACCACAAATTCCAATAGTTAATTACCGAGGCATTATGAAATGGTGTCGTTATACCGACTATAGCTTCCAACCAATGACATTAGCCAACACTTAGTGGATTCCCATATACCCCATGGGATTTTCAACCAATCAAAACCATGACTACCAAGCAGTTTAATTCAATCAAACCAATTTGGGTTCCATTACCATATTATGCAATGCAAGGTTTTCAATGAAAGTCAAACTTTTGTGACAAAAACATTCTAATTGGCATTTTAACAAACATGTTGAGGGCATATAGTGTCCAAAGGAAAAAACAAGAACCAATTAACCATTTCCATGCAGCCACATGTTCAAATCAACATTATTGCATGATAAACCATAACTTAAACATGGGAAAACATCATCTAACCATTAACAACCTAAACCGCCAACATATATTTCAAAACCAACTCAAACCCATAATAATTCCATGAAAACCATTAAGTTAAACATGCCTTTAGTTTTAAATAACATTGAGGGCGGAGTAACATTCCTTAAACAACAAGGAAGACGGAGAGAAATCATCCTTGAGAGCCTTAATTGACCACCTTGAGGAAACCTTAGCCTCTTTTTTAACCAAGAGCTTGAGAGATATTTGAGTGTGTTTTTTAGAATGTTTGATTTGGGAATAGTAGGTTAATGAAGCCCCAGGAGTGTTTTAAGTCGTGGGGTCAAAAAAACTTAAGAGAGGAAATCTCCAGAATACCCCCAACTTAATCAGTAAATATTCCTGTAGATGGGTACGGTTGGACCCCTCCACCCGTACCCACATTATATGAGTGGTACTATCCATTCATACCCAGAAAAGAATGTTGGCCATCCACACACTTTCCACCATACGACTCCCATTGCCCCATTCATACCCGTAACATACGAGTAGTACCCATAAGTTGTATCTAAAACAAAATCAAAGGGGCTAGACATTGGACACGGTACGACTCTACTATGCCACTCGTACCCTATCCTCACCGCTCATAGTGAGCCACTCATGGTCATCTATAAGTCAAGTAACTAAGCTTCAAATTAAGTTAAGGATCAACACAATGAATCATCACAAAACAATACGACCCGTACCACCAAACCGTACCACAACAGAAACTTGACCACCAAACACTAGACATCCTATAAGTTGGGTCACCTGACTCGTAAACTCACTATTCAACTCGTATGGTGAGTCATATGATAAACAAAAAGATAAAAAATCAGGAAATTTCCAAGGTCAAAAACATAGAGTGTTTCAACTGCTTAGCTCTGTCGTCCTGAATATCTACCCACGAGATATATCAGTTCAGCTCCCCCTAATGAAAGGTATCGGTGCGTGTTAGCCGCACGAACCACAGAAAACCTAAGATGACTAAAACATCTTCCAAAATATAAAGTATTACATTATGCACACTGTCACCATGACCAAACCTCACATTGGTAAACATGAGTTTCCAGTATTGATCCTCCCGGGACCTCCACCTTCCATGACTTTGCTACACAACCCAAATTAAAACCAATTACACATTCACAACCACTAACCAAGGATTACTTTATTAGAAATTAACCATTGGTATCGTCATAGAAAAGTTAGAGTTTGTAAGTTTATTCCAAACATGCCATATAAACCATTAAACCAAATTAGACTCCATCATTTTCAATTTACCAAAATAATTTAAAAGTAAACCATGGCCATCAAGGACTTTCCATATCCATATGAAATCAAACCATAACCAATTTATGTTCCATTTACCATTTATGCAATGTAAGATTCCAATGATAATAAAAGTATGTGACAAAAATTATTCTCATTGGTATTTTAACAAACAGGTTGAGGGCACATAAGTTTCAAAACCATAACCAAGCAATTTGGCGAATCCATAATACCGCGAAATCCATATACCATTAAAAACCATTCCAAAATGTCAAAATCATACTAAAAGCATGAAAAATAACATAATTAAACCATGAGAAACCTTGTTTAACCATCCATTAAAACACATGATCTTTGTAAATAACAATGAGAGAAGAGTAGCATGCCTTTGACACCAAAGAAAATGAAGAGAAACCACCATTAAAAGCATTAATTAATTATCTTAATGAAACCCAAACCCTTTTCTTGAAAGAGAGTTTGAGAAATGTTTTAAGAGTGTTTTGATTGAGAATAATAGGTTAATGAAGTCCCAAAAGGTGTTTTAAGTTGTTGTATCAAAGGGAGTTAAAAGGGTAAATATCTAGAATGCCCCTAACTTAAAGCTATAAAAATATCGCAGGTGGTTATGGGTCAATCCCGTGACTCATGACAACAACATACGACTCGTACCATTGAGTCATCACCAATATAGTGAATTGGACACCCACACACTATCCACTATACAACTTCCTGATCTCACTTATTACCAAACCATAAAACTCATATGGACTAGTCGTACCCAAGATAGAATCCCACAATATATGTTCCAACTATACCACTCGTACCCTATCCTAATGGCTTTTAGTGAGCCACTCTTACTTAGATCCAAGTTAAGTCACTAAGTTTCTAATTGGATGAAGGATCGTTCTAACGACCCTTCACTACTACTGACGGCCCATACCACCAAGGCATAACCATATAAAAACCCAACCACAATCCACTGGACTCCTTACGACTAGGGTCACCCGACCCGTACCCACACCAGATGACCCATATGATGAGTCATTACAACGACATCCAGCTCAAAACTTATGAAATTTTTTAAGGACAATACTCAGGATGTTTTATCCTCCTATTTTGCCTTGTCTTTATTTACTTTTAGAGACAGACTACTGTATTTCATATTTTTAGTATTGTATGAGATGATCTTCACACTTATGACACCAGGTTCTAGGTATTGATGTATTTCTTTAGATATGAGTATCATGGCATGACTTCTCTCTAGAATTCTCATATTTATCAAATTTATTTTTTACTTTTATTTTATTTTCCTGATGTGTGGTGATTGTTTACCTACTAAGGTTGGTTAAGGTAGTTCTAATCATGACCTCAACTTTTGAATTATTACTAGTTTGAAACTTCCTGGAGCATTCCTACCTGCCCACAGGGTACAACCCCTTTTAGTTCCATATCCCTACCTCCTTTGTATAGGACCACGTGGAGCTCCAAAAGGAGCTAAATAAATAGAAAAAAAGCACTCTTGGTCTTGCATGATTGCCTGGATATGGAAAAACACCAAATTCATGGTCAAATATGTTGTCCTTAACTATGAGCTTTCCCAGATAGATCCAAAGGATGGGCAAGAGTTCTCTTTCCTGGGTGGCTTGGATGGATAAGGACGCAACCCCATAGCACCTGGCAATAATGAGGCTTCCATCTAGGTCCTGGTGGTCATCCATTTATCTCTCCCCTTCCCTCTTATTTTACTAGTTATGGATTTGGGTTTCACTCATTTGGGGCATGAAATAAACAATTTAGTCTCCTTTCTCTCATTTCACACATGGATGTTCAATTTGACTAAACTAGTGGTGAATGCATACTATTTCTCTAATACTATGAAATTTTCATCGATCACATGGTAGTTGATAGCTTAAACTAATGTCTTTCATAGGTTGAGAATGAAATAAAAAATAGGGGAAACAAGGCAGCGATTCTACCCATCCCATCCTGCTATAGCGGCCTATATGCTGCTACCACAGTGGCGCTATAGCAGGCTAGCAATAATGGGATAGTCCCCGCTTTAGTGGCTCCCATTCTCTTCCATAGCACTTAAATTCCAAATCGCACAATGATTGAATCACAATTCCAAGATCTAACACAAAAAATTAAAAAGATAGAATTAGGTAAAACAACAGTTTTACTCCACGATTATAAATCAGAAACTAGAATCAATTTTTGCAACAACTTCTACTAATATTCAACATTTGCTATCTTTATTAATTTCTATAAATCAACCGCTTAAAGCAAGAATTTTCACAATAATTAACCATTTCCTCTACCTCTTTTACATAGAACAACACCATGATTAGCACATAGCATCCAGTTTTCAACTCAAACCATGCAACATATAATTTCTCAACCAACAACACATAAATAATTTAAAACCACTTCATTGAAATGCATATTCACAGTTATCTTAGAAATTACAATTCACATAAATATCAAATCAAAAAATTTCATTAATCAAACAAACTATTCCCATTATTTCTCTAAACATGTTCGTTACTCACAACCTTGACAATTACTAATTAATTTTATATAAGTTACACATAGCTATTACAACCATATACCAATTAAAACCTTCCAGGTTCTAATTCTACTGCTTATATAATTTCAAATGAAGTTAAGTGACCTCTATTTGGTTTTGTAAGGATACAAATTGGACTCAACCCATACAAGCAATCATACAAACCAAACTAGAGGAAGAAAAAAGTGAATAATTTGATAGAATGACTTATGGCTTCCCAAAGATTTGATAAGAATATAAGCACAATAATTTGCAGGACTCTACTCGATATTTGATCTAGAACTGGGATACCATTAACCTATGGATGTGATACCAACTGTCACATCCTAACTAATTGTATCATGAGGTAACCTACTCTAATCCACCTATATATGAGAACCCTTACAACCCAATTATAAAATATGCAGAAGTAATAGAGAAAATATTAAACCTTTATTTTGTTAAAATAAAAATCGGTAACAATTTTCAATACAAAAAGAAACATATTTGAAGACCTAGTCTAGATAGGTATTAGAGTTACTACAAAGAAATTCAAAATAAAAAGACTTAGTTTTAATCGTTAGAGGGAAAATATAGAAGCTGCTAAAGATTTGTACCAAATCATTCAAGAAACATCAATTGATCCTGCAAGAAGACTATACCCCAAAAAGGGTATAACAAGAGTAGTATCAGTACAATTAGAAGTACTAGTAAGCATCATTAGTCAAACAAAGTTAGATCACATAAGCACAACATAAATATCCAAAAGGAAACATGCACTTGAATAGTCCATCATCTAAACAACCTTCGCACTATTAATTCTTCACCTCATTAATTTTATACATTTTTAATTGGAACCTCACTTATCCTTTAACAAATTACACTAACACATAAGTAAATAATCGCACGACATTCAACTCTAAGTATTACAACCCAATCCTTTTCTCACCTCTAGTTATGCATTTAACACTCACTTAAATAAGGACTCAACAACAAGGACTATGATGAAACCCAGCTCTTTGTACCCATTCAATTAGCCTCAACAGTTATTACGTTTTTTGGAAATTACCTGCCTATGGAGATATCATGACCTGATTTAAGAGTCATGATGGTAACTACTTTATCTAGCAGTAGGTAATCCAAACCATAGCCCAGAGCTAAAAGCAATGGGCTACTGCAGTGGAAAAAGGCATAAAATCCAGAAATTTCAAGTAAAGACTTACAACAATAATTTAAGTAATAATAATAGTCTAAAAGATTGATAAAACATCAATAACCATCCCAGGACCTAGTAGTATTTGTACAAGAGCCGCTAGTAAAAGAAAATACAAGTATTATAATAGTAAAATACATCAACCTCAAATAATGAAAGACTGGATAAAATTAGATGAAGGACAAAAGGGCAACTCTAACTTCAAGAGCTTACCCTGCCTCCGAAACTCTAAACAACATGATTGAAACATCAGTGGTGGCTACTAATACTCGGATGTGCACCAAAAAGGTATAAAAGTGTAGTATGAATATCAAAGCCATGGTTACTTAATAGGCATCATCATCCAAATGAGCTAAACCATGATATAAGAATGATAAAGAAGCAAGATAAATACATTAAGTCAAGGTGAAGGTAAAACCTAGAATAATGCTCCAATGTTGTAAATAAATAACGAAAAAAGATACATAACATAGAAGAAAAAGTAAATATTACTACATGACTGGCCCCCATAAGTCTGTAGTATGGAAAACTAAATAACCCAATGTGGGCCCCCACAAGCCCAAAGGGTGCAATCAAGACGGTAAATAATTAAAGTTTCATAAGTTTACCAACTATCAAACCATAACCATGAATCCTTTCATGCCATAACATATCTTAAATAACCTTTCAATCCTTCACTCAAATCAAAACTCATACTATCATCATTATTTGTCATACTTAAACTGAAACTCAAGTCATCACTTACCGGACTTGAAGCAAAAATTAATATCAATAAATCATCGGACTTAGTCCGGGACTAGCACCAACCCTAAAGTACTAAGATAACATAAACATCGAGAATCTAGCCTATTTGAATAAAAAAATGCAACTTCAAGGATATAAAATGCCTATTAGGTCTATAAGGAACTAAAGTTTTGGCCTAAGGTGGGCAAAGGGGCCCACTTTCTAATCCTCGAGAATTTATATTTAGGAAAAATCTACCCTAAACTAGCCTAAGGTACTTAAATTTACTTCTAGATCTCAAATAAGCCACAATTATTCCTAAGATAGAAATTTTACCCTAAACATGAGTAACTAAGTCAATTAGGCCTAATTTATTGCTCTATAATAGTCCAACTAAGCCAAATAATATTAATTATACTAATTATACCACCACAGCCTAATTCCTTACTCATATCTAGCACATTATCATAAATATGCTATGAATTAGCACAATCTATGAGGAAGGTAAACCTAGCCTTGCTGGACGCTAAAAAGAAGCTAACAAAATCCTCTAAACCATTGATTTCTACTTTTGAGAAGCTTTCGCAAGATGCCACACTCTCAAAAATATAATAAAATTATCAAAATGAGAACAAAGATATCCATATTTCACTTTTGTGCTTTGGATCCAAAATCACATGAAAATCCCATACGGAGCCTGCTAGCAGAATCGCACTCTCAAAATTGATAATACATCCTTCTATGCTCGAGAAAAATTTACCCTCAAGAATAAGTAAATTCTTAGCTCAAATGGTTCTACATTCAAACCACCAATATTCTAGAGATTCTGGGAAATTATGAGAAAATAATATATGCAAATGATGATAATTTACTAAGAGTTCGGAGAAGAAATTCGTTATTTGAGCTTATGAACACCTTAAAATCACCTACTAATATTTCTCCCAAGTTTTAACACCTTCCTAGGTTCTATTCTAGTAGAATGGGTGAGAAATAGGAGAAAGCTGGCTAAGTGGGTTATTTATTAGTACCAGGTATAGCTTAAGGGGTTATTGCTTAAGCAATCAAGTGTCGTTTTAGCGACATTGGCAACTTCTGCACATATTGCTTAAGCGGCCTTTGGCTAATTTATCGGCTATTTCTTAAGCAACAAATACATCACTTAAGAGACACCAATTATACAAGCTAGGTCACTTAAGCGGCTTTCGCTTAAGCAACCCAATGAGTGCTTAAGTGAATGCACTATCACCAGCTAAAGACTTAGAATTATTTGAGTCTCCACCAACCCCTCGGGATTTATCAAAAATCCCGTATAAGCAAACAAACTATTCTAACCTATAAAATTTGATGTTTTGAACTCAATGATGTATTCGAAATATCCATCCGAGGTCGTTTCAATGAAAAGTGGATTCCACACCCATGTGTTGTTCTTTTAACTTCTGGCTAATAGCCCAAAATAAGTTTGGAAGCCTTGAGACCTAAACTAAAGGTCCTCTTAACCTAAAATCAACGTTATGGGGCTATTGGAACTATCAGAATCAGCACATAAGGTCATTTGACTGACATTTTTGCTCAGTATCCAATTTCAACTAGCAAAGACTTTAAAATTGAGAATTGACTCCAAAACCCAAACGAACTGCCCGATAACTGAACTATCAGCTTTAGCAAGTCATAAATGACTTTGGAAGCTAAAAGAAAGCTCTAAATATCAAAAATGAGTGGAAATACAGAGAATGACCTAGATATCTACTACTAGAAGAACTTTTGCTCACAAAAGTAAAGGATTAAGAAGTACCTGAAGTCTCAAAAAGGTGAGGACACTAGGCCTATATCTCACTCTCAATCTCCCAAGAAACCTCCTCTACTAGGTGGTGCCTCTAATAAATCTTTACTACTAAATCTCTCTAGTATGCAATCACCTGACATTGTGGGATAATAGAGCATTGGCTCATCTACAAACATCAATCGCTCATCCAACTAAATTGAGCTCCATCTGAGCACATAAGATACATTTGGAATGTATTGTAACAATATAGAAACTAGAAGACCAGATGAATAACAGCAAAATCTGAGGGTACAACTAACTCATATGCCACCTCTTCAATAGTGCAAATGATCTTAAATGGTCAAATATATTTGGGGTTGATCTTGACTTTGATCACAAACCTCATCACAACCATTATGGTCCATACTCGGAGGAATATCTAGTCGCCAACTCCAAATATTAAGGCATGAGGTCTACGATCTGCATAAGCCTTCTACCTTCTCTAAGCTACCCTCAACTTATCCTGAATTACCCAGACTATATCTAACAACACCTAAAGCAAGTCAGTAGCATAAGGTATAATCTCAATGGTGTTAAACCACCCAATTAAAGAATGACATAGCCTACCATAAAAAGCCTCAAAGGATGTCATCTCAATCTTGAATAGTAGCTATTATTATATGCGAACTCTGCCAAAGCTAATTTATATTCCCACTAACATACAAAATCATAACACAAGTAGTAAGCATATCCTTAAGAACCTAAATAGTCCTTTCCTACTGTCCGTCAATTTAAGGGTGAAAGACCATTCTGACATCTACCTAAGTACCTAACTCCTCCTAAAATACTCCATAAAATCTCAAAGTAAATACTGATCCTCGATCCAAAATGGTAGATATAGGCACACCAAATGGTCTATCTACCATCAACTAGACTATCTACCGAATATAGCTAGGGTTAACCTCTCGATGTTGAAGAATGTCTGAATAGGAATAAAATATGCCAATTTGGTCAACTGATCCACAATGACCCAAATACTATTGGAACCATAGGAAGTGCTAGGAAAACCACTAATAAAGTCCATAGTAATCCGCTCTCACTTCCACTCGAAAATGGGCAACTTTTAAATCAAGCCACCAGGTCTCTGATGCTCAGCCTTCACTTCCTGACATATGGCAACGAGCTATAAAGTTCACCATATCACTCTTCATACCACTCCACTAATAATCATACCTAAGATACCTATACATCTTAGTTGTATCAAGGAGAATAAAATATTTGAAGCAATGAGCCTCATGCAATATCGACTGAATCGTCATCAACCCTGGAAACAAAAATGTTGTTATAAAATCTTAGATTACCCTCAAAATCCATGGTATCCCTCCTGGACTCCAACTCAACACCTGATCACGAATAATGCAAAGTATCATATCCTCAAACTAATGACTTCAAATCTGTTTGACTAGTGAAAACCTTAACACTAGAAGGAATACTCCTAGGGTCTGAAATATCAAGTCACACCATCCAGTTGGTTAAGGACCAAGTGTATTGTGCCAATGGCCTCTGAGAAACTAAGATAGAATCCATGCTACCCATACTTATCGCCTTTTGGCTCAAGGTATCTGTTACCACATTCACCTTCCCCGAATGAAATAAAATAGAGATGTTATAAGCCTTAAGAACTTTATCCAATGATGCTACCTAGAATTAAGCTCTTTCTATGTCTTATGATGTTAAAGGCTATGATGATCCGTAAAGATCAAACAACGCATGATATGAAACAGCCCACATACACAAGACAACAAGATTATAACAAGATGATAACAACACTAAGAAATAAGCAACATAAGTCAAACACAAGATAACAAGAACAACACTAACGATTTTACAGTAAAAAATAAATGATAGGTAGTGAAACATACACTATTACAAGAAATAGAAACTAAAGTGTGTATCAAATACTCGAACCTCTAATACTTACAATAGTAACACCACACTCTTACATAGAAATAATAGGGATGTTAATCTCCTCAAGCACCAATGTTTCTAAGCCAAAATGCAACACAAGTGAATCCACACTTATTCTTGCCCTAGTATTTGGTGGAACTCTCTCACAAGAGAAGATCTCACAAGGTTTCTTCAATAATCCATATCAACAAAACTCAGGAAACAACAAAAAAGAGGCTATTTATAAGTTATTACAAAATAAAGATAAAATAACCAGCATACCCTTAATGAAAAAGGCACCTATGGAGTGTAAAGGAGCAGTATAAAATGACCAGTACACCCTTAAGGAGATGGGTGGGCTTGGAGTGTAAGTCATGGAATGTTTAAATCTCTTCTTCACTGTTTAACATATGCCATCCCTTATGCCATTTCGGCCATCATAATTATTCTTCATCACTTGGACTCTTGTATGTCTCATCAAGTCAAGCTCCCAAGTGACCTTCCATACACAGAATTTATCTATTGTGGAGTCAAAGTAGGTCTCTCATGCATGTCTCTATGCCCTCAATGTGACCACAACCAGATTCTCTATGTGTTGGCCTTGCATAATGTCATCAAAACCTATGATGGTCATTTGGATCGTATCATCCTCCACTTCTTGAAAAGGATTCGACCTTGAATCCATACCTTGCAAAATTAAAGAAAGGAAAAACAAGCACAACATCCTCATGGCATGAGGGTTAGGGCTAGTGCAATAAATAACATCATCATGCCAAGGTGGTACACACTTGAAATATAAACATGAATCCTTTGTTCTTAACATGAAAAAATTAGTAAAAATTTCACAAAAGAAGTGTCTACGACAATCACCAAGAGATAATAAAGCTATAAAAGTCATAATGGCATCACTAAAGATGAAAGGTAAGGTTACCTTTACCTTAGGAGCCATAACACACAATTGCTTCCTCGCCTCTTTAAAAGACCACATAAAGAGTGGTGCCTCAATTGAAGTCAATGTCCATGGAATACATATAGCAATGACACTTAAACAAGTGGATCAACTAACAAATATCTTACCTCCACACAAAGCCAATCTAAAACTATCATGGATGTCATCATAAAAAAAGAGGTAGTATAGAAAGGAATCAAGTGTAAAGGCTTACATGGATGAAGACAAAGAATTCAAGAACATACACATTCTTCCTTTCAAACAAATAGACAACTTGGCATCTATAATTTGGGGTTCACTCAACCTAAGCACAAGTGTGTCAAGCAAGGATGTACATTTAGAAGCATTACCACAAGGAGACAATGACACTTTTTATCTCGGTTCAATTTTCAAGGAACAATCACCTATTGGGTGTCTTAAATATTCAAGCAAATCAAAGTTTTGATTACCCAATTAGTTATTCCTTTCCAAGACTACACATTCTCTACCCTTAAGAGTACTCTCATCTTCCAAGAAGAGATTTTCATCTTTACGAGGAATGTTGTCACACCATAGCGGGTTAGCATAGAGGCTATATCCTTTAAGACAATCTATACCTCCAACATCATTCTCAGCACTATGTTCATTAAGAGTGATTATACTATCTTCAAAACAGATATAATACCTAAAGAGAAAATGATCTATCCTGCAGTTAAATTTGGAACAAGCAAGTTCTTCAGTCTCTAAAAGATTATTATAAAGTTTCAAATATGTTTCAAGCACAAGATTATCCCCATGATCTAAGCAAACATTAGAATCTTTACCATAAAATAAGATCACGGGTTCACTCCTAACCCTTGGACCAATATTTTCATTTAGAAGATTTCTATAAGCAAAACTAATAATAAGTCTTTCATCACACGATATGCTCAAAGAATCATCTCCAATCTCGTGATCAACTCTATCAATATCATCACTAACTTAAGCCTCATCAAACAAACCATACACATGCTCAAGTAGTGGACTACATTCTTAGTAAGTTGATCATTATATATACCCTCACTAGTTGTCGACAAATCACATGACAACTTAGACTCACCTTGGTTTTCTCAGGGGTCAACTAGTGTGTGAATACTCTCATTACATGGAAATGGAACATTATTCTAGTCACAAATACTAGCACTATATTGACACAACTCATTCTTACAAGAAGAATCAATTTTGTCATCTATTGAATCAACTAGTGTTGGCTTACTTATAACAAGAATTGGATCTTCTTGCAACCTAGCAATACTAAGAGTATCATAAAGGGAAGGGTCATGTAATCCTCCTTTAGTCAAACCACTTACTACATCCACTTGGCTACTACTAGCCACATCATAATATTTTAAAATTGGAGGAGTTTCGAAGATAACATTTTTACCTTATAACTCATATGAGGAGGGAATTTGGTTTCCAACTCCTTGGCATGGCACTCACTCTCTTTCTCGTCTTTCAATGTCTCGTGTGATAGCTTCAAGATTATCCAAGTTAGTAGAACTAAAGGGAGAAATTAGATTTGGGGAACTAAACACTTGGCGTAGCCTTTCAAGGTTTCATTTAAAATCTATACAAGGGTTCAAGGTAGTATTATTTGCCAGGGTACCTAAGAAAAGACAGCAACAAAAAACACACAAGTTAGCTCAAAAGTATCCTCACTACACTCTCTTACACCTTCGGTTACCTCATACTTGGCTTCACAAGTATTAAAATTGGCTTGTAATTTGTGAGAAGTTGAGAGATAAGCTCTACTATTGCTCGAAATAGATTCTCATATAAAGACTCAAAGAAATCTTGTTCATACTTGAGCCAAGGATTTACAACAAATCAAAAAGACAAAAGCACACAAGAAATCCAAACACGAAGAAACAAACTCAAACAACTAATTCATAATCTAGTAGGTGATTACTAGTTGCTAATTAGTGCTAAACTCAAGAAATGAAACTAAAAAAATAATGAAAAGAAAATTAAAAATCTAAAATTTTGAGCCTTAGGACATTTTTGGAGGGTGATGATATGGCATCCTTGGATTGGGCATTGGGAGTTATTGAAATTTCGAAAAAAACATTGTCTCAAAGTTGTATTGGTCAATCTTTCAAAATGAAGGAGTGGAATTTTGTCTATGGTGAAGACAAATAAGACTTTAGAGCCCTTTTCAAAATTCAAAAAGGATTTTCTTGCACCTTTTTGGCAAGACAACATTTTTTAGGGTCTTGTCTCCTTTCCTCTTTTGTCAACCTTGAAAAATGCTCTTTCTTCTTTTTAGCAATGAGTCTTTTTGAAAGTCTTATTGTCCCTTTCCTTCTTTGTCTTGTCTTGGAAATGTTTACAAAACAAACAAAGACCACTCTCTTTTCACTTGATTTTCTTGATCAAACAACTATTCTTGAAAATTTCTTTCCAATCAAGATATGAAGATGGTGAAGAACACCTCCTTTGAAATTTTGGAGTTCTAGGTGCACATTGGACCCCCAAACAGCAACAACATATGTTCAAGCTGAATCCTGAAAAACAACATCAACCATAATACCACAACAATAATACATGTCTCAAACTCACATCCACAACAACAACAACCTTCCAAAATTTAAGACACCCTGGAAATAGCTTAAATTTTAGATTTAGACTCTAGTAGTGTTAGTGAGGAAGAACCTAACACTAGAAACAATCAAAACACACGAAAATTCAAGACCAATTCTTGGCCCAATCAAGAAATATGAGATAGATTGCTAGTTTTTAAGATTTTGAGCTTACAACACTTCTTTTTTTTATTTCTCAAGGTAGCAAGCCCAAGATTGATTTTGTAGGAACAAAATCAATCATCGCTCTAATACCAAATGATACGGGAATGGATACGAACACACAAAAACAACTAGGAACAACGGGAACAAGCTACAAATATAAGACACGTCGAGAGCACAATGAACAAACTAGCTTCGGCAGCCACACAAACACAGGCCAAGAAACACAATAACAAGGTAAACACATGATAGCAAATGCACAAAATAAAGGATAGATAGTGAGACATACACTATTACAATACCTAAGAACCAAAGGATGTGTCAAATCCTATGACCTCTAAGACCAATAATTGCAACACCACACTTTTATGTAGACATAAGAGGGAACTCACTCTCCTCAAGAACCAATGTTTCTAAGCCAAAATGCAACACAAGTGAATCCATACTTGATATGCCCTAGTTACGGTTACACACACATATACTCTCTTTCTAAAGAGAGAAGACTTGTTCTTTAAATATTCCATATAAACAATCAACTAAGAATGAAATAAACCTAAAAAGAACCTACTTATAGTCGATTACAAAATGAAGATAAAATAACCAACACACCCTTAATGAAAGGGGTGCCTATGTAGTGTAAAGGAGGGGTACAAAATGACCAATACACCCATAAGAAGATGGGAGGCCTTGGAGTGCAATCATGGAATGTTTAAAGCTCTTTTTCACTCTTCAACATATGCCATCCCTTGTGTCATTTTGGCCTTCACAACTATTCTCCATCACTTGAAATCTCAGATGTATCATCAAGGCAAGCTCCAAAGCGAACTTTCATACATGAAATTGATCTATTATGGACTAAAAGTGGGTCTCCCATGCGCATCCCCATGCCCTTAATATGACCACAACCTGATTCTCTATGTGTTGGACTTACATAATGTAATCAAAAGCTATGATGGCCATTTGGTTCATATTAACGCACGCCATAAAGATAATGCCTCCAAATATTAAGCACATAAACTACCACCATTAACTATAAATCATGGATGGGGTAGTTGAAATTATACACCTTTAGTTGTATCAATGCTAAGTAATAACTTGATCCTACTTTATCACAACACAACCCAAACCAACACTTGAAGCATCATAATACATGGTGAATCCCTCACCCTCTTTAGAATGAACCAAAATATGAGTTAAAGTGAGGATTCCTTGAGTTTCCTAAAGATTGACTCACACTTTTTAGACCGCTGTAAAGGCACCACCTTCAAAATCAATTTGGTCATCAATGTCGTAATATAGCAAAACTCTCAACAGCTAGCCTATAGTAATCAGCCAAACCAATAAAGCTATGAACCTCAGATAGAGATGTAAGCCTGTCCTAATCACATGTTCCTTCAATGTTCTCAAGATCCACCATAATTTTATTTCTTAGACACCACATGTCCAAGGAATATCATTGACTCAAGCCTGAATCATACTTAAGAGAATTCGGCAAAAAGCCTTATGATCTCTCAAAGTTTGGAGCACAATAATAAAATATTGCATATAATCTTCTCTACTCCTTGAATACATACGAATGTCATCGATGAATACAATGATGAAAGAATCCAAATGAGACCTAAACTTGGTTCATCAAATCCATAAACATTGATGGGGCATTAGTCAACCCAAAAGACATTACCAAGAACTCATAATAACCATTCAGGTCCTAAAGGCTGTCTTCAAAATATACTCATCCCTAATCCTCAAAGGATGATAACCGAACATCAATTCAATTTTAGAGAATGTTATTTCTCCCTAAGTAGATCAAATAAATCATCAATATGAGGCATAGGATACTGGCTCTTCATCATCACCTTATTAAGCTACCTATAATCAATACATATATGTAGGGAACTATCCTATTTTTTATTTATGAACAAAAAAAGATCTCCCCAAGGTGACACATTTGGTCTAATAAAACCCTTACAAAGAAGATCCTGAAGTCTAGAATTTAGCTCCTTAAGCTCGGTAGGAGCCATAAGGTAGGGTGCCATACAAATAGGTAGAGTGCCCGACTCAAGATCATTAAAAAAATCAATATCACGCTCAGGAGGAAGACTAGGTATATCAATAGGAAAGATATCAGGAAACTTGCAAACTATAGAAACAGAATCAAGCGACGGACTAACATCATGAATATAAGCAAGATAAGACTCGTAACTCTTTGAAATAAGTCTCCTATCATAAATACAAGAAATAATCCCCATCAGCTCACTGTTAATAGCTCTTTTTCACACAACTGAACATAGCCAGTTATGGCTAAGGTAAAGATCTTAGAAAATAATCAATGACTTCATGACAGTGGGATAACCAATCCATGCCTAGAATTGCATAAAAATCTACCATGTCTAATATAATAGATTTATCCACAATATCAAACTCTCAAATTTTCATAACACATGATCTATAAACTCAATCCATTACTAAAGAATCACCCACAGAGTAGATACATATAACGACAAAGAAAAAGAATCCCAAGATAACTCTAATCGTGAGGCATAATAAGTAGACATATAAAAATAAGTGGATTTCGGATCAAATAAATCAAAAGTCGGTTGATGGTATACTAAAATCAATCAATAATGACATCATTTGAAGTTTTAGCCTTGGTTCTAGTAGGTACGACATACAACTGACCATGCACACCAACTGATTGGGATCCTAATTGATCTTCTATCATACTTGCCTGAGGACATTTATGAGTACCCTAGGACCACCCCGATGACCATAAAAAACACCACTAGATAAGGGAGTAACTACTTTAATTGATGGAACACTCTAAGATGAAGGAACCATTGCTCCATAATTGGGGCACTCTCTCGAGAAATGGCTAAAGGCCCCCTAACCATAATATGTCCTAGACACTGCACTATAACTAGAAGATCCAGTTGACCCAGAATAACTCACGATAAGAATACCCATAAGATGAACCCCTCAGAGGCTGACCACTACTCTAGCAAGGATTGTCAATGTAACTAGACTGGACTCCATCAGTAATTTGAAGTGTGGTATTAATGTAACTAGAAGATCCAGTAATTTGATATAGATGATGAAAAGGGTACCTACCCTGAGAACCATTGCCTATGAATTGTGAGACTGAAAACCTAGGTGAATCCAATCTCAAAAACCTACCCAGCATCTTCTTCTCCTAAATATACATGGCAAGTTGGGCAACCACCAATTGAGCAACTACCGATTTAGCAACCATTGGTATAGAAGGGACCTCAACTTTGGAAGCTATAACTACAGGTTGTGTCTCTGCCTTAGTACCACTCTATTTCATAGACTATGCACCACTATACCATGACACACCAATAAATCCCAAAATTTAAACCAATTCATCCCTTAGTACTGAAGAAGAAATAAACCTTAGTAGAGCCTAGGCTGGTCCCTGGACCATTGCTGGTTAGGGTAGAATAATCTTTGGCTTGAGAGAAGGAATAGATTCTGGCGAAGTCTCTCTATCCTAGTCCCTTGTTGGGGCTACATCCCTAGACTATCCTCAAACTCTAGTTCATTGAAAAACATGATAAAATGCTGACGTATGAAGTCAGAATCTTCATCTCGTGCAGTAGTAGGACGTGTCCTAGCCATCTATAAAAAAGTGAAACCAAAGAATCTTTAAAAACTAACTCAGATGCTTAGCAGCAAATTAGTGAAACAAGTAAAGAACTCCTAAGAATGTGTTTAGCCTACTGAAGATAACAAACGAACGTCATCACTTTGATCCGCAACACTCTACTAGACACTTGCTCTTCTACCAACAATATCGGTGAACCTAGATCTCTGATACTAATATGTCACGATCTAATTTATGAGTCATGATGGCACCTACTTTATCCCACCAGCAGGTAAGTCAAAACATAGCCCAGAGCAAGAAATAATGGGCTACTGCGGTAGAAACGAGGCATAAAGGACAAAAAATTCAAGTAAAAACTTACTGCCAAAATTTAAGTAATTATAATAATTCAAAAGATAGATTAAAAAACATCAATAATAATCCTATGACCTAGTAGTGTTGGTACAATAGCCACTAGCAAAAAGGAATACAAGTACTATAACAGTTAAATACATCAGTCTCGAATAATAATAGACTAGATAAAAGCAAATGAATGAGAAAAAGGTAACTCCAACTCTGATAGCTCACCCTACATTCGAAACTTTAAACAACACGATCAAAATATCAATGGTGGCTACTAGTACTTATATCTGCAACAAAATGATACAGAAATGTAGTATGAGTACTAAAATCACAGGTATTCAGTAGGCATCATGGATCAACTGAGTGAAACTATTATATAAGAATGTTAAAGTTGAAAGATAAATATGCTAAGTCTAGGTGAAGGGAAAATCTGGAATGATTCCCCAATATTATTAATAAATAACCCGAACAGATATCATATGAAAGAAATGTAAAATATTACTACAAGAATGGCCCCTATAAGCTAGTATTTCGGAAAAGTAAATAACCCAATGCGGGCCTCTATAAGCCTAGAAGCTACAATCAAGAGAGTAAATAACTGATGTTCCACAAGCTTACAAAATATAAAACCATAACCATGAGTCCCGCCATGCCATAACATACATAAATAACCTCTCAATTGCGTACTCAAACTAGAACTTATATCATCATCATTTATCAAATCTGAATCAAAACTCATGTCATCAATTGTTGGACGTGAATCAAAACTCAATATCAATAAAACACGAACTTAGTTTGGGACTAGCATCAACTCTCAAGTACCAAGATAAAGTAATCATAAGGAATCTAGCATATATGAATCAAAATAAAATACAACTTTAAAGATACAAAATGCCCATTAAGTCTACAAGAAACTAACAATACTCTTGGTCTAAGGTGGGTCGGAGTGGCCCGCTTTTTAATCCCCAGGAATCTGGACTAAGGAAAAATCTACCCAAGACTAGACAAAGGTGTCTAAATTTACTTCTAGATGTCATATAAGCCACAATTAGCCCTAAGATAGAAATTCTACCTTAAAAATGAGTAACTAAGTCGATTACACCTATTTTATGGTTCCATAATAGTCGAAATAATCCAATAATAGTTATACTCATTATACCACAAAGTCCAAATTCTTATCTTATATCTATCATATAATCATAAATATACTACGAATTAGCTCAATATATGAGGATGTAACGCCCCAAAATCTCATCCCAAAATATCACACGGTGCTTATGGCTACAAGTAGCCCCAAGCTAACCCTTTGAGCCTGATACTAAGTCAAGAGTTTACTTCAATATAATTTAATTAAGCAATGGAACTCTTATATCATGTCTAAACTAAATGACGAAAAAGATACTATCTAAATAGTAAAATAATAAAAAGTCTAAAAAACAACTAATAGTCGGACAAGACTCTACTACTAAACAACTAGAGAGTCATTGGGGCAGACCCCAAATTAAATCAAATAAAAACAAACAAACCAAATACTATGAGTACTGAAAGTCTGAAAAAATAGGTCCTCGAACCATGAGGACTCACCAACTGATAAAGTGTAGATAGAGGTACTCAGAGATCATTGTTGCTGCTGAGACTGAGCACCTGAACCTACATTATGAGACAATGTAGCAAACAAACGTATATGTGAATCAGTACTTTGAGGATGTACTAAGTATATGGGGGTGTATGCAATAAGTAAACAATAATACTGCTCTTTATAAAACCATGCATGCTGATATAAATGTCTCACATAGCTTGAATAAAACTGAAGTCTAAATCTCATAAATTATACATAATTAAATGTGTATATTAAATCTTTTGAGTCATTATACTTAGTTCTAAAATCAGTATTCTCTTCTTATTCTCAAATCTTGTACAAAAAAGGAATCTTAAAACAATAAATTTCAAAACACCTACTTTTAGTTTAAGGAGAGTAGGGGAATTCTTGTAAAACTTAAGGAATATAGATCTTTGGAACCGTGTAAACTTGGAAACCTTTAACTTGGACTTGGGACACAAACACTTGGGACTGAGGGACTTAGGGTGTTTCTTCTAACCAACAAAAATTGTGTGAGATGACATGGAGTCCAACATCTTGCCCATATTGGGGAGAGTTGTTCTGCCCTTGACATTGGAATAGAACCTTAACTTTAGTGATCACTATCTTAACCCACTTGGGGTAAATCATAATCCTACGGTGGCTCATAGTTCTGGGGCATGAGACCTGGAATTCATACCCAACTCGGTGCTAAATACTAATCCCATACTTAGGCTCGGAACTTTTAGGAAATCCACCTTAAAATAGCACAAAGGTCAAAATCACAACCAACAATGCTTCTTTTTTCTTTAAATCATAAACTGTAAGGATAATGTGGATTCTTAGCTTAGCTTAAGATCAAAACATCAATTTTCCTTAAATCTTGGTAAACAATTTGCTAGAGGAAAGCTTAAGGTCATAACCTTTTAAAAATTCAAACTCATTCTCTATATGGATATAAAAACCAAAAACTTTCAAGAACATAATATTAAAATTTAAATACATAATCTTTGGACTCAAGTTCAAGATTTAAAATCATGACAATTCACAGCAACACTTTATGCTCAACATCATTCTTGAAATTATTCCACAATATCAATTTGTAAAAAAAAGTGCAACTCATGATATAATCTTTAACCATCATAAATAGGGATAAATATGAAATTCAAGATTTAGATCACTTATAATCTCATAACCTTAAAACAAGATGATTTGGGTGTAACCCCAACATGCAAGTCATAAAATATGCAACAAATTCAAGTCTTTAGGAACAAGAACGAACGAATTTTTCTTGTTCAAACCCCACATACCTTAGATTATGAACTTTGGATGACAACTTTCTATAGAGACTCTATTTGCACTCTTGGATAAGGATTCTTACAACTCTTGGAATGAGGACCCTGAATCTTGAAAAAAATTTGGAAATACCATGGTGGAATCTTGAGATTCTTAAAATTGGGTATTGAAGCTTGGGGTTCTTAATTTTAGAGGATTTTATGAAACTTAGCATATAATGCCTCTGAAAGTCTTTAATCTTGTGTTTTGATGGATTAGGAATGGGGAAAAAAGACTATACTACCCCTTGGCCTCTCTTTCTCGTGTAACTGACCATCATTTTGTGACTTTTAGAAATAGGAATGAATCTCGCGTTGCGACTCCGTAAACGGGAATGAATCTTGCATTGTGACCCCTAGAAATGGAAATAAACCTCGTGTTCTGACTTTTAGAAATAGGAAATAGATCTTGCACTGCGGGTTTATTGAGAGAGCTCATTATTTTGGACATCTAAACTCACCCTTACGCTAGTTTGAAAGTTATGAAACTCACCCGAGACATACTATTGAATTCCCTGATCATGAATGAATTTGAAAATCAATAAACTAAGGTCGAGAAGGTCATAAATAAAATCTTCAAAGTTTGGAGGCCTTGGAAATAACTAAGTCCTCACACTTAGACAAATTATTCTAAATGTGAGACTTCCATTGACATGCTTTAAAAGACTTAGACGACAAAAATTTCTGTGGGTTCTTATAATATCTCCCCCTTGGGAACATTCGCCCTCGAATATCGCTAGCTAGGCTAAAAATACTGAGAAAACTAAGGATGCACAACTGGAATAAACTGCTAAACTGGCTCTAAATCATTCTAAGCTTTTGTGTAATACTAAGAGTGTGTGAACTTACAACAATCATAGCTATATAGTTGGGTGTTTGATTAGAAAGGGGCAGAGTTAAGGAAGAGTAATACCTTTAGCTAAATCTTAATTTACAGAGAAGAGATGAGGGTACTTGGCTTGCATGTCTGCTTTTGCGTCCCGAGTAGCGACCTCAACTGAATAATTCTTCCACAAAATATTGACCAAGGGAACTTCTTTGTTCCTAAGTCTATTAATTCTGTAATATAAAATCTTAACTGGAATTTCATCATATGAAAGACTATTCTGAATATCAGGCCTCTCTAAAGGATATACATCAATGTAATTACCAATGCACAGCTTAAGCATAAAGATGTGAAAGACAAGATGAATAGCTAACAAATCTATAGGAAACTCAACCTCATAGGCTACATTCCTAACATGGCTTAGAATTCTATAGGGCCCAACATAAAGAGGACTACGCTTCCCCTTTTTGCCAAATATTTTCACCCCTTTTATGGGTGAAATCTTCAAATACACCAAATTACCTACCTCAAACTCGAGGTCCCTTCTCCTTACGTATGTATATGACTTCTGATGACTTTGAGCTATCTTTAATCTCTCTCTAATCATCTTGACTTTCCCTATAGCCTCAAACACTGCTTTGGGTCCAATCAAATTAGCCTCACCTACTTCAAACCAACCTATGGGTGATATATATCTCCTCTCATAAAGATCCTCAAACGATCCCATCTCGATGGAAAGTGATAACTATTGTTATAATCAAACTTAATCAATGGCAAATGCTCAACCCAACTTCTTTTGAAATCAAGAGAACATACCCTCAACATATCTTCCAGAGTTTGGATGGTCCTCTCAGCCTGACCATCTGTCTGCAGCTGAAAAGTGGAACTAAGAAGAACTTGGGTACCAAGACCCTTCTAAAAAGCTCTCCAAAATTAGTAAGTGAACTGAGTACCCCAATCTGAGATAATAAACAAGGGAACTCCATGCGGTCTGACTAACTCTTGGATATACAACTTAGCATAATCCTCAACTGTATAAGATGTATGCACTGGGTGAAGGTGCGCTAACTTATTTAACCTGTGTACAACAACCCAAATCAAATCATGATGACAATGCGAAAGAGGTAAGCCAGCCACGAAAGCCATATTCACCTCTTCCCACTTCCAAGAGGGGATATCAAACTCATGCAACATACCACCAAGTATTTAGTTCTCTACCTTAATCTATTGACAAGCTGTAAACTCCATCAGGAACTATGATATATCGCTCTTCATACCACTCTACCAATAGATTTCTCGCAAGTCGTAATACTTCTTCGTAGCGCTGGGATGAATAAAAGATCCGACGCCATATGATTTGGCCATAATTCTCTACCTCAAATTATCAATACAAGGAACACACAATCTATCCAAAAATCTCAACACGTCATCTCCCCCTTGGGAGAAAACCTTCACCTATTGGTCCTTAACTAACTCCTTCAATTTGACCAAACTAGGATCCATGACTTGTTTTTCCTTCACTACTAAAACTAAAGAGGATTTGGAACTACTCGGAACCCAAACATTCCCCTTAGCTGAATCAAGAAACCTAACACCCAATCTAGATAAATAATAAACTTCATGAGCTAATTCTTTCTTATCCTTCTCCACATGAGCCACACTACCCATAGACAACCTACTAAGGGCGTCTGCCACTACATTGGCCTTGTTCATATGATATAGCATGCTCATATCATAGTCCTTTAGAAACTCCAACCATCTTCTCTGTCTAAGATTCAACTCCCCTTGAGTAAACATATACTGTAGGATTTTGTGATCAATAAACACATCAATATGCCATATAGATAATGTCTCCAGAGTTTTAAAGCATAAAACGTAGGAGCTAATTCAATATCATGGGTTAGGTATTTTTTTTCATGCGGCTTCAACTGTCTAGAGGTATAGGCTATAACCTTATCTCTCTGCATTAACACACAACCTAAACCAACTCTATAGGAATCACAATACACCACAAAATAATATGTACCATTAGGCAATGTTAACACAGAGGCTGAAGTGAGTAGAGTCTTCAACTCCTGAAAATACTTCTCGCAGAAGTATGACCACAGGAACTTAACTTTATTTTAGGTCAACCGGGTCATGGAAGATGCAATAAATAATAAACCTTCAACAAAATAGTGATGATAGATAGATAGACCCAAGAAACTCCTAATGTCTAATGGAGAGATAGGTCTAGGACAATTTCTTATGGCTTCTGTCTTTTGGGGATCGACTCTAATGCCTTCGGCTGAAATAATATGACCCAAAAAAGCTAATGATCTTAGCCAAAAATCACACTTACTAAATTTGGCTATCAATTAAAGATCTCTAAGAGTCTGCATAACAATTCTAAGGTGGTCTGCATGGTCATCCTCACTACGGGAGTAAACAAGGATATCATCTCTGAACACTATGAAAAACATATCAAGATCTATTTGAACATTCGATTCATAAGGTCCATGAAAGATGTTGGAGCATTGGTTAGCTCGAAAGACATGACTAGAAACTCAAAATAACTATAATGGGTTTGGAAGGTTGTCCCTGGAATATCACACTCCCTTATTTTAAGTTGATGATAGCTGGATCTAAGGTCTATCTTTGAGAAATAACTTGCACCTTGTAATTGATCAAACAGATTATCAATTCTAGAAAGAGGGTACTTGTTCTTGACTATGACCTTATTAAGCTGGTGATAGTCAATGCACATACGTAAAGAACCATCTTTCTTTCACATGAATAGAACAAGTGTGACCCAAGGAGAAACACTAGGCCTTATGAAAACTATATATAGAAGATCATTGAGTTTCTCTTTTAACTCCTTAAGTTCTACAGGTGCCATACAGTGCAGAGGGATAGAAATGGGTTGTGTATTAGGAAGAAAGTCAATACCAAATTCTATCTCTCTATCGGGAGGTACCCCTGGAAGATCTTCTCAAAAAACATTAGGTAACTCATTAACCATGTTAACTAACTGAATAGTTAAAGTCTAAGATTTAGTGTCTTTAACTAAAACTAAATGATAGATGAAACCTTTTGGTATCAAATTTCTAGCCTTAAGGTAAGATATGAAATAGCTCTAGGGAGACACAAAATTTTTGAACCATTCAAAGACTGGCTCATCTGGAAAGTGAAACTTAACAACACGAGTGCGATAGTCTATTGATTCATAACAAGAATAAAACTAATCCATACCCAGAATAAGATCAAAATCAACTATGTTAACTTTATTAAGTCTACAAAAATGACCTTATGAGGGATAGAAATATGATATTTTTTATACACTTATTAGCAGTAACTGACTCACCTATAGAGGTAGAAACGAGGATAGGCTCAGGGATCTTTTCAGGGTTTATCTCAAAGTTCATAGCAATCAACTGTGTCACATAAGAAAAACTTGTCCAAGGGTCCAACAATACATACACATCAAAATAAAAGACACAAAGCATATCAGTAACAATATCTGGTGAATCCTTCTCCTCCTGGCGGGATGGAAAAGCATAGAATCAATTTTGGTTCTAACCATCAATAGTGCTAAATGAAGCGCACTAAGGACGGGATGGACAGGCTAAAGGAGCTGGTGCACTGGTAGCCTGAGTCTGGGGTCGAACATCTTAGTTCCCCTGTCTAGTATGCGAACACTCTCTAAGTCTATGGCTTAAATTTCCACAACTAAAACAACCCCTCTGCTTAGCCAAGCACTCATCGAGATGGGTCTTACCATACTTAGCACATAGGAGATAATTAGGCTTGTTACTCACAATGTGCTAGGATCTTGACATAGAAGACTTATTCCCCTGCTTCTACCTATTTTTGGGTGTGGGAGCACTGGATGATAAAGGTGTTGGCATAGACAAATGATTCTAAAACTGAGGTCGGTTTCCTTCATGGGATCTAGTCTGACCATACTCAAACTTCTTTGATCTAGCCCTCTTATTTCCTCTTACTCTATCTCTCTCCTTTATCTTTTCTACCTCAATATATGTAGCATACATCATTAGTCTGGAAAGATCCATACCCTATTGAGCATAGTCGTCCTACACTCCTTCATCACCAACCCAGACACATCGGTCATGAACTTACTCATACTAGATCTGTACTTCCAAAATTATCTTCAATAATATGATGAAATAACTATTTCAGTTGGATAATGAGAATTTGCATTCCCATTGGAGAGATTTTAATTATATGCTTATAATGGCATTGGTGACTTTATCTCTCATGATTTTATATAGTGGCTGATGTTCTTTTGCTGCTCGTTGGACTTCATACCATTGGGATAATCATTGATGTAGTTTCACTTTCCCCATTCCATTGGCCAGATTTCTTTTGGAATGCATCTATTTTGTAAAATATGAAGCGTTGTGTGACATAGTATTCATCTTCTAGGGAAAGCATAGACACAAGAAATTTCTAAAGGAATGAATTTTTGGTTGATCTTGGATGTCGTAGACTTTGATTCTTATCAGACGATGCATCATGAAGATCATTTCATTATAGAAATCTCTAAAAATTTATATTATCGTTGCTTGAACCACAACATGAATCTCTTTAGAGCTAGTTGGATTCAATCAAAATACCTGAAGGTATCATATTTTAACTCCATGAGAATGTAGTATTGATGGAACAGTTACTATAATAACCACAGGAGTTCTTATGGAAAGTCATGGGCTAGTGCTATGAACATATGGATGAAAGGATATTCCGAGTTTACTCTGAATGACTTCAGGATTTATTCTCTATACTTTCTGAATACTTAAAGCTCGTAGAAGGTTGTTCTTTCTTAGAGGATAAATGGATCAAAGGGATCCGCATAGTAGTTGAACAGATCTGGAGGTTAGTTATTATTCTAGAAGATAGAATTATTATTGTGTTTGACATGAGGAATTACTAGACAATTTATAGTTTTCTTCTCCAGTTCTAGATATCAGGTAGAGATCATCATCATAGATGTTTCCTAAATTTTTGTATATGTCTGTGGAGAAGAGGGTGTCCTTATTAGTTCTTCTTCCAATAAAAAGACCGATTTGAGATTGTCCTCTTTGCTGAGATAGATTCCCGTGTGATAAGCTATTTCTTCAAAAGGTGGATAGAATCTTTTGACTTTTTGTCTTGAGGATAATTTCTAGCATAGTGGCCAGGCTTTCTTTAGATGAAGTAGTCATTCTCCTTCTTGCAGTTTGTTGGGATCCTCTTTCTAAAGTACCTAGTTTGCCAAATCATCTTGCTTCTATAGTTAGGACACCTCAAAAATTTTAAGCCGCTGAATTGCACCTATCTCTTTGATCTCACTTTTTGGTGTATATAGAGAAAGTTAGACTTGGTGATAATATCATACCTGTTACAGGCTCAATCGAGGGATGGATTGTTCTAGGTAATATTCTTTAGGATAGAACTCTTAGTGTATATATTTTCCAGAGTTTAGAAGATGGCCCATTAGATATAGCCTACCTGAGGAACGATTATGGATTTGAACTTCTCCTCCACAATTGTCATTGTGTGTCCTACTACATCTTTGGTAGTGATAATATAATTTCTTGCATTCGGCTGTGGTGCAGCTCAGATTAGATCTTCGCTATCTTCTAGAAGTGGAAATCTATGACATTTAGGTAGAATAATAGGCACTTCATCTTGAAGAGCTATTGCTGGAGATTTTCCTATCCCTAGCCTGTGTCTCCACAGAAAACCTCATGCAGGATCATGATATTGAATGAAATGTCTTTATCGCTAATCCCAAGGGAATCCATGTATGGAAGTCTTGGATTCTTTAGGGCTAAGATGAAATCTTGATGTCATTGAGAGAGAAGGTGTGAAATTTGGTTCCCACAGTTTTCTTTGTCATTGTTCCTGGGTTTGGCCTTCTTTCTGGGATTGGATCAACTATTATCCCATATTTGTCATTGACAACTTTGGAGACCTCTAGTTTCTTTGAATGGTTCATGTATATCGGTGGACAGTCTTATCTAGAGATTCAATTGAGGATTTAGGGGTATCCTCAATATATTCTAATAAATCGATAGACTTTTGTTGTCTTCTGCATATCCATCAACTAGAAATTTATCACTAGTGTTAGCATATGCATCTATGTCAGATGAATCTTCTTTATTTGAAGCAAGATTAATGGGATGTATATCTATGATCCTTTCATTGCATTTCAAGTATTCTTCTACTGGATCAAGATTTGTTATGGCATTTGGATTGAGAATTGAATTAGCATTGATGTTCAAGCCATGATAGGCAGTTCTATAACTATGTAGGTGGCACGTCATACAAAATTAAAGCTCCAATCAACACCACAGACACAGTGTCAGATATGAGCCAAATAGCCATCTTAATCATTGAAGACACCATTAGTGGCCAACACATAAAAACTTAAGACTTGGTTACCTCCAAGACACAAGAGCATGCATGGAGGACCTATTTTGAGCATTCCTCTAAACAAACCCGTGTGTGGAAGATTGCATGGGTTCTTACATTTTATGCCAATTCGAGACTACAAGTTCTGTAGTGTGACCCCACGATTTTGGAGAATTAAGGAAGAACCCTTTATTATGGTTATTTAGGGATTGCACATGTTAAAGAAACAACCCATGACCTCTTCTTTCATTAAGGGTATTTTGGTCCATTGTACTATATAATAAGCTAGGATATATATAGTCTCTCATTAGGTCTTTTTTCTTTAGTTGTTTGATGATGAAACTTTGAGACATTGAAAGTTCTCTCTTTGAGAGAGTACTTCTTAGGTTAGGACTTAGAATAGCAATTTAAGTGTAGGGTTTGGAAAAGTCGATACTGTATGTTGCTTAGAAATAATAGTTGTGAAGGTGAGTTGATTCCCTTAGCGCTCACTGTAAGAAGGTTGGTGTATGTACTTGTGACTTTAAGGTTCTTTAAGTTTGACACATATTTGGGTTCTTGTTATTCGTAAGTCCGTATGTCATCTTAACTATCCTTATCTTTACATTATTGTATTTTCATTATCCTATCTTGTGTTTGTGTGTTGTTGTTGTGAGATTGTTTCTTATTGCTCTCGGCTTTATGCCTTGTTGTTCTTGTGTTTTGGACTATTTTTATCTTTTGTAGATCAATAGTTATTATTTCGTATCAAATCCATCATTGATTTTGTTCTGAGGAGATCAATCTTAGGCTTGTTCACGCAAAATAAATAAAAGATGTTGACAAACTGAAAACTAAAAAATAATAATCTGTCCATATTTTTGTATTAAGGTCCAAATTTGAATCCTAATTTTATTGTGTTTTTTGTGTTTTTTCTTGTTTCTAATGTTATTCCCTTCTTTACTAACACTTATAGAGTCTAGATCTAAATTTTGAGCCATTTTCGAGTTGTTTTTGAACTTTGAAGGTTGCGGTTTTTTGAGAATTGGTGGCTTGAAAGAGTGTTTTTGATGTTTTTTGTTAAAGTTGATGCTTAAAAACGTCTTGTTGATGTTGTTGTTGAAGGTTGGAGCTTCAAAAATTTATTGTTGATTTGTAGGATCCAACTTGAACTATAGAACTCAAAGATTTAAAAAGTTGTATTCTTGATGTTCTTAGTGTTCTTCACCATCTTCATATTTTTGTTGAAGAGAAAATGGTTGTTTGATCATAGAAATTAAAGAAAGAGAGTGTGTCTTGTTGTTAGTATTGAAAGACACAACTCTAAGACATCTAAATGGGAAAGGGAACAAAGGGTATTTCAATAGTCTTGTTTACCAAAAGAGAGAAAGAGAACTTCCCAAGACTTACAAAAGAGGAAAGAATCAAAAGGTCTTCAAAAAGGTCTTTTACCAAAAACATGCAAAGAACTCAAACTCCTTTATGAATTTGAAAAACAAATCTCAAAAGTCTTGTTTGCCCCTTCTAAAACTGAATTTCCACATCTTTCAAATTAAATTTGACCAATTCAAATTTCCAACAAAAAGAAAAACCTGCCACATCACCCAAACCACTATATCACCAGACTGCCACATCATCAACGTCCCAAAATACATTAAACTCAAATTCAGATTCTAAGTTTCTTTTCTTTGTTTTTTAGTTTTATTTCTTGATTCTAGAACTAATTATCAACTATTAATCACCTACTTAGGTGTATATTAGTTGTTGAGTTCGTTCTTTTTTCGTGTCTTCATTATTTGTGTGCTTTTCTTATTTTGATTTGTTGAATTCTGTTGTTTCAAGTTCGTAAGTAGATTTTTCTATTTTGTGTCTTGAGTCAATCAAACAAGAATCTATTCTGATCACTAAGTAAGATTGACATCTTATTGACTACCGGAGTATAAGTAATTTTCAATATTCGCCGCTCCACTTGTGAAGATCCCGAAGGTTAGTGCATACGAGTGTTGGTGAGGATCTTTTACTACTTATCTTGTTTGTTCATTTTGTAGGTACAAATAGTTATAAGGGTAAAATATCTTTGTTGCCTCGGATTATTTGACTACAACATGGGAGACTATGATTGTAGTAAGGGATTGTATGGATACGATGATGTTGGAGATTATGGGGGCTATGAAAATAGCTAAGATCAAGGCACGGGCAGATTTGAAAGTTATTGTTTTGAGGTAGAAAATAAGGTGAGAGAAGTTCCTAGTACTTATAGTGAGTATGGATATGATGAAGAGCCTTGTGATGGTTCTTATGATGACATTAGGGCATGTGAGGAGTCTTACACTTCCCACTACGAACCTAGATTTGGTGTTAGGTATAACCCTTTCATTAACAAAGCTAATGAGAGCTATGATGAGAGTGCAGGTGAGAAGTGTGAAAATTCATATTCTTTACCTTGTAGTAGTTCTTACCAAATCCGATTTGGTGTGAATGGTTATACTAGCTATAGTGGAAGTTGTTCCACAAGAAGAAGAGGGTATGCATCTCCAAATCCAAAGGGTACCCATGTTCCTTACAATGTTGATCCAAAAAGAAGTGTTAAATATAGAAAGGTTATCATTTGTGGGATACCAGGCTACCTCATTATGCTAAAATATAGGTGTTATTGAAACTACAGCACTTCATCCATGGTTGATTATTTGGGGCTATTTCAGGAACCTTTACTTGTTCCATATTCCTTGGATGGGTTTAAGGTTACCGAGAGGTTAAATGTTGTCTTCTCCTAATCTGAATACCATGACGAGGTATGGTGTAATATTTTTCTTGGACATACGGTCATGTAATCTTGGTTCTGATTGGTTTGCACAACATAAAGTTTCAAATGTGAAAAATTGACCTAATATGGTAAGAGACTAATGGATAAATCATGTCCTGATGAGCATTCTTCCTAAACCACAAAGAGAAGTTCTCACCTACTCCAATCTGAATGATTATGAGAGAAAAAAGATTAAAAGGAGTAAGGGAGTACAAGGGGGTAATCCGAGAGTAGAAAATAAGAGGTCGTATGGAGCGAAGTGAGGTTATTGCCACCAAATTATGGTAACATTGTGTGTCCTTCTATTTTTAAGGACATTTGTGTAGGTACCAACATGGAAAGTGAAGGAGAGAAATGTTGAATAGGAGTTGCTGCCCAAGATTGTGAGGACCTTCACACCACGGGAAAGAAGAATATACTCAAGAACCTCAAGGTAAAATAGCTAACTCTTACACTTGTGTAAATGGTGTTGATAAACTCAAGTGCAAAAATTTTCCCCCACTTGATTATGTGTGTGATATGACTAATAGAGCTCAAGTGAATGAAAAATGTTAAAATATTGGTTAACAACATAGGAGTGAACCCGTGAGCTTGTCCTTTGATTCTAATGTTTGCTTAGCTCATAGGGATAATTTTTTGCTTGAAGCACCTTTGAAACTTGATGTTTATCTTTTATAGAGTGAAGAACTTGATCGTTCTAAATCTTCTTGTAGGATAGATCATGCTCTCTTTAGGTATAATGTCTTCGTTGAAGATGGTATAAACACTCCTCATGAACCTAGTGGTGAGAATGATGGTATAGTTTGTCTTGAAGGCTATAGCCTATATGCTAACCCACTATGGTGTGACAACATTACACCTAAAGATGGAAATCTCTTTTTGAAAGATGAGAGTACTCTTAAGGTTAAGGAATGTGTAGTCCTTCTTGATAACCCAAGGGCAAAGGTGTCATTAACTCCTTGGGGTATATCCCTAAATGTGCATCCTTGTTTGACACACTTGTGCTTAAATTGTATTAATTCCAACTTGTGGATGCCAAGTTGTCTATTTTTTTAAAGGAAAGAATGTGTATTTGTTTAAATTCTTATTCTTCACTTATGTTTGCCTTTGCACGTGATTCTCTCCTATACTACCTCTTTGCCTATGATAGTATCCATGCTAGCTTTTAAGTTGTACTATGTAGAGGTAAGGAACTTGTTGGTTGTTCCACTTGCTTTAATGACAATGCTATGTGGGTTTGGTGGACCTTAAGACCAATAGTCACACCACGTTTGATGAGGTCACTTGAAGAGGTGATGAAACAGTTGTGCTTTATAGTTCCTAAGTTACGGGCAGTCTTACCTTTTGGACTTAGAGATACCATTAAGACCTTTGTAGTTTCTTTATCTCTTGAAACTTGTCATAGACATTTCCTTTGTGATATTTTTACTAAGTTTATCCATTACTAACACAATGGAATCATGGTTATATTAAAAGTATGTACCGCCTTGGAATGATAATGTTATTTATTGTACTAAGTCTAACCCTCATGCCATGAGGATATTGTGCTTGCTTTTCCTTTGTTTAATCTTGCAAGGTATGGATTCGAGGTCGAATCCTTTTCAATAAGGGGAGGATGATAAGAGCCAAATGGCGATCTTAGTATTTGAAGACATCATTGGAGGGCAACACATAAAGACTCAAGACTTGGTTACCTGGAGGACACAAGAGCATGCATGAAGGACCCATTTTGAGCATGCCACTAAACAAACCCGTGTGTGGAAGATTGCATGGGGGCTTACATTTTATACCAATTTGAGACTACAAGTTTTAAAGTGTGACCCCACGGTTTCGGAGCATTGAAGAAGCTCCCTTCATTATGGGTATTTTGGGGATTTAACATGTTAAAGAAACAACCCATGACCTCCTCTTTCATTAAGGGTATTTTGGTCCATTATACTATATAATAAGCTAGGATATATTTAGTCTCTTATTAGGTCTTTTCTCTTTAGTTGTTTGATGATAAAACTTTGAGACATTGAAAGTTCTCTCCCTTTTAGAGAGTAGTTCTTAGGTTAGGGCTTGGAATAGCCATTTTAGCGTAGGTCTTGGAAAAGCCAATACTGTACTTTGCTTAGAAATAATAGTTGTAAAGGTGAGTAGATTACCTTAGAACTCACTGTAAGAACGTTGGTGTATGTACTTGAGACTTTAAGGGTCTTTAAGTTTGATACATGTTTGGGTTCTTGTTATTCGTAAGTTCGTAAGTCATCTTAACTATCCTTATCTTTACATTATTGCATTTTCATTATCCTATCTTGTGTTTGTGTGTTGTTGCCGTGAGATTGTTTCTTGTTGCTTTTGGCTTTGTGCCTTGTTGTTCTCGTGTTGTGGACTATTTTTAGCTTTCGTAGATCAATCGTTATTAGAGTCTAACCTTTCCAACATGATTGGCAGTTTCACGTCCGTATAGGTGGTACACCATATGAAATCAAAGATTTTAATCAACAAACCATAGCTTTCTTATAACTGAACAACAAATCATTAGTAACCTAGTAGAATTTGTTCCTTATATCACATAAATGAGTCTTACAGAGGCTCTCCCTAGCCTGTTCCCCTTAAGTGTCTGGAAAACAAATATGTACTACGGCAGACATCAGATCTACATGTTCTTCAAAATCAAAAAGTTATCGCGAAGACTTAACCAATTTTATTTCATATACATGGAAAGGACTTAGAAATCTACGTCGCACAAAACTAACTTTGTTTCATATTCTTGGAAAGTACCTTCGGATTTCCATGTTGCAATAGCAACAAGTAATTTCTGAAGTATTCCCTTACCCCACTTATCCTCCCTAAAGGACCGAAGTACCCATTCCTTTGGAAAAAAACAAGAGAGAGAGTTTCGCTAACAAACATCTTTATTGATGATATGAAAGATTATAAGAGAGGATTTGGGTTGAGGATTTCATCCCAGTAGAGTAATTGGAGAAATTGATATTCTCCAACTAATGGCCTATGCTTACTTTTATCGGAGAAGGAAGCTCTCTATATAAGCTTGACCTAAAGATAAATATGAAATAAAATATTACGTTCTTATCCTATCTTTTAATAGATAGGCCTTATCCATTAAGACTAGATAAGCCTTATTTGGCACACATTTATAGAAGATATTAACAACCTACTTTGTTCAAATAGGGCCCTACTAATATGTGATGGGCCAAATAAAAATTAACAATGAATGTTGTTAGAATATGATAGCATGTGCAAGCAGGTAAGTCAGCATCTTGCAAGTAGGTAGATCTGCGCTTGAAGGCAAACCCATTTGATAAGATTTCCCTTGAAAATAAGGGTAACTCTCTAGAAAGGGTAACCCATAGATAGGGTAACCCATCTGACAGGGTTTCCTTGGAGATGAGGGTAACCAACTAAAGAGGGTAACCTATTGTAAAGGATAACCCACTGAAGAGGCTAACCCACAATAAAGGGTAACCCACAAGAGAGAGTAACTTTCTTGAATATGTCATCTGACATCATCTTTCAGGCATTATTATATGGTGTTGGCGATGATCTAATGTATCCTTCTTCCATCCACCAATCAGCGATGTGCTTCTGGTTGAGGAATTCTTGGCCTTCCAAGCTTCTCTTCATTGATCTGGTGAAGTAACTACTTCTGCTGGATGATGAGTCTTCGTATTCCTGTAGGGGAGCTTTCAGTCACATACTTATGATAGAGTTTGTGACTTCATCTCCCATAATTTCATACGATGGTTGACATTCTTTTTTCACTTGTCAAACTTCATCCCAGTGGGGATAATGATTGATTCTCACCATAAAAACTTGAATCTAAATACGAAAAAGTAAGGATAGATGAATAGGATATCAAAGATGGAAATATAGACACAAATATGATAACAAAAGGGCAATCAAAGGGTGTATAAAACCCAAAAAACTTCCCTTAAAGATTACCAAATAGCACCTCACTCTTACATGACCACAAAGGGGATTGAATCTCCCTTACAACCAATGTTTATAATCAGAGATCAAAATTTTCTTTTCCAAGCTCTCAAATACTCCCAATAGAGGTTCATGAATTTATCATTATCAATCAACAAAAACTAACTAAAATAATCCTAACCACCAAGTATTTATATTTTGGCTAAATATTACATAATTAGGGCCCAAAAGTGACCCAAATGTAAGAATAGGCCCACTAGGGTCTATTTTGGCCCACTCTTAAAGTGATAGAGTAGATCTAAAGCAACTCCAAATCACCTTGGGTGCATGACCCTTCCAAGGGATTTTTGTGTCATGTTTTGAAGTCCTTCAGCCTTGTTAAAGTTCTTTGACCCTCCTTAATGGTAATCTTCATCCATGTGGCATTATTTAATAATACTAAGGATTTATCAAGCACCTCAAGCATCATATGTGCCTCATCCAAAGGTCTAAAGACAATTTGGCTTGTGTCATCCTCCCCTTCTTGAAAAGGATTCGACCTCGAATCGATACCTTGCAAAACAAAAGAAAGGACAAACAAATAAAACATCCCATGGCATGAGGGTTAGGGTTAGGACAAATAGTCATAGTATCATGCCAAGGTTTCATATGCTTAAGATATAACCAATGATCTTTTGTGGTAAACATTAGAAACTTACTGAAAAATTTAGAAAGGACTTGGTTATGGGAATCACCAAGAGGTAAAGAAACCACAAAGGTCACAATGGAATCACTAAATCCAAAAGGTAGGATACCTTCACCTTACAATCCATAAGACACAATTGTTTCATCACCTCTTTAAGAGACCACATCAAGATTGGTTCCTCAATCGCTTTTATATTCCATAAGATCTATATATCATTATCATAACAAGTTAATTAACCAACAAGTTTCGTATCTTTACATAAACAAAATCCAAGACTAGCATGTGTATCATTATAATCAAAGAGGTCGTATAGAAAGGAATCAAGTGTAAAAGCATCATCCAAGTTTTTATTATCTATAAGAATGTCATTTGGATCAAAAGATATAGTACATAATGCACATGGAATCAAAACATTTAAGTAAGCATGACCTTTTCCTTTCAAACAACTTTCCATAAGAAAGGGATCACCAATTGTAAACAATTCACAAAGAAGGTGATCACTAGCACGGTATCATCAAAAGTGTTTTCAAGAGGAGACTTTCTCCTTGACCTACAAGTAGTGAGACCTTGGTCAAGATTGGAAACACACAACGTTAAATTCTCTTGGATATCTTTTTTACTTTCCTTCTTTAATGAATGCTTATCTTTGTTGGAAATACCCTTCTTGCACAACTTCAGTCTATCAGTGGGTTTTAAATCCCCAAGAAAAAATTTCTATCATAGGGAAGGATTCCAACATCCTCGACTAAACTTTTCTTATCAACTATCCCAAGCATAAAGTTGGGTGTGTGGAAATCACTACATTCAAATTAATCACAGGGGTCAAAAGGATAGATTGTCCATAGACATGGGTCAATATAACACTCCTTTCCCACAAACACATCACCTAAATCAAAAGATATACTCTCTACACTATCATAAGCATCATCTAAAGAAAATGAAGAGTACAAAAAAGTATCACTCAAGTTAACTTCAAAAAATGTGTTCTCGCATATATACTCACTATTAGATTCACAATCATCACCATTGGAATTCTCAACAGTAGGAGCACACAAAGTAGATGAATAAATAATTTCCAAACAATTGATACTTTCTCTTTCAAGGAAAAAATCCTCAATTAGGAACATACCACCACTAACATCAAAGTAATCATTACTCAACTCATCACAAGAATGAAGATATTCATCTTCATAATTATTAAACAAGGGTGGTGTATCATACAAAGGATCAAAACCACAAGAATTTTTGTAGGAACAATCACTAATTGAGTTTCTTAAATATTCAAACAAATGAAAGTTATTATCACCCAATTGATTATTCCTTTTCACAACCTCACATTTCTTTCCCTTAATAGGACTCTCATCTTTAAGAAAGATATTTCCATCTATAGGAGGAATGTTTTCACACTACAGTGGGTTGTCGTATAGGCTATAGCCCTCAAGATGAGCTATAGTATCAATATTATTCACACCACTAGGTTTTCTAGGAGAGATAGTACCATCTTTGAACATGATATTATACTTAAAGAGAGAAGTATCAATCCATGAAGGAGGATCATAACTTTTAAGTTCACTCTCAATAACACAACTATCAAGTTCCGAAGAAGTTTCAAACACATAATCATCCCTATGAGCAAGAAAGATAATAGAATATTCTCTAAAGGACATGCTCAAGGGAAGGGATCACTCCTTTTTACTTGACCAATATTTTCAACATCATCACTCACTTAAGGTTCATTAATCATATCACAATCGTCATCAAATGGTGTACTATTTTTGCACATAAGTTGATCAACACAAATTTCATAAGACAAATTACCATCATTTATCACATTATCTTCAACACTTGGTGGACTTAAATTGATCTTCCTAGAAGAGTCAATAAGGTCATCAATAGGATAAAATAGAGTTTCCACATTCTCAACGGGTATATCAAAAATAAGAGGCAAATAATTAGAAGACTCACATATAGATAAGCTACTACTCACACTTAATGGGCTACTATCCACACAATCATCATTCATACATACAAAAGTATAAGAGTGAGTTACTTTACCTTGAGGTTCTTAATAATATTATTACTTGACTTGGTGTTAAGGTCCTTTATAATATTTTGAAGCATCTAAGATTTCCCTCATCGAATATTCAAATAAATCTTTTCTTTTGGTTTTCGTTCTCCTCCGCTTGCCATGTTGGAACCTACACATATGTCCTTGTTAAATATATACAAACAATATTAGTGCAGTTTGGTGGAAACCCACTTACTTCACTCCTTATAAACTCTCACTTTTCTATTTTTAGGTTTCTATATTGCACTCTCTTACTCCTCTCAATCATTTGTATCTTAATAGGCTTAGAGTAAGTGGTCATATCTATTTGAGATTTGGGGAAAATAGATGGAAAGAGATGATTTTCCCATTGGTTGTTTGCAATCTTTGGCTAATTTTATCCATTTGGAACCTTTTTTTATGCAAACCAATTGGAACCCAAGCATAAATGTCTATGTTCCAAGGGAAAGATAACACACTACACCTCTTTATAGTACCCACGTTGAGTGAAGGGAACATTTACTCTCTCAGAAACCCTATAACTATCCAAGAGGTCTGAAACAAGTAGAGGATCTCAAGGTATCCCTAGATGGTCAACCATGGTTGGAATGATGTAGTTTCTACAGCACTAATCATCTAGCACAAGAAGGCACCTAAAACCCCATAAATGCTTACCTTTCTGGTGTGAACATTTTTTCTTGGGTAAACATTATAAAGCTTGATATACCCTATTGGTACATGGGTACCCCTCGTGAGTTTTTTTAACGCACTCTACGTTCGGATGGACTTTTTTATGGATTCCCATCACAACGGTGTCATATCTTGAATATGTTTAAGTGCACATATCACTATTTCCTTCACTCATATCATAATCCATTAATATCCTTTCACACTTCCATTCCCAATCAAGATATTTTTTGGAAACCGTCTCTCCTATAAAGATAGGGAGTGTAGGAAGATATTGACTCCTACTATACCCTCTATATCTACCTTAGTTCCTATTTCTATATATTTGGGCACTAGTATAAAAAGATCTAGATATAGTACCCCTACGCTTTTGAGATACATGATCTTTTATTCCCATGGATTAACCTCTACTATAGTTATCATAGCCATTCAAATCGATTCGACCTTGATCAGAAGTAAAACAAGACAAGGAATATAAAACTTCACAATCCTCATGTACATACTCACCATGATACTAATAAGATTTCTAAAAAAATGGGTTATACCTTACACCACCTCTAGGCTCATAGTGGGAAGTATAATACTTCTCACATACCCCATATTCCTTGTATGAACCATTACAAGGCTCATCATCATCTCCATGCTCACTATAAGAACTAGGGTGATCATTCATATAATATTCTCCATTGGAGTAGTATCCCTCATTTTCATCCATATCTTGATGTGGCTATATTCATAACCCCATAATCTCCATCTTCTTCATATCCATAACTATCTTTACCACAATCATTGTCTCCTACGTCATAGTCACAATTGCCCGAGGCTATCAAAGATATTCTTCCATATATCACCATGTACCTAAAATATAAGCAAACCATATTAGTAGTAAAGATCCTCACCAACACTCATATGAATCTCACCTTTGTGATCCTCACAATTGGATCGGCAAATGTTGAAAGTTGTTTATACTCCAGTGATAAATAAGGTGTCAATCTGTAATTGTGTCCAAATTGGATTCTTGTTTAAATGAATCGAATAAATATTAATTAAGTACTTGAATTAAGAAAATCACAATCAATTGAAAAAGAAAAAAGCTTGAATGAGATTGGACGATGAAAGAAATGGGACGTAAAAACTAATCAATCAACTTAGTAGATGAATTACTTAGTTGTTGAGTTGTTTAAGAATCTAAATATGAGTTTAGATATCAATAAAATTAAAATATGGAATCAAACCTTGAGAAATGGAGTAATTTAATGTTCAATTGAGTTTGGAGGCTTGAATTTTGCATTTTGGATTTGATCTGCATTGGAAGGGGTTGATCTGCATTTGGGGACCTGATCTAGTAGGTGGGTAATATTTCCAAGGTATACTGGATGTAGGTACTATTGGTTGGAGGTTCTACAGCACCTTGGGATCAATTGGAAAGCAAGTTGGCTGCCCATGCATTTGAATTGGCCGAAATGCCTCAAATTGGTCCTTTGTGTCCTCTTTTATTGGGATATCTTGGAATATTTGTAGATGCCTTAGAACAAAAACTTTTCAATCTTTTTTTCTAACTTATTTTTTGATCAAACAAGCACCGTTGGCTGAAAGTTTAACATGAATAAATAATCTCTTCGAGAACACACCAAGCACATCAATGTTTCTAACTTTTTCTCCGGAGCTTGGAATGAGTTGAAATTTCAAATGTAGGCACTTGTTAGCATTATAAGCTCATTAAAAATATCAATTTGTCCAAATTTTTAATCAAAAATTTTATATTTTTAATTCATTATAAACTTTTTCAACCTATGCTTCTAACAAGGATAAAATACTCAAATAAGCTCTGTTTTGACTCAAATTTAGTTTATAGACTCGTATAGTGTTAGAGAACACAATTGTAAAACTATAAACACAAGAAAAACACAAAATTTAACCTAATCAACACGCAGATCTCTTTGTGCATATGCTGCCTAGAGTTAGAAAAAAATAATTCTAATGCTACAAACACTCAGATCTCTTTGTGCATATATTGTATAGATCTTGGAAGATGGCCTACCAAATATAGCCTATATATGGCACAGTTATGGATTTGAAATTCTCCTCCACAATTTTCATTGTGTGGACTTCTAACATCTTTGGAAGTGATGATTCAAAGGCTTGCTTCAGGCTGGGTTTTTTGCCCAAATCAACGTAAATCTTTTTCATTTTCTGGAAGTGGATATTGATGACATTTCAATTTGAATGGTAGGAAGTTCATTACAAATATATTTTACTGGATTTTCTTCTATCTCTAGCTTGTATCTCTGAAGAAGACCTCTTGAAGGCAAAATTCAGGGATGTTAGATAATTGTTCTTATCATAAATTCAAATAGAGTTCCACCAATCTCTAGGAATTCTAGAGAATCTTTATGTGACCTCTAAGTGCATCATGTATTTCTCTCGTTCAACTAGATTTTTCTTTTCAATCCAAGTATAGAAGTCTTAGATCTTTTGGGGACCAGATAAAATCTTGATGTCATCGAATGTGAAGGTGTGAAATTTAGTTCCCAAGGTTTTCTTCGCCATTTTTCCTAGATTTGGATTTCTTTTTAGGATTAGATCATCTTTCATTCCATCTTGGACGTCAACAACTTTGGAGACCTATGGTTCATTGGAGTGGTTTATGTATATCGGTGGATAGTCTGCTTCTGGAGATTTAATTAAGGATTTAGGAGTGTCCTCAATATATTCTTGTGAACTGATAGACTCTTTACTGTCCGGTACAAATCCATCAGCTAGAAAATCATCACTGGTGTCAAAGCATGCATATGTATCAGACGAATCTTTTTTGTTTAAAGAAGGATTAATGGGATCAATATCCTGGATCCTTTTATTGCATTTCAAGTATTATTCTACTAGATCAGGATCTTTTATGGCTTGTGGATCTGGAATTAAATCATCATTATTGTTCAATCTATACAAATTTAGGAAGAGTTGATCTGAGACAGTATCTGCATCACGAGGGGATAGTAATTACATATGATTAAGAAAGCCATTATTCAATGGGGTTTTTCATTCATTATCTTTTTATGGTGCTTCTAGCTTATGTATTATTAGACTAATCTTTGGGAAGGTGATGTTGTGGTGAGATTATCATGGTCCCTCTATCTATGTCATATTCCATCTTTCTTTTGGACAGCTTCTAAGCTACATCGGCTTTTCTTTTGGAATAATGAATTTTTCTTTCCCATGCAAGCTTGGAATTGTAAAACTCCTATTCATATGGAGATCTTTGAGATGATGACCTTGGCATATGGTATATTAAAGGAGGAGTGGGAAAGATGTAGCTCATCTTTTATGGAGAGAATATTTATGGTGACCTATGGTAAAAGGTTTGCTTTGGTAGTGAGATGTGGGTTCTCTTGGGTTTAAAGTTACCATATTTCAGGTGTTGGATGTGCTCTTTAATAGAAGTTGTTTCTTTTTTATGTTGATTGAAGAAATGAGATGTTGAAGTACCCGAAGGACATATATCGTACTGCATGGACTGGAGCCTGAGTTCCAACTGGAGGATAAGTCCATCATGCTGAGTAGATTCTTGTTCTACTCTTTTGTTAAATACTTTGACTTTGCTTACCAACTTGGTATAGGAGTGAGCAACATTCTTCACGATTTGGTTGATGTTAGAGAACATCTTGTTATGGCATACGACATTTTTAGATTACTAGTTGAGTATTGCTTCTCTGTCACTAAGGGTCATCTTCTCTGCCATTGGTTGGATAATAGTTTTAGAAGGTATTTTTGTAGCGTGAATCAATTTATCCTTACCAAATGGTTTGTTTGGTGGGAAATCATCTGAGTGAGTGGAGGCTAAGGGGGACATCATGAGCATATTGGTTCCAGGCAGCTTATTTTGGGTTTAGGTGGTTTTATTTTATGATGGAGTGGGTGAGTTATCTCCTTGGCCTATGTAGAATCTACAATTTGACTTCCACAGACAGTGTCTAGAGAAAGAACATTTTCTCCAAATATTATAGCGACTATCATAATTGTTGTAGTTTATCCAATCATGTTCATCCATCCAGCTACCTAGGAACCATTACATGATTTTTGTGTTGCCAAATTTTAGAAGGTCATCGAAATATTGTTACATATGGATCGAGAAAGTGATTTTGTGATTCTCTCTTAGGTGTGAGTAGTTGAAATTAGTTGTGACGGTGTTTTCACATCTTCTAGCAAAGGTAAGTTCGGTGGACTGGAGAGGTTGAGGATGGTCTCTCAACTTCTTATAATTTGTGATGCATGATTCTGGAAGTATTTTGACAAGTTCATCTCTAGGGATTTTTTGTTGGGATCTGAGTATATTGATTAGTTCCATTGGTGGCATCTATGTTTAGAAATAAAGCATTTTTGCCACCTGGAAGGGATAGATCCATACCATAATTCTGGACTCGCTAAGCTACCTGGAAGTGAAGTATTGTCTAGATAGCATCTCTGACCTGTGTGCTCCAAAAATCTAAACCTGGATCTTCAACGCCTCTATCAGATATGAATTAAACAGGGACATGTTAAAGTTGGGAAATATCGTGACAAAGACTGTCCCAGGGTTCAGTGTAATTTCTGAGGTTCCTAAATTGTCGTGTTGGTATTCGTTGTATCTGGTATCTAAGGGAAAGACATGCCATTATTGGCTAGCCTTTTCTTCTATGATATGTCAATACAACCCAAACAGCACAAAATTGGATATGGGTGAAGCCTTGGTTTCTCCACTGTCATGGAAAATCATCAGGCATATGTAGAGTGATAAACTGCTCCTCCTAAGTAACTACAATAGAATATTGGTCAAGTTGACACAACAATGTTTCTTTAACTCCTTTCAGTCATTGCAATAGTAAAGAATAGATCTGCAGCCTTGGGTTACATGCCTTCTTTGCAAAGCTGAGTAAGGGGTTTAGTAGAGGTAGATATGCGGTGGATACTTTTTGTTCTGGGGGTAATACATCTATTTTGTACAGGTACTGATACTTACTTAACAGAGTTTTACTGAGGGTGGAAGATATGTTTAATCTACCTAAAGATTTACATGGACTAGAAACAGTTGAAGGAAACTGTTAAGACTCTGAGATAGACATATTTTTGTATTTTTTGGACTGTAAAGACTCAATTATTTGTAACAAAGGTCTAAGAAAAACTCAATGAAATTTTTTTTTAAGATTTAAGAAACGTAACTACGACTCAATTTTGTTCAAGAATGTTAGTATAATAACTGGAAAACACTAACTCTTATAAAGGAAATACTATGAGTCCAAGTATTTACGAGACTTTGGTAGTAAAATTAGAAATTGATGACTATGGATAGATCTAAGGCTAACATCTAAGACAAATTAAATTAAAACCTAAAAATGTAAAGTTGGCTCACTTGTATAAAAACAATAGATGTTATGCAAACTCTTGCTTTTGTCTCTCCTCCAGGAGTGGGGATGTCTCTGATAATAAATAGATAGAGAAAAAATAGGGTAAGAGTACTCCTACGGACAATAGTACCTAGGTGAGTCATAATAAAGCTCCTAACTCTTCAACATGATAGGCGATTTCACGATCATGTAGGTGGCACGCCATATGAAATTAATGCTCCAATCAACACCATAGACACAGAATCTAACCTTTCCAATAATATAGGTTGTTTTGCATCCATAAAGGTGGTATTCCATATGAAATCAAAACTTTTAAACAACACACCATAGCTTTCTTACAACTGAACTACAAATAATTAGTCATCTAGTATAATTTGTCCTATCTATGACAAAAATAGGTCTGATGGTGGATCTCCCGAGCCTGTTTCCCTTACACGTCTATAGAATAATTATGTACGATGTCAGACATCAGATCTGTATGTTCGTTAAAATCTAAAAGCTATCATTCAGACAAAGCAAATTTTGTTTCATATAAATGGAAAGGACTTAGACATCTATGTCGTGTTAACAAAGTTGACTTTGTTTCACATTCATGGAAAGTACCTTTGGAGTTCTATGTTGCAATCACAACAAGTAATTTCCGAAGTATTTCCTTACCCTACTACTTCCACCTAATGGACAGAAGTACCCATCCCTTTAGAAGAGAGAAAACACGAGAGAGATTTTAGCCAACAAACATCTTTATTAATAATATGAATGATTACTAGAGAGGATTTCGATAGAGGATTTTGTCCAAGTAGAGATAAAATCTATAAGTGGAGAAATTAATGATCTCCAACTCAAGGTCTGTGATTCCTTTTATTAGAGAAGAAAGCTCTGGATAAGCTAGACCTACAGATAAACTTAAAATAAAATATTACAATCCTATACTATCTTTTAAGAGATAGGCGCCATCCATTATGAGTGGATAAGTCTTATCTTCTACACACACTTCTGAAAGATATTTATAACCTACTTTATTTAAACTGGGCCCCACTAACATGTGATGAGACTAATAAAAACAAAACACACTAATGTTGTTGGCATGTAATAGCATCTGCAAGTAGATAAGTTAGCATCTTACAAGTAGGTGGATTAGCAGCTTGTTGACAAACCCATCTAAGAGGGTCTTCTAGGATATAAGGGTAATCTACTAGAAAAGGTAACCTATCTAATAAGGTTTGGTTGGAGATGAGGGTAACCCACTACAATAGGTAATCCACTGTAGAGGGTAACTTTCTTGCCCACATCTTCCAATGTCATCTTTTAGGCAGTGTTAGATGGTGTCGACAATGAACTTGCATATCCTTCTTCCATCCACTAATCGATATTGTGTTTCTACCTAATGCAGTCTTAGTCTTCCAAGATTCTCTTTATTGATATGGTAAAGTAAATCCTTCTGTTGGATGATGAATCATTGCATTTCCTTGAGGGGGCTTTTTGCCGTATACTTTTGATAGAGTTGGTGACTTCTTCTCATGTGATTTCATATGGTGGTTGATATTCTTTTATTGCACTTTGGACATCATTCCAGTGAGGATGATAATCAGTGTAGTTCCACTTTCCCCATTCCTTCAGCTAGATTTATTTTAGAGTACATCTATTTTTCTAGAAAATGAAGCATTATGCTTCATAGTATTTATCTTATAGGGAGAGTAAAGACACAGGAATTTCAAGAAGAGTAAAATTTTTGGAAGAGCTTGGACATCGTATCTTATGATTCCTACCAAATGATGCAGCATGAAGACCATTGCATCATAAGAATCTTTAAAGCATCGAACCAGTATTGTTGTGGCTTGAACAATGGCATGAATCTCTTAAGAGTTGGTTGGATTCGATTGAAATGACTGAAAGCATCATATTTAAACTCCTCAAGAATATAGTACTGATGGTACATGTACTAGAATAACTATAGGAGTTCTTGTAGGAAGTCATTGGTTAGTGCTATTAACACATAGTAGAAAGCAATTTCGAGTGCACTCTGAATGGTTTCAGAATGGATCCACCATATTTTTTAAGTGCTTAAAGCTCATAAAAAGTCTATCTTTCTTAGAGCATAGATGGATCTAAGGGATCCAAATATTGATTGAAAAGATATAGAGGGAAATCTGCTATTCCAAAATATAATATTCCTGATGTGTTGAGCATGAGAATCTGACTAACCAGTTTTTGGTTTTGTTCTCTGGTACTAGATATCAAGTAGAGATCATTGGCATATATGTTGCCTGATTCTTTATATATGTCAATGAAGATGAAGGTGTCCTTCATCAGTTCTTCTTCCAGCGAGAAGATCGATTCATGCTGATTCTCTTTATTGTGATAGATTCCTACATGATTAGCTATTCCATAAAAAAGGTGTATGGAGTCCTTCGACTTTTTGTCTTGAGGAAAATTCTTTTCAAAATGGCCAAGCTTTCTGTAGATGAAGCAGCCATTCTCCTTCTTGTATTTTTTTGGTCTACTTCGTCTGAAGTACCTAGTTCACTTGATCACCTTAATCCTCTCGTTAAGAAGCCTCGACCATTTAAATCTCCTGAACCATAGCTTTTTATGGGATCTCATCTGACGGCTTGAGCGGTGGTAGCTGGACTTCATAACAAGATTTTTTCTGCGGCAAGGATGATTAAGAGTTGGGTTGTTCTGGATGATCTACTTCAGTACAGATCTCTTCTTGTATAGACTATTCAAGGCCAGGAAAATGGCCAAACTAATGTAAATGACATTTCTACAGAAGACTTCTTATAGGATTTTGATGTTGATGATAAATTACTGATATGTGCAATAAGTGTTTTTATCCATAATCCTAAGTTCATTCCACCAATCACTTAGAATTATGGAGAATCTAGATATGCAATCTAACAGTATCATGTATTATCCTCTTTCATCCATATTCTTCATCATCATGAAAGTGTAAAAGTCCTGAATTCTATGAGGCCAAGGTGGAATCATGACATTATTGATAGTGAAGGTAAGGAACCCAATTTTAATAATTTTCTTCACCATTGTTGTTGATTTCTTCCTTCTTTTTGGTACAAGATGACAGGTCTCCTCAGTTTGATTAGAGACTGATTTAGTATTCCAAAGGTAACCCACTAGAAAGGGTAACCCGCTGGAGAGGGTAACCCACTAGAAAGGGTAACTTTCTTGCATATTTTATCTAACGTCATCATTTAGGCAGTATTGGATGGTATCGACAATGAGCATGCATATCCTTCTTCTATCCACCAGTTAATGCCATTCATGATGAGTAGTAGTAACGGTCTACTGGTCGACAAGGTCTCCTTCTTTTCTTTCATTGGATAATATTTGGAAGAGAATTTCTCTTACCTTGATAGGATATTTGCCAAGATGTTCTACTTTCCCTTGATGTGCTTTGCTCGGGCTTTATAGGGAGAAAACCATTAATACCACTGAAGAATCTATAGATTCAAGATGATCTATGGATTTAGCTGGACTATTTTTGGAAAATCCCAAATATCTATTTTAATCTACAATTTAGTATGATAAAAAAGAAGTTAAACTTCTTGATTTTATTTTTAATAGAAAAAATCTCTTTGAAATTGGAGTGGTAGTATTGTTTTGCTTCTTTCAACAATCCACTAGCATATCCACATATTTTTCATTGGCCATTTTTTTCTTCCAGGAGAAGTGCACACCAATAGACATTGCTAGCATCAATCTGTAATAATATTTGTTCATTTGCGGGATATGGAGTATCTTATCTTCTCTGGATATTCCTTTTATTTTTCATATCGCATCATCTTGTCCTTTTCCCCAAGATGGAGAATTTTACTTTAGCATCTTCATAAGTGGGGAAATATAGGTAGAGGCATCATGAATGAAGTCTCCAACATAATTAATCACACCAAGAAATTGCTGAAGCTTCTTAACTAAAAAGTTAGCATCTGGAAACTTAAGTAATTCTCGGCATATGTATGGTCCTAGATTGTAAGACCCACCTGGAAAGGGGCATTCCCAAAAAGCCATGTTATCTCATATTAGGGTCTCTTTCCTAAGAGCATAACTCTATTGTTTTTTACTAGGTCATAGAATTGATGGAGGTGGTCAAAATGTTTCTTTAAAGTGTTGTTGAAGAGCACTATATCATCGATGTAGACTAATGATATATGGAGGATATGCTGAATATCTTAACCATGGCATTTTAGAAAAGTGAAGAGGCAAGTTTGAGCCTAAATGACAAAACCTTCCACTGGTAGTGGTGATTGGGTATGCAGAAGGCCATTTTGTCTCTACCTACTGGGTGTATGCCTAGCCGCCAGATATCGAATTTGGAAAAGTGGGTGGTTTTTAGTAGGTGAGAGAGTAGGTTCTACTTATTTAGAACAGGGAATTTGTCATCTAGAAAGAAGTGGTTTAGGGGTTGGTAATTTATGACTAGACAGAATTTTCCCCTTATCTGTTCAGCGCATTTGTTAACATATAATGCTTCATAATCCCACTGGGAATTTTATGAAACAATGAGCCAAAACACTAAAAGTTCTTTAAACTCCTTCTTTATAAGATGAAGATGTTTAGGATTCATACCAGAATGACTTGTCTTCATAGAATTAATAGTTTTAGTATTTCTGATTGAAATTCTAATGAAGAATTCTTGGTTGATCCGTAATTGATCTTTATTCTTCTTGAGGAACTCCTTGTGGGATTTTGCAAATGATTTTTGTATTTGTTGATTCTCCATCTTCTTTACTAGATCTTCATTAGCAATTTGGAATAGCCTTGGTATGGTGGATATTTCCCAAATTAGCCCTTGAAAGTTATACCTTCTGTAAGAGTAAGGAGGTAGTTCTTAAGCTGCCTATAGATATTGAATCCAATAATCAAGTCCTTCCTCAGGATATTGGAGCCAAGGAGTATTATTCGGTAGAGCACTCCTGGGAAGAATTCAATCATGATCAGCTGCCTCATGAATACCCTAGTTGTGAGGAATCCTCTTTTTGATCTTGTACCAAAGGTCCTGAAGTGAGGAACACATTGATCATCGAGGATAATGTCGGGATTCAGCATCGAGGTTGTTCTTCCTCTATCCATAATAGAAATTAACTAAAGGGGCTTGTTCCATTTAGGTAGATGTATTTTGAATTTGACATGAGGCATTTATATCTCATAAATTATGTTTATTCCTTCTGTGAGAATATTGATCGTATCCATCAATTTTACTGATCAATTAACTTCTCTTTCATTGATGGGTGATCACACATTCTCCAGGTAGTCATCAATAATAAGGGGCTAAGGTTGGCCATCAACTAAGAGAGTTAGAATATCCTCAGACGTTCCTGTGTATGTGTTACAAATAGTATTAGGAATTTTATTTTGATTGGAATTCACAACCTCATCATCTGTTAGGATCTGAGCAGCCATTGTTTTCTCTGAGGATTAAGCGGCCCTTTTGGCCTTTCTAGACTTAGGACATGTTTTTTCAAAGCGTCCTTTGTCATGGTAGATGAAGAACTTGTTATTTCCTGGATTTCTCTTCATGGGTTTACTTCCATTGGATTCTTTATCTAGTGGCTTAATCTTTTTAACTCGTCGGTGCTTCATGTACCTCTTGTTCCTATCTGACATTTTAAGAGATGGGGAGACCCATCTGGCTTAGAATCTAGATTATCTTGATTGATGGTAATCACGCTAGCAGTTTCTTCACCATTTTTTAGAAAAGCTTGATCTGGATACATCTTGAAATCATTGTGTTTGCTAGATCAACTAATTCAGTATGTTGTTTCTCTTTTTCTCCCTCCGAGTGAATATTATTAATGAGTTAGAGGAATTCAGGTATCCCTCAACAAGGTCATCATGAAATTCCTGAGAAGCATGATTCCTTGTTGCTGCTGTAGTGAACTCTAGGATGGCTTGTTCTGGAAAAGTAGGATCATCAGTCCAGAAGATTCCTAGACATATATGGTCGCCATTAAGAAAACCATGCTTGATGGAGTCCCATACTTCATCTGGTGTTACTTTATCTTGGATCTCTAGATCACCATATGATAGAATCCCGCTCTGAAAATATATCATCGTTTAGTGTTGTGGCAAGCACTGAGTTCATTATATTAGCATCATGTGGGACATTCATCCTTTTGAACTATCATGGTGTCCTTTTGTCTTGCTTGTAGTCTACCATGGCTTATGTTCTTTTTCTATGAGAATCTGGGAAGGTCAGATCTCTGTTCATCTTCTGGAGTTGGACTTAGTGACTTAGATATGGATGAACTGGGTGGGAACATAGAAAAGGGTTGGTTAGCTCCTATGGTAGTGTGGGAAGTATGATATATGTTTTGAGGTATTTTGGATTAGTAGTGGCGTATCTTAATAGGGTAATCTATTCTTTGACTAATGTCATATCTCTTTATTGCTGGTCAATGAAGGATATTATTCAGGTTCCTAGAAGATATGTCATAGACTGTATAGTTTTTCTCCTTTCTTCTAGTACTTCTATAAGTTTAGCATACCCCAAATCCTGATATACATCCCACACTACCTTATCTTTATTTGATCTGGCCTCCTCACACTCTACACAACTATAATTTCTGACCCATGGACAATGTCCCAAAAAAGGACACTTGAACCAGTGTATGTGGCATCCCTCATGATTAAATTGTTGTACCCAATCATTATCTCTCATGGCTCTTTTAAGTAAGTATAAATCATGTATTAGGTTAATAACATATTCCTCTGAATATGTATCAGTGATAATAAGCATGCGGCAAGGCAAAAATATGTGATGAGGTTTAGTATCTAACATGGGGTAAAAAGATCGAAGACATTTAGAATAGAATATTATAAGTGTTGACTATTAACTTGGAAGGACTATATGTAATTTCTCCCTAGATACTTGTCTTGAGATTTGTACACCTAGGGTGGTGCTATGGGTGGTATTTATGACTAAGGATAAGGAAATTTGGTTGCCTGGCATGGATAGGATATCTTCAGGGTCATGTAATTGCCAAGCTAGTTGGTACTGTATCGTTGGACAGAAGTATAACCTTCCCAACATGATAGGAAGCTTCACGTCCATATAGGTGGTACGCCATGTGAAATCTAAGATTTTAATCAACACACCGTATCTTTCTTACAACTGAATAGCAAATCATTAGTCACCTATTACAATTTATTCTGTATATGACATAAATGGGTCATATGACGACACTTCATAGCTTATTGCCCTCATGTGTCCATGGAATAAGTATGTACAACATTAGACATCAACTCTATATTCATCAAAATCAGAAAGCTATCGTGCAGACTAAGTTTCATTTCATATACATGTATAGGACTTAGACACCTACGTCGCATGGATGAAGCTGACTTTATTTCATATTCAAAGAAAGTACCTTCATAGTTCAATGTTGTAATCACAACAAGTACTTGCCAAAGTATTCCCTTACTCCACCGCTTTGACCAAAAGGACTGAAGTACCCATCCCATTAGAAGAGACAAAACAAGAGAGGATTTAGGTAGACGATTTCATCCAAGTAGAGAGTAAATATCAAAGTGACGAAATTGATGATCTCCAACTAATGGCCCATGCTTTCTTTTATAGAAAAAAGAAATCTCTAGATATTCTTCACCTAATGATAAACTTGAAATAAAATATTATAATCCTATCCTATCCTATCTTTTAAGAGATAAGCCTTATCCATTATGACTTGATAAGCCTTATTTTTTGCACACACTTCTAAAAGATATTTGAACCTACTTTATTCAAATCGTGCCCCACTAACATGTGATGGAACAAATAAAAATAAAACATACTAATGTTGTTGGCATGTGACAACATGTTCAAGAAAGTGAGTCAACATCTTATAAGTAAGTGGATCACTAACTCTTAGACAAACCCATCTGAGAGGGTTTTCTTGGATATGAGCATAACCTATCTGACAGGGATTCCTTGAAGATAAGGTTAACCCACTATAAAAGGTAACCCATTGAAAAGGGTAACTTTCTTAAACATGTCATCTAACATCATCTTTCAGGAAGTGTTGGATTGTGTCGGCGATGAGCGTGCATATCCTTCTTCCTTTTGCTTGTTGATGCTGTTCTTGATGATCGGTCATAGGAGTTTGATGGTCGACTACATCTCCTTCTTGTATTTCATTGGACAGTATTTGGAAAATAATTCCTCCAGCATTGACAAAAAGTCTGCCAAGATATTCTCCTTTCCCTTGATGTGTTTTACTCAAAATTTATAGGGAGAAAATCATTGAGACCATCATAGAATCTTCGTTTTTGTGATAATCTTTGAATTTAGTTGGATAAACTTTTGAAAAGACAACATATCCATTTCAATCTGAAATTCAGTATGAATGAGAAAGAGATTAAACTTCTTAATTTCATTCTTCCTAGCAAAAATCTCTTTGAAGGTGGAGTGGTAATGTTGCTCCTCTTCTTTCAATATTCCACTGGCTTATCTACATATTTTTAACTAGCCATCTTTTTCTTCTAGGATAACTATACTCCAATAATCATCGCTGGCAATAGTCTCCTATATTATCTATCCATCCAATAGGATATGTAATGTCTTGACTTCTTTAGATATTTGTTTTATTTTTTATACCATATCAACCTGTTCTTTTTCCTATGCTGAAGAATTTTTCTATAGAATCTTTATGAGTGGGGAGGTACATGTGGAGAAATCAAGAATGAAGTCTCTAACATTATTAATCACACCAAGAAATTATTGGAGCTGCTTAACTAAAGAGTTTGCATTTGAAAACTTAAGTAATTCTTGGAATATATGTGGTCTTGGAGTGTAAGAACCATGGGCAATGTACAATACCAGAAATTTAATTTTATCTCATATGAGGGTCATCTTTTTTGTCAAGAACATAACTCCATTCTTCTTTACCAGGTTATGGAATAGATGAAGGAGGTCAAGGTGTTCCTCTAAATTGTTTCTGAAGAGAAGTATATCATTTAAGTTGGCCAATAATGTATGAATAATGCATTGGAATATCTTAATCATGGCCTTTTAGAAGAGTAAAGGTGTAGGTTTGAGCCCAAATGACATAACCTTCCACAGGTAGTGGTGATTGGGTATACAGAAGTTCATTTTGGCTCTATCTTCTAAGTGTATTCCTAACTGTTAGAATCCATATTTGAGATCGAATTTTTAAAAATAGGTGTCTTTGCAAGGTTCAAGAACAGGATTAGCTTATTTTAAATGGGGAATTTTTCATCTAGAAGAAAGTGGTTTAAGGATTGGTAATTTATGACTAGATAAAGTTTTCCCCTTGTCTGTTCAGTGTATCTTGTTGACACAGAATGCTTTTCAAGCCCACTAGGAATCATGTCTCAATGATAATAAACTCCAAAAGTTATGTACACTCCTTCTTTGCAAGGTAAAAATATTCGGGATTCATACCAGAATGACTTGTCTTCATAGGATTAATAGTTTCACTCTTTCTAAATGGAAGTCTGATGAAGAATTCCTGGTTTAGCCATTAGTGATTTTTATTCTTCTTGAGGAACTCCTTGTGGAATTCCACATAGGATTCTTCTATTAGTTGATTCTCCATCTTATTTACTAGATCTTCATCGAAAATATAGAACAGCTATGGTATGGTGAAATATTTCCAAAATAAGAAGGCAGTTCTTGAGATTCCTGTAGATATCGAATCCAATAATTAAGTCTTTCCCTGGGATATGGGTATCAAGGAGTTTTATTTTATAGAGCACTCCTGGGAAGAATTCAATCATGATTGGCTACCTTATGATCACCTTGGTTGTGAGGACTCCTTCTTTTAATGTTGTGCCAAAGGTCCTGAACTATAAAATCCATTGATAACTGAGGATGATATTGAGATTTAGAATTGAGGCTGTGATCCAGTGTCCATAAAAATGATCACCAGAAGGGGATTATTCCATTTAGGTGGTCATATTTTGAGTTTCTTTCCATGACCATATTGATCTCATCTATCAATTTCATTAACCAGTTAAGTTCTCCTTCATTGATAAGCAATGATACCTCTCTAGGTAGTCATCGATGATAAGGGGCTGAGGTTGTCCATCAATTAAGAGAGTTGGAATATCCTTGGGTGTTCTTGTGTCTGTGTTGTGAACAGACTTCAAAATATTGTCTATATTGTAATGGACAGGATCATCATCGGTTGGAAACTGAGCATCTATTTCCTCTAAGGATAGAGCCGCCCTTTTGGCCTTTCTGGACTTAGGACATGCTTTTACAAAGTTTTTTTTGTTATGGAAAATGAACCACTTGTTCTTGCTTGGATTTTCTTTGTGGGTTTTGTTCCTGTGGATTCTTTATTTGGTGGCTTATGCTACTTGACTATCGGAGTGTCATGTACCTCTTATGCCTTTCTTGACATTTTAAGAGTTGGGAGACTCGTCTGGCTTGAAATCTGAATCAGCTTGATTAATGGTCATCATGCTAGTGGTTTCATCACTATTTTTCAGAAAAATGAGATTTGGATAACAACTTGAGATCATCATGTTTACCAGATCAACTCTGACTGACTATGACATTTCCTTTCTTCTTCCTCTGGATCAATGTCATCAAGGGCATTAAAAGAATTCAGATATTCCTTGACAAGGTCATCGTGGAATTTTTTAGGAAAATGATTCCTTATTCCTATTGTATCAAACTCTGGGATGTCATATTCTGGCATAGTAGGATCATTAGTCCAGAAGATTCCTAGACATATGTGGTTTCCATTAAGAAGACCATGCTTAATGGAGTCCCAGTCTTCATCTGGTGGGACTTCATCTTGAATATCTAGGTCACCATCTAGGATGATAGAATATAACTTCAAAAAGATATCATTGTATAGTCTGTCTCCTTTCTCCTGGTACCTCTATAAGTTTGGCATGCCCCTAATGCTAATATGCATCCCACACTACCTCATCTTAATTTGATTGGGCCACATCCTACTCTACACAGCTATAATTACTGGCGCATGGACATTGTCCCATGAAAGGACACTTGAACTAGTGTATATTGTATCCCTTATGATTAAACTGTTGTACCTAATCATTATCTCTCATGGATCTTTCAAGTAAGTGTGAGACATGTGTTGGGTCTAACTATGGTTTTTCCATTCTTGTGGAAAGTCTTTTGGCAACTGTAGAGTGATAAACTGTTCAATTGGAGTTGTAATCATATGTTGTTCAAGTGTTGTCACAGAAAAGTATTCCTTAACTCCTTTTGGCCTATTTTGATGCAAAGAATCAATCTGCATCCATAGATTACATGTTTTTTTAGTAAAGGGATAGTAAGGGTTAGGTAAGGGTAGATGTGATGAAGAGATATCCTATTCAGGTTGTAACACATTTACTTCATAGTGATAGTCATCCTCATAAAGAAGAGTTCCATTAGTGGTTGGAAGCATCTCTAATTTTCGTAGAAATTTATACGGATCGGACAGACTCAATGAAGCTAGTGAATATTCTGAGAGAGACATATTTTTGTGTTTATTAGACAATAAAGACTCAATATTTGTGATAAATATCTAAGGGAAAGACTAAACAAAATCTTTTTATATTTTTTGTGGACTATAAGACTCAATGTATTTGTTCTAAAATCTAAGAAAAGTACCTATGACTCAATTATGTACAAGACTGTGGATTTAATAACTGGAAAACACTGACTCTGATAATGGAAATATTATGACTCAAATATTTACAAGACTTTGGTGATAATTAGAAAACAAAAACTAAGGATGGATCTAATACTAATATCTAAGACAAAAGAAACTAAAGACTGTAGATGTAAAGTTGATTCAATTGTATAAAAACAACAGATGTTATGAAAACTTTCCTTCCTCCATCCCTTTAGAGTGGGGATGGCTCTAACCAAATGGATAGGGAGACAGTGGGGCATGGACTCCTACTAGCAATATTAATAAGGTGGGAAACAACAGAGCTCAAAACATTCAAACATGACAAATGATTTCACGACCATGTAGGTGGCATGTCATTCTAAATTAAAGCTCTAATCAATAGGCGGTTTCATGAATATGTAGGGTACACGACATAAAAAATCAAAGCTCCAATTAACACCACAGACATAGAGTCTAACCCTTCAAACATGATAGGCAGTTTCACATCTATATAGGCGGTATGCTATATGAAATCAAAGCTTTTAATAAACACACCATAGCTTTCTTACAACTGAACAACAAATTATTAGTCAGCCAGTATAATTTGTTTCATATTTGACATAAAAAAATCTTATGACTGCTCTCCCTGTCCTGTTACCCTCAACGATGCCCAGAACAAGTATGTACTACGCCAGACATCAGATCTACGTATTCATTAAAATTTGAAAGCTATAGTGCAAACTAAGCCAATTTTATATCATATACATGGAAAGGTCTTAGGCATCTATGTCACATGGACAAATCTGACTTTGTTTCATATTCATGGAAAGTAACTTCGGAGTTCCATATCGCATTCATAACAAGTACTTGCCAAAGTATTCCCTTACCCCACTAGTCCGACCTAAAGGATCAAAGTACCTATCCCTTTTGAAGAGAGAAAATAAAAGAAAGGTCTAGTAATAAATATCCTTTTTGATAATATGAAAGATTACAAGAGATGATTTAGGTGGAGGATTTCATCCAAGTGGAGAGTAGATCTCTAAGTGGAGAAATTAATGATATCCAACTAATGTCCTATGCTTCCTTTTATCGGAGAAGGAATCTCTCTAGATAAGCTTGACATACAGATAAATTTAAAATAAAATATTAAACTTCTATCCTATCTTCTAAGATATAATCCTTATCTAATATGACTAGATAACCCTTATCTTTGGAACATACTTCTAGGAGATATTTATAACCTACAGTAATCAAGTAGGGCCCCACTAACATGTGATGGACCAAATAAAATCAAAACACACTAATATTGTTGGTGTATGCAAGCAGGTGATTTAGCATCTTGTAAGTAGGTGGATTAGCTGCTTGTAGACAAACTAATCTAAAAGGGTTTCCTTGGAAATAAGGTTAACTCGCTAGAAAAGGTAACCCATCTAACAAGGTTTTTTTAGAAATAAGGGTAACCCACTAGAAAGGGTAACCCACTAGAGAGAGTAACTTTCTTGCACATGTCAACTGACTTCATTTGGTGTTGCTAATGATCTCATGTATCCTTCTTCCATCTACCAATCAACGTCGTGCTTTTTCCTAGGGTATTTTTGGCCTTCCAAGCTTCTCTTCATCAAAATGATAAACTAACTCCTTCTACTGGATAATAATTCTTCACATTCCCATGGGAGAGCTTTCAGTCATATACTTATGTTAAAGTTGGTGACTTTATCTCGTGTGATTTCATATAGTGGCTGATATTCTTTTGTTGCTTGTTGGACTTCATCCCAGGGGGATGATCATTGGTGTAGTTCCACTTTCCGTATTCCTTCAGCCAAAATTTATTTTGGAATGTATCTATTTTGTTAGAAATAAAGTACTGAGATTCATAGTATTCATCTTATAAGAAGAATATAGATATAGCAAATCTTTAGCTGAGCTTAGACATCATGTCCTGTGATTCCTACCCGATGATGTAACATGAAGACCATTGGATCAGAATTTTTTGAAGCATTGAATTTAGTATTTCCATGGCTTGAACGATAGCATAAATCTCTTTAGAGTTGTTTAGATTTGATTGAAATTCTAGAAAACATCACATTTAAACTCTACGAGGAGGTAGTATTGATAGAACAAGTACCAAAATAGCCACAGGAGTTCTTGTGGGAAGTCAGTGGCTAGTGCTATGAACACATGGTAGAAAAGATATTTTGGGTGCACTCTGAACAGATTTTGGATGGATCCGCCATACTTTCTGAATGGTTGAAGCTTGTAGATGATTGCTCTTTCTTGAAGGATAGATGGATCGAAGGGATCCACATACTGTTTGAATAGATTTGGAGGGCAGTCTATTATTTTGGAAGATAGAATTCCTTCTATGTTGAACATGAGAATTTGACTTGGCAGTTTTTGGTTGTCTTCTCCAGTACTGGATATCAGGTAGAGATCATCAATATTGATATCATTTGAATCTTCGTATATGTCTATAGGGAAGACGGTGTCCTATATCGATTCTTCTTCCAGTAAGAAGAGTGATTCAAGGTCCTCTTCTTTGTTGAGATAGATTCTTACGTGATCAACTATTTCTTCAAAGAGATAGTTAGAGTCCTTCTACTTTTTGGCTTGAGGACAATTTCTATAATAGTGGACAGGAATTTTGCATGTGAAGCAGACATTCTAGTTCTTATAATTTGTTGGGCTTCTCCATTTGCTAGATTGCCTTACTTCTATCATCGAGAGTCCTTGATAATTTGAACCACCTAAACTGCAACTGTCTCTTCAATCTCACTTTACAGCTTGAGCAGGGGAAGTTGGACTTGGTGAAGAGATTATCCCTGTTACAGGATCGATCGAGGGCTAGATTATTTTCTACGATCTTTTTCAAACAGATCTTTTTTTGCATATGATGTCCATAGCTTGGAAGATGGTCTGCCGAATGTAGCCTATCTATGGAACGATTATGGATTTGAATTTCTCCTCTACAATCATCATTATGTAGCCTACTAGTATATTTGGCAGTGATGATACTAAGGCTTGCTTTAGGCTAGGGTCTCCGCCCAACACAAAGTTGAGCTTTGCCATCTTTTTAAAGTGAATATCCATGACATTTATAATAAATAATAGGCACTTCATCTCGAAGAGCAATCATTAGTTTTCTTGTCTCTAGCATGTGTCTTCATAGAAAACCTCATGTAGTACTATAATGTAGAAGGCAAAGTCTCAGGATGTCAGATAAGTGTTCTTGTCAGCATCCTCAGAGCATTCCACCAGTCCCTGAGTATTTTGGAGAATCATGATATGAACCCTGAGAGTATTATTTATTTCTCTCATCAGCCAGATTTGTCATTTCTATCCAAGTATAGAAGCCTTCTATCCTTTGGGGATAAGATGAAATTTTGATATCGTGGAGAGTGAAGGTGTGAAATCCAATTCCTATGATTTTATTCAATGTTCTTCCTAGATTTGGCTTTCTTTCTGGGATGGATCATCCATTATCAATATATTCTTGATGTGTTGAGCATGAGAATCTAACTAGCTAGTTTTTAGTTGTCTTCTCTGGTACTGGATATCAGATAGATATCATCAACATAGATGTCGCCTGAATCTTCATATACATCTATGGAGAAGAGGGTGTCCACCGTCAGTTTTTTTTTAATAAGAAGATCAATTTAATATTTCCCTTTTTTCTGAGATAGATTCCTATATGATTGGCTATTTCTTCAAAGAGGTGGACGGAATCCTTTGACATTTTGTCTTGAGGATAGTTTCTAGAAAAATGACCAGGTTTTCTATAGATTAAGAAACTATCATTCTTCTTCCTGTAGTTTGTTGGCTCCTTTGTCTGAAGTCACTGGCTCGTCGGAACCCTGCTTGTGTCATCGGGAGGTCTTGGCAGTTTGAACCTCCTGAACAATAACTATTTTTTAATCTTGTCTTTCAGTGTGAGTAGGAGCAGTTATACTTAGTGATATGGTTATCCCTATTATAGGCTCAATCGAGGGATGGATTTCTCTGGATAATCTACTTCAGCATAGATCTCTTTGTGCATATGTTGTACAAATCTTGGAAGATGGCCTACCAAATGTAGCCTATCTGTGTGACTATTATGGATTTGACCTTCTCCTACATAATCGTCATTGTGTGTCCTTCTAGCATCTTTGGCAGTGATGATATGATGGTTTTTTAGGATAAGGTCTCCACCCAGCTCAAAGCACATCTTCTATCTTCCTGAAATGAATATCGATGACATCTCTGTCAAACTATAGGCACTTCATCTTGAAGAATTAATGTTATATCTTTTCATATCTTTGGCATGTGTCTCCACAGAAGACCTTGTGCAGGATCCTGAAATTAAAGTCAAAGTCTTAGGACATTAAATAATTGTTCTTATTAAAAATCCCAAGAGCATTTCACTAGTCTCTGAGTATTTTGAAGAATCTGCAAGTGAACTCCGCGAGTATCATGTATTTCTCATGTTTTCCTAGATACTTCATTGCCATCCAAGTATAGAAGTCTTGGATCCTTTAGTCCCAGGATGAAATATTGATGCCGTCAAGAGTGAAGGTGTGAAATCTAGTTCCCACAGTTTTCGTTGCCATTGTACCTAGATATGGCCTTCTTTTTGGGATTGATCATCTATATCTCTTCTTGATCATCGACAACTTTGGAGACTTTTTGTTCCTTAAAGTGGTTCATCTATATAGATAGATATTCTTCTTTTGGGGACTCCATTAAATATTCATTAGCATTAGCAGCATCAACAGAAGTAGCAACAGATGAATCTTTCTCTCCATGTATATTTCCATATGGAAATCTATCACCGGTTTAAGAACATACATCCATAGAACCAGTATCAGATAAGTGTTCTAGATTCTCCTTAGGTTTAAAGCTAAAGATTTTATCAATAGATTTCCAATATTATTTCTCTGAGTTATCCTTGATGGATAGCTAAGAAATGGCATTTCTAGTATCTACAGCATCAAACTCTGTTACCACCTAATCGGAGTTGATTGAATTGTCTTCTGTAAAATTATCTGGAAATGACCTTTTTTAACTGAGAAGATATTTTCTAATGTACTTCTAATCTTTATCTTGTTGCTCTTCACTTTATGTTTCTGTGCTTTAGATGTTCAGGTCATTGTTTGGAACTATGGGATCATGTATTGGAGAAGCATTTCTTGGGACCACCTTATAGTATATTATAGGACCTATCTGGAATAATTCATCCTTTTGACTTAATATTTTTCCATATTGTCTTGCTTTTGGGTTGTCATGGCATCTTTTCTTTCCCGTACAAATTTTTCTATATTGAATTCCTCTTGTTCATCTCTCGGAGCTGGAGTGAACAGCGTGGGTATGGATGAATGAGATGGGTAAGTGGAAAAGGTTTGTCCTGATCCTTGTGGAGGATATAGTTTTAGAATGGCATTTTCAGCATTTGGTGTTTAGCGCAGTAATATTTTAAGAGATTGATTTATTCTTTAAGTATGGCCATTTCTTTTTGTTGTTGGTCAATAAAGTGTAGTATTGAGGTTCGAAGTGGTCATTTTTCAAACTGGATGGTCTATAGCCTACTTTCCAATGCCCTGATAAGTATGGCATGTTAGGTGGATGCTTGACAACTTACTGGCTCCTTCTTCTTGGTGGATGGAATAACATATGGTATTTCTGGAGCATAGTTCTGATTATTCCTTTTGAATAAGTGGTTTAATGGGAAGGTATATTTAGGACTGGAGCTGGTTTTACATAACATGAACAATGGAAGTTTAGGATTTGATTTGGATGTTTTATTTTTAGATAGAGTGGGTAGTAGTGGCCATTCTTGGGTTTTGTAGGAGACTTAGAATTCATGTTTTATTTCTTCTTTATCTGAAAGCCTCTGGAAATGTGGTTTTTAGAAGCCTAATACTCATCCCATTCTAATTTATCTTCCTCCTCATCAAAAGCATTCAGCCATTCCTTTTGGAATTCATTACAATCACAATCGATATCCCATAGGCCATCTTTGAACCAATATACAATATGCTCATCATGACTGAATTATTATATCCAATTTTTTTCATTCATAGCACTATTAAGATAGCATGAAATATTTGCTAGATCTAAATTCTCTTCATCCGAGTAGGTGTCAACAAGAGTGTACATATGGAGGAAGAGAGATACTTTGTGAGGTTTCTTAGTGAATATCAGTTTAAAAGGATGGAGATATTGAGGATGACCTCTCAACTTCTCATAACTTTTGAGCCATGAATTTGGAAGAATCATGCGAAATTCTCCCCTGGTGACATACCTCAGAATCTGGAGGCACTAGGTCATTCCTTTAGTGGCATCTATGGTTAGGGACAAGGAGTGGTGGCCACCTGGAAGGGATAAGTTATGTATGTGGTTTTGGATTTTCCAAACTATCTGGTGGTATCGAGTTATTAGTGTGGAGTTATAGTCTGGTGGAGCATCAAGGATTTGGAATTGGAGATTTAACGCCTTTGTTAGATAAGGCTTGGTGACGGGCATATTGATGTTAGGAAATATGGTGACAACAACCGTCCTTGAATCCAAAGTGATCCCCGTGGTGCCCAAGTTTGTACGTTGGTGTTATTCGAATCTTGTATCAAGAAAGGAGAGATATGCCTTTATCATCTGTCCTTTTCTACCTTGATGTGTAAAGGCAATTCGAATAGCATTAAAAGAGATATGGGTAAAGTAATGCCTTTTCTATTATTGTAAAAAATTCTTTGACATCTACAGAGTGATAAATTGTTCAGCTGGAGACATAAGGACGTACTGATCAAGTTTTATTCTAGCAATGTGTTCCTTAACTTCTTCTAGCTTTCATTGATACAAGGAATCAATCTACAACTTTGTATTAAACTTTTTCTTGACAAAGGCAGATTATGGGTTTGGCATAGGCAAATATGTAAAAGACAGATCTTGTTCTTCTGACAACACATCTACTTCATCGAGATAGTCTTTCTTGTATGACAGAGTTTTGTTGATGGTTGGAGACATATTTTTGGATTTTCTGTACTATATATGGGGACTCAATATATTTGTACTAAAGCTCTAAGGAAAAGACATAATAAAGTCTTCTTGTATTTTTGTGGACTATAAGACCCGATGTATTTCTTCTAAAATCTAAGAGAAATAACTACGACTTGATTATGTACAATACTAAAGATAAGATAACTTGAAACACTGACTCTGATAAAAGAAATACTGTAACTCTAATAAGTACAAGACATTGGTAGTAATAATTAGAAAGTGACGACTATGGACTGATTTAAGGTTAACAGCTAAGAAAAATTAAAGTAAAGCAAAGACTAAAATGTAAAGTTGGCTCACATGTATACAAATAATAGATGTAATGAAAAATTTTTCTTTCTCCCTCTCTCCGGGAGTGGGGATGCCTGGAAGGCACTCCATAAAGGGTGGAAGCGATGCAAGGATGCTATCTAATGATCCATCTATGATGGCCAAAAAGTGGATGCCTGGAAGGATAGGTGGATCCTCAACCACCCACCCCTCTGTGAAATTATTCAGGGGCCTGTCCCTATCATACATATCTCTTCTATGCTTTCTGATATCAGAAGAAGTAGATAGTGGTATTACAGCTCTATCCTATTTGACATTTCCCCTGATATTATGCATAATATTCATGGTACTTTCTTCCAAATCCCAGAATTTAAAATGACATCCCTCTTTGGAGATTATATTGAAATGTTATATTTTCCTGTAAGAATGCTTACTCCCATATCTCCAGTAACAGAGTAGTTCCAACCTCCAACAACAAACTCTTAAATTAGATCTGGAATTTAAAGATTACAAAAAAATTAAGTATTTTCTCTGGCTCTATCAAAATAACGCTCTCCCTACCAAGGTCTCACTCTTCCATAAAGTTATTCATATCATTCCATCCTATCAAACATGTATTCACAAATCAGAAGACATCCATCATATCCTCTTTAATTGTAGTTTCTCTAGAATTTCTTGTTTGGCCTTACCAAAAAATCCAATAGGGGCCCCTCTGCACCCTACTGTGTTCTCAACTTCAAACTAGGAAAGTACTTAGGAAAACTTAAGGCATTCCAAATTTGATAACATTATCATCTGGAATACCATCCTTCCCTTCTACTTATGGAGTATTTGGAGGACTAGGAAAAACAATGTCTTCAATAACACGAGATCACATCCTTCCTTCAAGGAAAGCTATGCTAAAGTTGTGGAATTCTTCCAGCTCAGTAACCATATTAACCCTTATCCTAGAAATACTATAATTGTTAGATGGACCCCTCCTTAAAATCACCACCAAAAACTCAACACTGATTGATCTTGCATGGGAAATCTAGTTAAGGGTTATATTAGGGGAGTGGTGAGAAACTATAGAGGGGACCAGATCTTTGGGTACCTAAAAAGCTTCATTTATTGCACTAACAACCTTATGGAACTCCTTGCACTTATGGAAGGACTCAACCTAGTTCTTGAGCACAACTTTATTCCCATTTAAATCAACATTGATTCGAAAGAGATTATTCACATGCTTTATAAGGGTAACTTGCTATATGATTCCATCATTGATGAATGCAGGTAATTTATAAGAAGAGTGATTGGTCTAGCCATACACCATAACTATACGGAACAAAATAGAGTTACAGATGTCATGGCAAAAAGGGGAGCAATATGGATTGTCTTGAAAGTTGTCCAGTTTTTTGTAGTTCCATCAGTGTTTGCAGCACAAGCTATTTAGGTAGACATTGTTGGAACCTGTTACCAAAGAAATGTACCGTCTTCTATGATTTCTAATGGGTGATGCTCCCTAATTAGTATAATTGAGCCAAATTAACGCTCTTACTTTACTGTTAAACTCCTTATTTACCTTAATGCATATCCATTTCACCGAAAATGGGTGTAACATTTTTCTCTTCGTTCTTCAAATTCATTTTTTTGTTTTATTTTAAATTTAATATTTGAGGATAATGGTTTGTTATATATGGTATGAGTTCCAAATATTTTGTCAATCAAATAAAGAAATTGATAAATGTTGAACATTTTTTTCTATGTCATCTTTGATGGTTGTTAACATAGTAAGAATCATATTAGATTCTGGATTTCTTTTCATATGAAAACTATTAAAAGTAAGAAGAGGTCAAGAAAATTGAAGCATCAAAATATAATCTCCAACAACACCATTTATCATCAAACTTAATTTAACACTAGTAACTTTTTGTCAGGCTTGAACTTACTAGATATCACATTACGGAAGTGTTGATTGTACTTCTTTTCTAAATCACTCATTCTTCATTGTGCTTCTTTATTTTTCTCATAAGAAGAGAATACTTATTAAAATTTTGAAAGATAACTTGATTATTAAAGTAATAATACATATTTATCAAGTTTTATAATGAATACACTTCATATCTACTTTCTGCTTTTAAAAAATGTGTTTGTCAAAATAAAATAAATTAGGGTTAGCATATAAAAAAAAATCAAAATAAGTACACCATCTTAATATATATTTTTCATGAAAAAATTCATGTGTTGCCATGAATCATGCAGAAGTTTGGGCAAATTTTAACAAACTACAAGGGGATGATTCATTGGTATAAATGTCAATGGCAAAAAATATTTGGTTTTTGGTATGTTCATCGTACTACCACCATCATATGGCGAGATATATGTTTCAACTAAAAAATAAATTTGTACATATTGATTGTGTAAAGTATATTTTTTAGTATTGATTTAAGGAAGCAAATTCACTTAATAATAAATAAATTTTTAGGTGCATGATGATGGGTACACTGGTAAATTCATATTACTTATGCCACTTTTGTTACTTTGTTTCTACCACTTCATGTGTCCCTTTTTCCCTTTCTTCATCTTCGTCTGTTGCACTGCTTGTTTTTCTTCTTTCTTCTTTTTCTCTTTGTTCTTGATTTGCTTGATTTCACTTCTTTGTATTTATATTGTGTTGCACGAATGTAGGATTTTGAGATTTTCACTTTAAAATTGGGGTTTAAGAATCTCATAAGTAAGTACAATTGAACGTTTTAAAGCTCAGGGGTGAATATTGACATAGAGAAAAGATATTATTTTTTATGGTGCTAACTAATGTGTTATTTTTTGTAGCTACACTGTATGAATATAAGGTTCTTGGATAGGCTATACACGATTTGATAATCATTTTGTATTATTTTTTTTATGTTTTGTTCATTTTTAATAGTGGGTTTGAAGAATTTTCATTTCAGAGATTGATCAAATAGTTGAGATGTTTGAAACTCATAGATGAGTAAAGATGATTGAATCAGTAACCTTTTCGCTAAGAGGTCAAATTTAGTCTCTAACATTGTTTCTGTAAATTCTTCATTGTTGCATGTACTTTTAATTGAGTTCCACTATAGTGGGGTTTAGATTTGTTTCATCTTTATTATGATTTTTTCACCTATTTTTGGGCTATGAATTTGCTAGGTTGTACCCATTTTTTGGTATGTAAGATTTGCTCGGATAGATCTTTTCTTCATACTCTTTCAGTCTTCAAAGTGGTATCCTCTTGTTGGTGAGTTTTTGATAGCCACCAGCCGAAAACACAAGATAAAAATAAGAAACTAGCAACACAATAGAAGCAAGACAACAATCAGTGTCACTAGAATAAGATACAACAACAATAAGATTACAATAATAAGAGATAGTTAGTTTGACATGCAACATCCCATCATCTAAGAATGCTAATATGTATCAAATATAAGGACCCTAAGACCAATACATATCAACACTAAACCCTTAATTGAACCCAAGAGGAACTCAACTCCTCAATAACTCAAGTTTATAGACAAAGGACAACACTAGTGTCACTACACTTGTGTAGTTTCGAGTGGACCTCTCCAAAGAGAAAGAGAGAGATTAAAATATTACAAGTCCTGTGAGAAATATCAACAGTGAACTAAACTTGAAAAATGACCTAACTTATCAATTTATAGTCTATTCTAAAAGGAGTGGAAAATGACCAAGTTATCCTTGGTCCAACGGGCGGCGTTGGAGTGTAAGTTTAGGTCCACTTTTACACTTCAAAGTCCCCTTCACATTTCAAAATATGTAATCCTTTATATGGATGTATAACACACTCACACACGTCTATATACATGAACATGCCTTGGAGTTTTCCTAACTTCCGAGCTTAGCTCCTTGTGAATGGTCTTGAACTCTTTGTACCCGTATTATCCTCTCCATCTTAAAGGGAATTTGACCTCAAATTTATTGCTTGATAATCCTTAATTGTGTCAATAAGAGAGAGTTCACACACATTAAATGTGTTGTGCACTTATACTCTAGAGTAAGGTCAATATTACATGCATTGTCGTTAATCCTTTCAAGAACTTGAAAAGGACCTTCACCCCCCGGCATCAACTTAGTTTTCTGTTGTGAGGGAAATTAGTATTCTTTAAGGTACACCCATACCCAATCACCCAGTTCTAGAACAAGCCTTTTTCTCCCTTCGTTTGCCCTCTTAGCAACCTATTAATCTCTTTTATCAAGCCGTAGCCTAACCTTCTCATGCAAACTCTTCATGGCTTCAGCCCTTCTGCTTCCATCTAGGATTATCACAAGATCACTTGACAAAAGAGTAAGGGGGTTTAGGCTATACACATACTCAAATAGAGTCATACGTATACTTAAATGGATAACACGATTGTAAGCAAATTCAACCAAGGGTAGGTGATCCTCCCAAGAATTCATATTACCTTTGACCATGGATCATAGCATAGAACCCAAGGTCCTATTTACTACTTGTATTTTTCCATCGATTTATGTATGCAAGAGGTTGAGAATAGAAACTTTGTACAAAGCCTACCCCACATCGACTTCCAAAAGTGACTATGGAACTTGGAGTCCATATCACTCACTATGGTCCTCGGAATACCATGCAAATTGACAACATTTTCAACAAACAAGGAGGCTACACTAGATGCATCCTCAATTTTAGAGCATGGAATGAAATGTGCCATCTTATAAAATCGGTCAACCACAACAAAAATACTATCCATACCTCTTCTATGTCAGCCCCTAAACAAAATCCATAGATATGTCAATCCAAGGACGTAAAGGAGTGAGAAACGGGGTACAAAGCCTTGGGGAATGAGTCTTGACTTACTACTCCTACAATCCATATATTGGCTACAAATTTTAGCAACATATTTTCATATCTTAGGCTAATAGAATTGTTTCTCCAAGTTTCCAAGGGTCTTCTTAACCCTAAAGTGCCCCATTAGGCCACCATCATGTTCCTCTCATACAAATCACTCTCTCAAGAACTAGGGCACATATAACTACCTGCCTTTGAACAAGTAGCCATCAAACCTGGAATAAGGAATGGATCCCCTATCCGTGAGCCATTTGCCCCTACCCAATTCTTTACATTCCCTAAATATAGGATCAAATTTAGGGTCCTCAGGGTATAATGATTTGAGGCTCTCAAATCCTATTAACTTGGAAGACAAACTAGACACAAGTATATGTTTCCTAGACAAAGCGTCGGTAACCGCATTGTCCTTTCTCTTTTTCTATTGAATAACATAAGGAAAGGTTTTTAGGGATTCAATCCACTTAGCATGTCATTTGTTGTGCTTATGTTGGGCCCTAATATGTTTCAAGGATTCATGGTCTATTCGGATCACAAACACTTTAGACCACTAGTAGTGTTGCCAATTATCCAAAGTTCTAATCAAGGCGTACAACTCTAGATCATAAGTGGAATAATTTAGAGTCATTCCCTTGATATTTTCACTAGAGTAGGCAATGGATTTCATTTCTTGAAAAAACATAGCCCCAATACCTTCTTTACTAACACCACATTCAAGTTCAAATGTTTTATCAAAGTTGGGTAATTATAACAAAGGGGTGGAAATGAGCATAACTTTTAAGGTCTCAAAGGCCTTAGCTTGTTCATCACTCCACTTAAATAGTTGGTCTTTTGTAATGACCTCGGTCAATGGGTTAGCAATGGTGCTAAATCCTTTGATAAATCATTTATAAAAACTAGCCAACACATGGAAGCTTCGAACTTCACCAATGGTTTATGGATTTGGCTAATTCTTTATAGCGTCTATCTTGGATTCATCCACTTAAATCCCTCTTAAACTTACAATAATGCCGAAGAAGACAATTTCATCAACACCAAAAGAACACTACTCAAGATTAGTATAAAATTTCTCCTTTCTAAGGACATCAAATACAATTTGCAAATGCAACACATGTTCTTTTAGTGACTTGCAACAGACCAAAACATCATCAAAGTACAAAACAACAAACTTTCCAATGAACGGTTTCATCATATGATTCGTTAACCGCATAAAAGTACTAGGAGTATTAGTTAGGCCGAATGGTATGACCATCCATTCGTAGAGACCAAATTTAATCTTAAAGGCGGTCTTCCATTCATCACCGAGTTGCATTCTAATTTGGTGATAATCACTCTTAAGGTCAATCTTGGAAAACACACATGAACCATTCAACTCATCAAGCATATCATCTAATATAGGAATGGGATGGTGATACTTTACTGTGGTTTTGTTGATGGCTCGGTAGTCCACACACATGCGCCAAGTTTTGTCTTTCTTTGGCACTAAAAACACTAAAACCACGCATAGACTAATACTCTCTTTAATGTATCCTTTACTGAGGAGTTTCTCAACTTGACATTGTAGATCTTTGGTGTCCGTAGTGTTGCTTATATAATCTAGTTTGTTTGATAATTATGAGCCCGACATAAATTTAATTTGGTTCTCAATGCCCTGAAGTAGGGGTATCCCTTGCGGAAGTTCCCTAGGAAAAACATCCTCAAATTCCTGCAACACAAGAGAAATAGAATGTGGAATAGGAACATTAGAGTGGATAGTGTTAAAACATGAGCTAAGAGAAGAAGAAGAGTGTTGTCATAATGTTTCGATATGAGTTCCCTCTTCCTAGCCAACATCACCATAGTATTTTCCCCCTTTGAAGTTGAGATACCTCGATTTCCTCCCCATTTTTACTCTCGAGTTTCCCCTTTTTTGGCCTTCTTGCCTTCATCCATCAACTCTCTCATTTGTTAATGTTATTTATTCACTTCAGATGGTGAGAGAGGGTTAAAAGTGAACTATTATCCATTTAATTAAAGGGAGTACTGTTGGTTCTCCTATCATGCTCGGTAGACCTATCATACTGCCAAGGTCTACCCAACAACAAATGTCATGCTTGCATTAGAATCACATCACAAAGCACTTCATCATGGTAGTTTCCCACCTTAAATGAATCACACATTGCCTTGTGACTTTCAATTCTCCACACTCATTCAACTATTATAGCTTGTAAGGACTAGCATGTGGAGTAGTAGGTATTTTTAAGAAATCCACCACAGTGCAACTAGCAACATTGGCACAACTCTCATAATCAATCACCATGGTAAACACACATCCTTTGATAAGGAACTTAGTATGTAATAGATTCTCCTTTTGGATAGGATCATATAAGGACTTACCAACCATGACTCGTCTCACTCTTTTGCGGCCACGTATCTTCTCCATCTTTTTCTTTATGCATTTTATTCTCAGATTGCTCTCCATCTTGAGGATCAGCCTTATTCTCTTCAGATTCAATGTCCACCTTCTCTCCAATATAGTAAAATTTACCTTCCTTTAGGATCACATTCTGTCGGTTTAGACATCCATTGACTTTATATCTCTACCCGACATTTGAAATATTGGAACCCCTTAGGATCATAAGAAGGATACTTGTTACCTTTTTGCCTCATAGGATAATTTTTTATGGCCTTGGTCTCGGGTTGGTTAGCCTTGGAAGGTTTGTCTTTGCCCTCATTCCATCCCGAAGAGGGTTGAACCATTTCCTTATTTCTAGACCAACCCGAGGGTGCTTGTCACCTTGACTTGTAAGTTGACCTCTCTTTGAGCTTTCTTTCAATCTCTAGTGTCTCTTGGAAGATGGTATCAAACTTGTGAAGAGTCAAGTGATTAGAGATGTCCTTATTGAACCCAACCTTGAACCGTATAATGTCATGACCTACTTGTTCCCCTCGGTGATCACGTTTCATCATCAATTGTTGGAACTCATTATAGTAAGCCATGATACTATTTCTACCTTGCCTAAAATTTTACAACTTAGCAAGGAGCTCATGTCTATAGCTCTCGAGTAGATACCTTTGCCTCATGAGGTACCTCAATCTAAACCAAGGTAGAGATTTCCCATAAATCAATTCATTTCCAAACCACTTGAAATATTTCCACCAAGTGTTAGCATACCCCTTAAAATGAGCTACAGCATAGCAATTTTTCTTTTCCTCTAAGAGAGCATTGACTTGGAAGATCTTATCAAAATATGATTCCCAAGTAAGGTAGGCTTCAAGATCAATTTCACGCTTAAATATTGGAAGAATCAACTTGATGGTATTAATACCTACATCTCTATATTGGTGGCGGTTTACTTGTTGGTTCCATTGACCAACTCTTCCTTCATTCCCTCAGTATCATCTTTGGTCCATATAGCCTCTTTTTATCTCCTTCTCTCTTATTTAAGTATCATCATAAACTCCATACCCTTCATGTTCCTCTCTACTATATTTCTCTAAGTGGACTGCCCAATTTTAGTTAATTAGAACTTGGTTTGGATGAATTGGATTTAGTGGAGGTTGTGGCCTTTGGCTGAGTGGAGTTTGGAAGGAAGGGTTAGGATTTAGTGGTGGTATTCCTTCTTATAGGATTTGAGAGGACTATGGGTGGAATGGTCTATTGGAGTTTCGATTTTAGGGGTAAGGAGTGCTTGTCTTGAGGCATTTAGTAGAGGTATTGGTGGATTGAGCATTTGATGTATGGTTTCGGGAGTAATGGTAACGGAAGAGTTTTGATCATGTACACTTTAAGAAACATGGTAGCATTAAGGCGTAGAAGAAAGGGAGTTCTTTTGACTCTCTACTTGTTCTAACCTCTAACTCATTGTTGATACTTTCCCTTCAATGATGACACATCCCCCTTCATCATAGTCATATCTGTTTGCATCTTTTCCATGTTTTAGGTTGTGGCCTCAAGAGATGCCACGATAGTACTAAGTGTATTATTGTCCACGGTTTGTGAAGTGGACCCTTCCCTTGCAAATGCACCTAAAAGAATACCTACAAAACAACAAACAAATTAGTTCAAAATAAACTCACTACACTCGCATACTTGGATTACCTAACACTTAGCTCCACAAGTGTTGTAAGTTGGCTGGTAACTCGTGAATAGTTGAGGTATAAGTCTACTCTTGGTCCGAAATAGATTTTCGTTTGAAGACTTAAAGAAATTTGATTGGAATTGAACCAAGAATTTACAACGAATCAAAAAACAAAAGCACTCAAGGAACGAAAACACGAAAAATGGACTCAAGGACTATTTGGCAACCTAGTAGGAGTTTACTATCTTGTTAATTAGTACTAGGACCAACAAATAAAACTAAGAAATAATAAAATGAAGCTAAGAATCCAACGTTTGAGCTCAAAATTAATGCTGAACAATAAATGGTGACGTCGCAGCCTATTATTGGCTATAGTTTTTATCAAGTTTTTATTTTCCAATTTCAAGTCTTGACCAATTTACAATTTGGAATTGGTGAGTTTGGCTAAAGGAGGGAAATACAAGTCTTGGAGTCCTTTTTCAAATTCAAAATCAAAGTCTTCACTTTACTTGTGCTTCTTCCTCAAAACATGGTCCTTAAAACATAGAAGGTGGTTGAAAAGTGGTTGTCAAGTCTTTGATTATTTGAGCAAGTCTTTTTACTAAAAAGTACTACACCTATTTCCTTCACCTTTTTGGATTTAACATTCACTTTATGTTTTAACAAGAGATGAAGGTGGTGAATAATATCAAGAACAACAACAAAAACAACAAAGAACAACAACAATAACCACTTATCCAACTTCAATCCATAACAATAATGCAACAACACACGGCAAAGCTTTGGGTTCACAACAACAACATCAACAATATAAGCTCAAACTTAGATCTACACTCCTTTAGTGTTAGTGAAGAAGAAACTAACACTAGAAACATTCAAAACAAACAAAAAAAACTTCTAGATCTAGTCTCAAAGTCTAGGCCAAGCACAGCAAGAACACAACTTTTTGGCTAAGATACAAACTCAAAAACACTACTGTTTGTGAGATCTACCCAAGATTGATTTTTGTGGAACAAAATAAAACCTTGATCTTGATACCAAATGATAGCCACCATCCAACAACACAAGATAAAAACAAGAAACTAACAACACAATAGAAGCAAGACATCAATCAGTTTCATTAGAACAAGATACAACAACAATAAGATTACAATAACAAGAGATAGTTAGTTTGACATACAATATCACATCATCTAAGAATCCTAATATGTATCAAATATAAGGACCCTAAGACCAAGATCTATCAACACCAAACCCTTACTTGAACCCAAGAGAAACTCAACACCTCAAGAACTCAAGTTTCTAGCCAAAGGATAACACAAGTGTCACTACACTTGTGTAGTTTCAAGTGGAACTCTCCAAAGAGAAAGAGAGAGATTCAAATGTTACAAGTCTTGTGAGAAATATCAACAATTAACTAAACTTGAAAAATGACCTAACTTATCTATTTATAGTCTATTACAAAAAGGGGTGAAAATGACCAAGTTGTCCTTGGTCCAAGGGGCGACTTTGGAGTGTAAGTTTAGATCCACTTTTACCCTTCAAAGTTCCTCTTTACATTTCAAATTATGTAATTCCTTAGATGGATTTATAACACGCTCACACACGGCCATATACATGAACATGCCTTGGAGTTTTTGTAACTCCCGAGCTTAACTCCTTGTGAATGGTCTTGAGTTTTTTGTACCCGTATCAGTTTTTCCATCTTTCTTCAATACTTCTTTGGTCTTTCAGTAACGGAGTCTAAATCTGGTTATAAAGATGAATTTTTGAGTTTGGTAGCTTATTTTGAATGATGGTTCGCCTTATATCATTTGTTTTTTTAAGTTTTTTGCTGATAACTATAGAAAATTAATTTATTTTCCTATTTTTTCTTATATTTTCAGCTTCATGAGTAAAAGGACAACTCAGTGCTTAAAGTTCCCACTATATGTGTGGGTGTTCTGGGGAAGGTCCAGACCACCATTGTACCTAACACTACCTTGCATTTTTACCTCACCAGTATGTTGGGTAATTTAATACTCATGGTACTGACTTAGCACCATAACATCATTATGCACAGAATGCATCCAAGTTGTTTGATTATATGTTTGAAACCACCTCTCTACCTCATCGAGTGGTAAGATACACGTACACTTTACCCTTCCAGACTCACTTATGAGATTTTGTTGCGTATATTGTTGTTCTTATTGCTGCAGGTAGAATCACTATAGTATACTCTTGAACATGGATGGTTTCAAAATAAATGGTATTTTCTATGCATTATATATCTCCATTAAATGTCAATTTGTGAGCTCTAGAAGCATGATTCAAGTTAAGCTCTGGGTGGCTCAAAAAATGCATTCAAGCATAGTGTATTGTAAGAACTTAAAAATATTAGGGTAACCAACAAGCATTCAGGATCATAACAAGGTAATGCACACTAATATTGGATTGATATTTTTTTACAAGTAACATGAAAATGGAATTTCTTGAACATCCAAAGCTGCAAGGGGAAGTCAATATGTATCTCTCCATCCATCGTGTTATCTTTACTTCTATGCTCTCACCACTCTTATCTTGTTGTTTTCTTTTCATTTTTCTTCTCTCTTTATTTCAGGTGTGCATGGTTATAGTTTTTAAATATTCTATCTTATGTATTCAAAGTTTTTGGATATTCAATGGTTCCATTTGTTGGTTGACAATCTAAAAATGTCCAATAAATGTATCTTGATTGCTTAAATCAAATAGTTTAGACTAAAACGCCGATCTTGATGGTAGACTAAAACGCCGATCTTGATGGTTTATCTCATTTAGCGGAGAGATTAAAAGGATTTTATTTTGATCACACTAAAATAATAGCATGGGTGCTTTATGTTCTATTAAGTGGCTGGAATGTTGAAAAATATTGCATTATCTATAATATATTGAGAGTTTGAAGAATTAGAAAAGTAATTTGAACTTTTTGACCTTCATTAAAATAATTTTCAGTAGATAAAGCTGTCTTTTTACTATTTTCTTAATATATAGTTATAAATAAATACTAATAATATATATTTGAAAATTTTTAAAAATATGGAAGGAAAATTAAAAGGAGTCGTACAATTAAAGGAATGAAAAGTTATAGAAAATTTTCGGTAAAAAAAGTCACGAAGGATTTAGATTTCTTAATTGTAGGGAAATAATCAAAAGAAGATTCCTAACTATAATGAGATATAATAAAGGAGTTGACTTTTAAACCGAAATATAAGATTTGGTCGTTCCCCTTCGAATTATTAATTCTATTTATGTCAATGACTCAGTTATTCTGAATTTCTTTTATGTATTTTCATCTAAGTTTTTTAAAAAAAATTGAGTTTTTATGCCAAGAAAGTTTTAGTTTAACTGGTATGAGATTTTTCAGGTGAGTCTAAGGTTGTTAATTTATTTGCATTTCACCGTCTTGACAGGATTGCATCAGGGATCTACTCTTAGCCCCTTTTTGTTTGCCTTGGTGATGGATGTGTTGACGCGGCGGATTCAAGGGGAGATGCCGTGGTGTATGCTATTCGCAGACGATATAGTTCTGATTGATGAGACTCGAGGGGGTGTGAACGATAAATTAGAGGTGTGGAGACAAACTCTTGAGTCTAAAGGGTTCAGGTTGAGCAGAAACAAGACAGAGTATTTGGAATGCAAGTTTAATGACGTGAGGCTGGAGGATGAGGTGGTAGTGAAGTTGGAATCACAGGTGGTATGTACGAGGGATAGTTTCAAGTATCTCGGGTCCGTGATCCAGGGAAACGGGGACATTGACGAGGATGTCTCGCACCGTATTGGGGCGGGATGGATGAAGTGAAAGCTCGCGTCGGGGGTGCTGTGCGATAAGAAGGTGCCGCCCAAGCTTAAAGTCAAATTCTACAGGGTGGTAGTCCGTCCGGCCATGTTGTATGGAGCGGAGTGTTGGCCAGTTAAGAAGTCCCACATCCAAAAAATGAAGGTGGCAGAGATGCGGATGTTGCGCTGGATGTGTGGGCTGACTAGAGGGGATAGAGTTCGGAACCAGACTATCAGGGAGAAGGCTGGTGTGACCCCGGTGGAGTGCAAGATGCGGGAAGTCCGATTGAGCTGGTTCGGTCACGTGAAGAGGAGGGGCATGGATGCCCCGGTTCGTAGGTGTGAGAGGCTAGCGATGGATGGTTTTAGGAGGGGTAGGGGTAGGCCGAAGAAGTACTGGGGTGAGGTGATTAGGCGGGATATGGAGCAGTTACAGCTCACCGAGGACATGACCCTAGATAGAAAAGTCTGGAGGATGCGAATTAGGGCAGAGGACTAGAGGACTAGAGGACTAGGGCCCGTATGGGTCGCTTGTGTAGGGAATTACTTGCTGGGGGTAGTATCCTGGTTATGTTTCCACGTCCCTTGTTTTAGTACGAATCTGGGTGCTCTCCTTTGTTTTCTTTTACTTTTCTTTTACTTTTCTTTTTCTTTTACTTTTCTTTTACTTTTACTTTCACTTTCACTTTCACTTTCCCTTTCCCTTTTACTTTTGCCTGCCGTATTTATGTTATATATTTTTGTAACCCCGTTTGGTGTTTTGCTTTGTAATTGTGTGGTATCTTGTATCTTGAGCCGGGGGTCTATCGGAAACAGTCTTTCTACTTCTTTAGAGGTAGAGGTATGGACTGCGTACATCTTACCCCCCAGACCCCACCAGGTGGGAATACACTGGGTTTGTTGTTGTTGTTGTTGTTGTTGAATGATTTTTTCCTATTATGATATGATCTATTGTCTAGGAATATCATTACTGATCTGCATGTTCTGTTATGTAGTATTTTTTAGGAAATGTAATGTTATTTTTTCAATGTTTCGAACTTAATAATGTAATGTATATATAAAATTTATTTTTAATATATATTTATTATTAATTAACGTTATATACACGTACAAAACATGTATACTTGACTAGACTATAAACCTGGAAAGGAAAATTAAGGCTTTTTATACCCAGAGTCTCAAGATTAAAAAAGAAGCACAAGAAAAATATGAAACTTATAGCTTTGAGGTAAATAGTCAATGACCTTGAACTACTATTTTAGTCTCCATAAATTTGTTGAAGTGCATGTAGACAAAAGAAACTTCTGCTGGTCAAGAAGGCACCTATTTCTCATTCAAGCTTGAGGTTCATTCGTTGCCCTAAGAAGGTAACTAGAGCATGGTATAGTAATGAGTTAATACCGGCTTACGTGCAAATCTAAGCAACATTAAACTGCTATTCATTTTTTAAATTTCTTTTATGTTTTTGAAGTGTTCATTGATTCATACATACAGCCTATGGATTAGAAAATTTGTGTTTGATCTATGCAGTAGAAAGATATAATCAAGTACTTCAAAGAGCAGCTCTCTGTTTTCCCTTCACTGCTAATGGATGAGTTAAATCCATGTTTGGTTAGAATAAATGCATAGGATAACTCATCTTAGGATTATAGTGTTATTTTATCCTATCTTGAGGATGGGATAACTAATCACACGATAGCTAATCCCACAATAAAATTGTTTCCAGCCAAATGAATCCTTGGGGATTATTTGGTATGACGGATAAAAAATAGTTTTGCTTTAGGATAATTTAGTCCATGTTTGGTTAGGATAAAATTCGGAATAACTTATCTCGAGATTAATTATATTGAAACTATAGTGTTATGTTCATCCTACATGGAGCGTGAAATAACAATCTCTCGATAACAAATACTGAGATAGGTTATCCTGTGATCACTTGTTCCTCAATCAAACGAGTTTTTGAGTGTTAACCTTCTTCTTACGCTTTAGCAATCTCAAGATTATCTATTCTTTATTCCTCATACCAAACGATCCTTAAAAGAATTATAATCATATTCAGATTCAATTTATGTAAGACTTGAGGAATAGAACCGTCTCTTGTCCATTTTTTCCAAGCGAGCTATTTCTGATCTTTTGAGCTTGATAAATAGTGATTTTTTTGTGGAAATTTCCTTTGCATGATCTTTACTTGAACATGAGAAAGTCTCATATTTCATCATGTTTTTTGGTTAATCTATTAAAACCTGCTATACTTATATGCTGGAAATATTTTCTTGGACAAGTGTGGTGAATTGATAAAGGCTGCTGAACTTTTTTTTACTGGCCAGCCGTTATAAGTGGGTAGCAGAAGTTTATGTGAAAGAAAATTATTTCGATGAGTGCCTATCAGCTTGTACCCAAAGGAAAATAATAGGACCTAGGTCTGAAATATATCAAAAACTGGAAGCAATAGAGTAATAATGTTGGGAAAAGAAACTTTTGTTGGTCAAAAAGTGCTTTAAATGTTAGAGTAAGTAAAGCTTAGCGGGCACCTATTTTTCTTTCGATCTTGGAGTTCATTCGTTGCCCTAAGAAGGTAACTAGACCATGATATAGTAATAAGCAACTTTAAACTACTATTTATTTTTAATATTTCATTTATGTTTTTGATGTGTTTATATATTCACACATATAGCCTATGGATTAGTAAATTTGTATTTGATCTATGCAGTAGAAAGATATAATCAAGTACTTCAACGAGCAGTTCTCAGTTTTGCCTTCACTGCTAATGGATGAGTTAAATGTTATGAGTCTCAATTTGTAAAGTCATATTATTTGTGGAGAGGCCATCCATCAGAGAATCTTGGATAATGGACGAAAGCTCGATCCAGCCATATCGCTTGAGTGAGAAGGGCAATACCGTTGCAGAAAAACTTCCCCATTGATAATAGTTATGCCCATAAAAATATTGGCGGGCAGAAGCAATTTGGCTTTATCTGTGTATAATTGAATGATAAAATCTTTTGTGTATTGTCTCATGCTGTGTCTTTTTAACCTGCCAATTGATTTATATCACCATCCTTGTACACTAAAGATGAAAGATACGATACTTCACTGAGTATAAGTTATCATATTCATTTGATTTTATTGGTCAACATTATAACCTTGTGTTTTCTTCCTTAGGATAAACTTTTTTACTTCTGTTGTTTGCACAGCTGTTCCATTATTCCTTTTAATCAATGAGTATCCAGTCTACAAGAAGGATTCAGTGCAAGCTGATTTTTCTGGTCTATTCTTTAATCTTTGAAATGTAAAGAATACAATTAATGATTAAAGGAGTCATCCACCTATTCGTTCAGTTGTTCTTGATGGTATGTCGTTTTGTCTCTGTTTTATTCTTTCCTTTGGAATGAAATGATACAAATGGACATTTGGACTCTCGTGCATTGCATATTACCAACATACTTTGACAGAGAAGAGTGTATATTTTTTTTTGCATTTGAAGAGGTCTACTGCAGGCAGCATTTCTACTTTACTACTTTTTAAACCCTTTTCACTTCGAAAACCAACTTTTTTATTACGAATAGTATAACTATATAAAGCATATATCAATAACATTGATATATAGTATACTCTGATTCTTAGTTGACATATATAAAACTGTTTGTGAGAACTGATAGGTTTAAAGTAACAGTATACCATGGTCATTATTAAAATTATGTGTATTACTTCAGAATTATGAGGTGATAATTGGCATTGATGTTTTGTATTGTTATTGCTATCAAATAAATACTTATTTCGAAGGCAAGTTTAAAGATGCTCACTCTGGTAATAAGATATGCAACATATCGATCCTGGAATTACATTACATCACTTACAAAAGTAAAGGTGAATGTGATGTGTTTGGCTTCCTCAAGGTATTAGATATATGTTCGGATTAAAAAAGCTCAATAGCTGATTCTTGTGACTCTTTAATTTTGTATTACTCTCTCTTTTTTTTCCCAGTTAATAGCCAGATGCAACTTGTCTGTCAGCTTGAAGTGTTGACAGTTCCAGTGTGTTTTGTCTTACTGGCAAACTTAACAATGTAATAACATAGCTTTGTTGGTTGTTCTTAATGTAAAAGGATAAATGTTATTAAAATTTGAAATGAGAGTCTTTTAAAAAAAAAAATACATAAGAATTACTCGGGATAAAACAATATAATCAAAATCTTTATAGATAAGTCAGCTACAAAAAATATTGATAACATTCAGATGATAAAATTTTTTTGAGAAATAGAATAAAAAGGACATTAGTATAAGATCTATTTCCTTATGATACTACTCTATGTTTGGAGACTTTTGAATTGTAAGATTTTAAATTACAGATATGTAAAATATGTCATAAACATGTTATAGAAAGAATTAAAAAGAAAAATAGATCAAATAAATTAATACAAATATAGTGATCATGAATATTAAATCAAGTGGCAAGATGATGAAAATGACATGCCGATGTAATAAGATTGAGTGCTGAACAATGAAATAGCAACATTAAAAAAAAGGAAAATGAAAAGTTCAATAATTCCAACAAAAAAACTATATAAATAAGACTTAATTGAATTTAGAACTAGAAACAATTTAAATTCTGCTAGAAAGAAATTGTACATTTGTCTTATAGTTAACATGCAATGAAAGTAAAACACTGACGGGTCGTTTGGTAGAGTGTATAAGAATAATGTAAAATATGGTGTATTTGTAATGCTTGTATTAGTTATGCTTGCATTAGTTATACTTGTATTTTTTTTATGTTGTGTTTGGTTCAATGTATTAAAAAAATATGAATTACATAATTTTTTTTAAATTTTTTTTTTTACATAATACACTCAATATATATGTTTGAAAGGATGCGGAAAGTTTTTTGAGGGGTAAAAGTGTCTTTAAGCATATTAATGCATGCATTAGATCCATTGCATTACTAATGTCATAGATTTTGAGGTATTAATAATACACACCTCAATACACAATAGAATGTATAACTAATTTTGAATTAGTTATACATAGGGTAAAAAGGTATATCAATCAATGTACTACTAATACACATTAAACTAATGCATGTATTAACATTCCAATACACTCTACCAAACGACCCCTCATAATGTGAAAGTTAAGTGTGTGCACAGATCGAGTTGATTTGTTTTTTCTCTTAAAATATTACTGGATCAACTATGTCAGTTTATTAAATCTATAAATTAAATCAAATTAATATAAAGTCGGGTTTTTTTATGGCAGTTTTTGCAAATTCTTTTGTTGTTGTTTTACAATTATATTATAAATTAAAGTGTAATTGAATTGTACAAGTTAAGCTTCGAAAAATATTAAACACTTGAGAAATCAAAAAACTAGTAACAAATTAAAAAGAAAATAATAACAAATTCAATACATATACAACAAAAAGTAATGCACTGACAATTACAAATAATAGAATATACTAAAATCAAATAATAATTCGGGAGGACGAAAATATAAATATTTATCTTATACCATAAGAAGAAGAGCAGTGGACAAGACAATTAAGGCAAGTCATAAGTTAATAAAAAGCTTAGTCAAGAAGAGCAGTGGACAAGAATATTAAGGCAAGTCAAGAAGAGCAGTGTAATCTTCTCTCTATATATATATTATAAAGCAGAGGACGAAGCATTAGAAGAAGCCTAATGACAGCATAAGAATAAGTCACTTGACAAATTTGAGACAAGATTAATAAAGTATTATAATAAAATTTTTGAATTAAGACAAGGTTAATAGAATACGGTAATAAAATTTATAAATTAGAATATAGGATATTTGAAAATATTAGAATTCTTTTTTAAAAAAATTAACATTAGCTTGAAACTAGGAAACTAACATTGACCATTTCTAAATGAACTCTTACTATTCAAACATCAATTTTTTTCAATGTTATAAAATATATTTAAATATTATATAAAATATGTAAGACAAAGAATCTATCTATATATATTATAAAGTAGAGGACAAAGCGTCGAAAAACGTTAAGTGACAGTATAAGAATAAGTCACTTGACAATTTTATGACAAGGTTAATAGAGTATTGTAATAAAATGTTTGAATTAAGACAAGGTTAATAGAGTATTGTAATAAAAAATTTAAATTAAAACATAGCATATTTGAATTTTAAAATATTAGAATTTTTTTAAAAAAATATTAGCATTAGCTTGAAACTAGGAAACTAACATTGAACAGTTTTAAATGAACTCTTACTACTCATAAATTATTTTTTTTTCAATGTTATAAAATATATTTATATATTATAGAAAATATGTAAGACAATAATATTGTAATAAAATTTTTGAATAAAAGATTAGATATTTATATTTGAAAATATTAGTCTTTTCTTGAAAAAACAAATAACAATAGTTTGAAATTAGAAACCTAATTTTGAAGAGTTCTAAAAGAATTCTTACTATTCATAAACTTATCCCTTTCAAATACTATTTTAAATATATTTAAATATTAAATAAAAAAATATTAACTAAATAATCATAATAATAATAATAATAATAAAAAGAAGAAGAAGAATAATGATGATGATGATGATAACAATAGTAGTATAGTAGTAATAGTATTACACGTAGTTAGCAGTACTTTGAATTTTAAAAATGTAGTACTATAGTATATCATCTTTAATGGTGTATGCTTATATGATTTGTTTCATTTTGATGATAAATTAATCCCTTACATCTCAAATTATTTTAATAGATAACAAAAAGTATAATTTATTTAGAGGGATATAACATGCTTTAACTTAATCAAGTATTTTTTGTTTAAAAAAAATTAGGGTAATGAAAATACTAATCAGTACCTATTATTTGATTTTGATCTTAAAAATAGATAATTTTATTTGATGGGATTATTTGGCATTAATAATAGAATTTATACTAAAATAAATTAGTACTTGATATTTTATATAACGCTCCGAATCTGACACCCAGAACGCCACACGGTGCTCATGACCCCGAAGGACCACAAGCTAACCCATGACTAATATCTGTACCTGAGAACTACAAAATATACTGTATAAATACAGAAATAGTAGGCTGAAACATGCCATAAGGTTCAAAATTTATAAACATCTGATAAAACCATACCTGAATAATGTGGTATCACAATACCAAAATTAAAGTAAACATCTAAAAATATTGAAGTCTGAATCTAGTCTGAAAGCCTCTAACTGACTGAACTGTCTAAAGAAGGAGTTAATGGGACATGTCCCCAACTAACTCCATCTACTGAAAACTAAGCTGAAATAATCAAATAAATAATCATATCGTCCTCGAATGATGAGGACTCACTGCTAAATATGGCTTCTGAAATCTAGAATACTGCTGATGCTCTGGAGCTCATGTTTATGAACTTATGGTATAAAACAAAATAGCGCAAATATGTCAGTACGATTGAATGTACTGGTATGCAAGTAAGGTAGGTTGAATGCAAAGGGTTTAGATGCATGAACAATACTAACTGGTTGTATAACGTGAACATGAGAATACATGCATGAATGAGTGACTGTAACTAAATTCTTGATGATACTGACTAATGAGTCTGAATACTGATAACATGAGTTACTGATAACTGATATAATTGATACTGAGCGACTGAATCTGACAGTCTAGATTCTGTTGGAACTAGCTGGGTTCCATATTGTACTGAATTAACTATAGCTGATAGTTCTGAATTCTGTAGAACCATTTGAGTTCTATTATTGAGACTGAGACTGTAACTGTGGCAAGTAGTCATCTATCCAGCATGTCCTAAGTAAAGCAATATAGCTAAGTTGGGATCCAATCTGTAACCCCATTTGGAAGAGTGTCAATACCGCGCCACTGGTAAGGACAAACTGTGAGTGATCCCTCCTATAGCAGGTACTCAAAGGAGAACGGTGGGACCCTCATATAACAGGTTAAGCCACCTCATTTACCCTAAAAAATAGCAGGTTTGATGTCTCAACCCATGCTGGCTACGTAGTTCTGGAGCGCAAGGACTATTTCTAAGAATCACAGCCTCTAATAACAGGTGAGATTCCATCCTTGGACTTACTCGGTACTGAATCCTACTCTCATCTGAATAGACACTGAACATGATTAACTGAACTGAACTAGATTGAGTTTCTTAAGTTCCGTTGACTGACGGAATACTACTGAGATTCTGGAATTACTGAATTTACTGAGTTTTCCTAAGTCACATGACTGACTAAATTCTACTGAACATGGCTTGACTGAGGATACCGTGAAAATATGACACTGGCTCTAGTCACATAGCTAAATTTTCAGGTGCAAGTACCCCCAGGACTCGATAGAAGGGAACTAACAAGGCATGACATTCTTGAATATATGACCAACATCAATAATCCATAATACAATAAGTTAGGGATTTCATGAAGTACATGGTTATCATAATCATGTACATGAATGGGAAAGCATATAAACATGTCATAATTTCATCACCTAGTCTCATGAGCATTTTATAAAACATTTATAATGCATAACAACATCATATAAGTCATTTTGATCATAAGGGTAAAGCATGTGCCTATCATTTGGGTCACAATTGAGCTATGATACATAATTTCTAGTCCCTTAGGCATTTTATCAAACACCTTACATGCACAACTTAAGGCATAGGCATAATCATCAAATTATCACTTCAAAACTCTATGAATAGACTAAACTTATAGATTTCAAGCCACATATTAACATAGTTTCATGAACAATACATAAAGATTCCAGCTTGAGAATCACATCATCATAATCTCATGAGCATAATCAACCCACAACAAAATATTCACAATATATGATTTAAAACTTGATTCTTGAACTTCATGGATGGAAGGAATCCATAAATGAATACTACGCATACCTTATTTTTTGATTCTACGAAGTTTGACAGTGGAATTTCCTTAAATTTGAATCCCCAATTGAAAACCCTAAACTTGTTCTTTAGGAAAATTGAGAGAAACTAGTATATTTTGGGTGAAAAATCGTTGAATTATATGTTATAGGGTTTATATAGGGGTGAAAAATTTACCCTTTTGCACTTAAAAATGTGAATATTTAATGACTGAAATAGGGCATCGACGCGATACCCAACGCATCACGCTATGATCCGCCAAGCCTCAGTAGTTTCACTGGCAGTCCCTGCAACAATATTAACCAACACGATTCGCGATGTGGCGCGCTAAGATTGCATTGGTCCATTGTTTTGGGACACCAAACGTGGTCTAATCGAGTTTCGAAAATCCAAAACTTTCTCGATAACACCTATTGTCCTCTCTGATCATGAATTAACGAACATACTAACAATTAAAGGACATTAAGGTGGCAAAATAAGATTGCCAAAAATAAACTAAGTCTGGTTGCCAAAAATAAACTAAGTCTGGAAACTTAGCTAGAGTTTTCTAAGTCTGAAACCCCTTCACAAGCTTAAAAGATAGAATGAAGCTTAGAAATTTTGCGGGGTCTTACAATATCTTTCCCTTGGGAACATTCGTCCTCAAATGAAACTGACTGAGAGGGGAGAAATAATAACTTAAGTACATATGGGACATGAATAACTGTAACATGATTACATGACTGACATAACTGATAAACTGAATGTATCATACTGAACATGCATATCTAATGCATGCATAACTGATTCATGAATGCATGACTGAGATTTTTGATAAGCTCAGTTTCTCATAATGAGGATGCATATCTAATGCATGAATATGGATTTATGACTGCATGACCGAATTACTGATAAGATGAGTTTCTCATCAAACTGAACATGTATATCTGATGCATAAATACATGACTGAACTGACATATGAATGCATGTCTGAATATGCAATGGTAATTGATACCAAGTTTATAATGGAATTCTGAACAAGAACTGGACACCAAGTTGTAACTGAAATCTGAACATGAAACATGAAAAAACTTTAAGTAAAGCTATTACCTTGGGATGAGTCTAAATTAGCGGAGAAGAGGTGAGGATACTTGGTCCTCATGTCTGCTTCTGCTTCCCAAGTAGCTCTCTCAACGGACTAATTCCGCCAAAGAACTTTGACTAGAGGAACTTCCTTGTTCCTCAGTCTGCAAGTCTGGTAGTTAAGAATTTCGATTAAAATCTCTTCATAAAAGAGGTTGTTCTGAATATCTATGCCCTCGACAGGGACTACGACTGCTGGGTCACCTATGCACTTCTTGAGCAAAGAGACATGGAAGACTGGATGAACTGAGGCTATATCTAAAGGCAATTCGAGCTCAGAAGCTACCTTGCCAAAACGACAGAGAATTTGAAGAGACCGACATATCAGAGACTGAGCTTTTCCTTCTTGATGAATCTCTTCAATCCCTTTATGAGAGAGATATTTGTATAAATAAAGTCACCAATCTCGAACTCGAGATCCTTTCTGTGCACATCCGCATAAGACTTCTGTCGGCTCTGAGCAGCCCGGAGTCTTTCTGTAATCAACTAGACTTTTTCTAAGGCATCAAATACTAAGTCAGGCCCTATAACTGAGGCCTCACTAACTTTGAACCAACCAACCAGATACCTGCACCTCCTACCATAGAGAGATTTGAATGGAGCCATCTTAATACTGGAATGATAGTTGTTGTTGTATGCAAACTCATTCAAAGGCAACTGGTCATCCCAACTACCCTTGAAATCAATTGTACACGCTCGCACTATATCTTTTAATGTCTGAATGGTCCTTTCTTCTTGACTATCTTTCTGAGAATGGAAAGTCGTACTGAGATGAAATTGGGTAGACCCTTTTGGAATGCTTTCAAGAAATGAAAGGTGATTTGTGTACCTCTGTCTGAGACATTAGATAATAGAACACCGTGCAATATGACCAACTCATTGATATAGAGTTTCGCATAATCCTTGACTAAATAGTACGTATAGATTAGAAGGAAATGAGCTAACCTGGTCATTCTATCTAAAATAACCCAAACTGAATCATGCCGATGATGAGTATGAGGCAAACCCATCATGAAGTCCATGTTCACTCCTTCCCACATCTAAGTAGGAATATTGAAACTATTGCATAGACCCACTAGGCTTCTGATGCTCTATCTTAACCTTCTGACATGTAGAGCACTTAGCCACAAAATCTGCCATATCTCTCTTCATCCCACTCCACTAATAGATCTCTCGCAAGTTGCAGTACATCTCTTATGGCCCCTAGATGAATATAGTAGCATTCACCATGAGCTTCTGCAAGAATTCACTAGCTCAAATCATCTACACCTGGAACACACAGACGACCCTGATAACGCAATACACCATCTTTTCCTTGGGAGAAAATCTCAACCTTCTGATCCTTGAGTGATTCCTTTAAATTAACTAGACTGGGATCCCTATCCTAATTTTACTTCACCTCAAAAACTAGAGATGATTCTGAACTACTCTGAATCCATATATCACCCTCCTCTGTGTTGACTAAGCAAACACTTAGTCTGGCAAGCTGATGGACTTCCTGAGATAACTTCTTCTTACTTTCATCAACATGAGCAACACTACCCATAGACAGTCTACTGAGAGCGTCATCCACTACGTTGGCCTTTCCCAGATGATAAAGGACACTCATTTCATAATCTTTCAAGAGTTCTAACCACCTTCTCTGACGAAGATTGAGATCTTTATGAAAGAATACATACTGGAGGCTTTTATGATCTGTGAACACATCTATATGAACACCGTATAGATAATGCCTCCAAATCTTTAAGGTAAAACTATAGTTCTTAACTCAGGATCATAGGTAGGATAATTCTTCTTATGGGGTTTAAGTTTCCTGGCGGCATAGGCTATGACCTTACCATGCTGCATGAGGAAACAATCCAAACCTACTCTGGATGCATCAAAATATACTACAAAACTATCTGAACCATCTGGAAGAGCCAAAATTGGAGCTGAGGTGAGTCGAGTCTTCAACTCCTGAAAACTCTTCTTGCAAGGATCTGACCACTGAAACTTGACTTTCTTCTGAGTCAATCTAGACATAGGGGATGCAGTAGAAGAAAATCCCTCAATAAACCATTTGTAATAGCCATCCAAACCCAAGAAAATCCTGATATCTGATTGAGAGACAGGTCTGGTCCAGTTTCTTACTACTTTGGTCTTTTGAGGATCTACTCTAATGCCATCACCGAAAATAATATGACCAAGTAATGCTACTGACCTTACCCAAAATTTGCACTTACTGAATTTGACGAATATCTGATGATCTATGAGAGTCTGAAGTACGATTCTGAGATGGTCTGCGTGATCACGTTCACTGCGGGTATAGACAAGAATATCATCTCTGAAGACTATGACGAAGATGTCCAAGTACTAGCTAAACACACGGTTTATCAAGTCCATGAAAGTTGTAGGGGCATTGGTAAGATCAAAGGACATGACTAGGAATACGAAGTGACTATATCGAGTTCAAAAAGCTATTTTTGGAATGTCACATTCCCTAACTCCGAGCTGATGATAGCCTGATCTAAGGTATATCTTAAAGAAATAGCTGGCACCCTGAAGTTGGTCAAACAAGTCGTTAATTTAGGGAAGTGGATACTTGTTCATGACCATGACTTTATTGATCTGATGGTAATCAATGCAAATTCTGAGAGAAACATCTTTCTTGTGCACGAATAAGACTGATGCATCCGGCGGGGACACACTGGGTCTGATGAATCCCTTATCTAAGAGATATTTTAACTTTTTTTTTACTTCTTTGAGTTCTGCTGGTGCTATTCTATATGGCGTAATAGATATAGGCTGAGTATCTGAAAAAGATCAATACCGTAGTCTATTTCCCTTTTGGGAGGAATTCCTGAAAGATCTTTGGGAAAGATATCTGAATATTCACTCATGACTGGGACTGATTCAAGACTGGGAGTCTATGAACTAGAATCCTTAACATGAATAACATGATAGACACATCCCTTAGACATTATTTTCTATACCCGAAGGCAGTAAATAAGTTGACCTCTGAAAGATGAAGTACTACCCCTCTACTCTAGGACAGGTTCATTTGAAAACTAGAACTAGACTATTTTATTTTTGTAGTCGACTGTGGCATAGCAGGAATAAAGCTAATCCATATTGAGAATGACATCAAAATCAGTCATCTCTACTTTGACTAAGTCTGCTGAGGTGGCTTTAAAATATCATGACCGAACAGTTCTTGTATACCCATCGGGCTATGATGGTTTTACCCACTGGGGTAGACACTGAAAAGGGCTCTGCTATAATTTTGGGATTGACTTCAAAATCAACTGCTATGTAAGGAGTAACAAAATACAAAGAAGCTCCTAGATCTAGCAAGGCGTAAACATGCAAGTGAAAGATCTGTAACGTACCAGTAACAATATCAAGCATGGGTCATAAGCTTGGCTATGTTCATGTTACTGTTCAACATCACAGACCTGCACTCATTGACTACACTATAATTTACCCTAGAAACAAACTTACTCATCTTGGCCCTGTTATCTGCAACCACGTGAGGAGCATATCTGGCTAATTGAGTAAACTTAATAGAATACTCTTTCACCATCATGTTGCCCTGCCTGAGGTTGATAAATTCTAACACCTTAGCTTCTCTTAGCTCTTGAGGAAAGAATCTATCTAAGAATGCAGTGACAAACTCTTTCCACTCAATAGGCCCTGTATCAATTAACCTCTCTAACTTCCACTGTTTGAACCAAGTGTGAGCAATATCCTATAACTGATATGCAGCTAGCTTAGCACTCTCACCAGAAGTAACCCCCATGATGTCCATAACCTTCTGAACCTTGTCTAGGAACTCCTGAGGATCCTCTTCTGACTTAGACCCAAAAAATAATGAAGGATTTATTCGGGTGAAGTCCTGAATCCTGGTTGCAGCTGAATTGGCCACTGGGTTAGCTGGAATGACAGTTGGTCATTCATTCTGAGCAGCAACTAAAGTAGCAAGAGTGGTGAATATAGCTCTGAACTTTGCATGAGAAACATGTTCGTCCAAGGGATCTGCTTGGATGGGCTGAGGGGCTGACTGATTTCTGTTTCTTCTTTTAAAAGGCATATTCTGAAGAAGAAAGGGAGAAATGAATTATACTAAGAGATAAATTTGAGCTCACGCTCACTAGCAGAACAAGAATACTGAAAGAAGGGAGAATGTTTTCTAAAACATCTCATAGTCTCCTGCACATAAATATGGCTGCAACACACCTATCTACAAGACTCTACTACATGCAGTTTTCAAACTTCCTAGGACTCTATTGAACCTGGATTTGATACTAAGTTTGTAACACCCCGAATCTGACACCTAAAATACCACATGGTGCTCATGACCCCAAAAGACCACAAGCTAACCCATGACTGATATATGTACCTGAGCACTGCATAATATACTGTATAAATACAAAAATAGTAGGTTAAAACATGCCATAAGGTTCAAAATTTATAAACATTTGATAAAACCATATCTGATTAATGTGGTATCACAATACCAAAATTAAAGTAAATATCTAAAAATACTAAAGTCTGAATCTAGTTCGAAAGCCTCTAACTGACTGAACTTTCTGAATAAGGAGTTGATGGAACATGACCCCAATTAACTCCATCTACTAAAAAACTAAGTTGAAATAATGAATTAAATAATCATATCATCCTCGAATGATGAGGATTCACTACTAAATCTGGTTGCTAAAATTTGGAACGCTACTGATGCTCTGGAGCTCGTGCTTTTAAACATATGGTATAAAACACCATAGCACAAATGTGTCAGTATAATTGAATGTACTAGTATGCAAGTGAGGTAGGCTGGATGCCAAGGGTTTATATGCATGAACAATGCTAACTGACCGTATAATATGAACATAAGAATACATACATGAATGAGTGACTGTAACTGAATTCGTGATGATACTGACTAATGAATCTGAATACTGATAACATGAGTTACTAATAATTGATATAACATATACTGAGTGACTGTGACTGACAGTCTAGGTTCTGATAGAACTAGTTGGGTTTCATACTTACTGAATTAATTGTAGCTGACAGTACTAAATTCTGTAGAACTATCTTAGTTCTATTACTGAGACTGAGACTGAGACTATAACTGTGGAAAGTATTCATCTATCTGACATGCCCCAAGTAAAGTAATATAGCTGAGTTGGGGTCCAATATATAACCCCAATTAGAAGGGTATCAATACCGTGTCACTGGTAAGGACAAGCTGTAAGTGATGCCTCATATAGCAGGTACTCAAAGGTGAATGGTGAGACCCTCATATAACAGGTTAAGCCACCTCATCTACCCTTAAAATAGATGGTTTGATGTCTCAACCTACGCTGGTTACGTAGTTCTGGAGAACAAGGACTACTTCTCAGAATCACACCCTCTAATAACAGGTGAGTTCCCATCCTTGGACTCACTTGGTGCTGAATCCTACTCCTATTTGAATAGACACTGAACATGATTAATTAGAATAAACTGGACTGAGTTCCTTGGGTTTCGTTGACTGACAGAATACTACTGAGATTATCGAGTTTTTTGAGTTTTCCTGAGTCACATAACTAATTGAATTCTACTGAACATGGCTTCACTGAGGATATCATGAAAATGATATCATGAAAACGTGCCACTGACTCTAGGCACACAGCTAAATTTTTGGGTACAAGTACCCCCAGAACTTGATAGAAGGGAACTAACAAGGCATGACATTATTGAATACTTGACCAACATCAACAATCCATAATACAAAAAGGTAGGGATTTCATGAAGTACATGGTTATCATAATCTTGTGCATGAATGGGAAAGCATATAAACATGTCATAATTTCATCAACGAGTCTCATTAGAATTTTATAAAATATTTATAATGCACAACAATATCATAGAAGTCATTATGACCATAAGGGTAAAGCATGCACTTATCATCTAGGTCACAATTGAGCTATAATCCATAATTTCTAGTACCTTAGGCATTTTATCAAACATCTTGCATGCACAACTTAACGCATAGGCATAATCATCAAATTATCACTTCAAAACTCCATGAACCGACTAAACTTATAGATTTCAAGCCACTCATTAACATAGTTTCATGAACAACTATAAAAATTCCAGCTTGGGAATCACATCATCATAATCTCATGAACATAATCAACCCACAGTAAAATATTCATAATACATGATTTAAAGCTTGATTCTTGAACTTCATGGATGGAAGAAATTCATAAATGAACACTATACATACCTTAGTTCTTGATTCTACAAAGTTTGACGATGGAATTTCCTTGAATTTGAATCCCCAATTGAAAATCATAAACTTGTTCTTGAGGAAAATTGAGAGAAACTAGTATATTTTGGGTGAAAATGGCTGAATTACGTGTTATAGAATTTATATAGGGGTGGAAAATTAACCCTTTTGCCCTTAAAAATATGAACATTTAATGACTGAAATTGGGCATCGACGCGATACCCGACGCGTCGCGCCATGATCTCGCCAAGTCTCAGTAGTTTCACTGGCAGTCCCTGCAATAATGTTAACCAACGCGATGGGCGATGTGGCATGCCAAGATCGCGTTGGTTCACTATTTTTGTACACCAAACGTGGTCTAATCGAGGTTCAAAAAATTTAAAACTTGTTCAAAAATATCTATTAACCTCTCTGATCATGAATTAACAAACATACTGACCATTAAAGGACATTAAGGTGGTGAAATAGATTTCCAACTTTTGAAGGCCAAAAATAAATTATGTCTGAGAACTTAGCTAAATGTTTCTAAGTCTGGGACGCCATGACAAGCTTAAAGGACTGAATGAAGCTTAGAAATTTTGCGGGATCTTACATTTTATTAGTAAAATAGGTGATATTTTCTAATAGAATTTGTGTATATCTAACACAAAATAATAAATTATATAGAGGTAAATTGAAGGATGAGGGGAAGAGTAAGAGATTTTAGTGGTTTGAGTAGAGTAGGGGTTGATCTAGGTGGTTGGGGTAGGTGGGGTGGTGCTTGAAGTTGCGAAGTAGAAAAAGAAAAATTAAAAGTAAAAAGAAAATTTAATTTTTTTGGGGTCTGGACAGAAGGATGGAAATACTTTTTTCTATAAAAAAAGATTCTTTAACATATATATTTTTTTTGTTAGGTAGGGGTTCGAATGGGTGTTGGGAGTAGGGGGTGGATGCGATGAAGAATTTTATTTTAAAGAAAAATAAAATAATTATTTTTTTTTAGTGGAGGGAGGGTTGAGGTTAGGAAGTGGGTGAGGTGAGAAAAATATTCTTAAAAAAAGTATTAAAAAGTAACAAAAAATCTGAGGAGGTGCGATAGTGGCTTTGGAGTAAGGCTAGAAGGTGGGTGTAGTATTTGATGGGGTGGTGATTTTGAGAGTTGTCTGAGAGATTTTAATTAACTAATTTTAAAAATATAATAAGAATTATAAATAAAACACTTAAAGATTAATCATAAAATCAAACAATATAAAAATAATGACCAATAGAACAATATTTGAAAATTTAACATAAAATAATAAATTTTATGCACTTAAGTTTCGAATTGAGATTAAATGAAATTTAAAACTTGGAATTAGAAATTTCGCAATTGATACAAGTACTTTTAGTGTTTGAAATGCAATTAAAAGATAGAACTTTTTAAAAAGAATATTTTAAGTTGTGAAGTTCAATTGATAGACAAAAATATAAAATTTGAAATGGAAGGTATGAAATATAATTATATGTTTTATTTGATTAAAAATATAAAGGTAAAAGTCCAATAATAGTATTTGTTAGATTACGGGTATGGGTCATCCATGTGGACCGATCTGACCTAAACCGACCCGATCCGACCTCCGTTTCTTAATTAGGGAAATAAGATTAATGCAATTCTAATTCAAAAGAAAAAAGAGGAACAATTATAACTGTCCCCACCCCAAAAAGATCCTATATATGATTTTTTTTCTTTTCTTACAAGAGACCAAAGAAAATAATAAAGAAAAAAACAAAATTGGGTCATAACGAAGAATTAAAATCAGCGACAACACCAAAATAAAAAGGTTTCAGTTTGTGAATAAACAATTTCATTTTCAAGAGAAACGAAGAGGACTAGGGCATATCCTTTCGGAAGTAAAATCAATTTTTGCTGCAAATTTAAGGTACACTAATTTATGTTTTGCTCCGAATATGATAACAATGGTATCATAGCTAGGTTTATTACCCTAATTTTGCATGTAATATCTTGATTTAAAGTGTAGAGATAGAAAATTGAATTAGCACACACCTTTAAGAAAAAAATTATTGACTGTCGGTAAGATGTGTTGCTAAAATCTGATAAGACGTATAGCCGAGCTGGTCAGCGCGCCACTGCTATTCCGTCAGATGCACGCTGATCTATTCATACGCATTAAATTTTTTGTTGGATTTGGTCTATTTATAAAAAAAAAGAGGATTTGATTGATAAAATCCATTTTTTTAATCCTTGGGGACAAACACCGGAGAACCTTACCCCAACATGGAGAACCTTCTGATCTAGAAGCGGTTCAGGGTTATAGTTTGCAATTTTTTTTTGAAGAAGATGACAGAAGAGAGAAGAAGTACTGCTTTTAATTTTTCTTTAAAGAATGATTAGGGTGAATTTAAGTGTACTGCTCACTATTAGAATAAATTAGTAATATAAAAAGAAATAGTGGTGAGATTGTTATTGTTATCCTTCAAAATAAAAAGTGCTTGTGCACTATCTTGAAACCTGTATCTAGGTTTTGTTTTTTCTTTTTTCATAAATACAATAATAAAATCCACATGGATTTTTATTCTTGTAAAATAAAACCTTTTAGAATCAAGCTTAATATTATTCTTGTCCTAATTAGTCCATAATTTTTATTCTATAACAGATTTTTCCTTCTACTGTAAAAATATAACATAAGAAGTTACATTGAGTGGTTCAACCATTCTTAATATTTCTTGATTCCTATTTCATAAATGGATGAGCGCGGACAAACTCGAATCACTCCAAGTGAGAGTTTAGGATGTTGATCAAAGAGACAAAGTGGAAGAGCTTGTCACCAAGAGGGCATGTTTTCAAGGTTGAGAGATCATACGAAATGATTTCCCCAGGGTGACACAAAATCTGTTACGAAATTAAAGGGCTATACGAAGGTAAAGAGAGAAGAAGTTGAAAGAGTTCAAGTCATTTAAGATGTCTCCTAATATCTTAGTTGCTAGTTTTATTCAGTTATTTGAGTTAAAATGTGTAGAACTAGAAAACTATGTAGAAATATCTGATTGAAAAACATTGGTTATTTTAGCAAATTTTCTCCATGATCGTTGGGGCGAGAGATTAATTGATGTTTACCATGAGATTTGGCCTAGTGAGCCTTTTTGGGTATATATAAGTTATTTGTTAACTTTATATAATATAAATAGTAATTTACTTATCTCCTTTTATATGAATTTTATTCATTTGTTTGAGTTTAAAATGACTTAATTAATTGAAAGCTATCATTCTAATACACATTAAGAAATTAATTTCTAATTTTGATCAAATGTTTAGTTCGTAGAAGATGATCGGATTCTTAAGAGTTCTTTTGATTATACGCTGAACATGAAATCTTTATATAAAATGATTTTCTTGAATGTGTAACTTATATGCATAATTGATAAAATACTCGTGTGATTGTCTCTTAATAACAGACATGGCATCATAAAACATGATTGTTGACTTGAACAAAGGAGAAAAACTAAATGGAGACAACTACGATATTTGGAGTGATAAAATATGGTATGTGCTTGAAGACCAAAATGCTCATGAAGGTATTAACCATGTCATATATCTACCAGAAGAGGGTAATATTGCACAACACAGAAGAGACCTTGAAACTTATAAGGCTTGAAAAAAGGTTGATTCCATAACACGTGGAATCATTGTAAGTTCTGTGGTTGATGACCTCATACATGAGTGTGAGGAATTTCCTACTGCCAATGTCATCTGGGCACACCTGCGAGGAATATATAGGGGTAATTCTGTCACCTACCTAAGACAGATAACTATCAAGTTTGAATTTTAAGAAGCGTCATGGTTAGAACATCAAACAATACCTTAAGGTAATCTCGAATATGATAGCTCAACTCAAAAGTGCTAGTCACATTCTTTAGGATGAGCAGTAGGTTCAAGTAGTGATTCGATCACTTCCCAACAGTTGGGAACACTTAAAGTTCAACTTAAACCACAATTACAACATCAAAACTTTTTTTGATGTTGCACATCACGTTGAACTTGAAGATGAGCGGCTTGGTGCTGCTAAAGCCATTTTTAATGCCTTTATGGTAGAATTAAGTGGTAAGAACTCTTCAGGATTCAAGCGTAAGAAGAAGTGTAAAAATAACGAAAAGAGTAAAGAGACCTAAGAAGGAACCTCTGAGAAACAAAACAACCCAAATTCCAAGAAGGGAAAAAGGGTTTTCAAAAAGAAAGACAAAAGCAAGATGAAGTGCTACATTGACAAAATCTGGGGAATTTTGCTCATGAATGTCCTGAGTAGAAAAAGGTAGCAACTCTAAATGCAAATCTAAGTTCTACGTATATTTCTAGCACTGTTTTATTAAGTAAATCTTATCCTATGTAGATTGTAGACTCAGAAGCCATCGACCATGTGAGTTGAGATCGAGAAGCATTTGTAGAGATACATTGAGTTTCACTTGGATCTAAGTAGGAAATAATGCAAGACTTGAAGTCAAAGGGATTGGCACTTGCAAAGTAGATTTGCGTGGAGGCCGGTCTTTAATGTTGCATGACGTTCTATATGCTCCAGAAATTTGATGAAACTTAGTATTTGTGTTTGTTCTCTTAGATGCTGGTTTTCATTTATTTTTTAGTTGTAATTGTGTAAGAATTACAATAGATAATGTTTTTTATGGTTTTGGACATCGTTATGATCGCTTTATTATTTAGATTGTAATTTTTTAACTTATGACTATTATGTTGACCATTGTGTAATGTCATGTTATTCTAGTAATAATGATGTTGATATACTTACATGGCATGCTAGATTGGGTAACATAGAGCAAGATCGAATGAATAGGTTGGCAAAAGAAAGACATCTAGGTTTTTTCTCCAAAATTGAAATGCCAACTTGTCAAAATTATCTTGCCGAAAAGATTACACGTAAACCATTCGGGAAGGCTAAAAGATTTGAATTCACATTGCAAATAATCCATTCTAATATCTGTGGTCCAATAATGTGAGGGAAAGGATTGGTGCTTCATATTTTATTACATTATTAATGATTTCACGCGCTTTGGTTATGTCTATTTGATATCTCATATATCAGAAGCACTTGAATACTTCAAAAGATATATGAATGAAGTTGAGAATCGATTTGAAAAAATTATAAAGACATTAAGAATTGATAGAGGTCGTGAATATTTGTCAAAATAGTTTGAAGAACTGTGTATTGAAAAAGGCATTATTAGACAATTAACTACTCCTTATACACCTCAATAAAATGGTGTAGCCGAAAGAAGGAACAGAACCTTGTTGGATATGAAAAAGTCCATGATAGCGCGGTAAATTTATCAATCTCTTTCTAAGGAGATGCATTATTAACCACAGCCTACATATTGAACAAAGTGCCTTCTAAATCAATATCCTATACTCCTTATGAGCTATGGACTAGTAATAAATTAAACTTTAATGATCTACGACCTTGGAGTTTTGCTGCATACATTAAAGATCATTTTGATAAGTTTGGAAAACTAAGTCCAAAAGAAAGAAATGTATCTTTATAAGCTACTCAGAACGCTCCAAAGGATATGTGTTCATTTGTGAATTGGAAGATGGAAGTAATACTGAAATTAAATCACGAGATGTCACATTTCTAGAAAATAATTTTTCTAGAAGGGTGAAATAAAAAAAAATGAGCCTCTTTACGAAATGTTGATTCAAATGATCAAATAATGTCATCATACATTCTTGATAATTCAAGTGAACAAGAAATAATTCTTGGTCCAAGTGGGAGTTGTGAATCCCAAAATCCTATTAAGAAATCTGAACTTCAATTACGTAAGAGTACCAGAAAAGGTGTCCCTAAACGATCTTATGAGATTGAGGATTATGTCTTCCTGGTGTCGTCGACAGAATTGGATGAACCTAATTCTGTGAATGAGGCTCTATCAAGTCCTTAAAAAATGAATGGATAAAAGCAGTGAAAGAAGAATTAGAGTCTATGAAAACCAATAAAGTCTAGATCAAGTTGACCTTCCTTTTGGGCATAAAGATATTGGGAACAAATGGATTTTTAAAGTTAAATGCAAATCAGATGGATCAATAGAAAGGCATAAAGAACAATTGGTGGAAAAAGGTTTACTCAAGAAGGTGGAATAGATTACTATAAAAAATTTTCATCAGTTGTAAAATTTACCTCAATTTGCTTGCTTTTGGCTATAGTTGCACATTTAGATTTAGAATTACACCAAATGAACGTGAAGACCGCTTTTCTCAATGAAGAACTAAATGAGGAGATATACATGGAATAACCTGTAGGTATTGTTGTTAATGGCCAAGAATAGAAGGTTTGTAAATTAAACAGATCAATATATGGCCTTAAGCAGTCTTCAAGGCAGTGGTACTTGAGATTTCATAATGAAGTAATTTCATTTGATTTCACCATGATCAATGAAGACCATTGCATTTATCTGAAAAAGTCCAATGAAATGTTTGTGATTCTTTCGCTTTACGTGGATGATATTTTATTAACTGAAAATAATTTAGAGTATGTAAAAACTGTTAAGCCATGGCTTTCAAAGTCATTTGACATGAAAGATATGGGTGTAGCTGACTATATATTAGGTGTTAAAATCCAATGAGACCATTCCAAGAAAATTTTAAGTCTATCTCAAGAAACATACATAATGAAAATTTTGGAACATTTTTGAATGAATAGTTGCAAATCCATGGATACTCCTATAGCAAGAGGTAAATCCTTAAGCTTTAAAATATGTCCAAAGACTGGAAAAAAAAGACATATCTCGAGTACCATATTCCAGTGCAGTTGGGAGCTTGTTGTATGCTATAATGTGTACTCATTCAGACATTTATTATGTCGTAGGTATGGTTAGTAGGTATCAATCCAATCCTGGAAGAGATCATTTTAAAGCAGTAAAGATAATTTTTCTATACCTGAAGGGAACTGCTGATTATTCACTATGCTATAGTGGATCTGATTTATCCTTAAGAGATTATACAGATACTAATTGGGCTAGTGATCGATATGATAAAAACTTAACTTTCGATTATGCCTTCTTACTAAATGGTGGTGTAATTTTATGGAAAAGTAAGAAATAAAATTACAAAGCCCTATCAACTATGTAAGCAAAATTTGTGGCTTATGCATCTGTAGTACAATAAGCTATTTTGTTGAAGGGATTCTTCGAGCATTTGAACATCATAAAGAATTCTAAGGGTCCTATGATTTCATATTGTGACGGTCAAGTGATTATCGCATATACCAAGGATCCTAAATATCACATCAAGACCAAGAACATTGATATTAAGTATAACTTTATAAGAGACATAGTAGCAAGTGGAGAAATAAATTTACAATACATTATTACACAAGAAATGATAGCTGATCTCGTTACTAAGGCGATATCTACAGATATGTTTGAGAAACATATTATGGCTCTAGTATTATGTAGGATATGATTATATTTATGTATTGTAGATGACTTGATTTTAGTTATTATCAAACAAAAATCTTGAATTTATATTCAATCTTATATGCATGTAAAAATGTATTTTATTCATACAGTATGTCGAACAAGTCGCAAGATTGGATCTTTCACACGAGCAATTGCCTCTTACGTCGAGGAACGTGAAGAGAAAAATTCCACCATATAACAATGACTTATTTTGTAAATCCATATATGAGTTTCCCTAAGAATATGTAATTGAGGATTATTAAAGAAAGAAACTTAGGTTAGACATTTAAAGATGTCTACACCTAGATCTATACGATGTTGAATGACTAAAAGAATGAGACACACGCACCAATATAAGGTGATTACATCGTAGCACGTGTTCATACCACGTGTGCTTAGTGACCAATGTGTTAATAAAAGAATGAATCTCTGTTTCTTTATTGTGTAAGACCCTCAAATTTATTTTAACTATTCATTGAAATGCTCCTAAACCTTTAACTATTTCTTAAAGTTTCGATCAGTGTTACTACTTTACCATTTTACTAATAGCCATGAGAGATTCATCAATGTGGTGCATGTCTAAGAAAGCAGTTGATTAGAACAGATAGATTCGAGTGAAAAGGGAAGACAATTAAAATAATTATTTTAACTTGTTTACATAAGTCGTCTATTACACTAACCATATAAGAGTAAAGTGTAATTGTGTATATAAAGTGAATCATGAACTCGAGTTCACCTCTTTAAGAGGATGAGGAATCAGATGAGTAACTACTGAAGTAGTGAATGATGTCTGGGGTATTATGAGTATTAGTATCCTCATATTAGTAGAAAATTCTTTTCACATGTGATTGCATTACTAAATGCAGCTTGTAAAACCTTAAAGTTAAAGCTCACAATACTCACAGGTCGAACGAACTATTTTTGTATGAATTGGTGATTTGTTGAAGTTGTACTGGCTCAGGTCATATCCACCATGTGTGAAGTAGGATATGTTGGATTACGGGTATGGGTCACCCATGTGGACCGACCTAACCCAACCTGTTTCTCAGTCAGGGAAATAAGATTATTGTAATCTTAATTCAAAAGAAAATAGAAGAACAGTTATAACTATTTCTTCCCTAAAAAGATCCTATATTTGATTTTTTTTGCTTTTCTGACAAGAGACCAGAGAAAATAATATAGAGAAAAACAAAATTGGACCATAAACAAAGTATTAAAATCAGCGACAACACCAAAACAAAAAGCTTTTAGTTTGTGAATAAACAATTTCATTTTCAAGAGAAACGAAGTGGCTTATCTTAGTAACTCTACCAAGGACCCTCTCTACTGATTAACTCTAAGTAGTCACAAGCTTAGGCAACTCTACCAAAGAACCTCTCTTAACAAAATAAAACACTACTCTCATAACGTAAGTATTTTAATTACAAATCATTACTTGCTCAAGAACACTCACTTACTCATTAAGCATACTATAAAGATTAGAACATGAGCATTGCTTGAGAAATCTTAAAATGGAGTTTTTGTTGCCTCTCTTCACTCTTTAGAATTGTGTAAAAACTTATTTGATGAAGAGGAGTCTCTTTCCTTTTATAGTTGAGTGATGATTAGGGCTAAAAGATCATTGGACCAGCTATCCTAATCAGTACAAAATAGCACTTGGAAGTTTGTTACATAAGTTGAGTGATGGATGCTAGTAACTGATATGACTGATAACATAAAGGAATATATCTGAATAATATTGATACCATGGGTGACAGTATCTGAGTATAACTGATAATGTGGGTGACTGTAGCTGCTAGTCATGAATCTGATAGAACTATCTGAGTTCCGTACTGTATTTGAGTTGACTGTATCTGACAGTTTTGAAATCTAAACAACTATTTGAGTTCTATTACTGAGACTGATTGACTGTATCTGACAGTCCTAATTCTATAACATAAAATTGTGGGAAGTAGTATATAACCGAATGCCCCAAAGGTGCTATAATAGCTAAGCTGGGGTCCAATTTATGCCCTGATTGGAAGGGTGTCAATACTGTGCCACTGCTAAGGACAACATGTGAGTAAACCTCATATAACCATTAACTCGAGCAAGAATGGTGGGAACCCTCACATAACAGGTTAAGCCACCTCATCTACCCTCATATAAACGGCTACGATGTCTCAACCTATGTTGGCTACATAGTTCTGGAATACAAGGATTGCTTCTAGGAATCACACCCTCGTATAACAGGTGAGTCCTCATCCTTGGGTTCACTAGGTGCTAATTTTTACTCCCATCTGAAAGGACACTAAACATGATTTACTAAACTAAACTGAGCATAGACTGAGTTACTAAATTTTTGTGGCTGATAGAATACTACTGATATCTGACAACAAATTGAGTATTAAGATCATGGAGATTTTTCCTGAGTCATAAGACTATCTGAAGTATAAGAGTTCATAGATTGACTGAGAGTATCATGAAAACATGATATGTCTCTAGGCACACAGCTAATATTTTGGGTACAAGTACCCCCAGGAATCAATAGAAGGAAACTGACAAAGCATGATTTACTTGAAAACTTGACTAACAGCATAATAAATACTACATTCATAGGAGCCTCTCATCAAACATATAGTAGGAATAAACTTTTACATATATGGGAATTTCATGATATCATGCTAGTTAGACAATTTTACTTCATCTAGGCATTTAATCAAACATATTGTGGGCATAGTACATGTAAAGCACACTATACAACAATTAAACATCATGCTTCAATTCCAATTCCATTATACAATGTTTTAGTCATGAGATTTCTAAATCTTTATCTATAATAATCAACCCACATGAAAATTATCATCAAATAATGGAATATAAATCAATTCCTTATTTATCAACATGAAAGAGAACATACAAAGTATGAAAACATGAAGAAAATCCATAACTTGTAGTTAAAAAGGATTATTGGACTTCATGGATGAAAGGAGTTCATGAATGAGCACTATGAATACCTTAGTTCGTGATTTTGTGAAGATCGGTGGTGAAATCTTCTTGAAATTGGACCTTCTATGAAAACCCTAGCTTGAGTTGTTGAGAATATTTGAGAAGAACATCAATATTTTGGATGAATAAGGGCTAAATCCCATGTTTGGAAGATTATAAAGGGGATGAATTGACCCTTTTAACCCTGAACATGTAATTTAATTTTCAGTAAAATTTCCCAAATTTGGCCCTCGGTGCGATGCGGCATTATCACGTCATGTCACTGGAAATTGACATTTGGGAAACTTCACAATGGTACGACGCGGATCTATCGCGTTGCCACCTTGTCTATGACCTGGAAGTTTGGCGTAACATGCTAGTATTGTGGAGCAACACTAGAATTTGACAATTGTCATTTGAGTTATCTCCGCAACGCGCTGAAGGCTCAGGTCAAACACTGTCTCACTAAAAAGGTTCTAACTCTTTACTCGGATGTCGGATTTGGGCGAATTATATATTGATGGAAAGCCTAATCCATTTCCCACGTGATAGGAAGTGAAAATTATGGAAATACCACGTGTATAAGAATGAATTCTTATTTAAAATCAATTTCTAACATCTTTGAGATGATTTTCAATCTAAGAAAAACCACGGGTATTACAATTGACCACCAATTCAAGCAACATCATTACGCATTTAGGCTAATAAAATTGTTTCCTAGGATTCCAAGGGTCTTACTAATTCCATTATGACTCATCTTACCACTACCATGTGGCTCTCTTAGAAATAACTCTCTCCATGAGCTAGATGGCACACACAATGTCTTTTCTTTGAACAAAAAGCCATCAAACTTAGGATAGTGTATAAAGGAACTGTCCCTAATCCTTTATTCCCAATCCCATTTCTCAGTCCTTGAAGATTTTAGAAAATTTAGGGTCCTCGGGGTACATTATTTTAAATATTCAAATCCCAGTAATATAGAAAGTAATATGTTAATTAACACATGTTTTCTAGACAATGCATCAGCTACCACCCACATTCTCTTTTTGTATTTAATTACATAAAGGAAAAATTCTAGAAATTCTATCCACTTGGCATGCCATTTGTTCAATTTATCTTGGGTTCAAAGGTGTTTTAATTATCCATGATTGATTTAAATCATGAATTACTTTGGTCACAAATAGAGTTGCCAATTAACCAAAGCTCTAATCAAGGCATACAACTCAAGATCATACGTAGAGTAGTTCAAGGTTTCTCTTGTGTGCTTTTTGCTAAAGTAGGAAATGAGCTTATGGTCTTGCATTAAGATGACTCCAATGCCTAACATACTAGTTCCATAATCTATTTAAATATTTTATTAAATTTGGATACAATAAAGGAAAGGACATAAGAATGGATTCAAAATTGCAAAGTCTTTGGTTTGCTTATCTCCTCATTTGAAAGGATTATCCTTATGGATTACCTCGGTCAAGAGAATGACGATGGTGCTCAAACTTTTGACAATCCGCCTATAAAAATTAGCAAACTCATGGAATCTTCATACTTCACCAATGGATTTTGGAGTTGGCCAATTCTTCATAGCACCTATATTGGATTCATCCACCTCGACTTCTCTTTAGATTACAATAGATTTCAAGAATCCCACTTTATTCATACCAAATGAGCATTTTTTAAGATTAGAATGTAATTTTTTTCTCATAAGCATAGCAAATAATTATAAATGTAAAACATGCTCTTCAAGCGATTTATTATAAACTAAGATATCACAACGTACGATACCACATATTTACCAATGAAAGATTTCATAACATAGTTCATCAACCTTATAAAGGTACTAAGATCATTGGTGAGTCCAAAAGGAATAAAGTTGGGATAATATTTTGATAGAATACCTAAATATTTGAATACCAAGACCCTAAATTACGATAAAGAACTATAGGATAAAGACGTAGGAAAATGGACTATTGGTATGAAATGAAAATATAGTCCATGTACTCCAATAAAGTTTGGGATCTTGTAGAACCATCTGTAGATGGAGTCAAATCCATTTGATTCAAGCATATATATAAGATAAAAAGAAGAGTAGTAGGAAAAGTGCAAACTTACAAAGCTAGGCTTGTTGCAAAAGGGTTTACTCAGAAACAAGGGATCAATTATGAGGAAATCGTTTTACCAGTAGCCATGCTTAAGTCTATTAGAATTATCCTATCCATTGATTCTCATTGTGATAATGAGATTTGGAAAATGTATGCCAAGACAACTTTTCTTAATAGAAGCCTTGATGAGGGCATTTTTATTCGGCAACAAGATGGTTTCATTGAAAAGGGGAAAGTATCACATGTTGTGCAACCTTAGGAGATCCATTTTTGGAGAAAAACAAGCTTCTAGGGCATGGAACACTTATTCTGATAATGTGGTTAAGAAATTTTATTTTGAGCAATGTCTTGATGAGTCTCATATGTACAAAATGTGGAATAGGAACAAAGTTATATTTCTAGTATTGTATGTAGATGATATTTTTCTCATAGGAAATAATGTGGTCTTGTTGAATTCGGTTAAGGAATGGTTATCTAGTAATTTTTGATATGAAAGATTTAGGAGAAGCTACTCACATCCCCGAGATCAAAGTTCTACGTAATTGCAAGAAAAAGATGATAGGCATATTTCAAGCTCTTTATATTGATACAATTCTTACCAGGTTTAGTATGCATGATTCTAAAAATGATTATTTCTTTTAGATATGGAATTTCTCTATCTAAGAATCGATGTCCTAAGATAGATAAGGATATAGAAACGATAAAGCCAGTTCCTTATGCTTCAGTTGTGGAAAGTCTCATATATGTGATGTTGTGCACTACACTGAATATTTGTTTTGTTGTAGGTATGGTTAGCTAATTTCAGTATAACCCTAGAAAAGAACATATGACAATAGTTATGAATATAATCAAGTACCTAAAAAGGACTAGGGATTACATGCTACTTTACCATTTGAATGAGTTGGTGCCTATAAGGTATACGGACTCAGTTCTCCAGTCTGGCAAGAACTCTAGAAAGTCGACCTCTAGAAATATGTTTACTTTAGGAGGTACAATTGTTGTTTGGAGGAGTATAAAGCGAACTTGTGTTGTTAATTCCGCCATGGAATTCAAGTATGTAGCGAGCTATAAGGTAACTAAGGAAACAATATGGCTTAGAAACTTTCTCAAAGACTTGGTGGTTGTCCCTGCATAGTAGTACCACTTACAATTTATTATGACAATAGTTACATGGTTACAAATTCAAAGAAACCATGGAACCATAATAAGGCAAATCACATTAAGCGTAAATATCATTTGATCGACACATAGCACAAATAGGAGATGTGGTGGTTGCAAGATTGCATTAGAGAATAACCTTGCAAGCCCTTTTACAAAAGATTTACCTCATAAACCTTTTCAAAGGCATGTACAAGAAATGGGTATTAGAGTTATGGTTTCTTGGTTGAGAGTCTAAGAGGGAGATTGTTAGGATATACTATAAATTATGAATTTTGATATAACTTTATTTATTTATTTATTTATTAAATTCAACAAATTGTTACAATAAATAGATTATTGTCATATATGTGTACTTAACTTATCTAGTGGATTATTTGGTATTTAGAATTTACCTTATATACAAAAGATTAAATCATCATTTCTTATAAGTTAAAGTTATAGTTCACAATCATAGATGAAAATTTGGAAAAACCATCAGAATGATTGTAGCACGAGAATAAATATCATTTATCTTGTTATGAGAATGGTGTAGTTCGAACTTCTCGTGCTAATGCATTTTGTATGTTTTGAACATGACCAAGTAGAGATAGTTGTTTTAGACTGACTGATAAAAATATATTCTCTAAACTGTTAAATGTACTTATATTCTCAATCTTGATATAACTATTATGATTTGTGGATATTATTTATCATTTCTATTATTAAAAGGTAAGATTCTGAGATAGGTCAATATTCCTAGTAAATTGGATGATAATAACATATATTGGTGAAATAACAAGTTTGTTGATGGAATTTATGTCTTGATATAGATGTTGATAATACACCTTTTATTAGAAGCTTATAAGTTTTCATGTGTAAACCTGGCCGATGGATTGATGAATCCAACATATGAAATAAGTTAAGCATTACTCTAAAGAAAACTAATCATTATAGTAAATTCATTAGTGATGTAATTAATTAGTATCTATAATCTTAACATGGAAAATACATAAGTCTTTAATGGAAAATTTCAATATAAAAATAGAGGAGTGCAATTACAATTGTTTATTGAAAAGATTTTCTATTTATTATGGTAAGAATAATTCAAAATAGTATTTTGAATTACTTCCATAACATAGAGCCTCATTAATCAATTTTGTGGTCCCTACAACACCTGATGAGAGGAAACTATGAAGATGGGAACAAGAACCAAAACAAAGGAAAACACTAAATACAAAAAACACAAACAAGGAAACAAAGAAAACAAAAACAATAAAGTAAAGCATAGATAGATTGACACAAAATGATTAAGAGAGTACAACCAAAGGGTATATTAAACCTGAAGACCTTCCTATCGAATTATCACAAGTATCAACCTCTTAAAAAGACTGCGAGTGAAATGAATCACTCAGAACCAATGTTTCTCACAGTCAATAAAGCTCCCAACAAGCTTCAATAAACACTCTCAAGTGAAAACTCACATTCGAAATCATCTTCTTAGAATTGAGTGAGTCCTAGCTATTTGTAGCTGACACGAACCGAACTAGGGCCTTGTCGTAATGGGCAATTCCAAACCCAACCAGGACCTAGAACCTCCCCCGTTACCCAACCCAACCACCAAAGGCATACCTTGAGTCGGCTAAACTCTGAACACACAACCTGACAATTTATTAACAATGTGGTGACTTTGGGATAAGCCTATATCCGAGGGCAAGCCAACCCAATCAAGTCGATCCACCCAATGACTGACACCAACCAATAACCAAACGAAAACCATAAATCAAAACCAAAATAATAACCTAATGTATATAAGTAAATCATAACCAACCCATACCATACCCAAGTCCACAATTGTAAATACAAAGCCTCCAGACTACCCAAAGAGTACCTAGTCAGGTTATGCCCCCGACCAATTCCAAAAACCAAAGTCTATGAAAGACAAGAATATGTAATGTAAACCATGACATGAAATAGATGTCTTCCAAACTATGGAAGCTCACTACTTTAATCCAACATTGACTGTCCCTGAATTCAATAACCAAGAAAGGAAAGTAGAATGACTAGTCCCTGTATATCGTAGGTATATAGCCGCCCAAAGACGGGTTAGTGGGTGAACACTAGCATGCACTCGGGATAAAAATTACATAATGCCATTTATAAAACACAGTAAAGCCATCAATAATGCATATAACCATATATACATACATATATATATATATAACCATGCCAGGAAAAGGAACCGAGTTTAGCATGCCTTTAAAACCTTTATCTAGGTAGTGTAGCTATGCCGTCCAAAACTACCCATGGGATATATGGGTTCAACTTACCCTGCTGAAAGGTCCCAGTGCATGTAGCCGCACAACCTGGGAATAAAACCTAGGATGATGAGTACATCCCCCAAAATATAGTGTGACATTATGCACACAGTCTCTTGGACCAAACCTCAAATCGACAAATATGAGCTTCCAGTTTTGGTCCCCCCGGGACCTCCTCCTTCCATAGATTTGCTACACACCCCGCCATTATTGCCTATTAAAACCCTTACCAAGCAAACCAATAATCTATTAACCATTTATTAACCAAGGCCATTAGTATTGGTATCGTCATAACTACTATAACTTGCAAGTATTATCCTTAGCCAAACCTTAGGCGATTTCATGTACCCAATATGAATTCCAATTAACCAAAACCATGGACACCAAGGCCTTTCCAATCCATTTAAAACCATTTAAACCATTCATACCATTTCGGCTTCCATTAACAAGTTTAAACCATGCATAAGTTCCATTGAAAATCCAATATTATAATGAAAACATTGTTAAAGGAATTTTATCAAACACATTAGGGGCATAGCATTTCCAAAACCAAAGTCCATTACTAAAGAACCACTCCCATGCAACCCATTATCCAAAAACACCAATAAAAGCATAATTAAAATATATAAAAACCATAACCAAGCATTTATAACCAAAAACCCCAAAACATATTGGAAAACCTAAAATCATACAATATTTAAGTCATAAAAACATTCTATAAAACCAAACCTTTAGTTGGAACTAACAATGAGGAAAGACAACATGCCTATATTAGAATATTCCAAAGAAAAACATGACTCTTAAGTCCTTTGAAGAACACATGAAGAAACCCTAGCCTTCAATCTTCAAGAGTAAGTTTGAGAGAGTATTTAAAGTGTTTCCATCCTTTAATAAGCGTTATGAGAGGCCATCAAGGATTATATAACGTGAGTACATAAGGGATTTAAAGTAGGAAATATCTGGACTATACTTGACCTAAAATTAAAAACAAGCCACGTCCAGGGGTACGACTCACCTATACCATTTATATCCTAGTGTACGAGTGGTACCCCAACTCATACCCAAGACCTTGCCAAGACCCTACCTACTGGTTTATATATGACTCACACCTTTCTCACTTGTACCAAAGGGTACGAGTGGTATACCAAATTGTACCCTCCAATCTTACCTTTGGGAAGATTCCATAAGACAACTTAAAAAGCACCATACGATGTGCCTTGCACCACTCATATGTTCCTATATGACTCATACCAAGATAAGTCGTATCTTGGGCAGTAGCTACACCAAACATACTTTCTAATGTACCAGTTAACCACCAAGCCCCCCCCCCCCAACTCATATCCAAGGTTACGGATGGTACCCTTGAGTAGTACCAAGCCCAGTGAGTCGAAAACCAAGGAAAATTTTACAAGGGTCCAAGACTTGGGGTAATTCAGTCTCCCTCACTAGGATCATTCATCCTCGAATGATGGGTAAGGGTAATAACAAGCACGACATATCACATTAACACCTATCAAATTTTTCTCAACCTAAGAAATAGAAGACAAGGACGTAAACTAATATGAGAAGAACATCGTATATCCCAAATACGATTTAAACCCCAACACTTTTATTCCGACCTCTAACTAAGTTAGAAAACAAAGATGAAAGAGGAACCATTCCTCTCCTTAAACCGAGTTAGAAAAAAAAATGTGTCGAAGAACACATACCTTACATATAAGTTTTTGGAACAAAGAACCAATGCAGATCCTTAGACTCTATGTCCCCTTTCGTTCCCCATTGGCTTTCTCAGACTTTTGGTTCAACCATGAAACCTTTACCGAAGCCACACATTTTTGTCGCAACCGGTTATCTTTCCAATCCAAGATTCTCATCAGGACCCCCCTAAAGAACAAGGAATCTGACATACCAATACCACCCCAAGAAACCAACCAAGGACCATCCACACCTTACCCCAACATAACCTCATAGAATACCAGCTAAATGGACTCATGCAAGGGCAAGTCCAATTCCACTTAGAATTTACCAAGACACACCACTACGAGAGCTTGAGTCTAGCTATATACCCCCTCCATGTTCAAGCCTATCCAAAGCTAAAAGGAGTTAACTTAGGACACCGGGCTCTATTCCTTACATCTATACAAAAACAACACTCCGCTTTCATCACCATTAAAATATGTAAACCATGAGTAAAGGACATGGACAAACCATATACAACCACTATATTTGAAAACCCCAACCTATAATTGAACATCTAAAACCATACACTACTATGCCATGAAAATATTTCATAAAACCATGCCCTATAACATATCTCAATTACCCAACACAAGAATTGGTATATCTACAAATCATGACATTCAAGCCTACAACTTATATACCCACGGTATGATCTATCCATCAAAATATCTAGCACCCTTTACAACCTTCATAAGGTTTTCACCACCCATTCCTTTCCAAACAATTTCCCATGACAACAACCTTACCTTACCTTCCAAAACCCTAACTCTGGTAGTCATCCTAGACTTTCCCTCGTTTAGGGATTTCTGTATTTTCTATTTCAACACATCACTATACTTCCCAAACCACTACCATCCTACATAAGAGGGGTCATTTAAGAAACCAAATTATAAGAGTTATCTATGCCTCCTAAGGCAAGATCCCAGAAACAAAACACGATACTATAGGCACGATGTACTTCATAGAAACTACCCAGACCATAATGAAGAACTATCCCGATCAAATCATACCATAAAAGGAGTTCTTAGGCTGGATATTAAAAGAAACAGAACCACATGTACCATGAGTAACTTAACACAAAGTCAAGTCTCATATATAAGGGATAAGGCGAATGCAAAATACGAACCTTAGTCATAAGTTCTATAAGAATGCATGCAACACTAGTAGGGTAATCTCTTAACTGAGAGAGAAAAGTATCTTAAGAATATACAACCCAACCTTCCCTTGAAGTCCACCGTAAGAAAGAAATTTAATATTAACCACCAACCCTCATCCCATCACATTTACAAACACAATTCTCCGTTCTAATATGTATCACCGAAGACGTATACTAGGGACGCTTGGTTATTCCATACCCAAAACCTTATCCATTCCAATGCTACCTAGAGCCCGACATAGACATGAAAAAAAAGCATGAGATCAAATTGACTTCAAGGTTTCCAATTAAACCAAAATCATTCAAAATCAAAACATGGCAACCAAGGCCTTTTCAAAATCATTTAAATCCAACCAAAACCAATTTATGTTCCTTTAATCATTTATGCAACACAAAGGTTTAAGAATAGTCAAACCATATGACAAAATTATATTCAATGACAAATTTCACAAATAGTTTGAGGGTATATAATTTCCAAGACCAAAACCAAGTAATTGAGGAATCCATTGTACCTCAAAATTTATTTAACATTTCCATATACCCTACAATGTTCATAAACATAAATCAGAGTAAATAATGTATTGTAATCCATGGAAAATCAATTAAATAAGTAATCATGTTAAATCCCTCTATTGTGCCAAAACCTACATTTAAAATCATAAATTTAAAAATCAATTTCATGCCGACAATAAAGTACAAGTATAGGGACTAAGACACGTGTAAGTTCCATGATTTATCCCATTTAATGACTTAAACCCTAATCTATCCATTCACTCTGAACGTTTGATCTATAATTCACAACTTTGTCACTATTGTGCTTCCCAAATCATCAACCTCATCCAACCTACCAATTCACCTCCGCAACTCTTGCACTGCTATTTCTAAGCTTATCATACTCCTTTTTATCAAAACCAAGCATCTTGATTCAAGCCTAGGATCTACCAACAACCATGCATTGCTAAAAAAAAACCCTTATAAAATATATATATATTAGGTCCACCCCACATGGAGGACACTCCCAAATCCTTAGTCTCCCACTGAAAACCTATCTATTCCTAAGGAAAACCATTCCCCTTATGCATACAAGAGTGAAAACACTCCACAAAGGAACGTTAAGACTGATGAAACCTTCATTTATGAGATCCTTTCATTTCTTCTTAAGATCCTTTAACTCCACCGAAACCATTCTATAAAGAAGGAATAGAAATTTGGACAAATGTTCAAAACAAGACCTACCTTAAACCAACCTCCCAATTAGAAAGACACCATATGGGTCATCAGAAAGGACCCTAAAAAAATTCATGCACCACCAAAATGGAATGTAAGGAAAGACCTTTCGAGTTAGAATCTTTAACCTAGACCGAGTAATAAAGACACCCGTTGAAAATCAACCTCCGAGTTCTAAGATATGATATAACCTTTCCCCTAATATCTAAGGAATAAAACCATCCTCCCATCCTATAACTGACTCATAATAGAGCCTAAAAATGATCTTTTATAAATCTAATAGCCCAATGACACAAATCATGAATACAACTAATTCATTTTTAAATGACATTGAAATCCACCACATCCAAGTCAAATAATTTCACCAAAGCCCTTTTATCACCAGCAGATATCAGACACTCCTTATAGACTCTTTTAGTGATCACAGAGTCACCTACCAAGGTAGAAATTGAAAAAAAAAGAGTCTAAAGTAACCTTAAGACCAAAATACACAACCACAAATGGGGTCACAAAAGAGAGGGAAGCCCAAACCAAGTGAACCACACACTCCACAAAGAAAAGAGTTTTCAACATACCAATGTCATTATCAGAAAATGCCCCTGACTCTCGAGGAATAGTAAGAACATAGAGATGATTTTTACCAGTGCTGGAACTAAAAGTAGCACCCCTCGGTGCAAAAGCTAAAGAAGTAGCAGTTGATATCTTATTTGCCCAAGTAGTGATCCTTATGGGATACTCCCAATGTATTTGACCCACTTGACCATAACTAAAACACCAATTACTTTCTCCTCGCAACATCCATACTACAATCTACCATAAAATTTATAAAGAAAATAGGATGATGCAGAATATGCCCCATTGGCCCAAGATTGAGCATCTTATGCCCTGAAGAATTTACTAATCTGAAAATGCTAGCCTCCTAATTGAACCTGGTAGGGAACACAAGGCATAGAATATGAGTTAGGACTCAGCCAACTCTTTTATGGGACCATTTACCGCCATACAGTTGGCCTACCCTTTTGTTCAGAAGATCGAGACCCTCTTACCTTGAACAATTACCAACCTTACATTGTTTCTCCCCGTACCAATAGGACAGGACTACCCTGATAGAGTTGTCACTATTTGGGTCAATAAATTATTAGGATGGAAAAACTAAGCATTGGTAAAATCTCTTTAAGGTAACCGATTACAAGAATCATTATCCGAGATAAGGTCAGTGGAGACTGATGGGCCTGCATGAGGAAAACCAAAAGCTACAACCCTTGGCCAGGTCTATGCTGCATGAGTTTGACTAGATCCATCCATGTTGTCCTCGAGTGGGATAGGAAAGTTTCCATAAACTTTAGATCATTAAGAAGACATGACCCGAAGAGTGAACCAAGGAAGATTCAGAGAAGATTTTAACACCTTAAACTCCATAGCCCAAAAGTAGAATAACCAAGAAAGTGAAACATTCCAAAATATCTCATACCCTCCTGATTATAAGTATGGTATACGACACACCCATAAATAAGACTCTACTCAACACGGCCTTTTAGATACCCCATGACCTAAAAACCTAAAGCTCTGATACTAACTTGACATGAATCAAACCAAGGCCTTGTCGTTAATGGCAATCCTAATCCCAACTAGGACCGAAAACTGCCCCGTTACCCAACCCAACAACCAAACATATACTTTGAGTCAACTAAACTCTGAACACATATTCAGACAATGGATTAACAATGTGGTAACTTTGAGATAAGCCTATATCCAAGGCCAGGCCAACCCAATCAAGTTGATCTACCCAATAATTGATAACAACCACCCAAACCAACCAATAACCAAGCCAAAACCATAAATCAAAATGAAGATAATAACCTAATGTAGATAAGTAAGTCATAACCAACCAAGTCCACTGTTGTTCATACAAAGCCTCTAGATCACCCAAAGAGTACCTAGTCAGGATATGTCCTTGACCATAGCCAAAAACCAAAGTCTATGAAAGACAATATATGTAAAGTAAACCATCACATAAAATAGATGCCTTTCAAAATATGGAAGCTCACCACTTTAATCCAAGATCGACTGTACCCAAATCCAATAAATAAGTAGGAGAAGTAGAATGGTCAGTCCCTACATAGCGTAGGTAAATAGATGCCCAAAGATGGGTTAGTGGGTGAACATTAACATGCACTCAGGATAAGGATAACATAATTCCATTTATAAAAACAAGAATAACCATCTATAATGCATACAATCATATATATATATATATATATATATATATATATATATATATCCATGCTGGAAAAAAAGAACCAGGTTTAGCATGACTTTAAAACCTTTACTTGGCTGTGTAGCTTTGTCGTCCTAAACCACCCACAAGATATATGGGTTCAGGTCCCCCTACTGAAAGGTCCCCTGTGCGTGTAGCCACATGACCAGGGAAGAAAACCTTGGATGACTAGTATATCCCCCCAAAATATAATGTGACATCACGCACGCGGTTACTTAGACAAAACTTCATATCAGAAAATATAAGTTTCCAGGTTTGTTCCCCCCAAGACTTGTACCTTCCACGATGTTGCTATACACCTTGCCATTACTGCCTAATTAAAACCCTTACCAAGCAACTAACCAATCCATTAACCATTTATTAACCAAGGCCATTAGTAGTGGTATCGCCATACCAACTATAACTTATAAATATTATAATTAGTTAAACCTTAGGGCATTCTATGTACCCCACATGATTTCCAATTAATGAAAACCATGGACACCAAGGCATTTTCAATCCACTTACAACCATTTAAACCATTCATACCATTTAGGGTTCCATTACCAAGTTTAAACTATGCATAAGTTCCATTGAAAGAACAATATTATAATAAAAACATTGTTAAAGGTATTTTATCAAACACATTGGGCCATAGTATTCCAAAAACCAAAGTCCATTACCAGAGAACCATTTCCATGCAACCAATTATTCAAAACCACCATTAATGCATATTAAAGCATAATTAAAACATGGGAAAGCAATAACCAAACATTTATAACCAAACACCCACAAAATATATTGGAAAACCCAAAATCATACAATATTTAAGTCATGAAAACATTGTATAAAACTATGCCTTTATTTTAAAATAACAATGAGGGAAGAGAACATGCCTTATACAATAATATTCCAAAGAGAAACATGACTCTTAAGCCCTTTGAAGAACACATGAAGAAACCCTAGCCTCCAATCTTCAAGAGTAAGTTTGAGAGAGTATTTAGAGTATTTCCATATGTAAAAGTGTTATGAGAGGGCCACCAAAGGTTAAATAATGTGATGACATAAGGGATTTAAAGTAGGAAATATCCAAACTACTGTTGACTTAAAATTAAAAACAAACCACATCCTAGGATACGACTTACCTACACCATCCGTATCCTAGGGTATGAGTGGGACCCTAACTCGTACCCAAGACCTTTCCAAGACCCTAACTTCTTATTTCTATATGACTCTTGCCTTCCCAACTCATACTCAAGGGTACAAGTGGTATACCAAATCATACCCATCAACCATACCTTGGACAGATTCTACAAGACAACTCTATCAACCAGGGGCCACTAGGATGTACCATGACTTACAAGAGACCTATTGGTGGAGTAGGATAAAAAAAGATGTGGTAGAGTTGTGGATAAATGCTCTACATGTCAGCAGTTCAAGATAGAGCATCAAAATCCAAGTGGGTCCATGTAGGAGTTCAGTATTCCTACTTGGAAATAGAAAGAAGTGAAATGCACATTGTGATGGGTTTGCCTCGTACGCATCATCAGCATGATTTAGTGTGGGTAATTATAGATAGAAGGACCAAATTAACTCATTTCCTTCAAGTCAATACCTATTATTTAGTTGAGGATTACGCCAAAATCTATATCAGGGAGTTGGTTAAATGACACTATGTTCTGTTGTCTATTGTCTCAGATAGAGGTACCAGTTCACCTTTCATTTCTGGAAAGCATTCCAAAAGGGTCTTGGTACCCGAGTTCATTTTAGTACAACCTTTCATCCCCAGACAGATGGTCAAGCAGAAAGGACCATTCAAACCTTAGAAGATATTATAAGGGCATATGCAATTGATTTTAAGGGTAGTTGGGATGACCACTTACCTTTGATTGAGTTTGCATAAAACAACAACTATTATTCTAGTATTCAGATGGCTCTATTTGAAGCTCTCTATGGTAAAAGGTGCCAATCCCTAATCAGTTGGTTCAAAGTGGGTAAGGCCACAGTAGTAGAGCCTGACTTGGTATTCGACACCTTAGAGAAAATTCAGTTGATCAGAGAACGGCTCAAGACAGCTCAGATCTAATAGAAATCATACACAGATATGCGCAAAAAGGATCTTAAGTTTAATATTGGTGATTATGTGTACTTGAAAATCTCTCCCATAAAGGGAGTGAAATGATTCAGCAAGAAGGGAAAGCTCAGTCCCCGATATGTCAGTCCTTTCAATGTTCTTAATCAATTCATCAAGGTAGCTTATGAGTTTGAAGTACATTCAGATCTAGCCTCAGTTCATCCAGTGTTCCATCTCTTCGCTAAATAGTACATAGGTGACACAGTAATTGTAATCCTGGTAGAGGGCTTACACATTCAGAAAAAACTATCTTATTAAGAGATTCTAGTCAAAATTCTTAACTACCAAACTCGTAGACTGAGGAACAAAGAAGTTCCTCTAGTCAATGTTTTTTGACGGAATCATTCCATTGAGGAAGATACTTGGGAAGCAGAAGCATACATGCAGACCAACTATCCTTACCACTTCCCCTAAACTCGTACTCAGCCCAAGGTAATAGTTTTCCTTAAGCTTATTCAGTTTTACATTCAGATTTCAGTTATAAACTTGGTATCAAATACCCTTGCATATCCAGTCATATGTTCATGTATCATGTTAGTCACGTTTTCATGCACCACCTATGCATTCTCATCATAAGAAACTCAGCTTCTCAATTATACCATACCAGAGCTTATAACTTTTTTATTTATCTATAACACCAAATTAGGGTTTCTCTCAAAGATCAATCCCCAAGAAAAGAAAACCCTAGGTGTTTAATTCCAAGAAAATAATTCAAGCTTTTCTCCATCAATCTTTAAGAAATCATCCACCTAGGTATGTCAAGTATTGATTCATGGGTTTCTTTTACCCATGAAGCTCAAGAAACTCTATTTGAAATATAAAGTTTGGATTCCATTGTATGAATTGAATTATATCAATGTTTATGTTATTGTTTGATTTCCAAGTTGAAGTCTTTGATGACTACATGAAAATATGTTAGTATGTGATTGAAATTCTTGCATTGGAAGTGTAAAATATTTCCATGAAGTATTATCTCAATATTCATGCCTAAGCCTTAAGATATACATGCAAGGTGTTTGATAAAATGCCTAAGAGAATAGAAATAATGCCTTATGACTCATTTCTGACAAAAATTGATTAATCTATGTTTCTCCCTTATGTTCGATATGAATCCCACGTTATTGTTATGCTTTGTAATGGATTTAAAAAATACTTATGAGATTAGGATTATGAAACTATGATATGTTTACATGCACTCCTATTCATGTGTAAGCTTATAGCATGCGAATACTTCATAAAAATCCCCAATAATTATACTATGAATTGTTGACTATGGTCATGTATCAAGAAGTGTCATGTCTTGTGAGTTTCATACTATCGAGTCTTAGGGGTACTTGTACCCGACAATTTTGAGCCGGTGTCAGTTTTCAAGATACTCTTAGTCAAGCCATGTTTAGTAGAATTCAGTCAATCTCATGGCTCAGGAAACTCAGTAATCTTAGTAATCTCAATAATCTTAGTTAGTTATCAAATCTTAGTAATATTTCATCAGTTAAAAGAACCCAGCGAACTCAGTCCAGTCAGTCCAGTCAGTTTAGTATAATTAATTCAGTGTCTAATCAGATGGGAGCAGGATTCAGCATCGAGTGATCCCAAGAATGGAACTCACTTGCGAGTAAAGGGTGTGATTCTTAGAAGCAATCCTTGCGCTCTAAAACTACATAGTCAACAAAGGTTAAGACATCTAACTTGTTAGATGAGGGTTGATGAGGTGACTTAACATGTTAGATGAGGGTCCCACCGTTCTTCTTAGAGTACTTGTTAGATGAGGGATCACTCATAGCTTATCCTTACCAGTGGCGCGGTATTAAAACTCTTCCAATTGGGGTTACTGATTGGACCCCACTCAGCTATAATAATCTATGAGGGGCATGTTGGTTAGATGAGTACTTTCCATAATTACAGCCTCAGTCTCAGTACTAGAACTCGGATAGTTCTATAGAATTTAGGACTGTTAGATACAGTCACCCAGTTCAGTACAGAACTCATCTAGTTCCATCAGAAATAGGACTGTCCGACACTTTATTTAGATAATAGTATAACAATTATACGAAACTTATATTATTAGTATTCAAGTTCAGTGATGTCATGATCTCAGTTATAGTTCACATATTCGTGCATGTATTCTCACATTCATGTTATTCAATTAATTAGTATTGTCCATGCATATAAATCCTTTACATTCAGCCTACTTTATTTCCATACCAGTACATTCAATCGTACTGACATATTTGTGCCATGGTGTTTTATACCATAGGTTCAGAAGTACGAGCTCTAGAGCATCCTTAGTAGATAAGACATTCAGCAGCTAGACTACCAGTGAGTCTCATTATTCAAAGATAGCGTGATTTTTTTATATTATTTTGGAAGTTCGGAGTTAGTTGGGGATATATCCCATCAAATCCACAGTTTTTAGACAGTTAGAGGCTTCCAGACTATAGCTTGTTTAGATAGTTATTTTATTTTTGTTTTGGCTTTGATATACTGCATTTCCAGATGTTATGTACTATCGGATATTTGAACCTTATGTCCTTTCAACCTTTTTCCACACTTATACAGTATATTATATTGTGCCCAATTACAGATATCAGTCATGGGTTAGCTTATGATCCTTCGGGGTCATCAGCATTGTGTGGTATTTTGGGTACCAGATTTAGGGCATTTCACATATTGGTGATAAAATGCACTAATATCCACTCTTTGAAGGCATAGATTTGAGGAGATCAAAAAATATGGATTGGAGCATAAATTGATCAAAAGGGACCAATAAAAGTGAAGCTGAAGACTTAGAGATAAAAGGCCTCAAATACCATGGCAATCAAGAAAATGTCATTCAACCATGATTGTGGAAGTTACCCATGGTCACATAACTGCGGTTGCAGCCAAAACCGTGCAATCGTGGCTTAGCAAAAGAAATCATCCCAAGGGTAAAACTAGAAATGCACGTAGTTGATCCTAATTTTGAGAAAAAGACTCACATCCTAGCATTATGTATTATATTCCATCTTTCCTAAATTTTTAGGTTTAGCTCTTGAGTTCATAGCCTCCATTTTTAGAGAAGAAAATATTGTATAATTTTTAGGTGAAGAATATATTAGAGACTTTCTAAGTGGAAATTAGCTCACTTCCATTGTTGATTTGTGGGAGTGCCAAGTTTGAAGTAACATTCACTTAATCTTTTATAAATCACTTCAATGGAAATTATGGGTATATCTATGCTTATTTATCTTATGTGTAGATAAACATCCCTCTTGGGATTATGTGTGAATATGGGTTAAAGTGTGGGGGGGTTGTTATTGATTAGCTTCTATTTTTTAGTTCATATTTATGGGTTTTATCCTTGCTATTCTAACTTGGTTGGGGTCTGATGGGTGAAAGCCCTAAATTCCCACATAGGTATGATGAGTGAAAGTTCCATGCTCTAGAAAACCCAAAACCATCATCGAAAGAAGTTTTTTGGAGAAGTTTAGGAATCCATCTCATCCTTAAAAGAGGGATGTCAGACCAAAGCAAATATTCACAATTGTGTCTATAGTTTGCTAAATTTTCACTATCTTAGACATAAGGATGAATGTGAGGCTGACTATACCATGGGTATCATCCTAGAAATAGGGATGCCTAAATTAAGATTGTGGTTACCAATTATTGAACAAACCTATTAGGTATTCAAAAGAATCAATGGGTGAAAGTTTGGTGCTTTGTTAAAAAACTAGCATCAAATTCTATAACCAAACCTACCCATATTTGACTTACTAAATTGATGGTGATTGCTAACACCCTCATATTACTCCCTTAGTAATGCATAATACCAAGATCCATGCATACCTACTAAAACTTTAATTATTTGTAGCCCAAAATATATACTTGAAAACCCCAAAAAGAAACATTAGTTTAGATTCTTTTCTCCCTCATTTTTACCTTCTTATGACATTGGTTTGGATTTAACTTGTATCAATTATTTTGAAGTAACTTGATTTCCACTTATATTGTTCCTCGTGGATTCCACCCCGACTCTATAGTTGGGTAAATATATTAACAATGACTGCGTTGCACTTAATTGACATGTAAGTTGAGCATTATCATATAACACCACAAGTTCTTAAGCATTAGACTCTCTATTAGTTGATTAATTGAATTGGCCAAGTATCAAAAGTAATGTCAAAACTGTTAGTGATAGTGGTCATGAATACAACTTGTTATAAGACATAACGAGTCATTAGGAAGGACTTGTTGTCACAATAGAAGGTTACCTAGAAGTTCATCCCCTGAGCACGAGTCTTCATCATGACTCATAATGTCAGATAATGAGTTATTATAAGAGACTCATTGTCATAATAGTGAAGGACAAGATTTTATATCCTTAGGTAATGACTCCAGGTCACGACTTTTGGTATGACCCCTTGAGATGTTACCCAAGCCATGATGGTTGTTTATAAAAAAATTTCATATTTTAATTAGGGTCTTTTTGGTATTTTCCTCCCTTAACACTCTTTCCCATGACTTAAACACTCAAAGGATCCCTTTACCTGTAGTTATCATAATTAAACTTACTCTTTCCTCTCTAACTCCCAAGGTAAAAGATACTAGGGTTTTATAAGAAATTTAATAATTAGGCTCTGAACTTTGATTACTCTTCAAATTCTTTGGTATTTTAGGCATTTTGCTCATCCCTAACTCAAATTTTATATTATGTCATATGTTTAATCATTGTTCATGTGATTTCAATTGTTGGATTTGAAACTGGGTTGATGGCTTTTTGATAGTTATTACTCGAATTGTATTTTTCATGATTTAAATTTGTTGTTTGGACTTTCGTTGATGGTTTTTGGGGACTAAATAGGTGCATGATAATAATGATTGGAACGGGGAACATGGGTTTCCCCAAATAGATGAATTTCCTGCTTGGTAATGGTATTTAACCTAAACCCACCTTTGTAACTGGTTTTGAATATGGAATTTGCATAATTTAACTTACTTTTGGAACATTGCATTACAGGATTAATCGATAAAAATGGTTTTGGAATGCCTTGATGGCAATAGTTTTGATTTTTAAATAGAACTTGGGAGTCTAATGGTTATATGGATAGCTTTGTCATAATTGAATTAGCTTGCAAGCATATTGGTATAACGATACCAAGTTGGTAAATGCCTTAGTAAAAGACTCCTTTTATAATGGTTGAATTTATGTGTAAACTATTTTAATTTGTGCTTAAAGAGAATTGTGTAGCTTACCGTGAAGGTGTAGTCCCGGGGGGAGACAAAAACTGGTACCACATTTGCCGATGAGTGTCTATGTGATCGTTTTTTTGGTGCACACTTTATATTTTGGATGGATATCACCTTGGTGTCTTTAGTTACTCCTCAATTTCCTAGATACATGAAGCTAACACACATTGGGTCCTTTTCAATAGAAGGAGTCGGACCCATATAGCCCATGGGTTCTTTTAGGATAGAGCAAGCTACAAAGTTCGGGTTGGTATTTTAACTCTCATGTTCATGGCCATTGTACCTATTTGGGTATCCTATATATGTACATATGAATATTGTGCATATGAGGTCCAAAATAAGGAGGTTGCTTCTGGTTTGTCCCATAATTTGGTATTAGAATGTAAGGCTACAATGTTAAATAGTAAAATAGACATCTCCAGGATGTTGGTTAATATGCAGTAGGTGGAGAATGAAAAGAACAAGTAGGTAGAGATGGGAGAGAGGTAAAGGAAAAAGTTTAAATATTTAGAGTAGGGTGTAAGTCAGCAGAATGGAGTGAGAGATAGTAGGAAGTGGACTAAGATAAAAGAATTGGGGAAGTTTGTATTCGATGGCTAGTTCTCCTTATATTATACCTTAGAGTGATCATTATTTCTAGGCTAGCAGTTGTCCTAAGGCCTAGGCTACCCAATCTCAGTAAAGTGGAGCTTAGTCAGCCACATTTTACCCTCCTTGTTGAGGAAGATTCATTGTGGTTATGGTGAAGAGGGGAGGAACGTGTGTTTTAACTTTAGCCAGCTTGGTCATATAAAGTAGAATTGTCCTATAGCTATAGTTTCCACTAAATCTAATAAGGTTTCGATCAATACTTCTTTGACTTTTGCACCTAAGGGTGCCATTTTAGGTACCGACACTAGCCGGAGTTATCTCAATGCACTTTCTACTTATCAGGAATCTAAGTCATTCCCTGATGTTATCATTGGTATGCTGATAGCTAAAAAAAAATCTAAAGAACATAAAACCAGCAACTAAATACTTGGAATCCAAGATGACAACAATACAAACTAAGTTATAAGAAAGAAGATGAAGTAGAGGACATAAACACACTTCGGATTCAATAAAGAGAAAAAGAAAACTGTAATAAATGTAAAGGATAGGTAATGAGACCCTCACCAACACCAAATATTAGCACTAGAAGGTGTATCAAACCTTCAAACACACCTCACCAATATTGTATTAAAACTCACTCTTAGGTGGACCAAAGGGATCAAGTCCTGAAGCACCACCTTTCTTTGCCAAAATGCCAATACAAGATTGACCTCGATTCAAATGTCTTTTCCAAAACCGATAGCTAATCTAAGAGAAAAATACACTAAGACTAATACTCAATTTCAATTCATCCAAGTCTAATGAAAATAAAAGCTAAATAGTCTAGTTATACTTATTACAAACACAGACTAAAATACCCTTAATGAAGGGTGCTCCTTTAGAGTGCAAAAGAGAGCCATCAAAAGAAGATATTTCCCATAATGATCTGAAGTATAGGAGGACTTGGAGTGTAAGGACCCTTTCTCTAATCTTCAACTTGAACAAGGCTTTGTAATGGTTCCAAAAGGTCTTCAAGCACTTACAAATCCGAGGCTTGAACCTTTGACAATCCAAAGTGTGAACCTTTGATAAGACCTTGTAATATTTGTGCTCTTTATTCTTGTATCATCCTATCCATATTGAAAGGAATTTGACCTCAAATTCAAACCTTGCAAAACCAAAAAGAGGGAAAACAAGCACACATTCCTCATGATAAAAGGGTTAGGGATAGTGTACAATTGATATAAGGATGCCAAGGGGGTACACTTTTGATATGCAACCAGCAATCCTTTGTTTTGATAATGAAAAATTAAGTATGATCATTACAAAGGACATGGATAATATAGACATCAAGGAGTAAGGAACTCAATCTGATACTATCACATATATCATCAAGCCAAGGTTGTTCACATTTTTGAAATATATCTACAGGTCCTTTGTGTGTGATATGAAGAGCTTATCATGAATGGCACAGAGGAAGTGGCTTTAAAAATATCAAGATATAAGGAAACTACAATGATCTTAATGGCTTTACTATACCCAAAAGGTAAGACTACCTTAGGATTAGGAACCTTAAGATACATTTGTTTCATTACCTCTACAAAGGACCTTATCAAGTATGGTGCCACTATTGATCTTAAGGTCCACCTCACCCACAGATAATTATCATTCCAACATGGAAACCAGCCACCAAAATTCCTACCTCTATATAATAAAAATTCAAAATTAACACGGTTATCATTATAGGTAAAGCGGTAGTATAGGAAGGAATCAAGTGTGAAGACATTATGTTGAGGGGGTATACTTTTAAAATACAACTAGAAATCCCTTGTTTTGTTCATGAAGTACTTAGTATATGCATCACAAAGGATAGGGTCAAAGTAAACATCATAGTAAAACAAGCATAAATCGTGACAATTCCTTCTCCACCCCACTAGTGTGCCGGGATCAAATGGATGATGTATCCAAGGGTATAAACCGAGATTAAATATCCCTTGTGCTAGAAGATCAAAATCATAATCTACCAAGGAATTACTCACAACTTTGCCATACAGATGATCACTATGAACTAGGCTAATGTCACAGCTTTCATCACACAAGTTCAATGAAGCATACCCAATATCATGATCAACATTACAAGTATGAAAAACAACTTGAGGATTTTCAATCATGCCATTGACTTTTTCAAGTAGTGAACTATTCTAAAGAGCACATTGAGCATTATACACAACAGGAGAACTACCAAGGAGAGATTCATGCTTTTCTACACTAAGTAAACCCGAAATTACATCACCTTGGCAACTAATAGCCACATCACAACACTTTAAACTTAAGGGAATGTAAAATGTACCATAGTGACTTTGGTTTGTACTAGGGAAACCCATGTGTTGTGTACTCTCGGCCAAGAGTGCACTTGGAACACCATCATGTCTTTGAGGGACTTCACTTGCATTTTTATTTGGAATCATATCATCTTGTACCTTCACATAAATAGAATCAATTATAGGAAAAGTGCTAGCATTCGGGTTAGTGAGTAAAAAGGATTCTTTGTGGACAAGATCCATAATCAAGCATTCATTTCCCCTTCCAACTTCACTACCCATGGTTTCCATTTCCCTCTCCTTCTTTTCTTCATATTTTTCTTGTATCGCACCCCTAAGTTTCTCTACATCTTGTGGCTTGACCTTATTCTTATTGGATTCTAACTTTTGGAGATGAGGCATTGAATTTGGTTGATGATGGGTTTGGATTTGTGGCATGGGGTTCTATGGAGTGTAGGGTCTTTGGTTAAGTGGATTTGGGACTTGGTGGTTTGAATTTTGTGGAGGTTTTGGTGGACATAGTCTATCAACCCCAACTTTAATTATAACAATGTCAACCCTCATGGATCCCAAATCACCTTTCATGGATCTCAAGTCACCCTTTATAATGTCAAACCCACCCTTTAAGTCACGAGAAAATGCATCAAAACGAGCCAACAAGATTTCCAAAGTATCATTCCCAAGTAAAGGAGTACTTGATCCCACGGATTCCATGAGTAATGTACCTATGAAAATAAATAAGTATAAACCTACAAAATAAACAAAAAAGTTAGTTTAATAAGGCCTCCCCCTCTAACACTCGGCTTTACCTATACTTGGTCTTTCAAGTATTGATACCTTGGCAAATATTTGGCAAGGGAATGAGGGGTGATTTAACTTTGTTCTGGAATTGATCTTTGTTTGAGACGACTCAAAGAAAAATAGCTTTCGGATGAGCCAATAAGATACTACAAATTAAAAATGAGAAAAGAATACAAAAATTAAAGACACAAAACAAAATGAACGCTAGACTAATTTCCAACCTAGTAGGTACTTACTAGTTTTCTAATTAGTGATAGAACCAACAAAACTGAAATTAGAAATAATAATTAGAAACTAGGAAATATAAATTTGAACTCAATTTGGTTGGTCACCAAAGTGATGATGTGGCAGCTTTTGATTGGACGTCATTTTTCAAAATTTTTCAATTTATCAATCTTTTTGTCTCGGCCACACTTAAATTAGGAAGGTGTATGGGCGAAATTAGGGGAAAATTGAGGGTTTGAAGCCCTTTTTCAAGTTCAAATGGATTTGAAAACAATTGGTCCCCCCCTTGTACTTTGATATTCCCTTTGTCCCCTCTTCTTTTGAAAGATTGTGAATATGCTAGGGAATATTCTTTGTACAAACAACTTTCACCTTCTCTTTCTTTATTTTTGTGGATCAAATGAGGACTTTGAATAGTCTTCTTCAACAAGATTTGAAGATGATGAAGAACAATATGAATATTCAAGAGTTGACCAAGGTTTGACCACTAGGCAAATAAACCCTAAATTGAATTTTTCTTTTAGATCTAGGTTCCCTTTGCCAAGACAAGCTCAAATATCAACAAATCAGCCATAAACGTCCACAATACCACAAGTTTACACGTTACCAACATCACAAAAGCAAAAAATGCTACAACAATGGTGGATCTAGCTCAAACACAACCAAATCATGTTTCATACTTAGATCTAGACACGTTAAGCACTAGAGAAGAAGAATCTAACACTAGAAATTATCAAAACAAGCAAAAAATTAGTAGATCTAAGTTGTGAAATTTGGATCTACTACCAAACACACAAGATTCAACACTTCTTTTGAGTTTTTTTGGATTTTAGACTCTTTTTGTTGATTTTTTTTACTCTAGATTCTTTTTTGACAATATTTTCTTAGATCCAAGACTTAGAGTTGTGAGAACAACTCTAATACATGGCTCTTGATACCAAATTATAGCTAAAACAAAGATAAAGAACACAAAAATAGCAACTAAATACTTGGAATTCGAGATGACAACAACGCAAACTAAGTTAGAAGAAAGAAGATGAAGTGGAGGACATAAACACACTTCAGATTCAACAAAGAGAAGAAGAAGGAGAAGAAGAAAAATACAATAAATGTAAATGATAGGCAATGATACCCTCACCAACACCAAAGATTAGCACTAGAAGGTGTATCAAACATTCAAACACACCTCATCAATATTGGATTAAACCTCACTCTTAGGTGGACCAAAGGGATCAAGTCCTTAAGTACCACCTTTCTTTGACAAAATGCCAATACAAGATTGATCTTGATTCTAATGTCTTTTCCAAGACCTATAGCTAATCTAAGAGAAAACTACACTAAGAGTAATACTCAATTTCAATTCATCAAAGTCTAATGAAAATGAAAGATAAATAGTCTATTTATACTTATTATAAACAAAGACTAAAATACCCTTAATGAAGGGTGCCCCTTTAGAGTGTAAAAGAGAGCCATCAAAAGATAAAATTTCCCTTAATGATCCCAAGTATAGGAGGCCTTGGAGTGTAAGGACCCTTTCTCCAATATTTAACTTGAACAAGGCTTTGTAATTATTCCAAAAGGTCTTAAAGCACTTGTAAATCCTAGGCTTAAACCTTTGACAATCCGAAGTGTGAACCTTTCATAAAACATTGTAATCCTTGTTCTCTTTATGTGTGTATCATATTTTATAGACCTTTTCTTATGATGTTTATTATCTAATTGACCCGGGTTATACCTTATCTTATATGACTCCTTATATGGCTGTAAACTTTGGTTTTGGTCCTAAAAATATTTTTAACCCTTTTTCTATCTCTACTCCAGTGGGTAATTTTATTTTGTTAGAAAAATTTATAGGGGTTGTCTGGTGTCCATATTTTATAGAGAGATATTGGTGGATTTAATAGAATGAGATATGGTAGATTTTAATGTAATCTTAGGGATTGATTGGATCCATTTGTGCTATACTTCTCTGGACTATAAGACCAAATGGTCAGTTTCCATTTTCCTAAGAAAATAATAATTGAATGGGAGAGAAGTTCTTTAGTGACCAAAGAAAGGTTTATTTCCTATATTGGAGATTAGAAATTGATTTTCAAGGGGTATTTGTATCATCTAGTTTGGGTTAAGGATTCTAATTATAAAATTTTCTCCTTACAGTCTGTGAAACACCCTAACTTTTAGACCTTAGAATATTTCTAAGATTTGATCTCACTATCCTTGTAACAACCTATCATAGAAGTTGTATTGTGTGGTTAAGGGGTAGATGACCTTAGTTGTAAGGTGTATAATGGATGGTGGTTGGGTTTTTTTTCTTGTTTATGACTTCGTGGTACAAGTCGTTAGGGGTGGTGACGGGTCATTAGGATAAACCTTAACTAAATCAGTAACATAGTAACTTAACTCTTCTCTAAGTATGCGTGGATCACTAAGAGCCATGAGGATAGGTAAAAGTGGTAGGGTTAAGTCATATGTTATCTAGTGTCTAATCCCTTGGGTAATGTCTTGGATACGACTAGACCACACGAATTGTATGGTTAAGTCACGAGTGGGGTCATAGAGTCATAAAGAGGATAATGTATGGGTGTCAAACTCACTACCTAGGATACAAATTATGGCTATGAGTCATATGATGTGGTGACAAGTCAATGGGTTGATCGTAACCAATTATGACTCTTGTACAACTTTTAAGTTAAGGGCGTTTTGGATATTTCCCAGTTAAAACCCTAAATACCCCAGTCCTTAAAGCACTTTTGAAGGTATTCATTCCACACTTTATAAGATTAAACCTCCTCTTTATCCTCTCAAAATCCCCTCAAAAAATATTGGATGTAGTTTCTCCAAAATGGTCATCTTAGGGTTTAAAAGTCAAATTCTTTTCATGAATCTTTGTAATTCAGGCATGTCACTCCGCCCTCATTATTATTTTACTAAAATCACATTTTTAATGCATGGTTTTCATGGTATTATTATTGTTTTGAAACAAAGGTTGGAGCTTTTGGATGTTTATTGCTAAACAACATGTTCCTATGGTTTAACTACATTTTTTCACGTTTAAGTTATGGTTTTGGACATGTGGCTGCATGGGTATGGTTTTTGAACTTGACAGTGGTAAATTTGCTTAAACTTGTGACTCTTTAAGTGGTTATAACCCCAACCCTATGTTGTAAACTTAGTTAGTAGTTATGACAAAGGTATTATTTTGAACTAGGGGTATAGTGGAATCCCTAAAGTGTTTGGTTTGACTTATTTATTGGAACTAATGAATGGTACATATGGTTAAAATTGTCATGGATTGTTTAGAAAACCTTGTGGGGATTGCGAGGATCCCCCAAGTGAACTTATAATGAAAACCTAGAGGGGTACACGAGAATCCACCAAGTGATTTTAATAATGGAGTCTACGGGGTATGTGGAAATCCCCTAAGTATTGGCTAATGGCATTAGTTTCAAGCTATAGTTGGTCTGACGATTCCACTTAATGATGCCTTAATAATTAACACTTGAAATTGGTGATTTAGTTATGTGCTAAAGGTTTTTATTGGGCAATAATGAGGATTGTGATAGCTAGCTGTGAAGATGTAAGTTTGATAGAAGAACACTGGAAACTCATATTTGCCGATAAGAGGGTTGGTCTTGGTGACTATAAGCTTGTGGAGTACACGGGAATCCCTGAAGTCTATACTTGTATATATGTATCATGAAGGGTGAAGGGTACATGCAAAATCCCTGTCCATTTATGATATCTTTGATACGTGTAGATACAAGCACTGATGCCCATTCAGGGGGTAACACTAGACCCATGTAGCCCGTGTGTTATGTCAAAAAAGTTACACAATCTAGGTTAAAGTTTTAAATGCATGCTAAACCTTGTTCCCTATCTCGGCATGATATATATACATATATATGTATGTCATCATATATGGTTGTTTGATTTGGTTTGAATAGTGGAATTATTTTATCTTTATTCCTGAGTTACATACTAGCCATCACTCTGTTAACCGTCTTCAGGCTCTGTATCCCAAGATGATGCAAGAACCGGCTATACTTTTGCTCCTCCTGCTCAGTGACTTGGATTTTGGGTATAACTTTTAAGTCAGATTGAAGTGGTGAGCTTCCATACCACTTAAGACCCCATTTTATTCTATGAACTTCTTTTATCATTGTTATTTTCTTATTCTAGGTTTTTTCTATGGTTGGGGGCATGTCCCGATTACATATTCTTTGATTCTAGTTGGAGGCTTTATCGGACAACTATAGGCATGGGCAGTGTTATTATTAGTGTTAGTATTGGTATTGGTATTGGGAATGGGTTTGGTATTTGTTGGACACTTAGCTGTGATTGTTTGGTTATAGTTAGAGATTTCATCTAGTATCTTTAAATTATTATTGCTTTATCTTGTTATATGTTTGGAATTCATCCAACATGGAGTGTAGGCCGATTAATGGTTGAGTATTAGGGGTGGTCTTTGGTTCTAGTTGGACTTGAGATACCCGACACAACTAGGACCAAGTTCATATCAAATTGATATTGTTGCCCTAGGTTCATGGTTAATCAAGTTGAGTCTTTTTTAGGGGTGTGTAGCATGCTACACTCATAAGAAAAACGTTGTGAGCCATACAGAAATATTTTCTTTTCTTGTGTCCTTTTTTAGGGTTGTAGAGTCTAAGGTTCCAAAATCTTTTTTAATTCCTATTTGTTCTCTTTTCAGATCATGCCTCCCAAATGATCTAAAGTTCACCAAAACTCCTTCGTCCCACCCAAGGACAACGTTAATGGGATATGCCCTATTTATAAGGTTCAGACTCGGTCTAGAGGTCAAGTTCCTAATTACCATTTTGGAGTTCCAGTTTTCTCTTCCAGTCCTTCTCGAGATCCTCAGGTTGATATAATGAATGTTAAGTTTTGTCATTCTATTCATATATTGGTGTAGTTGGTAGCTTCTGAGTCTGAACATGGTGCTTCTATAACTACATCTTCTAAGACCTCAAAGGTTGGCTAATTTATGAGGTTGAACCCTCTGGCCTTTACTCGTGTTACTGTTGAGGAGGATTCTCAAGGTTTCCTTGATGAGAGAGAAAATATCTTCTGTGTGATGCATTCTACTAATGTAGAGAGCGGGGAGTTTAACACCTATAATTGAAAGATATGATGAATTAGTGGTACAAGGAATGACACCAGCTAAGGGGTGACGATGCTAAGTCAACCCTGTGGGATAATTTTTCTAATGCTTTCCTGGATCACTTTTTTCTTCAAGAGTTGAGGGAGATGAAGATGGAATAGTTTGTTAACCTTAATCGAGGAAAAATGCCATTCAAGGAGTATGCCTTGAAGTTTCACCAGTTATTGCAATATGCTCCACAGTTGGTTTCTACAATAAGGGCTAAAAAGAAAAAGTTCGCTTTTAGGTTATCCCGAGACTTGATTTTTTATAGTAAGGCTTCCTTGTTGAACAAGAACATGTATATCTCTAGGTTGGTTGTGTACATACATTAGGTTGACGATTAGAAGAAGAAGCAGGTAGAGATGGGAGAGAGACAGAACAAGAAGTTTAAATTCTCTAATCAGAGTGGTGTCCAATACCAGAGTGGTAGGGATAGTGAAAAGTGGTCCAAGAAGAGTTAGGGCAATTTTGGGCCTCACTCAACTGTTAATGCCCTTACATAAAGTCGTCTGGTCACAAGCATTTTCATGGAAGCAACAGTTATAGGGAATAGGGTGACCAATCTTAGGCTAGTGGGGACCAATCAACTCTATTATATCCTTCTATAGGTTTTGTAGTGGATTGCATAGGGGTATCTATGATCAGGGCAGGGACAAGTGCTTTAACAATGGTCAGCCATGGCATATGCTTAGAAACTGCCTAGTGGCAAAGGTTGTTTCAGGGGCAAACAAGGTTCATTTTGCCTCTTCATCAACTCTAGTACCAAAGGGTGCCCCACCTAGATTCGATACAAGTTAGAATTGACTCTATGCTCTCACTACCAATTAGGAGTCCGAGGCATCGCCCGATGTCGTTAATAGTACTGTTTAAACTCTTTGCCTGTGATGTGTACAGTTTACTTAGTCTAAGGTCCACTCTTTCTTATGTGACCTTATTTATGGGTATGTATTTTGGTTTTAGTCTCGAGTGTATTTCGGACCTTTTTTCTATCTCTACCTTGTTGGGTAACTCTGTGGTGTCTAAAAGAGTCTATAGGGATTGTGTGGTACCATTGCGTGGTTGAGAGACCTTGGTAGATCTATTTGAATTAAACAAGGTTGATTTCAATGTCATATTAGGGATGGATTGGTTATACTCGTGGCTATGCTTTTATCTATTGTTGCACCCATAAGGTTGTCTTTAAATTCCCTAATAAGTTATTTATTGAATAAGAGAGTGGTTCCTAGCTCCGAAGAGAAGTCTTATATCATATCTTAGAGGTCAGAGATTAATCTCCAAGGGACATCTCCATCACTTGGTACGGGTTAAAGATTCTAACTCGGATGGTCTTTCTTTACATTTCATTTCGATGGTATATAAATTTCCTGAGATTTTCTAAATGACCTCCCTGGTGGCCCTCCTAATAAGGAGATTGATTTTGGGATTTATCTTATTTCAGACACTTGTCATATTTCTATTCGCTTGTATAGAATGGCTCCAACTGAGTAAAAGGAGCTCAAGGAACAACTAAGAGATCTTTTAGACAAAGATTTCATCCATCCTAGTGTATCCCTTGGGGTGTACCTATTTTATTTGTGTGTAAGAAGGATGGTTCCCTTCGTATGTGTATTGAATACTGGTAGTTGTAAAGGTGACAGTAAATAATAATTACCCGCTTCGAAGGATAAATGATTTATTTAATCATCTTCAGGGTGCAAGTTTTTCTCCAAGATTGATCTTCAGTTTGGGTATCATTAGCTAAAGATTAGGGAGGTAGATTTCTCTAAGACTGTCTTCTGTTCATAATATAGCCATTTTGAGTTCTTAGTCATGTCTTTTGGATTGGCTAAGGCCCCGGTGGCATTCATGGACTTGATGAATAGAGTCTTTCATCATTTTCTAGATTTTCTTATCATTGTATTCATAGACAATATTCTGGTGTACCCTAATAATAAGGTGGATATGCCGATCACCTCTGTATTGTATTGCAGACCTTGAAGGATCAATATTTGTATGCCAAATTTTTGAAATATGAATTCTGGTTGAACGTTATCACTTTTCTAGGTCATGTAATTTCTAGTGAAGGGATCATGGTGGATCTGCAGAAGGTTGCAGTGGTTAAGGTGTGGCCTAGAGCTACGGCTCCAACCAATATTTGAAGCTTCTTGGGTTTAAAAAGTTATTACAAGTAGTTCGTGGAAAGTTTTTTGACTATAGTTGCCCCGTTGACTAAGTTGACTCAGAAAAAAGTAAAGTTCTTATAGTTTGATGCTTGTGTGTGTAGTTTTGTGAAAATGAAGGATAAGATGACTTTAGCTACGATCTTGACTTTGCATGAAGGCACTGATGGTTTTGTGGTCTATTGTGATGCATCCCCTATGGGGCTTTTTTGCATTTTGATACAACATGGCAAGGTGATAGCTTATGCTTCTAGACAGTTGAAGGTGTATGAGAAGAATTATCTGACTCATGGCATGGAGTTATTAGTTATGGTATTTGCTCTAAAATTTGACGTCACTATTGGTATGGAGTACATGTGGATATCTTTTCGATCATAAAAGCCTACAATATGTGTTTACCCAGAAAAAGATTAACCACGGATAAAGGAGATAGGTTGAGCTGCTCAAGGATTATGACATGAGTCTTCACTACCATACAGGTAAAGCTAACATGATTATTGATTCTCTTAGCAGGTTATCCAAGGGGAGTCTGGCTCATGTGGACAAAAGGAAGTGGGAGTTGGTGAAAGATATTCACTAGTTGGATAACCTTGGATTTTGTCTCTTAGACTTTGAGGATTTTGCCGTGTTTATACATAAGGTGGCGCAGTCATCTCTTGGTGTTGAGGTGAAAGAAAAGCAAATGTAAGATCCTATCTTGATGTAACTCAAGGGTGATGTAGGTAGGCAGAAGGTGATGAACTTTAAGATTAGTGATGATGGTACCTTGCGGTACCAAGAGAGATTATGTGTTCCCAACGTAGATGGATTGCAAGAAAAGATCTTAGCAGAGGCACATAAGTTGCATAATACCAGTCATCCGGGTTTGACGAAAATGTACCATGACCTTAAGGAGATGTATTGGTGGAACAATTTAAAGCGAGATGTGGGTAGTTTTGTGGCTAAGTTCATGGTGTACCAACAAGTGAAAATTAAGAACTTAAGGCCTGGGGAATTGTATTAAGAGATTGAAAGTCCTGTGTTGAACTGGAAAATAATCAATATGGATTTTGTTATCGGTCTTCCTGAGTCTCAGATTCATTTTAATTTGGTTTAGGTCATGGACAAGATGGCAAAGTTTGCTCATTTCTTACAAGTGAGGTCAAATTTTTTGGCAGAAGATTATGTGAGGTTGTACCTTCAAGAGATTATGAAGTAGCATGGGGTACTTATTTCTATTATCTTGGATCATGGTACGTAGTTTTTATCACATTTTTGGCGGTCGTTTTAGAAAGGTTTGGGGATTAAAATAAGTCTTAGTATTGCTTTCTACCCGCAGTCGGATGGACTAGCGGAAAGCACTATCCGAACATTGGAAGATATACTTCAAACTTGCGTGATTGACTATAGTAGTAGTTGGGTTGAGCATTTTCATCTTATAGAGTTTGCATATAAAAACAGTTATCGCCCTGGCATTGGGATGACCTGTTTGAGGCTTTGTATGGTAGAAGGTGTAGGTCTTTTATTGGATGGTTCGAGGTTAGTGAGGCAGAGATGTTTGGCCCTGATTTGGTTTACCCAGCCATGAAGAAGGTGAAGGTGATTTGGTGTAGACTTAAGGCCATTCAACCTCGCCAAAAGTCCTATGCAGATCTGAGGCGAATGAAGTAAGGGATAGGGTGTTCTTAAAGATATCTCCCATGAAGGGAGTGGTGAGGTTTGGGAAGAAGGGAAATCTCAATCCCCGTTATGTTAGTCTGTACTTGGTTTTGAGAAGGGTTGGTGATGTTGCATATGAATTGGAGTTTCCCTCAAGTTTAAGCTCCGTTCACTCGGTGTTCCACGTATGTATGATGAGGAAGTACATGGTTGATCTGTCACAGATTATGTCTATCAAAGATGTTGGTATTTTGGATTCCGTGTCTTATGAAGAGGTCCCAATTGAAATTTTAGATTGGCAGGTTCATTGATTGCGGACCAAGGACATAGCTTTAGTAAAGGTTCTATAGAGGAACCACAAGGTCGAAGGGGCTACTTGGAAAATCGAAGAGGACATGAAGTCCAAGTATCTATTCCTGTTCCTATTCTGGAAAATTGTGCTTAAGGTATGTGTTGGTTTTACCATCTTTGTTTCTGAATTTGTTAAAGGAATAATTGATTTCCTTGGCATCTTTGTTTTCTAACTTAGTTAAAGGTAAAAGTAGAGATATTTGGGGTTTGATCAAGCTAGTCAATGTCTTATCCCATCATTCGTGGACTAATGATCCAAGTAGGGAAGAATTGAAACACCTCAAATTTTGGCTCTTGGAAAATTCATAAGCTTTGAGCTTACTGTCCTAGTGACTACCCATCATACGAGTCATATGGTGTGTTTAATGGTCAGGTGACCTAAGTTGTAAGGTGTCCAGTGTATGGAAGTTGGGCTTTCTGTCTTGGTTATGACTTTGTGGTACGAGTCGTTAGGGGTGGTGACAAGTCATTAGAAAGAACCTTAACCAAATCAGTAACCTAGTGACTTGAATTTACTCGAAGTACGAGTGACTCACTAAAATCCAGGATAAGTTACAAGTGGTAGGGTTGACTCGTATGTTATCCAGTCTCTAATCCCTTGGGTTCTGTCTTGGATATGACTTAACCATACGAATCGTATGGTTAGGTCTTGAGTGGGGTCATGGAGTCATAAGGAGGATAGCATATGGGTTTCCAGCTTACTGTCTAGGATATGACTCATGGTGATGAGTCGTATGATGTGGTGATGAGCCAATGGGTCGACTCATAACCAAGGACGGATCTTTTACAGCTTTTAAGTTGAGGGCACTTTGGACATTTCCCACTTAAAACCCTTAAGACCCATATCCTTAAAACACCTTTGGGGCATTTATTCCATACTTAACAAGATTAAACATCCTTTTTATCCTTTTTAAATCCTTTCAAGAAATATTAGTTATGGTTTTTCCAAAGTGGTCATATCAGGGTTTAAGAGTCAAATTCTCTCTGTGGATCTTTGTAATTCAGATATGTTACTCTTCCCTCATTGTTATTTTACTAAAAACACATGTTTTAATGTATGGTTTTCATGGTATTTTTATGGTTTTGAAATAAAGGTTGGGGTTTTGGATATTCATAGTTGAATAATGTTTTTCCATGATTTAATTATGGTTTTTCACATTTTAATTATGGTTTCGAAGATGTGGTTGCATTGGTATGGTGATTGATTTTAATAGTGGTAAATTGCTTTAAACTTGTGACTCTTTAAACCCTAATCTTGTATTGTAAAATTGGTTAGTAGTTATGAGAAAGATGGGATTTTGAACTAGGGGTACAATGGAATCACCAAAGTGTTTGGTTTGACTTATTTCTTGAGACTAATGCATGGTAGATATGGTTAAAATTGTCATGGATGGTTTTGAAAACCTTCTAGGGTATGCGGGAATCCCCAAGTAAACTTATAATGAAAACCTTGCAGGGTACACGAGAATCCCCCATGTGATTTTAATAATGAAGTTTGCGGGGTACATGGACGATACCACTTAATGATGCCATAATAATTAACTCCTGGAATTGGTGGTTTGTTTATGTGCTAAATATTTTACTTAGGCAATAATGGGGGTTGTGATAGCTATCCGTGAAGGTGTGAATCGGATGGACAGACACTATAAATTCATATTTGCTGACATGAGGGTTGATCTTAGTGACCATATGCTCGTGGGATACACGGGATATCCCCAACTCTATACTTGTTTATATGAATCATGGAGGGCGAAGGGCACACAGGTTCGTGTAGTTACACATACTTGGGCCCGTTCAGTAGGTAACACTGGACCCATATAGACTATAGGTGGATTTATAACAGTAAAGCTACACAATACAGTTTAAGGTTTTAAATGTATGCTAAACTTTGTTCCCCATTTCGGCATGACATATATATATATATATGTATATCATTACATATGGTTGTTTGTTTTGGTTTGAATAATTACACTATTTTATACTTATCCCTGAGTTACATGCTAGCGTTCACTCTGCTAATGTCTTCGTGCACTGTATCCCTACACGATGCAGGAATCAGCCATACTTTTGCTATTCTTACTCAGTAACATGGATTTGGGGACAACATTCAAGTCAGCTTGAAGTAGTGAACTTCTGTACTCCACAAGACCCCATTTTATGTTGTGGACTTTTTTTTTCATTGTTATTTCCTTGGTTTTGGTTTTGGTTTTGACTATGGTCGGGGGAATATCCCGACTAAATATTCTTTAATTCTGGTTAGAGGCTTTATCGGACTACATGGGCATAGGCAGTGTCGGTATTCGTGCTAACATTGATATTGGTATAGGCATTCGGTTTGGTATTGGTTGAACACTTGGTTGTGATTGTTTGGTTATAGTTATATATTTCTCCTAATGTCTTTAAATTATTATTACTTTATTTTATTATTTATTTGGAATTTATCCGACATAGGGTGTAGGGCGATTAATAGTCTGGGTATTGGGGGTGGTCTTCGATCCTGGTTGGACTTGAGATACCCAACATGACTAGGCCTTGGTTTGGGTCATGTCTGTCTGTCTATGTGGTTAATGAATATCCTAAAGTGTTTCCCGAGGATCTTCTTGGAATTTTTTTTGATAGGAAAATAGATTTTAGAATGTCGGATACCCGTCCTATTTACTTCCTACTTATAGGATGGCTCCGGCTGAACTAAAGAAGCTAAAAGAGTAGTTTAAGGATCTTCTGGATGAGGGTTTCATTCATTCTAGTGTTTCTCCATAAGGTGGTCTTGTGGTTTTTGTGCGAAAGAAAGATGGGTCTCTTCGGATGTGTATAGACTATGAGGTTTTTGGGCTTGGTTGGGTATAATAGGAGGTTTGTGGAGAGCTTTTCATCTATTACAGCCCCACTAACAAGGTTGACACAGAAAAAAGTTAAGTTTTTATGGTTCGATGCTTGTGAGGGTAGTTTTGAGAAGTTGAAGGATAAGTTAATTTCTGCACCATTTTGACCCTGTCTAAGGGTATTTATGGGTTTGTTGTGTATTGTGATGCGTCCCTTGTAAGACTGGGTTGTGTTTCGATACATCATGGTAAATTTATGGCCTATTCTTCCAGGCAACTTAAGGTTCATGAGAGAAATTATACGACACATGATCTAAAGTTGGTGATTGTGCTTTGCTTTGAGGATCTAGCGCCACTATCTATTTAGGGTGCATGTAGATATCTATTGACACCATAAGAGCTTGCAGTATGAGTTTAAGCAAAAAGAATTGAACCTCAAGTAGAGGTGGCCGCTCGATCTACTTAAGGATTATGACATGAGCCTTTGCTACTACCCAGGTAAAGCTAATATTATTAATGATGTTCTTAGCAAGTTGTCTATAAGGAGCTTATGTCACGTTAATGAGGAGAAAAGAGGGTTGGTGAAGGACATCCATAGACTGGCTAAGTTGGGAGTTCATCTCTTTAACTCTAAGAATGGGGGAGTGATTGTTCAAGAAGTGGGCAAATCATCTCTTAGTACTAAGGGTGAAGGAGAAATAAGCTTCTGGTCCCATACTTATGTGGATTTAGGATGATATGGGTCAGTGAAAGGTTATAGCATTTGATATTGGGAGACATGGCATTCTGAGGTATTAACGAAGGTTGCATGTTCCTGATGTTGATGGGCGGCGGGAATGGATTTTGACCGAGGCTTATGAGTCTAGGTATACATTTCATCCAGGCTTGACCAAAATGTAACATGACTCGAAGGGAAACTATTGGTGGAATAATATGAAGAGAGATGTGGCAAATTTTCTTAGTACGTGTATGGTTTGTCAACAAGTCAAGGTTGAATTTTTGAGGCCTCGTGGCATGTCTCAAGAGATAGAATTACCCATATGGAAGTGGAAAATTATTAATATGGATTTCATTATAGGTTTTTCGTGGTCTCGCAATCAGTATGACTCCATTTGGGTTATTGTGGATAGGATAACAGTCTAGTCACTTCTTGTTTGTGAGGACTAACTACTTAGGAGAGGATTATGCTAAGTTGTTCATTCATGAGCTAGTTAAATAGCATCGAGCACCAGTGTCCATTATTTTAGATCGAGGTATGCAATTCTCTTCTCATTTTTGGCGCTCGTTAAGGTGAACCTTAGCACCACTTTCCACCCTTAAATGGATGGACAAGTAGAGCGTATCATTCAGACTTTAGAAGATATGCTAAGGGACTATATTATTGATTTTAAGGAAAGTTGGGTTGATTATTTGCCTCTTATTGAGTTTGCTTACAATAATAGTTATCATTTTAGCATTCAGATCGCCCTTTTTGAGACTCTTTATGGTAGAAGGTGTAGGTCTCCTATTGATAGTTTGAGGTTGTCAAACTAGGTTGTTTGGTCCTAACTTGGTTCACTAAGCCAGGGATAAGGTGTAAGTGATTATAGAAATACTTAATACATCTCAAAGTTGCCAAAATCCTTACGTGGATGTGAGGCAGAGAGAGTTGGAATTTGAGAAGAATTGGTAATGTCATTTATGAATTGGGTTTGCCAGCGAGCTTGGCTTCGGTTTATCCTTTGTTCCATGAGTCTATGCTAAAGAATTCTTGGGTGATCCTAATTTGATAATGCCTATTGAGGATGTTGGTGTCACAGATTCGTTGTCGAATGAAGAAGTCCCAGTCGAAATATTGGATAGGCAAGTTCATAGATTGAGAACTAAAGATGTAACTTTGGTAAATGTGATTTGTAGAAATCAAAATATGGAGGAAGCTACATGGTAATATGAAAAATATATAAAATCCAAATACTCGTCCTTGTTTCCAGGGATGGATGGCAATGCTTAAGGTATCAGTTTTGTTTCCCTGTCATCGCATTTTGAATTTGTTCTTGGATTTTGTTTGTATTCTTTCTTTTATCGTGTTAAGGGTGCCCTAAATTCTCATTCAGGGATGAATGATCCTAAAAGGTGGGGGGTAATGTAGGAGCCCAAGTTCTTGAGCTTTAGACCGTCCAAGATTATGTAATTGAATTAACAAGTTTTGAAAGTGATATCAAAACTGCCAGTGATAATGACCCTAGCTAAGACTCGTTATGAGACGTAATAAGTCATTAAGAGAGACTTATTGTCACAATAGAAGTTTACCCAGAAGTTCATCCCCTGAACACAAGTCTTCGTCAAGACTCATGACGTCAGATAACAAGTCACTATGAAAGACTCATCATCATAATAGTGAAGGACAAGATTTTCGATCCTCAAGTAATGACTCCAGGTTACGACTTGTGGTCAGGCCCCATAAGTCATTACCCAAGTTGCGACAACTGTTCCTGATTTTTCCTGCACATTTTAATTAGGTTCTTTTTGGTCTTTTCCTTCCTTCACACTCTTTCCCATGACTTAAAGGAACTCAAAGGAACCCTTTACCGCTAGTTATCAAAATTAAACTTACTTTTTTCCTCTCTAACTCCCAAGGTAAGAGATACTAGGGTTTTACATGGAATGCAATAATTAGGCTCTAAACTTTGAGTCCTCTTTAGATTATTTAGTATTTCAAGAAAGTTGCTCATCCCTAACTCAAATTTTATGTTATGGTATATATTTTACCATTGTTCATATGATTGTAATTGTTGGGTTTGAAATTAGGCAGAGGGCCTATTAATAGTTATTACTCGAATTATATTTTCCATGGTTTAAATGTGTTGTTTATAATTTAGTTGATGGTTTTTGGGGACGAATGGGTACATAGTTATAATGATTGGAATAGGGAACATGGGTTTCCCCAAATTGATGGATTTTTGTCTTAGTGATGGCATTTAACCTCAACCGACCTTTATAACTTTGGTTTTGAATGTGGAATTTGCATAATTTAACTAATTTTTGGAACATTGCATCGCATTAAAGGATTAAGAAATAAAAATGATTTTGGAATTCCTTGATGGCAATGGTTTGGATTTTTAAATGGAACATGGGAGGATAATGGTTATATGGACTGGTTTGGCATAGTTGAATTAGCTTGCAAGCATATTGGTATAACGATATCAAATTGGCAAATATATTAATAGAAGACTACTTGATTAATAGATGGGTTTATGCGTAAACTATTTTAATATGTGTTTAAAGAGAATTGTGTAGCTCACCATGAAGGTGTAGTCCCAGAGGGACCAACACTGGAAACCATATTTGCTGACGTGGGGGTCTATGTAACCTTATGCTCAGTGCACACTTTATATTTTAGATGGCTATCTCCTTTGTGTCTTTAGCATTTCCTCGGTTTCCTTGGTACGTGTGGCTAACACGCACTGGGGACCTTACGGTAGGGAGAGTCGAACCCATATATACCATGGGTGTTTTTAGGATGGAGCAAGCTGCACAATTTAGGTTAATATTTTAACTCTCCTGTTCATGGACTTTTTCCCTATCTCGACTTCTTATATACGTATATATGAATGTTGTGTAAATACTTTTGACTGGTTTTTGGCAAAGACATCATATTATATTCTTCCCCCTAAGTTACATGCTAGTGTGTGTGCCACTAGCCGTTCCTGGACACTACATCATTTCATGATGTAGGGTCCGAGGGCTTTTCTATTACTTTTGTGCAACATTAGGTGGTGTGGTACGTCAGATGAGTTGTTGTGAAGTGGTGACCCTCTACCTTTCGGAAAGTTCTACATTTTATTAGGATTCCTTTTAGAGTTTGGAAATTGTGATTTTTCTCTTATCATGGACGGGGGCATGTCCTAACCTAGTTTGGTACTTCTGGTTTAGAAGCTTTCATGGACAATGTTGGGATGTTTTGGTCATTGTGTTGACTTTTAAAACATGATTAAGCTTATCTATATTTATTTTCTATTTTGGTTAGCTTCTGTTGTTTGCTTTCATTGTGCTCTGGGGGTTAGGATAAGGGGTTGGTCTCGGGCCCATAGTGGGCTTGAGATACCCGTCCCGACTAGGCCCTAGTTTGGGTCGTGATGACTTTCAATCTTCAAACTCAAGATTCTAAGCAATGGTAGATCCTTCGATTTAGCTCTAATTAAGCTCAAATTTAAGATCTTGACTCTAATGGTGTTAGGGAACAAGAACCTAACACTAAACGCACAAGAAAACAACAAAATCAAAGATACAAAATTTGACCTAAGACCAAAAATGTAAATAGTAATTTTTTGGGGATTTTTTTGATTTTTCAAGACAAATGGACCCAAGATTGACTTCGTGGAAATGAAATTAAGCTCAGCTCTGATACCAAATAATACGAAAGGTAACTAAGAAGATGGGAACAACACAAAAACAACGAAAAATACTAAATATAGAAACACAAACAAGAAAACAAAGGGAACAAAAACAATGAAAGTAAATGATAAATAGATTAACACATAATAATAAAGAGAAGACAACCAAAAGGTATATCAAACACGAAGACCTTCCTATCAAATTTTCACAAGCACCAACCTCCTATGAAGACTGGGAGTGAAATGAATCACTCACAACCAATGTTTCTCACAATCAATAAAGCTTCTAACATGCTTCAATAAATACTTTCAAGTGTAAAATCACATTCAAAATCATCTTCATAGAATTAAGAGAGTCCTAGTTATTTATAGGCGAAGGTCATTTATTAAAATTAAGCCCAAAAATGACCCTAAATGCTAATTGGGTTAGACAGTGACCCAAAAGCCAAACACTCAAGATTGTGGGCCCAAAGTGACCCAAACACCTTTAGCAAGGCACCTTCTATGCTCCAAGCTATCAACCAAATACGATGTTGCTCGATGGATCCTTGGATTTTCCTAGCCTAAGAATTCAGTTTCTATTTAGTACTTGCCCGTCTAATTATTGAGAGAGTTCGACTATGAATTTAGGATCACTGTAGAAAACTACAGAATTGAAGATTGATTTGCTTCCAGATATCTGCTCACGTTTCAAGAGGTATTTCTTGGTTAATCTTAAACACCTTTTGCATGAACTAATGGTTATGTTTGTTATCTATAATTCATGTAAGCAGTATGATTCTGGTATGCTTTCACTGTGTACTATTTTTCAACATAGAAGACCTTCCATGTTTATCATCCTCTCATCCATACTTGACACACTTCCTTGCAGTGTAGTTATGTGACCTTCTATGGATTCTATTCTCTGACTTAAAATATGAAAACAAGATTTAACTAAGAAAACAAAATAGAAATTGATAGATAGATGAACATAGAGATATGAAGGATGATGAACTAAGAACTAATGGATGTTTCAAATCCAATAACACCTAATTACATTAATCAAATGAACACCTATCTCTACGTGGACTAAGAGGGAAACGTAATAGCCTCAAAACCCTCATTTTTTTGCTAAATTCCAGTCACACTCTCAAGTATTTGGTTCATTCAACATGTAAAAACAACTAAGAGAATAAAACCTAGAAGCTACTATTTATAGTCTATTACAAAGAGGACCAAAATTGACCCATAGACTAATTAGGAAAGTATTCACAAAGTGGCGATCTGGACACTGTAGATGGCTCTAATGACTAACTATCATCTAGGTGACCGTCCACCACTCATACTTTCACCTTGAGGTAGTGTGCTCCTTCACTTAGATTATCTTAGCGGCTCATGAGATGGTTGGTCAAGCATTTAACTAACCGTCAAGTGAGTTATCACTTGAGGTAGTGAGTTTCTTTCCTCCCCTTGAGCCCTTAGTCCAATCTTCAACACTTGGAATCCTTTGGATGGGATCAAAACATGCTCCAACACGTTACTCTTCATGGACATAGCTTTCACCCTTTTGAAGTTTCCGAGCTTGGCTTCTAGTAAAAGGTTCTTAAGGAATTTTGGATCATATCCTTTAGTCACGATTTTTCTAACATTTAGCCACGGTCCACCAATGGCTAAAATCCGATTCTTTTTGACTTTTCAAAATTTTTTTGTAAATAAAAACATGACTATATTTATTGTAAACTAATATTGATACACATTTATACAAACATTACATATACACCACATAACTATCTATAATACATTGAATGTGTGAAGTGCCATAGAAATGTTGTTTGAACTTTTTGCCCTCCATTAAAAGTCTCCGCTTTAGACAACATTGTCTTTTCACCTTTTTTTATTATTTTAGTAATATTAAATATTTACTATGTTACAAAAAAAATAAATCTTTCCTCATAAAAATAGGATTCTTTTTCTACTATCTAAAAAATTTTATCAATCCTAACTAAAGAGAACAACCCAAAACAAATAGAATATCCCAAAAAAAATGACTAAAATAAAAAAGATCCCTTCTCATAGCTTGAAACCAAAAATATTTTAACAAAAAAAAAAACTTCTTCCAGTGTATCCCTTCTCCGAGCATGAAACCCAAGTAATTTAAATAAAAATATCCTTCTCCTAGCATTTGACATTTTTTGCCAAAAAAAAAAACTTTGAGATAGTTAGTTGAGAGCTGAGAGGCTATTGGTGGTAGCTTAATTTTGATATTTTAAGTGAGAATTTTTAGGGAACCTTCTATCATGGTTTTATTGCCCTAGAAATATTAATGTTCTTAAAATTTTCATTTAAAATAATAATAGTAAAAATATTTATTCAGGAACATGTAATTGCTATATTGTGTGAGAGATATCTCTGTTGAGTCGTACGGCCTAACAACCTGGATGGATGATCTAGGTTCATTTCCTACAAAGATTTCTGTTAGAGCAAGAATGGCAGTGTATCGAGAGTTTAGATGGATTCTTGTTGAACAAAAGTTTTTTTCTCATTTTAAGAAGACATATTTCGGACACTTGAGGCATATCCCAGAATATTTTAAGTTTAATGGACAGATGGTCCATTATATATTGCTGCAACATATAAAAAAAACAGAAAAAACTGCATAAAATTTGGTTCCGTGTGAACGGTAAGCCAGCTTATTTCGGCTTAAAGGAATTTACTTTGATTATGGGGCTGAATTGTTTGGCATATCCCCGTGAGTCAAAAATGAACAAAGTCCTAAGAAATGGAGAAAGCTTTCATTTTAAGGTGACGAAGAACAAGAGAATTACTGCTGCAAAGTTAATTAGCCTGATGAAAGGTAATAGGGTGAATAATCAACAAAAGTTGGAAGTGTTCTTTTGTTTGGTTTGTGTACGCGATGCTATTGGCAAAGGACCCATCAAAAAAGGTGGATTCAGACCACATTAAGATGACGGCTGATTTAGAATTCTTTAGGGGATATCCATGGGGAAAAGAGTCCTTTGGGTTGACCTTGAGCGATCTGACAAAGAAGACTGATCTGACCAAGTAGAAAGAAGCTTTTGTCAAGAGGAATAATGTATCGTACGCATTATATAGATTTCCCTGGGCGTTTTTGGTACCATCTTATTGATTTATTATAGACTCCTACATATTTATACAATAATACATAGACACTGTAGATTTACTTCTGGTTCTATTGATTGCAGGTTTGGATATATGAGTCCTTTCATCGCCGATAAATCATTGGATTCTTATCTTCCCATTCCCCTTCTTCTTATATGATACACGTCGAAGTACGACAACATAATGGAAGGTGACTTATTTAAGTACAAAATAAATTGAACAAAGGTAAAATGATTCTTATTATGAAAGATATGATACTAATATTATTATATTAGCGAATGTCATCTAATTTATTTTTATTTTTTATAGATTGTGCACCCATACCTTACCCCTACTATCCGTGAGATGGAGTAGAGTTATATGGAAATATTTAAGCCATACACGGATGAAGTTAAAAATGTGTCCATCGATGAGTTGAAGCCACAGCTAAAAGGCATGACTATCCTGACTTCATCAGCGGAGGTCACGGATGAAGATGAAGATTTGGGTGGCCACCATTATGTTCCAAGTCTACCATGCACTTGTGATCATGCTAGTTCAAGTGGACTCAAAACTTCACCGGATGCTTCTAATGACGATGAACTGTGCGAGCACATTGTTTTGCTCGAGAAAAGTCTACTAGATATTGCTTCTTTTATTAGATATGAGAGGATAAGGAAAATTGAGAAAAATAAGAAAAAGCAACAAGATAAAGGTAAATTAATTTATTTTTTGCTTTTCCAATTTAATTTTCTTGCATATGTTTTGTAATCCTTTCAGAATATTACAATGCACCTCGATAGTCCCCCTTGTAGCCATCATCAAGTAAACCTCGAAAAACTTGCAGTTCCAGTGACGGAATTATTGCAGCGGATGAAAAGGTGAAGAAGAGAAGAAAGAAGAAGAAATGAAAGAGGAGAATACAGCAGATGAAGAATATACGAAAGAAGAAGAAAAAGAAAAAAATGAGGAGGTGACAGCTGGATTAGAAGAATAAAATGAGGAGAAGAAGAAGAAGAAGAAGAAGAAGAAGACAAAAATGAGAAAGCAGTTGAAGAAGAATTAGTGGTTGAAAGGGAGGTTGAAAACACTAAATAAGAGAAAAAATCATTAAAAGAAGAAGAGAAGGAAAATGAGAAGAAAGAAGTTGAAGAAGAGGAGAAAAAACGTGAAGAAAATGAAGTGGATGTGATGGGTATTGTTGCGGAACTCAGTCAAGAAAACAAGTAGTTTTGTGGATTTGGAACAAACAATTTTCTTAATGATTTATTTTTTAGTGATTTGTTCTTTATGGATAATTGAATTACATATATTTGACATGTCAATGATGGCATTTACTGATGAAATAATGTTCAGTTATTCCATTATTTCGTTAAATTAAAAAGCTTGTTGCACTCCGTTGCCAGTTCAGGTATTGTCCTAATTTATAATGGTTGATTGGAAACATTGTAAGAGTTGTTCTCTATAATTTATAGACTTAACAGACTATCAATTGAGTAATTGATATATTTACTTACAGTAACTATCATGGTTTATAGAGATCGATGATAAAAGACAGACATAATTCTCTATTAATTATAGATTACACCCAGGATTGATTTAAGAAACCTTACATCTATTTATTTAGTTTTCTATAGCCCTATTGCACCTTTCCAGAAATCCAGCAACAATAACAAATAATACAATAAGTTTTTTAGGCCTTTTTCTTTTTCCTCGGCCAAAATCAGCCTTTGCTTTACTTGATGCCTCTCTATTTCGACTTCTTTTAGTGATCCTTTCAAGTAATTACTTTGCTCTTCGGCGTTTTTTGCAATGTCATGAGTAGATCTCTATTTTCTTCGAATTCCCGAAGCCTTTGGAGTATACAAAACTTGGAAGTGCCTCAAAAATTTGATGTCGATGGGCTGCTCGTCGGTGAATCTTCATCAAGCCACTTAAAAAAATAGCATCCGCCATTATCCTTTCCAACCGCATAGTTAAAGAATTTTTGACCTGAATTTCAATTGGTGCATGATGTCCTAAAAATAGCTGGATTGCCACAATGACCAATGTAGGACACTTTTGCATTTGATTTTTGAGATGCTTGAGAAATTGTAGTTGTTAACAAAACTTAAAGCCAAAAAAAATGAGAGTGTTAACACAAAAATAGCATTCCTTTTATAGAAGAAAAAAGTGAGATATTACCGTTAGGTGTTGATTTGACATGTACTTTATTACCATTGTAAAAATATGACATTTTGATTTTTTTTAATGCTGGTCTTTTTTCATAGACCTTATTTATAATCGATGCCTTCTCAGGGTTTTGGTAGATAATTCACCGCATAGATAGATAGTCTAGCATATATTAAGAGCTAATTCCTTAATAACCGCACTAGACTATGCTACATATTCATAGACCATCACTAGTACATATTTTAAGAAGGATTATTTAATCAAAAAAATAATAAATAATTAGATTTTATTCAATTAAAGGAGCTTGAACAAGTCATGTGATCGCATGAGAGTTCACATAAATTGGATAAGGTGATCAAAGATGTGTGAGGATTGGTAGTGGATGAACAAAAAACATGCTTGGGACAATGTTTACCCAAAGCACAAGTATGTAATGGAGAATTCATTTGTTCAACCACAACTCATCACCTCACATCTTTGATCACCACTTTCTATTTATGTGGACTCCCATACGAGCACATGACTTTTTTAGGCCTATTTAATTGCATAATATCCAATTATTGATTATTCTATTAATTAATTAATTCTTCTGAAAATATGTGCTAGTTATGGCCTATGAATAAAAAATAGTCCAGTTATTTATTTGTGGAAGTAGTTTATAGTCTATGCTAGACTATATCAGATCGAGTACAAAACTAAGTATAGTCTAGCATATATGTTGCAACTTCAATAATAAATGTACTATACTATAACACATATTTATAGACCATGACTAGCACATATTTTGAAAAGGATTATTTAATTAATAAAATATTAAGTAATTGAATTTTATGCAATCGAATGAGCCTAAACAAGTCATGGGATCATATGAGAGTCCACATAAATTAAAAGTGGTGATCAGAGATATGAGGTGATGAGTTGTGGTTGAACAACCAACATCCTTAGGGCAATGTTTTTCAAAGCATAAGTATGTTGTGAGGAATTCATTTGTTCATCCGCAGTCCATCCTTACACATCCTTGATCATCTTTTAGAATTTACGTGGACTCTCATACGATCACATGACTTGTTCAAGCTCCTTTAATTGCATAAAATCTAATTATTTATTATTTTATTAATTAATTATTTTATTTTCTTTCAAATATTCTACTAAGGACAATAAACCAATACGGTATATTATTGACAAGGCTTACAGTCTATGAAATACACTGGACACAATCGATGGACCTGTATTGTTAAACGCATCGAGTTAGTATATATTAGAGCATAGATATTGAGATGAGTATATAATAAACCCCCTTGACTTTGCATTTAATTTTGTATTAATCAACATAATCGCAGATAGACCAGATTTGTTTTACATTTATGTATATGAATTAATTTGATGTCTGACAATTGTTTCGTTCATCTTCTAACTTGATCTCATACAAAAATTTGAAAAATGAAAAAATTATAAAATTACAGTGGAGATAAATGCAGGAAACAAAAATTAACTTTTCATTATCATATATGAATTAATTTTCACATCTCACAACCGTTTGATTCATCTTCAAACATTAGAAATTGCAAAAAATTAAACCAGAACAAAATTGGAAAATTAAAATATACACGAATGTAGAAAAGAAACATACTTCATTAACACTTCGTTGCAATGATGGTGTAGAACCTTATTTACAGCAAAAAAGGCAAAATGAAAAAGCTTTCATCTAACATTCCCAACCATAAAAGCTTCTCCTTACAATGAACTTAAAATTAAAAAAATGAAATTAAAAATCTAATCTAAGGGGGTGGTGGGAGGGGTGATCATCTCCTTTGGCTCCTTCCATAGAACAGACGTTTGAGGTCGTTATGGAGGAGGAGGAGGTCGTAGTTATGATGGATCCTTCTTCTAGGTCTCAAAGGAATGCCTGGCATCCGGTCAATTAAATCTAATTTATGAGTTGATGAAGATGAATTTTGGGTCTAGTAGATGGGTGTTTCTATAGATTAAAATAGAACCCTTTTGTCTTTTCTCCCATTAGTTGGTAGACGTGTGAATTGGTAGAAATCAAAGAGAGATAGCGTATACCCAATCGATGCAACATATGAGTGGACGTGCAACAACTTTTTTTATGTGCAATAAATGCTCAACTGTTTATCTGTCCCTTTGAATATTTAGGGTTTTTAATAGACTTTATATGGTATCGCTAATAAACTATGTCTTAAATAAAGAATACAAGCAATAGACCTGACACACAATATGCAATACCTTAAAAGGTCGATAATAACACAGAGTGAAATCGATAAGTCTGGTATTAATCAACCACTGAAGGGTTGTCAAAATGCATATACTGTCATTACTTACAAAAACACAAATTCATACAAGTCTAACTACGATTTGTTGTTTTTACAAGTGGTTCTCTTGTGCCCGGGTCTCTTGTACAGTGAATATTTCTTCCTCATGTTCGACTTGAAAGTCTCGCCCATGCCCTTAACGTGTTTTCTTTTCTTTCTTCTGAGCTTGGTGACCACAAGAGGTAGAATAATGTTCACGTCTAGCAATTCTTGTGGCACGCTTCATTTGAACTCTAAAGGGACAACATTAATTGATTCTGAATATGCAAGGAGATACTTTTCCACTTTATACACAAGCAAAGAGTAATCATAGACTCTTAAACCATCCTTTAATCGTGCTTCAATTGCAAAGCGACCGTCGTGTGATCGCATGGTATTTTGACCAGGTCGCAAGAACACGACCTGTCTAATAGATCGACTTTGGTCATACAACCACTGTCGAACACTGTGAATTGCCTTTCATCCCCGCTTACGTTCTTCACATAGTAGGAGTCACCCTAGTTCATATTGTCTCTTAAGATCTTTTCGGTGGCGGGCACAAATTTTTTATCCTTATATTTGAGGATGTAGGCACGCCTCTTCCTAAATATTTCACCAAACCACTTAGCAATTGAATTAAATATGGATGTCATGGGGTACTCCCTTTTGACAATCAACATAACATTCACCAACTCGGCAATATTTGGTCATCACGTCAAACCTATTGTTGGGGAAATATGCCCTGCTCCATTTCTCAAAACCAAGCTTATGCTCAAGGAAAAAAGGCTACCTCGGGATAGTAATTCTTGAATTCCACAAAATGGTCGCTAAACTCCTAGGAGAATATGTATTTATCGCATTGTCGAATAGATAGAGGTGTTCTCTGAAGTGGTGATTTACCCAGAGATTTTTACCTAGGTGCCTCATGCAATCCCATGATGAGCATGGTTGTATGCCTTCGCGATGCCATTGGCGATGCTCTTGTGATTATCAGAGATAAAGCACAAATCTGGTCCATCAACCACAATAGACTTTAATTTCTCAAAGAAGAACGTTCAAGACACATTGTTCTCCTTGTCAATGACGTAAAAGGCAATGGGATAAATATGGTTCTCCATATACTGTGCAACCGCACTTAGTAGTACACCCTTGTACTTTTCATATAAATGAGTGTCATCTACCTCAATAACCTTTCTCATGTGGGCGAATCCCTAATGCAAGGGCCTAATGATAAAAAGAAGTACATAAACCTACAATCGACCTTATTCGCCATGATGGAATAGGTAGTGCCAACATTAAGAGCGTCGATCATGGACGAAAAAGTGGGCAGGCAGGATACCCATGCTCCGTTGTACCTCAAACCATTTCCTTGGCAATCATACCCCTCAACCTATATTTCCAATAGCTTGGTCTACTTTTTAAGTTCTTGAAAATGATCCTCTGAATCTCGCTAGTGTTCGGACCCTTTTCTTTGCGATACATGTTTACATAGAGCGACGCAATGGCTTTAGACGTGATTTTTCTATGGCAGCACGTGACTATTGATCGCTGCAACTATAATCGTCGACATATTTATAGATGATGAATCTGTCCGTTCATTCATACTTTTTTCGCCCACAACATCCACGTGCAGCTAGGATAAACATATTTTACCTTGAGGAATTTGTCACAGCTCTTCAACGTAGCATAATCAAAAGAATTTCTCATAGCTGCTACGTCTACCAATAATTTTAGCTCCTTTTTGCTGCTAAATGTTTGATTTACTTGAAAATTGGTTTTGTCAAAGAAGGTGTAGTTGGTTTATGCTCCAAATCCGTACTCTTCTCCCGCTTCTTCAGATAAAATTGGATCTTTTAATTCCATTGAATGATCTTTCAAATCCATTCGATGAGCATCCAAACTCTCATCTTCAAATGAATCATGTTCGTCGATTGTCGGTTGGGGGGGGGGGGGGGGATTGTCAGAGACCCGTGGATGATATTTATCCTTAATAATGGCCTAGAGTCATCGGCAGCGACATCCAACATGTATAACGACACATGTCGATTATTATTTATGAACGTGGGATATAGTTTACCCTGCCCATTCATTACATAGCTAATCACAACGCTCTTTGGCTCATAATTTAACTCTCCGCTCTCAATTACGCTTCGAACCATGTCATCGTACGATCCAGTACGACGCAGTGGGATGGGCACTGTTTCCTTGCTAGATGATTTCTATTTTCAATAGTTAGGACCCTGCTCCCACACACCTAAATAATTATCACCCATGATAATTACCTCAACTATGCCATAATAGACCACACAAATCGATAATAGATTAAGGTATCAGTCTATAGCTGGTCAATGACTGGTCGATCACTAGTATGAAAATATCCGTACAAAGACGCGAATCGATTGATTTTGGATATAATAGATGCCCTCCAAGCTCTAGGATGGACAAAAGTATGTGTAGGACTTCTAAACTACTGAAATATATCTAATGAAGAGGTATTGAGCGGATTTGGAAAACTTTTCGAGCTAGTAGAAATGGTGAAAAAGATATTTTTTGCATTCTTTTTCAAAAAGGATGGAACAACAATGGAGGCAATGATCAAGAATGGAGATTTTCAGTTGTGATGGGCAACTTTTCATCGAAAAAGTGGTCGGAATCGAAAATTATAGGTGAAAAGGAGAGCTCCTATTGGTGGCTTCTTGGACAATGTTCTAAATTAAAATAGGAAATACAAAAAAATGGTGGAAATATAAAAAAAGGTGGAAAATATTAAATATTAAATGGATGAGGTGTGGGACTAAAGTGTAAAGTTTAAAACTTGTGTGGTGGGTTTGTACGTAAGAAGTGATGATGGCATTTTAGCGTATAAACACCTAATTTTTCAAGACTTGTATCTAAATGCCAAAAGAAGTTTTGAAATTGTCTATTTTGCAAATTATCCTAAGTTATATTGATAAATATGTCTACATTTTCTGATTATTTTAACTGATTGAGCAAATATTGATTGAGGCCTTATTTAAATGAGTCACCAAGAATATTATGTTTGGGATGCACAGTTGGGTAGAAGGTTAGTAGGTAGGAGAGTGTCCATCGATAGTCTATCTGAAATGGTCTCTTTACCTCATCCTTGAGGTAGAGTTAAGGTTTGGCTACGCTCTACTTTCCCCAGACCATACTTTATGGAAATACATTTGATATGTTGTTGACAAGAATATTATGTTTAGATTGTTTATGGATATATAATTTTTGTTTGGTGGTGTTTTGCTACCCTAGTTTTATAGGGTCGTTACCTATGTATGTGTTCTGTGGAATGACGTACAGTTTTGGTCTATCCATGACTTGCACTATTTGTTCAGATATGGACCTTAAGGAGATTTTTCTCCAGTCACTTTTAGCTTTTCATCGTTCATTTCTTGTTTTGCAATGATTGTGCACATATTATAACTGGAGCTGGTTTAGAGGACTAAAATGTCATAACTTGTTTTGCAAATTCAAGATTTTGTATCATACTTGAAGCAGAGGGAATGTGTTGGTGTAATTAAAATCCCAGCCGTAAATTCAATATGGGCAAGGCTTCTCGTCATCGTTCCACAGTCATCTGATCCTTTTATTTGTCTACTTGGTCTGGTGGTGCCTAAAGAGACGAACTCGAAATGGGTGTGTTGATGTTGGTCTATGTGGGTAACACCACATTGGAAAAAAGGGTAGGCAGGCTACTAATTGGCACATGCAGCTGCTCACCAGGTTTTGTTCAGTTTTTGACTATATGATGTATCATTAAGACATTTGCCACGACATTTGGTGATTGTGCATAGTTCATAAACATATTCATGAGTCACAATCAATGCTGATTGGCAGTTAGAACAACAACAAACTCAGTATATTTCCATGGGGAGGGTAGAATATACGTAGTCCATACCATTACCTCTATTGAAGTAGAGAGGCTGTTGCATCAAGGTTTAAATTCAAACTGGGTTGCTTCTCTTTTTGAATAGTTATTGTGTAAGGTGAATAGATTTATTTTAATTGTAATTTAGTGCTTAAATAATTGGATGTTTGGGTTTTAATGACAATTAGCTATGGAGTAGGTTTTAAATATGTAATGAAGTCATAAATCAAATTGTTTAACGGGTTGAGTATGAATTTGGGAATAAAGTTTTTTTTGTTTAGAGTTTATTTTCCTGTATCGACGCCAACTAAACTTTTACTTTGATAAGGAGGGCAAAAAAATTTCACTACATTTAATTTTGCTTCTAATTTATTATTATGATGGTGATTTATCATGTTCCTCTTTAAGTACTTTTTAATCTTAAAACTTTTATCTTTTTGAAAGTTATTTACTTAATAATAAAATGTACACACAATAATTTATTCTTTTTATGCATATTTATTAGACAATTGAAAAATACAATCAGGACAACATGCAGATATCTGTTGTCGAAGCTTTGTGATGGAATTATTGAGACATTGTTATTAGCTTTTGCTATAAAATACAGTCAGGACAACATGATATGCCGCAAATTAATTGATTCTTTACTTTTCTTTTTTTCTGGTATGTGTGAAATAGTAGGTTGTATGATAAACATATAAGTAGTAGATTGTGAGATAAAACATATGCGTATAGTAGGCAATAGATCATTTTATTTGGCTTGATAGCTATGATTTTGATATAATCTATATAAGTTAATTAAAGATATAATATCCGAGAAATCAACCAGACATAGTAGTTTGATGTGCAATTGATAACTTGATTGTTTTTTCTTTTATGACATTTGAGTGATTCGTGGCGCAACTTTTCTTGGACATTTCTTCTACCTTGCTACATCAAAGGCCTTGGCTAGAGTTGAACAGGAAAAAAAAGTTTATAATTTTTTAATTTTCATAATCATTTGAGATATTTGTCTAAAGTTTGTTACTATTTCTTGGTAATAATAATGTTCATTTTCATATTAATTATGTTTGGGATAAGGTATTTTCAATGTACAAGCTAAAATTACAGTAATTATTTTAGAAAATTATCACTCAGACTAGATATTAACCCCATCATACAAATTTATCTAGGTAACTTGTGCAGAATGCATTTTTACTATATTAAAAGTGTGAAGACATCAAGAATATTGTTTAAACTTTTTGCACTTCAGTAAAAATCTTTGCTTTAAACAAAATCGTCTTTTAACTATTTTTCTAATATTTAAGAGTTGAAAATTAATTAAATATTTATAGTAAAACATTTCCTTATTAGAAGCATCAGAATTAATGATAAGTAACAACTAATACCTTTTTCATTAGTTTAAGAATTTTAAATCAACTGAAGTTGATTTTAAGAAGATTTGAAAAATCTATAACTAAATATGAAAATGTTAGAATAAGAAAAATACAAGAAGTGTCAAATTTTTAAAAGTAACTAATCAAAGATTTTTCTAAAGATTTAACTATAAAAATAAGGAAAGATTCTAATCATAGAAAAAATAAAAAAATTAATTGTACTACAAATATGGTTTAAATCGATGCATCTCTTAGTCTTTAACAACAAGGAAAAAAGGTAATGCATGACAAACGTAAAAGTGACGATTCATTAAACACTTAAAACTTCTGGTGATAAAATATATATATGCTTACTGATATAATTTAATAATAATTGATCTTATTGATATTGAAGGGGTTACAGCTGTATATATAGAGAACTGAAGAATAACTAATTACAGAATAACCCAGATGTATTTAATAATTATATATGTAGTCTATTATCCCCCCGCAAGCTGATCAGCGGTAACGAGGGGCAGCTTGGAGCAGAGATACTGAAAAGGCTGTAACGGAAGAGGCTTGGTGAGAATATCAGCAAGCTGGTCAGTAGATGGGACATAGTGCGTGACCATCGTTCCTGCAAGTACCTCATCGCGAACAAAGTGACAGTCGGACCCAACATGCTTCATACGATCATGAAGGACTGGATTTTTGGTAACACAAATAGTGGACTGATTGTCACAATAAATCTGTGGTTTCGTCGGGGGAATGCCAAGTGCATCTGTAAGGTATCGTAACCACATGGCTTCAGCAACACCCGCAGCCATGGCACGATATTCTGCTTCTGTGGAGGAACGGGACACTCGCGTTTGCTTCTTGGTGCACCAGGAAATCAGATTCGGTCCCATCATAACAATATATCCAGTAGTGGACTTTCGATCATCTTTGTCGTTAGCCCAATCCGAAGCAGAAAAAACAGATATATCAAACGAGCCCTTTTGAAATAAAATTCCACATTGAAGAGTACCTTTAAGATAGCGCAGAATGCGTTTCAAGGCCTGAAAGTGTTGTTCTGTGGGAGCATGCATTGATTGGGAGACACGATTGACTGGATATTGGATGTCCGGACGAGTAACAGCAAGATAATGAAGTGCACCGACGAGGCTCCGATATAGTGTAGGATCGGCAAAGGGAGTATTCGGCCCTGGGGATTGGCGGACTGCCATGGGAGTGACCGCGGGTTTGCAGTCTGTCATGCCAGCTCGATTTAGAAGTTCAAGGGTATATTTTGTCTGATGCATCAATATGGTTCCCGATTTGCGGATGAGTTCGAGGCCAAGAAAGAACTCCAGAGGACCAAGGTCCTTAAGTTTGAAGTCACGATGCATAGCCTCAGTAATTTCAGTGATGAGTGATGACGAGCTGCCTGTAAGAACAATATCATCCACATAGATAAGAATGATGACTGTCCCTCGAGAACAGTGAAGGGTGAAGAGGCTGTTGTCATGATGGTAGGTGCGAAAACCAAGACCCTGCAGAAAAGTAGAGAGGCGTGTGTACCAGGCACGTGGGGCCTGTTTCAGGCCATACAGTGATTTGCGAAGCTTGCAAACATAGTGAGGACGGTTGGGATTAACATATCCCGGTGGCTGAACCATATAGATGTCTTCCTCAAGATGACCATGAAGAAAGGCATTGCTGACGTCTAACTGATGAAGCGGCCAATCATAGTGAAGAGCAAGAGACAAGACCAGATGAATAGTCTGTTGCTTAACAACAGGGCTGAAGGTCTCCTTATAATCCACACCATACTCCTGATGATACCCTTTTGCAACCAGACGTGCTTTATAGCGAGAAAGAGATCCATCTGAATTTCGTTTGATGCGAAACACCCATTTGCACCCAATAGACTTTCGGTTACTAGGCAGAGGCACCAAATCCCATGTACGTTGTTCATTCAGAGCCTGAAATTCCTCATCCATAGCTTGGCACCAGAAACTATTTTTGGAGGCTTGGTTGTAGGTAGTAGGCTCAGTTATGGGATGTGCATCAAAGGGTATTTGAGTGTGGTAGACTTTGGGTTTGAAGGTACCGGCCTTGGCTCGGGTTGTCATAGGGTGAGTGTTGAGTGGAGGGTGATTAGGAAGGGGTGGTGGAGTTGTATGATGTGTGGACGGGGGTTGGGTGGGGCTGCCGTGGGAGCTGGGATGTGAAGCGGTGGATGGGGTGGCTGTATGTGTGTTAGGAGTATGATGTAGGGAAGTGGTGGGTTGTGTGGCAGTCGGCTGGGTGGTCGGGTGGGAGGTTTGGGGGTTCGGGTGGGTGGGTGGGTGGTTCGAGTGGGTAGTGGTGTAGTGGGGTACCGGGTTAGGTGCCGAGTGAGCCGGAGCATGAGTATGTGAAAAGGATGGAAATAATGGCACAATGCCAAGTGGATTGGGGGAGTATGGAGTAGAGGAAAGACTTATGTAAGGAAATTGTTCCTCCACAAAACGAACATGACGGGAAACATATGTTTTCTGAGATACAGGATCGAAACATTTGTAACCTTTGATAGTGGGATGATAGCCTAGAAAGACACAAGGGGTGGACCGAGGTTGAAGTTTATGTTGAATGTGTGGACGCAACCAGGGATAAACCAGACACCCAAACGGGCGGAGATGGATGTAGTCGGGTGGATGATTGTAGAGACGGGCATATGGAGTGGAGTTGGAGAGAGTGTGAGTAGGCATGCGATTTATGAGGTAGTTGGCAGTAGCAAGGGCATCAGCCCAAAAGGAAACGGGTAAGGTGGAATCATGGAGGAGCGCAACAACTGTTTCTATTAGGTGACGGTGTTTGCGCTCAGCAACGTCATTTTGTTCTGGGGTATATGGACATGAAGTGTGATGAAGAGCCCCTAGACTTTGAAGAAAAACACCAAATGCATTGTTGACAAATTCTTTGCCATTGTCACTTCGAAAAATTTTGATTTTGGCATTAAATTGATTTTGAACCATTCGGTCAAAGTTGACAAAAACAGTATAAGCTTCGGATTTAAATTTCAGAGGATAAAGCCAAGTGAATTTACTGTAATCATCAACAAAACAGATATAATAACGAAAACCTTGAACAGAAGGAACTGAGGTTGGACCCCATACATCAGAATGAATTAATTGAAATGGCGCAGTGGCCTTGTGTTCAGACAGTGAAAAAGGTAAACAACAAGATTTAGACACTGAACAGGACTCGCAATGTAATTTCTCTGAAAAATTAAAACCTAAGGAAGATAAAATGGATTTGGTGATGGCGGATGATGGGTGCCCAAGCCGGCGATGCCAGGTGGACGAGAGAATGGCTTGACTCACAACAGACGGAGACCTGGATGGAAGAGTGTATAGCCCATGCTCACAGCGGCCCGTGTACCGCACCCGGTTCGTGGTATTGTCCACTATCTGGAAATTGGTGTCATTAAAAATGAGGGTGCAGTTATTATCTTTAGTAAAGCGATAAACAGATAAAAGATTGGATGTGAGGGAAGGGACGTGGTGAAGGGTTGAGAGATGAAATTTACCATTTGGGGTATAGACATACCCAGAGCCGGTGTTTGTGATGGGAAGGGATTGACCATTGCCTACTGTAATAGTTTCTGAGCCATGATACGGATGAGGAGCTTGAAGTTGTGAATAATCCGACGTCACATGGGTGTTAGCACCTGTGTCTAGATACCAATCGCCAGATTGAGCGTTTGTGGACGCATGCATCGCCCTTGATCCACCGGACTGGCGATTTACATTCTGCGAGTCATCATAACGATACCAGCAATTAGCCGCAGAATGGCCCCGTTTAGCACAAATTTGGCACGTCGGAAGATCTCGTGTGGGCCCCCGCTGGTTTCCTCGTCCCTGTCCGCGGCCTGACTGGAAGCCGTCCCTCGGTGGAGGCCCGCCTCTGCCTTGCTGCCCGGCGTTCCGACGGTCACCGCCGCCGCTGCCTCACCCTTGGTTACGGCGATCATCACCGCGACCCCTGGCCGAGCCCCCGCTGCTAGCCGAGTAAAGAGCCGTGACGCCAGGGGTGGAACTGGCTTCTCCGAGCAGTAATTTGTGTTCCATGTCTAGATTCAATTCTTCTGCATTAAGCCATCCAGACAGTTGATTCAGAGTGATTTCGACAGGTGAGAGGCGAATATGCTGTTTGAGAGAGGAATAGCCAGACGGAAGACCACGTAGCACGGCATTCACCACGTCTCGTTCAGTAATAATCTCGTTCACAGCATCTAGGTCAGACAGAATAGAGGCCACATCATCAAGGTATTGAGTCATCGTCTTCGTTCCCTTCCGAAGAGTATGCAATCTGTCACGCAACTGAAAGATATGAGTCGTGGATACAGAGTTGTACCTTGTGGCTAGTGCGTCCCAAAGTGAAGCCGATGTGAGAAAACCCCGGGCGTGTTTGTGCACAGAGGGGCTAATAACTGCGAGAAGACAGGCTCGGATCTGAGTGTCTACGATCATCCACGGAAGGTAGTCGGGATTTGGGAGCATGACGCCGTCCTCCTCGGCTGTCTCGGGCGGCGGCTTCTCCGCACCGTCAATCCATCCGAGCAGCAAGTTGGCTGCGAGGGCGGTGCGGACGTTAAGTGCCCAGGCCGGGTAGTTGTTGTCAGATAATTTTTCGGGGATGAGATTGTGGAGATTCCTGAGCAGTAATTTTACTCCAGACGGTAAATTTGACAGAGGATCAACAACCTTGTCCATGGCGCCGACCTACGACGGAGGAGGGAGGCCGTGCGGCGTGGTGTAGACGGTGGCGGCGGCGCACACACGTCGGAAAAGAGAGATTAGGGTTTGGGCGGAAGAAGAAACCCTACCTTTGATACCATGATATAATTTAATAATAATTGATCTTATTGATATTGAAGGGGTTACAGCTGTATATATAGAGAACTGAAGAATAACTAATTACAGAATAACCCAGATGTATTTAATAATTATATATGTAGTCTATTACTTACAATAAAACATATATTGTATTTATATTACTATATTAAAGTGCGAATAGTCTTTGAGAAGTGAATTTTTTACCTTCATTAAAATCTTCGTAATAGACAAAATCGTTTAATTTTAAATAATCAAAAGTTACACGTGCGATTAAACTAGTTTATATAATATCGATGCATTACATATATAACATATATATACATTACACATACAATGTTTAAGAAGTTGTATATGTAATATATGGCTGAAACTTTATGTTTACTTTTCTTGGAAAATTTGTTTACCGTCTTCATTTTCAATAACTGAGGACCACGAAGTTTGCTTATTTACCATCGTCATTTTAAGCGTACTTACAAACAAAATTCCTAATGTGTATATGGACTTGGAGGCAGAATAAGAACTAATAACAACGCCAAAAATAATAGATTGAGGGAACAAGTAGACCGATAAAATTATTTGTTACAAAAAAAAAAAAAAAAGGGTCATTTAGTCACGTTTTTTTAAACATTTAGCCACGGTCCATGCATAGCTAAAACACGAGTTTTTTGACTTTTGGACTATTATTTTGTAAACAAAAATATGACCGTATTTATTGTAAACTAATATTTTTATTCTATATATTTAAAACTATCACAAAATGGGAGTAATTGTTTTAGGTATCCACACATGTATGAAGATAAAGAAGGAAACAAATAATTCAACCGTAAAGCTAAAACGAATGAACGAAACAGTAAAATGCATTAAAGGGGAAAATAAAATAATAAGAACCAGATATTAGTCCGAAATATGCGAGGAAAAAAATTAATTAAAGCCTCTTAATATTCTCACCATTTTATTTAAAAAAAAAAAACACTTGATCCCTGGCCTTCCTCCATTCCCTTGAGAGTTTCCTACCTCAACCCTTATTTCCTTTCAGTTTTATCTTTATTTCTTGTCCTTTTGAAACTCAAGGGGGAATGCTTCTCTCTTCCTTCTGTGATCTCAAGATTCAAGTGAGTATTATTGTATTTAATCTTTTCTTCTTAATTCTTGATGTCATATATTTCATTGCAAGTATGTTGTTTTGTCAGATTTACATTTATGATGATGTAACAGGTTTGATATATAGTCATTTAATTATTTAATAAGATTATTTAAATGATGTAACTTATGAATTATGTAGATAAAGAATGGAGAAATATAAAAGTTCTTCAATGCTAAAGAATGTTTGGTTTTGCAATTTCAAATGGCGTTACAAAATTAAGATTAGTGAACCTCATTAATTGATATATGTGGAACGCTTCTGCGTGGTAGTGGTCATCGTCGTCCTTATGGTTGTTGTTATTATTATTATTATTATTATCATCATCTTTTGCTTTTATATAGGTTGGAATCTCATGAGAAATTACATTATGTATAGAAATTAGAGACTGAATGGTTAAATAATGTTGCTTTCTTTAATCCGAAGGTGAATGCTATTCATCTTATATAATTTTGAGATGGTTTTTAAATATATAAATTTCACATATAATAGAAAAGTAAATAGATTAAAAACTAAGAGAATTGAAAAGGATAAATTTGTCATAGTATACCTTTTTATTTTACAAATAAATAGATTAAAAAGATTGTTATCAATATATCAACATAAGGGAGGTAAGCACAATTATCAAAAACAACAAAAAAGATTAGTAATTAGAAAAAAAAATTGAAGGAAGGTCTCTAAAATTACCCTAGAAAAAGATTAATCCTTTATTGATCTATTTTTAGCTTTCTTTTCTTTGGAAAGGGATTTTCATCTCGATTATTAGAAAAAACAAAAGAAACACACTGTAAATTAAACCAAAAGGGTGGTTTCCTGAAAAAAAAAAAAAAATTCAAATGGAGAATGATAAAACGAATATAAAAAGGGTAACGGAGTAATTAATTGATTCAAAACCATTATGCTAGAATGCACAGCTTCTGCCAAATATGCATGACCAAATATCATCACATACAAAATGTGAGTAGTTTTTAGGTACAAACACACGTGCGAAGATGGAAAAAAGAAGCAAATAATCCACCCGGAAAGCTTAAAAGGAAAGAACAAAAGTTGAAAATCCACCGGTATTTGTCCGAAATATGCGAGAAAAAAAAATTAATTAAAGCCTCTTCATATTCTATCCATTTTATTTAAAACACCTTTCCATTTCCTTGAGAGCTTCTTGCCTCATCTTTTCTTTATCTTTTGTCCTTCTGAAACTCAAGGGGGAAATGCTTCTCTCTCTTCCTTTGGTGATCTCAATATTCAAGTGAGTCTTATTATATTTCTTCTTAATTTTTCTTGTGAACTATGTCACTGGATGTAGATGTTTTCAAGTTTACATTTATGATGATGTAGCGGGTTTGGTTTTTAGTCATTTAGTTATTTAATAAAATTATTTAAATGATGCAACTTATGAAGTATGTAGATAAAGAATCGACAAGTATAAAAGGGCTTCTACGTATTCTACAGAATGTTTAGTTTTGCAGTTTCAAATGGCGTTACATAGCCCTCTTTTTTTCGTTTTTATGTCATCGTTATTGTTGTTCTTCGAACTGTTTCCTTATTTGGAGGGAAGTTACTGAGAATGACATTAGTGTGCAGAAATTATAGATTGAATGGTAAGCAAAGTTGCATTACTGAATTTGAAGTGGATATTATTTGTCTTAAATAGGTTTGAGATGATTTTTAAATATATAAATTTAACATATAGTAATAGTAAAAAGTTTTCTTTTTCTTTCTGTTTAATTAAAGATGATGCTTATTGGTTTAAATAAATATATTGTGGGTGGGAACAGGATAGGAAGAAAATGATCAGGCATCTCTTATTAGTATGCTTGATGATCCATTGTACTGTAGCTGATCCAAAAAGTGGAACTGGTGCAGTTCCTGTTCCTCCTCTTCCTAAGCAAAAATGGTTGACTCTACATGGTGACGAACCATTTGTTGTTGCAAATGGGGGATTTTCGGGACTTTATCCCCCACAAACAGATATAGCATTTAGTCAATCAATTGTATATGGAAAGGGTGGTACTGTATTGCTATGTGATCTCCATATGAGTCGCGATGGACACGGCTTTTGTCTCTCACAATTAAACCTCCAGAATACAACAAATGCAGCTGATGCTTTTCCAAGTCGTAAAAAAACCTATATTGTTAATGGAAAAGAACTTCAAGGATGGTTTGCATTAGACTTCACAAGTGATGAAATGTTTGATAAATTGATTGGTAAGTCACAACAAACACATGAAAATGGATATATCGTACCACTACTCATACTAATATTGTAGCTGACTTTGTTGTCTTGTTTTCTAGTGACACAATCAATCTTCAGCAGAACAGATCTATTTGATTTTTCACCACCATATCCAACTGACCTATTTTTAGAAGAAAACAGGAAGGCTATACTGTGGATCAATGCCGAGGTGTCTATCAGTCGCCTTCTTTCTCATTGTTGAAACATTTGTAAATGCATTTTAAATCCTATTGTCGGTAAAATGACTTTCTCTTTTCTTCCATCAAATGTTATAGTCTTGGTTCCCTAATTAATTTCGTTAAATTTATTGCAGTATGCGACATTCTACAACCAGCACAAACTTAGTTTGGTTGATCATATTAAGCAACTCTTGGAGATAAGGAAAGATATCTCTTACATATCGTCTCCAGAGATTGGTTTTTTGAAGAGCATGGGACCAGTGGTGCACGGTCTCAAAACGAAGCTAATGTTCAAGTTTCCCACGGATAGAAATGCACTTGAACCCACAACAAATGAACCATATGCTTCACTATTAACAAAGTTATCCATGATCAAGACATTCGCTGCGGGAATAGTTGTGCCTAGAGAGTACATATGGCCCGTCAGTAAAGCTCGCTATTTAGAGACTAGTACCAATCTAGTGGCTGATGCTCATAAACAAGGAATTGAAGTTTTTGCATATGGATTTGCAAATGACAACTTTTTACCTCACAATTACAGCTATGATCTACAAAGAGAGTATCTGCGATTCGTTGACAACTCTCAGTTTGCTGTTGATGGTGTGGTCACAGACTTCCCTACGTCTGCATCAATGGCTGTTGGTAAGAATATTTTTCTTAAGATTAAGAGGAAATACAATTTTATTTCGTACAAATCTAGCAGCTTACAGTTGCCCATTCTTGCTGCAGCTTGCTTGGCAGGGAGTAAGAATGCTTCAAGGAGAGTCCCCAGTAAGGAAATGAATCTCTTAGTGCAATTAAAGGGCTAAGTAGTGTTCCTAGAATACTTTTGAAAAAGGTGACATATCAATTCTATTGTGCAATTTAAATTGGCAGCTCTGATCATCTCTGCAAATGGAGCCAATGGAGATTATCCAGGATCAACAGATCTTGCATATCAAAAGGCAGTAGATGATGGTGCTGACATAATCGATTGTTCTGTCCAAATGACAAAAGATAGAGTTGCATTCTGCTTACCTTCAGTTGACCTCATTCCAACCACCACTGCAGCCGGACCTTTCATGAGTCGAGCAGCTAAGGTCGATTCAATTCAATCCTCTATGGGAATTTTCTCTTTCGACCTTACATGGGACGAAATTCTGTCATTAAAACGTGAGCGATCAAGCCACCTCTCCCAAGACAATAATATCTCAAATATTACTATCTTGTTTTCATTTCTGAAATGTAATTCTCTTATTTTCTCGCCATTTAATTTACATGGTCTGGGCCACAGCTCAAATGTTCAGTGAATTTAATGGAAATATGATAAGGGATCCAGCACGAAAGAATGTGGGCAAGTTTGTAACTCTCTCAGAGTTCTTAGAATTCGCCAAGGCAAAGGCAGTTCGGGGAGTTCTGATCAACGTAGAAGTAATTTTCTTGCCTACTCTATTATACTTATATATATATCTATATATATTTATATAAGCTGAAGTATTAATATCTACTACTTGATTGTGTTCAAGAATGCTGCCTACCTTGCAGCCAACAAGGGTCTTGACATTGTGGGTGCCGTCACAACTGCTTTGAGCAATGCCACACTTGATAAGCAGTCAACTCAGAAGGTTCTGATCATGTCAGGTGAAAGTTCAGTACTAGACAAATTCAAGGATATCCCCACATACCAAAAAGTACTTCACATTAAGAAGCAGGTGGAATTTGTAACCAATGAAACAGCACTGGAAATCAAGAAGCATGCAGATGCAGTATTTTTACATAAGCATTCCTTATACACACAATTTCGAGGAGAGGGTTTCACTTTGAACTTCACCAACCTTATTGAACGTATGCATTGGGCCAATATTAGTGTCTACGCTGGAACTGTTCTAAATGAATTTCAAGATATTTACATGGATTATAGCTCTGATCCATATATGCTGATCCATAACCTCATTTACTATGGTGCGGATGGAATCATAACCCAGTACCCAGGCACTGCAAATGCATACACCAGTAAGTAAATCAACACTTAGATGGCTAGCTAGTTGATCAGAATTATTAACTGTCACTTCAAAAATCAGTGTTATTTTATTTTTCTTGTTGCCACAGGGAACTTGTGCACTGGAAATCTACAGTCATATAGGATACCAAACATAAAACCGGGGGATGTCATAAAATTTGCGCTTGATCCAAAAGAAGTAGCAGAGTACAAGCCCCCCCCTCCTGTGCACTTGGAGACTAAGGACTTTGTTACTCCACCACTACCTCCTGTTGCTGCAATTTCAAAGGGTGATGATAAAGGTTCTGCTTCCAAATCCACCTCAAACGACACCAATGCTCCTTCATCTTCACCTCCTCCTGAACAAGCACAAGCACCAAGCAGCGCAACTGTTTCCACTATTAATTTTGTTACTCTCTTCTTTGCTACCATGCTTGGACTAGTTACTTTGCTCTGAGGATCACCTGGAACAATGAGAATGTTCATAAACAATTAACGGATGCAGTTTTTAACAGAAATTAACCTACTACATTTATTGATCTATAGACTCATTTCACTGTCCTGAAGCAACGATTTCAATTATTCCTTTCTGTTCTTGTTGTTCTAACAATCATCAAGGTTAAAAGTCTTAAATGGGAGATTGTTAGGGAAATTACTATTAGCCATGTGTATAGACATAATATATTATAACAAATGTAATGGTTAAAAGTTTAACTTGAGAGATTGTTGGGATATAGTACTATTTATCATGCGTTTAGATAGAGAATTTATTACAGAAAAACTATTTAGTCAATTTTAATAAAGGTATAATAGATCATATATTTGTTTGTGTTCTTTTACTTATACAGTAATAGATGATTTAGTATTTAAAGTTTTAGCTTATATCCAGTGGGTTAAATTATCGGTTCTTAAAAATATAAAGATTTCCTTGACAATCTATGATAAAAATTGGATAAGTCATCGATATGATTATAGCATAAGATAAAACTTAATTTATCTTGATTATGGGAACGATATTATTCCAACTTCTTCTAGCGAAACTTTTACAATGGGTGGACACAACCAACAATATATATTTGTGACAAATGTCTTTGTGGGACCCTTTTGTCAGCACTTTGTTTTCTCCATTAGCTCCTCTTCTCTTTTTCAATTTTTCTTCGGTGTAACGCTTTTTCCCTTTTTGTTTTAATTCTTTTTTTTAATTACTACTTTTCACAAATATTAAACAGGTGAATGGATGGCTAATTTAAATTTTAGCAAAATGAATTAATACTAATCTAGATTACGCCTATTTCTTTTAAGTATTTTTTGATATATTTAAAAGATGTGAACTTTTTTCTCAATTTATTTTAATTTAAATTTTAGACTTTATAACTTAAGATTTCTATACATTGGGTTAGTTCTTTAAATTACCATTCGGCTTAGCAAAATTATCTAATTATTTATGAATTTTTGCACCTTAAAATCTTCTTAAGTCCTTACAAAAACGTAATCAACCTCATTTTTAATTATTACAAGGACAAAATATAAAAATAAAATTAATAAAAAAATAATTGAACAACTTTTAATATTTTTGTTCTATCAAGCTATTTTATTTCATAACCCCTCTCATGTTTAAGAAATACAATTTGATTTTTTTACCCTTAGTAATATATTCATTTGTATAGTATATTACATAAATACCTTTTGGAAATAAAAAAAAAATAATTTTTATTTGTTAATTTAAAATTGGATGACTTTTATTTTATGTGATAAATAAATAAAAGAGTGATTTATGTGTGATAAATTTAAAAATTAAATAGCATTATATATAAGAAAATTTTTTATGTATGACAAACTCAAAGTTGAATAACCATATGTAAAATTATTTAGAAATTCTTCAATTTAAATATCTAGTTTTTCAATTGTTCAAATCTTAATATTCACCTACAACTTTTGAAAAATTGTGGATGTACTTGATAAACAAATCTTAAATAAAAAAGTATTTAACAATCCTTGTTTATCAAACACATCCACAACTTTTTTCTGTTTCAACACTTCTATTCAAAAATTTATTTGTTTAATTTCTAAACACTTATTTTCAACTTTTAAACACATAAATTAAAAAGTTATTTTTTAATTCTATGCAAACGGATTCTTAATTGGTCTTAAATTAAAAATATATAAACTATATTCAAGTATTCTTTAACTTTTATGATTTTAAATATATCATGTAAAAAAATAAAATTAATTTTTTTTAGAAAATGAAAAAAGGCATTTTTTTTAAAATGACATAAATAAATTAAACAGAAAAATACGATATAAATTTGATTTGGTTGCAAATATCTACAAATAAAAATTAGAAAGAAAAAAAATTATTAATTCGATTAATTTCATGAACACGAGAAAAATTATAAAGTAAAAATAAAAAAAGATGAAAAAATAATAAATATTTAACTCTATAATAAAAGAGTAAAAAAAATGAGTTATCTTTAAAAAAAAGGTAACGAAATAAGGAGAGAAAGAAAGAAATAATTATTTTGATTGGTGGACCCTAAAAAGTTGATGTGTCAAAATAATAGGGCCTCATGCAAATACGATGTGCTGCATGAGGCCCATAATAAAAATTTCCCTTCTTCTACTGGTAAATGTTGTATGCATTGAACGTGACCATGTCGAGATAAATGTTTTAGATTGATTGATTGCAACGATCCTTGCTATTGTTAAAGTATAGAATTTATTTAATAATTTAATTTTATATTTTTATAGAGTATATATAATTTATTAACTTAAATATAATATTTTTACATAACTTTGTTGATATTTATTAAATTATTTTCGTAAATATGCATACTCATAAATTACAAATACCTAATTTTTTAAAATTATTATTATTATTATTATTATTATTATTGTTGTTATCAACAGTCTCATATATATATATATGTGTGTATATACATACATATATGTATATACATACATACATACATACATACATACATACATGTATATACATATATATATATGTACATACATACATATATGTATATGCATGTATATACATGCATACATACATATAGGGGTGGCAATTTCATCCCATATTTGTGAAAAAAATTTATTTAACCCATATCTAATGAATTGGATCACTCATATTTCAAATGGATAAATATGGACTTCAACTCATTGTAAAAGCTCATACAAATATGGACAAAATAGTAAAATATGGGTACCCATTTAAACATAGAGATCACCCACTTATGCTTCAAGTTTCAATTTTTTTTCCTTTCTAGTTTCTTTTTTTCTTTCTTTTTTCCTTTAATTTGCTCTTTTTCTTTTTCATTTTTTTTCATTTTTTTTACTCATTCCTTATATTTTTTTTTCTTTCTCATTTTTTCATCTATTTTTTTATTTTTTTATTTTTATTTCTTTTTTCTTTGTATTCTTTTTTTTTTCGCTTTCCCCTTTTTTATTCTTATTTCACCATTCGTATTCGCTTGAGACCTACATAAGTTAATAAATATAAGCTTCTAATTATCTCATTTAGCCTAATTAATTCATAACATCTCTTATAAATTAATTATAACCCATAATCTCACTCATTTATTATTATTTTTTTCTATCTTTTATTTCTCTTTTTCTTTTTCTTTTTTTATTTTTTCTATCTTTTTTCCTTTAATTTAATATTTTTTCTTTCTTTTTTTCTTTAATTTAATTTTTTTTTCTTTTCCATTTTTTTCACTTATTTTTTACTCGTTTCTTACACTTTTTTCTTTGTTCTTTTTCATCATTTTTTATTTTTCAATTTTATTTCTTTGCATTCTTTTTTTTTTTGTATTTTCGTTTGCCCCTTTTTCATTCTTGGTTCATTATTTTTTTTCATTTTTCTTATTTTTTTATATTCTTTTCCTCAGTTTTTTTGTCATTGCATTTTATATTTTTTTACTTTAAATTTATTTGTATCATACTATATATTTCAAATAAATTTATTAGTTGTATTTGAATAGTTTAGTTGTCAATATGTGCAATTTATCATTTGTATTTATAGACAAATAAGTATATGAATTAAAATCAACATGGGTTGTGGTGCAGTGGATGAGACTGCTCCACCCTTAACCAGAGGTCGAGGGTACGACCCTGGTTATGGAGAAAACTCTGTTGGGAGCGTTGCCACCTTAATGGGCCCTGTAACGCTCAATCCGAAGAAAAGGAAAAAGAAAAAAGATGATGGTGAAAACAAATATACTGAGTGGTTACGATATTTTAGTCACCATCCATAATTTGTACTCGACTTAATCATGTTTTTCGAAAATAAAAAAATATAAAACATAAAATACAACCAAAAAAAAAGGAGAAAGAAGTAAAAACAAAAAAAAAGACTAAAAAGGAAAAGGAAGAAAAAAGAAAAAAGAAAGAGAAACAAAGGGCAGAGGGTAGAGATAGAAGAGAGAGAAAAAAATGACAAAAAAGATTAAAAAAAAAACTAGAGGCTACATATAGAAGAGAAAAAAAAAACTAAAAAGAAAAAAGTAAAAAAAGGAAATGAAAAAAAAAGTCAAGTTGATATGATATAGAAGTTTTAAGTTTTTGACTTAGGAGTTAAAGTGGGTTGAAACCATTTTTACCCAATTCATATTTGACCAAATCCATATTTACCCATATTTATATGGGCGGATTGCAATCCAAACCATCCACATTTAACTAGTCCAAATCCAATTCAATCCGTCCATTTTCCACCCCTACATACATATATATACTAGTTTAGGTTACGTGTGTTGCACGTGTATCAAATGTTAAATAATAAAAAAATGATATAGATGTTTTGATATCCAAATATAGAATAATATACAAACAACAACGATAACAACAATAACATACTTAGTGTAATCCCACAAAGTAGGGTCTGGGAGTATATAGTGTACACCATACCATTAGCTTAGAGGTAGAAAGACTATTTTGATAGACCCTCAGTTCAAACAAAAAACATGTCAAAGCAGTATAGAGAATGAAATAACAGATTTAAAGACAACCAGAATAAGTATCATAGACAATCTGACAAATCATCCTAAAGAGTAGTCGTAATAAGATACCATAATAATCAAAGTTTAAAAGGCATAATTAATGACAAAACTTAAAGACAAGAAACTATGAGAGAAATACGACTAATAGTATGACTAATAGTAAAAAGGAATAATGTGACACAACACCCAGTTATCTAACTAACCTTCTACTCTAATTCGTGCCCTCCGTAACTTACTATCTAAGGCCATGTCCTCGGTAAGGTCAGGTTGTGTCATATCCTATCTAATAGCATCTCTCCAATACTTCTTTGGCCCACCTCTACCACTTTTAAGATCATCTATTGTCAATCTCTCAGGCCTTCATAGAGTTGAATCTGTACTGACTTCACTTGAATCTTGGATCTATTATACATTCGAGATTACCTTAATATATGCCACACGTAAACCTTTATCTTCCAAGCATATTTTTCATATAACCTTCCTAGGAACTTTGTCGCAAGGATTTTTCAGGTCAATGAACATCATATGTAGGTCCTTTTTCCTCTTTTGGTATTATTTCAATAGTTTCCTTATAAGGTAAAAGACTTACCTAGTCAAGCATCCTAACATGAAATCAAACTGGACCATAGAAATAGGGACGTCCTTCCTTACTTTCATCTCTATCTATCATTACAAATCACAAATATGTTGGTATCAATAAGTAACTCTTCTAAATTATCATTAGAGAATAATTTTCACTTTCTTGATAAAAAAAATTAGGTCTTAAGTTGTTAAGATTTTAGTATAAATATTTTATGTGATAAAAAGAAATTAAACTACTAAGCCTTTTCAAAGAGATGTCTAAAAATTAGAAACATGTTATGTATTCAAAGATATTAAATATGGCTACTTATATATCTTTTTCTTAATATTTGACCAACCAATAATTATTGTGTATATATATGATTGGTACATGAGTTGGCCAATGCAGGGGAAAATGTAGCTTGTTGGTGCTTGTACCCATCATGACTCATGTGAATCCATACTGTAGTCACAAATAAAGAGACATGTATAAATTTTTATTAAATTATTATAATAGATAATTTATGAACTCATAATTTTAAAAATATAATGTGTTTGCTGTTACTAATATTAGTTTGTTAGGTGGGTTAAGGATAATAATTTTAGAATGAAGTTTGAAATTGACTTTACCCCATATTTGATATGATGTATTAGCTAATTTCAAGACTATTATCAATTGTACTAAAATGATGAATACTATTTCATATAGAAGATGGATAAAACAGGCCCACGGGATATATCGACTCTAAAAGATCAAAGACCAAGACAATCGATAAAGATTGAACCAATAGGAGTTGTTTGACTGAGGGGATAAAAATAACAATCACTAGATAAATGTAAATTATTTTATCCACCATTTGATCATGCACATTAAATAATCACGAGATTATTTTATAACATTTTGAGCTGAAATCATCAGGCAAAATACATGATTGATTACTTTTTCCATAGACAGAATTACTTTTTCCATAGATAGAACAATAAAAGGTGAAACAAAAAATTAAGCATAAACACAAGAATAAAAAAAATTGAAGATTAATGTTATAACAACTTAAGTTACCTGGTTGTTTGAGATTATATTCGGTTAAAAAAATTTAATCATATCAAATTAAAATTAATAATATGAAATTATAAACACACCCTTAGCTCGAAGTAGACAGTTAAAAGCAGACATGACAACTGACAGCTCGTCGTCATAACATGAACTTGAGATACTAATTTAAAGTGTCTAAAATCTAAATAGAATTTAGCCAATCATAAAGAGTTTTGGATGTATTAATGAATCTATAGTACAAAAAGATAGTGGTACAACTATTTCAGAGTGGAGCTCCATTATTTTCTCTCTTATGGATCATACGACTTCTTTCTCTCTATTTCTAGGACTTCCTTCTCTAAACATATGAGAGATATTAATAGGTAGTAAGAATTCCAAATAAGGAAAAAAACCAAAGAATTCGAAATCTAATACAAAAAATATCCTAAGTAAGGAAAAAATAAAAGAATTCAAAACCTTATGGACGGCAATTTTTTTTCCATAAATAACATTTGTGAAACTCCTAGTATGAAACTAAGTATGAAATTAAGTTTTATATTTTAGGTAAACAATTAAATATTTAATTAAAATTTTATAAATATAAATAAATAATAATTTTGTAAAAAATGATGAAAAGACGATTTTGTCTAAAGCGATGGATTTTAATAAAGGGTAAAAAGTTCAAATCACTTTTCTAAGGATTTTCACACTTTTAATATATTATAGATATATACACACATACATACGTACACACACACGCACACATATATGTAGAGAGAGAAAGAGATACATGATACATACATATATTTCAATTTGTTCCAAATATTTTACGTGATCTTGTTATCGATTATTGTCGTATACTAATTATGTAGTATTTATTAAATAGCAACCTAATTCAATTCAATTTTCCTAAATTATTTAACTTCTAGTTATTCTTAAACCCAATATGTGTCAATTTTAGCCTATATCAATTTTAATTTGACCCCAAGCTGAAATTTTCAGTTTAATTTTTTTAACATAATTTTTGATCCAATTTGGATCCATGATCTGACCTAATCTAATTTTAAATCACAATCATTTGATCTTATGCGATTGACGACTGAGATCAAATGCTCTTTTCTTTCCCTTTTTAATAAAAAATAACCAATAAAATCAAATCCTAATCCTATTTCCCTAAGAACACAACCATTGTTGTCTCCCATCAAAACCCATCAAACAGAAACACCCAACGTTGACCCGTTAATTTTTTCTCTCCCTGTCTCTTCTTTCAAAATCGAAAACCCCTAAAAGTTTCACTTCTCTAATGAACTTCGAAAGTTTTGATGAAACAAAAATAAAGACAATAATATCAAAGCAGCGAGGTTATGATTTTGAGATAGATTCATCAAAATCCATCCCAGTAATGACCCTCATTACGTTCGATTGCTACTTCTATCACCACTTGATTTTTGGATTCAAAATTCATGAAATTTAAATGCTAATTGTTGGTTAAAAGCTCACAGTTTTTACTCTTTTATTCCTATTATATACAAAATTTTCAAATGTTGCGGAGCTAAATTTTTATCATATTCTAATCCTTTATCATACTTAGTACAGTGTGATTTCTTCTACAGTTGGGATTGAAATTGGTCTAACTACGTGATCCACATATTAGTCTTCTGAACCTAAGCATCACATGATTATGGCTCTCTATATATATTAGGGTAGTCTGTGATTTTATTTTTTTTTACTTAATTTTTAGACGTATGACAACTGCAGCTTGTTATTTTCAGTGAAACATATTGCCTCTATAGTGATTTGGTTATTGAAAATCCTTTATTATTCTATTACGTGTCCTTGCAAATTATTTCCTTTCTTAGTTGGTAATTGTGTTTTTTTTGATAAATTATAACACCTTTCATAATATCAAGATTTTCTTCTCATTTTTTTTAAAACGGTAAATTTAATATGCTGACTTTATTTAGTTTGGACAGATTCCTTGACTTGCTTGATATAATTTTTAGCCCCCTTTTTATTCAATTTAGGCGTTTAAGGAAATAAGTTATTCAATTGGCTGCTTGAATATTTTTCTTTCCTTTATTTTTGGCTAAATTTTTCATATATGGTAATCAAATATAAGTTCACCCCTTAATTGATTCTTTGAATCCCTTGAATTAATTTCTGAACATCCTGTCTTCCTTTTATTTTTGTGACTTCTCACAACTCTTTTACTATATAAACAAATCTTTTCTCTCATTCATGAAACACTTTTTAATTCCTTTTATCTCTTATACTAAAAAATATTTTTTTTTCTTCTTGCTTTGGTTTGACACACATAATTACTTGAGTTCTCGTTCTGTTTTAGCGGTGGAAGTTTGGGGTCTCGATCTCTTCTTTTTTTATTGTTGCGTGTTGATTCAAAAATTTTATTTCTTCTTTTTACTAGTCCTGTTAACCGGCGAGTCCATATCGATGAAATTTTTAATTTTATGTGGTAGTTTTCTTGTAACTTAGAGAACCTGCTCGCATAATTAAGTGCCGACATGATGTATTATCCCCTTCATGATGTGTCTATCTCATTGTGGTTGTTGCATATTTTAGTGCATTTGGATCCTATTTTTTGTGCCTAACAAGTTTTGTTAGAAGTTAAATGCTTGGGATTTGAAGAGTTGCTCGGAAGTTTAAAGAGGAGTTGCCTAGCTCGCTTCATCTTTTTTAGTTTATATTTTCGTTTTCTATTTATTTTTTTATTTATAATATTTATTGTATAAATACTATCATGTAATAAAATTACGGGGACTGCTTATTGGTTGGGGGGGGGGGGGGGGGGGTTATGTAACTTAGATATTTTAATAATGCATTGATTTGTCACCTAGACACCTAGACAACTTGTTCTAGGATTATAAATTAAAATGTCAACGTGTCCTAGAAATCATGTTTAGGATTTTTAATTAACTTTCGTTATATTTAACTAAATTTCAATAAATCGACTTAATTTGCATTTTTCAGCATGTTTTAACAAGTTTTTCCGCATGTTATAACTGGTTTCCAACATTTAATTTTAATTTTCAACCCATATAATTTACTTTCCAGTATTTCTAAATTAATTTTCAGGCTTTAAATAATTTTCTACACTTTTTAAAACAATTTTCTACCTATTGAAATAATTTTCTGCCCTTATGCACCTTTGGTAAATTTTTCCACCCTTGAAAATTTTCTATGATATCCTGCATATTTAATAAATTTTTATGCATTTTAAAAATGATTTTGTGCGTATTTTAATAAACTTTTCTTCACTTTTTTTATACTTTTCTGCACTTTGAATAATTTCTGCACACTTTTATTAATTCTCTGCACACTTTTCTTAATTTTCTGCACTCTATTTAATAATTTTTGCACACTTTTTAAAATTTTGGCACTTTTAAATAATTTTTTGCACATTTTGAATAATTTTCCGCACACTTTAAAGTAATTTTCAACATATGTAATTTAATTTCTAACACTTTAATCTAATTTTCAGGATCAATTAATATTCTTCGCCTAGATATCCTAGCTACAGGACTTGTTTAATCGATTTCAAACATATTAATCAAGTGTGTATCATCTGGATATCATGCCTATAAGTTTAAGTAATATAAAAAAGGAATAAATATTTTTAAGCATGTTAATCACTTAATCAACTCTAATTAACCAAGAGGCTTTCAAGAAACCGCTATGTGCTGTTTGTCAAGTCCTTTTTGTTTTATTTGAGGCGAACTCTGGGCCTAATTAGGCAACCTAATCTTTTCTTTGTCTAGATTCGAATTCAAAATAGTAAATTTAATGCCTCTTGGACATTAAATTAGGGCGAGTAAGCATTTTAGGGAACTCTAGTTTTATTATTTTCTTTAGAACACCTTTAAACTTCATAACTAAACTAGGTGGGGTGGGTAGATAGTCAAAAATGATGGAAGTTGACCCGAGTAGAATCCGACAATGTGAAATGTAACATTATCACTCAATAAGTCGGACGCTAATCCGAAAAGGATAAAGCTAACCCTTTGTCCATATCTTCTAAATTGGCTTTTCTTTTCTTTATCGTAAGTGTTTTAACTTCTTGGGATAGTTTAAGTTTGTTATTCTTTAAGTAATTTTTTCGTTATATCATCGTGTCCTTTTTATCTTCTCGCTTATTTGATTCACATTTTTATTACTTTATCACTTAGATAATTACTAATTAGATAATCATTGAGTTTCATGTGTAATTTATTTATTATTTTTAAACACTTGTTAATAAAAATAATTGACTTCTCTTTATCACATAGAATTTCTCACGTAGCATGTGAATTCGATCGGGATCCATAGTTGTGGGACCTCGAAAGGTGCCTAACACCTTCCTTTCGAGGTAATTTGAACCCTTACCTGAATTACTAGTGAAATAGACTAAATAATAAAATAAATTTGTAACAGAATGGTGCCATAACACACCTTAATTCATTAGGTGAGGACTCTTCTCTTTTAAACCATTTATAAAGAGTTGTCACGTCGAATTTTACTTTCACGAGAAAAATGGCCTGCGGTAGCATGTCGAATCTACTGGGGATACTTAGGACTCGTTTGGCCATAACTATTTTAAACTTTTTTTTTGAAAAATTATTTACTTCAGTGAAAATTGGGGTGTTTGGCCATGAGAATTCTAAATTCAATTTCAAATTATTTTTGAAAAAATAAAAACAAGTTTTACTTGTTTTCCAACTTCAATTTCAGCTTTATTTATTGTTACAAATGACTCTATTTTTTATTTTTATAAAAAAACCCTATTAACTTAAGCTAACCACCAGAGTTAAGTGCCTAACTACCACATGCAAAACACATACTCTAAATTATTCATTGATAAAATACAAAAAAAAATGTACTAGATTAAAATGAATAAGTAGGATACATGCTTAGTAAGTGCACTCCAAACTTCATGAATAGTTTGTCTTGTTGTTCATGAAGAACTCACCGACACTATGAATAAAAGTTGAATATTTTCAAAATTATTATCTCCCCCACATTTATCTTGTAGGTAAATTAGTTAAATTGATTGATTTTGATAGTTTTTAAAAATTAAGGGTATAAAATTATATTTGAGAAACGTCTTTCCAAAAGTCTGAAAAAAAATTCAAAATGACATGGGCAAACACAACTCGAACTTCAACTTCAACTGCAATTCCAAATCCAACTCTAATTTTTTTTTTAGTTTTTATGGACAAATGCCTAAGATTCTAACCATTACGAATTTATGTGTTATGTGGAATTTCATTCTTTTTATTGAGTACGTTTTATTTTGTTTATCTATTTTTTTTTTCTAATTGCATTATTGTTTTCCCTTTATTTGTTTTGATATTTTGATTGGTCGTTATTACATGTTAATTCCTTTTTTCTTTTTTCTTTTTTTTTTAAATAGTTGTCTGGAATTTTGATTTTCTTTTCTTGGTTTCCCAAGGTATCTCCACAGCCGGCAACCGTGAGACTAATCCTCCGTTCCTCTGTCAGCGCATTAAGCGATAGGGAACTGACCATAGAGTTTGTTCCATTCGTCAGAGGCGGGGATAGAACCCCCGACCTCTTGCTTAAGGGACATGGCGCTGAACCACCATGCCAACTCTAGTGGTTTGTTTGGCATTTTGAGTTGTCATTACTACATGTGAATCCTTTTTTACTTTTCCCTTTATTTGTTTCTTTACAAAGTTGTTTTGCATTTTTGAGTTGTCATTACTACATATTAATCCCTTTTTTCCTTTCCCCTTTACTTTTACTTCTTCAAATAGTTGTTTGGCATTATGCGTTGTCATTACTACATGTTAATCCTCTTTTTTTTTCTTTATTTGTTTTTCTAAAGAGTTCTATCTTTCATTTCCATCCATTTTCTTTTCCCCCTTTTGCTTGTCTACTTATTTTCCAACATCTCTTTAATTGCACATAATTATTTTCTTTATATTGTTCAATATGTTACTGCTTTTCATTATGTGTCACCGCTTTCTAAAATTAGCATTACGCTCATATCTTCCTCCACTTAAAATCTCTTTTTATTTTTTTTAAAGAATGGTTGTGTGGTTGCACAAATGTTTCTTTTTTTAAAACACTCCATGAGAAATGTCTCATGAATCGATCGATTTGCGGTGCATCGATAGTCACGAGCTTTTCCACTCTCAAGTTATCTTTCTAACAGAACCATGTAAACAAACCACTCTTATTCCTAGATCCTAACTACTTATTTCTTTACTAAGAGATATGCATCCTAAAGCCTAGAATATCTTGTTAATAAAATCTTGCCCTAAGTTCTAAGGGATTTCATAATCTAAAAAATAATTCCTTCATGATTTATGTGCATTTTTTGAGATAAATATGTCTGAATGTTGTCATTTGCTCTTTGGGGGTAGGGTTGGCTAACATTTTGCACTTCAGGGACAATGTCACCCTACTTTATATCCAAGATTCAGTATGATTTAGTGCATGTTGAAGCAAATGAGAACTTGGTCACTAGACTTGGGTTTAGGAGGTCAAATTGTGTTAAGGAAGGCATTAGGGAGCTTTCCATATCTTATGCAAGTCACTCCATGCAGGAAGCTTATTGAGGGGGCTATGCATTTTGGGATGAAAAACTTTCGGTATTCAGGTTTGCTGATGTTGAAATGACCCCACTTCTTGAGGAAATTGGACGATATGTTGAAGATATGATTCACTGCTGAAAAAAAGTTAGCAAAAGGCTTAGGTCATCATCCTAAAAAGTGTCACTTTAGAAGGTTCGAGACAAATTAGGGATTCAAGGTAGTATGATGGTGTCATATGTTATGAAATCCAAGAAGCTATTTTGTTGATAGGTTTGTACATGATCATGGCCAGCAAGCGTATGAAGCAGAGAGTCCCAATCCTAAGTCATGAGAAAGTAAGGGTTTTTTTTGCATTATTGTCTACTTTCTTGGAATGGTGGCCTTTCCAAATGGAGTGGAAGAAGTCATACATACTTGTTTGATTATAGTGTCTGATGATTTTTGTAATGAAATTGCCAACGGTCCTTACACGATTGTACCCATGATCTTATCTGAAATCGATCGAGCTCTTGGTTGTTGTAAGAATAGGGCCAAAAAATTTGAAGGATGTAATTTGCTACTGCAGTTACAGTTGATCGATCACGTCCAAAAGGTTCATGGTTTGCAAAGAATGTGCACACTAACTGGGGCTGACAGTATTGCCGCCCATTAGTTTTGAGTTACCATAGGGATCCTAGGAATCAAGCGACCAAATGAGGTAGAAAAGTGGGGACAAATGTTGAGTGCCTGACTGAAGATCCGTTCAATGGATGTTTGATTGGTTTCCTAGTACATACTTTGTGTTATATAATTAACACCAAGTCTACTTAATTTTGATGGAACTTCATGGACTTCAACTATATGCTCCTGAGGGGGTGATAAGACAAGCAGAAAGGAAATAAATAATACCAAGGGTAACTGACATGGATGAATATCAAGTAGATTATCAAGAAATACAATTCCACATGCTATTGATATTGCCAAGACATGGGGAAAGAAGAATTTTCTAGACAAGAAGAGTATTGAACCAACAAGTATAAAATGGGTTATATAGTAGGCTATATTGAATGGTTGCACGTGACTTGAAGAACAATGTGACTTCTAATGTTAAAAGAAGCAAACATGTTAATGACAAAGAAGCTGAAGCACTAGTCCTGTACCACGAGTTTAAGTAAAGGGCTTTGGAATTTGACACACGCCATCGCCAATTACATAATGATAATGTGAATGAGATAACAAAAAATTGGTAAAGAGTTAGAATTTTGGAGGCAATATGCTTTGACTATAGAAGAAAAAGTGCAAGAGTTCTGTGGGGAGTTTTACCAACAAAGTAGAGAGTATTTTAGCATGGGAATTCTGGGAGGAACACAGGTGTTACTGTATCTCTTGACTGGCCTCCATTGCTTTGACAAAGCTTTAGTGGCTTACAAGAAAGAAGACAAAGAAGAAGACATTTTTAGAATTTAGTTTTTTTTTTATATATTTCCTTGTATTTCCAATTTTTGAGACAATTTAGTTTAATGAATCTTTAATCATTTGGGGTTTATTTTTATGAGCAAATAACATTATTTTATGGCATATTTATCTCTCAAACAATGATAGACCTACTTCTGGCTCAAAAGAGGTTCCCAAAATAGAAAATGATGCCTTCTTTATTGCTCCCCTTATGTCACTAATGTACTAATTTTTAATATTGTTATTTTTCCCTTTCCCAAAGGTTGATTTATTCATTCTGGCTTATCATATGGTTGAAAGAGGCTCCTCCTCCTCTGTCACGATCCAATTTCTCAGGTCATGATAGCGCCTATCATAACCCACCAGTAGGCAAGCAAACCCGTAATCCGAAACAGCTAGTAATGAACAACTCAATCAATATAAGGAAAAGAATGCGGGATATATAAAGATCAATACATAATAGAATCCCAAAACCTGGTGGTATCAGTACAAGAGCTTCTAATATCACAAGAGTACAAAAGTGAAACAACAACAAAATTACATTGATATAACTTATCTATGAATAATATATAGAGATTAGCGTAATACAAAAGAGAGAGATAAGTAATACTCCAAACATAAGGAGCTCACTCTATGTCTCTGAACTATGGCTACTCCACACGAGGCATACATCAATGGAGATAACCGGTACTATACTTTGTAGGCTAAAATGTATAGTATGAGTACCAAACAAATGGTACTCAGTAAGCAACTGCCAACTGAACTCCAAAGATAAAGTAGATATATACAACATAAAGAGAATGGAAACTACACCCAAGAGTCAAGAGCTTATATAACAAGTCAATGAGAATAATAAGGGACAACTATCCTTTTCAAGTCCAAAAGTCTAACATAACAAGACTAAGGAAGTGTCAAGGTGAACTATCTTATTCCACCTACATTTAACATACGTCAATACTATACCATGTATCCTAGGCAATTATACGAATGAAAAGCAAAATAAAGATAAATAGCAATATACAAGGTCAAGAAACGAATATACAATATGAACAAACGAAGGAAGGGATATACAGTTGTGCCATAACTTAATATAACTATATATATATACATAAACATAAGGTCATCTCGAGCATGACCTAAATCATCATGTCATCATTATAAGACCTCATTATAATACCATTAGGATCTAAGGCTATCATGCTCAGGATTATAATCCACATGGCTAGACATGATATAATCGTGCATAACAATGAATTCATATGATAAAAGAAGATGAAAACATACCTTAAATCTAGATACCAAATCAACGACTAATATATTATAAGCTATCCATAATAATGATCTTAATAATATCAATAACAACGCGAATAACCGCCTACCCTAGAAAACTATATATCTAATCGAGCCTATGAGTACCTCCATCGCCCCAAACTCAGAAGGTTCAATCAACATACAATAACACAAGGCATGTTCTTCACATATTTTTAGGCAATCGTCCCACAACTGCTGATAGACATAGGTGCATACTGATGATGGGTGATGCGTATATATGAATGAATGCAAGATACACAATCAATATCATAACTTACCATAACTGTCATCATCATGATGCTATTCACATATTTTTAGGCAACCGTCCCATAACTGCTGATAGACATAGGTGCATACTGATGATGGGTGATGCGTATATATGAATGAATTCAAGATACACAATCAATATCACAACTTACCATAATTGTCATCATCATGACCATCATCATCATCATCAACCTCCAGCCTTGCCAGGTAGCAATATATTATCACAGTATCCTTTGATATGGCTGGGATCAATATTATTACAATAGTATCCTATGGCCTTATCGGGTATCAATATATTATCCGTGTATTCTCTGGCCTTGCCGGATATCAATATCATCATAATAGTATCCTCTGGCCTTGCCGGGTATCAATATATCATCACAGTATCCTTCGGCCTTACCGGGTATCAATAAATCATCATAGCAGCATCATAGAATAACATACACTAATATACTCATGAGCATAATCATATCACCACAAAGCATCTATCTAGACAATACATCCCAACTACTCGTTATTAGTTAGCCAACTCTATTTATAAGGAAACCTCTAGTAATCTATTCATCACATGACCTCTAGTTCTTTGTCTAAACATTATCCTTATTCAAGGGATAACAACTAACCATTATTTATCAGATAGCCAACATCTAACATCTAGCCAAAGTTTATCACTAGACTATAATCGTCATTTATCCACTATTCCATATTATCACCTAATCATCATATAACTGTTAACCATTATTAGACAATATATAACCACTTATCATATAACCATATTTTATTTACTGACATCATTCATTTACTAGCCATCGTAAACCAACTAATCCTCATTTAGCTACTCATTAATCAACCATTTAGCAACTATTTATCATTGTTAAATAGTCACCTCTTATTGCCAACATCATTTATTATCTAGCCTTGTTAATAAACAACTCCTCATTAAATAAGTAATCGACATTATAAACTTAGGAATCAATACCACTAATCTTCTCCTATGCTAAAGCCAATATCATCATTAGCCATATATCAACCATCTCTAAATACCATAATTTAACGAATCAATATTCATTAACTGATAGATCTGATTACTAGCCACCAAGTGCTTTGTCTCCTAATAAAAAATTACCTACTACATAACTGAACCCTTAATTTAGTAGAACAATCATAAGATCATATTCCATCTAGAATCACATAAGTTACCAATTCGATAATCATGAATGTACCAAATCTATACATGCTATCACCAGTATCTAATAAAATAAGTCGTAAGCAACATACACATCTTTCTCCACCCTATACCAGACAGATATGTATATCAAACATGTATATGAATCCATAACCGTAATCGTATCCCTTTAAAATAATAAAAACCTTTTGTATATCCAATCAATATCATAACATGGACCTTGGGCCAATAATATATCGAGAATAACCACGACATCATAATCAAAGACCATAGGCCCATATACGTATCCAAAACTCATATCAATAATCATATTTATTAACCCTAGCATATCCCTATTTATCTCACATATATGAGGAATCTTGCATATAAGAGGCATAATATCAATAAACATGTATTCATCTACAAGATATCTCATATCAATAGGTCATGCATCATGACTATGGGGAATATCACCTTTTTAGGGCAATCCAAAAATCAAAACCAAGAGGGAGATAGTACCTCTATAGGAACGACAATCATATCTAAGAGGGAATAGAATCTCTATAGGCTAATATCATATCTAAGAGGAAATCACATCTCCATAGGCCAAACATCAAGTCTAAGAGGAAGTAGCATCTCTATAGGCCCATCATCAAGTCTAAGGGGAAATAGCATCTCTATTAGATCATCATCAAGTCTAAGAGGAAATAGCATCTCTATAGGCCACATAACGTATCTAAGAGGGATATCATCTCAAAATGCCCAATATCACTTCCACAAGGAGTATCATAGCCATATCTCAAAGCCTACAATCCTTGGAACATCGATACAAGCTAAAAAGTCATGAAGTAACCTTATACTAAGGTTTACTAGCCCTATCTATGTCTATCATCCGCAACTAAGTCCACAAGACTAATACAAGTCTAGGCCTAAGTGGGCTAGACAATCCTACTTCAAAAACTCAATTTCCATAATTAGGCACACCATTCCCCAAACTACGCTAAAGTATCTAGTTCCACTTCTAGATATCATATAAGCCACATTCAAGCTTAAGATAGGAGCATTAACTAGAAACAAGGGTACTCAAGTTTACTCTACCCAAGTTATGGTTTCAAGACTACCACACTAGTTCAACAGGGTCAAATCCACAAATCATTCTTCAAATACTAAAACCACAACCTAAACATAGCATTACATCATAACCACGCTACAACTAATCTAAACTAGAGAGAGATGGCACTAGGATTCAAAATGTTTATAAACATTTATTACGGGTCCAAAACCCTCATCTAATCCCCAAAGAATCAACAATCAAGGCTAACTTATTCTATGCATGATCAAGAATAACATCCATATTAACACACAATGTATATAACACGTCATCTGTGAAGCGGAGTAGATAGAGGCCTACCTCGAAGCCAAACCGCAAAATATCACATCATGCACTATACACTCGTCTTCACTCCACAATCCTAAAAATTCTATCAAACTATTAAAAACATAATCTACTCATCAATACGAGTCTAACAATACCCATATTGCACTATTGTGCTTCAGGTCCAAAAACGACACCAACCCAAGTGGGTCCCACGCATGGAAATCATATTTTCGAGGTCAACACAATGCTCATACATCACCAAGAAATCATAACCCTTAATTAATGGATACAAACAAACCAAATTTGGGGATAAATCAATCTCTAAGCTAAATTGGTATTTTGGGTCAAGAGCTAAGAAATTCACCAATAAAGTAATGAAATCTTACCTTAATTCGGGTGATAATCACGATACAAGATGTTTACCAAGCTCCCTAGACACCCACAAAAATCAATTTTGAGTCGTCATATCCATTTAAGATTTTAGGCTGTCAAAGATGAAGGGAAAATATCCAAATTCGCGACTTTGGCATCTATTTATAGACCCCTTCAGCGAAGAGATGCGGTATCCCCGTGACAGCAAAGTCAAGAACTTAGTTTTGACCCTCGAAACTCAATCAAAACCCAAATAACATCATCCAATAGTGAAATTTAAGTGTAAACCATATTTAAAATCCATTGAAATCATCAAAACATTCATACAAGATCGTTTTAAAAAAAAGTAGGCCCGCACATATAGTTTTATTTTTCATAAAATGCGCTCAATAGCCCAAATAAATTCGAAATCTTTGGGACTTGAGCCAAGGGTCCCTCTAGCCTAAAATTGATTTTTCAAACGTGATGGAGAAGTTGGATTTTCAATCTAAGGCCGTTTCGTCCAAATGTGGGTCCGACACCCATATTTTAATTTTTCGACCAGTAGGTCAAAATGAGCTAGGGTGCGTTGAAACCCAAACCAAAGGTCTACCTAGACTAAAATAAATATTTAGATCTATTGGCATAGGTTAAATTTGCATTAAAGATCGTTTCACTGAAGTTTTTGCCCGATAGCTCTTTGGAACCAACGAAGAGTTCAAAATAGGGAATTGAATCTAAAAATCAAATGAACTTCCTGGTAATCGAACCATCGGTCCCAGCAAGTCATAATGAATATAGGCAGCTATGGAGAATCCCTAATTGCGAAGATATGCGAAAACATGAAAAATGATCGGAAGGGTCATTACATCCATTACTAAAACGACTTTTGTTCCCGAAAGTCAACGAATAGAAAGAATCTTAAAAGCTCGAAAGGATGAGGTACTGGGTCTGTGTTCTCCAAACATGAATTCCCAAGTATCCTTTATGAGGAGAGAACACTTACACGGAATTTCTCCACAAGTATCCTTTTTACAACCAGCACCCTCACTTTATTTCCCAAACAACTAAAACTCAACTTTAACTGCTAACTTGCCTCCAACCAAACTGAAAAGACTAATGCATGGAAATCTAGTCCACAATATACCCACACAAATCAACAATGGATCATCTAAGCAAAACTGACCCAAGTCATGAGTCATACCACTGACTACCAAATCCAAATATAATCTTCTTCTATCGATCCATTCCTACTATCCACTCTGAACCGAGAAGAAAATTACTCGAGTCTCGCCCGCTTAATCTCATCAGTGAGAACTCAAAGAACTGAAGCTGATCCACTAAAAATCCATATAAGAAATATGAGAATAAGCTCATAAGGTGCTATCTGGGCATACAAATGGAGATAATCAATGATTGCAATCTATGCCAATGCTACAACCAGTCTAAATGAAAATCAAATTAAAATCCTGAAGTCTAATGTATAACTACTCATCACTGAATATTTTCCTCCAAGATGTCCTATCAATCGAGAATAAAGCCATACTGAATCCATCTCAAGTGCATCACTCCCATTGTATATGTCGTCCAAATTTTCCAAAGAATACTGGAGACTCGAGGTCAAAGCTAAAAAAACTAATACCAGTTCCATGCTCGATCATTTGAACACTTATCTAGTATAATCCATCCAAAGTCGAGAAGACCCAATAGGAAACCACAAAGTAGGCTCAACCAACTAATAAATAAAATCTGAACTGAGACAAGCCCAAAATAAAAGATGCACACAAGATCTACAACACCAAGGAAAAATCTCAACACCGAGGTTGAGTCGGTCGATTTCAACTACCCAAACAAAACCTAAGGATGGGTAGCTATTCATACACCAAGTATATCATAACTTCCAAATCACCATTCCAAAGTGTTAAGTCAAAACTGAACCGATAAGCCTATATCATTACTAACTATTCAAATCAACTTTAGTATCCAAATCTGGTATATCCAAGATAAATCATACCAACACACAGTACAGAAATTATGTAAAAGGGTAAATTATCCTCTAAAAAGGAAAATAACCCACTCCATATCTACTGGAGGTCATGATCAATCCAAATAATACTCAAAAACTTCCCAAGACTGAAAACCACACCACGGGTGGCAAAAAGCTCTAGCAAATCAAAAAGTACAACTTCAGCCAAAAACTAACCAATCAATACTCTGTCTGGACAAGAATAGCCTTAGGTACATGTCACCTAGGACTCCTCTAGGCCTTGTTAGGTCAAACAAACTATGGAATGGGGATTTTCTCAATCCACCTAAGAATCACATCATCAAAGAAAAAATATACCAATCTTGAAAGCAATGTCAATGTCAAGACCTCTACCAGAAAAACAACAACTCAAGGAATTTCCAATTTTCCAACTTAAGAAGAGATCACTAGAAAGGCCACCCACCTCTAACTTTCCAACTCCACTTAAGACAAAACCTATCACAACAAGAAGAGAGTATCTAATCCCCACACTAATAATAAGGGCAAACCATCACAATGGACGAATCCAACAAATCTAAGAGATGAATCCACAACACCTCAATATCAATGTCAAAACCACTATCCGATGATGAAATAGTAACAGCCTAAGAACGAACCTCAAACTGGTCAATCTCATGAATGAGTTATATCGAAAGGGATAGCCAAAACAAAAAGTCTTCGCTACCTAGTAAGCAAGTTTAAGAATCTCGAACTGAATAATAAGCAATATAGCTAAATTACCAACTCTAGAGTCACAACAGAGCCAAAAAAGGTGAACTTGCCTTTTGATATCACAATACATCCCTGAATCAATCTAACAAAGCTAACTAAGAGGGAAACATTAACCTCGCCGCGTTATGGGAAAAATATCAAATCGGGCTGTGTCTACTCAAGCCATCGAATAAGATCACAAAATAAAATTCTAACTAGATACCACTAGTCTAAATAGCTTCCCAGTGAGTATAAATTGCATCAAGCAATAATATCAAATAATAAAAATAACCTCAAGAAGTAATAATAATAACAACAATCATATCCACATCAATATAATAAATGGGAGGTACCCAAATAAACATCAATATCATGTACCACTTAAAGGGCCACAGTAGGGCTAATGTACCATAATAAATGAGACTCGAACCCAAACCATACCCATAGGGGAGTAACATCAGTATAGACCACGGAGTAGTAACATAATCATGAATTTTATAACAAGGCACAAAATAATCAATATCAATTCATCAAGTCATATAATCACTAATAGGTATGAAGACCCCAATACACATAATAAGAGATAAACACGGGAAATAAAAGCATATCAATCATGGAGACATCAATAATTATATGCCCGTCGAGCATAAGGAATAAATTTGAGCAGGTCCAACTCAAATAGACTAGTTAAATTATCAACCAAGGCACCACACACACTATCTCTAACTGAATATGCCACAATATCATGAGGCTGATCTGAATGAGTTAAATAACTAAAAATTCAATATTGGAGAAACTTTCTAGATCAGTAGTTGACCTCTTTATAGTCGTAGAAATTCCTAAAGCATCAACATGGTGGGGACACAAACTTTGCTCAAAAGGATGGATAACTAATGCTGAGAAAAATATCTAGAATTATATCCATCCTTCCTCAATCATAGCCTGTCTCAAGGACTCTATGATGGTAGGGAATACATGCTAACTGTGTCTAATCAACTATCTTATAGTTTGAAATACTAACTATATAGAACTGATGGGCTACAAATAAAGCTAAACTCTATCGGAAGGATCCTCACTCCCGAATACAATAATAATAGCACTATACTGATGGCTAGAATCTTGCCGCCACCTTTATAAGCCTCAATATCAGTGCTCTCTTTGGTTCTCTCATAATTGACAACCTGAGGAAAGGAAGACTTAGCTGCTATCAAGTGCTCTAACACCAAATAGAGTTGCAATGCTAAACCTCTAATGATTCCATGTACCATGCCTATCTTAGAAGGATATAACATAGGAATAAGTCTGGCCCCGCTCGAGAAATCCAATCTCATATTCAAAAATTGATTAAGAACCCTAATGAACACCAATTGATCCAACTCTGGTCTAAGAATTGGTTGATTAATCGAGTGCCATTCATGCCTGTGAGGGATCGACAAGATGACTCAGATTCCCAATGCTGAACCTTAAAGGCTGAAGTAGCCACAAGCTCAACTGAAGCCTAAGATGGACCAAATTATTTTTGGCTGCCATTGAAGATCTTCGATACCCATCTCTAACTCTGTAATTTGATGCTGCACTGAAAGTCTAGAAATATGTTTTAAAGTGTTGTACGCATCTGTCGCCAGTGTCGTATCATCCTTTGGGAATAGAACAGAGTTAAAGTATGTGTTTGAGGTTCATAAAAAATACATACACACGATAAAGAGTCAAGAAGTGAATTTCCTAAAATATCCAGGTAGCCTCTCGAAGATAGGTTAAAAACGTCTCTGCACCGACCACAGAACTCTACTAATACTTAACTTTTGTAGTAACACACTGATGGAACCTAGGCTCTGATACCAATTTGTTTGGACCCAATTTCTCAAGTCATATTGGGTCATACCATAACCAACCAGTATGCAAGCCAACCCGTAGTCCAAAACTGCTAGTAATGGACTACTCAATCAATATAAGAAAAAATGCAGAATATATAAAGGTCAATACATAATAAAATCTCAAAACCTGGTGGTATTAGTACAAGAGCTTGTAATATCACAATAGTATAAAAGTGAAAAAATAATGGAATTACACTGATGCAACTTATCTCTGAAAATAATATAGAGATTAGCCTAATACAAAAGAGAGCAATAAGTAATACTCCAAATGTCAGGTGTTCACCCTAAGTCTCTGAACTATGGCTGTTCCGCATGAAGCACACATCAATGGCGATAACTCCACTATGATCTGTATAGAAGTATAGTATGAGTACCAAACGAATGATACTCAGTGGGCAACTGACAACTAAGCTCCAAAGATTAAACATATATATACAGTATATAGATAGAATAAAAACTACACCCAAGAGTCCAGAACTTATATAACAAGTCAATGACAATAACAAGGGACAACTATATTTTCAAGTCTAAGAGTTTAACATAACAAGACTAAGGAAGTGTCAAGGTGAACTATCCAATTCTAGGAACATTCAGCATACGTCAATACTATATCCCAGTCAGTTATATGAATAAGACCAAAAGATATATAGAAATATAAAAGGCCAAGAAACAAATATACAATATGAAGAGACAAAGAAAATGATATATGGTAGTGCTATAAATTCATATAGCTATATATATACATATAAACATGAGGTCATCTCGAGCTTAACCTAGATCATCATATCCTCATTGGAAGACCTCATTATAAAACCATCAGGATCTATGGCTATCATGCACAGGGTTATAATCCACATGGCTGGACATGATATAATCGTGCATAACAATGAAATAATAAGATAAAAGGGAATGAAATTATACCTCAAATCTCGATACCAAATCAATAGCCAATCTGTCATAAGCTAGTCATAATAATGATCATAACAGTATCAATAACAACGTGAATAATCGGCTACTCTGGACAACCATATACCTAATCGAGCCTATGCGTACCCCTCTCACCGCAAATTCAGAAGGTTCAATCAACATACAACAATATAAGACATATTCTTTACCCATGCTTATGCAATTATCCCATAATAGTTTAAATACATAGGTGTATACTGGTGATAGGTAATGCGTACATAGGAATGAATACAAGATACACAATCAATATCACAACTCACCATAACTGTCATCATTGAAATCAACCTCCGGCCTTGCCGGGTATTAATAAATCATCACAGTATTCTCTGTCCTGGCCGGGTATCAATATCATCACAATAGTATCCTCCGGCCTTGCTGGGTATCAATATATCATCATAGTATCCTTCGGCCTTGCTAGGTATCAATATTATCACAATAGTATCCTTCGGCCTTGCCGAGTATCAATATATCATCTCAGTATCCTTCAGCTTTGTCGGGTATCCATATATCACCACAGTAGCATCATGTAATAACATAGACTAATATACTCATGACCATAATCATATCACCACAAAGCATCTATCTAGACAATACTTCCTAACTACTCATTATTAGTAAACCAACACCACTTATAAGGAAACCTCTAGTTATCTATTCAATACACAACCTCTAGTTCTTTGTCTAAACATTATCCATATTAAAGGGATAACAACGAACCATTATTTATCTGATAGCCAACATCTAACATCTAGCCAAAGTTCATCACTAGACTGTAATCACCATTTATCTACTATGCCATATTATCAACTAATCATTATATAACCATTAACCATTATTAGAAAACACATAACCACTTATTATCTAACCATCTTTTATTTACTAACATCATTCATTAGCTAACCATCATTATCCGACTAATCCTCATTTAACTACTCATTATTCAACCCTTTAGCAACTATTTATCGTTATTAACTAGTCAACTCTTATTACCAACATCACTTATTATCTAACCTCGTTATTATATAACTTCTTATTTAACAAGTAATTGACATTATAAACTTTGGCATCAATACCACTAATCTTCGCCTATGCTAAACCCAAAATCATCATTAGCCACATATCAACCATCTCTAACTACCATATTTCAGCAAAGTAATATTCATTAACTAATACATCTAATTACTAGCCACCAAGTGTTATATTCTCCTAATAGACAATTAAATACTACATAGCTTAACCCTTAATTTAGCAGAACGATCATAAAATCATATTCCATCTAGAATCTCATAAGTTACCAATACAATAATCATGAATGTACCAAATCTATGCATGTCATCACTAGTATCTAATCAAATAAGTTGTAAGCAACATACCACATCTCCTTCCATCCCATACTGGAGAGATGTGTATATCAAACTTGAATATGAATTCATAACTGTAATCGTATCCCTTTACAATTATAAACACCTTTTGGATATCCAATCAATATCATAACTCAAACCTTATCCAAATAATATATCCGGAATAACCATAACATCATAATCACAAATGCCCATATATGTATCCAAAACTCATATCAATAATCATATTTATAAATCATGGCATATCCCTAATCATCTCACATATAGAAGGCATCTCACATATTGGAGGCATAATATCAATAAATATGTATTCATCTACAAGATATCTCATATCAATAGGTCATAGATCATGACTATAAAGAATATCACATCTCTAGGGTAATTGTCATGTCTAAGAGGAATATTATCTCTATAGGCCCAACAATCATAACCAAGAGGGAAATAACACCTCTATAGGAACGACAATCATATCTAAGAAGGAATAACATCTCTATAGGCCAATATTATATCTAAGAGAAAATCATATCTCTATAGGCCAAACATCAAGTCTAAGAGGAAATAGCATCTCTATAGGCCCACCATCAAGTCTAAGAGGAAATAATATCTCTATAGGCTCATCATCAAGTGTTAGAGAAAATAGCATCTCTATAGGCCACATAACATATCTAAGGGGGATATCATCTCTAAATACCCAATATCTCTTCCATAAGGAGTATCATACCCATATATCAAAGCCCACAATCTAGGGAAATCGATAAAATCTACAAAGTCGCGAATAACCTCATACTGAGGTTTACTACCCCCATCTATGTTTATAATCCGTAACTAAGTCCACAAGACGATCACATGTCTAGGCCTAAGTGGGCCAAATGATCCCACTTCCAAACCTCAATTTCCATAATTAGGAAAACCGTTCCCCAAACTTGGCTAGGTATCTAGTTCCACTTCTAGATGTCACATAAACCACATTCAAGCTTAAGATGGGAGCTTCTACTAGAAATAAGGGTACTCAATTCTACTCTTCCCAAGTTACAGTTTCAAGACTACCGCACTAGTCTAATAGGGTCAAATCCATAATTCATGATTCAAATGCTAAAACCACAACCCAAACATAACATTACAACATTACCAGGCTATAACTAATCTAAACTAGAGAAAGAAGGCACTAGGATTTAAAAGGCTTAAAAAACATATCATCTTACGGGTCTAAAACCCTCATCTAATCGCCAAAGCATCAATATTCAAGGAAAATTTATTCTATACATAATCAAGCCTAACAACCATATTCACACAGAATACATATCAGGCGTTATCTATGAAGAGTAGTAGACAGAGACCTTCCTCGAAGTCGAACCACAAAATATCACATCATGCACCATATGCTCTTCTTCACTTTACAATCCCAAAAATTCTATCACACTACCAAAAATATAATTTATTCATCAATACGAGTCTAATGATACCATATTGCACTATTATTCTTTTGGTCTAAAAACGACATCAAAAACACAAGTGGATCCCACATATGGAAATTGTATTTTCGAGGTTAACCCAATGCTCATGCATCACCAATGAATCATAACCATCAATTAATGGTGTAAACAAACCAAATTTTGGACAAAATCAATCCCTAAGATAAATTAGGATTTTGGTTCAAGAACTAAGAAATTCACCGATAAAGTAATGAAATCTTACCTTTTTCTGGATGATAATCATGATAAAAGATATTTACCAAGATCCCCAGACACCCAGAAGACTCAATTTTGAGTTATCATACCTATTTAGGGTTTTGGGATCTCAAAGATGAAGGAAAAATATGCCTAATAACATGACCCCTTCGACGAAGAGATACGGTATTCCCATGACACCATAGTCAAAAACTTATTTATGACCCTCGAAACTCTTTTGAAACCCAAATAACATGATCAAATAGTAAAATTGGTAGGTAAACCACATTTCAAATCCATTGCAATCATCAAAACATTCATCCAAGATCGTTTCAAAAAAAAAGTCAGGCCCACACCTATAGTATTGTTTTTCAGCAAATCCATTCTATAGCCCAAAATAAGTTTCGAAGCTTTTGGACCTTAACCAAGGGTCCCTCTAGGACGTGATGGAGAAGTTAGATTTTCAATCTCAGGTCATTTCAACCAAATATAGGTCCAACACCCATATTTTAATTTATCGACCAATAGGTTGAAATGAGCTAGGGTGCATTGAAACTCTAACCAAAGGTCTACCTAGACTAAGATTGATATTTTGAATCTGCTGTCACAGTCAAAATTTGCATCCGAGGTCATTTCACTATAGTTTTTGCCCAATTGCCATTTGGAACCAACAATGACTTTAAAATAGGTAATTGGTTCTCAAAATTAAATAAACTGCCCGATAATCAAATCGTCAGTCCTAGCAAGTCATAAATGACTTGGGGAAGCTATGGAGAAGCCCTAATTGTAAAGATAAGTGGAAATATGAAAAATGACCAGAAGGGTCATTATATCTTCTTCTTGCAAATATATGTCATAAAGGTAAAGAAAAAATTGGAGATCATCACAATGCTATAATAAAGATGGTGCTAGTACATAAGGAGAAAGTTTAATTAGACTGAATTAAATTATTCTAAAAATGGAACATTGGGTCCTCGAGATACAAAGAGAGTTGGCGTAGGTGTGCAACTTGAACAATCTATCTCTTACCCTTAATACTCTTCTCAAACAATAGGTTGATAGTCATACTATCAGGAAATCCTAAACTCTTACCCGATGTCACCAACTTCCATTATCTCAACACCAAAATCTTCCAAACCTTCCTCAAAATATCTAAAAATTTCATAATCCCACTTAAAATATCCAAAATCCTCCAATTCCCACATATGTTCCTATCCAACATATTCAAAATCCTTAATATTAAACTCACTTACCTCCATATAATCCTTTAAACCCTATATATACGCCTCAAAGCATCCAAAATGTATCCTACAACCAAGCATCTGGCAGCCACTCTTTGAACCCAATCTATGTCGAAACAACCCCATACACCTACCTATAATATGTATCTTAATAACAATCCTAGTCGGAGGTGACTAAAATCAATATTGAAATACTAAATTAAACAACAAAATTAAAGTATAGTTGAGAAGTAAGGGTGAAAACTTAAGAAAGAAAGACGCAATTGAACAATAATTAAACCAAGGAAGAAGGAGAACTCAATCGAATACATGAGAAATCAAATTGAAATCCACATTATGATAACTTGATGATCAATCAAGCGAAGAACATCACACAATCAATTCGATAATCCGTCCTAATCACTCAATTGACGCTAACAGTTGATATTAAACCCAATTACTATCCTAAATAAAGTAATTAAATATCAAATCAATTCAAGATAATTCAATCCTCCAAAATCTAAGAATGAAAATGTCTAAGGCAACTATTTATAGTTATTGCTTTTGCACAAATAGTCTATTACAAAATAACCCAAAAGTGACTATTTTGGAAATAACCAACAAGGGCCTTTCTTGATTGCCCAATTGGCATTTGATCACCCATGGACTTGTGTCTATTAGTCCATGTCATCCTTCAGGAACCATGCTATCATCCCTATATGGAAGCCCATCCTAATTACCTCACTCTAACTATGCTCTTAGCATTATTTCCTTCTCTAGAAGGATTCATCCTCAATTTTAGACCTTAAAAAAACATGAAAAGGACAAACAACAAACATATCCTCATAGCATGAGGGTTATCACAAGAGTTAGCATTCATAAATCTATCACTAGGCCAAGTATGCACACATTTAACATATAGCTAAGTATCAAAATCAGCAACCAATGGTTTGTAACCCAAAAAAACAAGGGATACTTGGATATATAGATAACAATAATGAATAGGTAAATCAAAATAACCATGGTGTTTAGGCAACCATACATGAAAGTCCTCAATGGTTCTACATTTAGAAAAATACAAAATTCCCCTTTAAGTCAAGTAACACATGATAACCCGAATAAATAAGCGTCATGCCATAAACAAGGTCACCCCGAGTTAAGATTCCACCAAATGCAAGATCCATCTTCAAGAATAGGATTACTCTCAATGCTTCATAAGTTATGTCACGATCTGATTTACGAGTCATGATGACACCTACTATATCCCGCAAGTAGGTAAGCTAAATCATAAACTAAAGCTGAACATAATAGGTTAACTTTGTGGAAAAATTCCTAATAAAGACGGAAGTCAACAACATAACTTCAAAATAAACAAGGTATTCGAAATAGACAAAAGAAAGCCAATACATAGAAAATCATCCCACGACCTGGTAAAGCCAGTACAAGAGCATCTAATAATAATATAATATAATTTCTAAAATTGTCAATAACATCGGTATCTAAACAAAAGATTGAACATAAATAATAGAAAAAACTAGGCGAATCCAACTCCAAGAGCTCACCCTATCTTCGAAAATCAACACAACACGAACGTTGATCAACAATGATAAATAGTACTTGAATCTTTACCAAAAGTTACAAAAGTGTAGTATGACTACAAAAACCATAGTTCTTCAGTAGGCATCATTGGTCGACTAAGCTAAATCATGATATAAGTATGATAAAATATGAGATAACATAACTAAGTCAAGGTAGAGATGAACTTGAATCAAATCCAACATTGTTGTGCATTAATAAGTAAATAAATCAGAATAACTACATAACATAAGGCATCAACACATGCAATCTAACAATAAAATTAGACCCCATATGATAATTAGCGCAAAAAAGTAAGTAACCCATCACAAGCCCCTATAAGACTGGAAGGTACGAACAAGATATATAATTTACCACCTCATTATCATCTCTCATGGTACAACTAGCATTTGTGCATGCCACACTAACCACCGATTCTTCATGGTCATTATTTATCAATAGATAAACATTAATAATCTAACCATCATGCATCAACTAATCCCTATATATCAACTAATCATTCTTTATCAACTAATAATCATATATCAACAAATCATCATTTATCAACAAAACATCATTTATCAACTGATCCTCATATATCAGCTAGTAATTATTTATCAACTAATCGCTATTTATTAACTAAACATAATACAACTAGAATTCATTTATATCATACCACATTATAACCATTCTTTATTTTCATACTTAGCTAGAGTCACTAATATTAATGTCACACCCCGATATCATCATACCATAATAAGTATGCCATTATAGTATAACGAGTATCTCTGAACCAAACCAATAAATATAATTGATGAAATCACCATGAAGATCATCATTAATATCACCCTCAAATTATTAATATCATTATCAACACCATCAATACCTTTATAAATATCATCAATATCATTATAAATATCATAGCTATCCTATGGATGTACACTAGGCATCAATAATCGATGTCATCATTATTATCCGAACATGAATCGAGAATCATATCATTAATAAATAAACATAATCATATCACATGCGATAACATAGTTGCTACAATAATCAATAAGCATGGTCTTTAGTATAATCAATAGCATAATCTCTAGTAAAATTAATAAGTATGATCTTTGGTAAGATCTATCATAATCGCTAATATAACCAATAAGCACCGTAAACAATAATATAGTCAATAGGTATGATTGATAACATAATCCATAATTATTATCAATAGCATAGGCAATAACTTCATCATTAGAGTGATAGGTAGCTTATCATTAGTATAATACATAGCGTAATAAATAGACTATCATTAGCATGATAGATAGCTTATCATTAGTTTAGTCAATAGCTTATTCATTACATAATCTATAGCTTATTCATAGCACAATCCATGGCATAATTGCTTATATAGTTAATAATCATGATCTTTAGCATAATCAATAGCACAGTCACCAGCGTAGCCAACAAGCATGGCCATTAACATAACCAATAGCAAAATCTCTAGCATAGTCATTAGCATACACAATAGCATAATCACTGTTATAGTCATTAGCATGATAGGTATCATAGTCGATGGACTTGATTGCTAACTTGGTCAATAGCATACCCAATGATCTAATCAATAGTCTAATCAATGGCTTACTCAATCTCTTAACCAAGGGCTTATTCCATAGCATATTCAATAGTTTAAACAATAACATATTCAATAGCCCATCATAAGCTTAATCAATAACTCATTTGTAGCATAATCGTTAAGCATTAATTTCAAATTCATCTATCATAAACAACAAGTATCAAGGTGTATAAATATCACCACAATAAATTTTTTTAGATATACCCAAGCGTATAAAGGACTTTACTAACTATCACAAGTCTTGGCCTAAGGTGGGTCAAAGAGCCTACTTATAAATTCCCAAAAGCATTTATCAAGTAATGTATACCCCGAATTAGTCTTAGGTATCTAAATTTACTATTAGATGTTGAACAAGCCATAACTAGCTCTAAGACTGCAATTCCTCCCAATATAGAGCAACTAAATCAATTCCACCTAAGGAAATGAAAATTTAGGTAAGTTTCATCATAAACTCAAGTGACTAAGGCAATCTCCTCATTGATTGAGTAACTAAGGTATTTCATCCTAAACAAGAGCCTACAAAGCCATCTTTATGTAAGATATGACTAACTAGGCTAATTATGCCTAAACCGGTATTCAAAATAGCCTAAACGGTCCTTCTAACCAATGTTTTACAATTTATCACACCAACACCTAAAACCCATCCCACCTCCAACACAATATGATGAACATACTATGAATTAGCTCAATCTAACAAGGATTAAAACCTAGCCTATTTGGATGCCGCAGAAAGCTCAAAAGGTTTGCTAAATCACCATTTTTCTCTTTCGAGAAGCTTTTGCAAGATGCCAAGGTATCAAATTCATATTCTACTCATCAATATGAAAATAATGAAACCCATATTGCACTATTATTCTTCGGGTCTAAAAATCACACAAAAATCCCATGTGGATCCCATTTATGGAAAATCATGTTTTTGAAACTAACCCAATGCTTCTTCATGCTCAAGGAGTCATTACCCTCAAGAACGGGTGAAATCCGAGATAATTTAAGGATAAACTAAAGCCTCTAAGGTTTTGAGATTTTTGAACAATAAAAGAAAAATTCTACCATGAAAAGGGTAAAATCTTACCACAAATTGGAAGATAATGGCGTAAACAAATGTTAGCTAAGCTCCTAAATTACCCACAAACCTTAATGGTTTTAGTCTCAAGACAATGGATGAAGGAATAATATATGGTTTAAAATGAGGTATTTATACCCTTTCAAAGTTCTCGAGTGTTGCTATCACGACTCGAGACTCATAATCACTATTTATGGCATTAGGGGCAAAAATCGTGATCGCAATATTTCCCTATTGCAATCGCAATACTGGAAAATGGGTAAATCACATATGGAAATCAAGATTTAACCTTTATAATCGTGATCTAGCACATAGGATAAATCACTTATAGCAATTACAATTTATGCTTTATGATCACTGTCACACCAGATACCTGATGCACCAAATTTTTTAAGTCTTGAATAAACTTCGATTGGGGTTTAGGATTCATTTGAAAACCTGTGTGTACAAACAAACTATGATACTATACCAAATTTGATGTTCCAGACTCATGGAACAGTCAAAATTTCCATCTGAGGTCATACCAATGAAATATGGGTCCCACACCTAATTTCTAATTTCTTAACTTTTCGATCAATATGTTGTAATGAGCCTGGGTGCCTATGGACCTAAACCAAAGGTTCTCCTTGCCTAAAATTTATATTTATAAGCTGCTGGAACAGTTGGAATTTTCATTTGAGGTTGTTTAACTATGGTTTTTTCCCAAAGGCCATTTGGAACCAGCAAAGTCTTTAAAATAGAGAAATGACTCTTAAAACCAAACGAACCTCCCAATAACCATACTGTTAGTCCTAGCAAGTCATAGATGACTTAGCGAAGCTATAATGAAGCTCTAATAGCAAAAATAAGCAGAAATATAGAAAATAACATAAAGGGTCATTACAATATCTTCTACTAAAGGAACTTTCATCCTATACCTGAAGTCTCGAACAGGTGAGGATATTGCATTCGTCTCTTGCTTTTGATCTCCAAGTGGCCTCTTCCACTGGGTGGGGCGTCCACTGAAGCTTAACTATAGGAATCTCTCTAGTTCACAATTGCCTGACGTTATCTGCCAAAATAAGCTTAGGTTACTCAATGAAGCTCAACCGCTTACCTAATGGACTGAGTCGCATCTAAGAACATGAGATGGATAAGGAATATATCACCACAACATGGAAAACCGGATGGATGAAAACAAGGTTTAAAGGCATAGCTAACTCATAAGCCACCTCACCAACTGTACAAAGAATCTTGAAAGGTCTAATATATCTGGGTTGAGCTTGCCTTTCCTCCCAAACCTCATCTCACCCTTTATTGTCGATACTCAGAGGAATACCTTATCACTAACTCCAAATCTCAAGGCACGAAGCCTACAATCTGCATAGGCCTTCTGCTACTCTGAGCTATTCTCAACCTGTCCTGAATTACCCTGACTCTATCCAATGAATCCTAAAGCAAATTCGTACCACAGGGTCAAATCTTGGAAGTCTCAAACCATCCAATCGGAGAACGACATTTCCTACCATACAAAGCCTTAAAAAGTGCCATTTTGATACTCGAATAATAACTGTTGTTATAAGCAAACCCTGCCAAGGCTAAGTGATCCTTCCACTGGCCTCCAAAATCCATAACATAGTCTTGAAGCATATCTTTAAGCACCTGAATAGTTTGCTTAGACTGACCATCTGTCCGTGAATGAAAGGACATACTAAGGTCTACCTTAGTATCAAGCTTATCTTGAAAATATCTCCAAAAGTTATATGTGAACACGGAACCTCAGTTGAAAATGATAAATATGGTCACAATATGCAAATGGACTATCCCACACACAGATACGAGCTAACCTTACAGATACCAATAATCGCTGCCTTCTGACTCAAGGCAACTGGTACCAAATTAGCCTTGCCTAGTTGACTATATTGTCTAGCATAATCTCCCTCTGGTAAGATGCTGAAGAATCTAGTGATTGGTGAAAATCTCATAATGTACACCATACAGATAATGCCTCGAAATCTAAAGCGTGAAAATTATCGCCGCCAAATGCAATTCATGAGTGGGATAGTTGCACTTGTGAAACTTAAGCTGTCTCAAAGCATAGGAAACAATACGACCCTATTGCATCAAAACACAACCTAGACCAACACCAGAAGCATTATAATATATGGTAAATCTCTTACCCTCTATTGGAAGAGCTAAAGTAGGAGCTGAAGTAAGGAAATTCTTGAGATTTCCAAAGTCTATTCACACTCCCAGACCCATAAAAAGGAACCCCCTTCTAGGTTAATGATAGGACCTTCCCTGGGGCTTTATTGTAATGGGCATCCTAAGTTCGACCAGGATCGGAGACAACCCCCATTACCTAACCAAACCTCCAACTGCCTGCCCTGAGATGGCTGAATTCTGCGCATGTAACAAAATAGTGTAACAACTCACTCAAAGACTTTGTGATAAGATCACAACCGTGACCGATCCAACAGAGTCTAACCATCCCATACCAATAATCCAAGCATACCGAACCATACCAAAATAAGGGCCATAAACTAGGCCATAACCAAAGATGTTCCAAAACATAATATAATTAATACCAAAATGAAATAGGATGGAACAACCAATAATATTGCCCAATAATGTCAACCCTTCAGATTATTCCAATGCTAAGGATAACACTAATACCGATGCCTCCTATTCCAACCCATAGAAGTACCACAAAGCCTCTAACCAAAAGAGTAATGAAATTTAATTAGGACATACCCCAACTATAGACAAAACTTATATCCAAAATAAAACCAAAATGTCTAGAAACATCCATAATAAGTAATGAAGAATTCTGAAATGATGGAAGCTCACAACTTCAGTTCAAATGCAGATCTCGAGTCAGTTACTATGTAGGAGAAGTACAACGGCTGATTCCTGCATAGCATGGGTATACAACCACCAGTATATAGGGTTAGCAAGTGAATGCTAGAATGATCTCAGGTTAAGGATAAAATAATGCCATTTATAATACAAAGTAAAACCATCCACATGCAGACAACCTTACATACATATATATATATATGTAAAACCATGCCAGGAAAAGGGACAGGGTTTAGCATGCCTTTAAAACCTTTACCTCGGTTGTGTATCTTTACCATCCTAAACCACCAGTGGGCTATATGGGTTCATCTCTCCCTACTGAAAGGGCCCAGTGCTTGTAGCCATATGACTAGGGAAGTATCCCTTGGGATGAATAGTAAATTCCCCAAATATAGTGTGACATCAATAACACAATCACCAAGACCACCCTTATACTGGCAAATATGAGTTTCCATTTTTGGTCCTCCTAGGACCTCCACCTTCCATGGCTTAGCTACACCTTCCGCCATTATAGCCTAATTAAAACTAATTTCCAAGTAACCAAACCATTATCCATTTATTAACCAAGGCCATTAATATTGGTATCGTTATACCAACCCTTACTTGTAAGTATCATCCATAGCCAACTATTTAAAGGATTAAGGGGACTTTCAAGTGCCTTTCTATTTACCATATTAAACCACTTGGGGAATTCCATTTGCAGCATGGTATGGTATATACCGAATACCATACTAAAATCAAAATTATTTATACCTCGGTATGGATGTTATGGTATTTGGTAGGATTTTTAAATTATTATGGTATTTTGTATGATATTTGGTATTTATACAATAAATACTGAAATACTGTACACCACACCAAAGTTTTTTAATAATATGTAAAACCCAAATATATTATATTTAAGATTATTAAATATATTTATATGTCATCCATTAGACAATTGAACGTAAAAGTAACTTTTATTCAGAAATATGTTTTTGGGAAGCTTATTATTTCGAAGTACTATGCTTAAGTTTAGGTAATGTTGTTCAGAGTTTGCATCTTGGATTACTCAATCGTGATTGATATGTTCTTTTTGTGCAGATGATTAACATAGATAGTTGTTAGTCTGATATGATTGAGACATTTTTAAGTTTTAAAGTTATAGTTTTTTATATGAATATTTGTAAATTAAAATCAAATAAAGTATGGTTACCAAATTACCGTACCATAAAATACCAAAACCGAATTAAAAAAATACCAAACCATACCAAACTAATTTGGTATGGTAATGGTTTTGTTCTTTAGATATCGAAAACCAAAGTTACCTTACCAAAATTTAAAATACCGTAACATACCATACCATACCATGCCCACCCTTAATCCAAGCCATTTAAACCATGCATAATTCCTTTACCAAGTTTTAAAACATGCAAGAGTTCCATTAAAAGTAGTCAAAGCAATGAACATATCTTTATAAGGATTTTGTCAGACACATTGGGGGCATAACATGACCAAAACAAATTCCAATTATCCAAAACCACTACTAATGAATAAAAAAGCGAAATTAAAACCACGGGGAACCATAATAACCATTTACTATCAAAACCCCTAAATGATATTTGAAAACCAAAATCATACAATCAATGATATCATGAAAACATTCATAAGAAAATTCCTTTAGATAAAATTAACAATGAGGAATGAGAACATGCCTTAAATCAAGATGATGACGGAAAGAAATTACAAAGACAAGCCCCAAATTGATCCTTTACTTGAAAGGTTAGCTTCCCTTGTCCAAAATCTCTTGAGAGAACTATAGAGTGTTTTAGAAGTGTTTCAAAGTGTTAATGAATAAAATAAAAGGGTAAATAACCTCCCAATTAGGTTAGAAGTCATGGGAACCTATTAGGATAGGTGGGAAATTCCAGAATACCCCCACTTAAGTTGCACCCGAGTCCTGTCACAGGGATATGACTGACCCACACGAGTCATACCCTCCAATATAATTTGTATCCTCCACTCATATCCTAGCCTCAACTGTTGGATAAATCACTGTCCAACATACAACTTATCCAACCATGTCATATTGAAAGCATATGATTTGTACCCTTCATCCGTACCCCTGGCAGATTCACACCCAACAAAGATTTAGACACTGTCTACCATACGAGTCCTGGGTATGACTCATACCCTAACTTATGGCTCGTGGTGAGCGACTCATACTCAGATCCAACCTAAGTAGACAAGTATAAGATTAAATTAAGGAACTAAACAACCCGTACCCATAAATAAAACTCATACCCCTAAGTCGTATCCATTCCAATAACCAAATCCATTGCACCAACCAACACTGGTTAGTATATGACTTGACCATACCATTCGTACCCCAAAATATGGATCGTATCCATGAGTCATATTATGTCTAAAGATCAGAATTCTAGGAAATTTTCTAAGGTCCAGTAACTAAGATGTTTTAGTCTTCTCCACTAGGAACATTTATCCCCAAATGATGGAAGAGGTTGGGGTAACCACACGCAAGAGTCATTTACATTATATTATCAAACATATTCCTAATCTTTAACAATGTCCAAAAGCAAAGTGTCAAAGATATAAATCTTTTCTTTAACAAATTCTGAAAATAAAGACCTGTTAAAGACACATACCTTCCGCACGAATCACAGGAGTAGATAACAACCACCGATATTTGGACTTCATGTTTTCTTCTGTTTCCTATGTAGCTTCTTACACCTTATGGTTCTGCCAAATAACCTTAACCTAAGCCACACCTTCGATCTGCAATCGACGAACCTGCCTATCCAAGACCTCAATCGAAACTTCTTCATAAGACAAAGAATTCATGATACCCAATCCTTTTAAAAGGAACAACCGAAGAAGAGTCACTAATGGACTTCCTTAATATGGATACATGAAAGTCCAGATGAACCAAGCTCAAACTATAAGGCAACTCTAGCTCATAAGCCACATTACCGACTCTCCACAAAATCTCATAGGGATCCACATACTAGGGACTGAGCTTCCCCTTCTTGACAAACCACACCACTCCCTTCATGGGAGATACCTTAAGGAAAACCTTATCCCCAACATCAAATTCCAAGTCTCTACACCGAATATCTGTATAGGACTTTTGGCAACTTTGGGTAGCCTTAAGCCTATCCCCAATCTCCTTTACCTACTCCATGGCCTGGTAAACATAACTGAAACCAAATATGTCTGCCTCACCAAGCTCAAACCAACCAATAGGAGATCTACACCTCCTACCATACAATGTCTCGAATGGGGCCATACCAATACTAGAATGATAACTATTATTGTAAGCAAACTCCACCAAAGGTAGACGCTTAACCCAATTGCCTCCATAATCAATCACACAGGCCTAAAGCATATCCTCTAATAACTGAATAGTTCTCTCAGCTTACCCATGCTCAGACTCACCTTGGTCCCCAACCCTCTCTGAAAAGATTGCCAGTAGTAGGGTGTAAACTTCATGCCATAATCAGAAATAATTAAAAAAGGCACCCCAAGAAGCTTCACAATCTCCTGAAGTTACAACTTCACATTATTCTCTACCGAGAAGGTAGTTCGTACTGGTAAAAAGTGCACAGACTTAGTCATCCTATCCACGCTAACCCAAATCAAATCATATTGATTCCAATACTGAGAAAGACCAATAGAAAAATCCATATTAATCACTTCCCACTTCCATTTGGGTGAATTAATTTCTTTATACAATCCTACTGGCCTAATGTGCTAAACCTTAACCTGTTGACACCCCATGCACTTGGCCAAAAAATCAGGCACATCCTTCTTCATACCATTCAACCAATAGATCTCTTTGATCTTATGATATATCTTAGTCGAGCTGGGAATAACAACATACTGCAACTCATGCGTATCAGCTAATATCCTTTGTTACAACCTATCGACATCAGGAACACACAACCTCCCTTGGTATCATAAAGTACCATCACTATCAATATCAAACACCACTACGTTTTACCCACCCACAACATTCTTGATTTTCATTAAGATAGGATCTAGAACTTGTTTATCTTTAATCTCCGTACCAAGTGATGATTGAACCACTTTTTGCACCATTACACCACCATCTTTAGTGTCCAAAATTTGAACTCCAAGATTAGCGATGCAGTGAATATCCTTCACGAATTCCCGCCTTCCTTTATCCACATGAGCCAAACTCCGACAAGTCAAAATTAGAGCCAAAGTTATCTTAACCTTCAACTTCTTAATACTCCCATCACAAGCATCTGACCAAGAAAACTTAACCTTCTTCTTTGTGAACTTAGCAAAAAAAGCAGCTATCGATGAAAAGCTTTCCTCAAACCTCCTATAATACTTTCTAACGGAAAGAATATCCGAATGTCAAATGGAGTTGTAGGTCTAGTCCACTTCTTCATCATAGCAACCTTCTGTGGATGCACCATGATCCCTTTACTAGAAATAATGTGACCCAATAAAGTTACAACGTTCAATAAAAACTCACACTTGGAGAAGGCATACAACTGCTGTTCCTTTAAGGTTTGCAACACCATATGGAGGTGATTATCATGATCCACCTTGCTCTTTGAATAAACAGAATGTCATCAATGAACACAATTATGAAGAGATCTAAATACTGATGAAAAACCTTATTCATTAGATCCATAAATGCTGTCGGAGCATTTGTCAACCCAAATGACGTTACAAAAAACTCAAAGTGCCCATAAAGTACAAAAATCCCATTTTAGAGATATCCATCTCCCTAATATTGAGCTGATGGTACCCAGATTGAATATCTATCTTAGAAAAAAACTTGGCATATTGAAATTGGTCAAACAAATCACCTATCCTTAGAAGAGGATACTTGTTCTTGACCATCACCTTATTTAGTTGCCTATAGTCAATGTACATCCAAAGTGAACCATCTTTCATGCACAAAAACAACACTGGTGTACCCCTAGGAGATACACTAGGACAAATAAACCCCTTATGTAGAAGATCCTTAAGTTGCTTCTTGAGTTCCCTTAAATTAGCCGGAGCCATTCTATATGGAGTAATAGAAATTGGATGAGTGTCCAAAACTAGATCAATACCAAACTCGATTTACCTATCTAGAGGAACACCAGGAAGATCATTTGGAAAGTCCTCGGGAAACTTATTAACCAATGGATCTAACTGGAAAGAAGGATCTTTCAAGTCAAAATCTTTAACTCAGACCATTTGATAAATACAACCTTTAGAGATCAAACTCTGAGCTCTAAGATAAGAAATTAACATACCCTAGGAGCTAAAAAAAATACTCGCCTATTCTATAACCGACTCACCAAGGAACCTAAAGATAACCCTACGGGTCCGACAATCCAAAGACGCATAACAATATTGTAATAGTTTATACCCAGAATGACATTGAAATCCACTATATCCAACTCAAATAGATCCACCAAAGTCTGCTTGCCTCCAACAAAATCCACATACCCCTATAGACTTTCCTAAAAATAATTGAGTCACCACCAGGGTCGAAACAAAAAAAGGATCTGAAATAACTTCTGGGTTAAAATTGATAGATACAACCACATAAAGAGTCTCATTGGAGAGAGTGGAACCTAGATCAAGCAAACAATATATGTTATAAAAGAAAAAATGTAACATACCAGTAATGACATCAGGTGATGCCTCGAGTTCCTATTGAGATTCCAAAGCAGACAACCTATTTTGGAAACACTTGAACTAGGAGCACAAACAGAAGCAGACGAAACACCACCAGGTGTAGGAGAAGAAGATGAAGCCACAAGAACTTTATTCGCCCCCATAGAAGCCTTATTAATTGGAAAATCCCTGAGTCGATGGCCTTCCTGGACACACTTCAAGCATTTATCCTTTCCTTTATCAAAATAACCCCGATGAGGATGACAACAGAACTGACAAGGAGGGCATGAAGAAAATGACTAACCTCCACTTGCCTGAGATTGGGCTCCCTGAGCTCTAAAATTATCACCACCATAATGACGCTTGTTGCTCGACTGGTAAGGAGCACTAGCAGTAGAGTAAGAACCAGAACTCCCCTACTTATTTTTCTTCCATTTTCCACCATCTCAACCACCCTGAGGCTGAGCACCTTCCTTGTCAGAAAACCTACTCCTCATCCCCTGCCCATCCCCAAACTCTGTTTGTTTTTTTTTTTCATCCTCCACTTGGTGCATATGAATAGTCTACCTAGAGATATCCATATCTTTAATCAGCAAGGTAGTCTTGCTCTCTAAAATAAAACAATAATTCAACCCAGAAGTGAGCTTCTTTATTCTAGCCCGCATGTCAGCCACCAAATCAGGAGCATAACTTGACAATTGATGAGACTTTAAGGTATATTCCTTGATAGACATTCTCCTCTGCCTAAGGTTCATAAACTCCTCCATCCTTGCTTTCTTCAACTCTTGGAGAAAGAGATGATCCAGGAAAGCACCAGAGAAGGCATCCCATAAGGATGACTACTTTACATCCTCCTTATCCCTATCTCATACTTCATATAGATGATAAGCTGCAAAGTTTATCCCTTCCACATTGGTAGCTTGCATTACCCAAAATATCTTCTCTATTTTATCTAATAAGACCTTTAGATCCTTTTCTACCTTCACTCTAGAAATTGGGAGGACCCAATTTCATAAATTTGCCAACCCTTATGGCCTCAACGTACAAAGCAGTAGACACATACCGCTCAGGTTGAGTAGCAACCAATTTTGCAACAACATGAATAGACTGATAAAATTCTTTATAATTCACCTCGCCTTGAGGAAGACTAGTAGCAACACAGTGGAACTTCAAAACTATTTGGTATAGGACCATGGGATCGAAGATGAACCTTAAAAGTAGGATGCACCCCTTCAACATTACCCTCAAATAGGATAGAAGAATTTTCTTGAGTTCCAGATCTACGAGGAATGATCTTAAAGATGAAGAAATAAGGATTAGAGAAGATTCCAGGACTGAGACTCCAAGCTTAAAAATAGAATACCAAGAAAGCAAAATATTCCTAAATGCCTTGTAGCCTTTCCCATATGAGTGTGGAGCTCTACACATCCCTAAAAGATACTCGACTCGACACGACTTTATGGACTCTAAACTGACCAGGAATCTAGGCTCTGATACCAACTTGACATGACTCTCCCTGGGGCCCTCTCCTAATGGGCTTTCTAAGTTCGGCCAGGACCAGAGACTACCCCTATTACCCAACCCAACTTCCAGCTGCCTGCCCTGAGTTGGCTAAATTCTGACCATGTAACAAAATATTGTAACAGTTCACTCAAAGACTATGGTATAAGATCACAATTGTGACCAACCCATCCGTGTCTAACTATCTCATACTAATAATCCAACCATACCGAAGCATACCAAAACAAAGGCCATAAACAAGGCCACAACCAAAGACATTCCAAAACATAATATAATTAATCCTAAAATTAAATAAGATGTACCAACCAATAATATTGTCCAATGATGTCATCCCTTCAGCTTATTCCAGTGCCAAGGTCAACACCAATACTGATCCGCCCATTCCAACCTATAGAAGTACCACAAAGCCTCTAACTAAAAGAGTGATAAAATCCAGATAGGTCCCAACCATAGCCAAAACCAATAACCAAAATAAAACCAAAATGTCTAAAAATATCCATAACATTCCGAAAGGATAGAAGCTCACAACTTCAGTCCAAAAGCTGATCTCGAGTTAATCACTATTTAGGAAGAGTAGAACGGCTGGTTCTTGTATACTGTGGGTATACAACCACTAGTAGACGGGGTTAGTGAGTGACTGCTAGCATGATCTTAGGGTAAGGATAAAATAATGCCATTTATAAAACTAGGTAAAATCATTCATGTGCACACAACCATACATATATACACATATATATATATATATATATAACTATGTCGAAAAAGGGACCGGGTTTAGCATGCCTTTAATACCTTTACTTGGGCTATGTAGCTTTGCTGTTCTAAATCACCCACAGGCTATTTAGGTTCAATTCCCCCTGCTGAAAAGGTTCCAGTTCGTTTAGCCGCATGACTAGGGAAGTATTCTTTAGGATGACTAGTACATCCCCCAAATATAGTATGACATCATACACATGGTCACCAAGAACAACCTTATATCGATAAATATGAGTTTCCAGCTTTGGTCCCCCTGGGATCTCTACCTTCTACAGCTTAGTTACATCTTCCGCCATTATTGCCCAACTAAAACCAATTTCTAAATAACCAAAGCATTATCCATATACTAACTAACGCTGTTAATATTGGTATCTTCATACCAACCCTTACTTGCAAGTATCATCCATAGCCAACTATTTATAGATTTAAGGGGACTTTCAGGTGCCCTTCTAGTTACCATGTTTAACCACTTGGGGGATTCCACGTGCCCCTCAAGAATAACCATTAGCCATTTACCATTCGCAACTATTTAAACCGTGCATAATTCTTTACCATGTTTTGAAATATGCAAGAGTTCCATTAAGAGTAGTCAATGCAATGAATATATCTTTATAAGCATTTTGTCAAACACATTGGGGGTATAATATATCCAAATCCAATTCCAATTACCATTAAACCATTCCTATGAATTCTAATTATCCAAAACCACTATTAATGCATATGAAAACATAATTAAAACATGGGAAACCATAACTAATCATTTCATATCAAAACCGCTAAATCATATTTGAAAACCAATATCATACAATCAATAAAATCCTGAAAACATTCATAAAACTATGCATTTAGATAAGATTAATAATAATGGAAGAGAACATGCCCTAAACAAAGATGATAATAGAACGAAATCACCAAGACAAGCCCCAAATTGATCAGTTAGCTAAAACCCTAGCCTTTTTTACCCAAAAGCTCTTGAGATAATTATAGAGTGTTAGAGAAGAGTTTCTAAGTGTTAATGAATAGAATAACAGGGTAAATAACCTTCAAATTAGGTTAGAAGTTGTGGGACCCCATTAGGATAGGTTAGGAAATATCCAGAATACCCTCACTCGAGTTGTATCAAAATCCCATCACAGGGATATTACTGGCCCACGCGAGTCACACTTTCTGATATGATTGGTATCCTCTACTCATATCCTAACCTCAACCCTTGGATTTGTAATGACTCAAGAATTCCCCTAGTCATAACATGGTGCTTGAAACCACAAGTGATCCCAAGCTAACCCATGAACTGGCATACTATTGAGCAACTAATTTATAGTATATTAACTAACTAATTTGCTATGCGGAAACATAATCCTAATAAAATTTGGGAAAAATAAAATACTGATACAAATTTATATTTTGATAAAACTAAAAGGAAAACTAAAATTACATGAATAACTCTGTCTGACATCTATAAAGCCACTACTATACTGACTATAGATAGCTGGGATGCGACTTCAACTACCACTAATCAATACATATGAGTAAGAAAGTAAAGTACATGAACAACATCTAACTGAAGTCTCTAAAGAAGGAGAAATCATCACCTGCTGGCTGAAATCTACAACAATCTGATTGTGATGTGTGGGCTACAAATGGTACCTACATTATGAAATAATTTTGCCACAAAGAAGTATATATAGATCAGTACTTCTAGAATGTACTGAGTAAGCGGGGGTGAATGCAATAAGTAAAACTGATTATATATATATGAAATCTTAAAGCATGCATGTTAAGTGTAAGTAGACTAACCAATAGGCTGGAATAAACTAAAATCTGAAAATATCATAAAACATTAGTAGCAAATATAATCTGATAAGATGGTGAATCGATACACTTAGTTTTCTTAAAATCATTACTTTTGTAGAATGAGTAGAACTAAAGTTGGGATACGCAAATACGGATACTGTATGAATACTGGGTATAAAACTATGTGATGAAAACTAACATATTTCGAGGATCTGAATATAACATTATATTAAGCATGAATGTATAAACATGCAAAACCAAACATAATATATACTAAGCTTATCTGATTAACTGAATGACTGAAAGCTGAATACTGGTTATGTAAGGCTGGGTTGTACTTAGTCTGAATAATTTGGACTAAAACTGTAGAGTACTATGCAAATGAGATAAGAACTAACTGAACAACACGAGATAACCAAACATGAATGCATGAAAACTGTATTATCTGAGAATGAAAGACTAAGTGTATATTTGTTATGGTGCTGAGAAAATGTAAAATTTGAAAGACTAAAAGGTGTAAAACTAAGTATCTGAAAATTTGTACACTTAGTTAAGTAAACCTAGACTGGAAACATATTGAATACTGACTAAGACTATGGGAGCTACCATGTAACCGACATAAACCATGTGTGATATCATGGAGTCTAACGTCTAACCCACATTGAGGAGGGCTGTTCTACCCTTGCCATCTAAATAGAAACTGAACTATAATGATCACTAAACAAATATCCCAAAGGATGAGGGTGTTATGCGTAACTGATGGAGGATCCTTTAAATATCTATGGTGGCACCGTAGGTCTTGAACTTAGGGACTGCTAAAAGTGCATCATTCTTGGCTGACAGGGAGACATCTTCCCTATGTTCGCTCGGTGCTAAATCCTACTCTAACCTGAAAGACACTAAAAAACTAACTGGGGAATGCACTGATAACTGATAAATAATAAGTTCAGTCATAGTATTTTAAAAATAACAGTGCATACAAATTATGAGGTAATTATGAACCTTTAACTGATTATGATGACTAATTGGATGACACGACTCCTGGTTTATTTGAAAACTTTGTGAAAATACTGAAACTAAGTAAATAACTAAATTTTTGGGTATTTATAACTTCCATGACTTGATAGCAATAACAACAGGGACATACTAAAGTTTCAGAAACATAATAAGAAAGCATTATCAAAAGAATCCTATCACTTGGACATTTCATCAAATACATAGAAATTAATACTTTAACGTAGGGCAATTCATCAAACACATGGGGATCATGAACTTAAACATAAAAATATCTTAATCATAAGAGCATAACATTATGACATCACTAAAATCATGAATCGGAGATTTATATAAAATTCACTTGAATTAGGACATGGGCATTTTATCACAACATGTAAAGATCATATCTTGAACATAAGAATGTCTTAAACATGAGGGAATAATAGAGTTACATGAAAAAATTTATAACTTGGGGATTCATCTTGAAATTGATTGAACATGATATGGAAATTTCATCAAACATGTGGAAAACATGAATTTGAAACATGAATATGTTGGTAAAGATCATGAATTTAGGGCCTATCATGGAGGCCACTTGAATAATGTAGGGGGAACTTAAATTCATAGCTTGAAGAATTCTAAATCTTGGATGGAATTACACATGGGATGCATTGAATTAAAAAAAACCATGAAAACACGGGATTTCAATCTTTCTTGAAATCTAAATTAACATAATGACCGAAAAATTCATTCTCTAATTGGAAGAAATGGGTTTTAGGATCCATGAGTGAAAGGGGACCCATAGATGAACTCTCACATTCTTAATAGATGATTTGCTGAAGATTCTTGGGAATTTCTTGAGGTTTCTTGAACTTGGAATCTTGATTTTTTTGTGTTCTTGAGAGAGAGCCTTGATCTTTGTTCATGGTGGAAAGGGGAAGGTTTTCACGTGAGTGATTTTGATAAAGATGGGGCAAATAATGCACTTTTGGATGCTATAAATTGCCCCTTGGATGTTTGGGGTTAAGGGGAAAGGATCAAAGTGCCCCTTGACCCCTAAGAAGTTTAAAACAACGTGGCAATAAACTAGGCGTCCCCGAATTTAGTCTGGCGGAGTAAATCCCATGATGCCCCCTCTAACCCAATGCAATAACCTGGGCGACATGGGCATATCGCCTGCACTTATTGTCTCTCATGAAAAAAGCCATAAAGTTTTGCTGAGTATTGGATTAAGGCAAAATTGGTATCGTTGGAAAGCCAACTCAATTATATACAATTTGGTGGGTCTTGAGCTGAAAAATTCTACGTATTTGAAAAGTTATACCCCTTAAAATTCCACCCTTGTAGAATTAAATACCAAATTTTGGACGAATCAAAGGCTCTTATCTCAACTTTGTTCTAAGCGAATCTTATGAACATTTTTCACCTCAAAAGCACATCAAACATGAGGATAAAAATCATGAAACTTATATTCACATGGGAATAATTTTGATTATAACTTATACACGTAGGAACGACGATTCAAAGAGTAGCCCAAATATGCGGGGTGTCACATTATCTCTCCCTTGAGAACATTCGTCCTCAAATAAGATTGGTTGGAGTGAGAGTGCTGTATGAAGGTAACTAAGATCATATCCTGAACATGCATAACTTGGAACATGACTTCATAAATGAGTTTGAGCATGATACAAGAACTGAACTGATTCCATGAATACATGAAATTCCATGAAAATGGTCATAATGCTGAGATAGAAATGCGAGAGTCAATTTATGAGTAACCATTAATTCAAGCTGGATATTATTTCGTTAAGAAAGGTTAAAAGATTTAGGATATGAATACTGAGGGTATTACATCTCCCCCTTGGGATACTTCATCTCCCAAATGATACTGACTTGGCTGAAATACTAAGGAAAGACTGAGATGATACATGGGACACTTATGGATTGAATTGTGACTGAATATCTGGAATTTGAGATTGATACATGATGCATGAACTGAGCCGAATTCAAAATTTACATAGATGCGAACAAACTACATATTGAAATGGCCAGATTTATCAGATTCCGGATAGTATGACTAGATGGAAAGATAGAAAACCCATAGGAACTTGTCTTTCTAACTGCTAAACTTAATTGCTGGCTATATAGACAGAATTATACTAAAAGCTTATACTACACTATACATTCTACTTTAGTACTGCACTTCACTTGAGGGTACTTAAAATATTCACACAGGTACTGATAACTCTATCTACTGAAGTCTGAGTTGAACTAAATTCTCGCACTATAATTAAGCCTACTCGAACCTACAATGGGCATGCATAACACTTTGATACTAATCTGAACCATGAATTCAATACACCCTGCATTCCCATAACTTTTCATCTCATGAATAATTCTTATTACCACTTCAATAATTAAATTCAACCTCTTACTAGGCATTCACTAATGGGCAATGCATTCGTCCACATATATACAAACATGACATTTAAGCCAATTATTATAACAACACATAAGATTCTAGGAAAATGACCCATCAAAGCATCTTGCTTATATTCTCCAAACCTTTACCATTAACAACTTCCATGCATGACCCCAAGAAAGCACACATAAAATTTCAACTAACCTTTGAATATTTCAAAAACTTTGCCTCCATCTTACTTCACACTTATAACCTTAAACAAAACAAACATATAATAATTTTTGCCTAACATGAAACATTTACTCTTTCCCATATAAACAACTATTCATCATCACTATGTTGACATATGAAAAGGTAAATAAAAGGTTAGAACATAAGGACTTTAAACATGAAGGGATACTATGCATAACTTTACACTTTACCGTGGCCCGAGGAATAGAGTATCAATATCATGGATTCATCAAAGAGTTCTAAACTGAGGGCATAAGTGACATAATTGAAATTTTGATGATCATTAGGAGTGTAGCATAAGTACTAGGAACTGAACATACTTTAAAGCATGAGTACATGAGTCATGAAAAGCATGCTCTAATTTTGGAGTTCATAAATTCATGGAATATGAATCGTACCGCTGAGTGAACTAAACTTTATATACTAGGAACTAAAGCGTACACGATTCTATGGAAAGTGCATGAATATGATCCATGATCATGGAGTTGACACATAAGGCATGAGAAGATATCGTGATGACTGAAGTACAATACTAAAATAAGAATGGTTTGGGAATCATCCTCTCTTACTTGTTCTAAAATCTCCCTCTTAGCTTTATGCCATTATTCTAAGTCTGTAGACCCATTTTAATAAAACTGAACTAAAGTCACTCTAATATAGAGCCTGAGATATATCAATACATATCAATAATAAACTCACCCTGAAAGGCTACACCTAAAAGTCTAAAACTTGCTGCTAGTACTTCCTTCTGACATACAACTCTTAACTTTCTATAGCCCCAATAGTCATCATATAATAAGTTAAAATTTACTTAGAATCTTCTAGAGTATTATTATACCAACATACCCAACATCATCAACCTATATCCCATAAATTAGTTGGTAAGAACATCATATACTACATAGCCTCGTTCACACTTAACAACTTAAATGTACTATCCCAAGCACACATACACTGTTAAATCTTAGAAATAATACAATCCCAAATCACCTTGGGTACACCTCTAGATCATACACACATCATCATACTTAAATTCGGATCAACAACCTTAAATTATTCCATACACTATTTCAAGCCTACTAATTCACCTTTCGTACAACTTGCCCTATGAATACATAATCTGCTCAATCCAGATAACACTGTCCCAAATCTACTACTGCTAAACTTTTGGGTTTATGTTTCTAACTCCAGATCATAGGCTGTCATAAAATTTTGTGAAGGGATCTAACAGCACATCTGGTTTTATCTTAGTGCATGATTTTTCATAAACATGAATAAAGTACTTCAAACATTGAAACTTAAAAGTTATGATGGGTTACTTTTAAGTTTGTATATAATTCCATAAGTGTGTGTGAGGACTGTCTGAGAAAGCTCTATATATAGGTATTTGTGCTTGACTATTAATGCTACCTCAAAAACAATATAGAGTTGGCATGAATAGAGCAACATGCGAATCTGTATAAGTTTCTTAAAGAACCTTTCTGTAGCATGATCTGAGACTCAAAAGAAGGGAAATATTTCCTAAATGACCTGTAGCCTCTCAAAGAAAAGTATAGATGTCTCCGTAACATTTTGCAAGACTCTACTAGACATAACTTCATAGACACCCAAGGACACTTAAACCTTGTTCTCTGATACCAAGTTTGTAATGAACTGAGAATACTCCCTAGTCGTAACACGATGCTCAAAACCACAAGTGATCCTAAGCTAACCCATGAACTAGAATATTGTTGAGCAACTGATTTATAATATATTAAATAACCAGTTTGCTATGTGAAAACATAATTCGGATCAAATTTAGGAAAAATATAATATTGATACAATTTTACATTCTTATAAATCTGAAAGGAGAACTGAAATTATATGACTGACTTTGACTAACATCTATGAAGCCTCTACAATACAAACCTCATATAGCTGGGGTACAACTCTAACTGCCACTAATCAATACATATGAGTAAGAAAGTAAAGTACGTGAACAATATCTACCTGAAGTCCTTGAAGTAGGAGAACTCATCACCTACTTATTGAAATCTGTAGCTGTCTAATCATGATGTACGGTCTATAAATAGTACCTACATTATGAAACAATTTTTCCACACAGATGTCTATATAGATTAGTACTTTTGGAATGTACTAAGTAAGAGGGGGTGAATGCAATAAGTAAAACTGATTATATATATATGAACTCTTAAAGAAAGCATGTTAAGTGTAAGTAGACTCACTAATAGGTTGGAAAAAATTGAAAGCTGAAAGCACATAAAAACATGAGTAACAAACGTAATCTAATAAGATGGTGAATCAGTACACTTAGTTTTCTTAAAATAATTACTTTTGTAGAAAGAGTAGAACTGAAGCTGGGAATGGTAAAACACGGATACTGTATGAATACTAGGTTTGAAACTACGTGATGAAAACTAACATAACTCAAGGATCTGAATATACAATTATACTGAGCACGTATGAATAAACATACATGACCAAACATAACATATACAAAGCTTATCTGATTAACTAAATGACTAATAACTGAATACTAGTTATGTAAGACTAGGCTATACTTAGTTTAAATAATTGGATTGAAACTATGGAGTACTATGGAAATGAGATAAGGACTAACTGAACAACATGAGATAATTGAACAAGAATGTATGAAAACTGTATTATCTTAGAATGTAGTATTAAGTGTATATCTGTTATGGTGCTGAGAAAATCTAAAATTTGAATGACTAAAAGTTGTAAAACTGAGTATCTAAAAATCTGCACACTTAGTCAAGCAAACCTGGACTGTAAACATACTAAATACCGACTAAGACTGTGGGAGATATGATGTAACCGACATAAACCATGTGTTCTATCATGGAGTCAAACATCTGACCCACATTGAGGAGGGTTCTTCTATCCTTGCCATCAAAATCGAGCTTGAACTGTAATGATCACTATACTAATGTCCCAAAAGATGAGGGTATCATTCCTAATTGATGGGGGACACCTTAAATATCTATGGTGGCGCAGTAGGTCTTAAACTTAGGGACTACTACTAGTGCCTCTTGCCTGGCTGATGGGGGAGTCATCATCTGTATGTTTGCTCAGTGCTAAATCCTACTCCCAATTGAAAGACACTGAAACACTAACTAGTGCATGCACTGATAATTGATAACTGATAAGATCAGGTCATAATATTTTAAAAACAATAGTGCATACAAATTCTGAGGTAATTATTAACCTTTAAACTGATTATGATTACTAACTGGATGAAAAGACTCACAGTTTATTTCAAAACATTCTGGAAATACTAAAACTAAGTAAATAGCTAACTTTTTGGGTATTCAAAACTCCCAAGAATCAATAGAAATAATAGCAGGGATATACTAAAGCTTTGGAAATATAATAAGAAAGCATTATTCAAAGAAACCCATCACTTGGGCATTTCATCAAACACAAGGAATTTAATACTTTAATATGGGAAAATTTATCAAACACATGGGGATCATGAACTTGAACATCGAAATATCTTTAACATGGGAGCATAATATGGTTACATCTAAAATCATGATTTGGGGGATTTACAAAAAATTGTCTTGAAATAGGACATGGGCGTTTTGTCACAACCTGTAAAGATCATAGCTTAAACATAAGAATGTCTTAAACATGAGGGAATAATAGAATTACATGAAAAAATTCATAACTTGGGGATTCATCTTGAAATTGATTGAACATGATATGGGAGTTTCATTAGACATGTGGAAAACATAAATTTGAAACATGGGAATGTTGCTAAAAATCATGAATTCAGGACCTATCATGGAGTGCACTTGAATAAAGAATGGGGTAAATTAAATTCATAGCATGAGGAATTCAAAATCTTGCATGGAATTACACATGGAATGCATTGAATTAAGAACACCATGAAAACATGAAATTTCAATCTTTCTTTCAATCTAAAATAACATAATGACTGAAAAATTCATTCCCTAATTGAAATAAAAGGGTTTTGGGCTCCATAGGTGAAAGGGGCCCTTGGATGAAATCCCACATACCTTAATAGATGATTTCTTAAAGATTTTTTGGAATTTTTTGAGGTTTCTTGAACTTGGAATCTTGAATTCTTTGTGTTCTTGAGAGAAAGCCTTGAACTTTGTTCATAGGGGAAAGGAAAGGGTTTTTACGTGAGGGATTTTGAGGAAGACGAGGCAAATAATGCCCTTTTGGATGCTATAAATCATCCCTTGGATGTTTGGGGTTGAGGGAAAAGGACCAAAGTTCCTCTTGACCCTTAAGAAGTTTAAAACATGGGTACGGGGGAGTAGAGCCCGCGGTGCCCCCTCTATCCCAGTGCAATAACCTGGGTGGCGCGGGCATATTGCCTACACTTACTCCTCACACAACAAAAGCCATAACTTTTCGCTCGAGTATTCGATTAAGGCAAAATTGGTATTGCTGGAAAGCTGACTTAGTTATCTACAATTTGGTGGGTCTTGAGCTAAAAAATTCAACGTATTTGAAAAGTGTAAACGTTAAACATTGACCCTTGTAGAATTAAATACCAAATTTTGGATGAATCAAAGGCTCTTAGCTCAACTTTGTTCTAACAAAATCTTATGAGAATTTTTTACCTTTAAAATACATCAAACACGAGGATAAAGATCATGAAACTTATGTTCTCACGGGAATCATTTGGATTATAAGTTATACACGTAGGAACAACGGTTCAAAGACTAGCTCAAAACTTTAGAGTATCATAGGATCAAACACTGTCCATCATACAAATCATCTAATCAAGTCGTATTGACAACATACTATTTGTGCCCTTCATCTGTACCCTTTGCAGATTTACACCCAAGAAAGATTTAGACACTCTCTACCATACGAGTCCTGGGTACAACTCGTACCCTGGCTTATAACTCATGGTGAGCCACTCGTACTCAAATCCAACCTGAGTAACCAAGTCTAAGATTAAGTTAAGGAACCAAACTATCTGTACCCACCAATAAAACTCTTACCCCTAAGACATATCCATTCTAGTAACCAAATCTATCCCACTAACCAACACTGGTCAGTATACAACTGGACCATACCCTAACATATGGCTCGTATTTATGAGTCATATTGGATATCGAGATCAGAATGCTAGGAAATTTCCTAAGGTCCAGAAATGAAGGTATTTCAATTAATTTGGTCAGAGGTGTTGAAATAGTAGCAAAGCCCTTAATGAATTATCTGTAATAACTAGCCAAACTAATAAAGTTACAAAACTCAATAGGAGATGTAGGTCTAGCCCAATCACAAATCACCTTAATCTTGGATAGGACTACCATAATCCTATCATTAGACACCACATGTCCAAGGAATGTTAGCAACTCAAGCCAAAACTCATACTTATAAAACATCGTGAAAAGTACATGATCTCTAAAAGTTTGGAGCACGACCATCAAATACTGTGAATGCTCCTCCATACTCCTCCAATACATAAGGATATCATCGATGAAGAAAATCACAAAAGAATCCCAATACAATTTGAACACTTTATTCATCAATCCATAAATATGGCTAGGGCATTAGTCAAGCCAAATGACATCACAAAGAACTCATAATGACCATGATGGTTCCTAAAGACAGTCTTCAGGATACCTTAACTCGAATCCCCATTGATGTGTCAAGACCCAAACCAGGGCCTAGTTGTGATGGGTATCTCAATCCCACCATAGACCAGATACCATCCCCTGATCCTTACCTCAAGAGCACAATTTTCATAAATATAAAGCGGAAACCAATCTAACTAATGATAATAGTAATGGGAATAAATGAATTAAAACAGTTCAAAGAATTCAAATAACAATCCACCACACTTGTCCGCTATAGCCTCTAAAACTACAATAGCAACTAAGTCAGGACATGCCCCTGACTATGAACAAAAAGAATCCAAAAGTACTATGACAAAAAAGAAAGAATAATGAAATGACAAGGTCTTCAAAAGAATGGTGGCTCACCACTTCACAACAAATCAGAGGACCTGCTCGACCACCTAATGCTACACGAGAGCAATAGAAAACCCTTCAGACCCTACATCATGAAACAATGTAGCATCTAGGGATGGTCAGTACGATAATTACTAGCATGTAACTCAAGGAATAAGGATAAAATAATCCAATTACCAAGGTCCAGTCATAAACCATGTGCATAACATTCTTTTATATATCTATATACATGTATATATGGGATGATGAGATAGGGACAAGGGCCATGAACATGAGAGTTTAAAGATTTAACTTGAATAGTATAACTTGATCTATCTTAAAGGCACCCATGGGCTATATAGGTTCAGTTCCCCCTGCTGAAAGAGCCTAGTGCGTGTTAGCCGCACGAATTAAGAAAAAATGAAGGAAAACCTAAATCCACTAGGGAAATAGCCATCCTAAAATATATATATCAAGTGTGCACTAAGCACGGTCATATATACCCCCAACGCTGAAAAACGTAGTTTCCAGTGTTTGTCCTTCAAGACTTACACCTTCACGATGAGCTAAATAATTCCCTTTAAGTGCAAACTAAAACAATTTGCAAATAAACCAACCATTAAACTAGGAGTCATTCATTATGAAATTTACCACTTGGTATAGTCATACCAATATGCTTGCAAGCTAAATTAATTATGCCAAACCAAATCTACCTAACCAAATTGGACTTCCAATATCCATTTAAAATTCAAAACTAAGGCCACCAAGGCCATTTAAACCATTATCATGCGTTTACCCTTTAATGCAATGCATTGGGTTAAAAAACAAGTTAAACCATAGTTTTCCATATTCAAAATCAAGTTTACAAATTGGGTTAAGGTTAATGCAATTATCAAGCCAAAATTCCTTCAATTTGGGGAAACCCATGTTATCAATTCTAATCATTTATACCATGCACCAATTCAGTCCCAAAAATATCAATTTAAAGTATGAATAATAAATTTAGAACATGAGACAAGTAATTCAATTAGTAACAACCAAACTCCTTAACCCAATTTCAAAATCCATAATGATATCACATAAAATTCCATTCAATTAATGCCATAATGTAAAATTAAAGTTAGGGAAAGAGAATCATGCCTGAAATACACAAGGAATTTAAAACAATTCGAAGTAAGAGCTTGAATGGTGAATCCCTTATGAAACCCTTGGAGTTTCTGGGTTTAACTGTTAAAGATAAGAGAATGGTCTTTGATCCTTAAAATTGATGGAAAAAGTGTGTATTTTATGTTTAAAAGTCTTACAAATGGTAAAAAGATCAAAAGCCCCTCACTCCTAGTGAAAAAATAAAAACTGGACAAATTTAAAACAACCGTATGCCACACTAATATCACAGAGGTCAGTATCCTGCGATGCCAATATTGTGGATATTAACCTCCATGACACGACCTTATTGCAGAGGCTTATTGCTTCAGTTTTCTAAAGTGTCCATGAACATTTCCAAAAAATCTAAAACTTTCCTGAAACACCCTTTTAACATTCATAAACATAATCAAGTTAAAACTTGACACTATGCACATATGAGGGTCAAAAGTAAAATGATCAAAATTGTATGGGGTCTTACATTATCCCCCCTTAGGATCATTTGTCCCCAAATGATGAGTTATGATACTTTTAGCACGAGAACAACAAGATTACATCAAAATCAAATGATAAATTTTATAACGATACAAGGGAAGTAAAATTCATACCTTAAGCATTTTCATCAAAACCAGGGAACAAGAATGGGTACTTGACCTTCATATCTTCCTTTGCTTCCCATGTAGCCTCTTCTACCTTTTGGGTCCTCCAAAGAACCTTCCTTAAAGCTACGTATTTTTTCCTCAATATACAAAATTATCTATCTAATATCTCAATCAGGACTTCCTCACAAGACAAGGAATCCGTAACGCTAACATTCTTAACTGACACATTCAAAGAAGGACCACCTACACACTTTTTCAGCATAGATACATGAAAAATAGGATGAATCAAAGCAAAACTTGCAGGAAAATCTAACGCATACACCACATTCTTAACTCTCCTCAAAATTTGATATGGACCGAGGAATAAGCTTTCCTTTCTTCTCAAACCTGTTGACTCCTTTCATAGGAGACACCTTAAAGAGTACCCAATCATTTACTCCAAGCTCTAACTACATCTGCCTCACACTTGCATAAGACTTTTTGCGACTCCAAGCAGTCTTAAGTATTTCTTTAATTACCTTCACCTTCTGCAAGGCTTGGTGAACCAAGTCAGGACCAAACAACCTAGTCTCACTAACCTAAAACATCCAAAAGGAGATCTATATCTCACACCATAAAGAGCTTAAAAAAGAGCCATTTAAATGCTACAATGATAACTGTTGTTATAAGCAAACTCAATAAGCGACAAATGATCAACCCAACTACTCTTAAAATCAATAACACATGCCCTTATCATATCTACTAAAGTCTAAATATTGCGTTCCACTTGTCTATCTATTTGAGGGTAGAAAGCGGTACTAAGGTTCACCTGAGTACCCAAACCTTTCCAAAATGAATTCTAGAAGTTAGAAGAAAATTACATACCTCAATCTAAAATAATTGACAACAGTGCACCATGCAACTTCACTATTTCCTGAATAAACAACTTAGAATTATCCTCTCCTGAGTAGTTTGTACTCACAGGCAAGAAATGATCAGACTTAGTCATCATATCCACAATGACCTAAATATAATCATACGAATCATGAGACTACAAAAAAACCATAATGAAATCCATATTGATCATCTCCCACTTCCACATGGGCAACTCTATTTTTTTAAGACATACCACCAGGCCTTAAATGCTCAACCTTGACTTGCTGACAAACTATACACTTAGCAATAAAATTTACCATATCTCTCTTCATATTATTCCACTAGTATATTTCCATCAAGTTATGATACATCTTAGTTGAATTCCAATGATCTATATACCTGGACTTGAGCCTTAGTCAAAATTCTTTCCCGCAGCCCATCAATATCAAGAAAACACAACCTTTCTTGATACCTCAAGATTCTATCTTCCCCAATCTTAAAAGTGATAACCTTTTGATGAGCCACATTACCCTTAATTTGCATAAGAATGGTATCCAAAGATTGATTCTCCTCCACCTCAACACCAAAAGATGATTTGACCACTTCCTATACAATTACTTCTCTATCCTAAAAGTCAAAAAGACAAACTCACAAGTTATCCAGTATGTGAATATCCTTTACCAACCCTTTCTTCTCCTTATCAATGTGGTATAATCTGCTTATAGACAATTTTCTACGAGCATCAACAACAACATTAGCTTTAGTTGGGTGATTGTGCAAGCTTATGTTATAATCCTTAAGCAATTTCAACCACCATCTCTGCCTGAGATTTAATTCCTTTTGTGTAAAAACATACAACAAGCTCTTATAATTTGAAAAAATATCCACATGCACCCCATACAGATAATGGCACCAAATTTTAACTGCAAAAACTATAGCTGCCAACTCTAAATCATGAGTCAGGTAATTCCTGTCATGAACCTTAAGCTGCCTGGATGCATAGGCTACGACCTTACTATAATGTATTAAAACACAACCTAGTACCACATGGGATGCATCACAAAACACAACAAAACCATTAATACCCTCAGACAGGGCCAAAACTGGTGTAAAAGTCAACTTATCCTTCAATTTCTCAAAATTACCCTCACAAGAATTAGACCATGATAGCAGTAATAGAAGATAAACTCTCCACAAACCTCCTATAATACATAGTCAAATCCAAGAAACTCCTAATGTAGGTTGGAGTCGTGGGTCTAGGCCATTTCTTAATTGCATCTACTTATTGTGGATTACCTTAATCCCTTCACTAGAAATAACATGTTCAAGAAAAATCACAATATTTAGCCAAAACTCATACTTTGAAAATTTAGCATATAACCTCTGGTCTTTAAGAGTCAGCAACACAACTCAGAGGTGATTGACATGATCCTCCTTATTTTTAGAGTACACCAAGATGTCATAAATGAAGACTATAACAAACAAATCAAAAAACTACCTGAAAACCCAATTCATAAGAAATATGAATGGAACCGAAGCATTAGTCAACCCAAATGACATAACCAAGAACTCATAGTAACCATACAGGGTTTGGAAAATAGTCTTGGGAATATCAACTTACCTTATTTTACAATGATGATATACCAAACATAGATCAATCTTAAAGAAACATCTATCACCCTAAAGATGATCAAAATGATCATCAATCCTTGGAAGATGAAACCTATTTTTATGATAGCGTTATTCAGCTTATGATAGTTAATATAGGTCCAAAGGTACCCATCATTATTTCACACGAAAATCACAAAATCACCCTATGGAGAAATAGTAAGATGAATTAAACCCTTATTAAGAATGTCTTTTAATTGCTCCTTTATCTTCTTTAATTCTACCAAAGCTATTCAATAAGGAGAAATGAAAATATTATGAATATCCAATATAAGGAGGAATACCAGGAAGGTCATCAGGAAACACTTTAGAAAACTCACTAACCACAGGGATAGATTGCAAAGAAGGATGACTACGTCCAAGCGTACACGGAAGTGTACGTGGTCTACCAAGTAGTAAAGTGTCCTTCAAGAAATTTAAGTATCAATCCCACATGGACTTGATCTAACAACAATTCAGTTCTAGTTTGACTTCTAAGATTAATTTGATGCAAAGGTAACCAAAAGGAGTTTGGAATATTTTCGAATGCAAAAAAAGTAAATAATGCATAAAATACAGTACTCGATATAATCAATAAGAGAAAACCAAGGGTTAAAACACTTTGAAAAATCATACTATGTTATTGAACTTCATTCGTCAACTTGCTTATCTTGGTTGTTGATTCATAGGGTTAATTGCATGATCATGGTCTCTAAACCTTTAATCTTTTACCTAATTTGGACATTACAACTACATCGTTGATCGAGGATATAATAATCCAATTAATTATTTTAAAGCTATCATCCTACGTGTGAATAAAGTAAGGCATCTAAGTACATCCCTATTCTAGATGCTAATTTGAATTCCTTTTTTTTTATAAAAGAATACAAACCTTGCTTTGTTTATCCCCATGTTCTATCTCCATATTCCCTCTCCTAAGATCACAAGGTTGACAATTGATGTATTCTAAGGGTGATCAAGCCTCAAAATAATTAAATCAAGAATAAAAAAACAATCAATGATGATATGCAAAATTTAATAAAATTAATCCAAAACAATAGTACTCATGTTCTCAGCGTTAACCTTGTAAAGAGAGTAGTTTGCCAATCATATTCATAATCATGATCCAAATAATTGAATACATGTTATGATATAATTAAAAGCTAAATAAAAATGATAAACCTAAATTAAAGTGTAGTAGCCTCCATAATATTCCAGTACATCCAAGCTGTCAAAGGATCTAAGATATTCTCAGCTCCTTAAAATGTGTGCAATGTAAATATATTTATGATGGAACAATTCTTGAAGTGAGTCTAATGCTTGTTCACACCGGTCTCGAGTAGTAGTCGCTGACGAAGAAGAAGATAATGAAGCAAATTGGAATCCGCCCTTAATAAGAGAGAGCTGTCTCCTTCCGTGTGAAAGAATTGGATCTTTTCTTTTAAAGAACAATCCTTTTCCTGGAGTTTTCTTGAGATACCGCTTCCTCTGGCAACAACTTTCAAAGCGCTTTCTTTCTTCATCTGCCCCATCTATTTACTTAGCTAACAATCATACAGAGCATGATACTTGCCCTCTAAAATAGGATTTTGGAAGCAGACTCCTCGCCCTATAATAAAAGAGCTCTATGTAGCGATTTAACTTTTGCGCTTTACAAAAAGGAGCTAAGCAAGGTGAGAGCTTATGCTGAGCTAATTGAATGGAGTTCCCGGCTTTAAAGAATAAATATTTAGGAAAATATGTTTTTATTTTTTCCATGCATAGACAACCCAACGCGACGCACGTATGGGAGCACCAAAATAAAGACTGCGTCGCGGGCATGGATGCATCAAAATAAAGCCCACGTTGCGGGCATATCACCTGCTCCTACTGGAATTGCTCCTCCCAATATTTTCTAAGGCATTGTATCCTGCTAATGAGCCTGCGTTGCTGGCTATTAGCCTGCAACTACTGGAAATTGCATTCAAAATAGTTTCTAAGTGTTCAACGTTCCTCATGTCTTGCGACATTCTTTTGTCTTCCCTTACACACTTTTGGTGTTGTTTCCTTTTAATTTCAAGCTTATTCAATGTTAATATATCACCATAATTGACTACACAATCATAATACAACATCAAACACCATGGATTAGAGTTAACCATAAAAACACGTCAAAAATAACTTTCTAGAAACTCAAGCAAATTACTACTCTCGAACACTTTACGCTTAAACGTATTGTTGACTCTTAGCTCATTCTAATCGAACGTTTCACATGTTAAACAAGTTGTTACATAAAATATTATACTTTAAAACCATAAGGAACTCATTCAACACACTAGAATCCATCAAAACCAACTAGGTACACACCTAGCTCAAGCTAGTAATACTAGTTTTCTTGATTAAACTCTAAATGACTCAATTAAGTGCAAACTTGTTTGGAAAACACTTTGAACATTGTAATCACGTCCTTTGACACTTAAATTCTTATTTATATCAATATTAACAAGTTAATCACATGAACTACTCTAAAATCAAGGGTAAATAAGCTAGAATCAGAACGCTAAAGTATATAAATATACCCAATATCACCACCCTACACTTAAAGCATTATTCGTCCTCGAATAACTCTTTACTCTAAGCATCATAATCCGGAGAGCCTATACACTTATACTACATGCAAGACACTCAAGTTAGTACTACAATGATTACACAGAATGTAAGTTTCTACGTGAAACATGTTAGTTACACAATTGAAAGATTTTGAACACTACTCCAAAACATCCTAGCCTAAAGAATTGACAAACTCATGCATATTTCTCAATAAAGAGCATCATAAATATCACCCACATTCATCAAACATAAGCCCCCCCACAATAAGAGAGTTACCCATAATCATCCACATAAAAGCATTTTATATCATAATGGGTACAAAAATCAAATTATAGTCACTCTCACAAGGAATTCACAAGTTACACATAATGAACCATAGGCTTGCCCTTAGTATAGTGCTCCACTAATATCAGAATGCCAAACTTAGGATCAATTAGGTCTTTTCGAGTTATAATGTAGGCTAAGAGACGGGTAGGAACTATTTTGGAATACTAGTGACTATCTTTCCTAAGCGCTTTAATATATCACTTTTTACATTCAATTAAAACCAATCTCCAACAACCAAATTACACCATTTTTGTCTAGCCCATTCTTTTGTTTTTTCTCTCCATCTTATTAAACTTATTTACATACACAATGGTGGGAGTATTTTATGCACAACTTATTCAATTTGAATAAATTTTTATTCTTTTCATTACTCAACTCCTAACCACAACACATTACAATTCTTTCGATCACCAATAACAATTACTTAGGGGCTTCAATTTAACCTTTTATCCTCTTATTTCTCAAATACCTTACTCAATTAATTTTTTCATTAAAGCACCTAGGATCTTTTGGATAAAATTCTGATCAATCAAAGAAGGGATTAGGCTACATATTAGGCTACCAAAGAAAAAGCTAAAGGCTCAACGGGGTTGACTAAGATTAAGCACAAAGGTAGGTAAAAAAGAAGGTATAAAACAAAGCTATCAAAGAAATGCCTATATCATCTCCTAAACCCAAACTCTTTATTTCACTTTACATGCACATCGGGCAAGTTCTAGACATCATATGCAACAAGGAATATACAAATACCTCACACGCACATGGAACATGCTCAACTCACATAGGATCATCATAGACTCTTAACCAAACAATAGCATGAATTCAAATTTTAAGCCACAAGAATAAGAGTCACAAATATGAGCCTAGGAGTATCATAAGTAGTAATTCACACCAATCAACATTCTTTTACAACTAAAACACTTGCACTATGTAATAAACAATAGCACCGACAAGAATATCTTACATAATTTTTTATAAGTGAGCCAAAATTGGGAATTTCCCTACCCCACACTTAAAAATCTACTTTTTCTCCAAAGTAAAATTTAAAAGTAAGAGATAGAAATAGTCCCTGAGGCCTCTAGAACTAGCTAGTAATATCTTTTTACATAATGAGGTCTGGGAACCCCATACTCATTCTTTGCCATGCTCCTTAGCTGAGGTTTTTGGTACTCAGACTTCTCATAAACCCGTGACTCAAAAAAAAAACTACGTGAAGTAAAAACTAAAAAAAACTAAAAAAAACATACCTACTTAACTTGGGTTGCCTTCCAAGCAGCACTTGATATATTCTCGCCGCAGGACCCAACTCAACTTAACCAAATTCCTTCATCATTTTACTCATACTAGGAGGCCATCTTCTTATTCTTTCTTACCTCTTGAGTTTTCACTCCCAAGGTCAACAACTTTTTCAACTTTAGCCTTTTTAGGCTCATCAATTTCCATCATGTAACATTGCAGTATTGGAGGCTTGGGTTGCTCAATTAGGGTGTCCAAAGAGGTCTTTAGGACTAATCACCCCACAGTCATCCCCTTCAATAATAGTAATCATGCACAAGTCTTTATAGTAAGATAGTGTGTTAAGCGGTTTGTAAACTTTGAAAACCACCTCTTCATTCTAAAACTTCATTGTGAGCGTACAATTAAAGCTCCACCTGTTTCTAAAAATAAATGTCCCAAGATGATTGGTACTTGTTCGTCTGCCTAAAAATCTAGAATAATAAAGTCAGCAGTAATAATAAATTTACCAACCTTTATGAGGACATCCTCTATCACTCCTTCCAGATGGGCAATGGTCCCATTTTCCAACTGTAGTAGTACAGAGCTCGGTCTAGGCTTCCGCAAACCCAGTGTGTTGAACAAAGATAGGGGCATCAAGTTGATACTTGACCCTAAATCACTAAGTGCCTACACCACCTCACTATTGATAATTTGAATGGGAAGAGTAAACTTACCTGGGTTTTTAAGATTTTTAGGTATTTTTTGAGTAACCACATAATTACACTCTTCAGTGAGTGATATTGTTTCAACTTCCTGCCACTTTACCTTATTAGTGACCACATTCCTCAAGTACTTTGCGTACTTAGTTATACCCTACAAAACATCTTAAAATAAAAGGTTAATGTGAAGCATTCTAAACATGTCAAAGAACTTGCTTAAAACATGTACCCCCCTTTACTCTTCTGTGCTTTTGGGGTAAATAAAGTGGAGACATCTTCTTCTCCTCTTCTGCAGAAATTTCTTCTTTAGAGTACTCAAACTTCCTCGAGTTTTCAGCAACTTTGTCATTTACTTTTTTAGTCACTACATCAACATCTACCTCCTTAGTTGCCTTTGGAAATTCTTCTTGAAGATCTTTACCACTCCTTAAATTGATTTCCATAACTTATTTTGGATTTTCTATATCTCCTGGCAAACCACTTTTAGGCCTGGCATTTAATGTTTATTGTAACTGCCCCAAATGTAACTCTAAGCTTCTCTAAGCCATTTACTGATTTGGTGAAGCCTACGGTTGTGGGACATTCCATATCTGCATTGGTGAATGAATCTGCCATTTCATGTTATAGGGTTACAATAATTTGGCCGTTGAGCATTGCCCACATACATTACCAATTTTGGATTTCAAGCACACATGGCTGCTTGCTAAATGACCACTATTACCGCATTCTTTATACCAAACTGTAGCTTGTTGGATTGCAATTGACTTTCATTGCAGGTTGTGCTACTCCCAACTTTAGACTGCTTATTTTATTTTGCAATGCAGAGATCTGAGCAGATATGGCAGTGAATTCGTCAAACTCTATGCACCTGCAATTATTTTAGTGGAACTTCTAGCATCTGAATGCCACTCGGGATTTCCTTGTGCTATGCAATTCAATAAGGTGTACAACTCATCATAACTCAAGTCCAGCGCTTGACCACGCACAGCTAAATCTAGCAAAATTTTTGTATTTTGATCAAGTGCTTCTACAAAAGTATGATCAAGTACCTCATTGGACTATTGGTGATGTAGACAGTCTTGACGAAGAGACTTAAAGCATTCCCAATCATGATGTAGATTTTTATCTAGCCTCTGTTTGAAGCTCACTATCTCAATGTGAAGTCTCACAGTCTTGCCAGATGGAAAGAAGCGGATTAGGAATTTTTGGGCCAAGTTATCCTATATAGTGATTGAATTCGCTGGCTCTGTATTCAACCATCTCTTTGCTTTACCAAAAAGTGACTGGGGAAAAAATGTTAGCCTAAAAAAAATATCTGGACACACCTGTTGGAATGAATATGTCAATAAGCTCAATGATATTCTGAAATTGGAGTTGTGCATCCTCATATGTAAGCCCTGTAAACTGTCCACTGCTAATTAGAAACAACACTATATTGTGCGTTAACTCAAAATTCTCCCCAACAACTGGTCTTTGAATTGCGGAAATCAAGTTTGTCGAAAGTGGGATTGCCACTTCTTGAACTGTCCAGCGGTCTTGTTGTTCCTGAGCTATTTGAGCAGGATTCTCTTGGTCTTCTTGTATTTGAGGAATTTGACGAAGAAGGATGGATTCTCTCCTTTTTTGATGGAAGATTTACTCTGGTTCGAGGCTTGGATCAACCAATTCTTGATCCCTTGCCAGCTTCCTACTTTGAAAACTCATTTCTCGCAATTACAAAACCAAAACCAAGTGTACAGCACCAAAGTAATCACAAAAAGAAAAACTAAAAATAAAATAGTTGCCAAATGTCATTTCCCCAACAACGGTGCCAAAAACTTGATAGTGCCCAAACGCATACACAAGTGTACGTGGTCTACCAAGTAGTAAAGTGGTTTTCAAGAAAGCCAAGTATAGATTCCACAGGGACTTGATCTAACAACGATTCAATTCTAGTTTGACTTCTAAGATTAATTTAATGCAAAGGTAACCAAAAAGAGTTTAGAATATTGTAAAATACAAATAAAGTAAACAATGCATAAAATAAAGTACTCGAGATAATCAATAGGACAAAACCCAGGTTTAAAGCACATTGAACAATCATACTATGTTATTGAACTTCATTCGTGAACTTGATTATCTTGGTTGTTGATTTGTAGGGTTAATTGCATGATCATGGTCTCCCGACTTCTAATCTTTTACCTAATTTGGACATTACAACTACATCATTGAGTGAGGATGTAATAATCCAATTAAGTGTTTAAAAACTATCATCCTACGTGTGAATCAAGTAAGGCATCTAAGCACACTCTTTCCCTAAACACTAATTTGAATTCCTTATTTTATAAAAGAATACAAACCCTACTTTGTTTATCCCCACGTTCTATCTCCCTATTCCATCTTCCAAGATAACAAGGTTAACAATTGATTTATTCTAAAATAATTAAATCAAGAATAAACAAACAACCAATAATGATAAGCAAAATTTTACGAAATTAATCCAAAATAATAGTACTCATGTTCTCGGCTTTAACTCCGGAAAGAGGCATTTAGCCAATAATATTCATAATCATGATCCAAATAATTGAATACATTCTATGATATAATTAAAAGCTAAATATAAAATGATAAAACCTAAATTAAAATGCAGCAACCTCCACAATATTCCATTACGTTCGAGTTGTCCAAGAATTGTCCAAGGGTCCAAGATATTCCCAGCTCCTTAAAATATGTGCAATGTATATATATTTATATTGTAATAATACCTAACCATTATGAGAATATGTTTATATTTTTGCCATGCATGGACAAACCAACGCGACACACGCATGGGAGCACCAAAATGAAGCCCGCGTCGTGAGCATGGCTGTACTGAAACAAAGCCAACATCGCGGGCACATCGCGTGCACCTACTGGAATTGGTCCTCCCAATGTTTTCTAAGGAATTTGAGCCTGATACTGAGCCTGTATTACAGTATATTATTCTGCAGCTACTGGAAATTGCATACAAAATAGTTTCTAAGTGTTCAACTTTCTCTTGTCTTGTGACGTTCTTTTGTCTTCCCTTCCACACTTTTAGTGTTGTTTCCTTTTAATTTCCACCTTATTCATCATAAATATATCACCATAATCGACTCCATACTTATCCTACAACATCAAACACCATGGATTAGAGTTCAACATAACAGCATATCAAAAACAATACGCTAGAAACTAAAGCAAATTACTAGTGTCGAACACTTTACGCTTAAACTTATTGTTGACTCTTTGCTCATTCTAACCGAATGTTTCTCATGTTAAACAGGTTGTTCCACGTAATATTACACATTAAAATCATAATGAACTCATTTAATACACTAGAATCCATCGAAACCAACTAGAAACACACCTAGCTTAAGCTAGTAACACTAGTTTTCTCGATTAAACTCTAAATAACTCAATTAAGTGCAAAGTTGTTTGGAAAACACTTTGAACATTGTAATCACGTCCTTTGATACTTAAATTCTTATTTATATCAATATTAACACGTTAAGCACACAAACTGTTCTCAAAACAAGGATAAATAAACTATAATCATAACACTAAAGCGTATAAATACACCCAACATCAAAGGACTTTTAGATTCAGAATTCTTAACGTGAACTAGTTTCAAATCAATTTATGAGCTCTAAGATAGGAAATAAACCCCCCCTTTGGGCACTAAGGAACTCCCCTTCCATTTTAATACTAATTTATCAGGAAAATAAAAACTGATCTTTTGGGTCCTACAATCTATAGAAGCATAGCACGAATGAAGCCAATCCAACCCCAAAATAACATCAAAATCCACCATATCTAATTCTATCGAATCTATAAATGTATCTATATGAAAGATAGACTCCACAAACCCCTATAGAATTTTTTAGCAATAATAGAGTCACCCACTAGAGTAGACATGGAGAAGAGGTCAGAAAATTTTTTCAGGACCAAAACCAAAATGCACAACCACATAAGGGGTCACAAAAGATAGGGTAGAACCAGGATAAAGAAAACAATAAACAACATAGAAAAAAACTGTAACATACTAGTAACAACATATAAGATGCCTCAGATTTTTGGTGGGTAGTAAGTGCACAGAGACAATTTTTGCCACTATCGGTACTAGCAGTAGCGCCCTTTGGAGTTTAAAAAGTAACTAGAAATTTATTAGGTCCAATGGAAACCCTGGATGAAAGACAATCTCGCTGCATACGAACAAGCTGACCATAATTATAGTACCAATTTTTACCCTTCTCATAATATCCACGATAAAGCTGCCCCCAAAAAAGAAAAAGTGGATAAGATGGGGCTGACTGAACTTCACTAGCCTGAGGCTGGGCATCCTGTGCCTTAGGGCTACTGATAGCCTAAAAATAAATATCACCTGATGGCTTAGGATAAGAACACTAACAGAAGAATATGAATTTCCCCATTTGTACTTCTTAGTCCACTATCTACTATCTCTCCCACTATTCTACGAACCTGCACCTTGATCTGAAAATCTAAACATCTTATTCTGCCTCTTTCCCATCTCTAGTTGCTTATTCTTTTCATTCTTTACCTGTTACATATAAGCCACAAGCCTAGAGATGTCCATATTATTGTTCAACATTGTAACCTTACACTCCAATACCAAATCATGGGACTACCCAAAAATTAAATCTCTCATTTTGGATCTCATGTTAGCCACTAACTTTAGAGCATAATAGGACGACTGCTAGAAATTCAAAGCATACTCCTTCACACTCATCTTTCCCTAATTTAAGTTCAAAAACTCTTCAGCCTTATCTTCCTTCAACTCCTGAGGAAAGAAGTGATTAAGAAAGGCCCCTGAAAAGTCATGCCACATAGCCTGCTTAACATTACATCACCTCATAGCTTCCTACTCCTCATACCACTGATAAGCTATATCTTTTAACCGATATGAAACAGACTATACACCCTCTAAGTTAGTAGCATACATCAACCTAAAATTTTCTCTATCTCATCAATGAACCTTGAGGATCCTCCTCAACCTTAGAGACTGTAAAGGTTGGGGGATTCAACATCATAAATTGGCCAACCTGAGTGACCTCAAACGAATAAGAAATAAAACCAACCTAGTCAGATTAATGATATTGTGATGCCACCAACTGAGTAAGCATATGATTCAAATAATGACACTCCACATTAGAGATATCTTTCTGAGGTGATTGAGCATAAGTGTCACCAGTTCAGGAGGCTCTAGGAGGACTAGTAAGGACCTACAGTACTCCACATGGAACATTACAATTTGTAGAAAGGACCCTAGACCGAGTCTGCACTGCATAAACTGGGAAAGTCCCCTCCATATTCTCCCCAGGTGGAATAAAGGTTCTAGTAGAGTTTCTATCAACATCAAATCTGTGGGACGACACGATCTGATATGCGATAAAGCCAGGAGTTGGAGAAGTTTCATAACACTAGACTCTATAGACCAAAATAGAACATAAGAAAGGAAACATTCCAAAATTCCTTGTAGCCTCCCCCTTATAAGTGTGGCGCACTACACACCCATAAAAATGACTCTACTCGACATAACTTTGTGGACAGCTAATGAGCCTGAACCCTACTCTGATACCAAGCTTGTCACATCTAAACCAAGGACTAATTATCATGGGTATCTCAAGCGACCATGGACCGGACACTACCCTATTTACCTAACCTTAAGAGCAGAATAATCATAAACGTAAAGCGGAAGCCAATCAAACGAATGATAATATTAATGGGAATCGATGAATCAAATGATGATTTACAGAATTCAAATAGCCATCCACCCATAATTGTCCACAATATCTTATAAAACCAAAATAGCATCTAAGTCATACATGACCCCAACATGACAAAAAGAATCTAAAAGTACTATGACAATAAAGGAAGAATAATGAAATGACAAGGCCTTCAAAAGGATGGCAACGCACCACTCTGCAACAAGTCAACAAATGGGCTCAACTACGTAACGCTGTACAGGAGCAATAAAAAACCTTTCAAACCTTACATCATGAAACGTGTAGTGTCTAAACACGTTAGTGGGATAATCACTGGCATGTAACTCAGGGAATAAGGAAAAAATAATACAATTACCATAATCCAGTCATTAACCATATGCACCATATTCATATATATATATATATCATTCATTAAAGAATGTAGGTTAAAGATTTAACCTAAATTGTGTAGCTTGATCCATCCTAAAGGAACCCATGAGCTATATAGATTCAGCTCCCCTTGTTGAAAGGGCCCAGTGTGTGTTAGCCATATGAACTGAATTAAAACTAAGGGAAAACTAAATCCACCAGGGCAATAGCCATCCCAAAATATATAAAAAGTGTGCACCAAGCGCATGGTCATATTGACTACCAGCGGCGGAAAACATGGTGTCAAGTGTTCATCCACCCAGGACTTACACCTTCATGATGTGCTACATAATTTTCTTTAAGCCTAAATAAAAACAATTTGCATATAAATCAACCATTAACCCAAGAATCATTCATTAAAGAATTTACCACTTGGTATTGTCATACCAATAAGCTTGCAAGCTAAATTAGTTATGCCAAACCAAATCCACATAATCAAATTATACTCTCAAGATCCATTTAAAGTCCAAAACCAAATCCACCAAGGACATCCAAAACAATTTTCATTCATTTATCCTTTAATATAATGCATTGGGTTCTAAAACATATTAAACCATGCAATTTTCCTTATTCAAAATCTAGTTTACAAAGTGGGTTGAGGTTAATATAATTATCAAGAAAAAATCCCATCAACTTAGGGAAACCCATGTCCTCCATTCCAACCATTTATACCATGCACCAATTCAGTCCTAAAAATATTAATTTTAAGCATGAATAATCACTTTAGAACATGGGACAAGTAATTCAATTAGTAACAGCCAAATGCCCTCAGCCCAATTTCAAAACCCACAGTTAAATCACATGAAAATCCATTCAATTAATACCATAATGCAAAATTAAAGTTATGGAAAGAGATATATGTTTAAAATACACAAGGATTTGAAAGCAATTCAAAGTTCAATGCTTGAATGGTGAATTCTCTGTGAAACCTTTGGAGTTTCTTGGTTTAAGTGTTAAAGAGGAAGAGAATGGTCTTTGGTCGTTAAAACTGATGGAAAAATGGTGTATTTTATGTTTAAAGATCATACAAAGGGTAAAAAAATCAAAAGCTCCTCATCCCAAGTGAAAAAATAAAAACTTGATAAATTTAAAACAGCGGCGTGGCATGCCAATGTCACATAGGTTAATCTCTGTGACATGGCTTTATCACAGAGGCTTACTGCCTATAGGTCTCAAAATGACCCCAAACCCCTTTTGAAATATCCAAAACTTTCCCAAAATACCCTTTTAACATCCGCAAGCATAATTTAAGTCAAAAATTGACTTTACGTACTTGGGAGGGTCAAAAATAAAATAATCAAAATTTTAAAGGGTCTTACATTATGGTAACCTAATCTCAAATCAATCTTAGAGAAAAATGCCACTCCCTAAAGCTGGTTAAATAAGTCATCAATGCAAGGCATAGAATAATAGTTCTCCACTGTCACTTTATTAAGCTGCCAGTAGTCTATGAACATACACATGAAGCCATCCTTATTCTTCATGAACTACCCAGGACCTCCCCTAGGAGACACATTTGGTCTAATAAAACCCTTACCAAGAGACATATGATAATGTGACTTAGAAATTGGTTGGGTACCAGGCTTAACAAACTCAATCTCACAGTCAGGGGGAATACCAAGCAAGTCGGTAGGGAACACATCAAGAAACTCATGAACTACAGGAACAAAGTCAATTGACAGATTCCCTACACTAACATCATTAATATAAGAGAGATAAAACTTGTAGCCTCTCGAAATAATACTCCTAGCATGAATATAACAAATAATCCCCACAGGTTCATGAAAAACCGCTCCCTGCCACACAACAGAGGGTATACTGGGCATGGCTAAGGTAACAGTCTTTGTAAAACTATCCATGACCATAAGATATTAGGATAACAAGTCTGTGCCCAAAATCATATTAATCCATAATACCTAGAATAGCAAGATCAATATGAGTATGAACATCTCTAACAGTCATAACAGATGACCTACAAACTAGGTCCCCTACAGAAAAATTGAGCATGTGAGTAGATACATGCAAGGTCATAGATAATAAATCCTAAGATAACTCAAATCATAGAGCATAATTAGACACATAAGAATAAGTGGATCCTAGATCAAATAAGTCACAGGCCAACTGACTGTATTCTAAAATTATACCTTTAATAATAGTTTTCAATGTCTCTACCTCAAGTCTAGTAGGTACTACATATACTAACCATGCCCGCCACCTGGATAGGATCCTAACCAACCTCTTGTCTTGCCGGCTTGAGAACTTCCTAAAGTATCATGGAACCCACCCCTACGACTTTGAAAACCTTTCTTATCTCCCCTCTACTAAGGCACTCTCATGAATAGTGACCACGAGCTTCACAAGTATAACATATACCAAGAGCTAAATCAGAAGCAATAAATTTGGCTAAATCAGAGCAACTACCACATCTAGAATGACCAGAAGATGAACCCCTCAAAGACAGACTGCCACCCTAACCAACGAAATCACTAAAACTAAATCGACCTTCTTAATAATCTGAAGAGCTGCCGAAACCAATCGACTGGGATAACTCAAAGACTAATATGATGGGCGAAGAGAATATCTACTATAAAAATGGCTACCTCTTAATTAGGAACTACTACGAATCCAACTAAAACTGCCCTAATGTCTAGGCCTCTTATCGCTGATACCACGGGCCTCATGATGCATCTCCTCTATCACCTAAGTATGATCAAAAGACTCAGCAAAAGACTTATCCAAAATAAAACAACTCTAAGTAGACATACGAAGAAAAAACCTCAATCCTCGAACAAAGCAACAAACTTTATCATACTCATTACCTTGAATAGAAGTAGCATGCCTTGCCAATCTTGAAAATGAGACTCATACTACACAAATGTTGTGGATCCCTGCTCCAATCTATAAAATTTGTCCATCAAATGATCTCTAAAGTTGTGAGGTATGCATTTCTCAAGAACATCTCAAAGAATTGAGTCCATGTTAAAGAAAAAGATCCAGTTAGTATAGATTCCATATAACCTATCTCACTCATGTCGAGCAGATAAGTCTAACTAAAATATGGTGTAATCCATACCACGAGTCTCAAGAAGGTCCAAATTATGGAGCCTATTATCACAAGCAATTAGAAAATATGAATTCTCTCTTGGTTCACCAGAAAACATAGTTGAGCCAATCTTAAGAATATACCTAATATCTTTAGCATCTTGGTAGACATTATAGGCCGCGCTAATAATGTCTGAGCAACTATTGACTGAGAAACCATCGAATTAGGAGGGACCTCAACTTTGGGAGCCACAATAATAGGTTGTACCCCCACCTCAGTACCACTCTAATCCATAGATTGTGCACCATTAAATGACTCACCACTGACTAACCCCAAGTGTTGATCAAAGCATATACGAGCCATGAAGAAAAAATAAAACTAGTGGAGCCTGGACAGGTCCCTGGACCACTTTTGGCTGAGGCAAAAGAATCTCTAGCTCAGGAGCAAGAATAGAGTTTTGTGAAGGCTCCCTATCCTAACCCCTAACTGGGGATACATCTCTAGGTTGTCCACAACCTATGGTTCTTCCACGAATAGGAGTAGGATCCCTAGTCTTGATCTTAAGACCCTCATCTTATGTAGCGATAGTATATGTCCTAGCCATTTATGAAAGAGTGAAGTCACAGAAATGTTATATAAACCAACTCAGACTCTTAGCCCGAAATGAGTGAAAGAAATAAGAAACTCCTAAGAATGTCCTGTAGCCTCCCATAGATATGAAAAATACATCATTATTTTGACCCGCAGGACTGTACGGGACACTTGCTCTTGTACTTATAATTCCGATAAAACCTAGGTTCTAAAACCAATTTGTCACAACCCAATTTACGAGTTATGATGGAACTTACTATCTCACTAGTAGGTAATCCGAACCATAACCATAGCTTTAAAAAGGGGTCAACTTGGTGAAAAAATGCCCAACATAGGCAGATATCAACAACACAACTTCAAAATAGTAAGTGTTTGAAATAGATAATAGATAGTCAATCTATATAAAACCATCCTAGGACTTCGTTGAACTAGAATAAAAGTATCTAGTAATAATACAACTTAAGTTCTAAAATATTCAATAACATCGATCTAAGAAAGACTAAACATAAAAGATAGAAGAAAATAGGTGACTCTGACTCCAAGAGCTCACCCTATCTCAAAAAATCAACATAGTATGAATGTTGATCAATGACAATAACTAGTACTTAGATCTGTACTAAAAAAGTACAGAAGTTTAGTATGAGTACCAAAACCATGGATACTCAACAGGCATCATCGACCAACATAGCAAAATCATGATATAAGTATGATAAAATGTAAGATAACATAACTAAATTAAGGTAGAGAAGAACCTGAATAAACTCTAATATCGTTGTACATCAATAAATAATTAAATAAAAACAAAAACATAACACAAGTCATCAACACATGCAATCAAGACTACAAAATTGCCCACCATATGCCAATTAGTACAAAAAATTAAATAACCCATCACAAGCCCCCCGAAGCTTGGAAGGTACAAATAAGATAGACTAACCCACCACCATCATTATCAGCTCTTATAGTACAAACAAGATAGACTAACCATCTATTGTTCATGGTCATTATTTATCAATAGATCAACACTTATCATCTAACCATCATGTAATAACTAATCCTCATATATCAAAAAGTCATCCTTTATAAACTAATCATCATTTATGAATAAATTATTATTTATCAACTAAGTATATTATCAACTAATCCTCATATATCAGCTAGTCATCACTTATTGACTAATCGGTATTTATTAACTAAACATAGTACTACTAGAATCCATTCATATCATGCCACATTATAATCATTCCTAATTTTCATACGTAGCTAGAATCACTACTATTAATTTCACATTCTCAATATTAGTAAGTATCATTCCATCATCAATATCATTATTAATATCATCATCAATATCATTGCTATTCTTCGAACTTACAATGGGTATTAATAATCGATGTCATCTTTATTATTCAAATTTGAATCAAGAATCATTTCATTATTACTGTGGTTGGTATCATAATCAATAGCATGATTGCCAATATAGTAAATAAACATAATCATAGCACAGTCGATAGCATAGTTGAAAATATAATAAATAAGCATGCTCTTTAGTATAATCAATAGCACAATGACTAATAAAATCAATAAGCATGCTCTTTGGTGGGATCAATAGCATAATCGCTAATATAATCGATAAGCATCATAATTGATAATGTAGTCAATAGGTATGATTTCTAATATAATCCATAGTTATTATCAATAGCATAGGCAATAAATTAATCAATAGCGTAATTAATAGCTTATCACTAATATGATAGAAAATTTATCATTAGCTTAGTCAATAGCTCATCCATAGATTTTTCATAGCCTAATCCATGGAATAATCACTAATGTAGTTAACAAGTACCAAGGTGTCTAAATATCACTGCAATAAATATTTTAATACCTAAGCATATAAAAGGTCTTTAATAACTCTTACAAGTCTTGTCCTAAGATGGGTCAAAGAGCCTACTTCTAAATCCCCAAAAGCCTTTATCAATCATATATATATATATATATCAAACTAGGCTAAGGTATCTAAATTCACTATTAGACTGAATTCACATAAAAAATCACACCAAAAACTCATGTGAGTCCCATTTATAGAAAATCATATTTTTGAAACCAACCCAATGCTCCCTAACGATCAAGGAGTCATTACCCTCAAGAATGGGTAAAATTTGAGCTAATTTGGGGCTAAAATCAAGCCTCTAACATTTTTATATTTTTGAATAAGAAATGAAAATTCAACCATAAAAAGGGTGAAATATTACAACAAACTGGAAGATAATTGTGTAAAAAAGTGTTAGCCAAGATCCTAAATCACCCATAAGCCTCAATTTCAAGTTATCTCACTATTTAGGGTTTTAGTTTTAGGAGAATGGTTGAAGAAATGGTAAGAAGGGGCTAAGATAGGGTATTTATACCGTTTCTAGGTTATGAAGTGTTACTATTGTAACTTGAGACTCATGATCGCGATCCATGACATCAGGGTTCATAAATTGCGATCGTGACATTTTCCTATTGCGATCGTAATACAAGAAAAAGGGTAAATCACATGTGGTGATTATGATTTACCTTTCACAATCATGATTTGGCACATATAGTAAATCGTATATAGATATTGTGATTTACCCTTTATGATCCCGATCAGACCAGATACCCGATGCATCAAATTTTCTATGTATGGAATGAACTTTGATTGGAGGTTTGGGATTCGTTCGAAACCCCATTCACGCAAACAAAATATGATACCATACCAAATTCTATGTTCCAGACTTAACGGCATAATCAAAATTTCCATCTGAGGTCATTTCAATGAAATATGAGTCCCACACCCAATTTCTAATTTCTTAACATTCCTATCATAGGTCGAAATAAGCTTAGGTGCCTTGGGACACAAACCAAAGGTCTACCTTGCCTAAAATCAATATTCTAGAGTTGCTGGAATCGTCAAAATTTCCATTCAAGGTTATTTAGCTGAAGTTCTTGCTCGTGGCCATCCGAAACCAACAAAGACTTCAACATTAGGAAAAGACTCTAAAAGTCAAACGAACTGCCCAGGAATCGTACTGCTAGTCCTAATAATTCATAAATGACTTGGTGCAGCTATAGAGAAGCTCGAATGGAGAAAATAAGTGAAAATATATAAAATGACCTGAAGGGTCATTATATGGTCAAATACAAAGGTATTCCCTACACATGGAAAATATATCTTATTTAAACCCATAAGATCAAGTAATAACACTAAGCAATAATCACATGAGAGAAAAGAAATCTTACTACTATACTTATCACTATGTAAGATAACAACCTTACTCATAACTGGCTTGTCATTTGGACCAAGCATTTCATTAAAAATTCCATTATTCAAATCATTATCAGAGTAAAAAAAAAAGGAAAATCCATACACAGGTGTTAAGTATACACCTATTTTCCCTATGGGAACTTTCACTCCCACAAAACATACTTCACTCAAAGGAAAGAATATCATCATATACAAACAAATAGTATAGGAATGTGCCACATAAGTCACTTTATCCAAGGTTTTCTTATGAGAAGGTTCACTCATTGATTCAAACATATTAAGGCCATAACAAAGAATGGGAACTGACATTGATAAAGGGATAATTGTAGCACATATATCACCTTTCTTTTGAATGCTATCCTTTATAATATACATACTATCATCTTTCTTTAATAGAGTTCCATTTTTGAAAAGTGTGTCATCATACCATAGTGAATTCACAATCACTTGGTAACCTTTAAGAGGGGCTATATTTCATCATAAAAAGACACACCATTGTGCATTTCAACTTTGTTAGTCATGTCAACATCAAACAAGGGATAATCCTTAAAAATATATTACATCTTGAATCCTCATGAATAAAATAAGGAATGAAATCACAATTCAAGGATTCATTATTTAGGTATAATGAATTTACATGAATATCCACATGACCAACTATATCAATGGCATCACTAAATTGAGTTCCCTTAAGTTCATCACAAAACTCCAGATTTACTAGAAGAATTATTTTGGTCATCAATAGGATTAACTAGTATATCCATATTATCAACATACACATTATCAAAATATAAAAAAAATTCACATGATAATGTACTATTATAAGATGCATAAATATCAATAGTAGGAGGACACAAATTGATATTACAAGAAGAATCAATTCAGTTATCTATAGGATCAACTAGTGTATGAACACTCTTAACAAATCATTATCACTCTGTTGCAAAGAATCAGTAAGCTCACATGAAAACAAGCTATCACTCATACTCAATTGACTATTAACCAAAAAAACATCTTTTAATTTTACAAAGTGTAAGGTTTAGCTTTTTTACCTTGTAGATCATAGAAATGATTATCTTTACCTTGATTTTTAACATTAGAGCATAAATGTTCTTTTGGGAAGCTTTTTAGCGCTCTGTAATTATTTATTGATCGAGGTGCCTCACTAGGCTTATTTTCAATGATACCTACACAAGAATCAAGATAACTTAAAAATAAAGAGAGGTTATAAAAGTTATTATAAGGTTATGAAAACCCTCTCATATCACTCCTTATAACCTCTTGTTTTCTGCTCTAGAGTTATTACTTATCATATCGTTACTTCTTTCAATATTTTATCTCTTAATTTTATTAGAGTTAGGACAATTAATAATTACTTGGTAAGTTTCTAGTGATCCTTCAATTATAACTTCCACTTTGGGTTGCTAGGATTAGACTTTATTTCACTCATTGGATCCTCTTTAAGTACACTTCCACAAGGACTAGCCTATTTTGCTTTTGACTACTTTGAGACCATTTGAGAGGTTTTGTCAAGAGTTATTAGCATAGAGGAAAACAATTTGTTCATCCTCAAAGTAAGAGCATCCTCAATTGGGAGTGGTTCGGGTGTAACTGTTACTCAAGAATATGCTTTTCCTGATCATACACATCTTAAAATAATGAATTTTCTGTACTTTGACAACTTATTAATCCTTCCACCCTTCCTCCAATATAATTACCATATAGAGAACTAGTTACATTGGAATGAGGATAAGAAATGGATAATGCTCTTCGACTATGGTCCACATGATGTCTTTTAATTAGTTCCATCCACACACCTCTTCCCTATAAACTAGGATAGTAAGTAGAACAAGATGAGGAATATAATTTATATCTATGACTTTTCTTTAATTATAATCCTCCTAAAGAGTTCATGAGATGTATGGGAGAAAGAATCATACCACATATCATTCTTATCACTATGGTGTGTAATATGGTAACCTCCATACCCTTAATATTTACTATCAAATTCACGATATGATACTTCTACTCTTTTATGTTCATCATAACAACCATAAGATCTATGTATCTCATATTCATTTTCTGTGTAGTAATTCTTATCATCGTGTCAACTATAATCTCTTGGACCATGATATCCTTCATGGATTCACCATTATACTCATGATATTTATTAATTTGCTCATAATGACTCAAAAAACTTTTATGGGTCTCATCGCTATATTCATTATTCATGCCACTACAAGCATTTTCACTAATTTCATCTCCACAATAATCCAAAGCTATTGTGAGACCTTATAAAAATTTGATGATTTTATTTTTGACCCTCCCACATGTGTATTATCAATTTTTGACTTAAATTATATTTAGGGATATTAAAAGGGTATTTTTAGAAAGTTTTGAATTTTTTGAAAGTGGTTCAAGGTCATTTTGGGACCCGAAGGCAATAAGCCTCCGTTATGAGACTGTGTCATGGAGGTTAACCTTCGCGTTAGTGGGGTGCCATATAACTATTTTAAATTCATCCAATTTTTGTTTTTATCACTTGGGGTTAGGGGCTTTTGGTCATTTTACCCCTTGTATTACCTTTATATATAAAATAACCCCACTCCCTTTAGTTTTCAAAGATTAAATCATCCTTTTTCTCTCTTAAACTGAAATCCTAAGAACATTCAAGGGTTTTAAAGAGAATTCATCATTCGAGCTCCAAACTTGAATTGACTTTAATTTCTTGTGTGTTCCAGGCATGTTTCTCTTTTCTAAACTTAAATTTTATATCTTGGCATTAATTAAGTGGATTTTATGTGATTTAAATTATGGGTTTTGAAATTGGGTTTAGGTTTTTGGTTGTTACTGATTGAATTACTTGTCCCATATTTTAAATTTATTATTCATGCTTTAAATTATTGTTTTTGGAATTGAATTGGTGTGTTGTTTAAATGATTGCAATGGGGGACATGGTTTCCCAAATTAGATGAATTTTGGCTTAGAATTGGCATTAACCTCAACCCACATTATAATCTTGGTTTTAAATATGGATAATTGCATACTTTAACTTTTTTTAAGCCCCTTGCATTTTATTAAAATTTAAATGGATATCTTTATGGTTTTGGATGGCCTTGGTGGTCTTGGTTTTAGATTTTAAGTGGAACTTGGGAGTCCAATTTGGTTATGTGGATTTGGTTTGACATAATTAATTTAGCTTGCAAGCATATTGGTATGATGATACCAATATGTAAATGCCTTAATAAATGACTCCTGGGTTAATGGATTGGTTTATGTTTAAATGTTTTAATTTGTTATTAAATAGAATTATGTACCTTACCATGAAGGTGTATATCTAGGGGGACAAACTAGAAACCACATTTTCCAGTTTTGGGGGTCTATATAACTGTGTGCTTGGTGCAGAGTTTATATATATATATATATTTTGGGATGGCTATTGCCTTGGTGGATTTAGTTTTCCCTTGGTTTTTCCTTGGTTTATGCGGCTAACACATACTAAGGCCCTTCTAGCAAGAGGGATGGACCCATATAACTTATGGGTGCCTTTAGAATGGATCTAGGTACACAATTCAAGTTAAATCTTTAAACTGCCCTGTTCATGGCCCTTGTTCCTATCTCGACATCCTATATATATGTATATAAATATGGTGCATATAGTTTATGACTATTTTTTTTATAATTGTATTATTTTATCATTATTCCCCGAGTTACATACCAATTCGTATCCTACTGACCATCCTTGAGTCTAGTATTATGAAATCTCTCTAACTCTAGGTTTTCTTGCATTTCAAATTATGCCTCCCCAAAGATCTGATGTTCGTAGAAACTCTATTGGATCCTCTATCCTACCTGAGAAGAATGTGGAGGGGACTTGCTCAATTTATAGAGTGTAGACCTTGTCTAGGGTTCCTGTTTTTGATTTTATATAGAGGGGACTTGATCAATTTATGGAATTCAGACTAATTATAAGGTCCATGCTTTTAATTATACCACTCCACGTGGAGTTTCTCCAGTCCTTACTAGTTTTCCTCGAGCTTTCTACACTGGTGATACTTACGATCAGTTTCCTTAGGAAGATATCTCTAATTCAAAGTTCCATTAGGCTATTTATATGTTTACTCAGTTTGTGGTATCACAGTCTCATAAGTCTGATCGTGTTAGTTCTATTGCTCATTCATCTGAGGTCACTCAGGTAGGCCAACTTATGAGGTTGGTATTATAGCCTAGGTTCCTAGTCATTGGGTGTCCACTAAGTCATGTAAAGTAAAGTCTCTTTTATGGGTGTGTAGTGCACCACTTATAAGGGAGAGACTATGGGGCATTTGGGAATGTCTCCCTTTCTTGTGTACTATTTTTGGGCTATAGATTCTAGGTCACTAAAATCTCCTCTAAATTCGTTTATTTGTCTTTTAGATCATGTCTCACCGAAGATCTGATGCTCATGGAAACACCACTTTCCTACCTAAGGACAATGAGGATGAAACTAATTCTACTTTTAAAGTATAGACCTGGTCTAGGGTCTCTATTCCTGACTGCCCATGATAGTTTCATCGATCCCTACTAGTCTTTCTCGGGCTTCATGTCCTGATAATGTTCTTGCCCCACCGCCACAAGGAGATATTTCTAATACTAAGTTCTATTGATCTATTCATCTGCTAAATCAGTTTGTGACTTCTCAGTATCGTTAGCCTAACTGGGTTAGTTCTGTGCTCTATCTTTAGATGTCACTAGAGTTGGCTACTTTATGAGGTTAAATCCCCAACCATAATAGGCTTTAAGGTTAAGAATGATCCTCAAGGGTTTGTTCATATAATTGAAAAGATATTCAGGGTGATGTATGCTACTGATATATTGGGTGTAGAGATTTTCATATATTAATTGAAGGATATGGTATGAGGAGTAGGAGCAGTCAAGGGTTGATGAGGCTGAGCAGGCTTTGTAAGAGGAGTTTTCTGGTACTTTCTTTCCTCAGTAGCTAAGAGAGGATAAAGCTGAAGAGTTTGTGAACTTTAGGTAAGGTAGGATGAGTATAAAGGAATATGCCTTGAAGTTCCATCAGTTGTCTCGTTACTCTCTAGAGTTGGTATCTAGTATGAGGTCTAGGATATGTAGCAAGTTAAGAATAAGAAGAAGAAACAAGCAAAAATAGAAGAGAGACAGAATAAGAAGTTAAGGTATTTAGAGCAGGGTGGAGGCCAACAAAACAATGGTAGAGAAGGTAGGCAGTAGGGCAAGAAGTTGACTTGTGGAAATTGTAATTCCTATTCGATGGATAGTATTCCTTATCCTAAAACTTCTTTGATTGTATCTTTTAAGCTGACAGTAGGTTTAAGATCCAGCGAACCCATACTCATGCAAGTTAAGCTCAGTCAGCTCCATTATATCCTTCTTTTAAATCTTGTGGATAGTTATACTGCGGTTATTGTTATAAGGGGAGGAATCCATGTTTCAAATGTTGCCATCCTTGTCATATTCAGAGGAACTATCCACCAACGAATATAACTACTGGACCTAATAAGGTTCCGATTGCTACTTCTTCAGCTCCTGCACCAAAGGGTTCTACTTATGATATTGAAACTGGATGAAATTGTCTTTATGCACTTGCCACCTATGAGGAATCTAAGGAATCTCCTAGTGTTGTCATTGGTACAATATTGCTTTTCTATCATGATATATGTTGTCTGCTTGATCTGGGGATCACTCTTTCTTATGTGACCCCTTATGTGGCTACTTATTTTAGTTTCAATCTTAAGTGTATTTTGGATCCCTTCTCTATGTCTATCTCGGTGGGTGATTCTATTATGGATAAAAAGGTCTATTGGGGTTGTGTGGTATCAATCATTGGTAGAGAGACCTTGATAGATCTTATAAAGTTAGATATGGTAGACTTTGATGTGATCTTAGGGATGGATTGGCTTCACTCATGTTATGTGTCTCTTTATTGTAGGACCCAAAGGGTCAATTTTTAATTCCCAAATAAATTGATATTAAAATGGAAGGGAAGTTCCTCGGTTCCTAAAAGGAGGTTTATTTCCTATCTTAGAGCCTGAAAGTTAATTTCAAAGAGGTGCCTTTGTCATTTAGTTTGGGTTGAAGATTCTAATTCTGAAGGTCCTTTCTTACAATTTGTCCCTATTGCTAATGTGTTTCCTGATATACTTCTCAATGATCTTCCTGGTATTCCTCTCGATAGGGAAATATATTTCAGGATTCATCTTCTATCAGATATTCATCATATCTCTATCTTTCTAAATAGAATGGCTCTGGTTGATTTGAATGAACTTAAGGAGCAGTTAAAGGATCTTCTTGATAAGGTTTTTATCCGTCCTAGTGTATCCCTATGGGGTACTCCCATACTTTTTGTGTGTAAGAAGGATGGTTCCCTTCGAATGTGTATAGATTATCAACAGTCGAATAAGGTTATGGAGAAGAGTAATTATCCTTTTCCTAGGATAGATGATCTATTTAACTAGCTTTAGGGTGCTAGATGTTTTTCTAAGTTTGATATTTCGTCAAGTTATCATTAATTAAGGATTAGGGAAGTGGATATCCCTAAAACTGTCTTTTGAACCTGATATAGTCATTATGAGTTTCTGGTGATGTCATTCGAGTTGACTAATGCTCTAGCTAAATTTACAAATCTCATGAACCAGGTATTCATGCAGCTTTTATATTTTTTTGTCATATTTATTGATGATATATTTTTGTATTCTAAGAGTGAGGAGGATTATACCAATTACCTCCAAATTGTGTTGCAGACTCTTATGGATGGACGATTGTATGTTAGGTTTTTAAAATATGTGTTTTGGTTGGATGCTGTGACCTTAGGTCATGTTGTTTCTAGTGAGGGGATCATGGTAGATCCACATAAAGTTGAGGCAGTGAAGAAGTGGCCTAGGTGCATGACTTCAACTGACATTTGGAGCTTCTTAGGTTTAGCCGAGTATTATATGAGGTTTGTGGAGAGTTTTTATTCTATTGCTGCCCCGTTGACTAAGTTGACTCAGAAAAAGGTAAAGTTTATGTGGTCTAAAGCTTGTGAGGGTATCTTTTAGAATATAAAGGATAAGTTGACTTTTGTTCTTGTTTTGACCCTGTCCAAGGGTACCAATAGTTTATTGGTTTAGTATGATGCATCTCTTATGGGACTAGGATGTGTCTTGATGCTGCATGGTAAGTTTGTGGCTTATGCTTCTAGGCAGATGAAGGTTCATAAAAGAAATTATTCGATTCATGATCTAGAGTTGGCAGTCGTGTTGTTTGCATTAAAGCTTTGGTGCCATTACTTGTATGGAGAGTATGTTGATATATATATATATATATATATATATATATATATATATATATATATATATATATATATATATATATATATATATTTAGATCATAAGAGCTTGAAGTATGTGTTCACCTAGAAGGAGTTGAATCTCAGTCAAAGGAGAAGTCTTAAGCTACTCAAGGACTGTGACATGATTCACTACTAACATCTAGATAAGACAATGTGGTTGTTGATGCTCTTAGCAGGTTATCTATGGGTAACTTTTCTCATATGGATAAGTAAAATCGAGGGTTGGTGAAGGATATTTATCGGTTAGATGATCTTGGAGTTTGTCTGTTTGACATTGCGAAAAGTGAAGTCATCTCTTGGTGTTGAGTTGAAAGAGAAATAGGTTTTGGATCCTATCTTGATGCATATTAAGGATAATGTGGGTCAATAGAAGGTTTTGGCTTTTGAGATTGGTGGTGATAGTATTTTGAGCTACCATGGTAGATTGTGTGTTCACGATGTTGATGGGATATGAGAAAGGGTTTTGACTGAGGATCATAAATTAAGGTATATAGTTCATGCTAGTTCGATGAAGATGTGTTATGATTTGAAGAAAGACATGGACAATTTTGTGGCTAAGTGCATGATTTGTCAGCAAGTGAAGGCTGAGCATTTGTGGCTCAGTGGGTTATCTTAAGAGATTGAGTTGCCTATGTAGAAATGAGAAGTGATCAACATGGATTTTATTATTGTTCTTCCTGTTCTTGGAATTAGCATGATTCAATTTGGGTCACTGTGAATAGGATGACTGAGTCTGCACCTTTTTTGCCTATGAGGACTACTTACTCCGGAGAGGATTATGCTAAGTTATTTATTCAGGACATTGTCAAATTGCATTATACTCCAATTTTAATCATTTCTGATCGAGGTATGTAGTTTTATTCTTGCTTTTGGCATTTATTTTTGCAAGGCTTTGGCACACGGGTAAACCTTAGCACTAGATGGACAAGTGGAGAGAACTATTCAGACTTTGGAAGATATGCTAAGGGCTTGTGTGATTGATTTTTTAAGTAGTTGGGTGGATCATTTTCCTCTCATTGAGTTTGCATATAATAACAGTTATCACTCTAGCCTTTGGATGGCTCCTTTTAAAGCTCTGTATGGTAGGAGGTATAGATCTCTGATCGGGCAGTTTGAGGTTTGGGAGACTAGGTTGTTCGATTTGTACTTGGTTCACTAAGCCATGGATATGATGGTTTGAGATAGAGTTAAGACTGGTCAGAGTCACCATAAGTCCTCTACAGACATGCGACGATGAGACTTGGATTTTGAAGTTGTAATACCCCATATGTTTCTAAGCTAGGAAGTGAATGAGTATTCCTATGTATGAAATCTCCTTTCCTGTGATTCATACTTAAGTACATGACTTACAATGAATATACTAGTGATAGGATAGCTTATGATGCATTAAGCATGTACATATGAGTCACTTCAGGTAATACAAGCTAAGAGTTTTTGAATCTATCAAGTTTTAGTGTGCGATTTTGCAAGGTTCATCTTTGAACGAGTATAACTCGATGTTAATGTGGTATTTTGGCTGATTTAGACCCATCAAATTGTAGAGAATCGAATTTGATTTCCAACGATATCAATTTCGCCTTAATCCAATACCCGAACGAAAAGTTATGCCCATTTTTGTGAGAGGAAGTAAGGATAGGCGATTGGTTAGGCGCCACCCAATCCAAACATAGGCGATTGGTTAGGCGCCACCCAACCTAGCTTAGGCAATCACTTGGACGCCACTTAAGTTAGTTCCAGGTGCCAAAAACACTCCGTTTTGAGTTATTTTAAGGGTAATTAAGTCTTTTAACACTCCTTACACGTCCCTAAACTTAACCCTACGAAATATATAGCTTCTAAACATATTACAACCCCATTATTATCTCAAATCTCATCACCCAAGAGCACTGAGAGAGAAAAACAACTAGGGTTACATAACTAAGTTTGAAGATCCCATTTCAAGGAAATTCCTTCGTCAATCATCAAGAATCTTCCTTCTAAAGTATGCGTGAGTTGATTTATGAATCCCTTTCATCTATTAAGGTCAAAAACCCTCTTTTTCATTATGAAGTATGATTTTTATATTGTTGGGTGTTGATGATCATGTTGTTGACGTTGGATGATTCCCAAGGTGGAATCTTTATATGTTTTTTTTGAATTTTATGATATCATATGAGTTGGAAACATGTAAATTTGGTTGTTCATGATGTATAATTTGTTGATTTCACCTATGCTTAAGATGTGCATGTAAGGTGTTTGATAAAATGCCTAAGAAACTAGAAATCATGCAATCTAGCTAAATTGTGACTAACTGAAGGATTCAAGATATGCCCTTACGTTCCAATGATTTCTATGTTGATAATGTTCCTTGTAAATGTTGTTGGAATACTCATGAACTATTCTTATGAAATTATGCTATGTTTACTTGCAAATCTTACTTATGAACAAGAAGTATGATAACCATGCAATCCACATGAACTTCCACGCTATTGGTATGTGTAGCCAATATGATTATACAATGAACATGATATTAAGATTGTGCAAGTACTTCCATGTGATATGAAATCCTTTCCATGCAATACACTGTTGATAACCATGCTGAGTATGAGATCCGTACTTATGATATTATAAATTATGGACTCTACTCTTATGATCAAGTCAGTCATGTGTGTTAGTTTCCTTCCATCGAGTCCTGGGGGTACTTGTACCCGAAAACTATAGCTGTGTGCCTAGATCTATGTCATGTTTCATGATATCCGAACTCAATCTATGATTCCATAGACTTCAGTCAGTCATGTGACTCAGGAAAACCTCATGATCTTAGTTAGTTGTCAGATATCAGTAATATTCCACCAGTTAATAGAATTCAGTAAGATTAAGTCATGCACAGTCAGTTATTCATTTCCAATCCCTCCAGATGAGAGTACAAGTTAGCACCGACCGAACCCAAGGATGTGAACTCAACTGCCAATTCAGGGTGTGATTCTTAGTAGACATCCTTGTGTTCCAGAACTACATAGCCAGCGTAGGTTGAGACATCTTAACCCATCTGATTAGGGTTGATGAGGTGGCTTAACCCGTTAGTTTTGGGTTCACACCATTCTTATTGAGTGCCCGTCAGATAAGGGTGACTCACAGGATGTCCTTATTAGTGGCACGATATTGAAATCCCTCCAGTCGCGGTAGAAATTGAACCCCATCTTAACCATAACAACATACATGGGGCATGTTAGTTAAACAGTACTTCCCACAGTTTCAGTATCAGTCTCAGTAAAAAAACTTAGGGCGTTCTTCAAATTTCAGTATATATAGGACTGTTCGATACAATCATCCATTTTATCAGTTTTAGTATCAGTAATGATAGTTATTAGTAAACCATGTATTAGCTTACAGGTCATGCTATCACGTATTCACGGTCCTAGTTTCTATATATGTGTGTTTGTACTCCCACGTTCATATTAGTTAGTCAGTGTTGTTCATGCATTAAACCCTTTATGTTTATCCTACCTTCCTTATATACTCAGTACTCTAGTTGCACTGACATTATTACGCTATGGTTCTTTCTTTGTATGTTACACCAAAGTTTATGAGACACGAGCTCTAGCCCAGCAGTAGCGGTAGCATTCTAGTCACAGAGACACAGTGAGTCCTCATTGATTCGAGGTCAATATGATTTGATTCATTTATTTATTTCTTCAGTTTAGTTTTATAGAGTTAGTTGGAGACATGTTCCTTTAACTCCTTATTTAGATAGTTTAGAGGCTTTCAGATTTATGTTAATATTGAGTTGTTTTGGGTATTTTCACCCACATGTTGGTATTCAGTTGAACCTTATGACCTTACAGTTCTATGTATTGCATATTATTATATCATGATTTACAGTATACATGTATAGATATCAGTCATGGATTAGGTTGTGGTCCCTCGGGGTCATGAGCACCGTGTAGCATTCTGGTTTAGTGAATTAGGGTATTTCAAATTTGGTATCGGAGCCTAAGGTTCAATAGAGTCCTAGGAAGTCTGAAAGCCGCATCTAGTCGAATCTTGTACATGGGTGTGTTGCGCGCGACATATATGTGCGGGAGGCTATAAGATGTTTTAGGAACAATTCTTTTTCTTCATTATTCATGTCATGCTAGTGAGCATAATCACAAGTTAAACTCTCAGTCTAATCCATTCTTCTCTTATTTCAGACCATAGCCCCAAAGAGAAGAAACCAGCCAGCTCCTCAGCCCGAAGATCCTTTGGGTGAACATGTTTCCCATTTAGAGCCGAATTTACCACACTTGCTCAGTCCATTGCTGCACAGACTGAACGCTCACCAGTCATTTCGGCCAATCCATTGGCCAATCCCAAAGTAGCTAGGGTTCGGAACTTCACCCGGATGAACCCTCCATCTTTCCATGGGTCTAAGTCTGATGAGGACCCTCAGAAGTTCATTAACCAAGTCCAGAAGGTCATTGATATCAAGGGTATTACTTCTATTGAGAGTGCTGAGTTAGCTTCCTACTATTTATAGGATATTGCTCATGATTGGTACAAACAGTGGAAGTCAAAGAGGTTAGATGATACAGGCCCTATCGAGTGGGAGAAGTTTGTCACAGCCTTCTTAGACAGATTCTTTCCCCAAGAGCTGAGAGAAGCCAAAGTTCTTAAGTTCTTCAACCTCAGGCAGGGAAATATAATGGTTATGGAGTATTCTCTCAGATTCACTCAGCTAGCTATATATGCTCCTAATGTGGTTACCGAAAATAGAGCTAAGATGAGAAAGTTCATGTCAGGGGTCAACAATAGCATGGTAAATGAGTGTAGGTCTGTGATGCTGATTGGTGATACGACCTTATCCAGACTTATGACCCATGCCCAACAAGTAGAAAAGCAGAAGTTTAAGACAAGGGAGAGGTAGAACAAGAGAGCAAGGTCAGGTAATTTCATCATTGCTTACCCCAAGTCAGATGGAGGAAACCGTTCACAGTTTCTCTCCAAGTCAGCCATTCCATCTCCTTCCTATACCAGCGCTCCAATGCCGAAGTTCATAGACAGAAATAGAGACAAAGCGCCAGGTTCTAAATCTCAGGGTAGTGTTAGCAGTGCCCGAACGAATCCCCATTGTCAAACTTATGGTAAGAACCACAAGGGCATTTGCAGAGCCGGTAGTGATGTCTGTTTTGGTTGTGGCAAGCCAGGCCACAGGATTAGGGAGTGTCTGCAGTCAAGTCTTCAAGGTTAGCAAAATCATTATAAAGCTCAGTCCAGTCGCCCGAACCAGCAGGGTGCCATTTCCAATGTTACTAGTGGGAAATTCCCAAACAGACTCTATGCTCTTCAGTCCTAGCAGGATCAGGAAAATTCTCCTAATTTCGTTATAGGTACGTTACAGATTTTCCATGTTTATGTTTATTCTTTGCTAGACCCAGGTGCATCTTTGTCTTTTGTTACTCCATACATAGCAGGCGATTTTAGAATTAGTCACGAAGTCCTAGCAGAGCCCTTCTCAGTGTCTACCCTAATGGGTAAAACCACTAGAGTTCGGCTGGTATACCGAAACTGCCCGGTTATGATATCTCAGAAATCTATGTCAGCAATTTAGTACAGTTAGAGATGACTGATTTTGATGTCATTCTCAGCATGGATTGGCTTCATTCCTTCTATGTCACAATTGTCTGCAGAAACAGGATACTTTAGTTTCAGTTACCGAATGAGCCCGTCCTAGAATGGAAGGGTAGCATTTCAGTGTTCAGGGGTCAACTTATTTCCTACCTTCGGGCAAGGAAAATGATTTCTAAGGGGTGTGTGTATTATATCGTGCATCTTAAAGATTCTAGTTCTGAATATCCCAGCCTCAAAACAGTCCCTGTTGTTAATGAATACTCAGATGTCTTTCCCAAAGATCTTCCAGGCATTCCTCCTAAAAGGGACATAGACTTCGGCATAGACCTTCTTCTAGATACTCAACCTATTTCTATTCTACCATATAGAATGGCACTAGAAAAACTCAAGGAACTAAAAGATCAGTTGAAGGATCTCTTAGATAAGGGATTCATCAAACCCAGTGTTTCCCCATAGGGTGCGCCAGTATTATTCATACGCAAGAAAGACACTTCTCTCAGGATGTGTATTGATTACCGTTAATTCAACAAGGTCACGGTCAAGAATAGATATCCTCTTCCCGGATTGATGATCTATTCTACTAACTTCAGGGTACCAATTACTTCTCCAAGATAGACCTCAAATCAGGCTATCATCAACTTAAAGCTAGGGAATGTGACATTTTGAAGACAACTTTCCGTACTCGGTATGGTTACTTTGAATTTTTAGTCATGTCATTTGGTCTTACCAATGCCCCTGCAACTTTTATGGATTTGATGAACCGTGTGTTCAAGCAGTACTTGGACATGTTTGTCATAGTATTCATAGATGATATTTTGGTCTATTCTCACATAGAGCGTGATCATGCAGACCATCTTACAATTGTTCTTCAGACTCTCAGGGATCACTAATTATTTTCTAAGTTCAGCAAATGCGAATTTTTGCTAAGATCAGTAGCATTCCTTAGCCATATTGTTTTCGATGATGGAATCAGAGTAGATCCTAAGAAAATATAGCCAGTAAGAAACTAGACCAGACCCGTATCTCCATCAGATATTAGGAGTTTCTTGGGGTTGGCTTGATATTACAGATGGTTTGTCGAGGGATTTTCTTCTATTGCATCTCCCATGTCCAGATTGACTCAGAAGAAGATTAAGTTTCAGTGGTCAGATTCATGTGAGAAGAGCTTTTAAGAGTTGAAGACTCGACTCATCTCTGCTCCAGTTCTAGCTATTCCAGATGGTTCAGATGGTTTGGTAGTCTATTATGATGCATCCAAAGTGGGTTTAGATCATGTCCTCATGCAGCATGGTAAGGTCACAGCCTACGCCTCCAGACAATTAAAGCCACATGAGAAGAATTATCCTACTCATGATCTTGAGTTACCAGCGGTAGTTTTTTGCCTTGAAGATTTGGAGGAATTATCTCTATAGAGTTCATGTAGATGTCTTCACAGACCATAAAAGCCTCCAGTATATCTTTTCCAAGAAAAATATCAATCTTCGCCAGAGAAGGTGGTTAGAGCTCTTGAAGGATTATGACATGAGTGTTCTTTATCATCCGGGCAAGGCCAATGTTGTGGCCGACGCTCTCAGTCGACTCTCTATGGGTAGTATTTCTCAAGGGAAGTTGGGATGACTACTTGCCTTAGATTGAGTTTACACAAAACAATAGCTATCATTCTAGTATTCAGATGGATCCTTTCAAATATCTCTATGGTAGGAGATGTAGATCTCCGATTTATTGGTTCGAAGTTAGTGGGGCCTCAATCACAGGTCCTAACTTAGTATTTGATGCCTTAGATAAAGTTCAGTTGATCAGAGAGAGACTCTAGGCTACTCAGAGCCGACAGAAGTCCTATGCAGATGTTTGTAGAAAGGATTTCGAGTTTGAGGTCAATGACTATGTCTATCTTAAGATTTTTCCCATGAAGGGAGTAAAGAGGTTTGGCTAGAAAGGGAACCTTAGTCCCCGGTATGTCGGTCCCTTCATAATTCTTTGTTGCTTTGGTAAGGTAGCTTATGAGCATAAGTTGCCTTCAAATCTAGCCTCAGTCCATCTAGTATTCCATGTCTCTTAGCTAAAGAAGTGCATAGGTGACCCAGCAGTTGTTGTCCCTATTCAGAGCATCGACATTCAGAACTGCCTCTCCTATGAAGAGATTTTAGTAGAAATCTTAGATTATCAGACTCGTAGATTGAGGAACAAATAATTCCCTCTAGTCAAGGTTCTTAGGCGAAATCAGTCTCACGAGGGAGCTACTTGGGAAACAGGAGTAGATATGCGTACCAAGTATCCTAACCTCTTCCTTACTAATTCAGATCAAACCTAAGGTAATAGTTCTCCTTAATCTTATTCAGTTTTACGTTCATGTTTCCAGCATAAAATTGGTACCTATTAACCATTTCATACTCAGTCATGCATTTATGTGTCAGTTGTTCATGCACCAGATATGCACGAGTTCAGTATGTTTAGCATGTCAGTCATGAGATCAAGTTTCAGTTCATCATGTTCAGTTTAGGTTCTATTGTCTTGTATCCCTTCTCAGTAAATTCTCATTCGAGGACAAATGTTCCCAAGGAGAAGATATTGTAATACCCCACATGTTTCTATGCTAGAAAGTGAATAAGTATTCCTATGTATGAAATCTCCTATCCTTTGATTCATACTTGAGCACATAACTTACAATGAATATCCTAGTGATAGGATAGCTTATGATGTATTAAGCATATTCATATGAGTCACTTAAGGTAATACAAGCTAAGAGTTTTTGAATCCATCAAGTTTTAGTGTTTGATTTTGCAAGGGTCATCTTTGAACAAGTATAAATCGATGTTAATGTGGTATTTTAACTGATTTAGACCCACCAAATTGTAGAGAGCTTTCTAACAATGCCAATTTCGCATTAATCCAATACCCGAGCAAAATGTTATGCCCATTTTCGTGAGAGATAGTAAGGATAGGCGATTGGTTAGGCGCCGCCCAACCCAAACATTGGCGATTGGTTAGGCGCCGCCCAACCTAGCTTAGGCAATCACTTGGGCACCGCCTAAGTCTATTCCAAGTGCCGAAAACACTCCGTTTTGAGCTATTTTAAGGGTAATTAAGTCTTTTAACACTCCTTACACGTCCCTAAACTTAACCCTACGAAATATATAGCTTCTAAACATATTACAACCTCATTATTATCTCAAAGCTCATCATCCAAGAGCTCTGAAAGAGAAAAACAACTAGGGTTACATAACTAAGTTTGAAGATCCAATTTCAAGGAAATTCCTCTGTCAATCATCAATAATCTTCCTTCTAAAGTATGCATGAGTTGATTTATGAATCTCTTTCATCTATAAAGCTCCAAAACCCTCTTTTTCATTATAAAGTTTGTTTTTATATTGTTGGGTGTTGATGATCATGTTGTTGACGTTGGATGATTCCCAAGATGGAATTTTTATATGTTTTTTTGAATTTTATGATATCATATGTGATAAAATGCCTAAAAAACTAGAAATCATACAATATAGCTAAATTGTGACTAACTGAAGGATTCATGATATGCCCTTACGTTCCAATGACTTCTATGTTGATAATGTGCCTTGTAAATGTTGTTGGAATACTCATGAACTATTCTTATGAAATTATGCTATGTTTACTTGCAAATCCTACTTATGACCAAGAAGTATGATAACCATGCAATCCACATGAACTTCCATGCTATTGGTATGTGTTGCCAATATGATTATACAATGAACATGATATTAATATTGTGCAAGTACTTCCATGTGATATGAAATCCTTTCCATGCAATACATTGTAGATAACCATGCTGAGTATGAGATCCCTACTTATGATATTATAAATTATGGACTCTACTCTTATGATCAAGTCAGTCATGTGTGTCAGTTTTCTTCCATCGAGTCTTGGGGGTACTTGTACCCGAAAATTATAGCTGTGTGCCTAGATCTATGTCATGTTTCATGATATCCGAACGCAAGCTATGATTCCATAGACTTCAGTCAGTCATGTGACTCAGGAAAACCTCATGATCTTAGTCAGTTGTCAGATATCAGTAATATTCCACCAGTCAATAGAATTTAGTAAGATTAAGTCATGTACAGTCAGTTATTCATGTCCAGTCCCTCCAGATGGGAGTAGAGGTTAGCACCAAGTGAACCCAAGGATGGGAACTCACCCGCCAATTTAGGGTGTGATTCTTAGTAGACATCCTTGTGTTCCAGAACTACGTAGCCAGCATAGGTTGAGACATCTTAACCCATTTGATTAGGGTTGATGAGGTGGCTTAAACCGTTAGTTTTGGGTTCTCACCATTCTCATTGAGTGCCCGCCAGATAAGGGTTACTCACAGGTTGTCCTTATTAGTGACACGGTATTGAAACCCCTCCAGTCGGGGTAGAGACTGGACACCATCTTAGCCATAACGGCATACATGGGGCATGTCAGTTAAACACTACTTCCCACAGTTTCAGTATCAGTCTCAGTAAAAGAACCTAGGGCGTTCTTTAGATTTTAGTATATATAGGACTGTTAGATACAGTCGTCCATTTTATCAGTTTTAGTATCAATAATGATAGTTATTAGTAAACCATGTATTAGCTTACAGGTCATGCTATCACGTATTCACGGTCCACGTTTCTATATATGTGTGTTTGTACTCCCATGTTCATTTTAGTTAGTTAGTGTTGTGCATGCATGAAACCCTTTATGTTCATCCTACCTTCCTTGTATACTCAGTACTCTAGTTGTACTGACGCATTTATGCTATGAACCAATTAGGCCTATAGTTGTTTTGTTCAAATAGAAATACAATTGAACAAAACAACTATGCTAAGTACATCTAACTCCTCGCATCAAGGAAGTATTTAAATAATTAGGCCTTTGATACCTGAATTAGCGCAAAAAAAATGAAGCTCTTCCAGACTTCTATAAGATTCTTAGGACATGATCTTTATCAAGGTAGTTATAAACCTATTTGTAGAGCTATAGAGTTCTCCTCCAAATTCCCTAATGAGATTAGTGATAAAACCCAACTTCAAAGGTTCTTAGGAAGCCTTAATTATGTAGCAGATTTCATCCTAAACATTAGACAGGTCTGTGAACCTCTATACAAAAGACTTAAAAAGACGCCAGTTCCTTGGAGTTCTCACCAAACTAATGTTGTCATTAAGATTAAAGTATTAGTCAAAAACCTTCCATGGTTAGGAATTCCTAACCCAGAAGCCTTTATGATTGTTGAAACAGATGCTTCGGACATCGGGTACGGGGGTATTCTGAAGCGACGGGTTAATAATTCTTCTGAACAGTTAGTCAAGTTTACGTCCGGAATATGGAATCAAGCTCAGAAAAAATGAAGCTCTTCCAAAGAATAATTTATTTCAAGCTCATTTAATAATTGAATAATTTCCAAAGAATTATTAATTGCTACAGTAGACTCAGAGGTCTTGATGTTATGCCTTTTGAGAAAACTAAATTTGATAATTTGATAAATTATTCCAAAAGGTTCTTCTGGAATACTCTAGTTTTGAAGATCATTTTCAATATTAGCAATCTGGGTTGGTTGAGAAGACAGGTTAATAGGATTTTTAATATGGTTGTTGGAATTCATTTTGAGAAAACACTGTCTAGAGGCTGACTGGGAAATCTAAGTTCTCATATAAGATAGCACATAACAATACTTATAGACGAATCAACCTATAATAAATTACATTAAGACATCTATGGCTTATGAGATTTAGCAAGTCTTAATGGCTGTTACAACGTCTTTCTCTAAATATTATCTTAGCGATGAGACTACCAATAGGGTCGAATGCTTAACTTAAGCTGTGACCATACTTTCAGGCTGACCAACTTTTAAAACCAGATATTAATCGGATACTTCAAAAACATAGAGAAAGAGAATACCCCATACTTAAGAAAAATCCCATTATAAGACATGATGAATTAAAATAATTTATTTAGAAATAGATCCATAAATAACTTAAAGAAACGTGCATCTTATATTAAAATAGCTTTCCCATGCTCTAGACAGAATATGTATTTAGCTGCTCATGCTAAGTACATACTCTGCTAACATGGCTCTGACACCAATAAAAGGGTTATTCAGCACCTGGACGGTTCTATTGATTTAAAGTTCTTAGGTTTTGAAGCCTCTAGAAATTCTTCTTTTAGAAGATCTGTCTCCTACAGGGCTTCCACCTCAAAGAACCCGGAGGGAAGTGAAGAAAATGATAATGACAAGGGAAAGATACGAGGAGTTGACTTCTCCGGTCCTGTTCCCAAAGTTTATTATCAACAACGCACTAGGGTTCAAGAATCCCTAGAACCCAAAAATCCTTATGATCCAGGTAGCACTACAGCCTCGGATATGGAACCTCCCCCTATCATACCTCGTCAAAAAATTAGGACTGACCCTAGTTTATTAGTCATTAAATCTGATGAGGAATATACTCCTGACCTCAAAGCTCTTGAAGTCCTCTGGTACCTTCCAAAGGACGCAATAAAAAGAGAATGGTACACAGTACTTATTCTAAAGAGCAGGAAAAGGAGTTTGGTGCTATGGATAGCAGACATGTAAAGACTTCGCTGTGATATCAAATTCTTTATATGATTTTAATTCACTGGAAGAATGGAAAACCAAAATGAATCCTTTCACGTTATCATTAATAAATGGTACACGTAGAGTAACAAGGTAATCGAATCAGTTACTCCTCCTCTTGAAGGGATAAAAATTCCTCATTCTAATGAAGTTCTCAATGCTTCCCCCTTCAAGAAAAAACATGATAGACCTCTAAAAGCTCCAATCAATAGAGACCTAGATAGGATAGTTGAACAAAACAACTATACTAATCAGGTCCTTCACACTATTTCTAGCAAATAGGAGATTCAAAGAGCTCGATGCTTCCTTTTACTTCCCCTACTTCTGAAAAAGGTGCTCTTAGCTTTAACCCTATTACCAAACCTATCTTTAAGATCCCTGAGTTCCAAAAAGAGAAATTCCCTAAACTCAGTGATGACTTTAAAGTCTCGGGGAAAATCTTAGAACAAATCAATGAAAAACTTACCAAGTTTAAAATCTCTGAGAAAGGAGAGTCCAGCAACCAAAAGAACTCTCCTTCTAAGCTCACCAGTGATCGTTTTTCTACTAAGAAAAATTATTACAAATGACTCTCTCCTCCAGATGTCCAGTTTGAAGAGAATCCTGACCTCTCTACCTCCAACCATGATGGTAGAGGAATAACTGAATGGAATATTGACGGTTTGGCTGAACACAAAATCTACAACAAACACCATGAAATGGGCGTTGCCATCACAACCTAAAAATTAGAGGAGCCTCAGATAAAGAGGCAGCCACCATGATTGTAGCAGGATTCATTGGTATGATAAAACATTGGTGGGACAACTATTTCATAGATGAAATTAAGAACCTTATCTATGAAGCCACGGCTCTGGAAACGGTTGTCAAAAGTGAAAATGGACAAGAAATTCTTGAGCAGGTCGCGAAAGAAGATGCTTGTGCCACCCTTCTATACTATATAGCGAGATATTTTATAGGAGAGCCTAAATTATTTCAGGATAGGAGTCTAGAAATCCTTAACAATCTCACCTGCAAAGATCTAGCCGACTTTAGGTGGTATAAGGATACCTTTTTAGTCAAGATCATGATTCGACCTGACTGTAACAATGACTTCTGGAAAGAACGTTTTATTAGTGGTCTCCCTCCTCTGTTTGCAGATAAAGTTAGGACCAAAATCAAAGACAGATTCGAAGCAAAATCCCTTACGGAATTTTAACCTATGGAGATATAATAAGTTTCATCACCACCATGGGGGTAGACCTCTGCACTGAACTTAAACTGATGAAGCAACTTAAGAAGGATAGCACTTCCAAATATGGGCTAGGAACCTTCTGCCAAGACATCAGCTTCACTAATCTATCCTCTCCCTCGAAAAAATATAGAAAAAAAATCCTTTAAGTCTCACAAAAAATCCAAACTAAAGAAAGAATTCTTCAAGAAAGAATCCTACAAGTCTAGTAGACAAACCAGACGAAAATCCTCTAAAAACAAGGATACTTGTTGGACTTGCGGCAAAATGGGCCATAGAGCTAAAGACTATAAGTCAGGCAAAAAGAACAAAATAAACCAATTAGGTCTCTCTGAAGAAACCAAAGAGAAATTATTCTCCATAATGGAAGTCTCATCAGATTCTTCCAATTTTTTCAGCTCTTCTAGTGATGACTATAGCGACGAAGAATTCATCAACGCCGCATATGAGTCCGATCAATCCCAGTCTGGCCAAGAGTGTGCTTGTAATGGTACCTTCTATACATGCACAAAAAGGACCATAAATGTCATTTTAGGAAATTCTAAAGAGATCTTGTTTGACATCATAGAACACATTCAGGATGATGAGGCTAGAAATAAATATCTTCTAGAACTCAAGCGATTAAATTCTTTCTCATGAAGAAAAACCCCCCAAACCCATTATTCAGCCTTTTAGCATGAAACAAGTTATGTCTCGATTTGATAAATATACCGAGCCATCCATAGCTGATCTCAAAGGAGAAATCTCCACCCTCAAAGAAGAAATCAGAGACTTAAAAATTAGACTTGATCGGGTAGAACTTAATATTCTTACGAAACAAGTTCTAAAAAATATGTCTCCTCCAGAAAATGTCTCCCCACCAGAGTCCCCAAAAGCCTCCCCAGTCATCCATAATGATCATCTCTAAGAGCCCAATTCTTTCCCCGGCTCCGATTCTCCCTCTACCTCTAACGTGCCTATTACGGCCATAAAAGCCTACAGCGAACACATCGCCGTAAAAATTGTCACTGACAAAGACTTTGTTGTAAATAGAGTAGCACTCTTTGATACCGGTGTAGATAGCAACTGTATAGTGAAAGGCCTAGTGTCTACAAAGTACCTTCAAAAGAGTACCTCTCGTCTTTACTCTGTTACAGGAGAAAAGATGAAAATAAATTATCAGCTTTCTAAAGCTCATATCTGTAATAATGACATTTGTCTTGTTAATGATTTTGTTATCACTGAAGATATCACAGAAGATATCATCCTAGGAATACCTTTCGTCAATCAAATTCAACCTTACAGCAGTGATTACGATGGGATTCACACAACTCTTTTAAATCAAAATCTGTTCTTCCCCTTATTAAAGCCCTTCTTAGAAGAAGAAGGTAACCTTATTAAAGAAAGAACTATTTTTAAAATTAACAGACTTTCATCATGTATTTTCTTTCTTAAACAACGAATTCAAATCAAGAAAATTGAGCAAACTTTAAAAACCCCAGAGATGGTTACTAAAATAACTTATCTTTAGGAAAAATTCGATAAAGAAATTTGTTCTGAATTTCCTAATGCTTTTTAAGAAAGAAAAAGACATTTGGTGGAACTTCCTTACATTACTGATTTTAACGAACAAGCCATTCCTACTAAGTCCAGGCCCATCCAAATGAACCAGGAAATAATGGAAATCTGTAAAAAAGAAATCGACCATCTTCTAAAAAATAGGATTATCAGAACTTCAAATTCTCCATGGAGTTGCTCTGCCTTTTATGTCAATAACAGTGTAGAAAAGGAGCGAGGAACTCCCAGGATTGTAATAAATTACAAACCTTTAAATGCGGTTTTGAAATGGATCAGACATCTGATTCCTAACAAAATGGATCTTTTATAAAGGACTTTCAAGGACAATCTTTACAGTAAATTTGATATGAAGTCAGGATTCTGGTAAATTCAAATTGCTGAAAAGATAAATACAAAACGGCCTTCAACGTCCCATTTGGACATTATGGATGGAATGTCTTACCATTTGGTCTAAAAACTGCTCCTTCGGAGTTTCAGAATATCATGAATAATATTTTCAATCCTTATAGTTATATGTCGATTGTTTATATTGATGATGTGCTTATTTTCTCGAACAATATTGATTCCCATTTCAAGCATCTAGACACCTTCATCAAGATTGTTAAAATCAATGATTTGGTAGTTAGCGCAAAAAAATGAAGCTCTTCAAACTTTTATAAGATTCTTAGGACATGATCTTTATCAAGGTAGTTATAAACCTATTTGTAGAGCTATAGAGTTCTCAAATTCGCTAACGAGATTAGGGATAAAACCCAGCTTCAAAGGTTCTTAGGAAGTCTTAATTATGTAGCAGATTTCATCCCAAACATTAGACAGGTCTGTGAACCTCTATACAAAAGACTTAAAAAGACGCCAGCTCCTTAGAGTTCTGACCAAACTAATGCGGTCATTAAGATTAAAGAATTAGTCAGAAACCTTCCATGCTTAGGAAAGACTAATAAACCTTTTGATAAAGGGCAATCCTCAAGCTTATCTGTACGGTCGAAACAGAGTTACGCCATGAAGGCTCCAGAAACCTTTGCTCAGGACGTAAACCCCACAGCAGCCAAAACAATACCAACTCCTCCCATCAAGGAATAATTTAAATTCGTTACCACTCAGGTAATGCCTATTATTGCATTAGATAAAGAATATGAGGGATATCCTGTAGACCAGCTTATCAAGCCAATCTACAATGACAAAAACTTCATGGATACACAGAATCCACTTAAAACAAGGCGATATTATGAAGCTATTTTGGTGGATACCGACTCCATCGAGGTTGAACATTCTATGAATGAAAGAAATCCGGAGTATATCGATTATTCTAGGTTCACCATTAAGAGGGTATTAACCCCGTTTAATTGGTTTACAGATCACCTGCATACCCCTATTGAATTATCTATGCCACATAGGCCACAAACTTATAATTGGTACGACTATAAGTCGGCGTGGTTCAACTTTTAATATGTTAGGCCAGGACAAACCAGGTTCATTAAATATTGTCCTGCCATGGTAGATGCCGTTATACCCAGATAGTTTTACGAATGGTGGATATACTTTGGAGGAATCAAAGAAATCCTCCCCCAACAGTTTCTTAATCGATTCTTAGAATTTTGTTCAAAGGAAGGATGTATAACCCTCCCAGAGCACATCCAAATATGCAAGTTCTTCATTAAGAAGAGAGTTTCTTACATCATCTCCTGGCATTTTGCTAAAGGAGAACATGACCGTATTAAATATTTATCCAAAGAAATAAAAGTCAAAGGTTGGACCCCCAAGCCAACAGCACCTAAAACCCCTGATAAAGGGAAAACGACAGCATCTTCAACCAGCGCCTCACAAAACATGAAGGCACTCAAAGAAAAATTAAAGAAGGCTTTACAGGATATGGAAAGCCAAGAAACTAACGAAGAAGAAGTATTACAACTTCTAGAAGAAGCTTCCTCCACAGGAAGTAGTGACAACAACGGGGATATGCTAAATCCCAAAGGGATAGCCATGGCCTATATGGACCCCTATTAAGAATAGGGAAATGACCCTTCAAAAGTAGAGGTTCAAAGAACCAGAATTATTTTTGAAGAGGCATTCTACTATTCCTAATTGGAATCAGTAGGACCAAATGCTTTCCTAAAGAAATCAATCAGCTTTTCAAATGCCAAAGAAATCTGCTTTTAAAAAAAAAACATCTACAACACTGAAGTTAGCCTTTCAAAAGCCAAAGGAATCTGCTTTTCAAAAAGAAAAAGCATCTGCAACATTCAAGAATGTCGGCTATCTAGAAATAATCTTAGCCTTACAATTGTACACTCAAGATGTATTATCTTTATTTTTCTTGTCTATATAAGACTTGTTGTATCATTAGAGAAGGCAACAAAAAATTTTCTAGATAAGAAATATTTCCGCCTACCCAAACTTTTCTCTTGTAATATTTTCCGTTGAAGTTTGAATAAAATTTTGTAAGTTGTTTTCTCATTAGTCCTCTTTTACTGCTAGTATTTTTCAAATAATCACTACGATCCTTTTAATGGTATCAAAGAAAGGATACCTTTGATATCTAATTGAACGAAACAACTATACTAATCAGGTTCTTCAGGATAGTAACTATAGGCCTATAGTTGTTTTGTTCAACTATCCTATCTAGGTTTCCTTGGTATCTAATGTTTCACAAATGGATGTTTCAATAGAGATCTCCATGAACCAATTAGTCCTCTCTAAAGAAATCAAAGAGAAATTATTCTCTATAATGGAAAACTCATAAGATTCTTCCGATTCTTTTAGCTCTTCTAGTGATGACTATAGCGATGAAGAATTCATCAACGCCGCATATGAGTCCGATCAATCCCAGTCTGGCCAAGAGTGTGCTTGTAATGGTACCTTCTGTACAAGCACAAAAAGGACCATAAATGTCATTTTAGGAAATTCTAAAGAGATCTTGTTTGACATCATAGAACACATTCAGGATGATGAGGCTAGAAATAAATATCTTCTAGAACTCAAACGATTAATTCTTCCTCATGAAGAAAACCCCCTCAAACCCATTATTCAGCATTTTAGCATGAAACAGGTTATGTCTCAATTTGATAAACCTGCTGAGCCATCCATAGCTGATCTCAAAGGAGAAATCTCCACCCTCAAAGGAGAAATCAGATACTTAAAAATTAGACTTGATCGGGTAGAACTTAATATTCTTACGGAACAAGTTCTAAAAAATGTGTCTCCTCCGAAAAATGTCTCCCAACCAGAGTCCCCAAAAGCCTCCCCAGTCATCTATAATGATCATCTCCAAGAGCCCAATTCTTTCCCTGGCTCTGATTCTCCCTCCACCTCCAACACGGCAATTACGACCATAAAAGCCTACAGCAAACACATCGCCGTAAAAATTGTCATTGACAAAGACTTTGTTCTAAATAGAGTAGCACTCTTTGATACCGCCGCAGATAGCAACTGTATAGTCAATGGCCTAGTGCCTACTAAGTACCTTCAAAAGAGTACCTCTCGTCTTTACTCTGCTATAGGAGAAAAGATGAAAATCCATTATCAGCTTTCTAAAGTTCATATATGTAATAATGGCATTTGTTATGTTAATGATTTTGTTACCACTGAAGATATCACTAAAGATATCATCCTAGGAATACCTTTCATCAATCAAATTCGACCTTACAGCAGTGATTACGATGGGATTCGCACAACTCTTTTAAATTAAAATCTGTTCTTCCTCTTATTAAGGCCCCTCTCACAAGAAGAAGGTATTCTTATTAAAGAAAGAACTGTTTTTAAAATTAACAGCCTTTCTTCACATATTTGCTTTCTTAAACAAGAAATTCAAATCAAGAAAATTGAGCAAACTTTAAAAACCCCAGAGATGGTTACTAAAATAATAAATCTTCATGAAAAATTTGAAAAAGAAATTTGTTCCGAATTTCCTAACACTGTTTGGGAAAGAAAAAGAAATTTAGTGGAACTTCCTTACATTACTGGTGTTAACGAACAAACCATTCCTACTAAGGCTAGGCCCATCCAAATGAACCAGGAAATAATGGAAATTTGCAAAAAGAAAATCGACCATCTTCTAAAAAATGGGATTATCAGAACCTCAAATTCTCCATGGAGTTGCTCTGCCTTTTATGTCAATAACAGTGCAGAAAAGAAGCGAGGAACTCCTAGGCTTGTAATAAATTGCAAACCTTTAAATGCGGTTTTGAAATGGATCAGACATCCGATTCCTAACAAAAGGGATCTTTTAAAAAGGACTTTCAAGGCCAATCTTTCCAGTAAATTTGATATGAAGTCAGGATTCTGGCAAATTCAAATTGCTGAAAAAGATAAATACAAAACGGCCTTCAACGTCCCATTTGGACATTATGAATGGAATGTATTACCATTTGGTCTAAAAAATGCTCCTTCGGAGTTTCAAAACATCATGAATAATATTTTCAATCCTTATAGTTATATGTCGATTGTTTATATTGATGATGTGCTTATTTTCTCGAAAAATATTGATTCCCATTTCAAGCATCTAGACACCTTCTTCAAGATTGTTCAAATCAATGGTTTGGTAGTTAGCGCAAAAAAATGAAGCTCTTCCAGACTTCTATAAGATTCTTAGGACATGATCTTTATCAAGGTAGTTATAAACCTATTTGTAGAGCTATAGAGTTCTCCTCCAAATTCCCTAACGAGATTAGTGATAAAACCCAGCTTCAAAGGTTCCTAGGAAGCCTTAATTATGTAGCAGATTTCATCCCAAACATTAGACAGGTCTGTGAACCTCTATACAACAGACTTAAAAAGATGCCAGTTCCTTAGAGTTCTGACCAAACTAATGCTGTCATTACGATTAAAGAATTAGTTAAAAACCTTCCATGGTTAGGAATTCCTAACCAAGAAGCCTTTATGATTGTTGAAACAGATGCTTCGGACATTGGGTATGGGGGTATTCTGAAGCAACGGGTTAATAATTCTTCTAAACAGTTAGTCAGGTTTACGTCTGGAATATGTAATGAAGCTCAGAAAAACTATAGAACTGTTAAAAAGGAAGTTTTATCTATAGTGCTATGTATCACTAAACTTCAAGATGATCTTGTCAATAAAGAATTTTTACTACGAGTAGATTGCAAATCTGCTAAAGAAATTTTACAAAAGGATGTTAAAAATTTGGTTTCAAAACAAATATTTGCTAGATGACAAGCTCTCCTGTCTAACTTTGATTTTCAAATTGAGTTTATCAAAGAAGAAAATAATTCCCTTCCCGATTTTCTAACAAGAGAATTTTTACAGGGCCAAAATGAGACCCACCACACTGGGAAAAATCTCAGTAACCAACAAACAGGACCAAACCAAAATGGCTAGACCATTTTATTTACCATCACCATCAAATCCCTTGAGGCCATCAGTCCCGCAAAGGCCTGAACTAAAACCGGAAGTACAATCACCGTTCCACAACAAATATGCAGGTTTTACAGAATTCCCAAAGCTCCCTCCACCAATGCCAACTAGATTGGTAGATCTAAAGACTAATAAACCTTTTGATAAAGGGAAATCCTCAAGCTCATCTGTACAGTCAAAACAAAGTTATGCCATGAAGGCTCCAAAAACCTTTGCTCAGGCCGTAAACCCCACAACAGCCAAAACAATACCAACTCCTCCCATCAAGGAATAATTTAAATTCGTTACCACTAAGGTAATGCCTATTATTGCATTAGATAAAGAATATGAGGGATATCCTCTGGACCAGCTTATCAAGCCAGTCTACAATGACAAAAACTTCGTGGATACAGAGAATCCACTTAAAACTAGGCGATATTATGAAGCTATTTTGGTGGATACCGACTCCATCGAGGTTTAACATTCTATGAATGAATGAAATCCAGAGTATATCGATTATTCTAGGTTCACCATTAAGAGGGTATTAGCCCTGTTTAATTGGTTTGCAGATCACCTGCATACCCCTATTGCATTATCTATGCCACATAGGCCACAAACTTATAATTGGTACGACTATAAGTCGGCGTGGTTCAATTTTTTATATGTTAGGCCAGGACAAACCAGGTTCATTAAATATTGTCCAGCCATGGTAAATGTCGTTATACCCAAATGGTTTTACGAATGGTGGATATACTTTGGAGGAATCAAAGAAATCCTCCCCAACAGTTTCTTAATCGATTCGTAGAATTTTGTTCAAAGGAAGGATGTATAACCCTCTTAGAGCACATCCAAATGTGCAAGTTCTTCATTAAGAAGAGAGTTTCTTACATCATCTCCTGGAATTTTGCTAAAGGAGTACAAGACCGAATTACATATTTATCCAAAGAAATAAAAGTCAAAGGTTGGACCCCCAAGCCAACAACACCTAAAACCCCTAATAAAGGGAAAACGAAAGTATCTTCAACCAACGCCCCACAAAACAAGAAGGAACTCAAAGAAAAATTAAAGAAGGCTTTACAGGATATGGAAAGCCAAGAAACTAATGAAGAAGAAGTATTACGACTTCTAGAAAAAGCTTCCTCCACAGGAAGTAGTGACAACAACGGGGATATGCTACATCCCAAAGGGATAGCCATGGCCTATTTGGACCCCTATTAAGAATAGGGAAACAACCCTTCAATAGTAGAGGTTCAAAGAACCAGAATTATTTTTGAAGAGGCATTCTACTATTCCTAATTAGAATCTGTAGGACCAGATGCTTTCCTAAAGAAATCAATCAGCTTTTCAAAAGCCAAAGGAATTTGCTTTTCAAATAATCACTAAGATCCTTTTATTAGTATCAAAGCCATGTTAGCAGAGTATGTACTTAGCATGAGTAGCTAAATACATATTCTGTCTAGAGCATGGGAAAGCTATTTTCATATAAGATGCATGTTTCTTTAAGTTATTTATCGATCAATTTCTAAATAAATTATTTTAATACATCATGTCTTATAATGGGATTTTTCTTAAGTATGGGGTATTCTCTTTCTCTATGTGTTTGAAGTATCTGATTAATATCCGGTTTTAGACGTTGGTCAGCCTGAAAGTTTGGTCTCACCATAAGGTAATCATTCAACCCTATTGGTAGTCCCGTCCCTAAGATAATATTTAGAGATGGACGTTGTAACAGCCATTAAGACTTTCTAAATCTCATAAGCCATGGATGTATTAATGTAATTTATTATAGGTTGATTCATCTATAAGTATTGTTATGTGCTATCTTATATGAGAACTTAGATTTCCCAGTCAGCCTCTAGACAGTGTTTTCTCAAAATGAATTCCAACAACTATATTAAACATACTATTAACCTACTTCTCAAGCAACCCAGATTGCTAATATTGAAAATGATCTTCAAAACTAGAGTATTCCAGAAGAACCTTTCGGAATAATTTATCAAATTGGCAAAATTAGTTTTCTCAAAAGGCATAACATCAAGACCTTTGAGTCTACTATAGCCATTAATATTTCTTTGGAAATTATTAAATTATTAAATAAGCTTGACATAAACCGATTTAAAAATCAGTTTAATTATCTTCATGTTGGATTGGTTCAGGTGGCTATTAAGCCCTCTTTAGACAAGGTCTTGATATCCCTGTCTGCGCTATCCTAAGAGATGCTCGTCTTCTGAACTTTGACGATTCTCTCTTAGGCGTAATTCAAAGTAACCTAGCCGATAGCCCGGTATACTTTAATTACTACCTAAATTTGTCTATAGCTATTAACGATCCTAACATCATGGATATTTTAACACTCAATGTTAAAACAAAAAACATGAACAGTAAGGATAATACTAGAGAAATAGCAATAATATACAGAGTATAATATAGGCTTATGGGTACAACTCTGGCTCCCAAGGCTAGATTTATGAGTCTGAGGGGTGTCACTACTCTCATGGAAGCAAATAAAGACAGAAGCAATGTCTTTGTTCCTAAGGCTCTGGTCTGGGATGATATCATTCATAACAATGAATGGCACTTTGACACTATCACCCAACCCCTTCGTACCTATCCGGAAAAATCTCAAATCGAAAGGGTTATTCAGCACCCTGAAAGATCCATTGATATAAAGTTCTTAGGTTTTGAAGCCTTTAGAAATTCTTCTTTTAGAAGATCTGTCTCCTACAGGGCTTCCACCTCAAAGAACCCGGAGGGAAGTGAAGAAAATGATAATGACAAGGGAAAGATAGGAGGAGTTGACTTCTCCGGTCCTGTTCCCAAACTTTATTATCAACAACACACAAGGGCTCAAGAATCCCTAGAACCCAAAAATCCCTATGATCCAGGTAGCCCTATAACCTCGAATATGGAACCTCCCCCTATCATACCTCATCAAAAAATTAGGACTAACCCTAGTTTACTAGTCATCAAATCTGGTGAGGAATACACTCCTGACCTCAAAGCTCTTGAAGTCCTTTGGTACCTTCCAAAGGATGCAATAAAAAGAAAATGGTACACCAATACATATTCTAAAGAGCAGCAAAAGGAGTTTGGTCAGCTATGGATAGCATACATGAAAAGACTTCGCTGTGATATCGAATTCTTTAAATGGTTTGAATTTACTGGAAGAATGGAAAACCAAAATAAATCCCTTCATGTTATCATTAATAAATGGTATACGCAGAGTAACAAGGTAATCGAATCAGTTACTCCTCCTCTTGAAGGGATGAAAATTCCTCATTCTAATGAAGTTCTCAATGCTTCCCCCTTCAAGAAAAAACATGATAGACCTCTATCAGCTCCAATCAATAGAGACCTATATAGGATAGTTGAGTAAAACAACTATACTAATCAGGTCCTTCACACTATTTCCCAGCAAATAGGAGATTATAAGAACTCGATGCTTACTTTTACTTCCCCTAATTCTGAAAAAGGTGCTCTTAGCTCTAACCCTATTACCAACCCTATCTTTAAGATCCCTGAGTTCCAAAAAGAGAAATTCCCTAACCTCAGTGACGACTTTAAAGTCTCGAGGAAAATCTTAGAACAAATCAATGAAAAACTTATCAAGTTTAAAATCTCCGAGAAAGAAAAGTCCAGCAACCAAAAGAACTCTCTTTCTAAGCTCACCAATGATCGTTTTTCTACTAAGAAAAATTATCACAAATTACCCTATCCTCCAGACGTGCAGTTTGAAGAGAATCCTTACCTCTCTACCTCCAACCATGATGGTAAAGGAATAACTGAATAGAATAGTGACGGTTTGGCTGAACACCAAATCTACAACAAACTCCATAAAATGGGCATTGCCATCACAACCTACAAAATTAGAGGAGCCTCAGATAAAGAGGCAGCCACCATGATTGTAGCAAGATTCACTGGTATGATAAAACATTGGTGGGACAACTATTTCACAGATGAAATTAAGAACCTTATCTATGAAGCCATGGCTATGGAGTCGGTTGTAAAAAGTGAAAATGGACAAGAAATTCTTGAGCAGGTCATGAAAGAAGATGCTTGTGCCACCCTTCTATACCATATAGGGAGACATTTTATAGGAGAGCCCAAATTATTTCAGGATAGGAGTCTAGAAATCCTTAACAATCTCACCTGCAAAGATCTAGCCAACTTTAGGTAGTATAAGGATACCTTTTTAGTCAAGATTATGATTCGACCTGACTGTAACAATGACTTCTGGAAAGAACATTTTATTAGTGGTCTCCCTCCTCTGTTCGTAGATAAAGTTAGGACCTAAATCAAAGATAGATTCAAAGGAAAAATCCCTTACGGAATTTTAACCTATGGAGATATAATAAGCTTCATTACCACCATGGGGGTAGACCTCTGCACTGAACTTAAACTGAAGAAGAAACTTAAGAAGGATAGCACTTCCAAATATGGTCTAGGAACCTTCTGCCAAGACATCAACTTCACTAATCTATCCTCTCCCTCGAAAAAACATAGAAAAAAAATCCTTTAAGTCTCACAAAAAATCCAAACCAAAGAAAGAATTCTTCAAGAAAGAATCCTACAAGTCTAGTAGACAAACCAGACGAAAATCCTCTAAAAATAAGGATACTTGTTGGACTTGCGGCAAAACAGGCCATAGAGCTAAAGACTGTAAGTCGGACAAAAAGAATAAAATCAACCAATTAGGCCTCTATGAAGAAACCAAAGAGAAATTATTCTCTATAATGAAAGACTCATTAGATTCTTCCAATTCTTTCAGCTCTTCTAGTGATGACTATAGCGGCGAAGAATTCATCAACGCCGCATATTAGTTCGATAATTCCCAGTCCGGCCAAGAGTGTGCTTGTAATGGTACCTTCTGTACTTGCACAAAAAGGACCATCAATGTTATTTCAGGAAATTCTAAAGAGATCTTGTTTGACATCATAGAACACATTCAGGATGATGAGGCTAAAAATAAATATCTTCTAGAACTCAAACGATTAATTATTTCTCATGAAGAAAACCCCCCCAAACCCATTATTCAGCCTTTTAGCATGAAACATGTTATGTATCAATTTGATAAACCTGCCGAGCCATCCATAGCTGATCTCAAAGGAAAAATCTCCACCCTCAAAGAATAAATAAGAGACTTAAAAATTAGACTTGATCGGGTAGAACATAATATTCTTACGGAATAAGTTATAAAAAATGTGTCTCCTTCAAAAAATGTCTCACCACCAGAGTCCCCAAAAGACTCCCCAGTCATCCATAATGATCATCTCCAAGAGCCCAATTCTTTCCCCAGCTCCGATTCTCCCTCCACTTCCAACGCGGCTATTATGACCATAAAAGCCTACAGCGGACACATCACCGTAAAAATTGTCATTGACAAAGACTTTGTTCTGAATAGAGTAGCACTCTTTGATACCGGTGCAGATAGCAACTGTATAGTCAAAGGCCTAGTGCCTACTAAGTACCTTCAAAAGAGTACCTCTCGTCTTTACTCTGCTACAGGAGAAAACATGAAAATCCATTATCAGATTTCTAAAGCTCATATCTGTAATAATTACATTTGTCTTGTTAATGATTTTGTTATCACTGAAGATATCATCTTAGGAATACCTTTCATTAATCAAATTCGACCTTACAACAGTGATTACGATGGGATTCGCACAACTCTTTTAAATCAAAAACTGTTCTTCCCCTTATTAAGGCCCCTCTTACCAGAAGAAGGTAACCTTATTAAAGAAAGAATTGTTTTTAAAATTAACAGACTTTCTTCACATATTTGCTCTTTTAAACAAGAAATTCAAATCAAGAAAATTGAGCAAACTTTATAAAGGCAGAGCAACTCCATAGAGAATTTGTGGTTCTAATAATCCCATTATAAGACAGGTCTAATGTTTGGGATAAAATTTGCTACATAATTAAGGCTTCCTAAGAACCTTTAAAGCTGGGTTTTATCACTAATATCGTTAGGGAATTTGGAGGAGAAATCTATAGCTCTACAAATAGGTTAATAACTACCTTGATAAAGATCATGTCCTACGAATCTTATAGAAGCCTGGAAGAGCTTTATTTTTTTTTGCGCTAACGACCATACCAATGATTTTAACAATCTTGAAGAAGGTGCCTAGATGCTTGAAATAGGAATCAATATTTTTCAAGAAAATAAGAACATCATAAATATAAACAATCAACATATAACTATAAGGATTGAAAATATTATTCATGATGTTCTGAAACTCCGAAGGAGCATTTTTTAGACTAAATGGTAAGGCATTCCATTCATAATATCCAAATGGGATGTTGAAGGCTATTTTGTATTTATCTTTTTTAGCAATTTGAATTTTCCATAATTCTGACTTCATATCAAATTTACTGTAAAGATTGGCCTTGAAAGTCCTCTTTAAAAGATCCCTTTTGTTAGGAATCAAAAGTCTGATCCATTTCAAAATTGTATTTAAAGGTTTGTAATTTATTACAATCCTGGGAGTTCCTCGCTCCTTTTCTAATCTATTATTGATATAAAAGTCAGAGCCACTCCATGTAGAATTTGAGGTTCTGATAATCCCATTTTTTAGAAGATGGTCGGTTTTCTTTTTGCAGATTTCCATTATTTCCCGGTTCATTTGGATGGGCTTGGCCTTAGTATGAATAGCTTGTTAGTTAAAACCTGTAATGTAAGGAAGTTCCACCAAATGTCTTTTTCTTTCCCAAAAAGCGTTAGGAAATTCAGAACAAATTTCTTTTTGAATTTTTCCTGAAGATTAGTTATTTTAGTAACCATCTTTGGGGTTTTTAAAGTTTGCTCAATTTTCTTGATTTGAATCTCTTGTTTAAGAAAGAAAATATGTGAAGAAAGTCTGTTAATTTTAAAAATAGTTCTTTCTTTAATAAGGTTACCTTCTTCTTGTGAGAGGGGCCTTAATAAGGGAAAGAACAGATTTTGATTTAAAAGAGTTGTGCAAATCCTATCGTAATCACTACTGTAAGGTCGAATTTTATTACCGAAAGGTATTCCTAGGATGATATCTTCAGTGATAAAAAAATCATTAACAAGACAAATGCCATTATTACAGATATGAGCTTTAGAAAGCTGATAATGGATTTTCATCTTTTCTCCTGTAGCAGAGTAAAGATGAGAGGTACTCTTTTGAAGGTACTTAGTAGGAACTAGGCCTTTGACTATACAATTGCTATTTGCGTCGGTATCAAAGAGTGCTACTCTATTTAGAACAAAGTCTTTGTCAATGACAATTTTTGCGGTGATGTGTTCGCTGTAGGCTTTTATGGCTGTAATAGCCGCGTTGGAGGTGGAGGGAGAATCGGAGATGGGGAAAGAGTTGGGCCATTGGAGATGATCATTATGGATGACTAGGGAGGATTTTGAGGACTCTGGTGGGGAGACATTTTTCGGAGGAGACATATTTTTTAGAACTTGTTCCGTAAGAATATTAAGTTCTACCCGATCAAGTCTAATTTTTAAGTCTCTGATTTCTCCTTTGAGGGTGGAGATTTCTACTTTGAGATCAGCTATGGATGGCTCGGCAGGTTTATCAAATCGAGACATAACCTGTTTCATACTAAAAGGCTGAATAATGGGTTTGGGGGGTTTTTATTTATGAGAAAGAATTAATCGTTTGAGTTCTAGAAGATATTTATTTCTAGTCTCATCATCCTGAATTTGTTCTATGATATCAAACAAGATCTCTTTTGAATTTCCTGAAATGACATTTATGGTCCTTTTTGTGCATGTATAGAAGGTACCATTACAAGCACAGTCTTGGCCGGACTGGGATTGATCAGACTCATATGCGGCGTTGATGAATTCTTCGTCGCTATAGTCATAACTAGAAGAGCTGAAAGAATTGGAAGAATCTGATGAGTCTTTCATTATAAAAAAAATTTCTCTTTGGTTTCTTCAGAGAGGCCTAATTGGTTGATTTTGTTCTTTTTGCCTGACTTACAGTCTTTAGCTCTATGGACCATTTTGCCGCAAGTCCAACAAGTATCCTTGTTTTTAGAGGATTTTCATCTAGTTTTTCTACTAGACTTGTAGGATTCTTTCTTTGGTTTGGATTTTTTGTGAGACTTAAAGGATTTTTTTCTATGTTTTTTTGAGGGAGAGGATAGATTAGTGAAGCCGAAGTCTTGGCAGAAGGTTCCTAGCCCATATTTTGAAGTGCTATCCTTCTTAAATTGCTTCTTTATTTTAAGGTCAGAGCAGAGGTCTACCCACACAGTGGTGATGAAGCTTATTATATCTCCATAGGTTAAAATTCCGTAAGGGATTTTTCCTTCAAATCTGTCTTTGATTTTGGTCCTAACTTTATATGCGAACAGAGGAGGGTGACCACTAATAAAACGTTCTTTCTAGAAGTCATTGTTACAGTCAGGTCGAATCATGAACTTTACTAAAAAGGTGTCCTTATACCACCTAAAGTTGGCTAGATCTTTGTAGGTGAGATTTTTAAGGATTTCTAGACTCCTATCCTGAAATAATTTGGGCTCTCCTATAAAATGTCTCGCTATATGGTATAGGAGGGTGGCACAAGCATCTTATTTTGTGATCTGCTCAAGAATTTCTTATCCGTTTTTACTTTTGACAACCGTCTCCATAGCCGTGGCTTCATATATAAGGTTCTTAATTTCATCTGTGAAATAGTTGTCCCACTAATGTTTTATCATACCAGTGAATCTTGCTATAATCATGGTGGCTGCCTCTTTATCTGAGGCTCCTTTAATTTTGTAGGTTGTGATGGCAATGCCCATTTCATGGAGTTTATTGTAGATTTGGTGTTCAGCCAAACCATTAACATTCCATTCAGTTATTCCTCTACCATCATGGTTAGAGGTAGAGAGGTAAGGATTCTATTCAAACTGGACGTCTGGAGGAGAGGGTCCTTTGTAATAATTTTTCTTAGTAGAAAAACGATCACTGGTGAGCTTAGAAAGAGAGTTCTTTTGGTTGCTGGACTCTCCTTTCTCAGAGATTTTAAACTTGGAATGTTTTTCATTGATTTATTCTAAGATTTTCCTTGAGACTTTATAGTCATCACTGAGGTTAGGGAATTTCTCTTTTTGTAACTCAGAGATCTTAAAGATAGGGTTGGTAATAGGGTTAGAACTAAGAGCACCTTTTTTCAGAAGTAGGGGAAGTAAAAGGAAGCATCGAGCTCTTAAAATCTCTTATTTGCTCGGAAATAGTGTGAAGGACCTGATTAGTAGAGTTGTTTTGTTCAACTATCCTATCTAGGGATCTATTGATTGGAGCTTTTAGAGGTCTATCATGTTTTTTCTTGAAGGGGGAAGCATTGAGAACTTCATTAGAATGAGGAATTTTTATCCCTTCAAGAGGAGGAGTAACCGATTCGATTACCTTGTTACTCTGCATATACCATTTATTAATGATAACGTGAAGGGATTCATTTTGGTTTTCCATTCTTCCAGTGAATTCAAACCATTTAAAGAATTCGATATCACAGCGAAGTCTTTTCATGTCTGCTATCAGGATTTTTCCTTCGAATCAGTCTTTGATTTTGGTCCTAACTTTACCTGCGAACAGAGGAGGGAGACCACTAATAAAACGTTCTTTCCAGAAGTCATTGTTACAGTCAGGTCAAATAATGATCTTGACTAAAAAGGTATCCTTATACCACCTAAACTCGGCTAGATCTTTGTAGGTGAGATTATTAAGGATTTCTAGACTCCTATCCTAAAATAATTTGGGATCTCGTATAAAATGTCTCGCTATATGGTATAGAAGGGTGGCACAAGCACCTTCTTTCGCGACCTGCTCAAGAATTTCTTGTCTATTTTAACTTTTGACAGCCGTCTCCATAGTCGTGGCTTCATAGATAAGGTTCTTAATGTCATTTATGAAATAGTTGTGAGAGACCTGTCTAAGAGTTAGAATATGTTTCACAATGTTTCACAGACCTGTCTAATGCTTCTCAAATTTCTTCTTTAACTCAGGATGCCTCTAGACAGTGTTTTCTCAAAATGAATTCCAACAACCATATTAAAAATACTATTATTTGAAAAATGCTAGCAGTAAAAGAGGAGTAATGAGAAAACAACTTACAAAATTTTATTCTTTTTGCCTGACTTACAGTCTTTAGTTCTATGGCCCGTTTTGCCGCAAGTCCAACAAGTATCCTTGTTTTTAGAGGAGTTTCGTCTAGTTTTTCTACTAGACTTGTAGGATTCTTTCTTGAAGGATTCTTTCTTTGGTTTGGATTTTTTGTCAGACTTAAAGATTTTTTTTCTATATTGTTTCGAGGGAGAGGATAGATTAGTGAAGCCGAAGTCTTGGCAGAAGGTTCCTAGACCATATTTTGAAGTGCTATCCTTCTTAAGTTGCTTCTTCAATTTAAGGTCAGTGCAGAGGTCTACCCCCAAGGTGGTGATGAAGCTTATTATATCTCCATAGTTTAAAATTCCATAAGGGATTTTTTCTTCAAATCTATCTTTGATTTTGGCCCTAACTTTATCTGTGAACAGAGGAGGGAGACCACTAATAAAACGTTCTTTCCATAAGTCATTGTTACAGTCAGGTTGAATCATGATATTGACTAAAAAGGTATCCTTATACCACCTAAAGTCGGCTAGATCTTTGCAGGTGAGATTGTTAAGGATTTTTAGACTCCTATCCTGAAATAATTTGGGCTCTCCTATAAAATGTCTCGCTATATGGTATAGGAGGGTGGCACAAGCATCTTATTTTGCGACCTGCTCAAGAATTTCTTGTCCATTTTCACTTTTGACAACCGTCTCCATAGCCGTGGCTTCATAGATAAGGTTCTTAATGTCATCTGTGAAATAGTTGTCCCACCAATGTTTTATCATACCAGTGAATCCTGCTACAATCATGGTGGCTGCCTCTTTATCTGAGGCTCCTCTAATTTTATAGGATATGATGGCAATGCCCATTTCATGGAGTTTGTTATAGATTTGGTGTTCAGCCAAATCGTCAATATTCCATTCAGTTATTCCTTTACCATCATGGTTGGAGGTAGAGAGGTAAGGATTCTCTTCAAACTAGATGTCTGGAGGATAGGGTCGTTTGTGATAATTTTTCTTAGTAGAAAAACGATCAATGGTGAGCTTAGAAAGAGAGTTCTTTTGGTTGTTGGACTCTCCTTTCTCAGAGATTTTAAACTTGGTAAGTTTTTCATTGATTTGTTCTAAGATTTTCCCCGAAACTTTAAAGTCATCACTGAGGTTAGGGAATTTCTCTTTTTGGAACTCAGGGATATTAAAGATAGGGTTGGTAATAGGGTTAGAGCTAAGAGCACCTTTTTCAGAAGTAGGGGAAGTAAAAGGAAGCATCGAGCTCTTAGAATCTCCTATTTGCTGGGAAATAGTGTGAAGGACCTGATTAGTATAGTTGTTTTGTTCAACTATCCTATCTAGGTCTCTATTGATTGGAGCTGATATAGGTCTATCATGTTTGTTCTTGAAGGTGGAAGCATTGAGAACTTCATTAGAATGAGGAATTTTTATCCCTTCAAGAGGAGGAGTAACCGATTCGATTACCTTGTTCCTCTGCGTATACCATTTATTAATGATAACGTTAAGGGATTCATTTTGGTTTTCCATTCTTCCAGTTAATTCAAACCATTTAAAGAATTCGATATCACAGTGAAGTATTTTCATGTCCGCTATTCATAGCCGACCAAACACTTTTTGTTGCTCTTTAGAATAAATACTGGTGTACCATTTTCTTTTTATTGCGTCCTTTGGAAGGTACCAGAGGACTTCAAGAGCTTTGAGGTCAGGCGTGTAATCCTCATCAAATTTGATGACTAGTAAACTAGGGTCAGTCCTAATTTTTTGATGAGGTATGATAGGGAGAGGTTCCATATCCGAGGCTGTAGGGATACCTGGATCATAGGGATAGGGATTATTGAACCCTAGTGTGTTGTTAAATTATAGAGTTCTCCTCTAAATACCCTGGAGATAAGGGGTTAGTTCCCTCTAAATTCTCTGATACCAACCCCTCTGTACCTATCCGAAAAATTGAAAATCGAAAGGGTCATTCAGCACCCTGACGGATCTATTGATTTAAAGTTCTTACGTTTTGAAGCCTCTAGAAATTCTTATTTTAGAAGTTCTGTCTCCTATAGGGCTTCCACCTCAAAGAACCCGGAGGGAAGTGAAGAAAATGATAATGACAACGGAAAGATATGAGGAGTTGACTTCTCCAGTCCTGTTCCCAAATTTTACTATCATCAACACACTAGGGTTCAAGAATCCCTAGAACCCGAAAATCCCTATGATCCAGGTAGCCCTACAGCCTCGGATATGGAACCTCCCCCTATCATACCTCATCAAAAAATTAGGACTGACCCTAGTTTACTAGTCTTCTAATCTGATGAGGAATTTCTCCTGACCTCAAAGCTCTTGAAGTCCTCTGGTACCTTCCAAAGGACGCAATAAAAAGAAAATGGTACACCAGTACTTATTCAAAAGAGCAGCAAAAGGAGTTTGGTCGGCTATTGATAGCAGACATGAAAAGACTTCGCTGCGATATCGAATTTTTCCTTAAGATTAGTTATTTTAGTAACCATCTCCGGGGTTTTTAAAGTTTGCTCAATTTTCTTGATTTGAATCTCTTGTATAAGAAAGAAAATATGTGAAGAAAGTCTGTTAATTTTAAACAGTTCTTCTTTAATAAGGTTACCTTCTTCTTGTGAGAGGGGCCTTAATAAGGGGAAGAACAGATTTTGATTTAAAAGAGTTGTGCGAATCCCATCGTAATCACTGCTGTAAGGTCAAATTTGATTGACGAAACACATTCCTAGGATGATATCTTTAGTGATATCTTCAGTGATAACAAAATTATTAACAAGACAAATGCCATTATTACAGATATAAGCTTTAGAAAACTGATAATGGATTTTTATCTTTTCTCCTGTAGCAGAGTAAAGACGAGAGGTACTCTTTTGAAGGTAATTATTAGGCAGTAGGACTTTGACTATACAGTTTCTATCTGCGCCGGTATCAAAGAGTGCTACTCTATTTAGAACAAAGTCTTTGTCAATGACAATTTTTACGGCGATGTGTTCGCTGTAGGCTTTTATGGACGTAATAGCCGCGTTGGAGGTGGAGGGAGAATCGGAGCTGGGGAAATAATTGGTCTCTTGGAGATGATCATTATGGATGACTGGGGAGGCTTTTGGGGACTCTGGTGGGGAGGCATTTTCCGAAGGAGACACATTTTTTAGAACTTGTTCCGTAAGAATATTAAGTTCTACCCGATCAAGTCTAATTTTTAAGTCTTTGATACCAATAAAAGTATCTTAGTGATTATTTGAAAAATGCTAGCAGTAAAAGAGGAGTAATGAGAAAACAACTTACAAAATTTTATTCAAACTTCAACGGAAAACATTACAAGAGAAGAGTTTAGGCAGACGAAAATATTTCTTATCTAGGAAATTTTCTGATGCCTTCTCTAATGATACAACAAGTATTATATAGACAAGAAAAATAAAGATAATACATCTTGAGTGTACAATTGTAAGGCTAAGATTATTTCTAGATAGCCGATAGTCTTGAATGCTATAGATGCTTTTTCTTTTTGAAAAGCAGATTCCTTTGGCTTTTGAAAAGCTGACTTGAGTGCTATAGATGCTTTTTCTTTTTGAAAAGAAAATTCCTTTGGCTTTTGAAAAGCTGATTGATTTCTTTAGGAAAGCATCTGGTCCTACGGATTCCAATTAGGAATAGTAGAATGCATCTTCAAAAATAATTTCGGTTCTTTGAACCTCTACTTTTGAAGGGTCGTTTCCTTATTCTTAATAGGGGTCCAGATAGGCCATGGCTATCCCTTTGGGATTTAGCATATCCCCGTTGTTATCACTACTTCCTGTGGAGGAAGCTTCTTCTAGAAGTTGTAATACTTCTTCTTCGTTAGTTTCTTGGATTTCCATATCATGTAAATCCTTCTTTAATTTTTCTTTGAGTGCCTTCTTGTTTTGTGAGGTGCTGGTTGAAGATGCTGTCGTTTTTCATTTATCAGGGGTTTTAGGTGTTGTTGGCTTGGGGGTCCAACCTTTGACTTTTATTTCTTTGGATAAATATTTAATTCGGTCTTGTTCTCCTTTAGCGAAATTCCAGGAGATGATGTAAGAAACTCTCTTCTTAATAAAGAACTTGCATATTTGGATGTGCTCTGGGAGGGTTATACATCCTTTCTTTGAACAAAATTCTGCGAATCGATTAAGAAACTGTTGGGGGAGGATTTCTTTGATTCCTGCAAAGTATATCCACCATTCGTAAAACCATCTGGGTATAACAGCATCTACCATGGCAGGACAATATTTAATGAACCAGGTGTGTCCTGGCCTAACATATAAAAAATTGAACCACGCCGACTTATAGTCGTACCAATTATAAGTTTGTGGCCTATGTGGCATATATAATGCAATAGGGGTATGCATGTGATCTGCAAACCAATGAAACGAGGTTAATACCCTCTTAATGGTGAACCTAAAATAATCGATATACTCTGGATTTCTTTCATTCATAGAATGTTCAACGTCGATGGAATCGGTATCCACCAAAATAGCTTCATAATATCACCTTGTTTTAAGTGGATTCTCTGTATCCACGAAGTTTTTGTCATTGTAGACTAGCTTGATAAGCTGGTCCAGAGGATATCCCTCATATTCTTTATCTAATGCAATAATAGGCATTACCTGAGTGGTAACGAATTTAAATTCTTTATTTATGGGAGGAGTTGGTATTGTTTTGGCTACTGTGGGGTTTACGGCCTGAGCAAAGGTTTTTGGAACCTTCATGGCGTAACTCTATTTCGACTGTACAAATGAGCTTGAGGATCGACATTTAGCAAAAGGTTTATTAGTCTTTAGATCTACCAATCTAGTTGGCATTGGTGGAGGGAGCTTTGGGAATTCTGCCAAAGCTGCATACTTGTTGTGGAACGGTGATTGTAGTTCCGGTTTTAGTTCAGGCCTCTGCAGGACTGATGGCCTCAGGGGAGTTGATGCTGACGGTAAATCAAATGGTCTAGCCATTTTGGTTTGGTCCTGTTTGTTGCCTACTGAGATTTTTCCCAGTGTGGTGGGTCTCATTCTGGCCCTGTAAAAATTCTATTGTTAGAAAATCGGGAAGGGAATTATTTTCTCCGTTGATAAACTCAATTTGAAAATCCAAGCTAGATTGGAGAGCTTGTCATCTAGCAAATATTTGTTTTAAAACTAAATTTTTAACATCCTTTTGTAAAATTTCTTTATCAGATTTGCAATCTACACATAGTAAAAATACTTTATTAACAAGGTCATCTTGAAATTTAGTGATACATAGCACTATAGATAAAACTTCCTTTTTAACAGTGCTATAGTTTTTTTGAGCCTGATTCCATATTTCGGACGTAAACCTGACTAACTGTTCAGAAGAATTATTAACCCGTTGCTTTAGAATACCCCAGTACCCGATGTACCGAAGCATCTGTTTCAACAATCATAAAGGCTTCTGGGTTAGGAATTCCTAAGAATGGAAGGTTTTTGACTAATTCTTTAATCTTAATGACAACATTAGTTTGGTCAGAACTCCAAGGAACTGGCGTCTTTTTAAGTCTTTTGTATAGAGGTTCACAGACCTGTATAATATTTGGGATGAAATCTGCTACATAATTAAGGCTTCCTAAGAACCTTTGAAGCTGGGTTTTATCACTAATCTCGTTAGGGAATTTGTAGGAGAATTCTATAGCTCTACAAATAGGTTTATATTACCTTGATAAAGATCATGTCCTAAGAATCTTATAGAAGTCTGGAAGAGCTTCATTTTTTTTGAACTAACTACCAAACCATTGATTTTAACAATCTTGAAGAAGGTTTCTAGATGCTTGAAATGAAAATCAATATTTTTCGAGAAAATAAGCACATCATTAATATAAACAATCGACATATAACTATAAGGATTGAAAATATTATTCATGATGTTCTAAAACTCCGAAGAAGCATTTTTTAGACCAAATGGTGAGATATTCCATTCATAATGTCCAAATGGGACGTTGAAGGCCATTTTTTATTTATCTTTTTCAGCAATTTGAATTTGCCAGAATCCTGACTTCATATCAAATTTACTGGAAAGATTGGCCTTGAAAGTCCTTTTTAATAGATCCCTTTTATTAGGAATCGGATGTCTGATCCATTTCAAAACCGCATTTAAAGGTTTGTAATTAATTACAAGCCTGGGAGTTCCTCGCTCCTTTTCTGCACTGTTATTGACATAAAAGGCAGAGCAACTCCATGGAGAATTTGAGGTTCTAATAATCCCATTTTTTAGAAGATGGTCAATTTCCTTTTTGCAGATTTCCATTATTTCCTGGTTCATTTGGATGGGCCTGGCCTTAGTAGGAATGGCTTGTTCGTTAAAACCAGTAATGTAAGGAAGTTCCACCAAATGACTTTTTCTTTCCCAAAAAGCATTAGGAAATTCAGAACAAATTTCTTTTTCAATTTTTTCCTAAAGATTTGTTATTTTAGTAACCACCTCTGGGGTTTTTAATCTTGACTATATAGTTGTAATGGTGAGAATGATAACGTGAAATGATTAAAAATTACATCAGGTGTAATTTATTATCATTTTCTTCACTTACCTTCGGGTTCTTCACGTCTTCCTATACCAGCGCTCCAATGCCGAAGTTTAGAGATGGAAATAGAGACAAAGCACCAGGTTCTAAATCTCCGGGTAGTGTTAGCAGTGCCCGAACGAATCCCCTTTGTCAAACTTATGGTAAGAACCACAAGGGCATTTACAGAGCCGGTAGTGATGTCTGTTTTGGTTGTGGCAAGACAGGCCACAGGATTAGGGAGTGTCTGCAGTCAAGTCTTCAGGGTTAGCAAAATCATTATAAAGCTCAGTCTAGTCGCCCGAACCAGCAGGGTGCCATTTCCAGTGCTACTAGTGGGAAATGCCCAAACAGATTCTATGCTCTTCAGTCCTGGCAGGATCAGGAAAATTCTCCTGATTTCGTTACTGGTACGTTACAGATTTTCCATGTTCATGTTTATGCTTTGCTAGACCAAGGTGCATCTTTGTCTTTTGTTACTCCATACATAGCAGGCGATTTCAGAATCAGTCCTAAAGTCACAGAAGAGCCCTTCTTAGCCTCTACCCTAATGGGTAAAACCATCATAGTTTGGCTGGTATACAGAAACTGCCTGGTTATGATATCTCGGAAATCTATGTCAGCAATTTAGTAGAGTTAGAGATGACTGATTTTGATGTCATTCTCGGTATGGCTTGGCTTCATTCCTTCTATGCCACAGTTGACTGCAAAAATAGGATAGTTTAGTTCCAGTTTCTGAATGAGCCCGTCCTAGAGTGGAAGGGTAGCATTTCAGCGTTCAGGGGTCAACTTATTTCCTACCTTCGGGCAAGGAAAATGATTTCTAAGGGGTGTGTGTATTATATTGTGCACGTTAAAGATTCTAGTTCTGAATATCCCAGCCTTGAAACAGTCCCTGTTGTTAATGAATACTCAGATGTCTTTCCCAAAGATCTTCCAGGCATTCCTCCTAAAAGGGACATAGACTTTGGTATAGACCTTTTGCTGGATACTCAACCTATTTCTATTCCGCCATATAGAATGGCACTAGAAAAACTCAAGGAACTAAAAGATCAGTTGAAGGATCTCTTAGATAAGGGATTCGTCAAACCCAGTGTTTCCCCATGGGGTGCGCCAGTATTATTCGTACGCAAGAAAGACGGTTCTCTCAGGATGTGTATTGATTACCGTCAACTCAACAAGGTCACGGTCAAGAATAGATATCCTCTTACCGGATTGATGATCTATTCTACTAACTTCAGGGTACCAGTTACTTCTCCATGATAGACCTCAGATCAGGATATCATCAGCTTAGAGCTAGAGAATAAGACATTTTGAAGACAACTTTCCGTACTTGGTTACTTTGAATTTTTATTCATGTCATTTGGTCATACCAATGCCCCTATAGCTTTTATGGATTTGATGAATCGTGTGTTCAAGAAGTACTTGGACATGTTTGTCATAGTCTTCATAGATGATATTTTGGTCTATTCTCACATAGAGCATGATCATGAAGACTATCTCAGGATTGTTCTTCAGACTCTCAGGGATCACCAATTATTCACTAAGTTCAGCAAGTGCGAATTTTGGATAAGATTAGTAGCATTCCTTGGCCATATTGTTTCCGATGATAGAATCAGAGTAGATCCTAAGAAAATCGAGCCAGTAAGAAACTATCCCAGACCCGTATCTCCATCAGATATTAGGAGTTTCTTGGATTTGGCTGGATATTATAGATAGTTTGTCGAGGGATTTTCTTCTATTGCGTCTCCCATGTCCAGATTAACTCAGAAGAAGATTAAGTTTCAGTGGTCAGATTCATGCGAGAAGAGATTTCAAGAGTTGAAGATTCAACTCATCTCTGCTCCAGTTCTAGCTATTTCAGATGGTTTAGTTGGTTTGGTAGTCTATTATGATGCATCTACAGTGGGTTTAGATCATGTCCTCATAAAGCATCGTAAGGTCATAGCCTACGCCTCCAGACAATTAAAGCCACATGAGAAGAATTATCCTACTCATGATCTTGAGTTACCAGCGGTAAAAAGCCTTGAAGATTTAGAGGCATTATCTCTATAGAGTTCATGTAGATGTCTTCACAGACCATAAAATCCTCCAGTATGTCTTTTCCTAGAAAAATCTCAATCTTCACCAGAGAAGGTGGTTAGAGCTCTTGAAGGATTATGACATGAGTGTTCTTTATTATTCGGGCAAGCCCAATGTTGTGGACGACGCTCTCAATCGACTCTCTATGGGTATTATTTCTCAAGGGAAGTTGGGATGACCACTTGCCTTAGAGTGAGTTTGCATTAAACAATAGATATCATTCTAGTATTCAGATGGCTCCATTCAAAGCTCTCTATGGTAGGAGATGTAGATCTCCGATTGGTTGGTTCGAAGTTAGTGAGGCCTCAATCATAGGTCCTGACTAAGTATTTGATGCCTTAGAGAAAGTTCAGTTGATCAGAGAGAGACTCTGGGTTGCTCAGATCTGATAGAAGTCCTATGCAGATGTTTGTAGAAAGGAGTTTGAGTTCGAGGTCAATGACTATGTCTATCTTAAGATCTTTACCATGAAGGGAGTAAAGAGGTTTGGCAAGAAAGTGAACTTTAGTCCCCGGTATGTCGGTCCCTTCATAATTCTTTGTTGCTTCGGTAAGGTATCTTATGATCTTAAGTTGCCTTCAGATCTAGCCTCAGTCCATTTAGTATTCCATGTCTCTTTTCTAAAGAAGTGCATAGGTGACCCAACAGTTGTTGTCCCTATTCAGGGCATCGACATTCAGAACTGCCTCTCCTATGAAGAGATTTTAGTAGAAATCTTAGATTATCAGAATCATAGATTGAGGAACAAATAAGTCCCTCTAGTCAAGGTTCTTAGGAGAAATCAGTCTCACGAGGGAGCTACTTGGGAAACAGGAGCAGATATGCGTACCAAGTATCCTAATCTCTTCCTCACTAATTCAGATCAAACTTAAGGTAATACTTCTCCTTAATCTTATTCAGTTTCACGTTCATGTTTCCAGTATAAACTTGGTACCTATTAACCATTTCATACTCAGTCATGCATTCATGTGTCAGTTATCCAAGCACCAGATATGCACGAGTTCAGTATATTTAGCATGTTAGTCATGAGATCAAGTTTTAGTTCTTCATGTTCAGTTTAGGTTCTGATGTTGGGCGTATTTATACCCCTAAGAACCATAATTTACCCATATTTTAGGCTATGTTTGGAGGATAAAATATATAATTCATGCACTTTTAGTCCATTTTCCTGTAAGTGAGCTAACCTATGTAATTAGCATGTTTTCAGGTATTAATGATGAAGATTTCAGCACTTTGTGGACCTTTGGGCAGCAAAGGAAAACTTCACATAAGAGAGAAGGCAGCTTTTGAGAGCTTATGGACTGAATGTGACGCATGGAAAATTTGTCCCGGGCAAAAGCAGTATTTTTAAATACTTAGGGGTGCTTCAGTAACTTAGTAGGACAAGGATGTTATAAAAACCTTATTTTCTGAATTTTTTAGCATTGATTGGATCATTATTCATTCGACACTTTATCATTATTCAGTTTACAGCTTCTGTAAGTTTTGGGATAGAGAAAAAAAACGCTACACAAACGGCTAGAGAGGGAATCACGCCATTCTCATACTGACGCCAATACATCTCCATCGTGAGATTGTTATAGTTTTGGTATGATGATGATGTCTTCGTTGATTTTCGTTGTAATCATGAGTAGCTAAACTTCTCTATTAGGGTTATGGAAGCCTCGTAATATACTATTTATTGCTATGAGTTTGTGAATTCTTGGTGTGTATGCTACATATATTATTACTCTCTTCATTTAAATTAAATTCTTATGGTTGCAAATGTAGCAATATGCCAATATAACATTAGCCTATTCGAGAGAAAAGTTACATGTTTGGAAAAGAGAGTATGACAAGAAAATAGGGTTTCCAACCCCTATTTACACGTTAGTGCCTTAATCGGATTAACTTTCTTGGAGAATTCTTACCAATAGTTATACACTTTAGGATCGAGAGAGGTAAAGTGAAAAATCCTTGATGGTTGGGAAACACTAGGATTTACCATTAGAATACGAATCTCTATAAGTGCATGCATGTCTAAATTCCGCATTACTCATAGTTAATAGATACGTAGAACTTACGAGGTGGAAATAACCCTAACTTATTATTCTCTATGATTAAATCTTACTAAACAAAGCATTCCATTGTTACTTTAATAATAGTAATTCATGCCACAATCAAATCCCCCTTTTTCGTGGAATTTTCGACCAACGGTCTACTAATAATTGCAACACTTAGTGACCAAGTATTTCCTGTGGGATTCGACACCCAACCCAGTTGGGTTCTTTATTTGACAGCAATCACTTACACTTTCTTACGAGAGCTGTAGTTTGGGCGTTATCAAATTTTGGCGTTGTTGCCGGGGAATACGATTGTCAACTAAGTTTGTGATAGTTAATAGACCCTTTGGTCAAAAAATTCTCAGATTTTACTTTTCGTTGTTGTTTTTGTTTTATTCAGGTTCGGTTGAGTGCATGCCAAACACTCGAAGTTCAAGTCAACCATTATTACCTATCAATCCTGAACCACAACTTATTGGCAGAATGGATGCACAATGCGATATTGAAAAAAGGGCTGATCAATAGGAGCAGACTAGATTAGCTGTATTGGTAGCTGCTCAAGTGCATCAACAGAATATTGATAGCCTAGGTCGGGCAACAAATATGGATGATGAGGACCTGGGTGATGATAAGTTACTAAATACCAGGCGTCCAGATGAGGTGGCAGCACCTGTGAACAGGAGAGATTGTCAAGCTAGATGGAGACCTGAACTCGGTGACTAAGCTAGTGGTTGATAATGCTGCGGGTGAGTCATTCATGGACCTTACTTTTATTGAGGCAAGTGATATGCTAGATCGTATGACAAAGCAGAGTAGATCTTGGCATACCAGGGATACTGTATCTATTGGCATGACTGTAGAACAAAAGCGAAGAGAAGAGGAACATGATCAAGATATGGCGCACATGAAAACACAGATGGATCTTCTTACCAAGCATTTATTATCAGGGAATACCGAAAAGGTTAAGGCTATTGTATTACAGGGAAGAGATGAATCCGATTCTGAGGAAGAAGCTAACTACTTGAATAATCAAGGGGTTTCCGAGGCAATGCCCAAGGAAAACAAGGTCGGAACTATTATGATAAATCTGGACACACGGACCGTGATCAAGGTAGTTAGAAGAACAAGACCGACAGGAGTGGTTTGTATGTTCCTCCTAGAAATCATGAGGCGGCGACGTCTGGCTCTGGGAAGATGTCCATGGAAGATATGATGGCTAAGCTGTTGAAAGGAGTAGAGGCAACCAACATTGGCGTTACTGAGGTAAAGATTGATTTGTCATCAATAAATCCATTGGCCGACTCATATTCTACTGCAATAAAACAGCTGGAGCAACAATTGAGTCAACTATCAGCGGCATTCAACCAAAGAAAGGCTGGAACCTTACTTAGTGACACTATGCAAAATCTATGGAATGATGGATCGTGTATGGCTATTACTACCAGAAGTGGTAAGGTGCTGGAACATCCATCCAAAGGTAAGCAGGTAGTTAATGATATAATAGAGAATGTTATTGAAGAAGATTATGATGAAGCTGAAAATCAGAATGAGAATGTTCATGACACTACACCTAGACGTCACCAGCCCGAAAAGGTTAATAATCGGAAGCAAGATAAAAAGGAAGTGGTGGAGAAAACTATTCCCCTTTCACCACCACCTTTTCCTCAGAGACTCAAGAAGAAAGCTGATGATACAAGGTTCAGTAAATTCATGACTTTGTTGAAGTAGCTAACTAGTAATGTGCCTTTGGTGGAGGCACTGGAACAGTTGCTTGGGTACGCCAAATTCAGGAAGTACCTTTTGACAATGAAGCGGGCAGCAATCTATGAACTAGCAGATAATGTTCATCATTGCATTGCAATCGCTACAAGATTGTTAGTTCAGAAAAAGGCAGATCCTGGAGCTTTCACTATTCCTTGCACGGTGAGATCTTTGGATTTTTCTAAGGAGTTGTGTGATTTGGGGGCTAGCATCAATTTGATGCCACTATCCATTTATAGAAAGTTGGGGTTGGGCGATCCTACACCAACTAATATGCAACTTGTAATTGCAGATAGGTCAGTAAATGACCTGTTGGTATCTTATATGATATATTGGTGAAGGTTTCTACCTTCATTTTTCTTGCAGACTTTGTTATTTTGGATTGCGAGGTGGATTCTGAGGTTCCCATAATCTTGGGACGCCCTTTCCTCGCAACTGGAAGTGTGCTTATTGATTTAAGAGATAATGAGCTTTTATTTTGGCTGAATGACGAAGTGGTCCGTTTTGATGTATGTGAATCGATGAAGCAACCTAGAGATATAAATGTGTTCTTTGTAGACAAAGTTTATTATGATGATGAGAAAGAATTATCTGTAGAGAAGCAGCTTAGTTTTGAGCCAATGGCTGCTATGCTTATGAATTTTGAGCGTGAGGATGTTGAACAACATGAAGAAACTATCTATGCTCTAACAGGAATGGGGTCATATTCTCATGCTCCTAAGAAGCTGGCCCTTGATCTTAAGAATCGATCTTCACCACCAGTGAAAACATCCATTGAAGAGCCACTAGTGTTAGAACTGAAAGAGCTACCCAGTCATCTAAAGTATGCATTCTTGGGAAGTGGAAATACACTTCCGGTGATTGTTGCGGCTGATTTAGGTGAACAACAAGTAGAGGATCTCATCTCTGTCTTGAAGAGGTACAAGAGAGGCATTGATTGGACTATTGATGATATAATTGGTATCCCTCCTGGGATATGTATGAAAAAGATTTATCTCGAAGAAGATTGCATTCCCACAATTAAGCATCAACGTCCTCTGAATCCATTCAGAAAATGATGCACCATATATCTCGATGAAGTCTAAGTAATAGAGATAACTATGTCGTGCCGCAACAATAAATCAAACACTAAATGGGAGGCAACCAATCGTTTTTAATCATTTTGTTTTACTAGGAGTTTGTTTTTGTTAAATCAAAATTAAAAAAGAAGAGCCAAGCCACGATCAAAACTAAGGCGCTTGGTGGGAGGAAACCTATCTTTCTAATAATTTTTGTTGTTTTTGATTAAGTATAGGTGCAAGACGTACAAAGAAGGGGAATTACTCCCAAATTTTGAGTTGAAAGTGAGCCATGCTAAAGGTGGTAAGTTAGGAATGGTGGAGCTTAAGTCTATAGGCTAGGCATTGCCTATGCAAATCTAGGCAACGAACAAGGCAATGACTATGCAAATCTAAGCAACGGACAAGGCAAGGCCTATGCTATGGCCTATGTTCACTGCCTCACATAGGCAATGGACAAGGCAAGGCCTATGTAAATCTAGGCAACGGACAAGGCAAGGCCTATGCTATGGCCTATGTTCACTGCCTCACATAGGCAATGGACAAGGCAAGGCCTATGCTAATCTAGGCAACGGACAAGGCAAGGCCTATGCTAATCTAGGCAACGGACAAGGCAAGGTCTATGCCATTGCCTATGCTCACTGTCTCAACAAGGCAATAGCATAGGCGCTGCCTATGCCCAACCAGGAAATATCATAGGCGCCGCCTATACCCAACTAGGCATTGACAAAGGCGCCGCCTATGCTAAGCATAGGCAAAGCATTAGGCGCCGCCTACTTATGCTTTTTTGTCTCCTAACCCAATTTTACATGGATAAAACCCGAACCATGGCTTAGTCTATAAATAGATCCTCAATCTTAGAACAAAACCTCATTGTTTGCTCAAGATAGGAGCCGCCCAACCTTCTAATTTCTCCCAAAGTTTTTGTTTTTGCTAATCTAATCTTGCAAGCTCATCCTCCCGAACCATCACCAAGTAAGTTGTTCTTTTATATTCCATAGTTATTAAAATGCTACGTTTATAATGATTTGTTAGATTTTGAAGTGGTGTTTGGTGAGTAGAATATGGTTGGTTTGTTATGATACATTTAGTTGAGTGAAAGAATACTTGTGGGTGTTCTTGACTTTGTTCCAACTTGTACTTGATTGTTATACACTGTCATATTTTTATGGAATCAAAATTGTGAAGTTAATGTATAATCTTGAGAATTGAAAGCTTGAATGTTTGAACAACTCGTTCATCGAGATATCGATCATGATTGACTACAAGCATAAGATGTTGTGATTATTTCTATGCAATAACATGATACAATTTTTATGTGGTGGTCTTGTTCAAAAAGTGCATTCATCCAAACATGAAAGTATAGTTAAGATTGCATTAAAAAGAGTTGGAAAGGATAGTCAAGATTACATGAAAGTATGATTGTGCTAAACTTATTGTTAGACCATATCGCCTAAATGTATGTCGATGAAGTCTGAGTAATCAACATCACTCACTTAATTAGTCTGTGCAAACAAATTAAGTGTGGGGTGGTGCCACTACTGTTTGTGTTTTTTTTAGATTGAATCTTCCGAGATGAAGCTAACATGACTCTATTTTAATCTCAGGAAGAATGGCACCAAAAGGATGACAAGGAAAAGAAAAAGTGTCCACCTCGCAGAATGGTCAAAAAAGGGGCAGAAAAAATCAAGCTGATTCCTTCTCACTACAAATGCCTCGATGCACTTTTGGGATAAAGTGGGTCCTAGAGGAGGAAGGAAAGGAGTGGTACAAGAAGAAAAAAGTGAAAAAATATGTTCACGTGGATTTGATGCAGAAGGAGAGTCTAGCAAAGAGAGAGCCTCGCATTTTGGCTAAAATCATGGCGCTAAATCTTCAGTTCATTTTCCGAGATATGGGGGAATGCAATCTTGATCTAAAGTGAGAGTTTTATGCCAATTGGTCCCCAAAGACTACCGTAAGTGAAGTGAAGATTCGGGGCCAAGTTTTGCAACTAAATGCGGAGTTCTTCAACTCTTTTCTGGGTCTTCCATCTGTGGATCCATCACCGCTCAAGGAGCTTTATCACAGACCTCCCTACAGGGCAATCAGACACACACTGTACGGAACAAGGTCCATGGCCCGGTGGATTCGTCACAAGGATACCGATCGGCATAATACCTTCCCGTATGCTTCCCTGAACAGAGAAGCTCATATATGGTTGAGGATAGTCAACTCTTTCCTGATTCCTGGGACACAATACACAAAGATTAGAAGTGATAGAGTATGATTGGTGTATGCTCTGATGACTAATATTCCCATCAACATTGGTGCGATTATACGATCATCAATGTATAAGGCTAGGTTGCACAAGAGGTCCCATTTCAGCTTTGGCAATTTGTTGACTACGATATTGAGGAAGGAACACATTGAAGAGGAACCCTTAGATCATAAGATTCCGCACAACCAGAAGAAGGTTGATCTCAGAAAGGTTAAAGATCCTGAAACTGGGCATGGCATAAACCTTGCCACTGCAGAAAGACATGCTCGGTATGAAAGTTTCTTTCGACATCTATATGGCATGACTCGGTTTACCATGATGAGTGGGGGTCGTATTCCAACTGATGCAGAGCTTCAACAGCTGGATTATGACTACCCGATGAGTGAGCATGCGCGGGCCATGTGTGGAGTGGGGGTACATTTTGAGAAACCTCTCAATGATGATATGCCAAATAACGATGATCGCCGACTGCCAGATTCAGACGTGGAGGACAACTCTGAGGATGACGACTCTGATGATGATTCCGATGTAGGGGGTATGACCCCAGACATAGAAGAAGAGTTCGACTAATTAGGTTTTCCTTATTTGTTTTCCACAGAGGGCAGTGTGTCCCATCTAAGTGTGGGGTGCTAGTATTTATATGCTGTATTGTACTTCTTTGCCGGCATTTATTCTAGATTGTAGTTAAATTCTTAGATTTTTAGATTTTTTTTAGATTTTACATGAAGCATGAAATTGTTCTGATAGGTGGCATGGTATTATGACGAGAGTCTATGCTAAAATCATTACTATTGAGACATTTAGGCTCTAAGTGTGACTCACTGTGTGATAAGTGTGTGGTTTAATTCATTCATCTATTGGTTCAAGAGTCTATACTGCTCCCAATAAAGTTGACCATGTGCCTCGTGTGTGTGAGGTTATAGTATATTCTGTGTTGTGATTGATGCTAGAACTTGCCTGGTGTGTATGTAAAGTAAAATAAAGAGTGTGAGTTTAGGAGATGATTTAGGCATTTCTTTGGCAGCCTGTGATTTCTTACCTTCTTTTTACCTACCCGTGTACTTTATCCTAATTAACCCCCTTTGAGCCTTTAGCTATTTTCTTTGACAGCCTCATATGTAGCCTAATCCATTTTTTTCAAGACCATAATTTGATCCAAATTCCTAAGTGCTTTAAAATGTAGAGTCATGTGACAAAATAAGAGAAAAATGGTGAGAGTGATACCTTAGAGTGTATTGGTACTTGAAATTTCTGTGAAAAAGAGTGGCTATCATAGAGGTACTTTATAAAAAAAAAAAAAAGAGAAATAGAAAAATAAAAAGATAGTTGTGTTTATGATTAAATAAAATGATAGTTGTGTTTATATTTGAATAACAAAATAGGTGAAAAGGGGTAGTAGATGAAAGGAAAGTAGAGGGATTGTTTAAAAGAGAGTGTTAATGGCATAATGTGATGTATTAAAGCGCTTAGGGAACATAGTCACTATTTCTGGCCAAAATAGTCCTACCTGTCCCTTAGCCTACATTACAACCTGTAAAGACCAATTTGATCCTAAGCTTAGCATTCTGATATTAGTGGAGCATTACACTAAGGGCAAGCCTATGGTCATCAGTTGCAACATATGAATTCTTTGTGAGAGAGAGAGCAAGGAGAATCTTGTACCCATGTTTCGAAAAATTCAACACTTGTGAGTGATTATGGGTGATATCTTGTGTGAGACACACATGGTTGATGAGTTTTGGGTAGTTGTGTATGATTCTTTGTGCCTTAACTTGTGGATATGAATTAAAGGTCATCACGAGTCTATGTGGGAGGTTGAATTGTTTCTAGTAGTGATCAAGAAAACTACTCTTTGTGAATAATTGTCGTGCATGTATTGTTGAGCATTTTGTATTGCTATTGTGAAATTCTAGTTAGGTGTTTGCATGGACGTAATATTTGGTTCGAGGATGAATAAAGCTTTAAGTGTGGGGTGGTGATGTTGGGCGTATTTATACCCCTAAGAACCATAATTTACCCATATTTTAGGCTAAGTTTGGAGGATAAAATATATAATTCCTGCACTTTTAAACCATTTTCCTGTAAGTGAGCTAACCTATGTAATTAGCATGTTTTCAGGTATTAATGATGAAGATTTCAGCACTTTGTGGACCTTTGGGCAGCAAAGGAAAACTTCACATAAGAGAGAAGGCAACTTTTGGGAGCTTATGGACTGAATGTGATGCATGGAGAATTTGTCCCGGGCAAAAGCAGTATTTTTAAATACTTAGGGGTGCAGCAGTAACTTAGTAGGACAAGGATGTTATAAAAACCTTATTTGCTGAATTTTTCAGCTTTGATTGGATCATTATTCATCCGACACTTTATCATTATTCAGTTTACAACTTCTGTAAGTTTTGGGACAGAGAAAAAAAAATTCTACACAAACGGCTAGAGAAGGAATCACGTAATTCTCATAGTGACGCTAATACATCTCTTTCATGAGATTGTTATAGTTTTGGTATGATGATGATGTCTTCGTTGATTTCCGTTGTAATCATGAGTAGGTAAACTTCTCTGTTAGGGTTATGGAAGCCTCGTAATATACTATTTATTGCTATGAGTTTGTGAATTCTTGGTGTGTATGCTACTTATATTATTACTCTCTTCGTTTAAATTAAATTTTTATGGTTGCAAACGTAGGAATATGCTAGTATAACATTAGCTTGTTCGAGAGAAAAGTTACATGTTTGGAAAAGAGAGTATGATAAGAAAATAGGGCTTCCAACCCCTGTTTACACGTTAGTGCCTTAACTGGATTAACTTTCTTGGAGAATTCGTACCAATAGTTATACACTTTAGGCTCGAGAGAGGTAAAGGGAAATAATCCTTGATGGTTGGGAAACACTAGGAATTACCATTAGAATACGAATCTCTATAAGTGCATGCATGTATAAATTACGCATTACTCATAGTTAATAGATACGTAGAACTTACGAGGTGGACATAACCCTAACTTATTATTCTCTGTGATTAAATCTTACTAAATAAAGCATTCCATTGTTACTTTAATAATAGTAATTCACGCCATAATCAAATCCCTCCTTTTTCGTGGAATTTTCGACCAACAGTCTACTAATAATTGCAACACTTAGTGACCAAGTATTCCCTGTGGGATTCGACACCCAACCCAATTGGGTTCTATATTTGACAGCGACCGCTTGCACATTCTTACGAGAGTTGTAGTTTGGGTGTTATCAGGTTCTATTGTCTTGTATCCCTTCTCAGTAAATTCTAATTCGAGGACAAATGTTCCCAAGGAGAAGATATTGTAATACCCCGCATGTTTCTAAGCTAGGAAGTGAATAAGTATTCCTACGTATGAAATCTCCTATCCTATGATTCATACTTGAGTACATAACTTACAATGAATATCCTAGTAATAAGATAGCTTATGATGCATTAAGCATGTTCATATGAGTCACTGAAGGTATTACAAGCTAAGAGTTTTTAAATCCATCAAGTTTTAGGATTTGATTTTCCAAGGGTCATATTTGAACAAGTATAAATCGATGTTAAGGTGGTATTTTGACTGATTTAGACCCACCAAATTGTAGACAGCTTTCCAACGATACCAATTTTGCCTTAATCCAATACCTGAGTGAAACGTTATGCCCATTTTTGTGAGAGACAGTAAGGATAGGTGATTGGTTAGGCGCCGCCCAACCCAAAAATAGGCTATTGGTTACGCGCCGCCCAACCCAAACATAGGCGATTGGTTAGGCGCCGCCCAACCGAGTTTAGGCAATCACTTGGGCACCACGTAAGTCTATTCCAAGTGCCAAAAATACTCCGTTTTGAGTTATTTTAAGGGTAATTAAGTCTTTTAACACTCCTTACATGTCCCTAAACTTAAAACTACGAAATATATAGCTTCTAAACATATTACAACCCTATTATCATCTCAAATCTCATCATCCAAGATCACTAATGGAGAAAAACAACTAGGGTTGCGTAACTAAGTTTGAAGATCCGATTTCAAGGAAATTCCTCCGTCAATCATCAAGAATCTTCCTTCTAAAGTATGCGTGAGTTGATTTATGGATCCCTTTCATCTATAATGCTCAAAAAACATCTTTTTCATTATAAAGTATGATTTCTACATTGTTGGATATTGATGATCATGTTTTTGGTGTTGGGTGATTCCAAAGATAGAATCTTTATATGTTTTTTGAATTTCATGATATTATATGAGTTGAAAACATGTAAATTTAGTTGTTCATGATGTATAATTTGATGATTTCACCTATTCTTAATATGTGCATATAAGGTGTTTGATAAAATGCCTAAGAAACTAGAAATCATGCAATATACCTAAATTGTGACTAAGTTAAGGATTCATGATATGCCCTTACGTTCCAAGGACTTCTATGTTGATAAGTTGCTTTGTAAATGTTGTTTGAATACACATGAACTATTCTTATGAAATTATGCTATGTTTACTTGCAAATCCTACTTATGAACAAGATGTATGATAACCATGCAATCCACATGAACTTCCATGCTATTGGTATGTGTTGCCAATATGATTATGCAATGAAAAATATATTAAGATTGTGCAAGTACTTCTATGTGATATGAAATCCTTTCCATGCAATACATTGTTGACAACCATTCTTAGTATGAGATCCCTACTAATGATATTATAAATTATGGACTCTACTCTGATGATCAAGTCAGTCAAGTGTGTCAGTTTCCTTCCATCGAGTCCTGGGGGTACTTGTACCCGAAAAATTTAGCTGTGTGCCAAGATCCATGTCATGTTTCATGATATCCAAACTCAAGCTATGATTCCATAGACTTCAGTCAGTCATGTGACTCAGGAAAATCTTATGATGTTAGTCAGTTGTCAGATATCAGTAACATTCCGCCAGTCAATGAAATTCAGTAAGATTAAGTCATGCACAGTCAATTATTCATGTCTAGTCCCTCCAGATGGGAGTAGAGGTTAGCACCGAGTGAACTGAAGGATGGAAACTCACCCGCCAGTTCAGGGTGTGATTCTTAGTAGTCATTCTTGTGTTTTAAAACTATGTAACCAGCATAGGTTGAGACATCTTAACCCGTTAGATTAGGGTTGATGAGGTGGCTTAACCCGTCAATTTAGGTTTCCACCATTCTCATTGAGTACCCGCCAGATAAGGGTCACTCACAGGCTGTCCTTACTCATGGCACAATATTGACACCCCTCCAGTCGGGGTAGAGATTGGACCCCAGCTTTGCCATAACAGCATACATAAGGCATGTTGGCTAAACACTACTTTCCATAGTGTCAGTATCAGTTTTAGTAAAAGAACTCAGGGCATTCTTCAGATTTTAGTATATACATGACTGTCAGATACAGTCGTCCATGTTATTAGTTTCAGTATCAGTTATGAAAATTATCAGTAAACCATGTATTACCTTACAGGTCATGCTATCATGTATTCATTGTCCTAGTTTCTATATATGTGTGGTTACACTCCCACGTTCATATTAGTCAGTCAGTGTTGTTCATAAATGAAACCCTTTATGTTCAACCTACCTTCCTCATTTACTCAGTACTCCAGTTGTACTAACGTATTTGCGCTATGGTGCTTTCTTTTCATGTTACACCATAGGTTCTGAGACACGAGCTCTATCCCAGTAGTAGCGGTAGCATTCCAGTCGCAGAAATACAGTGAGTCCTCATTAATTCGGGGACAATATGATTTGATTCATTTATTTCTTTCTTCAGTTTAGTTTTACAAAGTTAGTTGGAGACATGTTCCTTCAACTCCTTATTCAGATAGTTTAGAGGCTTTTAGATTTACGTTTATATTGAGTTGTTTTGGGTATTTTCACCCACATAATTGTATTAAGTTGAACCTTATGGCCTGACAGTTCTATGTATTCCGCATTATTATATCATGATTTATAGTATACAGGTACAAATATTAGTTATGCATTAGCTTGTGGTCCCTCGGGGTTATGAGCATCATGTAGCATTCCAATTCAGTGAATTGGGGTGTTACAGAGGTTGGTAATTAGGTATTTCTGAAGATATCTCCTATGAAAAGAGTGATCATATTTGCGATGAAGCAGAAGCTCAGTCCACTCTATATGGGTTCGTACTTGGTTTTTAGAAAAGTAGGCAATGTCGCTTATAAATTAGATTTGCCTTCGAGTTTAGGTTCAACTCATTCGGTTGTCTATGTATCGATGTTAAAGAAGTGCATGGGTGATGGTTCTTTGATGGTGCCTTTTGAGAATATGGGTTTTTTGAATTCCTTGACTTATGTAGAAATTCTATTTGATATTTTAGATAGGCAAGTTTGTCATTTGAGGACAAAAGATGTAGCTTCAGTAAAAGTCCCTTGGAGGAACCAAAAGGTAGAATAAGCTACTTGGGAGGCTGAACAGGACAGAAATCCAAATATCCGTTCTTATTCCTAGGTTAGATAATCATGCTTAAGGTATACATTTGTCTACTCTCCTTATTTTTTGAATTGGTTTATGGTTATGTGATTCCATTTCTATCTTACATTCATGCTAATAGATACCTTAACTCCTTATTCGAGGACGAATGATTGTGGGAGGAGGAGAGGGGTAATGTACCCTTCTAGATTTTTTCCTCAAAAATGTCTGAGCTTTGAGCTCACTGCCTAGGCTACGACTCACCTAGCAAGTAGCAAAACTCATTATGAGTTATAGGACCCTAATTGTATTCTGAGCAGTGTAGCTTCCTAAGTTACTATTCTGATTATGAATGGCACCTCATGAATTATAAGGTGTGGTCAGGATTTATGGAAGGGGCTCGTGGTCAAACTAGTGGAGTTGGCTAATGTTTCTGTCCTTAGTACAACTAGGACCCTCTGAGTCATATTGTCACATTATGAATTATATGGTACGACTTGTAGGGTTGATAGAAAGGGTGCCCCGAGTCACTATTGAAACTATGAGTTTAGGCAACAACTCTTACCTCGTCATCACGAGTCGTGATGTGACTCATAGTGACTAGGCATCATTTTCTACACTATTAAGTAAGGGAATTCTTGTCATTTCCCTCTTTCCCAATTAAAACCCACAACCATAAAGCACCTAAAGAGGGTTATTTTCATTACTTTAAAAATCATAAACTACTATCAACTCTCTCAAATTCCCTAAGTCCAAAACAACAAAGGTTTCTCAAGGTCGATCATCTAGGGGTCTAAGATTGGTTTCTTCTCCATAACTCTCGATATATAAGGCAAGTATCTCTTTCCTACAAACTTGTGTTTTATTCATGGCATGCAATATTGATATTCATGTGGTTTTAAATATTGATTTTTGAACTTAGATTGAGGGTTTTGGATGATTGTTGCTTTAATGATGTTCCCATTATTTTATATGCATTGTTTATGTTTTATTGATTATTTTTGAACTAATTGGGTGCAACTTAATGGTAATATGGAATGGGGTCATGGCATTCTCCTAAATTAATAATTTTTTGTATTGGAATTGGTTACAAAATTGTGTAATCTCAACCCACTTGCACAATTGGATTTAAAACATAATTAATCACATGGTTTAGTTTACTACCCTAAACTAATGCATTTCATTAAGGGCTAAATAGAATACAAATGATTTTTGGAATGCCTTAATGTCCATGAGTTGACTTTATTATAAATTATAGGGGTCGAGGCATTCCCCCAAGTTGACTTTTATAAAACATGGGGGTTAAGGCATTCCCCAAAATATTGATTTGATAAATCACAAGGGTCAGGGCATTTTCCTAAGGTTATGAATAATTGGAATGGCATAATGATATTAGCTTGCAAGCATAATTCGTATGACAATACCAATGGTATATGCCGTAATGGATGATTCTTGGTTAATAAATGGGAATGTGTAAACTATTTTAATTGGGATTAATGAGGGGTTGTGTAGATTACCGTGAAGGTTTAAGTCCTAGGAAGAATGAACACTAAAAACCATATTTACCAGCGTAGGGGTCTTGATGATCGTATTGATAGTTTACACTTATATATATTCTTTGATCCTAGAATGATATGGGGGCGAGGAATTCTCTGGCCTTCCTTGGATATCTTAGGTTCATAAAACTAATATGCACTAGGGCTATTCCAGTAGGGGAACAAAACCCATATAGCCAGTAGGTGCCCAAATGATGGGATAATTACGCAGTCCAGGTTAATAATTTAAATCTCATGCTAACGTTGTTCCCTATTCCGATATGTTATATTTCGATATGTTATACATATAAATATATATAAATAATTGTGTCCAAGTGATTTTTAATGATTTTGGACTGAATTAATCATGACATTATTTTGTCTCTTCCCTAAGTCACATACTAACACTCACCCCGTTAACTATCCTCGGATGCTCTATCCCCATATGATGTAGGGTTTGGAGATATTTATGCTTTTCTTGCACAGTGATAGGTGATTTCTGGTTTGTTCGTGAGTTAGCATTGAAGAGATGAGCTTCTATTCTTTGGAAGGCCCTTATTTCATGGTCTTGTCTTTACTTGTGTCTTAGACTATTTCAGTGGTTTTGGATATAGTCAAAGACATGTCTCGGCTTTTGATGAAGTTTGGTTTCTTAGAGGTTTTTGTGGACAGGATGTGGATGGTATTAGTAATTTGGATTTTTAGATGTATTTTCAGTTGATTTATCTATCTTGTTGTATGTTCAAAACTTAGCTCTATCTTATTATATGTTTGGAAGTCATCCATTGCTAGATGTATTATGTTCTAGTTGTCTAGGTTAATAGGGTGGTCTTCAGCCCTTGGCAAACTTGTGATACTCATTATGACTAGGCCTTGTTTCAGGTTGTGATAGAGTTAGTTTGAGGTAAGTGATTGAGTGTTCTTGAAGATTTCACCTATGAAGGGAGTCATGGGTTTGGGAAAAAGGGAAAATTCAGTCCCTATTATGTTGGTTCATATAAAATTTTAGGGTGGATAAGTTATGTTGTATATGAGTTAGATTTTCTTGCAAGTTTAGCTTTGATTTATCCTATTTTTTATGTGTCAATGCTAAAAAAGTATATGGGTGATCCATCTTTGATTGTTCTTTTTAAGGGTATGGGTGTTACGAATGACTTGTCTTAAGATAAAGTCCATATTAAAATATTGGATAGGCAAGTTTGTAGGTTGAGGACCAAGGATATAGCCTCGGTGAAGGTTCCATGGAAAGCTGAGGAAGATATAAAGGCCAAGTATCCATTCTAGTTTCCCATTCTGGATGAAAGTACTTAAGGAATGAGTCTCATTTTTATCTTATCATTTCCTTAGTTTGTTATTTAGCACTGGTGTATTCTTGATGATTTTGCGTTAACGGTATCCTAACTCATCATTCGGGGATGAATGATCCTAAGAGGGGGATAATGTGTGACCCCATAAATCTTCAATGATTTTATTTTTGACCATCCCTATGCATAATGTCAAATTTTAACTTGGAATAATGTTTATGAATTTTTCTAATTATTCATGCTTTAAATTAGCATTTTTGGGATTGAATGGTGCGTTGTTTAAATGATTGGAATGGGGGACATAGGTTTCCCCAAATTGGATGAATTTTTGGCTTGGAATTGGCATTAAACTCAACCCACTTTATAATCTTCAATTTAAATATGGATAATTACATGGTTTAACTTATTTTGAATCCATTGCATTACAATAAAGGATAAATGGATATGAATATGGTTTTGGATGGCCTTAGGGGCATCGATTTTTGGATTCTAACTGGAACTTAGGAGTCTAATTCGATTATATAGATTTTGTTTGTATAATTCATTTAGCTTGCAAGAATATTGGTATGTCGATACCAAGTGGTACATTCCTTAATGAATGACTCCTGGGTTAATGGATTGGTTTATTTACAATTTTTTTAATTTGGACTTAAAATGAATTGTGTAGCTCTTCGTGAAGGTGTGATCATGGAGGGATGAACACGGGAAACCATGTTTGCCGGTGTTATGGGTCAATATGAACGTGTAATTGGTGCACAATTGATTTATATACATTTTGGGATGGCTATTACCTTGGTGGATTTTATTTTCCCTTAGTTTTTCCTTGATTCATGCAGTTAACATGCACTAGGTCCCTTCCAGCAGGGAGAGCTGGACCCATATAGCCCATTGGTGCCTTTAGGATGGATCGATCTACACAATTCAGGCTAAACCTCTAAACTCTCATGTTCATGAACATTGTCCCTATTCTGACATCCTATATAATTATATATATATATATATATATATATATATATATATATGAATATGGTGCATATAGTTTATGACTAGATTTTTGTAATTGCATTATTTTATCCTAGTTCCTTGAGTTACATGCTAGTGCTTATCCCACTGACCATCTCTGGATGTTATATCATTTCATGATATAGGGTCCAAAGGTTTTTTTGTTGCTTATGTTCAATGATAGATGGTTGAGCACATCTGTTTAGCTGTTGTGAAGTGGCGAACGTCCATACTTGGATTGCCTTGTCATTCATTATTCTTTCCTTATTCTCATAGTACTTTTGGATTCCTTTTTGTCATAGTCGGGGGCATGTCCCAACCTATCCGGTATTTCCAATTTTAGAGGCCATTATGGAAAAGTATGGGTGGATTATTGTTTGAATTCTTGAACCATCATTTGATTCCTAAATTCCCATTACTATTTTCATTGGTTTTATTGGCTTCTACTTAATTTTTATGATTATTATGCTCTTGAGGTTAGGATAAGGGGGTGGTCTCCAGTCCATGGTGGTCTTGAGATACCTATCACGACTAGGCCCTGATTTTGGTCATGACAACTATGGATGACATTCTTCCTTATATACCTTTTATACTTACAAAACTAGCAAACAAGTTAGCTATAAAAGCCTCAACTCTCAATTCACCATTTATGGCTTCTTTCCCAAATTGATAGTGTTACTTATTGAAACGTGGGAGTGCACCACCATTCTAGGGGTCTAGTCCCTTAGACTACGAAAAAGCAAATAAAATAATAATAAACTAAAAATGGTAGAAATTGAAGGAACACAATGATTTACGTGGAAACCTCCTTGCTCAGGGGAGGAAAAACCACGACTTAACCTGAAAAGCACTTTAAACTCCACTATAATCAAAATTCAATGATTATAGACTTCATTGGAACTTAATTAACTCTAAGCTCCACTATTTTGTAATAAGTCTATTACAAACTCCTCTTGACAAATCTGTCAACTATTGATTAACTCTAACACATATCACCTCAGGTAACTCTACCTAAGCACTCTACTTCAAGAAGGAAAATATTACTCCTATATGATAATCCCTCTATACATGGTATTATTTACCAAGGCAACAAGTTCATCATTATCCATCTTTGAACTAGTTCCAATTGGAGTATCAATTGGCTTGGCCTCTTCTATATTATACTTCTTCAACAGCTCCTTGATGTATGTTTCTTTGCAAATCATTGTCCCTTCATACGTTTGCTTGATCTGTATGCCTAGGAAGAAACTCAATTCACCCATCATTTTAGATTCACTCCCCATTAGTTTTGCAAACTAATCACATAGGGATTTAGAGGCAGCACAAAAAATTATATCATCAACATATATCTAGAAAATTAGAAAGTTACTATCGCTTGACTTTAGAAAGAGTGTATTGTTAATTTTCCCTCTTTTTAAGCCATTTCAAGAAGAAACTTTGAGAGTCTCTCATACCAAGCTCTAGGTGCTTTCTTTAGCCCATAGGGAGCTTTATTGAGCACATGATGTGGATAGTCTGCATCTTCAAAGTTTGGAGATTGTTTAACAAACACTTCTTCCTTAAGGTTCCCATTTAAAAAGGCACTTTTGACATCTATTTGAAGATTTGAACTCTATATAGGCAATAAATGCAACAAAATCCTAATAGCTTCTTTCCTTGCAACTGGAGCAAATGTTTGATCATAATCAGTTCCTTCCTCCTATTATAACATTGAACAACCAGCCTTTCTTTATTTCTATTGATAGTTCTATGTTTATCCTACTTATTTTTCTACACCTGTTTTGTCACAATAATTGTTCTATCAACAGGCCTGGGGACCAGGTGCCAAACTTTACTTCTTGCAAGTTGCCAAAGCTCCTCCTGAATTACATTAACCAGTCATCATCTTTAAGAGTTTTTTTCATATTTTTGGACTCAATTTATGATAAGAAGGCTAAGAAGAGCATGAAATTTTTGGCTTGAGCTCTTGTTTAGACTCTATAGTCCAAACTGGATGTCAGATTTTCAAGAAGGTAAGAGGCTTTCTGCTTCTAATTTGGCATTCTGAGTTGAGTTTTGCTGGGACCAGGTCCTTGGAGATCTTGGATTGAGCCTTATTGATGTTCTTCAACAATGGTTAAAATCTATAATTGAGATCCTGACTAACCATCACCTTCCCCATTCTCTATTGTATAATCTTATCCTTGCCAGCCTCTTCAGCTATGCCATCCCTTATAATAGGAATGAGTTCTTCTATATTAAAATCTTTATTTTCTCTAGAATTTCTTAGCTTTTCTGACTCATCAAAGACCAGATGTACACTTTCTTCTAAACACAGAATTATTTTATTGAAAACTCTGTAAGCTTTAGTTGTTGAGGAATAGCCTACAAATGTTGCTTTATCACTTTTAGAGTCAAACTTTCTTAGCTTATTATTTCCATTATTCAGAACAAAGCATTTGCATATAAATGGTCTACAATAGTTAAGATTGGGCTTTTTGTTAAACACAAGCTCATATGGGGTCTTGTTTAGGAGTGATCTGATCAAACACCTATTAGTCACATAACAGGCAGTATTAACAACTTTAGCCCAAAAGCATTTTGGAAGTCCAATGTCAATCAACAGAGTCCTAGAAATCTCTACGAGAGTCCTATTATTTATTTTAAAACTCCATTTTTATAATGAGTTATAAGAGTAGACAAATTATGACTAATTCTATTTTCAACAAAGAATTCTGAAACTAGGGAGTTCTCAAACTCGGTTCAATAATCAAATCTGAATCCAACAATTTTGCAGTTTAGATTTATTTGAATTTTCTTGGAAAATGTCACCAGAACCATATAGTTTTTATCCTTGGTTCTCAAGAACATTGTTCAGGTAAACCTATTGTCATCGACTATAAAAAACACATACCTCCTTCTAACTCTACTTCGGATTCTAATAGGTACACACAAATCCATATGCAGTAGCTCCAGTGGTCTAGAGGTACCAACCTATTTTTTCTACTTTAAGGAGGATCTGTTTTGTTTTTGCTTGACACAAGCATCACACATTTGTTGTCTGAAACCTACAACTTTGGCATACCATGGACTAGGTCCTTTGAAACTAGTTTGTTTAGCAAAGAGGAACTTACATGTCCTAGCCTTCTATTCCAAAGATTAGTATTTTCACCTTGTTCTCTCAAGTAGGTTAACTCATAGTCAGCCAAAAAATCTAGATTAGCCACATACATATTCTTGCTTCTTTTAGCTTAGAGAATAACTTTTCTAGACTTCAAGCTTCACATTGTTCATCCATTAGACAGGAACTTTACCTTGTTACCTTTGTGATAGATTTGAGACACACTTTGAATACTGTACTTGAGACTATATACAAGATACACATCATCTATTGCATGATCAAGAGACTTTCCAATCTTTCCAACACCATGAATATATCTTTTCTTACTATTTCTAAATAAGATGCCTCCATTATAAAGTGCCTTGAGAGAGAGAGAAAATAGTCAATCCTCCCAGTCATATTCTTTAAAAATTCACTATCCAAGAACTAGTTATAAATGCATTCCCTTTCTCCTACCTACAAACATAGTCACTTGTTAGATTTGGGAATGTACTTGAGTTTGAGTTCCCTGATGGGAGATAAAAGTTTTATTAAATATTTCTTGGTACATCTTGGTATTGGGTTATTTTGTAGATTTCTCAAAGGTTTGGAACCCTTAGGATAAGACTTCTCTTTTTAGATGTATCTACAACTATTCATTTTAGCTCTAAGCCAACTTTGATAGTTCTCCTTCAAGTGACCATACCTTCCACAATGAGTACATAGAGGTTTGTGGACTTTGTATTTGACACCATGAACAATCTTCCCTGGAGACCCAAGTGAGTGGGTTTTATAATGATATTCAAGGTCGTTACCATTATCGACTCCGTGACTAGTTAAGTTAGAAATGATTTGTGAGAATATGGTCCATTTTAGTGATTTTTTAAGATATTCTGTTATACGGACTAGGTCCCTTTCTAATTCTTCATTCTTATTGAGTGTAGTCATGAGGTAATTTTGAGAATCCCTCATATTTTCTTCAAGGTCAATTTGAAGCATTTGTGTTTGTCATAAAAGCAAACAAGCAAATCATAGGTGAATTTACTATCCTCCATAGACAACATAAATACATTTTTTGGCTTTTTAAATTCATTAGATTCACTAGAGGAATCTCCCCAGATTGCTAAAGCTTGTTTCACTGCATAATCAACTGCAACTTTTCTTCTCCACTTTTTTGGGACCTAGTCCTTCTTTTTTCTTTTGTTAGCCCTAGACTTTAGATTTTCTTGATAGTCTATTTCATGAAGTGGACAATCCTTGATGAAATGCTTAGGACTTCCACATTTGTGACAACTTTATCAGTACCTCACTTTTTGTTGTTGCTTCCTTTTCGTTGAAATTGGCCACTTTTCTTCCTTGCTCTAACAATTCTTTTGGCTAAGTAAGCAACATCAGTTTCTTTATCGCTTGATTCAGATTTTGATGCCTTCAATGCTAGAGACTTTTTCCTTTTTACTTTCTTCTTCTCTTTCCCTTGTTGCTTCCTGAGTTTACAAAACCTTATATTCCTAATAAGTTCACCCATAGTGAGAGTCTTTAGGTTTATTGCCTCTGTAATAGCATCTACTTTGATTTTTGAGGACATAGTAAAAACTCCTAGAATTTTTCCCACTTGCATATACAAAGGAATTACTTCTTTTAAAAACTACAACTCATTTTTGATTGAAGTGAATCTAGTATGCATATCTTGAATTGTCTCTTCTTCCTTCATAGAAAAAGTTGCATTGAGTAGTTAGCTGTCAAATTTTGAATCCTTCACATTAGTTGTTCCTTCATGAGCTGTCTTTAGGAAGTCCAAGATTTTTGTAACATTATCACAAGAAGAAATCCTGTTATACTTATCGGATCCTATACCACACAGAAGAAATTTCTTAGCCTTATAATTCTTTTCAACTTTTTTGCAATCTTCATCATTAAATTCTATCCTAGTTTTGACAACTATTCTTGTTATGTCTCCTTCTTTGACCTCTCTAACTGGGATATGAGTACCATAAAGTATTACATCTATCAGATCACTATCCTCAGCCATAATAAAGTCATACTTCCTAGTTTACTACCACCAATAGTACTACTCATTAAAGTGGGGTGGTCTAGTGGTAGATTGCCTTTCTAATGGATTAAGTGGAGTAACCATGATCAAGAAATCACTTTAAGTGTGAACCTTTTAGAGTATTCTATCTCTGATACCAATTGTTGAAACGTAGGAGTGCACTACTATTTTAGGGACTTGGTCCCTGAGACTACAAAAAAGACAATTAAAGAGAAACAAACAAAAACTTATAGAAATTAAAGGAACACAGTGATTTATGAGGAAACCTCTTTGGTCAGGGGAGGAAAAATAATGTTTTTCCCTCACAAGTACTCTAAACTCCACTATAATCAAAACTCATTGATTACAGACTCCATTGATACTTGAATCTGAGATCAACTAATTTATAATAGATCTATTACAAACTCCTCTTGAAAACTCTATCAATAATTGATTAAATCTAACCAATATCAGGTCAGGTAACTCTACCTAAGAAATCTACTACTAGAAGAAAAACATTACTCTTATAAGGATCATGGAGTGAAGACAAATGATTTATAGATTATTTAATGGTTACATTTTGGCTTCGTTGTAGGTTTATGCCTACACTTATTCATGAGATTGTGTTTATATATGTTTCATATTAGATAGGGGTGTTAGGATATAATTGTGGATAGAATAGTGTGACTTAGTGTAACTTGTTATTTTAGGGGCTAGAAGGGTGTTTGACCCTTAAATTGAAATACTTATTATACTTCTATAATATTACTAACTTCTTTATAGATAGAGCTAATTCATAGTATTATTATGATAGTATTCTATATATGGGATGGGATTTAGGCATTGGAAGCAGATTAGTATGATTAGTCTTATTTTGACTATTTAAGCTATTTTGGAATCGTACTTTAGGTGAAATTGCATTAGTTGTTCATGTTCTAGGCGGAATTTCTATCTTAGGGATAATCATGACTTATTTACCATCTATAAGTGTATGTGGACACCCAGCCTAATCCAAGGTAAGATTTCCTTGAATATGGGTTTCAAGGATTAGAAGTGGGCTATTTCAGCTCCCTTAGGCAAAGACGTATGTGATCTCTTTCAAACTTATATAAATATATTAGCATATTAGGAATATTTGAGACTAATTAACCTTTATTATAATGCTTAATGTATTATTTGATGGATTGTGATGGTTATTCCCTGGACTATGATGTTATGCTTATGTCAGATATATATATTTAGGCCTAAGGCTGAGATTGTTATGGTGTAGTTATTTAAGATATATTATTGGGACCATGGTCGTTATTATGATATTCGTTAAGTTCCAAGAAATATTTCATCCTTGTAAAGAAAATAGTTTTAGTTTATAGAAACATTGATGCTTCTATTCGTATTATTTGAATACTAGTGATTGCATGCATAGATTTGGTATAATCCCGATCATTTAGATTGTAAATGCTACAATCCTAATTAAAATAAAGTTTTATTACTCTTTTCCTAAAAAGGTATTTACTCCCACTTTTCACCTTTAAAGCGGATTTCTTCATAATGGGAATCATACCATCTTAATGAATAACTTATGAGCCTTTGTGACTAATAATGATGATCTTAATGATGATCTTAGAGATTTAACTGAGATAGATTTTGTTCCATAGTTTTACTATTACTATCTACGCCGATCGAGAGAGATTCCAACCCTTTTTATATTCCTATGATGATTTAGTCCCAAAGTTTACCTCGGCTAATGGCTTTATGGATTTACGCTCTTTTAGATACAGTTCTAGCCATGCACTTATATCTTGTACCGATTCTACCAAATTTAGGAACTATTTTGTTTATTTATCCTTTTTACAATATTTATTCTACATTCCCCTTTATTTCTCTTGGTAGTCCATTACTAATATTTCTAGACTACAGGTTGTCTTACCTACTAATGGGTTAAAGTAGGATCTATCATGACTTAATAAATTAGGCTGTGACAAATTGATATCAAAGTCTACATTTATTTGTGTGTTGGTACAAGAGCTATGTATCCAATAGAGTTTTGTAGATTAGTGTAGAGCATCTATAACCTATCTTTATAAGGCTACGGGGTATTCTTAGGAAATCCTATTCTTGACTCTTTATTGCATGCACATATTTTAATTGACTTAAGTATATTCCTTGACTCTTTTTTATCCCAACAAGATAAGGAAAAAATGTTGATAGATATGGATGGGACTTCTAAACGTGTTTCTAGTGGCTCAGTACAATATCATACAAAAGAGTCAATGATGGATGTCGAAGATTTGTAACATTAGCCAGAGAATTCGAGGCTAGATTAGGCACCGGTGGGGTTTAATATCGCTTCAGCATTTTGTGGTTTATAATTGGGGATCCTAATTATTTTTATTGATAACTCACAACCATGGAAGACATTTGGCTCATCGAGCAGTTCTAAGGCCAGAGTTGGATTCTTAGGTGTTTCTTATGGTTCCTTATCAATTTTAGAGAAAGAGATTGGGTTTCTTGAGTGGGCTAGGAATATTTATATACTATATCCATTAGAGAAAGACATGGTGTGTGGATTCATTAGAGGATTAGCATTTCCACTCCGTTTGGAATTAGAGCATCTGTAGAAGTTGGATGTTCCTTCTCTTAAGTTGTTGACCATGCGAGGTCCATAAAGAGAGCATGTATTGGGACTTATGAAGGTAGTGGTAAGAGTCCATATCAGTAGCTAAGTGCTATTTGTATTTTATCCAGGAGTAAGGAGCCTCCTAATGGATGTTATTTTTATTTTCAGCCTATCGTTTCTATGCATGTAGCGTCTTAGTCTATGGGTGGCTCTTCGGTAAATCATGGTAATCATAGTAGGCAGAGTTCTCATCAGAACTTGAAGATTTTTTGGTATGGTTCTTCAGGCCATGAAATTTATTTTGGATAAGGAGGGGGTAGTATCTCAAAGTATTCTAGGACATTATTTTGGTTATGGAGAGATTGAACTTTGGATAAGAGAGTGCCCTAGATGCTATTTGGTTATTTAGATAGAGTTAGCATATACTTTTCACTAGCCTAGAGTCCTTCAGGTCTTTTATGATAGTGGGTAGGATGGTCATTTCAGTAGGGAGTGCCCTCATCATTAGTTTGTTAGCTAGTTGAGGTCAAATTTTGTTTCCCACTAGGTTAGGGCTTTAGGGGTTTGCTGTGACTATAAAGAGATCGACCACTAGTCTAGAGAGTATCCCAATATAGGATTATTAGTCACTTAGCATATTTAAATTACTTTCACGGTGTTATGGCACCTTAAATTATAGGTAGTATGCTTAGCACCTTAGTTGATAATTTAGATACTCATTTTGAGTTTGGACCCATTCATATTTGTTCTCCCTTGGGCACATCAAGCAAGTGACTTTAGATTTCACCATGTTAGGTGCATTTTTTTGTTCCTGCCTTTACCTTCTCATTAGTATGCATTAGGGTTCTCATACCCATCAATTATTGTATGCCTTGGAAGGGTTATATTAATTATTGTGTGCCTTGATATAGAGTTCATGATTATACGACTATCCCCATAGATTATTTCTTCTAGTAGTGGATGAAGTGGATCAACATTGATATTTTTCCTAGAGATGTAGCATTTGAGTCCGAGTCCCATTTACCTTGGCATATTGGCATTATAGTGGCCCTAGAGTAAAACTTGCTATTGATTTTTATTTTTGGTACAACCTATTTCCTTGTATTGATGTTTGTATTGTTGTAGCTATTATTATTATTTTTGATGTAATTGATCCTCCCTTGGTAGATAGCTAGACTGTTAGTATCTATAGAATCCCTTTCCTCATGGTTCTTATTTATTAGCTTTGGCGTTAGATGGCTAGACTATTAGTATCTAATTAGAATCCCCTTCCTCTTAGTTCTTAATTATTAGCTTGGGCAGCTAGATTCGTTGGAGGATTTCTCTCTTATTGTGAGGTGAGGTTGGTTATTTTTTTTTTTTTGGATGTTATAGATTGGTTGTGGCAGGGATTGTGGTAGTGAAGGTAATATGACTTTTTATGATTTTGTTATTGTTCTAGAGTCGACAATTTGGTTATATTGCTCGTTCTTCAGTTTGAGATTCTGGGACTTTCTTCTTAGGTTACAAAGGTTTTTGCATTAGCTATCCCTTACTATGTAGCCTGTTTTTAAGGTTGACCAATTTGGGGTTTGTTTTTTCGATTAGGCTAGTTTATCACCTGATAGTGGTTTTGACATTAATGTCGAAAAGTCTTCAATATGATTTTCTAGTTTGTTTGGTTTATCGTCTGGTGGTGGTTTTCTCTTGGTATTGGTGTAAAGTTGAATACTCTGTTCTTGTCGTGATGTGGTTCTTGTCTAAGTGGAGCTAAGAGTGTAAGGATAGGTGATCATTCTTGTGACCACTTTTTAGTTGGCAGATTGAAAATTCTTTATCTCTAATTGCTTGGTTGATTTTCCAATAGTGGTCTTGACCATGGAATTAGTGTGCAGATTGGTACTTTTTCCTCGATGATGTGATTCATGGGTTTCTTGGGTTAATATTTTTCTATTTGGGTGGACTTAGAAAATCTGTATTTTGGAAATTGTTTGGCCTAATAAGATTTTGTGGAGTTCTTCTCCTTGGTGATGTATGCCTATGGGTTTTGACCTATGGTTCCTTCATCTTTGACCTATGGTTTTCAGGTTTTGTTAATATTTTTAGATGATATACTAAGTGGGACTAGTATGATTTAGTTGGATTCAACGCAACTTCATTCTTGGTCAATGGGACATCCTGGAGCACATTGTTCAGTCGTTAGTAGTTGTTCTTCAGACTCCTTAATTTCTATTTCAATTTTCATCCAGACCGGTTAAAGCATTGACATAGGTTATATACTTTAGCTATATCCTTTTGTATGTGCCTAAGTAGTGCCTTATGGTCTTATTCTCATGTTTTCCATTATGGATTTATAGTGGTGCTATTTTTGTTCTTAGGGTTTACGTTGATGGGATTGAGCAAACATGATTCATAATATTTTCTTCCTAGTTGAGAGTGGATAGTAGGTTTAGAAAGGCATTAGAAGGTTATAATTGGATTTGGAGTTGGTTGAATAACTCATGCCTTAGTTTTCGTTTGGCTTGGACGAGTCTTCATTTGGTTGTACTGGTAACAATGGCGGTATCAGTGTGTCTTGGTTTAGATTTGCCTATCAGTCTTTGTAGATTAAATTGGAGGCAAGTTGGTGGTTGAGGTTGAGTTTTGACTATTTGAGAGTGAAGTGCTGACATTGGTTGGAAAAAGGATACCTATGGCAAAATCCCTTTGAAGAATCATTTCTTCTTAGAGGTTATCTGGAAGTCGTGCTTGGAGCATGCGAGCCTAATAACTTACCCGTTTGAGCTTTTGACACGTTTCTATCCATTGACTTTTGCAAAGAAAAATCCTTTTAGTAGTGGATATTGTAATGACCCTCTAGGTTATTTCCTTGATTTTTGTGCATTTTGAGTATTTGTACAATGGCTACAAGTCAGTTGTGACATGCTAGACTATAAGTTCAATTATCGAACAATTCATTTAGATTTTAGGCTTATTTTCCTATTTTGGAACTTTTACTATTTAGCATTTTGTCTTGGACCAAAACTCTAACTTTATGACCTTAGATGAGAATTTCAACACTGCCACCAGCTCTAAAACATTTATTTTAGGCTAAAGAGACCCTTTGTTTAGGTCCCGAGGCTTTTGAAGTCATTTTGGGCAAATTATGTAGAAAATAGAACTATATGTGTGGGCTTCATATTTAGTGGAAATGGCCTCGGATGAAAGTTTTGATGGTTCCATTGAGTATAGACAGATGAATTTTGTACGAAAGCATACTTTGTTTACATGTATAGGATTCCGAACAAATCCCAAACACACGATCAACGACCATTTTGGACTTAGCAAAATCTGATGCGTGGAATCTAATAGGTCTGCTTAAACACTTATTAGATCGCTTTCGCACTCATCACTTTAGCTTTCATTGGATGTTTTAGCTGCCTTGGACCATTGGAAGAGGTGCGCTTTAGCGCCCAATGGCTGTTAAAGAAATTACCTTGTTATCATTATTGGGGCTTCTTTAGCTGCACCTATGTTTGTTGCCGGTCACTTTAGCGGTCGTGTTGCCGCTTCAGCGTCTAGGTGTCAACTTTAGAAAAATCTATATCCTTTAAATGTCCTCTTTCCCACCTGATTTTCTATCACTTCTGCTAACATTCATACACCAAATTCAGAGCTAAAAGAGAGAAAATGTGGGAAGTCATCCACCTAGGTTAAGGTAAGCTAACCTAACTCTTCTTGGTTTTTCCCATTAATTTTTCCTTCAATTTCCATTCTAATTCATGGTTGAGTTCTTAGAAATTAGGGCTTGAATTCTTAAACAGTAAGGGTCGATTTGAGAACCAAATTGTGCTCCGTTTGTGCTTAACTTTTGAGCAAAATTTCCTTGCCCTTCGAGGGACTACGTGATGGGTTCAATTTTAAATTTCATTTGTAGGACTTGCGGGCTCATTCTTGACCCAAAATTTGATGAAACCCTTGATATAAAAATATAGGTCTCATTTGAATCCTAATAATGTGTAGATTTTTATTTTAATTGCGTGATGGAATTTTAAGATCATGTATTGAAGACAGACAATTTGTGAATGATTCCATGGTTATGGTTCTGCTTCAAGGTAGGGTTTTATGTAATCTTTTTCTTGAGATGGTGTTTATGTATGTTACATTTTAGATAGGGGTGTTAAGATATTATTGTGGGTAGAACGCTGTGACTTAGCCTAACTTGTGATTTTAGGGGATAGAAGGATATTTCACCATTAAGTTGAGATACTTATCATACATCTATAATCCTATTACCTTCTTTATAGATAGATCTAATTCATAGTATGATTATGATATTATTCTAGATATGGAATAGGTTTAGGCTTTGGAAGCATGATTAGTATGATTAGTCTTATTTGGAATGTTTAGTCTTTCTTGAAAGTATAATTTAGGTTAAATTGCCTTACTTGCTCAAGTTCTATGAGGAATTGCTCTCTTTTGGATAATCATGACTTATTTACCATTTATAAGTGGATGTGGATACCCTAGCCTTGTCCGAGGTGGAAATTGCCTAAATATGGATTTTGGGGATTAGTAATGGTCCCTTCTGGCTCACCTTAGGCTAAGACATACGTTGTCTCTTGTAGAATTATCTATACATGTTATCGTGTTAGGCATTGTTTATATTAATCAACCTTTAGTATAATGTTCAATATATTACTCGAAGGATTATGATGGATTTTCCCAGGATCATGATTTTATTGTTATGCCATATATATATATTTGGGCCTAAGACCATGAATATGATGTTGTTTTTATTTTGTACATATTATTGTGCCCAGGGCTGTGACAATGATATTGGTTAGGTTTTGGGAAGTATTCCATTCTTGTAATAGAAATGGTCATAGTTATAGACATATTGATGCTTATAATGGTATTTTTTGAATACTGGTGATGGAATGCATAGATTCGGTACAATCAAGATCACTTATACTATAAATGGTCGATCCCAACTAAAATATAGTCTTATTACTCTTTTCCTAAAAAGGGATTTATACCCATTTTTCACTTTTAAAGATGATTTCTTCATAATGGAGATTATATCATCTTAATGAGTAACTTATGAGCCTTTAAGAGTAAATATGATGATCTTAGACATTTGACAGAGATAGATTTTGGTCCCTGATTTTAATACTACTATCTAACCTAGTCGAGAGAAATTCCTAGACTTTCTATATTCCTATGATTATTTAGTCCTAGAGTTTACCTCGGGCAATACACTTATGGATTTACACTCTTTTTGGCATAATTCTAGCTGTGCAATTATATGCATATATATATATATATATATATATTATACACACACATATTGATACAAGCCAAATGGCCAACTTAGCTTTTGATGACATCTTTGGAGGCCAACACATAGAAACTCAAGACTTGGTCACCTCGAGTATACAAGAACAAGCATGGAGGACCGGTTTTGAGCATGCCATTAACAAAGGGCGTGTGTGGAAGATTTCTTGGAGCATTAAAGGCTTGAGCACTCATTGTTTTTGACCACACTTAATGGCTCACGGTTTTTTGGGCATTGAAGAGCCTTAAAACACTCCAAAAATTCCACTCTACTTAAGCGTGTTTTGGTCATTTTGTGCCCTTTCCTTACACTCCATAGGAGTTTCTTTCATTAAAGGAATTAGGGTCATTTTGTCTTCATTTGGTAATAATTATAAGTAGGCTAGTTAGGGTTCATTTTGTAGTTAGTTGTTATTGATGAAAGACTTTGAAACATTGTGTCACCTAATTCTGTCTAGGTTTTGATAGTGAAACACCTTAGTCGTAGGGCTTGGAAAAGCCAAAACCAAAATGAGGGCTAATTCAAGTTTGGATTCTCTTAAGTTGCAACTTGGCTTGAAATGTTGGTGCTTGAGGAGGTAACGTCCCTCTTGTTTCACCGTAAAGGTTTTGTTGATTGTTTATGTAGGTGTTAGAGGTCCTTGATTTGATATATCTTAGGGTTTCTAGTGTTTATGTAAGAATTTGTCTAACGATCTATCCTTTAATATATTGCAAATCATTTGTGTTTTGTGCTTCTCTTTTTGTTGCCGTTTTATGTCTTATTCTTTGTGGACTATTTTGTGTCCTTTTTGGGCTGCCCAATATCATTTGGTATCAGAGATAAGGCTGGTATTTTTCCTATAAGATCTATCTTGGGCTCGGTTAGTAGAAAATTAAAAAAAAGTATTCTTAGTGTTGGTACTCTTGGCCGAAAAGTATTTTTGTTGTTGTTGTAATTTTGGCCAAGATTTGAGTCTAGATCTATGTGTCTTTTGCTTGTATTAGTTATTTCTAAGTGTTAGTTTTGCCTTCATTAACACCCTTGAATCTAGATCCAAGTTGAGCTTGAACATTATTGTTGGTATTGTTGTCACGTTTTCAAGAACTTGAGCATTGTGGTGTTGTTGTTGATGGATCCAAAACCTTGAAGGTGTTGGCTTGAACTTGTGTTGTTGATATTTTGTTGTGGGTTATAAGATTGAAAAGGTGTTTTGATTCTTGGAGGTTCACATGAGGTTTGGTTTTCAAACTTCTATTAAAGGTTCTAGTTGTTCTAGGCTAATCTTCATGTCTAGTTTTTAGAAGACTCTTCAATAGTGTTGTTTTGATCCAAAAGCCAAGTAGAAAGAAGTAAAGTCTTTTTTAGTCTTGAAAACAAGCCCCAAAGACCTACCAAAGGGTAAGGGGAACAAAAATATCTACCAAAAGACCTGTTTCCGAAAGGGAAAAAGAACACTATCCTAGGTGTACAAAAGAGGAAAAGCCCACCAACCCCTCAAAAAGGTGTCTTGACCAAAAGGTATAAGACAAGTCTAACCTTTTTCAAAGGTTAAAAACTCTCCAATCTTGTTGTTTTATTCTCCTAGGATGAATTACACACTTCAATAATTGAAAATTGAGCCAATATTTTAAAGTTGAAAAAAAAAACAGAACCTTTAAATAAAAAGAAACACAACCAATCCTAGACCGCCACATAACAAAATTTCGTACAATACCAAAAATTTTGGCTCAAAATCTTAGATTCCTTGTTTATTGTTGATTATTCTTAGTTTTGTTTTGTTGATTCTTCTACTAATTGACAATTAGTAAATTCCTACTAAGTTGTAAAGTAGTTTTTGAATACGTTTCTTCGTGTTAGCGTTATTTTGTGTTTTTTTTTGTTTTTGAATCGTAGTATTTGTTGGTTCAAGTTTAGAAAATATTTCCTTGAGTCTTCAAACAAAGAATCCATTCTGACCAAGGAGTAGAATCACCCCTCGACTTATTACAAAGTACAAGCCGACTTGCAACACTTGTGAATCCAAGTGTGTAAGAGAGTGGTGAGGTTGTTTCGAACTAACTTGTGTTTTGTTTTGTAGTCTTGTTTTTTTTAGGTTCAATTACAAGGGAATCCACGACTTCAGCCTCTCACACCATGGACAACAACGTGACCAATGTCATTTAGCCCTACCTTGACACTATGTCCCGAGACCTAGCTATGATAAATGAAAGGTTGGATTGTATGGTACGTAAAATGGAGAATGTGGACTGCCCAGACATACCTCAAGAGGAAAGCCATAGCTCATGTGTACTACAAGGTAAAAATGATATCCCCTAAACTCCTATGAACTTAGAATGTTGTGTTGTGGCTTGTAGGGGCCAAATGGGTGTAGTTGCGTCTTTGCCTAGGGTAGAGGTGCTTGAGACTTCCTTTGGTGATAATCTTGGTATTGTCAGGTCGCATCAGGACTAAACTCTTTTTGTAGGTACACAAGAACTAGTTAATCCTTTAGATGATGAAATTCATTCTCTTTGTGAGAATGATTTGTGCCCATCTAGTGCTAGCACTTATAACTTCACTAAGGTTCCATTACCAAATGGCGAGACTATTCACACACTAGTTGACCTTTGTGAAAATGAAGGTGATTCTATGTTGGTATATGAGTTTCCAACAACTAGTGAGGATGTGGATAATGATCAATTAGGTGGAAATGACCTTTATTTGCTCGATTGTTTAGGAAAGCCAAATTATGACTGTTTTGGTAAAAATGGTTTTTCTTGTGATCCCTTTGCTGACCGTGGTGGTTTGTGTCTAAGTGAGGATTTCTCCTCTGAAAGAGAAGGTGATATGTTCTTAAAAATTCCATCTACTTCTTTTTTATGTTTTTCTTATGTTGTACATTCTCCTAGTGGAGATTTTGAAACTAGTAGTAAGTGCATGCATGAGAACCCTTAATTTGAAGTTCACTTGTAGAACACCTTTCTCAACTCTCATTTTGTTCATGATATTTCCAATGGGGATAAATAGGGCGTGCTTAAGTTTGAGGATGACACCAAAGGGGAGAGTGAGAGTGTCCGAGACCTAAACCCTTGATTATATTTTCTATTTGACCCCTATAACTTCTTAGGGTTTGAAGGACAGATAGTTGTTAGTCGGCCCACTTGTTTGAGTGACATTGCGATATGTATTATGGGGACTTTACTTTCAATTAAGGCACCACCCTTAATGGTGATTCCTTTCGCCAGCTCTTTTGTAATATTTTTACTAAGTTTCTCGTGATTAAAATAAAGTATGTGTGGTTATATGTCAAGTGTGTACCTCCTAGACATGTTAATATTGTTTATTGTTCTAACTCTAACCTTCATACTATAAGGATATGGTGCTTGTTTGTCTTCTATTTGTTCTTGCAAGGTTTGGATTCGAGGTGGAATCCTTTTCAGGAAGGGAAGAATGATACGAGCCAAATATCCAACTTAGCTTTTGATGATATCTTTGGAGGCTAACCTATAGAGACTCAAGACTTGGTTACCTTGAGTACACAAGAACAAGAATGGAGGACCGATTTTAAGCTTGCCATTAAGAAAGGCCATGTGTGAAAGATTTCTTGGAGCATTAAAGACTTGATGACTCACAGTTTTAGACCACACTTAATTGCTCATGGTTTTTGGAGCATTGAAGAGCCCTAAAACACTAAAAAACTGCCACTTTAGTTATGGGTGTTTTGGTAATTTTGTGTCCTTTCCTTACTCTCCATAGGAGCTCCTTTCGTTAAGTGCATTAGGGTCATTTTGTAATAACTATAAGTAGGCTCGTTAGGGTTCATTTCATACTTTGTTGTTTATTAATGAAAGGCTTTGAAATATTGTAACACCTAATTCTCTCTAGGTTTTGAGAATGAAACACCTTAGTTGTAGGGCTTGGAAAAGCCAAAAACAAAATGAGGGCTAATTCAAGTGTGGATTCACATGAGTTACAACTTGGCTTGAAACGTTGGTGCTTGAGGAGGTAACGACCTTCTTGTGTCACCGTAAGGGTTTTGGTGATTGTTTATGTAGGTGTTAGAGGTCCTTAGATTTTATACATCTTAGGGTTTCTAGTGTTTATGTAAGAATTTGTCTAACCATCTATCATTTAATATATTGCAAATCATTTGTGTTTTGTGCTTCTCTTCTTGTTGTCGTTTTGAGTCTTATTCTTTATGGACTATTTTGTGTCCTTTGTGAGATACCTAGTATCACATATATTCATGGTACTGAATGAATAGATGATTGATGATGATATTAATGATATGATTTTCGGTTAAAGTCTGCCGACTAATGATGATATTGATCATATAGGTTCTGGATCTAGTCCGACGGTTCATAATGATATTGATGATATAAGTTTATGCATAAGGTTAATTTATGGAATTCAGATTGGTAATTGTTTTATAGATTATATTATTGGAATTTATGTTTGCTTGTACATTACTTATTATCTGTATGCGCCTATAACTATAAGCCTTATGGGGGTTGCACGGGTATAGGTATAAGTACTGCTTACGGTGTATTTTGTGGATTTTATATCTATCAACCTTATAGGGTGGTTGCATAGTTATAGGCTCAGATTGTTGGTTGCTGAGTATTGGTTAAACCTTCTAAGCCTATGATAGTGATGGTTTATGAAAGGCTAGATTAGGTATTATTTGTGTGGAATAGCCTGTTACCTAGTATTTTTATTGTTATTATGGTTTATTATGGTAGTTTTTTTTGGATTTGTTTTGAGATTTGATGTATGACTCTAATTCTTTTCCTTATGATTGCATGATTATCCCATGGTAAACATTATCGCTTTAGACCGTAATATCCTAATCTTTTTCTTACACTATTTTGGTAATTTTCTCCCGTTTAGACACATTGATTAGAGTTCCTGAATATACTAGCACTAGTTCCTACTGCGATTAAGAGGACTGAAGATGCTAGTATGATGATTTAGGTGGTACTTTGATTGGACCTTGTTATATATATATATATATATATATATATATATATATATATATATAAATATATATATGTGTGTGTGCATCTCTAGCAATGTGTAGATATGGTATTACCATATATCCGCCCCTTCATTCATTAGTGGAATTCATTAGTTGTTTACCCCATACTCCCCATGGTCTTGATGGTATTTGAGTTATTATGGACAGTTTGACCAAGTCTGCATATTTCATTCCTATTCAAATAACCTTCAGTGCTGAGAGATTATCCCAGATTTATGTCCTAGAGATAGTTCATTTGCATGGGGTTTCTGTTTTTATCATATCAAACTGTGGTTCTATATTTACTTCACACTTTTAGAGAGCAGTTCAGGAGAAGTTAGGTACTTGAGTGGATTCGAGTATAGCTTTTCATCCACAGATAGATGGCCAATCCAAGGGGACTATTTAGGTGCTTAAGGATATTTTTCGAGCATGTGGTATGGATTTTGAAGGACAGTGGGATCAATACTTAGCATTGGCAGTGTTCGCTTACAACAACAACTATCATTCAGGTATTGAGATGGCACCTCATTAGGCTTTCTATGGTATGAGATATTGTTCTCCTTTTGGATGGTTTGATAGTTCTAAGGTGAGACCAAATGGTACAGATTTGCTTCAAAACTTATTGGATAGTGTTAGGGTAATTTAGGATAGGCTAAGAGTAACCTAGAGTAGGCTCTGTTCCTTGAGATTCAAAGTTGGTAATTGTGTGTTACTTATTATTTCACCTATGAAAGGTTTGATGAGGTTCGGAAGGAAGGGTAAGCTCAGCCCTTATTACGTTGGTCTCTTTGAGATTCTCTGCACAGCTGGTGAAGTGGCTTATGAGTTAGCCTTGCCTCTACATTTTTCTATTGTTCATTGAATTTTCTATGTCTCTATGCTGCGGAAGTATACTGTTGACCCATCTCATGTTCTTAGGTAGGACTCAGTCCAATTAGATGAGTAGTTAACCTATATAGAGGAGTATGTGCTTCTTTTGGCTAGTGATATAAGGTAGTTATGCAACAACAACAATAACAACAAACCCAGTGAATTCTTACATAGAGAGGTCTGGGAAGGGTAAGATGTACGCAATCCATAGAGAGATTTCTGTTGTTAAGGTTTAGTGGAGGCACTGCCCAATGGAGGAGGCCACTGGGAGATCGAGAGTGAGATGCGGTCTTATTATCCTTATTTGTTTGAGACTTTAGGTATTTCCGTCATGATTAACTTTGAGGATAAAAGTTCCTTAGTAGTGAATGTTGTAATGACCCTTCAGGTCATTTTTGATGTAATGACCCTTCAGGTCATTTTTGTTGTAATGACCCTTCAGGTCATTTCTCATTATCCCACTTATTTTTACTGATTTAGCTTTCCCATAGCTTCCCCAAGTCATTTATGACTTGCTGGAACTGATAGTTCAGTTACCAGGTAGTTTATTTAGTTTTTGTAACTATTTCCCTTTTAAGGAATCTTCACTGGTTCTAAATGGCCATCAAGTTAAAACTTTAGTAAAATAATATCGGATGTGAATTCTAATTGTGCCAACAACTTTAGAATATCAATTTTAGGTTGGGTAGACCTTTGGTTTGTGTCCCACAATACCCAAAATTATTTTGACTTATTGGTCGAAAAGTTGAGAAATTTGAAATTCAGGTATGGGGCCCATATTTGGCAAAAACAACCTGAGATAGAAAATCCAACTTCATCAATGTTTCTGAAATGTCAAAATCAATATGGTTACATATTTTGTTTGCTCATATTGAATTTTAAATGCATCTTGAGTCATTGGCCGAAACTTGGAATCTATTTCCAAGTTTGAGTTATTGTCGGTAGAGGCTGGAGGTACCACGATTATGGAAGCCTTAGTGCAATCACGATGGCTGCGATTGCGGTAAGTGCGTGTGCATGACCGTTGCTGCTATGGGCCTGGGCAAGGTATATTTAATTGTAATTTTGGTCGAGAATTTGGTCATTTCACCAATTTATGTGTGTCTAAAACCCTAATGGGGATAGTAATCCCTAAAGTGAGCCTTGGGTATTGATTTGGAGCTTTATGAACTTATATATTTGTGGTTATCATTGAATATAAGGTAAGATTCCTTCAATTTTGGTGTTGAATTCTTGATTATGAGACCCAAAACCTTGAATGGCTTAAGGCTTGATTTTAGCCTAGATACAGTTGATTTTCTCAAATTTCTTGATGGCTATAATTCCCTCATAGTATTTGAACACTGGGTTGGTCTCTGAAATTCATTTTCTATATGTTGGATCCACTCAAAGGTTTTTTGTTTCATTTTGGACCTGAAGTACAATTGTGCGATATGGGTGTTAATGCAAAGATTATGTTTTTGATAACATGGATCCTTGGAGAAGCTTCAAGGAATGGGAAAGTGAAGGTTCTTAGTTTGTGAGCTATATTTGGATTCAAGGTCGGCTAGGCATACTTGTGTTAGATTGAGCTTTATTGTAGTATAATTGTGATATCTTCATAAGATTTGGTGGGGTCTTAGATGTTGAAATGATAAATAGTAATTCTTGGAATTAGTTTAAACATTTAGGCTATTGAACTTATTAAGTATGATATTTGACTCTTAGTCCAGAACCTTGGTTAGTTGGACTTGTTATCTCATGAATAGCATGAGAATGCTCAAGCTGCTCTAATTAGATAGGAGTGACTTTATTGTCTAACCTTATTAGTATATTGGCCTATTTTGTATAGTTGTAAATTAACTCTAGGTGCTTGGATGACTTAAGAATAATATTTTAGGAAGAATTATCCTATAGAACTAGTGCAGATTAATAAGACTTTGATACATATTGTAGATAACCAAGTGTAATTTTGGGTAGAATGTAAAGTTAAAGAAGATAATTTGGGATATTAAAAGTGGAATTTGACCTACATTAACCTTGAACTGTGTAACTTTATTAGTGATCTAGATACGCATTGAACGCCTAGAATGTGCTTTTGGTAATGTGATGGCTAAACTCGTTAGATGGTTTATACATGATGTTTATTCAGAAATAATGTGCATGCTTGATTGTGATCTTATTATTACTATATAGATATCATTGGGAAACCTTGTAAATACAATCCAAGACTATGCTATCACTTGGTTTATTGGCTAGTTTACTATGTGAGCCTTGGATTATGTTATTACTCATATTGTGCTCAAGCCTTGTTACTAAACTATTATTTGTGCAAATGAACTATTTTATGCTAGTAATGAGAGTTATGTTAATAAAGAGGGGTTCTAGAAAGTATAACCATGGATTTTATTGACCATACTAATAATCATGTTAAGCTCGGTATTGTGTGGAATGTTCAGACAATATGCGTACACATGCTCATGCACCTACTAACATATTACATTGCTAGAAAACGGCAAGGAGCAATTATATGACTTTTCTCAACTCTTTTTCTCTCTCCATTCATCATTGGGCTTATATTTGTTATTGATTTGCTTATGTATATATAGCAAATTGATGTCTTGATGGATATTGATGATATGATGATGCCCTGATAAACCAAAGAATATATTGATATTGTTTTGATGCCCTGCAAAGCTAGAGGATATATTGATGTTATGATGATGCTCGATAAGTTTAGAGGATATACTTATGCTATAATGATGCCCGATAAAACCGAAAGAGGTATTAGTGTATGATGATGCCCTGCAAGGTTGGCGGATATATTAATGCTATGATGATGCTTGGTAAATTCTAAAGAGGTATTGGTGTTGTGATGATGCTCGGTAAGGCTGAAGGATATATTGATGCTATGATATGCCCAATAAATCCGTTATAGGTATTGATGTTATGATGATTCTAAATAAACCTAGAGGATATATTGATGTTACGATGATGCTATGTATGGTAAGCATACATAAATACATATGTATATGTATGGTTATGACTTTGTATGATTACACCTGTATGTGCATTAGCATTATGACATTATACTTGGAAAGTTGTCTATAATTCTCTACTTTAATCACTTTTTAAGTGGCGTGGCTCTCGTCAATACTAATTAGTGAATAGAAGTAGAATATACCAAATATTGAGTTAAGATTAACCAGTAAGTGTAACCATGTGTAGAATTGAGTACTAATTAAGTGGATATATATGTCTTCATTGAATGAGTTAATTATGGAATTTCGCCTAGTAAAATGGGTTATGTGATAACTAGTTGTCTATATAAAGTGGTTATACTACTTGATGGCTAGAAGCCTAGAATACTAATTGGTGAACCTTGTTTAGTTAAAATGTGGTAACTAGAAATTATGCTTGTAAAATGGCTAAAGATGATAATAGACTTAGCATTGTTGATGATTAGTGATATAAATGTCTAGTATGTAATGCCGTTGGTTTCTTAAATGGGACTTAGAAAATTATGGTGCTAGCTAGTAAGAGGCATTGGTTAAAAGACAGATAAGTGTGGTTGATAATATGTAACCTCTTTGTATATGATGACTAGTGCACCTATGATGACTACGAATGAGTTTTGGTTTAATGGTGATTATGGTTACTTTGTACATCTTGACTAGATATGGATGTTGGACACTTAGTAGATAATAATTAGTTGTTATTTCTTGATGAAGGATAATAAAGTTTTAGTTAAGATAATGGTTGGAGGCCTTATGATGACTAGCAAACTAGTAGTTTAATAATAAGTGTTGGTTAGTTAATAGTGAGTAGATATAGTATATTGATGGGTTGGATGTCTAAATGACTATATGGTTATAATTGTTAGTAATTTGATATATGTTAGTTTAATGGTGGTATGAGATGATGATCATGAGCTTGGCAAATAACCGTTCACGCGAAAGATAGTAAACCATGAATATTCATGAGTTGGTTACATAATTATATACTTGGTGATTTGACTCTTTAATGTACTCTCAGGTGGTATAGAATGCCATGATGAGTTATTAACTTTATATTCTTTTTAGTGTACTCCCTGGTGTTATGGAACGCCATTGTAGGTTCTTTTACTTATTTTCTAATGGATGTTTGTATATCATCTTGATCTTATTAGAACTGTGATTGTATTAGTGACTCTTTACATTTTCAATCATTTACTTCTTATGTAATGTATTAACGCATGATGAATGGATATGTCATTGTATTGTTCTAGTTTTATTATTGATTAAATAGAATGATGATAAATATGATTCAGGTTATATTCTGCACCTTGACTTAGAACTATTGTCTTACTTTATATCATCTTTATATCATGATTTAGCTCAGTCGGCTGATGATGCCTACTGAGTACCTATTGTTTGGTACTGATACTACACTTCTGTACATTTTTCGTAAAGATCCGAGTACTAGTTGCCACCACTGACTTGAGATCGTGTTGTGTTAATCTTCCAAAGATAGGGTGAGCTCTTGGAGTTTTGAGTCGCCCATTTCCCTTCTATCCTTATTCAGTATTGTGTAAAACTATTTGGATTTTATGTTGTATTTCCTATTACCGAACTTAGATGCTTTTGTACTGATATTACCAGGTCATAGGAATTGGTATTCAGAGTTGATTGTCTATTGTGGAGAATTTTTTCTTTATGATTGTGTTTATCTATTCTGGCCCTTGTCGGGCAATTCTACCAAAGTAACCCATTGCCTTATCTACAAGTTACAGTGTTAGCTTACCTACTAGTGGTTCTTTGTAGGTTCCATCATGATTCATGAATTGGGTTATGACAAGTGCATCCTTCTTCATGAATAACCCTAGCCAATCTTGAAGCTCACTAGCTTGATTCCTTGTGAAAGGCCTAGAAAAAGGCCTCGGAGGTATGATTTACCCTTGCACAACTAGGTCTAGTCTTATTAATTGTGGTAATATCAAAATGAATAGCTTACTCACTACTGATGCAAGTGAAAACAAAGTTCCTTTCCCAAAAATAATGTAGACAATAAATTAGGAAAAGAAATTCAAGCCATCGCTTGTGTAGTTCCTCCTCTTGCTTAAATTTTCAGTCATAGATAGGGGGTATTGTTTGATATGAATATACATATTTTGTCACAATATTGTACACATTCTTAGCCATCATACTCACAAAATATTCCATTAAACTAAAATACATCAATATGTGTCTATTCCTCAAAATCCCTATCTCGCGATCTCCTTTTATGTTGCATTGTTTAGGTATTTGAATATTAAGACTTTCAACTCCAGCCATCCATATAAGAATTTCTCAACTACTTCTATTGTGAATTCTTCATAATGGTCATCCTTTGAACTTCTTCCTTCGTCCATGTAACTCATGGAACACCATTGTTATACAACATTAATTTAATAAGAATTGGATCACAGTTTTCCCCTATGTTGTGTTCTGTTTTGATGAGACCTATGGGCTTTATCAAATCATCAAACTTTACCGTCTCCTTTTTCTTTTCTTCACTACATATAGGCTTACTTTGCATATTGTTGTCAACGTAGGCATTGTGCTAGGCTCATTAGGTAAATCTGCGGACCTACGCAGATAACTGTCTTATGAAATAGATTTATTATATATATGATGAATCTATTTTCTTTGTGCATAGATATTTCTTAAATTTTGTTTCAATATCTTTTAATGATTTATTCTTTTCATAAGATGTATTCATTAATTTGTATGGTTTATTCTTTTATCCTGTAGTAATTGTAGAGTTATAGATTTCTGTATAATAATTTATTCTAATTGTACTGTAATGTATATCTAATTGTAGATTTTCAACGTTATTTATTATCTTGTGTTGTTGTTCTCATAGTGAGTTTTTTAAATTATATAAACTATCACATGTACTTTTTTCTAATTTTTTTAAGGTTTCTTCTATCCATATTAATTTTTCTTTTAGATTCTCCATTATTTTTCTAATTTGGTTTCTATAATTAATTTCTTTATTTAGATTATCTTGATTTTCTCTAGTTTTTCTAATGTATTCTAACATCTCTTAATCTGAATAATATCCTTCTGGGTAAATATATAGGTATAACTGTTCTATCCAATTTATGGTTTCAATCTCATCGTTTATTACTTTTCCTAATATTATTCTCTTAATATCTATAATTTCTATATCTCTAAGTATATATAAGATTAAGACTTTAAGATAATCTAGATGATCTATCTTTAAAAATTGATTTTATTATAATATTTTGTAGTTGTTTGTTTTAGCCTTAGTAGTTCATGTATATTTTTATGAAGAAATTCTATATATTTTATCTCTTTAGTTTCCATGTATTTGTCTAAATTTAGTTTCATCTGTTTTTTTATTAACTGTATGCTGCTCATATCTTTTTATAAAAATTTTATGTAATTTATCATGGTAAGTATTTGTAAGAGTAGTTAGGTAGGTATGGTATATAATTTACTCTAGTCATATAATATTTACCAAATGCTTTTTCTAATATGATTTTTCTTATATCTGCTACTTTTATATCCTTAAGTGCATACAAAATAAGTATCTTAAATTTATCTACCATCACATCAGATAAATAATTATTCATTTTCATAAATTTGCTTTTTCCAAAATATTCCCTTCAACCATGTACATAACAAAATATTGTCATCTTAGATTAATATATACTAGATTATTCTTAAATAACATGTTCTCCGGTCACTGTTAGCATGGTAATTTGGATATTTTTCCCTTAAACAGCGCCTCTACTCTGGTTACTCCCCGCCACGACTTCTTGCCTCATTATTTTCACCTTTAGGATGGTATAGTTCTTAGGGATTTTTCTCCATTTCCATTTTGCTAATAAACTTCTTAGCATATTATTCTTCGAATAATTCTACTATAAAGTAACTAATATGAATTTATTTTATCATACCATGATTGTTGGAAATTATGAATTTAGCTATTCATAATCATAAATAAATATACTTGTTCGGGTAGTTTTGATATTTTTGAAGTTTGTTCCTCCATAGCTTTTTCCATTGAATTATTTTGGTTTTTTAATTAACTGAGAAAAATATTTGTTGTGGACAAAAGAGAGTATTGCTTCAATACATGAAGGCTTGCTCTGCAATGCCTTCGGTTTCTTCCATTTATAGAATGAAAATCTTTACAAAGTCTTTACACGTTTTCTAAAAAGAATCCTAAAACTAAGTGCCATAGCCTTTAAAATAAGTCAAAAAGGCTAGAAGGCTAAAAAGCTAATGCTATAGCCTTTAAAAAAGTCAAAAAGGCTAGAAGGCTAAAAAGAAAAGGCTAAAGTCTAATAATTCTATACAACAATTTTACATAAATAATCTTGTCTTCTATTACTCCGTTGATATCATCTCGTTGTCGTATCTGCTATATCTCCATTATTTCTTCTTATCTTATCTTTCCAGCTTGCATGCTCATCTTCTTGATTTTTATTCTAGGTGTACTTCGGGAATAATGTTATCTTCTCCATTACATCTTGAACATTGATGATCTGGATATTTGTGTCCAATTATCTTACAATATCTTGTCAGTAATCCATCTGAAATAAATCCTTTTTTAATTGCTCTTGCGGTAGATTGTTTTTCTGGGTTAAGTAATGTCATTATCCATTGCCTAACATCTTCCATATCTGTTTGTCGTAGCACTTTTGAATTTGAATAAATCATCTGATGGTCTCTTGAATAATAGATCCATATTGGGTTTCCATTAGTATAATTATTTGCTAATTCTTGAATAATTGTAGCTAATCCAATGAGTCGTTTATTTGAGTAGAAATCAGGTATCTCAATTCTGGGTATCTCTGGCTGCTGCGTAATATCTTCCGGTATGATCATATCTCTGGTTAGTCCTATTTTACAACTTGTATAACTGGTTTTATTTTGTCTTATAATATCTGTGCTGGTCCAGTATAACACTTTATATAAAATAGATTTCCTTTTGTTATCCTTTTGTAGGTGGTGAATATTTTATGTAATTCTTCCATAGCTGTAAGTTCTTCTCCGTCTTAGGTGTATATGGTATTTAATAATACATAGTCAAAACAAGTTTTCACTAGGCTAAGTTATCAGACTTAGTTTTTTCATCCTTAGACAGAGAATGGGATTCAATTGGAAGAAGTGACGATAACTTGTGATAAGCCGTCAGAGTTATGATAAGCCGCCAGACTCATCGTCAGGCTTGGGCAGTGCTTAAGAAATTGAAGTAAAGATGTGTTGATGTCTGTATTAAGTAGTCAGGTGTCTGATAAGTTGTCAAGAATATTGTCACACATATGAAGAAGTCAAAAATTTGAAGCATGCTTGACAACATGTTCTGATAAGCTATCGAAACTCTGATAAGTCGTTAGATATGTCATCACCTAAAAGAAAAATTCTGAATTTTTAATTTGGGATTTTTCTTAACTTATGGATATAAATAGCAACTTCTAGGGTTTCATTAGGGAGGATGAATATATCAGGGGGAATAAAACATATTCCAAGGGAGTTCACCTCTCTTTTGGGGCTCTGAACTTAGAATTCAATTTTCAACTCTAGGACTTGGTTGTGGGAATTTTTTCTTGACCTTGGAAGATAATAAACTTCATACTTAATCTTTTGTAAGTTTAATTACTTTGAATAATGAATATAATTATTGCTTACTCTTTCTTTCTCATGTGGAACTAAAACCCACAACTAGGGTTGTGGGTTCTATGATTATTCCTTCATGGATTTAATGTTTGGTTTGGGTTCGAGTAATTGTGGGAACATCTTGATAATTCTTCTGTATTAATTATTTTCTGTTGGTTACAAACAATATGCCTTCCTTACTGTTGATTTTCTTGAGATAAGAAATCAACCCTGGTTAGAAGTGAATTATCAATGAAGATTTAGGAAGGTTAAGTTCTCATATAATGATTAATGTTGTAACAAGATTGATCAACTAGCAATAAAATTAGTATGAATAGAATGCTTTCCTAAGTTTGAGAGAATTAGGGAGTTCAACATATAGGTAGGTTGAGAAATACTTAGATGGACTGTCAAAACTGATAATTTGGTGTTCTCATAAGTCACGAGAATCCACTATTATAACTGTTATTCAATAAAGGATTACTAATCATAGTGATCACAACTCTAGTTTCTTTATATCATTGATTTGAAATATTGCAGTTTAAGATTTGAGTTCTAAGGCGAACTGAAGTGTTAATAACTTTTTTTTAATCATTAAAAGCCCCTATTTTGTCTTTTCGTGCCAGTTGTTTGAATTTAACTTGTAGCTTTAGTTTCAAATGAGTTTAATCACCATTGATATTGTTCACTGTGGATTCGACCTCAACTCCAAAGTTGGGTAAATATATTGACGACGACCGCCATGCACTAAGTTGACGTGTAAGTTGAGCGTTATCTAAAAATGTCACTGTTGTTAGGGAATAATTTGGCGTATTGAGTTGGTTTGGAATTTTAGCCTACTTGCTTGAATTCAAATTTATAAATATTTGTTTTTAGTTTTCTTTTATTCCTTGTGTTAGGTAGATTTTTATTTTAGTTTACTTAATACTATGACATCATGGAATGAACATGAGCTTGGTGGTTGGAAATCTTATCTTGATGATCCATGTCCATATTATGATGGACCTCACTTTTGGCAAGATTGTAGATATGCACCCCAGAGAGAAATGTGTGCACCATCTCCACCCTACCAAGAGTATGATTGTTCTTTTTGTGGTGGTCAAGTTAGACATTGGAGTGATTATCCAAATGCCCCCTCCCCCTATTGTGCTAACCCAAATTCTTGTTCTTTTATGATTTTGATAGGTCTTATGGTCAAGAAAAAGAAGAACAAAGCACCGGGAAGAGTGGAATTGAAGTTATATTTCAATGAATGTTGGATCTCTAGAAAGAAACATATGATATCTTATGTAATATATGACAAAAAATAAAGCCAATCATTCATGAGGAGATGAATATAGAGGTTAATCATTTGAAACATTCTTCTATATTACGTTTAGATGATATCGTATCTATGAAATTATTTAAAATAATGGAAGAGTGTGAAGATGAACAGCCCTCAGTGATTTCTCAACCAACAAAACTAACCATGAGAGATGATGCCAAGATTGAGGACATGGTGCTAGAGGCAAAACAAGAAACAAAGAAAATCTCTAATAAAGACTCTAGCCCAATTTGAAGTGAGGATGTCGAGAAGGTGAATAAAAGTGAGTGTGTAGTAGATAGTGTAAATTTTGACGTAGGATTGATTGGGACTCATTCAAAGAGCTTTACTATATTATGTTTAGATGATATTTTATCTTTGGAGTCATTTAAAATAGTAGAAGAGTGTGAAAATGAGGAACAAGAATCCTATATTCTTGATTTTACATTAGACAAGCAACATAAAAATACACCACACTTTAAGGGTGAGTGGTTTACCATTCTCAATCCATTACTCGACTTCTTAATATTTGTACCACCCCCATATGATCGACTCTAAGATGGGGGTGAAATTCATATCCTCAAGATGAAGAAAAAAGCTGAGTTAGGTCATGCTGCGACACTAAATTAGGCGCTGCTTGGGAGGCAGCCCAAGGGATTTTGTTGTTTGTATTCGTATTATGTGATTGACATTGGATCTCCGTATCCATGGTGCCACAAGTATGTTTCTAACTCTCTTGTTTTGGTTTGACATATTGGGGATATTGCATGATTTTAAGTTGAGGGTGAGGCTACTTATGGGTGTTGATGTCCTCTTGGGTTTTTTGTTTTTGTGCCTTTTTCCCCAGAGTCTTATTCCTAGTATAGTCGGTATGTTTAGGCGTATTGTGATTTGTTGTAAAATATTGTAGTTGACTAGGAGAAATACAAGTACCTTAAGCAGTAAACATATTTTTATTGATTTTTAAACACCTCTCCAATGGTCTGTTTTATAACTATATGATATACAATTATGTATGACCACTGTGAATCCTGTTATGGCATTAGTACTAGTGACATGATAACCATTCCTAAACAATTGCATGAATCAAATGGATAGCATCTTCTGATATACCTTTGTGCAGTATGTGTGTGAGATATTAGCTAGTTCCCATTGTATGTTGAATTCAAAACTTACCTGGTTAGTCTTACCTAGGTTGAACGATACGGGTTAGGAAAGGATCATAGGTCGTTTTGATATTAGCCCACTTTTAGACTAAATAACCTTTCCCGTATGCATAATATCCCTTGATACCTATTTTTAACGTAAATGGCCTATTTTTTTATGATACATATAACCGTCCCATTTATATCGTAATGAATCTACTTTGGCCCTTGTCCTCCTTAGATACTGTGCACCTTGACTAAGGTAAATGGCCTAGATGAGGGTGGCTATCATAGGGGTGTGTGATGTGAAATGAGTATGTAAAATAGTAGAATAAAAGAAAAGAATGAAAAGCTGGGTGCGGTGAAAAAAATAAGAAAAGAAAAGTTCTAAAAAAATGATTGTAGAAAAGACCACACCCATCCTGAATATATGTGATCAAGAAAAGAGAAGAATAGAAAAAGCTTTATAAGTGAGACCCCAGAATTTAGTGTTGTGTCAAGGAGGCTTAGTTAATTTAAATATCCTTGTGTATCATGCCATCCCCAAGCCTACATTACAAGCTGAAGAAAAGTCCTATAATGCTCCTAGCTTAACTGTCTGAAAGCCTCGGTGATGAAAATAAGGGCAAGCTTATGTTATTTGGCATGCATTGATTGGAACTTCTTTCTGAAAGTGAGTGTTTCTTGACTGTCCACTCATTGACATACTTGATAACATATATGAGTGAAGAGGGACTTCTTGGTTGTAAGGGCACATTGGTTGCATTTCTAGCTACTTACATATTTAGGTAGTGTAACATGTATATATTCATGGTTATTGTTGCTAATTTGATGTCATATCTTGATTCCCTTGTGTCACATTGTTGATCTTTATTGATATACATAGTTGGGTTTAAAGTTATTTAAAATAGAAAGGGTAATGTGGTTTGAACTACAATTGATGATCAACTGTTATAGGTGTCATATATGTCTCTTGGTTAAGCATCGTAGTGTGGTGTCATATAATTGCTTTAGGAAAAGCAATTGTTTTAAGTTGATGGTGTTGATGTGTGAGCAAATGCTAACACACTTGAGGCTTTTAACTGAGAATAATTGTAAGTCTTAAGCAACTTTTGTCATTATTGATTGTTTTCTCTTTGATACTGTAGTAAAAGTAAAGATGCAAGAGAACCAGCAATAATAGAATTAAAAGAGATGAATTTTGAACAAAATAAGAAGGGAAGTGTAGTTGACGACTTTTTTGATAAGTCTTCAACTCCCTGATAAGTTATCAGACTCAGTGTTAGCCTTAGATAGAGAATGAGATTTAGCTGGAAGAAGTGATGACAACCTATGATAAATCGTCAAAGTTGTGAGAAGTCATTGGGCTCGTCGTTAGTCTTGGGCAGTTCTTGAAAAATTGAAGTGAATATGTGATGACGTCTGTAATAAGTCGTCATGTGTCTGATAAGCTGTCAAGAATATTGTCACACATAAGAAGAAGGGAAATATTTGAAGCATGTTTGATGACATGTTCTGATAAGCTATCAAAACTCTGATAAGCCGTCAAACATGTCATTACCTAAAAGAAAAATTCCGAATTTTTAATTTTGGATTTTTCTTAAGTTACAGATATAAATAGAAACTTCTAGAGTTTCATAAGGGAGGTTGAACATATCGGGGGGCAGAAACTTATTCCAAGGGAGTTCACCTCTCTTTGGGGGCTCTGAATTTAGAATTCAATTTTAAACTCTTTGATTTGTTTGTGGGAATTTTCTCTTGAACTTGGAAGAGAATGAACTTCATACTTCATCTTTTGTAAGTTTAATTAATTAGAATGATGAATATAATTGTTGCTATCTATTTATTTCTCATGTGGAACTAAAACCACAACTAGGGTTGTAGGATTTATGATTATTCCTCCATGGATTTAATGTTTAGTTAGATTTTGAGTTATTGGGGGAATATCTTGATAATTCTTTTGTATTAATTATTTTCTAGTGGTCGCAAACAATAGGGCTTGCTTACTATTAATTTGCTTGAGATAAGAATCAACCCTAGTAAGAAGTGAATTATCAATGAGGATTTAGGAATGTTGAGTTCTCATCTAATGATTAATTTTGTAATAAGATTGACCAACTCGAGATAAAATCAGTATGAATAGAATGCTTTTGTAAATTTGAGATAATTAGGGAGTTCAACATCTAGATAGGTTGAGAAATACTTAGATGGACTATCGAAACTGATAATTTGGTGTTTCTCATAAGTCACGAGAATCAAATATTACAATTCTTATTCAATGGAGGATTTCTAATCATAGTGATCAAAACTCTAGTTTCTCCATATCATTGATTTGAAATATTGCAGTTTAGGATTTGAGTTCTAAGGAGAATTGAATTGTTAATAACTTTTGTTCAATCATTAAAAATAACCATTTTGTCTTTTCATGCCAGTTATTTGAATTTAACTTGTATCTTTAGTTTCAAACGAGTTTAATTGCCACTCACATTGTTCCCTGTGGATTCAACCCCGACTCCAAAGTTGGGTAAATATATTGAAAATGACCGCCTTGTACTAAATTGACGTGTAAGTTTAGTGTTATCATTAGGTTGCCTATTTTTAGACAAGATGTGAGACTAATGATTTTGTTGTATCCATAGTTTAGCAACTTGTGCATGGTGCTATTGCAGAGTAAGAAATTTCTCCCCCCAGCAAAATTTTTGAAAAATCAAGGGTATGGACATGGGCAATGTGCAACAAAACTTTTTTTCTTTTTGTGGCTTCATAGATTTTGACTTGTAGATAAGAAATAAAAATGTCATGATTGTTTCCATTGGGAGGGATTGGAGCTCCCTTAATGAATTTTGCATTACATGTGTAGTGAGATTATTGCAGTTATCTCTTGTATACTTGTGTTAGTTAGAACTTTCCCCATTAGTCTTTTAAAACTAACTTGGATTGTATTTGGTTGGAGAAATGATCTTAGGTCATCCTTGTGAGTATGGAACCTACTCTAGCCTAAACGTCCTACCCGTGGATAATTGTAATCCCTAGTAACGGCTTTGAGCCTTTAAACCTTTCTTTGGAAAACTTATTACAAGCTTTGAACCTTTCTTTTTATCCCTTTTTTGAACCATACCCTCCTTGAACTTTAAAATGCAGCTTGATGCTAAAAGCCTATGTTAGGGTGGCAAAAATTGATGGAACTAAGTTTGGGACTATTAGTAAAAATACCAAACATGCCTAAGTGTTGGAAACAAATGTTTATAAAAAATAAAGGACCTGGCAAAAGGATGACTTGCACAAAAATGCAAAGTAATGGAAGTAAGAGGAAAAATGGTGAACAAAGGAAGCAAAATATAGGAATGTAAAGAAACAAATAAAGAAGAGTGGTCCTTAGTCGAAAGAGAAGGATCGGAAAGAGTGAACTAGACGTTCATGGTAGGGTGTAACCATGTTGTTTCTAAGGAATATCATACCCTAACTCGAACCTACATTGCATGCTTAAAAAGTCCTTTGAGACCTCCGACCATTTAGTTTCTTTGTCGTGGAGATTGAATATAGGGGAAAGCCTATGGCATGACACTCGTTGCATTGATATTTCTTTTGTGAGGGGAGAATTCTTGCACTTAGAATTTCTTGTTTCATATTAGTTAGTTTGGTGTGCGAAGATTTTTTTTCTTATGAGAATGTCATGCAAACAAGTTGAGATGAGTGATTTTTGTCACCTCCCACATAATGAGGCAAGTGGAGTATGGTTTAGTTTTGGTCAAAAGGTGAGCGACTTCTAGCGTATATGTAACACCCCATGTCTATACCCCAGACGCTACACAGTGCTCGTCATCTCAAAGGACTACAAGCTAACCCATGACTTGTATCTGCTGCAATAAGTGAATAGTAATACTAAAAATATGCAAAAATTAGGAAAAAAGGTGCCATAAGGTTCAATACTGAAATAAAACTGAATACAGCATAACAATACCAAAACTTAAATATCTATATGAAAATACTCTAGTTTGAAAAGACTCTACTGTATGAATCATAAAGTTGATAGGACAAGCCCCCAACTAGCTCCAACTACTGAAAACTATACTGATAAATCAAAATACTAAAGATACTAATCATGTCCTTAAACTATGAGGACAAACCACTAACTCTGGCTACTGAAGATCTAAACTGCTAAGGGTGCTCGGGAGCCCATGCGTTTGAACCTATGATATAAAACATCATAGTGTAAGAAAAAAGTATGCATCAATACTTTGAATATACTGGTATGATATGTGAGGTAGACTGAAATGCATGGGTATGCATGACAATTCTGACTGAATAACATGAATATAACTAAATGGGAGTACATTCATGAATACATATACTGTAATTTGAGATCGTGATAATACTAGTTACTAAGTTCTGAATTACTGATTTATTGATATCTAAGTTTACTGATGCTGTGTAGCTGATAATTAAGTGATTCTATCTGACTATCTTGATCCTATGGAACTATACTAGGTTTTGTACTAAACTGGATGACTGTATCCAGCAGTCCTGAATTTGTAGAACTGAACTGAGTTCTATTCTGAGACTAGAACTGAAACTAAGACTATGGTAGGTAATTATCTAACCGATATGCCCCTTTTTGAATAGATTGGGGTCTAACCTATAACCCCAGTTCGAAGGGTTTCTGTACCGTTCCATGAGTAAAGACAATTGTGAATCAACCCTTTCTGATAGGAAGCTCCTTCGTCAATCGTCGATGGTAGGAAAACTCATATGTGATATATCAACTCTAGTCTGGTAGGAAGATATCTCAACCTATACTGGCTACGTAGTTCTATAATACAGGGATTGCTACTAAGGGTCAAACCCTCTGCTGGCAGGAATGCCCCCATTCTTGGATTAACTTAGTGTTGGATCCTACTCCTAACTTAATAAACACCGAACTGGTTTCCTAGTTTATACTAGGCTTGAATGAACTGTTACTAATTTTATTGAGTTCCACTGAATGATGGAATACTACTGAATTCTATTAGCTTACTTTACTGAGGTATGAACTGAAAACTTAACTAGCAGAGACTAAAACTTAATCTACTCAGTTTCCCTAAGTCCTGTAACTGACTGAGAGTACTACTGATCGTGACATGACTAAGATTATTCTGTATAGACACTGGCTCTAGGTAAACAGCTAAATTGTCGGCTATAACTACCCCGAGGACTCTATAGCACGAAAAGTAAAGATTCATATGATCTTGCATAGAATCACATAACAAGGTACCCTTTTTCATAATGCATCTATATAGGCATTTTATCAAACATCAGCATGGCATGGAAAAATATACATACTAGCATGATATAAGCTTATCATTACATTCACATGAGCAATTCATCAAACACTTGGATAGCATAATATATGCACATGACACTAAAACTACATGTGAGCATCCTGATTCAATTCCAAATTCACAATTCCATGGGTTTAACTATGAATTCACATGATAAATCACACATGTCAATTAATTCTACTTCAATCTTGTAATAAATCATGAAATAGAAACCCAATCATAGAAATAATCATGAATACCTTTTGTTTTCAAATAATGTAAAGCATGAAATCAAGCTACTTGAAGTTTAAAAGAGCTTCTTTGACTCCAAGGGTGGAAGGAACCCTTGTATGAACACTTCACATACCTTGGCTGGCCTTGGCTTTGAAATTAAATCACCTAGGGTTCTTTTTCTTGAAAAATTTGATATAAAGTGAGTGTATGTTGCTTAATGAGGGATGAATATCGTCTTTTAGGGCTGAATAAGTGTAGGAAAAAAGACCCAAATACCTCTATGAACGTTGGTTTTCAATGTCTAAAAACCAAATTGTCAATGTGCAGGACGACGAGCCGCATCGTTAGCATCGACGTGATGGACAATGCCCCACATTGATTCTCTATCAGTTCACTATATTTTTCCACCGGCAGCCGAGAAAAATATTAATCGATGCGCTGCATCAAGATCGTATTGATACACTATTTTGGGTTCCCAAACATGTGTCAAACGAGGTTCAAAAAATCCCAAACTCATCTGGGAATACCAACTTACATTCCTAATCATGATTCAACCTAAAGATCAATACTTTAAGGTCATAAGAATCATGAAATAGAGTTGCCAACTTCCGAAGGCCAAAATACTACTAAGTCTTAGCTAGAATTTTCTAAGTCTGGGACCCCTTAGCAGGCTTAAAAGATTGAGTTGAGCTTAGGATTCTGCAGTGTCTTACAATATCTCCTCCTTAGGAAGATTCGTTCTCAAATGAAACTAATTAAACTGTGAATAGTGATAGACTGGACTTAGACATTGAACATGCACAACTAAAGCATGATTTCATGACTTAATTTTTTGATATACTGAATTATCATAATGAACATGCATTTTTAATGCATGAGTACATAGCTGAACATGATTCATGAATGCATGACTAGGATTACAGATAAGCTAGGCTTATATACTAGACATGCATGTCTGATGCATGAGTACATGACTGAACTAATTCGTGAATTCATGACTGAGTATGCAATGTTAATTGATACCAAGTTGGTAGCTATATCTAAACATGAGACTGAGTAAATTCAAAGGAAAACTATTACCTTGGGATGAGTCTGAGTTTGCGGAGAAAATGCTAGGATGCTTGGTCTTCATGCCTGCTTTTGCTTTCTAAGTATCTCGCTTGACGGACAGATTCTGCCAAAGTACTTTTACTAGAGGGACTTCTTTGTTCCTCAGTCTACGAATCTAATAATCAAGGATTTCGATGGGAGTCTCTTCACAAAAGAGGCTGTTATAAATATCTATTCCCTCTATAAGTACTACGACTGCTGGGTCACCTATGAATTTCATAAGCAAGGAGACATGGAACACTGGATGCATTGAAGCTATGTCTGAAGGCAACTCAAGCTCCTAAGCTACCTTTTCAAAATGGTTGATAATTTGGTAAGGATGGACATATCGGGGACACCTTTTTGCTAAACTTCTTCACTCCTTTTGTAGAAGAGATTTTCAAACACATAAAATCCACAATCTCGTATTCGAGATCCTTTGAACGTACATCTGTGTACATTTTTGTCGGCTCTGAGCTGTCTTAAGCCTTTCCCTGATCAACAAAACTTTCTCCAAGGTATCAAATACCAAGAAAAGACCTACCACTGCAGCCTCACCCACTTTAAACCAACCAATGGGACATCTACACCTCCTCTCATGAAGTACCTCAAATGGAGCCATCTGAATGCTGGAGTTGTTATTATATGTGAATTCAATCAAAGGCAAGTGGTCATCCCAACTACCTTTAAAGTCTATTGCACATGCTCACAACATATCTTCTAAAGTCTGAATGGTCCTTTCTGCTTGACCATCTATCTGAGGATGAAAGGCAGTACTAAGGTGAACTCAGGTACCAAGACCCTTTTGGAATGACTTCTAGAAATAAGAGGTGAACTGGGTACCTCAATCTGAGATAATGAACAATGTAATACCCTGCAATTTGATCAACTCCCTAATATAGAGTTTGGTATAATCATTGGATTAAAGAGAGGTATGGAATCATAGGAAATGAGTTGATTTAGTCTTCCTATCTATAATGACCCAAACTAAATCATGCTAGCAATGAGTACGAGGCAAACCCGTCATAAAGTCCATGTTCAGTTCTTCCTATTTCTAGGTGGGAATGCTAAACTATTTCATGGACCCACTTAGCTTCTGATGCTCGATCTTAAACTGCTAACATATTGAGCACTTAGCCACAAACTCTACAATATCTCTGTTTATCCAACTCCACCAATAGATCTCCTAAAAATCATGGTACATCTTAGTGGAACCTAGGTGAATAAAGTAGAAAGCACCATGCACTTTTGTAAGAACTCGCTGTCTTAAGTCGTCTACACCTGGCATATATTATCGACCCTAACAATGCAAAACACCATGTCCCCCTTGGGAGAAGACCTCTATTTTCTTATCTCTGACTAATTTCTTCAACTTGAATACAACGGGATCCTTATCCTTCTTATCCTTTACCTAGGAAACCAGGGATGATTCTGAACTACTCTACACCTATACACTACCTTCTGCTGAATCAACTAAGAGAACACCTAGTCGGGTAAGCTGATGAACTTCTTGAACTAACTTCTTCTTACCATATTCCACATTAGCAATACTACCTATAGACATCCTACTGAGAGCATCAACTACTACATTCACTTTACCCAGATGATACAGGATGCTCATGTCGTAGTCTTTCAACAACTCCAACCACCTTCTCTGATAGAGGTTTAAATCTTTTTGAGAGAACACATACTGTAGGCTCTTATGGTTAGTGAACACATCAACGTACACCCCATACAAATAGTGCCTCCAAATCTTAAAGGCAAATACTACTACAACTAACTCACGACCATCAGTAGGATAGTTCTTTTTATAGGGCTTATGATGTCTAGAGGCGTAGGCTATGACCTTACCTCTCTGTATCTAAACACACCCCAAACCAACTCTGGAGGCATCATAATATACCACAAACCCATCTAAACCATTTATAGGGTCAAAACTGAAGCTATAGTGAGTCGAGTTTTCAAATTCTAAAAACTCTTTACACAAGAATCTAACCAGTGAAATTTGAATTTCTTCTGAGTTAATCTTGACATAGGGGATGCAATAGATAAAAATCCCTCAACAAACCGTCAGTAATAAACATCTAACACTAAGAAACTCCTGATATCTAATGGAGAGATGGGTCAAGCCAGTTTCACACCGCTTTAATATTTTGGGGATCAACTCTAATGCCATCACCGAAAATGATATGGCCAAGAAAGGCCACTGACTTATCCAAAATTTGCACTTACTAAATTTTGAGAATAGCTGATGGTTTCTGAGTCTATAATACTATTTTGAGATGGTCTACATAATTATCCTCACTGTGGGAGTAGATAAGAATGTCATCTATGAAGACTATAACGACCATATCAAAGTACTACTTGAACACACATTTCATTAAGTCCATAAAGGCTGCAGGGGCATTGGTACGACCAAAGGACATGACTAAGAATTTAAAGTGACCATACCGAGTTTGGAAGGCTATTTTTGTGATATCATATTCTCTGACTCTGAGCAGATGATAGCCCTATATGAGGTCTATCTTAAAAAAGTAACTGGCATCCTAAAGTTGGTCAAAAAAGTCATCAATTCTGGGAAGTGGATACTTGTTCTTGACAGCAAATTTATTTTGCTTACGGTAATCAATACACATTTTGGGAGAACCATCTTTCTTAGGCACAAATAAAATTAGGGAACACCGTGGGGATACATTAGGTCTAACAAATCCCTTATCTAGGAGATCCTTTAACTACTTTTTTAATTCTCTGAGTTCTACAGGTGCCATTCTGTAAGGCAGGAAAGATATGGGATAAGTATCTAGAAAAAGGTCTATTCTGAAGTTGATTTCCTTTTTGGAAGGAACTCTGGGGAGATTTTTAGGAAACACATCTAAGAATTCACATGTTACTGACGCTGATTGAAGATTAGGGGGTTCTAAACGAGAGTCCTAGACTCGAACGAGATGGTAGACACATCCCTTATATATCATTTTTCTTGCCCTTTGGTAAGAAAAAAGCTAATCCCTAAGTGCTAAAGTACTACCCCTCCACTCATAGATGGGTTCATTTGGAAACTAAAATAGGACAATTCTATTTTTGCAGTCGACTGAGGCATAATAGGAATAAAGCAAATCTATGTCGAGAATGACATCAAAATTGGTAATCACTAATTTGACTAAGTCTGCTGAAGTGACTTTCTGAGATATCATAACCTGACAGTTCTTGTATACTCACTGGGCTATGATAGATTTACCAATTGGGGTAGAGACTGAGAAAAGAACATCTAGGATTTTGGGACTTAGTCCAAAGTCAACAGCTAATATAGAGTAACAAAGGACAAAGAAATTCATGAGTCTAGTAAAGAATAAATATATAAATAATAAACTTGTAACATACTAGTGACCACATCAGGAGAACTCTCCTGATCATGTTGGGACTGAAGTGCGTAGAGTCTATATGGGCACTGCCCACTGGTGGCACTGGACGCAATACCCTACTGATTTAAGCAATTAGACTGAGATGGGGGACGATTATGCTGATTCTGAGAAGACCAGAGGACATTGTCTGACCCTGTGGCCTAACTTGCCATATCCAAAACAAACATCACTGCCAGCTATGCGGATATCTTAGGGTTCTGGTTGGTGTCCCATTTCTCTTTCCTTAGTCCTTTTTAGAATTATATTCTATAAACGAAAGAGAAACTTAGATTAGATAGAGAGTTTTAATGGAGTTCATGCCCACTCGCATGATATAAGTACTAAAAGAAGGGAAACTTTTTGAAAAACATCTGATAGCCTCCTGTCCATAGGCGTGGTGCACTACACACCTATACGCAAGACTCTACTAGATGCAAATTTCAAACTTCCTAGGACTCTATTAAACCTTAGGCTATGACACCAAGTTTGTAATGCCTTGAGTCTGTACCCCAGACGCTAAACAATGCTCATAATCCTGAAGTACCACAAGCTAACTCATGACTGGTACCTACTAGAACAACTAAATAGTAATACTGCAAATATGCAGAAATTAGGTGAAAACTTACCATAAGGTTCAATACTAAAATAAAACTGAATACGGTATAACAATACTAAAACCAAAACATCTATCTAAAAATACTTTAGTCTAGAAAACCTTTACTGTCTGAATCATGGAGTTTAGGGGAAAAGCCCTAAACTAACTTCAGCTATTGAAAACTGTATAGATAAACCAAAATGCTGAAGAAAATAATCATGACGTCGAATTATGTGGACTCATCACTAACTCTGACTGCTAAAGATATAAACTGCTAAGGGTGTTCAAGAGCTCATGCATTTGAACCTATGATATAAAGGATCATAGCACAAGAGAAAATTATTTGTCAGTATTTTGAATATCCTGGTATGCTAAGTGAGGTAGGCTAAAATACAAAGGTACATATGCATGAACAACACTGACTTAATGATATGAATATAACTGAATGGGAATACATGCATTAATGCGTATATTATAGTCTGAGATCATGATAATACTAGATACTGAGTTCTGAATTTCTAATTTATTAATATCTGAGTTTACTGATACCATATAGCTGATAACTAAGAGACTGTATCTAATAGTATTGGTCTTGTGAAACTATAATGAGTTTTGTATTGAACTAAGTTACTATATCTGACAGTCCTGAATTTGTAGAACTAAACTGAGTTCTATTCTGAGTCTGGAACTGAAATTGAGATAGTGGGAAGTAATCATCTAACCAACATGTCCCTTTCTGAATAGATTATAGTCCAACCTATAACCCCAGTTGGAAGGGTGTCAGTATAATGCCACGGGTAAAGATAACTATGAGTTAACCCTATTTGATAGAAAACTCTTTCATCAACCCTTGCTGGTAGGAAAACTCATATGAGAAGTATCTACCCTAGAGTGGCAACAAGATATCTCAACCTACGTTGGCTACATAGTTCTATAACACAGGGATTGTTACTAAGGGTCAAACCCTTTACTAGCAGGAATGCCCTCATCTCTAGGTTAAATTGATGTTGAATTCTACTCCCAACTAAATAGACATTGAACTAATTTGCTAGTTCATACTAGGCTTGACTGAACTATTACTGATTTTACTGAGTTCCACTGACTAATGGAATACTATCGAATTCTATTAGCTGACTGAGTTTACTGAGGTCTGAACTGAATAATTATCTAGATGGGACTAATACTGAATCTACTAAGTTTTCCTAAGGCCTGTAACTGACTGAGAGTACTACTAATCGTGAGATGAATGAGATTATTCTATTCTGACATTGTCTTTAGGTAAACCCCTGAATTGTTGGGTACAAACAACCGCAGGACTCGATAGAATAAATAGTAAATCTTTACATGATATTGCATAGCATCGCATAAAAATGCACAATTGTTCATATTGCATCTATAGAGGCATTTTATCAAACATTTGCTTGGCATGAAACAGTATACATACTAGCATTATATAAGCTTATCATTACATTCTCATGAGCAAGTCATCAAACACTTGAATAGCTTAATCATGCACATAACACTAAAATAATATGTGAGCATCATGGTTCAATTCTAAATTAACAATTCCATGGGTTTCAACATGAATTCATATGATAAATCACACATGTCAATTAATTCTATATCATTCTTGTAATACATCATGAAATAGAAATCCAAATATAGAAATAATCATGAATACACTTTGTTTTCAAATCATGGAAATCCCAAAATCAAGATACTTGAAGTTTGAAAAAGTTTCTTTGACTCCAAGGGTGGAGGGAACCCTTGGATGAATACTCCACCTACCTTGGCTGTTTAATTATTGAAGAACAATGGAAAAATCTTGAGCCTTGGCTTTGAATTTAAATCACCTAGGGTTCTTATTTTTGAAAAATTTAAGAGAAAGTGTGTGTATGTTTCTTAATGAGGGATGAATCTCCTGTTTTAGGGATCAATAGGTGTGGGTAAAAAGACCCAAATACCCCTATGGTTACGGGTTTTTAATGACTTAAAACTGAACTATCAATGCACAGGCCAACGTGTCGCGTTGTTGGTATTGATATAATGGCAAATCCACTGCATTGAGTCCACGTTGGTTCATTGGAATGAAAAATATTAATCGACATGATGGACAATGTATTGCATCGAGATTACGTGGATACGTTATTTTAGGTGCCTAAACATATGTCAAACGAGGTCTAAAAAATTAGAAACTCATTCGGGAATACCTACTGACATTCCTGATCATGATTCAACCTAAAGATCGATACTTTAAGGTCATAAGAGTTTTGAAATAGAGTTACCAACTTACGAAAGTCAAAATAATACTAAGTATGAATACTTAGTTAGAATTTTCTAAGTTTGGGATCCCTTAGGAAGCTTAAAAGACTATGGGGTCTTACAGTATTGATCTTTATTTCCTTATTACTCTATAAATTCTCATACATTCATTGAGTATTGCATGTTATAATGAGGGGTGTTGCGAAATTCGCTTAGCACATGTGCATTGAGCTACTTGTGGTTTCTATTCAAATCAAAGTTTCTATGACCTTTAAGACATAAAGTTGGACATAAATAATATGTCTATTGGTGAAGGGTAGTAGTTCTAAAGGATAATCAAATGCTTTAAGTTGAGGGTGTTGATGGGTAGTGATTTTACCACTCATTTTCACTTAGTTTTAGTGCATATTACCCTATCTCAAATTAGTAGATGAGACATAATCGTGATTTAATGCACTAATATCCACTCTTTGTAGGTATAGGATTTGAAAATACAAAGAAATGTGGATTGGATATTTAAATGATCAAAAGGGAGCAAAAAAAGTGTAGCTGAAGACCTATAGTGAAATAGCCTCAATCACCGTACTCCTACGACTGCGGAAGTCAATTATGGTGGCGTATCCATGGTCATATCTAGACTTGCATGATCGCAGCTTGGCAGAAATGCTCAGCCCAAGGGAAAAACTTTAATTGCATGTGCTGATCCAAATTTGAACAAAAAGACTCACGCCCTTATTTGATGGGGCATTCATTCTATCACATTCCATGTTCCCTATTATTCCTCTAGTTTAGCTTAGGGTGTTTTAGACTCCATTCTTGGAGAAGAATATATTTTGTAAATTTTTGGCTGAAGAATACATTGTAGACTTTTTAAGTGGAAGATTTGCTCACATCCATTGATAATATTGTAGGAGAGCCAAGTTTGTAGTAACATTTGCTTAGATTTTCTAAAACTTTAATTCAGTGAAGATTATGGGTATATCTATGCTTGTTTGTCTTATGTGTAGCTAAATCACCCTCTTGGGGTTATATGTGAATAGGGGTTAAAGTATGCGTGGGTCGTGATTGTTAGAATCTATTTTGTAGTTCATATTTAGGGGTTCTATTATTGATATACTATTTTGGTTGGCATTTGATGGGTGAAAGATCTAAATACCCATATGTGTTTGATGAGAGAAATCTCCAAGCTCTAGAAATTTCAATGTCATATTCGACGGAACGGTTTTGGCAAACTTTAGGAATCAACATCATTATCAAAAAAGGGATATGGGGAAAAAAGCAATGATAGACAATTATATGTGTAGTTTACTAAATTTTCAATATCTTAGACATAAGGGTGAATGTAAGGATAACTATGCCATGGTGTCATCCTAGAAATAAGGATGCCTTGATTGAGGTTGTCGTTGCTAATTGTTGAACATATATAATAGGTTTTGAAAGAATCAATGAGTGAAAATTTGGTGTTTTATTGAAAGGCTAACATCAAAACTTATAACCAAGCCTAACCATATTTGAATTATTGAAGTGATGTTGATGAGTAGCTCCCACATGTCACTCCCTTAGTAATTCCTAATCCCAAGATCAATGCATACTTGTTAAAAATCCAATTATTCGTAGCCCCAAATTTATATTGGAAAATCCCTAAAAGGAATATTAGTGTATGAACTCACCTCCCACATTTTACCTTTTTGTAACATGTGTTTGAATTTAACTTTTATCCATCATTTTGAATTAATCTTATTGACACTTAAGTTGTTCATTGTAGATTCGACCCTGAATCCAAAGTTGGGTAAATATATCAATGACGACTGCCTTACACTTAATTAATGTGTAAGTTGAGTGTTATCAGTCAGGTTTGAAGTCTAGAGTGAGGTCGAGGTCAAGGGTTGGTTTAGCATTAGGGTCGGGTTTAGAGCTAGGGGCAAAGGTTAGTATGTTTAAGTGGGGCAAGTGATCCTCTGGATTGGTTGTTGGATCTTAGAATATAGGTGCTACCAAAGATAAGTCAATTATGCTTGTGAAGATTTTAGGAGAAGGAGGATTAGTATATCCTATGTCATGGACAACAAATGGATAGGTTCTAAGTGAAAAAAGTCGACAGGAATAAGATGTGGTACTTTGGTAGCATAAGTCATAGGAATGAGGTAGGTTAATATTTGATGAAAATCTTAGAGGGCATGTAATAGATGATAAGAGGGTCCACTATAACTTAATATTGATTAAGTTGGTCATTTAGGGACAAAGTTGAACGTTATTAGTTTGGAGGCCCAACTGAAGTACTTGGATTAGGGGATGAAAAAGGACATTTGGGATGCACCAGATGAGGTAGTGGAAGGCATTCCAATCAATTAGATACTCTTAATAAGAGTTGATTTCAATTGGCATGTTGGATCTTTATTTAGAGGCTATGATGATGTGGAACCAGGTTTAATTTTTGGGGTGAGGAATAAAGGAGGTGCTTTAATTTTTGATTATTTTGGGTAAGAAATAAAGGAGGAGCTTTACTTTTGGACTTTTCTAGGGCCTTAGGGTTGTTGGTAACGAATTTGAGATTCCCAAAAAAGGAGGATAACCTGATTGTCTTTTATAGATCGGTGACCACGACCCTGGTAAAATTTTTACTCTTAAAAAGGGTGATAAAGTTCTTTATAATGACTGTAAGGTTTTATCTAGAAAGAACCTTTCAACTTAAGATAAGCTTCTGGTGATGGACATATCAAGATGGGTAAACGGAGGAGGAGTATGGGGGATCAAACTAGAATTAAGTGGGGTAGATTGAATTTGAACATTTCTTTCGATATAGGTGAAAAATTTTCAAATATGGGGGATTGCAATAGTAGCAACATCTTAATAGTACGTAGGAGATGACTTTTATTTTTACACAAGACACAACTAGATACGTTTTGTGTCTCGAGAGGACGATCTGAATAACATTATGGGGATTTTTGGTTGATCAAAAAGTTTTAGAGGAAGGTGCATACTAAGAAGGTGGCTTATGAAAAGTTGGTTAAGAGAAAGAATGATAGGGTCAAGTAGCGAGGAGTATAAGTTATCTTAAAAGAGGCTATATTAGCGGTTATTACAACTAAGACAACAAATTTTGAGATTTTTTGTACAACTTTAGAGGAGAAAGGTGGGGATGTGAAATTGTATAGGCTTACCACATAAAGAAAGTGGAGGTACCATTATATTGTCCAAATGAAGTACATCAAGGGGGAGGATGCCTCTATTAGGAAGAGTTGGAAGTATTATTTCCATAAGCTTTTGATCGACAAAGGGGCAAAGGTTTTATGCCAAGGGAATTAGATCATTTTGAGTAGTGTCACAATTATTATTATTGTAGGCATAATAAGGTTGAAGAGGTTATAGGTTCTTTTCATAGTATGCGTAGGGGTAGGTCAACTGGGATAAATGAGGTTTTGATGGACTTTTTGAAGAGAAGGGGTGGGGCAAGTATAGAGTGGATGAAAAGGTTATTTCATATAATTTATAAAATGTAAACAAAGCCTAAATCTTGAAGGTGGAGGATGATAATTATTTTTTATAAGAACAAGAGGGATATCCTATGCTACAATAATTATATAGGAATGAAGTTGTTAAGTTACAGTATGATGGTTTGGATAAAAGTGGTAGAGTTGAGGATTAGAAGGATCATGATTATTTTTGAGATTCAATTTAGTTTGATGATGGGTAGCTCGACTAATGAGGATATTCATCTTAAGAGGAGATTAGTGAAGAAGTATAAGGAGACAGAGAAGGACTTACACGTGGTGTTAATTGATCTAGACAAAACATATGAAAAAGTCCCTAGGGATGACCAGTGGAGGTGCATAGAAGCTAGAGGTGTGTCCATATCATACACTTGGTTAATTAAGGACTTGTACAGTAGAGTGAATACCCTTGTGAGGAAGGTAGGAAAAGATTCAGAGAACTTTCCTATTTTTAAAGGGTATCTTAGTCCATTTTTATTTGGATTGGTGACGGATGTATTTATGAGACGTATTCAAGGGACATGCCTTGGTGTATATTATTTTATAATGATGTAGTGATAATTAACAGAAATCCAGGAGGATTTAATCATAAGTTTAAGATTTGGAGATAGTTTCAAGTATCGTGGGTCTATAATTCATGGGAATAAAGTGATTGACGAGGATGCCACTCACATTATTATTATTGGGTATTTAAAGTGGAGGCTTTCCTCAGGAGTATTTTATGATACAAAAGTCCCTCCTAAGCTTAAAGGTATGTTCTACAAAGTGGCAATCCGATCTGATATGTTGTATGGAGTGGAGTCTTAGACAATTAAGACCTCCCATGTCTAAAAGTTTAAGATGGAAGAGATTATGATGTTAAGATAGATGTGTTGATTCACGTGGAGAGTTAGGGATATAAATAAGACTATTTGTGAGAAGGTGGGAGTGGCTTCAAGGGAAGCTAATATGTGGGAAGTACGATTTAGATAGTTTGGGCAAGTGATGAGGAGGGAACAGATTCCCCAGTAAGAAGTTTTCAGCATCTATCAATTGATGGTTTAATTACTTGTTTAGGTAAGGTAATGGAATATTAGAGGAAGGTGATTAATAAGAATATGGAGCAGTTGTAACTTTTAAAGGACATGAATATTGATATGATGGTGTGGAGGGAATTAATTAGGGTAGATGCTTAGTGCATAGAAGTACGCCCTGACTAGTAGGGAGGATTTTTATTTTTGTTGTGCCTGTTTTCATATTTTTATGTATGTATCGACTAGTTTCTTGGTCATGGTGTTTTAATGATATTTGTAATGTTTAATAGTTAGCTTATTTCAGTACTCTGTGGGTGTCTTGTTTCTTTATCATATAGTAGTGTTCTATCCATTTTTGTTTTTTTGAATGATTTTTGTTTGTTTGTCTTCTTTATTTTTAGTTTTCCTGTGCTGGGGGTCTACTGGAAAAAAACACTCTACTTCATTAGAGGGAGTGGTATGGACTACGTACACTTTACCCTCCCCAATCAGTATATTGTTGGAACACACTGGGTATGTTGTTGTTAATGTCTATAATACCATAAAAGTATGAACTTATAAAACATAAAGTGGAATTACTAAAATACCGTCAAAATAAAATACCCAATTAAGTAAAAACTAATTAACAGTCATCAGTCTTTAAAAATTAAATTACTATAATACCTTACAGATACATAAATAAAAACCCTTTTGAAAAGACCCTTATTTCGTATGACCTATTGTCAACTACTAATCAAAAAAACCAAATGCTATGTCATATGAAGGGGTGGTTAAAAATCAAATAACTAATAACAATCTCCTTGCCATGTACTCATCTACTTTCTTAACCTTTTTCAATCTTGAAATGCTGAATAAATATTAAACTAGAACATGGAATTTTGGGTGACAGACTAAGAAAAGGCTTGGCTATTTATCAAGTAGTGACAAAAATATACAAAGTGTTTAGTCAAGAAGAGGGGATTGAAAAGGTTTGTGGCCCGTATATTAAATTTTGCACTTTTATTGTGGAACCAAGTCAAATTGTGAAAGGACTATTAATCAATAATTGATTGGCCTACTACAGATATCATATCACAAGAAAATAATTGCATTGTACTCTATTTTTAAGGGACAAAAACTGAATCATGGGAGTAAACAATGGAGTAGATCATACAGACCAGTTACAATTTTTAAACGATGAACAACATAGTTGTCGAATAAATTTTGGTGTAAAATCTAACTAAACTAACACATACATTTCTTGGTGTTTAGTTGGGGAGCTGCAAAGGAAGGTTCATTGTTTTATAAGTAAAATCCTAGTCAAGGAATTTCTTTGTCTTATAATGTTGGAGTTTGGGCTTTAGTAGGTTTGTTTCCTATGATGGATTCTTTAAAGTGTGTTAACCAAAGCGAGCAGTGGGGTTGGGGGAGTGGGAGGGTATTGTTTTCATGTCCACTACTTCAGATTCAATAGTACAATTAGTGGGATAAATGTTATGTTGTTGGATCTACTGGTAGACAAGAAAAATTAAAATTTGAATTTCATGATACATTTAAGTATAAACAACAAACTGACCTCAAATCAGTTGTCTAAATGTGTCACCCTCATAGGATTAATGTCTACTTCAACAATGTGAAAGGCAAGATGCATGAAATAATAGTGCCAAACATGAACTCATTCGGCAAAGTAGGCGTCTGTGGGGTTATATCCGAGTACCCAAGTGATAACACACAAATTTCCCTAGAGATGTTGGATATAGTCTATAAGAGGATTACCATCCAAGGATTCCTAGTATCTAACCTTATCAAAATGTCTATAGATTTTCCATCGTAAACAGTTGAGTACCTCTGAGCTGGAAAACTTAAGACCATTGGAGATTTATCACATGATATTGAAAGCATTCCCTGTGCTTCTATTGAATTGTTCAATGGTGATAGCATTTTCAAAAATATTGTTAGAGTTTTAGATAAGTGAAAATCTTGATTGTTGGACTATTTCTTCATGAATGGACACACAATATCTTATATGTACTTTCTTCATGTTGAAATCCATTTAAAAAATTCATCTTGTACATCAAATTAATCTAAAGTTTATCAAAATATTCTTAAAATTATTTATTTAGTTTGATATTATTGTCCCTTTGATTGTCACATATCCTCATGAATCTGGTATACACTAAAAAAAATTGTTTACCTAATTTTGTATTATCTCGTGGTTAATGATACTTGATGTAACGCTGAAGTGTTCACAATAACCTGTAAACATAAGGATTACAAGACTAAAATAATGGGCTATCATTTTTATCTTCTTTTCTAAGTGATTAAGATTAGAATATTAGGGCAAAAGATGTCCCAAAAGTTATATAAGTCGGGGGGCCTTAGGAGGTTAAAAGGGAAAATGTTCAGATTACCCCCAACTTAAACTATATTAATTTCCTCCAAGAGGGTACGACCACCCTTTGCAAATCATACCCTAGGGTATGAGTGGTACCCTAAATTGTACCTTGGGCCTCACCTTCAAACCCCATACTGACCAATATATAAACACACATAGACCAACTCAAATCTTAACAAACGATTAGTATCCTATGACACGTAACTTGGTTAGAATGCACTCTACTAGACACAAGGCATCCTACAACCTAGAAGCATATGACTCATATTTTAACAAATGACTCGTAAGGAGTCTATTTGTACATTTTTTTGAAACCAATCCAAACGAAAGTTGTTACCAAATGACCAAGACCATAAAACCCATACCGCATTATTTGACTTAGGCCCTCAATTTGTATGATGTCCAGTAGGCAAAGACTTAGGAAGTTATTCTATGGCCAAAACCTAGGGTTTTCCAGTCTCCCCCACTAGGATCATTCATCTCCAAATTATGAAAAAAGTAATATAAGCACGAATTACACCCCAAAAAAACCATTCCAACCTTTTACTAAGTTAAAAAACAAAGATGCAAGGAAATCAACCTTTCTTTAGCCAAGTTATAAAATAAAGATATGATAAAGAACACATACCTTCTGTACAAATATTTAATGCAGAAAACAAATGTGGATACTCGGACTTTATGTCCTCTTTCGCATCCTAAGTAGATTCTTCCACCTTGTGGTTCCACCATAGAAACTTAAAAAAAGCTACATCCTTGATCCACAACTAATGAAACTATGGATCCAAGATCACAACTGGGTTCTCTTCATTCGATAGATAATTTGAGATACTCAATCCTTCCAAAGAAAAATCCAATGAAAGATCACCTATACACTTTCTCAATATAGAGACATGGAATACTGGATGAATGGAGCTTAGAATAGAAGGAAACTATAATTGATACACAACATTAACACTCATCAAAACCACATAAGGACCAACATACCAGAGACTAATCTTCCTATTTTACCCAAACTGCATTACTTCCTTTATGGGACACTTCTTTAGGTACACCCTATGCCCAACCTCAAACTCTAAGACCCTATGTCTTACATTCACGTATGATTTTTGGAAAATTTGGAAAGCCTTAACCCTGTCCTAAATTACCTTTATCTTCTCTATAGCTTGATATACCAAGTCTGGGCCAAACATATCTACCTCACCAAGAAGCAACCACTCAATAGGAGATCTATAACTCATACCATAATTCTTCAAAAGAGGCTATCCTAATGCTAGAATGATAGCTATTGTTAAAGAAAACTCTACACTCAACCCAATTACCACCATAATAAATCACACATACATAAAGCATATCCTCCAGCTTCTGAATAGTCCTTTCTGCTTAGCCATCTATCTACGGGTAAAAAGCAGTACTCAGAATAACCTTAGTTTGTAACCCTTTCTTAAAATAACTACCAAAAGTGAGACAAAAGTTTAATACCATGATTGTAGTTAATCAAAAAAGGCACCCCATGAAGCTTCAAAATCTTATAAAGATACAACTTCACATAATCCTCAGTCCAAAATTTAGTTCTCAAAGGCAAGAAGTGAGATAACTTTGTCATCCTATACATGATGACCCAAAATTAATCAAATTGGTTCCAAGATTGAGAAAGACCGATAACAAAATCTATATTTATTACTTCCTATTTACATTTTGGCAGTTCAATTTCCTGATACAAGCCTCCAAGCCTCATGTAAACAACTTTCACTTGTTGACACACCATGCATTTGGCCACAAAATGAGCCACATCCTTATTTATAAGATTTAACCCATATATCTTCTTGAGATTATGATGTATTTTCATTAAACCAAGATGAAACACGTAGTGCAATTCATCTGCCTTAGCCAATACACTTCTTACAAACCATCCACGTAGAACACATAACCTCTCTTGGTAATGCAAGGTACCATAACCACTAATATTAAATACCATTACCTTTTAACCACCTACATCACCCTTGATTTTCATTAAAATAGGATTTGGCATTTGATTTTCCTTGATCTCTACAATGAGAGACAACCTGACTACTTTCTGTACCAATACACTACTATTCTAGGAGTCCAAAAGGAGAGTACTAAGATTAGCAAAGCGATGAATGTTCTTTACTAACTCCCACCTCTTCTTATCAATATAATCTAAACTCCCCATGGACAACCTATTAAAAGAATTATCAACAAAATTAGCCTTACTTGGATGGTAGTGAAGACTCATGTCATAGTCCACGAGAAGATCAAGCCATTTTCTCCGCCTAAGTTTAAGATTTTTCTAAGTGAACACATATTATGGACTCTTATGATCATAAAAGATGTTCACGTGTACTCCATGCAAATAGCGCCACTGCATATTTAATGCAATCACCACCACTAATACCTCCAAAATATGAGTAGGATAGTTCATCGCATGCACCCCTAACTACCTAGATGCTTAGGCAATCACCTTACCATGCTGTATCAAAATGCAATCAAGTCCTACTCGAGATGCATCAAAGTCAAAATCTGAGCTAAAGTTAGCCAATCCTTTTGGTTCTCATAACTTTAATCAAAAGCATCCAACTAAGAGAACTTTACCTTATTCTAGGTCAACTTAGGCAATGGGGTAGCTATCATTGAAAAACTCTCCACTAAAATATAATGGCTTATGGACCTTAGAAAATTTCTTAGAATTTTAATCTCTGATCCAGTATGACTCATGGTTATGAACCGTATGTTTGGGTACAGATGGTATGATCCAGTCATATGCTTACTAGTGTTGGTTAGTGGCCTAAACTTTGCTTACTAGAATGGATATGACTTAAGGTTACGAGTAGTATTAGTGGTTATAGATCATTTAGTTCCTTAACATAATCTTAGAATTGATTACTTAGGCTGGATCTGAGTATGAGTTGCTCACCATGAGATCTAATCCAGGGTATGAGTCAAACCCAATACTCTTATGATGGAAAATATCTAAATTATCCTTGGGTTTAAATCTGCTAGGGGTATGAATAAAGGGTACACATTGTATTTCTTAGATACGACTTAGTTGGATAAATCATATACTGGATAGTTATTGATCCAAAGGTTAAGGATAGGATACGAGGGTAGGGTACCACTTAAATAGAGGGTATGACTCATATGGGTCAGTCATACCCCTGTGATGGAATTTCGTACAACTTATATTGGGGTATTGTGGACATTTTATCATTTATCCTAATAAGGTCCCATGACTTATAACCTACTTGGAAGGTTATTTACTCTATTATTCCGTTCATTAACACTTAGAAACTCTACTAAAATAGTCTATAATTCTCTCAAAAGCTTTTGGGCAAGGAAAGCTAGGGTTTCAACTAAAGGATTTATTTAGGGCTTGTCTTGGTGATTCTTTTCTATCATAATCTTGGTTTAAGGCATGTTCTCATTCCTCATTTTTAATTCTACCTATAAGCATGGTATTCATGAATGTTTTCATAACTTCATTGACTATATAATTTTTGTTTTCAAATTTAAATTGAGGGTTTTGATGTTAAATGATTTGTTATGGTTTCCCATAGTTTTAATTATTCTTTGTGTGCATTAATTATGGTTTTGGATAATTGGATTGCTTGGGAATAGATTAGTGGTAATTGGAATTTATTTTTGGGTATATTATGGCCCCAATGTATTTGACAAAATGCATATAAGCATGTTTTCATTGCATTGAGTATTTTAATGGGACTCTTGCTTGATTTAAAACTTGGTAAAGGAATTATGCAGGTTTTAAATGGTTTGGAAAGGTAAATGGCTTTATGGTTATGCTTGTGGGGTACATGGAATCTCCTAAGTAGTTTAATATGGTAAATGGGAGGGCACTTAAAAGTCCCCTTAAACCTATAAATGGTTGGCTGTGGATGATACTTTCAATTGAGGGTTGGTATGATGATACCAATATTAATGGCCTTGGTTAATAAATGGATAATTATTTGATTATTTTTAAATTAGTTTTTTTGGAAAATAATGGCGGGATGTGTAGTAAACCTATAGAAGGTGGAGGTACCGAGAGGACAAAAAGTAGAAACTCATATTTACCGATATGAGGTTGGTCTTGGTGACTGTATGCCTGATGTCACACTATATTTTGGGGGATATACTAGTCATCCAATGGTTTCTTCCTATAATGACCCTTTACGTCATTTTCTAAATTGATGTTCACTATTTGAGCTTCTACATTGCTTTCCCAAGTTATTTATGACTTGCTGGGATTGATGTTTTGGTTAGTGGGCAGTTTGTTTGGTTTTTAGAGCCAATTTCCTATTTAAAAGTCTTTGTTGGTTCGAAAATGCCATCGAGCAAAACCTTCAGTGAAACAATCTTAGATGAAAATTTTAACTATGCAAGCAGATTTGAAATATCAATTTTACTACAGGTAGACCTTTGGTTTGGGTCAGACTGCATCCGAGCTCATTTGACCTATTGATTGAAGGTTGAAAATTTGAAAGAATATGTGTGACACACACATATGGTTGAAATGGCCTTAGATTGCAAATCCAACTTCACCATTATGTAAGGAATGTCAATTTTAGGATGGGAGACCCTTGGTGAGGACCCAAGCCTCCCGAACTTATTTTGGACTATTGAACAAAATTTTTAAAAAATGATAAAAGTTTAGGTGTGGGCCTCACTTTTTCACCCAAACGATCCCCAATTAAAGTTTTGATGAGTCCAATAGATTTTAAATGTTGTTTACACTCAAATTCATTATTGGATAATGTTATTTGAATTCCAGATGTGTTCAGAGGGCCAAAAATTCAAAAAATGAGTTTGATATCATCTGGTGCAATCACAATTGCAGCCAAAAGCGTGCGATCGTGGCCTGTGTGACTGCGATAATGGCACTTGAGAAACTGTAGCGGCTATATGAAGGTCCCAAGATGTCTTTGGACAATTTCCCCTTCACTATTTAGACCTCAGAACCATAAAATGAGCGTAATTACTCAAAATTGGTCATGGGGGTGACTTGGGATATTAATTATCATCTTGTATAGCGATTATCTTTAAGATTAAGGTAAGAATTCCTTGAATTCATACTTGAACATCATAGTTTTGACCCAAAACCTCAATTTAGCTTAGGGCTTGATTTTAGGCCAATGTATGCTTAGTTTTCACCTGTTCTTTGAGGGTTATGATTTCTTATTCTTGTGTGAACATTGAGTTGGTCTTAAAAACGCATTTTCCATATATGGGATTTACTTGGGGTTTTCGTGTAGTTTTTGGATCTATAGAATAATATAAAATATGGGTATCATTAGACTTGTATTGATGAGTAGATTATGATTTTGTTAGTATAATGACATTTTTAGGATTGTTAAGTGAAGAAGAATGTATGGTGTATGATTTGGGATTTTGTAGCTCAGCTTTGAGGTAGTCTTTTGTCTACTTTTCCACATAGACAATGTTTGATATAGATTGCATGTGAATATGAAAATTAGGCTTGATTATGAGTAGGATATCTTGGCCTTGATTATTGATGTTTGGGATTAGAGAAGGGTTTTGAACCCATAAAATGGCATATTGATACACCTTTTGAATCATATTGGCGTCCCTCTCTAGTTTAGATTAGTTATAGCATGGATATGATATAATGTTATGTTTGGAATAGGATTTTAGCTTTTGAAGCATAATTTGTATATTTAGCCTTATTGGGCTAGCATGGTAGTCATGAAATCATAATTGGGTTGTATGGTAGTCATGCCTAATTGTGGAAATTATGGATTAGAAGTGGGATCGTTCGGCTCACTTAGGCCTAAGCTTGTGTTAAGTCTTGTGGACTTAATTGTGGATATTAGTCATATATGAGGATAGTAAATGTTAGAATTAGGTTACTTTGTAACTTGTATTGACATTCTCGGATTATGCTTTTTTGAATTATGGTTATGATATTCCTTGTGAAAGTGATATTGGGTATTTAGAGATGATATTCCTTCTAGGTATGTTATAAGTCCTATAAAGATGCTATTTTCACTTAGACTTAATGATTGACCTATAGAGTTATATTTTCTTTAGTAATGTTTGTTGTACCTATATAGATGATGTTCCTCTTAGATATGTAAATCGTCCTAAAGAAGTGAAATTCCTCATTGTCATGATGTTTGGCCTACTGATATTAGATAACCTAGAGATAATTACATGCTTATATATATTATGCCTCCAATATGCGAGATGCCTCCTATATGTGAGATTATTATAGATATGCTATGGCTTATGAATATAATTATGATTATTGCTATAAAATCCAAATACGAATATTGGCCTAAGGCTATGATTTTGATATTGAGATTATTTCGGATAAATTGATGGGCCAAGGTCTGCGTTATGCTGTTGATTGAATATCCGAGAAGTGTTAATTATAAGTGATGTGATTACAGTTTCTGAATATGAATATGTATATGTTTGTATACACCTCTCTCTTGTATGGGATGGAAGAGATGCAGTATAATGCTTACAATTCCATGATTGAATACTGGTGATGACATACATATATTTGGTACATTCATGATTATTATATCTATAATTAATGCATTTCTAGTTAAAATACAATCTTATGACTATTTTTTGTAATTAAGGGTTAAACTAAGTAGTAGCTAGATGTCTTTTAGGTTGCTAAAATATATGATGGCTAGAAATATAATTTACTAGTTAATGAACCTTTCTTAGTTGAAATATAGTAGATAGTGATTTTAGTCAATATGTGGCCACGAAAATTGGTTTATCTATGATAATGATTAGTTGCTATTGATAACAAAGTTGTGATGCCGATTAGTTGTTAAGTAAGAATAATGTGGCTTAATATTGCTAGATGATAAAGCAAGTTATTGATAATAATGCCTAGTTAATAATGATACCTAGATGAAGAAAAAATTAAGTTAATAATATTGACTTACTATTGATGAGAATTAGTTGAATAATGAGGATTAGTTGGTAAATAATTGTTAGTTAAAGATTGGTGTTATTTAATAAAAGATGGTTAGATAATAATTGGTCATTTATTGTTTAATGATGATTATTAGATATATGGTAATTAGTTGATAATAATAAATAGTAGATAAATGGTGACTATGGTCCTGCAATGAATAGTGAATTAGTGGCTCAATAATCATAATTTTTGGTAAGCTAATAATGAGTAGTTAGGATTTATTGACAAAATAGATATCTTTATGGTTATGGGTATATTAGATTGCATCAGTGAACCTATTATATTCCTATATTTATGTTTTGATAGTTATAATGATATATTGATACCCGGCAATGCCAGAGGATATTGTGATGACATATTGATACTTGGTAAGGCCAGCTTATATTATGATTATATTGATACCTGGTTTGAGTCCGGAGGATACTATTGAGATGATGTTGATACCTGATAAGTCTGGAGGATATTGTAATGATATTGATACTTAGTTCGAGTCTGGAGGATACTATTGAGATTACATTGATACTCGATGAGTCCGAAGGTTGATTACAATGATGACAGTCCTGATCAGGATAGTTGTGATGAGTTATGATATTAATTGCATACTTGGTATTCATTCCTGCATGTGCATCACCTATCACCAGTATGTACCTATATTTATCAGCCATTATGGGACGATTGTATTTATATGGGTGAAGGATATGTCTTGTGTTATTGTATGTTGATTGAACCTTCCGAGCCTGGGGCAGTGAGGGTACACATGGCTCAACTAGGTATATGTTTTTTTGGAGTAGCTAATTATTTATTCTGTTATTGATATTGTTGATTGTTATGATGATTATTATGGCTACCTTTTGATAGATTGGCCATTAATCTAGTATAGAGATTTGAGGTATGTCTTCGAACACACTTATCTTATGTTTACATATCATGCACAATTATTTCATGTCTAGCCATATGGATTAGAAACCCTCAGTATGACAGTATTAAATCCTTATAGTGTTGTAATGAGGTCTTAACAAAAGAATATGATGATATAGGTTATGCTTTTATATGTCCTCATGTTTATATGTATATATACCTGTATATATCTAGTTATTTAATGCTATGATATTATCGTATATCCCTTTCTTTGTTGTTCATATAGTATAGTAATTTCTTTGCCTGGTATATTACTACATATCTTTCTATCTCTCTTTATTCGTATATCCACTTGGGATATTGTAATACCCGTGCTTTTTATTAGCTTGAAATTTCTCTCAAGAATGTAGAACTTGCTTTAAAATAAAAATTAATTCTTATACATGTGGTATTTCCATAATTTTCACATCCTATCATATGGAAAGATGAATAAGCTTTCCATCGATATATAATTTTCCCAAATCCGACACTCGAGCAAAGAGTAAGATCCTTCTTAGTAAGAAAATGTTTGTCTTGAGCCTTCAGCGTGTCACGGAGATAGCTCAAATTCCAGTATTGCTCTGTGATATTGGCACATTGTGCCAAACTTCCAGGTCATAGAGAAGGTGGCAACGCGATAGCTCTGCATCATGCTACCATGCAGTTTCCCAATTGTCAATTTCCAGTGACATGACGCGATAACACCGCATCACGCCAAGGGCCTAACTTGGGAAATTTTACTAAAAATTTAATGACGTGTCCAGGGTTAAAAGTGTCAATTTCCTACCCCTATATAATCCCTTTAACACGTGATTCAACCACTTTTCACCCAAAACATATTAGTTTCTCTCAAGTTTATAGCAAGAACAAGCTAGAGTTTCTATTAAGGATTCAAATTCAGGAAGGTTTCACCATCAATATTCACGAAATCATGATCTAAGGTATGCATAGTGTTCATTCATGGACTCCTTTCATCCATGATGTACAAGAATCCTTTTTAACTATAATTTATGGATTTTCTTCATGTTTTCATCATTTGTATGTTCTCTTTCATGTTGATAAATGAGGAATTGATTTCTATTCCATGATTTGATGATAAATTCCATATGGGTTGATTAGTATAGATAAAGATTTATGAAATCTCATGACTAAAACCTTGTATGATGTAATTGGAATTGAAGCATGATGTTTAATTATTGTATAATGTGCTTTACATGTACTATGCCTACAGTATGTTTGATTAAATGCCTAGATGAAGAAAAATTATTTAACTATCATCATCTCATGAAATCCCCATGTATGCACAAATTTATGCCTATTACATGTTTGATGAAATGTTCCTATGAATGTCGTATGTATTATGATGTTACTCAAGTCTTCAAGTAAATCATGCTATGTCAGTTTCCTTCTATCGAGTTCTTGGTGTGGTTGTACCGGAAATATTATTTGTGTGTCTAGATCCATAACATGTTTTCATGATACTCCCAGGAAAGCTATGAATTTTTAGACTTCAGATAGTCTTATGACTCAGGAAAAATCTTCATGATCTCATGACTCAGTTAGTTGTCAGATATTAGTAGTATTTCGTCAACTATGGAAATTTGTTAACTCAGTCCATGATTAGTTCAGTTTAGTAAATCATGTTTAGTGTCCATTCAGATGGGTGTAGGAATTAGCCCTGAGTCAACCCAAGGATGGGGCCTCACCTTTTATACGAGGGTGTGATTCCTAGAAGTAATCCTTACATTCCAAAACTATGTTACTAGCATAGGTTGAGAGATCATAGCATGCTATATAAGGGTAGATGAGGTGGCTTAACCTATTATGTAAGGGTTCCCACCGTTCTCTCTAGAGTTACCTATTATATGAGGGTTACTCACATATTATCCTTACCAGTGACACGGTATTAACACCCTCCCAATCAGGGCATAGATTGGACCCCAGTTAAGCTATTATTGCACTTTTGGATCATGTCGGTTAGATACTACTTTTCATAGTTTCATGTTATAGAATCAAGTCTGTCAGATACAGTCAATCAGTCTCAGTAGTATAACTTAGATAGTTCTTTAGATTTTAGGACTGTCAGATACAGTCAACTCAGATATAGTACGGAACTTAGATTGGTCCATCAGATTCAGGACTATTAGCTACAGTTACCCACGTTATCAGTTATACTTAGATACAATCATTCATGTTATTAGTCATGTTATGTTATCAATATTCAGATTCAGTAATTACAATATCACATTGTCAGTTACAGTTATGTAATTATGTATGCATTTTCACATTTATGTTAGACATTCAGTTAGCATTAGAATGCATATAAACCCTTATATTTAGCCTACCTCACATGTATACTCAGTACATATGTACTGATACATTCATGCTATGGTGCTTTCTTTTTATGTTACACCATAGGTTTAGAAACACGAGTTCCAGATTAGTAGTAGATTCCAGATTCATTAGTCAGAGTAGGAGTGAGTCGTCATCCTTTGAGGACATAATGATTTTCTAGTATCTCATTGATTAGCTTATTAGTTATAGTTAGTTTGGGACATGTCTCATAAACTCCTTATTCACAGTCTTCAAATAGTAGAGGCTTTAAGACTAGATGTAGACTAGATTCAGACTAGATACAGACTATCATATTTTAGACTTCTGATTTGTTTTGGGTATTATATTACTCCACACAGATGTTACGTTATTTAGTTATGTTCATGATCAAACCTTATGGCCTTTCAGTGCATATTTCCACATTATTATGTTATCTTATGTTGTATATAGGCACAAATATCAGTCATAGGTTAGCTTGTGGTCCTTTGGGGTCATGAGTACCATGTAGAATTCTGGTTCAACAAATTGAGCCATTACAGATATACAATATAACACTAATGTATATAAAATGTAGCTGGAATAAGATAGTTCACCATGATACTTCCTTAGTTTTATTATGTTAGATTCTTGGACATGAAGATGATAGTTATACCTTACTATTGCATTGACTTGTCATATGATTTCTAGAGTCTTGAGTGTATTTTCCATTCTGTTTATATGTTGTGTATATATACTTTATATTTGGAGCTCATTTGGTAGTAGCCTACTGAGTACCATCCATTTGGTACTCATACTATGTTTCTGTAGCTTGCAGATCATAGTACGGTTTATTTTCATTGATGTGTACATCATGTAAAGCAGCCCTAGTTCAAAGACTTAAAGTGCATTCCTGATATTTGAAGTATTACTTCACTCTCTTTTATGTATTAGACTAGTCTCTAAGTTGTATTTAGAGATAATTTATATTAGTGTATTTCTCTTGATATTTTACTTTTGTACTCTTTTTATACTAGAGCTCTTGTACTAATATCATCGAGTTTTGAGAATCTTCTCTATCTTGAACTTTAATCCGTATATTCCACCTTCTTTTCCTTATATTATTAATTAGTTCATTACTAGTCATTCCAGACTATGGGTTAGCTTGCCTACTGGTGGATAATGGTTGACGCCATTATGACTTGAGGAATTGGGTCATGACAAATTAGTATTAGAACCTAGGTTTCTATGGTGTATTAGTACAAGAGCTAAGTATTAGTAGAGTCTCATAGATTAGTGCGGAGATGTCCATAACCTATCTTTGGAAGGCTACTATAACATTTTAGGAAATTCACTTCATGACTCTTTATCGTGTGTTCGTATTTTTATAAACCTTGAACACATTCTTTTAATCTATTCTGTCCTTGAAGAATGATACGATATTATGAATAGATGTGGACAAAAATCCAACATGCATTTCCAAAATATAAGTGTTGCATCAAACTAGAGAGTTAGAGATGGATATCGATGATCTCTAGTAGCAGCCAAAAGGATTTAGACAGAGTCCCCATTAGGCTTGTAGAGTATGGTATGGTTGTTTGGGACATATATACTATTCTAGATTATAGTGTATTTTTTATCAAAGTATTCTAAGACCTTAGTTTAGTTGAGTCATGATAGGACGCTAGTTCAAAGAATGCCCCTGGTATGAGATAGGTGATCAGCTAGGTTAGCCTTTATTCCCTGCCAGCCTAGAGTTCCTAAGGATGTGATTTTGGAAGTTTGGACATAATTTTGCGGATTTCGCTCAGCATCAGTTAGCCAGCCATTTGGGCTTAGTTTGTGTTCTCTCTATATTGATGCTTTAGGAATTGCTACGACTGTAGAGAGACCGACTACTAGTGTAGGGAATGCCCCTAACATGAGAATCCAGTCATTCAACTTTTTTAGACCTGTTCATGATTTCGTGGAATCTTCAATTAGAGATGGTGCACTTGGCGCCTAAGTTGATAATTCAGTCGGTCTCTCGGATTTACACCTGTTAAGATTTATTTTCCTATGCCTGTCAGGCATGTGACTGTGAATGTCACCATGATTGGTGTGATTTTATTTGCCACATTTATCTCTTATTATATGTATAGGGGTTTTCATACCCATTGATGATTATATGCGTTGATGGATTTATATTGATCATTAAATGCCTCGTTATTGAATTCATGATTATGCTACTACTCCGTGGTTTATTTTTTTTAGTAGTGGATGGAGTAGATATATATCGATATTTTTTCCTATGGGAGTGGTTTAGGGTTCCATTCCTATTTATCTTGGCATATTTGCCGTATTATGGCCCTTGAGTAGTACATGATATTGATGTTCATTTTTGTATCGCCTATTTAGTATGCTGATATTTATATTGTGTTTTCTATTACTACCACTATATGAGAGTATTGATATTATTTGATAATATAACTTGATGTTGTTATGTTATGAATTTAATTCTTGTTAGGTAGCTATATAAAATAATTTAATCTAGTTAGAATTTTATTTTCATGTGATATTATTTGGTGTCCTTAGTAGATATAGCCTGATTTGATAATTTCTTTACCGTAACGCGGTGAGGTTGACTGTATTCCCTCTTGGTTTGTTGTATTAGATTGATTTCGAGGATGTATTATGGTATCAAAAGTAAGATGATCTGCCATGGTTTTTGTGGATTTTGAGTCGACAATTTAGTTATGTTGCCTATTTTTTAGTTAGAGATACTTTGACTTTCCTACCGATTTTTGAAGGATTTTATTTTGGCTATCCCTTCCAATATATCCCATTTGTGAGATGAACTAGTTTAAGATTTGTTCTTCATTTATGTCTATTTCTTTTTCCAATAGTAATTTGATATTGATGTTGGGATATCATGGATTCATCTTATAGGTAAGTTGGGTTTATTCTCTTGTGATGGATTGACTTATTGTTAGTGTGGAGATTGGATACTCTTTTGTCATTATAATATGGTCTTTTTTAGAGGAGTTGGAAATATTGAGGAAGGTGGCCTTTCCTGTAATCGCTTCTTTGTTCGAAAAATTAGTAATTCTTTAGCTTGGGTTGTTGGTACTCTGGTTGTTGTCTCGACTTTGACCTTGTCTTTGAGATTGATATTTCATCGTTGATCATGTGGTTCTTAGATGGATTCAGGAAATACCCATTTTAGCGGTTGTTTGTCCTAGTGAGGCTTGGTGGAGTAATTCTCATCGATGATATGTGTGTATGTCTATTTCTTTGTCTAGATGGGGTACTGTATTAGTTAGTTTCCACCTTAAATTGTATTTCTCATAGTTTCTAAAGTTTTTCCCTTTAATGGTATGGTTTTAGGTATTGAGAAGGTTTGAGTATATTTGGATAGTTTATGCACTCCAGCAGATATGGGGTAGGATTATATGCATTTTTAGCCAGTGATTTTTCCTTTGGCATGATTTCTATTTTACAGCTATATTTTGTTCCCTCTTGTCGATATAGAGTTGGTTGCTTGTAATTATCTGTCAGTGATTATTCCTACATTGATTTTACTCTCTAGATATGTCTTGACTATGGCTTTGTATGGTTTATCTTGGATATGTCAGATTTGGATACTAGAGTCAATTTGAGATAGTTGACATTGATATAGCATTATTGCCCTAGTTTTGGATTTTGACTCCTTAGAATGGTGATTTGGAAGTATGATAGATTTAGAGTATTAATGCCTACTTGTTTGTAGTTTTGATATAGATAATTGAGACCAAGAGATTCATCCTTGATATTGAGATTTTAGACTTGTCTTTGTTCAGATTTTATTTATAGGTCGGTTGAGTCTACTTCGTGGTTGCCTATTTGATCTTCTAGACTTTTGTTGGATTATAGTTGATAAGTGTTCTGATGATAACCCATGGGCCCTGTAGTGGTTATTTTAGTTTTGACCTCATGTTTTAGTTTTCTTTAGGAATTTTGGATGATTTACTCAAGGGGTGTAATATTCTTGAGTTGGATTCAGTATGTCTTCTTTCTCCGTAGATGAGACATCCTAGAGTAGAATATTAAGTAATGAGTAGTTATACCTTATATTTTGAGATTTTAGTTAAATTTTCATTTGGACTGGTTACAGCATTCACATAGATTGAATTTCATTATTATCTCCATTTGTTTGCCCAGATAAAGCCTTCTGAGCTTATTCTTATGTCCGCCTTGTAGACTTTGAATAGATCAAATTTAGTTCTTTGATTTCTATATGATGCGATAGAGTGAATAAGACTTAGGTAATTTTCCTCCTATTTTAGAGTAGATAGGATGTCTAAAATGGTTAAGGAAGGTTATTTTTGTATTTAAAGTTGGTTGTATGACTGATGACTTTGTTTTCTTTTGGCTTGGATAAGACTTTATTGATTTATATCGATATTGAGATGGTATCAGCAAGATATGATTTAGATGTGCGTGCATCAACCTTTTTACTGATTCAAATTACAAATATGACTTCACCATCACATCCACAATGTTGATTTTAGACTAGGGAAACCCTTGGTTCAGGTCCCAAGGCTCCCAAACTTATTTCGAGATATTGAGAGGAATTTAGGAAAATCAATGAAAGTTTAGGTGTGGGCTCCACTTAAGTGATGTGAGAATATATATATGATTGTATACACATTTCTCTGGTATGGAACAGAGGAGGATGCAATATGATACTTACTATTACACTGATTGAATACTGGTGATGACATGCATGGATTTGGTACATTCATAATTATTATATCGATAATTCATGTGATTCTAGTTGAAATACGATCGTATGATTGTTCTTCATAATTATGGGTTAAGCTAAATGGTAGCTAGATGTCTTTTAGGTGGCTATAGTACATGATGGCTAGAAATCAAATGTACTAGTTAATGAACCTTGGACCATTGAAATTGGTAGCTGATGATTAGAGTCGATATGTGTCCATAAAAATGGGTTTATCTATGATAATGATTAGTATCTATTGATAACATAGTTGGAATGCCGATTAGTTTTTAAGTATGGATAGCATGGCTTAATATTGCTAGATGATAACGGAAATTAGTTATAATAATGCCTAGTTAATAACGATGCCTAGATGAAGATATTACCGAGCTAATAATGTTTACTAACTAATAATGAGGATTAGTTGAAAAACAAGGATTATTTGCTAAACAATAGTTAGTTAACGATTAGTGTTAATTAATAAAAGATGGTTAGATGATAATTTGTAATTTATTGGCTAATGATGATTATCAAATATATGATAATCAATTGATAATAATGAATGGTGGATAAATGGTGATTATGGTCCTGTGATGAATAATGAATTAACGGTTTAATAATCATAACTGTTAGTTAGCTAATAACGTGTTGTTGGGATGAATTGACAAGATAGATATCTTTATGGTAATGAGTATATCACATTGCGCTTGTACACCAATTATATGGCTATATTTATGTGTTGATAGTTATAATGATATATTGATACCCGACATGGCTGGAGGATATTGTGTTGACATATTGATTCTTGGCAAGGATGGAGGATATTGTGATGATATTGATACCCGGTTCGAGTCCGGAGATACTATTGAGATCATATTGATACTCAGCAAGGCTGGAAGATATTGTGATGATATTGATAGCCGGTATAAGTTTGGAGGATACTATTGAGATGATATTGATACCCTGCGAGGCCGGAGGTTGATTATGATGATGATAGTCCTGATGAGGAAAGTTACGATGAGTTTTGATATTGATAGTATAATTGGCATTCATTCCTGCATCTGCATCGCCTATCACTAGTATGCACCTATATTTATCAATCAGTATAGGACGATTGCGTAAATATGGGTGAAGAATATGTATTGTGTTGTTAAATGTTGATTGAACCTTCCGAGCCTAGGGTTCTTGGCGTACACTCAGGCTCGGCTAGGTATTTGGTTGTTTGGAGTAGACGATTATTCATGATGTTTTGGATATTATTGTTATCATTGTTATGATGATTATTATGGCTAGCTTATGACAGATTCGTCGTTGATCCAGTATTGGTATTTGAGGTATGTCTTCGGCCTCTCTTACCTTATGATTGCATTAATATGCACGATTATTTTTTGTCTAGCCTGTGGATTAAAAACCATAAGTATGGTAGTATTTAAATCCTTATAGTATTGTAATGAGGTCTTAAAATAAGAACAGGATGATATAGGTTATGCTTTCAAATAATCTCATATTTATATGTATATATACCTATATATATCTAGCTATACCATTCAATGATACTATTGTATATCCCTTCCTTCATTTTTCATATTGTGTAGTCATTTCTTTGCCTTGTATATTACTACATATCTTTCTTTTGCTCATTATTCGTATATTGACTTGGGATATATAGTATATCCTTGACGTATATTGAATGTAGCTAGAATAAGATATTTCACCTTGATACTTTCTTGGTTTTATTATGTTAGAATCAGGGACATAAACAGGACAGTTTTCCCTTACTATCTCATTGACTTGTCATATAATTTTTGGAATCTTCGGTGTAGTTTCCATTCTGTTTATATGTTGTATATATATGCTTTATCTTTGGTGCTCAGTTGGTAGTATCCTACTGAGTACCATTAATTTTGTACTCATTCTACACTTCTGCAGCCTGCAAATCATAGTACAAGTAATTGTCATTGATGTCTACATCGTGCGGAGAAGCCCTAGTTTAGAGACTTAGAGTGAGGTCCTATTGTTTGGAGTATTACTTATCTCTCTCTTATGTATTAGACTAGTATCTAAGTTGTATTCAAATGTAAGTTATATCAGCGTATTTCTCTTGATATTTCACTTTTCTAGTCTTTTTATATTAGAAGCTCTTTTACTGATACCACTGGGTTTTGGGATTATTCTATGTATTGATCTTTAATCCACATATTCCGCATTATTTTCCTTATATTATTGAGTAGTTCATAACTAGTCGTTCAGAACTAGTGGTTGCCTTGCCTACTGGTAGGTTATGGTAGGTGCCATTATGACTTGAGGAATCGTCTCATGTCACTTCCATAGTAGTGTGGCTTCATACACTTATCCCTTCAGTAAGGGTAGCTGAACCCATTAGCCCATGGGTGGGTTGGGATGGCAAAGCTACACAACCCTGGTAAAGGTTTCAAAGGCATGCTAAACCTAGTCCCCTTTCCCAGCATGGTTATAAATATATGTATGGTTGTATGCATATGGATGGTCTTGGTTTGATAAATGGGACTATTTTATCCATACACTAAGATAATGCTAGCATTCCCCCGCTAACCTATCTGCTGGTGGTTGTATACCCACATTATGCATAAGCCAACAATTCTACTCCACCTATATAGTGACTGACTCATGGATCAACATTTGTACTGAAGTGGTGAGCTTCCATCCTTTCGGAAGGCTATATTTCATGTTATGTACACTTTTAGACATTTATGTTATTTTTGGAAATTGGTTTTGGCTATGGTCGGGGGCTAACTAGATTTTATTACTCTTTTAGTTAGAGGTTTTGTGTGCCTACTATGGATTTGAATGGGCTGGATCAGTATTGGTGTGAGTCTTGAATTCGAATAAGCTGGAGGGTTAACATCATTGGACAATATTGTTAATTGTTCCATCGTATTTAATTTTAGGATTAATTATATTAAGTTTTGGAACATCTTTGTTTATGGCCTGGTTTATGGACTTCAACATGGTTTGGTATGGTTGGATTGTTGGCATGGGATGGTTGGACTCAGTTGGGTCGGTCATAGTTATGAACCTATTCCGGAGTTTTTAGGTGAGCTGACATTATCTTGTTACATGCTAAAAATTCAGCTAACTCAGGGAAGGTGACTAGAGGTTGGGTTGGGAAATGAGGGTGGTCTCCGGTCCCGATAAGACATGGGACGCACATTATGATAAGGCCACCAGTCTGGTTGAATCATCCACAAAACTCTAATAGTACTCGGCGAAACCTAAGAAGCTCTGAATGTTAGTTGGATTCATGGATCTAGGCCGCTTTTTAACTATTGCCACCTTTTATGGATCCGCCATGATCCCTTCACTAGAAATAATATGACCTAGGAAAGTGACAATATTCAACTATAATTCACACTTCCAGAATTTGGAATGCAAATGCTGCTTCTTTAAGGTCCGCAACACCACATGAAGGTTATTGGCACGATCCATCTCACTCTTAGAGTACCCAAAAATGCCAATGAACGCAATGACAAATAGATCCAGATACTGATTAAATACCCTACTCATCAAATCCATGAATGCCTCTGGGGAATTGGTCAGACCAAATGACATAACAAAGAACTCAAAGTTCCCACACCAAGTACGAAATGTCGTCCAAGGGATATCCACACCCCTCATCTTAAGCTGGTGATACCCAGACCGAAGATCTTTCTTTGAAAAGAATTTGGTACCTTACAACTGATCAAATAAGTCATCTATCATTTGAAGAGGAAACTTGTTCTTAACCATCACCTTATTCAACTTCCTACAGTTAATACACATCCAAAGGGAACTATCCTTATTACGCACAAATAAAACTAGCGCATCCAATGGGGATACACTAGTATAGATGAAACCTTTATCCAAAATATCGTTAAGTTTCTCCTTGAGTTCCCTAAACTCAGTTGGAGCCATTTTATTAGGAGGAATTGATATTCGATTAGTGTTCGAAATAAAATTAATCCCAAAATCAATCTCCCTATCTTGAGGAACACTAGAAAGATCTTCTAGAAAGACCTTAGGAATCTCATTCACCACTGGAACCAAATGTAATGAAGGACCTTCTGAGTTAGAATCTTTAACCTAGACCAAATGATAAATGCACCCCTTGGAGATTAATCTTCGAGATATAAGATACGATATAAACTTCCCCTTGGGAGCTAAGGAACTACCTTCACATTCAATAACCTGTTCACCAGGGAACTTAAGGAAAACCCTACGAGTCTGACAATCTCAGGATGCATAGCAGGATTGTAACCTATCCATCCCATAATGAAATAAAAATCAACCTATATTTAATTCTAACAAATCCGTTAAAGTCTCCTTACTACTAACAGATACCACACACCCCTTATAGACTCTTTTAGAAACCACATAGTCACCTACCTTGGTAGAAATAGAAAAAGGATCCGAAATAAACATGGAATCAAAACCAAAATACATAGCCACAAATATGGTCACATAAAAGAGTGTGGACCCCGAATCAATTAAATAATACACGTCATGGGAAAAAAGTTGTAACATATAAGTCATGACTTTGGGCGATGCCTTAGATTTATTTCTGGATGTAAGAGAATATAACTTATTCTGGCCTATGCCGGTACCAGAAGTAGAAACAGGTATAGAAGCAGCACCCTTTGGTGCAGGAGCAGATGAAAAGAAAATCAAAACCTTATTTTCTCCCGAAGCAACCTTACTAATTGGTCAATTCTAAGCATATGGCATGGCTGACCATATTTGAAGCTCTTGTCCTTCCCTACATCACAAAAACCCTGATGTAACTGACAATAGAACCATTGGGATGGGATTATGCACACTGTGCCGTAAAGTTATCATCAACTTATTGACGCCTATCATCCGACTAGTTCTGGTAGGTAACACTAGCTGTAGAGAAATAACAAGAACTCTCCTACTTTTTTATTGACACTTTCCACCATCTCGACCACTTTGTTGTTGTCCACCCTGCTTAGAGAACGATAACGTCTTAACATCTTGACTTCCATATTCCCCTATTTCAGATTAACAAATTCCTATACTTTTTCTTCCCTCAACTCCTAAGGAAGGAAGCGGTCCAAAAATGCATTCGAGAAAATCTCCTAGAAAGATGACTCCTCAACATCACCCCTTGTTCTATCCTATTCCTCGTACCATTGGTACACCATATCCTTGAGTTCATAAGTTGTAAACTCCAACCCTTCAATATTTGTGGCATGAATAATCTTGAATATATTTTCCATCTCATCCATAAAACCCTAAGGATCCTCTTCCTCCTTAACACCAGTGAAAGTTGAAGGACTCAACCTTATGAAATGGCCAACCCTTGTGGCATCAAACGATAGAATACCTGATGCACCATGCTTATCTTGAGAAGATATAAACCAATAAATCACATGAATATAGAAATGAAACTCTGAATTCATCACATCTTCTTGATGACGAATGGAAGGAATCGGTGGAACTCTAGAAATATTAGACCCCTAGACCGAGTATGAATACCATAAGTAGAGAGTGTCCCATCAATATTTCCCCAGTTAGGATAGAAATTTTTATGAGCTTCTGATCATTGAGGCATGATCTGAAAGACAAGAAAATGGAAATTAGATGAATACAAGACCTTAGACTCCTAGCTTGAAAATTGAACACAAGGAAAGAGTAGCATTCCTAAATGCCTTGTAGCCTCTCTATTGTGAGTGTGGCGCGCTACACACTGTTATAACAGACTTTACTCGACATGAATTTGTGGACTCCCAATTTACCACGAACCTTAAGCTCTGATACCAACTTGAAATGACCCAAATTGGGACATTATTTCAATAGGCATCCTTTGCCCAACCAGGATCAAGGACCACCCCCGTTACCCAACCCAACTGCTAAATGCATACCCTGAGTCAGACAAATTCCAATCATATAAAAAGATAGCATATTTATACCAATCTAGACTCTGAGATATGTACATTGCAGTGACCAACCCAAGCGAATCCATCCACCCAATACCCATCAAATAACAAATACCAAAACAAAAATAATAATAAAGTATTAGTCCATAACATATAAGGATGGAACAATCATAAATATTGTCAAATGGTATTAACCCTAATAGCAATGCCAATAATAAGGATGACACCAATACCCACACCGTCCGTTCCAATCCATAGTAGTTCCATAAAGCCTTTATCTGAAAGTGAAACAATATCCGGTCGGGCCATGCCCCCAACCATAGCCAAAACCAATGTCTATAAAATGACTAAAGTATGTGAAAACATCCATGACATAAAATGGAGAATTTTGGAATATAGAATCTCACCACTTCAATCCAACCGAGCAGATCCCGAATTTAAGCGCTAAGCATAAGGATTAGAATGGTCGGTTTTTGTATTGTATGGGAATACAGCCACCCAAAGAAGGGTTAGCGGTGAACGCTAGCAAGTACTCAAGTTATGGATAAAATAATACTAACCTTTAAAACCAAGTAAACCAAATATATGTATTCATAACCATACATGATTATATATAACTATGTTGGGAAAAGGGAACCAGGTATAGCATTCCTTTAAAACCATTAACCTAGGTATGTGTAGATTAACCATCCTAGAACCACCAACGGGCTATATGGGTCCATTTTAACCCCCTAAACAAGCCCCTATGCATGTAGCCTTACGAACTAGAGATACCATAAAAGTAGGGGATTCCCAATTACTCTTTTCTCTCCATGATACATATGTACAAATGTACTTTGGGAATTCACGTGTACCCCGTAAGTATCATATATGATTATAATGATCAATCCACGTGTTGGAAAATATGAGTTTCCAGACCTTCCAATGGACTCACAGCTTCATGATTATCTATCACACCCTGCCATTATTGCCCAATTAAAACCATTATCGCACAACCAAACACCCATTCCATTTATTATTAACCAAGGCTACAGGTAGTGGTATTGTCATACCGACTATATCTTGGAAGAAATGTCCTTAGCCATCCTTTTTAAGTAAAAGTATTACCATGTAACCATAGATTAGATTATTTACTTAGGGGAATCCTATGCACCCCATAAGTGATCATTCTTATGCTTTCTTCCCTTGTACCCGACAAGTCTTCTAAATAGACCAGCCGTAACCACTAAGACCTTACCATTTAACTATTCCTCACCATTTAAACAATTTATAAAATTTAAGGATCCATTACCAAATTATATTATGCAATTGTTCCATTAAAAGTCCAACAATGTTGTAAAAGCATTCTCATAGGTATTTTATCAAACATATTGGGGGCATAGTATTTCAAAAACCAAAACCAATTATCAATTAGACATTCCTTTGAAACTAAATGTCCAAATCAACATTAAAACATGTAAATCCATAATTAAAACATGGAAAAACCATAACCAAGCATTTATAACCAAAACCCCTAACATATAATTTAAAAACCCAAAACCATACAACAATTATGATATGAAAACAATTCATAAATAATGAATTTGGTTGGAACTAATAATGTGGGAGTAGTAAAATGCCTTACATTGAGAAAAAGATGATAAAAAATCACCACTATGAGCATCAATTTACCATCTTGGAGGAAATATTAGCTTTTGTTTAACACAGGAGCGTTGAAAGATTTTAAAAGAGTTTCTAAGTGTTTAAGATTAGAATATTAGGGTAAATTATGTCCCAAAAGTGATATAAGTAATGGTTGCTTAAAAAGTGTAGAGAGGAAATGTCCAAATTATCCCCAACTTAAACTGTATTAATTTCCCACAGGAGGGTACGACCACTGTTCCCAAAATATACCCCAGGGTATGAGTGGTACCCTAACTCATACTTTGGGATTAAACTTCTACCACTATAATGACCAATATATGACCACACGTGGACAAACTAGTATCTTAACATACAAGTAGTACCCCACAACACTTACCTTAGACAAAAATGCATTAGACTAGATACAACACATCATATGACCATGCCATATATGACTTATACATTAAGAAATGACTCGGAAGGAATCCATTCATACCATTGATAGAAACCAATCAAAAATACAATACTTACCATAGGACCAAGATACCTACAAATCGTCGACCATCATATGACCAGTACCCCTTGTATTATGATATCCAGAAGATAGACACTCAGCAAATTTTTCTATGGACTGAAAACTCAGGGTGTTTCAAGTGCAATGTATAGTTGTTAGTACTTTGAAATGTGTATAAAAATTCCAACGGCTAGAATTTTGTCAAACTATTTCATATATTTACAAAATCATTTCATGTTGTAGAATACAATAACATGATAGCAATGAAAGGATTTTCCCTAGTGGTTTCAAAATGTAAAAAAAAATAATCACATCAGGATTTCAAAAGCATCCAACCTCTAAAACATATAAATAATATTACCATAGATATTATCATATATACTAAGAGGATTAGATATAAAATTCATTATCATCCAAAATGGATGGTATCCAACATTAGAAATATTAGAAGCTAAAGTAATGGATGCATCATCACTAAATGAACTAGACCCATGTACACTTGGTTGAAAATGAGTGCAAATGGCAGCAAGGACATGGATGGAAAATCTGACATTAGAGGCATCTATTGACATGAGAATTGAGTAAAGGTTATGGATTTCATAGATCTATGTGACAACATCAACTTAGTAGAAACCAATGCTACTTTATTTTGTTTGATATGGTGTAAGAACAATGGTATGGATCATATCATTATTGTATGCGACTCTCTATTAGTTGTGAATATTTTGTTGGGAAAGAGCATTACTTCATGGAATATGAATGACACCACACAGTTGAATAAAACAAAGAAAATGTATATTTTGTATTGTTATAGGAAAGATAGTCAGGTTGCAGATGTATGTTTGCTACATGTAGTATATAGAGTCCTAACAAAATTTTCTATTCTATCTTTGGACTTCCCAAGATAGAAAGGGATCTTATCAAGTCGACATGATTCTCATGGTACTAATATAAATTACCCCTATTGCAATGAACCTTTTACCGATGGTTCCAAAAGCATTACAATAGAGGGTCTATTACAACAGTTGAAACTGTTGCATAAAAAATTATTCTAGTAGAACTATTTGGTGCTATAAATATTATTGTTGTTTGACAACTATTGCAATATGATATTTCATTGCAACAACTTCCTGAACTATTGCCATAAAATGAGATATGGAAATGTTTTATTAGGAAAAAGAATCTATTACATCGGTTTATTTATTCCCACCATAAAATTTCACTATAAGTCCACTGAAAATAAACCCTTTTATATATAATTCACAATGTCTCAAACCAAAAATAAATACAATTCACCAAATCCGATCCGCCATTACTACGACCACCATACTCTGACCACCATATTACTGCTCTAGCCACCATACTTTGATTATCGTACCACTGCTCTAACCACTGTATCACTTTTTTGACAACTAGACCTTAATTTTGAATATGCTCCAAAAATCACTTCATAAAGCTATAAAGTGTAACCATCGTAGCTCGATTTCGGAGCTACTCCAACTTCAGCTTCTCCACTACTGAACAAAAAATCTATGTCTATGCCTTGACTCAATGGTTAGGTGCCTCTCATTTCACATTTTGATTTTTTTTAATTTATTTGATGTGCTTATAAAGTGTTCGATGATTTGTGCCAATGAAATAAAATCTCTATTTTATATTATTGTAGAATACTGTTGAATCATTGATATTGTCACGACGAGGGATCCATATTGAACCTAGCACTCACGAGTAGGCTGTGACTATTTGTACTTTCCCAATCCTTTTTTCGCGGTTGTAAAGTTGAAATATTATGAGAAAAAGTTGAGTTTTAGGAACGAACGCAGTTATTGAACATACTGTAGTAGTTTTTTCTCTTGGGGTTAGGTAGCCAACATAGTGACTCTTTTGGGAATGAATGTTTTCAAGTTAATGGATGCTATTAAATTTGACTGTAATTCATATTACTACTGTTATTCTCCTAAGATGTAGTTTTCAACTTCAGATTTGAGCCCCATCTATCAAATAACAGATTCAATTAGATTCATATTTAATTATCAATTAGGACAAGGGATTAAATTTATAAAAGGAAATATAGAAGGCTAGAATTGAATAATTTTACTTATTGATTGACAGAATGGTGGTATGCATGTAATTTTATTGATCAAGATAGTGTTTGGACGAAGTTCAAAAGATGTTGTTTAGATAATCTTGAATTCTATAAGAAAAATTTTTGTTTATGGATATGCTCTTTATATGTTGTGTTTAGTTTGGTATTAGGGAGAACAAGTATGGGATGGTTTGGGGAAGGTCAATAAAGAGATGCGCTATGTTTATTTTGACCCATACAGTCTCTTTGATCTTTTCTCCATTTCCTAATTTATGCCTTTTTTTGTCTAATTTATAACATATGCTTTCCAGGCTAACTGTACTTTTCCCTTGATACAGGGTAGGTTCTCTCAACATGAGTTTCTATTAACAAAAGAGACTCTAAATTAAAAGCTCTGAGAATGAACTTACCATCTTTATTTATTGGGGTACTGTAAGAAATTGCATGACGATGCAAATCAAAGGTATGTGCTACTTAACTTTCAGCCAAGATGATACCCCTCACTACTTATGTTGATTTTTCTTCGCTAACATATGATGTGTGAGCCCATTCTAACACATTTGAAGCTTTTAACTCTAAATAATTGTTGTCTTAAGAAACTATAGTCATTTTTGATTATTTTACTTTAATTTGGCAACAAAAGTAGAGGAGATGGGGAACCACTAATAAAGGAAGAAAAAATCATGAAATCGAAAGAAAATAGAGAGCTAAGTGCGGCTGACGATATATATGACATGTCGTCAGCCTGGTGATAGGGTGTCACGGATGCCGTCAACCTTAAACAGAAGATTTAAAGCTGCTGGGAGTTTTTTGATGACAATCATGACACGCCATCAAGGCATCACCATCGTCGTCAACCTTATGCAGTAGGAGATGAATTTCCTGAGAAGTTGACGACATCCTTGACAAGCTATCAAAAACATGATAGGCCTTAACGAGCGCCGTCATCTAATATGAAGAAAATTAGATACTTTAATTTTATTTTCTTTTTCAGGGTTAAAAATTTAAAACCTTGTTTTATGATTTTTAGGGAGATTTTTTATCCATCATCTATTGATATATTCACAATATACAACTTTTCTCTCTCTCTCTCCCTCCCTCTCTCTCTCTCTCTCTAAACCAATATTTCAGTGTTGGCTTTGTTATTCAATTACAAGTTCACTTTTGATTTCCTTTTTTATTGTAAGTTAATCTTATAAATTATGAATTCAATTTGTGTGCTTATTTATTGCATCATGAGTGGCTGAACACCCTTAACTTGGATTATGGGATCTAGGGTTAGGTCATGATAAGGTGGTAATTAATTACTCAAGGTTTAATAGGTTTTAGGATTTCTTGGTAATTCTGAGATTAGAATTTATGTCTGTTGGTTGCAAACAATAGACTTACCTACTTTAGTTTGCTTTAGAAAGAAATCCTAAAAAGAAAGAAGTAAATTATCAATAGGGACTTGAAAAGGCTTTATTTAATAATCAGTGCTATAACAAGGTTTATTAACCTAAGGTAAAATCTGGGCAGTGAGTTGCAATTCCCTAAGTTAAAGAGGATTAGGAAATTGGATGCTCGAATAGGTCAAGAGACAGTTGACTATATCATCGATAAAGATAACTTGTTATCATAACCATTGTGAGAACCTTGAGTTAATGGTAGCATTTATCATGTTCCGTAAGCCCTAGTGAACATAATCTTGGTTGTCTCATAAAATATTGGTTACAAATATTAAATTCAAAGTGATAAACAATTATCTTCAAAACTTAAACACTCATTTCAGGAAACACTAAACTATCAGTAAATTATATCGTAAACAACTTGAGTTCACACCTTATTTCCTGTGGGATTCGACCCAAACCTAGTTGGGTTTTATATTGACAATGATCTCTTACACCTATTCAAGAATGTAATTTAAGCGTTATCAAAAATGATGTCGTTGCCATGGAATACAGTTGTAAACTAAAAGTTTGTGTACGCTAATTTACTACTAGTTAAGTTTCCTTGATTTACGTTTATTTTCTTGTTTTTATCTATTGTAGGTACTGTGTTGTTTATGACAAAAACAAAAAGATCTGGAGAATAATTATTACCAATCAATTTGGAACCTCAGCTGATAGGAAGAATGGCTGAATAAAAAGAGGCGGACAGACTAGTCGCTTTGGTCAGGGCTCAGGTAAACATACATAATTTAGGTCAACAAGTACGTCACCAGAACCCTGATAATAAAGACTTGGATGATGAGGAATTTCTGAATCCTTAAAACCCAAGGCGAGCTGAGCAAATTGCCGCACTAGTGTAACAATATGTCAATAAAAACCATCCAGTCCGAGGAAGGTATGGCCAACAGCCTATTTAATATGAGGCTGATGAAGATGATTAAGGAATGGATGGAGGTAGTGCAACAGATATTGTCATTCCTCCACCATTGGCACCGGGTCTAAGATTCAGCATAAGAAGCACCATGATCCAACTCCTGAATCTGAAGGAGTTGTTTGGAGGCTTGACTAGTGATGATCCGAACATCCATTTGGTGAACTTCATCACTATTTGCAATTGTTTTGACAATTCAGAAGTGATCCAAAATGCGATCTGATACAACCAAATTACAACTCTCGTTAGAAAGTGTAAGCGGTTGTTGTCAAATATAGAACCTAACTAGGTTGGGTGTCGAATCCTACAGGGAATACTATGGTCACTATGTATTGCGATTATTATTAGACTGTTGATTGAAGGTTCCAAGATAAGGGGTTTTTGGTTTAAGTGCACAATAATATTATCAGTGTAACGATGAGATGATATGTGTAATTATATTTGATCATAGAGAATGACAAGTTAGGGTTATCTCCACCCTGTAGCTTCTACTTCTCTATTAACTATGAGTAATATGGATTTTATACATGCATGCACTTATAGAGAGACGTATTCTAATTCTAAATACAAGTGTTTTTCAACCATCAAGGATTTGTTCACCTTAGTTCTCTCGAAACCAAAGTGTACAACCAATTTTACGAACTCTCCAAGAAGTTAATCCTGCTAGGGCATTAACGTGTAAAATAGAGGTTGGAAACCCTATTTTCTCATCACACTCTCTTTTCCAAGCAGTAACTTTTCTATCGAACAAGTTATTACTATAATGGTGTATTCCCTATGATTGGAACCATGAGAATTCAATCAAAATGAAGAGAGTAATAATATAAGTGGCATGACACATCATAAATTTGACACATCATAAATTCAAAAACCCAAAGAAATAGAAAGTATACTACAAGGTTTCCATAACCCTAACAAATAAGCTTAGCTACTCATGAATAAAAACAGAAATCAACATAGAAATATTCATCATACCAAAACTTAGAACAATCTTGGTTATAAAGGTGACTAGCGAAATTAAGGGAGAAAGACGTTTCTCCCTCGCTGTCCTCAAGCTAAGCTACTATTCTTGTTTTCAAAAATATTACAGAATCTGAATAATACCTAAAAATTCAGCAATAGTGCTTTTAATAACATACTTCTCTAATAAATTGCAACTGTATCCTAAACTATTTAAAAATACTGAGTTTGCTCAGGAAAAAGTTCCCATGCATCACATTCAGTCCAAAAGCTGTCTTCCCTTTTATGTGAAGTTTTCCTTTGCTGTCCACAGGTCCCCAAAGTGCTGAAATCTTCCTCATTAGTACCTGAAAAGCATGATAATCACATAGGTCAGCTCACTTAATTGAAAATAGACTAAAGGTGCAAGAATTATGTATTTTATCCTCAAAACATAGCTAAAACATGGGTAAGTTATGGTGCTTAGATGTATAAATACGCCCAACATCACCACCCCACACTTAAAGCTTTTTTTGTCCTCGAACAAAATAGTACATCCATGTAAATACCTAACTAAACTTCACAAGAGCAACATAACATTTTCAACAAGACATACACGACAATTATTAACAAAGAGTAGATTTCTTGATCATTACTAGAAACAACTCACCCTCCAACATAGACTCATTAAGTTGGTTAATTCGTATACACAAGTTAATCCAAAAAATCATATAAAACTACCCAACAATCATCAACCATGTGCACTTACACAGAATAATGTTACCTATAATCACTCATAGTTTTGCATTTTTTCAGAAATATGGGTATAAGAACTTTCTTGCTCTCACTCTCACAAAGAATTCTTAGATTACAACTGATGACCATATGCTTTCCCTTAGTGTAATGCTCCACTAATATCAGAATGCTAAGGTTAGGATCAAATAGGTCTTTACGGGTTGTAAAGTAGGCTAAAGGGATGGGTAGGACTATTCTTGCCAGAAGTGGTGACTATGCTCCCTAAGCGCTTTAATACGCTACATTATGCCATTTATACTAACTTTTAACAACCACTCTACCCTTCTTCACCCATTTTGTTACTCAATTAAAACACTATGATGGGAATATACAACACACCATTTCTTTTTTTTTCTTAATTTCTTTTTTATTTTTCTTCTTTTCTTTTATTTTTATTTTTATTAAGCATCCCTATGATAGCCACCCTCGATCATAATATTTTCATGTACCAATAACTAAACTTTGGGGTATCACTTGCACCATTTTCCTCTTATTTTTCCACACTCTTTACTCAACTTGATTCTACAATTTAAAGCACTTAGGAGCTTTGGGATCAAATTGTGCTCTTTTCAAAAAAAAAAATGGATTAGGCTACATATGGCGTTGCCAAAGAAAATAGGTAAAGGCTCAAAGGGTGTTCACTAGGACAACGTACAAAGGTAGGTAAAAAGAAGATAAACAAAATCAGGGCTGCCAAAGAAATTCCTAAATCATGTCCTAAACTCACAATCTTTATTTTGATTCACACACACACTAGGATAGTTCTAGCATCAGTCGCAACAAAGAATATACAACAACCTTACACACACATGGCACATGGTTAACTTAATTAGGATCATTATAGATTTTTGACCCAACAGATAAATGAATTAAACCACAAGCAATTATCACAGAATGAGTCACAACTTTGAGCCTAAATGTTTTAATAGTAGTGGTTCAACGCAAACTCCTGTTATAATGCCATGTCGTCTATAAGAACAATTTCATGCAAAAATTTGAATAATTACAACTAACTAACTACGACTAAATCAAAGCAACTATAGAATATGAAATACAATAGACAAGGCAATCTTCAGACATATTCCCACATCCCACACTTATACGAAACACACTGCCCTCAGTATAAATAAATAAGCAAAACCTGGTTAGTCAGAATCCTCCTCTATATCCGGGGTCATACCCCCTGCGTCAGAACCATCATCAGAGTCTTCATCATCAGAGTTGTCCTCCACATCAGAGTCTAGTAGTTGGTGATCATCGTCTGTCGGCACATCATAATCTAGAGGTTCCTCAAAATTTACCCCCGCTCCACACATGGCTCGAGCATGCTCATTAAGTGAGTAGTTATAGTTCAACTGTTGAAGCTTTGCATCAGTCGACGGACGACCCCCATTCATCATAGTAAACCTAGTCATGCCATACAGATAGTGAAAAAATCTCATCTCAAGTATATCTCTCAGCCGTGGTAAGGTTGATGCCTTGACCAGTTTTTGGATCTTTGATTTTTGTGAGATCTACCTTCTTTTGGTTATGTGGCAACTTATGGTCTGCTGGCTCCTCCTCAATGTGTTTTTTTCTTTAAATTGTAGTGAATAAGTTGCCGAAGCTAAAATGAGACCTTTTGTGCACCCTTGTTTTTCGCATCGACGTTCGTATAACTGCACCAATGTTGATGGGAACATTCATCATTAGAGAATATACCAAGCAGACTTGATCACGCATGACCTTAGTGTATTGTATCCCAGGAATCAAGAAAGAATTGACTATTCTTAACCATATGGGAGCTTCTCTGTTCAAACAAGCATATGGGTAAGTATTATGACGGCCATTATCTTTGTGATGAGTCCACCGGGTCATGGACCTTGATCCATACGATCCATACAACGTGTGTTTGATAGATCTGTAGGGAGGTCTATGGTAGATCTCCTTAAGTGGTGATTGATCAAATGTTGGAGTACCCAGGAAAGAGTTGAAGAAATCAGCGTTCAATTGCAAGACTTTCCCCCTAATCTTTACTTCATTTCCCGTAGTCCTTGGTGACCAGTTGGCATAAAACTCTCGAGTTAAATCAATATTATATTCGCCCATGTATCGGAAGATAATGTCAAGATTTAGTGCCATAATCTTTGCCAAAATGTGGGGGCAGTTCTTTGCTAAACTTTCCTTCTTCGTCAACTCCACATGAACATATTTCATCACTTTATTGTTTCCATACCATTCCTTCCCTCCCTCCTCCAGAACCCATTTAATCCCAAAAGTGTGTCGAGGTACTTGATGAGAGGAGAAATCAACTTGGTCCTTTCTTGACCTCTTTTGACCTTTTTGGGAGGTGGATACTTTCTCCTTTCCCTGTCATCCTTTTGGAGACATGCTAACTGAGATCATAATAGGGTCATGTTAGTCTCATTTCGTAAAACTCACTATAATCAAAAAAGGAAATAATGATGGCACCACCCCAAACTTAATTTATTTGCACAAACTAATTGAGTGAGTGATGTTGATTACTCAGACTTCATCGACATACATGTAGGTGGTATATGCCAACAACATTATTAGCACAGTCACACTTTCAACCCTTCACTTTACATAACAATTTCTCAGTTTGATATCGAGAAGCAGCACACAATGGTCGTGTAATCTTGACTATCATTTCCAACTTTATTTGATTGGAGCAATGCAATCTTTGAGCAAGACTACCACATAGAAATCTTATCATGCTATAGCATAGAAACAATTACACATTATTATGCTTTTGGTTACCATGACCATTACATCGATGAACGAGTCACTCACATAGTAAAGCTTACAACTCCCAAAATTATTCATTAACTTCAAAATCTCAACTCTATAATAATAAAAAAAAATTATGACAGTGAATACCAATGAATACATTCCGGAGCAAAATCAAGAATGTCCACAAAAATCCTTTCACTCAATGAGATGTATTATATCAAAAAAAAAATCATAACAAACTACTCATAATCTTGTCATCAAGCACTACCACAAAATCTAGTTAACCATTACAAGCGTAGCACTGAAACAAGTATGGAACATGAAAGAACAACTTACTTGGTGATTAATTCATGATTAATCGGGAAGGTGAGCCTACTGGAATAGATGAGCAAAAAGAAAAGCTTGGAGAGGTGAAGGATTCTTGGGTGGCGCCTAGGTTTAAGAAAGATTGAGTGGTGTTTAAGGGTAGAGGATATATTTAAAGGATGAGCCACGGGTCGGTTTGGTCCATTCACAAACGGGTTAGATGGCAAAATTCACGTTGATAGGCAGCACCAATAGCATTGCCTAAGCATAAGTAGGCAGCGCCTAACCTATTGCCTATGTTGGCATAGGTGGCGCCTAGCCTATTGCCTATGTAAAGCAGTGAGCATAGGCGATAGCATAGGCGGCGCCTAGACTGTCGCCCATGTTGGCATAGGTGGTGCCTAGCCTATTTCCTATGCGAGGTAGTGAGCATAGGCGATGGCATAGGTGGTGCCTAGCCTAACGCCCATGTCGGCATAGGCGATGCCTAGCCTAATTCCTATGTTGGCATAGGCAGCGCCTAGCCTATTGCCTATGCTCCATCATTCCTAGACTTACCACCATTGATATGGCTCACTTTCAAGTCATAATTTGGGGATAATCTCCTCTTTTGTACTTCATACACCTACACTTAATCAAAAACAACAAAAATGATGAGAAGAATGGGTTGCCTCCCACCAAGCGCCTTAGTTTTGGTCGTGGCTCGACTCTTTTTTTTGAATTTTTATTTACCAAAAACAAACTCCTAGTAAAAGAAAGATGATTAAAATGATGGGTTGCCTCCCATGTAGCGCTTGATTTATTGTCGCGGCACGACATAGTTATCTTGATTACTCAGACTTCATCAAGATATATGGTGGCTATACATTTTATCGAGTTGTTTGGACTGATATGTAGCTTCACTCTTTGGTCATTCACCTTAAAGACACTACCATCATCGTTTTCTAACTCCACTACTCCAGATGAGTAAATTTGGCTGATTCTAAATGGACCAGACCATTTAGACTTCAACTTACTTGGAAACAGCTTCAGTCTGGAGTTGAAAAGGAGTACCAAATTGCCTTTCTTAAAGTTTCGTTGGATAATCCTCCGATCATGGTACTTTTTCATCCTTTCCTTGTAAAGATCTGCTCTGTTATATGTATTTAGACGGAATTCATCCATCTCGTTCAGCTGTCCCAATCTCATATCTATAGCATTATCCTATTTTAGGTTAAGCTGCTTCAGTGACCACATTGTTTTATGTTCTAGCTCAATTGGCAAGTGACAAGCCTTTCCATAAACTAGTTGGTATGGTGACATGACAATTGGTGTTTTAAATGCGGTCCTATATGCCCATAAGGCATCGTCCCACTTCCTAGACCAATCTTTCCTGCTGCCATTCACAGTATTAGCAAGGATCAGCTTGATTTCCTGATTTGAAATCTCCACCTTCCCACTAGTTTGTAGGTGGTACGGTGTATCTACCTTATGTTGCTTAACCCCATACTTTTCCAATACGGCTCTGAACAGCTTGTTGCAGAAATGTGATCCTCCATCGCTTATGATGGTATGGGGTAGCCCAAAATGAGAGAAGATATTTCTCTTTAAGAATGCCACAACACTCTTACCTTCATTATCAGCTACAGCGACTGCTTTGACCCATTTGGATACGTAATCCATAGTGACTAAGATATATTTCATCCCAAATAAGCTCACAAATGGGCCCATGAAGTCAATACCCTAGACATCGAATAACTCTACTTCAAGCATTATGGATATGGGCATCTCATGGTGCTTTGAAATAGAACTTTGCCGCTAACACTAATCACATCTTCTTACAAAATCGTAGGCATCCTTGAATAATAAAGGCCAATAGTAGCCACATTGCAGTACTTTCTTGGCCGTCCGATCACCTACATGGTGACCTCTAACTTGGGAAGCATGGCTTGCTTCCAGTATGCTAGGCACCTTGATATCTAGGATGCACCACCTAATAATACCATCAGCACATCGTCAAAAATGATAAGGCTCATCCCAGAAGTAATGTTCCAAATCATGCATGAACTTTTTCTTTTGATGAAAGAAGAGATGCTCAGGCATCACTTTACTTACCATGTAGTTAGCAAAATCTACATACCACGGTAAGTTTTCCACCATAGTTGCTAGAATCTCTTCATTAGGGAATGCATCATCAATATCAAGGTCGGTCTGCACTGTGTGCTCTCTCTCAAGTCTAGATAGATGATCACCTACTTGGTTTTCACAACCTTTTCTATCCTTTACCTCAAAATCAAATTCTTGAAGCAGTAACACCCACCTAATTAGCCTTGGCTTGGCATCCTTATTTGTCATTAGATATATTAGAGCTGCATGATCTGTATGAACCACTACCTTGGTTCCCAACAAGTAAGCATGAAACTTTTCGAAAGCATAAGCAACTGCTAGAAGCTCTTGTTCAGTGATGGTATAGTTCTTTTGTGCTGCAATCAAGGCCTTGCTCGCATAGTAGATTGGATGAAATAGCTTTTCTCTTTTTTGACCAAGTACAGCACCCAAGGATACACCACTTGCATCCCACATAATTTCAATAGGTAGAGACCAATCGGGTGCTACAATAATAAGGGCTTCAATTAGCTTTCCTTTGAGGCATTCAAATACCTTCAAGCAATCTTCACCAAAGTAAAACTTTGCCTCATTCTACAAGAGTTTGCATAGTGGTTTTTCAATCTTGGAGAAGTATTTAATAAACCTCCGATAAGAACCAGCATGACCGAGAAAACTACGAACCCCCTTCACAGAAATTGGAGGTGGTAGTCTCTCGATAACTTCAATCATGGCTCGATCAACTTAAATTCCCTTTTCAGAGACTTTATGCTTGAGAACAATGCCTTTCTTAACCATAAAATAACACTTCTCCCAATTTAGCACCAAATTAAATTCAACACATCGCTGCAAAGCCATACTCAAATTTGCCAAGCAGGACTCAAATGACTCAGCTACAACCAAAAAGTCATCCATAAACACCTCCAAAGTGTCTTCAACCATATCAGAGAAAATGGACATCATACACCGCTGGAAAGTGGAAGGTGCAATACATAGCCCAAATATCATTCGTTTGAATGCAAAAGTACTATATGGGCATGTAAAAGTGGTCTTCTCCTAATCATCAGGAGCAATGCAAATCTGATTATATCTGGAATAACCATCTAAGAAACAGAACCATCTCTTTCCTGCCAATCGATCAAGTATTTGATCCATGAATGGCATTGGGAACTGATCTTTTAATGTCCACGAGTTTAGCTTCCGATAATCCATACACACCCTCTTCCCTGTGATAGGCCTGAGTGGAATTAGCTCATTGTTCGCATTTGCTACTACTTCCATGCCCCCTTTCTTGGGTACACATTGTACAGGACTCACCCATTTACTGTCTGAGATAGGATACACTACCCCTGCATCTAACCACCTTATGATTTCACTACCTCTTGCATAGGTGTATTCAGATGATGCTGATGCTCAATAATGGGTATGCAATCTTCCTCGAGCTGAATCTTGTGCATGCATATCCCAGGAGGGATACCAATTATATCAACAATAGTCCAACCAATAACTCTCTTGTACCTCTTCAGAACAGAGATGAGAGTCTCTACGTGTTGTCCACCTAAATCAGCAGCAATAATAACCGGCAGTGTATTTCCACTACCTAAGAACACATACTTTATATGACTGGGCAGCTCTTTAAATTCTAACGCTGGTGGCTCTTCAATGGATGGCTTCACTGGTATTGAAGGTCGATTCTTAAGGTAAAGGTCCAACTTCTTGGGGGCATATGAATACGACCCCATTCCTGTCAAAGCATAGATAGTTTCTTTGTACTCTTCAACATCCTCATGCTTAAAGTTCAATAGCAGAGCAGCCAATGGCTCAATAGTAAGCTGCTTCTCTAAAGATAATTCCTTCTCATCCTCATAATAAACATCAACTATAGAGAACACATTTATATCTTTGGGTTGCTTCATTGCTTTGCATATATCAAAATGTACCATTTCATCATTCATCCAAAATAAAAGCTCATTTGATTGTAAATCAATAAGCACACTTCCTGTTATGAGGAAAGGTCGACCCAAGATTATGGGCACCTCAAAATGCACCTCGCAATCCAAAATAACAAAGTCTGCAGGAAAAATAAAGGTAGAAACCTTCACTAATACGTCATACAAGATACCAACATGTCATTTTACCAACCAATCTGCCATTACAAGCTGCATGTTGGTTGGTGTAGGATCGTCCAACCCCAATTGTCTATAGATGGCTAGTGGCAACAAATTAATGCTAGCCCCCAAATCACATAACGCCTTAGCAAAATCTAAAGATCCAACCGTGTAAGGAATAGTTAAAGCACCTGGATCTGCCTTTTTTTGTACTAAAGACCTAATGGCAATTACACTACAATGATGAAAATTATCTGCCAATTAATAGCTCGTTGTCCTTTTCTTTGTCAAAAGGTCTTTCATGAATTTGGCGTACCCTGGCATTTGCTACAGTGCCTCCACTAAAGGCACGTTTATAGTCAGCTGCTTCAGCATGGTCATGAATTTAATAAACCTAGTGTCATTAGCTTTCTTCTCCAGTCTCTGAGGAAAAGAAGGTGGTGGATTTTGAAGAGTTTTCTCCACCACTTCCTTTTTATTGTGCTTCCTATTATCAGTCTTTTCAGACTGCTTACATCTAGGTGTAGTATCATGAATATTCTCTTCCTAATCTTCAACTTCTACAGAATTATCACAATCTGCTTCAATAACATTCTCCTCTATACTATCAACCACAGGCTTTCCCTTGGATGGATTTTCCAACACTTTACCAGTCTTGGTTGTAATAGCCAAACATGATCCATCTTTCCTTGTATTTTGAACTATGTCACTAGGTAAAGTGCCATCTTTTCTTTGATTGAATGCCGCCGATAGTTGACTCATTTGTTGTTCCAGCTGTTTTATTGAAGTGGAATGTGAGTCAAACAATTGATTTATTGAGGACAAATTATTTTTTATCTCATTTACTCCAATGTTGGTTGCCTCTATACCTTGCAACAGCTTAGCCATTATGTCCTCCATAGAAATCTTCCCAGAGCTAGGTGCAGCATTTTCACAATTTCTAGGAGGAACATACAAACTTCTCCTGTCATTCTTATTCTTCCAATTCCCTTGGTCTCACTCCTTGTATTCGGATTTTTCATAATAGTTTCGACCTTGGTTTCCTTGCACATTGCCTCGAAAACTCTCTAATTATTCAAGTAATTTGCTTCCTCCTCAAAATCAGAGTCATTATTTCCCTTTGATACAACAGCCTTGACCTTTTCTGTCTTCCCTGATAATAAATACTTGGTAAGATGGTCCATCTGCATTTTCATGTGAGCCATATCCTGGTCATGTTCCTCTTTTCTTTACCCCTGTTCTGCCGTCATGTCGATAGATATAGTAGAGCTTGCTACCTCATAATCCATGGTATGCCAAGCTCTACTCTGCTTTGTCATACGATCAAACATATCACATGCCTCAAGAAAAGTAAAGTCCATGAATGACCCACCCACAAAATTGTCGACCACTGGCTTAGTCACCGAGTTCAAAGCCCTATATAATATTTCCATCAAATGGACATTGGTCATCTAATGATTTGGGCACCACATAAGCTTCTTTTTGAACCTCACCTATGTCTCATGGAGAGCTTCAGTTGGAAGCTGTCTGAAATTGCTTATCTCATCTCTTAATTATGCTCTCTTGGATGGCAAAAAGAATCTTTCTAGGAAAGCTTCTTTCAGTTGCCTCTAATTGGTAATAGAGTCAGGAGTTAGCCCGTTTAACCATAGAGTTCCCTATCCAGATAGAGACAATGTAAATAAGCGCAACCGGATCGCATTCTGTCTAACCCCTGTATTGTCAAATGAATTGCATATTGAGATAAAATTAATCAGATGCATATTCAGATCATCGCCTGCAAGTCCACCAAATAACCCCTTGAGTTGCAATAGCTGAATCATGGGGCTAGTGATACTGATCCTGGCTTTGAGTGCCAAGGGCAGAGGAATAATAGTCCCTATGGCACCAGCCCCATCCAAATCATCATCATCATCATCAAAAGCAACTTGCACAACGCGACGTTCGGGTCTCATTCTAGCTTGACGATCTCTGTTGACATTCCTGTTCACTGGTGCAGCCACATCATCTGCATGCCTTGGATTTAATAACTCATCATCACCCAGGTCCTCATCATCAAGATTTGTTACCTCACTTGGGTTATCAGCATTTTATTGATTTACTTGCACAGCTGCCAATGCAGCTAATCTAGCTTGCTCCTGTTGAATAGTTATCCTATCAAGTTCTCCTTGTGCATCCATTCTGCCAATGAGATGTGGTTCAAGATTTATAGGTAATAATGGCTGACCAGAACTTCGTGTATTTGGCATACACTGCACTAAACCTAAACAAAACAAAAACAACAAACAAAAAGTAAAATTTGAGAATCTTTGACCAAAGGGTCTATTAACTATCACAAACTTAGTTGACAACCGTATTCCCCGGCAACAACACCAGAATTTGATACACCCAAATTACAACTCTCGTTAGGTGTCGAATATAGAAACCAACTGGGTTGGGTGTCGAATCCTATAGGGAATACTATAGTCACTAAATATTGTGATTATTATTATACTGTTGATTGAAGGTTCTAAGATAAGGGGAGTTTTGGTTTAAGTGCACAATAATATTATCAGGGTAACGATGAGAAAGTGGTACTTTACCTAGTGATACAACCAATTGTACGAACTCTCCAAGAAGTTAATCCTGCTAGGGCATTAACGTGTAAAATAGAGGTTGGAAACCCTATTTTCTCATCACACTCTCTTTTCCAAGAAGTAACTTTTCTATCGAACAAGTTATTACTATAATGTTGTATTCCCTATGATTGTAACCATGAGAATTCAATCAAAACTAAGAGAGTAATGATATAAGTGGCATGACACATCATAAATTCAAAAATCCATAGCAATAGAAAGTATACTACAAAGTTTCCATAACCCTAACAAATAAGCTTAGCTACTCATGAATAAAACAGAAATTAACATAGAAATATTTATCATACCAAAACTTAGAACGATCTTGGTTATAAAGGTGACTAGCGAAATTAAGAGAGAAAGACGTTTCTCCCACCTGTCCTCAAGCTAATTCGATATTCTTTTTTCCAAAATTATTATAGAATCTGAATAATACCTAAAAATTCGGCAAAAATGCTTTTAATAACATCCTTCTCTAATAAATTGCTACTGCATTCTTACCTATTTAATAATACTGAGTTTGCTCGGGAAAAAGTTCCCATGCGTCACATTTAGTCCAAAAGTTGCCTTCCTTTTTATGTGAAGTTTTCCTTTGCTGTCCACAGGTCCCCAAAGTGCTGAAATCTTCCTCATTAGTACCTAAAAAGCATGCTAGTCACATAGGTCAGCTCACTTAATTGAAAATAGACTAAAGGTGCAAGAATTATGTATTTTATCCTCAAAACTTAGCTAAAAAATGGGTAAGTTATGGTGCTTAGACATATAAATACGCCCAACATCATGATCAGGTTGAGATAATTTCCATTGTCTTTGTCTAGAGAGGAAACAATATGGTTAAATGAGCTTGAGCCTGATTGTATAACCAACTGGAGACAGTTGAAAGAGGCGTTCCTAGAATAGTTCTTTCCACTATCCAGGAGGGTACAACTGCGGGACGAAATTAGTAACTTCAGACAGATTCCAACTGAAGCTTTGCACAAAACCTGGGATAGATTTAAGAAGAAGCTGGCTCAATGTCCGAATCATAACATGATGGACTTGCACTTGATTAAGACTTTGTCAGAGCTTTCAACTCTGTGACAAAGCCAATGGTAGACAATACTGTAGGTGGTTCATTAATTAACCTCTATTTTTTTTATGCTTCAGACATGATGAATAGAATGACCAAGCAGAGTCAGGCTTGGCACACTAGGGATTCTATGGTGTCTAGTCCAACTATTTATAGTGATATGACTTCGGAGCAGCGCAGAAGGGTTGAGGAGCGAGACTAGGACATGGCCCACTTAAAGACACAGGTGGACTTGCTGACCAAGCACTTGCTGTCAGTAAAGATCAAAATAGTTAAGGCTGTGGAATCTCTGGGTACGGTTGCATCAATTGCTGATACGGAAGCAAACTATGTGATTAATCGGGGGGGGGCTTTGAGGCAATAAACAAGGGAGACAACATTGGAACTTTTATGACAAGCCTGATTACAAGGATAGGGAGCAGGGATATTAGAGAAGCAATAATAATAAGAGTGGTTTATATGTTCCTCCTGGAAGTCAGGATGCTGCAACACCAAGCTTCGAAAAAATTCCTATAGAGGATATGATGGAAAAGTTATTGAAAGGAGTGAAAGCTACAAACTCGGAGGTAACTACTATGAAGAGTGAATTCTCTATCCTTAGTTAGTTGGTTAGCTCATACTCTACTTCTATTAAGCAGTTAGAGCCGCAGATGAGTCAACTTTCTACTACACTGAACTAAAGAAAAAGTGGTACTTTACCTATTGAGTAGTAATAGGTTATGTGGCCCTTCTATGGGCAAATCTATAGAAGATGAGGTAATGGTTGATGAACTCGAGTAAAGTCATCAAGTAGAGTCTAAGAAGATGGATTGTTTTGTCGATAATCCAGAGAAGGAAAACAAGAAGTAAGATAAAGTAGTGCTAAATTCCATCCCAAAAACACCACCTCCCTTTCCTCAACGATTGTTGAAAAAGGTAGATGATGCAAAATTCGGCAAGTTCACGACAATGCTTAAGTAATTGACAATTAATGTGCCTTTGATTGAGGCACTTGAGGAAATGGCAGGTTATGCAAAGTTCATGAAATACCTTATCACAAAGAAGAGAAAGGTCAGAAGTGAGTAGGTGGATAATCTCTACCATTGCAACACGGCTTCCACACGATTTTTAGTTTAAAAGAAGGCTGACCCTTGATCATTCACTATTCCATGCATAGTTGGGTCTTTGGATGTTGCAAGGTAATTATGTGATTTGGGTGCCTGCGTGAATCTAATGCCCCTTGTTGAATATAAGAAGATCAGTTTAGAAGCTTCGACACCCACTAATATGTGAATGGTGATGGCAGATAGGTCGATAAAGACGCATGTTGGAATTTTGCATGAACTATTGGTAAAAGTTGTAGACTTTATTCTTCCAGCTGATTTTGTGGCATTGGATTGTTATGTGGACTTTGACGTACCCATTATTTTATGTAGGCCATTCTTAGAATCAGGAAGATTAATAGTCGACATAGAGTTTACTGAGCTTAAATTTAGGCTTGGTAAGAAATAGGCAAAAATCAAAATGCATCAACCATGTCACAACAAAATGATATGAATGTCTTCTCGATCATTGACGTCTTCTATGATGATGGAAAAGGGGGATCAATAAGTTGTCTTGGTAAATTCTTAGTCAAGATAAGCATGTCGTGCCACGATAGTAAATCAGGCACTATTAGGAGGCAACCCAAAGTTTTTTTTTTATGTTTGAATAAGTGTTTTAATTTTTGGCAATTAAGATTTAGTATAGAGAAGGTGAAAAGTGGAAAGGTCAGCAGGAAGGTCATGACAACATCCGTGACAAGTCGTCACAATTGTGACAAGCTATCATGAATGCCGTTAGCTAGACCATGCTTAAGGAATTATCTGCCAAAGGGTGACGACATTCGTGAAAGGCTATCACAATCATGACAAACCATCATGAATTGTCGTTAGCCCAGAGCCTTAAAATACGAAAACTAGGCCTAAATTTAAGCAGATCTGACCCGACCCAGTCGCGAACCTTTTCAAATTTCTACTGATTTTAAATTCTCTTTCTTTAGTATTTCTTTGCTTATTTAAAATATTTCCCATCCTTTGCAAAAACATACCAAGAAAATAATAAGTAGAAAATCACTCTTTCTTTAGTGGCTAAAATCGGAACTAGGGTTTGATGTACAAGCCCAAGGGTTGAAAAGATAGTTCATGATTCGAATTCATATAAATCTTGAGCAAAAATGGGGACGAAAAATTTAGTTAAAGTCAAAATTTGATTATGATAAGTGAGACGACATCCATGATATGCTATCACCATTGTGATGGATTATCAGGAATGTCGTCACAAACTGACAAAAATAAAGTTGGTTCTGGATAGAGCTGATGACAATCGTGATGGGCTATCACAATTGTGATGACCTATCACAAATATCATCAGAAAGTGTAAATTTTTTTTGGGTTCTGTCTGAGGTTGATGACAACCGTGATAAGATATCATGATCGTGATTGCTTGTAATGAATTATCATCACACCTGAGGCCTGAAACATAAATGAGCTTAAATGATTAATGTACCTATGTTAGTGATCTGTAGGGTTGACTAATTATTTTCTAATGCCTCTAGGTAATTTAAAATGGCACCAAAATGAAAAAGTCCCACAAAACTAAAGAAAGAGGCCAAAGATGTTATACGTCGTAAGCTTCGATGAAAAATCTGGTTATGAGGAGGAGGAGCCATTGATCAGGAAGAGAAATAAGGAAAGTCAAAACAAAACTCCACCAATTGAGGTGGAGGACACTATTGATACTGAGTCATACACAACTTCTGAGCAAGAGGGGGTTTAAAAAGGGTGATTCTGAACAACATGAGTCTAAACATGTTGACTCTGATGAAAGGGATCAAGAAAAGTCTGAAGAATCTGAGTCTGAGGGGATAGCTTCTAGGTCCCCATCCACTGAGCAACAAAATAATGAAGAGTCTCCACCTCGGAGGACTGTTATCAAGTGTAAGAACCCAAAAGGGAAGAACAATGCTAGATGGAAAATCCCTAGGGCTGAGGACATCTACATTGCTGCACTATAAAGAACTGATAGAAGAAATGTGATGAGGTTAATCTAAGAAGAAAAGATGATCGGTACGAAAGGGTTAAGCAGATACCCCGAAGTGGAGAAGAAATTTAAGGAATATGGCTTAGGATGGACTACAGAAGGGTGTGGTTTATTTTGTCCCACACTAGTTTGGGTATTCTATGCAAACTACCCAGTTAGGTTAGAGAACATGTGCAAATCAGGTGAGAAATTAGCGAATCAACCTCTTCTTGATAGAGTTCGGATGAGGAGCATAATAGTTAATGTTTCGGTCAGGACCATCAATAGATTCTTGAACGGCCTCAACTTCATACCTCAGGCAACCGCACCATCATTTTATGCTCAGATTAATAATAAGGACACACAACATCCTTTGTTGTCCAACATCATAGCTGATGGAGAACCGGTTTGGGTGAAAAAATCAAATGAGAGAATCTATAAGTACTCATTGGCTCAGGAGGCAAAATTTGGGTAGGGAATAGTGCGAGTCTAGATAATGCCTACTGAGGGAAATAATTTTTTGTCGATGACTAGGCTATTTTTGTAGAATGGTTGGTGCAGCAGCTTTTCTTAAACATTGGGGAAATCATTACGGATGAGATGAAGATAAGGATGTCAAGAACTGACACTACTTATCCTTTTCCTTGTCTTGTAACACAATTATGCAGAGCTGCTGGGGTGCCAAAGATTTTAGGAGTTGATGAAAATGTTTGTGCCCGAAAGACTCAGAACCACATTTGGCTTGATGAGGTGTAGCCATGACATAGGATTGACATGGGTACAAAGGTTGCAGTAGACCCTCCAATTAAAGATGCAGGAGCAGTACGTCATGTAGATATAAAGGATTATTTAACATAGGCAGCTTCAGTACCTGAGACTGATGCCAGCCTCGTAGTTCCTCAAGCAGCAATAGCTTCTGCATTTCATTCGATTGATATTAGGAAGGTGGATAAGCAAGCCAAGTGGTGCGAGGCAAAACTATATGCCTTCGCCAAAAAGTTCGCTGTTGCTATGGACAAAAGGGTTAAGGCTGAACTAGAGCCCTTTGTGACATTTCCTACGAGAGTTACAGATTTAGAGAACAGATTCGATGCTTGATCAAAGGAGATGATAGGTGCTGATCTTTCTATATTCAAGGCTACATTGAATAAAGTAAGGTAGATGTTGGGGTGCTGCAAGAAAACCAAATTATGATGACAATAGGTCTGACTATAGAAGAATTGGAGAAAGAAATTCATATACTTGATCTCACTGCAGACTCCCCAAATAAAAACAAGAAAAAAGGGGAAAAGAAGGGCAAGAATAAGAGAGAAGATCCGAACAGTGAGGATAAAAGAAAAGCAAAAAAGAAGGCAAAACATAAGATTGAGAAAGAGGAGGTGAAGAAAGCAAGATTGAAGTGCCTGGCTGATATTGAGAAATGGAAGGCAACCAACAGAGCTAGGGCTGCAGGTAATTTATTTAGCTGGGCTCCAATCACCATAAAGCCAGATGCTCCTGATGGGGAGAAGACAACAGATGATGCAGTAGTAGGGTCGAAGACCCAAGATCCACGTGCTTGGCTGTCTACAGATATACCATAACCCTTAGTACCTCTTATTTTTTATTTTAAGTTGAGGGTGTAGGGTAAATTATTATTGTAACATATTAGATAGATAATTAGGAGTAGTATAAGTACTTGAGGCAGTTAGTTTATTATGTGATTTTTGAGTACCTATCAAGTGGTTTGATCTATTGTGTACTGTGTGAGTTGCATCTATTATTACCACTGTTGTAACACCCCGTACTTAATTACGTGCATTAGCCATTGTTTTATGTTTTGGAGTATATGTATTGATCCTAAGTTAGGTATATATGAGTATTGATTATTTTGAGATGGTTTCAAGTGTATAGTTTGATTATATGTGTATAGGAATCGACCTTATTTATACCGGAATTTGCCCGTCGATGTTTCATGAAGGTTATTGAATAAGCTTTTCGACGATTTAAATATTTACAAAAACGGATAAGTTTCGGATATAAGCGAGCATGTTCGAAACTATAAAACGGTGGCCGGGATGTGAACAGTAAAATTGCAGGAAAATTTACAGTTTTTGGGTCAACTTTGAACGATCATAACTCCCTCAATATAATGAACTGGGCAAGATACCACATATAAAAAGAAATATATTTGAGTATTCTGTCTAATGAAATTGGTTTCATCCAAATCCAACATCTGAGTAAGGAGTTATACTCGTTTTACTTCAGCCTCTCAAAACAGATTTTTAGGGCCAACTTCAAACGATCATAACTCCTTGTACAGGACGAACTGGGTGGCCTAATTTATATGAAATGAAATACCTTTGAATTATATTTCCAATGATACCAATTTCACCCAAATCCTATATCGGAGCAAAGAGTTATGGTCTATATACTTCAGCTTGTCAAAACTGTCCACCGAAGGACATATTTGACATTATTTAAATTTTAAGGGCACTTTGGTCATTTTCTATGGTATTATGGACGGGAATATGTGTATATATACATGTATATGAGTTCAAAAACTCATATTCATCATCAATTATAGGAAAGAACAAACCCTAGCCTAATTTTCAACTCTAATTATCTTGTGATTCAACCGTGGAAAGTCCAAATTGATTCCGTAGTTGTGTTCATCGTCTCAAGGGCTTCGAGAAGCACCCCTTATTTGTGCCAACAGGACTTCCAAACCCAAAGGTCCAATATGTATATATATATATGCATGTGAGCATAAGAAGTATGTTATTTGATTGTTGTTGAAAGATGATTGGAAATGATGTTGGATCATTCTTGTGCATGGTTGGATTATGTTGAATTATGAAGGGATGATGTGGTATTGATGATATGGTATTGAAATGATGATTATATATATATATATACACATAAACCTATTGTTCAAGTTGGTTTTTGGAATGCTTTGCAAATATTGGTTGTATGGAATTATGGAAGAGAATTGTGGTGTTGGGTTGCTAATACTAGATGCCAAATATTTCATTGTACATAAGTGATTTGAAAAGGCGGGAAGTTGTGTTGAATTGGTATTCGAATCTACAACGAGGTATGTAAAGCATACTCTAACGATGTTCTTTGGCATGAAAACACCAATGTTCCATAAAGTAAGATTCCGATGGTTATCCAAACACATGTATTGTTCTACATTACCAATGAAGTTGTTTCCATTATATAAAGTGTCAAAATGTTTCATTGATATACCAAGAGGCTCCTATTTCATTGTTGTGATATTGATGATTCTGAAATATATTGTTGATGTACCAATGAGTCCTTATTACATCGTTATTGTATAGAAGGTCTATTACTTGATTCCTGTTGATGTATCATTGTTTCAAAGGTACTATATTGGCATGAACACTAATGTAATAATCTCAAAAGCTTTTGAACTAAGTTATTGGAAAAAATCTCTTATGTGTTACTTGATATACGTGTGGGTGGTATCCCAGGGGCATAAGCCTAGCATGGGTCGATCCCTATTTATGTGTTTATGGGTGGTATCCCAGGGGCATAAGCCTAGCATGGGTCGATCCCAATTGATATGTACTGGGGGCAGCCTAATGGTCATAGTACGGTACAGTATTGATTGTTGTTAGGTGGTTGGAGGTTCGGAAGGAGGAGGTAATGGCGAATAATAATTGTAAAGAATGAAATGAACGAATGTATACCGTTCCACAAATGTGTTTGTATTCAAGAACCCAATTCAGATTAATAATAATGTACATGATCCTAAAAGTGTTTATGAAGTGTGGTTCACTTCTATTATGATTTATTCACATGTGTATGATTTTCTTGATCCCCCATATCACATATGATTATTTACAGCTTTACATACTCAGTACATATTTCGTACTGACGTCCCTCACGGGGGACCTGCATTTCATGCTGCAGGATCAGGTACTTCAGCTCATTCATAGCATAGATAGGAGCCAGGTCATACAGCTGTTGTTGGTGAGCTCCAGTTTGCTTCGGAGCTTTCCGAGTCGGTTTCTTATATTTTGTTATTGTACAGGAGTCATGTGTGGGCGGGGGTTCGTCCCGACCCTAGTTATGTCATGTATATCCTTGAGGCTTTGTAGACATAAAGAAGGGTAAAGTCATGGAAGTTTATATAGTGATGTTATATTCGTATATGGGGTGGCCCCGACGGCCAAGTATTATATATATGTATATATATTTGTGCGTGTTGTGCTGATACAGGTAATTAGACCCTTTTATATGCAGCGAAGTGCTGCCCAAATTTTTGGTGACATGTAAGTGAAAGTACAGGTATTTGAATGGGTTCTCCCGGGCCTTCTCGGCTTCGGGTGCTAGTCCGGCCCGATGGGATTTTGGGCCGTGACAAAAGTGGTATCAGAGAGGTTCGTTCTAGTGAGTCTACAAAGCCGTGTCTACGTAGAGTCTTGTTTATCGGTGTGTTGTGCACCACATCTATAAACAGGAGGCTATGGACATTTAGGAATTGTTTCTTTTCTTCATGTCTTAGATCGTGCGATAGAGCTTATATTGTATATGAAGTCATAGTTGACCACTGAGTCAGTTTGTTTCTCTTATTATAGTAATGATGCCGGTTACCAGAAGCAAGAATACTGCTAAGCAAGTAGATGTGGCTGCCGGAGAGGGGACTAGTAAGTCACCCACTATATCAGCTAATCAAAGTGAGGCTCCAGCTGAGCATGCATCAGAAACTTCCCCCAGTCCAGAAGAAATAAGGGGGAGGAGAACTATATCCCCAGAGCCACCTATTAATGTTGTTGATCAAGATCTTAGAAATGCAGTGCAACTTTTGACTCGTATAGTTGCTGGGCAAGTCCAAGGGTAAGCCATTCCTGTCGCGGGTTCTAGCAGTACTGATAGGGCGGCTAGTCTTCGGACGCAAGATTTTCTTAAGATGGATCTGCCTACTTTTACCGGATCCGATCTTAACAAAGATCCGCAGGACTTTATTGATCAAATCCAAAGGGCCCTAGAGGTGATGCATGTATCGGGTAGAGAGACAGTGGAGTTAGCTGCGTATAGATTCAAAGGTGAGGCTATATATTGGTATGAAGACTGGAAACGGTCGAGGGGCATTGATGCACCCCCAGCTTCTTGGAAAGAGTTCAAAGAGGCATTTATTGATCATTATCTTCCATATGAGACTCGTCAAGCCCGTGTGGATCAGTTCTTAAATCTTCGGCAAGGTAATACAAGTGTGAGGGAGTATAGTCTTCGATTTAATTCCTTGTCCAGATATGCTCCTAATCTTATAGCTACTATGGATGACAGAGTTCATTGGTATGTGAACGGATTGGATCCGTATTTGGTTAGGGATTGTACTATTGCTGCACTGAATAAAGATATGGATATAGCTAGGATCCAAGCATTTGCACAGAAAATGGAAGATCAGAGGCAGAGAAGAAGAACGCAGGAATTTGAAAGCGGATCTTCTAAGAGGTCCAGATCTACAGGGCAGTTTATGGCTCCACAGGGAGGTTTTAGACCTCAATTTTCTGCTAGACCACCTAGGCCATTATTTTCTTATTCTGCAGCTAGTGCTCCACCACAGCATCAGGGGTTCAGAGGCAGTCAAATTGGGCAAAGAAGTGAGGGTCATAGTTCGCGATCAGTGGGTTATCATGGGCAAGGGAATATGATCCAACTGAGACATCCTCGAGAGCCAGGCAATAAATATGGAAGGAATCATATGGGCGCATGTCGAATGGGAACAAATGTTTGTTATTGGTGCGGTATGACGGGGCATATGATGAGAGAATGCCCACGAAGGGGCGCAGGTGGTGTAGCACGACCTTTGGGATCAGCTGTTGCATCATCATCACCGGTATCTTATTCTGGTAGAGGCGCACGACCCGTGGGTCAAGCTAGAAACGAAACAAGAGTCGCCAGTTCCAGCGGGACTCAGAATCGCACTTATGCTTTAGCGGATCGACAAAATCTAGAGGCTTCCCCAGATGTGGTTACGGGTACGTTGTCCATATTTTCATTTGATGTATATGCTCTAATTGATCCCGGTTCTACATTATCATATGTTACTCCTTTGGTTGCTGGAAAGTTCAAAAGAACCCCCAAATTGTTAGATAAGCCGTTGGAAGTGTCTACCCCGGTTGGGGAATCTATTATTGCTAGAAGAGTTTATAAAGATTGTGTAGTAACTGTGTGTGGTCGAGACACGATGGCTAATCTCGTGGAACTAGAAATGGTAGATTTTGATGTTATAATAGGTATGGACTGGTTGTCGTCTTGTTATGCCAAAATTAACTGTTGTACAAAAAAGATGTATTTACATTTTCTGAATGAAGCAGTTATTGAATGTCAAGGTAAGATCGGCGCACCAAGAGGTAGATTTATTTCTTATTTCAAAGTAAGAAAAATGATTTCCAAGGGATACCTATATCATTTAGTTAGAGTAAGGGATACAGAAGCGGAGCCACCAACTCTTCACGTTGTTCCGGTGGTAAATGAATTTCCTGATGTATTTCCTGAAGATCTTCTAGGTCTGCCTCCTGAACGAGAAGTAGAGTTTGGTATTGATGTAATAACAGGCACCCAACCAATCTCCATTCCTCCATATAGAATGGCCCCAGCATAATTGCGAGAATTGAAAGAGCAATTGAAAGATTTGCTTGAGAAGGGATTCATAAGGCCTAGTATGTCCCCCTGGGGAGCACCAGTGTTATTTGTGCGCAAAAAGGATGGCTCGCTGAGGATGTGTATTGATTATCGGAAATTGAATAAGGTGACTATTAAGAATAAATATCCTCTCCCAAGAATTGATGATTTATTTGATCAGTTACAGGGCGCCAAGTGCTTTTCTAAGATTGATTTGAGGTCAGGTTACCACCAAGTGAGGGTCGAAGAAAAAGATATACCCAAAACAGCTTTCCGAACAAGGTATGGTCATTATGAGTTTCTAGTTATGTCATTTGGGCTAACAAATGCACCTGCAGCTTTTATGGATTTGATGAATAGGGTGTTTAAGCCATTCCTGGATGTATTTGTGATAATTTTTATAGATGATATTCTAGTTTATTCTAGATCAGAAGAGGACCATGCCAATCACTTACGACAGACATTGCAGACTCTTCGTGATTGTAAGCTTTATGCAAAGTTCTCTAAATGTGAGTTTTGGTTAAAGTCGGTGGCATTTTTGGGTCATATTGTATCTAGTGAAGGGATAAAGGTTGATGCTCAAAAGATAAAAGCTGTGAAGAACTGGCCAAGGCCCACAACGTCGACGGAGATTCGTAGTTTTCTCGGGTTGGCCGGTTATTATAGGAGGTTTGTTAAAGACTTTTCTTCCATTTCAGCACCTTTAATCAAGCTAACGCATAAAGCATCCAAGTTCCAATGGAATGATACGTGTGAGGAGAGTTTCCAAGAATTGAAAAATAAGTTGACTTCTACACCTGTGTTGGTACTTCCAGAAGGTACAGAAGGGTATACAGTGTATTGTGATGCTTCTAGAATTGGTTTAGTATGTGTATTGATGCAGCATGGTAAAGTAATAGCATATGCTTCTAGACAATTGCGGCCACATGAGAAAAATTATCCTACACACGATCTTGAGCTGGCAGCGGTTATCTTTGCTTTAAAAATATGGCGCCACTATTTATATGGGGTTCATGTTGATATATATACTGATCACAAGAGCTTACAATATATTTTCAGTCAGAAGGATCTAAATCTGAGGCAGCGAAGGTGGATGGAACTATTAAAAGATTATGATGTCGATATTTTGTATCATCCAGGGAAAGCGAATATAGTAGCTGATGTGTTAAGTCGTAAGGCTATGATGATGCCTATAGAAAGGCAAGGGATGATTAAAGATCTTCACCAGTTAGCTAGTTTGGGAGTTCGCCTTCTTGAAACTCCGGACAAAGAGCTTATCGTACATAATGCTGCGGAATCTTCATTAGTAGCTGAAGTGAAAGAGAGGCAACATGCAGATCCTATTTTATTACAGCTTAAGGAGAATGTTCAGAGTGGTGCAACCAAGGCATTTGAGCTTACGCGAGAAGGAGTACTTCAGTGCCAAAACCGATTGTGTGTGCCGGATGTAGACGGGCTAAGAAAGAAGATTATGACAGAGGCACATTTTTCAAGGTATTCCATTCATCCAGGATCAACCAAAATGTATCAAGATTTGAAAGATATGTATTGGTGGAATGACATGAAAAGGAACATCCCAGAATTTGTAGCTGAATGTCCAAATTGTCAACGAGTTAAAGTGGAACATCAAAAGCCCGGAGGCTATATGCAATGCATAGATCTTCCAACTTGGAAGTGGGACATGATCAACATGGATTTTGTTACAGGTTTGCCTCGTACAGCTCGGAAATTTGATTCTATATGGGTGATTGTGGATAGGCTTACTAAATCCGCACATTTCTTACCCGTTAAGACCACTTACACAGTTGAAGAATATTCGAAGCTGTATGTTAAAGAAATAGTCCGATTACATGGAGTGCCAACTTCTATTATATCAGATCGGGGAACTCAATTTACTGCAAACTTTTGGAAGTCTTTCCAACGGAGTTTGGGAACACAAGTGAATCTGAGTACAGCTTTTCACCCTCAGATGGATGGACAAGCACAAACACTTGAAGATATGCTACGAGCATGTGTTATAGATTTTAAAGGCAGCTGGGATGATCATTTACCTCTTATTGAGTTTGCCTACAATAATAGCTATCATTCAAGTATCAAAATGGCACCATATGAAGCTTTATATGGGAGGAAGTGTAGATCACCAATAGGATGGTTCGAAGCGGGAGAAACTCTTATGTTCGGACCGGATCTTGTGTATCAAGCCATAGAAAAAGTCAAGGTGATTCAGCAATGGTTGAAAACAGCCCAAAGTTGACACAAGTCATATGCGGATAGTAGAAGAAGAGGGCTAGAGTTTTCGTTAGGCGATTGGGTATTTTTGAACGTATCGCCAATGAAAGGGGTGATGAGATTTTGCAAGAAAGGAAAGTTGAGTCCACGATATATAGGCCCGTATAGGATTATTCGAAGATGTGGGCAAGTTGCTTATGAATTAGAGCTATCCCAGGAACTCTCATCAGTGCATCCAGTATTTCATGTATCGATGTTTCGAAAGTGCATCAGAGATCCGACCCTTATTACTTCTACTGAAGATGTACAAGTAACAGAAGATCTTACCTATGAGGAGATTCCTACTGCTATATTAGATCGTCAAGTTAAGAAGTTGAGAAATAAAGAAGTAGCATCGGTGAAAGTACTTTGGAGAAATCAACAAAGGGAAGAGATTACATGGGAAGCGGAGGAAGTAATGAAATCGAAATACCCTTATTTGTTCAAAGGTGAAAAAGAAGTGCAAGGAGAGGAACTGGGACACTAACAAGTAAGTTTTTACATATGCATAATATCTATATGATGACGTGAATATCAATTATGAATTCGAACTTGTTTCGGCTAAATAACTACATTCACATTCGAGGACGAATGTCCTTAAGAGGGGAAGGATGTAACACCCCATACTTAATTACGTGCATTAGCCATTGTTATATGTGTTGGAGTATATGTATTGATCCTAAGTTAGGTATATATGAGTATTGATTATTTTGAGATGGTTTCAAGTGTATAGTTTGATTATATGTGTATAGGAATCGACCTTATTTATACCGGAATTTTCCCGTCGATGTTTCCATACGAAGGTTATTGAATAAGCTTTTCGACGATATAAATATTTTCAAAAACGGATAAGTTTCGGATATAAGCGAGCACATTCGAAACTATAAAACGGTGGCCGGGATGTGAACAGTAAAATTGCAGGAAAATTTCCAGTTTTTGGGTCAACTTTGAACGATCATAACTCCCTCAATATAATGAACTGGGCAAGATACCACATATAAAAAGAAATATATTTGAGTATTCTGTCTAATGAAATTGGTTTCATCCAAATCCAACATCTGAGTAAGGAGTTATACTCGTTTTACTTCAGCCTCTCAAAACAGATTTTTAGGGTCAACTTCAAACGATCATAACTCCTTGTACAGGACGAACTGGGTGGCCTAATTTATATTCAATGAAATACCTTTGAATTATCTTTCCAATGATACCAATTTCACCCAAATCCGATATCGGAGCAAAGCGTTATGGTCTATCTACTTCAGCTTGTCAAAACAGTCCACCGGAGGACATATTTGACATTATTTAAATTTTAAGGGCACTTTGGTCATTTTCTATGGTATTATGGACGGGAATATGTGTATATATACATGTATATGAGTTCAAAAACTCATATTCATCATCAATTATAGGAAAGAACAAACCCTAGCCTAATTTTCAACTCTAATTATCTTGTGATTCAACTGTGGAAAGTCCAAATTGATTCTATAGTTGTGTTCATCGTCTCAAGGGCTTCGAGAAGCACCCCTTATTTGTGCCAACAGGACTTCAAAACCCAAAGGGCCATTCTATGTTAAGGATGTAAATTATGTTGGTGTTATTTATATGGATATGTGTATATATATATATATGCATGTGAGCATAAGAAGTATGTTATTAGATTGTTGTTGAAAGATGATTGGAAATGATGTTGGATCATTCTTGTGCATGGTTGGATTATGTTGAATTGTGAAGGGATGATGTGGTATTGATGATATGGTATTGAAATGATGATTATATATATATATACACATAAACCTATTGTTCAAGTTGGTTTTTGGAATGCTTTACAAATATTGGTTGTATGGAATTATGGAAGAGAATTGTGGTGTTGGGTTGCTAATACTAGATGCCAAAAATTTCATTGTAGATAAGTGATTTGTAAAGGCGGGAAGTTGTGTTGAATTGGTATCCGAATCTACAACGAGGTATGTAAAGCATACTCTAACGATGTTCTTTGGCATGAAAACAACAATGTTCCATAAAGTAAGATTCCGATGGTTATCCAAACACATGTATTGTTCTACATTACCAATGAATTTGTTTCCATTCTATAAAGTGTCAAAATGTTTCATTGATATACCAAGAGGCTCCTATTTCATTGTTGTGATATTGATGATTCTGAAACATACTATTGATGTACCAATGAGTCCTTATTACATCGTTATTGTATAGAAGGTCTATTACTTGATTCCTATTGATGTATCATTGTTTCAAAGGTACTATATTGGCATGAACACTAATGTAATAATCTCAAAAGCTTTTGAACTAAGCTATTGGAAAAATCTCTTATGTGTTACTTGATATACGTGTGGGTGGTATCCCAGGGGCATAAGCCTAGCATGGGCCAATCCTTATTTATGTGTTTATGGGTGGTATCCCAGGGGCATAAGCCTAGCATGGGTCGATCCCAATTGATATGTACTGGGGGCAGCCTAATGGTCACAGTACGGTACAGTATTGATTGTTGTTAGGTGGTTGGAGGTTCGGGGGGAGGAGGTAATGGCGAATAATAATTGTAAAGAATGAAATGAACGAATGTATACCGTTCCACAAATGTGTTTGTATTCAAGAACCCAATTCAGATTAATAATAATGTATATGATCCTAAAAGTGTTTATGAAGTGTGGTTCACTTCTATTATGATTTATTCACATGTGTATGATTTTCTTGATCCCCCATATCACATATGATTATTTACAGCTTTACATACTCAGTACATATTTCGTACTGACGTCCCTCACGGGGGACCTGCATTTCATGCTGCAGGATCAGGTACTTTAGCTCATTCACAGCATAGATAGGAGCCAGGTCATACAGCTGTTGTTGGTGAGCTCCAGTTTGCTTTGGAGCTTTCCGAGTCGGTTTCTTATATTTTGTTATTGTACAGGAGTCATGTGTGGGCGGGGGTTCGTCCCGACCCTAGTTATGTCATGTATATCCTAGAGACTTTGTAGACATAAAGAAGGGTAAAGTCATGGAAGTTTATATAGTGATGTTATATTCGTATATGGGGTGGCCCCGACGGCCAAGTATTATATATATGTATATATATTTGTGCGTGTTGTGCTGATACAGGTAATTAGACCCTTTTATATGCAGCGAAGTGCTGCCCAAATTTTTGGTGACATGTAAGTGAAAGTACAGGTATTTGAACGGGTTCTCCCGGGCCTTCTCGGCTTCGGGTGCCAGTCCGGCCCGATGGGATTTTGGGTCGTGACAACTATGTACCTTTTTGTGGCGTTAGTATGGCAAATGAATGACCTGTGTTAACCAAGTGCATGAATCGGATAAGTAGCGATATGCAAGATACTTGTGTGCCATGTGTGTGTAAGGTCTTACTTAGTTCCCATTATGCATTTAATCTAGAACTTGCCTTGTTAATCGTGCCATTGTCATAGTATAGGCTTCAGGAAAGGATTATAGGCCGTTTTTGCATGTTAGCCCATTTTAGCCTAAATAACCTTCCTAATGTGAATAATATCCCTTGATCCCTATTTGAGCCTCAATAGCCTATTTCTTTCTTTAACCCCTTCACCTTTTGGTTTATATAATAATGAACCTGTCTTGGACCTAGTCTTCCTTGAAAAATGTACACCTTAACTTAGTCAAATAACCTAATATGATGGTGGCTATTATAGGGGTGCGTGATACAATCTATGTATGGAGGGAGGTAGAATAAGAAGGATGAATAAAAAATTGGGTGTCGTAAAATAGAAATAAGGAAAGATAAAACTGTGTGAAAAATGATAGAAAGATAATTTGATAAATGAAAAGACCGCATCCATCTTGAACATGCATGATCAATAACAGAGGGAAGAAAAGAAGGGTTAAGAGTTCAAACACCGAGAGTTTAATGTAGAGTAAAGGAGGCATAGTCAGCATGAAATATCCATGAATATTATACTAGCCCTTAGCCTATGTTACAATCTTAAGAAAAGCCTTATAGTGATTCTAACTGACCTGTCTTAAGACTTGGGTACTGACTATAAGGGAAAGCTTATTACATTTGATATGCAAGGTTGAAACTTCAGTGAGTCTTGTGTTTATCCCTGTGTTTATAAATTTAGATATGAGTGAAAAAGGGATTTCTTTATTGCGAGGGAACACTAGGTTTGTTGCTAATCATTGTTTTATTCAGATAAGTGTGATTTGGGTATGTTTTGGTTTTTTATTGCAGGAATATTTGCCATATCTTGATCCTTGTAAGTTGCATGGGTGTTTTCAAAAATAGACATAGTTGCTCTTATTTTGATTGACCTTGGATATAGTGCATGTATTCTGAACTGATATGAGTAGTTAGCTGCCAAATTGTACTTTTAATACTCTTAGTTATGTTATGGTTTCTTGAGGACAAGAAATTGTTTAAGTTGAGGGTGTTAATGTGTGAGCCCATGTTAACACATTTGAAGCTTTTAAATATAAATAATTGCAAAGTCTTGAGAAATTGTAGTCGTTTTTGATTATTTTACTTTGATTTGGCAGGAAAATTAGAGGAGAGGGGGGACCATAAATAAAGAAATAAAAAAGCAATAAATCGGAAGCAAACAGAGAGAAAAGTGTGGATGATGACATCCATGACACACCGTCAGCCTGGTGTTAGGCTGTCACTGAAGCCGTCAACCATAAATAGAATGTCTAAACCTACAGAAACTTTTTATGATGACAATCAAGACACATCATCAAGTTGATGATAGGGCATCACCATCGTCATCAACCTTAGGCAGCAAGAAATAAATTTGTAGATAAGTTGACGACGTTTGTGACAGGACGTCAAGATCATGATAGGCCATCACGGGCGCCGATATCTAATTCAAAGAAAATCAGAAGCTTTAATTTTATTTCCTTATTTAGGGTTAACTATTTAAAATATTTTTTGAGGGGTTTTAGGGGGAAGTTTTTATCAATCATCCATTCACATATTGACAATATACAACTTTTCTCTCCCTCTCTCTCTAAACCAATATTTCAGTGTTTGCTTTGTAATTTAATTATAAGTTCACTTTTGATTTCCTTCATTATTGTAAGTTAATCTTCTCAATTATGAATTCAATTTGTGTGCTTATTTCTTTTATCATGAGTGGCTGAACACCCTTAACTGGGATTATGGGATCTAGGGTTTGGTCATGATAGATTGTAATTAATTACTCAAGGTTTAACATATGTTAGGATTTCTTGGTAATTTTGAGATTAGAATTTATGTTTGTCGGTTGCAAATAATAGGCGTACCTACTTTTGTTTGCTTGAGAAAGAAATCATAAATGGTAGGAAGTGAATTATCCAATAGGGACTTGGAAAGGCTTTGTTTAATAATTAGCGCTTTAACAAGGTTGATTAACCAGAGGTAAAATCTGGGCAGTGAGTTGTGATTCCCTAAGTTGGAGAGGATTACAAAATTAGACGCTTGAATAGGTCGAGAGACATTTGAACATATCATTAATAAATATAGCTTGTCATCCTAACCACCGTAAGGACCTTGAGTTAATGGTAGGATCTGTCATGTTCTGTATGCCCTAGTGAACATAATCCTGGTTATATCATAAAATACTGGTTACAAACATTAAATTCAAAGTGATAAACAATTATCAGAAAAACTTAAACCCCCATTTTAGGAAATAGTAAACTATCAGTAAATTATATCCTAAACAACTTGAGTTCATACCTTATTCCCTGTGGGATTCGACCCTAACCTAGTTGGGTTTTATATTGACAATGATCTCTTACACCCATTCAAGAGTGTAATTTAAGCGTTATAAAAAATGGTTCCATTGTCGTGGAATACGATTGTAAACTAAAAGTATATGTGCACTAATTTGCTGTTAGTTAAGTTTTCTTGATTTACGTTTATTTGTTGTTTTTATCTACTGTAGGTACTATGTTATTTATCTCAAAAACAAGTAGCTTCGAAGAACAGATATTACCAATCAATCTGGAACCTCAGCTGATAGGAAGAATGGTTGAACAAGAGGAGGCAGACAGACTAGCTGCTTTATCTAGGGTTCAGCTGAAAGTACAAAATTTGAGTCAACAAGTACTTCACCATAACTTTGATGATGAAACTTGGGTGACGAGGAATTTCTGAATCCTCAAAACCCAAGGTGAGATGAGGAAATTTCTACACCAGTGCAGCGAAATATCAATAGAAATCTTCCAGTCCGAGAAAGGTATGGTCAACAGCCTATTCAATATGAGGCTGACGAAGATGATGAAGGAATGGATAGAGCTAGTGTAACGGGTGCTATAATTCCTCCACTGTTGGCACCGGGTACAAAATTAAGCATAACACGCACCATGATCCAACTCTTGAATCTGAAGGGGTTGTTTGGAGGCCTGTCTGGTGATGATCCAAACATGCATTTGGTGAACTGCATCACCAGTTGCAAACCTTTTGAAAATTTGGGAGTGAGCCAGAATACGACTAGGTTGAGATTATTTCCATTGACTTTGTCTGAAGAGGAAACAATCTGGTTAAATTAGTTAGAGACCGATTCTATAACCAACTGGAGACAGTTAAAAGAGGCATTCCTAAAACGGTTCTTTCCACTCCCCAGGAGGGTATAGCTGTAGGATAAAATAAGTAATTTTAGATAGCTTCTAACTAAAGCATTAAACGAAACCTAGGAGAGATTTAAGAAGACTCTGGCTCTATATCCGAATCATAACATGATGGACTTGAACTTGATGGACACTTTGTACTTGAACTCTATGACAAATCCAATTGTAGACAATGCTGCAGGTGGTTCATTCATTGACCTCTCATTTCTGGATTCTTCAGACATGTTGAATAGAATGACAAAGCAGAGTTGGGCTTTGCATACCAAGGATTTTGTGGTGGCTAGTTCGACTATTTTTGGTGGTATGACTTTGGAGCAGCGCAGAAGGGATGTGGAGCAAGACTAGGACATGGCCCACTTAAAGACATAGATAGACTTGCTAACCAATCATATGCTGTCAGGAAAAACTAAAATAGTTAAGGCTATGGAATCTTAGGGTACTGTTGCTACAAGTGCTGATGCGGAAGCAAACTATATGAGTAAGGGGGTTTCTGAGGCAATATCCAAGGGAACCAAGGTCAGAACTTTTATGAGAAATTTGATTACAAGGATAGGGAGTAGGGACATTTGAGAAGCAAGAATGACAGGAGTTGTTTGTATGTTCCTCCTGGAAGTCGGGATGCTACAATAACTAGCTCGGGCAAAATATCCATAGAGGATATGATGGAAAAGTTGTTGAAAAGAGTGGAAGCTACCAACTCTAGGGTAACTACTATGAAGAGTGAATTATCTATCCTTAGTCAGTTGGTTAGCTCACACTCTGCTTCTATTAAGTAGTTGGAGCAGCAGATGAGTCAACTTTTTGCTATACTGAACCAATGAAAAAGTGGTACTTTAACTAGTGATACGGTTCAAAATCTGCAGAATGATGGCTCATGTATGGAGATTACCACTCATAGTGGTAAGATATTATGTGGCCCTTTCATAGGCAAATCTATAGAAATGAGGTAATTGTTGATAAACCTGAAGAAAGTAATCCAGTAAAGTCTGAGAAAGTGGATAGTTCTGCTGATGATCTAGAGAAGGAAAATAAGAAGGAAGAGGAAGTGGTGTTAAAGGTTATCCCTAGACCACTACCTCTCTTTCCTTAATGATTGAAGAAAAAGGTCGATGATGCAATACTGGAAAGTTCAAGGCAATGCTTAAGCAATTGATAATTAATATGCCTTTGCTTGAGGCACTTGAGCAAATTCCAGGTTAACCATAGTTTATAAAAGACCTCGTCACAAAGAAGAGAAATGTCATCAATGAGTAGGTGGACAATCTCCACCATTGCCGTGCGGTTTCTACATGATTTTTAGTGTAAAAGTAGGTTGATCTTGGAGCGTTCACTATTCCGTGCAAAGTTGGGTCTCTGGATGTTGCAAAGGCATTGTGTGATTTGGGTTCCAGTTTGAACTGATGCCCCTGGCTGTATACAAAAAGCTCAGTTTAGAAGCTCCGACACCTACTAACATGCGACTGGTGATGGCATATAGGTCGATAAAGAGGCCTGTTGGAATTTTACATGATGTATTGGTAAAAGTAGCAGACTTTATTCTTCCTAATGATTTTGTGGCATTGGATTGTCATGTGGACTTTGTTGTACCCATTATTTAGGGTTGGTTGTTCTTAGCAACAGAAAGATTAATAGTCGACATGGAGTTGAATGAGCTTAAATTTAGTCTCGATAAGAAAGAGGCAAAATTCAAAATGCATCAAGACATGTCTCAAAAAAATAATATAAATGTCTTAACAATCGTTGACATCTTCTATGATGATGGAAAATGGGGATCAACAGGTTGTCTTGGCAAAATATGAGTAGTCAAGAGAACCAAGTCGTGCCGTGATAATAAATTGGGTGCTATTGGGAGGCAAACCAAAGTTGTTTTATGTTTAAACAATTTTTTTTTAATTTTATAATTTAGGATTTAGTATAGATAAGGTGGAAAGGTGGAAAGGTCAGCAGGAAAGTCATGACGACATCCATGACAAACTTTCACAATTGTGACAAGCTATCACAAATATCGTTGGCTAGACCAGGCTTGGGGAATTCTCTGCCTAAGGGTGATGATGTTCGTGATGTTCTATCACAATCGTGACATGCCATTACAAATTCTCGTCAGCCTAGAGCCTTAAAATCCAAAAACTAGGCCTAAATTTAAGCAGATTTGACCCAGCCCAGTCCTGAATCTTTTCAAATTTCCACTGATTTTATCTTCTTTTTCTTTCGTATTTCTTTCCTTAGTTAAAATAGTTCCCATCCTTTTCAAAAACATACTAAGAAAATAATAAACAGAAAATCACTTTTCCATTGGTACGTGATTTTAATTTAACTGCTCCATCAGTTATACTCTAATTAACTCTACTCATTTTTGATAATTTATGATGCATGAAAGATAACCCAATGTACCCAAGATGCTTGAACCACGTTCAACTTGGAAAGTAGCTAAAAATGCACCTAGGGTTTGCTGTACAAGCCCAAGGGTTGAAAAGATGGCTCACAATTCGAATTCAAGTAAATCTTGAGTAAGAATGGGGACCAAAAATTTAGTTAAAGTTAAAAGTAGGTTCTGATAAGTGTGATGAAATCCATGATAGTCTATTACTATCATGATAGATTAGAAATGTCATCAAAATATGTCAAAACTTCAGTCGGTTCTGGATAGAGATGACGACAATCGTGATGAGTTATCACAATTGTGATGGCCTATCATGAATATCATCAGAAAGTGTAAACAAATTTTGGGTTCTATCTTAGGTTGACGACAATCATGATAAGCTATCACGGTCGTGATAGTTTGTCATGAATTGTGGTCACTCCTGGGGCCTGAAACATAAATGAGCTTAAATGATTAATGTACCTGTGTTTGTGATATTTTGGGTTGACGAATGCTCTTCCAATGTCTCCATGTATTTTAAAATGGCACCAAAAAGAAGAGTCCCATATAGCCAAAGAATGTGGCTAAAGATAATGTACACCGTAAGCTCATCGATAAGGAATCTGACTATAAAGAGGAGGAACCCTTTCTGAGGGAGCAAAAGAAGAAAAGTGAAAAGAAAACTCCACTAATTTAGGTGGATGACACTAATGATACTGAGTCGACCACAAATTCTGAGCAAGAGAAGTCTGAAAAGGATGATTCTGAATAGCATAAGTCTGAACATGAATCTGAATATGCTGACTCTGATAAAGGGGATTAAGATGAGTCTAAAGAATCTGAGTCCGAGGTGATAGCTTCTGGGTCCCCATCTACCGAGAAACAAAATAATGAAGATTCTTCACCTCAATGGACTCTTATCAAGTGTAAGAACCCAGAAGTGAGGAACAATGCTAGATGGAAAATCACTAGAGTTAAGGAAATCTACATTGCTAGGCTATAAAGTACTGATAAATGGAAAGCGAAGAGGCCAATCTATGAAGAAAAGATGATCATCAAAAAGGGTTGAGCAGATACCCTGAAGTGGAGAAGAAATTCAAAGAATATGGCTTAGATAGACTACCGAAGGGGGAGGTTTATTTTGTCCTGCCCTAGTTTGAGAGTTCTATATGAACTGCCAAGCTAGGTTGGAGAACATGTGAAAACCAGATGAGAAAGTAGCGAATCTGCCTCTTCTTGATAGAGTTTGGATGAGGGGCATAATGGTTGATATTTTGGTTAGGACCATCAGCAGATTCTTACGCGACCCCGACATCATGCCTCAGGCCACAACACCATAATTTTATGCTTAGATAAAGAGTAAAGACAAACAACATCCTTGGTTGGCTAACATCACAGATGACAGAGAACCAACTTGGATGAAAAACCTAAATGAGAGAATCTGTAAGTCCTCATCGGCTGAGGAGGAAAAATTTTGGTGGGGCATAGTGTGAGTCTGACTATTTCCTACTGAGGGAGATAATATTCTAGGCGATATCTGAGCTATTTTGGTGGCAAGATTGGTGTAGCAGCTTTACTTGAACTTTGGGGAAATCATTGTGGATTAGATAAAGATAAGGATGTCAAGGACCGACACTATTTATTTTTTTCCTTGTTTTGTTATAGAATTATGCAGAGCTTCTAGGGTGCCAAAAATTGTAGGATTTGATGAAAATATTCAGGCCCCAAAGACTCACAACCCCATTCAGTTTGATGAGGTACAACCAGGACTTAATCTTGACAGGGGTTCAGAGGTAGCAACAGACCCTTCGATTATTGCTGTAGGAGAAGCACGTCGTATAGATGTACCAGATTTTTTAGCATAGGCAGCTTCTGTGCCTGAGAGTGATGCCATCCCCTCAGTTCCTACAGCTGCAATAAGTTCTGCATTTTTGTCGATTGATATTAAGAAGGTGGCTAAGCAAGCCAAGGGTTGCGAGGCACAGCTACATGCCTTTGACAAACAGTTCACTGATACTATGGACAAAATAATCAAGGTTGCACTAGATCCCTTTGCGGTATTACCTGTGTGAGTTACAAATTTGGAGAAGAGATTTGATGCCCGGGAAAAGGAGATGACAGGTCCTAATCTTTTTGCATTCAGGGATGCGTTGAATAAAGTAAATAAAGATTTTTAGGTGCTGCAGGAACACCAAATTATGATGCCAACAGGTTCAGCTATGGAAGAATTAGAGAAAGAAATTCTATACTTGATCTCACTATAGACTCCCCAAATAAAAAAAAATAAAAAAGGGGAAAAGAAGGACAAGAATAAGAGAGAATAGCTAGACTATGAGGAAAAAAAAAGATGAAAAGAAGGCAAAAAAAGGCTGAGAAGAAGAAGGTGAAAAAAGCAAGATTGGAGTCCCTAGCTGATACTGAGAAATGGGAGGTAGCTATTCGGGCTGCAGGTTCTTCATCTAGTCAGGCTCCAACCAGCATAAATCTATATGCTCCTGATTGGGAGAAGAAAATAGATGATGCAGTAGCAAGGTCGAAGTCCCAGGATCCTCGTGCTTGACTATCTTCAGGTATACCCTAACCCTTAGTGCATCTTATTTTGGATTTTATGCTGAGGGTGTAGGGTAAATTGTTGTTGTAACATATTTTGGGAGTAGTACAAGTACTTGAGGCTTTTATCTTATTCTCTGATTTTTTAGTACCTATCCAATAATCTGATCTATTGTGTACTGTGTGACTTGCATCCATTGTGACCACTATGTATCTTTTTGTAGCGTTAGTATGGCAAATAAATGACATGTGTTAAACAAGTGCATGAACTGGATAAGTAGTGATATGCAACATACTTGTGTACCATGTGTGTGTAAGGTCTTACTCAGTTCTCATTGTGCGTTGAATCTAAAACTTTCCCTTTTAGTCGTACCACAGTCATAGGATAGGCGTTAGGAAAGGATCATAGGCTGTTTTTGCATGTTATCCCATTTTAGCCTAAATGACCTTCCTAATGTGAATAATATCCCTTAATCCCTATTTGAGCCTTAATAGCCTATTTCTTTCTTTAACCCTTTCACTTTCTTATTTATATCGCAATGAACCTGTCTTGGCCCTAGTACTCCTTGGACATTGTGCACCATAACTTAGGCAAATAATCTAAGTTAAGGGTGGCAATTATAGGGGTGCGTGATGCAATCTGTGTAAGAATAGAGGTATAATAAAAAGTATGAATAAAAATTTAGGTGCAGTGAAACAGAAATAAGAAAAGAGAAAATTATGTGAAAAATGATAGAAAGATAATCTGATAAATGAAAAGACCGCATCCATCTTGAGCATGCATGATCAATAACAGAGGGAATAAAAGAAGGTTTAAGAGTTGAAACCCCAAGAGTTTAATGTAATGTCAAGGAGGCATAGTCACTATGAAATGTTCATGAATATCATACCATCCCCTAGCCTACATTACAAGCTTAAGAATAGCCCTATAGTGATCCTAACTGACCAGTTTAAAGACTTGGGTATTGACTATAAGGTAAATCCTATGGCATTTGATGCACAATTTTGGAACTTCATTCTGAGAGTGAGTCTTGTGTTTATCCCTATGTGTATAAATTCTGATATTAGCGAAAAAGGGATTTATTTATTGGGAGGGCACACTAGGTATGTTGTTAATCACTGTCTTGTTTGGAAAAGTATGATTTCGGTCTATGCTGGGTTGTTATTGTTGGATTTTTTGCCATATCTTGATCCTTGTGAGTTGCATGGGTTTTTTCTATAATAGACGTAGTTGCTCTTATTTTGACTGACCTTGGAGATAATGCATGTATTCTAAACTAATATGAGTAGTTAGCTGCCAAATTTTACTTTGAATACTCTTAGTTATTTTATGGTTACTTGAGGACACAGAATTGTTTAAGTTGAGGGTGTTGATGTGTGTGCCCGTGCTAAAATATTTGAAGCTTTTAACTCTAAATAATTGTGAAGTCTTAAGAAACTGTATTCATTTTTGATTATTTTACTTTGATTTGGAAGAAAAAGTAGAGGAGAGGGGGAACCACAACTAAAGGAAGCATAAAAACATAAAATCAGAAGAAAATAGAGAGCTAAGTGAGGTTGACGACATGCATGACATGCCATCAGCTTGGTCATAGGCTGTCACGGATGTCGTCAACCTTAAATAGAAGATATAAAGCTGCAACATATTTTTGTGATAGAAATCATGACACATCATCAAGATGATGATGGGGTATCACCATCATCGTCAACCTTAGGTAGTAGGAGATGAAGTTACAGAGAAGTTGACGACGTCCGTGACAGGCCGTCAAGATCACAATAAGCCATCACGAGCGCCGTCATCTAATCCGAAGAAAATTAGAAACTTTAATCTTATTTCATTATTTAGGGTTAACTATTGAAAACCTCGTTTTAGGGTTTTTAGGGGGATTTTTTATCCATCATCCATTGACATATTCACAATATACGACTTTTCTCTCTCTCTCTAAACTAATATTTTTGTGTTTGCTTTGTGATTTAATTAAAAGTTTACTTTTGGTTTCCTTCATTATTGTAAGTTAATATTCTCAATTATGAATTCAATTTATGTGCTTATTTCTTGCATCATGAGTGGCTGAACACCCTTAACCTGGATTATAGGATCTAGGGTTAGGTCATGATAAGGTGGTAATTAATTACTCAAGGTTGAATAGGTGTTAGGATTTCTTGGTAATTTTGAGATTAGAATTTATGTCTGTTGGTTTCAAACAATAGGCGTACCTACTTTGGTTTGCTTGAGTAAGAAATCATAAACAGTAGGAAGTGAATTATCAACAGGGACTCGGAATGTCTTTATTTAATAAACGGCGCTTTAACAAGGTTGATTAACTGAGGTAAAATCTGGGCAGCGAGTTGCGATTCCCTATGTCCAAAAGGATTAGGAAATTAGATGCTCAAATAGGTTGAGAGATATTTAAGCATATCATCAATAAATAGAGCTTGTCATCCTAACCACCGTGAGAACCTTAAGTTAATGATAGGATCAGTCATGTTCCGTAAGCCCTAGTGAACATAATCCTTGTTATCTCATAAAATCTTGGTTACAAACATTAAATTCAAAGTGATAAACAATTATCTACAAAACTTAAACCCCCATTCCAGGAAATAGTAAACTATCAGTAAATTATATCATAAATAACTTGAGTTCACACCTTATTCCCTGAGGGATTCGACCCCAACCTAGTTGGGTTTTATATTGGCAACGATGATTTACACCTATTCAAGAGTGTAATTTGAGTGCTATCAACATAGTAAGAGTTCACCAATTTGTGTTGCTTAGTAGGTTGAGTTCAGGACTTTGGTAAGTACTGTAGAGGAATTGCAATTTTAGTTGAAGTTAGAGAATTCTTTACAGTAGAATGATCTTCACTTATACGAAACTATTGCAGGGATTGATTAATTACATTGTTGTTGTATAAATATAAAGAGAAATTTCTATTTAGAAACATTAGTTTCCACTAATAGTAATAGTATTCTTCTTCTTTGATTCTAATGGGATACTAGGAAATAGTGTGCAAGGTAATGACTGATGGGATACTTTAAAGTAGTGTGCTAATGACTTTGATATTCATTGATTTGTTTATTATAGTTGAGATAATTAAAATTGTATTATATATGTGAGACATATGCTGTGATGAACTATGTGGATGCATATATCATGATATTTAACTCTTAAAATAGGTGAGTGCTTATGAATTATCTGTTAGTCCCTCTGTTTAAAGATTACTATTTTGATCTGGGAGTGTGCACCTATTCATATAAAAGTGCATGATCATTTTGGTATATTAATTTATACAAACAACATATGGTTTTATGTTCAGAATTCTAAGCCTGAGTAATCTGTAGGTCTTTCTCCCTGGTTATAGAGTTGGTGTCGGAATGGGTAAGACTAAGAAGGATGCTCAACAATAGGCAAATGGGAATGCACTTAATAACTTTGCTGGTAAGATCCTGAGCTAATGTCGTTGTAGAAATCTTTTAATCTTGCAACTATTTCAAAAGAGGATTTGCATAATTAGTAAATTCTTAAGAATAGATTCTCATGTTAAGTAAGTTATTAAAAACTGTGTCTGGTGCAATGTTATCTAAATATATTTCTTCATTTCTTAAAGCAATAAGTTGTTTTAAAGTTGGGTTTTATTTCTTAAAGCACTTCTTTGAAGGATTCCACGTACACCTGACAACATTTTTGACAAGTCCGAGCAACATTGTTATACCTTATTTGAGATGCATGTTGGTTGCTATTTGAAAATTTTAAAGATATGGAATGGACGTTTGAGATTGACGGGAAAGGTATAATTATGCAAAAGTTGAGTTAATTGGCTAATACATAGTCCTTATTAAAAATTTCTTATGCATATTAAAGTTTACTAGATCATATATGGGTTTGATAGTGCATATTCCATTTTTGTAAATTTTATGGTGAAGTAAAGTTTCTAATTATTTATCTCCTACAAAGTGTTAATCTAAAGTTACATTTTTCTTCTATGTTAACTCTATTTTTCCTTTTTCGTGACCATAACCAAACCTTTCGTCATTTTCTTATGTGACATATGGCTTGTGTGTATAAACTCCTGTGCTTTATTTTGATGAGAACCATTCCTTTTATTAGGTGTTTCTACAGCTATCTACAGGAGATGAGAAACCCTACAACATGTAAATGTGAGTTGCCATCTGATGTTCTTTCCTATGAAATCTGACATTTCCAGAACTCTTTTTCCTAATTTTAACTACTGATGGATCTATAAAGGGATGGAAGTGTAGACAAGTACATCTAGTAACCGTTGCCTAGGTTGTAAAACTTTTCTTGTTAGTGTTCTTTTTCATTAGATGTGATTAACTAACTCATGCTTCAGGTTTTAGAGTTGAATTTATTTCATCTTTTATCATTGACTCTTTCTATCTGATTTCTTGTGACTCTACTACCTTCACTGTTCATTGTTATAAGCTTTTCAAACCCTTTCATCTTCTTTCTCTATAAGATAAAACTAATAAGGGCTTGCATCTATTTTTAAAACAAGGATGCTACAAAATCCACAATATCATCACAGTTGCAGGACATGATGTAAGTCTGGTTCAGTTGTTTTTCAAGTGCAGTTTCTTTATTTCATACAAAAATACTTGTATTATCATTTACTTTTATGAGCTTTCTGCATGATAATCATATTCTTACATTAACCCATACATCCTCTGAGTTTTACCATAAGCATTATCCCAAAGGCTATTTGAATAGAAACTTATGTCATTCTATAACTTGCCTCAAGTGTTAGGAGTATATATCTCGGTACAGCTCTACTATATCTGATGTATCTGAACTGCTTTATTTCTCCCCTTCCGTAGATGACTTTTTATTTAATAGAGTTTCCCGAGGACTTTTCACGTTCGATGCCGCACCTATGTCGGATTCTCCAAAAATACACTAGTTTTGGTGAATCCGACACATACCTATTGACTTTTTTGAAGAGTCCGAGCAACATAGTTTCAAATTTGTGGAAATAAGAACTGACCATTTCTTCTACCAGCATAGAGTTAAAGTTTTATCTCTCTTTAGTTCTTTAGTGATCTTCAAAACCGATCAATTTGCTTATATTAGATATAGTTTCTTTCCCAAACTCCTTTGTTGCAATTTTGCTATATGCATTTTTCCTGCAATTAGTCTTAGTGTTTTGTAGTTTCTCTTTTTGTTTATGTTTATGTTATGAATTAAATGTGATCCATTTTATAATTGAATGAAAGCACATTGAATCCCTTCCCCTTTATAGCTGGTTGTGCTTGAAAATTGTGTTCCTAGTGTTAACAGTATTGGAAATTACATAATTTCTATCCATAACCTGTAGTACAAGATAACTAAAGGTTTCTTCATGAAAAATACAATTGTCGTGGCAGAAGGTGAAATGCAGTTGGATGGTGTTTTTCAGGTCCCTTCTTGTACTAAATCTCTTATTTGAAATTCAGGCTTACATCTAGATAAAGTGTTTGAGAAGAGGTTATTGAATATCAAGTATCAACCTTAATTTTCATGATTAATGGTTGATAAAGTGTTTAGTTTCTCATAAACATTTGATAAAGTAACTGCATAAGAAGTAAATTTTCCTCATTTAGAACAAATTTATATTCCTATTTCTACAACTGAAAAATAAGATCAATAAAATTTGCCATAGTGATTGAGTTTTTTCTTGAGCCAATTCCCGATTCAAAGTTCTATCATGAAAAGCTTGTCAAAGCTAACGTTCTCTAATATATTTTTTATGTGCTTGTTGTTTACTTATTAGCTATTTTAAGTAATTAACAAGAAGTTACATTTAGCCCAGTCTTACTTATTAATTATTGATAAAGCATATGAGAGGCATCATCCTTATAAAACTTGCTAAACAAAAGAAATTCTTTTCACATTCAATCATTAAGACACCACATAAAATTTGATGTCAAATTTAAGGATGAGTTTGGATATGCTAATTATATGATTGGTGTTTTATTTTGTAGTGAATATGCTAAAGTATCGTGTAGTTCAGGACATACGGATTTCCTCCATTAGAGGATAGAGAAAAGTCCGTGGCATTTTTTGCATGCCTAGACTTCTTTGGTTGTGCTATTCTTACCAAAGAGGAAAATATATCATTTTTGACTTGCTTCATTAACATTTGTGGTAGATTAAATAGATATGAAACTTCCCTAACTTCTGCAACAGCTAAGACTTGTAGAGATGGAGAAAAATATTGTAAATTATATGTTTTGTATACTATCTGATATCTGGCTGGACAATGAGAAGGTATGTATTCTTCTTTTATTTCTTAGCAAGCCTCTCTTCCCTTTTTAATACGTATGGACTTGTTAAAGTTTCCTAATATATCATTCTCCCCTATCCTTAGAGAAGACTTTGGGAAATCTGGAGACTATACTTGATGGTTACAAAAGTATAGAGGTGGTTCCTTATTTATTTGTCTTCATGGGAAATTTCTGCTCTCATCCATTTAATCTTTCATTTAAGTCCATCTCTAGTCTCAGGCAAGTGGAAGTTGGTAGCAAGTATCCAATGGTACCACCGCCACAGTAAAAGTTAAGATGATGACTTACATTATTAAATAGTGGACCAGAGAGATCAACTACTTCTTCATGATATATGAATAGTTCAGAGTAGACGCTTGGTTGATGTGAGAAAATCAAAATTGATAATTGATGAAGAAGTGTGTGATAACGTGGACATCACAATGAAGTTTGATTGTAAGTTATTTTACTGCATGCGAAATATGTAGAACATAAAATATATAGAACTTAGTAATATTTTGAATTATGAGATTATTAATGAATGATTTTATTTTGTGATGTGTATATATTGAGTTATAATTTTTTATCTATGTAATTAAAAAATTTACGTTAATACGATTGACTATTTATATAAATATTTCACTTTAATATCATGTGGTAACAATCATTGCAATAGATCAATAAAACATTACAATAGGTAGTAAAAAAGCATTGCAACAAAATAATAAAAGTGTCACAATAGATGCTATCACAATAGTTTAATATTGTTTCAATAGAATCTATTGCAACAATTAGTAATTGTTGTAATAGATTAAACTAGAAGTTTCAATAAGTAATGAAATAGTTGTAATAGGTACTCAAAATGCGTTGCAATAGTATAACAAAAGCATCATAATAGATGTTGTTGCAATGATTTAATATCATTGGAATAGATTCTATAAAAATAGGCATCTCAATAAGTCAAAAACTAACCGTCGCCATAGGTCAAGCTATGGCGACGATTCCAGACAACTGTCTTCATAACTTGATCTGTGGCGACGGTTTCAAAAAACCGTCGCATAAACCATTGCCATTGACCTACTGCAACGCCCACCTCTAGGACGCTTACTGAACCATTGCGTTAGAGCTATGGAAACTATTTTGTTGTCTATTGCAACCATTACCACAGAGGTAATTTCCATTAGTGTGGAGACGGTAAGACACAAACACAATAGAAGAACCCCCTTCCACCCATTTTTCTCTGCTCTTGCCACCACATTAAAATTTTGTTTGTGCAACCAACTTTCTATTCAAACCCATATTTCACTCAATAATGCACTTCCTTGCATGAAAAATTAATGAATAATATTTGGTCTGTCCACCTGCATAAATTTAGAGCTGAGTTTCATCATCTCCTAGTTTATAACAAAAGGAATAAAATGCAACAAAAAATGTATTTGATAAATCATTAACGGTTCATGTTTGTAATTTATGACTAATATCATATCCAATTATATTAAAATCATAAAATAAGTCAACAAATAATGATTCAAATTGACCATCCACAAGAACTTATAATTTATTCTTCTATAACTATATATTAAGAGTATTATTTTAATAATGTTAATATTATTTAACTTTAAAATTATCTATATGTCACAATATACATTGCAACACACATATGGATAAACTAGTGCGTGTTTGTGTATATACATGTGTGTATGTATGTATTTATTCATATATATCATCTCTTTAATTTTTAATATTTTAACTCCAAGTGTAATTAATTATTTTAGACCATTGCAAGATCAAAATTCTTTAGGGATTGAGAATTTGAGGTTGGAGTTACCTTAGGGGAACATATTCATGAGCAATTTATCATAGTTGTCTTTTAGTTTTGTGTAATTTATATCCTAATTCCCTAGTTTCTTTTTTACTTTCCAATGGTAGTTGGGACTGATTTGGTAGTATTTGATCTTGGATTTAGCCAAATTTATGTCACAATTGACCATCGATCTGTGTCGGATGCTATGACGATTTGAATTTTGTGATTCTGCAAGTAGACTAACATGGGATTTTAGTTTAATTTCTAACCTGAAGTGTATCTATTCAAATGGGTTTCAATTATTTCATCTTGAAGAAAAGATAAATATTTTGATAGCATGGGAGTTCACAAAAAAGAAAAGCTCTGATGTAGAGGATTGAACGAGTGTTCAACGACCTCCGACAAGACTTGGATTACCCTTCTTTTAGATTGAGCCTAATTATAGTTCTATCATATCATTGTGCTTTTTTAGATGTCTAGTTTTATCCCAGTTATTATTTTCACATTTTAACATTGTATTTATCTGGTTAGGACCCCTTTTAACATGAATTAGGGTCCGTTTAAACTTTGTAAACCCTATTATAACCCTGTTCTAATAGAATTATATCTTATAGTACCTTAGCATATTATTGGGGAACTTAATACTAGATTTATGTCAATATTTCCTTAGGTTGGTTTATCATGATCCTATAGTTGACCCCACCTCCCCTTTTAAAGGAAAACCTATTGGTCCTTAGTAGATTTAGGAACCATAGATTTAACTTAGTGATATATCTATGTCGGATGCTATGATAATATTAATTTTGTGATTCTGTAAGTGGACCCACATGGGATGTTATTTTAATTTCTAACCTGAAGTGTATATTCAAATGGTTATCAATTATTTCATCTTGAAGCATATATTAATGGTTTGACAGCATGGGAGTTCTCAAAAGAGAAAAGCTCTGATGTGGAGTATTCGATGAGTTTTCGATGATCTTCGGCAAGGTTTGGATTACCCTTCTTTTAGATTGAGCCTAATTATAGTATTATAATATCATTACGATGGTTTAGATGTATGGTTTTATCCCAGTTATTATTTTCATATTTTAACATTGTATTTAGCCGGTTAGGATCCCTTTTAGCATGAATTTAGGTCTGTTTCAACTTAGTAAACCGTTCTAATAGAATTATATCTTATAGTGCATTAGTATATTGTTGGGGATCTTAATACTAGATTTGTGTTAATTTTTCCTGAGGTTGGTTTATCAGAACCCTATAGTTGAACCCACCACCCCTTTTAATGGGAAACCATCGATCCTTAGTAGATTTAGTAACTAGAGATTCAACTTAGTGATATATTGTATGGGGATAGGTTTAATTTTCCTATAGTTTTACTAAATTAATCATACTTAGGTATTTGTGCATATATGTTTATATTTAAGTTGTAGTTCAAGTCCGGCATATTCCTAATTACTACTATCATGAGTTTAAGCACAAGTATGACATTTGTTTATAGTTATAGTTTGCTCCCTATAGAATCATCTATTGAGGTTATGGTTGGTTACTTAACTGTTGTAGTTTATAGCTAGCACCAGTCTATGAGTATGATTAAGGTATTTTAGTTGTTATTTTGTTTATTACTGGGAGTTCTGGAAACTATACTTTGTTTTAGTATGGGATTTCTAACAATTTTTGTATGGACTATTTGGCCTCATTTTATCATAATCTCTTTTTGGTTTGAGCCTGGTGTCGGGCCACTTGTTACTATCTACCAGAAATATATTGATTCCGATATGCTATGATTATAGATCCAAGATTAGAAAGTCATTTTACATTGTCACAGTTAAAGATTATTTATGTTCATGGCTTGTATTTCCTTTTATTTGCATCCACAAAGCTTGTGAGCCCCCATTGCCTTTTTTTAAGTCTTTTGGGGATATGGGGGCCCAATTTTTTGAAAAATTTATCTCTTTTATCTCATTTACCTAACGTAGATTGATATTTTTATTTATATCTCTTTTAATATTTACTTAGCTTACCTACTCTTAATTTATTTATGTCTTTACTATAATTTAACTTAGTTGGTAGGTGAAGCCTATTAACTACCCATTAATTTAGTACTCACAATGGACTTCTACATCTTTTCCTTGATACAAATTTGAGTATGAGCCATAGACATTATCATTATTATTATATAATGCCTCTAATGAAAAGACGAGGTGAGATTTCTAGGGTGTAAGGCTTGTCATCCACTTTCAATTGAACTAATAGTCATTTGTATTCTTGATATTACTATGTATATATGTATGATTTGCATACAATCAAGTATTCTTCATTCTGGTTATAGTGGGTTTTGTAACGGCCTTACTAGGTCTTAGAAGGGTTTATGTTGGATATTTTGTCCTCTTCCCTCTCTTATATGCCATGTTATATATCTATATATTTTATCCCTTTGTCAATATTATTTTTTGGTATTGGTTTAATTCCTTTTTGGCCTTATCTACTGCCCTTAACCCACTACTTTTCATTTCAGGTTATGCCATAACTTACTTATAGGTGGGTGAAGTAGGTGTCATCATGATCTAGGGAATTGGGTCATGATAATATGATTATATTACAAAATGGTACAATTTTTTATGTTATGCTCAATACTCTTTCATGATTTGGTAAATATTAAAGGAAACTGAAAAAATATAGTAATTCCCTGATGGTTTTATGAATAGTGAAGCCAATTTAGAGGAAATAATTAGGTATTGTCAACACAATTTAATGCACAATTTGAAAAGTTTTTGGTAGAGTAGAATAACTCTATTTAAAAATATTAAATAGTGTAAATTTTTTAATTACAAAAATAATCCATATCTTATTTATTGGCTTTAGATAATCACTTATTTGAAAGGATGAAATATTAATGTAAGAGAATAAAAATTAAGGATGGACACAATAGATAGGCCAACATCAAGTTTATCCTTATGAAAGGAATCCATCTTTTGTTAAGAGGAATTGAAAAGAAGGGTCAGAGAAGCTTTATCAAGTCTCAATAAGGATATGGAACCAAAAAAAGATAATGGAGTTATTTGATACTACATTTTCATATGCAAGTGAACCCTGCAACAGAAATACGATGGATCCATTAGGAAAGGCATAAACATACATCATTAATTAACTAAAATGCTCCACCACTCTTCCAAAAATTAAAAAAATGTACTAGGACTAAAGATGACCACCATAGACAATCTACAAACAACTATGCTACAACAAGACAAGGAAGAAAAAATCTTCAAGGTATAAAAAGACAAAGGTGCAAAAAACAACAAATCATATGCAAGTGAACCAAACAATAAAGATAATATGGATTCCCAATGAATAACACATGCATACCTCCTTAATAAAAATAAAAGTTCTAGCACTCTTCAAAAAATTAAAAAATCTACTTACACAAAAGGTGGATCCACAGGCAATCCACAAACAACTATGCTACTACAAGATGAAGAAAGACATATTTGTAATGTTTAATAAGTCAAAGTAAAGGTGTCAAACGGGCCGGGCTGACCCGGCCCGGCCCGGCCCGACCCGGTCCGGAAAGCCCTAGGGCTTTAGGGTACCGGGTCCCGATCCGGTTTTTAAAAAAAATTGGGCCCGGTTAACCCGGCCCGGACCAACCCGGTCCAGGCCCGCCGGTTAACCGGCCCGGCCCGGCCCGGTAACCCAAAAAAAAAAAAAAAAAAAAAAAAAATTCTGTTGGGCCAAACTAGCCGTTGGCCCAACGGTAATATTACCGTTTTTGGGTCCAAACGGCTAGTTTGGGCCCATTTCATTAAAAAAAAAAAATATATATATAAAATATTTTTTAATCCTCAAAATAAATCTATAAATACCCTACAACTTCAAATCATTTCTCACACAATTTTCCAATCTCTCAAATCTCATTCTCTCTCAAATCTCAATTCTCAATTCTCAAATATTCAATATATTTAATTTCTTAAAGTGTTCACTTTAATTTTTTATTTTTTCGTTTACAAAGTAAGAGCGGAAGTTTCTAAAGTCGCAATCTTCGGATACTTCCAAAATTTGGTATTGTCGTTCCATCTCTTACGTTTAATTTTTATTTATTGTATTAATTGTTTAATATTTAATTTTGTTATATTTGTGTATTTTGAATATTTTTAGTTTAATTTAATTTATATTATGGATAAATTAAAAAACCTCGCTGCTAAAGGTGTTAAAAATTTTTGTCCCGGAAGCGGTAGTGGTAGTAAAAAACGAATTATTAGCGGTAGAGGTAGTTCAAGTAATAGATATACCCGTGTGCCTTCGCCTCCGGTACCGCTTGGTACACCTTTTGAGGAAGAAATAGGTGTAGGTGCTCACGATATGGATTATGTAGAATTTCAAGAAAATTACGGTATAGAAGAAGAAAATGAAGTAGATGCAGTTAATGTAGACGAAGATGATGAAAATATTGCTGAAACACCCGCAGTAGGAGATGCTAACGTTAGATCTGAATCAGTTAATCTCCCTTCCCGTCCTCCCAGTGCCCCAAAACCCCGTAAAAGAACTAGTATTGCATGGCAATTTTTTGAACGTATATCAGATATTGAGGTGCAGTGCAATATTTGTCAACAAATATATAAGCATAGAAGTGGCGGTAAGCAGGGGGGTACGGGTACGTTAATGAGACATATAGCTGAAGATCACAAAAGAGAGTTAAATATTGCAAAAGGTGGTGGGGATGTTGGTGGGTCAACGCAAACTAGAATGGACCCAACAACCGGTCAAGTAGCGAAAAAGTATAATAAATTGAGGGACCGGGAAGAAATAGCTAAAATGGTAGTTGTGGGTTGTTTGCCTTTTACTTTTCCTTCTTCTGATGCTTTTATCCGTTATATACAAGCAATTTATAATCCTATGTTTAATGGTATTCCTAGAACTACTTGTCGGTCTGATATTTTTAAACTCCATTCACAATATTGTTTTTATTTATCAACATTCTTAAAAAATATTCAATGTAGATTGTCCCTAACTTCTGATCTTGGTCGTGCTGTTAATAAAAATGATTATTTAACTGTTACTTGTCATTGGATGGATAGTAATTTCATAATGCAAAAACGTATTCTTGCTTTTTTATATGATGAAGATCGCAAACATACTGGACAATTTATTTCTGATTCTATTATTAAAATTGCCGGATATTATGGTATAGAAAATAAAATTTTATGTATTGCTTTTGATAATGCTTCTAACAACAAGAATGCTATAACAAAAATAAAATCTACGTTATCTCCACCCTTTCCTGAAATTTTCCATATTAAGTGTGCATGTCATATCTATAATTTAATTGTAAAAGATGGTCTTGACTTTTTTGAGGTTTATATTGAAAAAATTCGTCTTGCCGTAAGTTTCATTCAAGGAAATAATCGTAGAGCGAGAATTAAAGAATTTAAAGTTAAATGTCAAGAAAATGGACTTACACCGATTTTAATGCCTGAGGAAATTGATATTAGATGGAATTCTACGTATGAATTTTTAAAAACTTGTTATAAATATAGAATTCCTATTACACTAACTTTTAACCAACACTGTGGTTCTTTTGCTGATTCTGCTGATTGCATGTTACATAATTCTGATTGGGTTATAATTAATGATCTTGTTAAGTTTTTAGAAAAATTTTATGTAGCTACGGTTGAATTTTCCGGTGCATACTATCCTACTGTTTGTAATATTTTGGCATATATAGCCGATATTTCTGGTTTGCTCCAACAATATAAAAATAAAGAAGGTTATAAAGAAGCTGTTGGCGCTATGTTTACGAAATTTAAAAAATATTTCTTCCCGATTCCCCCTATTTACATGGTTGGTGCTATTTTAAATCCTTGCATGAAATTTAATCATATGTGTCACTTTAGTACTCTTATTTATGCTAACTTAGAAATAAATACTAACCGTGAGTCTGAACAAGAGCAGCCTGATTTGTGGACGGCTACGGCTGATGCAAAAGATTATATAAAAAAATTATATAATCACTATGCTGATTTATTTGATTCAGCCGTACCTACAAATATCAGTCCAACTGTCGCTCCTCATCCTCCCGAGGAGCCATCATCTTCTAAAAGGTCGGCACATAGTGGTTTTCCTGATTCGTTTTATGATTTAACTTGTTGGAACAGTGTGGATGAGAGAGCTTACACATCAACTTATCGGGAGGAGCTGAAATATTATCTGCGGACGCCACCAGAGGATCGCAGACGACGGATCAACTCGCTGGATTGGTGGAGAAATAATGAATCACAATATCCTGTACTTTCAAGATTAGCCAGAGATATCTTGAATGTTCCAATGTCAACCGTTGCATCAGAGAGCGCCTTCAGTCAGGGACGACAGCAGCTTGGAGACAACCGACACTCATTGGGAAGCAACGCAATGAATGTTTTAGTTTGCCTTAGAGACTGGATTAGAGCAGAAAGAAGAAACCAAGGAATGGAACCAGAGCCAAGCGACGACCTCAAACTTGAAGAAATAATGACTTCACGGGAGAACTCAACAGAATCAAGTCCAATGCATGGGTTTGCCCCCGTTGACTTCGACTATCCTATGCAAATTCCAATTAATATTAACATGAATGAGTTGGAAAAAATGATGCATAATTTATAGATTTTTCATTCATGTAAATTATAAATTTTGGATCATTTTGCAATCAATAAAATTCCACAAATTCATTCACTCCTTAGTCGTTGTTTTTTATTTTTTTTTATTTATCAATTTAAAGTTTTAATATCTTATATAGAAGTGTATATTTAATGTATACATTATATATATCTTCTATAGAAGTGTATATTTAATGTATACATGTGTATATATCTTTTATAGAAGTGTATATTTAATGTATACACGTGTATATATCTTCTATAGAAGTGTATATTTAATGTATACATTATATATATCTTCTATAGAAGTGTATATTTAATGTATACATGTGTATATATCTTTTATAGAAGTGTCTATTTAATGTATACACGTGTATATATCTTCTATAGAAGTGTATATTTAATGTATACATGTGTATATATCTTTTATAGAAGTGTATATTTAATGTATACACGTGTATATATCTTCTATAGAAGTGTATATTTAATGTATACATTGTATATATCTTCTATAGAAGTGTATATTTAATGTATAGATTGTGTATATAGCGTATATGTAGTGTATATTTGACCGGTTTTTATCCGGGTTTGACCGGGTTTGACCGGGTTTTAGCGGGTTTGACCCGATTGGGTTAAGTGGGCCGGTTCCGGGTGGTTTTTATTTTTTTACTGCGCGGCCCGGCCCAGCCCGGACCGATTAAGGCCAAAACCGGCCCGTCACCGGCCCGTAACCCGGTTAGAGAGAGGGGGCCGGTTACGGGTTGACCCGGCCCGGCCCGTTAGACAGGTTTAAGTCAAAGGCATAGAAAACCACAAATCAGAAGAAGACAAAGTTATATTTTCTAGATAAGATGTGGAATAAATGGACCCATGTAAAATAAATCATCTATTCATGGACACACGTAAAATAAATATGTGGTCATCAGTAAGTCATATGAAAGATGTAAAATAGATTCCATGTCTTTTAGCATGTACACATGTAATATTGAGACTATGTATTAGTTTAATTAGTCAACACTTTGATATTTATTTTATACCTTCAACTTGTATTAGTAGGGGCATTCAGAAATACCAATAATTATTTCCATATTGCCCAACCTGTATGTCTGGTTTCTATTGCTTCTCAAAAATCAATAAAGTTAATGTAAGTATACCTCTCTACATCTTATTTACTTCTTTTCTCTGCTTTTGCTTTGCTATCTGATTAATAGTTTTTTAAAATATATTTTAGTACTTTACTTGTATAAAGTTATTTTGATCCCCTTTAAACTTTGTGTTTCCACTACCTATTTAGTTATTTTCCTATTCAATATTTATGTGAATAAAAAAGAACCAATAAAAAATATATAAAATTCTTTTAATAATAAAGAATTGTTGTGCCATAGTTTTGTGGCACTTTTGTAGCTAAAAACTGTGAAAATATGCACTTGGTTTATTTTATTGAATATGAGGTGTCTTTTAGGCATGTTGTATGTAAATTAGTTTGGAAGTGGTGTGGACGAGAATTGGATGAACAAGAGCTGAAAAATCTAAGCCACTAACTACAACACGAGTCGTTTAGTCACCTAATGTGCTAGGCACAAGTCGTGAGGTTGATAGTGATGAATGTTTCTTTTAGGATCAATGTCTAAGACTGACTATGACTTGTTAAGAGTGACAATGAGTCAGTGGGTGATTTAATCTGATCACATAAGACAAAAATAATAAACGCTAACAAGTTGAAGCCTAATGAAAATGAGTGAAGAACATACGTCATTATGACTGACAATAACTCGTGGTGAGGAGTCGTTTTGACAATAGACTCAAAAGTACTGAAAGAGAACATTAAATTGAGTGAAAATGATTTCTAACTAATTAATAATTATATCTAACCATGTATCATCACCAATGGAGATAGAAGAGAGCAGATATAGTAGCTAAGTAGTCAGCGTTAGTCCAGAAGACTCATTACTAGAGGTGAGACCACCGCTGACTTAGTTTTTCTATTTTTTTGGTTAAGTTTCCTTCGTTATTTTAAGAATATAAATATTCTTTGTGTCATTATTTAATAGTGTACATAATTTGGGTTTTTTCATTCCTACACAAATTATTTGATGCTACCGTATGCAACTAATTTCCTTATCTAGGGTTGTGGGAACCCTGGTGGATTAACCAAGTAGGCGAGGTGCAATATTACTTTAGTTCATTATTGCTACATGTATTATGATCTTATTATATTTTTTTCATCCTTATCTACTGCAGAGCTTAGAACTAGCCTGTACTCGAGATTTTCCTCACAAGGGAGATCCAAATTGGGTGATAGTGAAACTAAGATCGAGGGAAGGGGTTAGTAAGGCAACACCCTGAGACTTATAAGGTGAATAGTGATATTTACCAATGATTACACAAGATATTGTGTGATACCTATCTTGTTAGATTTGGAATGCACAACATTGAGATAGTCGCATTAAGAACGAGAAACAGAGTTATAACCCAAGGGGAAAACAATCCAAGTATTTATTTAATATTGTTTAAAGCCTAAGACATTAAAATCTTGCCACTTTATACTATTATAACAAAACACAAAATATACTTTTCTGCACTGCCCAACTATTTTGGCAGGTTTGAGAGATACATCTAACCTATTCCCTGTTGGTTTGACCCCAACCTTGTTGAGTTACTATATTTGGCTTTGACTAAATTAAACTTCATAGAGGTGTAAGTTTGGGTGACATTAAATTTTGATGCCATTACTGGGGAATACGATTGCAGAGTTATTGATTAAAGTTTTGGGAGTTTTAAGGTTTTAGTTTTTTGTTTTTTGTTGGGTATATGACTACAATTTTAGTAAAGGAAATCCCTTTCTTTTCTTCTGATTAATCCACAGCAGAGAGAATCCTTCTAACAAATCAAATGGTGAAAAACACTTACATGAAGGCTATCTTGAGGGGCTTTAGGACAATCATACTAGTTTTCCTCTAGCTCCTTCCAGAGTAAATCAAACAATATTAATTAAAAACCCATGCAATTATTAGCAGTAGTTTTTACCTACAGGAGGGAAGCAGATGCCTAATGTATAGCTTTGAAAGCAATGCTAGAAAGGCTAAGACAAGAATTATATTATCGAGCAGTACACGATGAGGACCGACATAGAAGAAGAAGGGGTAGAGCTCAAGTACTCCTAGTCTATAAGTAATTGTCATCATATAATAACCCAAAGTATGAATTGGGGTACGTTGAGCCTACCATGATTGGAGCTATCATTCTTACTCCATTGCAATGAAATATTAAGTTTGACATAACTAGAGTTATTATCCAGTTATTGAATTTGAAGGGTATGTGTTGGGGCTTGCCGACTGATGATATAAATATCAACCTTATGAACTTTATTGAAATTTTTACTTCATACACTATACCTAGGGTGTATCACAAAGCTTTGAGACTCTATCTATTCCTTTTCTCTGTAACTTGTGAAGTTGTATTATGGTTTGGGGAATAACCTCGTAGGTATATTACTATATTGAATGAGTGGCGGAGGCAATTTTTACATTTTTTCCCTTTGTCTAGAATGCTACAGTTGGAAGACATCATCAATAACTTAAGGTAATTGCATTATGAATCAATGTATGAGAGTTGGTTTTGGTATAAAAAAAGTTGTTGATGGTACCCAATAATAGAATTTCATAGACAAATTTTATTTAAATATTCTATCGAGCCCTAATTTCAAATGCTGAGCTATGGTAGAAACTATTATAATACAACATTCATGTTTTTGTATTGGGAGGGCGCATCAGATATATTAGATCAGATCTCTTTTACCAACCAAGGGTGGCATACATGGGAGACAAAAAGAGGCACTAGTACTTGTACTATTAGGGCTTTCAGTGACCTTAAAGTTGTTGGTGAAACAGTGGTGCAAGAGGTTTCTCAGCTAAGGCTGAAGGTCGGGATGATCAATTTTGATAAGGAAAATGCAATGGGCTCATAGGGTAGGGCCTGTTTATCATAGTATTCTAATTTAGAATAAGATGTGAAATAGCTAGATAGAGAGTTAGAAGGTTTTTGAGACAATGCGCAAGAGAATCATGGTTAAAACTACTATAGGATAGATATATAGATTAGAGATGAGATAAATATGGTATTAGGAGAAGAAATGATGATCTTAAAGAGAAGAGTGGTGTAAATTTTCCATTTGGTAGCTATGATAATGAATCAAAGATGGAGGCTATGTTTTCCAATCTAGTAAAAAAGGTCAATAAAGTCAGGAAATTTTCCATAATGAGATTAAGAAAGATTCCCAGGTTTGACCTACAGAGTGAAATCAGATACTACTACAAATAAATAGTTGGAAAAATAATTTGGTTAATTGTTAGAAATATTGACTTAGTGAAAGTCAGCCACCCTTCTAAGAAATACAGTTTCGAATTGTAAGAATGATGGTCATTATCTTTCCATCATCACTCAAAGTGGAAAGAAAAATATTGACCCCTCTATGCTAGAAGCTGATAATCCAAATAATTTAAGTATTGATATTGATGAGATACCTAAAGCAAAGATCGAGAAATGTACATGTGGTGGTAAAAGTTAAAGAAGGATAAAGAAAAGGGAAATGTAGTTGAGCCTTTGTTGAGGAGAATTACACGACATGTACCTCTTTTTCCCTAGAGAATGAGGAAGATTAAGAGTAATGGAAGTACCAAAAGTTCTTTGCGATGTTGATAAAAATATCAGCTAATATTCATCTTATAGATACTTTAGAGAAGATTCCTAGCTATGTGAAGTTTATGAAGGACTTGGTCACTAAGAAGCGAACTGTGATATTTGAGCTTGTGGATAATGTCCAACATTATAGTGGTGTGGCTACCGATCATTGGTGGATAAAAAGTAGGGCTTAAGAGCATTTACTATCCCATGTTCTATTGGGTTCTTCAACTTCTCTTGAGCATTATGTTATTCAGGAGCTAGCATCAAAGTCTTATCATTTTTAGAATATAGGTAGTTGGGGTTGGGGGCACCTAGTCCTACATCCATGAGACTGTTGATGGATGACCAAACTATTAAGAAACATTTTGTTATTTTGTGTATTATGTTGGTAAATATTGCGTCCTTTATATTTCCGACTAATTTTTTGATCATTGACTATGAGGTGAATTTTATAATACCTATAATCTTATGAAGGCTTTTCCTAGCTATGGGTAAGGGATTGGTTGACATGGAGATGGGGTTGATGAAGTTTAATCTTAATGATATACAAGTAACTTTTAATGTACGTCTATTTACATAACAACTGAAGGATATGACAGTGGTATCTGAGATAAATATTATTAATGATTATTAAGTGATTATGCCCATTGGTGAAAGACTTCGGGGTTGTGACATAAGCAACAACCATCATGAATTTTTATAGTGATGGTATCAATGAGTACTCTGAGATGGTAGGTGTGTTGTATGGTAGAGGTTCTTAGTATTATGCTTTTATAAAGCCAGCCCTTAATTTGAAGAATAGAACTACTTCTCCATCTCAACCATCCAGAGAGGAGCCACTAGTCTTGGAATTAAAGTCTCTCTTATCACTTGTGCTATGCATTATTAGGGGACAATAATACCATTTCGATCATAATTGGGCCTGATTTAATAGTGTCATAGGTTGAGGCATTCCTCTCAGTGTTGTAGAGATTCCATAGAGCCATAGGTTAGACTATTGCAGGAATTATGTGGATTCTACCTGATATTTACACTCCTAAAATCAAGCTTGAACCAAAATGTATACCTAGCATTAGCACTAACATAGGTTAAATCTGGCTATGTAGGAGGTAGTGAAAAAAATATATCAAGTAGTTAGTTGTTGGAGTGGTTTACTCCATTGCAGACAATAAATAGGTCAACCTAGTTTAGTGTGTGACAAAGAAGGGTGGGATCATTGTTGTTACTAATGCGAAGAATTTATTTGTGCCTATGCGACTAACTACTAGATGTAGAGTATGCATGGATTATAGGAAGCTGAATACTTGGACCTAAAAGGACCATTTCCCCATGCAATTTGTTGATTAGATGCGTGATAGACTAGTAGTTAGGGGTGGTGATAATTTCTTTATGGGTACTCGAGATAAAAGTAGACTTTTATTGCTTTCGAGAACTAGGAAAACATGACTGTTACTTTCACCTATGGGACTTCTGCATTCTTGAGTATTCCATTCGAATTAAGTAATTCTCCTACTACTTTTTATATATGTATGATTTCCATATTTTAAGACACTGTGGAAGACACTATAGAAGTATTTATGGATGAATTTTTGGTAGTTGGGGACTCTTTTGATAACTGTTTGGCTTATTTGGCAAACTCAATGCATAGATTTAAAGAGTGCAATCTGGTGTTAAATTAGGAGAAGTGTCATTTTATGGTGAAAGAAGGTACCATTATTGTTCACAGAATCTCTAAATAGGGTATTGAGGTTGATAGAGAAAAGATTGAGATGATTGAAAAAGTACTTCCACCGAGCTCAATTAAAGGTATCCAAAGCTTTTTGGGTCATGTTGGATATTTTGGTAGGTTCATCATGGAATTCTCTAAAATTTCTAATCGTCAATTCAAGATTTAAGAGAAGGAGGTGGAATATGTATTTGATGGTGCATTTATCAAGGCCTTTGATAGACGTAAGGAGTAGTTGATCTCGTCTCCTTTTATTGTATCTCTTGATTGATTGTTGCCATTTGAGGTTATGTGTGACACTATAAAACTGGTATTAGGTGTTCTCCTAGGTCAAATATGAGAGAATATCATTCACTCAGTCAATTATGCCTGCAGGCATTAAACCCCACACAAAAGAATTATACAATCACTGAGAAGAAATTGCTTAAGGTGGTTTTTGCCATTGAGAATTTCTAGTCTTATTTGATTAAGAGACAATTCATAGTACACATAGATCATGAAGCCATGAGTTATCTAATGTTGACCAAATATTCAATACCGAGGTTAATACATTTGGTTTTATTTCCGCAAGAATTTAAATTTGAGGTAAAAGATCAATAGGGCATGGAATATCAGATGGCTGATCACTAGCCTCGGCTTGAAAAAGAGGTAATGTAGAAATTAGTGGATGATATTGACATATATAATAAATTTTTAGATGAGCGGGTCTTGGTATCATCTTAAGACTCAATCCCCTAGTTTACTGATTGTTCTATTTTTTAAGCACGCTATCTTGTTTGGAGAAATTTTCCTCACAACAGAGAAAGTGATCCATGCTTGAGGTGAGGAAGTTCTTCTAGGATGAGCCCTAACTCTTTTGGATTTGTATGAATGGTGTTATTTTATGTATCCTCGAGGTTGAAATGATGAGCATTCTTGAGGCTTTTTATTTATCACCAGTTGGGGGTCTTCATGGTGGAACCCTATAACCCACAAAATTTTGCAGCATGGGTATTATCGGCCTACGATCTTTAAGGATAGTCATGAATATGCAAAGGCCTATGACCAGTGTCAGTGTCAAGGAAATATTTCATGATGCCATGAACTCCCAATGGAATCTATTTTGGAGTTAGAGATGTTTGTTGTATAGGGAATTGATTTCATGAGGCCATTCGTAAGCTCCTAAAGAATGAAGTATATTTTGGTGGCAGTTGACTATGTATATGTTGGGTAGAGAAGGTAGAGGACCCCAACAATTAAGGTAGAAGTGTCACTGCATTTTTGAAGAAAAATATCTTATCTTAATTTGGCACTCCACGTGTGATCATTAGTGAAGGTTGGACTTACTTCTGCTACTATTTATATAAGGACCTGCTTGAAAAATATCGTGTGAAGCATAAGGTAGTAACACCTTACAACCCTTAGACATATGGGCAGGTTGAGGTCTCTAATAGAGAGATATGTCCATATTTCCAAACACTGTGAAAGCCAAAAGGACTGACTGGTAAAGAAAGTTAGTCGATGCATCATGGTCATACCGAATGGCTTTTAAGACTACAATAGGTTCCTCTTTATATCAGCTATTGTACGATAAGGAATGTTACTTGCCGAACGAACTTGAGCATAAGGAACTATACATATTGAAAAAGCTAAATATTGAGTGGCATAATGCAACTACTCTGAGGTTAAACAAGATGAAAGAGTTAGATAAATTTCGACTTCGTTCTTATTAAAGTTTTGCTATATACAATGAAAATATGAAGTTGTATCATGATAAGAAAATTGAGAAAAGAGTGAGACCCATTATATTTTTTGTTATATAATTCAACACTTCTCTTGTTTCCTGGCAAAGTGAAGTATAGGTGGTATTTACCATTAAGTGTGGTCATGTTTTAGCCCCATTCAAGGTTAATAGGAAGAAGGTAAAATACTACATAGGAAACTCAGGTGAGGTGAAAGTATGCATGGATACAAAACTTAAGGAAGTCTGAATAACTAAGGCAATTGTCTTATGCCACGACATTAAATTACGCATTGAATAGGAGGAAAACCATGGTCTAGTTGGTAAAGTCTAATATTCAACATAGCCATGTCTTGCTGCGACGTTAAAATGCAACCCACATTTTGAACTTATTATATTATAGGGTAACTTACCTATTAAGTACTTATATTTGGAAAATAGACCATGAAATTTTCTGGTGCCAGGTCCCTAATAGGGACCTCACGAGTTGTTACATCAAAGAATGGCTTGATACTAGAGTCGTGGGCAGATAGAAGGTTAGATACTTTTCGGTAAGTAGTCTGTGGGGTCATATGACTCTAAGAATTAGTCGCTGTCAGTGAAAACCACTCATCACCCTTAGTAGTTATGATTGGAGACCTAAGTAAGGTTCCAGTCACAACAGAGGGAGGCTAATACTCATTATATAGTGTCATAAGTTGTTACATAGACTCATTATCAGGACAAACATTACAGGCCAAACGTGTCAACCGGTCTGATTTTTGTCACGTAAAAAGGAAATTAAATCCTAAAATGATTCATTTTTCATTTTATATTAATTCGTAAAACCATTCCACTAAAATTTAAAGTACACACATAACTCCTCCCCAAATCACAACACTCACAAAAATATCACCATGTCTTCATTCTAAAGAACTAGGATGAATAAATTACAAGTATTAAAGGATCCAAGTACACTATCCAAGTGCATTATGGTTTACATGTTATATCTTTTAACCTGATGTACAATATAGTATATTGTTCTTGGATTTATGTTCATATTCATATTCATAAGTTGAAAACCCCCTTTGTTCTTTAGAACCATGCAGAATATGAATAAAAATGGGAATACATTTGAATATATGTAATAAGATCTTTATAGGATGAATTATGATGATGTTAAACTTAATTAAAACAATGGGAAAGTTTAGGTACCATTGGGGGTATTTGAGAGTCAAGACCAACTCCTCAAAATAAACTTGTTACATTAGCTATGAGAATCATAACAACTCACAAGACCACCTAAAAAGCTATTGCATGACTCATAGGCAATGGTAACATAGGTGTAGAGAGGAGTGTGGGCTCTGTTGACATAATGACTTCTCACCATGAGTAGTTGTCACACCATACAACTCATGGTAAGGACTTGTAGTTACTGGGAAGGCATAGGAACTAAGGAAATATTTTTGGTCAGGTAATAAGTGTTGGTGACAAGTCATTGTCTAACATAACAACTCATTAAGAGGACTCACAAATTGATCGATGAATAATCCATATGCTCCTTTCACCCACCAAGTATTATAATGACTCATTACTAGAGGTAAAGTGTCATACCTTAAGTCTTAGGGTACCTAGTCCCTACAACACATGTGTTATTTATTTTTCTTTACATTTACTTGGATTTACAAACATGTGTGATCTTTCTAGGTACCAAAGGCACCATAAAATGACTTTACCAAGAAGTAAACTCCTAGGACGAAGACCCCAGCCCTAATCATCATCTCAAGAATGAACCTACTGACATAAAATATTCAAATAGGTTTGTGCAGGAATACCCAATTGGAAAGGTGTTGGAGCCAGAGAAGAAGCTACCTAGGGTTGTCAAAGTCACGCCAGAGGTAGACATACCACCCAAGGCCAGGATAGGAAAGAAAAATAGTATTAAATCACTACCCCACTTATGGTCCCATTTTGAAGAAAATGGTAGGTCGAGGGATGACTCTGATCCCAAAGATAAGAATAAAGAAGAATATAGTGGGTATGATAATGAACAATCAAACAATAAGAAGCCCGAGGCAAAAAATGAAGGGGAGGAGAACAAGAGAAAATCCAGTGATACCTTGTTGGAATTACCACCTCCTCCTCCACCTGCTGAACTACTTCATATAGAGAATGCCCGAGTTCCCATCATAAACTGGTAAGAGTACCCCAACATGTAGAACTTATACATCTAAGATAGTTCTCTCAACCCTTCTAATGGAAAACCAAAGAGAGGGATATTCTTTTAGTGCACAAGTGGAGCACTTCAAGCATATCTAGGATATCAGAATTCAAGGTGAGATTCAGGAAATTCCACTTTGAATGGATGACATGAGCTATAATCCAGTACAATCCAATATTAGAGTGGGAGTTTTATGTCTCATATTAGATATAAATAAACCAATAATACCCATAACGGTAACTGTAGAAAGGTAGTAACCCATTTATTGATGTGATTATAAGAGGTGTTTGAGTGAATATCTTTACTCAATCTATTTCCAGAGTTCTCCATGGGACAAAATTCCTATTATTAGCTAATACATCAGATATTGAGTACTACATGTATGAGATACATAAAGTAAAGTGCAAGAAAATTGATTTAGAGGATAAGGTAACTTATTTCAATTGGATGGCCGGTGTCATTATTGTGGTGTAGGATAAATTAACTCATGTGGTAGGGGATGGTGGATCTTGATCATGGATTGTAGTGGGTAGTATGAACTTTATGGAAAAGGCTTGGTGGATGCTTATGCGTCATAGGTTGATTCCCATATATAGGTACAATGCACTAAGTCAATATAGGGATGCCATTGTTTTGGTCATTATGGAGAGCTACGAGATAGATATGGTAGAGTTGATAGCAAGGGAGATCCGCAATCGGGAGATTAGAATATACACAACCCTAGTATTCTAATGCTTGTTGACACAATTATGCTTTGATCAGGGCATGCTAGTGATTATAAGAGGTGATCAATTATTCTAAGTGTGGAGGACAACTAACTTGAGTTTGATTCAAGATATTGCTAAGCCCATCTCCAAGGCTATGAAAGTAGGAGACACATTACATAGAGAGGCATTTAAGGTTATAGAGAATGGCATTGACACTCTGAGGTACACCGATATTAGTGAAACCACATCTATGACTTCCTAGTCTTAACCTCAATTTTTTAAATATAGTAGGTACCTCCCACAATCCTACTCTACCTCCTATGGTAAGAATGTTCACTTTTAGTGCAGCTCCCATTGTCTATGCTTAAGTCTTACAGGTTTTTTGGCTGATGTACAAAATAGGTTGGGCAAGGTTAAGAAAAAAGTAAAGAATATAGAAAATGGGGTTAATCCATGTGTGTATTAAGAGTTCATGAGCGAGCTAAGGGGCATGCATACATACATGATTTAATGAGTATGAGAGGTGGATCAACCAAAAGTTGGAAAATGTTTTGTCATTAGATCTGGCGGGGATACATGAGGAGATGGACATAATGCGGGCTGCCATATTGGACATGCACGTGAGATAATTCCCTTTGATACCCATCATTGAAGAGGACATGCTAGGTATTTGAGTCATAACAAAGGGAAAAGATATTGAGGACGCCAACGATGAGAGTCTAAGAAAGAAAAAAAAGAGGTGTTAGAAGAGTGATAAGGAGGATGAGGTGGCCAAGAAGGCCAATGTTGATTTTGGATGGGCCCACTAAATAAAGATATCTAAGATGGTGATGAGAGTTGGAATTTTCTAAGTTATTGATGAGGCAGTTGAAGATGCATTTGAGTTGCGTAGAATTACTACTGCTACAGTCCCATAATCACCATTAAGTGCAGCGAGACTTTCAGTTCCACTATTGATTTGAGCATCTCGGCCACCACTGGGACTACTATTGATTAGAGCAGGGCCAATTCTAATGCCCCACATACTTACATTGCATGATTTGGTGAATAAGCCACCCAATATGTCTTTGAACCTTGTTCTTACAGTATAAATGCACTAAAAAAATGGATAATTTTTTAGTTGAGGTAGGTTTCTACCACATATCCACTAGGTCTTTCCGTTGTCATGATTCTTTCCTCATCGACCACTGTCTAAATATAGAACAAATATGTCTAGCATAAAATTATTCTCTTATGTTTTTTATTTCATATTTTGTTTTGATTGTGATTATCTATGAGGAAAATAAGTACCTAAGGCAGTTGATGTGGTTTTTCCATTATGTGCTTAAATGTGTTGAAAAATGACATCACTCCCAAAATTTCTTTTAATTATGTGATGTACATATATATAACTATTATGAATCTTGTTCTTGCATTAGGATTAGGAACATAAAAATCATATCTAACACTTGCATGATCCAGATAGATAATATGTTGTGATGCGACCTTCTACCATCTGTGTGTGAGATACTACTTACTTCCCTTTGTATATGGAATCCAGAATTTAGTCGAATAGTCTTACCTATGTTATAGGATAGTAGGATAGGAACGAATCTTAGGTCATCTTTTTAATCAGTCCACTAACAACCTAAATAACTAATCAAATGCAAAGAAGTAACCCTTGATCCCAATTTTAAGCCTAAATAAATTTATTTTCTTGTTTACACCTTTAACCTTTATATTTTTATTATAATGAACATATTTGGCCCAAGTCCACTTTGGACATTGTGCACTTCTACTCAAGAAAATCACCTAAGTCAAGAGTGTGTATCATAAGGGTTTATGATCTAAAGTGGGTATGAAGATGGGTAAGATAAGAGAAAAGAATGTCGGGTTGGGTGTGGTAGAAAAAGGAAAGACAAAAAAAGAAAATTTTGATTGATAAAATAAGGAGAAAAATAAAAATAAAAGAAACCATACCCATCCTAAATGTAAAATAATAGAATGAAAAGTGAGAAATAAGAGTGGAATAAAAGAAAAGTGGTTGATAAGTTGATCTCTAATATGATTGTATTGATTGACCGAGGAAAAGAAAACTTTCTATGTTGATGTTACTGTTGTGTCATGGATTCATGACATTTTTTATGCTTAAAACAGTGAGATTATGCACTTAATAAAGTTACTTTGTTGGATATGCTCTGTGTTTTGTGTATGTTATCGGTAAAATAGGTTGGATTTGGTATGGACAAGAATTAGATGAAGAAGAGCTGAAAAATCTAAGGCACTGACTGGACCATGAATCGTTTAGTCACCTAACAACTCGTGGTGAATATCATAAATTTGATAGTGATGAATATTTATTTTAGGATCAATGCAGTGGCTAGAGTGCCTTTGACTCGTTAGAAGTGACAACGAATTGTAGAGTGAGTCATTTAGAGAACATTAGCCCAATGTCCTGAAGGTTATGAGAAGTGGAAGTCATAATGGAAATAAGTGAAGACCATAAGTCGTTATGACTGACAACGACTTGTGGTGAGGGTTCATTCTAAAAGCAAACTCAAAAGTACTAAAAGATAATATTCACTGTAGTGACTACTAGTCCCCGCCAATGACTCATGACATCCGACAATGAGTTATGACCACTGAAGATATAAGAGAGCAACAACAATAGCTAACGAGTCGTCATTTATCCAGATGACATTTTCCAGAGGTGTGACCACTGTTGGCTTAGTTTTCCTATTTTTTCTAGAGTTAGGTTTCCTTTATTATTTTGAGACTGTATAAATACCCTTTGGGTCCTTATGTAATAGTTTACGTAATTTAACATATTTTTACACACTTTATAGATTTATTGTTTGTTTTTTGTAACATTATTATTTCGAGACATTCAACATTATACTTTCATTCTTGTTTAGTTAATTATATGCTTTATTTCTAGAATACAATGGATTGTTGCATAACCATGAGCAACTAAGTTCCTTAGATAGGGTTGTAGGAACCCTAGTGGATTAACAAAGTAGGGGAAGTGAAAGTTTTATTTAGATCATTGTTGTTGCATGTATCGTGATCTTTTTCGTATTGTTTACCTTTTTTTCTACTTCAGAAGCCAAGGACGTGCCTATAATCAAGATAATCCTTAAAAGGGGAGTTTGAGATTAGGAAAAGTAGACTACAATAGTGATTCAAGGCTATCAACCCTCATCTAATAACTTGAGACCTACAAGGTGATAGTTAAATTGGACTTGAGGGCAAAGATAGTAAGGCAACACCCTGAGACGTACAAGGTGACGGGTGATATTTACCAATGAGTCCACAAGAAAGTTGGTGATACTTGTCTTTTCACCTTCTACATGCATATCATTGATATAGTAATATTTAGAACTATAATCCTACATAGTTAGAAATAGGGGGAACACAAGCCTAGTGTTTGTTTCAAATAGTTTAAAACCAAAGATATTTAAATCTTGCTATTTTTACCTGTTACAAAAAAAACCCCATTTACTTCCCTGCACCGCCCGACTGTTTCAGTAAGTTTTATAGATATTTCCAACCTATTCTCTTCGGGTTCGACCCTATCCTAGTTTGGTTACTCTATTTGAAATCGACAGTATTACACTTTGTAGTGATTTTATTTTTGGCAACACCAACAATTTTCTCTATTTAATGTTTTTTGGTAGTGTAGAGATACTCTGTTGTACATAAAACTTATCAAATTATGCATAAAATTGTGTTGACAATGCATGCTTACTTCCAAAAAATTAGCTCCACCATTCATAAACCCATCGGGGAATTACTGCACTGTTAAATTTCTTTGAAAATCTAACAAACCATGAATATAATCATACTAATTATACCTCAAGGGATTATGAACTCTTGATACATCACGAACTAAATTTTCAGGTTTTGATGGTTTATACATTAACTTATTAGTAGGTAAACCATGCCACAATGAGGATTATCAAGTAATGGGCTAATGAGTCGACTAAAAGGAACACAAGAATAAATTAATTATATTACCAACATAGGCGGAATCTGGATAGATATACATACTTATTATGTTGTATAAAAGAGGGAGCACGACAAAAAATACATAATGAACACTTCTAACCCCTAGAAAGGCCAATATAAGTGTCACTATAACTCATATAGTAAAGTCCTTCCAACAATCGAACTGGACCCTATTAGTCTAGAAGTCATACATGTGAATGTAAATAACCATATTGATCCCCTATAAACATATTGGGTGCAAATATGCGTAAATATAAGGAAAAAACATAAATAACTAATATAAATTTATAACAAGCCAAGACAGGAAGAATGTACTATAAACACATCTCTCTGTAATAATGTTTTAATCCAAATTAATTATAAAATACATACCTTGCTTGAATCAAACTAGTGGATATCAAAAAGAGGCTGGACGCAGAGCTCAAATTTGAAATCATGGACAGTAATAAGAGGCCATATGATAAATCAATAATCGTTAGAACTCCTACACCAAAAGCAAGTACAATTGAATTAACACTCATTAACGACTTTAATCAACATCAAAATACCCAAACGTAGTTATAAATTGATGCCGTAGTCGAACGGGAACTCATTTGTAACTAATAATAACCATAATTGATGATTCCATAAGGACCAAACCATAACCATAAATCAATACAAGACTCGCACCAAAATGCATAATAATAGCAATAGAGAATATGCATGACTTCAATCAAAACTAAAATATTAATACAAATATATACCTGAGAATGGATTATTAATAAAAAGTCCAAGTGTTAAAAACTGATATGCCATTGTTTCTTGGAAAGTTAGATGCTTAAAACCTGAGAATATGCAAGCACTGGGTCTAGTTTCATAGATATGATATATTTTGGTGTCTATGTTGTATGAATATAGCTTTTGGATTTTAAACGGAGAAAAAGATTTAAGTTGTATAAGAAACCCCACTTACAAGACCACCTACGTGGCGTGGCTACTACCTATGGCCATTATAAGTGGAGTCATGGATCATAAATATGTTAAGATTAAAGACCCTAAACATTGGACTTTTGTCTAATTTTTATGGAGGACTAATTACGGTGCATAATTACCACTTAAGTCACCATAAGTACCAACGTGAGTGTTAGAGATTGAAGATCAGAGGCTTTGAAGTTTGGAGATTTTTTTCATTGATTAAAGGGTTTCATATGGTCTGTATGTCCCATTTATGCCTCGTAAGATCTACCGTAGGTACATGTACTAGAGCATACCACTATTTAAAGGTTTAGGTAACTCACAACACCTACCTGTCCAGTGTGGGTACTATCTATGGCCCATAAGTGGATCCGTAATGATCACCAACCTAATTTTACCTATTTATTTTGGTAGGATTTTTAGTGTTTCCTTATATTCTATAAATACACTTTGATGTTTTGTATTAGTTTACATGCTTTATATATTCACAAATATATTTTGATTTCAAGATTTGACTTTTGATCTTGGAATTTGTTGTTCTTGATTTGTTGGTTGATTATTAATTTGAAAATATTGTTGGTGTTCATAAATAATTTTGAGATTTTTTTCTATGCTTTCTTTATTAAATTTCATGGATCTTCTTGCAACTCTACATAGCTAAACCACCCAATTGATGTTCTGGATGGCTGGATAACGAAGTAGAGGAAGTACAAAGTCATTGTAAATAAGTGTTGGTGCATGTATTGCGATCTTCTTCTATTTGTACGCTTTCATAACTACTTCTTAAGTTAAGGACTTTCCTGTATTAAAGATCATATTCATAAGAGAGGTCAAGATTCAGAAAAGAAGATTATGATAGTAATTCGAGACTACCAACCCTTGTCTTATCAACCTGATACCCAAAAGGATATAGTTGATCTAGATCAAAAACAATGGTTAGTAAGGAGACACACTATGACACATAAGGTACAGAGTGAAATTCACCAAGGCATTGACAATATGGTTGGTGATACCTATATTTTCAAACTCTGCATGCATTGGCATTGTTCTAGTTGGATTGAGCAGGATAAGTCTATGAAGATAAGAATAAAGGGGGAATACAATCCTAGTGATCATATTAGATTGATTTAAACTAAGGAGATCAAGTCTTAATTCTACTTTACTACTTTCACATCAAACCCCCTATTTACTTTTCCTACATTTTTTGCTACTTCAACAGATTTGTGTGATATATTTGACGTATTTCCTATGGGTTCGACCCGAATCACTGTTGGGTTACTAATTTTGAGTTTGACTACATTATACTTTAAGAAGATATAGTTTTAGGAGACATCAAATTTTTGCACCAGTGTTAGGGAATATGGTTACGAATTTATTGATTGAGTTGTAGAGGTTGTTGGGTTTTCATTTTCTATTCTTCTTGAGGTGTACATTGGTGTATACCCAATACTTAGAGTCAAGGTAATTCCTTTATACTATTTGATCCAAATCCTTAACAAACCCCATTACAGAATTTTAGGATGTTGGAATATGAATGTGAAGCTAACCATGAGTGGCTTTGAGATGATTTAATTTACCTACATCCCTCATATCAATATGGTGTTCTGGAGATAGTTGCACAAACTACTATGCATTTATTAGAAGAAGAAAATGTGGGAAGTGATAATAATGAAGCCTATCCTACAACCTAGAAGAAAGAAAGAAATAAAAATATGATCATCGACCAAAAGTCAAAAAAGCTAGAAGAGATATAGCTTTTGTATTCCTAGCTTATCAGTAGTTGTAAGAATATGATGATCCAGTGGATGAATTAGGGTATTTTGATCCCATAAATAGAGGATTTTTCATTGGTCCAGAGTTTTCTTATGGCATAAAGTTTGATATCACAAGTTATATATTTCATCTTGTAAATCTTTAGGGTGTGTTTGTGGGTTTGCAAACCGACGACACAAACATGCACATCATTGATTTTGGAAGAATTTTTACTTCATATAACATAACAGGGGTGAGTCAAGAGGCTTTGAGATTCAGGTTGTTCCCATTTTCTCTAAGTAGTGAAATGACATTATGGTTAAGGAAACCGTCACAGGGATTCTTTATGACTTAGAATGAGTTGTGAAAGAAATTATTAGACTAATTTTTCCTCCTTCTAATATGTTGCAATGGAAGGATGAGTTCTATAATTTCAAGCTATTGCATTGTGAACTAATGTATGAGCATGGTTTCAATTTAAGAAAAAATTAATGATGGTACCTAATCATAAAATTTTGGGGAGAAATTTGTCATAATTTTCTATTGTGCCTTGGATACAAGTTTCAAAGTTGTTGCGGACAATATTATGGGTGGAGCTTTCATGACCCTACCTTAGTAAGAAACATTAAAAATCTTAGATTGAATCTCTATTACCAACCGAGGGCGGCATAGGAAAAAGTGTTGCCGACATTTATCCTATTGGGGCTTCCAGCAAGCAAAGAATTGTTGATGTTACTATCGCTCAAGAAGTTGCATAACTGTAGATGATGATTGGACTATTTACTAAGAAATTAGAAACTATTAAATTTTAAAAGGTAAATATTATGGGTGAAAAAGGTAAAGCACCTAAGCTATATGATTCTAATATTGAAGAAGATGCAAAGTATCTCGATTGGAACTTTATATGGACTTAGAACTTGAATCAAAAATAAACATCAAAATAATTATGAGGATAGATATAGGGAGCAGAGTAGAGAGAGAGAGATCGTGACTAGAGGTGTAAGGATCATCATAAGGAAAAAGTTGTGTGTATGTTCCACCAGAGAATCATGGATAAGTCAAGGATGGAGGAGCTGCTCACTAAACTAGTAAAGGGTTCAAAAAGTCAAGAGAGTTGCCTTATGGAGATTAAGGTAGAAACTTAAAGTTTTAACAAAAAGTGGAATCACATGCCACTGTTATCAAGCAATTTCATCATCAATTTTGTCAAAACTCAGAAACCTTGAATCAATATCAACTAGGTACTCTGTCGAGTTAAACTGTGTAGAATCAAAAAATGACAGTCACTATTTGGCCATCCACCCTCAGAGTGGTAAGTCTACCATTGACCCCCCATGCCTGTATTTGATAATGTTTTGGATAATGTTACTTATACTTGATGCACAAAAATTAAAATCTAAAAAAATTGTGAGAAGTAATCCCAAAAATTGATGGATGTTAAAAAAGTGTTGAGACGGATAAAGAAAGTGCAAAGGAAGCCTAGCATGTATTGAATACCATTCCATGACCTCCCCTCTTTTTCCTTACAGATCGAAGAAGAAGAAATAGGAAGGGAACTATCAAAAATTCATGTTTATGTTGAAGGAACTATGGGTTAATAATCCCCTTGTATAAGTATTTGAGCAGATACCATGCTATGAACAATTCATAAAGGATTTGGCTACAAAGAAGATGACGGTATCTTTTGAGCCCCCTAATAATATGCACCATTGTAATGCTAATGCTTCTTCATATTTAGTAGAAAATAAAAAGGACCCAAAGACTTTTCCATTACATGCACTATGAGGTCATTCAATTTCTCTTGAGCTTTATATGATTTTGGAGATAGTTTCAATATGATGTCATTGGTGGTATACAAGTCATTAGGTTTGGGAACACCCAACTTAGCACTAAATAGGTTCTTTAAGGCCGACCACAATGTTAATAACTAGATTAGTGTATTATGTAATGTATTGGTATAGGTAACATCCTTCATATTTCCAGCTTATTTTATAATCCTTGACTGTGAGGTGAACTTTGAAGTCCCTATTTTATTGGGAAGGCACTTTATAACTATGGGTAGGGAATTGGTTGATATGGTGATGGGGCAGATGAAGACTAGACTCAATGATCAATGAGTGACTTTTCACCATTTGTCACTCCACATGCTATTATTACTGATGGTGGGTCTCACATCTATAATTGTCTATTTAAGGCAGCATAAGGTGGTAGAACCTTAGTATCTGTAAATGAGTAGGTAGGTTGATGTCTTCAATAATGATATCAAGTCAATATTGGCAAAGACTATTAATTCCAATAGGACTTATTGGTCAAGTAAATTACAACAACAACAACAAAAAACAGTGTATTCCCACAGTGATGTCTAGGGAGGGTAAGATGTACGCAATCCATAACTCTACCTCTAAAGAAGTAAAAAGGTTATCCGACAGACCCTCAGCTCGAGACATGGAATACTAAAAAAAATCATAGTAAAGAATGGAACAAGATGTCGTAACATAAATACGACACCCACAAGTAATAGTAAACATAGAAAAGTAAACAAATTCATAATAAAGCATGAAACAAGGTATCATAACAAGAATAATACCTTGTTATGATATAACTTTGTTCTTATGAGAGTTCAGCTCTATAAAAATAAAATATAAAGTGGTATCAAGACAAAAAGATCGAGAAAAGGTTATTTGAGCCTAGTGATATGATCTTGTTTACTGGAAGACTAGGTGGTATAGATAATTCAACGTGCTTACGGTGTTCGTAAATGGTTCTATTGAGTTGAAATGAGATGCTAAAGCTCCGTTCAAGGTGAATGGGCAGCGTGTCAAGCAATATACGAGGAATACTAATGAAGTAAAAGTTTTTATTGATGTAAGACTTGGTGAAGTCTGAGTAGACTAGGCAACTGAGTTGTGCCACAATGTTAAATTTGGCACTTCATGGGAGGCAACCCAAGGGATTGTTCGAGAAGTTTAGTAACAAACATAACCACGTCATGTCACGACGTTAAATCAAGCATTGGGTGGGAAGCAATCCACTATATTAGTGTTCAGGTTATTTTCTCTTTTGTAGGTATAAATCATGAAAAATTACCTTAAATGTTGTACCATGTTACCTAAGGAAAGTCAAAAGAAAATAGTATAGTTGAGGCTTCAGGATGAGTCCCCTAAGCACAATGGCTCTATAAAGGTGTACTCAATTACCTCAGGTAGAGCATCAACCCGAAACACTGAGGTCCTCTCTCAAAACGTGGTTGAGACTAAATTATTTATTATTGTAGCTTCCTTGGAGATTAAAGGCACCCAGGCTTGCCTTTAATAGACTCAAGCAGGCACTCATCTTGGACTTATACAGGTCGTGGCCCAGACAACCACACTTAGACCAGTTCTTAGGTCATGGATAAAGGCACTCAAACATCTCCACCTAACTCTGCCCAGTCTAATAAGGGAGAGAATGATTTAGTATCTTGTTGTGTAGAGGGGGAGAATGACCATGACTCTCAGTTTGATGAGTGGTCCTAAGACGCATTCGGTTTGACAAGTGATTCAACATTAACTATACCTTAGTCTATAGATTGTACATCTTAGGGCCACACAATATTTTTTATCATCTTCAGCTGCTGATACACAATTACCTACATAGGATGCCAGGCCTCTTATTCCATAAATATTTGATCCGTCCTCTAACTCTACATATATCTCCATTGTTCCTATAGCTGAGATAAAATCGATATGGTGTGTTGAAAAGATATAATATATATAAATAAGAAGGACCACATTATTTTGCAATATAGTAGACCTAAGAAGGATATACTTACTGAGAGGCAAATTGACTTGATTGTCCAGTAGGTGCACCAGACCTACAAGCCTTATTTTATCTATATAGGTTAAGGTGGATGACCCAACCCTAGGGATCATACAGTTATTTACTAGTATGGGAGTTTTATCTCTCCAATGCCTCTATGCTTTATAGTGTTACTCTATGAGATGGTGGGGTAGTTCAGGAAGTATAGTTAGAGAAAATACTAGTCTGGGGTATTAGTGTGGAAGTATGTATCACGACCATCTATCGAGTACTATTTGGGAAAGAATTTGTACCGATATCTACTATAGAGTGTGACTTCAAGATGTGATTTGTGTAGGACAAACATGACACAAGAGATGCTGATTTTTGACAGCAAAGTCTTGATATGTTGAGATGGATAGTTCATTAAATTTTTTATTTTGGTGATGATGCCTCTTAGATAGAGGGAAAATAGGAAATAAAGAAGGCCATACTGCATTTTGTAAGAAACTTTTTATAGATACTGGTACGCTTCCGATTGAGTCTGACTACATTGGACAATATGCTTACATGGTAAGTTGCACTAGTTGCTGTCTGCTGGTGCGATATGAGGTTAAATTTGCAATTCTAATCTAATTAGAGATTTATAAGTGCGTTGTTGGTGGGACCACTACTCTACCATTCCCTTAACTTAACCATTATATTATTTATACTTCAATTATGCCAACTATTCTTGATATTAAATGTTGGATTGAGGTAACAAGAATGACAAATGTCAGAATGATTAATGATTTAGCAAACCTGATCTATGCACAGAGAGCTCAGTGATCTTGGACTATGATTTTTGCCTATTTTGAGATACTATCAACTCCAATTGAGGTTATAAATAATCCAGACATTGGTGATATTGAGATAGGATACCAGATATTTAAGGCCAAGATTTCTACTCTATGGAAAAGGGGCTCGAATATGTCTATTTCTGTCCTAGCTTCTACATTTGAGCTGGTTGGGGCATCTACTGCACAAACTCACCCCACTGTTACTGGTATTATTAGAGTGTCGAAAGAGTTTCTAATGAAATTGGTAAAGCGGTAGTATAAGTTGACATCCAAACTCAACTTTCTGTGTTGTACATCTGATAGCTAGTCAGATTGCATGGAGTTCCCTTGTCTATCATTTTGGATCGGGGTACTCAGTTTACTTCACAATTTTGGTAAGCTTTTAGAAAGGTCTTGGTACCCAAGTACTTTTGAGTTCTGCTTCTCATCCGTAGACCGATGGTCAGGCTGAGCGGACCATCCAGACCTTAGAGGATATGTATAGAGCTTGTACACTTGACTTTAAGAGAAGTTCGGATGATCACTTACTGTTGATAGAGTTTGCTTACAATAATAGTTTCCACTCTAGTATTGGTATGGCTCCATTTGAAGACTTATATTGGAGAAAGTGTAGATCACCTATAGGTTGGTTCGAGGTGGGTGAAGCGGCTGTGAGTGGTCCTGATTTGGTATTTGAGTCTATGGAAAAATTTAAGTTGATTAGGGAAAGGTTAAAAATTGTGCAGAGTCGTTAGAAGTCATATGCGGATATTAGAAGGAGAGATCTTGAGTTTGAAGTTGGTGACCTAGTGTATCTGAAAATTTCACCCATGAGGGAGGTGAAGAGATTCGTAAAGAAGGGGAAGCTTAGTCCCCGTTATGTTGGTCCATAAAAAATTCTTAGCCATGTTGGTACGGTAGCTTATGAGGTCGAGTTTCCTTTCGAGTTGTCCTCTGTTCATCCAATATTCTATTTCTCCATGCTTAGAAAGCATATTAGCGATGTTGTGGTAGTGGATTCCTCTGTGAGTGCTGACATTCAAGAAAATCTTTCTTTTGATGAGATTCCTGTTGAGATTCTTGATTTTAGTGTCTGAAGAAGAAGGAACAAAGAAGTTCCCTCGGTCAAGGTGTTGTGGCGAAACCAATCTGTTGAGGATAAAACTTGGGAAGCTAAGGTGGATATGCAATCCAAGTACCCACCCCTATTTTTGGCGAACTCCGATCAAGACGAAGGTACCGTTCTTTCCTAAATCATCCAATTTTGATAAAAGTTGCAGCAGATCAGCTGTCATTTATTATGTGTTCAACTGTAGTTTCTTGAGTTTATGCATTCTATGGTGCATTCGGAGTGAGAAATGATGTGGTGATGAGTCTAAATAATGGTTTTAGTTGTATGCTCTATTCCCTATCTAATCTTTGCATGTCTATCATCATTCGAGGATAAATTATTCCAAGGGGGGATGATGTACTACCCCGGGAAATTTTTCGTTGAAACTTTGTGCGTAAACGTATTGGGTTCTATTTTTTAGAATAAATTAAAAATTTTCCATGCAGAATGTCTTAGATTATGACACACGATTGTGTAGAGTATCAAATAATATTTCCAACGATATGTGGATCATCTAAAATGGACACCCGAGCGACGAGTTATGAACATTTTGATCGAACTGTGAATAGTAGTGAACAGTAAAACATGCAGGAAAAAGTACTGAGGCCTGGCATATTTTTGTTCCAACTTTAAATGATCATTAATACTTGTACATAATGATCTGGCTAATACAGTGTATATCAACGGAAATCTCTGTGAGTTCTCTTTTCAATGAAATTGGTTTAATCCAATTTGTCTATCGGAGCAAAAAGTTATCGTCGATCTACTTTAGCCTATCAAAAGAAAATTTTTGGTTCAATTTCAAACGATCATAACTCCTCGTACACAATGATCTGGGTGAGATACTATATGTCAATGGAAATATATTAGAGTTCTCTTTCTAATGAAATTTGTTTCATCCAATTTGGATATAGGATAAACCGTTATGATTGATCTACTTCAAACTATCAAAACAGTACACCAGAGGACAAATTCAAGAATTATTTGATTTTTAGGGGTGTTTTGGTCATTCTTCCTCACCCAAAATCCATCTGAACCCTATATTAAAGCCTATTAGAAGCATTATATGTTATATTTCATCAAATTCCGTCAAAAAGAAAACCCTAAGCTCCTACATCCAGCTTCAAGAACCTCCAATGTTCACCATTAATTCTGCAAATTTATTCAAGATTCCAAGTTCCTAGTTCAAGAACTCCAAGAGCCATCATTCAAAGGCACAATTATCATCTCAAAAATGAGTATCGATCTAAAGTTCATCATTTATGGTATGTGGGGTTTTTTTACAAGAACTCTCTTTCGTTCTTCTGCCCAAAACTAATTTTCTTCAAAAAGGCATGATTTTTATTTGATTTTTATGAATTTGAAGCATGAACCCATATCTTATGATGATTATTATGAAATCTTAATGTTTATAATTTCGAAAGATGAATTTACATGTGTGGAGATATAAAGCATGAATCTTGAACCATATTTATCATGATTTTGATATTTGGGTCGTGAATCCCCATAGGAAGTTGTGTTTTTTTTGAGAAAGTGTGTGTTATAAGCACTTTTACATTTAATATTTGAGATATTTTTAATGCTTTGACCTTTCGGTCTTAATGGAGTTGTTTTGAACTCGAGTGTGAAAGAAACCCACAACGTGGTTGATTTTGATAGATAGGAAGCATGATGGCTCCTGATGTATATTTCTATATTACTGAAATTGTTTTGTTGTGGATTGTCTTTGAAATATTTTGAGCTATGTCTGCGAGAAATCTTTAGCACTGAGTGGGAGGTATAAAGTGACTTTACTTCCCTAGAACTACGTGCCCCCGTAGGAGTGAATATGAGGCTGATTTATATAGTGGTCACTAGTTTCTGTGGATTTGATATCGATAGTCCTACTCCGATGGCAAGGATAGGATGAATCTCCCCAACGTGGGTTGTATGTTGGACTCCATGTAGCTCACATGGTTTATGTCGGTTATAGGATCTCCCAATGTGTCTGTGTTTCCTTGTGTCTATGGTGAATGGTGAAGTGATTTGTAAGTGGAATTGTGAAAGTTATTCTTTCAAAAGATTTAAATGATATTTACATTATGAGAATTGATATTCTTGATGAAATGAAAGTGATTGACAAATTATATGATGACTCACATATGTTATTGTACTTATTTCATCCCCTCATGTTTAAGATGATTTTCTTCGGGCTATGTGAGTCTTTCATACATCCTGCATATTTCTTATAAATATTTATGATGATGATGTTTATACAACTGCATACACACCCATATACTCGGTTCCTTTCCATGCTACTGACCTACACCTTCGGATATGGGCTGAATTTTCTCAGAATGTAGGCTCAAGTGCTTAATTCTAGGTTCAACAGTGATTTTTTAGGCACGCTGTTCTACATCCTCTGTTGTGGTGAGTCCTCATGTTCCGAGTATGTGATGTCTGATGTTGGTTTCACGAAATTATTTACATTTGATAACTGAGTATGAGTCAGTTGGGGCATGTCTCAATGGATCGCTAGTTTTATTAATTTTCTTAGAGGCTTGTCAGACCAGTATAGATGTTGAGAGTTGACTATTAAGTCATATTTTGTTATCTTTCTGAAATTCTTTTATTCTTGGATGATGATTACTCTATTGATATTTGAGGGTTATTTATGGAAACCCCGTTTATTTGTGTTGAACTGAATGAAAATGGCTCAAAGGGTTATCTTGGGGCTACTCATATCCTCAAGCACTGTGTGACGCTCTAGGACCTATTTTATGGGGCGTTACATATTTTAAGTTCAGTATGAATCAGTTGGGGATCCGTCCCAATGGCTCCTCTGTCTTATGTAGTAGAGGCTTTGTCAGATTAGTTTGCCAGTATGTACAGGATCTCAGTATTTTGGTAGTACAGGATAGTCTCTAAGCATGATTTGTGTTATAGTGAGTTCTGAAAGTGATGAGAGGCTTAGAGGGTTAGTTTGAGGCCATGTGTGATCTTAAGCACCGTGTGACGTCTCGGGATGGGTTCTTGGGGCATTCCAAGCTAATCTTGTCTTAGGGGTTCAATAGTATTATATCACTCAATGAACTGCCTATAGTAGCCTTCTAACCTATTGAAAGTCTAAACTTAATTGTAGATATCAGCCTAGCCCAATCACTAGTAGCCTCATTCTTTGTCAGGTCCACTATAATACCATCCTAGGACACCATGTGTACCAATAAAGCTATGGGCTAAATAAAGAACTCGCACTTTGTGAATTTGGCATAAGGAATATGGTCTTTCAACATATGGATTATAGTGTTCAATTATTGCTTATGCTCCTTCGCAATCATTGAATATAGAGGGTTATCATCAATAAAAATAATTTGGAAGAAGTACTGATAAGGAATAAAAATATGGTTCATTAAGTCCATAAATGTTGTTGAGGCACTAGACAACCCAAAAGACATCATTAGGAACATATAATGTCCATAAGTGTCATGAAGGCTGCATGAGGGATGCCCTTAGCCTTCATGCTTAACTTATTGTAACTCGACCTCAAATCAATCATACAAAACACTATAGTACCCTAAATATTGTCATATAAATAATTTGTACGAGTCATAGGATATTTATTCTTAACTATCACCTTATTCAGCTACTTGTAGTTGATATGGATACACATAGAACCATCCTTCTTCCTTACAAAAGGAACTTGATAACCTCAATGAAGTACAGTTGGTGTTATTAAACCTTTACCCAAAAGATCCTAAAGATGAATATTTAGCTCTTTTTACTTGGTAGGTTCCATACAGTGAGGATCCATTGAAATATATTAGAGGCACATATCATATATAATAACAAACTCAATATATGCTTAGGAGAAAGTCCAAGCAGGCCGGTATAAATAACATCCAAAAATTCATAAACACTGGAAATAGAAAAAGTAAAGGACTCTCAATACAATATCCTGAACATAAGAATGACTTATAACCTCTCCATATAAGTCAACTTGCCCAAATAAAAGAAACGATCTCCATTAGTTCATTGCTAAAAGAACCATTGCATACAACAAGAGGTATGCTGGTTCAGAGAGCCTCAAAGAATATAGTCCAAGTTAAAAGAAGAGTCCAACTGACAATGAGTCAAGACAACCCTACAATTTTGCCTCGCTACTTTGTATAGATTATAAGTGGTACAATCAGCTCTATACAACCCAATTAACCCCCAATTACATACCCTCTCCTTATAATTAGAAGAGCATACAAGTATAATCTCTTGGGTTCCCTTTAAATCGGATAGAACCAACAAACAATTAGCCCTACATCTTATACTTCTCCATTACAATGACTTACTAGGCTACTGTTGACTATGGAACTACCAGTACCAGTGAAAACTCTTCTATGAGAGTCATATATACAGGTCACACCCTTAAATATATACCACACTATGTTGTTTTCTGAGCTCCATTTGTCAAGAAACACTAAATAACCTCAATAATTAAGCTAATTCATTGGAGAGAATCAAAGAAGATTAAACCATTATGCGGTTGGGGCCTTGCACCACCTACTACTGTAGCAGTAAAATCTCTAGCTCAGGAGTAATAATAAGATATATAATGGCTCCATAACCTAATATCAAGCTGGGATAATAACTATAGCCTGCCCTCGATCTTGAGGTTTAACTTTCACACTAACTAGATCCATTAATATACATAGGGCCCAAATCTTCAATTGTAAATCCTTCCTTACTAACTACCAACAAAAGAGTGAAAAATAATAAGAATTTAGAAATTAGTACAAACACCATTGAGGGAACTATACAAAAAAGTTGAGATTTTTGTAAGAATGTATACTAGGCTCAAAAGATAGGATATAGAAGACTCTATATTGTGGGAGTATACTAAACATTGGAACTTATACAATCAATAAAAGTAAACATAGGCTCTATTACCAAGCCATCACTATCAAAATTTTGAAGTTATCATGGCACCTACTTTACCCAATACTAGGTAAGTCAAGCCATAACACGAAATGAAAATAATGGGAACATGAATGAAATCTAAAAGACATCATGAATGTAACTAATAGATAATAATAATATAAGCAAAAACAAAAAATATATGCCTATATTATATATTTTACAAGAGCGGGAACGTGTAAAAAAATACAATATAAATGCTCCCAAAACCTTATAAGGCTAGTATAAAGCAAGTATATTAAAAATAATTATTACCAGAGACTATACAAAATGTATATAAACACATAGTAGTCTTGAAAAAAAAAAGGCAATCACTAAAATAGACATAAAATTATCAGCATTGGACTCAATAGAACTCACCCCATCTCTGGATTAATAGCAAGGCTTGAGGATAGCACCAATAATGGTTTTTCTTAATTGGATTCACATTAGGAAAAAGATATAGAAGTGTAGAATGTGTACTAAAGCAACAGGTACTCATAAGGCATCATGAATCAACAAACCTCAAATATAGTAAAATCATAATAATGTATGAGAATGTATTCTAAGTTATTAATAATAAAAGAAAAAAATATAAATGATTAGTTAGGTTTGGAAAATCTAATAAAGGCGGAAGAAGCACTAAATAAATGAAAAGGTATAGATATAACCTAACTGGACCCTAATAAACTTAAAAGGTACACACGAGAAGGCAAATAACCCAAGTAATCCCCAACTAGTCTAGTGGGTGAAAATAAGAGAAAATTTGAGATACAAAGCATAAATAAGTTAAATAAACTTGAAAAATGCGAAGATATATAGAATACATTATGTACTCCCCTCTAAAAAAATATCCTTTTAATCCCAAATCCATAATGAAAAAACATGTCGGGCTTCGACCAGCACTATTTGATAGTTACAAGAGGATTGGTACTAAGCTTAAACTAAAAGTAGTGGATAGTATCAAAAGGCAAATTGAGTCATATACAACTGTTAGAACTCCCATACCAAAACCAAGTACAATTGCCAAGAAAACTAATAATAACACTAATCAACATAATAACACCCAAATCATAGTCAAAGATTAGTGTCAACACAAACCATAACTCATAAGTAATCAATCATAACCATAACAAACTAATCTATCCAAAAAAACCATAACTAAAACTCGATGCCAACTTCATGCCAAATCTCATAATAACAGTAATAACGCATACAATTGACCTTAACTAGAACAAGCATATCAATATAAACATATACCAAAGCATCACATAGCAAGCCAAATTCCAAGGCTCCCAACCTATCACCATTCTATTTGTTCACTAAGTTCAATCACTAGTTATTTAATTTAATAAAACCTAATGGTTTTGATAACTATGTCTAGGGGAGAGGTCAAGTGTTTAGGTAATTTCTTGCTTAGGATAGAAATAAAATGGATGAGTAGCCAATTCTAATTCAGCCTTAACAAAAGGTTATAGGTAATTTCTTGCTTAGGATAGAAATAAAATGGATGAGTAGCCAATTCTAATTCAGCCTTAACAAAAAGTAATAACCTAAGGTATCTTCAATGAGTCATCTAAGCCTAAGGGAATTTTATTTCTATTATTATGTTAAAAAAGAGATGGTGGATCCCACTATAAAGTTCAAATAACTAACCTAATGCAAAACCTACGTGAAGCATGTTTAAGGTTTCCCAAATCAATCCAAAGGTACTATAAGAACAATAAGGAAATGGACCCAAATTCTACACAAAGGGGCCATAAAGAAGATAAGTAAACATTAGGAAATAAATAACATCCCAAAGCCTGCACAATACCTCTCTATAACTATATTTAAGCCTTATTTAGAGAAATGATAAGCCTAGCCTACTGGATGTCACATATGAAAGACTTCTAGAGCTACCACTCTATTATAATTGTTAGTTATGTATCAAGACAAGAAAATATGTACCTTAATTGGGTATATACGGTCTGATTTACAAGTCTAACCAAAATTCCTATTTGGAGCGAACTTGTAAATCATAAAATTAATTCATTACAATATCTCACTCATCTCAAAATTAATCAAGAATTCAATAATATACACCATGGAATTAAACTAAAACCTATGCAAAACTTATGAAGATAATGATGACAAATTCTTGAGAATCTACCCCTAGTTAATCCCGACTTCAAACATTTAATACCGAACAATTTCATATCTTACAATTGTCTAAAATAGTTATATAGATTAAGAAATAAAATTTTCAAATAAATAAGGTGATATATAATTGTACTAGCGATAGCCATTTTTGTAGCCCAGTAATCATAAATATGATTACTTCTAATATGCCCAATGGTCGTTGATTGCTAAAGCATCTAGGACTTAGCTAGTGAAGCTGTACTTCAAATTTTCAATATCTATTTAAACTATTTCTAATAATGTGGTGCCAAGTTGAAATAACAGTCAATCGTCTGGTAAAATGGTTGTACTGTCCAAATTCAATAAGTCCTAACGAACTCTGATAGGATGCATATATTAGTTTGGAATATTTTGCATACAAATAAACTATGATACTCTATCAAATTCAACATTTTATACTCAATGGATCAATAAAAAATACATTTGATGTCTTTTCATCAAAAAAAGGGTCCCATATTAAGGGGTTATTTTAGCCAAAATTCATCCAATACTCAAAATTAGTTTAGAAGCCTTGATACATAGGAAAAGGGTCCCCTCAACCTAAAATTGACATTCTAAAGCTTATGAGAATATAAAAAATGACATATGAGGTTGTTGACCTAAAAATTTGGCCCCAAATCAAAGTTCTAAAAAGCGAATGGCTTTAAAATTAAAATCAACTGCTCGAAAACTAATTTGTCAGTCTCAGCTAGTCATAAATGTCTCGTGATAACTACAAAAAATCTCTAAATTCTAAAAAGCATGAAAATAGAAAAACTAACCTAGAGGTTCATCACATGATGAGAGAGTGGGGATATATAGATTATCTACAAACCTTGTAAAAACTTATTTGGTTATTTTAATTCTGAACTTCTAGGATTGAATATTATTAGTAACTTTTCTATTTGCTAATTTATGCTTGATATGCACTAAATTATTATTTTTTAAAATAAAATCATAATACCTTTAGGTTTTTAAGGTATCAGCTATATTCACATAATTCTAATTTTTATAACAATGTTTCAAAATTTTTTGTAATCTAAAATCTGTATACCTTTTATCTTGTGTCGTGATTAGCAGCATGTGGAAAACCTTTATCGAAAATTGCATTTTATTTGGAGTAATTTTTTCATATTTTTCTTGAGGTCTCTAGAGAGACCGTCAGTAGGTATGTCTCATTTGGTTTCATCTAATAACCATATTTTTTTTGGTTATATAAATTTTTATCGGATGATGAAAAGGCATCTTCTTTAAAAAAAGTGGTTGTAATTTTGATTGACTGGTTATGGGTTCTTTTAATGATAAGATAATAGTAGATTTTTGAATAGATGAAAATTCTACCAAGACTGAATATCTAATAAATTTTTCCGTATATAAAAATTCTACTAGTATGGAATATCTATTTTGTAACTTTTTATCTTTTTCTTGATGGTTCTTTCAATTTTTTCTTCAAGGTGAAAGAGTTGAATCAGACCCCACATAATTTTTATTCTTTGAATTCCAAGTGTCATTATTCCCTTAAAGAAATAAGCTTGTTAAAAAATATGATTGAGAATTATTTTTCCCATTATAAATTCTATTTGAAAATTAAAAATGTATAGTAAAGTGCGCCATCTAGCAAATATTTCTTTAGAAATAAAATTTTTAACATTGTTTTATAAATCATCTTTTGTTGCTTCATAGTCTAGTCTTTTTGGAAAATCATTATTTATTTAATTATCGTGAAATTTGGTAGTATATAATACTAGTGCCAAAATTTTCTTTTTAATGATACTAATTTTTTTGAGTATCATTTCAGATTTCTGAAGTGAATCTCACTAGTTGTTTTGGTATATTCTATGAAAATTATCTATTTATGGATGTCTCCATATCCTATGTTTGAGGGATCAATTTCTACAATCATCATAGCCTCTAAATATTGTACTCCTAGGTATAAATAAATTTAAACTATTGATTTAATTTTTTTGGACTTTATTAGTATTCTCTAATCCCCGTTGGCATTGGATTCTTCTTAATCTGCTAATAATGAGGTTTATAAATAATTCTAATATTTGGAATAAAATTTGCAACATAACTGAGACTTCCTAAAACTCTTTGAAGTAGGATTTTATCAATTAATTCATCAAAAAACATAGATGAGAAAAGTATGGCTCTTAAAATGAGTTTATATGTTCCATGACATAAATCATGACCAAGAAATATAATTGTATAATCATAGTAGAACTTACCACTAATATATTTCATTTAACAACATTTTAAAATATTTGGAGATGGTTAAAGTGATGATTAATATATTCTAAACATATTAGCATTTCATCTATATGGACTATAGAAATATGACTATATTAATTGAATATATTTTTAGTGATATTTTGAAATTTAAGCAAATCATATTTTACTCCAAATGGCATGACGTTCCCTTTATATTTTCCAAAAGGGACACTGAATATTGTCTTATATCTATCATTTTTGGTAATTTTTATTTACTAATATATTGATTTGATATAAAACTTGCTATAAATATTAGATTTAATACCATGTAAAGTTGGATAGTTAGAACAACTGAAAGACAGTGTCAAAACAAAGTTTTAAATAGGAAAAAACAACTTTATTCAAGTAAAGTACTGAAAACTTATTTTAAAAATAATTATTGAGATAGAAAAATAAAAGAAAAGAATAGTAGTAAAGAAGATATAGACAGAGATTCTAAATATTTATTTTTGATTTTAAGGAAACAATAAAAACATAGATTGAAAGGCTAGGAATATGTATTGGAATGGGTATTTCTAAACACCCCAACATACAAGTTAAGGGCCTTAAATTGACATCATAATGTTGATGACATAATGTTGATTAATTAACTAATACATCCTACATATTTTAAAAGTGTCCTTGATCTAAGTTATGACATCTATTTTACATCTGTCATATGAATAGTTGATGACGAAATATACATTCGACATGTTTCAATTAGAAGCTAATTTATTTTACATATGTCCTTTTCTTTCACATGTTTTCCTTAAAATATAACTTTATCCTCTTGTGATTGTTTTTTGTGACTTTATCCTTTTATACCTGGAAGATTTTTGCTTCTTTATCTTGAAATTGCATATTTATTTGCAGATTTTCTATGGGGTCCACCTTTTGTAGTAGTCATTATTTTAATTATTGGAGTAGTGTTGGCACTTTATTGTTTATTGAGAAATCATGCCTATACTTTCTCTTGATGATCCATGATATCTCCATTACTTGGTTCATTGGTGTGTCAGGATGCAATATCTAATAACTCCACTATCTGTTTTGGTTTTCCATCATTATTGAAACTTCATAAAGCTTCTTTGAGATTTTGCTTTAATTCAACCTTAGAAAGGTTGGATTCTTTCAGTGAGGATGAACATGACACAGACTTATATGTTTATGTTCATCCTTTAATAATCATTGTCTTACTTAAATATTTGATCCTTTCAAATTTGTGAATATCAAATGATCAATAAATAAAATATGAAATTATTTTGTAATAAGAAACTTACACCATTTAATATTTTTTGGTATTGTAGAGATATTATGGTCTGCCTAAAACTTTTCAAACTATGTCTAAAATTATGTTAACAATAATTGTTTATTTTTTCCAAATTGTTTTTAGTATTTGGCAAATCACCAGATAATTATTTCATTTTTTATTTTCTCAAAATATTAACAAACCATGAATGATCATTGTTCCTAACATGCAAAATATTTTATGAGGATACCTTACAATCATATCAATTATATGTTTGGGGTCAGTGAGTTATTGATAGTGAATGAGGATATGAAGATGATCTTCAAAACATTCAAAAGGCTTAAGTTTCTTTTAATTGTGAACATTGATTACTGAATAATTTTAGAATAATTTATATGTGCTAATTTATGCTCGATTTACAATGAATCAGTTTATGTCGAAATAAGTTCATAATACCTTTAGTTTTTGAGGGATCGTCTGTCTCCAGATAATTCATATTTGTATAACAAAATTTTAGCAATTTCAAAAATTAGAAAAGCTTATATATTTTATCAAGTGCCATGATTGACAGTATCTACAAAACTATCATCTCAAACAACATGTTATTTAGAGCAATCTTTACCTTTCTTTTTCGAGGTCACTGAAGAGATCACTAGTAAGTATGTCTTTGGTGGTTTCATCTCATAACTACATTTTATGAATAAAAATATATTTATTGCTTTATGATATAGGGGTTCTGTAAAAACTTGTTTAAGTGGTTATAATTTGGGCACACATGTTATGGTTTCTTTTAATGATAAGGAATGCATATTTTTGTAGTGATCAAAATTATGCCAGAACTGAATATTTATTTTCTGAGTTTTTATATTCCTCTTCAATGATATACTTATTTTTCTTCATAGCGTAAGGTCTAAATAGAGGCCTAAAATATTTATTCCTAGTGTTCTAGGTCTCATTATTAACCTGTAGAAATTCTCTCATCAGAAAATCAAGGAGAGAATTATTTTCCTCCTTTATAAATTCTATTTGAAAATTAAAGGTCGATAGTAAAGCTTGCCATCTGAAAAATATTTGTTTAGAATTTAAATTTTTAACATCTTATCGCAAAAAAGCTTTTGCTTCTTTGCAATGGTAAAAATTCCTTGTTTGTTAAATTATCTTGAAAGTAGGTATTACATAGTACTGTAGCCAAATTTTCCTTTGTAATAGTAATGTAATATTTTTGAATATCATTTCATATTCTTGAAGTGAATCTCACTAGTTATTTTACGGATTCTACTATGATTCATAGTTTAAGGATGCCTATATATTCTATGTCTGAGGCAACCGTTTTTGCAATCATAAGATCCACTGGATGTGGTATTCCTAGACATGAATGTTTTTGAACTATTCATTTGATTTCTTATATTGTATTAGTTTGATATAATATCTATTTGACTGGGTTCTTCTTAAGGACCTCATAACTAGAGGCTTATAAAACTTTCAATTATTAGGAATAAAATATGCAACATAGTTGAGAATTCCTAAAAATCATTGGAGTTGACTTTCGTCTATTAATATACCCAGAACTTTGATGAGAACTCCACGACTTTATAAATAGTCTTATAGGTTAATTGGAATAAATAATGGTCCAGAAATTATCATGACCCAATTTTTTAGGTCATGATAGTACCTACTTTAAATCACCTGTAGGTAAGCTAAATCATAGGTTGAAACGACATGTAATGGCCTTATGGGCAAGAGATAAAGTATAAAAGAATGAAACCAAAACACAACAAGTAAATAGGAGGAAGAAGAAATAATAGTCCTTCATAACATGTTTCATAAGAGGGGAAAAAGAATAAAATGTACAATATGAACCCTCCTAAGACCTGGTACATCCGGAATAAGAGACGCTATTAAAAAAATAAAGAATGCTAGATATTAAAAATATGTGTATATACATAGTAAATTCGAGAGATCCAAAGCAAGACTGATCAGCTCTAAACTCTAGAAAATTTACCCCATTGCCAGATTAGTAGCAATGCTTGAAGATAATATCAGCATTGACATTACATACTCGGATCTACATCAGGGAATAGATTCAAAAGTATAGTATGGATACGAATTAATTAGGTACTTAGTAGGCATAATCATCTTATTCTATGTAAGTGTATAAACAAGAGATATGAGTATAAAGCAGACTTAGAAGGCATGCTTAGCTGTTGTGATGACTAAAGTACAAAAGTTCTCACTGAGATAAGAATTTATAGGGTATATTCTTCCCCGGTTGATGTTCTACAACAAACTGGTATCATTACAAGAATCTGAAAGCCTAGTATGGTTCTTTTTTCTATCATCTTCCCCTTATACTTAACCCATTATTCTAAGCTGCAAACCCCTTTTAATAAGCTCTAAACTGTACTACCATCACTCTACTCTGGAGTACGAGATATAAGAATAAACATGAATAATAATCTCACCCTGAAAGACTAGTTCTTAAAGTATAAAATCCACTGCTGGTACTTCCTTCTGAGATAGAACTATTAACTTTATATGGCCCCAACAGTCATCATATAATAACTTAAACACATTCTAACTTAGAATCTTAAAGAATTACACTATACCCTAAGTTTTCACCAACTAGATTTCCAACTCACCTTTTTATTATCTTAGTTATCCAAGATTCAAACTTAGATTCTAACAATTAACATGGATATTCCCAAATATTTGATGAACTATACTAACTTTATTCTTGAACACTCCCTTAATATATACTATTCCTAACTTTCTTTAGCTTGAGAAATCATCATCACATACTTACAAATTTCTCAACAACATACTTGTCTCATTCGCACATAGCAACTCAAGTGTACTATCTAATCATGCATAACTTAGAAATAATACAATCCCATATCACTTTGGATACACCTCTAAATCATACCTATATTATCATACTTAATTATGAATTAATAAACTTAAATTTTTGCGTACATTATTTCATGACTACTGGTTCAACTTTAGTACAACTAGCCCCATAGATACATAATCTACTAAATCTAGATAAATAATATGAATACTTTATAGCTTCTAGGTTTATGCTCCTAACTTTAGATATATGATATCATAGGATTCATAGAAGATAGGTGAGTGCACATATGATGTTTGGATCAATGCACGATTTTTATGAATAAGAATGAACTCATTAAAACTTTGGACCAAAAAGGAACTTATAGGATACTTTTTGGACTTCATCCAATCTCACAACTGTCTGTGAGGACTGTTTGAGAAAACACAATCAGTATGAATTTATGCTTGACTGTGTATGTTACCTTAAAAATAAGGCAAAGTTTCCAAGAATGGAGAAAAGCAAGAATCTATATAAGTTTCTTAGAGAACATCTCTACTGCAGGATCTTAGATATGAAAGAAGGGAAACATTTCTTAATTGCCCTGTAGCCTCTCAAAGAAAAGTACAAATAGCTCTATACCATTCCACAAGGCTCTACTAGACATGACTTCATAGACACCTTAGGACACTTTAACTTTGTGCTCTGAATACTTACAAAGTTTAAAAAATTATAAAAACTTAAGAAAGAACTTGAGTTACATATCATGACTCAGACTATCTATGAAGTCTCTACTATACTGACTATAGGTAGATGGGACATACCTCAAACTACCACAAATACATACATAAGAATAATGACAATATAGTATGTAAACTACAACTAACTATAGTTTCTCAAAAAAGAAAACTCATTACCTACTGGGGGAATGGTGAGTACTATTTGACCATGGTTTATAGACCACATCTGGTACCTACATTATGAATGAATGTAGTCACAAATGCATATATATGATCATTACAGTAGAATGTACTATGTATATCGGAACATGCACTAAATCCTGAAAGTATTTAACACATGCTTCAAAATCGAGAATATAAGTTATTTTCTGAAACATACATTTAAAACATGGTTATACATGAAAACAATATGTCATAGTGAGATTTATAATTCATGCGCTGAAAATAATTTTGTAAAATGTAAAGTAGTAAAATAGGAATACTGAATGTAAATTTTATGTTAAGATGAACATGTTGTTAAACTAAGGTGAGGATTAAGTATGGATACTAATCATGAAAACATTAACATCCAAAAGTGATAATGTAAGACAATGTAAAGCATGTACTGAAATGATTTGAATAACTGAAAAATTAATATCTGAATAACTAAATAACTAAAATTCTGATTACTTGGTCAAGTAAACTAGAACTGGTATAGATTGAGTACTAACTAAAACAATGTGAGCTATCTTGTAACCGACATAAACTATGTAATCTATCAAAGAGTCCAACGTCTAGTCCATATTCAAGATTGCTATACTATCTTTGCCAACAGAGCAAAACCTAAACTGGAATGATCACTAAACAAAGCCCAAATTGGGGAAAGGGAAATTCCCACTGGTAAGGCCCTAAACATGCAGTGCCACATAGTTTCTAGAAAGTAGGATGCGCTGAACCCACACTTCCTTTGCGGTACAAAATCCTACTCACAACTAAAAGACACTGAAATAATAACTGACGCATACAGTGATAACTGATTTGCTTACATAAGGTAATTTAGAAGTTAATAGTGCATGCCTAATCTGAAGAGATAATAAATATGTAAAATTAATAATTTGGCATAAAATAATACTGGGTATATCATAAAATCATGAGTTGACTGACTCATTAAATGAAAATTCTTAAAAGTAAGTAAGCGTACAGTTATCTGGTGTTCATAACCCACAAGAACTGAAATAAAGTCATAATTCAAAGACCAAAACATGAGACATTTCACTAATCTGATAAATTTTATGAGTGTAACTTTGGGAATGAGTTAACCTTGGAAAAATATCATGTTTATACAGTTTAATACATAATTTAGGAATTTTACATAGTATTGACTGAACATGACATGGGGTTTTGGAACTTCAAGCATGTAAGAGCATGATTCTCATGGAGTAAAACTACTAACATGGCCTGAATGTAAAATTAATAAGGAAACATGCATAAATTTCATAATTTACATTGATCTTGATTACAATAGAGTAAACTTCATACTTAAACCAAAAAGAGGGTTTTTTAGGCTCAATAGGTGAAAGGAACCCATTGATGAATATCCCACATACCTGAATGTAGAAGACTTGGATAAATTTCTTTGGATTGATCTTGAATTTCAATAAACCTAGTCGGCTTTAGGGAGAGGGGATCACATATTTTTGATTTGATAAGAGTGATTTCTAAGTTATTATAGGTTAGGGTAATATTTAAGCTTCATAACTATTTTTTTGAGGGTGAAACGACATAGTTTTGGGGTTAAAATAGTGGAAAAAACCAAAAAAAACTCTTTAGAAACCGCTTGGAAATTGCCTGGAAGCAGTCCCAATGCCATAGATCATGACTTATAAGGTCTGGGTATACGTTGTGACTTGAGTCATAGTCAGAAATCCATTTTTAGCCTTTACTGCTCGGGCTACGGCTCCCTTCTAACTACCCGTACTGAGACATTATGAGTCATAGTCTAGGGATCTTCAACAAAGCTTTAGTATTTTTGCCATAACTTTTAATCCTAATATCATACTAAGGCAAAATTTCTATTGTTGGAAAGGTAATGCAACTATCTATCTTATGATGGGTTTTTAACTCAAAATTTCATAGTATGACAAAATTTATATTCATTTAAAGATGCCTATAATTATATACACTTCAAGAATTAAATTGTTAAGGAACATTTCAATTGGTCTATACGATACAAGCTATTAGGGTTATTAATATATGTCTAAGTCACTTACAAAACTACCAAAACATAAGGCTTGATTATTTCATCCTTTGCTAGTCAGGATACAAGTCTTTAAAACTACTTGTAATGTTTGGATACGAGTTGTATGCTGGAGTCATACTGTTATGACTACGAATTATTCTATGTGACACATAGAAATTAATTACAGTTCTTAGTGAGGAGTCGTAGTGACTTGGCTATAGATAAGGAATGCACTGGAGTGACTACGACCCACTCATGATGGCTCATTACCTTGATTCGTAGTCGTAACTATGAATTAATACGTTAAGGGATATCTTTCATGACTTTTTCTGGTGACATCTGATTAACACAAGAATTGAAGCATTGGAACGCTAACTTCGTTGCCTTTATTTAAGAGATCAAGGTATTTAAAAATTTAAGGTATTACAATAACCCACCCAACATATATATAATGTGTTAATAAAGCACACATTCACATGAACCCCCAAAGTCAACATACGCGATTTCATGTTTTGATCGCTCCAGGAACTACACCTTTACGATGAGCTACACAAATTTCTTTAAGTGCAACTTAAAATAATTGCAAATAAACCAACTATTAACCCAAGATTCATTCAGTAATGCATTTACTAACTTGTTATCAACATATCTATATGTGTGAAAGCTTATACAATTATTCCAAACAAATCCATGTAGCCGTTTGACTACAAACTTAAATTATATTGTAAATCAATTGGTTCGAAATACAAGTTAAACCATGCAATTATCCATATTTAAAAGCTAGTTTACGAAGAGGGTTGAGGTTAATGCCAATAACAAACCAAAATTTCTATCACGTTAGGGAAAACTGTATCCTTCATTCTAATAATTAGAACAATAAACTAATTCAGTCTCACAACCATTAATTTAAACATAATTAATAAATTTAAAGCATGGGACAAGCAATTCACATAAAAACAACCAAAATCCCTCAACCCAACTTCAAACCCACTATATAAATCACTTGAGTGTTTAATCAATTTATACCATAATGTAAAATTGCTATTAGGGAAAGTGAAACATGGTTCAAATATGCAAGAAATTGAAGGGATTCAAAGTTATGAGCCTGTAGTAGTGATTTATTGAAAAAACCTTGACCTTTTTTGTGTTTTGAGTTAACGAGGAAAAATAATGGATTTGATCTCTGTGAAAAAAAGGGTCAATTTATATTTTAAATTCATGTAAATGGTAAAATATCATAACCCCAATAAGGTTCTAGTCGTGACGGGTATCTCAAGTCCATAGGGGATCGAAGATCACCCCCTTAAACTTAACCAACCAACACAAAATCTTTAACGTTTGATTAATTATGATCATATAAAAAGATAACATAAGCATAAGCTTAAAAATATTTATACCATGTGCATAGTCTATCAGTCAAAAATTGACTAAATGATCTACCATTAACACCTAAGCCTATATTAATCCAACAAATTTTTCTAACTAAAGGACCAAAATTGAATACCAATAAAGTGTTATGATATGCCCTTAACTATAGCCAAAATATGTCTAAACTATCTGAGACATAAGACACTAACACAAGAAATATAGAGTTTCGATCTGTGGAAGCTCACCTTTTAATTGTCAACTAACGAACTGACCCTGAATCTGAATCATTGTGTAGGACAAGAAAAAGCATGGCATATTCCATCATCGAGTGGGGATAAAATATTTTAAGATGGTATGCCAGGCGAACAATATAATGTAACCTAGTGTAATGGCCCACAAAATCCTTTTTCAGTCTGAGCCTTAGAGTGTATTTGGTAAAGAGAAAATTTGAGTCAAAATGTTTCAAAAATATCCTCCCAAGTATGAAATACTTTGAATCGTGTGGGAATCTATTTTAGCATGAATTGATATCATAGAGGTCGTCTAACTTATGGACGAGTCAAAAGCTTTCCTATTGTTTAAGTTTAAGTAATAGTCAAGATTTGTGTAAACTTCAATCAACCATAAATCCTTGAATATATTGAATTATAGGAAGTACTATGTATGAAATAAAATCTATTTGTATTATCTTTCCAACAATACAAGTTTCGTTAAAAACCGATATCGGAGCAAAGAGTTATGCCTATTTTACTCCAACATGTCTGGCGGGGAAACTGGTGATGACATTCGTGATAAGCTATCACGCCCGTGATGGCCTATCACTAATGTCATCTTGACTAGGTAGAGTTTTGACCCCAGTGATGAAATTTTGTGATAATCCATCACACCTATGATGGCCTATCACCATTGTCTTCATCCTTAACCAGAAACTCAATATTCCAGCTTTTTTTAAAGACATTCGTGACGACCTATTACCAACTTGATGGCCTGTCTTAGATGTCGTCAAGAATATTTTTCCAGAAATTTGAGGGAATTTTTGCAAGGGTATTTTTTTCATTTCTCACCTTTTTTGAGCCTCTATAAATATGAGAAACCCTTATTCAGATCCTAATTTCTCCATTTCTCTTCCAATTCTATAAAGAGAGAATATCTAGGGTTTCAATTCAAGATCCCTAATCTTCCAAAAATCATCCATATATCTTTAAGATTTCTTCAAGAACTAAGTTCCTCATAGTGTGGGCTTCGAGAATCATTTATTATAAGTGTAGATAGAGTCTCAAGCATTAGAATTCATCCAACTTCAAAGGTTAAGGTATGTAGATATTGATTCTAGGGTCCCTTTCATCCAAGAAGCTCAAAAACCCTTTTTAAAAACTAAAAGATTTTTATGTTTGTGAGTTTTTAATTATTTGTATGAGTTGAAATGGATGTTCAACGTTTTGTGGAGTTTTGATTTATGTTTGTCTACAAATTTTATGAGCATTGAACCTAGTATGTGGAACTAATGTGATAGAACCTCTTTAAGTTGTTTTGTATGTGATGTATTCATGACTTTTGGGTGAAGAAATGGTTGAATAAGTGAAGCATGTCCCCTATAGGTTTGATAAAAATGCCCAAATGAATAAATTATTCCATGGTAGCATAAAATTACCAACTAAGTGTGAACCCGTGCATGCCTAGTGTTTGATAAAATGTCATAGTGAGTGAAATGTGCCAAGATAGCATGAAATCCCCAATTAAGTTGTGACATAATAGTAAGAAGTTTCTCCAAGCTGTGTGATATCCAATTACATGTCAAGACTAGTATAGGTATGAAATAGATAAGGTAAAACCTTGTTGAATGGAGTACAATCTAGTAGCATATTTACCCTACATTATTATATGATTATGATTTCGAGATGCTTAAAGTGACCCCTTGGTGACTATGATAATGAATAGACATTTGTCATTCCTAATTACTTAAAGAAATGTGTTAATGATTGGGAAGATTCTTTAATGATTATGATGATTCATGAATGATTATAATGATACAAGAATGATTGTGATGATCAATGAATGATTATGCTTTAATTTTACGCTATCGAGTCCTGGGGGTATTTATACCTGAAATAGAGCTGTTGTCTAGAGCCTATGTCAGTTTCTCGATAACTCTGGTAGAGCCATAATTCTCAAAACATAGTGAACTATAGAAATCTATATCCTCAAATAAGTCAGAACTTCAGAAAGCTCAGTAATCTCAGTTATCTGATTAATCTCTATATCAGCAATAATCTAGCCTCAGCCCCATAATCAGATTAAATCTAATAGTATTCAAGTCTAATTTCATAAGAAATTTGAGTAATCTATTAAAGCTCCGTATCGTCAGTCAAATACCATGATTCGATATCTTATCCATTAGATACAAAACTAAGTAATTTCAGCATCACTCTATGAGATATTTTAAGAAACGTGATCAGTAATAGACTTAGTTTAGTTGTGTTTAGTTGATAATTCATTTTAGAGTCTTTCAGTTGGGAGTAGAAGCTAGCACCAGCAAGGGAAGGTATGGCGGCTCTCTCATCAGAGAGGTCGAGTTGTTAGGAGAAATACCTGAACTCCAGAATTGCGTAGCCTGCATAGGATGTAAGAGTCTCGCATCAGTAGAGGATATCACCGTCAAAGAGGTTTGTCTATCATATTGCCTCAGGCTGACTTCCTACGAGGGTCATCCCATCAGAGAGGCTTGACTAGACAGGTCTTTACCTATGGCACAGTATTGATACCCTTCCAGCTAGGGTCATAGGTTGGATCCCACCTGTGGTAGGTTGGGGTATGTTGGTTAAGTAACTACTTCCCAAAGTTGCAGTTTCAGTATCACTCTTAAAAAAATAGGACTGTATGGTACAGTCATCTATCCCAGTATGGAACTTAGATATTTTCATTAGTTCATAGACCATCCTTTTAGATAGGCCTGGTCTTATATGTTGATACTTATTATCATTACTAGTGATCTCCCATTAGAGAGGCTTGATCTCAGTCTCATATTCAGTTGAGTGTTGTCGTGATCATATCTAGAGATCTCCCATTTGAGAGGCTTGATCTCAGTCTTAGACCATGTTGAGTATTCTTATTATCATATCTTGAGATCTCTTATCAGATAGGCTTGATCTCTATTTCAGATTCTTTATTCTTTTGAGTATTATTATTGTTAGATTCTGACACGATCATACTTCTTATAATTGATAATCACTTCCAGAATAATCTATTAGAAACGTTGATCTCTAATTCTATTAGTCGAAAGCAGTAAGCTCAGAATTTAGTACATGATGTAAGTACATCCAGATCCTCAGTTATCAGTATCAGATGAGTCAGTGATTCAGTATCTGAGTGTTAGCAGTGAGTTCAGTCTGTAGTAAAGTGGTATTTAAAATTTGGTATCTAGATTTGTGATGATTGTGTTCATGGTCTGTGCATTCATGTATGTGTTTTCATGTGGCATCTTCATGATTATTCAGTTTAGATATTGTGCATGCATGAGCCCTTGCATTATCCTACCCCGTCTACATATTCAGTATATTCCTGTACTGACGTATTTGCGCTATGGTGTTTTATTTGACACCATAGGTTTAAAAGAATAGGATAAAGAGTATCCTCAGCAGTTTATCCCCAGTCAACAGCATTAGAAGTGATTCCTTTTCTTTTGAGGACAAATCTTATTTTACTATTATTTCTTCAGACTTTATTTGTTTTCAATTGATGGAGTTAGTTGGGGACTAGTCCCATGAACTCTACAGTTCAGACAGTTTATAGTCTTCTCTGACAGATGTTGTTGATGTAGTAGTATTAAATTTTTCGTATTATGAGTATTCATAGATGTGTTGAATCTTATGGCTTGTTTTTGCATTTATTCCAAATATTATGCAGTATACAGGTACAGATATCAGTAAAGGGTTAGGCTGTGGTCCTTTGGGGTCATAAGAATCGTGTGATGTCTCAGGATAGGATTTAGGGGTGTTACAAATATGGTATCAGAGCCTAAGGTTCAAGAGTATCCTCGGTAGTCTGAAAGCCACATCTAGTAGAGTTTTGTACATGGTTATGTAGTGTGCCATATTTATGTAAAAGAGGCTACAAGATGTTCTTAGGATCAGTTCCTCTTCTTTCAATGATTATTTCATGCGAGTGAGCATGAGCTTAAGTTGATCCTCAGTCTTATCCACTTCTGTCTTTCAATTATATAGTATGCCTTCTCGCAAAGATTTTGTTCATGGGGTCGATGATCAGCCCCCTCATCCAGTAGATCTTGAGAATGAGAGTGTGTCATATATAAAGTTTTGTGCTACTTTCCAGGCGTTATCCCAAGCTATGACTAATGTTCATAGCAACTGTCAGGCTGTAGTCCTACCTTAGCGTGGTGGGAATTCTGCCGTAGCCAGGATTAGAAGCTTTATGAAAATGAACCCGCCTGAATTCTTTGGGTCAATAATAGGTGAGGAACCGCAGTTATTTCTAGAGGAGGTGAAGAAGATCACCCAGATTATGTATGTTTTTTAGATGGAGAGTGTTGATTGAACATCTAATAGGTTGAAAAACATTGCACATGATTAGGTAGTGATGTGGGAGAAAAGTAGAGGGGAGAATGCAACGCCCTTGACTTGGGTAGAGTTTTAGAGTACCTTTCTAGATTGGTTTTTCCCGCTAGATATGAGAGAGGATAAGGTACAAGAGTTCATGAACCTCAGGCAATGTTCCATGACCATGAAAAAGTATTTTCTTAAGTTTAACCAATTAGCTAAGTATGCTTCCAACTTGGTAGCTGACCCTAGAGTGAGTATGAGTAAGTTTTTATCTGGGGTGTCGAGTGATGTATTAAAAGAGTGTAGAGCTGCCATGATCAATACTGATATGGATTATTCTAGTCTAACGATGCATGCACAAAAAATTGAGGCAGATAAAATGAATGAGAGAGAAAGAGTGAATAAGAGAGCCAAGACAGGTAGTTGCAGTTTACCATAGGTAGGGTCTCAAGGTAGTAGTAGTTCTTAGTATGGTCAGAGATTTTTAGTTCTCGCTTTATCTTCAGCTAGTATACTCATAACTGTGTTTGGGGGTGTCAAATTTAAGGGAGCACCAAGCTTAAAAGTCGAGAGTAGTTCTAGTGGTGTTTGTACCCATCTACGTTGTAGAGAGTGTGGCAGGTGCGACCAAGGTATGTGTAGATACGGTAGTGATATGTGTTTTGGTTGTTGTGAGCTAGGCCATAGAATGAAATAATATAGAGTGCTAACTCAAAAGGGTAGACTTCTTGCATTTCAGGCTCGCCTTGATCGGGAAGGATTCCCTGAAATAGACCCAGGTATGTTATGAGCCCTTCATTATTATGACATGCATTGTTAGATCCTTTTCTCCTATTTTGATATTATATGTTATCATGAGTCATATATAAGTTTCAGATCTTGATCGATCAATTATGACCCAGTCTGTAGTGCCCCCGCCTACCGCTCCAGTATTTCAGCGAAGTGTGTTTAGAGGGACATAGAGTCCAAAGGGCAGATACCCCATAGTATTATGATGTTGCATGCCATTAGATTCATCCCGATGTATGTTTAGATTTTATTTATGGAGTTAGCATCAGTTGTTATTGCATTGTCGATCGTACCTTCAAAAGTCAGCTTAGTTGGACATTCATGCATTTGTTATGCATATTTTGTAGAAAGAGTTCATCTTGTAAGTGTGAGTTCAGTCGTATATTCATGAGATCATCAATGCTATGAGCCCACGCATTAGATATACATGTGTAATATGAGAATTCAGCTAGAAGTATCATCAGTCGAGTATTCCATTCATCAGATGTGCATGCTCAGTATGAGAACTCAATATGTCAATCGTTCAAGTTGCATAGTCTTAATCTGAGATATTTTAATTTATTGAGTAAGTTCTTTTGATCAATATTCTCGGTCTATCAAGTGACATTCGAGGACGAATTTTCTCATGGGGGAGATAATGTAATGCCCGGCAAAATGCTATTCTAGGCTGAGCCTTAGAGCGTATTTGGTAAAGTGAAAATCCGAGTACAAATGTTTCAGAAATATCCTTCCAAGTATGAAATACATTAAATCATATGGGAATCTACTTGAGCATGAATTGATATCATGGAGGTCACCGAACTTATGGATGAGTCGAAAGCTTTCCTATCGTTCAAGTTTTAGTGACCGTCCAGATTTGGGTCAACTTCAATCGACCATTACTCCTTGTGTATATCAAATTTGAGGGCCTACTATATATAAAACGAAATCTCTTTGAATTATCTTTTCAATTATACTAATTTTGGGAAAAAACGATATCAGAGCAAAGAGTTATGCCCATTTTACTCCAGCATGCCTGGCTGGGAAACTGGTGAAGGCATTTCTGATAAGCTATCACGTCCGTGATGACCTATCACCAATGTCGTCAGCCCTGGGTAAATTTCTAACACCATTGATGAGATATTGTGATATTCCATCACGCCTTTGATGACCTATCACCAATGTCGTTAGGCTTAACTAGAAACTAAATATTTTACCTTTTTTTGACAATATTTGTGACGGCCTATTACCAACTTGACGGCCTGTCTTGGATATCGTCAATAATGTTTTTCCAGCAGTTTAAGGGTATTTTGGTCATTTCTCACTTTTTGAGCTTCTATAAGTATGAGGAACCCTCATTCAAACCCTAATTTCACCATTTCTTTTCCAATTCTCTAAAGAGAGAATATCTAGGGTTTCAATTCAAGAACCCTAGTATTCCAAAAATTATACATAAATCTTCAAGATTTCCTCAAGAATTAAGTTCCTCATAGTGTGGTCTTCAAGAATCATTTATTACAAGTACGAATGGAGTCTAAAGCATTAGAATTCATCCGACTTCAAAGATTAAGATATGTAGATATTGATTCTTGGGTCCCTTTCATCCAAGAAGCTCTGACCCCATAGTTGGGACAATAGTGTGTGTTGCTGCACGAACTGGAGAAAGATCTTATATATATGCATGGGGGACTCGAACCCTCCAATCATATACTAAGGTGAATTAAGTACCCAATCATGAAATATTAAATGGGGGACTCAATCCCTCCAATCATAATAGTAAAATAAAGTGGACTTGAACTACCTAGTCATAAGTAAGGGGACTTGAAGCCTTAAGCAATAACGACCCCTGCATCGGCTGGCGTTGTTTCCAGTGTCGATCACTTAGATATCTACTTTCATGACTCAAATACACAACCATCTTTTAATTACCCATTAAAATAGTTAACATATATTTCTCTTTTAATTAAACCAATTACACACCAAGGTATCTTATTGGTATCGTCATACCAACCTCACTTGCAAGCTAATGTTATCATGCTATGTCATCTACTCAACTAACTAGGACTCAAACCCATAGGTTAATAGATATTCAAATAATCAATCATTTGGGACTCGAACCCATAAGGTTTCAATTCCAACATTTATACATGACCATTAAGGCCTTCCAAGAAAAAGTTGAATACTTCGTAATCCGTGTTATGCCAATGCATTATTACAAGTGGGTGAACCCAACTATGTGAAAAAGCATTTTTTTCATGTACTATTTCACAAATATGTTGAGGGCATACAATTTTTAAAATCATAATCAATGTGAAATAATCAAATAAGGGTATAACCATGACCCCTCAGTTTAATCACCAATCCCATGCACCCACAAGTTAAAAACCATATTTAAATCAAGAATGATTATAATTAAACAATTGAAAAATATTGTTCCACAGTAAGCATTAAAAACCCTCAACTTTTGTTATAAAAAAACATGAATGTCTTATGAACAATACTTTAAAAATATGATTTTAACAAATTAACAATGAGGGAGGAGTAAAATACATGAAATATTCATAATTATGGAGAAGAAACCTTGAATTGACCCTAGATGCTCAACCTTGAGGAAACCATTGCTTGCTTGTATAAATAGAATTTAAGAGAGAAAAAGATATGTTTTGATTATGCTGTGGGTGAAAATAAAGTCTTAGTTTGTGGGTTATGTTTAGGTAAAGAAGGAAATGTCAAAAGTACCCTTATTAAAAGCTTGAAATTAAATCGTCAAATTTTATGGGTGACCTTGCAACTCAGAGGGTCATCCTACCACTCGGACACTCCAATCATTACCAAACCAGAACCTACTTGGGTTGTTCATTGTCAACCCTACGACTAGAACCCTACATCTCATAATAAGACACTACAACTCATGGGGTTAACTTGTAGTCTCAATAGTTTTAATAAAGGAACTACACTAGACACATTATGAAATATACTCCATAAGACTAGTTAGGAGTCTATACGACTAGTTAAGTACAAAATCATTATCAAGGTAGTGACTTAGGAAAATCCTTTTGAGATCATTAGGACTAGGTCCTATTACCCATAAATACACACTATGACTCATCAGGTGAGACATTTCCATGGATGAAAGCTCAGAACTCAAAAAAATTTTATGGACCAAAATCTAGGGTGTTTCAATTCTCCCCAAATAAGATCATTTATCCTCCAATGATGGGTCAAGGAAATTACAAGCATAATTTAAAAATAATTAACAAAACACTTCCATTTAACAAAGTCAGAAAACAAAGATATCAAGGAAACCCTATTTCCATTAAAAAAGTCAGAAAACAAGATGTTAAGAATAACGCACACCTCAAGCAAGATTATAAAGAATGAGGAACAAGAATGGCTTTTGGGATTGTATATTCTATCTAGCATCAAAAATAACTCCTTCCTTCCAATCACTACATGTAATAACCCTTAAATATGACCACACTCTCCTCTATGCTTTGAACTATGAATATAACACTTCATAATTTTAACCTCCTAACTCTCCCACAAAATATATAACTATGATACCCAAACATTTTCTGTATCTACCTCCCATGTTAAAGCCTAACCCAAAGTTAATAGTGCTAGTGTAAGTCATGGGTCCTATACTTTACATCACTCCAATAGTAATACTTGATCTTATTACAACAATTAAGTAACCTCGGGTCTTAATTAAGGAGTACTAACAACATAACACAATGGTATGTGTATCTATCAATCATACATTCAAGCTAGCATTTCTATCCCTGCATTACTGATATTTCACCCAAAACTAGAAATTTCAATCATTATCACGATGGATTTCACTACATCTCTTCTTCTTAACCATTTTACATTTCAAAGGTTCCTCTTATTCATGCATCTTCATCTAAAACTTTAGCCTGAGTAGTCACCCAAATTTTTTAAAGTAAAGAAAATCTACTCCCTCATCGAAAACATTACTAAACTCCTATATCGACTACCATTTTAACATAAGAAGGGTCACTGTGGAACTAAAGTACAAGAATTAATAATGAGGGTGTTACTTCTCAATGACAAATCCTATTTGTCGTAATACAGAAGGTGATATCCGTGAAATAGGATATGGTTTTAATATCCCATATTTTCCTAGCTTAGATTAACTCTCAGTACATAAGTGATCCAATATAATTTTTTCTAAATAATATATATTTTTTAGTTTAGATCCTGCCACTACGTAGAAAATTTAGTTAGCCTTCAAATGATCTAAAATTTTCTAAATTCAATAACTGGGTAAGAAGTTATAGCTATTTGAAGTTTTAAACATTAAACACCATCATTCAGGCCACTATCACATCATGGAGTACGTTAAAATGACAATTGTCAGTTTCTAGTGAGGTACCGCTATACCAACGAATTGCGCCATAGATTATTTTTACATTTATTAATTTGTAGTGTACCAACATGATCCAACAATATCTCACCAAGCATCCAGGTCCCTTTCGGTACTGTAATGTAATTCCTCCACATCGCGCCAAGTTCCAAAATTGGATTTTCAGTGGCAAAAATTAAAAAAATGCCAAGGGTAATAGTGTCTTTTTCCATGACACAGATTAGCCTCAAACATGAAATTATTCCCTAAATAACCTATTACATCATTATTCGCACACTATTCTCAAGATTTAAAATATTTTCTATCAAAGAGGCAAAAGCCCTAGTTCAAGAAATCAAGGTCAATCCTCAAGAATCTCACCAAGAATTTTCAAGGATTAAACCTCTCAAGTATGTTAGGTGTTCATGTATGGGTCCCTTCCACCCATAGAGTCCAAGAATCCATTTTCTTAAAATATCAAGATTTATGATTTATGATTTACATGCTTTGAATTGAATGTATTCGTGTTCATGATAGTAATTAGGATCCAATTGATGTTTAATTATAAGTTCCAATAAAATTAACATAGTTATGTGGTGAGTTATATGAATTGTATGCTTAACCTTTGAAAATAAAATTGAATATTGTATTCATGCTTACATATGTTGACCGTTATCATATAAATAATCCATGCCCCCAAGTGTTTGGTAAATTGCCTATGTGAAGTAAATAGTGGAATCATGACATGTTACTATGTGGTCCTAATCATGTAAAAGCTTATGCCCTACAAGTGTTTGATGAAATACTTAGGTGATTTGACTAGTGAAAGCATGACATGTTATTATGTAATTTCATTTATGCACAAGTTCATGTATATCAAGTGTTTGACAAAATACCTAAATAAGTGCATTGTTAGTAAGCAAGTATGGTTATGCCTTTATGATCATGTTATGTATTTCTTTTATTATATCGAGTCCTGGGGGTATTTAATAGCTAACCATTTAGTTATGAACCTAGATCCAGTGTCAGTTAGAGAATAGTATCCATTATGTCATAATTAGTAGAATCCAATTAGTTATAGAACTCAGGAAAACTTAGGAAACTCAGTATCAATGCATTCAGGTTCAATATACTCTATTCAATGTATTTCAATTGGAAGTAGGATTTAGCACCGAGCAAGTGCAAGGATGACAACTTTCCCATAAGATAGGTAGAGTTGTTAGTAGCACTCCCGGTACTCCAAAAATTCATAGCTAGTGCAGCATGAAGAGTCATATGTCAAACTAGGCTTAACTAGCTCCAAGGGATTGACCGTTATATTAGGCTTGGCTCCGCTCAGGTTTTACTTTTCTGTTAGGCATGGCATTTTAGTTTTCCAGTATTAGAACCTATGGCATGGTTTTAGAACCCTTCCAGCTAGGTTTAAAGGTGGACACAAATCAGTTCAAAGAGGGGCATGTCGGTTAGATTATTACCTCCCACAGTTTTAATTTTAGTCTTCAGTTTAGAACTCAGTTCAGTCTTACAGAAGCAGGACTATCAGACATAGTTAACTAGTCTTAGTAAATCAGTTATTGGTAACTTTAGATATCATTTAATTAGTTATCAAAACTCAGTACTTAGCTTTATAAAAGCCAAGTTATCGTATACATATATACATAGTAGTAAAAACTTAGTATTTACAGCAGTTTAAGTTATCCATGTACTCTCATGTCCAGTAACTCTATATTATTCAGTCAATTATTATGCTTGTATATGAACCCTTTCATTTAGTATTACCTTATTTAGCATACCATTACATTCCATGTACTAACTGCATACTCTTTCTTTGCACAATGATAGCTCATATTATAGGTTCGGACACTCAGGTTCCTGATCATGCTTAGATAGATACAGTCAGTAGTCGCAGATTTAGTAGTGAGTCCTCATTTATTGAGGGCATACTTTTAATTTTGTATTTTAGTAGTTTCAGTATTTCAATTGTTGGAGTTAGTTGGGGGCTTGTCCCATCAACTCCATTTTTAGATAGTTCAAATTAGAGGCTTTCAGACTGGATTTTATAGATAGTATTTAATTTTACATATCATATTTCAGATTTGATATTTTATAAGTATTTTATATTTTGAACGTTATGTTATATCATCCTAATTCAAGATTTATTTTAGTATTATTATGCAGTGCTCACAACCTATATTAGTCATGGGTTAGCTTTTGGTCCTTCAGGATCGTAAGCACCGTGTGATGACTAGTGGTAGTATCGGGTCATTACAAACTTTGTATCAGAGCCTAAGGTTAAAAAGAGTCCTAGGGAGTCTAAAAACCGCATCAAGTAGAGTCTTATGCATGGGCCTTTAGCGTGCCATGGTTATAGGTAAAAGGCTATGAGATATTTTAGGAATAGTTTCCTTTCTTTCAGTGTTCATGTCGTGTGAGTGAGCATGATCTCAATTTAAACTCTCAGTCTAATCCATTTCTTTCTTTTAGTTATAGAACATACCTCCCAAAAGACTAACAGAAGGAGAACTAGAAATCAGTCAACACCTCAGCCCGTTCAGGCAGATTCCCTGAATGAACACATTTTCTATGTAGAATTTAGAGCTTTATTCAACAATTTAGCCAATTCAGTAGTTTCTCAAAATAAACTACAAGATATTTGCTTATCTAGTCTTAGGGTTCATACTTAGCAGAGCAAGAGAGAGAAGTGTAGAAAGAAAGATATAAAGAATAAGGGAGTCAAAACAAGTGGTTTTAGGCCAAGTCTAGAGGCGGGTAGCCATTTCCAGTTCCATAAAAAATTCTCATCCCTAAATACTTCTGCATCTATTACTCCAGTGCCAAAGTTTAAAAATATCAGTCGAGATAGCACGTCGGACTCCGAGACTCAGGGTAGCATGAAAAGAGGTTGTATCCACCCACTTTGCTAGAAATATGTTAGAAATAATTAGGGTGTGAGTAGAGTTGGCAGTGGCGTACATTTCGAGTGTGGCAAGTTAGGACATAAAATCAGAGATTGTTCTCAATCAGGTTCATAGGGCTAGTCCAACCGTCCTTCAATGTAGTTCGATCGCTGAATAAACAGGGTGCCACTTCCAGTGCCACCAGTGGGAAACTCCCAAACAAGATTTATGCATTTTAGTCCAGACAAGATCAGGAAAATTCTCCTAATATAGTCACTGGTATGTTATAGATCTTTAATTTACATGTTCATGCCTTATTAGATCCAAGAGCTTCTCTGTCTATTGTAACTCCGTGCATAGCAATTAACTTTAAGTCAGACTAGAAATCTCAGCAGAACCTTTCTTAGTGCTTACCTCACTTGGTAAATCTATTCGAGTTAGACAAGTATACAAAAATTTCTCGATTATAGTATTTCAGAGAATCCATTCAGTTAATTTCATTAATGAAGTCATTCTATTTTAGCTTCCTGATAGACCAATCATTGAATGAAGGGGTAGTGCCTCCATTTTAGTGGATTTAAGTTTGAATCACTAGATTGAACTAGTAGAAAGAGAAGTTGAGAATTTTAAATTAGTCAGTGTTGAGGTTACTATATGATGATTGTTGGGGAAATAGAAAGCTAAGAATCATGTATAAGAAGAATGTTCTAGCAGTGGACCTTACATTAGTAGGAGTAGTCCTTCAGAATGAGTTTAGTGTTTATGAGCATTGAGATATCTCAAACTTTAGAGTAAAGTGGTCTCAACTCGATTTAGAGTTTATTAAGGGGTTCATAGACTTAGAATAAAGACTTTAAGATAAGGGGAGATGGTAGAACAAGTAACCAAGTTAAACTTTCAAATTTTAGTAGTAATGTCAGTATGTGTAGAGTAGCTGTGAGAGAGGTTGATGCCCAACCCGTCCTTACCTCAGAGTAAATTTTTCACTTTAGCTATCACCATATCTACTCATGCCTTACATATTAGTTCTATGATCATACCTCCAATTTATGCACGTTATCAACAATCATGTATGCTTACAGTTTCTAGTATGAGTAGTTCCAGTCCACTCGATGTTACGGATCACATTCCTTGAACATAGAAACTCTAAACTCAAGCCATCCAGCTCATGACTCATGTAGTTTCCACTACCTATTCTATACTCCAAATGATCAGATAAATTCAAATTTTGTTATGTATATCCTATGTTTCGATCTTTTAATAAATCTAGGATGTTGATGTTCTATTACTCTGGCCCCAGTTAAGTGTCAAGTTTGGTAGTGTGCCATTTATGCTTCAGGTCCTCATATTTTAACCTTCAGTGAAATCTCCTTATGAAATGATATAGTGATTAGAAGTTTCTTAGAAGCGAAAGAGTAATTGTTTCATGTAAAGAAAATATTGTTGCATGCAAATTTTACACGAAGGTGTAGTTACGAATATAGGATTGAATATCATTTTAGTGTGAGGGTGAATAGCTAGCAAGAGGTTGTGTTTAGTTATTGGAGGAAAAAAATTAGAATTCTTACTCAGATAAGAACTTGAGAAAATGCAGAATATGAGTGTACATTTAGATCCTCAATTTATGCCAGTCCCCATCAGGTAGCTATCAGAACTAAGTCATAGTCTCAGTTCAGCATTTAGTACCAAACTCAGTCCAGTTTCAGGTTTACTTGAGCAAAGCATACAATTTCCAGTTATTCAGTTGTTTGTATCTCAATACTTCAGCACTATGTCATGCGCTTAGTCTTGCTTTCCTAGATAATACAATTACAATGAATTCATGCTCAGTTACCTTATGTTCCTCAATCAGTCCTTACCTCAGGTGCATATTTCATTACAGTTTTAGTCCAGGCTAAGTACAGTTCAATATTACATGACCAATATTCAGCTATCCAACATTCAGTTAATCATATACGTTAGTATATTTATGCATTCATGCTCAACGTCTATCGAAATATTTTTAGTAGTCTAAGGTGAAGTTTTATACTAAGGTGGAAGTATAGAGAGTGTATTTAAGGAATATTTCTAAGCATGAAAAGTTGTAGTTACAGTGCATAAGGCTTAGTCACTCTATTTTAGATGATGTCTCGTAGGCCTCGCCTCATATTACAAAATTTTAGCCAGGAGGTGATTTCTTATTCAGACATCTTATTCATACCATGCCAAGACCTCTTTGATCCCTAAAGTAAGTAGAACTTTGTAGGAAGAATGTCAAGAAATTCTCCAGTTTTGTATAAGTTTTTAGTATGAGTTAGTCCGTAAAGCGAGGAATTCAGTTTAGGAATCAGGCAGACAAGTTCATATAGTTTTCCATCTTTCCACTCAGTCGTACTATTCAAAGTTTCATAAATATGACTATTCCAAGATAGAGAAACCCAGTAGTTTCAAATTCAGCCAAGTTTATGTATCATGTCTCAGTTTGTGATCCCAAATATTCAGTTATGATTCAATTCGTAGAAGCCTCATTCATTGTCCCCGCTTTTCCTTAGTATCTCAGCTAAGTCAGCATTCTTTGAGGGATAAAATGTCCTGAGGTGGATATAAACTATAACCCTCGAGTTTTCATGCCCTAAACCTTTCAGTTTCTCTTCATGTAACAAATCCAGTTATGGGTAATGGGTACTCATAAGTTGATTCAGTCATTCCAAATCTTAGCCATATGACATTTATTCCATAAATTGGTTCAGTTCGTGATATTTAGTTCATATATCATGTTTCAGACTCAATTATGTTTTCATGTTTCCATTCATACGTTCAGTAAATAATCTCAGGTTCATTAATATTCTTAGTTTACATAATCGTCTTCCTTAACTCTACTCTATTTCATGGTCTGTTATAGTTAAACACTTAGTATCCATTATTGTTTCATAACCAATCATGCATTCATGAATTAGTTTAGTCATGTATTACATGAATCAGATATGGATATTCAGTATGAAGAATTAGCTTGTCAGCAGTTCAGTCATGTATTCGATGTATCAAATATGCATGTTTTGTGAGTAAACTCAGTACATCAGTGTTTCTCAGCTTAATCAGCCTCATTCGAGGATAAATATTCCCAAGTGGAAAATATTGTAAAACCCCATATTTCTATAGCCTAGATTAACTCAATACATGAGTGATCCAATATAAATTTTTCTAAATACTCAGTATTTTTTCAATTTAGAGCCTGCCACTGTGTTGGAAATCTAGTTAATTTTTGAACAATATAAAATTTCCTAAATACAATAAATTGGTAAGAAGTTATGGCAATTTGAAGCTTCAGTGGTTAAACACCATCATTCAGGATAGTAGTATGTCGCAGAGTATGTCAAAATGGTAATTTTTAATTTCTAGTGAGGTTATGTGATACTGGTGTGTTGCGCCATAGATTATTTTCACATTTGTTAATTTTCTGTGTACCAACGCTATCCCACTACATTGCGCCGAGCTTCTAGTTCCCATCTAGTATTAAAATGCAATTCCACTGCATCACACCGCCAACACATTCTCAGTTGTCATTTTCCTATGGCTTGGCACGATAGCGGAGCGTCGTGCTAGGGCCAAAAATCAAATTTTTAGTGATGAAAATGAAAAACATTCTAGGGGTAATAGGATATTTTTCCATGACCCAGATCATCCTTAAACACGATATTATTCCCCAAATACCCTAGTATACATTATTCACTCACTTTTCTAAAGATTTAAAACATTCTCTCTCAAAGAAGAAAAAATTCTAGTTCAAGAAATCAAGGTACATCCGCAAGAATCTCACCAAGAACCTTCAAGGATTGATCCTCTCAGGTATGTTAGGTGTTCATCTATGGTTCCTTTACACCCATAGAGTCCAAGAATCCATTTTTTTAAAACTTAAAGATTTATGTTTTATGATTTCCATGATTGGAATTGAATGTATTCATGTTTATGGTAGTAATTTAGATCCAATTCATGTTTAAATATAAGTTCCCATGAAATTAAAATAGTTATGTGGTGAATTATACAAATTGAATGCTTAACCTTTGATATTGAAATTGCATATTTTATTTATTCTTACATTTGTCGATCATTATCATATAAATAATACATGGTCCCCAAATGTTTGCTAAATTGACTATGTGAAGTAAATAGTGGAATCATGACATGTTATTATATGGTCCCAATCATGTACAAGCTTATGTCCTACAAGTGTTAATGAAATGCTTATGTGACTTGACTAGTGAAAGCATGACATGTTATTATGTGATCCTATTCATGGACAAGTTCATGTATATCAAGTATTTGACAAAATGTCTTAATTAGTGCATTGTTATCAAGAAAGTATGGTTATGTCTTTACAATCATGTTATGTGTTACTTTTATGCTATCGAGTGCTGGGGTATATAATATCCAAAAATTTAGTTGTGTACCTAGAGCCAGTGTTAGTTATTTAATCGTATCAATCATGTCACAAGCAGTTGATCTAGGTAGTCACAGAACAGAAGAAAACTCAAAAAACTCGGTATCACTCCATTCCAGTTCAGTATACTCTGTTCAATGTCTTTTAGTTGGGAGCAGGATTTAGCGCCGAGCGAGTGCAAGGATGATGGCTTCCCCATCAAAGAGAAAGAGTCATTAGTAGTAGTCCCTGCATTGTAGAACTGCATAGCCAGTGCAGGATAAGAAATTACCCGTACACTAGGTTGGACTACCTCCCAGGGATTACCTATTAGATTAGGCTTGGCTCCGCCTAGGTGTCACCCATCAGTAAGGCTTAGGATCCTTATATTTTAGTAATAGTACCCCTGGCATGGTATTAGCATCCTTACAGGTAGGGTTACAGGTTAGACCCCAATCAGTTCTGAGAGGGGCATATCGGTTATATGATTACCTCCCAAAATTTTAGTTTCAGTCTTCAGTTTAGAACTCAGTTTAGTGTTACAGAATAAGGACTATCAGACACAGTCAATCAGTATCAGTAAATCAACTATCAGTAACATCAAATATTAGTTACTCAGTTATAAGTGCTCAGACTTATCTTTAGAAAACATCAGTTATAGAGAACATATATGCATAGTCAGTTATTGTTCATACATATGAATACTGGCATTCAGATTCTCCTCACCTAGCATACCAGTATATTCCATGTACTAACCGCAAACTCTTTCTTTGTGCTATGATATCTTATATCACATGTTCGGACGCTTAGGTTCCTGACTATGCTTAGATAGATATAGTTAGCAGTCATAAATTTAGTAGTGAGTCCTCATCTATCAAGGGTATACTTTTATTTAAGTAGTTTCAGTATTTCAGTTGTTGGAATTAATTGGGGGCTTGTCCCGTCAACTTCACTTTCTGAAAATTTTGATTAGAGGCTTTCAGACTAGATTTTTCATATACTATTTAGTTTTACGAATTGTTATTTCAGATGTTATATTTTATCATTATTTTGGATTTTGAACCTTATGTCATTTCAACCTAATTCCATAATTATTATAGTATTATTATCCAGTGCTTACAACAGATATTAGTCATGGGTTAGCTTATGGTCCTTTAGGATCGTAAGCACAGTGTAACGACTAAGGGGTAGTATTGGGTAGTTAAAGTGGTACAATAGGAATTATGTACTTTGTACAAACAACCTAGGTTTTAAATTAAGGAATGTTCTGACATAAGCATATCGTAGCACAAGTCACTAGGACTGGGCATTGAAAGAAACACGACTGTGTATATCATCGGTAATATAACATAGAGTCGAGATTTATATTCAAGGAAGATGGCGAGGATTTCTTTCTTCAAACCATTGTTATTTAGAACTAGGAATAAATTGAGACATGAATGTATGGATCATGAGCATCATGAAATAGAGCTTGAATACTTGGAAGCTTGGATTTCTGAGAACCATTATTGTCTTTTGTTCGGGGGCTATATTATGGACATACGCGCCATGAATAATGTGGGCCTTAGACATAAGCACTATTAGAATGTAGACAGTAATAGTAGAGCTACTCCATAATAGAGGTAGGAGGGAATAATAAGAGTAAATTCACACTAGTTCTACCCTGAATCTCCCTGCTCGGAGAAAATTTAAGATTATTCCTCAAGCTCCATCTTACTACACCTATAAGCACAATAGTCAACTCTAAGGGGTATCACGATAGATATGTACTAGGGATACTTTCCTCTCTTATACCTAAAACCTCATCTATCCCGATGCTATATAACACCTGATACAATATCAAAACCAACAACACCAAGAGCTTCAAGAAGTCACGGATTTCAGTCCAACAACACAAAAATCAGCAAGTTTCAGTTTCTGTTTCAGCAACAACAACACGAGAACAACCAGTTTTTTTTTAGTTTCTGTTTTTCTGTTTTTCAGCAACAACACAAGAACAACAAAATAGGAAACAAATGCTAGTGAATCGAAAGAGCCCCACACGGCTTCACTAGGCTTTAAGATAACAAAAACAGCAACAACAACAAGATAATGAAAGATAGATAACTTGACATAAAACATTCAAGAAAACTAAGAACCCTACTTCAAGAGAAGGACCCGAAATCTGCTGAATGTAAACACCAAGTTCTTACGAGGACCAAGAGGTACTTAACAACCTCAAAACCCTTGTTTCTAGCCAATGATACAACCCAAGTATCCCTCTACTTGTGAGGAGATAGTGGCGGCTCTCTAGAGTGAAATAGAGAGGAAAATGTTTAGTGTTTTAGGTTACAACTTTCTGAAATCTGAAATCTGAAAAATCTGCTCCAACATGATCTATTTATACTACAAACAAAAGGGCTAAAAGGCCCATCCGCCCCTTGCCTTTTGGGCCAGCCTTGGAGACTAGTTTATGGCCCATTAAGACCCCTCTTCACACATAAAACGTTCAGGTCCTTGGCTGGTTCAATCATCAACTCACACACGGCCATTTGCATGAACAAAGCTTGGAGTTTTTGTAATTCCCGAGCTTGGCTTCGTGTGAAGGGTCGTGTACTTGTGGAGGCTGCCCCAACCGTATCATGTATCATCTAGGTGCGGCTATGGTGTGTATTTACACCATGGTAATGTCCAAAATGCCCCGTGAGTCCTCACTCTTAAATGCTCCAAGCAACCGTCCATACGCGAGATTGCTTTAAGTTACGCTCAAAACGGGTCCTCCATGCATGTTCTTGTATCATCGAGGTGACCAATTCTTGAGCCTCTATGTGTTGGCCTCCAAAGATGTCGTCCAAAGATAAGATGTCCATTTGTCCCGTATCATCCTCCCCTTCTTGAAAAGGATTCGACCTCGAATCCAAACCTTGCAAAACCGATGAGAGGACAAACAAATACAAACTCCTCATGGCATGAGGGTTAGGGTTAGCATAACAAATCATCTCAACATACCAAGGTTGCACATACTTGCAATTTAACCAAGAATCCTTTGCAAGGAATATTAAAAACTCAATAAAAGAGGCACAAAGGATTTGGTTATAGGATATATCAAGAGTGACACTTTGCTTGCCATGTAGACCAAGCAACAAGTTTGGTGCACCAACATCACCATTTCTAAATTTGGCACCGGGTTCAAATGGGAATCGTAGCCATAGACACGGGTCTCGACAACACTTCCCTTTCCCATGGTAACTAAATGACATACTCTCTATAATAACATACATATGATCCAAAGCAAATAGAGAGTAGAGAAAAGTATCACTCAAATCGACTTCTACTAAGGTTCTCTTATGTGTGTACTCACTACTAGTTTCCCAATAATCACCATGAGTACTCTCAACAATGAAGTCACACAAAGTAGAAGAAGAAGTAGCTTCCGCAACTACACATTCCTTACCCTTAAGAGGACTCTCATCTTCCAAAAAGAGATTTCCCTCCTTAGGAGGAATATTGTCACACCATAGTGGGTTAGCATATAGGCTATAGCCTCCAAGGCAAGCTATACCATCATTTTCACCACTAGGTTCAGTAGGAGTGTTTAAATCATCTTCAAACAAGACATTGTACCTAAAAAGAGTGTGATCTACCTCACGGACAGATTTGGAACAAGCAAGTTCCTCACCCTCTAAATGATCAATATCAAGTTTCAAGGATGTTTCAAACACAATATTACCCCAAGAAGAGCTCTCGGGTTCATTCTCACTTTGTTGATCAACATTTTCAAATACTTCACTAACTTGAGTCCTATTAAGTACGTCACACACATACTCAAGTGGTGGACAGTTTTCACAAACAAGTTGATCAACATCCATTACACAAGACGATGTATTTCCATTCAACACATAGGTTTCAACACTAGGTGGACATAAATTGATCTCACAAGAGGAGTGAATTTCGTCCTCAATAGGATCCACTAGTGTATCCACACTCGCAATATGTACATCATCAACAAAAGGCAAGGAATCATTAAACTCATAAATAAGTAAGCTACTACTCACACTCAATGGATTACTAGCCATACAATTATCATTCACATGAATTAAAGTGTGAGAGTTACCTATTTTGCCTTGAAGATCTTGAGTAGACTCGTTCTTGCCGTGAGGTAAAAATCCTCCATAAGCTGGGGCAGCAACTTCCCTTTGACATTGGTAGCCTTCGCTTGTCATGTTGGTACCTACACAAATGTCCCTAGAAATAGAAGGACAACCAAAGTTAGCACGGTTTGGTGGTAATCCCCTCACTTCGCTCAACACAACCTCTCCTTTTGCCACTCTCGGATTACCACCTTTCACTTCCTTACTCCTCTCAATCTTTTGTCTCTCATAATAATTCAGATTGGAGTAGGTAGGAACTTCTTTTTGCGGCCCGGGCAGAATGTACGTCTCGAGGCAATTTCCCCATCGTTCTCTTACAATATTAGGCCAATTTGGCATATTTGGAACTTTATGTTTTGTAAACCAATTGGCGCCTAAGCTCACATGACCATAGGTTATGGGAAAAACATCACACCACACCTCCTCAAGGTAATTAAATTGGGAGAAGACAACCTTTACCCTCTCGGTAACCTTAAATCTGTCCAAGAAGTATGGAACAAGTAAAGGCTCACAAAATAACCCCAAGTAATCAACCATGGACGGAACAATGTAGTTTTTATAGTACCTATCATTCAACACAATGAGGCAGCCCGGTATCCCACAAATGGTCACCCTTCCGGAGTGTACACTCCTTCTCGGATCAACATTGTAAGGCACATGAGTACCCCTCGATTTTGGAGATGTATATCCTCTTCTTCCCATTGGACAACCTACACTATAGCTAGCATAACCAGTCACGCCATATCGACCTAGATAAGAAGTACTACAAGGTGGAGAATATGAATCTTCACACTCCTCACGTGTACTCTCATCATAGCTCTCATAAGGTTTGCGAATGAAAGGGTTATACCTAACACCAAATCTTGGTTCGGAGTGGGGAGTGCAAGACTCCTCACATGTCCCAACTTCGTCATAAGATCCATCACGAGGTACTACATCATCTCCAAAGTCACCATAAGCACTAGGCACTTCATTCACCTCATTTTCTCCCTCAAAACAGTAATTTTCAAATCTGCCTATGTTTTGCCCATGGCTATTTTCATAGCCTCCGCAATCTCCCTCAACGTCGTAGCCATAAAAACCCTCACTACAATCATAGTCTCCCATATTGTAGTTACAATAATCCCCGGCTTTCAAGTCCATGTTCCTCTTATATCACCCCTTAAACCTACAAAATGATCAACAAGATTAGTAGTAAAGCTCCTTCCATCGTCAAGGTATTAGCCACTTTAGTTCACCACAAGTTCGTGTTCCACAAGTATTGTATAATTGGCTAGTAACCGAAAAGTCTTAAGGTATAAGCCAACTCTTATCCGGAATGGATTCTTGTTTGAAAGACTCAAAGAAAATTCTGCCGGACTAGAGTCAAAAATCAGCAATTCGTTCAAATGAATAAAAGCACACAAATAATCGTTGACACGAACAAACGGCTCAAGGAACTAGTTAGCAACCTAGTAGGAGAGTACTAGTTTGTTAATTAGTTCTAAGACCAAGTAAGGGAAACCAAGAATCAACAATTAGCAACCAAAGAATATCCTAAGTTGAGCTTATAGTGACGTGGCAGCAAGCAATGGTTCCACACGTTTTTGCTTCTCTCGGATTTTTTTTTTTTTCTGACTTGAGTTAATATTCACACAACTTGTGATAATTTGAAAAGTGTTTTGGTGGGAAAACGAAAATCTTGTAGTCTTTCACTCTTTTTCAAACTCAAGAAAGTGGAGTTGGTTTACAATTCCCACAAAGCAAGATTCCTTGAATTTAGTGAAAAGTGATGGGCAAGACAACAAGTAATGGGTGCAAGACAACAAGTGATGGGTGCAAGTCTTTCACAACAACTTGATAGTTGGACCACTTGAGCACACAACAAGATGAACAATATTAATAAGTTCAAAACATGAACACTTCAACAACTTCAGCACTTCTTTAGCACATAAACATACATCCACCGATTTTTGGTTATCAACAACATGCAACTTTCGGCCACTTCAAGTCACTACTCAATGTTCAAGTTTTCAAGCTCAACTTTCGGATCTAGACACCTTAGTGTTGGTGAGAAAGAAACCAACACTAGAAACTCACTAAACAAGCAAAATAACACCTAGATCTAAACATACAACATCATTCTCGGATTCAACTTTCTAATGGACAGATTTTTCAGAAAGTTTTCTTGGTGTAGTTTTGTTCAAGCCGAGAACTACTAGCCCAAGATGGGTTATGTTGGAACACAACCGGTCTTGCTTTGATACCAAATGATACAATATCAAAACCAACAACACCAAGAGCTTCAAGAAGTCACGGATTTCAGTCCAACAACACAAAAATCAGCAAGTTTCAGTTTCTGTTTCAGCAACAACAACACGAGAACAACCAGTTTTTTTTTAGTTTCTGTTTTTCTGTTTTTCAGCAACAACACAAGAACAACAAGATAGGAAACAAATGCTAGTGAATCGAAAGAGCCCCACACGGCTTCACTAGGCTTTAAGATAACAAAAACAGCAACAACAACAAGATAATGAAAGATAGATAACTTGACATAAAACATTCAAGAAAACTAAGAACCCTACTTCAAGAGAAGGACCTGAAATCTGCTGAATGTAAACACCAAGTTCTTACGAGGACCAAGAGGTACTTAACAACCTCAAAACCCTTGTTTCTAGCCAATGATACAACCCAAGTATCCCTCTACTTGTGAGGAGATAGTGGCGGCTCTCTAGAGTGAAATAGAGAGGAAAATGTTTAGTGTTTTAGGTTACAACTTTCTGAAATCTGAAATCTGAAAAATCTGCTCCAACATGATCTATTTATACTACAAACAAAAGGGCTAAAAGGCCCATCCGCCCCTTGCCTATTGGGCCAGCCTTGGAGGCTAGTTTATTGCCCATTAAGACCCCTTCTTCACACATAAAAGGCCCATCCGCCCCTTGCCTTTTGGGCCAGCCTTGGAGACTAGTTTATGGCCCATTAAGACCCCTCTTCACACATAAAACGTTCAGGTCCTTGGCTGGTTCAATCATCAACTCACACACGGCCATTTGCATGAACAAAGCTTGGAGTTTTTGTAATTCCCGAGCTTGGCTTCGTGTGAAGGGTCGTGTACTTGTGGAGGCTGCCCCAACCGTATCATGTATCATCTAGGTGCGGCCATGGTGTGTATTTACACCATGGTAATGTCCAAAATGCCCCGTGAGTCCTCACTCTTAAATGCTCCAAGCAACCTTCCATACGCGAGATTGCTTTAAGTTACGCTCAAAACGGGTCCTCCATGCATGTTCTTGTATCATCGAGGTGACCAATTCTTGAGCCTCTATGTGTTGGCCTCCAAAGATGTCATCCAAAGATAAGATGGCCATTTGTCCCGTATCAACACCCCGTGCTATCTTAGCTCAATTCATCTTTTAGTTTCATCCATAAGGGGCTTAAGGACTGAAATATTAACTAATCTTTGGGGACTTAGACATTTTTTTGGACCTCAAACTTCGTGGATTTTTATTTTCGTCTTCCCGACATTAAGATATTATTTTTTGAGTTGAATCATATTCAGTATGTAAAAGGTATGTATTGGAGCAGTTTTGAATTTCTTGATCAAGGTATGGGTCACGTTTGGATCATAAAACTAGTGGGTCATGATCTGAGGTGGTTTTATACATCATAGTGTTGTTATCCTAGCTTATTTAACCTTGTTTTGAGGAAAAGTCATATGCTTAATGTGTTAATGATGATATAAATAAGAATCTACGTGTTCAAGTATGTTATTACAATGTGTAAATGTATTTTCCTACAAGTTTGGTATCAAATTGATCATTTAGAGTCTAGACGAGAAAACAAGTTTTACTAGCTTAAGCTAGGTGTTATTCTAGTCTACCGCGATGGATTATAAGGTATTAAATGAGTTCCTAATGGTTTTATTGTCTAATTATGTGTTGAAAAACATTTTTGTAATGTTAAAGGGTCTATTGAATTAATCCAAGAGTCAAAAGCAAGTTAAACATCAAGAAAGGCAAAATTAGTATTCTTAGCTTGAGGTTCTAGTTCGTCATCATGGATGTTGTGTTGTTTTTCAGCTCCAAATTAATGTGTTTAATACTATGCAATAAATTAGAAGTTTATTATTATGATATATAAAGGATATAAAAGCTTCAAATAAAGTGGGAAAAATATAAAAAGGGTTGGAATAGATCAATGAAAGCACAAGGCACACTTTGATGCGAACTGGACACCTGGGATGTCTTGGGTACGTCGCAATCCGAAATCCTATCAAATTTTCACGTTACATATACCATTAGATTCTTAAGGGACTCCAAATAGCAGTAGATTACTAAGGGACCCTAGATAGTTTTCACTCATAATTAGGGTTTGTTGCAATTCCTATCCTAGTAAAATATACCTCGCGACGTAGCACAGTGCAAAAATGTGGTATATCAATCTGGGATAGATGGTTTTCGAGGGATGATGAATCTTGTTATTTATGTGGAGGACCCCATCATGAGGTTTTTTGGCCATATTTTAATCCAAGTATTTAGAGAGGACCTTTTTGCTTGCAACCTGCGCAGCAGACCACAAATTGATTTCTGGTTTGTGCAAATATGTATCACCCAGCAGATATTTATAGATCTCATCTTGATTCAGTCATGTTTGAGGGAAATGCTCGAAAGACAACTAAGGAAGTTGATGCAGAGTTGACTCTCCATCCAGATGCAAACAAAGTTACTGATAATTTGAAGATGTTTGAGTACTCAGAAAATAAAGTTGTTGAGTAGCTCAAAGAGTTACCACCACCATCATCTCCATAGAAGATGAGAAAAGAAATAGAGGATCCTAGTTAATCCGTCAAACAAACACCAGAATCACAGCCACTGAACTGTCATATTTTTATTAGACTGCAATTGATAAGGTGAATATAAGTGAGGTTGTTGTTGATTGTATAAATGTAAAAAGGGGAATGGTTGGTCCTTACTCAAATAACTATTTTACATGATCTTTGGATGATATCTTATATATGGAATCATTTGAAATGGGGGAAGAATGAGAAGATAAGGAATAAGAATCGTATATTCTTTAGTTTACACTATAAAAGAAACATAAAAACACACCTCACATAAAGTCCTAGTCGTTTACCATGCACCATCCATTACTCGGTTCCTTAATCTTTGTACAGCAACCCTATGAGCGAGGAAAAAAGATTGATACAGAGTTGAGGGTGAAATTCATATCCTAAGGTGGAGGAAAAAGTTTATTAGGTCATGCAGTGACATGGGACAGGCGCCAGCTAACTTAAACTGTCTGAAATGAATAAAGGAGTATCTACTAATAAACTTAAAGTGTGAAAAACAAATTCACCAAACTATGAGGACTCACCAACTGCAGATATGTAGATAAGATTCTCAGAAATCACTCGCCCTGCTGAGACTGAGCACCTTGACCTACATTATGAGACAATATAACACATAGATGTATATGTGCATCAGTAATTTGAGGATGTACTGAGTATATAAGGGTGGATGCAATATGTAAACAATATCATCATAATTCATAATACAATGCATACTAAATGTAAATGACTCACATAGGCTTGAGTAATCTAAAAACTAAATATCATAAATCATGAACAATAAAGCATATATTATGAATATTGTGAGACATTAACTTTGTTCTGAAATCTGTTCTTTCTGAAAGCTGCTATATTATCTTTATCAATTTTTAAGGGGAATACTTCATCTCAAAACTTAAAAAATCTTAAAACCTTTGCTTTCAAGACATATGCTTTTATCTTTAGACTTTACACAAATAAACTACATTAAGAGTAGGGGACATCTTATTGGGAGGTTTTTCTAACTGACATACACCATGTGAGCATCTATGGAGTCCCATATCTGTCCCCCATTAGGTAGGTCTATTCTACCCTTGCCCTCAGAATAGAACTTTTTATCTTAAGTGATCACAATCTTAGTCATTCACATAGAAGTGGGAGTAATATTACTCCTATGGTGGACGTAGTTTTCGGGTATGAAACCATAGTAACTTACCCATCTCGGTGCTAAATATTACTCCCATTATTATTCTTAAAATCTTAAAAAATCTACTTCAAAAATAGCATAAGGCTAAATCTCAAGTTATATGAAAAAATGGATTCTTTATCTTAGCTTTGGACGAAAAGGTCAAATCTATATCAAACTCTGAGAATAATCTTATCTGAGCTTGCTCATAGCACAAATAATCTCAAAATAGAAATCTTAGTTAGGTCATAATGACCTATGCATCAATCTCATGTTAAAACATCTTAAAAATCATGCTTGATAATATAAGCATTTCTAACTCATCATAAAATCTGGAAATGTCAGCAATATGCATGAAAATATGAACAAAATCATGGAATTCAACTTCTAAAGAATTGAATATATTCTAAACTTGTAAATAACAATAATGGGCATAAACCCTAACTTTAATTTAATGGAAAATCTCATAAACTGCAGTAAAAGTTGAATTTAAAATATGTTTTGGGCACAAGAATGAAAGGATTATCCTTGTTCATACCCCACATACCTCAATTGATAATCTCGATACTAAAACTTTAATCTCTGATCTTTATTAATATTTTAGAGATGACTTCTTAGAGTTATTGAATTGGGAATTCTCAATCTTAAATTGCTTTCAAGAATTAATGGAGAAATATGGATTTCTTGGGGAGGAAGTTTGATGAACTAGCATTTTGTTAGAGAGAGATTTGATGAAAAGTAGGTGTGAAGTGCTATGGAGGGATTTAATTCATTGTTTAAGATAGATTAGAGGCTGGGAGTTTACCAAAATTCCCCTCTTAAACTCATAAACGAAACTAAAAAATGACCAAAACCCCGACTTTTGGCCTTGGTACAATTTCCACTATTGCATCAAGCCACTGAAAAATTCCAATTGGGAATATGCATGGTGGCACAATGCAGTAGTATCATGTTTCCACCCTTGGATGGGACTTGAAAACTCGTAGCAACGTGCCAATATCGTGGATCCTCACTGAAATTAGACAATTGGGGAGTTGTCCCTCTCTACGATATGCCAATATTATAGAGGGCCACTGGAAATTGACAAATGTGAAATTTCTCATCTCCGCGATGCTCTAAGGGCCCAGGTGACACACTGCAAACATAAAAATTCCATAACTCCTACACCGAGTGTCGAATTTGGATGAATCTTATACAAATGGAAAGGTTATGAAATCTTAAATATTCCACACGAAATAAATATTCTTCATCTTGTACTATACCCCTTAGCATTCTAGGGATGGATTCATGATAATAAAAGTACGGGGTATTATAAATAGCAATATATTATAACTTATTTTTACCTACCCTTGTGCATAATCCTAGTTAACCCCATTGAGCCTTTATCTTAGGTATTTGGGAGCCTCATATGTAGCCAATTCACCTTTTTTGATGGACCTTAATTTGATCCAAAGCTCCTAAGCACTTTAGCTGAAATCTAATTAAGTTAAGGAGTTGGAAATTTAATAATAAAAAGATGAAATTAAATCCCCTAAGTAATAGCTATAGATGTTAAAAAAATTAATATGTGTGCTAGTTGGAAGTTGAGTAGTGAAAAGAATAAAAATTATTCAAATTTAATAAGTTGTGTATAGAAAACACTCCTATCATAGAGTATGTGAATGAGCTTAAAGAGACGAGTCAACATCAAAGAGAGTGGTGGAAATAAGAGGTGGAAAGTGGTTGTTAAGGATTGATCTTAATTGAATAATGTGATGTATTAAAGCTCTTAGGGATGATAGTTACTATTACTGGCCAGAAAAGTTCCTGCCCATACCTTATCCTATATTACAATCCTTAAAGACCTATTTGATCTTAACAATTAACATTATGATATTAGTTATGTGATACACTAAGGGAAAGCCTATGATTCATTTTTTGTAACTTGTGAATTCCTTGTGAGAGTAAGCATAACATGATTCTTATACCCATTTTGTAAAAAACTTCATTTATGTTTGTGAAATTGGGTAAGTATCTTGTTGTGAGAGAAAATATTAGATGAATGTGGGTGATTTATATTATGTCTTCTATTGAGCAATGTGCATGAGGTTTCCAACTTGGTGAGTCAATTCTTGAGGCCAGGATGTTTTGGAGTAGTATTCTTGAACTTTCAATTTTGTAAATAATTGGCTTAGTGTAGAAACTTTCAGTCTATATAGTCATTGTAGTACTTGTTTTATTGTCTTTATTGTAGTAGAAGTTTTATTCACCTCAACTTATGGTTCTTAGAGTAAAGAGTTGTTCGAGGAAAAACAAGGCTTTAAGTGTGGGGTAGTGATCTGAGGTTGTTTTATGCATCTTAGTATTATTATACTTGTTTATTTAGCATTGTTTTAAGGATAGTTCATGTTCTTAATGTGTTGATGATTATATAAATAAGAATATAAGTGTTCAAGTATGTTATTACAATGTGTAAAGGTGTTTTCAAACAAGTTTGGAATCAAATTGATCATTTAGAGTCTAGACGAGAAAACTAGTTTTACTAGCTTGAGCTAGCGTTGTTCTAGTCTATACGATGGTTTCTAATGTATGGAATAAGTCAATAATGATGTTATTGTTTAATTATGAATTTAAAAACATGTTTATAATATATAAGGTTAAATTTAACGAAGCCGAGAGTCAAAACCAATTAAAAGATCCAAAGGGGCAAAACTAGTATTCTCAGCTTGAGGTACTAGTTCGCCGTATTGGATATCATGTAATTTTCATATTTAAATTTTTTTAATGCTATATAATGATTTATAAGTTTATTATGTTGATATATTAAGATATAAAAGATCCAAATCAAGTCGAAACAACATAAAAAGGCTCGGAATGGATCAATGAAAGTACAAGGCATACTTTAATACGAACTAGACACCTGGGATGTCTTGGGTGCGTCGCGATCCTAAATCCTAGACATATTGGATGTTATATATACCATTGGATACAAAAAATACCTAAAACAATGTGCCCACACTATTTGGGTCAGTTGCGACCCCTATCCAAGTTAAATAACCCCCAGGACACGGCCTAGTACAAAAACGCGATAGGTTTTTCCTCCTATAAATATGACAGTTGTACTTGATGTTATACACCTTTGACGACTTTGAAACTTGGAGATGGGATGGCAAAAACATAAATTAGGTATTGTATTCTTTTAATTTAGATTTTTAATTGATTTATCTTGTATTTAATTAGTTGAATTACGGTTATGTCCATGAGTGGCTAAAAGCCCTTTTTTGGGGTTAAGGCCAAGAACATGATTATTATTGGTTTGAATTAATTTTATTTGGAGTTTGTATCATTATTGTTTCTTATTTAACCTTTTTATAACAATTTTAAGGATTTATGACACTTAGAATACATCCATTCTCATCTTTGTGCACTCGGGAAGGGGAATAAGAAGATAGAACATGGGGATAGATAGAAGAAAGTTATTATTGTTTTACAAAATAAGGAATTTTCATTAGCATATATGATAGGGATATACCTAGAACCCTTGTTTGGTGCACTTGTAAGATGATAGCTTCATGCATCTTATTAGATTATTCCATCCCCCTCAACGTTGTAGCTTAATGTCCGGGTTAGTTAGAAGCTTAGAGGTTGGGAGACCATATCATATTATAAATCCTATGAATCAACAACCATGATAAGAAATTTGCCTAATGAATTTCAATGGCGTAGTATGATTGTTCATAAGCCTTAACCCTTGATCTCTATCCACTGATTTTCCAAATTCATTTATTTTTCGTATTAGTTTAGTTTCTTTTTTGTTTATATTTATAAAACTCTCTTGGTTACTGTATCTCAATAGTTGAACTAGAATTGAATAAGTTGTCAGAAATAGTCTCTGTGGGATGAATATTCGGCTTTATTTAAGGACAGTATATTAATTGGTAGATCATGTACACTTGTGTGTACACTTGGGCGTTGTCATGTTTTTGGTGCCATTGCCAGAGACTTTGTAAATAGGCAACTATCTTATTTTTAGTTTAGCTATATTGAGTTATACATAGTTTAATAATTTTTATTTTAACCTTTTTTTTATTTTTTGTATTTCTCACACTTTTCTTTAGATGTTAGTCTGGGATAGATGGTTTTTGAGGGATGATGATTCTTGTCATTTTTATGGAGGACCCCATAATGAGGCTTTTTATTCAGATTTTTATCCAAGCATTTAGAGGGGACCTGCTTGTTTGGGATCTGCAAAACAGACCAAAAGTTAGTGTGTCATTTTTGGCAATGTGTATAACTCTTTAAATATGTATGGAGCTAATCCTGATTCAGTCATGTTTGAGGGCATTTCTCAAAAGATAATGAATGAGGTAGATGCAAATTGACTCTCAAATAAGATGGAAACAAAGTTGCTGATAATTTGAGGATGTCTGAGTACTCAAACTATAAAGTTGCTGAGTAGGTTAAGGAGTTACCACCACCTCCATCTCAACAGAAGATGAGAAAGAAAAAAGAGGATACTAGCTAATCTGTGGAATAAACATTAGAATCATAGCCACTCAACTATCAACTTTTTTTTGAAACTATATTTGAGAATGTGAATATGAGTGAGGGTGTTGTCGATTGTGTAAATTTAGAAGTGGGAATGGTTGTTCCTCACTCAAAGCACTTTTCTACATTATTGTTAGATGATGTCTTATCTGTGGAATCATTTGAAATAGCAGAAAAGTGTGAAGATGAGGAAAAAGAATCCTATATTTTTGATTTTACACCAGAAAAACAACATAAAATCACACCTCACATCAAGTCCTAGTTGTTTACCATTCAACATCCATTACTCGGTTCCTTAATCTTTGTATTTCCACCTTATGAGCGAGGTAAAAAGTTAGATGCAAAGTTGGGGGTGAAATTCATATCCTCAAGGTAGAGAAAAAATTTGATCAAGTCCTACCGCGATACTAAATTAGGTGTTGCTTAGGAGGCGACCAATGTTAACGTATATTTTATTTTTAGTATTTTTATCTTTTACTTTACTAGTTTTTGTTTTTGTTGAGTCACAGGTTGATACTATGTCTGAGTACCAAAAAACCTAAGCTAAAGAGCATAGAGAAGACTTAGTCTGGGGTCTCCAAACCCTCTTGATGTTTAATGATGCTACTAGATAGGCCTAGAGGCCTCAGGAAGTATTTGTATCTATAAATTTAAGTATACTTTTGGGAAATTCTAATTTTTAGGGTAATTATAGAAAACAATTGTTAAGAATAAGTGTTGGATGATCTTGTTGGGGCTATATTTGACTGCACAAGGCAAGTGTTATGGTTGTAAGTGAATGTTGATTGTTTGAACTGCTAATTATTAGACTCCTAGCCTAATGATTATGACTTTTGTTCTTGTTGGCTTAAAGTTTAATTCATGTGATTATGCAGTTAATAGTCTATGATAATCCCACTCGAGTTGAGCATGTGCCATATGTGTGTGAGGTATTCTATATTCCTTGTTGCATATGATGTCTAGAACTTTCCTGGTGTGTGTGCAAAGTGAAATAAAGAGTGTGGGTTTCAGAGATGATATAGGCAGTTCTTTTATAGCAATGTTTTATATCTTCATTGTGCATAATCCTAGTTAATCCCATTGAGCCTTTAGCTTATTGTCTTTGGTAGCCTCACATGTAGCTTAATCCTCTTTTTTTGTGGACCTTAATTTAATTGAAACTCCTAAGTGCTTTAGTTGGAATTTAATTAAGTTAAGGAGTAGGAAATACAAGAAGAAAAAAGGTGAAACGGAAACCCTAAGTAATAGCTATTGATGTTTCAAAAAAATTTATATGCATGGTGATTGGGAGTTGAGTAGTGAGGAATAAAAGAAATGGTTCAAATTAAAAAAGTTATGTATATAAAACACAACCAGCATAGAGTATGTGAACGAGATTAAACAGATTGGGAAACATTAAATATAGTGGTATAAAGCAGTGGTGGAAAGTTGTTAAAGATTGATCTTAATTATGCAATGTGATGTATTAAAGCGCTTAGGAAAGATAGTCACTACGACTGGCGAAAATAGTGTTACCCATCCGTTAGCCTATATTAAAACCCATAAATACTTATTTGATCTCAATACTTAATATTATGATATTCGTTTAGTACTACACTTAGGGAAAGCCTATGGTTCATTTTATGTAACGTATGAATTCCGTCTGATAGTAAGCGTAACTTGATTCTTATACCCATGTTATTAAGAACATCATTTATTTTCGTGATATTGGCTAACTCTCTTGTTGTGATGGAACATGTTTGAAGAATGTGGGTGATTTTTATGATGTCTTATATTGGTCAATGTGCATGAGTTTGCCAACTTGGTGAGTCAATTCATTAGTACAGAATGTTTGGGAGTTGTATTCTTGAACTTTCAATTGTGTACATAACGTGCTTAGTGTAGATACTTGCCTTGTTTGTAGTAATTGTAGTACTAGATTTAGTTTAATTATTGTAGAGGAAGTGTGGAATAACCTCATCTTATGGTGCTTATGTTAAATAGTTGTTCGAGGATGAACAAGTCTTGAAGTGTGCGGTGGTGATTGAAGGTGGTTTTATGCATCGTAGTGTTGTTATCCTAGGTTATTTAGCCTTTTTTGATGAACATTCGTGTGGTTAATGCGATCATGATGATATATATAAGAATCTAGGTGTTCAAGTATGTGATTACAATGTGTAATGGTGTTTTCAAACAAGTTTGGAATCAAACTGATCATTTCGAGTCTGGGCGAGAAAACAAGTTTTACTATCTTGATCTAGGTGTGGTTCTAGTCGTTCGCGATGGATGATAATGTATTGAATGAGTTACTAATGGTTTTATTGTATAATTATGTGTGGAAAAACTTTTTATAATGTCCAATGGTCAATTAGATCAATCCAAGAGTCAAAACCAAGTTAAAGATCAAAAAGGGGCAAAATTATTATTCTTAGCTTGAGGTTCTAGTTCGTTGACTTGGATGTTGTGTTGTTTTGAGCTCTAAATAGTTGTTATTAATGTTATATTATTATTATTTATAATTTTATTAAAATTATATATTAATGATATAAAATCTTCAAATGAAGTTGAAATAACATAAAAAGGATTGAAATGGATCAATGAAAATACAATGCATACTTTGATGCAAACTGGATACTTGGGATGTCTTTGGTGCGTAGTGGTTCTAAAACCTATCCAACTGGAATGTTACATAAACCATTAAATTTATAAGGCACCCAAAACCATTTTTTATATATATTATGGTGTGTCATAACCCTATCCCAGTGAAATAACCCCTGTGACGCAGCCCAATGCAAAACACGACAGTTTTCTCCTCCTATAAATTGGACACTTGTACTTGGTGATATACACCTTGGCTGACTTTGAAACTTGGAGAGGGGATGGAAAACGCTTAAATTGGGGTTTTTATTATTATAATTAATCTTTTTAATGGATTTTATCTTGTATTCAATTATATTTATTACGGTTATGTTCAAGAGTGGCTAAAAGCTCTTTTCCAGGGTTAAGGCCTAGAACTTGATTATTGTTGCTTTAAATTAATTTAGTTTGAATGTTTATCATTATTGGTTGTTTATTTACCATTTTTATATCTATTTTAAGGATTCATGACCGTTTGAATACATCCATTATCATCTTTGTGATCTCGGGAGGGGAATAAAGGGATAGAACACAGAGGTAGATAGAAGAAGGTTCTTATTCTTTTAAAAAATAAGTAATTTAAATTAGCATCTATTTTAGGGATATAACTAGAATCCATGTTTGGATCAATTGTAGGATGATAGCTTCATGCATCTAATTGGATTATTGGATCCCCACTAAACGATGTGGTTGTATTGTCCAAGTTAGGTAGATGATTACATGTCTAGAGACTATGATCTTACCATAAACCCTATGAATCGACAACAAAGACAAGAAATTTAACTAACGAAGTCCAATGATGTAGTATTATTGTACGTAAGTCTTAACCCAGGATCTCTATCCACTGATTTTCCAAAGTTATTAATTTTCTGCATTAGTTTAGTTTCTTTTCAGTTTACATTTCTAAAAGTCCCTTGGTTACTGTATCTCAATAGTTGAACTACAGTTGGATAAGTTGTCAACCCAAGTCTATTTGGGATCGATATTCGGCTTTCTTTAAGGCCACTATATACTTGGTAGACCACGTACACTTGTGTGTGCACTGTCAGGTCATAGTGATAAGGCTAAGATGCGGCATTAGTTTCGATGTCATACACACCACATCATGGTGAGGGAAATTAATGATCGAGATAAGATATGCATTGCGATGAGCGTATTGCACCCAATTCCAAAATTAAAGAATAGAGGAAATTGGTTCTTTTCCCCCTCAGTCCAATCATTCATATCACGACTTTGTCCATAAGTGAGGGCATTATTTGCCCCTTTTCTCCCAATTCCTCTCAAGAAAACCCTCTCCTTTCAGTAAGAACAAAATTGAGTTCCTCTTTTCCCAAGAAATAAAGAATTTAAGCTACCCAAGTTAAATAATCATTAGGAAATCATCATGATTAATGTTTTCCTTTCAAGTTCTGAAGCTTAAGGTATGGTGGGTGTTCATTCATTGGTCCCTTTCACCCATGAAGCCTGAAATACTCTTTAAATTAATGAATGGACTTTTCTATTATTTTTGCGTTTTTCATTTTGAAGATGAGTTTAATTCATGTTTTTTCTTGGTAATTCAATTCAATTCATCCATGTGTGATCCCATGAAGTAATTGATTTACTGATGCTTTAAATATTAGTTTTCCATGTCTTATTCAAGTGAATGTCATGTTTTTGATTTCTCATGTTTAAAAATCCTCATGTTCATGTCCTTGCTTTCCATATATTTGGTGAAATGTCTGTGTTTGGTTCAACCATGATTCAATACTACAATTTTAAGCTTAAATGTCATAATTAATGATCATTTAGTGTTGGTGGGTTATGAACAGAAAATTCCTGCAGCTTTACATGATTTCAGATTTTCAAGTAATGATTCAGTTTAAGCTTGAATATTCCTATTTATTCAGTTTATATGATCATGATGAGAACTATAAAAAATAATGTTCTGTTAACTTTAGTCTAGTTCAGTACAAGTGTTAGTTCAGTTGGGAGTAGGATTTAGCACCGAGCAAATGTAGGGCCGGCGACTTCCCTATCAGTTAGGCATAGTTGTTAGTCGCAATCCCTATATTCCAGAACTACATAGCTAGCATAGCATATGAAGGGTTACCAGTAACTTTATGCTTGAATTTCTCTCAAGGGTCACCCATTATTTCAGGCTTGACACCTTGGTCCTTCGAGACATCAGATTAGTGGTTCCACATACCCAGTGTTAGTATCCATGGCACAGTAATGACACCCTTCCAACTGAGGCTATACGTTGCACCCTTATTAGGTCAGATTCAGGCATGTTGGTTAGATGATACCTCCCATAATTTCAGTCCATTTTTTCATACTATGTAAAGTTCAGTATTACATGATCAATATTCAAATATCAATAAATCAGTATACAAACATCAGTTAATCAGTATTCAGTATGTCTCCTCTAATGTTTTATTTGCCAAAGCATACACATCTTTAGTTATTAAGTTATTTACAGATTATCTCAGAAACACATTTATCCTTAGTCTTGGATTCTCAGATTTTACATGTTCATGCATTTATGCTAAGTTATCTCATGAATATTAGTTGGTGGTTATCTCACATACCAGTACATTCAATGTTCTGATTGCGTACTCTTCTTCACTCTATGTTGTCTTATAATATAGGTTTGAAATCTTTATTTCTAAACCACTCTTAGACAACTCAGCGTACTCAGCAGCAGTAGTGGTGAGTCCTCTTTTATCGGGGACATAATTTTTTATTTCAGTTATTTTAGTACTTCCTTATTTCAGTTAGTTGCATTTAGATAGGGGTCTGTAATCCTCAGTTAGTTTAAAGTCTTTCAGACTATCAGACAGTCAAGCAGGTAGTTTTATAGTTATCAGTTCTTTCAATACTTTTCCATCATTTCAAATAGACAATTGGTTTTTAGTAATTATCAAATGTTTTAGACTTGTGATATAATCACACCTAAGTGTTAAAATTAGTATTACATCATTACTTTATCTACTGTATTATTATTTTATTATTATTCTATTTAGTGCTCACAGTAGATACTAGCTCATGGGATAGCCTGTGGCCACTTGTGACGATATGCAACGTTGTCACGATAGGGGGTAGCTTTAGGTCCCGACAAAAACTTTGTATTAAAGACTAAGGTTTTAAAGTTTCCCAGGATGTCTTAAAGTCGCATAGAGTAGAGTCTTGTGCATGGGTGTGAAGTGTGCCATACTTATGGGAAAGAGTCTACGAAACGTTCTTAGGAAAGTTTCCATTCTTTTACTGTTTATTTCATGCGAAAGAGCATGAGCTCTATTTCAATTCTATTTCTAACTCATCCGTCAATTTTTTTGCATATAATGCCTCATTGAAGAAACAACAAGAAATGAATGACGATCAGACTGCACCCCCACCTGCTCAGGAAGACCACATGAATGAACATGTCTTCCATACCGAATTCTCGGCTACTTTCACTATCTTAGCCAATTCAGTAGCTGCTCAGAAAGAACCAACAGGTTTTTGAAACATCCAATATAGTGGTGAATACGATTGTAGATAGGATTCAGCATTTCACTGAGATGACTCCCTCTTTGTTTTTGGGATCCACGTCTGAGAAGTATCTGCAGGAGTTTCTTGATATAGAGTAGAAAATAATAGATATCATGGGTGTCACTTTGAGCGAGAGTGTAGAGTTGGATGCATATCAGTTATGGAAAATAGCTCACACCTGATTTAAGTTGTTAAAGAAACACCATGGCATTAATCCAAGGATGATAATGCTCAACGCACGCCCATAATTAGGGATAAGGCAGTTGTTGTCATGTAACTTAATTGGAATTGGGGTTAAATCTCAAGAGGTGAATTTATAGACTTCAAACCCTATGGGTGTTCAAATTACTACAAGCTTACCCAGAATGCTAATAAAAATGACATGTAAAATAAAATGGGGGGGGGGGGGTTGTTTTGAAACTCTTCGCAACAATCTTTAACAAACACTTGGTGAATGAAACTTTTACTTAGAATTCAAGACTTTGGGGAAATCTTAGTATTATGTCTCTGTATAGGTAATGCGTGCAGATTAATGTTGGTTCATCATGAAATTTAGTTGTTAACTGAAGGATAGGCCAGGTTGAAGATCATAAGGGTACCTAACAAGTGTACACATTTTCATAATCACCCAAAACCTTATTGAAGCATCTATATTTCTAGGATGATTCTCTTGACATAATTTATACTCCTAATATACTTATTCTAAGATTGAAAAAGGTAGTGAACTATAGGATCAATTTTCCACAATTTTCTTGTCCCCCAATAACTGTATTTCGAGGATGTTATGGGTTACCTAATATTCACCTCCATCCCTCCTTCGAGGATGATAAAGGGTTTCTAGAGTTTGGGGCTTTCACCCATCAAACCCACTTGGAGATTTGTGGTTTTCACCCATTAAATTCTAACCCAAAAGCTCAAGAAATGGTGGAGTTCGTACTCTACAAGTAAAATCCATGTAAACACAACACCACCGAGACACAATTACGCTCTAGTTCAACATAATCCTAAAACTAAATTACTTAGCTTCTCATAAAGAAAGTAAGAGAGGTATACCATATGAATTATCCAAAGCATTAATTATTCACAAAAATACTAATAAATTTAGGTTTACACACTTTCCAAATTAGGGTTTCAAGTCTTGAGTACAAAATATCTAATGATCTAAGCAATCCCTAAAGAATGAAGGGTTTTGGCTTAAATATGGCTTGGGATACGTCTAAGTGCTTTTATAGATCTACCACTAGGCATATTCCCGCTGAACTACGATCACACACGGCTATACGCAACTATGACTTCCACCATGCGACTGCGGTTGTATGCCATTACCGCATTATGCTGACTATCTTGACTGACCTCTACCACAGATAGAGGACTGTGGTTGTCATAACTGAGGTTGATGCAGTCCAGGTCTTTCACTACACTCTCCTTTTCTCCCCTTTTTATTATTTTCAACTCCAATCCACATCTTTTGATCTTCCTCAACACTATGCGTGCAATGAGTGGATATTAGTGCATTTACTCACAAATATGTCTTATTTATTTGTTCAAAATAAGGTAATGGACATGAATGTTAAGTGAGAATAAGTGGTAAAATAACCACTCATCAACACCCCCAACGTAGGACCTTGCTTGTCCTCAAGTAACACTACCACTTCTTATGTGACAATTTCATATGTGTGCCCTTATTCTGTCATCCAATAATCATGATGACTTAAACTAGACTGCTACCATAAAAATCTTTTAACATATGGGCAAATAGTATTTTAACTACTCTACTCATCATAAAATGGAATACTAAAGAATGTAATAGACTTCAAGGAGAAACCATGAAACAAATACTTACGCTTGTCAAATGACCTACATGTTGACTACAAGCATACAATGCTTTGGATTATCTTATTGTGCAGAAGATGAATAAATCTCCCACCTCAACTAGTTCACATGCCTCCTCACAAGTAAGGAGAAATTAACACACCTAGTTACCGATCATACAACAATGAATTTTAAGTGCAACCACTCACTCTCTCAAGAAATTCTCCATGTTAACAAGTACCACGCCAAAGGCTTGCCCCTATTTTCATTCACCACTAGAATGACTACACTTGGTTAGGAATCACAAAGGGATTATTGAGCTGGTAATTTAGGTTTAGGGTAGGGTAGGAGATCAACTTTTGAAAAAAAGGCTACATCCTCCTTGAACTTCTACGTCATGCTCATTTTATGCTTCACTTATTGGGCCACTTCTTTACACTAATATTTTCCCTACCTTTACTTTTTCTTGATTTTCCCATTATCCTTTTTTTCTCTTCTTTTATAATTTGTACACATAGATAAAGTTTTTCTTTCCTTTATGGGATCTTTTCTTTATTCAAATCTAAAAAGCTTCACTTTCTCAAGATTGTAGGAACCTTCTTATGATTTTATGGCTCAACTATACTTCTTTCTCTTTCCACTACCCCCAACTTAGGAATTTTCCCTCAATTTATATTCTCAATTTCAAGGAGAATGGGTTCAAGAGTGGATTAATAGAAGGGTCATGGCTGGCAATGTGTTTGTCAAAGAAATATCCAAAGGCTCGAAGAGGATGACTAGGGGCAACTCTTATGTATTGGTAGGCCCTTTAGGCTAAAATAAAATTAAAAAATCACAAGATGGCCTATGATCATTTTACCAGCCAAGAAAAGTCAAAAATTACCTTTGAAAGACTAAAGGGGCAAGTTCTAGATAGTACAAGTACACATGAGATGAAGACAATTAACCTCACACACATGGCATGCGAATTTCATCAAGGGGATTCAATTGTTCTACCTACTCAAGACAAAGATGAAGTAATCACTATTTTTTTTCAAAGTCAACTTTTAGAGTCATAGAAAGAGGGAAAAATTTTGTTACAAAGTGGCTCACATCCATGACCTTGATTTTTTTAAAATTTCTTTCTGATGGATGGTGTTTGTTTTTCAACCACACCACATATAATTTACTAACCATGGCAACCATATAAGCTATTGTCTCACATTAAAAATCATAGGGAGGGTGACCCACCATATGGTTACTCCGACTTTACCAATGGATGTTAATGCAACCCCAAAATATCAACACAACTGGTACCCAAACTCTTCTTGTATTTTATGGCCTTGATGCCATGGGTACTCAGACATCCCCTTCACCGATGGTTAGAAGCCCAGTCACGAGGACAAAGATCGTATAATGAAATTTAGACTAGATTATCAAACTAAGAACCAAATAACTAATCAATTCAAATATGGGCACCATAAGAGTGCTCGGATAGTACAACCCAAACAAAAATCAGGATAAGAATTATCCAAAAGAGTTGAGAAATATGCAGCAATATCAATAATACAAGACCTAATAAAATGAATAAGGAAACAACCTAACTAAAAAGGTAGTGTCCCTACTTTATGAATAATAAAGCTAACAAAGAGATAAGGGTACTCACGGAAACTCCATCAAGGATCGCTATCATTTTCAAACACTGAACCATTACCATTTATCTTGAGATCAGACCATTCCTTCATACAAGAACTTGAGTGGGAGTGTGAGAAGAATAATAAGGTAGTCAGTGAATAAACTAGCTTCTATGTCTGTGATTGTGGTCAACTGACTGCAATCACGGAGAGATGGGTAACTAGGATCATAGATAGTGCCGCAGTTGCGATAATCGAGGGCATGTGTGCTCCCCTATTTTTACACTATCCATATTTTCTACTCACTTGGTGACTATTTATCCTTTGATCGATTTTGAACTCAAATTTTGGCATATTTCTCCCTTTCCAATCTTATGCAAAACACTCCATAGCATCACATATGCATGAGCTATTTATATGCAAAACTAACATTAATACTAGAAAATATGATAAAAAGGATCCAAGTCATCCTCCTGGAATTTGTGGGTTGCCTCCTACACAGCGCCATAGTTATTATCGTGGCATGATGTTGGCATGCATAAATTTGTCAAGGAAGGTCCATAGGACCAACTTATCTAACTCCCTTTCAACAATTAACCTTCCGATAATGCTTTCCACTACTTTCTTTCTTATGTTGATTAGACTTTGGACAACATCTCTTTTGATTGGGTGTTGAGAATTTTTCCTCCGAAGTTCTCTTTTATGTGCTCTTCCTTTGTACTTTTACCCTGTACACGAATCACAAAGGTTTGATCATCGTTTTTGAGGTTGGTGATTATGCCACTATTGGAGTCTCTCTTAGTATTAGTAACTATATGTGCAAATATTAGTCCCATTTAAATCTCTATTTCTTTGATAGAGGCTGAATGGGAGACTTGCCATTTTAGAGATTGAAATAAAGTCCACTACCACTTCACGGGCAATTTTGTTTGTTCCTTCAACTCTTTTCAAAATTTATGCAAGGTGATCCTCCGTCCTGCATGTGTCGGCGTCAATGGAGCTTGACACTTTGATAGAACCCCGATCATGCTGGGGAGAAAATGGAAATACCTATGTTCCAGATCTCTCCAAACTCAATCACCATCCTGATTTGTCCAACCTTTGTTCCCATCTTGCCTAAGATAGGCTGGATAAGACCCCTCTGAGTTGTTAGCTAGGTACCAAATTTCTTCCTCCATTCTTCTATCTCCTTGATCTTCATAATAGAATCTTGTTATCATGTTTATTGTTATTTTCATGGGTGCACCCATATATACTTGGTTAGGAGATCAAGTTGGGTTAAAATTTTAAGTTTGGTTTGCTCTTGATTCTCATCCCACTTTCTATATTCTCTACTAACTATGGGCTTGGGTTGACGGCTATTTGAAATATTGATGTATCAGGTATGACATTCCTGATTGTGTTTAGTTACCTCTCAACAATTTTTCGGCATCATGGAAGTGTATGTTTAAGAGAGAACTTTCCGCCGCATTATTTACCACTGATATGACTAAAGGATCTAGTGCCCAATAGAATATTTAGAGAAGTGCCTTCCATAAAATCTCATGGTTTGGGTATTTGGCCAACTTCTTATGAAATCTCTCCCATACTTCATGAAGTGGCTCCTCATTTGATTGTCTAATGTTGATGATTTCATCTCTCAAGTCACACACCTATTATGGAGAGGTGATTTATCTAAAAACACATTTGTGAGCTCATTCCATGAAGTAAGTGAAGTCGTAGAGAGTGTGCAGAACCATAACAATGCTTCACCCATTAGTGATAATAAAAAGAGATAAAGCCAAAAGGATTATTCAGTAATATGAGAAATGTTGAATGAAGTACACACTTCCAAAAAGTTCCTTAAGTGAATAGATTGATCCTCATAGGCTTTGCCTCCGTATAGACCCTTTACTTACAATACATAAAGCATGACACTAGTCTCATGAAATATCTTATTTCCATGGTGAGGTGAGATACGGTTTTCACTCGTATGACACCTACTATTTAAGTTATTTTCTCCATGAGTGGGTATATCATATTACTCCACAAGATTGGTACCTTCACTCATAGTTTTGTTTATGCTAAATAAACTACAAGACATCCAAGCACTATAAAGAAAATAATGTACGACACTCCGGTAATCCCAAGTAATAATGATACCACATAAGTGAAATCTACATTTCACTCCCCGGCAATAGCTCCATTTTGGTAACCCTAAGCTCACTCATATAATTTGGGTGAGGCAATCTTTGTCAAGTAACCTGATTTGAATTGAGGTTGAATCTCAAGGAGTGAATTTGTAGACTTCAAACCCAATGGGTGTTCAAATTACAACAATATTAGATGGAATGCTAATAAATATAACATGTAAAGTTAAATAGGAGGGATTTGATTGGAAAATCTTTGCAACAAACTTTAACAAGCACTTAGGGAATAAAACTTTTACATAGAATTCAAGACTTGGGGGAAATCTTGGGATTATATCTCCCTTGAGGTAATGAAAATGGGTTAATGTTGGTTCATTATGAAATTTAATTGTTAACTAAAGGATAGGATAGGTCGAAGATCATTGGGGTCAATCCTTTAAGAAAACCAAAATGATTTCAACTATTGGCCCTTTCAAGCAGCTAAAAAGTGTACAAATTTTCTTAATCACCCAAAACCTCAATCACGCATCCCAATTTCAAGGATGATACTCTTGACACTACCAATACACATTTTTATAAGATTGCAACAGGTAGTAAACCATAGGCTGAATTGTCCACCATTTCCTTGACCCCTGATAACCCTCTTTCATGGATGTTATAGGTTACATAATATTCACATTTATCTCTCTTTTAAGTATGATAAAGGGTTTCTAGAGTTCGGGGCTTTCACCCATCAAACCCACTTGGAGATTTGGGATTTTCACCTATCAAATTCCAACCCATTAGCTCAAGAAATAGTGGAATCCATACTCAACTAAAATCCATGTAAACACAACAACACCCACACACAATTACACTCTAGTTCAACATAATTCCAATACTAAATTACATAGATATTCATGAAGAAATTAAAGAGAGATATACAATAAAGATTATCCAAAACATTTATTGTTCACAAAAATCCTAAGAAATTTAGCCTTGAAAGTTAATTACACACTTTCCCAATAAAGGTTTCAAGTTTTAAGTTCAAAATACCTTATGACCTAAGCAATACCTAAAGAATTAAGGGTTATTTCTTAAATATGGCTTACGATGGGTCTAACTGCTTTTCCATATTCGCCCCTGGATATATTCCCGCTAAACCGCGACCAAGTGACTATGCTTGCATGTTGCGACCGCCTTGTACTGACTATCTTAATTGACTGCAATAGCAAATAGAGGACCGTAGTTGCGGTAACTGAGGGTGATGTAGTCCATCTCTTCAGTTGAACTCTTCTTTGCTCCCTTTTTATTATTTTTAGCTCCAATCAACATATTTTGACCTTTCTCAACTCTATTCCTACAAAGAGTGAATATTAGTAAATTTACTCACAAATATCTCTTATTTATTAATTTAAAACAAGGTAATAAACACGAATGTTTATTGAGAATATGTGGCAAAATCATTACTCTTCAAGGGACGCTAGAGTGGGAGGATTTTTCCACAACTTTTTACAGATAGGTTATTTCCCTTAGAGTTGAGGACAACTAAGGTTCAGGAGTTTATCAATATGAAGATGGGTAATATAAGCATAAAGGACTACTCATTTAAGTTTACTCAGTTGGAAGGGTATGTTCCTTCGATGGTGGCTGATAATAGGTCTAGAATGAGTAAGCTTATGCCTGGTGTAGCTGCTAGTATGGTTATAAAGTGTTCGACTACCATGTTTATTTAGGAGATAGGCCTATATAATATCATGGTTCACGCTTAGTAAACTAAGGACAAGAATTATAAGGTAAAGGAGAAAAAGGGAATAAGAGGGTAAAAACTAGTTTTTTAAACTTTTCTCTGCCAAGTTCAAAAGATTGTAAACATCCTCAGTTATGTAAAAAGTTCTTAGCCCCAACCCTATCTCTAGATAGTGCGCTAGCACCTATGTTCAGGAAAGGCAGTTGGGATACCAAGGTGTGTGTAAGGCTGGTAGTGATGTATTTTTTAGGTTAGGCTAGCCAGGCCAAAAGATTTGAGAGTGTATGGTGGTTGCACAAAGAGGTAAAAGTAATTACCAGTAGGTCTAGACTCATTTTTCAGTTGCCCCAGTAGGTTTCGTGACTCAATAGGGTGCCACCTCAAGCTTACATAGTGGGCAACACCAGAATAGATGCCTCTAGAATTGGTTTAGGTTGTACTCTGACGCAGAGAGATAGGGTCATAGCCTATGCCTCTAGACAACTTAAGCCTCATGAAAAGAATTACCCAACCCATGATCATGAATTAGCCGATGTTGTGTTTGCTTTGTAAATCTGGAGACATTATTTGTATGGGGTGCATCTGGATGTGTTAATGGATCACAAACGTTTTCAGTATGTATTTACCTAGAGAGAGTTGAATATCTATTATAGAAAGTGGTTAGAATTGTTGAATGGTTAGAACATGAGTGTGTTGAACCATTCGGGCAAGGCCAATGTAGTGTAAGATGCCCTTAGTATATTATCCATGAGTAGTGTTGCTCATGTGAAGAACGATAAGCAAAAGTTAGCTTGGAAAGTTCATCGTTTGGCTAGATTGGGAGTTAGGTCGGTTGATTCAGCTGAAAAAAAGTTTGGGTTCAGAGTTTTTCTTAATATTACTTAGTTTCAAAAGTGGAGGAGAAGCAAGATAAGGATTCTAGTTTGTTTAAACTGAAGGAGTTAGTTAAAGACCAAAAGGTAGAGGTTTTCTCCCAAGGGTAGATGGCCTATTGAGATACCAAAGTAGATTTTGTATACCGTGTATTGATTATTTGAGGCAGCGTATCATGGAGGAAGAACATAGTGTGCATTATTCCATACATCAAGGAGCTACCAAGATGTACTGCGACTTACAGGAAATCTATTGGTTGAATGGTATGAACAGAGATATAGCAAAATTTGTCACAAAGTGTACAACTTGTCAAAAAGTTAAGGTAGAACACCAAAGACTTGGTGGTTCATTATAAAATTTTCATATCCCCACTAGGAAGTGGGAAGTGGTGAATATGGACTGTGTTATGGGTCTACCCCATTCACGCGTCAGCATGATTTGATTTGGGTTATTGTAGATCGGTTGACTAGTTCAATGCATTTCTTGCCAGTTCACACATCTTACATAGCTGAAGGTTATGCTATGTTGTACATTAGAGAGTTAGTTAGACTGCATGGAGTTCCTTTATCCATCTTCTCAGATACGGGTACTCAGTTTACATCATAGTTTTGGAGAGATTTTCAGAAGGGTCTTGGTACCCAAGTCCATCTTTGTTCAGCTTTCCACATTCAGACAAATGGTCAAGAAAAAAGAACCATCCAAACTCTAGAAGATCTGTTGAGGGCACGTGCTCTTGATTTCAAAGGCATTTGGGATGATAATTTTTCATTGAATGAGTCCACTTATAATAACAGTTATCATGCTAGTATTCATATGGCCTTATTTTAGGCTTTTTACAGACAGTGATGTACATCGTCCATAGAACGATTTGAAGTGGGTGAGGCTGCTTTGCTTGATCTTGATGCAGTGTTTGAAGCGATAGAGAAGGTTCGGTTGATTAGAGATAGATTGAAAATAGCCCAGAGTCAAAAAAAATCATATGTAGATGTGAGAAAAAAGGATCTCGAGTTTGAGGTTAGTGATTTAGTTTATCTGAAGATTTCACCCTTTAAAAGGGTGAAAAGATTTTGATAAAAGGGGAAGCTTAGTCCCCATTATGTTAGCCCCTACAAAATTTTGAGTCGTGATGGGAAAGTAGTGTATGATCTTGATTTTCCCGTATACTTGTCGTTCATTCATCCTGTATTTCACATCTCTATACTCAAGAAGTACATTAGTGACTCCACTATGTAGTTCCTTTAGAAAGCTCAGATATTCAAAATAACCTTCCATACTATGTAATTGTAGTTGAGATTTAGATCATCGGATCCGTAGACTAAGGAACAAAGAAGTTCCCTTTGTTAAAATTCTTTTGCGGAGTAAGTTTGTTAACGGCGCCGCTTGAGAAGTAGAAGAAGATATGTGTGCGAAGTACCCTCACCTTTTCACCACAAATTTGTATTTAGTCGAAGGTAATAATCTTTCTTAATTCAATATCTTTCCAGTTTCAGATTCAGCTATATAATCGTCCTCATTGAAAACTCTTGCACTCATAGAATTACTCAGAAGCTTAGAATGATATAGATTCTGTTTTGCAATTTATTTTAGTTGTGAATGCTACCATATATCCTCAGATTATTCAATATTGTTAGTCTAACTAGCAACATTCGATAATAAATGTTTCCAAGAGGGAGATATTATAATACCCCGTATTTTTCATAACTCAATTTGACGTCTAGAATGTTAAGCGTATGATACAGGAAAGAATAACTTTCCATAAGTATAGAAATTTTCAGATTTAGACCCTCCAATGAGTAGGAAATTGAATCAACTTTCCAACGATATAAGATTATCCTTAAACCAATAACCGGATAACAAGTTATGGCGATTTTAAGTTCCATTCATAAAACTCCCTTATTTCAGTCATTAGTGCATCGCGGAGAGGTCCAAAATCCCAATAGTCAATTTTCAGTAAGACTTCCTGATTCCACTGCATTGCAATGATAACCCATTTCACAATTGTTACTTTTTAGTGAGGCTTCGAGATAATGACGCAATGTGGAGGTGGCCAAAATGGTAATTTAGAAACTTACCGCGATAGCTCCATATCATGACGATTTTCCAGGTCCTAGTTGGCAATTTCTAGTAGGCCACCACTATAACGGTGTGTCGTATCTTAGGCTAATTTTGGAAATTTTCTCAGTCCGAGAAAATTTTTTAAAAAGATCTTTGGTCTTTTTCTCTAGCTCCAAGTTGTGAATAACAGATCATTTAACTCATCCTAAGCATATTATAACCACTTTTCACAATAATACTCTTAAACAAAATCCTAGATCACCAAATCTTACTCCCTAAGAAATCCAATTCATCCATTAATTCCCCAAGGTAATTGAAGATTAAGGATTTCCATTTCAAGAACTCTAAAAAATCATCTCCAAAGACACAATAGGAGTCTAATATTCAAGCTTTTCATCTATGATCATCAATTAAGGTATGTGGGGTTATGAACAAGGACAATCCTTTCGTCATTGTGCCCAAAAACTTATTTTAATTCCAATTTTACTGAATTTTATATGGTTAGGTTTATACCCTTTATTGTTATTCACAAGCTTATGAGATTTTCAGTAATTTAGAAGTTTAATTACATGATTATGTTCATATTTTCATGCATATTTCAGTAATTTCCCAATTTTGAATTGATTTATCAATGTTTACATTACAAGAATAAACATTATGATATTTTAATGTGACTTTGATGCATGGGTCACTAAGCCCTAACTAAAGATTTCTATTTCAAGATTGTTTGTGCTACACACCCTCTATGGTAAGATTATTCTCAGATTTTGATAATCATTTGACCTTTTGTCTAAAGAATCCACATTGTTCATATGACTTCAGATTTTAAAAAAACAAAGAGCCAAATTGGTTTTCTTGTGGACCTTTGTGCTATTTTGCATTATATTTCCAAAGATCCTAAGCGTAAGAATAGGAGTAATACATAGCGCCGAGATGGATTTGTTACCAGGGTTTCTAGGATTAAGATTATTCCTGTTTCTACGCGGATGACTAAGATAGTGATTACTTAAGATAAAGGTTCTATTTTGATTTCAAGGGTAGAAAATCTCTCTCCAACATAGGTAATATTTTAGACTCCATGAATGCTCACATGGTTTATGTCAATTAGAAAAACCTCCCAAAAAAACCCCCTACTATTAATACAGTCTATTGGTTTAAAGCCTTAAGATAAAATCATATGTTTTGGTAGCTATGTTTTTCTTTATAGATTCTTAAAGTCTCGAGATGAAATATTTCCCTTACAGTTTACAAGACAATGTAGTAGTATTTAGAAAGAACAAATTTTTGGAACTGAATGTAATGGCTCACAAGATTTATATTATATGCTTTATTGTTCATGATTTATGATCCTCAGTTTTCAGACTTCTCAAGTCTATGTAAGTCATTTATATTTACCATTCATGATTTTATAAATTATGATGATATTATTTACAAATTGCATTCACCCCCATATGCTCAGTACCTTCCAAAAGTACAAGTCCACATATACATTTGTGTTCTAAATTGTCTCATAATTTAGGTTCAGGTACTCAGTCTCAGTAGCATGAGTGATTTTCAAGCATCTCATCTATATCTCTGCAGTTGGTGAGTCCTCATAGTTCAGGGGCTTAGCTATTCAGATTTCCAGTTTATTAATAGATGATTTATTATTCATTTCAGCTTGTTTGAGTCAACTGGGGCATTTCCTAGTGACTCTCTAGATTCAGTCAGTAAAGGTATGTCGGACTACCAGATTTAGTTTTAGATTTTTGTTGCAGTAGTAAGATTTTTAGTATTTGCATTATCAGACTGATGAGATTTGAATTTTTAGATATACTTAGATAATTCAGATAGTTTTTCATATTTATTTTGATCTTATATTCAGATTCCCCTATTTTGAGATTTATATTTAGTCGAAGGTAGCCAGGGTTAGATCAGGACTGCTTATAGTTTAGAGCACTGTGTGGTATCTCAAAAATTAGATTTCAGGGTATTACAAGGTAATTTTTTCATCATGAAACCAGTGTGTACTGCAATAAATTTGGGATGCAGTATTAGTCCCAATGTCATTTCGACCGTGTCATAGTGAGGTAAACCAATGACCGCACTAAGATTGCATCTCGGTGAGTCTGTTGTATCCAATTTTTAAATTTAAATGAATGAGAGTAAATTAGGCCTTTTTCCCCTAACTAAATCGTTCATATCACAACTTAGGGAATCATTTAGGGCATTATTTTCCCTACTTCTCCAAATTTCTCTTAAGAAAACCCTCCCTTTTCTCCAAGAACATAATTGAGTTCCCTAAGTTCAAGAACCTTTATGTAAGCATCAAGATTAGTGTTTTCCATTCAAGTTAAGAAGATTAAGTTATGTGGGGTTTTCATTCATGTGTCCCTTTCACCCATGGAGCCCAAAAACCCTCTTTTAAATTAAAGAATGGATTTTTCTATTATATTGGTGTTTTATATGTTCGAAATGAGTTCAACTCATATTTTTCCTTGGTAATTTAATTCAATTTAGACCATGTGTGATCCCATGAAATAATTGATTTACCCATGTTTTAAATATCATTTTCCCAGATCGTATTCAAGTGAATTTCATGTGTTGACTTCTCATATTTAGAAAATCTTCATGTTTAAGTCCATGATTCCCACATGTTTTGTGAAATACCTATGTCTTGGGTTGAACCATGACTCTATACTATAGTTTTAAGCTTAAATGTAATAATATATGATCATTCAGTGTTGGTGGGTTATGAACACCCCATACCTATGTATTTTACATGATTTTAAATTTTCAAGTAATGATTTAGTTAAACCATGAATATTCTTATTTATTTATGTTGATATTATCGTGATAAGAACTATAAAAAATAATATTTATTTAACCTTAGTTTAGTTTAGTTTGGAGTAGGATTTAGCATTGTCAAATGCAGAGATGACGGCTTCCCCGTCAGTTAGGTAGAGTCGTTAGTAGTAGTCCTTGAATTCCAGAACTATGTAGACAGTGTAGGATAAGAGGGTTTACCCATCAGCTTAGGATTGACTCCCTTTCAGAGGTCACCCATCAGTTTAGGCTTGACATCCTGGTCCTTCGGGACATCAGATTAGTGGATCCACACAACCAATGTTAGTAGTCGTGGCACGATACTAACCCCCTTTCAACTGGGGTTATAGGTTTAACCTTGATTAGCTCTGATTCGGGCATGTCGGTTAGACTATACTTCCTACAATTTTAGTCTAGTTATTCAAATTAAGTACAATTAGTATTACATGATCAGTATTCAAATATCAGTTAATCAGTATACAAATATCAGTTAATAAGTATATAGATACTAGTTAATTAGTATTCAGTATGTCTCAGCTCAGGTTTGCTTTACCAAAGCATACTAATTTTCAGTTATTAAGTTATTTACACCTATTACCTTAGAAACTTGTTTATGCTTGGTCTTGCATTTTCAGAATTTACATGTTCATGCATTTATTCTTAGTTATCTCATGTATTTCAGTAAATCATTATCTCATGTATCAGAACATTCAAAGTACTAATCGCATACTCTTTTATATTCTATGATGTCTTATAACATAGTATTTGATGCTCAGTCTCACAATCTCTCTTAGATGGCTCATCGTACTCAGCAATAGTAATGGTGAGTGCTCATCTATCAAGGACATGATTGTTTATTTTAGTTATTTTAACACTTCCTTAAGTTGAGTTAGTTGGAGTTAGTTGGGGTCTGTCCCATTAAATACTTAGTTAGTTTAGAGGGTTTCAGACAATCAGAAAGTCAGGCAGGTAATTAGAAAGTTATTATTTCATTTCGTAGTTTTCCATCGTTTCAGTTAGATAGTTAGTTTTTAGTATTTTTAAAATGTTTTAGAATTGTGATATAATCATACCTCAGTATTTAGATTGGTATTGCTTCAACAGTTTATCTTCCACATTTGTTTTTTATTATTGTTTTATTTAGTGCTCGTAGCAGGTACCGGCTCATGGGTTAGCCTATGGTCACTTGTGACCTAAGCACTGTTGTCGCGACTAGGTGGTAGCTTCGGGTCGTGTCATGCTACCTAGTTTTTATCATATTATTATAAAATCTATGCTCTAATCTATCATATGAGTTAGATCCTAATCTACCTGTTAGACTTGAAATACCAACCTATATATCACAACTTTCTCACTTTACAATTCTGAAAGCCATAAACCTTATCTCTTCAGCATACCCCATCAAGCCTATAGTTTTACTTCCATAAATCTAGCATCGCTATCTTCAATCTAACACTTTCCTTTCACCAAAATCAACATCTAATTTTTAAACTTTGTGACTATTAACTATTATATAGTACTAGAAGAATAATAGTGATGTCCAAGCGACACCTTCTCTCAAAATATTATACGATAGCTACCAAATATAGTAACCCAACAAACGTTGGTGTGTAATCCCTAGGTAATACATGGACTCATCAGTTTCAGTTCTTGTAATCAATGGGTAGAACTAGACAATGTAATGGGGGGTTTTGAGTATCAGTATCAAACTTTTAGCACTTGACAACTTCAGTTGTAATCAATCCTCAGTGGACACTAGGATTTTGTTCTCCCTGTCTTATCAACTCTCTAGGCTTATCGTGCTCTGTTGAACATACCCGATACCTTGCATGTAGAATTTATGAGTCATGTACCTTTTATAATCTTTTCGATGAGCAAAAATATTTCACCTTTTACCTGTTGATCTTAGGAAGTCGCTTCACCAAACCTTATCTTGATCTAATTACTATAACATATTAAGTCTCTAGTTATTTGATGAAATCTAACCATCTTACGTAAATAAAACCTATAAGCGTGGATCGATAGCTAAACTCAAAATTATTATTGTCTTTATCTTTTCCTAGTCACTACTCCTCTTTTTAAGTAGCAATAATATAGGTGGGATCCTAACATGTGCACCATTTAATAAAACGATTATAGTGAAGATAAACCCAGGCATTTATGGGTATCGGTTCATAATACAATAGAACGTCCCCTGCTTTATCAATTCTCTAGGGTTTCCACATCCCTTGGTATGGGTTATTGGCCTCTCATACCTGTGAAGTAATCAACTACATTCATAATTTTGAGCATAGATTAAATCATAATAATAAGAAGTAGAAAACCAACAATCGTAACTGAATTAATCAAATGAAGTTAATACAAGAAAATCCCAAGATCTAAATCAATATTGCTGTCAAAACATGTTTTTGAATATCAAAAGTGCACAACTCCTACTAAAAAAAAATATAATGGGTATTTATAGTACATAAGGAAACCCTAAAATTAAATCCCAAATAAAATAGGAGAAAATAGGGTTGGTGGCCACTTATGGTCCCTACATATTCCCTAACCCTAGATGCAGGTAGCACTTGCAGCCTGCAGGGTGGGCGTAAGTACCTATCACAAATGTAAGAACCAAAAATCGTGCAGGTTTGCTCTCGGGATTTTGGACTTCAGGCACTTGGTTTCCCAAATGTGGTCTATATGTACTACTTGTTGTCTACATGTTGACTTTACAAGTGTCGAGAGTCGTCTTTTCAGCGCTTCTTCAACTCTCAAACATGCTTTGATCACGAACAAGACAAAAAGTGTTCGAATATCCATAATTTCTCCAATAAGTAGCCAAAAACACCTTTTTCATATTTTCAAGAACTTAGCATACAAAGTAATATTTCCTGCAAAGCATACCCAAAATGCATTATATCTAACAAAACAAACTTATAAACTTCCAGATATTTCTCGTTTTAAGCATTGAAAGTTCTATATTTCTATAGCACATCAACCCCTAAACTCAGAACATTTGCATATCCTCAGGCAACACAACACAACAAAACAAAAATGACGCTTAACTAGGAGTATCTAAATTATTCGAGGTAGTCAATCAATACTTGATGTTCTAAACATAAAAAACCCTCTAATCTTACTTTTACAAAAACATTATGTATGAACATGAAGCACAATAGTGTTACTTAATGGGATCACGGTATGGAACTACATTAACAATAGATAACCACACATATGTACAAGTTACGCTACCCTAAACAAGAAAATATCTTTCCATATGACTCTTGTAACCTCACAACAATGATATAACACTCACTCCTATGAAATAATGCATGTCAATGCAGGGACAGTCAAGAGACACTTATACTCAAAATAGAAATTCCAATCAATTTGCATCAAATACCATAGGATTTCCCTTATTTTGTGTACCTTATCATTCACTTTTCTCTTTTCTTCTTTTTTTTTCTTCCACACCCAACCTTGCTAACTTTTTCTATTAATTTACACATCTGCATACCCACTTTACACTACTCACCTCTATGATAGCGACCTTCAAGTTAGGCATTTTATTGAGTTAACATTCACAATGTTCAAGGAGGATTAGTGCCAAAACAGGTTCATTTTTATATAAATACGAAGGTGACTATGTGAAATAAAAAAAATAGGCTATAATTCCAAAATAGGGATCAAGAGATGCTATTTCAAACATGCAAGGTCATTTAGGCTAAAAGTGGATTGCGCTCAAAAAATACCTATGATCCTTTTCTACGCGACTGTCCTACAACTTAGGCAAGACCAAATAGGCCAGTTTCAGATTCAACACAAAAACAGAAATAATTAATATCTCACACACACATGGCATAAGGTCAATATTATAAGATACTACTTACCTTGTTCATGAAATTGTTAGCAAGTGATTATCATGTCCCTAATCCTAATGCCATAGCAAGACCCACAAAGTTCACATATATATATATTTACATAGTTTTAAAACACATATTTTGGAGGGATATCATTTTTTTAAAAATCCATAGATACATGATACCTGTAATAAATACTTACAAATCTCCTAAGTACACAATAACAAAACACAATGCAAAACACAATACAACACAAATTATCCTTGACATGTTGCTTCCACAACCATACCACGACCTACAAGAAAAGAAGCATAACATCAAAAACCTATGGCTATGGTAAAAATCAACCCTAATTAAGAAACTACACATTTTACTTGATGCACTAAAAATATACAAAATAAGGGAAAGTGAGAAAATTCCAAGGAAGTGCTAAGCGTTTATGTTGTAAGAATCATTATATAGGGGCATAACAACTGGCGGAGGACGTAGTGGTGGTGATGCTCTACTAGATGAAGCACCCTTTGTAGTCTTCATTAATCGTTTAAGTCATATGGCATATTAGGATCCTTTAAGTCTCATGTGTTACCTCTCTTCCCCCACTACTGAGACCACTTCCTTATTTTTCGTGAAGAAATCATACTATCTTTGTGCATGTAGAGGTGATATCTAGACCACTGGAGTTATAACTGAGGGTGTGAATGGTATATGACTCTCTATTAGAGAGCATCTCTCTGCTCTTATTATATCAAAACACTCCCTCATATGGGCTAGATCTAGTTCATTTGTCTCTTTGAATGGGGTTGTAACCCAGCTCTCAACTCATTAAGATATGTGTAGAAGTTAGTAAGTAGCTCAGACAGTTCTTCTCTTTATGCACCCTCATATTTTATTTCTACCTGCTAGAATATGGTCCAAATTCCTGATCTCATCTACTTGTAAAGGGTAGTTATCTCTGTCTCAACACCCCTTAATCTAGAATCAAGGGCCCTCTGACTGTCCATTAAGATCTAAAATAACTCTCTGGATATAGTAAGAATACATGTAGAAGAAGTTATAGTGGATGGGTGAGTAGGCTCAAAAGATATGACAACAAACTTTCAGGTTGAACCCGAGGATGATGAACTAGTAACTAGTGTCACCTTGCCCTGTGTATTTGAATCTGGAGCCTTTCTCGTCTACTTATTCTATATCAAAAGAAAAACCCACATTGCCTCCATGTGCATAACTAGGCTCTATGGAAATAGATAGGCCCTCAATCTGAGCCCAAGGTACTGCGACTAGTTCTGTAGATCTCCCTAGTAGGCCTGGCATGTTAGATCCTTAATACTCTTTTTTTGCATAGTAGCCATTATATGTACCCTTCATCAACTCATGGTATCTTAGTTAAACTAGCTTATCGCATAGTCTCTAAATTATTCAAGAGAATAATGGATTAATCAGCTCCCCAAATGCTCTATCATAAATCTCATGATAGAGGATACCTGTAAAATAAATAGAATATCTGACCATTATACTATCAACAAGGGTTTCTCCCTCCTAAGTAGATAAATTATCTGAGGGTTTAGGGAATAGTCCGTTTCAGATGAAAAAACACCAAAACCTAGACTCAAACGTAAATGTACCCTCCTTGATCACACCATGTCCCTCGATCTATAGGGCAGAATAACCCAAAGGTGAAATATAGCTAGCTATCTACCTAGCCATCTCCTATCCACATAGCTATCTCAATACTTTCATGGCTGTGCTCAACCTCTCACATAGTATGTCAATAACATATGAGTCTCATTCTGCAGTTATTCTCAACTATAGAAGCATGAGTAATATATTAGGACCAAAAATAAGGATGGATGACTGTTTCAGGTCAGATATACGAATTGGTGGGCCCAAAACTTTTATTAATATTTAGGCCCACTAATGACCTATCTATGGAATCCACTTATGCTTGCCATTTGCGGCTAGGCATGCGGTGCAAGTTCCATTGGCAGCCAGTGGATGCAGGGCACAAGTGTAGGGCCAAATTTTTTAGCCCCTTTCCTACAATCTGGAATTTACTTTTTTTAATATTTTCTAGCTACTTATAGTCTCATAACCTAAGTTTATGGTCCCAAATGTATGATTAGGTGAAAAAGTTCACAACTTTCCATTCTCGTCCTCAAAATGTTGACTTTTCAACTTATTGGTCAATTTACCCGGTCTGTGTGGGACTTGTGACCGTGATGGGTTGTTCACATAATACCCTTACCTAGAAATCAATGAATGTATAATTTTTAAAATATTTAAAGAAATTCCATAAGATAACCAACAAAATAAAAACAACAAAAAAACACTAAAATTGTGGGTTGCCTTCCACTCAATGCTTCTTTTAATGTTATGGAATGACGTGAGCGTGTTGGTTACTCAGACTTTGCCTACAGACCCATGGGTTACCTCATATGCAGCACTTGATTGAACATCAAGACACAACATGGGTATTTTCATTACTCATAATTTATCAAGATACCCATAAGTGTACCCCCCAAAGTAATCAATACAATGAATCATCGACACCACCCTCGAGTCAGTAGTCTACTTAATTAATTTTTGAATGTTGAATATGGTCTCCTCACCATTGACTCTGAATTTCAACTCACTTTTCTCCATATCAACCAACAGTCTACTAGTGGATATAAATTATCTCCCAAATATGATGGGCATCTCGATGTCAACCTCATAATCAGAATGACAAAGTCAGTCGGGAATATGAAATTTTCAATGCTTATAATCATATCAAAAGAGATTCCCTCAAGTTTCTTTTCCATTCGGTCAGCCATCAATATTTGTATTAAAGTCGGTTCCAGAGGGTTAAAACCAAATTGCTTGAATATGGCCAGCGACATCAAATTTATGCTAGCTCCTAAATCATATAAGGCTCTGGCAAATAAGAATAACTGGATAGTATAAGATATAGTGAATGCTCTATGGTCAACCTTTTCTAAGCTAAAGACCTTGTAGTGACTGCAAAAGTGTGGTATAAGCCATAAACATCCTCAATAGATTCTCCTTTCTTACTTGTTACGAACTGTTTCACAAACCTTAAATATCCAACCATCTGCTCTAATGCCTAAAGAACAAAAATATTAAAGCTCAATTATTTTAGCATCTCAATAAATCGCTTGAACTATCCTACCTCTTTTTTATGCTTCAGTCATTGAGTAAAAGGTAAGGGCAGTCTCAGCATTTTGCTTATTTACTTCTCCACAACTTAGCTCTAAGCTTTTTCCTTAGCAACTGCATCATAACCACCTATTACATTTTTTGTCTTCACAATAGGTATCTCATCATCATTAGCGTACGTAGTAGGTAGTGGGGATCTATAGAACTAATACAACTCCTCATGGTAACGTCTAGAACATGACTATAATTTTTTAGATTCTGCACAGTGTTTCTTCAAAGGTGATATATGAATAAAGCACCAAACCAAAACTCTAAACTACGCTGTGAAATTGAAAGATAAAGGGACTTATAGAAAGCAAGTAACAAATAGATATAATGGATAGATAAATAAAAAATAAATGGTGTATAAAACCCTAAACCCTCTATTCAACATTATACTAAGCACCTAATCACCTATGTAGACCACAAGGGTATTTGATTCCCGACCAACCCATGTTTTAAAATAGAAAATCAATAGAAGCGATTCCATACTTTCCATGAGCTAATCCAAAATTTTCTCACACTTTCACAAGTTATTACATTCATAATTCATCATTTACTACTTACTAAATGAAAGGGAAGTCCAATTTGTAGTCTAGGCTAAGTTATTACACCATATGGGATTAAACGTGACCTATTTTGAAAAGACTAAACATAAAATCCCATTAATCACATGTTTGAGAATTGGTATTGCATATGGGCATCACACAAAGGGTATTATGGGTTGTTTTGACCCACTATAGTGGATCTATAGTGGGTTGGGTTAACCTAAAAAGTAGATAGGGCACATGTCCTCTTTCGGGGGGCTTTTTAGCCTTATTTTGCCTTACCTTGTCCTTTCTAACGTCCCTTGAGCCTCTTTGATCATCATAATTATCCAATGGATGCCTTTTGATAACCATAAAGAATTTATAAAGTGTCTTTTTATCTATAAACATCCTTTAGAGCAATTTGGAGGCCATTTGGCTGGTGTTATCCTCTCCTTCAGGAAGAAGATTCGTCGGCGAATCTACAATCTTTAAACATAAGAGAAGAAAACAAAATCAATATTTCCTAGTGGAACGAGGGTTAACACAAGGTTTACAATTAAAACATCCATGCCTAGGGGACACACATTTCATATATAACCAAACATCCTTAAAGACAATGGAAGAGAAGTTAACATTTAAACTTCAAAATAGTTACCTTTGATAAGCATCAAGGAATTAACCTAAGTTAGTTCCATTAACAGCACTTCCAAATAACCTCAATATAAGGAAAATATCATCATTCCAAGGATGCTCAAAGATAAGATATAACACAACGTCAAAATGATCAATAAAGGGTATGTAAACCTAAACTTCAGAAGCTACTTGTCCATTCAAGAGATTTGGAAAACGGGGAAGGATAAAGGAACTATGGTATTCAATAAACTACTCATGATGGCTCACATTAGTTTAAGATTTCAATAAGAACATAACCACTATATAACACTCATCTTTGTTGGAGATCCTTTCCTTGCACAGCTTTGATCCCTCAAGTACATTAAAAATCTTCAAGAAAGACTCTTGGTTATAGGAATGAGTTACAAAAACCTTAAACATTGTTTTTTTTCATATTCACAAAACACCAAGTGGTATAAATAAGAATCACCATATTCCACATGGTAATTGGGGTCAAATGGGTAGAGTGTACATTCACATGTGTTTAAGAAACATTTCTCTCCCCCATGAGTACCACTATTACAAAGAGTTATACCCTATACACTAATATGAGCTTCATCAAAGGCAAATATAGGTCCTTTCCTATTCAATAGACAAATATTTTTAGCATCATAACTCACTCGAGTTTTATTTATCACATAAAAAAAGTCCTCAAGTAGTGGTCTAGGTTCACACATAAGTTGGTCCATATAATTTCCATAAGATAATATACTATCACTCATTATGAAGTAGGTGGAAAGAAGTTGACTTTAGTAGAAGACTCAATTTGGTCATCATTAGGATCAATCGTTGTATCCGTGCTCTCAAGTTGGATGTCATCATTATGAAATAAAGAGACATTAGGCTGATCAAAATATAATCTATAACTCACACTTTGTTGGCTACTAGCTTCACAATAATCTTTCATATTTTCTTAAGTGCAAGAGTTATCTTGGCTACATTGATGTTCATTTGGTTCATGTCCACTCAAGAGAGCTTAAATGTTTGGTCGATTTGGAATGGTGGGATTAAGGAAGATTATTTGATCTATCATGCTATCTAACTTTATTTAGAGAGAATCATCTATCCATTCTATACTACTTACAAATGATCCTACTCAGCTATCCATAACATTAAGCTTCTCAAAGATAGAAGCAAACATAGAATTTGTGGTTTTATCATCCATGGTACCTAATAAAAAAAATACTAAAAAAACAATAAAAAAGTTAATAGTTGGGAAATAAAACATACAAGATATTAAAGTTCACATATTTGGATTATCTCTTAATTGGCATTACAAGAGTTGATAAGTTGTTTATACTCTAATTAGAATGCTTAGTACCGATTGTGTCTTAGTGTAGGAATAGATTCTTATTTGAAACAAGTCAAAATAAAATATGTAAGGATTTGAGTCAAGAAATAATAGTGAATTAAAAAGGGAAAATCTTGAAAAAAAAGTAGGATGATGAAATAAAACGGACTCAAGAAGTAATGAATCAACTTATTAGATGAGTTACTTGTTGATAAGTAGTTTAAGAATCAAAGAAGAGATTTCAGAATCAAGAAATTTAAACTAAGAATCGAACATTGACAAAAGGAGTTTTTAAAGTGTTCGGATACATTTTAAAACATGATTAATTTTGGAGAGTGTTTAAATGCATTTGGAGTGCATTTGGGGGTTGTTTGCATTCACTAGAGGTGTTCTGCATTGGGGGCTACTTCTACATGTGGGGTGCAAGTTGGATGTACGATAGATCTTAACTACTTGTAGGAGGTTCGTTCAACATTTTGGATCAGACCAAGAGCACCTTGGGCATAGATGCAAGGAAGGTCACCCGTCTCTCTCTCTTGAAATGGCCATTTTCCCCACTTAACAGCCTCCCTTTGTACTCTCTTCTGGAATATCCTTTGGAATCTTCATTTATGCTTTAGGAAAAACATTTTTTCCGCACTTTTCTTCCTTCTTTATGGATTAAACAATAACTTTTGATGAAGATTTAAGTTGAAGATTTGAATGTCTTTAAGAACACTAAGAACACTAACTTATTCTCGAGAGTGCAGAATGAATTGAAATATTGAACATAAGAAATTTTTAATATTTTAAACTAATTTAGAACATCATTTTACCCAAATTCTCAACCAATTTTGCAGATTTTTGTTACTCTTCACTTTCTTCAACTTAAAGCTCCCAACAATGGTAAGTCACTCAAAATGACTCTAATTAACATCAAATTTGAAACCTACACTCCTATTGAGTTAGAGAACACCAATCTTACACTTGAAAATCAAGAAAAATAAAAAATAAAAACCTTATATTTTCACATATGGCTAAAAACATGAATAATGACTTTTGGGATTTTTGATTTTGACACTTCTCATTTTTTTATGGATTTTCAAGATAACAAACCCAAGATTTACTTCATCGGAATGAAATAAAGATCTTCTATGATACCAAATGATACACAAATAAACTATATAATCAAAACATTAAACTATGATACAAAAATAAAAGATAAAGGGGTAAATGGAAAACAAATAATAGATAGACATGAAGGATGGATGAATAGCAAATAAAGGGTGTATAAAACCCTAATCTATCTATTCAACGACACACAATGAACCTAATATCCTACATAGACCTCAAGAAAATTGGATTCTCTAGCAACACATATTTCTAAATGAAAAATGAACACAAGTGATTCCACGCATGGGACATGCTAATCAAAGATTATCTCACAATTTCATAGGTTTTAACATTCATAATTCATCAATCACTACTTACTAAATTAAAAAGTAAGTCCTATTTATAGTCTAGGCTAAGTTATTAATTCATATGAGCCCAAAAGTAACCCATTTAGGAAAGACAAAGCAAAAAATATCATTAAGCACATGCTTGAGAATTGGTAGATCATATGGGGCACACCCCAAGTGTATAATGGGTTGTATTATATCGCTCTTACATATTTAGAGTGGGTTGGGTGCACCTCCAAAGCGGATAAGGAACATGTCATCTTTTGAGGGCTTTATAGCCTCGTTTTGCCTTCCTTTAGCCTTTCTAAAATCTCTTGAGCCTTCTTGATCATCATAATTATCAAATGGATTCGTTTTTGTGTCCATAAAGAATTCATCAAGTGTATCTTAACCCGTAATCATCCTCTCAAAAAATCTAGAGGCTATTTGGATTGTATTAGAAGGATACCTGGCTGCCTTTTGTTCAATGTTATTGATATGTACCTGAATTGGTGCTTAAACAAATTGATAGTAGTTTCATGATATTCAAAATTTTGTATCAACCCTATAATGTCATCCCCAGTATCTTTAAGGTTAATCTACTAATTTTCTTTACCATTCACCAGCTTAGCCAGTATTTCTTTTATTCTCGATTCTATATCTCATTTGCGAGGATAAATGTACCTATCTTTATTCTCTCTGTAGTCATCTTTTTCCTTATGTCACCATATAACTATTTACTATAATCTCTATGTTTTTCATAGTATTTTCAACGTTGGTTCCCTTGTTGTTTGGCTTGAAAACCCTCAAACAAATGATCCATATAATTTGTTTTCTCCTCTAATTCTTACTCATAAGATTTGGAAGTTGAACCTTGCGCTGCTACTGCATTTAATTTCTCGTATGTCACTATTGCAAGATACTTTGCAAGTACCCCTAGATCAGTTCGTAGCAATGCAATTCATTGCACTATTAAATCATCAACTACTTTCTATTTGAATGAGGCACCAATAAAATAGGTGCCATATCCTTTATCAGCCTCTCAAGTTTTCCACCCTCAGTTAGTGAGTGAGATCTAAACTTAGATCTCTAAATCTTTCTCCCAGTGCAGTATCATAAAAGCTCCTCTAAATACGGTGTCTGCCATGGATCTGGAACTAATAGTCAAGGCTCGGTAAAATATCTCCAATAAACTTATCCTAGACATCTGATGGTTAATCATGATACCAAGATTTTTCTTAAACATGAACCATGCCTCGTAAATTGACTCTTACTACAACTACTTGAAATTATAAATCTCTTCCTTAATCTACATCATCCTAGATAGAGAAAAGAACCTGTTTAAGAATTTTCTATGAAACTCATTCCATGTAGTTATAAAGCCTCTTTACAGTTTCCCTAACCATAAAGATATTTCTCTTATAAGTAAGAAGGGGAACAACCTCAGTCTAAGTGCTTCCGGATTCACCATGGATATGTATACGAACTGTATATCTCAATGAAATTGGCAAGGTTAAAATTTGCATCATCTTTAGGCTAACCTACAAACACACCCTTCTAATTTAAGAGTTGGATCATTGCCCTTGTTATGTTAAACTTGATGTCTGGGGGCAAAAAGGGAGGAATAATGGCTCTAGTCTCTATCATCTAAACATTTCCCAGATTTTCTTCATCATTGATATATGGATGAACATACTGCTATGCTGGGCTTACTTGAACACAGTAGCTCTATTTTTTCCAGCTGAATGTTGCTCGATATTTTGGTTCTGGTCTTTGCTAAGGTAGCTCTTCATCCCAAGGTACCTACTAAGCTTCTTCCATTGCCTCCTCTCATTCTTATCTTATGATAAAAGTGGACTTGTTTATAGGTCAATAATATCTTGTACTCTTTCAGGTGAAGGGGATGCATAACATCTCAAACCCCTTAAGGATTATCATCTCTCTTCTGTTCCACCATTATATGAGGTGTTTGTAGGATCGTATTTGGATTTGATTTACTATGAGTAAGAGATTACCTCTTCCTCTAACCCGTGTGCTAGGCATACATGGGTTTATGCCCAACTAAAAACTAAAACAAAAAGAAAACCCAAAACAACAACCACTTCAAATCACTAATCAACATTGTATTCATCGACAACGGGACCAAAATTTTGTGACGACCAACCTAGGCCTCCTCTAAGAAGATGATAAGATCGATTAAAAATGTATGAAACCAACAAAGGTTTGGGTCAAAACCCAAGGGAATACTTTGACTCATGGCTCTCAGTTTTAAATCAACGTGCAAAAATGGAAAAGTAAATAGGGAGTTTTGAGTATCAATATCAAACTATTAGCAAATACTAACTTTGGTTTTAATAAATCATAAGTGAACACTAGGATTGTATTCCCCTTTGCCTCGTAACTCTTTAGGCTTAACATGTTATATTGAACCAACCCGATACTTTCATGCAGAAGCGATAAGTTATGTACCTTCTACAGTTTTTTGGATGTGTAGAAAGATTTCACCCTTTACCTTTTAAGTGTAAGGATGTCGCTTTAATAATTCTTATCTTGATCCAAGTTAACTATTACCTTTTTAGTCTATATTTATAAGATGAATTAAACCATCTTATGTAGATAAAACCTAGAAGCATGGATCGATAGCTAATCTCCAAATTACTGTTGTCTTTATCATTTCCTAGTCACTACTCCTTTTTTTTAGTAAGTAGTAATAATCTATGTGGGATCCTAATGTGAAACACCCATTAGAAAAATTATTATATTAAAGCTAAAGCAATGCATGTATGGGTATCAATTTAAAAAACAATAGAACAACCCCTACATTGTTAATTTGCCATGGTCACCACAACCCTAGATATGGGTTTTTAGCCGCTAATACTTATGATATAATCCACAACATTCACAATTTATAGCATAGATGAAATCATAATAAGAAGTATAAAACACACTATCCTAACTGAATTAATTAGCAGAAGTTAACACAAGAGAATCACAAGATAATAATCTAATAGTGGAATCAAAATATGTTTGTGAATACAAAATTGCATAGCTTCTACTAAAAACACATAAAGGGTATTTATAGAACAAGAGGAATCCGTAAAATCAAAGCCCAAACGAAATAGGAGAAAACTAGATCTTCGGCCACTTATTGTCACTACTTGTGACATGATCTTGGGCACAGGCAGCACTTGCGTCCAGCAAGATAAGCGCACATAGTAAGCACAAGTGCTAGGACCAAAAATCGTACAGGTTAGTTCTCAGGGTTTTGGACTTCATGCACTTGATTTTCTCACACGCGGTCCACATGTACTACTTGAGGTAGACATGTTAACTTAGCAAGTATCGAAAGTCATCTTTTTAGCTCTTTTTAAACTCCTGAACATGCTTTGATCACGAATAAGCAAGAAAGTATCCTGAACATCTATAATTTTCCCAATAAGTAGACAACACACCTTTTTCAAATTTGTCATGACTTATCACCCAAAATATGATTTCTTGCATAACATACCCAAAATGTATTATATCTAACAAAATAACATCAGAAACTTGCATATTTTACTTATTTTAAGCATTGACAGTGTTATATTTCTATAACACATCAAGTACCCCAGATTAAATATATATACGGTACAACCCTAAAAGAGGTTACCCTAAATTCCTTATTCACCCTCCGATAGCCTATACACATTTTAAGGAAACCATCCTCCTTATGCACCAAAGAATGGAAGCACCCCATAGAGAAATACTATGGCAGGGAAACCTTTATCAAGAAGATCTTTCAATAACTTCTTAAATTCTTTTCACTTAGCCAGAGCAATTTCATAAGAAGGGATAGAGATAGGACGAGTGTTCAGAAGGAGATAAATCCTAAAAATAAATTTTCCTATCATGAGTAACACCAGGAAGATCTTTAGGGAACACCTCAAAAAGTTCACAGACTATAGGGACAGACTGCAAAGAAGGACCTTCGGATCAAGAACCCTTAGAATGCACTAGATTGTAGAGGCACCCTTTTGGAAATTAATTTTAGGGTTCTAAGATACAAAATTAATCATGCCTTAGGTACTAAGGAACTTCCTTCCCCTTAAATCACTAGCTCATTTGGGAAAAGAACTGACCCTATGGGTCCAACAATCCCAAGATGCATAGCACAAATGCAACCATTCCATCCCTAAAATTGCATCAAAGTCTACCATGTCGAACTCTATTTTATCCACTATTGTCTCCCCATATGGGATGATATCACACAACCCCTATAGACCTCTCTAGCCATAATGTATTCACCCATTGGGGTGGACACAAAAAAAGGATAAGGAATACCTTCAGGATCAAAGCCGTAGTTAACATCCATATAAGGGGTCACATAAGAGAGTGTAGACTTCAGATAAGGAAAGTAATACACATCACGGGGAAAGAGTTGTAACATACAAGTAACAACATCTAATGATACCTCAAACAATAGGTGGGCTTCAAGGGTATAAAAATGATTCTGACTAATGCTGGTATCAATTGTAGATCCCCTTGGAGCCAAAACCAAAGAGTTAGCTGCCCAAATCTTATGGGATCCAGTAGCAATACTAAAAAAATAATAATAACACTGATAAGACCAAGTTGGCCACACTAAAAGCATTAATTATTTCCATTATAATACAATCCACGATGCCACATACAACAGAATTGACAAGTAGGATAGGAAATGACTAATCGGGCTCCACTAGACTGATATTGGACACCTTTCTCCCTCCTTAGTCCATTGTCTTCCATGTCTACCGCTATTGTTATGACCCAATCCCTACTCTAAATAATTGAACTTCTTGTTCATTTTTAGCCTGATTCATTTCCCACCAACAAAACCAAAATTATGTGAAAGAGAGACAACTATCTGGATCAATAGATGAATAGAATGACAAAACTCAACATTGGACGCTATGCCCTGAGGTGTCCGAGAAGGACTAGGGGAACTAGTGTAACTCGACAAGGGAAATCAGAAAAATCAACCCTAAGCTAGGTTTGTACCTAGGGACAGGACGAGTTCAGTCCAAGTTGTCCTTAGATCGGACAAAAGAGTTTCCACGAGCATTAAATTTGCTATGAGGAATGATCTATAAAGTGAACATACAAGTATGAGAGGAGATTTCTTGACCTTAGACTCTATAGCCCAAAGAATAGTTCACAAGAAAGGGAAACATTAATAATTGACTCATAGTCCCTCCCTTATAAGTGTGGTATGCCACATACCTATAAAAGATATGATATTACACATGGCTATGTGTGACACCAAACCTAGGATCAGATACCATTGTCAAAACCCTAACTAGGGCCTAGATAGGACCGGTATCTCAAATCTGTCGGGGATCGGAGATCATCCCCTTTCACGTAACCAACTAACACAACATACTAAATGGCAGATGAATTCCAAATTTATAATCAGATAGTATAAGGATAACCTTAAAGATATTGAAACTATGTGTGTGACTTGTCACTCAAAAACTAGGAAAATAACCTACCATCAACACCCAAGCCTACAGTAATCAAATAAAGCATTCTTAACAAAGGACCAATATTGAATACCAATAAAGTATTAGGAAATTCCCCCAACTATATTTATTAGAAGTCTAAGCAATCTAATACATAAGTAACTAAAGCATGAAATGTTGACTTCTAGTGGATGCAATCTCATCACTTTAATATGAACTCTCGAACTGACCTAAAATCCAAATCACTGTGCGGTAGAAGTAGAAGGTGGCTAATTCTTGTATAGCGTGGGGATACAACTTTCAAAAATGGTTAGCGAGGTGAGTGATAGCATGTAACTAAGGGATAAGGATAACATAATTCCATGATCAAGTCTTTCAAACTCATTCAAAATCTAATGCAAATAATCAAATGCATATACATATATGCATATATATATATCACATGTCGAGATAGGGAATAAGATTTAACATGATGTTTAAAACTTTAACCTAGAGTTTGTACCTTAATCATCATATAATAGTACCCATGAGCTACATGAGCACCAACTGTCATCCTCTGGTCAGGCACAAGTGCGACTACCTACGGGAATCGAAGAAAGATCTTATATATGAACGGAGAACTAAAACCCTCTAATCATACAAAGGTGACTTAAGAATATGATCATGAAATATTATATAGGGGACTCAAACCATTCAATTATGATAATAAAAATAAGGTGGACTTGAACCACCTAATCAAAAGTAAGGGGACTCAAACCCTCAATCCTAAATGACCCCCACACTGGCTAGTGCAGTCTCCAGTATTGGTCCCTCAGACTAATACTTTCTCGACATAGCTACATAACCCCCTTTTAAAGCCCAATTAAAATATTTATAACATATTCTATTTTTTATTAAACTTATTATACACAAAGGCATCTCATTGGTATCATCATTCCAACCTCGCTTGCAAGCTAATCTTATCATGTCATGTCATCTACTCAACTAACTAGGACTTGAACCAATAAATCAATAGATATTAAAATAATCAATCATTTGAGATTCAAACCCTCTTAATTAACTAAACCCATAAGGTTTAAATTCCACCATTTTTACATGGCCACCAAGGCATTTCAAGGTAAACATGCACACTTCACTATCCTTTTTATGCCAATGCATTATTACAAGTGGGTGTACTAAAATATATCAAAAATACCCTTTTTTCATTATAATTTCACAAACATATTGGGCGAATATAATTTTCAAAACCATAATAAAGCGTAAATCATCAATTTTGGATTTAACCATGACCTCTCAATTTAATCACCATTTCTATGCACCTACAAGTTCAAAGTTATATTTAAAACATGAATGATCATAATTGAACCATGGGAAAACATTGTTCAACAATAATCATTCAAAACCATCAACCCTTAATATAAAATAAAAATCTTGGGTATTGACCATCCGAAAATTTTCTAAAATTTCCATTCTCCAAACCCAATAAAACTTATGGGTACAAGCCATATATTGTGGAATCGGGTGGTATCATCCTATTGTATGGTGACCATTTTTAGTTGGTGGAATAGTTTCAGTTACTGGAATTCTATGACTTAGGGGAATGAGTCATAAGGCTTGGTAAGAGTCATATTAGGGACTCAAATAGTGGGTAATGCTTGATCCTCTTGGTATTTCATTTTGTAAGGGATACGGGTTATGGATACAAATCATATATTATGATTATAACTTGGATAGATGAGTCATACACTGGATAGTTATTGATCTAAGGGTTGAGGCTTGGGTACGAGTAGTGGGTACCAAACTTATTTGGAGGTTATTAGACGTATGGGTTAGTCATATCTATGTGATGTGTTTTTTTTGGGATTTAAGTTAGGTTAGTCTAGTTATTTCCGTACTTACAAAAATTAGGTCCCCATGACTTCTAATACACTTAGAAGGTTATTTATCCTATTAGTCTATTCATTAACACTTTGAAACTATTCCAAAATACTTCATAAATCTTTTAAGAGCTTTAGGGGAATGAAGGCTAGGATTTCATCTCAAGGATTTCTTTGGGTTTTTTTGGATATTTTCTTCCATCAATTCTTTGGTATAAGTCATAATTTACTTCCCTCATTATAATTTAATGAACAAGTATGATTTATATGTTTGATTTCAGTATTTTACTATTTTATGATAATGGTTTTCAACTATTATTTGGGGGTCTTGATATTAAATAAATGGTTATAGTTTCTTATGGTTTTAATTATTCTTTTATATGCATTAATGGAGGATTTGTACAATTGGATTTCTTGGAAATGGTTTAATGATCTTTGGAATTGGTTTATGCCCCCAAGCTGTTTGATAAAATGCTTATAAAGATATGTTTATTGCATTGACTTTTTCTAATGGAACTCTTTAATATTTTGAACTTTAAAAAGGAATTATGCATGGTTTAAATAGTTTGAAAAGGCTAAAGGCTAAATGGTAATACTTGTGGGGAACATGGAAGTCTCCCAAGTGGTTTAATAAGATATTTGGAAGGAAACTTGAAAGTCCCCTTAACCTAAATTGTTTGGATATAGATATTACTTGCAAGTAAGAGGTGGTGTAATGATGCAACTAATAATGGACTTCATTAATAAAATTTTAAATTGATTGGTTGGCCAATTGGAAATGGCTTTAATTGTCCATTAATGGTGGTGGTTTTTGCAAAGCATTGGAAGGTGCCGATCTCGAGAGACCAAAACTGGAAAAATAATATTTACCGATATGAGGATTTATCTGAGTGGATCGTATGCATAATTTCACACTATTGGGGGATTTACTAGTCATCCCATGGGATACTTTCCCTATATTGCAGCTACACATACTGAGGCCATTTCAGCAAGGTGAGCTAAACACATATAGCCTGTGAGTAGTTTAAGATGGACAAGCTTTATATCCCAGGTAAAGGTTTAAACTTTATGTGAAACCCGAATACCATTTCTCAATATACTTATATATATATATATAAGGTTGTGTACATTGGATGGTTTTACTTGGTTTTGTAACTGGCATTATTTTTAATCGTATCTTGATATTCATGCTAACGGTCACTCGTTAACCTATCTACCGATGGTTGTATACCCATTCTATGTCGAAATTTACTATTCAACTACTTCTATGTAGTAATTGACTTGGGGACAGAATTTGTACTGAATTGCTGGGTTTCAATCCTTTCAGAAGGCATTATTTCATATTATGGATACTATTAGATGCATTAACTTTATTTCGGATATTAGTTTTGGCAATAGTTGGGGGTATTTCCTAACAAAATTTGTTTAGTCTTTTAGATAGAGGCTTTATGGTACTTCTGAGGGTTGGAATGGGCAGGATCAATATTGGTGTCAGCGTTGGTATTGGAATAAGTTGGGAGTTGGCAACATTGTACATAATTTCTCACTGTTCCATCTTATTAGATTTTGGTATTGATTATCATATTATTTTTTTGTATTCTCTTTGGTTATGGCCTTGTTTTTGGCCTTTTGTTTTTCTTGATATGGTTGGATGATTGATTAGGTACACGTGGACTCAGTTGGGTTAGTCATGGTTGTGACCTTATACCAGAGTATTCATGAGAGCATTTATGCTACCTTTTTATATGCTCAAAATTCTTCCCATCTAAGGATGGATATAAGTGGTTGGGTTGGGTAACAGGAGGCGGTCCCTGGTCCTGGTTGGACTTAGAATTCACATTACGATAAGGCTTGGGGTCAAGTTGTGTCAAGTTGGTATCGGAGACTAGGTTCATAGTCACTTAGGAGTCCACAAATCCATGTAGAGTTGAGTCTCTTTTAGGGGTGTGAAGCCCACCATACTCATAAGAGAGAGGCTGTAAGATATTTAGAAAGGTTTCACTTTCTTGGTGTTCTATCTTCAAGCTTGAGTTCTAAATCTTGTAATCTTCTCTAATCCTTGTTTTCTTATCATTCAGATCATGCTAATTATATATGGAAGACAATGAAATTATTTCATCCCATTTAGGTATAATGTTGAAAGGGTATGTCCTATATCTAGAGTAAATCTTCGATATCTTTTTCCTATTCTTGATGGTGGTAGAGTTTCTCTTATTCTACCTAGTTCTACTCAAGTGCCTTAAGGAAGCGTGACGAACATAAGATTTTCTTAGTATATTCATTTTATTGCCCAACTGGTTGTTGCTCAGGCTGAGCGGGGTACAACTAGCACTTTATCTGCTGAGGCCACAAGTATTGTTCAATTTGTAAAGATGGATCCTCCTACTTTTACTAGACAGAAGGTGGAGAAGGATCATAGGGATTCTTAGATAAGATGGAAAAGATTTTTTAGGTGATGCAGGCTAGAAATAAAAAGGGTTTTAATCTTAAAACATATCAACTCAAGGATGTTTCTTATTAGTGGTATGAGGAGTGGGACAAGGATAAAGTTGAGGAAGTGTAACGGTTATTGGAAGGCTTGTCTAATGCCTTCTTGAATTAGTTCTTATCTAACATATTGAGGGAAACTTAGATGGAGCAGTTTGTGAACCTCAAGCAGGGGAGGATGTCAGTAAAAACATATGCTTGGAAGATCCATCAACTATTAAGGTATGATTTTTTGTTGAATAGAGATTTGAATTTAGTGAGCAAGACTGTCTTACTGATTAAAGATATGCACATCTTGAGGTTGATTGTTCATATGCAGCAAGTTGAGGATTAAAAGTGGAGGAAGGCATGGAAAGATGAGCAAGTTTTTGGATTTGGGAGGTGCTCAGTCTCAGGATGGTAGAGACGGTGGCAAGTGGTAGAAAAAGAATTGATGATCTATCTCCTTTCCTATTAGTGCTTCTTTTCAAATAAGAGACAGGCGTTAACAAGGTGATGACAATTCTTGGGCATAGGTTACCCAATCTCAGGCGAGTTGAGGTCGGTCAATTTTATTATGTCCTCCTTATAATTTTTATAGTCATCCTTATTGGGGTTATTATGAAGAAGGAAGGGCAAAATGCATTAACTGTTGCAAGATAGGCCATCGACTCAGAGATTGTCTGGTTAATAAGGTTGCTACTTGGGCGAATAATATTCGTGTGGCTTTATTTTCTGCTCCTACACCTGGTGCTATTACATCAACATCAATTACTAAACCTGGTTCTTTTGTTGGTCGGAACATGTTGTATGCTTTGACGTACTATTAGGAATTTAAGGCATCATCTAATATCTTTACTGGTATGTTACAGCTTCTCCTATATGATATATATTGTACGTTTGATCTAGGGTCCACTCTTTCTTATGTTACTCTATATATGTATATATCTTTTTGTTTTGATTCGAAAATTATTTTAGATACTTTTTTTATTTCTACCCCAATAGGTGACTTAGTTATTGGCAAGAGGTCTATAGGGGGAGGGGTATTTGTTTGTGGAAAGCAGACCTTGGTGGATCAATTTTAGTTTGAAATGGTAGATTTTGATGTAAATATAGGTATGGAGTGGTTGCATTCCTGTTACACATCTTTTGATTGTTTGACACGTAAGGTTATCTTTAAGTTCCCTAGTGAACCAGTTATAGAATGAGGAGGTATTTCATTAGGTCCTAGGGAGAGGTTTATTTCTAATCTTATAGCTCGGAGGTGAATCTCCAAGGGTTGTCTTTATCACTTAGTCCAGGTTAAATATTCTAACTCAGAATGTCCTTTTTTATCTTCAATCCCTATGGTTAATGAGTTTCTAGAGGTTTTATCGGATGATCTTCCTAGTGATCATTCAGACAGGGAAATAGAGTTTAGTATTGATTTGCTTACAAATACTCATCCAATTTCTATTTCTGTGTACTAAATGGCTCCGTCTGAGTTGAGAGAACTCAAGGAGCAACTTAAGGATCTTCTCGACAAAGGGGTTTATTCATTCTACTATTTCTCCATGGGGTGCAATGGTATTTTTTATGTGCAAGAAGGATGGTTCCCTTCGGATGTTAATTGACTACAGGCAGTTGAACAAGGCAACAGTTAATATAAACTATCATCTTCCTCATGTGGATGTCTTATTTTACTAGTTTCAAGGTGGTATGTTCTTCCTTAAGATAGATCTTCAGTCTGGGTACCATCAACATAAGCTTAGGGAGGTGGATATCCCTAAGATGACTTTTCATACTTAGTAAGGGTATTTTAAGATCTTGGTGATGTCATTTGGGTTGACTAATGCTCTAGTTACATTTATGGACCTGATGAATAGAGTTTTCAGGCAATATTTTGATCACTTCATCATTGTGTTTATTGAGGACATTCTGGTTTATTCAAAGAGCGAGGTAGATCGTGCTGATCACCTTTATGTATTATTGTAGACTGATGAGTGGGAAATTTACCACTCATTTGTAGTCCACTTTCGTGCACACTACTATGATTTGAATGTCTAAATCGGACAACTTTTCTATTAAATGTACTAATTCCCATAATTTGTAAATGTACAAGTGTTGAAAAGAAAAGAAAGCAAACTTGAGCTAAAAAGGATCAAATAGGGAATTGAAGTGCAAGAGCTGGACAAGTTGAAGTAGGATAAGGATCTATCCTGAGATCATAGCGAGTAAAGCTAGTCAACCAACTTCGATCATGATGAAATAACCATGATCACAGTGAGTACAATCGTGATCAAGCTACTGCAATTGCGTGAGAGTGGAATAAGGCCCAAGGGATTTTTCTAGATAACCTCAAATTCCTATTTAAAGGCTCAAAACCTTCATTTATCTTGATATTACCATTATTTTTCAACTCTACCTCCCATCCCTAGTTTAAATTTTTCTAATTCCTAGGGGCTTGGAGCTCAAATTTTTATGAATTTGAGGTAGGAAGACATTAGATTAAGTTCCAAGTATAGATTTGACTTTGTCTATTGAAGATTCATTTGAATCAAAAGTGTGCTTTGTCCTCTCGTTGTCTTTCCTATGACTAATTTTAATAGACATCCTGGTTTAATTGTGTTTATTACTATTATGATTCGCTAGATCTACCTATTAGGGTTATGTGTGAATAGGGGTTAAAGTGTGTATTGGTTGTTAGTGATTAGCTTCAATTTAGTAGGTTATGTTTATGGGTTTTATCATTGCTATGATTACTTTGGGATTGATTGGTGAAAGCCCCAAATACCCACAAGGATATAATAATTGAAAGCTCCATGCTCTAGAAAACTTGAAGCCATCTTCGAAAGACGAGTTTTTGGTGATGTTTAGGAATCCATATCATCCTTAAAATATGGATATGTATACTAAAGACATGATAGAAAATTTTGTGTGTAGTTGGCAAAATTTTCACTATCTTATACATAAGGGTGAATGTGAGGTTGATTATACCATGGGTAATATCCTAGAAATAGGGATGCTTAGATTGAGGTTGTTGTTACTAATTGTTGAACACACCTATTAGGTATTCAAATGAATCAGTGGGTGAAAGTTTGGTGTTTTATTGAGGACTAGCATCAAAGTCTATAAAAAAACCTACCCATATTTGACTTAATAAATGTATGTTGATTGCTAACACCCATAAATAACACCTTTAGTAATGCAAAATCCAAAGATCAATTCCTAATTGATTACACTCTAATTATTCTTAGTCTCGAATTAGTCCCTTAGAAGCACAAGAATTTCTTTTACACTAGACAAGATTGAAAACCTCCAAACTATCTTGTATCGTAGGTTTGAGCTTAGTAAGTAATTTTTTTGTGAACTTACTCAATCGCCACAAACATTGTAACTCGTGGATCCGAACCTGAATCTTTTTGGCTAATTACATTGACAATGACCACCTTGAACTTAATTAGATGTGTAAGTATAGCATTACAAAAAATAGCACTGTTGTCGGGGGACAATTTGGTGTATTGTGTTAGTTCGTAATTTTATCTTACTTGCGTAATTCAAACTTGTAAATATTTGTTTTTGCTTTTCTTTGTTTCTTGTGTTAGGTAGATTTTCTTTATTTTTTTTATTTCTTGTTATAGAATCAAGGAATGAATGTGGATTTGGTGGTTGAAAAGCATATCCTTATAATCCATGTCCATATTATGGTGGACCCCACCTTTGGCAAGAATGTAGATAGTCTCCCTAGAAAGAGATGAGTGCACTATCTCAATTCTATAGGGAGTATGGATGTTTCTTTGTGGTAGTCCAGATCGACATGGGAGTGATTATCCAAATGACCCCTCCTCCCGTTATGATAACCCCAGTGTTGAGAAAAAGAAGAGCAACATACCAGGTTTAATAGCTTTGAAGCTATGCTACAAACTATCTTGGATCAAGTAACTATAATAGTGGAGAACATGTAAGACATACATCAATCCAATGAGTAATTTAGAAGAGAAATGATCAAGGTAAAGGAAATAGGCAAGGAGACAAATTGTGCAAATGCTATTGCCTTGACCACTCCCCGAGAAGAGGTTGACCAAGAAGAGAAACAAAGATATGATGATGTGCTTGGAAACAAAGAACCCTTGATTTCTGAAACCAACTAAACCAAATGATGAGGAAGATATCAAAATAAAGAAAATGGTGCCAGAGTCAAAATAAAAAGTAAAGCCAATCTCTTAGGATGACTTTAGACCTTTTCAGGGCAAAGATGCTAATAGGGATGCAATATCATAATTTAAGAATAGTCCTCACTCAAACCACTTTACAACATTATGCTTAGAATATGTGATGAGGATCCATCTACCTAAGGATATGATGGATGGTGGGAAGATGGAGCACGATCCCTACATTTTGGAGTTTGTCATTCCAAATGAGCACATGGATACCCTACCATCAAACGCCAAGAAACCAAACTCCCATTGTGTAACTAGTGGCCTGTTGATGTTCCCACCTTTACCCAATGAGACAAACTAAAAATTTGATGTAAAGTTGGGTAAAAGATTTAAGTCTTCAAAGTGGTATGATAGAATATATGTTGTAATTCCCCCACAATTGTCAAATGTGCCTCAAAGATGTAATGATAGAAAATTGGGCAGGAAATTCAAGTCCTCTAATTGCAGGCACTCTTGTGGATTAAAAAGGTATCGTGTTGCAATGTTAAATCAAATGCTTTATGGGAGGCAGCCCATCATTTTCATATATTTAGTCATATGCCTTTTGAATAAGTAACAGAGTTTTGATTGTTTTGTAGGTGCTTTTGTAATTCCCAGATTATCAGAGCCGTAATGCTACACGGTGCTCATAAACTCGAAGGACCACAAGCTGACCTATGACTGATATGTGTACCTGTACACTGCATAATATGACATAAAAATATGGAAACATACACCGAGAGGCCGTAAGATTCAATGCTGAACATAGCTGAATAATAACAGTAACATCTAACATAGAGTGGTATATCGATACCAAAACAAAATTGAAATACAAAAGTTTCAAAAACATGAAAAATATTGTAGTCATCTGAAAACCTCTAACTATCTGACTAAAGAGTTGATGGGACATGTCCCCAACTAACTCAGTTAACTAAAAACTGAACTGATATGATAAAATAAGATCACATCCTTGGAGAATAAGGACTCACTACTAAAAATCTAAACCATGGAATAGTACTATTGTTGTTGATCTGGGAGTCTTGTGTCTGAACCTATGGTATAACATAAAAAGAAACCACCATAGCACAAATGCATTAGTACAAAAGAATGTACTGAGTATATGTATGAGGTAGCCTAAATACATGGGGCTTACATTCATGAATGATAATAACTAACTGACTAATATGAACGTAAGAGTGCACACATGAATACATAGTTACTGAGATAGTGAGAACATAATAACTGAATCTATATATAGATGACATGTATTTATTGATATCTAGCATGACTGATACAAGTGTTTCAATAACTAAAATAACTGATAACATGAGTGACTGTGTCTGACAGTCTAAAATTTGATGGAACTATCTGAGTTCTGTATTGTGATTGAGTTGACTGTATCTGACAATCCTTACATCAAAATAACTATTTGAGTTTTTTTACTGAGACTGATACTGAAACTATGTAAATAGTTATTTAACCAACATGCCCCAAATATGCTAGAATAGATGAATTGGGGTCCAATCTATGCCCTAATTTGAAGGGTGTCAATACCGCACCACTTTTAAGGAAACCTGTGGGTATCCTCATCTGATAGTGTCCCCAAAAGAGAATGATGACGCCCTCATCGACAGTGCTTATCCACCTCATCAACCCTCATCTAACAGTGTTGATGTATCAACCTATGCTGGCTACATAGTTCTGGAACACAAGGCTGACTACTAAGAATCACACCCTCATCTGATAGTGTGTGTAACCACCCTTGGGACCACTCGGTGCTAATTTCTACTCCCATCTGAAAAGACTGAACATGATTGACTGACTATACATAGACTGAGTTTAATGGATTCCATCGACTGATGGAATACTATTGATATTTGATAAGTTACTTAGTTCATGAGATTACTGATCTTACTGAGTACTGAGTTCATGATATTTCTTAGATTTCCTGAGTCACATCACTGACTGACTTCTATGGAACATAGCTTGACTGAGAGTATTATGAAAATATGGCGTGGCTCTAAGCACACAACTATATTTTTTCAGTACAAGTACCCCCAGGACTCGATAGAAGGAAACTGACAAGGCGTGACATTCCAGAATACATGACCAACACCAACAATACATAATACTTTTTGATAACAGGAATACATTTCAAAATTCATAATTCCATAAATAAGGGATTCCATGCTTCACAAGGTTATCATAGTCTCGATCATGGAAGGGAATGCATATAACATGTACATACGTGCATGATTTCAATATCATGAACGTTGCATAACATAACAGTCAATATGCAACAAAAGCATGGAAATTGTGTTGATTCATAAGGATTAACATGGACTTATCATTAGTTACTATTGAGTCATAAGGAACATGATTGTGTCATTCTAGGAATTTTATCAAACTCCTTACATGCACACTTTATATCATAGGTGAAATAATCAATTTAAGAATCTCAAACTACCCAAAATCATAGGTTTTCAATCAACAAACTCATATTTTTCATGCAAAATTATCAAGACACAATGTTGAAACATAAATTACAACTCTCAATCTTAACATGATCAAATCATAACAAGTAAATCATAATAGGTTATTTAAAACATGATTCATAGACTCCACAAATGAAAGGGATCTGTGGATGAACACTATGTATACCTTAGTTCGTGATTTCATGAAGATTGATGGAGAGATTCTTGAAATTTGACGATGAATTCCCTTGGAATTTAACCTTCTATTAAAACCCTAGGGCTTGTTCTTAAGTGTTTTTAAGAGTAATTCAGTATAAATTGATGAATTATGGCAAAATAACATGTTATAAGGCTTATATTTAGTAGGGAAATTGACCCTACAACCCTAGGACATGTCTTTAATTTATGAGAAAATATCATAATTTTAATCCTTGGTGCGATGTGCCACTATCGCGCCAAGTCAAAGGAAAGTGAAAAATGGGAAATAGCATGGGGGCACGATGCGGAGCTATCACGTGGCCACCATGCCTGCGACCTGGAAGTTTGGCGCGACGCGCCACTATCGCGGAGCAACACTGGAAATTGAAAATTGCCATTTGAGCTATATCCGTAATACGCTGGAGGCTCAGGTGATACACTATCTCACTAAAACATCTCTAATTATTCGCTCGGGTGTCGGATTCAGGATGATTTTTGGGAAGAAAATTAGCTAGGAAGAAAATTCGAGGCATTAAAATATCTCCCCCTTGGAAACATTCATCCTCGAATAAGACTAGCTGAGAGAGGGAACATTAAGATGAACATGAACTAAACATGGATCACTGGAACATGATCCAATGACTGACATGCTGAGCATATCATAATGAACATGCATATCTGATGCATGTGTAATTGATTCATGAATGCATAACTTAGTACTCTGATGAACTAAATTTTCTCACAATGAGAATGCATGTCTGATGAATAATTATATAACTGAGATGGTAGAAGAATGCATGACCGAATATACAATGGCACTTGACACCAAGTTTGTGATGACACATGAGTATTAAACTGAATACCAAGATTTCATTGAATACTAAACATGAAGCAAAATAAGCTTAATGAGAACTGTTACCTTGAGCTTGATCTGGATTGGTGGGAAAGAGGTGAGGATACATGGCATGCATGTCTTCTTCTTCTTTCTAAGTAGTTCCCTTAACGAATTGATTTTAGCAAAGAACTTTGAATAGAGGGACTTCTTTGTTCCTCAATCTACGAGTCTGATAGTTTAAGATTTCAACTGGAATCTCTTCATAAGAGAGGTTGTTCTGAACAACAATGCTCTGAATAGGGACTACGACTGATGGGTCACTTACGCACTTCTTGAGCAAAGATACATGAAAGACTAGATGAACTGAGGCTAGATCTGAAGGCAAATCAAGCTCATAAGCTACCTTGCCAAAGAAACTGAGAATATTGAAAGGGCCAACATATCGGGTACTGAGCTTTTACTTCTTTCTAAACCTCTTCACTCCATTAATAGGAGAGATATTATGGTAGACATGATCTCCAAACTCAAACTCATGATCTTTTCTATGCTTATCTGTATAAGACTTCTGTCTGCTCTGAGCTAACCGGAGTCTTTCTTTGATCAACTAGACTTTCTCTAAGGCATCAACTACTAAGTTAGGCCTTATGACTGAGGCCTCACTAACTTCGAACCAATAGATTGGAGATCTATATCTCCTACCATAGAGAGCTACGAATGGAGCCATCTGAACACTAGAATGATAGCTATTGTTGCATGGAAACTCAATCAAAGGCAATTGGTCATCCCCAATACCCTTGAAATCAATTGCACACGCCCTTAGTATATCATATAAAGTCTGAATGTTCCTTTCTTCTTAACCATCTATTTGATGATGAAATGTCGTACTAAGATGAACTTAGGTACCAACACCCTTTTATAATGCTTTTAAGAATGGAACACCGTGTAATCTGACCAACACCCTAATATAGAGTTTAGCATAATCCTTGGCTAAATAAGAGGTATGAACTAGAAGAAAATGAGCTGACTTGGTCATTCGGCTTACTATGACCCAAACTGAATCATACTGATGACGAGTTCTAGTAAAACCCATCACGAAGTACATGTTCACTTTTTCCCACTTCTAAGTAGGAATGGTGAACTCCTGCATGGAACTACTAGGCTTTTGATACACTATTTTAACCTGCTGACATATAGATCTTTTAGACACAAACTTTGCAAAATCTCTCTATATCCCACTCCACCAATAGATATCCCGCAAGTCACAGTACATCTTAGTGGCCCCTAGATGAATAGAGTATCGTGTACCATGCACTTCTGCAAAATTTGCTGCCTTAAGTCATCTAAACCTGGAACACACAGACGACTCTGACAATGAAGAATAACATCTCCCCCTTGGGTGAAAACCTCTACTTTTTGATTCTGAACAAACCCTTTTAGCTTGACAAGGCTAGGACCACTGTCTTGCTTTTCTTTTACCTTGGAAACTAGAGATGATTCTAAACCACTCTGAACACATACACCGCCCTTTGAAGAATCGACTAATCGAATACCTAATATGACAAGCTGATGAACTTCCTAAAATAACTCCTTCTTACTATCCTCAACATGAGAAACACTACCCATGGATAGTTTACTAAGAGCATCGGCCACTATATTAGCCCTGCCCAAATGATAAAGGATGCTCATGTCCTAATATTTCAAGATATCTAACCACCTTCTCTGATGAAGATTGAGATCTTTCTAAGAAAATAAATGTTGTGGACTCTTATGATCTATGAAGACATCTACATGAACTCCATAGAGATAATGCCTCCAAATCTTCAAGGAAAATAATACGGCTGCTAACTCAAGATCATGAGTAGGATAATTCTTCTCGTGGGGCTTTAACTATCTAGAGGCGTGGCTATGAACCGACCATGATTCATGAGGACACAACCCAAACCTACTCTAGATGCATCACAGTACAATATAAACCCATCTAAACAGTCCGGAACAGCTAAAACTGGAGCTAAGGTGAGTCAAGTCTTCAACTCCTGAAAAATTTTCTCGTAAAAATCTGACCACTGAAACATGACCTTCTTCTGAGTCAATCTTGACATAGGGGATGCAATAGAAGAAAATCACTTAACAAATGATCTGTAATAGTCAGTGAAGCCTAAGAAACTCCTGATATTAGATGGCAAGACAGGGCGAGGCCAGTTTCTTACCAATTTAGTCTTCTGAGGATTTACACAAATGCAATCACCAAAAATGATATGACCAAAGAACGCTACTGACCTTAGACAAAATTTGCACTTACTGAATTTGGCGAATAGGTGATGATCATTAAGAGTCTGAAGTAATGTTCTGAGATGGTCTGCATGATCGCACTTTGTATGGGAATAAACCAGAATATCATCTATAAAGACTATGATGAACATTTCCAAGTACTGCTTGAACACATGGTTTATCAAGTCCATGAACTCTATTGGGGCATTGGTAAGACCAAAGGACATGACTCAAAATTTGAATTTATCATACCGAGTATGGAAAGCTGTCTTTAAAATGTCACATTCTCTAACTCTGAGATGATGGTATCCTGATATGAGGTCTATCTTAGAGAAATAACTAGCACCCTGAAGTTGGTCAAACAAGTGATAGATTCTGGGAAGAAGACACTTTTTCTTAACCGTGACTTTATTAGTTGGCGGTAATCAATTTACATTCAGAGGGAACCATCTTTATTTTACATGAATAAGACTGGTTCACCCCAAGGGGAAATGTTGTGTCTAATAAATCGCTTGTCTAAGTGATCCTACAACTATTTTTTTAGTTTTTGAAGTTCTACTAGTGCCATTCCGTATGATGTAATAGTGATAGGCTGAGTACCTGGAAGAAGTTCTATGCCAAAGTCTTTTCCTTTTCAGGAGGAATGACTGAAAGATCTTTAGGAAAGGCATCTGAATACTCATTAACAACTAGGACTGATTTAAGAATAGGAGATTCAAAACTAGAGTCCTTAACATACACGAGATGATAAACAAACCCCTTAGATATCATTTTCCTTGTCCGAAGGTAGGAAATAAGCTGACCTCTGAACGCTGAAGTATTACCATTCCACTATAGGATGGGTTCATTCAGACACTAAAACTAAACTATTCTATTTTTGTAGTCAACTGTGGCAGAGAAGGAATGAAGTTAATCCATGTTGAGAATGACATCAAAATCAATTATCTATAACTCAACTAAATCAGCTGACGTTACTTACTAAAATGTCATGACTGGGATGTTCCCGTATACCTACTGAGCTATGATTGTTTTACCCACTAGGTAGAGACTGAAAGGGCCCCGCTAAAATTTAGGGACTAACTCCAAAATTGCATACTATAGAAAAAGAAATAAAATACAAAGATACATATAGATCTAGCAAAGCGTACACATGAACATAAAAGATCTGTAACGTATCATTAATAATATCAGGATAATTTTCCTTATCCTATCAAGTTTGAAAAGCATACAGACGATTTGGGTATTGTCCACTAGTAGCACAGAAAGTGGCACTGTACTGGTTCATGCTCGCCTAAAGGATCTTCGGGCAGAGAAGCTGACTGGTTTCTTATCTTTTGAGGCATGTTCTGAAATCAAGAGGAGAAACAGATTAGACTGAGATATTGACTTTTAATTAAGCTCATAGGCATGATATGAATACTGAAATAAGGGAAATTTTTTCTTAAAACATCTCATATCCTCTTGCACATAAATATGGTGCGCAGCACATTCATGTACAAGACTCTACTAGATGTGACTTCCAGACTTTTTAGGACTCTATTGAACCTTAGGCTCTGATACCACATTTGTAATGCCCAGATTATCTGAACCAGAATGCTAGACGGTGTTCATAACCCCGAAGGACCACAAGCTAACCCATGAGTGATAGCTATAACTGTACACTGCATAATATGACATGAAAATACAGAAAAATTCATTGAGAGGCTGTAAGGTTTAACACTGAACATAACTAAATAGTAAAAATAATGTTTGACATAGAGTGGTATCTCGATACCAAAACTAAACAGAAATACTGAAGTCCAAAAAATGCAAAAAATAATGTAGTCGTCTGAAAGCCTCTAGTTGTCTGACTAAGAATTTGGTGGGACATGTCCCCAACTAACTCTATCAACTGAAAACTAAACTATTATGATAAAATAAGATCACGTCCTCAGAGAATGAAGACTCACTGATAAAAATCTGAACCCTAGAATATTACTGTTATTGCTGATCTAGGAGTCATGTCTCTAAACCTATGGTGTAACATAAAAAGAAAACAACATAGCGCAAAGACATCAGTACACAAGAATTTACTAAGTATACGTGTGAGGTAGGCTAAATACATGGGGCTTACATGCATGAATTTTAATAAGTTACTGAATAATATGAACGTGAGAGTGCACACATCAATACATACTAAGATCATGAGAATGTGATAACTGAATGTATATACTGATGACATGAATTTACTAATATCTAGCATGACTGATACTGGAGTTCCAATAATTGAAATAACTGATAACATGAGTGACTGTGTTTGATAGTCTTAAATCTGATGAAACTATCCGTTTTTCGTACTGTGATTGATTTAATTGTATTTGACAGTCCTGAAATCTAAAGAACTATCTTAGTTCTTTTATTGATACTGATACTGAAATTGTGGAAATAGTTGTTTAACCAACATTCCACAAATGTGCTAGAACAGCTGAGCTAGGGTCTAATTTGTGCCCTAATTAGAAGGGTGTGAACACCACACCACTAGTAACAACAACTGTGGGTACCCTCATCTGACAGTATCCATAAAAGAGAATGGTGAAGACTTTATCTGATAGTGCTAATCCACCTTAGAAACCCTTATCTGAAAGTGTTGATATCTCAACCTATGCTAGTTACATTGTTCTGGAACACAAGGATGACTACTAAGAGTTACACTCTCAACTGAAAGTGTGTGTTCCCACCCTTGGGTTTACTCGGTGCTAATTTTTACTTCTATCTGAAGAGATTGAACTTGATTGACTAATTGTACATAGACTGATTTTACTGAATTTATCGGCTGATGGAATACTATTGATATTTAATAAATGACTGAGTTCATGAGATTACTAATCTTACTGAGTACTGATTTCATGAGATTTTTTAGATTTCCAAAGTCATATGACTGACTGACTTTTATGTAAAATGGCTTGACTGAGAGTATTATGAAAACATGACATGGCTCTAGGCACACAACTATATTTTTCATGTACAAGTGCTCGCAAGACTCGGTTGAAGGAAACTGACAAGGTATGACATTCTTGAATACATAACCAACACCAATAATCTATAAGACTTCTTGATCATCGGAATAGAGTTCATAATTCATAATGCCATAAATAAAGGATTTCATGCTTCACAAGGTTATCATAGTCTTGGTCATGGAAGGGAATGCATATACCATGTACATACTTGCATGATTTCAATATCATGAACGTTGCATAACACATCATTCAATACACAAGAAGAGCTTGGAAATTGTGTTTCATCATAAGGGTTAGCATGGACTTGTCATTTAGATACTATTGAGTCATATGGAACATAATTCTATCATTCTAGGTATTTTATCAAATGCCTTACATGCACTCTTTATAGCATAGGTGAAATCATCAATTTAAGAATCTAAAACTACCCAAACTCATAGGATTTCAATCAACAAAGTCACTCACTTCATGGAAATTAATCAAGAAACCATGTTGGAACATAAATAATAACTATCATTATGAACATGATCAAATCACAACAAGCAAATCATAATAGGTTATTTAAAATATGATTCTTGGACAGCACGAATGAAAGGGATCCATTAATGAACACTATACATACCTTATATCATGGTTTTTTGAAGATTAACGGAGAGATTACTAAAATTTAACGATGAATTCCCTTGGAATTGAACCTTCTATGAAAACCCTAGGGCTTGTTCTTGAATGTTTTTGAGAGTAACTGAGTATAAGTTACTGAATTATGGCCAAATATCATGTTATAAGGCTTATATAAGGTTGGGAAATTAAACCTTTTAACCCTAAGACATGTCATTAATTTTTGAGAAAATTTCCCGATTTTTATCCTTGGCGCGACTCGCCATTATCGCGCTAAGTCACTGGAAAGTGATAAATGGGAAATTTCACAGGGGTACGACACAGAGCTATCGTGTGGCCACTTTGTTTGTGACATAGAAGTTTGGTGCGATGCACTACTATCGTATAGAAATACTGGAAATTGAATATTTCCATTTGAGCTATCTCTGCAATGCACTGGAGGCTTAGTTTACACACTGTCTCACTAAAACGGCTTTAACTATTCACCTGGGTATCAAATTTGGGAGAATTTTATATCAATGGAAAGCTTATTGAATTTTCCACATGAAAAAAGTGAAAATATTGGAAATTCCTATTGGAAAAATCATCATTCACTTTAGAAACTAATACTAGGCATTCTTTGGATGAAATTAGCTAGGAAGAAAATTTGGGGTACTACAGCTTTGGAAAGGATTGGAAGCCAAAAATAGGGGAAAACTAGGTTAGAAGTATGGAAACCATGCTGGAAAATAGGGAAACACAGAGGAGCATATGGACTCAGATACTGCGATAGCAAACTATAAGCCTCTATTGCGGCTCCATAATATTAACAATCAGGCCACGATCGTGCCTCTCTGTCCAGTTTTTGAAATAGTTATTAATGCAATTTTAGGGATCTCTTTAACCCTTCTTATGCTTTTAAATTATGTAGTGAAATCACTATAAGTCTTATAGTTGGGGGTGTGGCCCTACCCTTATGTGTACATATTCGCTTGCAATACTTGATCTTAGTTGATGTGAAAAATATAAATTTTGTGAATGAGATTGTTTTCATTTCTTGCTTTTTATTTCTTTTATTAATAATATTAGATGATCCTTTCAGTATGATAGATTGAGTAACTCATTCTTAAGTGAAGGGATTATGTTTAGGTATTGAGTCATAAATCCAAGGGAAGTTTGACTACCTATGACATTGTAAAGTTGGGATTGAATTGTATGCCCTTGGAGAAATCTGAGTATCCGTATGGTGACCTATGTGAAAGAGGAAAATAAGACAAAGGCTTATGTTGTTTCCATGGTTTGCAAATTGTGCATGATATAAGTGTAAAGCAAACACCCCCCTCAATTAAAAATGTTTCAAAAATTAAGGGCATAGATGGGAGCAGTGATGTAAAAATTCTTTTTCTCCTTTTGGTAACTCCAAATTTTGATTTGTGAAAATTCGTAGATACTCCTTTTTGTCACTCGCGGGATAGAAAATTGAGCCTCCCTGAAAAATTTTCACATCATAAGTGGTGAGCTTATTTGTTTGAATCTCATTTATACTTTTACCATCTAGAACTTGCCTCATTAGTCTATCAAAGCTATTTTTTGTTTTATTTGATTGGAGAATTGATGTTAGGTCAGCTTTGTGACTTTGGAAGCCTCTTTATCTTAAAAAGACTACCCGTGCATAAATGTAATCCCTAGTAACCCACTTTTAGATTTTTAACATTACCTTGGGAAACACATTACAAGCTGTGAGCCTTTCAATTACTGATCCTCTTTGGACCCTATACTCTTTGAATGTAATAGTACAAATTGAGGTAAAAAGCTTAAATTGTGGGTGGTGATGTTTGGGAGAGGTAACTTTGGGCTATATAAGTGAGTGCCTAAGAGATTAAGCGTTGTGAAAAATTATAGAAGAAAAAGAAAGGACCTAACAAGGGAAAGAAATGCACAAAACATAAACAAAATGGAAATGAAATGAAAGTGGGTGAACCAACAAAGCCAAAAATAGGCTCATGCATAAAAAAAAGTAGCCCATTATCAAAAGTTGTATTGATTAGTGTGAAAAGTGATGTAGATGTTCAAGGAGGGTGTATTCACTTTATGCCTAATTGATATCCTACCCATTCTCCCCTAACCTACATTACAAGTCTAAAAACTCCTTTAAGATCCCATACTAAGTGTATTCATTATAGTGGTGGCTGAAAATTGGGGCAAGCCTATGGCATGGTCTTGTTATCATCGAGAGTTCTTGAGAGAGAGAGAGAGGTTTGTACTTAAATTCCTTGTTGCATATTTGATAACTTGGTGTATGGAATTTTCTTTCTTATGAGAAGGCATGTAAACAAGTTTAGGTTGGTGATTTTGTCATCTACAAAAAAATGAAGCAAAATGAGTATAATGTAGTTGACGTCAAAGAGGAGTCATTTCTAGAGTATTAGTGATTGTTGCATGGTTGCACTTTGAAGACTTATGCGCCCTTGAATATTGTATTTTATGTTGAGGGTTGTTGTAAGAATAGACTTGCCCATATTTGATGAGCTACTTTTGGTACAGACTAATCTTGAAATTATTATGATCATTAGGTCATCTAAGGGGGCACAAATGTCCATTTTCTCATGATAAAAGTTAGTGTTGCTTGAGGACAAGCAAAGATTTTTGTTGGGGTGTTGATGATTATGGAATTTACCACTCATTTGCAGTTCACTTTCGTGCACACAACTATGATTTGAATGTCTAAATAAGACAACATTGCTATTAAATATATTAATTCCCATATTTTTCAAATATACAAGTGTTGAAAAGAAAAGAAGCAAACTCGAGCTAATAGGATCAAAAAGGGAATGGAAGTGCAAGAGTTGGACAAGTTGAAGTAGGATCAGTATCTAGCCCGCAATCACGGCGAGTCAAGATAGTCAACCAAATGCGATCGCAATGGACTAACTCTGAATGTAGTGATTGGAATCGTTGAGAGCAGAAAAACACCCAATAGCAAAAACATAATTTTTCCACCTGACCCTAAATTCCCATTTAAAGGCTTAAAACCCTCATTTATCTCAGTATCACTATCATTCTACAAACCTACCTCCTATCCTTATTTTAGGGTTTTCAATTCCTTGGAGCTTGGAGCTCAACTTTGTACTAAATTTAGCTAAAAAGACATTACAATGAATTCCATGTGTAGATTTGACTTAGTTTACTGAAGATTTATTTAAATCTAAAGTGAGGTTTGCCTTACCTTTATTTATACTATGAATACAATTAATAGACTTCTTGGTTTATTTATGTTTATTATTATTATGGTTTCCTAGATCCATCTGTTCGAGTTATCTATTAATAAAGATTAAACAGTGTGTGGGTTTTTAGTGATTAGCTTCTATTTAGTACTTCATGTTTATGGGTTATATTGTCATGACCCAAACAAGGTCCTGGCAATGACAGACATCCCGAACTATGAAGGCCTGGAATGTCCTAATCTATTTGGTAATCATGCATAATATTTATATAATAAAAGAGGATGCAGAAATATAATCTAGAAAGAAAACATGGCCGTACTCTTGAATTAGTTTAACAATAGGGAATGAAATTCGAAATCAGCTAAACAAGATAGCCTACGAAATCTCTACTACATAATCAAATGACAGTTGTCTGAAACTGGGACAAGGCCCCTAGTGAACCTAAACCAAAATAAATAACATAATCTAAAAGACACAGGGCTTCTGGAATTAAGAAGGCTCACCAACTGCACACTTCACTGTTGTCTGAAAACTCTACTGTTTAGCACGACCTCTGAACTGAGATTTAGACCCTAAAAGGTAGGGGGACAATATAAATGTACTGGTTCACAGAGCAAACCCAAAATAACAATTTATATTTAAAATATATGAGAGCGATTTAAAATATTTCATAAAAATATCATATGGCAAGAAATCACATTGGCATTTTCGAAATACTCTGTAAAAAACTTCTAAACTCTAAGAAATTTGTGTTACTTCTGCGCTAGGTGGTATACCCTACAACTCTGAAATATTCCATGGGCTATATGGAAACTGCACTTAACTCAGCAGTTAGGCCCCCAATTCAAGTGTGCCACAAGGGTCGGAGTCTCAGAATCTACTATGCCACAAGACCATCACCAGTGTACAATAATAATCAGCCCATATCGGCAACTACAGTTTTAGGATAAGAGTTTCTTGAACTCGAGCATTCTTCGGGTGACCACCTATCCTTTTTTAAGCCCCTTTTTAAAACTCTCTCAAAACATCCAGTCTCTGAAAACATACTCTGAAAGCATTCTGTGAAAACGTATTCTTTTATGGCATAAATACCTATGGTATCGTCATACCATTGACTTGCAAGTCATATCTCCGAGCCATTATTAGTCTATCATAAATCTCTATTTTCAAAACACAAGTTTTGGGACCACCATTTCAATAATTCAATTCAAAAAAACTCTTTCTCAAACCTTATGTAAGCACATGCAAGAAACTCATCTTTTTCAAGCATTTCAGTAGTATTGTACAAGGTGGTCATGTCAAAGTTCTCAATTCACATGCATTTCTTACTCTTAAACACAAGAACACATTTATATGAAGAAACACCCTCTCAACAATTTCAAATTATGCTAAAATTCGATAATATTGTGAAAACATCATTCAAATCACAAAACCATAATCTTTAATTCAATACACGAGGGGTAGATCATAATTTATGCTATCAACGATCTTAAATCTCAAATTCCATACATATATGTATACATGAAAATAAATTTAGGGGATAGGACCACAAGGGAAAAAATAGTAACATTAAAACATTCGGAGTACGTAATTTAGAACATAGATTCCAAAACCCCTTTGAAATTCATGCATAAAAATCTAGAATTCATGCTCTAATGGTTTTAACCCCATGCAGTTTTTTTTAGGATAAACCCCACGTACCTCAAATTAGAAGTTTTTGAATGATCTCTAGCTTTTGGGATTCTATACGTACAATTGATGGGTGCTTCTTGAAGCGTTAGCAATCCGGATTTCGAATATCGAAGAATTAAAAAAACGGTTGAATTATGAGTTATTTGGTCTTTTAGTTTGAAACCCTAGAGAGTGTTCTGAGTAATTTTGATGATTATGTACGTATTCTGGTGTCTTTGGGATGAAATGTCATGTCCAGGATGATAACAGGGTGGAAAATACGCAATATACCCTAAATAAGATGGAATAAGATATAACTAGCGCCTAATTTTCTGGGCCACCGCGATGCGCCACTATCGCGGTGGCTCACTGGAAATTGATAAGTAGGAATTCGTCCCACTCATCCATCTCCACCATCACGGAGTCCTACTAGAGATTGACCATTATTGTTTACACCCTCTCCGTGATGTGCCAAGGACAAGAATGATGGTGTTTTATGACTAGGACTTAAATTAACCATAACTCCTTCACCGAGTGTCCGTTTTGGACGCATCTTATGTTGACGGAAAACTTATTAAATAATCTACAGAATGAAAGTTGAAATATAAGGGATTCCACTGGGAAAAACTATAAATCATTATAGAAGCCAATTCTTGATATTTTAAGGACAAAAACTTAGATAAGAAAAATTTTGGGGAATTACAATATCCCTCCCTTGGAAACATTCATCCTCAAATATTGGGTAGGAATGTTGAATCTTAAAGGTATGGAATAACGTGGAACTGTTGTGTCCTCTGATAAAGGATATAACTAATCTGAAATATTTAAACTTCTATCATGAAACTAAATTCTGAGATGACTTGCCCTTACCTTTTTTAAGGAGATGATTTATGCTGAGAGTTTAGGATTCCCCCCGAAGTATTCATTCACAAATCACAGACATTGGATTTGAAAGAGATAACTTGTGTAACTACAAATCATGAGGCAACAAGATTTAGATCGTACAAAGGTATTACACTATCTGAGCTAAAATAGCTAGACAAAAAATTAAGATTATATGCTGAACTCTTATGAACTGAGTCATGACTAAATAACTCAATCCGAAACATGATTCTTGGACTGAACTAATTTCCAACTTACACGGAAGGAACATATTATCTTTTAAGATGTTCATATGGATTGGACTTCAGATAGTAGAATTGGGTGAAAAGGTATAAAAAACATAGTAAGTTGTGTGCCTGACTATTAAGCTGAATTGCTAGCTATATAGACTTAATTATACTGGATACTTATACTTAAATGGAGTATCTCTTCAACACTCTTTCTAAAGAAGTCCTGGTTGCATTAGAGAGAAAAGAATCTTAGGAATGATTTAGACAAGACATCTAACTAAGGAATCACAACTTTGTCACTACTCTATTGTATCAAATACAGATATTTAACTCATAAGATAGGATAAAATTTCTGGGCCTTAGGCAATGCAACTTCTTACTTTCAATGTTAGCCACGCTTCTAAAATACTCTCTCAACTATATTTTCCCCTTAAACACCATGCTCATTAATTCTACTTATTTTTCTCACATGGCCGCTGATATTTCCATTACTAATGTCTAAAGGGAACTAAATCCCCTTACCTTTATCAATCCTAACTCAAAATCACAAGACGCACCACATAATAATTAGTACTAGTCTGAATCATGGATTTAGTACACCCTGCCTTTCACAATTCCTCATCCCATGCATAATTCTTATTGCCACTCCAGCAATCACCTTCAACTTCATATTAGGAATTCACAAACACTCAAGGCATCCATCCATATGCACACAAACATGACATTCAAGCCTATCTTCATACCCACATATGGACTTCTAAATAACCACTCATAAAGCATATTTCTCATATTCTTTAATACTTCTATCTATAATAACTTCAACTTACCTTGACATGTATCAAACACTCGGTCTTGAACATACTCCACAATTACTGCCTTAACTCAAATAAGCATACAACCATATTTCATCAATACAAAATGTTTACTCTTTTATTTCTAAGCAACTGTTTATCATAACTATCTCGACCTAAGGGAAAAGGTCACTGAAAAATTGGAATATCAAAATCCAAAACATGAGGGGAGTACTGAGCATAACTTGATACCCTACTGAAACGTGAGGAATAAAGCACTCATGGCATGGACTCATTGAAGAGATCTAGTATGAGGATGTACCTGATATAAATCAGAATTTTCACTGATCATTAAGAGTATCAGATGAGCACAATTGTCATGAACAACATGATCTGATTTTTTTTAAATTCATAACTTACGAAAAGCTATTCTAACTGATAAACAAATTGGGAATTCATCATACTAGGAACTAGGAGAGTACATCATCCCTTATCATATGCCTGAAAATGATCTATGATCATGAAGCTAAACATAAAAATGAGTATGTATCGGAATAACTGAGGTAAACTGCTGAAATAGGAATAGATTGAACATCATTCGTTTTCACGGCCACTTCCATAACTTACTAGCACATCTATTATCATCTAAAAACTTCACTTGGTTACTCTTTCTATCATCTCCACCTTATATTTAAGTCACTACTATATATCTTTGAACCACTATATACACTCTTGTATAAATTGAAATTACTTTACTCTAGAGTCAGGGCTATAACAATGCACATAAAACTAAAGTTACCTTGTAAGATGGTATCTCCCTGTATAACAACCAATCCTAATACCTACTTCTATGATTCAACCCTTAGGTTTCTATATCCCTAAAAGTCATCATATAACATCTTAAATATTCACCAACTCAGATTCTTCTAACACTAAACATGGATATCTCTAAACCTTTATCGAACCATACCACTTTTGTCATAGTCTAGCAGCATCATGACTCCAAACTTATATCTCTATACTATGACAATCAAGATCATATCAAAATGCTTAACATTATCTATAAAAACTCCTTAACTTGGCTATTTAGAAGACCATATACCATTTAACTAGCCTTTCTCCATCTAGCAACTAAACAGCACCACTAGCCACACACAACATATAATAGCCTTAGAAAAATACTGCAACCTTATATCACCTTGGTAAATTTCTACTTCATACATACAACATCATACTTCATTATAAACAAAATAAACATAAGGTCTTGCATGCACTGTTCAAGCATATTAGATTGCTTCATTAAAAGTAGTATCATTAACCAAGAAATAATCATATTCACCTTCATGACATCACAACTATGCCTCAAAATGTACTACATACCATCTTACAAGTAGTACTAGTCTACAACTTCTAAAGAAAAGAAAGTCAAGGGAGTAGAGACACATAATCGACATGGTCAATCTTTATATTATATTATCACCCCATACAATCTCATCTACTTATAAGGCTTTCTGACATCACACTTACTTACCCAAACGTACATTTAGACTACCTTCAAATTCCACAAACAACCTTGTGTCTATAATTATAACTTATTGGCTAATCTAGCCATTTTTATACTTTGAGCAAACAACAAATAGCCTTAGCTAATAACTAATTCTTTACCATATACTAAACAACACACAAAGATGTATAACTTTAACACCAACTCAATCTCATGCCAAAAGATTTGGCTATACATATATTCAATAAATTGCCCTTACAACTTTTTTTAATATTACACCTCTAAATGCCCAGTTCCATCCAACAAAAGAACCAATAAGAAAGGAGAATAAGTTGCTAGTGAATCAAAATAGGACTCACATATCTTCACTTGACTTTGAGTTTTCAACAACACAATGATAACAAGATTACAAAATACAGTAACTTGACACACAATAACTAATGATCTAAGGATACATATCTTACTATGTCTAAATAAGAAAATCTGAGTCAAACACTTCCCCCACAAACTACCAATAAGTCATGACACCAACACTTAACTTATACTACTACTCGGGTGGAAATACTATTTTGATATTCTGCTAGACATCATCCCCCTTAAGCACGATGTCAGCAACATAAATTTTGAAAAGGACTGAATACACTTAATACCACAGGTTGTAAAGAACAATTTCATTAGAATAAAAGTTCACAATAGAATCAACACACACTCTGAGGCACTAACGGTCTCTTCACAAGTCCTTACAAAATTTCAAAATCTTATATGGCTCAATCAGAAAGAACCTTGTCATTCAGACTCTAAACTTCTATACTTGAATAACCCCAATAATGAGACCTATTTGAGAACATCAAAGTAAGGAAAGAATTGGGATGACTATTACTTTCGTATAGGTGACACCACAACACAAATTAGTGATTAAAAAAAGGAATATTCTAACTTTATTGCAAGAGCTAGAACATAAAGAAAGAGAGATATTCCTAAAGGCCTTATAGTCACCTACTTATAAGTGTGGCGCGATGCACACCCTTATACAATATGCTACACAACATAATTTTACAGACACCATGGGACCATGAACCCTGCTCTGATACCAAGTTCTTCATGACCCAAACGAGGGCCTGGCCATGACGAATATCCCAAACCATGAACGCCAAATCACCCTTCTCTATCTTGTAATCATGTATAATATTCATATAATAAAAGAATATGCAAAAATATAATATGATATAGAAATAAGGCCATACTCTGGATTTAGTTTAGCAATAATGAATAAAATCTGAAATCAACTAAATAACATCTGGAATAGTCTATGAAATCTCTACCACATAATCAAATGACCACTATTTGAAACTAGGATAATGCCCTAGTGGACCTAAACAAAAATAAATAACATAATATGAAAGACACAGACCTTCTACAATTAAGAAGGCTCACCAACTGCACACTTCCCTGCTGCCTGAAAACTCTACTATTTAGCAGAACCTCTGAACTGAGCTTTAGACCCTGGGAGGTAAGGGGTCAATATAAATGAACTGGAATATAGAGCTACCCAAAAATAATAATTGATACTGAACATATATGAGAGAAATTTAAAATAGTTCATAAACATACATATCGTTAGAAATCACATGGGCATTTTTGAAAGACTCTGTAAAATCATCTGAAGTCTGAGAAATTTGTGTTACTTCTGCGCTAGGTAATACACCCTACAACTATAAAAAATTCCATGGGATATATGGAAACTACCTTTAAATCGACAGTGAATCCACCAACCAAGTGTGTCGTAAGGGTCGGAGTCTCTAAATCTACTATGCCACACGACCATCGCCAGTGGATAATAACAATCTACCCATATCGGCAAATATGGTTTCAGGCTAAGATTTTCTTAAACTTACACCTTCTTTCGGTAACCACCTAACCCTCTTTAAGACTCTTTTTAAAACAATATCAAAACAAGTACTCTCTGAAAACATGCTATGAAAACATACTCTGAAAACATACTTGTTATGGCATAAATACATATGGTGTCATCATAACATTGACTTGCAAGTCACATCTCTGAGCCATTATTAGTCTACCATAAATCTTTGTTTTCAAAACAAAAGTTTTGGGACCACCATTTTAATAATTCAATTCAAAGAAACTCTTTCTCAAACCTAATGTAAACACATGCAAGGAACTCATCTTTGTCAAGTATTTCAGTAGCACAGTAGAAGGTGCTCATGTCAAAGTTCTCAATTCATATGTAATTCTTTCTCTTAAACACAAGAACACATTTATATTGAGAAACATCCTCTCAACAATTTCAAATCATTCTTAAATGCAATATATTTTGAAAACATCTTTCAAATCACAAAAACACAATCTTTAATTCAATACATGAAAGAAAGTTCATAATTTATGCTCTCAATGATCTTAAGTCTCAAATTCCATACATATATGTATACATGTAAATCAATTTAAGATATAGGACCAGAAGGTCAAAACATTAGTAACATTAAGATATTTGGAGTACGTAATTTAGAACATAGATTACAAAATCCCTTTGAAATTCATGCATAAAAATCTAAAAATCATGCTCTAATGGTTTTAAGACAATGTAGTTTTTTTAAGATAAACCCCACATACCTTAAATTGGAAGTTTTTGAATTATTTTTAGCTTTTGGGATGCTATACGTGCGATTGATTGGTGATTCTTGAAGCCCTACCAATGGGGATTCTGAATATTGAAGAATTAAGGAAAACCCACGGTTGAGTTTTAAGTTTTTGGGTTTTTAGTTTAAAACCCTAGAGAGTATTCTTGAATAATTTCGATGATTGTGAATGTCTTCTTATGTCTTTAAGATTAAATCACGAGTTTAGGCTAATAATGGGCGGGTGGAAAATACCCAATATACCCTAAATAAGATGGAATAATATATCTAGGAGCCTAATCTCATGGGCCATTACGATTAGTCACTATCTCGGTGGTTTAGTAGAAATTGACCAGTGGGAATTTGACCTACTCCACGACGCGCCACTATTATGACGTTACATTTATCATTGGTATTTTAACTTGGTATGGGTTTGATGGGTGAAAGTTCCAAATACACACATGGGTATGATGAGTGAAATCTCCATGCTCTAGAAAACTCAAATCCATCTCTAAAAGAAGTGTTTTGGGTGAGGTTTAGGAATCCATATCATCCTTGAAAGAGGTTAGTAAAGACTAAATAAATGATAGAGAATTGTTTGTGTAGTTTGCTAAATTTTCACTATCTTAGACATAAAGGTGAATTTGAGGATGACTATACCATGGGTATCAACCTAGAAATAGGGATGACTTGATTGAGGTTGTGGTTACCTATTGTTGAACACACCTATTAGGTAATTGAAAGAATCAACGCGTGAAAGTTTGGTGTTTGGTTGAAAAACTAAAATCAAAGACTATAACCAAACCTACCCATATTTGACTTACTAAATTGATGTTGATTGGTAACACCCATATATCACTTCCTTAGTAATGCATAATCCCATGATCCATCCATAATTGATTACACTCTAATTATTCTTAGTCTCAAATTAGTCCTTAGAAGCCCAACAATTGCTTTCACACACGACAAGATTGAAAACTCTCAAACTACCTTGTATCATAGGTTTGACCCTAGCAAGTAACTTTGATTTTGAACCTACTCAATTTTCACTCACATTGTTTATAATGTATTTGACCCCAATACTTGTTGGGTAATTACATAGACAACAACTGACTTGCACATAATTGTAAATGAAAGTTGAGTGTTATCACATAACTTAAGGGAAAAAATAGTTGTATGCCAAGTTATCTAACTATGAGTTTTTATTGAATGCTATGAATTTCATGGTCCATAAAATTTCTAGTGAAGGGATCATGGTGGATCCACTGAAGGCTGTTGTAGACGTGTCCTAGACTTGTGACTTCATTAGATATTCAGAGCTTCCTGAGTTTAGATAGGTATTATAGGCAGTTTATGGTAGCTTTTCTTTGTTAGCTACTCCTTTTACTTTGTTAATTTAGAAGAACGTTAAGTTTTCTTTGTCGGATGCTTGTTAAGGAAGTTTTGACTAGTTAAAGGATAATTTGACTTCAACTCCTATCCTGACTTTCCCAAAAAGTAATGATGAGGTTATGGTTTATTATGTGCATCACGGGTAGGGATTGGTTGTGTTTTGATGCAGCATGGGAAGGCGATTACCTTTGCTTCCAGGAAGTTGAAGGTACTTAAGATGAATTATCCTACTCATGATTTGGAGTTGTTAGTGATTGTCCTATCTTTGAAAATATGGTAGCATTATTTTTATGGTGTTCACATGGATATCTTTTTTAATCATACAAGTATTCAGTACATGTTCACTCAGAGAGAGCTTAATCCTAGGCAGAGAAGATGGCTTGAGCTTCCTATGGATTATGTTATAAGTCTTCACTACCACCCAGTTAAGGATAATGTGGTTGCTCATTCTATTATCAAGTTTTCCATGGGGAATTTGTCTCATGTAGAGGAGATAAGGAGATAATTGGTGAACCATATTCACCACTTAGCCAATCTTAGAGTTTTACTTTTTGAATCCAAAAAGGGTAGTCTAATGGAGCAGCAAGGGGTTCGGTAATTTCTATGTGCAGAGAATAAGGAGAAGCAAGTGTTGGATCATTCCTTAATGAAAATCAAGAGTGCTGTTAATTGGAAGAATGTGGTGGTGTTTGAGATCAGTTGTGATAGTACTTTACTTTACCAAGAGAGGCTTCATGTTCCATAAGTTGATAGGTTACAAAAAAGGGTTTTGGATAAGGTGCATGAGTTGTGCTATGTTATTCATTATGGCTCGACTAAGATTATCATGATCTCAAGGATATCTATTAGTGGAATGGAATAAAGAAGGATGTAGTTGATTTTATTGCCATATGTATGGTATGTCAGCAAGTTAAGGTTGAGCACATGAGGCCAAGAAGGTTGTATCAAGAAATTGATTTGCCTGAATGAATGTGAAAAGTTATCAATACGGACTTCGTTATTGATATTACTTGGTCATAGAATCAGTATGATTTGATTTAAGTCATCGTGGATATGATGACTAAGTGTGCTCACTTTTAGCCAGTGCAAACTACCTTTTTGGTGGAGAATTATGGAATGATTTATCTTCAAGAAATTATGAATTTGAATAAGGTGCCTGTTTATATTATTTCTAATCATTGTAGGTAGTTATCTTACTTTTGTCTTTCTTTCCAGAAAGAGTTGGGGACTAAGGTTAGTTTGAGTACTACTTTTAATCCAAAGTTAGACAGGCAATCAGAGAGAACTATTCATACATTGGAGGATATGTTGTGGGCCTGTGTGATTGACTTTGGTGGAAATTGGGTTGAGCATCTATCTTTAGTGGAGTTTGCTTACATTAATAGCTATCATTCAAGCATTGGTATGTCTCCTTTCAAGGCATTGTATGGTATAAAGTGTGGATCTCTTATTAGTTGGTTTGATCTTCGGGAGACGGACATGTTTGGCCCAAATTTTGTTTATCAAGAAATAGAGAAGGTCAAGGTAATTCATGATAATGTAAAAGCTACCCAAAGTTGCCAAAGGTCTTATACAGATATTATGCATACAGACATGGAGTTTGAGGTCATGGATAGGGTGTTCCTCAACGTGTCTTCCAAGAAGAGTGGTGTTTGGTAAAAAAGGGAAACTTATTCCTCAATATATTGGTCCTTATAACATTTTGTTGATGGCAAGAAATGTCGATTATAAGTTGGAGTTGTCATATACCTTAAGTTTGGTTCTTATAGTCTTTTATGTTTGTAGGTTAAGGAAGTGTATTGCTGATATTTCTTTGGTTCTTCCTTAGGAAGGATTGGATATTTTGGATTCTCTTCCTTATGAAGAAGTTCCAGTTGAGATATTATATAGGAAAGTTCATCAGTTGCTGACCAAGGATGTGACTTCGGTTAACATTTTGTTGTTGAACCATAAAGCGGAAGAAGCTACTTGGGAAGTAAAGGAGGACACGAATTCCAAATATCCGCATCTGTTTTTGCTCCGAGGATTTATGTGGAAGCAATGCGTCTTTAACACATATATTTTCTAAGTTCTGTAAAGGAAAGATTAACATCTTTGTCTCTTTGTTTTCAAACATTATTAAAAGGAAGTTTGATAATGCAAATGACTCTTTTTTGTGGCTACCCCTTCATTTTCTATCATTTGGGGATGAATGTTCTTAGCGGGAGAGACTGAAACATCCTATGTTTTGACCCTTTAAAAATTTTCTAGAATTTTCGTTCTCCGGACCTAATACTACTCATGGGTACGAGCCATATATTGGGATACGGGCTTATGGACCTGCTGTATGCTGACTGCTATTAGTTGGTGGGATGGTTTTGGTCACTAGAATGGGTATGACATAAGGGTATGAGTTGTAGGGCCTTGTACCAGCCGTAACAGGGACTCGGATGGTAGGCATTATTTGATCCTTCTGGTATTTCATTCTGCCAAGGCTACGGGTTATTGATACGGATCATATTTTGTGGTTACAACTTGGTTGGATGAGTCATATACTAGATAGTGTTTGATACAAGGGTTGACGCTCGGATATGAGAGGTGGGCACCGATCGTATTGGAATGGTTTGACTTGTATGGGTCAGTCGTGTCCATGTGATGGATTTTTAAGGGATTGAAGTGTAGGTACTCTGGACATTCCTTACTTACCCTAATTAGGACCCACAACTTCTAATAAACTTAGGAGGTTATTTAACATATTATTCAATTCATTGACACTTAGAAACTATTCCAAAACACTCCACAATTCTCTCAAGAGCTTTTGGTGCAAGAAGGCTAGGGTTTCATCTAGAGGAATGCTTTGTGGCTTGTCATGGTAATTTCGTTCTATAAATTATGCGGTATAAGGCGTGATTTTCTTCCCTTATTTTAATTTATACTAAAGGCATGGTTTATATGATTGATTTCATGGTTTTACTATTTCATGATAATGGTTTTCAACAATTATTTGGTGGTTTTGATATTAATTACTTGGTTATGGTTTCCTATAGTTTTAATTATCATTTTACATGCATTAATGGTGGATTTGGACAATCGGATTGCATGGTAATGGTTTAATGGTCTTTGAAATATGTTTTGGTTATATTATGCCCCCAAGGTGTTTGACAAATTACTTATAATAATATGTTCATTGCATGGACTTCTTTTAATGGAACTCTTGCATGTTTTAAGTTTGGTAAAGGAATTATGCATGGTTTAAATAGTTTGAAAAGGATAAAGGCTAAATATTTATTCTTTTAGGGTACATGGAAGTCTCCCAAGTGGTTTAATAAGGTATATGGAAGGGCACTTAAAAGTCCCCTTAAACTAAATAGTTTGGCTATGGATATTACTTGAATGTAATGGGTGACATGACGATACCACTAATGTTAGCCTTGGTTAATCAAATAGTAAAAGGATTTGTTGGTCATTTACAAATAGTTTTAATTGGGAATTAATGGCGAGGTGTGTAGTAAAGCTTTGGAAGGTAGCGGTCCCAGCGGACGAAAATTGGAAACTCATATTTACCGATATGACGATTGATCTTAGTAGACCATGTGCATAATGTCACACTATTGGGGGATGTACTATTCATCCCATTGGATACTTCTCTGGTCATACGACTACACGCAGTAGGGGGAGTTAAATTCACATAACCCATGGGTGGTATAGGACAGCCAAGCTACACAGCCTAGGTAAAGGTTTTAAATACACGCTAAATTTGCATAACCTTTCCCAACATTGTTTTATATATATACACATATGGTTGTGTTAATTGGATGGGTTTACTTGTTTTTTTTAACTGGAATTATTTTATATCATCCTAATATTCATACTAGCGACCACTCGCTAACCCTCCTATTGGCGGCTGTATAACAACACTATTTAGGAACTGGCCATTCGACTTCTCCTACAAGTGATTGATTCAGGGACTAAATTTTGACGGAAGTGGTGAGCTTCTATTCTTTCAAATAGAATCGTTTCACGTTATAGATATTGTTAGACATGTTGAATTTATTTAGGATGATTGTTGTATCCATGGTTTGAGTCATTTCAAAATATGATTTGTTTACTTTTTTATATAGAGGCTTTCTGGTACTTCTGAGGGTTTGTATGGGTGGGATCGATATCGGTGTCGGCCTTGGCATTTAAATAAGCTGGGAGGCTGGCATCATTAACATGCTTTCTCAGTGTTCTATATATTATATCTTTGTATTGATTCTCATATTATTTTTTTATATTCTCCTTCGTTATGGCCTAATGTATCGCCTTTGGTTTGGCTTGGTATGGTTGGTAGTTGATTTGGTATGGGTAGACTCGGTTGGGTTGGTCACAGTTGTGACCCTATACCAGAATATTTAGAAGACAATTTACGCGATCTTATTATATGTAAGAAATTTAGCCTACCTAAGGCTAGATATAGGTGGTTTAGTTGGGTAACAGGGGGTCCCCGGTCCTAGTTGGACCTGGGATGCCCATTATGACAAGGTCTGAGGTCGGGTCATATGATAAAACAAACATGAATGTCTCATGAACAATACTTTAAAACATGTTATTTTAATAAATTAACAATGAGGGAAGAGTATATGCCTGAAATATTCACAATTATGGTGAAGAAACCTTTAATTGATCCTTTGATGCTCAACCTTTAGGAAAGCCTAGCTTGCATAGCTTGAGATATTTTGAGAGAGAAGAGGATATTTTTTGATTGTGTTATGGGTGAAAATAAATTCTCAATATGGTTTATAGGCCGTGGATTTTGTTTAGGGCATGAGGCAAATGTCTAAAATACCCTTATTAAAACATAAAAATTAACCTGCCAGTCATTACGGGTGTCCTTATGACTCGTAGGATCACCCTATGACTCAGACCCTTCAATCGTAGAAAAAGTAGAACACCCTTGGTATCTTCACTATGAAACCTATGGATATTAGTCTACGTCACGTAATAATACACTATGACTCATAGGGTCAAGTCGTACTCAATAGTTTTAATAGAGGGACAATAGTGGAAACACTACGAAATACCCTCCTTCCGACTCATTAGGAGTGCATATGACTCGTTAAGTCCAGTTATTATCAAAGTAGTTACTTAGTCAAATACTTCAGGGCTTATTACGACTAGGTCCTACAACCGTAAAGACAAATTATGACTCATCAAGTGAGTCATTTCCGGGGCAGAATGCTTAGAACTCAAACAAAATTCAATGGAAAAAATGCGGGGTGTTTCATAAAAAGACCAAAAACCCATAACACCAACTGAAAAAAACTTGAAAAAACTAACATAGGAGTGTGGCATGCCATTAACCATTATTTGAGAGGTTAGGCTCCATGACATGCCACTGTCGTTGAGGCTTACTACCTCAGGGTCCCAAAATGACCCCCCCTCTACCTTGATCTTTCGTCCCTTTACCTCACATCCACATAATACTTCTGGCAACTTTAAGTAGTCTTAAGAATTTATCAAATCATCTTTAACTTCTTCATGGCTTTGTGAACAATGTCAAGCCAAACAACCTAGTCCGACCCATCTAAAACTATCCAATAGGAGACCTACTCCTCCTACAATAAATAGTCTCAAAAGGATCCATTTGGATTCTAGAATGGTAACTATTACTATAAGCAAACTCAATAAGATAAAAATGGTCAACCCAACATCCTTTAAAATCAATCAAGCAAGCCCTTAGCATATCCTCTAACATTTAAATTGTATGCTCTCCTTGTCCATCTGTTTGAGGGTGGAAAGCAGAGCTAAGGTTCCCTTGAGTACCTAAACCTTTCTTAAATGCATGCCAAAAATAATATGAAAACTACATACCTTTATCTAAAATGATGAAAAATTTTCCACCATGCAACATTACCATATCCTAACTGAACAATTTATCATGATTCTCTCCCGATTAATTGGTCCTCAATTGAAAGGTGTGAGCTAACTTAGTCATCCTATCAACAATGTCCTAAATTGAATCATACTTATTGTGAGCCTGCTCAATACTTGTAACAAAATCAATATTAATTATCTTCCACTTCAACATATGCAACTCTATCTCTAGGGATAAGCCACCAGGCCTCAAATATTCTACATTAACTTGCTGACAAACCATACTCGTAGACACAAAGATCGCCATATCTCTTTTTATATTGTTCCACCAGAAGATTTCCTTCAAGTCATGATACATTTTTGTACAAATGAAATAAACTTTATATCTAGATTCATGAGACTAATAGAATCCTTTTCTGCAACCTGTCAACATAAGAACATACAACCTTCCTTGATACCTCAAGATAACATCTTTCCAAATCTCGTATAAGTATAGGAACAAAAACCCTTTTCTCTTTCACCTCAATACTAAGAGGCGATTTAACCACTACTTGAATAATCATTCGTCCATCCTCAGAGTCTAAGATATGAACTCTCAAGTTAACTAACATGTGAATATCCTTCACTGATCCACTTTTCTCCTCCTCGATGTGAGATAAACTACCTATAAACATCTTGCTAAGAGCATCTATAAAAACAATAGCTTTACTTGGATAGTAGTGCAAACTCAATTCATAATCCTAAAGTAGTTCGAGCCATAGTCTCTGCCTAAGAGTCTATACTTTTGTAAAAACACATACTGCAAGCTCTTATCGTTTGAAAAATATCCACTTGGACAACATACGTATAATTACGCAAGGCTTTCAAAGAAAAAAATCACAGCCTCTAACTCTAGATCAAGAATTAGTTAATTTCTCTCGTGAACATTAAGCTATCTGGAATAGTATCCCACAACCTTAACAGGCTACCTGAAACCAGAATCTAGTCCTATATGGGACACATAACAAAACATAAAAAACTTATAAATTCACTCGGGCATTGTCAAGACTAGTGCAAAAGTCAACATATCCTTCAATATCTCAATCTATCGAAAAATCATCAAACCATGAAAACCTAAACTTTTTTTGAGTTAACATCATCAGCAGAGAAAAAATAGATCAGAAACTCTCGACAAACCTCTTATAATACACAATCCAAGCCCATAAAGCTCCTATTGTCAGTTGGATTAGTAGGTCTAGGTCATTTATTAACTGCCTCAACATTCTATAGATCCACTATTATCCCATCACTAGAAAATACATGCTCGAGAAAAGCGCGGCACTTTGCAATAATTCTCTTAGAAAATATTGCACATAATTCTCGATGCTTAAGAGTTTGCCACACAATTCGAAGGTGATTGTATTGATTCTCCTTAATCTTAGAGTACACAAAGATTTCATCAATGAAGACTAACAAAAAAAATCCAACAACTACCAAAACACTTAATTATTAAGATCCATAAAAGAAATTTGAGCATTACTCAACAAAAATGACATAACCAAACACTAAGAATTGTCGTATCAATTTTGGAAACAAGTCTTGTGAATATCAACCTTCTTAATTTTCAATGGGTGCTAGCCCAAACAGAGATCAATCGTAGAGAAATAACTTACACCCTGATTAATATAGAGTAGAACCTTGATTAAGCAAATATTAAACATCACAAGTGAGAAGTTATAGCATACCAATGATGACATCAGAGATTACCTCAGATTCCAAACGAGTAGAAAGATCACAGAGATGATTTTTAAGAGTTCCAATCCCTAAAGTTGCTCCCTTACCTAGTGGAGCCAAAGAAGATATAGTCAGGACCTTATTATCTCCCATGGCAACTTTGGCCGAAGGACAAAATATTTGTATATGACAAACTTGGCCATAATAATTCCACCAATTTATCCTCTCCTCACAATACACATCATAAAGTTGCCCATAAATCAACATGGAGGGTAAGGGGAGGGCTGACTAAGATCCACTTCCCTGATACTAGGCAACATGTAACTTAGGACCACTACTATCCTGGAAGCAACAATTAACTGAAGGCTTAGGAAATAGAGCACTAGCTGTCGAATAAGAATTTCCCTAATTATTTATCTTAGTCCACTGCCTACTATCTCTCCTATAGTTTTGCTAATTTGCACCCTGCTCTACTTATTTAAACTTTATGCCTTACCTACCTACTTTTTTTATCATCTTGAACTTATTTCATCTAGACTACCAGCTTAGACATGCCCATATGATTATTTAGAATAGCAGTCTTACACTCAAACACTAAATCATAGGAAAAACAAAAAGTCACTTCTTCATCATGTACCTCATATTAGATAAAAGTTTTAGAGCATAGCAAGCCAACTGCATAAATATCAGAGCACACTCCTTAACACTTATCCTAACCTACTTTAAGTTTATAAACTCTTTGTTCTTAACATCCCTTAACTACTGAGGAAAGAAATGATCAAGAAAACCCTCTAAAAACTCATCCCATACTGATAGTTCAGTATCATCACCTCTTATAGCTTCCTACTCCTCATACCACTGGTAAGACATATCTATTTAACAAGTAGCAATCTATACACCTTAAGCATTAATAGTATGCATAACCTAAAAAATATTATCTATCTCATCAATAAACCCTTGAGAATCCTACTCAACTTTAAAACCTATAAAGGTTGGGGGATTTAACCCAATAAACTAGCCAGATTGAGTGAACTCAGATGAACTAAAAGTAGAACCAACAAGATTAGGTCGACGAGACTGTGATGCTATTAGTTGGGCAAGTGTATGAATATACTGATGAAACTCTACATTAGAGATATGTCTATAAGGGTACTAAGAATAATGTCACCAGATTGAGAAGCTTTAGGAGGAATAGTGGGGATCGGTTGAACCATACGTGAAGTAGCAGAGTCAGGGAAAAGGTCCCTAGATTGGGTCTACACTTCAAAAATAGGACAAGTTCCATCTACATTATCCCTAGCTAGAACAGATATTCTAATAGAGTTCTTTCAACTATCAGATCTTTGGATTGACATGACCTAAAATATGAGTAAGAAAGGAGTTAGAGAAGATTCAATACAACTTTAATCAATATCTTGTAGTATAACAAAAGAAAGGTAAACATTCCTAAAGGCCTTATAGCTTTACCCTTATAAGTGTGGAGTGCTACACACCCATAATAGGGACTCTACTAAACACCTTTTTATGGGTACCTAACGGCCCTAAAATATTCTCTTATACCAAGATAGACATGAAACAAAACTCTAGCCTGGCCGTGATAGGTATCTTAAGGACATCATAGGCCGGAGACCACCCCCATAACCTTTAGACCACAATAAAGATTAAAAAATGAAAAATTACCAAATAATAATCAGGAAAAAATAGATAAATAAAATAAAAGTTTAAGAAACAAAACCATCAATCAGCCCAAAACTTGTCCACCAAAGAAACTATTAAAAGAATACCAAATAATGTTAGGACATGCCCCAAGCTATAAATAAAGGAATCCAACATGGAAATACCAAAATAATACTAAAAATAATAAAATTACTTGGCATTTCTCACCACTACACAACTGATAAATAGAATATCTCAACTATCTAACACTTCTTAAATGCATTCGAAAATCCCATAGACACTACATCAAGAAATGATGAAGCATCCATGGATGGTCAATAGGGTAAGTATTGCCAAATAGCTCTATAAAAGTGATAAAATAATGCTATTTACCAAAACCAATAAAAAGACACGTGAAAAATATTTATATAGACATATATACCATGATGATAGAGGGAAAAAGGTCATGAATATAAGAGTTCAAAGTATTATCCTTAACTATATTGCTTGCTCCATCGTAACGGAATCTATTTGTTATATAGATATAGCTCCTTCGGTTGAACGGGCCCCATGCATGTTAGCCGCACAAACCAAGGAAAAACAAAAGAAAGGCTAAAAAGACCAAGGCTATAGTCTTTCAAATATATATTTTCATATATATATGATGTATGAACCAAGCACAGGGACACACAGATCTAATACAAAAAGATGTACTTTCCTATATTGATCCCCTTAGGACCTATAGATTCAGGGTGAGCTACATAATTCTCTTTAATCCTAAGTTAAAAGATTTTATCATAAACCAACTATTAACCCAGTTTTTTTCATTAAAGCATTTACCGAGTTTGTATCATTATACAATTTGCTTGCAATCTTATATAATTAAGCAAAACCAATCCATGTAATCAGTTTACTCTGAAGTTATACTTAATACCTAAATCCAAGGAAATCAAAAGCCATATTCATTCATTTATCCTTTAATGTATTGCAATGGGTTTAAAATCCAAGCAAAACTATGATTTTCTTCATATTCAAAAGTACGTTTAAAAAATTAATTGAAGTTAATGCTATTATAAAGACAAAATTCCCATGAATTTGTAAAAACATTTATACATCATTCCAACTATTAGAACAATGCACCAATTCAGTCCCACAACCATCAGTTAAAATATAACAAATCTATTAAAATACGAGACAAGTAATTCAAGCAAAAATGACCTAAAGCCCTCAACCCAATTTCGAACACATAATTTAAATCAGACAAATATCCATCGAATCTATGCCATAATGTAAAATTCAAGCAAGGGAATGAGAAATATTCCTAAAATATAAAAGAAATTTAATACAATTCGTTATTTAGAACCCAGAGTAGTAATTTCTTAAAAAAACCCATTAGTTTTCATGGGTTTTGAGTTAAAGATTAAAGTAATGGTGTTGATCTTTTAAAACTGAAGGACAAAGGGTACCTTTAATGTTATAAAGTCTTGTAAAGGTTAAAAGGACCAAAATACCCTCACCCCAAGTAAAAAAAACTAGATGAAATTAAAATAGGAGTGTGGCACATGACTATCTCGAAGGGTGGCCTTCATGCTATGCGTTTATCATAAAGGTTATCATCTGTAGAATTCCTGTGTCACAGAGTATTAATACCTACAGCTCTAAATATACCTCATGCCCCTTTTTAAATTTTTCAAACTTTTCCTAAATAGATTTTTAATATCACTACTGATTATTCAAGTTTAAGATCAATATTACGCATGTGGAAGGGTCAAAAATAAACTCATTGAAATTTTGTGGGATTTTACATACCTACCATTGTTAATAGTAGTTGTCATCATGACTTAGGAATTAGTTCATGAAAATTTTATTAGAAATAGGTTCATTAATATTATTGGTACAAGAGAAAATGTCTAGTAGTGTTATGCGAATTAGAATAATAACATTCATTTCTTATCCTGGAGAGGCTATAGGACATTCTTAGGAGATCATCCGTTTCTTTACACATTTTGTGCTAAAATTCTATTTTAGTTTCTAATATCCTTTTGGTTTAGCTCTTTTAAAGATGGAAAAGTTGTATGCTACTGCTACTAAAGATAAGGACCTAGAGTTTATGACTATGGTTTATACTAGAGTATGTAGGTAACCACGAGGTATGGGATAGATTATAGAAGCTTCCATAGTAAGTGATCAGGAAAGAGAGTCCTCACTAGACACTATGCCTACTCCCACACAAAATATTCCTCCACCCTAGCTAGTGGTGGACCTAGAGAAAGCCTAGGTTCCATTGGTGTTTATTTCTTCTTCATTACTTAGAGATTCACTCATTTAGATTTTGGAATTTATTATTCGTGCATCATCTTATGGTGCCCAATCTATAGACCAAAGTGGTACTAATGTCGGGATTAATCCAATAACTAAGTCTCCCATAGTTGAGATTCCACAAATTCTCATAGTTTCCTAGTCTACTATGTTTGTGAAGGAATAGAAGATGTTGGGTAGATTCTCGAAATTGACTCTACCTACGCTTTTTGGGGCACCGAGATATGAGGCATGTGAATATTTAGTTTCTTTTTAGGATAGGCTCCATAATTTGGCACTTGTAAGACATATGGTGTTGACTACACTCAATATTAGTAGATAGGTTATCTTGATTCCAGACTAATTATATATACCTTATTTACATGGAATTAGTTCTGTAAGGTCTTCATAGAGAAGTATATGCCTCGGAGCCTTATATATCATATGAGAAACCAAGTCTCAAGATTAGAGAAGGGTTCTATGACCTTTTTAGATTTTGAGTCCCAATTTTATATGTTAGCCAGGCATGCTACATCAATTCTACCAATTGAGTATGAGTGAATTCGATCTTTTATTTGGGTATTTCTATTTTAGATTTGCTTGGATCTACACAGAGTATGGTTGTTGTAAGAAAGTATTTTATTAATGTCTCTACTCATACTCAGGTTATTGAAGAGGTTTATTCTGAGGCCTCAATGGGTAGTGATAAGAGGTGATGTTACCAAGGCAGTTTAAATAGGAGCCATTGTGGCTACTTATTAAGATACAGTAGTTTGTTATCATGGAAGTTACCCCCTACGCTAGTTTTATCAGCATCGCCAGTTTGGTAACCCTTTCATGTTTTACTTTAGATTACTGATAGAGGTCAGCCTAACTATAGTGATCATCTTGGCTAGGGCAATGGTTATCATTCGAGAGGCTTTTTTCCTAGGTTTTCTAGATGAGATGGTATCGATGGACTCTACTTCTTTGGTATCGATGCTTCAAGTATCACATTTATGGATCTAAGACTTCATCATTTTAGTGGATCAAATACATGAAAGGAGGATAGCTTGAAAAAAAGATATAACTGATAATATCCACCAAGGAAGGAATGTTAGACACTACATTTGGATGATAGCTATGCCTTCAAGAGAGTATGGGCACCCATTTGTATTATTCTGGATCTTCGGTCACTTTTGGGCCCAATAGCATTTAGGGTCACTTTTTGGACCATATTGTAATAAGTAGGACATGGCTATAAATAGATAGGTTTTCCTTTATTTTTTTTTAATTAATGAATGATGAAGTCTTAAATACGCTTGAGAGTGTTTTAATTGAAATTTGTTGGGAGTTTCATTAATTCATGAGAAAGTGGGTGCTCGAGAATCTATTCTCATTTGTGTCCTCGTGGGAGTTTGGTGTTGATGATAATGGATAGGAAGGTAATAGGGTTTAATATACCGTGTGGTTGTCCTCTTATTATCGATTTATAACAATCTATCTTTTACTTTATCATTCCATTTCCTTGTTTCCTCATTTCTGTGATTTCACATTTAGTGTGTTTCCTTTGTTTTTATGTCATTTTTATTTTTTGGATTTTTATCTTGTATCCTTTGGTATTAGATAAAATCTTGATTTCATTCCCAAATACTCAATCTTGGGTCTATTTGAGTTGAAAATTGAAAATCATAACAAAAAAATTTTATGCCTATGTTACCCCTGCAAAAACATTTTGAGCTTTTGATTTTTGTGTCTAGTGTTAGATTTGTATTTCATAACACTATAGGTGTCAAAATGTAAAATTTGATCTAAATCTTAGTTGATTTGAGTAACTTACCATTGTTGGATCTTGAGTTAAAGAAACTTGAGGTGGGTGTTTGGAAATTAAAAATTTGTTGGTAATAATATGATCCTGATAACGTGTGGGTTGTGCTGGGAGGTTGAAGTAAACTTGGGGTTCGAATTTTATCAGATTCTAGGTTCATTTTGATGAGGGTCAATTTTTGAATATTCTTGGTGTTCTTTATGTTCGTCATCTGTTGTGTTTGATCCAAAAAGAAGATAAGAAAGATGTGTGGCACTGGTTTATTCCAAACAATATTCCAAGTCTTCCAAAGAAAAAAAGAATCAATAAGCATCAAAAAGAAATATTCTCAAGGAAGAAGATAAAAAAGAATACAAATGAGGGGACTACAAGAAATTCAACCATTTTTGAGATTGAAGGATAAATTGAAGAGCCTTAATTCCTTGTATTTTACATCCATATCAGCTAAAGAACACCTCAAGTGTGAGCAAGAAATAAGTTGCTAATTCAATAGGTGATTCTTCAACAACTTGGTCATTCTACAATTGATTCTTCACACGATGAGTTTCAATTTGCTCATTGATTTATTAAGGTAATTATATTTTTAATTCTCCATGTTCTTGGTGAATCATTACACAAGAAGTCACAAGGAGAAGCATTAAACACAAGGAAAGTGACGACTGCAATACTTGTTGTCAACTAAGTCACCAACTTGGACAAAATCTTCATGATCAATTTTTTATTTCTAGTTTCTTTTATTCCAACTCAAACTTATTTTATTTCATATTTAAATACTAACTAACAACTAATAATTGTTCTATTAGTTGATTAATTGGTTCTTCAGTCTATTTTCTTTTGTTTATTCTTATTGTGTTTTATTTTGTCTTTCATCATCTACTACAGTCGTTAAACCTTCAAACGCATCATAAAAGGTTACATCATTTCTTTCTTATTTTTTTCAAGAAGATATGGGTGGAGTAACTATTGATGCCCTCTTAGAGGTGGTCCTATGGATGCGACAAGACAAAGGGCATGAATGAGAAGTTATTGAATATCGATTACAGATTGGAAAGGTTTGATGGTGGTTTTTCAAACATTGGAAAGAATTCGAAGGCTTATTATCCTAGTCCTCAACCCCCTGTCCAACCTCCCTCTAACCTATCAAATACGACATAAGTTCCACAAATTATTGTAAAACCACTATAAATCAAAATTGAAAAGACCATATCCAAAATGGAACTTTTGTTGTATGTTAATCAGGATGCTAGAATTTCATCTAGCATCACTCCTTCATAGTAAAGGTTCATGAACAAACAATCTAAAAAGAGGATGCAAGGAGAATGCTTTATGAAAATGAACTTAAATACATAATGAAATTCTTACCATCGGATTCCATACTTGAATGGTACAATGACAAGTTGATTTGAGAAAGAATCCTCTTTAATAAGGGGAGGATGATAAAAGCTTAATAAGCTCTACTTCTTTGGGATCACTGCTTCAAGGATCACATTTATGGATCTAATACTTGGTCATTTTAGAGGATCGAATACGTGAATGGAGAATAACTTTGAAAGAATCTATAATTGATGATATCCTCTATGAAAGGAATGGGCGACACCCTATTTGGATAATAGCTTGGGCTTCTAGAGAGTATGGGCACCCATTTGCATTATTTTTGCTCTTGTCACTTTTTTACCCAATAGTATTTAGGGTCACTTTTGGGCCGATCTTGTACTAAGTAGCCCATGGCTATGAATAGCTAGATTTTCCATCATTTTAGATAGTTGATGAATGATTATGTTTTGAATACATTTGAGAGTGTTTTAATGAAAACTTGTTGGTAGTTTCATTGATTCAGGAGAAACGTGGGTGGTCGGGAATTCATTCCTATTTGTGTCCTTATAAGAGGTTGGTGTTATTGGTAATTTATAAGATGGTCTTAGTTTTTAAAATAAAATTTGTTTTTCCTCTTGTTATCTATTTATGTCAATATATCTATATTTTACTTTATCATTCCATATCTTCGTTTCCTTTTTTCCTTGTTTTTGTGATTTTGTGATTTTGAATTTAGTGTGTTTACTTTGGTTTTTTCATTTCCATTTTCATATTTTGGTCTGGTATCACACTTGGAGAATGTTTTTATTATAAGTCCTTTAGCCATTTCTCTAGAAAGTAGCCTAGGCATGGGAAAGTTGTACCTATAACTTAGAGTGTTCCACTAATTATGGAATTGTCGCCCCTAGCTAAAGATAGTATATAGGGTCATTTGTGTGGTCCCTCATAGTGGTCCTCATCTAGTTAGGATAGATTATAGATCAAGTACACAACCATGTTGTTGAGGAGGAAATAAATATATTGTACTCGGTAGATCGAAGGCATATTATTTATATGTTATTGTCATAGCTATGATCTTAGTGTGCCATACATTGTGTTTTACTTTATTTCATATAAGATCCATTTATTCTTATTTGTCTACTTATTATGCATTACATTAGAGTTATCTTGGGATTTTTTTATCTATGTTGTTATTGTCTCAACACTTGTGGGTGATTATTTTGTTGTGGATTAGGTTTATAGATCATGTGTTATGAATGTTAGAGAGTTTGGTACTCAAGATAATCTTATTGCATTAGATATGGTAGATTTTGATGTTATTCTAGACATTGATTGGTTATCCCCTATCATGCAATCTTAGATTATTTTGACATAACTCATACCTTAGCCATGGCTAACATACATCGATTTGTGTGGTAGGGATCTATTGGTCTCGTAACAACGGGAATTATTTCTTATGTTTAGGCTAGGAGACTTATAGATAAATTGTAATTCTTTTCTCTCTTATACTGTTTATGTTAGCGTGGAGAGTCCTTCACTTAAATTTGTTCTTGTAATTCATTATTTTCTAGATATATTTACCATCGATCTACCTAGTTTTTCTCATGAGCGCGATATCAAGTTTACTTTTGATCTTGAGCCGAGCACCCAACCAATATCTATGGCAACTTATCGTATAGTTTCTTCCAAGTATAAACAACTAAACTCTAAACCTTAGAGTCTTCTAGGGAAGGGTTTTATTAGATTGAATGTGTTATCTTGTGGTGCTCCTATCTTTTTTCTTAAAAGAAAGATGTCTCTTTGCGAATGTGTGTTGATTACAGGTAGTATAATAAGGTAATAATGGAGAATAGGTTTCCTATGCATCATATTGATGATTTTCTTATCCACTCTCTAGGAGAAGCAATGTTATCTAAGATATACTTAAGATATGGTTGTCATCAGTTGAGGATTAGAGATGAGGACATCCTAACAATAGCCTTCAAGACTCGCTATATAAATTATGAGTTCTTAGAGATGTCTTTTTAGTTCACTAACGCCTAGTTGCATTCATAGATTTGATGAACTGTATATTTTGGCCTTATTTTGAAACCATTAAGATTATGTGCATAGATAACATTCTTGTGTATTTAAAGAGTAGGGAAACGCATACGTAGAATGTAAGTATTGTGCCCCAAACTTTGACTAATCATAGAAGTTTTGCCAAATTCTCAAAGTGTGAGGTCTAGATTTAGTCCGTGACATTCCTTTGGCATGTGGTGTTTAGGAATAGGATTATGGGAGAATAAAATATGATTGAGTCAATTCGTGATTGGGCCAGGCCTACATCTACATATGAGCTTTGCAACTTTATTACTTTGGCCGATTATTACATGGTTTTTTAAGGGTATTGATATTATTGCATGAAGGTAGTTCCTTTCTAGTGGTCCGTGGAGTGTATTTCGAACTTTTGGAAGATTAAGGGATTTCTCACTTTAGCTCTTACATTGGCTCTTCCTAATGAGGGTAAGGAATTCACTATGTATTGTGATTCTTTTGGAGTTTTTCTTTGTAGTTTTTTTATGAACAAAGTCAATGTGTTCCTTATGTATTAAGGTAGATAATGTTGTACAAGTGAACTACCCCACTCATGATTTGGAGTTGGTGGTGATATTTTTTGCACTTAAAATTTTGTGGCATTATTTATGTAGTATGCGTTGAGATCTACATCGATCATCATAGTCATCAACATCTTATCACTCAAAGAGCTTAATTCTAGGCAACTAATATGGATGGTGTGGTTGAAGGATTATGAGATCTCTAATTTATACCATCTGGGAAAAGCTGATGTAGTAGGGCACACCGTGAGTTGGAATGTTGTGAGTATGGGTAGTTTTACTTCTATTTTAGTTTTTGAGAGGCCATTGACATGGGACATACATTACTTATCACAACATGACGGTTTGACTTGATATTTCAGATTAGAGAAGGAACTTTGCTTGTGTTGAGGTGAGATCTCCCATATTTGAGTAGATTTAGCATCGCCGATTTGAGGATAGAGGTCGTTGTGTCATTCATTGTAAGGTGGTGAGTCTAGAAGGGCTACCATAGATTCTAAGGGTATTATGATATTTGATGGTCAAATTTGTGTTTCATGGGGGGTGACTTGATTCAGTCGATATTGAATAATGAGCGTAACTCTAGATACTCTATTCATCCTCGGATAGCTAAGATGTGCAGTGACATGAGGAAACACTATTGGTGGAGTATAATGATTAGAGATATAGAGGACTTTCTATCGGTGGCTTGATTTAGAGGTTTTCCATTCCTGAGTGGTAGTGGGATAGGATCACTGTAGGTTTCATTACTGGTTTGTCAATAACCTCCCATCGTTTAGGAAACATTAGCATTATTGTAAATTAGTTGACCAAATTATCATATTTTATTTCTTTTCAAATATCCTTTAGTGCTAAGAGGTTATCCTATATCTATGTTTGAGAGATAGTTCACCTGTATGGAATGCCTATATCTTTCATTTTTGACTGAGGCTTAGTGTTCACTTCGAGCTTCACGTGTTCTTTTCTGGAGGAGATAGGTATTTATGTGGATCTTAGTACTATTTTTTCACTCTAACACCAGTGGGAAGTCAAAGAGGACTGTTTATATTCTCGAGGATATACTTTGAGACTATGTTATGGATTTAGGAGGTCAGTGGGAGAAACACATAGTACAGGAAAAGTTTGTGAATAATAATAGCTACCATTCAAATATATAGAAGACACTATTTTAGGCATTACATTTTAGGCAATATTGATCTTTAATTAGATAGTTTGACATTCCCAAGTTATACCCTATGGTCCTGACTCTCTTTGATATTCTGTGGATAGAGTCCTGGTGATTAAGGATTGGATTATGGAAGCTTAGAGTAGGCTGAAGGATTACACAGATCATAGACTTCATGAAAGGTTTGGAGTTCGAGACAAGGAATTCCTTCGAGTATAACCTATGAGGGGTTTTATAAGGTTTAGGAGGAAGGGAAAACCTCAGTCCAACATAAATTAGACTATTTGAGATCCTTCACATAGTTAGAGATATAACTTATAAGTTATCCTTGCCCTTGTATTTTTCCATTGTTCATCCAGTTTTCTATGTCTCCATGTTGTGGAGTTATATTTTAGGGGTCCAATCTATGCCTTGAATGGAAGGGTGTCAATACCACACCACTAGTAAGGACAACATATGAGTACCCTCATATAATAGGTAACTCTAAAGAGAATGGTGAGAACCCTCACATAACATGTTAAGCCACCTCATCCACCCCCATATAGCAGGTTATGATGTCTTAACCTATGATGGCTACATAGTTTTGGAATCCAAGGATTGCTTCTAGGAATCAGACCCTCGTATAACAGGTGAGTCCCCATCCTTGGGTTTACTCGATGCTAATTCCTACTCCCATCTGAATGGACACTGAACATGATTTACTGAACTAAATTGAGCATAGACTGAGTTACTGAATTTCCATAGCTGGTGAAATGCTACTACTATTTGACAAATGACTGAGTCGTGAGATTATGTATATTTTTCCTGAGTCATAAGACTATTTGAAGTCTAAGATTTCATAGCTTGACTGAGAATATCAAGAAAACATGACATGGATTTAGGCACACCACTAATATTTTTGGTACAAGTACCCCTGGACTCGATGGAAGGAAACTGACATGACTTGATATTCTTGAATACATGATAATCACCACAATACGTTTATTGAAGCATTTCATCAAACCTCTAAAAGTCTTAATCTTGTACATTTATGGGATTTTCATGATATCATGCTAGTTAGACAATATTCCTTTATTTAGGTATTTAATCAAACATATTAGAGGCATGGTACATGTAAACATCATTATTCAATTCTAATTTGATCATTCAAGGTTTAAAATCTTAGGGTTGCATGAATCTATGGCTATATTAATTAAAACCACATAGAAAATATGAACAATCATGGAGTAGGATCCAATTACTCATTTATCAACATGAAAGAGAACATACAAAGCATGAAAATATGAAGTAAATCCATAACTTGTAGTTGAAAGGGGATTTTTGGACTTCATGGATGAAAGGATCACATGAATGAACACTATGCATACCTTAGATCAAGATTTAGTGAAGATTGATGGTGAAACCTTCCTGAATTCGAATTCCCAATATAAACCCTAGCTTGTTCTTGAGATAAACTTGAGAGAAACTAATATGTTTTGCGTGAAAAGTGGCCGAATCATATGTTAAAGTGATTATATAGGCATAGGAAGTTGGCCTTTTTAACCCTGGACACATTATTAAATTTTCAGTAAAAATTTTTGAGTTGGGCCCTTGGCACGATGCCACGTTATCGCGTCGTGTCACTGGAAATTGACAATTGGGAAACTGCATGGTGGCACGATGCAGAGCTATCACATTGCCACCTTATCTACGACCTGGAAGTTTAGTGTGACACACCAGCATTGTGGAGCAACACTATAATTTGACAATCGCTATTTGAGCTATCTCCGCAACCCGCTGAAGTCTCAAGTCAAACACTATGTCACTAAAAAGGCTCTTACTCTTAGTCCGAGTATCGAATTTGGGTGAATTATATATCGATGGAAAGCTTATTCAATTTCTCATATGATAGAATGTGAAATTATTGAGATATAGAGTAAGGGTCCTATTTACTTATGGAATTAATGTGAAGGGGCTTTGACCTAGTTCTCATGTATACTTTTTTAATGAATTTATATTATTGATTTTCTCCTGAACTTACACCTACATATTCACACACATATTCTATGGACATGGACGGATTTGGGGAAAAACATGGATTTTTAGTTATTAAACAAGAATGAATGGAAATAAAGGAATAATTTGAGTCTATGATATTATTCTAGGGTTTCGGGCTAACTAGACATGACGAGTCATTATTAATGATGATGGATCTTTGTATATTCTCATTACGATTTAACCTAAATATTGATATCTCTGATTTTCCTCAAAAAAGTCAAAATAATGACATATAAGGAGTAGGGACGACTCATCCCTTAGAGTCATCGCCACCAGGGGAAATTTCTAATCTTTAGGACTTTGGTCTAAGTCCTTAAATGGGCTCACCCAAAAAGTTGTTGGCACTAACGATGACTCATTGCTTGAGTCATTCTATTGGAAAATATTTAGTTTCCACTAGTTTTGTATTATAAGTCTCAAAATAGAGTCTTAGAAACTTTTGGGGTGTAACATCTTCTGAAGTATGTATAGGTACTTAAAAACTAGATTGAAAATTAGATGAAGTTTTATAAGATCCATTATTTGGTTCAAGACCGTTGACATCGGTGGATTGACTCAATGTGGTTATTATTAACAAAGATCTATATGATTGGCTTTAATGGTATAGTAGTATATAGAAACTTATGCAACTAACAATTATGAGGGGATACATATATGATTACAAGTGAACAATTTTCTTTGCCTGATTTTCTTTATGTATTTTTCACTTAATATAAATTAATCATGTCATGTGTTACATACTAGTTAAGGTATAGGATTGGTAATATATTAGTACACTAGATCTTCCTCATTTGATCACAACCAAAATTTTGAATAAATCAGTTATGCCTAGCTCATCTTCCTTAATTTAGCCTTTTCAATTTTTTCCTATCTTATATCTACCTCCATAAATGAAGAGATTTTTTAGATCTACTTCTATATTAATAAGATTCTTTTTTCTTCAGTAGGTATTCTTCACTTCATCATTTCATACTAGATTTGTAAGACCCAATAAAATTTTGATGATTTTTTTACCCTCCCAAGTGCGTTATGTTGATTCATAACTTGAATTATGTTTAGGGATGTTAAAAGAGTCTTTTGGGAAAGTTTCAAAAAATTTTGAAAGGGGTTTGGGGCTATTTTAGAACTTTATGACATTGATCCTTCGTGATCATGGCATGCTACTCCACTTGAGTTCTACGATAGTAGTATGGCATGGAGGATAGCCTCCAAGATATTATATTTCTATGATAAAATTTCCTAATTTTTTGTTTTCAGTTGGGGTGAGGGTATTTTGGTCATTTTACCTATTCCATAACTTATAAACATAAAAGTAACCTTTTCCCATTTAATTTTATAGATCAAACACTCCTATTCTCTTCTTTACTACCCAAACCAAGAAAGAGTAAGGGTTTTTTTCAAGAAAACATTACTCCGAGCTCCAAACTTCAAATTATTATTAATTTCTTATGTATTTCAGGAATGTTTCTCATCCCTATCTTGTAGTTTTACATGATGGTATAAATTGATGGGATATTCATGTGATTTAAATTAGGTTGAAGGATTTTTGTTTGGTTTACTTGAATTTCTATCCCCATTTTTTAAATTGCTTATTCATACTTTAATTAATGGTTATGAGGATTGAATTGGTGCATTGTTTTAATGGTTGGAATAGGGGACATGGGATTCCCTAAATTGATTGAATTTTTGCTTGATAATTGCATTAACCTTAAACTATTTTGTAAACTTAATTTTGAATATGGATAATTGCATGGTTTAACTTGCCTTTTGAACCCTTTGCATTGCATTAAAGGATCAATGAATGAATATGATTCTGAATGTCCTTGGTTACTATATATTGGATTTTAAATGGAACTTAGGAGTTAATTTGGTTATATGGATTGGTTTGGCATAATTTTATTAGCTTACAAGCGTATTGGTATGACAATACCATGTTGGTAAATGCCTTAATATAAGAATCTAGAGTTAATGGTTGGATTTATGTGCGAACTATTTAATTTAGGCTTAAAAAATTATGTAGCTCATCGATAAGGTGGAGGTCCTATAGGGACTAAAACTGGAAACCATGTTTCCCGACATGGAAGTCTATATGACTGTGTGCCTAGTTCTCACATTATATATATATATTTATAGTTCTATTACCTTGGTATCTTTAAATTTTTCTTTAGTTTCCTCAATTCATACAGCTAACATACACTAGGGACATTTCAGCAGGGGAGTTGAACCTAAATATCCCATGGGTTCCTTAAGGATGGAGCAAGCTACACAAATCAGGAAAATTTTTTAAACTATCATGTTCATAACCCTTGTCCCTATCTTGACATCCTATATAAATATTAATGATTGTGATACATATGATTCATGATTTGATTATAGTAATTGCATTATTTTATCATATTCATTGGGTTTTATGCTAGTGCTTGACCCATTGACCATCCCTGTATGCTATATTAGGTGGTTCGATACATCTGTTGATAGTTATTAAGTGGTGAGTCTCTGTTATTTTGAAGGACCGGTAAGTTCATCCATTTTCTTACCTTCATTTATTAGAATGCCCGATCATTTCATCCATTTTCTTTAATTCTTAGTATTTCAAATTAGATACTTTTGTCATGGTCGGGTTTATGTCCATGGATCATATTTGTGCCTTTATGAGTATACTTATTTGGGACTAAATTAAGTAAGAGAAAGGAAATAGAGAAAAGGCCCAATACTTAATTCTCCCAAGGCCTAATTTAATTGATCCCAATAGTGGATCAAGCAAGTAGGTGCATCACCTACTTTTACCTTTTGAGCAACTTGATCTCCATAAGTTGGTGCATCACTTACTTGGACCAATTTGAGAATTTTGAGGTCCAAAATGTATCTAAATAGATAGCCAAACTAGGTGCTTTATAAGGCCACATAACCCAACTTTTGTGTGATCCCTATTCTCAAGCTGCTGGTAGTACCTACTATATATATTAAGGTTTTCTCTTGATTTGCTCTCAGCCAAGATACATTAATGAATTTTTGAAGGGTATCTTGTATCAATGAGATAGAGGATAGATCATCCCTGTGAAACATAAATAGATTATCAGCAAAACATATATGTATCATACCAAATCTCTTATACCTAGGATGGACGTGGAATTTCTTATTGAGTACCACCTGTGTCCGTTCTGTGTTCAAGTACTCTATTGCAATAAAAAAGAGGTACGAGAAAATGAGGACCCCTTTCCTTTGTCTGTTCTTTGCTTGAAATGGCTATGTTAGTCATCTATTTAGCATTAGTGGATAATTAACTGTTGACACACACTCAATTATCCAGTTGATGAACTTTTAAGGAAACCTTAGTTCTATGATCATGGCTCTTAAAACTTTCCACTCTAATGTATCATATGCTTTCCTTATATCCTCTTTTAGTATACATCTAGGTGAAATCCATTTTTTTGTATAGCCCTTCAATAACTCATTACTCGGCAGAATTTTATCAAAGATATTCCTTCCTTCAACAAGAGCTGATTAGGACTTGCCTATTAATCTATTTTTTACTTTTTGCAATCTGTTGGTGAGGACTTTTGATACTAGATTGTATAGAGTGGAACAAAAATCAATAGGTCTGTAATTCCTAACCTTGGTAGGCGAAGGCACCTTTGGAAATAAAGTTACGGAAGTGTAGTTCCAAGCTTGTATCATCTTTCCCTCAAAAAGGAATTATTGTACAGCTTTATATACACCCCTCTTTTCCTAATCCAAGTTACTTTTGATTAAATCAATGGGGGTAGCCATCTATTCCAGGGCATTTGTCTAGTGGAATGCCTTTGACTTTTTGATCAATCTCCTCTAGACTTACTTCTTGTATAAGCATCAATCATTGGTACTTATGAAGACAAGGGCCTACTTTAATCAATATTGTATTTAGGTATGTAGTTTCTTCTCATTATCTCACATGAGTGATCTAAAGAATAACACAAATTTTACTTTTACTGCATTAGGGTCAGTCAACTTTACTCCATTCTCAGTGTATATAGATGTGATAGCATTGCAGGCTATTCTGATCATCACTTAAGCATAAAAGTACTTTGTATTAGCATCTCTAGTATTAATCCAGTTCACTCTTGATTTTTGTCTTAGTACTTTTTCCACAATAAGGTTCTATTTCTAAATATTTGCTATAATTGCCTTCTCTTGCTCAAACAAGTCTTCTTCAAATAGTTAGATAAAAATTTTGGCTTGGATAGGCTCTAACTGTTGCCTTTCTTGATTGAGTTTTTGTGCATATGAGGGTATGTAGGTATTTAAAACCTTTATCTCCACTTTTATTTGCTTCAGTTTGTCCCATAATCCTTGCATTGTATCTCATCCTATTGATCTCCACAAGACCTTCTTCACATAGTCCTTGAACTCAGGATGTTTAAAGACTATGACATACAGCCTGAATGGTCTTGGTTTTAATTTGATCCTTTGCATGAATTAGACTAAAAGTAGTAAATGATTTGATATATTTGGGTGTAAATAATCTTCCTCTACATTCCAAAATTGTTGCAGCCACTCACAGTTCCCAAATACCCAATATATTTTACTATATATTTTGTTAGGGCCCTATTTCTTATTGAACTATGTATAAAAGCACCCCTGAGATCTAAGTGGTGTGAGTTGTCAATTCTTAACTATTTCTTTATATCCCTGCATTTCAAATTGTATTACTGGTGGCCCAATTCTTCCATCAGCCGTGAGGACATTGTTAAAATCTCGACTAAGTAACCCTGCCTCTTGCACATTAGCCCAGAGTGTCAACAACATACTCCATAGTTTTGTTCCTTGAGTTAGCATATTCTTTGCATAAACCATAGTGATTACAGATGAAAAGTTGCTACTAATATCCTCATCCTTATAGTGAACAAATTGTTCATACATATTTAGGATTTGTATGTGAATATGTTTTGCCCATAACAACCTAATTTAGCCATTTTTACCTTGTGGGTACTTGTAGAAAGAGTTTCAATCTTTTTAATATCTCAATAGCCAAGTCTTAGGTTTTCTATTCTTTATTCTAGTCTCTAAATAGCCAAACCCATCTACTTAATTCTTTATTAGAAAGAAGAGCACCTCTTTCTATTTATAGGGCTGGTTTATCCCTCTCATATTCAACATTCACATGATCATAGTGGATGAAATTCCTTTTCAGGGGCATGACCAAGGGAGCTTGGCTTGCTCTTATCCATGCTTGCCAAAACAGTTAAACAATTACCTAGATTTTTTATTGGGTTTGACCTTGGATGAATAGTAGTTGGTGCAGCTTCTTTGGCACTAGTTTTGTCTTGGATTACTATGCTTTTTTGATCTATATCTTTTTTAATCTCGTTGCCTCTTAGACCTTCTTGTCAGGGTTGTAAAGGTTGCACTACCCTTATCCTTCTTCTACCTTATTTTTTTCTTCTAGGGGTTCTTTGAATCTCCCCTCTTCTTGACCCTGTGGTTTGTCTACTTTCTCTTCTTGCATCCTACTCTAGCCCTCCTTCGTATTGTGCCTATATCTTATACATTCATTACAAAATTTTGGCTTCTAATCATACTCTACTGCCTGGTCAATTGATACATATGGGGTTTCTATCATAATCATATCATCCATCAGTTATCATATATCCACATCTATCAAGACTCGAGCATAGGAAATTTTGGTCATGTCGATAATATATTTGTCAGAGTTTAATGGATTTCGCACAACACTAGTCACCTTGCTTAAAGATTATTCCAACCAGACATTTAGGAATATTTTTCTTTCCTGTGTTCTATTTCGGGCTATAGAATCTAGGGTTATGGATTTTCTCTAACTCTTGGTTTACTCACATTATAGATCATAACTCACTGAAGATTTGATATTTGTAGAAACACTATTGGAACCTCTGTCCCACCTGAGGGCAATGTGGAGGGTAGTTACCTCATTTATAAAGTATAGACCCAATCTAAGGTCCCTAATCTTGATTATACTACCCTACCTGTGGTTACACCGAACCCCACTAGTCCTTCTTTAATTAGTGACACTTATGATCGATTACCTCAATGAGACATCTCTAATGCAGAGTTCCCCTATGTTGTTGATCTATTCACTCAGTTTGTGGCCTTTCAGTGTTACTAGTCAGGTCAGGGTGGTTGTGTTGCTCTTTCTTTGGTCGTTACTCAAGTTGGTAAGTTCATGAGTTTTAATCCACCGACCTTCATTGGTTTTAAGGTTAAGGAATATCCTCAAGGATTTATTCATAAGATGGATAAAGTGTTTAGGGTGATGAGTGCTTCTATTTCTGAGGGTGTGGATTTTGATGCATATCAGTTAAAGATGTGGCATATCAGTGGTATGAAGAGTAGGAGATGTTGAGAGGTTATAATGATTAGCCAGCTATATGGGGTGAGTTCTCTAATTCCTTCCTTGATCATTTCTTTCCTCAAGAGTGAAATAAAGTGAATGTAGAGGGTTTGTAAATTCGAAGTAGGGCAAGATGAGTGTAAAGGAGTATGCTTTAATATTTCATCAGTTGTCTTGTTATGCTTCAAAGTTAGTGTTTAGTATTAAAGTCAGATTATAGAAGTTTGATTTTGATTTGTCTTATTATTTGATGTTGAAGTGTAAGGCTGTAATGTTGAACAATGATATGGATATCTATAGGCTTATGGTTGATATGCAACACGTTGAGGATGAGAAAAAGAGGCAGGAAAAGATGGGACAAAGGCAAAACAAGAAATCTAGTTATTCAGAATAGGGTTTTGATCAAAAAACAAATGAGAGAGATGGTAGATAGTTGAGTACGAAGAAGACTTGGGGAACTTCTGGTTCATATTTTTCGTCTAGTTCTCCTTATCCTGATTCATTTGGTGATCATCATTGGTAGTATAGAAGTGGTCCTATGGCATTTGTTGCCCAATCTCAGGATAGAGGTGCTCTGTTAGCCTCATCATATCATCCTTGTAGATTTTCAATCAACTTCAATAGGTTTATTATGATGAGGGAAGGAATTGATGCATTAATTATGGCCAATCGGGGTATATGTAGAGACTACCCTTCAACTAAGATTTCTACTTGAGCTAATATGGTCCTAGTTGCTACATTATCAACTCCTGCACCAAAGGGTGCCAATTCTAGTAGTGGCATTGGCTAAAATCATATTTATGCTCTTGCCACCCATCTGTAATATATTGCATCTCCTGACATTGTTACTAGTACATTACAACTATTCTCTAGTGATGTATTTGTTTACTAGATCAAGGTCTACCCTTTCTTATGGGACCTTTATATGGCTGTGCACTTTAGTTTTGGTCTCAAAAGTATTTCTGATCCTTTTTCTATGTCTACTCTGGTAGGTGGCTTTATTGTTGCTAGAAAGATATATAAGAGTTGTGTCATGTCTTTCCTTTATAGAGAGACATTTATGGATTTGGTAGAGCTTGATATAGTATATTTTGATGTAATCTTGGTGTTGTATTATCTTTATTTGTGCCATGCTTCTTTGGATTGTAGGACCCAAAAGGTCAATTTCTATTTTCTTAATAAACTGATAATCAAATGGGAGGGAAGCTCCTTAGTTCCTAAATAGAGGTTTATTTATTTTCTTAGATCCGGGAATTTTATTTATAAGGGGTGTCTATATAATCTAGTATGGGTTAAATATCCTAGTTTTGAGGGTCATTCTTTGAAATCTATTCCTATGGTCAACAAATTTCTTGAAGTGTTTCTAGATGATCTTCCTAGTATTTGTAACACCCCGAATCTAGTCCACAAAATGCTACACAGTGCTCATGACCCCGAAGGACCACAAGCTAACCCATGACTGATATCTGTACCTGTATACTACATGTTATACTGTATAAATATGAAAATATGAACTGAAAGGCCATAAGGTACAAAATTGTAACATAAAATCTATGATGGGGCATAAATACGCAAAATAAAACTGTGTACACATGATATTCTGAACATGATAGTCTAGAAAGCCTCTAACTGACTGAACTATCTGAATAAGAAATTGATGGGACATGTCCCTAACTAACTCTGACTATTGAAATAACTAAGTATTGGGATAATGAAATAACCAATCATGTCATCCTCGAAGGATAAGGACTGACTGTTGACTGACTGCTGATATCTGGAATCTACTAATGCTCTGGAGCTCGTGTCTATGAACCTATGATATAAGACACCATAGTGCAAATGCGATAGTATTTTGAATGTACTAGTATGTATGTAAGGTAGGCTAAATTCATGGGATTTATATACATGAACAATACTGACTAAGTAATATGAATGTGATAATACATGCATGAATACATAGTAACTATATCTGAGATCATGATAACATGAATTTACAAGTAACTAACATGACTGATAACAGAGTTCTGATGACTGATAGAACTAATAACATGAGTGACTGTATCTGACAGTCCTAAATCTGATGGAGCTAGCTGAGTTCCATACTATTTTGAGTTGACTATATCTGACAGTCCTGAATTCAGTAAATGAAACTATAGGAAGTAGTTGTCTAACCGACATGCCCTAAGTAATGCATTATAGCCGATTGGGGTCCAATTTGTAACCCTAATTGGAAGGGTGTCAATACCGCACCACTGGTAAGGACAATTTGTGAGTAACCCTCAAATAATAGGTAACTCTAGTGAGAACAGTCGAAACCCTCATATAAAAGGTTAAGCTACCTTATCTACCATCATATAAGAGGCTATGATGTCTCAACCTACACAGTCTATGTAGTTCTAGAACGCTAGGATTCTTCTAAGTATGACACCCTCATATAGCAGGTGAGTTACCACCTTTACGTTTACTCAGTGCTAATTCGTACTCCCATATAACTAGACACTTAACATGATTAACTGAACTGGACTAGACTGAATTCATGGGGTTCCATTAGCTGATGGAATACTATTGAGATTACTAAATTACTGATCTTTCCTTAGTCACATGACTGACTGGGTTCTATGGACCATGGCTTGACTGAGGATATTATGAAAACAAGACACTAAATTTTGGCACACATCTAAATTTTTTGGGTACAAGTACCCCCAGGAATCAATGGAAGAAAAATGACAAGGCATGACATTCTTGAATACATGTCCAACATCAACAATCCATAATATAATAATTGGAGATATATCATGGGCATTTGATTATCATAGCTTGATACGTGAATAAGGTAGCATGTATACATAGGATAATTTCACAAGGCTAACTCATGAGCAATCCAGCAACAATTTCAATACATAAGAATAACATGGAAGTCATTTTAGGTCACAATATTGCAATAGTGCATAATTTCTATCCTCCTAGGGATTTTATCAAACACCTTACATGAACAACTTAAGGCATAGGTGAAATCATCAAATTTCACAAATCATAAACCACCAAATTCATGAATTTGAATTTATATGCTAATGTAGTTTTCATAATTTCACATAAGGATCCTAACATGGGAATCAAACAACAACAACCACATAACTTGAGCAACCCACCACATAATAATCATGATTAATAATTTAAAATAGGGTTCTTGAGAATTATGGATGAAAGGAATCGACAAATCAACACAACGCATACCTTAGTTCTTGATTTAGTAAAGATTGATGGAGATACTTTCTTGAAATTAAATCCCTAATTGAAACCCTAGCTTGTTTTTGAGAGAAAATTGAGAGAAACTAGTATATTTTGGGTAACAAATATCTGAATTTTGTGTTAATGGGCTTAAATAGGGGTGGGAAATTAACTCTTTTAACCCTAAATATGTCTTTTAATTCTAGTGAAATTTTCCCGAATAAGGCTCCTGGCGCGACGCGGAGCCATTGCGTTGCTACTTCATTTGTGACCTGGAAGTTTGGTGCAATGTGGAGAAATTGCACTAAGACACTAGAAAAAGGACAATTTCCATTTTAGCTTGTGGGGAGGCATGCCACTGACCAATTTGGCACTGTTTTTCTATAAGAACATGAAATAGTCATAACTTCTTGCCCTATTATCGAATTTGGGTGAATATTATATCGATGGAAAGCTTATTGAATTTCTCACATGAATTAAAGTGAAAATATTAAAAATTCCTCATGGAATAAATATCATTGAATTTAGAAGATATTACTATACATTCTTGTGATGAAATTAGTTAGCAAAATTTGTGGTATTATAGTATTCCTCCCAATAGGGAATAGATTTTAGGACAAATTTTCTAAAAAATATTCACCCTATCTTTATTCCTCTATAAAGAATGAATCCAATTGATTTGAAGGAACTAAAGCATTAATTAAAAGATCTTGTTAATAAAGGTTTCATCTATCCTAGTATTCCTCTATGGTATTCCCCTGTGCTTTTCTAGTGAAATAAAGATGGGTCACTTTGGATGTGTATAGATTATCAATAGTTGAATAAGTTGACAGTGAAAAATAAGTATCCTCTTCCTAGGATTGATGATCTTTTCAGCCAACTTTAGGGTGGTAGGTGTTTTTCTAAGATTGATCTCTGTTCAAGCTATCATAAGTTGAAAATTAGGGAGGGTGATATTTCCAAGACTATTTTTTAAACATGGTATAGTCACTATGAGTTTTTGGTTATGTCATTTGTTTTAACTAATGCTCCTGCTGCTTTTTTGGATCTTACAAATTGGATATTTAGATAATTTTTGGACTTGTTTAGTATTTTATTTATTGATGATATTTTGGTGTACTCTATGAGTAAGGAGGATCATTTCAATAACTTTTGAATTGTGTTGTAGACACTTATGAATTTGAAGATATATGATAAATTCTCTAAGTGTGAGTTTTGGATGAATGTTGTGACGTTTCTTTGGCATGCTATTTCTAGTGAGGGGATCAATGTAGATCCATAAAAAGTTGAGGTGGTTAAGACGTGTCCTGAACCCATGACTCTAAGTGAGTTTAGAAGCTTATTGGGCTTGGCTGGGTATTGTAGGAGATTTATGGAGAGTTTTTCTTCTATTGCTGATCCTTTGATAAAGTTGACTCTGAAAAAGGTAAAGTTCTTGTAGTTCGATTCTTGTAAGGGTAGCTTTGAGAATTTGAAGGATAAGTTGACTTTTGTACTAGTATTGACCCTACCCAAGGGTATTGATGGATTTGTGATGTATTGTGATGTGTCTCTTATGAGATTGGGTTGTACCTTGAGGCATCATGGTAAGGTTATAGCCTATACTTCTAGGTATCTTATGGTTCATAAAATGAATTATTCGACTCATGATTTAGAGTTGGCAGCTATGAGTTTTGCCTTAAAGAGTTGGCACCATTATTTGTATGAGGTTCATATAGATATCTATTTAGATTAAACCTATACATGTTGATGATATCAGACATGATGAGCATTTCTATAGCCCCATATGATGGCAGCCTAAAAGAAGGGATAAAAGCTTATAATATGTTTTTACTGAAAAAGAGTTAACTTTTTAGTAGAGATGGTGGCTTGAGTTACTAAAGGACTACGATAGTAGTCTTTACTACCATCCAAGTAAAGCTAATGTGGTTATTGATTCTCATAGCTGGTTGTCTATGGGGAGCCTATTTCATGTAAATGAGGATAATAGAGGATTGGTAAACTACATTCACTGGTTGGCTAATTTAGCAGTTTGTCTTTTAGACTTTGATGATAGAGGGGTAATTGCTCAAGAAGTAGTTAAATCATCTATTAGTGATAAGGTAAAGGAGAAATAAGCTTTGGATCATATTCTTATGCATATTAAGGATAATTTGAGGCAGCATAGCAGTATAAAGTTATGGACATTGAGATTGATAGTGATGGGATCCTAAGGTACCAAGGTAAATTATGTGTTCCTTATGTTGATGGGCTGTGAGAGAGGATTTTGACTGAGGCTCATGAATCGAGATATATAGTTCAACAAAGATGTATCATGAGTTTAAGGAGATCTATTAATGGAATAATATAAAGTGAGATATGGAAAATTTCATGGCTAAGTGTATGTTCTGTCAGTAAGTGAAGGTAGAACATTTGAGGCCTAGTGGCGCATCTCAAGAGATATAGTTTCTTGTGTAGAACTGTAAGGTGATCAAAATATATTTCACTATGGGACTTCCATAGTCTCGTAATCAGTATGATTTGATATGGATCATAATGGATAGGATGACTAAGACTTCTCAATTCTTTCCTATGAAGACTACTTACTCTGGAGAAGAGTATGCTAAGATATTCGTTAGGGAGGTAGTTATATTACCTGGAGCATTGGTGTCCATCATTTTAGATTGAGGTACGCAATTCTCCTCTTATTTTTGGCATTCATTTCAGAAAGGTTTTGGGAATAAAGAAAACCTTAGAAATACTTTCCACCTTCAAATAGTTGGACAAATGGAATGGATTATTTAGACTTTGGATAATATGCTAAGGGCCTATGAGATTGACTAGGTAGTTAGATTGATAACTTACCTCTCATTGAGTTTTTGTCTAATAATAGATAATAGTTATCACTTGAGTATGTAGATGGCTCCTTTTGAGGCTCGATATGGTAGGAGGTGTAGGTCTCTTACTAAGTGGTTTGCGGTTAGAGAGACTAGGTTCTTTGGTCCTTACTTAGATCACCAAGCTATGGATAAGGTAAATGTAGTTAGAAAAAGACTTAAGACTACCCAAAGTTACCAAAAGTCTTATGTGGATATGAGGCAAAGAGAGTTGGAGTCTTTTATATATAATTGGGTGTTCTTAAAAGTTTCTTCTCTGAGGGAGTGATAAAGTTTAGGAAAAGAGAAAGCTTAGTCCCTGTTATATTGGTCCATATCACATTTTTGAATAGAGTTGGGTATGCTGCTTAAGAGCTGGATTTGACTACAAGTTTGGCTTCCATTCATCTAGTTTTCCATAGGTAGTGTTGAAGAAGTGCGAAGAAGTGTGTGGGTGATCCTTTTCTAACTGTTCCTATTGATAATATTGGTACTTTTGTTTCCTTGTCTTATATGGAAGATCGGGTTGATATTTGGATAGGAAACTCTACCGCTTAAGTAATAAGGATGTCACTTTAGTAAATGTTCTCTGGAGGAAGCTAGTCGGAAAACTTAAGAGGATATGAAGGCCCAGTATCCATTTTATTCTCCGAGTTGGATTATTATGCGTAAGGTATGAGCTTACCTTATTCTAATAACTTTTTTGGTGTTATTCATTATTTTGTGGTTGCTTTCTATATTGTATTCTTGGGAAATAATGCCTTAACTCCTCATTCAGGGATGAATGACACTGGGGGGGTTGTAATTTAATACCTCATATTTTGAACTCTAAATTTTTTTCTCAGTAGTTATGCTTACAGCTCAGGTTATGACTCAGGCGACTAGTCGAAAATACTCATCATGAGTCATATAGAGCTAATTGTGGTCTAACTAGTAAGGTTTCATTAAATTTTTATCATGGCCACAACTCGGACGATATTAATTACAAAGTAATATCATAAGTCATAGCGAGGAACTCATGACCTTATCAGTAAGATGGCCTAAAATTCTTATCTTGGTAACGACTAGACTTCATGAGTCATTAGGTGAGGTCATGAGTCGTAGGGTGGACTTGTGACTAAACTAGCCTAGCCTACGCTTCTTGGTGATGACTCGTGACCAATGATCATGAGTCGTTATGTGATCTGTAGCGTCTGGGAGTTATAATTCATACTTGATTTCATTAAGGGCATGGTGGTCTTTTTCTTTTATCCCACAACTATTACCTGACATACAAAATTCCCTTATCCCTGTTTCCACCTATTAAATATAACCTAAGCACTCTATTCTTTCTTAAATTCTCAAGTTAAGAACAAAGCTAGGGTTTCTAAGGTTTGGAAATCTAGGGCTCAAAGTATGATTTCTTCTCCAAATTCTTGGTGTTTTTAGACCAGTATCGCTTTCCTAAACTTAAGTTCTTATCTTTACATGCAATGGTTTGGTATTCATATAGTTTTGATATTTGGTTTTGGAATTTGAGCTGAGGGTTTTGTATGATTATTGTTTGAATGGTATTCCCATTTTTACATGCATTTGTTTATGCTTTATTGATGTATTTTTGAACTCATTGAGTGCATGGATATGGATAATGGAATATAGGTCGTGGATTCACCAAATTTACGAATAATGGAATGGGGGTTGGGGATTCCCCCAAATTTTATGGATTTTGGTTTTATATTTGGTAATTGCCTCAACCCACCTAATAAAATTGGTTTTTAAACATGGTTACATGCATGATTTTCCATTTTTGAAAGTATTGCATTGCAGAATGATTGACGAAAATAAATTGTTTTCTAAGTCCTTAATGACCATGATTTGTTTTTAAATTGATCCTTGTGGGGCATGGATTCACCCAAGTTAGTTGATGATTGAAATAATGTAACACTATAAGTTTGCATTATTGTTATGATGATACCAATAGTGAATGCCTTAATAAATAGTTCCTTGATAATTGTGTAGGTTATGTGTAAATGTTTTAATTTGGTCGTAAAGGGTGTTGTGAAGTTAATTGTGGTAAGTGGAGGTCCTGAGGGAACCAATACTAGAAATTACTTTTGCTAGCATAGGGATATTTATGAACGTGTGCGTATTTCACACCTTATGTATATATATACATTTTGGAATGGCTGGGGTCATGGTTTCCCTAGCTCTTTCTTGGATTTCTCTAGTTCATACAGCAAACATGTATTGGAGACCTTCCATTCGAGGGAGAAGGACCCATATAGCCCGTGGGTTCCCTTTGGACGGTTAGAGCTACATAGTCTAGGTTAATGATTTTAAATATCATGTTAAATCTAATTTCTTATCCCAGCATTATATACATGTATATATGCATATATGTGAACATGTACATTGAGTTTGGATTTGATTTTGAAATGGCATTCTTTTATCCCTTCCTAAAGTTACATGCTAGTGCTCACCCCAGAAGCTATCCCTGAATGCTACACCCTTTCCTGATTTAGAGTCTTAGGGGTTTCTTCTGTTAGTCTGTGTAGTGTTTGGTTGTGCCGTCATCGATCAGGTTTATGGTGAAGTGGTGATCTTTCATCTTTCAGAAATGTTGGTCATTGGATTAGTTCTTTTTGCAATATTAGAGTTGAATATTTTAGATTAACATTATCATTGTCATTATCATTGTCGTGGTCCGGGACATGTCCTAACCTAGTTTGATATTTCAATTCATTTAGAGGCTATTATTGACATGTGTAAGTTGGATGGTGTTTTTGACTCTTAGATCTTATTTTTGACTTACATTAATTGTTTTATCATTACTCTCTGCTTTTCTTCCACTTTGTTATTATTTGGATTATATTTGGATTGGTCAGTCTATGGGGGTGGTCTCCAACTCATGGTGGACTTGAAATACCCATCATAGCTAGGTCTAGGGTCGAGTCTTGACAACTTGTTTCCTTATGCCTTAGGCGAATTGGACTTCATTACTTATGTTTAGCATGAGAATGTATTAGCTTCCTTAAGTTAGGTAAATCTTCTCTAGCTACTCTTGCTTAATATAAATTGACCTCAATTGCTTACACTAATGGAGGATTTCCTTAGTTCGCATTTAAATTAGTTAAAGTGCCTAAGATGAATTTGTACATTAGGGATAATTGTGTCTTGCTATAATCTAATAGTAGATTTATATACCTTAGCCTAGTCCAGGATAATATTTAATGTAGAATGTATTTCGGGGATTTAGAAGTGGGTTCTTTGACCCACCTCATGTCAAGATTTATGAATAGTCCTCTTAAAACCCTTATACACTTATTAAACGCCTAGAGAATTCACTCTTTAAGAAATATTGAAGAACCTTAGAACTTGTTGGTTATGATAAATTGCATTGGAAGAAATACCTAAACAATTATGCCATATGTATGATTTATTAGTTAAGCTTATGATAAGCTATTGATTATTCTATTTGTTTCGCAGTTGATTGTACTATTGAATATACCTTTGAATGAGTTCTTGACTATTAAGATATAAATTAAGTTATTGACTATAGTATGCATAAGCTATAGTTCATGCCATGGATTAGCTATCGTTCAAGAAATTGATAAGCTACCTTTTATACTAATGATAAGCCATTGAATATACTATTTATAAGTTATTGCTCATGATGTTGCATATGATTATGATCATGCTAAACAATTATGCTAGTAATCATGTTAGAAAATATTCTTTGGACATTAGCAATTGTATTATTATTTATGATAGAAGATATGATTATTGATAATATGGGAAATTATTCTATTAATTATGCTAGAAATCTTAATGCTTGACTATATTAGCACTTATAGCAATGATTATATACCCGGTTAAATTACTGAAGATAATGTTCACATTAATTATGCCCGGCAAGGCTGATGGATGATTATGATAACATATTAATACTCTGCAAGGATGGAGGATATTATGATGATATTGACACTTGGCAAGGCTAGAGGATAATTATAATGATATACTGATACCAGCAAGGCCAAAGGATATAATGATGATATTCATACTCAACAAGGTCGGAGGATTGGTTATGATGATATATTGATACAAAACAAGGTCGGTGGAAATTATAATATTGATACCCGATAAGGCCAGAGGATGATTATAATGATTTATTGATACCCGACAAAAATAGAGGATATTATGATGATATATTATTGCCCAAAATAGCCAAAGGATTATTATATCGATATGTCTGTGTACATCTATCGGATTGAGTTCAGCTATGACCTATATATGGCCATTAAATATTTAATTTACATATGCAATTTAGGTGCGGTGTTGATATTACGGATGCTATATATAACCCGAATGTGGTAGATATGATGATTAGTGAAAATTATTGATTACTGATAAATGATTATAAAGTGTTATAGTTGATGATTTTAGTGATAAATAAGGATTAGTGGTGGATATCATTTAAGTGACTAATCATGACTAGTTGATATATAAGGATTAATTGGTAAAGGATAATTAGTTAATAAATTATGGATAAGTGATAACAACCATTAGTGGATATGTGGTGAATAGTTGTTAAATGATGAATAAAGGTTATATGATGTCTAGAAAATAAATGAATTACTTAATAAGAGATGGTTAACTAATAAGTGGTGACTAACAAGTATTGATGATACAGTTGCTTTATATTGATAAATTATGAAATATTTGTAAATGACCAATTGATGATAATTTTGGGATGATGGTTACATGATGATAAAGGTTAGTGATATGTTGGTTGATTGCATTATTCCATCTTGAGTGTACTCTCCAGGTGTATGGGAATTTGTGATGAGTTATTTAGTTTTCTGCACCAACTGGCATATGGGAGAAACTTTTGTATTGTGATTGCTTGCGTTGATGTATTATGATAAGTTATTATTCCACATTATTACTTATTATGCATGGTGATATTAGCATGTGTTAATGTCGTATGTTATACTATTATTCTGATGTAATTACCTATTATGTATAGTAATTTTTTAGCTGATTCAGGTTCATTTCTATACCTTGACTTAGTTATGTTATCTTGCCTTTTATCATAATTAAATCATGATTTAGCTAAGTTGGCCGATGATACTTATTGAGAACCCATTGTATTGGTTCTAATACTCTATTTTTGTACATTTTGGGTGTAGTTCTAAGTACTACCTATTGCTATTGATCATTGATCATGCTATATATTCCCATAGATAGGGTGAGATTTTGGAGTTTGAGTCACCAATTTTGCTCTATCTTTTATATTTTGTCTTTTTTTATTGAGACAAATATTGTGGACTACTCTAAGTCATTAAGTTTTAATACCAATATATGCTCTTGTGATGGATCTACCAGGTTGTGGGATGGTATCTAGTATTGACTGTTTTGTCAATTTAGAACTCTTTTCTTATCTATAAGTGTGTTGTTCATTTTTTCATATGTTGGGCATTTTCTATCTAATTAACCTATTGTATCAGCTTTAGGTTATAGTTTTGGTTACCTACTAGTGGGTTTTAGATAGTGCCATCAAAACTCATAAATTGGGTCGTGTAAAATTTGTATCCGAGCTTAGGTTACACTAGTATTGTTGGTACAAGAGCAAATGTCTAGCAAAGTCCTACAGATTAGAGTGATGGGTTCGTTTCCTATATTTCAGAGGATATGGGACATTCTTCGGAGTTCCTCACTTCTTTTAATTATAGCGTACTAAGAGTCTGAGTTTGTTTGTAGAAGTATTTCCTTGACTTTACTCTTTTGTGGATAGCCAGGACACATGCTACTCCTATATGAGAAGAGAAAGACCGATCCTAGGGATCCTACTATTGTTCGTTGATGACCTAGAGGCTATGGATAACTGCATGATATGTCCCCATCTAGGGGCCAATATAGGCCGTTTTCAACACCATATTTTAGTTAGACTTGGCTTCTCAACATTGGTAGAGAGGTTATATGGATTTTAGACCAGCTAGATCTTTTCCTTTATCATGGGCTTAGTTCTCTATGATATTCTTAGAGAAGTGCATGCCTTGTAGCCATAGAGATAGTTTGAGGGACCAATGATCTAGATTAGAGAATGGCTCTATGATAGTTACAGAGTACGAGGATAATTTTTATGAGTTGGCTAGACATGTGACTTAATTTGGATACTGAGTATGAGAGATTCTATTTCTTTATTAATGGGATACGATTGCCTATTCTTATGTCTACTTAGACTTTAGTTGCTATGGTAGATCTTTTATTAAAGTGTCTGATCACGCTTAGGGATAGAGAAGATGCATTGCAAAGGTCGTAAGGGCTATGATAAAAGGCCTAGGTTTTAGGGAAGATTCAGTGGGAGCTATTATTGTGCTCGACCTAGAGATAGCAGTTCTCATAGTAATATCCTCCACGTAGAGCCATCAGTCTCAGAGTCAACTTAGTCGACCTATTTAAGAAGCCCTTCAATTTATTGATGGAAGTTAGTATAGTGCTACTGATCGCCCTAGTAAGGACAATGGTTAGTATTTGAGAGGTTCATCATTTGGTTATTCTAGATGTGGTAGTTGTTCTGGGTTAGCCAAATCTATTGGTTCTAGTTCATCTCGAGTATCATGTTATACTTCTAGAGCTCATGGTCACTTTACTCAATATTTCCCTAGTTGTAGGGCGATTGTTGTTTTATCTCAGGGTGCTTTCCCTATAGAGTAGTTCATCCCTCATCTAGAGGCCGTTCTTATGGTAGAAAGGGTAGCTTCCGGGGTACTCAAAGAGGTTCTCAGGCAAGCAGGATAGGAGACCAATTAAGTGCTCAGCTAGGTGGCGAGCGTGGCTAGTTATCTATAGTACGGTCTGGAGTTGAGAATGATACTTTGGATATTGTTGTTAAATATATGATTTGGTGTGCTTCCAGTCGACCCTAGCTTTATTTGATCTAGGGTCTACTTATTCTTATATATTTGCTTGTTATGAATCATGGTTGGAGTTTTCTTGTGATTTATTATTTGTGCTATTGTACTTATCTAATCTCATGTTTGATTCTTTAGTAGTGGCTTGAGTTTTGAAAGCATATGTTGTGACTGCTAGAGATGTTGATACTTTTGTTGATCTTATCATTCTACATATGGTGGTTTTTGTTGTTATTTTTGGCATAAACTGGTTATTACACTATCATGCAGTCATGTATTATTTTACCAAGACCTTTACCTTAGTAATGCTTAGAATACCCCAAATCGTATGGAAGGGTAGGGTTAGTCGCTATTTGATGGGGATTATTTCTTATGTTTTTTCTATGAGGCTTATATTAAGGGGTTGTGAGTGTTATCTCACTTATATTTGTGATACTACTGCGAAGAGTCTGTCGCTTGACTCTTTTCCTATAGTTTGTGAGTTTCCTAATGTGTTCCCTGCTGACCTACTTAGTGTTCCCCCTGTCTCTGAGATTGAGTTTGCTATTGACCTCAAGCTTGGCACCCAACCTATTTTTATAGTACCTTATGATATGGATCTTGCTTAGCTAAAGGAGTTGAATTCTCATCATTAGTATCTTCTTGGTAAGGGTTTTATAGATCGAGTGTTTCCCCTACGGGAGCTCCTGTATTGTTATGAAGAAGAAAGATGGATCCATATGCATGTGTATTGATTATAGGCAACACAACAAGGTAATAGTGAAGAACTATTATCCTATGCCTCATACTGATTATTTATTTATCCAACTTTAGGGTGCAGCGCTATTCTCTAAGATTGATTTAAGATCTTGTTACCATATTTGAGGTGTGAGCTGAGGATAACCTGAAGACAACTTGAGGACCTATTATGATCATTATGAGTTCTTAGTGGTTTCATTTGGGTTGACTAATGCTCCAGATGCATTCATGGATTGATTAATTGAGTATTCAGGCCTTATTTGGATTCCTTTGTGATCATGTTCATCAAGTACATCCTTATGTATTTGAGAAGTAGAGAGAAACATGTGTTCTATTTGAGGATTGTGCTCTAGACTTTACGAGATTGTACTTTTTTCCAAGTTCTTTGAGTGTGAGTTTTGGCTCGAGTCAGTGATATTCCATGGACATTTGGTGTCTAAGAATGGGATTATGGTAGATCCAGCTAAGATAAGGGATATACATAACTGGGCTTGACCTATATAGCCGACTGAGGTTTGTAGCTTTATTAGTTTGGTCGGTTATTATAGATGGTTCGTCAAGGGTTTTGCTACTATTTCAATGCCTATGAGCAGATTGTCTTGGAAGGAGGTTCCTTTTCGATAGTCTAAGGAGTGTGAGCCATGCTTTGGGAAGCTCAAGGATTTTCTCACTTCAGCTCCTATTTTGGCTCTTCCTATTAAGGGTGCGATATTCACCATATTTTTTATGCTTCTAGTTTTGATTTAGGTTGTATATTGATGCAACTGGGTCGTGTTATTGCTTATTCTTCTAGAAAGTTTAAGGTGTATGAGTGTAATTACCCCACTTATGATTTAGAGTTGGTGGCTGTAGTTTTTGCGCTTATGATTTGGAGGCATTATCTTTATGGTGTGCATTGTGAGATTTTCACCGATCATCACAGTCTTCACCATCTTATGACCTAGAGAGGGCTTAATGCTTAACTGTATATATGGATGGAGTTGCTTAAGGATTATGATATTCCATCTTTTATTATTCAGGCAAGAAAAATATGGTAGCAGATACCTTGAGGTGAAAAGTAGTGAGTATGGGTAGCGTGTCTTGTATTTCAGTTTCTCAAAGGACATTGGCATATTCCATTCAGTCTTTAGTTAGCTTGTTGGTTAGCCTTGATAATTTTAGATCCTAGGAGTATTTTGGATAGTATAGAGGTAAGGTCCTTGCTATTTGAGCAGATTTGAGATTGTTAGTTTGATTATAGTAATTTTTACTTATTTCATGATCAAGTGTGGAGTGGTGGGTCTGAGAGGAACACTATAGATTCCAAGGGTATTTTGAGATTTGATGGTTGTATTTGTGTTTCAAGAATCAATGACTTAATTTAGTAGATTTTGCTTGAGGCTCACAACAGTAGAAATTCCAGTCACCCCAGCACAACCAAGATGTACAGAGATTTACGATAGCACTATTGATGGAGTGGTATGAAAAAAGATATCGCAAACTTTTTAGCTCCTTCCCTATGTTGCCAATAGATAAAGGCCTGGAATTAACAACTAGGAGGATTGACTTAGAGGTTGCCTATTTCTGTGTAAAAATGGGAGAGAATAACAATGGATTTTATTAGTGGTTTTCCTTGCACCTCCCTTGGTTCTGATGGTATTTGAATCATTATAGGTTGTTTGACCAAGTCAGCACACTTCATTCCTATACAACTGTCATTTAGTATTGAGAGATTAGACCATGTCTTTGTTCAGAATATAGTTCGATTTCACGGGGTGCCTATTTCTATTATTTTAGACCATGGATCTATGTTTAGTTTGAGATTTTGGAGAGCTTTTCTCGAGGAGTTGGGAACTTAGGTGGATCTTAGTACAACAATTCCTTTGCAAATTGATGGCCAATTCAAATGGACTATTCAGGTATATGCAGATATACTCTGAGCTTGTGTTATAGATTTTGGAGGCGAGCGGGAGCAACAGTTAGCCTTGGTAGAATTTACATATAATAACAACTTTCATTTGAGTATTGAAATGACGCCTTTTGAGGCTTTGTATGGTAAGAGATATCGTTCTCTAGTTGGATAGTGTAAGACTTTTGAGGTTAGGCCCTGTGGTATTGATTTGCTTCAGGATTTAATCTATAGAGTCAGGGCAATTCATGATAGGATTAGATTGGCTCAGAGTAGGCAGAAGGCCTATGCAGTTCAGAGGCTTTGCGCCTAGAGATTTGGAGTAGGTGATAATGTATTCCTCTGTGAATCATCCATGAAGGGTGTGATGGTGTGCGGGAGGAAGGGCAAGATTAGTCCTAGATATATTAAACCTTTTGAGATTCTTTACTCTGTTGGTGAGGTAGCTTATGAGTTAGCTGTACCTTTAGATTTCACCGCTATTTATCCAGTTTTCCATGTCTCCATGCTGTGGAAATATATTGTTGATCCTTCTTATGTTATTAAATGGGAGTTGATCTAATTGGATGGACATTTAACTTTTTTGAAGGAGCCTGTGCTCATTTTGGCTAGTAATGTCAGGCAACTGAATACTAGAGCGATTCTTGTATTTAAGGTTCAGTGGAGACACCATATAGTGGAGGAGGCCACTTGGGAGATTGAGATCGACATGCGAGCCCAATATCCTTACCTATTCGAGACTTCAGGTACAATGTAATACTTAACTTTAAGGGATGAAAGTTCCTTTAGTAGTGGATATTGTAATGACCCTTCAGGTCATTTTCCATATTACCACTTATTTCATCGTAAAAGTTTTTTCATAGCTACCCCAAGTCATTTATAACTTGTTGGAGCTGACAGTTCAGTTATCGAGTAGTTCATTTGATTTTTAGAGTCAATTCCCTATTTTGAAGTCTTTGTTTGCTCCAAAATAGCCACTAGAAAGAAATTTTAGTGAAACAACCTTGTATGCAAATTTTGATGTGCCAGAAGCTCTAGAATATTGATTTTAGGATTGGTAGACCTTTAGTTTGGGTCCCGAGCCACCCGAACTCATTTTAACCTATTGGTTGAAAAATTAAAAAAATGAAATATGGGTGTGGGACCCATATTTGGTTCAAACAACCTTAGATAGAAATTCCAAGTGTGCCATCATATCGGAAATGTCAAATTTGGTGTGGTTATATAATTTGTCTACATATATAAGATTACAAATGAATCCCAAGGGTTTGACAAATTTAGTTGTCATCGGATGCGGCTACAATCACAAGCCAAGGGTCGCAATCATAGTAAACTTTGAAGAGAAAGTAATGCAATTATGTGAAGAGGTGTTTTGATTGCAACACCTTGTGCAGTCACCGAGAATGATTTGATCGCAGTTCTAGTTCTGTGATAGCAGGACTCGATGACCTGTTATTGGTATAAATAGGCACAAAAGTCATGAATTCAACCATTTCTCACCCCTTTCTTTAGAGTATAAACCTTAAATAGTGTGATAAGAATTAATACTTATGGGTGACTTGAAAGGTCAATTAATATTTATTTTTGCTATTATCTTTTGATTTGAGGTAAGAATTCACCCTTTTCTTGATGAAATTTCTTGATTTATTGTTCAAGTCCCCAAAACCTTGAGATCCTGATTTTATTCCTAATTTAGCTTAGTTTTTACCCATTATTAGGGTAATGATTCCTTGGGCTTGTACGAATAATGGGTTGGTTTTGGAATCCCAATTTCTGTAAGTGTGACCCACATGGGGTTTGAGGTATTTTTGGACCAAAATCACAATGGTGCAATATGAGTATCATTACTTTTGTATTGATGAGTTGAATATGTTTTTGCTAGTTTGCATCTTGAGGAGGCTTCTCAAAAGGGAAAAAAATATGGTTTAGTAGTTTAGTGATCTATCTTTGACATCAAGGTTGGCTAGGTTTATCCCTTATTATAGTGAGCTATTTCATAGTATTATTATGATATTGTGTTAGATTTGGGATGGGTTTTAGACATTTAAATGATGAAATGTAAGAATTTGGTTAGTTGGACAATTTAAGCTAATTGAAATTATAGAGTTGCAACACTTTACTTGTTTTCTTATGCATTAGATGAATTGGAATTCATTGCTTATGTTTAGCATGAGAATGTCTTAAATTATTCAAGTTAATGCTCTAGCTAATCATGCTTAGAATAAATTGGCTTTAGTTGCTTACACTAATCTAGGATTGCCTTAGTTATTTAAATTAGTTAAAGTGCTTGAGAAGAATCTCTACCTTCGGGCTAATTTTGGCTTACTATACATCTAATAGTAGATTTAGATACCTTAGCCTTGTCCAAAGTAAAATTTGACATAAAATGTGTTTCAAACATTTAGAAGTGGGATTTTTGATCTACCTTAAGCCAAGATTGATGAATAGTTCTCTTAAAACCCTTATATGCTTATTAAATGCCTAGACAATGCCCCCTTTAGGCAATATAAAAGAACCATGGTACTTTTTGGTTATGATAAATGACTTTGGAAGAAATGCCTAAGTGATTATGCCATATGTATGATTTATTTTTTAAGCTTATGATAAGCTATTGATTTTGCTATTTGTGTTAGCTATTGATTGGGCTACCAAATATACCATTAAATACGTCCTTGAAAATAAATATTGTCTAAGACATAAATTATGTTATTGACTATACTATGCATAAGCTATAGATCATAGCATCATTTATCTATTGTTCAAGATATTGATAAGCTGCATTTTATGCTAATGATAAGGAATTGAATATACTATCTATAACTCACTCCTCATGATATTGCTTATTATTATGATCACACTAAACAATTATGCTAGTAATCATGTTAGAAACCATCTGTGTTAATGATGTTTTGAAGTGTGTTATTATTTTTGGTAGAAGATATAATTATTGATTATATAGGAAATTATGATAATAATTATGCTAGAAATATTGATGCTTGACTATATTGACAATTATGACATTAATTATATACCTGGTTAAATTTTAAAAGATGATATTGATATTGACTATACCCATTAAGGCTGGAGGATGATTATGATGATACATTAATAACTAACAATGTCAAAGGATGATTATGATAATGATGATACCCTTCAAGGCTGGAGGATAATTATGTTAATATTGATATCCAGCAAGGAAGGAGGATAATTATGATGATATATTGATAACCAAAAAGGCCGGAGGATATTATGATAACATTGATACTCGATAAGGCTGGGGGACAATTATGATGATATAGATATACTCAGCAAGGCCGAAGGATATTATGATGATATATTAATGCCGACAAGACTGGAGGATAATTATATCGATCTGTCTATGTGTACATCTATCATATCGAGTTCTGTTATGCCCTCTGAATGGCTATTATAAATTTATATTCATTGGTAATTTGGTTATGGTGTCCATATTAGGGATGTCAGATATAGCCTGAATGTGGTAATTATAATAAGTAGTGGACTTATGAGGATTAGTGAGAACTGTTGATTAGTGATAAATAATTATAAAGTCGTATAGTTGATGATTAGTGATATATAGGAATTAGTGGTGGATATTATTTAAGTGACTAATCATGACTAGATGATAAACGAGGATTAATTAGTAAAGGATGATAAGTTAATAAATATTGGCTAATTGATAACTAGTGATTAGTGTATGTATGGTGAATAGTTCTTAAATGATGACTAAAGGTTATATGATGACTAGAAATCTAATGAATTATTTAATAAGAGATGGTTAGCTAATAAGTGGCGACTAGCGAGTATTGATGATATAGTTTCTTTATGTTGGTAAATTGTGAAATGTTGGTAAATAATTGGTTGATGATAATTATAGGATGATGGTTATATAATGTGAAATTTAGTTAAATGTTGGTTGATTGAATTATTCTATCTTGAGTGCACTGTCAAAGAGTATGGGATTCTATGATAAGTTATTTACTTTTTTGAACCAATTGGAGTACGGGAGCCAATTTTATTATGTGATTATGTTGATACTTTATGATAAGTATTATACCGTATTGTTACTTATTATTCACCTACCTGTTGTCTTTGCGAATCATTGATTATGTTGTGTTGATATTTTTAAAGATATGGTGAGATCTTGTATTTTGGGACATCTATTTCCCTCTATCTTCTATATTCTATCTTTTTTGATGAGACAGATGTTGTTGACTATTCTAAGTCTTGAAGTTGTAATACCATTAGATGCTCTTGTACTGGATCTACTTGGTTGTGGGATGGTATCCTGCATTGACTGCTTTATCTATTTAGAACTCTTTGCTTATCCATGTTTGTTGTTCATTTTTGCCTATATTTGGCATTTCATATTGAATTAACCTATTGCATTATCTTTGAGTTATGGTTTGTATTACCTACAGGCAGGATTTTGTGGGTAACATCATGACTCATAAATTGGGTTATGAAAATATTCATATTCTACAACTAGTGCTCCTTATCCTAAACCTTTTGGTGATCGTCATTTTCAAGCTAGAAGTGGTCCTAAGGCATTGGGTGCCTAGTCTCAGGTTAGTGGAACTCAGTAGGCCCCACATATCATCCTTGTCAATTTTGTGGACAACTACACTATGGATATTATGAGGAGGGAAGGAACTTGTATTTTAATTGTGTTCACCATTGTCATCTACAGTGGAATTATCACGTGGCTAAAGTAACCACTGGAGCTAATAAGGTTCTCGTTGACACTTCTTTGACTTCTTGACCTAAGGGTGCCACTTCTAGTACCGACACTTGCCAAAATCATCTCTATGCTCTTGCTACTCATAAAAAATCTGGGGTATCCCCTAAAGTTATCACTAGTATGTTATAGCTCTTGTCTCTTTATGATTATTATTTTCTTGATTCAGGTATTACCCTATCTTATGTGACCCTTTATATGGCTGTACACTTTGGTTTTGGTCTTGAAAGTATTTCTGACCCGTCTTATGTATCTACTCTAGTAGGTCATTCTATAGTTGCTAGAAAAATCTATAGGGGTTGTGTGGTATCCATCTTTCATACGGAGACACTGGAGGATTTGACAGAACTTGATATGGTAGATTTTGATGTAATCTTCAGGATGGATTGGTTTTATTTGTGCTATGCTTCTCTATATTAAAGAACCCAAAAAGTCAGTTTCCATTTTCTTTATAAACCAGTGATTCAATGGGAAAGAAGTTCCTTTGTACCCAAAGGAAGGTTTATTTCTTACCTTAGAGGTCAAAAATTTATTTCTAAAGGGTGCCAGTATCATCTAGTTCAGGTTAAGGATTCTAACTCTAAGAGACATTCTTTACAATCTGTCCTTATGGTTAATGAATTTACTGAACTGTTTCCCAATGATCTTTTGAGAATTCCTCCTCATAGGGAGATAAATTTTGGGATCGATTGTCTATCGGATACCCATCCCATTTCATTTCCTTCTCATAGGATGGCTCTGACTGAATTAAAAGTACTAAACAAATAATTAAAATATCTTCTTGATAAGGGTTTCATCCGTCCAAGTATCTCTCTATGGGTTGCTTTTATACTTTTTGTTCCAAAGAAAGATGGGTCTCTTTGAATGTGTATAGACTATCGTTACTAACTAAGGTTACAGGAAAAAAAGTATCCACTTCAGCTTTAGGGTTCTGGGTGTTTCTTTAAGATTGATCTTCGTTCAGGCTACCATCTGTTGAAAATTAAGGAGGTTGACATTGCTAAGACTGCTGTCCGAACTTGGTATAACCATTATGAGTTTCTGGTTATGTCATTTGGGTTGTCCAGTGCTCTGGTAGCCTTCATGGATCTTATGCGTCGGTTAGTTTTTGGATTTCTTTGTTATCATTTTCATTAATGTCATTTTGGTGTACACTAAGAGTGAGAAGGATCATACCAATCACCTCCGAATTATATTGCAGACTCTTAAGGACCATGAGTTGTTTGCAAAGTTTTCTAAGTGTGAATTTTGTCTAGGGGTTGTGACTTTTCTTAGACATGTTGTGTCTAGTCAGGGAATCAAGGTGGATCTACAGAAAGTTAACATAGTTAAGAAGTGTCCTAGAATGACGACTCCAACCTAAATTAGGAGTTTCTTGGTCTTGGATGGGTATTATAGGAGGTTTGTGAAGAGTTTGTCTTCTATTGTTGCTTTGGTGACAAGGTTGACTCAAAAAAAAATTTAAATTTTTATGGTCCGATGCTTGTGAGGTTAGTTTGAAGAATTTTAATGATAAGTTGATTTTTGCACTAGTGTTGACCCCGCTCGATAGTGTTGAGGGGTTTATTGTGCATGTTAATGCATCCCTTGTGGGACTGGGTTGTGTATTGATGTAGCATAGTAAGGATGTACCCTATGCTTCCAGATAACTTAAGGATTATGAGAGAAATTATCTAACTCATAATCTAGATTTAGAGATTGTGGGTTTTACCTTTAAGATTTTACAACATTATCTATATGGAGTATGTATGGATATTTATTTAGATCTCAAAAGCTTGCAATATGTATTTATGCAGAAGGAATTAAACCTCCGATAGAGGTAGTGGCTTGAATTACATAAGAAAGACGACATGAGTTTGCACTATAATCTAGGTGAAGCTAATATTATTATTGATGCTCTTAGCAGGTTGTCTATGATGAGCTTATCTCATGTGGATGCAGAGAAAAAAGGATTGGTAAATGATATTCATAGGGTTGGTAAAGGATATTCACAGGTTTTCTAACATGGGAGCTCATTTTTTAGACTCTAAGGATGGAGGGATGACTATTCCAAAAGTGGTTAAATCATCTCTTGGTCATGAGGTGAAGGAGAAACAGTATTTGGATACCATACTTATGAAGATTAAGAATGATGTCGGTCAGCAAAAAGTTATGGCTTTTAAGATTTGGGGAGATGGTGTCTTGAGGTATCAAGGAAGGTTTCTGTTCTTGATGTTTATACGCTACAAAAAATGATTTTGACTAAGGCGTATGAGTCTAGATATATAGTTCATTCGGGTTCTACTAAGATGTACCATGACTAGAATAAAATTTATTGGTGCAATAATTTGAAGAGATATGTGGCAAACTTTGTTGCTAAGTATATGGTTTGTCAAGGTTAAACATTTAAGGCCTGGTAGCATATATCAAGAGATGGAATTGCCCATGTAGAAATATGAGATGATTAATATAGATTTGATTATGGGTCTTCCATTATCTTGCAATCAGTATGATTCTATTTGCGTTATTATGGATAGGATGACTAAGTCTGCTCATTTTTTTTACCTATTAGGACTAACTATTCAGGAGAGGATTATCCTAATTTATTCATTTTGGAGATTATTAAGTTGTATAGGGCATCGGTGTCCATTATTCAGGTTGAGGTACATAGTGTTCATCTTATTTTTGGTATGCGTGTCAAAAAGGTTTGGGTACTAAGGTGAACCATAAGACCGCTTTCCGCTCTCATATGGATGGATAAGCGGAATGGACTGTTCTGACTTTTGATGATATGCTAAGGGCCTATTTAATTAATTTTAAAGATAGTTGGGTTGACCATTTGTCTCTTATCAAGTTTGCATAAAATAACGGTTGGCATTCTAGCATTCTGATGGCTCATTTTGAAAATCTCTATGGTAAGAGGTGTAGATCTCCCATTGGATTGTTTGAGGTAGGTGAATCCAAGTTGTTTGGCTCTTTCTCGGTTACCAGTCCATGGAGAAGGTAAAAGTGATTAGAGAAAGACTTAAGAGTACTAAAAGTCTCCAAAAGTCATATCCATATCTGATGCTAAGGGAATTAGAGTTTGAAGTGAGCAATTCCATGTTTTTAAAAGTTTCTCCTATGAAAGAAGTCATGTAATTTGGAAATAAAGAAAGCTCATTCCTTGTTACGTTTGTCCATATTAGGTTGTGAGAAGAATTGGGTGTTTTGAGTATAAGTTGGATTTTCCAAAAAGTTTTGCTTATATTCATCCTATTTTTCATGTGTCTATGGTGAAAAAGTTTATAGGTGATCCTTCTTTGATAGTTCTTTTTAAGGATGTTGGTGTTTCATAGTCTTAGCGTTTCATATTCTTTGTCTGATGAGGAGGTCCCAATTGAGATATTGGATAGGCAAGTTCGTAGATTGAGGACAAAAGATATAGGTTTTGTGAAGGTTCTTAGGAGAAATCAACAAGTGAAACAGGCCGCATGGAAAGATAAAGAAGATATCAAGTACAAGTAAAAATTCTTGTTCCCCGCATTATATGCAAGTTCTTGAGGTATACTTTCACTGTTCTTCTTGTCATATTCTGAATTTGTCCTTGGATTCTACTATATTATTTCCGTTATTGCGCGAAAAATATCCTAACTCCTCATTCAGGGATGAATGACCCAGGGGGGTGGGTAATATATGACCCAGTGAAATTTCAACAATTTTATTTTGATCCTCCCCAATGTGTAATGTTAATTTTTGACATGATTTTTTTATGGTTGTTAAAAGGGTGTTATGGGATAATTTTTTAATTTTCAACAGAGGTTTTGGGCTATTTTTGAACTTCGAGGCAGTGTGCCATCGTGATAGTGGCATTCTATGCCACTTGAGTTCCGCAATAGTAGTGTGGCATTAGAGGATAGCCTCCGTGATATTGGCGTGTCACCCTTCTATGTTAAAATCTCCTAGTTTTTGTTTTTTTTCACTTGGGGTAAGGGGCTTTTGGTATTTTCACACTTTTCACGACTTATAAACATAAAAGTGACCTTTTCCCCTTTAGTTTTATATATCAAACACTACTATTCTTTTCTCTACTACCCAAACCAAGAAACCTCAATGGTTTTTAAAGAATCTATTACTCCTAGCTCTAAATTTTGAATTGTCTTCAATTTCTTGTGCATTTCAGGGATGTTTCTCATCCCTAACTTGTCATTTTATATTATGGTATAAATTGATTGGATATTCATATGTTTTAAATTGTACCTTTTAAATTGGGTTGAGGGATTTTGATTGGGTTCACTTGAATTGCTCTCCCCAAGTTTTAAAATCCTTATTCATGCTTTAATTAATGGTTATGGAGATTGAATTAGTGCATTATTGTAATGATTGTATATAGGACATGGTTTTCCCCAAATTGATTGAATTTTGGCTTGATAATTATATTAACCTCAACACACTTTGTAAAGATGATTTTGAATATGGATAATTGCATGGCTTAACTTGTCATTGTACCCTTTGCATTGCATTAAATTATCATTGAATGAATATATTTTTTAAATGGCCTTGGTGGCTATGGATTTGATGTTAAATAGACCTTGGGAGTCAATTAGGTTATATGAATTTGTTTGGCATAATTATATTAGCTTGCAAGCATATTGGCATTATTATACCATATTGATAAAGCCTTAATATAAGACGCCTGGGTTAATGGTTGGGTTTATGTATGAACTATTTTAATTTTGGCGTAAAGGGAATTGTGTAACTTACCATGAAAGTGGAGTTCCCAGGGGGACCAACACTGGAAACTACGTTTGATGGAGTAGCGGTATATGCTTGTGTTCTTGGTACACACATTATATATATTGGGAGGACTTTGGACTTGATGTCTTTAACCTTTTCTTGGATTTTGTAATACCCGTGCTTTTTATTTCCTCAAAAATCATCTCAAGGATGTTAGAACTTGCTTTGGAATAAGAATTTATTTTTATACATATGGTATTGAATAAGCTTTCCATCGATATATAATTCACCCAAATCTGACACTCGGGCGAAGAGTTAGACAATTTTTAGTGAGACAGTGGTTGGCTGGAACCTTCAGCGCGTCGCGGAGATAGCTCAAATAGCAATTGTCAAATTCCAGTGTTGCTCTGCGATCCTGGCGTGTCGTACCAAACTTTCAGGCTGTAGACAAGGTGGCAACGCAATTGCTCTGCGTTGCGCCACCATGCAATTTACCATTTGTCAATTTCCAGCGACAAGGCGCAATAATGCTATTTCGTGCCAAGGGACCAATTGGGAAAATTTTACTACAAATTTAATGACGTGTTAAGAATTAAAAGGGTCAACTTCCTACCCCTATATAATCCCTTTAACACGTGATTCAGCAACTTTTCACCCAAAACATATTACTTTCTCTAAAGTTTATCTCAAGAACGAACTAGGTTTTCTATTGGGGATTCAAATTTAGGTAGGTTTCAACATCAATATTCACGAAATCACGATCTAAGGTATGCATAGTGTTTATTCATGGGCTCCTTTCGTCCATGAAGTCCAAGAATACCTTTTCAACTACAAGTTATGGATTTTCTTCATGCGTTCATGCTTTGTATGTTCTCTTTTATGTTGATAAATGAGGATTTGTTTTCTATTCCATGATTGTTGATAATTTCTACATGGGTTTAATTACTATGGCCATAGATTTATGCAGCCATATGACTAATCCCATGAATGATGAAATTACATTGAAGAATGATGTTTAATTGTTCTATAATGAGCTTTACATGTACTATGCCTACAATATATTTAATTAAATGCCTGGATGAAGGAAAATTGTCTAACTAGCATGATATCATGAAATCCCCATGTATGTACAAGCTTATGCAAATTAGACGGTTGATGAAATTCTTCAATAAATGGATTGTGGTGATTATTATGTATTCAATAATATCAAGTCATGTTAGTTTCCTTCCATCGAGTCCTGGGGGTACTTGTACCCAAAATATTTGTTGTGTTCCTAGATCCATGTCATGTTTTCATGATACTCTCAATCAAGCTACAAACTCTTAGACTTCAGGTAGTCTTATGAATCAAGAAAAATCTCCATGATCTCATGACTCAATCAGTTGTCAGATATTAGCAGTATTCCTCATGCACGCAAATTTAGTAACTAAGTGTATGCTCATTTCAGTTCAACAAATCATGTTTAGTGTCCATTCATATGGGAGTAGGAATTAGAACCGAGTGAACCCAAGGATAGGGACTCACCTGTTATATGAGGGTGTGATTCGTAGAATCAATCCTTGCATTCCAGAACTATGTAGCCAGCATAGGTTGAGACATCGTAGCTTGCTATATGAGGGTATATGAGGTGGCTTAACCTGTTATGTGAGGGTTCCCACCGTTCTCCCTAGAGTTATCTATTATATAAGTGTTACTCACATATTTTCCTTACCAGTGGCGCGATATTGACACCCTTCCAATCAGGGCATAGATTGGTCCTCAATTTAGATATTATAGCACTTTTGGGGCATGTCGGTTAGATACAACATCCCACAGTTTCATGTTACAGAATCAGGACAGTCAGATATAGTCAATTAGTTGTAGTAATAGAACCCAAACAGTTCTTCATATTTCAGGACTATCAGATATAGTCAACTCAGTTACAGTTGCGAAATCTGATAGTTTCATCAGATTCAGGACTATCAGCTACAGTCACCCATCTTATCATTTATACTTAGATACAACCTTTTTGTTATCAATAATGTCATGTTATTAGTATTAAGATTTAGTAATAACAATATCACGTTGTTAGTTACAGTTACGTAATTATGTATGCATTCTCACATTCATGTTTGATAATCAGCTAGCCTTAGCATGCATGTGAACCCTTGCATTTAGCCTGCGTCACATGTATACTAGGTACATATGTACTGACACATTCGCGTTATGGTTCTTTGTTTTTATGTTACACCATAGGTTAAGTGATACAAGTTCCTGATCTGTAGTAGATTCCAGTTTCAGCAGTCAGAGTAGAAGCGAGTCCTCATCCTTTGAGGACATGATGATTTTGCAGTACCTCATTGATTAGCTTATTAGTTGGAGTTAGTTGGGGACATGTCCCATCTACTCCTTATTCAAATTCTTTAGACAGTAGAGGCTTTCAGACTAGATGCAGACTAGTTACAAACTATCATTTTTTAAAATTCAGTTTTGTTTTGGGTATCTATTACCCCACAACAATGTTACATTATATAGTGATGTTCTTGATAGAACCTTATGGCCTTTCAGTGCATGTTTCCGCATTATTATGTTATCTTATGCAGTATAAAGGTATAGATATAATTCATGGTTTAGCTTATGGTCCCTCGAGGTCATAAGCACCGTGTAGCATCCCAGTTCAGCAAATCGTGTCGTTAAAAACTCGGTATCAAGACTAAGGTTCAATAGAGTCCTAGGAAGTATGAAAGTTGCATCTAGTAGAGTCTTTTACATTGGTGTATTGCGCCCCATATTTATGTACAAGAGGCTATGAGATGTTTTAAGAATAGTTTCCCCTCTTTCAGTATTCATGTTGTGCCTGTGAGCATAATCCCAAGTCATTCTCTCAGTGTAATCCATTTCTCCCATTCTTCTACAGCACATGCCTCATAAAAGAAGAAATAGAAATTAGTCAGCCCCTCATCCTGAAGAACCTTTGGGCGATCATGTTTCTCATGCGGAGTTCAGGACAACATTTACCACTCTAGCTCAACCAGTCGCTGATCATAATGAATGACCAAGACTTATTCTGGCCAACCCATTGGTCAACTCAGTTACAGCGAGGATTTGGGACTTTAGCTGAATGAATCTTCAAACCTTCATTGGGTCTAAGGTAGATCAAGACCATCAGAACATCATTGATCAAATTCAAAAAGTGAAAGACATAACCGGCATGACTATTTTTGAGAGTGGTGATCTACCTGCCTATCAGTTGCAGGATGTCGCTCATACTTGCTATAAACAGTGGAAGTCTTAAAGGGTAGATGATGCAGGTCCTATAGAGTAGGAGGAGTTTGTCACTGAATTCTTAGATGGATTCTTTACCTAAATGCTTAGAGAAGCTAAGGTGATAGAGTTCATCAACCTCAGGCAGGGAAATATGACTGTGGCCTAGTATTCTCAAAAGTTTTCTCAATTATCAAGATATGCCCTTCATGTGGTTGCATATGGTAAAGCTAAGATAAGTAAGTTTGCTTCAGGGGTGAAAGACAACGTGGTTAATGAGCGCAGATCCACCATGCGGAATAGTCACATGACCTTAGCTATATTTATGACCCATTCTCAGCAGACAGAGGAGCAAAAGATTAAGTTGAGAGATAAATAGAATAAGAGAGCGAAGACAGATAGTTTCAAATTTGCTTACCTAAGTCAGAAGGAGGAAACCGTTCCTAATTTCTTCCTATGTCATCAATTCTAGCCTCCTTTATAGCAAGAGTTAGAGATTGTCCTTGGCAAGGTACTCAGGGCCAATACAATCGTTCTTTTTCTCAGTACGGTCACCTAAATCATCAGGGTGCCACTTCTAGTGCTACTAGCTGGCAACACCCAAATCGTCTCTATGCTCTTCAGAATGGACACAATCAGGAAATTTCTCCTGATGTAGTTACTGTTATGTTATAGACTTTTCATGTTTATGTTTACGCTTTAGATAGATCCAGGAGTTTTCTCGTCTTTTGTTACTCTTTATATGGAAGTTGATTTTGGAATCAATATTAAAATTCTAGCAGAGCCCTTTTTAGTCTCTACCCTATTGGGTAAAACCATTAAAGCCCAGCAGGTATACAGGAACTGTCTGGTTATGATATTTTAGAAAGTCACTTGAGTAGACTTAGTCAAATTAGAGACGACTAATTTTGATGTCATTCTCGACGTGGATTGGCTTCATTCCTGCTATGCCATAGTTGACTATAGAAATAGAATAGTCCAGGTTCAGTTCCCAAATCAACCTGTCCTAAAGTGCAAGGGTAGTGTATCCGCTTTCATGGGTAAACTTATTTACTAACTTCAGGCAAAGAAATTGATATCTAAGGGATGTGTTTATCATCTAGTTCATGTTATTGATTCCAATTTTGAGGCTCATAGTCTCAAATCAATCCTAGTAGTGAATGAATATTCAGATAACTTTCTCGGTGATCTTCTAGGAATTTCTCCCGAAAGGGAAATAGACTTTGGTATTGATCTTTTTTTATAAACTCAACCTATCTCTATTCCGCCATACAGAATTGCACCTGCAAAACTCAAGGACTTGAAAGAACAGTTGGAGGATCTCTTAGATAAGGGATTCATCAGACCCATAATTTTCTGGTGGGGAACACCAGTCTTATTCGTGCTCAAGAAAGATGGTTCACTAAGAATGTGTATAGATTACCGTTAATAAAATAAAGTTACAATCACGAAAAAGTATCCTCTTCCAAAAATCGATTACTTATTTGACCAACTTTAGGGTGCCAGTTATTTCTATAAGATAGACCTATGATCCGGATATCATGAGCTCAGAGTTAGAGAATGTGAAATACCGAAGACAAATTTCTGTACATGTTATGGTCACTTCAAATTTTTAGTCATACCAGTGCCCCAACCGCTTTCATGGACTTGATAAATCGTGTGTTTAAGCAGTACTTGGACATGTTCGTTATAGTCTTCATAGATGACATTATGGTCTATTACTACACTATGTGAGATCATGCAGACTATCTCAGAATAGTACTCCAGACTCTCAAAAATCATAAGTTCTTTGCCAAATTCGGTAAGTGCAAATTTTGGCTAAGATCAGTAGCATTCCTTGGCCATATTTTTTCTGGTGATGGCATTAGATTAGATCCTCAAAAGACCGAAGCAGTAATAAATTAGCCTCGCCCTGTTTCTCCATCAAATATAAAAAGTTTCTTGGGTTTAGCTTGTCATTATAGATGCTCTGTCGAGGGATTTTCTTCTATTGAATCTCTTATGTCCGAATTGACTCAGAAGAAGGTCATGTTTCAGTGGTCAGATTCATGTGAAAAGAGTTTTAAGGAATTAATGACTCGACTCACCTCAGCTCCAGTTCTAGCATTACCAGGTATTTTAGACAGTTTCATAGTATATTGTGATACATCCAAAGTAGGTTTAGGTTGTGTCGTTATACATCATTGTAAGGTCATAGCATACACCTCCAGATAGCTTAAACCCCATGAGAGGAATTATCCTGCTCATGATCTTGAGTTAGCAGCCGTAGTCTTTGCCTTACAGATTTGCAGGCATTATATCTACAGAGTTCATGTAAACATCTTTAAAGATCATAAAAGCCTTCAGAATATCTTTTCTCAAAAGGAACTCAATATTTATCAGAGAAGGTGGTTAGAGCTCATAAAAGATTATAACATGAGTATCGTTTATCATCTGGGCAAGGCCAACATAGTGGCCGATGCTCTTAGTAGACTATCCAGGGGTAGTATTTCTTATATTGATGATAGTAAGAAGAAGTTAACCCCAGAAGTCCACCAGCTTGCTAGACTAGATATTCACTGTATCGATTCTTTAGAAGGTACAATATGTATTCAGAGTAGTTCAAAATCATCTCTAGTTTTTGAGGTGATAGAAAAGCAAGATAAGGATCATATCCTTGCCAAGATAAAAGATTCAGTTCAGAATCAGAAAATAGAGGTTTTCTCCCAAAAGGGAGATGGCGTACTTCGTTGTCAGGGTCTTCTATGTGTTCCAGGTGTAGACGACATAATGCAGAAAATTCTTGTAGAAGTCCATGGTGCACATTACTCTATTCATCCAGGGGACACTAAAATGTACCGTGATTTGTGGAAAATCTATTGGTGGAGTGGGAAGAAAAGAGATGTTGCAGAGTTTGTGGTTAAGTGCTCTACATGTCAGAAATTAAGATAGAGCATCAGAAGCCTAGTGGTCCTATGTAGGAGTTCAGTACTCCTACTTAGAAGTGGGAAGTTTTGAATATGGACTTCATAATGGATTTTCCTTTAACTCGTCCTCAGCATGATTTAGTCTGGGTCATTGTAGACATAATGACCAAATAAGTTATTTTCCTTCTAGTTCATCTCTCTTATTCAGCCGAGGATTATGCCAAGTTCTACATTAAGGAGCTGGTTAGATTGTAGGGTATTCTATTATCTATTATCTCAGATAGAGGTACCCAGTTCACCTTTTTTTTAGAAAGCATTCTAAAAGGGTCTTGGTACCAAACTTTATCTCAGTATACCCTTTCATCCTCAGAATGATGGTTAAGTAAAAAGACCATTCAGAATCTAGAAGATATGATAAGGGCATGTGCAATTGACTTCAAAGGTAGTTGGGATGACCATTTATCTTTGATTGAGTTTTCATACAACAATACCTATCATTCCAGTATTCAGATGGCTTCATTTGAAGCTCTCTATGGAAGGAGATGTAGATCTCCAATCGGTTGGTTCGAAGTTAGTGAGTCCTCAGTCATAGGTCATGACTTAGTATTTGATGCCTTAGAAAAAGTTCAGTTAATTAGAGAAAGACTCAAGGCTGCTCAGAGCAGATAAAAGTCTTATGTAGATGTTCATAGAAAGGATCTCGAGATTTAGATTTGTTATTATGTCTACCTCAAGATCTCTCCTATGAGAGGAGTGAAGAGATTCAGCAAGAAGGGAAAGCTCAGTCCCCGATATGTCGGTCCCTTCAAGATTCTCATTCCATTCGGCAAGGTAGCTTATGAGCTCAAATTGCCTTCAAATCTAGCCTCATTTCATTAAGTCTTTCATGTATCTTTGCCCAAGAAGTGTGTAGGTGACCCATCATTCGTAGTCCTTATTTAGAGCATTGATGTTCAGAACAGCCTCTCTTATGAAGAAGTTCCAGTTGAAATCTTAGACTATCAGACACATAGATTGAGAAATAAAGAAGTCCCTCTAGTTAAAGTTCCTTGGCGAATTCAGTCCGTTGAGGGACCTACTTGGTAAACAGAAGCAAATATGCATACCAAGTATCCTCACCTCTTCTCCGCCAACTTAGATCAAGCTCAAGGTAACAGTTCTCCTTAAGCATACCCAGTTTCATGATTAGTGTACATCACTAACTTAGTATTCAATCTCATATTCATGTTCCCATGAAATGCTTGGTATCAAGTACCACTGCATATTCAATCATACATTCATGTATCAGATTAGTAATATAGTTATGCATCAGACATGCATTCTCATCATGATAAAATTTAGTTCTTCAAAACTTTTAGTTATGCATTTATGAATCAGTTACGCATGCATCAGATATGCCTATTCAGTATGCTATGTTCAGATTGTCAGTCACGTCAGTCATGAGATCTTGTTCTAGCTATTCATTTTTAGCTCATTTTCCCCTCTCAGTCAGTCCCATTTGAGGATTAATGTTCTCAAGGGGGAGATATTGTAATTTCTGCGCTTTTTCTTAGCTCAAAAATCATCTCAAGAATGCTAGAACTTGATTTGAAATAGTAATTCATTCTTATACACATGGTATTTCTATAATTTTCACTTTCTATCACGTGGGAGTTGAATAAGCTTTCCATCGATATATTGTTTGCCTAAATCCGACACCTAGGCGAAGAGTTAGAGCCTTTTTAGTGCGACAGTGTTTGGCCTGAGCCTTCATCGCGTCGTAGAGATAGCTCAAATAGAAATTGTCAAATTCCAGTGTTGCTCCACGATACTGGAACATCACACAAAACTTCCAGGTCATAGACAAGGTAGCAACATAATAGCTCCTCATCGCGCCACCGTGCAATTTCCTATTTATCAATTTGCAGTGACACGACGCGATAACACCGCATCGTGCCAAGGGGCCAATTTTGGAAATTTTATTAAAAAATTAATGATGTGTCCAGGGTTAAATAGGTCAACTTCCTAGCCCAATATAATCCCTTTAACACGTGAATCAGTAACTTTTTACCCAATACATATTAGTTTCTCTCAATTTTGTCTCAAGAACAAACTAGGGTTTATATTGGGGATTAAAATTCAATAAGTTTCCACCATCAATCTTCATGAAATCATGATCTAAGGTATGTATAGTATTCATTCATGGGATCCTTTCATCCAGAAATTCCAAGAATCCCTTTTCAACTACATGTTATGGATTTTCTTCATGTGTTCATGCTTTGTATGTTCTCTTCATTTTGATAAATAAGGAATTGATTTCTATTCCATGATTATTGGTAATTTCTATTTGGGTTTAATTACTATAGCCATAAGTTCAAGCAACCCTATGACTAAGCCCTTGAATGATGAAACTAGATTGAAGCATGATGTTTAATTATTATATAATGTGCTCTACATGGACTATACCTACAATATGTTTTATTAAATGCCTGGATGAAGGAAAATTGTCTAACTATCATGATATCATGAAATCCCCATGTATGTACAATCTTATGCCTATTAGACATTTGATGAAATGCTTCAATAAATGTATTGTGGTGATTATCATGTATTCAAGAATGTCAAGTCATGTTAGTTTCCTTCCGTCGAGTACTAGGGGTACTTGTACCTAAAATATTAGTTGTGTGCCCAGATCCAGGTCATGCTTTCACGATACTCTTATTCAATCTATGAATTCTTAGGCTTTAGATAGTGTTATGACTTAGGAAAAATCGCCATATATCATGAATCAATCAGTTATCAGATATCAATAGTATTCCATCAGCCACAGAAATTTAGTAACTCAGTCCATGCTCAGTTCAGTTCAGTAAATCATGTTCAGTGTCCATTCAGATGGGATTAGGAATTAGCACTTAGTCGAAAGATAGGGACTCACCTATTATTTGAGGGTATGATTCCTAGAATCAATCCTTGCCTTCTAGAACTATGTAGCCAGCATAGGTTGAGACACCATAGCCTGCTATATGAGGGTAGATGAGGTGGCTTAACCTGTTATGTGAGGGTTCCCACCATTCTCTCTAGAGTTACTTGTTATATAAGGGTTACTTATATTTTTTCCTTACCAGTGGTACGGTATTGACACCCTTCCAATCTGGGCATACAGTGGACCTAATTCAGCTATTATAGCACTTTTAGAGCATGTCGATTAGATACTACTTCCCATAATTTCTTGTTACAGAATTAGGACTGTTAGATATAGTTAATCAATCTTAGTAATATAACCCAGATAGTTCTTCATATTTTAGGACAGTCGCATACATTTAACTCAGTTACAGTACGGAACCCGATAGTTCAATTATATTTAGGACTATCAGCTGCAGTCTCCCATGTTATCAGTTATACTTAGATACATTCATTCATGTTACTTGTCATGTTATATTATTAGTTTTCAGATTCAGTAATCACGATATCATGTTGTTAGTTACAATACGTAATTATGTATATTTTTTCACGTACATATTAGAGAGTCAACTAGATTTAACATGTATGTGGACCCTTGTTTTTTCCTACCTCACATCCATACTTGGTTCATATGTACTGACACATTCGTTCTACGGTGCATTCTAGATCAGCAATATACGTGCTATAGGTTTAGAGACACGAGTTCCAGATTAGCTATATATTCCACTTTCAGCAGTCAGAGTAGAAGTAAGTCCTCATCCTTCGAGGACATAATGATTTTCTAACACCTCATAGATTAAATTATTAATTGGAGTTAGTTGGGATATGTCCCATCAACTTCTTATTCAGATTCTTTAGATAGTAGAGGCTTTAAGACTAGATACAGACTAGTTACAGATTATCATGTTTTAGAATTTAGTTTTGTTTTTGGTATTCTATTTTCCCACATAAATCTTACATTATTCAGTTATGTTCATGATCAGACCTTATGTACTTTCAGTGTATGTTTCTAAATTATTATATTATCTTATGTTGTATAAAGATACAGATATAAGTCATGGCTTAGCTTGTTGTTCCTTGGGGTCATGGGCATCGTGTAGTGTTCCGGTTCAGCAAATCGGGTTGTTACAAATTTCCTTGATTCGTGTGGCTAACACACACTGGGTCCTTTCAGCAAGGACAGTTGAACCCAAATAAGCCATGTGTATCTTTAGGATGGAGCAAGCTACATAGTTCAGGTTAATATTTTAAACTCTCATGTTCATGATCCTTGTCCCTATCCTGACATTCTATATATAAGTAAATAAATGTGATGCATATGGTTTATTACTTGATTTTGTTAATTGCATTATTTTATCACTATTCTTGAGTTTTATGCAAGTACTTGCCTCATTGACCATCCCTGGACACTACATCATTTCATGATATAAGGTCTGAAGGGTGTTTTATTTCTCCTATGCAGTGTTAGGTAGTACGGTACATCTATTTAGTTGTTGTAAAGTGGTGAGCCTCGATCCTTAGGATGGATTGGTTATTTCATCTATTTTCTTTATTTCTTATTATTTCATTTTGGATTCTTTTAGGGCCATGTCCCGACCTATTTGTCATTTCTATTTTTAGAGGCTTTTGTGGAAAAGTACTGGTTTGATATTTCTTTGACTCTTAATTTTGATTTTGTTTACCTATACATCTTACTATTGATTTCAATTGGCTTTTGCTATTTTTATTTATGTAATTTGAGGAAAGGCTAAAGGGGTGGCTCTAGACCATAGTGGACTTGAGATACCCTCATGACTAACCCTTGGTTTGAGTCATGACAAAATTACATAATTCATTTTCTTATATATATCTGTGAATTGTGTGGTTATTACTAATGTATTCACTTACTTTTTTGTGAGGCTTTTGGTTGCTAGATTTCTTGTTTGCAAGTTAGGACTTCATTCTCTATTTGTATTATATAACGTCCTTCTAAGCTTCTTTGGCCTATGATTCCAAATGAGTACATATGTTTTGCACTCATGCTGCCTTGTACATCTTTACAGATGCAGATCCTAGAATGAGTGATCATCATTAACGTTTCACTTATCTGAAGGATTTTTTAATAGAATTTAGAGGTCAGCTCTTGGCGCTCAGAGTTTGATCCACTCCCTTCTTGTATTTATGATCTTTATTTTGTACATTCTAGGATAGTCTCTTGCATAAATTATGTACTAATTATAATTACTTCATATGTTTTGTAGCTCTTATACTACTAACACTAGGTTGTGGGATGGGGGTTTATATATTTTGTTCCCCCTTTCCACTAGTTACTGGCCCTTATTAACTATATGTGTTTATATAGTTGTCCTAGTTTATTCTATTATTCCTCTTTTCATCTACCATCTTGTTACTTACTATTTTATGTGGGGTCTGACTTACATACTTGTGGATTATAGTCAGTGTAATCATAACCCTGTTTTGGGTATGATATTATATTTTAGAAAAATTGCTCATAAGATTATATTAAAGTAGATATGTTGTGCCATGTATTTTGTGTAGTATGCAGGGGTAGTATTATTAATATTATGTGAAATTCATATAATTATTTAGAAAGGGGAAAAATAGGATGTGGTGATACACTATTTATTTATTCTAATTGTCAAGCTTGTCACTGAAGAGTTATTGTCGTGTTAACGATAGTGTCGTACTTATTTGTTAGATTCTTATACAACTATTATATAATGTGATACAAGTAAAAAGTTGGGTTCTAGTTTTGTTTTTATTATGCTCATGTTTTGATTATTAACAAACATCATTTCTAGAACTTGGTCCCACGTTCGTATTTCGTGACTTATGTTTCAGCGATTTCCCAATCTATTGGAAGGACTAGTTATAACAACTAGTGTCCTAGTGTGTTGTTTTACAATTGCAGGCATTTGTCTTATATGACAACTTCTGTTACTTTTGTTGGCAAGTCCAATATATTATTAAGGCAAATTTTTGGCGGTCTATTCTAGCATCCACCAATCAGGAAGCTTCTTTTCCAATGCACTTCATATATATATATATACAGATAGATAGATAGATAGATAGATAGATAGATATAAATATATATATATATATGTATATACACAAACACATACATATATATTATCCTTGAGGAATGAAGCTAAATAATTTTACACAAATCCAAAAAAATATTTCTCTCAATAAAAAGCCTCATATCGATTGATATTACAAGACTCCACAATTTAAAAACTCCGTACACATAGTGTTATATGTTTTCATTTGTAGATCGATTGAGATTCTTTTTTTTGGTCTTTTAATTATAAATTCACATCTCAATCTAGATATCCTGTGAGTGGTCTTCATTCAAATTTTTTTCAAATTTAGTTATTTCTTAGCTAGAGGTATCTAATGGATGCTCATAGTGGAGACATTGGGAGGATGTATTGCAATGGAGTTATTAGAAGATTGTACGAATTGGGAAGTTAATTCCTCTATTGTAACTGAAGATTGCTTAGAATTTAGTGAATTGTTTGGGTCATGATGGCACTTATCACAACACAGCCTTGATACTCACGTGAACCATAAGGCCGTTTTCCGCTCTTATATGGATGGACAAGCGGAATGGACTGTTCTGACTTTTGAGGATATGCTAAGGGCATATGTAATTAATTTTAAAGGTAGTTGGGTTGACCATTTGCCTCTTATCAAGTTTGCTTAAAATAATGATTGGTATTCTAGCATTCTGATGGCTCATTTTGAAGATCCCTATGGTAAGAGATGTAGATCTCCCATTGGATAGTTTGAGGTAGGTGAGTGCAAGTTGTTTGGCTCTTTCTTGGTTACCAGTCCATGGAGAAGGTAAAAGTTATTAGTGAAAGACTTAAGACTACTAAAAGTCTCCAAAAGTCATATCCATATCTTAGGCTACGGGAATTAGAGTTTGAAGTAAGCAATTGCATGTTTTTAAAAGTTTCTCCTATGAAAGAAGTCATGTAATTTGGAAAGAAAGAAAGCTCAGTCCTTGTTACATTTTTCCATATTAGGTTGTGAGAAGAATTGGGTGTTTTGATTATGAGTTGGATTTACCAAAAAGTTTGTCTCATATTCATCCAGTTTTCTATGTGTCTATGCTGAAAAAGTATGTAGGTGATCCTTCTTTGATAGTTCTTTTTAAGGATGTTGGTGTTTCATGGTCTTAGTGTTTCATATTATTTGTCTTATGAGGAGGTCCCAATTGAGATATTGGATAGGAAATTTCGTAGATTGAGGACAAAATATATAGGTTTTGTGAATGTTCTTAGGAGAAATCAAGAGGTGAAACAGGCCGCATTGGAAGATGAAGAAGATTCGAAGTACAAGTACCCTTTCTTGTTCCCCGCATTATATGCAAGTTCTTGAGGTATACTTTCATTATTCCTCTTGTCATATTCTGAATTTGTCCTTGGATTCTACTATATTATTTTCGTTATTGCACAAAAAATATCCTAGCTCCTTATTCAGGGATGAATGACCCTGGGTGGTGGGTAATATATGACCTAGTGAAATTTCAACAATTTTATTTTGATCCTCCCCAATGTGTAATGTTAATTTTTGACATGATTTTTTCTATGGTTGTTAAAAGGGTATTCTGGGATAATTTTTTAATTTTCAAAAGGGGTTTTAGGATACTTTGGAACTTTGAGGTAGTGTGCTTTCGTGATAGTGGCATTCCATGCCACTTGAGTTCCGCAATAGCTGCTTGGCATTAGAGTATAGCCTCCATGATATTGGCGTGTCACCCTTCTATGTTAAAATCGCCTAGTTTTTGTTTTTTTTTCACTTGGGGTAAGGGGCTTTTGGTATTTTCACACATTTCATGACTTATAAATATAAAAGTGACCTTTTCCCCTTTAGTTATATATATCAAACACTACTATTGTTTTGTCTACTACCCAAACCAAGAAACCTCAATTGTTTTTTAAGAAATTATTACTCCGAGCTCTTAATTTTGAATTGTCTTCAATTTCTTGTGCATTTCAGGGATGTTTCTCATCCCTAACTTGTCATTTTGTAATATGGTATAATTTGATTGGATATTCATATGATTTAAATTATATGTTTGAAATTAGGTTGAGGGTTTTTGATTGGGTTCACTTGAATTCCTTTCCCTATGTTTTAAAATGCTTATTCATGCTTTAATTAATGGTTATGGGGATTGAATTAGTGCATTATTGTAATGATTGGATATAGGACATGGTTTTCCCAAATTGATAGAATTTAGACTTGATATTACATTAACTTCAACCCACTTTGTAAACATGATTTTGAATATGTATAATTGCATGGCTTAACTTGTCTTTGTACCCTTTGCATTGCATTAAAGAATCATTGACTAAATATGGTTTCGAAATGGCCTTAGTGGATATGGAATGGATTTTAAGTAGAACTTGGGAGTCAATTAGGTTATATGAATTGGTTTAGCATAATTATATTAGCTTGCAAGCGTATTGGCATTATATACCATGTTGAAAAATGTCTTAATATAAGACTCCTGGGTTAATGGTTGGGTTTATGTATGAACTATTTTAATTTGGGCGACCAACACCGGAAACCACATTTGATGGAGTACGGGAATATGCTCGTGTTCTTGGTACACACATTATATATATTGGGAGGTCTATGGACTTGATGTCTTTAACCTTTTCTTGGATATTGTAATACCCATGTTTTTTCTTAGCTCGAAAATCATCTCAAGGATGTTAGAACTTGCTTTGAAATAATAATTCATCCTTATACATGTGGTATTATATAATTTTCACTTCCTATCATGTGGGAAATTGAATAAGCTTTCCATCAATATATAATTCACCCAAATCCGATACCTGGGCGAAGAGTTAGACACTTTTTAGTGAGACTGTGTTTGGCCTGAACCTTCAGCACGTCGCAGAGATAGCTCAAATAGCAATTGCCAAATTCCAGTGTTGCTCTGCGATCCTCGCATGTCGTGCCAAATTTTTAGGCTGTAGACAAGGTGGCAACACATTTGCTCCGCGTCGCGCCACCATGCAATTTCCCATTTGTCAATTTCCAGTGACACGGCACAATAATGTTATGTCGCTCCAAGGGCCTAATTGGGAAAATTTTACTAAAAATTTATTGTTGCGTCCAGGATTAAAATGGTCAACTTCCTACCCCTATATAATCCCTTTAACACGTGATTTAGCCACTTTTCACCCAAAATATATTACCTTCTCTCAAGTTTATCTCAAGAACGAACTAGGGTTTCTATTGGGGATTCAAATTCAGGAAGGTTTCACCATCAATCTTCACGAAATCACGATCTAAGGTATGAATAGTATTCATTCATGGGCTTCTTTCGTCCATGAAGTCCAAGAATCCTTTTTCAACTACAAGTTATGGATTTTCTTCATGTGTTCACGCTTTGTATGTTCTCTTTCATGTTGATAAATAAGGATTTGTTTTCTATTCCATGATTGTTGATAATTTCTATGTGGGTTTAATTACTATAGCCATAGATTCATGCAGCCCTATGACTAATACGATGAATGATGAAATAAGATAGATGGGTCTAAGGTTCGGGCATGCTGTGGGGCAAAAATTAATCGGGGCATGCCAGGGAGATTAAGAAACGTCCTAGTATCGTCCTTTTAATTTTTCGTGGCCATTTAGGTAGACAATTGTCTAACTAGCATGATATCATGAAATCCCCATGTATGTACAAGCTTATTCCAATTAGACGGTTGATGAAATGATTCAATAAATCCATTGTGGTGATTTCGATGTATTCAATAATATCAAGTCATGTTAGTTTCCTTCCATCGAGTCCTGGGGGGTACTTGTACCCAAAATATTAGCTGTGTTCCTAGATCCATGTCATGTTTTCATGATACTGTCAATCAAGCTACAAACTCTTAGACTTCAGATAGTCTTATGAATCAGGAAAAATCTCTCTGATCTCATGACTTAAACAGTTGTCAGATATTAGTAGTATTCGTCATCCACGAAAATTCAGTAACAAACTGTATGCTCTATTCAGTTCAGTAAATCATGTTTAGTGTCCATTTATATGGGAGTAGAAATTAGAACCAAGTGAACCCAAGGATGGGGACTCACCTGTTATACGAGGGTGTGATTCATAGAATCAATCCTTGCATTCCAGAACTATGTAGCCAGCATAGGTTAAGACATCGTATCCTGCTATATCAGGGTATATGAGGTGGCTTAACCTGTTATGTGAGGGTTCCCACCATTCTCTCTAGATTTACCTATTATATAAGGGTTACTCGCATATTGTCCTTACCAGTGGCGTGATATTGACACCCTTCCAATCAAGGCATAGATTGGTGCTCAGTTCAGATACTATAACACTTTTTGAGCATGTCGGTTAGGTACTACATGCCACAGTTTAATGTTACAGAATCAGGACAGTCAGATACAGTCAATCATTCATAGTAATAGAACACAGATAGTTCTACATATTTCAGGACTGTCAGATATAGTCAACTCAGTTACTGTACAGAACTCAGATGGTTTCATCAGATTCAGGACTATCAGCTACAGTCACCCATGTTATCAATTATAGTTAGATGCAACCTTTTTGTTATCAGTCATGTCATATTATTAGTATTAAGATTTAGTAATAACGATATCACATTGTTAGTTACAGTTATGTAATTATGTATACATTCTCACATTCATGTTAGATAGTCATCTAGCATTAGCATGCATGTGAACTCTTGCATTTAGCCTACCTCACATGTATACTAGGTACATATGTACTGACGCATTTGCGTTATGGTTCTTTCTTTCTATGTTACACCATAGATTTAGAGACACGAGTTCCAGATCAGTAGTAGATTCAAGTTTCAGCAGTCAGAGTAGAAGCGAGTCCTCATCCTTTGAGGACATAATGATTTTCCAGTACCTCATTAATTAGCTTATTAGTTGGAGTTAGTTGGGGACATGTCCCGCAAACTCCTTATTCAAATTCTTCAGAAAGTAGAGGCTTTCAGACAAGATGCAGACTAGTTACATACTATCACATTTTTGAAATCAGTTTTGTTTTGGGTATCTATTACCCCACATAGATGTTAATTTATTTAGTTATGTTCTTGATGGAACCTTATGGACTTTTAGTGCATGTTTCCTCATTATTATGTTGTCTTATGCAGTATACAGGTATAGATATCATTCAAGGTTTAGCTTGTGGTCCCTCGCGGTCATAAGTACCATGTACCATCCTGGTTCAGTAAATCGTGTCGTTACAAACTCGGTATCAAGACTAAGGTTCAATAGAGTCCTAGAAAGTATGAAAGTTGCATCTAGTAGAGTCTTGTCCATAGGTGTATTGCACCCTACATTTATGTGCAAGAGGCTATGAGATGTTTTAAGAATAGTTTCCCCTCTTTTAGTATTCATATTGTGCATGTGAGCATAATCACAAGTCATTCTCTCAGTCTAATCCATTTCTCCCATTCTTCTACAGAACATGCCTTATAAAAGAAGAAACAAAAATTAGTGAGCCCCTTAGCTTGAAGAATCTTTGGGCGATCATGTTTCTCATGCGGAGTTCAAGACCATATTTACCACTCTTTCTCAACCAGTCGCTGATCATAATGAATGACCAACACTTATTCTTGCCAACTCAGTTACAGCGAGGATTTGGGACTTCACCCAAACGAATATTCAAGCCTTCTTTGGGTCTAAGGTAGATGAAGACAATCAAAAATTCATTGAACAAGTTTAAAAATTCAAAGACATAATCGGCGTGACTAGTTTTAAGAGTGGTGAGCTACCTGCATATCAGTTGCAGGAAGTGGCTCATACTCGGTACAAACAATGAAAGTCTAAAAGGGTAGATGATGCAGGTGCTATAAAGTGGGAGGAGTTTGTCACTGCATTCTTAGATAGATTCTTTACCCAAGAGCTTAGAGAAGCTAAGGTGATAGAGTTTATCAACCTCAGGCAGGGCAATATGAATGTGAAAGAGTATTCTCTAAAGTTTACTCAATTAGCCAGATATGCCCTTCACATGGTTGCAGACGGTAAACCCAAGATGAGTAATTTTGCTTCAGGGGTGAACGACAAAGTGGTTAAAGAGTGTAGATCCACCATGCTAAATAGTCACATGACCTTAGCTAGATTTATGACCCATTCTCAGCAGATAGAGGAGCAAAAGATTAAGTTGAGAGATAAATAGAATAAGAGAGCGAAGATAAATAGTTTCAAATTTGCTCAGCCTAAGTCAAAAGGAGGAAACTGTTCCTAGTCTTGTCCTATGTCATTAATTCTAGCCTCCTTTACAGCCATAGTCAGAGACTGTCCTTAGCAAGGTCCTCAGGGCTAATAGAATAGTGCTTCTGCTAATTTCGATCACCCAAATCAATAAGGTGCCACTTCCAGTGCTACTAGCGGGTAATGTCCAAATCGTCTCTATGCCCTTCTGATTTGACATATTTAGGAAAGTTCTCCTGATGTAGTTACTGTTATGTTGTAGACCTTTCATGTGCATGTTTACGCTTTAGCAAGATCCAGGAGTTTCCTTGTCTTTCGTTAATCTTTATATAGCAGTTGATTTCAGGATCAGTATCTAAATTCTAGCAGAGCCATTTTTAGTCTCTACCCCATTGGGTAAAACCATCAAAGCCTAGCGGGTATACAGGAACTGCCTGGTTATGATATTTTAGAAAAGTTACTTGAGCAGACCTAGTCAAATTAAAGATGACTGATTTTGATGTCATTATCCGCATGGATTGGCTTCATTCCTTCTATGCCACAATTGACAACAGAAATAGAATAGTTCAGTTTCAGTTCCCAAATCAACCCATCCTAGAGTGGAAGGGTAGTGTATCCGCTTTCAAGGGTAAACTTATTTCCTAACTTCAAGCAAAGAAATTAATATCTAAGGCATGTGTTTATTATTTAGTTCATGTTATTGATTCTAGTTTTAAGGCTCACAGTGTCGAATCAGTCCTAGTAGTGAATGAATATTCAGATGTATTTCTCAGAGATCTTCTAGGAATTCCTCCCGAAAGGAATCTTTATTCCGCCATACAGAATAGCACCTACAAAACTCAAGGAATTGAAAGAACAGTTGGACGATCTCTTAGATAAGGGATTCATCAGACCCATCATTTCCCCGTGGGGCACACCAGTCTTATTCGTGCTCAAGAAAGACAGTTCACTAAGAATGTGTATAGATTACCGTCAACACAATAAAGTTATGATTAAGAAAAAATATTCTCTTCCCAGAATCGATTACTTATTTGACCAACTTTAGGGTGCCAGTTATTTCTTTAAGATAGACCTATGATCCAGCTATCATGAGCTCAGATTTAGACAATGTGACATCTCGAAGACAACTTTCTGTACATGTTATGGTCACTTTAAATTTTTAGTCATGTCATTTGGTCTTACCAGTGCCCTAACCGCTTTCATGGACTTGATAAATTGTGTGTTTAAGCAGTACTTGGACATGTTCATCATAGTCTTCATAGATGATATTATGGTCTATTACCACACTAAGTGAGATCATGCATACTATCTCAGAATAGTACTCTAGACTCTAAAAAATCATTAGTTATTTGACAAATTCAGTAAGTGAGAATTTTGGCTAAGATCAGTAGCATTCCTTGGCCATATTATTTCTGGTGATGGCATTAGATTAGATCCTCAAAAGGCCGAAGCAGTAAGAAACTGGCCTCGCCCTATTTCTCCATTAGATACCAAGAGTTTCTTGGGTTGGGCTTGTTATTATATATGATCGGTTGAGGGATTTTCCTCTATTGCATATCTTATGTCCTGATTGACTCGGAAGAAGGTCATGTTTCAGTGGTCAGATTCATGTGAAAAACGTTTTAAGGAATTAATGAATCAACTCTCCTCAGCTCCAATTCTATCATTTCCAAACATTTTAGACTATTTCATAGTATATTGTGATGCATCCAAAGTAGGTTTAGGTTGTGTCCTTATGCATCGTTGTAAGGTTATAGCGTACGTCTCCAGACAGCTTAAACCCCATGAGAGGAATTATCCTACTCATGATCTTGAGTTATCAGCCATAGTCATTACCTTACAGCTTTGGAGGCATTATCTCTATGGAGTTCATGTAGACATCTTCACAGATCGTAAGAGGCTTCAGTATGTCATTTCTCAAAAAGATCTCAATATTTATCGAAGAAGGTGGTTAGAGATCTTAAAATATTATAACATGAGTATCCTCTATCATCTTGGCAAGGCCAACGTAGTGGCCGACGCTTTTAGTAGACTATCCATGGGTAGTATTTATTATATTGATAGTAGTAAGAAGAAGTTAGCCTAGGAAGTCTACCAGCGTGCTAGACTAGACGTTTGCTGTATCGATTCTTTAGAGGGTAGGGTAGGTATTCTGAGTAGTTCAAAATCAGCTTTACTTTTCGAGGTGAAAGAAAAGCATGATAAGAATCCTATCCTTGCCAAGCTAAAAGAGTCAGTTCAGAATCAGAAAATAGAGGTTTTCTCCCAAGGGGGAGATGGCGTACATCGTTGTCAGGGTCGTCTATGTGTTCCAGGTGTAGATGACATAAGGAAGTGAATTCTTGTAGAAGTCCATGGTGCGCGTTACTCTATTCATCCAGGGGCCACTAAAATGTGACGTGATTTGCAAAAAATCTATTGGTGGAGTGGAAAGAAAAGAGATGTTTCAGAGTTTGTGGCTAAGTGCTCTACATGTCAGCAAATTAAGATAGAGCATCAGAAGCCTAGTAGTCCTATGAAGGAGTTCAATATTCCTACTTGGAAGTGGGATGTTTTGAATATGGACTTCATGATGGGTTTTCCTTGAACTCGTCCTCAACATGATTTAGTCTGGGTCATTGTAGACGTAATGACCAAATAAGCTATTTTTCTTCCAGTTTATCTCTCTTATTCAGCCGAGGATTATTCCAAGCTCTACATTAAGGAGCTGGTTACATTGCACGGTTTTCTGTAATTTATTATCTCAGACAGAGGTACCCCGTTCACCTTTCTTTTTGGGGAAGCATTCTAAAAGGGTCTTCGTACCCAATTTTATCTCAGTACACCCTTTCATCCTCAGAAATATAGTTAAGCAGAAAGGACCATTCAGAATCTAGAAGATATGCTAAGGGCATGTCCAATTAATTTCAAAGGTAGTTGGGGTGACCACTTGCCTATAATTGATTTTTCATACAACAATAGCTATCATTCTTGTACTCAAATGGCTTCATTCGAAGCTCTCTATGGAAGGAGATGTAGATCTCCAATCGGTTGGTTCGAAATTAGTGAGGCCTTAGGCATAGGTCCTGACATAGTATATGATGCCTTAGAAAAAGTTCAGTTAATTAGAGAAAGACTCAAGGCTGCTCAGAGCAGAAAAAAGTCTTATGCAGATGTTCGTAGAAAGGATCTCGAGATTTAGATTGGTGATTATGTCTACCTCAAGATCTCTCCTATGAAAGGAGTGAAGAGATTCAGTAAGAAGGGAAAGCTCAGTCCCCGATATGTCGGTCCCCTCAAGATTCTTAGTCGATTCGGCAAGGTAGCTTAGGAACTCAGTCCATGCTCAGTTCAGTTCAGTAAATCATGTTCAGTGTCATTCACGTCGGAGTAGGAATTAGCACATTGTCGAAGGATAGGGACTCACTTATTATATCAGGGTGTGATTCCTACAATCAATCCTTGCCTTCCAGAACTATGTAGCCAGCATAGGTTGACATATCATAGCCTGCTATATGAGGGTAGATGAGGTGGCTTAGCCTGTTATGTGAGGTTTCCCACCATTCTCGCTAGAGTTACTTGTTATATAAGGGTTACTTATATATTTTAAATACTAGTGGAACAGTATTGACACCCTTCCAATCTGGGCATAGATTGGACCTAATTCAGCTATTATAGCACTTTTAGGGCATGTCGGTTAGATACTACTTCCCATAGTATCCTGTTACAGAATCAGGACTGTTAGATATAGTTAATCAGTCTCAGTAATAGAACCTAGATAGTTCTTCATATTTTAGGACTGTCACATACATTCAACTCAGTTACAGTACGGAACTTCGATAGTTCCATTATATTCAGGACTATCAGCTGCAGTCTCCTATGTTATCAGTTATACTTAGATACATTCATTCATGTTACCAATCATGTCATATTATCAGTTTTCAGATTCAGTAATCACGATATCACATTGTCAGTTACAATACGTAATTATGTATGCATTCTCACGTTCATATTAGAGAATCAAATAGAATTAGCATGTATGTGGACCCTTGTTTTTTTCCTACCTCACATGTCTACTTGGTTCATATGTACTGAGACATTCGTGCTATGGTACATTCTAGATCAGCAACATACGTGCTATAGGTTTAGAGACACGAGTTCCAGATTAGCTATAGATTCCACTTTCAGCAGTCCGAGTAGAAGTCCTCATCCTTTGAGGGCATAATGATTTTCTAATACCTCATTGATTAACTTATTAGTTGGAGTTAGTTGGGGATATTTCCCATCAACTTCTTATTTAGATTTTTCAGACAGTAGAGGCTTTTATACCAGATACAGGCTAGTTACAGACTATCATGTTTTAGAATTTAGTTTTGTTTTGGGTATTCTATTTTCCCAACACATATGTTACGTTATTTAGTTATGTTCACGATCAAACCTTATGGACTTTCAGTATATGTTTATGTATTCTTATGTTATCTTATGTTATATACAGATACAAATTTCATTCATGGGTTAGCTTGTGGTCCCTTGGGGTCATGAGCACTGTGTAGTGTTTCGGTTCAGCAAATCGGGTCGTTACAAATTTCCTTGATTCATGTGGCTAACATGCACTGGGGTCCTTTCAGCAAGGACAGTTGAACCCATATAGGCCATCTGTATCTTTAGGATGGAGTAAGCTTCACAGTTCAGGTTAATATTTTAAACACTCATGTTCATGATCCTTATCCCTATCCTGACATTCTATATATAAGTAAATAAATGTGATGCTTATAGTTTATGACTTGATTTTGTTAATTGCATTTTTTATCACCATTGTTGAGTTTTATGCAAGTACTTTCCATATTGACCATCCCTGGACACTACATCATTTCATGATATAGGGTCTAAAGGGTGTTTTATTTCTCCTATGCAGTGTTAGGTGGTTCGGTACATCTATTGAGTTGTTGTATACTGGTGAGCCTCTATCCTTAGAATTTCTTGGTTATTTCATCTATTTTTTTATTTTTTATTATTTTATTTTGGATTCTTTTGGGGCCATGTCCCGACCTATTTGTCATTTCTATTTTTAAAGGCTTTTAGGGACAAGTGTGGGTTTGATGTTTTTTTGACTCTTAGTTTTTATTATCAGCTTTAATTGTCTTTTGCTATTTGCATTTATGTAATTTGAGGTAAGGCTAAAGGGGTGGCTCAGGACCACAGTGGACTTGAGATACCCTCCTGACTAGCCCTTGGTTCGAGTCATGACAAAATTACATAATTCATTTTCTTATGTATATCTGTGAATTGTGTGTTTATTACTAATGTATTCACTTACTTTTTTGTGAGCCTTTTTGTTGATAGCTTTCTTATTTGCAAGTTAGTACATGATTTGCTATTTGTATTGTATAACGTCCTTCTAATCTTATTTGGCCTATGATGCCAAATGAGTACATATGTTTTGCACTTATGCTGCCTTGTACATCTTTTCAGATGCAGATCCTAGAATGAGTGATAATCATTAACTTTACACTTATCTGAAGGATTTATTAACAGAATTTAGAGGTTAGCTCTTGGCGCTCAGAGTTTGATCCACTCCATTCTTGTATTTATGATCTTTATTTTGTATATTCTGGGATAGTTTCTTACATAAATTATGTAATTATAATTAATTCATATGTTTAGTAGCTCTTATATTACTGACACTAGGTTGTGGGATGGGGGTTTATATATTTTGTTCCCTCTTTCCACTAGTTACTGGCCCTTATTAACTATATGTGTTTATATAGTTGTCCTAGTTTATTCTATTATTACTCTTTTCATCTATTATCTTGTTACTTACTATTTCATGTGGGGTTTGACATACCTACTTGTGGATTATAGTAGGTGTAATCATAACCCTATTTTGGGTATGATATTATATTTTAGAAAAATAGGTCATAAGATTATATTAAAGTAGATATGTTATGCCATATATTTTGTGTAGTAGGCAGGGGTAGTATTATTAATATTATGTGAAATTCTTATAATTATTTAGAAAGGGGGAAAATAGGATGTGGTGATACACTAATAATTTATTCTAATTGTCAAGCTTCTCACTGAATAGTTATTGTCGTGTTAACGATAGTGTCCTACTTCTTTGTTAGATTCTTATACAACCATTATATAATGTGATACAAGTAAAAAGTTGGGTTCTAGTTTTGTTTTTATTAGGCTCATGTTTTAATTATTAACAAACATCATTTCTAGAACATGGTCCCGCGTCCGTGTTTCATGACTTATGTTTCAGCGATTTCCTAATCTATTGTAAGTACTAGTTATAACAACCGGTGTCCCATTGTGTTGTTTTGCAAGTGCAGGCATTTGTCTTATATGACAACTTCTAGCACTTTTGTTGGCAAGTCCAACATATTGTTAAGACAATTTTTTGGCGGTCGTTTCTAGCATCCACCAATCAGGAAGCTTCTTTTCCAATACACCTTATATACATATATATATATATATATATATATATATTTATATTTATATATATATATATATATATATATATATATATATATATATATATGCACACACATACATATATATTATCCTTGAGGAATGAAGCAAAATAGTTTTTCACAAATCCAAAAAAATATTTCTCTCAATAAAAGGCCTCATATCAATTGATATTACAAGACTCCACAATTTAGAAACATCCGTACGTATAGTGTTATATGTTTTCATTTGTAGATCGATTGATATTCTTGTTTTGGGTCAATTAATTATAAATTCGCATCTCAATCTAGATATCCAGTGAGTGGTCTTCATTCAACTTTTTTTCAAATTGAGTTATTTCTTAGCTAGAGGTATCTAATGGATGCTCATAGTGGAGGCATTTGGAGGATTTATTGCAATGGAGTTATTACAAGATTGTAGGAATTGGGAAGTTAATTCCTAGATTGTAACTGAAGATTGCTTGGAATTTAGTGAATTTTTTGGGTCATGATGGCACTTATCATAACACAACCTTGTTAAGTAATCCAATCACCTAAACTGATAACGGAATATGCAAATTACATGAAATAGCTCTTTAGGCGAGACCTCTAAAATGAAGTCAAGACAAACATGTAATATAATCACATATGAAACATGAAATAAATTCATACAATCCAATCAAAAAATCTGATGTCACAATATAAGAACATCTAATTCTAAATCAGAAACTGAAAATACATAGTCTATCTCTTAAATAAGAATAAAGACAACCCATACAAAGTAAAGCCTTGTAGTTGACTCTGATAAGCCTAGAGTGGCCAGTACCTCAAAATGTCACTAACTCTACTGCATGAATCAACCTCTATAGTATACTCTTGCTAGGATCTATACCGAAAAGGTACTGTAAGGGTGAGTAGGGTCCACTTGTACTCAGTAGGTATCATAGGCCGACTGAGCAAAGTAGAAAATAAGATAAGTTCAATATACTATGAGCACATCACCTACAGATAGAAAAACCCCAAACACAACTCACATAATCTCCACAAAAGTTCTAATACATATCAAGTACAAAACAACTACAACAACAACACAGATATAAAGGATAAATACATGAAACAATAAAAAGGTCAAGGAAACTAAGGAAAAAAAAGTAAGATGTGAATGTAAATACAATGCAATGTCATGTGGATTCCATAAATGATGAAAATCATCACATGACTTTCCGTATACACCCAACGAGCTCTAACCTACCAAGTAAGACCCATTGGGGATTCATGACCCATATACTATATCTCAATCCCAAGCCAACCTTGCTGACAAATGACCACGTCCAAGGGTTTTCAAAATGTCATAGCCAACCTTGTCAACAAATAACCTGAACCAAGGGTTTTCCAAAAGTGAGTCATGTTCTGTCAAAATATTTTTTCTCAATGGTACCAGTATATCATGAATGAATGTGTATGTAATGAAGATATAATACTCATAATCAACTCAATGGGATGATACCATCCATCCAACACACATACACATAAGTGAGCCCATATATTAACTCTATATGTTTATAATTTATGATTATAAACTACAATTAGACACCATTAGAACTGATATAATATCAACCCCAACTCAGATATTTCTTCATGATAAAAGCAATTAATGATCAAATAAGTCAAACATTAGAAAAATAAGACTCAGCATGGGTATTATATCTAGAATAAAGGCATTTCAATGCATAGATAACGCCAATGATGTGAAATAAAGCTCCCTCATGGGCAACAAACAATATAAAAGATCAAAATTCAACAGCAACAGTATATAATCCCTGACACAGGAACATAATAGTATAATTAATCATGAAATAAAAATCCCATAGTTATTTTTCCCAACCAATAACATGCTTCACTTATTCATAAACTAGCCAACTCAATCTAAGAGAATTTAAGCCATAAACTACCTCAAAATATTGAAATCTAACTGTAAAGTGATTCAACACGGAGCCTTTCTTTGAGAATAGCCACAAAATCAACTACAATATTCAAAAATAGCATCTATAATTTAAAAGAAAGCTAATGATACCCATATTACCCATATTTAGGTCAGATATAAAATGGGTTTGAAAATAGAAGGGGGTAAAATTTGAATTTTGTATTTAAAACACATTTCACATGGTTATAAGATATCGGAGGAGAAAACCCACATGAAAAGGGGTTAGAAATAAATAAAAACCATTCGTAGTCTTTATTTATAAACCCATTAATTTTTCACTTTGAAATCATGATTGAAAGTTGTTTTTGATGATATAATCAATGCGAAATAGTAGGATATGAGTTTAGAAGTTACCCACATGAAATCAACACTAAAACCCTCAAAAATTACCTTTCCAAAAATGTGCAGGCCTAAAAATGGAGTATTTATACTATTTAGATAATAGTACTTTGCGAATGTGATTAACTTTTCATATTTGCAATGGTAAGTGATGATAATAGCAATAAATTATCCTTTGAATTTGCAACCATGGATTCATATTTTTGAATGCTAATGAACCAAGCCTTCACGTTCGCAATAACCTTGTCGTGTTCACGATGAATGGCACAGTTTCCCTTTGTAATTGTGGTCAACACCTCACGATCATGTTTATGGGTGATTTCCTTCTCTTTGTTTGTAGCTAAAGGCCCAGAATTTACGATGAAGGATCCATGCACCAGATATAATTTGTACATGATCTGATTTTGAATGGTATTGAATATTTTGAATGAACCTTCGAGATTCATTCGAGACCCAACAGAAGTAAACCATATATGCTGATAAAATAATTTCAAAGTTTTGGACTCAATGAAAATGTCATATTTTGTAAAAGAGGCTGTTTTCACAAAATTAACCTGTAGGCTCTCTTTTTACTATATCCCAAACAAAGGGCCAAAATAAAATTTAAAAATAACAAAATCAAACCAACCCTGTTACCAATACAAATTCAACATTCTAGATCTACTGGTGTAGTTTTTTTTTGCCATCCGATACACAGAACAAAAAATATTGATCAGTGTTAACTATATGGCTTTTGAAGCCTTTAAAAACTACAAACTCACATAAATCATTTTTTATTACACCTGTAACCATGCCAACCATCATCAAACCTCAAAATCAACATATAGTAACTATGAGGAAGGGAAAAATATTTAATATGCATAGAGATAGAAAATCAACAAATTCAAGTCTTGATCTTACTCCCTTAATCAATGAGGTTTCCACGTAAAATTCCGATGTCTTTTACCTTACTACATTTTACCATTCATCCAAATTATTATTAGTTTTTAGTATTTCTAGAACTTAGTACACTATAGTTCCCTTGTGTTCTGATAGGCTATAACAACTCATTATTTGATATTATATCATGTCTTCCTAAAAGGTTAACACCTAGGAGAGATCATGTTCCAATGGTTGCTCCATCACAATTTGTGGAAGGACAATCTATCACAAAACCACCAAATGTTTAATGGTCGACACTATTTATCTTTATAGATAAGAATAAAGGAATTTGTAATAACTATGGATTATGAGTTGGGAGTATTTTTCATGATGGTTCCATTGTTCGAATGAAGAAAGAAAGAATGGGAGGCATTACCTAATTATTCCCAAAATTATGAAGAAATATAATGATATTAATGATAAGATAATTGAGATTTTTATCTCAAAGATTAAAGAATTCTGGTGAGTGGCATCCGTCCCAAGAAATATAGTAAGGTCTCATCATGTGAAACTGTAAAGGAATTCTAGCAAATACTTTAATCTATACATAAGGCAAAATCTAGCTGGGAAGAAAGTTTCAGGTCATAGGATAGTGGAAAGTAACTCAAGTTAAGAGGGTGTAGATATGACCTACATAGTTAAATGATTATAAATATGATGAGAAAAAGTGTTACGCTCTTCACAAACGAGAATATGAGAATGGGTATTAGGTATGATTATGAATATTTTGTCAGGAGTGCTTATAAAGATAATGGGAAAAGTAAAGCTGGAAATCATAATCAAGGTTACTCAATTTAAGGACTTGATAATGATGACTAGGCCCCTAATAAAGTGATGAAAAAGCACTCTTTAAAAGAATGTGACATGAAAATAAGAAAAAAATACTTGAGAAAAAAATAATTGAAGCATTCTAGATTTGATGACAAATACTATTCAAAAAAATTGATAAAGAAAGGACCGAAAAAATAAAGTAACGAAAATAATGGGTAATGAAGTTTAAAAAGTACAAAGTTCTTAGGAAAGTTTAAGTCACTATTATATATCTTTTCTAAACATCCTCAAGACAATATTACAACCTATTAAAGTCCTATTTTATTCTATTCAAGCATACTTAATTAGTGGAGATGTACAGAATGAGCACACTTATGGTTATTTGTGCATACATCAACTTTTTTTTTAATTGGGGGAGTTGTTCTTTAATTCTGAGTCCTTAAATTATAATCATTTTTTTATTTGAGTGTGTGGACTATTTCTTCTAACGAGGGCACTTGTTTCATGATAGACAGGTGGTGTTATTAACTTTCTTTGACAAGAATAGATAAACAAACTTATATTTAATAAGTTATAGTCAATCTTTTAGGTTAGGAGGTTGAAAGTTTGTTGTTTGTGTATACTTGTAGCATACTATTAAAAAGTGTACTTGATAATTTTTAAGTTCTATATCAACCAAAATGGTGGTGGTGCTTGATTTGATTAATTTAGATATGTTTTAATGCTTGCTCTAGGACAAACACGAGTCTTAAGTGTAGGGTATTAATGTGAGGCCAAAATTACATATATTTAGTCATTTTTATCTCATATTTAGTATTTTTATTTATTCTTTTGAGCATAAATTTCATGCATTATGGATACTATTATATTTTATTCTTAAGGTTAAATTAATGTGAAGATGAAGAAATTTGAAGCAAAAATGAAACAAAAATCATGAAGTTATATCAAAAAATCAAGCAGACAACTTAATGAATTAAATTTATTATAACAATCAATTTATAACATTGTTAGAATTGAGAACTGAAGGTGGCTGGAAAGCGAATTTGTGGTGGTTGCATTGTTTTGATGCAATTCAGTCCAATTTAGATTGAGTTTCTTTTTTCAGTCTATTTTAGACTTAGTTATTTTATTTTATGATTTTTATTACACCTATAAATGTTTCACAAAAATAGTTTTTACGTTAGTTTTGACAAATTTTTATAATTATTATTAAACTTTGGTAAAGTAACTTATAAATTTTTTAATATAGAGAAAGCTTGGAGCTACTGTGGAGGTCGAAGAAAATTTGTGAAAACCATGATGAACTAATAAAATAGGTTAATTTCAAAGTCATTCTAGACCGGTGTTCTTGCATTTATTGATATTTCCCTATATGTAATTGCTTTCTTGATAGAGGAAAATGTTAGAAACTAGATTTCATTTTAAACTTGCTTGAGAGAGAGGCATATATTGCGAAAAGGAAATAAATATAGTAATATGAAGCTACCAACCTTCGTCTAATGAACTCGAGATGTAACTAGGATAGTTAATTTGAGATCACAAAATAATGGTTAGTAATGTGATTCTCTGAGTCCGAGAGGATATGAGTGAAATTAACCGAAAAAGGATCGAGAGATGGTTGGGTGATACATATTTTGTTAAATTTTTCATGCAAGCAATAAAAATAGATTTATAGCGTGAACAACATGGTAGTTATGAAGTCATGTGGAAGACAGTCCTTGTTCATCATTCTCATTGATTTTCTCAACAAAATCTGATATATATTTACTTGTTACCTCAATTTACATGCTATTGACTTTTTTTAAATCCCCCTTTAAAAAATAATCAATTAGTAAGCCAAATAACTGCATTGACCTAGATCCAAACCATATTCCTCATGGAATTGATCCCAACCTAATTGGTATTCTATATTTGTTTGTTGGCTGCTTTATACTTCACTGCAAAATGTAATTTGGGAGACATCATCTAGCACTAATACCTAATTTATGAAACTATGTAGCATGAGGAAAATATATAGTTATTAATTTGAATGTACTGAATATGTGAGATATGCAATAATCATGAAGAATACCTAAACTATGCTTTTAAAATTGAGGAGATAAAACCATTTATTGTAATATGAACCAAATTACGTATGTACTGAAAAACATTGACACATAAAGCAACCCTAAAATCATGAGCTAAAACATTTCAAAAATTAGAAAGTTGTAGAAGCATAATTATTTTGTATGATTTAAAAATAATAATGATCATGCTATAAAATATCATTAAAATGCAAACTAAGTGCTAACTGAATAGTATTTTGAACTATAGTGATATGAACTAAAACATTTATAATGAAATACTATTGTAATACCTAATATCCATAACAATGCATAAAATATCTGAAAGTATGGTTCATGTACAAGTATTGAATTTAGTCTTTGGGAGAGTCTACTAACGGACATAAACTACAAGTGCTAAGATGGAGTCCAATGTATACACCCTATTTGGAGGACCCAATGTACGTTCCCAAGGTATGTTCCATGACTAATGTGGATTCACTCAATTGATGCCCAACTAGGGGATAAATAAACCTATGGTGGCATATAATTTTGGGACTTTAGGTGAATTAAACCTTAGTCTAACTCGGTGCTAAGTACTACTCCCAGTATGATTATACTGTTATATCACATAAAACTAGCATTCTAAAATTAGATTAGAATCTAATTTATCTAATTTTTTTCTAAAGGACGATGTAACTGAAAAACTGATCATGCTAAATTCCCTAGGATCTAGGATTGTGTGTTCATAAAATACTAAGTTTTATAAAATTAGACTTGCATTCTATAAAATCATCAACAACAACAACAAACCTAGTGTATTCCCTATATAGTGGGGTCTGGGGAGGGTAGATTGTACGCAGATCATAACACTACCACAAGTGAAGAAGAGACGCTATTTCCAAAAGACCCCCAGCATTCTATAAAATCATATACCATAAATTGAAGAATAAGGAAATTAATAGGTACAAATAAGAACATACACTAGAAGTGATTCATAATCATGGTATCAATTAAATCATATATACTGAAAAGAACATAATTTGAAAGATTTTAGTTCTTTCCCTTAATCATAGAAATGATAAAAACTTTATTTTTAATTCAATATTGGGAATGAGAGTAAAAGAATACTCTTATTGAAACCCCACATACTAATTACTGAAGATTCTTGGATTAGAACATAGAGGGATTGAATTTGGAGGATAAAACCCAAGGATTAGAACCTTGAGAGAGACTTAAGAGCCTTTGTTTCTGCCTTAGGGAACTTAATCAACAGAATGAGAAGTGATTGTTTTTTTTAATAGAATAATACCTTTTAAAAGATGAAAAATGACATACTATAGGGGTGAAAATTAAGGAAAGCCAAACAAACCTTTAAAAATCACGTAGAAAGTTGTTGATGATGGATACCATAGCTTATCTCATAAGTAGTGACTTGGAATATTAATCATACTCAAATTTATGGTTTTGGGCTCTTTCAGACACTTTTGTGGATAGTCATTATATGTCCAGGTACTACTCGTACCTTTAACATATAAATCATTAAAGTCACCTCTAAGGAGAGTAAAAAAACTAGATCAACGGAGGGCACAAACAAATGTGAGGTGGTTTGTTCTAGGATTGAGAAATAGCTATTAAATTTGTGGCTCCTAATAAGAAGGAACACCACAAAAGATGAATATTTGAGGAATCTAGGATCATAACTATAGATATGGCTGAGGTACATGAGTTTACAGCCACTTTTCAAAAATATTAGCTTGGATGGATGGGAGAGGCATTGAAATGGTGTAGCACAGAGATAGTTTGTGAATTCTATGCTATATATGCTGAAATCATTAAGAAATTCCACTACTAAAGTATAGTATTGAAAAAACACGACTAGATCAAGTGCAGGTGTAGGCAAGCAGGTTAATGTATTCGAGTACACAAATTAATGTTACTTATTTAGGCCAGAGTCCTACCAACACTGTATAGTATGAGAATATGAGTGAGAACAATGAAGGAATGATTCAAGATGGTATATATTGTGGAAAGGTCTAACTATTGAGGTGGGTTACATATTACATTGCTAAAAATAAAGAAGATGCTAGATAGGTTACTAGTAAGGGGCAAACCACAAAGGTATCTACCAAGTTTTTGAGGGCCATTCTTCTCTTCAATTTGTGCCTAACTAGTAATAGTAAAAATATAACTCCAGAAATAGAATTATTGTTTGGTACAATCATGGACATGTATAACATTAACATAGCCCGATATACCATTGAGGAGATTTAGGCAAAGGCACTATGGGATAGCATAAGCATAACTTTCACATGTATAATTTATTATATGTACTGAGAGACTAGGATGGAATTATTAGTAGATATTGATCATGCAATTAAGTTACTCATATTCAGGATGTCAGTTTTATTAGGTATCAGACCAACCTATGTGCCAAAGTTAGGCACATACCATTATCCTCACCCAGTGGTGCTGTAATGGAAGGGTTATTAGAGTAGGGAGAGAAGGTTTAAACTTTCTTATAACTAAGAAGGTTAATATATATGATTCTGATTCATAGACACAAACCCTAGCGAATGGGGCTGGTGTGACAACAACCACCAGTTTTTCACCATCTACAACTCTGGCATCAACTTTTATTCCCATTACCTCTCTACAACCATAATTACATACATGGATGACACTAAAATTGTTACTTTTCTCATGATTTTATAAAAATTTAACTCAATGGGAATTGAAGAGTGCATGGCAGTTGACTCAGATGATGTCATAGTTGAAGCCATGGGTAAAATTTGACATTAAGTTGAGAGCAGAGCATTAGCTATTTATGTGAAAGATACATAGAGGATTAAATGGGTTTATAAATAGAAAAATGATAGGATGCATCTTTAAAAGGTACCCATATTAGAGAAAATCCTTGATGAGCTAGCTTTCCTATGTGCGAACGTTATAGACTTGTCTACCCATCATTGTCCTGTGATATCGATGTTGAACATCCCATCCATTATTAAGGATCATGAGAATGATGCAGAGATTTTTTACTTATGGGGCCATGATGCACTCCCATATGATAAGGGGGAGTGATACAAGAAATAAAATATGAAAGACAAATAAAATAATGAAACAAAGAATCAAAATAAAAGATAGACATAAGATAGAAAGGAAATGAGGAAAATTAGTAAATAAAAACCAATACCATCAAGTATAAAGTTCTAAGAAGCACCTAATATATTTGAAAGACCTCAAGGGAATTAGATTTCCAAACAACCCTTCTTCTTAAACTTAACACAATAAAAATTTTCAACAAGCTTGAAAACTATCAAATTCTTTAAAAAGTATTTACTATTAAAACATCAAGATAATCTAAGTCTCGAAAATAATAAAATTACACTATTTATTATAGGAAAAAAAAGATCACACTAGACTATTAAAATACATACCTTAGCAAAGTAAGGGCCTTGTTTGTGTTTCTTTTTTGGATGAATTCAAGAAATTCATCAGGTACTTCAACATTAGCATGTTCTTAAGTATCAGGAATTCTTTTCATGTAGTCCTCCAATCCCCCAATATAATGCATTCATTGAATTCTCTTGAGCTCCTTAGTATGCTTAGGCATGCATGTATCATTCTGCCTTTCTTTATAAGTAATTTTCCTCGAATCCAAACCTAGAAAATCATAGGGAAAACAAATAACAACATGGAACTCAAGGTATGGGGTTTGTCTTAGTGTTAATAATTTTACCAATATCCGAAGGATGCATAAACATAATATATAACCAAGCATTAACTATTCTCATAAAGCACAAACTTTCAAATGAAGCATAAAATACTTGACGATTCCTAAAATCAAGAAATGAGGATATCACAAAAGAATCAATGGTTTCGAAAAAGAAAGCAAGAAATCTCACATTTATCTATTAGACATGAAGTTTAATTATTCCTCTATTTCTAGACCAGACCATCTTTAATATAGTACCATGTCCAAATTATACATTTTTAAGTTGTCGCCAGGATTAATAGAAAAGAGTTTCCATTCATCTTGATCAAGAAAATAACCATTTACCCAAATACATCCTACCAATATATGATGTATCCTACCAAATAGTATAAGAATCATCATATGAATATAGGTGATAATGAAAAGTATCACCCAATATAACTTTATTTAATGTGTCCTTGCATATAAATAACTAGAGCACTCAAGATTATCAAAAATATCATCAAAAATGGGAACACTCAAAGAAGAAGTAACACCTAAAAACGCGCATTACAATCCTTCTTAATTTTACAAAGTTAGTAATCATACAATTTATAGCCCTTTAAAAGAGCTACATTGCCATCACAATTCATACTACTTTACTCCAAACTAGGAGTTATCTCATCATCATCAAATAAGATATTGTACTTAAAGTGAAAATAATTGATCAAAGGTGAAGAATTAAAATATATAATATTATTATAAAAAGACAAATGTCATCTTTAAAGGATGTCTCAATCACATAAGTTCTATGAGCAAAATAACTAATAGCATCCTTAATAAGAGATATGCTAAAAAAATCACTCCTTTTCAAATGAACAACTTTATCTAAATCATCACTAACTTGAGACTTATTAGGAACACCAGAAACTCTCTTAATTAATGGATTAAAACCATAACTAATTTGATTAACACATGTTTCACGTGACAATATACTATCAATCACATCAGAATAGTCAACACTAGGAGGGCACTAATTGATCTTACAAGAAGAATTAATTTTATCATCAATAGGATTAACTAGTGTATGAACACTCTTAATAAGGAAATTATCAACATACGTTCAAGGATCATTAAGCTCACATGAATATAAGTCGTCACTCATATTTTGTTCATCTAAAAAATTAGAAATATGGTATTTAGTTATTTTACTATGAAGCTCATAGAAAAGATCCTCGATTCCTTGTATTCCTTTATTTGTCGTGAAGGTACCTATACAAAAATTGTACATAGAGATGAATATTAAATAGGTTGTATTAGTTTTGAAAAAACTATTATGCTTCACACAATAGATCCTCACCTTTTTCCATTCTAGAGTTGTGATGTACCATGGATTTATAGCTCTTTCGATGTTTAAAACCAAGAAATATGCAAGTACTTAGGTGTGTTTTGTTGGATATAATGTATTTTTTATTTGATTTTATAGGATAATAGGTTCGGGGAGTTAATTAAAAGAAACAGAAGTCAAAAACTAAATAATGACTGCCTATGCTGGTATCTACATGGTGTAGGTGCCACCTACTTGGAGTAGTCAGGGGTGTAGATGACAAAAGGCCTCATTTATGAAAATATAATAACCAAGGGTTCTATCAAATATGATACAATGCATCAATGAGAACAACCACGCGGGCAAGCACATAATTATATGCAAGAACAACATCTATGAGAAAAGATATTACCATACTTAATATTACATTAGTCTACTAAGCCTCTAAAAGATACGTAGAAACTTAGCTAAGGTTGTGAAAAACCACCATACTCTTAACTTTTGTACAATACTAAAATATATAAAGAAGACTCAAAAAGCCCCGAATCAATCTGGTGCTCACCAATTGCTACTGGATATCCTGGGATCCTACTGAGAAGGTGTATTTGTTAAAGCAATTATTCCTACAATATGAAATAAAGGTCACCCTAAAAGGATGTCAGTATGAAAGTATGTACTGAATATGTAAGGATAAAAGTAACCATACATGATAAAGGAGCTCCATTTCTTTGTTCAAAGAATCAATTATACAATCTCTATCCAGATATAGATCTAATATATCCCATATATCAATTAACTCTATCATCTATAGTAGCAACTTTATTAGGAGCATACCTATACAAAGAGTTAAATCGGACACTGTACTCTTTCACTCTTATATTCCCTTGGGAAAGATTTAGGAACTAATCTGCACGAGCCTCTCAGTTCTCAAATAGAAGGTATTGATCAAGAAATACCTCTTTGAATCCCTTCCAAGTAGCTGAAGGTACAATGATACCCCTTGAGTATTTCTAGTCTTCATACCAAAAATAATCTTCTCTTTGAATCTATATGCTTCTAATTCAACTGTCTCTTTACCCGATACATGTAGGTCTTCATTAATATTTGATCCAGGGAATAGGGGATAATTTAGAATAATAAAATCATGAATCCATAGGATATCTTTCCTATATGGACCACTAAAACATGTGGTTGGGAATAGTTTGTCCTTAAGTTTGTCCAACAACTATACGAGCAAACAATTACATCACATTCCTTAGATCATGCTCAATAGCATTAATAGGTTGTTATGAGGATGTTGTTCTTCTTATTCTTAGAACATCTAGAGATGGAGGATTAGAAGAAGTTTGTGATACAAACTCAATTAAAGCCTTACTTTAATTAACTTGTCAAGGTGACAACTTGCAGGTCCTTTCTCCGGTAGCCATATCTATTTTCTCACATTTATTCTTACTCCTTATAACCGACATCTTTACTATAATAAGATTAAAAAATAAATTCAATTGTTAAATATGACTTTCTCCATAACATGGGCTCTATTGGACGATCTAATATATGAAGAAAAAGAAATAACCCCTAAATGTCCCATAGCCTTCTATTTATAGATGTGGTACAAAACAAACCCATAATCAAGACTCAACGCAGACACAGCTTTGTAGACTCCCTAGGATGACTTGCTCTGAAGCCACTTTTGTCATGCTTCAAATCCCATTAGGCAGATAGGCACCCGTATTTCTAAGGCTTGAGAGAACCAATCTATAGCCCTATACATCTCATGTATGTAAACATGATAACCAAGGGTTCTACCAAATATGATACAATGCATTAATGAGAACAAGCACATGGGCAAGCACCAAATTATATACAAGACATAGAAGTAGGGGCCACAAAATCTAAGAGACAAGATATTACCATACTTAATTTTACATTGATCTACAAAGACTCTAAAAGATACATAAAAACTTAACTAAGGTTGGGACGAACCCCCCCCCCCCCTCATCCCGCCATACTCTTAACTTTTGTATAATATTAAAACACAATAAAACAGACTTAGAAAGCCCCAAATCAATTTGAAGCTCACCAATAGTTGCTGGATATCCTGGGCTCCTATTGAGAAAGTGTATTTGCTGAAGCACCTATGCCTGTAACATAAAATATAGGTCTCCCAAAATGGTTGTCTATATAAATGTATGTACTAAATATGTAATTCTAAAAGTAACCACACATTATATAGGAGCTCAATGGAAATTAAATACAAGTTTACAAACAGTGCTCGTATATTACATTTATATATAATTTTAGGGTCAGGTACATTACATTCTTTTTATCGTTTTGCCTATCTTACCTTTCTTCATTTTACCTATCTTACTTCATATCTTTTTAAGCCATATGATTGAAATGACTAGCTGATCAGTGGTAAATAGGCAAACTAGGATTGGCCTATAATTGGCTTACGCCCTTGAGCTACCACTCATAAATAAACATTGGGATCGGCGTATGCTAGGAATATGCTCCTGAGCTACCACCCATAAATAAATATTGGGATTGGCCTATGCTAGGCTTATGCCCTTGAGCTACCACTCATTTTAGTACAAATTATGTTAGTTTATTTAGAATTTGAGACTAATACTTTGGTGGTCATAGAATTATGGTACTTTTAAACAATAATCTACCAATAAGAGACATAAGAATAAACACTTAATGCAATATCAAAGATATATAGGGATGATTGTACACAAATGAGATGTTTAGGAGATGAAAATAACATACAGGTCTTATTTGACTTAAATAAGAATTCTTAAGACTTGATAGTGAATATAAAAATAGAGACTCAATAATATTCATCTAGTGAGGTGTTTTAACACATTAGGGAGAGAGAATAAGGCTATCTCTATATAGGAGATCATGTTCTGCTAATAGGTATTATTTAATATGGGAAAGCTTTAGAAGCTTATGTTGTACAAAAACTTCTCAATTTCATGCAAATGAGTAATAGATAGAGTAGCCTTACTTACTGGGTCGTACAAGTATGATACTAATACAACTTAACTTCCTGCCTTTTTGATTATTTATCTACAATAAAATATATGGTAAACTACTATTAGCAAGCAACCGACACATTTGGGCTACTTAACTTCACTAAAATAGTAGTCGGGAAGTAAGCCATTTATTTTCCAATCGAGGGAATTATTTTAATCCTTTTATCCTCCAATTATATCCATATACATACAGATTCTTTTAAGATCCCCCAAAATAACTTTGTAACACCCCGTACATTTACCTAGCTTAAATTTATCCTAAAAATATTAAGGACTTTATTTAAATAAGAATAGACTTTTATACATGTGTAATCATAAGTATTTTGACTTTTTGTTATGTGGGAAATTGAATAACCTTTCCATCGATACAAAATTTGCTCAAATCTGACACCCGGTCGAAAAGTTAGAGCCATTTTAGTAAAACAATGTAGTACCTGAGCCAACAGTATGTTGCAGAGCCAGCCAAAATGGAAATTGTAAAAAACTTGTGAGCCTCTATGATATTAGTGCTTTGCACCATGTCTTAATTTCAAAATTGTCCTTTTTCCAGTGTTTCGACGTGATACCACTGCATCGTGGTGAGCTTTTAGGTCACGTCCAAGGTGGCAACATGATTGTACCACATCGCGCCACCATGCAATTTCCCAGTCATCATTTTTCTATGGCCTAACGCGATAGTGGTGCGTCTCTTCAAGGGTCCATATCGGGAAAATTTCACAAAAAATAAAAGTTGCGCCCAGTGTTAAAACAGTCTTTTCCTATGATTTTATTCCACCCAAATGTGGAATTTAAGCCCTAAATATGTGTAAAACCCTTCATTATTCACTTTTTCTCAAAATCAAAAGGTAGTTCTCTCTCAAGAAAACAAACCCTAGATCTCAAGAATCAAGGTCAATCCTAAGTATTTCTTTAAGAACATCAAGAATCTAAAAAATTAAGGTATGTTAGATTTTTATCTATGGGTCCCTTCCACCCATAGAGTCAAAAAATCAATTTTTAAAACATCAAGAATTATGATTCATGATTTACATGTGTGAAATTGTATTGTGTTTATGTTTTGATATCTATTGAGTTTCAATCCATGATTCATGGTAGATTCCATAAAGATGTATAGCATGTATGTGGAATTGAGTAATCCCCTCTTTATAATCCATGAATTTGCAAGTTGATTGTTGTATCCATGTTAACCCTAAGTGTTTATGATTTAATAAACCAAGTATTCTTCCTATGTGTTTGATAAATAGTCTATGAGAATGAAATAATGTCATTATAGCATTCTAACATATAATCCTCATTCATGTACAAGTTAATTCATCACAAGTGTTTGATAAAATGTCTCTAGAAATAAATTATGAGCAAGTGACCATTGTTATATTATTCAGGATTATGCTTTACTTAACTTTTCATACCATTGAGTCTTGGGGTTATTTAATACTCGACAATCTAGATGTTACTTAGAGCCAGTGTCAATTACATCATAGTATCAGTTATGTCATGATCAGTAGTACTTTCAGTCTGTTAAAGAACTTCGTAGAATTCAATTAGTTACAGAACTTAGGAAAACAGTAATCTCAGTATCACACCAGTCTAGTTTAGTGTACTAAATGTAGTGTCTTTCAATTGGGTGTAGGATTCAACACCGAGTGAGCCTAGGAATTGAGGCACACCCATTATTTAGGACTGGGTACCTAGTAGGAATCCCTAAGATCCAGAACTACGTATCTATCATAGGTTATGGGATGTCACCCATTAGATAGGACTAACATACTAAAGTATCACCCGCTAGATTAGAACTGATCTTAGAGGTCACCCGTTACTTTGGACTAACTCCACAACAGTTGTCTCTACCCATGGTACAGTACCAACACCCTTCTAATTAGAGTTATAGATTGGACCCTAACTTAGTTACCTTATCTTATTTTAGGCATGTCGGTTAGAATTAGCTCCCACAGTTTTAGTTTCAGTCTTTAGTACACATCTCAATTTTATAGAATTAGGACTGTCAGACACAATCAATTAGTATCAGCAATTTTAGATTCAGTTATACAGTTATTAGAACTCAGTACTTAGCTTCATAAAGCTCTGTTATAATATACATGCACTTTAATAGTTAGTTACTCTGTATCATTTAGTTTATTATTGTTCAAGAATATGTACCCTTGCATTCAGCCTTACCTCATCTAGCATACCATTACATTCTCATATACTTATGCATACTTTCCTGCAATATGGTGTTTCATATCATAGGTTCGAACACTCAGATTCTTAACCACGCATAGTAGGTTAAGATTCATCAAGAAGCAATATATTTAGCAGTGAGTCCTCATCATTCGAGGACATTCTTTTGTTTTTTTAGCTCAGTAGACTCGGTATTTTAGTAAACGGAGTTAGTTAGGGGATTATCCCATCAACTTCACTTTCAGATAGTTTCAGCTGGAGGTTTTTCAGATTAGTTTAAGACAATATTCAGTTTTACAGATATTATCACAGATGTTATATTTTATTAGTATTTTAGATGTTTTGAACCTTATGGCATTTCAGCCTATTATTTTGCATTTATTTTAGTACTATTGTTTAGTTCTTACAGCAGATATCATTCATGGGTTAGCTTGTGGTCCATCGGGGTCGTAAGCATCATGTGATAAATACGGGGTAGACTGGGTCATTATAAACTTTGACTTCATTACACGATCCAAAATGGTACACAAACTGAATGAGTAATAAACGTTCACAATAATTTGCTCGATGGTGTACCACCATACCTTTTTTCTACATTTCAATATGAACTAATCACACTTTACCCCAATATCAACTTGGTATCCCCCAACACATACACACAAAATAGTCCACAAAATAGTTCCAAATCCCTTTTATTGTAGCAATCAATTATTGAACTCAACATTTCTTGAGTTCTAAATAACAACACATCCATAATTCTTTCTCAAACTCATATATAAGTAGAAAAAATGGAGCAATCACCTTACCTCAATTCTGCAACTTATTCTTTTAATTTGAACTCCTCAAGAACTTCAACTTTTACTTTTCTTCACACTTTAATACAAAGAAGAAGAGAGATTTCTTAATAACAATGAAAATGGGAGCAGTTAGCTTAATTTATATTCTTCCATGGACTTAAAATTAAGAATGAATAGCATATTTTTCTAATCTTCTATAGGAGAATTATGCTAAACCTAGTGTTTTCACTTATCTTGTCCTGTAAAGGTTGGCGTTTCTCCAAGAACCCTAAAGGGAAATATAGGGATTCTCTTAGCTGATTTAAAGAAACTAGAGGGAATTTACAAAGTATAATCTTTTTTTGTGACTTAAGAATAAGGGAAAATTATCATCAACTTTGTGATGCCCCAGAAAAATTTTCTATTAAGAACTCGGATGAAAATGTATTGAATTCTGTTCTTTATCGTGATTAATAATTTTTTGTGTTGAATTTCTTGATATACAACCCCTCATAGCGTAGATCATCAAATAATCTTTCCAAAGATATGTGGATCATCCAAAATGGACATTCGAGTGATGAGTTATGATCATTCCGATCTAACCGTGAATAGTGGTAAATAGTAAATGTGCAAGAAAAAAATATTGAGGCTAGGAGAATTTTAGGGTTAACTTCAAATGATCATAACTACTTGTACTTAATGATATAGGTGAGCTACTATATATAAACAGAAAGCTCTGAAAGTTCTCTTTCCAATGAAATTAGTTTCATCTAATTTTGCCATCAGAGCAAAACATTATGGTCAATCTACTCCAGCCTATCAAAATAGTCCACCAAAGGACAAATTTGACATTATTTGATTTTTAAGGGTATTTTGGTCATTTCTACTCCAATCCATCCTGATAAACCATGGATTTAAGTCCATTAAGAGAATTCAATAGCTGATTTTTCTCCAATATTTCCTAAGGCTCAAACCCCTACCTTACTACTCCAAATTTCATCCTTTTATTTCTCTTGATTAAACCATAGAAATTTCAAATTGATTTGGGATTCCAGTTGATCATGTTAAGGGCTTCGAGAAGCACCCTTTATTTTTGTGAATAAATTTCCTGAGTCGGAAGTTTATATTCATCTTCCATCTTTAGGTATGTGGGGCTTTGAACATGATTATCCTTTTGATCTTGTGCCCAATATTTTTGTTGAATTAAATTGACATAAAATTTTACATGTTTTACCATGAATTATAAATATTGTTTTATATCTTATATTATTCTCCATGAGCTATGGGATTATGTCATCAAATATATGTATGATGTTGAGATGGAATTATGTCCAAAAAATATTTGATTATGAGAGTATGATGATTTAATTTGTTAAGCTTTGGTTTATACTATCATTCCACTATTTCCTTATGATGAATTTATAATTGATATTGGAAATTCTATATCCCTATATGGGTTGATGTCTCAAGTACCTTTAAATGAGAGTTGAATGGCAAATTGAGAAATATTGATATTGGAATTGCAATGAGTCTTGGTATTTTCCAGATGGTTATGATGAGTTAAATTGTTGAAAATATTATATATTGAGTCTTCATATCCTTGTCCAAATGTCGAGTCGGTTATGGTTCAACGCCTTGATACCTTGTTGATGTTTAGGAAGACTAAAATGTTTTGAGCTAAAATATGTTGAGTGAGGAATTCGCAAATTGATATGATTTGATAAATGAGAAAGATTTGATTTGGTCTTTATCATAGACACTTGTGATGTTGTGGTAGAGTTTCTAACGCATTCTGAGAGTGTCGTAGAGTAGTACTTAGCACTGAGAGGGAAATTTAGTATTTTCCCAAACCTATGTGCCACTGTAGGGTTGTTTGATGATGATATTATTGGCCAGAGAGCCCAATTATGATTATTGCATTTTTAAGGTTGTACTCTCTGGCAAAGAGTGTGACGCTCCCACCAACGGGGGTTTCAAACATTGGTATTCCACACAGCTCATGTGGGGTTGTCGGTTATAGGAAACTCCCTTGTCTATAAGAGTCATGTTTATTGAAATACCGAGTAACTCCGAGTTTTGATGTGGTAAGTAAAGTGTCCTATGATGATCTATAATGATTTATGAGGTTTGTATCCTACATTTCTTATCTAAGATGTTATGAGTTCCATGATTTAATGTCACTCAAGCCAGATGTATCATTATGCTCCTTATGAAAGTTTTTAAGAAATTTATGATATTATTTATATTTTGCATGTGCCCCCACATACTTAATAAATATGTTGTACTGACCTACATAATTCTCTATGGGCTACATTCTTACCATGATGTAGGCTCAGGTACTCAGCCGTAGCCACGACAGTCACATCCAAGTGTTGCATCTAAGTTCCTTCATTAGTGAGTCTTCATGTTTGAGGACCAAGTTGCTAGTTTTGGTGTTGTTGTTTTGTGATCCCTTTGATATGTTGAGTTAGTTAGAGGTTTTCCCCAATGTCTCATTGATTTTGCTGTATAGACGCTATGTCAGACTAGTCTATTATTTGGTTGGTTTGTGTATAGACATTCCATATATGTACAGTCTAACGATATTTCGTGCCATTTACGATGTGATATGATATGTATTTATATATATATCCTTATTGTAGCGTGTATGTTGTTTTCTTAGAACCCAAGGATAGTGTTTTGGCTTAAAGGGTTAGCTTGAGGCTACGTGTAGCCTTGGAAACCGTGTGACATCTCGGGATGATATTTCGAGGCATTACAAACTTGGCCTTATAAAGGCTCTAATTTGGTTCTATATTTAGCTGTATTTTTAGACATCAAGATTGGTAAAATTGGTCTAAGTAGGTGATGCTCCTACTTAAGGGTTCAAGTTGCCCAAAATTTCAAATTAGATGATGCACCTACTTACTTAATTCTTTGTTGGGCTCAATTAAATTGGGTCTTGGGAGATTTAAGTGTTGGGCCTTTTCTCCATCTTTTTCACTTTTACTTAATTTGGGCCCAAATAAGTACATTAATGTAGGCCCAAATTTGATCCATATCCTTAAGCCCATTAACTTGGTCCAAATAGCTCAAGTGGATAATCCAACTACTATCTTAATTAAGTCAATCCAGCACCTTAACAAAATACTCCATTTTCAGTTCTTAATCTCTTTAATCTAACTTAAAACTTGTATATACTTGGTCACGTTAAACTTTAGATTTAAATACCGGCTTACAATTCTGAATTTAAGAGTTGTATTGATGTTAACTTGGCTGTATTACCTTAGAACATATGGACAGCGTCTAGAATTCCATCTACACTATTAATACTCTCATAACAAATCTCATTCGTTACCTATACCACAAGGCTATAATAAGTTACAAATAAATTTTAATACCTGTGCTTTTTATTTGCCTAAAAATCATCTCAAATATGATAGAACTTTCTTTGAAATAAGAATTAACTATTATAAATGTGGTATTTTCATAATTTTCACTTCCTATCATGTGGTAAATTGAATAAGCTTTTCATCAATATATAATTCGCCCAAATCTGACCCCCGGGCAAAGAGTTAGATATTTTTTAGTGAGATAGTGCTTGACCTGAGCCTTCAGCGCATCCCGGAGATAGCTCAAATAGCAATTGTCAAATTGCAGTATTGCTCTACAATATTGGCATGTCGCACCAAACTTCTATGTCGTAGACAAAGTGGCAATGTGATAGCTCTGCATCGCACCACCTTGCAGTTTCCCATTTGTCAAATTCCAATGACATGGCGCGATAACGTCGCGTCGCGCTAAGGGCAAAATTTAGGAAATTTTATTGTAAATTTCATTACGTGTCCAGGGTTAAAAGAGTTAATTCCCCCCTATATAAGATTCCAAACGCAAGATTTATCCCCTATTCATCTAAAATATTGATGTTTTACTCAAATACTCTCAACAACTCAAGCTACGATTTTCATAGAAGGTCCAATTTCAAGAAGATTTCACCATCAATCTTGATGAAATCATGAACTAAGGTATGCATAGTGTTCATTCATGGACTACTTTCATCCATAAAGTTAAAGAATCCTTTTTTCCAACCCCAAGTTATGGATTTTCTTTATAAACTACATGTTGGGTTGTTCTTGTTGGTGTTGATAAATGAGAAATTGAATTCTACTCTATGTTGGGTGATAATTTCTATGTGGGTTTAATTAATATAGATATAGATTCATGCAAACCTATTACTGAACCCTTGAATGATGAAATTAGAATTGAACCATGATGTTTCATTGTTGTACAATGATGATTACATGTACTATGTCTACAATATGTTTGATTAAATGCCTAGATAAAGGAAAAGTACCTAACTAGCATAATATCATGAAATTCCCATTTATGTAAAAGTTTATTCCTATTAGACGTTTGATGAAATGCTTCAATAAATATATTATGGTGATTATCATGTATTCAAGAATATTAAGTCATCTCAGTTTCCTTTCATCGAGTCCTGGGGGTACTTGTACCCGAAATATTAGTGTGTGCCTAGATCCTGTCATGTTTTTACGATACTCTCAGTGAAGCTATGAAATCTTATACTTTAGATAGTCTTATGACTCTGGAAAAATCTCTATGATCTCATGACTCAGTCTGTTTCCACATATCAATTGTATTCTGTCAGCCACAGAAATTCAGTAACTCAGTCCATGCTTAGTTCAGTTCAGTAAATCATGTTCAGTATCCATTCAAATGGTAGTAGGACTTATCACCAAGTGAACCCAAGTATGGGGACTCACCTATTATACGATGGTGTGAGTCCTAGGAGCAATCCTTGCATTCTTGAACTATGTATCCAACATAGGTTGAGACATCGTAGCCTACTATATGAGGGTAGATGAGGTTGCTTAACCTGTTTTATGAGGGTTCCAACCATTTTCTCTAGAGTTACTTGTTATATGATGGTTACTTACATATTGTCCTTACCAGTGGTGCGGTATTGACACCCTTCCAAATATGGCATAGAATGGAACCGAACAGAGTTATTCTAGCCCCTTTGGGGCATGTCAGTTAGATACTACTTACCATATTTCATGTTACAGAATTAGGACTATTAGATACAGTCATTCAGTCTCAATAATAATACTCAGATAGTTCTTTAGATTTCAGGACTGTCAGACACAGTTAACTCAGACATAGTATGGAACTTAGATAGTTCCATTAGATCCAAGACTGTCAGACACAGTCATCCATGTTATTAGTTATATTCAGTATAGTTATTCATGTTATTAGTTACTACTATGTCACATTATCAGTATACAGACCCATAAATCACGAAATCACATTGTCAGTTATAGTTACATATTTATGCATGTATTCTCGCTTTTATGTTAGACATTCATTTAGCATTATTCATGTGTGTGAACTATTGCATATAGCATACCTTATATGTATACTCAGTATATATGTACTGACGCATTCGAGCTATGGTGCTTTCTCTTTATGTTACATCATAGGTTCAGAGACACGAGTTCCATATCAAAAGTAGATTCCAGATTCAGCAGTCAGAGTAGAAGTGAGTCCTCTTCCTTCGAGGACATAATGATTTTTAGTATCTCATTGATTAGCTTATTAGTTGGAGTTAGTTGGGGACATGTCCCATCAATTGCTTATTCATATTCTTCAGATAGTAAAGGCTTTCAGATTGAATAAAGACTAGATACAGACTATCAAGGTTTAGACTTTAGTTTTGATTTTGGTTTTCTATTACCCTACACAGATTTTACATTATTCAATTATGTTCATGATCGAACCTTATGGCCTTTCAGTGCATGTTTCCACATTATTATGTTATCTTATACAGTATACAGGTACAAATATCAGTCATGCATTAGCTTGTGGTCCTTCAGGGTCATGAGAATTGTGTAGCATCCCGGTTCAGTAAATCAGGTTGTTACATAAATAGAATAAGTACATGCAAATTAGAGGGTGTTAAAGGTTTCCACGTAATATAAAAAACCTTTGTGATATTTCTGGTTAGTTTATTCCCTGTGAGGTTAATATATGCCCTTGGGGGAAGTTTAAACAGTCATACTATTCACAAACATATATTTTTATTTCAAGATTAGATTTTGATCTTGGGATTCTAGTGCCCTTAGTTTTTGGTTGATTATTAATTAGAGACTTTGCGTAATCTTCTTATATTATTATAATATTGATTAGATGTTTTCACTTATGAATTCCATGGATTTTTTCACTAATATAAGCGTTTACATCCCTTAGCTAGGGTTGACGGAACCCTGGTTGAATAAAAAAGTAGGGGAAGTGCAACGTTGTTCCTATCCAATATTTTTACATGTATTATGATCATCTCCAGTTTAATAGATTTCTTAGATGTTTCAAACATTTAAAATTGACCTATATTCACTACTTACTTAAAAATAGAGGTAGAGATTATGAAAATAAGATTATGATAGTAATTTAAGATTCACCTCTATCTTATAAATTCTCTATATCATCTAATTAACTAGAGACTCAAAAGGTAATAGTTAATCTGGGATCTAGGATAAGGGTTAGTAAGGGGACACTTTGAGTCTAAAAAGGTAAAGGGTGAAATTCACTAAGCGCATTCACAAGACGATGAGAGATATAACTTAGCACATTCTACATGTAAGATAATGGGTTAGTTCAAAAAAGAAGGATAAACCTACTGAGTTAGAAAGCCAGCGGAACGCATTTCTCGTATTCCTTTCAGATTATTTACAGCCAAAAGCATTTGAGTTTTGTTACTTTCTACTGATCAAACAAATCCCCAAATTTACTTTTCTGCATTTCCAACTATTTCAACAAGTTTAAGAGATAGTTCTGCCATATTACCTATGAATTCAACCCCAACCTAGTTGGGATACTATATTTTGATATTAACCACTTGATACTTCTAAAGAGTAGTACTTTTGGGAGACATAAAAATCTTGGTTCTGTTGTTAAGGAATATGATTGTTGATTGATCGATTGATGTTCGGAAAATTTGTTTTTTTTATTTATCTGGATACTCTTTTGAATATGACATATTTATAAGAGAAAGTATGGAGTGCTGATAATTCCTTACTTATTGGTATGAGTCAAACGACCATTATAGCTTTTGATGATGTCCTTGGAAGCCAACACAAAAAGACTCAAGCTTTATTCATCTCAAGGACATAAGAGCATGCATGGAGATACCATTTTGGGCATTCAACGTAGCAATTTCCTGTGTGGAAGGTTTCTTGGGAGATTTTCTTAATGAGGCATCTAAGAGACCCAAGTGTTGAAGAATAATTGTGAAGTCCAAAATGACACAAGGGATTGCATAATTTAAAGTCTGTAGAGGAGTTTTAAACACTCCATTACCACCCCTTCCTTAAGGGTGTTTTTGGTCAATTTATGCCATTTCTTAGGAGCCCCATTCATTAAGGGTAACTTGGTCATTTTATATTTATCTTGTAATATACTATAAGTAGATTTTTATTAGGTTTATTTCCTTAGTTTTTGTTAAATATGGAACTGTAAAAGAACATTTTAACACAAATCCTCTCTAGGAGAGTAGACCGAAACCCAAACTAGGCAAGACAAGTGTGGATTCACTTGTGTTGAAATTTTGGCTTAGAAATATTGGTACTTGAGGAGATTGGCATCCTTCTTTTGTCTACGTAAGATTTTGGTTATGTTTATTTAAGCCTTAGGGGCCCTTGAATTTTATACATTCTAGGGTTCTTAGTGTTTGTACATTCTTTTATCAAACTATCTATTTTTATGTTATTGCATTTTAATGTGTTTTCCTCTTATCTCCTTATCTTAATTTTGCGTGTTGTTCTTATCAAAGCTAGTTGTTCAACTTGCTCTCAATTTTGTTTGTAATTGTTGGTAGTTTTCAGTGCTCGATCGATTCCATATCATTTAGTATTAGAGTAAGGGCTGATTTCATTCCTATGAAATTAATCTTAGGCTTATTAACTTAAAAATAAAAAGTTGAAAAACCGAATAATCCAGAAAGAACAATCGGTCCCATTTTTGTGTTTGGACCAAAATTTTTATATCAGATTTAGGAGATTTTTATGTTTTTGATTGTTTCTAGTGTTAGACCCTTCTTCACTAACACTTATAGAGTCTAAATCTAAATTTTCAGCAATTTCCAAGTTGTTCTTTAATTTTGAAGATTGTTGTTGTGGATTTACTCTTGGCCACATGGTGTTGTTGAGGACTTAAAACATGGCCATGTGTTATTGACATTGTTGTGTGGATTATGAAGATTATGTCAGGAGTGCTTAGACATATCATGGTAAAAGTAAAGCTAGAAAAAATAATCAAGGGTACTAAATTTAAAGACTTGATGATGATGACTAGGCCACTAATAAAGTGATGAAAAAGCACTACTTGAAATAATGTGACATGAAAATAATAAAAAAAGACTTGAGAAAAAAAAATAATTGAAACATTATATATTTGATGAGAAATACTAGCAAAAATAATTGTTGAAGAGAGGACCAAAAAATTAAAGTAACGAAAATAATGGGTAATGAAGTTTAAAAAGTGGAAAGTTCTTAGAAAAGTGTAAGTCACTATTATATAGCTTTTCTACACATCCCCTAGACAATATTACAACCCATTAAAGTTCTATTTTATTCTATTCAAGCATACTTAATTAGTGGAGATGTACAGAATGAGCGCACTTATGGTTCTTTGTGGATACATCAACTTTTTTTTTTTAAATTGTGAGAGTTGTTCTTTAATGCTGAGTCTTTATATTATATTCATATTTTTTATTTCAGTGTGTGGACTATTTCTTCTTATGAGGGCATTTATTTCATGATAGATAGGTAATGTTATTAATAGTCTTTGATAAGAATAGACAAACAAACTTAAATTTAATAACTTACTGTCTATCTTTGAGGTTAGGAGGCTGGAAGTTTGTTGTTTGTGTATACTTGTAGCAGACTATTGAAAAGTTTACTTGAAGATTTTTAAGTGTTATATCAACCAAAGTGGTGGTGTTGCTTGATTTGATTAATTGAGATATCTTTTAGTGCTTGCTCGAGGACAAACAAGTCTTAAGTGTAGGGTGTTAATGTGATGCCAAAATTACATATATTTAGTCATTGTTTTCTCATATTTAGTATTTTTATTAATTCTTTTGAGCATAAATTTCATACATTATGCTTAATATTGTATTGTATTTTTCGGATTAAATTGATGTGAAGATGAAGAAATTTTAAACAAAAACAGAACTAAAATCATACCGTTATATCAGAAAATCAAGCGGACAACTTAATGAATTAAATTTACTATAACAATCAATTTATAAGATTGTTAGAATTGAGAACTGAAGATGGTTAGAAAGCAAATTTGTGGCAGCGGCATTGTTTCGATGCAATTCAGTCCAAGTTGGACTAAGTTTTTATTTTCTAGTTTATTTTAGACTTAGTTATTTTATTTTAGGATTTTTATTAAACCTATAAATATTTTACAAAAATAGTTTTTACATTAGTTTTGTCAAATTTTTATAATTATTATTAAACTTTTGAAAAGTAACTTATAAATTTTTTCTATAGAGAAAGCTTGGAGCTGCTGTGGAGGTCAAAGAAAATTGGTTTACTCTTTTTTTCTCCATTGTCATAAATTTTTCTTTGAAAATCTAAGATTCTAGATTTACTCTGCTCGATTTTTAAGATGATAATTCTGATTGTGTCCATGATTTCTAATTGTGATTTTCAATCCATGAGTAGCTAAAGCTCACAACTAGGGTTCTGAAAACCATGATGAACTAACAAAATGGGTTAAGTGCGAAGTCATTCTAGACCGGTGTGCTTGTAATAATTCATATTTCCCTAGATGTAATTGCTTTCTTTGTGGAGGACAATGTTAGAAACTAGATTTCATTTTAAAATTGCCCGAGAGAGAGGTAGATATTGGGAAAAGGAAATAAATATAGTAATTTGAAGCTATCAAACTTCATCTAATCAATTCGAGACGTAACTGGGATAGTTAATCTGAGATCACAAAATAATGGTTAGTAATGCGATTCTCACATTCCGAGAGGAGATGAGTGAAATTAACCCAAACAAAGATCGAGAGATGGTTAGGGGATAAATATTTTGTTAAATTTTGCATGCAAGCAATAAAAGTAGATTTCTAGCACGAACAACATGCATAGTTATGAAGTCATGTGGAAGACAGTCCTAGTTCATAATTCTCATTGATTTTCTCAACATAATGTGATCTCTATTTACTTGTTACTTCAATTTACATACTATTGACTTTTTTTAATCCCCCTTTCAAAAATAAACAATTAGTAATCCAAATAACTGCATTGACCTAGATCCAAACCATATTCCTCATGGATTTGACCCCAACCTAATTGGTATTCTCTATTTGTTTAGTGGCCAATTTATACTTCACTACAAAAGGTAATTTGGGAGACATCAGCTAGCCCTAATACCTACTTTATGAAACTATGTAGCATGAAAAAATATATAGTTAGTAATTAGAATGTACTGAACATGTGAGATATGCAATAATCTTGAAAAATACCTAAACTATGTTTTTAAAATTGAGGAGATAAAACCATTTATGGTAATATGAACCAAATTGTGTATGTACTGAAAAGCTTTGAGACATAAAGAAACCCTAAAATCATGAGCAAAAACATTTCAAAAATTAGAAAGTTGTAGAAGCATAATTATTTTGTATGATTTAAAACTAATAATGAACATGCTATAAAACATCATTAAATGCAAACTGAGTGCTAACTAAATAGTATTTTGAACTATAGTGATATGACCTAAAACATTTATAATGAAATACTATTGTAAGACCTAATATCCATAACAATGTGTAAATATCTGAAACTATGGTTCATGTACAAGTATTGAATTGAGTCTTTGGGAGAGTATACTAATGGACATAAACCACATGAGCTAAGATGGAGTCCAATGTATACACCCTATTTGGAGGTCCCAATGTACATTCCCAAGGTATGTTCCATGACTAATGTGGATTCACTCAACTAATCCCCAACTAGGGGATAAATAAACCTATGGTGGCATATAGTTTTGGCAAGATAGTATATATTTTGGAAAGGTCTAACTATTGAGGTGGGTTACATATTACATTGCTAAAAATAGTGAAGATGCTAGTTAGGTGACTAGTTAGGGGACAATCACAAAGGTATCTACCAAGTTTTTGAGGGCCATTCTTCTTTTCAATATGTTCCTGACTAGTAATAGTAAAAATTTGACTCCAAAAATAGAATTATTGTTTGTTACAATCAAGGACATGTATAATATCAACATACCCTGATATACCATTGAGGAGATTTATGCAAAGGCACTATGGGATAGCATAAGCATAACTTGCACAAGTATAATTTATTATATGTACTGAGAGACTAGGATGGAAATATTAGTAGTTATTGATCATCCAATTAAGTTACTCGTATTCAGGACATCAGTTTGATTACATATCAGACCAACCTATGTGCCAAAGTTAGACACATACCATTATCCTCATCCAGTGGTGCTTTAATGGAAGGGTTATTAGAGTAGGGAGAGAAGGTTAACACTTTATTCTAACTAAGAAGGATAATATGTATGATTCTGATTCATAGACACAAACCGTAGCCAATGGAGTAGGTGTGACAACAATCACCATTTTTTCACCATCTACAACTCTGGAATCAACTTTTATTACCATTACCTCTCTCGAACCATCAATTCAATACATGGATGACACTACAATAGTTATTGTTTCTCATGATTAGATCAAAATATAACACAATGGAAATTGAAGACTGCATGGCAGTTGACTCACATGATGTCATAGTTGAAGCCATATGTAAAATTTTAGATTAAGTTGAGAGTAGAGCATTAGCTATTTGTGTGAAAGATACATAGAGGATTAGATGGGTTTATAAATAGACAAATGATAGGATGCATCTTCTAAAGGTCCCCAGATTAGAGAAAATGCTTGATGAGCTAGCTTTCCTATGTACGAATGTTACAGAGTTGTCTACCCAGTAAGGTCCTATGATATGGATGTTGAACATCCCAACCATTATTAAGGATCATGAGGATGATGCAAAGATTTTTTACTTATGGGGCTATGATGCACTCCCATATGATAAGCGGAAGTGATACAAGAAATAAAATATGAAAGACAAATAAAATAATGAAACAAAGAATAAAAATAGAAGATAGACATAAGATTGAAAGGAAATGAGGAAGATTGATATATAAAAACCAATACCATCAAGTATAAAGTTATAAGAAGCACCTAATCTATTTAAAAGACCTCAAGGGAATTAGATTTCTATCCAACCCTTCTTCTTAAACTTAATCAAAAGTTTCAGCAAGTTTGAAAACTATCAAATTCTTAAAAAAGTATTTAGTATTAAAACATCAAGATAATCTAAGTCTCAATAATAATAAAAGTACACTATTTATTCTAGGAAAATAAAGAAACACTAGACTATTACAATTCTTAGCTTAATAAAGTAAGGGCCTTATTTGGGTGTCTTTTCTGGATGAATTACAGAAATTCATCAAGTACTACAACATTAGCATGTTCTTAAGTATCAGGAATTCTTTTCATATAGTCCTTCAATCCCCCAATATAATGCATTCTTTGAATTCTGTTGAGCTGCTTAGTGTGCTTAGATGTGCATGCATCATTCTGCCTTTCTTTATAAGAAATTTTCCTCGAATAAAAACCTAGAAAGACCATAGGGAAAATGAATAACAACGTGGAACTCAAGGCATGGGGTTAGTCTTACTGTTAACAATTCTACAAATATTCAAAAGATGCACAAACTTAATATATACCCAAGCATTAACTATTCTTATAAAGAACAAATTTTCAAATGAAGCATGAAGTACTTGACTATTCCTAAAATCAAGAAATGAGGATATCACAAATGAATCAATGGCTTCAAAATGGAATGCAAGCAATCTCACATTGATATATTGGACATGAAGTTTAATTATTCCTCTATTTCTAGACCATACCACCTCCAACATAGTACCATGTCCAAATTACCCATTTTTAAGTTGTCACCGGGATTAAAAGAAAACAGTTTCCATGCTTCTTGATCAAAAAAATAACAATTTACCCAAATACATCCTACAAATATATGATGTATCCTTCCCACAAGTATAAGCATCATCATATGAAAATAGGTGATAATGAAAAGTATCACCCAATATAACTTTATTTAATGTGTCCTTACATATAAATAACTAGAGCACTTAAGATTATCAAAAATATCATCAAGAATGGGAATACTCAAAGAAGAAGTAACACTTAAAAACACGCATTCCAATCCTTCTTAATTTTACAAAGTGAGTAATCATACAAGTTATAGACCTTTAAAAGAGCTACATTACCATCACAATTCATACTGCTTTACTCCACACTAGGATTTATCTCATCATCATCAAATAAGATATTGTACTTAAAGTGAAAATAATTGATCAAAGGTGAAGAATTAAAATATATAATCTTATTCTCAAAAAGACAAATGTCATCTTTAAAGGAAGTCTCAATCACATAAGTTGTATGAGAAAAATAAGTAATAGCATCCTTCATAAGAGATATGCTTAAAGAATCACTCCTTTTCAAATGTACAACTTTATCTAAATCATCACTAACTTGAGACTTATTAGGAACACCACAATCTCTCTTAATTAATGGATTAGAACCATAATTAATTTGATTAACACATGTTTCATGTGACAATATACTATCAATCACATCACAAGTGTCAACACTAAGAGGGCACTAATTGATCTTACAAGAAGAATTAATTTTATTATCAATAGGATCAACTAATGTATAAAAACTCTTAATAAGGAAACTATCAACATACGTTCAAGGATCATTAAGCTCACATGAATATAAGTCGTCACTCATATTTTATTCATCTAAAATTTTAAAAATATGGTATTTAGTTAATTTACTGTGAAGCTCATAGAAAAGATCTTCCATGCCTTGTATTCCTTTATATGTCATACATGTACCTATACAAAAATTGTACAAAGAGATGAATATTAAATAGGTTGTATTGGTTTTAAAAAAAACTATTGTATTTCACTCAATAGATCCTCACCTTTTTTCCATTTAATAGTTGTGATGTGCCATGGATTCATAGCACCTTCGATGCTTTAAACCAAGAAATATGCAAGTACTTAGGTGTGTTTTGTTGGATATTATGAATTTTTTATTTGATTTTATAGGATAATAGTTTTTGGGAGTTAATCAAAACAAAAAAAAAGTTGAAAGCTGGACAATGACTAGCTATGCTGGCGTCTACATAGTGTAGGTGCCACCTACTTGAAGTAGGAAAGGGTGTAAATGACAGAAAGGTTCACTGAGATTTCAAGTTGCAAAAGATATCTGCCACCTATAGCCCATAGGCGCCATTGTAGGTAGACACTGACTCAAGTTTTCCTCTTTTGTTTAAGGTTTGATTTTTATGGCTTTGTTATACCTCAAATTCCATTAGGGAGGACAACCACCCAGCTGTAAGGCCCGATTGAACCAACATATAACCCTGTACGCCTCATGTATACAAATATGATAACCAACGGCTCTATTAAATATGATACAATGCATCAATGAGAACAACCACGTTGGCAAGCATATAATTATATGTAAGACTTAGCTATTGGGGCCACAACATCTAAGAGACAAGACATTACCATACTTATTATTACATTGGTCTACTAAGACTCTAAAAGATACATTGAAACTTAGGTAAGGTTGCGAAAACCCCCCGCCATACTTTTAAATTCTGTACAATACAAAAATATATAAAACAGACTCAGAAAGCCCCGAATCAATCTAGTGCTCACCAATATCTACTGGATTTCTTGGGATCCTACTAAGAAGGTGTATTTATTGAAGCACTTATGCCTGCAGTATGAAATAAAGGTCCCCCAAAAGGGGTGTCAGTACAAAAGTATGTACTAAATATGTAAGGCTAAAAGTAACCATACATAGTAAAGGAGCTCCATGCCTTTGTTCAAACAATCAATAGTAAAATCTCTATTAAAAATATAGATCTAATCTATCCATATATTGATGAACTCTATCATCCACAGTAACAACTTTATTGGCATCATACCTAGACAAATAGTTAAATCGAACACTGTACTCTTTCACGCTTATATTCCCTTGGCAAAGATTTAGGAACTGATCTGCACGAGCCTCTCAAATCTCTAACAGACTTTGAACTCTTTCCAAGTAGCTGAAGGTGCATCGATACCCCTTGAGAATTTCCAATCTTCATACCAAAATATAGTCTCTCCTTTGAATCTATATGCTGGTAACTCAACTGTCTCTTTAACCGATACATGTAGGTCTTCATTAATATTTTATCCATGGAATATGGGATAATTTAGCCGAATAAAATCATGCATCTATCGACTATCTTCCCTATACGCACCACTAAAACCTGTAGTTGGAATAGTTTGTCCTTAAGCTTGTCAAACAACTATACGAGCAAACAATTATACCATATTTCATAGATCTTGCTTAGCAACATTAATTGGTGGTTTTGAGGATGCAGTTTTTCTCTTTCTTAGGTCTTATGGAGATGGAGGATTAGAAGAAGTTTGTGATACAAACTCAATTTAAGCCTTACTTTGATTAACTTGCCTAGGTAGCAACTTGTAGGTCTTTTCTCTGACAACCACATCTATTCACTTACCTTTATTCTTACCCCTTCTTATAACCGATATTTTTACTATAATAAGATTAAAAAATATATTCAATGGTTAAATATGACTTCACCTATAACATGGGCTCTATTGCACAATCTATGATATGAAGAAAAATAAACAACCCCTAAATGTCCCATAGCATCCTATTTATAGGTGTGGTACAAAACATACCCATAAGCAAGATTCAATTTAGACATAACTTTGTAGACCTCCTAGGATGACCAGCTCTGATACCACTTTTGTCATGCTTCAAATCCCATTGGGGAGGATAGCCACCCGTAGTAGTAAGGCCTGAGGGAACCAACCTATGTCCTTATACATCTCATGTATGTAAATATGATAACCAAGGGTCCTACAAAATATGATACAATCCATCAATGAGAACAAACACATGGGCAAACACCAAATTATATACAAGACTTAGAAGTTGGGGCCACAACATATAAGAGACAAGATATTACCATACTTAATTTTATATTGATCTACAAAGACTCTAAAGGATATTAAAAAATTTAACTATGCTCGGGACAACCCCCCTCCCGCCATACTCTTACCTTTTGTATAATACTAAAATATATAAAACAGAATTAGAAAGCCTCAAATCAATTTGGAACTCACCAATAGCTGCTGGATATCCTGGGCTCCTACTGAGAAGGTGTATTTGCTGAAGCACCTATGCCTGTAGCATAAAATATAGGTCCCCCAAATGGGGTGTCAGTATAAAAGTATATACTAAATATGTAAGGATAAAAGTAACCACACATGATATAGGAGCTCAATGGAAATTAAAGACAAGTTTAGAAACAGTGCTAGTATACTACCTTTATATATAATTGTAGGGCCAGGGACATTACATTCCTTTTATCATTTTAGCTATCTTACCTTTTTTCATTTTACCTATCTTACTTCATAATCTTTTTAAGCCATATGATACAAAAGACTAGCTGATCAGTGTTAAATAGGCCAATCAGGATCTGCCCATGATTGGCTTACGCCCCTAAGATACCACTTATAAATAAACATTGGGATCGGCCTATGCTAGGTATTTTCCCTTGAGCTGCCACCCATAAATAAACATTGGGATCGGCCCATGCTAGGCTTTTTCCCCTGAGCTACCACCCATTTTAGTACAAATTGTGTTAGTTTATTTAGACTTTGAGACTGATACTTTGGTGGTCAGAGAATTATGGTACTTTAAAACAATAATCTACCAATAAGAGACATATGAATAAACACTTAATGCAATGTCAAAGAGATATGGGGAATATTGTACAAAAATGAGATGTTTAGGAGCTGAAAATAACATACAGCTTTTATTTGACTTAAATGACAATTCTTGAGGCTTGCTAGTGAATGTAAAATACAGACTCAATAATATGCATGTGGTAATGTGTTTTAACACATTAGGGAGCAAGAACAAGGTTGTAGCTAGATAGGAGATCATGTTCTTCTTATAGGTATTATTTTCTATGGGAAAGATTTATAAACTTATGTTGTACAAAAGCTTCTCGACTTCATGCCAACGAGTACGACATAGAGTAGCCTTACATACCGGGTCATACAACTCTAATACTAATCCAACTTAACTTCCTACTTTGTAGATTACATATCTACAGTAAAATATATGGTAAACTACTATTAGCAAGCAGCCAACACATTTGGGCTACTTAACTTCACTAAAATAGTAGTCGAGAAGTAAGCCATTAATTTTCCAATCGAGGGCATTATTTTAATCCTTTTATCTTCCAATTATATCCATATACATACAGATTCTTTTAAGATCCCCCAAAACAACTTGGTAACACCCCGTACTTTTACCTAGCTTAAATTTATCCTAAAAATGTCAAAGACTTTCTTTAAAGAAGAATACGATTTTATACATGTGGAATCTTAAGTATTTTGACTCTTTGTTGTGTGAAAATTGAATAAGCTTTCCATCGATATAAAATTAGCCCAAATTTGACACCCGGTCAAAGCGTTAGAGCTATTTTAGTAAGACAATGTACTACCTGAGCCAACAGTACATCGCAGAGCCAGCAAAAATGGCAATTATCAAAAATCTATGAACCGCTATGATATTGGCACTTTGTACAAAGTCTCAATTTCAAAATTGTCCTTCTCCAGTGTTCCGATGTGATACCACTGCATTGCGGTGAGCTTTCAGGTCACGTCGAAGGTGGAAACACCATTGTACCGCATCGTACCACCATGCAATTTCTGAGTCATCATTTTCTTATGGCCTAGTGCGATAATGGTGCATTACGTCAGTGGTCCAGATCAGGAAACTTTCACAAAAAATTAAAGTTACGCCCAGTGTTAAAACAATTTTTCCTATGATTTTATTCCACCCAGATGTGGAATTTAAGCCCTATAAATGTGCAAAACCCTTCACTATTGACATTTCCCCAAAATCAAAAGGTAGTTCTCTCTCAAGAGACATACCCTAGATCTCAAGAATCAAGGTCAATCTAAGAATTTCACCATGAACTTCAAGAATCTCAAAAATTAAGGTATGTTAGGTGTTCATCTACGCGTCCCTTCCACCCATAGAGTCAAAAAATCCATTTTTAAAACTTTAATAATTATAATTCATGATTTACATGTATGAAATTGAATTGTGTTCATGTTTTGTTATCTACTGAGTTTCAATCCATGATTAATGGTAGATTCCATAAAGTTGTATAACATGTATGTTGAATTGAGTAATTCCCACTTTATAATCCATGAATTTGCAAGTTGATTGTTGTATCCATGTTAACCCTAAGTGTTTATGATTTAATGAACCAAGTATGCTTCCCATGTGTTTGATAAATTGTCTATGAGAATGAAATAATGCAAGTATAGCATGCTAACATGTAATCCTCATTCATGTACAGGTTAATGCATCATAAGGGTTTAATTAAATGTCTCTATGAATGAATTATGAGCAAGTCAACATTTTTATATTATTCAAGATTATGCTTTACTTTACTTTACTTTTCGTACTATCGAGTCTTGGGGTTATATTATACTCGACAATCTAGATGTTACTTAGAGCCAGTGTCATTTACATCATAGTATTAGTTATGTCACGATCAGTAGTACTCTCAGTCCATTACAGAACTCAGTAGAATTAAATTAGTTACAGATCTTAGAAAAACTCAGTAATCTCAGTATCAGTCCAGTCTAGTTTAGTATTCTCGGTTTAGTGCCTTTCGGTTGGGTGTAGGATTCAGCACCGAGTGATCCTAAGAATGGGGGCACACCTGTTAGATAGGACTGGGTACATAGTAGAAATCCCTAAGATCCAGAACTACGTATCTAGCAGATTTTCTGGGATGTCACACATTAGATAGGACTGACATACTAGGGGATCACCCGCTATATTAGAACTGATCTCAGAGGTCACCCATTAGTTAGGACTGACTCCACAATAGTTGTCTCTATGCATGGTATGATACTAACACCATTCCAATTGGGGTTATAGATTGGACTCTAACTTAGTTACCTTATCTTATCTTAGGAATGTCGGTTACATGATTATCTCCAACAGTTTCAGTTTCAGTCTTCATTAGTCAGCTCAATTTTATAGAATTAGGAATGTCAGACACAATCAATTAGTATCAGTAATTTTAGATATCAGTTATATAGTTATTAGAACTCAGTACGTAGCTTCGAAAAGCTCTATTATAATATACATGCACTCCAATATTCAGTTACTCTATATCATTTAGTCTATTATTGTTCAAGCATATAAACCCTTGCATTCAGCCTTACCTCATCTAGCATACCAGTACATTTTCATGTACTGATGCATACTTTCCTACACTATGATATTTTACATCATAGGTTCACGTACTTAGGTTCTTGACCATGCATAGTAGGTTCAGATTTATCCAGCAGCAATATATTTAGCAGTGAGTCCTCATCATTCGAGGACATTCTATTGTTCTATTATCTCAATAGACTCAGTATTTTAGTAAATAGAGTTAGTCAGTGGATTGTCCCATCAACTTCACTTTCAGATAGTTTTAGTTATAGGCTTTTCAGATTAGTTTAAGAGAATATTCAATTTTACAGATATTATCACAAATGTTATATTTTATTAGCATTTTAGATATTTTGAACCTTACGGCATTTCAACCTATCATTATGTATTTATTTCAGTACTATTGTTCAGTTCTCATTGTAGATATCATTCATGAGTTAGCTTGTGGCTCGTCGGGGTCATAAGCATCATGTGATGACTAGGGGGTAGTCCCGGGTCATTACAAACCTTGACTTTATTACACACTCTAAAATGGTATACAAACTGAATGAGTAATAAACGTGTACAATAATTATCTCGATGGTGTACCACCACACCTTTTTTCTATATTTCAATATGAACTAATCACATTTTTCCCCAATATCAGCTTTGTAGCCCCTAACACAAACACACAAAATAGTCCACAAAATAGCTCCAAATCCTTTTTATTGTAGCAATCAATTATTTAACTCACCATTTCTTGAGTTATCAATAACAACACATTCATAATTCTTTCTCAAACTAATAAATAAGGAGAACAACATGGAGCGGTCACCTTAACTTAATTCTACAATTTATTCTTTTAATTTGAACTACTCAAGAACTTTAAATTTTACTTTTCTTCAAACTTTAAACCAAAGAAGAAGAGATATCTCATAATAACAAAGAACGGAGAATTATACTAAATGTTGAGTGTTTTTACTTACCTTGTCCTATAAAGGTTGGTGTTTCTCTAAGAACCCTAAAAGGAAATATAGGGATGCTCTTAGTTGCTTTAAAGAACGTAGAGGGAATTTATGAAGTATAACCTTTTTTTGTGACTTAAGAATAAGGGAAAATGCCCAGCAACTTGGCCTTATAAAGGCCCTAATTTGGCTCTATATTTAGCTTTATTTTTAGACCTCAAAATTGGTATAATTGGACTAAGTAGGTGATGGTCATACTTAAGGGTTGAAATTGCTCAAAATTTCAAAGTAGGTGATGCAACTACTTACTTAATTCTTTGTTGGGATCAATTAAATTGGGTCTTGGCAGATTTGAGTATTGGGCCTTTTCTCCATCTTCTTCACTTTTACTTAATTTGGGCCCAAATAATTACATTAATATAGGCCCACATTTGATCCATATCCTTAAGCCTATTAACTTGGTCCAAATAGCTCAAGTGGGTGTTCCACCTACTAGCTTAATTAAGTCAATCAAGTACCTAAACAAAATACTCCATTTTCAGTTCATAATCCCTTTAATCTAATTAAAAACTTGTATATACTTGGTCACGTTAAACTTTAGATTTAAATACCAGCTTACAATTCTGAATTTAATAGTTGTATTGATGTTAACTTGTTGTATTACCTTAAAACATAAAGACAACATCTAGAATTCCATCTACACTATTAATACTCACATAACAAATCTCATTCATTACCTATACAACAAGGTTTTACTAAGTTACAAACAAAATGTAATACCCATGCTTTTTCTTTGCCTGAAAATCATCTCAAGGATGTTAGAACTTTCATTGAAATAAGAATTTATTATTATGCACGTGGTATATTCATAATTCTTACTACCTATCATGTGTGAAATTGAATAAGCTTTTCATCAATATATAATTCGCCCAAATCCGGCACCCGAGCGAAGATTTAGAGCTTTTTTAGTGAGACAGTGTTTGACCTGAGCCTTCAGCGCATCGTAGAGATAGCTCAAATGGAAATTGTCAAATTCTAGTGTTGCTCCGCAATATTGGTACGTCGCACCAAACTTCCATGTCGTAGAAAAAGTGGCAACACTATGGCTCCATGTTGAACCACCGTGCAGTTTCCCATTTATCAATTTCCAGTGACACGGTGCGATAACGCACGTCGTGCTAAGGGTCCAATTCAAGAAATTTTACTGAAAATTTAATTATGTGTCCAGGGTTAAAAGTTCCAATTCCCCCCTCCCCCCCCCCCCCCGTATAAGATTCCAAACACGAGATTTAGCCCTTATTAATCTAAAGTATTAATGGTTTTCTGAAATACTCTCAAGAACTAAAGCTAGGGTTTTCATAGATGGTCTAATTTCAAGAAGGTTTCACCATCAATCTTCATGAAATCACAAACTAAGGTATGCATAGTGTTCATTCATGGACTATTTTTATCCATGAAGTTCAAGAATCCTTTTTTCCAACTCTAAGTTATGGATTTTCTTTTTGAACTTCATGTTGGGCTCTTTTTGTTGGTGTTGATCAATGAGAAATTGAATTTAACTCCATGTTGGGTGATAATTTCTTTGTGGGTTTAATTATTATAGATGTAGATTCATGCAAACTTATGACTAAACCCTTGAATGGTGAAATTAGAGTTGAACCATGATGTTTAATTGTTATACAATGATGATTACATGTACTATGTCTACAATATCTTTGATTAAATGCCTAGATGAAGTAAAAGTACCTAACTAGCATGATATCTTGAAATTCCCATTTATGTACAAGTTTATGACTATTAGACGTTTGATGAAATTCTTCAATAAATGTATTATGGTGATTTTTATGTATTCAAGAATATCAAGTCATGTCAGTTTCCTTCCATCGAGTCCTGGGTGTACTTGTACACAAAATATTAGCTATGTGCCTAGATCCATATCATATTTTCACGATACTCTCAGTGAATCTATGAACTCTTAGACTTTATATAGTCTTATGACTCAGTAAAAATCTCTATGATCTTATGACTCAGTCAGTTTTCAGATATCAGTAGTACTTTGTCAGGCATGGAAATTAAGTAACTCAGTCCATGCTTAGTACAGTTTAGTAAATAATGTTCAGTGTTCATTCAGATGGTAGTAGGAATTATCACCGAGTGAACCCAAGGATGGGGACTCACGTGTGATTCCTAGAAGCAATCCTTGTGATCAAGAACTATATAGCCAGCATAGTTTGAGACATCGTAGCCTACTATATGAGGGTAGATGATATTGCTTAACCTATTATGTGAGGGTTCCTACCATTATTGCTAGATTTACCTGTTATATGAGGGTTACTCATATGTTGTCCTTACCAGTGGTGCGGTATTGACACCCTTCCAATCAGGGCATAGATTAGAACCCAACTTAGCTATTATAGCACCTTAGGGGTATGTCGGTTAGATACTACGTACCATAGTTTCATGTTATAGAATCAGGACTGCCATATACAGTCAATTAGTCTCCATAATAAAACTCAGATAGTTCTTCAGATTTTAGAATTGTCAGACACAGTTAACTCAGACATGGGATAGAAATCAGATAGTTCCATCAGATTCAGGACTATCATACATAGTCATCCATGTTATTAGTTATATTCAGTACAGTCATTCATATTATTAGTTACTAGTATGTCATATTATCAGTATACAGACCCATAAATCATGAAATCACATTGCAGTTATTGTTACGTATTTATTCATGTATTATCACATTCATGTTAGACATTCATTTAGAATTATTCATGTGTGTGAACTATTGCATATAGCATACCTCACATGTATACTCGATACATATGTACTGATGCATTCGTGCTATGGTGCTTTCTTTTTATGTTACACCATAGGTTCAGAGACACGAGTTCCAAATTAGCAGTAGATTCCACATTTAGTAGTCAGAATATAAGTAAGTCCTCATCCTTAGAGGACATAATGATTTTTAGTAACCTATTGATTAGCTTATTAGTTGGAGTTTGTTTGGGATATATCCTATAAAATGCTTATTCAGATTCTACAGACAGTAGAGGCTTTCAGACTAAATGCAGACAAGATACAAACTATCATCTTTTAGACTTTAGTTTTGATTTGGGTATTCTATTACCACACACAGATGTTACATTATTCAATTATGTTCATGATCGAACCTTATGGCCTTTCAGTGCTTTCTACATTATTATGTTATCTTATGCAATATACAGGTACAAATATTAGTCATTGGTTGCTTGTGGTCCTTCAGGATCATGAGCATTGTGTAGTATTCTGGTTCTGTAAATTGGGTCGTTACACAAATAGAATAAGTACATACAAAGTACACAGTGTTACAGGTTTCCATGTAATATAAAATACCCTTTTGATATTTCAAGTTAGTTTATTCCATGTGAGGTTAATATATGCCCTTGGGGGTAAGTTTAAACACTCATACTATTCACAAACATATATTTTTATTTCAAGATTAGATTTTGAACTTTGGATTATAGTGCCCTTAGTTTTTGGTTGATTTATTAATTAGAGACATTGTGTAATCTTTGTATATTATTATAAGATTGATTCTATGTTTACACTTATGAATTCCATTGATTTTTTCACAAATATGAGAGGCTAAATACCTTAGCTAGGGTTGGGGGAACCCTGGTTGAATAACAAAGTAGGGGAAGTGCAACATTGTTCCTAACCAATATTCTTACATATATTATGATCATCTCTAGTTTAAAAGATTTCTTAGATGTTTCAATCATTAAAAACTAACCTATATTCACTACTTACTTAAAAGGAGAGGTAGAGATTAGCAAAATAGGATCATGATATTAATTTAAGATTCACCTCCATCTTATAATTTCTTTATCTCATCTAATTAACTAGACACTCAAAAGGTAATACTTAGTCTGGGAAATAGGATAAGGGTTAGTAAGGGGACACTTTGAGTCTAAAGATGTAAAGACTGAAATTCACCAAGGGCATTCACAAGAAAATTAGAGATATATAACTTAGCACATTCTACATGTAAGATGTTGGGTTAGTTCAATAAACAAGGATAAACCTAATGAGTTAGAAAGCCAAGGGAGCATATTTCTAGTATTCATTTCAAATTATTTACAGGCATTCGAGTTTTTTTACTTTCTACTGATCAAAACAAATCCTCCATTTACTTTTCTGCATTTCAAACTGTTTCAAAAAGTTTAAGAGATAGTTCTACCCTACTACCTACGAATTCAACCCCAACCTAGTTGGGATACTATATTTGTACATTAACCACTTGATACTTCAAAAGAGTCGTACTTTTGGGAGATATAAAAAATGTTAGTTCCATTGTTAAGGAATATTATTGTTGATTGATCGATGATGTTGGGAAAGTTTTGTTTTTTTAATTTATCTTGATACTCTTTTGAATATGATATATTTATAAGAGAAAGTGTGGAGTACTGTTAACTCCTTACTTATTGATATGATTCAAATGACCATTATAGCTTTTGAGGATGAACATGAAGGCCAACACATAAATACTCAAGCTTTGTTCATCTCTAGGACTTAAGATCATGCATGGAGATACCATTATGGGCACTCAACGGAGCAATTTCGTATGTGGAAGGTTTCTTGGGAGCTTTTCTTGATGAGGCATCTGAGATACCCAAGTGTTGAAGAATAATTTTGAAGTCCAAAATAACACAAGGGATTGCATTAGTTGAAGTGTGAAGAGAAGTTTTAAGCACTCCATGACCACCCCTTGCTTAAGGGTGTTTTTGGTTATTTTGTGCCATTTCTTTTACACTCCATAGGAGCCCCATTCATTATGGGTAACTTGGTCATTTTAGCTTTATCTTGTAATAGACTATAAGAAGATTTTTATTAGGTTTATTTTCTTAGTTTTTGTTGAATATGGAAATGTAAAAGAACATTGTAACACAAATCCTCTCTAGGAGAGTAGACCCAAACCAAAACTAGGCAAGACAAGTGTGGATTCACTTGTGTTGAAATTTATCTTAGAAACATTGGTACTTGAGAATATTGACGTCCCTCTTGTGTCTACATAAGATTTTGGTGATGTTTATGTAAGCCTTAGGGGCCCTTGAATTTGATACATTCTGGGGTTCTTAGTGTTTGTACATTCCTTTGTCAAACTGTCTAGCTTTATGTTATTGTATTTTAATGTTCTTTCCTCTTATCTCCTTATCTCAATTTTGAGTGTTGTTCTTGTCAAAGCTAGTTGTTCCACTTGCTCTTGATTTTTTTTGTTATTGTTAGCAATTCTATTGCTCGATCGATTACATATCATTTAGTATTAGAGCAAGGATTGATTTCATTCCTATGAAATCAATCTTGGGCTTGTTAACTTGAAAATAAAAAGTTGAAAAACCGAATAATCCAAAAAGAACAATCTCTCCCATTTTTATGTTTGGACCAAAATTTGTAAATCAGATTTAGGATATTTTTTGTTTTTTTGGTTGTTTCTAGTGTTAGAACCTTCTTCACTAACACTTATAGAGTCTAAATCTAAATTTTAAGAAATTTCCAATTTGTTCTTTAACTTTGAAGGTTGTTGTTGTGGATTCACTCTTGGCCATATGGTGTTGTTGTGGACTTAAAACATGGTCGTGTGTTGTTGACATTGTTGTATGGTTCCGATTTAGACATTGTGTTGATCTTGATGTTGAAAATTAGTGCTTGAAAATATGGTGTTGAGTTATGGAATCCAACTTGAACCATAGGACTCTAAGATTCAAAAAATTGTGTTCTTGGTATTCTTCACCATCTCCAGCTTTTTTTACAAGAGAAAGTGGTTATTAGATATAAAAAGATGAAGAGAGTATGTTTCTTGTTTTTTGTATTAAAAGACTTTCCAACAACTTTCCAAGTTTTAAGGTCTCTCAAACACTTTTAAAACAACTTTCCAACCACTTTCCATGTTTAAGAAAGAAGTACAAGGGAAAGTCAAGAGTAGGGACCATTACAAGACTTTGTTGTCAGGCCCTCTTTTGAAATTTGAAAATGGGCTCCAAGTATTGTGTTTCCCTCCCTTATTTGATTTTATAACATTCCCAAACAAAAATTTGAGCAATCTAAATTGTAAATTGCCATATCACCAATTTGCTATGTCATCAAAAGTGCCACATCATCACCCTAAAAAAATGACCTTAGGATCAAAATCTCAGATTTCTTAGTTTTTTTTCTAGTTCCTTTAGTTTCATTTATATATATTGTAATACTAATTGACAAACTAGTAATCATCTACTAGGTTGTGAGATAGGTCTGAGTATGTTTATTTTATATTTGAATTTCTTGTGTGCTTTTATCGTTTTGAATCATTGTAGTTTCTTGGATCATATCCTAACAAGATTTATTTGAGTCTTTCAAATGAAAATCCTTTTTAAAAAAGAGTAGAACACATTCGTCAACGTCTTATAGATTATAGCCAACTTTCAATAGTTCCAAAGCAAAGTGTGAAGTAACCGAAACTGTGGGAGTATGGTAAGGATACTTTGAGATAAATTGTTTATTTATTTTTTGTTATGTATTTTCTTAGGTACCATGGACAATAATGCTTTCTTGTCACATCTTAAAACTATCCTCCATGATAGTGAAAGATGAGAAAAAGAGTGGGTGTCATATAAAGGAGTTGGAAACCAAATGCCCCAATCTATGCTAGAACTAATTCCATGTCGTGATGAGATCTTTCCAAAGGAAACATGGAGATGCCATGGCACACACCAAAGTGAAAGATGTTACTCAAGTGAGTTACCAGGTAAAATTTCAATCTCCTATACTCCTATAAACTTAGAATGTTCTGATATGGCTAGTAGTAGCCAAGTGGATGTAGTTGGTGGTTTTCCCAGAGGAGAGTTGCATGTGTCCTCCCTTTTTGATACTCTTGGTATTATTAAATTGCAAGAAGACCAAATTCTTGGTGTAAGTATGACCTTACTAGTTGATCCTATAGATGAAAAAATTGATTCTTCTCATAAGAACAATTTGTGCCCACCTAGTGCTAGAACTTGTAAAATGAATAAGATTCCATTTACAAGTAATGAAAGTATTCAGACACTAGTTGAACCTTGTGGAAACCAACGTGCGTCTATATTGCTAAGTGAGTTACCAACAACTAGTGAGGATGTGAATAATAATCATTTTACTTTGAATGTAGTCCACTAGTTGGGGATTTGTATAGTGTGTTAGCTGAGTCTCAAGTTAGTGTTGATATTGATAGAGTTTATCATAGGATTGGAGATTATTCTTTGATAATGTTGTGTGATGAAAGACTTATTGATATCGTTTCTCATAGAAACCGTAAAAATGAACAATTGGGTGAAGGTGACTATGGTTTTCTTGAATGTTTAGGAAACCTAAATTGTGATTTTTCTAGTGAAAATGTTTTTGTGTGTGGCTCATGCTGATTTATATCTATGTGGGGATTACTCTCTTGAAAGATAAAGTCGTGTATGCTTAGAAATTTCATCTACTTCTTCTTTGTGTTATTCCTATGTTAAGCGTACTAATAGTGATCAACTTGAAACTACTGAGTACATACTTAAGCACACTGTAGTTAAAGTTGACTTGTGTGGAACCTTTCTCTACCCTTTTTGTGCTCATGATATAGCGGGTACATCACATTCTAAGTCTATTGAGTCAAATGGCATTCTCATAGATGTAAACACCTTGGATGATGCCTTTACATTTGATTCCTTTCAATACTACCTCTTTCCTTATTATGACATCCATAATAGTTATGGACTTGCCTTATGTGGAGGTAGGATATTTGTTGGTTGGTCCACTTGTTTGAGTGACATTACTATATGTTTTTTATGGAAATTAACTTCCATTGAGGCACCACTCTTTATGTAGTCTTTTAAAGAGGTGATGAAGCAATTGTGTCTTATGGATCCTAAGGTAAAATTAATCTTACCTTTTGTATCTAGTGATTCCATTATAACTCTTGTAGCTTCATTATATCTTGATAGTTGTCACAACCACTTCTTTTATGACCTTTTCACTAAACTTTTCATGTTAAATACAAAGTATTCATGGTTATACTTAAAGTATATACCAGCTTGGCATGATAATGTTATGTGTAGTACTAACCCTAACCCTTATGCCATGAGCATGTTGTACTTGTGTGTCCTCTCTTTGATATTGCAAGGTATGGATTCGAGGTCGAATCCTTTTCAAGAAGGGGAGGATGATAGAATTTAAATGACCATCATAGGTTTTGATGACATCCTTGGAGGCCAACATATAAAGACTCAAGTTTTGATTACCTCAAGGACATAAGAGGATGCATGGAGAGACCATATTGGGCACTCAATGGAGCAATTTTGTGTTTGGAAGATTTCTTGGTAGCTTGTATTTATTAGGCATTTGAGAGACCCAAGTTTTGAAGAATAATTGTGAAGTACAAAATGACACAATTAATTGCATAAGTTGAAGTGTGTAGAGGAGTTTCAAAACACTCCATGACCACCCCTTCCTTAATGGTGTTTTTGTTTATTTTGTGCCATTCCTTTTACACTCCATAGGAGCCCCATTCATGAAGGGTAACTTGTCCATTTTATATTTATATCGTAATAGACTACAAGTAGATTCTTATTAGGTTTATTTCCTTAGTTTTTGTTGAATATGCAAATGTAAATGAACAATGTAACACAAATCCTCTCTAGGAGAGTAGACCAAAACCGAAACTAGGCAAGACAAGTGTAGATTAACTTGTGTTGAAATCTTGGCTTAGAAACATTGGAACTTGAGGAGATTGACATCCCTCTTGTGTCTATGCAAAAGTTTAGCGATGTTTGGATAGGACTTAGGGGTCCTTGAATTTGATACATTCTAGGGTTCTTAGTATTTATATACCCTTTTGTGAAACTATCTATCTTTATGTTATTGAATTTTGTTGTGTTTGCCTCTTATCTTCTCGTCTCGGTTTTGTGTGTTGTTCTTGCCAAAGCTAATTGTTCAACTTACCCTTGGTATTGTATGTTGTTGTTGGCTGTTTTTAGTGCTCGTAGATTGATCAAATGACACAGGTCTAATCAATATCATAATCATTCTCTGGAATTGAATCAGGAATATAATCATCATAGTCAACTTCCGGAATTCAACCAGGAATAACAAGCTTCATAAGTGACAATATAGTCAAGCATCATGATTCTAGCATAATTAATATCATAACTTCCCATAAAATTAATAAGAATAACTTCTAGCAGAATTAATAAAACTATTGCTAGCATCATCAATACGAGTGTTTTCTAGCATGATTAGTAGCATCATTGTTTAGTGTGCTCATAATCATAAGTAATAGAATAGGAAATAGCTTATCAATATTATGGTCAAAGATTTTCATTAGCATAATAGATAGCTTATACATGGCATAACTAATAGATTATCACGACATGATCCATATCTCATCATAGCAAAAGTGACAATCTTATCCATAATCTATGAACATTACTTCTAATGTTATCACTACCATAACCATCAACTGTCAATATTCCTTAGTATTGCCTCAAATGACATTGTCTAGGTGTTTAACAATTTATAAGGGGTTCAAGAGAACTAGCATCGATCTTGTCTTAAGGTAGGTCAAAGCGTCCATTTCTAAATCCCAAAATACATTCTAAGTCAAATTCTTCCCTATACGATAAGGTATTAAATAAACTCTTAGATGTATAGTAGGCCACAATTAGCCCAAGGTAGAGATTCTTCTCAAGAACTTTAACTAAGTCCAATGAAAATTGGGAGACCTTCATTTGTGTAAGAAACAAAGGCAAAACTTACCCTAACCATGAGTTTCTAAAGCATTGTTACCTAACTTGAGTAATCTAAGTCATTCTCATGCTATACATGAGTAATAAAGTCCAATTCACCTAAGCCATAAGGAAACAATTCAAGTTTTTCAACTCTACAGTTTTAAATTAGCCTAAGCAGTCCAACTAACCCAAGTCTGGCATTTCATCTATCCAACACCTAAAACCCATCTCAAATTATACATAATATCATAAACATACTATAGAGTAGCTCAATCTAAAAAGGGATAAACCTAACCTATCTCAATGACGAAAAAAGCTTAATGATTCGCTAAAACCATCTCTTTTACCTTTCGAGAAGTAACCTCAAGATGCAAAGCTATCATAAACACATTACTCATCAATATGAGATTAACGATACCCATATTGCATCATTAAGCTATGGGTCCAAAAATCACATAAAAACCCTATATGGGTCCCACTTACAAAAATTACGTCTCTGAAACCAACCCAACATTCTTACATGATCAAGGAATCTTTACAATAAAAATGGATGAAAACTAAGCTAAATTTGGGCTAAAATACAGCCCTAAATATTTTGGGGTTTTGAGCAATAAATCACTAAAATCCACTAAGAAAATGGTGAATTCTTACCTCAAATCAGAAAATAAATGTGACAATAAAAGTTAATCACTTTACCAAGTCACCCAGAAGTCACAATTTGGAGCTATCACACTATCTAGGGTTTATGCTCTCAAGAAATAGGTGAGAAATGACTGAATTCTCAACATAAGGGGTCTATTTTTATCTGCTCCAAGTACTCTAGAGTCGCTATCACGACCTGAGGCTACACCATCGTGGTATCTTGGGCCTTCATAGACCTGTCGTGATCATGATGTTTACACTGCGATCACACTAGACCTGTTAAGGGTATCACGATAGTGACCCTTGTCCTGCAATCGCGGTAGCACTAGAAGATAACTCTATCATGTCCTCAAGATTCATTTGAAATATCGTATATGCAAATGAACTATGTAACCACATAAAATTTGATGTTCTGGACTTATTGGTGAAATAAATTTTTTCATAAAAGAACATTTAGACTAAATATGGATCATATAGGCATATGTCATTTTCTTAAATTTTTGATCTATGAGACTTGAACAAAAGGTCTTCCTAGCATGAAATCGATATTATGGAGTTACTGGTGCAGTCATAATTCTCATATGATATTGTCTTACAAAAGTCTCACCCGATGTCCATTTGGAAATAGCAAAGACTTCAAAATAAGGAATCAACTTTAAAATTTAAACAAACTATCAAGTAATCGAATTGCCAGTTCTTACAAGTCATAAATGACTTGGGGCAGCTAAAAGAAAGCTATAATGGTGAAAATAAGCATAATTATGGAAAATGACCTGAAGGATCATTACAATATCCACTACTAAAGAACTTTTGTCCACAAAAGTTAAGAATTAGGATATACCTAAAGTCTCAAACATGTGAGGATATTGCATCCGCACCTCGATCTCGACATCCCAAGTAGCCTCCTGCACTTGGTCGTTCCTCCACTGAACCTTAACTATATGAATCTCTCTAGTGAACAATCACCTAACATCACTATCCAATACAAGCATAAGATCATCCATAAAGGTTAAATGCTCATCCCACTAGACTGAATCCCATCTCAGAACATAAGAAGGATCAAGAGTATATCACTACAACATGGAGACATGGAAATAGGATGAACAAGAGAAAAATCTAGAGGTAGAGCTAACTCATAAACCAACACACAACTACACAAAATATCTCTAAAGGTCCAATATATGTAGTACTGAGCTTGCCCATCCTTCCGAACCTCATCACACCATTCATAGGCGATACACAGAGGAATACATAATCACAAACTCCCAAATCTCAAGGCACAAAGCCTATGGTATGCATTGACCTTCTATTTACCAAGAGCCACTCTCCACCTTTCCTAAAACACCTTGACTCTATCCAATAACTCCTGAAGAAAATCAGTGCCACAGGGTCTAGCCTCAGAAATCTCAAACAATTCAACTAGAGAATGACATCTCCTATAATACAAAGCCTCAAAAAGTGCTATCCCAATACTCAAATGATAACTGTTATTATATGCTAACTCTGTCATGGCTTAATGTTGCTCCCACGACCCTCAAAAATCCATAACACAAGCTCAGAGCATATCCTCAAGAACCTAAATATTCTTTTCTGACTGGTCATCTGTCTGCGGATGAAAAGCATTACTAAGATCCATCTGAGTAACCAAATCTTCCTGAAAAGCTCTCCAAATTCGTGAAGTGAACAAGGAACTACATTCCAAAATAGTAAAAATAGGAACACCATGCAAACGAACTATCTCTCGAAAATAGATAAGGGCTAACCTCTTAGAATTTAAAGGAATTTGAATATGAATTAAATATGCTAACTTGTCAAATGATCCACAATGACCCAAATTTTATAAAAACCACTACAACTGCAAGGCAAACTAGTAATAAAATCCATGGTAATCCATTCTTATTTCCACGTGGGAATGGGCAACCTCTAAGTTAAGCCACCTAGTCGTTGATGCTGAGCATTTACCTATTGGCAACATAGGTAATGAGCTACAAAGTCTGCCATATCTCTCTTCATATGGCTTCACCATCAAATCTATCCCAAATCTCTATACATCTTGTCTATATTGGGATGAATGTATTATCTAGAGCTATAAGCCTTATGAAAAATTAACTAACTCAAGTCATAGATCCTCGGAACACAAATACGGCCATCAAACCAAAAAACACCCTCAGAATCTATGGTGTTCCTCTCGGACTCACAACTCAATACCTAGTCACAAAGGAAGTAAAGTTTACTATCCTAAAATCGACGATCTTGAATCTACTCAAACAGCGAGGACCTCGTCTCCATGCTATCCAAAATCGTCCTTGGATAGGAAATATAAAGGGTTCCTATCAAGTTGGCTAAGGATTTGATGTACCGTGCCAATAACCTCTGACAAACTGAAATACAAGCCAAGCTACCCATACTTACCATCTTTCGGCTCAAGGCATCTACTACCACATTTGCCTTTCCTCGATGATACATGATCGAAATATCATAATCCTTAAGCAACTCCATCCATTTACACTACCTACAATTAAGCTTCCTTAGGGTCATAAGATATCGAGAACTAAGATGATTAGTGAAAATCTTACAATGCACATCATAAAGATACTTCCTTCAAATCTTAAGGAAAAAAACTACCACTGCCAACTCCAAACCATGAGATTGGTAGTTGGCTCATGCATTTTAAGATTTCTAGGAGACAAGCAATATCACGACCCTACCTGCATTAATACATAACCCAAATCAACACTAAAAGCATTACAAAATATGGTGAATGCCTCACCCTTAACAGGAAGAGCTAAAATATGAGCTAAAATAAGAAAGTCCTTGATATTTCCAAATCACAATACTCGAACCATTAGAGTGGAACCTCGTTAGGAGTCAATTTGCTCATAGAGACCGAAATAGTAGGAAAATCCTTGACAAACCATCTATAATAGTCGGCCAAACCAATGAAGCTACGAACCTCATTTGGAGATGCAGGTCTAGACCAATCATGAATTGCCTTAATCTTAGTTGGGTCTACAATAATCCCATTCTTAGACACCATATGTCCAAGGAATGTCACCGACTCAAGCCAAAACTCATAGTTGGAGATCTTGAAAAAAAACACATAATCTGTCAAAATCAAGAGCATGATATTGCACATGCTCTTCTCTACTCCACAAATACAAAAGGATATTGTTGATGAACATAATCATGAATGAATCCAAATAAGACTTGAATACTCAGTTCATCAAATCCATGAATGGCTGGGGCATTCATTAATCGAAATGACATCACTAAGAACTTATAATGGCCATAGCAGTTCCTAAAGGTTGTCTTCAAGGTAGCTTTATCCCAAAACCTAAATTGACGTTAACAAATCTTAAATAAATCTGGGAAAACACTATCGTTACCTGAAGCTAGTCTAACCAATCATCAGTGCAAAGCATAGGTTAATAGTTCTTCACCCTTATTAAGATGCTTATAATCAATACACATGTGCATGGAGCCATCTTTATTCATCAAAAATAATATAAGAGCTCCCCAAGGAGACATACTAGGTCTAATGAAGCCTTTACCAAGAAGACCCTAAAGCTAAGAATTAATCTTCTTAAGATTGGTAGGAGTCATAAGGTAAGGTTCCACAAAAATAGGTAGAGTGGTACGTTCAAGATCAGTAACAAACTCAATATCATCGACAAGGGGAATACTAGGAAGGTTGGTAGGGAACACATCAGGTAACTCATAAACTATTGGAATAGAGTCAAGCAATAGACTCCCCACAATAGTATCACAAATATAAGAAAGATAAGACTCCCAACCCCTTGAAATAAGCTTCCTAACATGAACATAGGTAATAATCCCCATCAGTTTCTGGCTAACTACTCTCTACCACACAATTGAGGGTGTGCCAGGCATGGCTAAGGTAACAGTTTTTGGCAAAATAATCTATGACCGTGTGATAGTAACATAAATAGTCCATTCCCACAATCACATCAAATTCCACCATATCTAGAATAATAAGGTTAACATAAGTTTACATCACTAAAAATCACAACATATTATTTGAAAGATCGATCCGCTACTAAAGATAACCCACAGGAGTAGATACACCCAATGGCACAAAAAATAAGTCACAAGAAAACTCTGACCATTATACATACTAAGAAGATACATAAGAATATGTGGATCGTGGATAAAGAAAAGAAAGGTCCAAGTTGCGTCACATCATAATCATACCTATCATAATAACATTTGAAGTCTCAGCCTCAAGCTTTGTAGTTACTGCATACAACTGACCACACCTGCCACCTAGCTTGGCACCTGACTGACCTCTTATCTTACCTTCCTGAGAACCTCCTTAAGTACCCTAGGAACCACTCTTGCAACCATGAAACCTACTTCAGGATGAGGAAAGAAATGCTCTTAAAAGGGAAGCACCCTAATCTTTAACAAAAATCACCTCATGACTAGGTCACTCATGTCCAACTGATCAAAAGACTCAAAACCATAACATACCCTCTGAGATAAACCTAAACCAATAGATCCAGATAACCCAGAGTAACTATCACAACTAGAATAACCAGAAAATAAACACTTCAAAGTATGACTGACACCATGACTAGGGTGATCTCTCAAACTAGGCTTACCCCTATGAGTAATTTGAAGTATTGCCTAAACATGCCTGTTAGGCTAACTTTGAGGCTTATAGGATAGACATGGAGGATACCTTGTTTGAGAACTGCTATAGTTGGGTTGGGGACTATGACAACACCTATTAAATCTGCCTTAAACCTAGTCTTCTTATCGCGAATAACATAGTGTATCTCTTTCAGCACCTGAGCGTGATTTGACATCTCAGTAAAATACCTACCCAAAGAAACTAAACTTTGACTAGACATACGAATAGAAATTCTTAAATATTTAATAAAGCAATGAACTCACTCATACTTAGTGCCCAAAATAAAAGTATCATGTATCGCCAACTAATGAAAACAAGCCTCCTACTCTACAACTATTATGGCCTTTCTCCAATTTATAGAATTTATCCCTCAAAAAATCTACAAGGCTGTGAGGCAGGTACATCACTAAGAACATCTCAGATAATTAAGTCCATGACAAAGAAGAAGATCTAGCTGCTCTAGAATTCAGATAACCTTTCCACCAATGTCGAGCAATTAAATCCAATTAAAATAATGTGTAATCCACACCACGAGTCTCAACAAGGCCTAAATTCAAAAAATATCTTCATATCTAATTAGAAACTCATATGCGTCTCTACTTAGAGGATGAAAAAAACTAATGAATCTAATCTCAAGAATCTACCCAACATCTTCTGCTCCTCAGAAGACATAGTGGGTTGAGAAACTACTAGTTGAGAAACTCTCGGCTGAGCAACTACTAGTACAGGAGGAACCTCAATTCTAGGAGTCATAGTTACAAGATTCCCCCACCTCAGTAACACTCTAGTTTGTAGAATGTGCACCATCAAACAGTGCACCACCAACTAACCCTAAAATCTTAACTAAAGCATCTCTAAGCACTAAATGTGGTTGTCTATGACCTCTAGGTTATCCACCAACAGGAGTAGGATGCCTAGGCTCAATCTCGAGACCCTTTTCTCAAGTAGCAGTACCACGTGTCCTAGCTATCTACAAAAAGGTAAAGTCAAGGGAATAATCTACAAACCAACTTAGACTCTTTAGCAAGAATTAAGTAAAAGAAGTGATGAACTCCTAAGAATATCCCATAGCCTCTCAAATATATGAAACAAATATCATTGTGTTAATCCATTGGACAATACTAGGCTCTTGCCCTTTTACCAAACATAGGTAAAACCTAGACTCTGATACCTATTGGTCATGACCTAATTTATGAGTAATGATTGCACCTACTGTATCTCACTAATAGGTAAGCCAAATCGTAACCCGGAGCAAAGAATAGGTTAACTTGGGGGACAATTCCCAACTTAGGCAAAAATAAGCTACACAATTAATAGATAGGAAAAACATTCGGCATAGATATAAATAGACAATACAAGATACCATCTCACGACCTAGTAGAGCCAGTACAAACTCATCTAATAGTATTAAAACTTAAAGACTTAGAATAATCAACAAGATCTATCTTGATAATAAAAAACTAAATATCAAAACATAGAAGAAAAGAGGTGAATCCAACTCTAAGACTTCACCTATCTTTGGAAAATCAATGCAGCATGATCAATGATCAACGACGATAATTAGTACTCGAATCTATACCAAAAAGGTAAATAGTATGAGTACTAAAATAATAGATACTCAACAGTCATAATCGTTGGACCGAGATAAATTATTATATAAGTATGATAAAATGCAATATATCATAACTAAGTCAAGGTACAAAAAAGAACCAAAATAATCTCTAATACTGCTGACATAATAAGAAATTTAGTTGGGATAACAATATAACACAAGGCATAAACACATGCCAATATCACCGTGCAATATGAATAGATAAATCAAAATAATAATGCATCACAAGGCATCACACAAGCAATAATAAACTACAAAATTGGCTCCCATACGCCCATTGGTGCAAAAAGTAAATAACTCATCACAGATTCAAATATGCCTGGAGAGTACACGTAAAGATATAATTAAGCAGCTATTAATCGCTTACAAATTAGCAACTCTATTATTTAATCACCATTCCATAAGTTATTATCAATTAGTTAATTACCAATTTTAACAATCTATATGCATTCCATAATATTACCATTATCTAACAACCTTAGCGTTGTTACTCACTAGTCATCATTTATTAACTATTCATCTCTTATTAACCAATTCACTTAATTACCAGTCATCATATAACATCTAGTCATCATGCAATACTATTCACTACCTATCTACTAATCACTATTTATTAACTTATTATCTTTTACCAACTAATCTTTATTTATAGGCTAGTCATAATTAGTCGTTTAATAAATATCCATCACTAATTCTTATTTATCACTAATTATCAACTAAACCACTTTATAATCATTTCACTTTTGGTCTATGACATCCCTAATATTAACATCATGCCCAACTTGTATATGCATATGTAAATAAGAAATATAATAATCATACTATAATAAATAGGCAGATACAAACTGGTAGATGTACATATAGATACATAACCATAATAATCCTCTGGACTTGCCAAGTATCAGTGTATCATCAAAATCATCCTTCAAAATTAAACTAGGTATAAATAACAACATCAAATTCTAGAATTGAACCGGGTAAAGTCAATATAATGACTTGCCTAAATGCTCTTTAGCTTATTAGAATGCCTTGACGTATATTCATAAGGAAGAGAAAAAGAAGTAATGTTTGGGGAGAGACACTCAAACAGTTCTCCTATAAGTAGACAAACATATTTGTAAGTCCATCCAAACCTCTAAAGATGATTAGAGATTCCATGAGGTAGAGCTAAGTGAGCGAGCTCCAGTGGCATTAACTAGTTTTACAATGGTTAGTGCCATAGATACTAGAGGTAAAATCCATATCACTAAACCTCAATCATTGAGTACACCAACCACTACTGGCACTGAGACTACTTTGGATACATTGACTGATCCATCCATCAATGGTGCTACTATTATTGAGATTGAGGTTTGACCTATTGCCCACACTGATTTACCAAACTTGAGTGCATAGGGCACCACAAGTATGTTCCTACCTCTAGACTTTATTTTCATCTAATGTATTAATGAGAGTGCATGCTTATTTGATGGGGTACTTGTGGATCTATTTTTAGCCTCAAGTTTTTTTATTTCATGTTTCTTTTCTCTCAAGTATTCTATCATAAAGAACTGACATATTTACGAGATGTATAATAATTTAATTATTTTTGTGTGTTATATCTTATTTTAAATAGGAAACTTAGTGCAGTCTAGAATGAAGTTAGTGGCACATGAATTCATTTTGAAACATTGTACTGTCTAGAATAAAATATTTGGCGTATGACTTTATTTTGAAAAGTGGATGACTCTCCAATTTATGTGTTATGTGTTTCACTATTTTGATATTAACCTTGTGACCCTTTGCATGGCATTGTAAATATGGATAAGATAATCATATCTTAAGCTCATGCATAAAGTCAATAGTTAGGGGTCAATAACATAACTTTGTGCCATGTATATTTAAGCAACATTTACTTAGTCCTTACTTTTTGTGAACAATCTAGAACTTACCCAGTTAGTCATGCTTATAATGTAGGAGAGTTGGTTAGAAAATAATCATATGTCATTCTTCATAAAAGTGTACTTTAATCCTAAATGACCGAGCAATTGACGCAATAATCCCTACTTTGAGCCTAATTAGACCATTTTGTTGATTAACCTATTCACCTTCTCAGTTTTTCTCTAAATTCTTATTTAGACCCTAGTCCTTCCATGGACACTAAGCCTCAACTCTGACAAATTTCCTATGTTAAGGTGGATATTATAGGTATAAATGAGATGAAGATATGGATATGAAAAAAAAATGAGTTAGCAAAAAAAATGGGTATATAAACAAAAGAGTTTAAATAAATTATAGAAAAAAGAGATCGTTTAGAAATAAAGTCGCACCCCTAGCTAAAATGAATAAAAAAAGAAAGAAGAGGAAAAATTGGTTAAAGTGGAAAGAAATATAGTAAAGTGTCAAGGTGGGTTGAGACGCTTATCCCAAATATACCATATCCATCCCCAAGACTATATTACAAGTCGAATAAAATCCTATAATGATCCTAGGCCAACTGTCAGAAAGCATAACTAGATAAAATAAGGACAAGCCTATGGTATGTGTACATACATCATTGAACTTCTTTGTGAGTGGAGGCACATTCACAGTAGTGACGATCTTATTGAATATTGTGTGCATGGGACTTTTTTGTGGTAAGGGAACTAGGATATGTGGTTCCATATTTTTCTTACAAAAAGTAGAATTCGATGTGACAACTCTTTTTACGGGGTTTAAGGAGTGAAGAGTCGCCACATAATGAATTAAGGTGTGTTAGGGAACTATTCATTATGAACCTATTATTTATTTAGTCTATTGTACTTGAAATCTGGGTAAGGCTTAAAGTTAACTCGAAAAGAATGTGTTAGGCACCTTCGAGTTCCACAAATCTTGGTTCCGGCTGAATTCATGTATTACGTTGGGATTCTATGTGATAAACAAAAGTTACTTCGTTTTATTAAGAAATATCAACTAAGTGATGTAATAAAGAACACTTTCAACTAGTGTACATATCATCAAAAAAGTAAAAAAATACAAGAGATATAAGACTAACCTTTTGCCACATGTAATAAGTAAAAATGTCATAATTTGTCTACTCTTCGTCTTCCTTGGATTACAAATTCGGGTGAATTTCTTTTCTTTGTAGTATATCCAATAAATAAAATATTCAAGTTTGAATGAAATAATAATAAACTATAAATAATGAGAGACGTACTAGTAAGATGTGCCACCTTAATTCGGTGGTAAATCTAATGTTCAGTACATAAATTGACAACACATAAAATTAAAATTAAGAGAGGGAGAGAGGGGCGAAAGAGTATATGAGTGGGATCAGGGCATCACAAGGCTAAAATGGACCAAATGTGATATAATTTCGTCTATTTTAATTTTTATGATCGACTCTCTTAAAAATGTTAAGACAAAATGAAAGAAATTCTAATAGAAACTTATTCAAGAGTACTAAATCAAATATTTCAGTATTTGAAAAGTCATGTGAAGCTAGATATATATATTTACAATATATATATCATATCAAAGTAGGTTGACTCTTTAGTATGATATATATATGTACAATATATAGATCATATCAAAGTAGGTTGATTCTTTAGTATGGTAATCAAAAGTTGTCAAATCTTTGAGACTTTTAAAAGAGTGACATATGACAGAAAAGAAGAGAGTAGCGAGGCGCTTTATATTTCAATAAAGATATATGTTCTTAATATAAGAATTCAGTTATTGCTCATCTTTATTAGCATCATCTACCGAACATACCTGATGGTGATGATTCTATTTGAGCTTTACTTCACAAGTTGGCTCCCATGATTGAACTCCAAGTGACGCCATTTTATTGTAGTTTACATGTAAAATTATTCAAAATGGTGAGAGTATGATAGTTCTTAAGATTTAATTGATGAAATGAAAAATTAAGCAATAGAATGATAAAAACCTCTTAATTAATGGAAGCATGTAACAAAGAAAAAGGGTTTAAAAGAAATGCGCAGCTTATTCTAAAACTCTATTAACGATGTACCTCTAATATGACTATAGGCACTACTCACCGTTGAATATTATTAGGCTAAACATAAAAAGAGATTATCAAAACATGCTCATTTTTAAAAAAAATAGAGATACATATTAAGAAATATTTACACTAATCAAAACAAAATACGGTGACAAAAAATTAAAAGCTCCAAAAGATTAAAAAAATAGTCTTGAACAAAAGTCTAACTTAAGCATGTAAATATTATATATTTTTGTTTTAAACTTAATAAAAAGTGAATTATTTTAGTGATTCTTTTCATTTTTAGATATCAATCTCTTACTTTATTTTTTCTTGTTTACTCAAACAAAACCAAGAATACTCAAAGCGTTTTCTATTTTAGTTTCCCGACTCAAACATCTTCTTTTAGAATCATATTATTCAAGTTTCTATAATCAATTTAACAAAGACTAAAAGGAAGATTATCCATCATGATTACATAAGTTACCACTACGGACTAGAAATTAAGTGAAATAAATTTTAGACAATAACAAGGCATGCAATAAACATAGCATGTTATAAGTAATTCATGATGAATCTCGTTCTACTTTCAAGAACTTGTATCAAATAATTAAAAGATGATGTAATTAAAATGAAATGGACCTTAAAAAAACCAAACCTTCCCCAATATTGTTAAGAACATTATTTTGTATAATAGTTAAACAGACAGACATTACACCTAAATAGAGATAAAAAACAATATTTGTTCAGAGAATTCACCGATGTCCTTGAACGAGACATCACCAGTAACCAAGAGAGAGCAATAAAGGTGTAGAAGCTTGGAAAATATAATAGTGGCTATTTTAGGTAGAGAACCGTCAGTTTTAGAGCAAGCAAACCATGGTGTTCCGACAATAGCGTCAGTAGAGCTCGGCTGACGATATAGTGTTGGCTTAAGGCTGGGGATTTGATGGATGAGAAACATTTATGGTTTTTGTTCCTTTTCCTTCTATGCGAAAATAATAGACGTTTGTGTGTCTATGAGAGTAAATTGAGGGAGTGCTTGTGGGTTGTGTGGTTGTTGATTCTTTTGTGAAAGACAACTTTGGTTGCTGATGAGAGAGGACGTGAAGGAGAGAGGTCATCTTTTCTATGTTCCTCAGGCTGCCTATAATGAAAACAATACTAGCATTTGTAAGAGAAGAGAAAAGAAAGACGTTGGGGGAAGGGACTTACAAATGAAAAGGATTATTTCTTTCCATGTTAATGAATAATAGGATGGGTTATTTTGGAGGGAGTAACTTTCTTTCATCTTAAGAAAAGACTTTGATTTTTCTAAACGGATTTATGGATATGGGAGTATCTAAACAAATTTAAAATTTAAAATTTAAATTTTGAACTTGTTTAAGAGTTAATTGATTTTCTTAATATATCTCTCTATATATATATATATATGTGTATATATATATATATATATATGCATATATATATATGTATAAAATGAGTAATTACTAATTTACTAAGTCATGGAAAATAATAATACATTATTAAATCAATCATTATATTTTATAGTAAAACTAATATAATAATAACAAAAATAATAATAACAACAATAGCAGTACTACTAATAATAATAATAATATAGTAATAATACAGTGACATAATATTTTCAGAACAGGTTCTACTATCTCAGTATAGCATGTTCAAACAGGTTTGCACCAATTTATGTTTGGGTAATGATATATCTGCAACTAACTATTTTGCTTGATATGTTGTCGAGATCGTCCAAAAGGATGAAATTCTCAATTCAAAACCACAGGTGTGGACAACTCCAAAAAAGGACGCAGCTTTTTAGCAGCAAACTGGGACATAGTCTAAAGAGGAATATCAAACTCTTTGGACGCCATTTAAAGGAAGACTTCTACTACCATCAAACCACACACCTATTAGAAGTCATGTGGGATATTTTGGGATATTCTAATTTCAATTTCACTTTCAGAATACTTCTAAAATCATAATGAAAGTAACTTACCATTTTCTTCAAATTCGAGTGATAACGTACTCAGAGTTTTGGAAATTATGTCTAGGTGAATTCTTGCCTATGGATGTGAAGGATCCCATATTCATGGTATAAAGGTTACAAGCCTATTTTCCTTAACTAAATTAACTTGTCATGGATTCCGACCCAAAGATCGTCTAAAATAAAAGGCTATCTCTTCCACCGATTAAGTCGAACTACAAGTAGTCTGATTTCCTGAATCAATGGGATATATAGGCTGGGCCATATGTAGAAAACTCGACTGCATTCCAACCTTCCCCCAATCCTCTTATTCCCAACTTTTCGGTTTCACCAAAATTTGAAACTCAGAATAGCTCATAAATTCTTTGAAAATCGTGCTTTAAAATCAAGATTTATGAACAATAAGTGGCTTCAATTCTCATGTAACCTGAGATATATAGAAAATCTAATATCGGGGTCCGGCCACAACTCCGCAAAAACTAATCTTTCTCGAGAGATGAATTTGTGGTCGGACAAAATTAGAATTGTCAAACACCCTTAGTCTAGAGTTACTTGCATCCACCCTAACCAAAGAGAGGGAAAGTTTTTGACACCTAATTTTTGCCCTATACATTTCAAATTAGTTTATGAATTTCTCAATTTTAAATAGTTTTAAAATATTTATTTTTAGTTATTTTGAAATAAATTTCAACCCCACCCTTTGAATTTAGGCGAAATTAATATATTTAGTGTTTAGTTATACATAATTATATAATTATCAGTTAAAGAAAGTACTTTAAAATTTATTCAGAGTGGAAAGTTTGATTAAATTGCAAATATTCTACTTCCCTCAAGATCGATTGAAAATAAGAAATTGATGACATAATTAGTTTCTTAATTTAATTAATTTAATTATTATTATTATCATTATTATTTATTTTATTGAGAAAAAAAGAAATAAAATTATGTTTTATTTAATATTTATTTTGAAATTATTGAATTTAAGAAACTCGTCAAAATAATTAAAAGTTAATTTCGTATCAATTGTGTCCAATTAATTCAATTGTGGCCATTTTCACTAATATAAAGTGGTTACAATTTTAAAATTGGACTTCCTTGATTAACCTAACCTACCCATTCCTAATTTAATTAAACCAGCCCAAACCCACAACCCTCTAAATTTTAACCCAGTCCAAAATCATACACCCACCAGCCCAATTCAACAAATCAACCGCCTGGCCCAATTCTCTTACCCTTATAGCAGCCCCAACACTATATCGGTCACTTTCCTTCCCCATCCTTTTACCCAACCAACAACTATAATATCAACAGTAAGTCGGCCCAATACCACTGACCCGCTCCAACCCTAGCTCCCATTCCCTTTTTACCCACGGCTTCAACCAATATAGTAACAATATCAAAAGCAACATCATCGATAACAAGCATCCAACACCAACAATATCCACCAAACAAAACAACAATTTCAACGTTAACAAGCCTTCAACAATGGGAAAACACCAACAATTCTAGCGATATCAACCCGTGAAACCTAACCCAACAACAACGAACCCTTAAATTATGGAAACTTCTCTCTCCATCTTATCTCTGCAATTCTCAGACATAGAACCATCATTATTGACTTATTAACCCCCCAAATCTAATCTGAATTAGAAGCTATCAATTCAAATCTAAATTTTAGGGATATGCTATCTCTTTACTGGTTTATTTCTTCTCTTCTCCTTTTTTAACAATTATTTTTGGGGATGAAAAATAAGATTTCCTCTACAAATAGACATTGAGGGGAAAAAGGCAGAGGGGGAGGATTTTGGAAAAAAATCGAGGATTCTGGAGGTGCATGCTTCTAATCCTAAGTAACCAAAATTCTCGAGGAATACAATTCGAAAAATCTAATGAATTTGTTTGAATTTCGGTGGAGCAGAATCGAGTTTCAGTGGTGGAAATTTCATCGTTATACACTTGTTTGTCCCGTTCGCTGCCCGAAAAAGGGTAAACACATCTTAGCTTTTCTTCTTCTCCTCCTTGGCGTTAATATAAATTTTCATAAATAGTTGTTGTAATATGGGATTGTTTGTTGTAGAAGCTTCGAAAGCCATAGGTCTTGCGTGATGAAAGTAGTGTCGTGATTCTCCATTTAGGTGCAAAATTCACTATCCGATCTCCATCTTTGTTTTCAACTCTTTGATAAAATTTGTGGGTTCATGATTAAATTTGTTTATTAGCTAACTGTATGTTGTAGAGTCTTAGGAGTTGCTTCATTGGGTGATTGTTTTGATCTTACTAGGTGAAAATAAACATTATAAAGACCGTTTGGAATCTGACCGTTCATAACTTTTTAGGGGCATGATTACTTCGTGACTAATTTTGTTCCTTTTGAACTTGTTCATGTTGTTCAGAAATTGATTGAATTTTTAAATTAAATTTCAAGAGTTTCCTTTGATCCGTGATGTCGAAAAAAAAATAGCATGAAAAGTGAAAACGATATAAGAGAACATGAATTTATTTATTTTTCTTTGTTTAGGAAGTGGCAACTCTCCAATTAATTATTTCAGTGCAATGCACTTCTAGAAAAGGTTGTCCAACTAAGAACTTCAGGATTAAAATTTCTAAGTTTTGTTTGAGGTTTTACTTAAAATTATTGGTAAGTCAAAATGAACTTAAATAACTATCTTGGGCAAGTATTGTTTGTGACCCATCGATACAATATGGTATAGCTCTACCGTTTTTCACATGTAGTTGCACCTGCAATTTTTTTTCATAAATATCATATCACATTCCCATTTTAATTATATTACTAATTAATACTAACACTTGGTTTAAATAGTTTTCTCCTATTATTGTGTAATCTGTCATATAATATCGTATTGTGTTATATTCATGTATATTATTTTGTTTTAAGATAGAGTAAAATGATTCCCATGAACAGTAGCATTATATGACATGTTAGCTTTGATCTTGAAGCATGGGACGAGATTTTCTTAGATTGAGTTGTGTTGGCTACTTGAAATTTCTACACCCTTTTATCCATACAAATTGATTGTAAAGTTTATAGTGAATATGTATAACAAATTTTTACGTGTTGCTTTCTTGACTAGTTATAATAGTACTATTTAAATAATTCTAATCTTTATATTTTTTTATGCATGTGACACCGACTTTAGTCTCAACAGACTCCATTCCCTGCATTTCTCAATGGGCCAAAGAAGCCTACATCTTCTACATGTCCTAAATACCCTTATTTTTTAAGAAAAGAGGCTGGTATACACTTGTATACGCCTGATAGACGAGGTTCCCAGGTCGAAGGTGGTCGGTATACACCAGTGTATGATTGCATAATGAAGCGGGAAGCTTGTACATGGATTTTTATATGTGGATATACAACATATATACGGAAAAAAAATGCAGGGTAAAACGAGGTTGTATACAGCTGGTATACAACTGCATAAATAGACCAAAAATCCATTAAAAAATGGGCCTAAAAACTGGCCAGATTTGGGAAAAGGCCCAAACTTTAATTCTTCCTATTCTTGTAAATTCCTATTTGATTATGTGTTTGTATTAAATTATTAATTTGGTTAGCCTATATAAATCCCCTAGGAATCATTATCTTTTGTTTGTCTCTGTAAAAAATTTTCATGCGCATTTTATTTTATAGCGCAATATTTAAAATTGATAAAAACATATCTTTCTTTATGTTTTTCCTTAGAATGACTTTTGAGAAATCGAAAAGGCATTTTAATTCATCAATAAGTTAAAATAGTTCATTCAAGTTAAAAATAATTTTCATCGACCTAAACTCAATTTTCTTTACGAAAGATAAAAAAATTTCACTAATTACCCGAGGTTCATAATCCGTTTAAATTGATTTTTTTTTTAAATACGTATATATTTTATCAAAAATGATATTTAAAAATCACTTTCTGTCTCCCTCTTAATTGAAAGAATAACTTATAAAGCAAACAAATTTAGCTCTACCTTTCTTTACAGGAAGTTTTTATCAATTTAAAAAGGACCAATTTTCGTTTGGTTGACAAATGTCATTTTAAGTTTAAAAAAATAGTTAAAAGTAATATTTTTTATAAAATCAAGTCTTCGTAAAAATTAGCTACGTTAGTTAGTCAAGCTAGTTCTTTTTGGTAAACCATTTTAAACGAATGCTCCTAAGTGCCTTAAAAACCTTCTTAGGGCGTTAATTGAACTTTTACTCAATTTCTCTAGTTTTAAAGGTTTATTTGTATTTTTGAACCTTTGAAACTCTTTTTAAATATTTTTCTTGATTTTTGTGTATAAAAATCAAGTGGCTACTCTGTGAATTTTTCTTAAAGTTATTTTGAAATTTTCTTACAACTTTGAAATAGTTTTAAGAATGTTGATACTATTTTCTCGCAAAAAAATCCGAAAAGGATAAAACAAGCAGAGGAGGACATGAAGTCAAGTATCCACATTCATTTCCCATTCTGAAAATTCGTGATCGAGGTATGTGTTAATCTTCTTGATTGGATGTACGTCTTTGGTAGACAATGGGCTCAAGTCCTTAAGCCTTGGATTAATCTAGTGTTTTGATGAATGTGGAATTTGGATCCCAGAAGTCGATAAAATGAAATAGAGGATTGATAATAATCATGATATATGTTGTGTTGTATCTTTGTTGTGTACTTTATCCTAACTTGTTTGAAGGTTATTTTGATAGGTGCTAATGTGTTAACTTGTATTTATGCTTACCTTACCCGTCATTCGAGGATGAATGATCCTAAGTGGGGGAGAATGAAACATCCAAGATCTTGGCCTTCCAAAATCTTTTAGGTTTTGAGTATGTTGTCCAAGATACGATTGGATAAGACACTCGTACCCCTTGGATACGATTCGTATCGACTCTCTCATCCTATCTCATACCTTGAGTAGCCTAGGAGGGTAGCATTCTGTCCCCTGTACGAGTGACCCCTCCTCAATCATACCCTAAGTATACGAGTAGTACCTAGGTGAGTCATATGGAGTGAGGTCTTAGCTTGGAGCGGACTATTTTTATTATGAGTAGAGTATACAAGTAAGGGGTGAGTCGTACCCTTTGAATACGACTAAAAGGTGTATGGTCGTACCCTTAACAATGTGTATAACCTAGGAGAAACCTAGGGTACAAGTCAGGGAAACACTCGTGCCCTAGGGAACGGTTCCCTTAGTGAGTCGTACCCTTGGACAGGTCCATTTTCCAGCTTTTAACTTAGGGTCTTATGGTATTTTCCTACACCCTAAACATTAAGTCCCTTCACTATTTAAGTGTACATTGCCTCTTTAAACACATTTAGGGATGGATCTAATATCCTCTCAAACACTCTCAAAGTTTCTTAAAGACAAGATTGGAGGCTAGGGTTTGAAGGGTGCTCATCTAGAATACAAAGAGGAGTTAAGTTTTTGGAAAATTATTTTGTTTAAGGAATGTAAACTTTCCCATTGTTAAAAAACTCTAAACCCGTGTATTTTACACTTGGATTAGTAAGAATACATGGTGATTCGAAATCAAATGAAAAGGGTTTTGTTGCCTAATGATGAATAATGTTATTTCTTGCTTAGACATGTTTTTATACATGTTATTGATGATGAATTACATATGTGGGTGCTTGTGGTATGTAGATTAACATAAGGGTCTTAAGTAACCCTAATCATGATAATTTGTACTAAGAAGATGGCCTTGTACAAGGTATGCACATAAGGTATTTATGAAAATGTCCAAGTCAATTATCTAGTCAAATATTGGTGATGTTTTGAATTTGGGCAATAGTCCAATAAGTTGAATGATAGATAAATGATATCATAAAGGTATTGTGAGCCATGTATTATATAGTTAATTACCTTGTTGGTAGATGGCTAATAAGGGATTAAAGTTCCTAATCATAGAATTGAATTTGAATAGTGTGTTGAACTAAAATATGGTGAGAATATACTATAAGCTCGCTAATGAAATATGAATAGTTGTGTAGGTCTTGATGACCCTAAATTGAACTGAATGATGAAATGAATTAAGGAATTTAGCCCATTTAAGTGATTAGTGATTAAATGTTTATGCGAAGGCAATGTGTATCTATGGTATTGGTCTAGTGGAAATGAATGAGGTAAGGTATTGTTAATGAATGTGAATGCTTGGTAAATGGTTGCTAGAGTACTTGTTGGCCATGCAAAGAGTAAGGGGATGTCCTTAATAGTTGGTTGGTTAAATAGGACATGGCCCCTAAAACATGAACTTGGATTGTGTTTGAATGAAAGATGGGTGTAAGAAATTAGTTTGTAGAGGTCTTGATGACCATAAATAAACTTAGAAAGTAACCTAAAAACAACAAATAAGTTGTAAAAGAAATGTCCTTACACTCTCTCTTTCGGTTTCTTATCTCTCGGATTTTTTACACTCAATCTCACAATGTTATAAGTTTGATTGTATCCTGTGAGATATTGAGAGGTGGGCCAATTATTTACAAAGACTCAAAAGAATAGAACACACAAAGGAACGTAAACACAAAGAACAGTTTCAAACTAACTAACAATCTAGTAATAATAGCTTGTAAGTTAGTATTGGAATCAACAAACGAGACAAAAGAAACAACAAATTAAAACTAGAAGATCACAATTTGAGCTTAAAATTTGTCATGTGAAAAGTAATTGGTGATGTGTCACCCCCTAATTGGTCACGGCCCACACAAGATTTAATCACCAACTTGAAACTTTAGTCCTTACATAATTGGAACGGAAGAAAATGACTTTGAAGAGAAAGCACAAGTCATCTAGTCTCTTTTTCAAATTCAAGCTCAAAAAGTAAGACTTGACTTGTACTTATTCCACAAAATAAGGTCCTTGAAATATGAAAAGTGGTTGAAAAGTTATTGTCAAGTCAAGAGTGATATGAACTAGTCCTCTCGCCAACAAATACTACAGCTTGTCTTTCACCTTTTGTAGAACTAAACTCCACTTTTCTTGTTTTAACAAAAGATGAATGGGTGAAGAATCAACAAGAACACAACAACAACTTCCAAGAACACAACAACAATATCAACCAACGCCCAACAGCAAGGTCTCCCACATGGCCAAGTTAGCACAATAACAACAAGTCACGGCCCATACATTGTTCACAACAACAACTTCAACAAGTTCAAGCTCAAGTATAGATCTAGACATTTTTAGTGTTAGTGAATTAAGAAATTAACACAAGAAACACACTAGATAAAACAAAAAGATTACTAGATCTAGACACACAAACAATTCTCGTCCAAGATATAACAACAATTCCAACTCTCGACCATGAACTAGAACAACTTCTACACTTTTTTTGTATTTTCAAGCAAGCTAGCCCAAGATTGATCGTGTGGGAGCAAAATCAAGCCATTCTTTGATACCAAATGATATAAGAATAACCAAGTAACACACGAAACACACTCCAAAAATAGTCCACAAGTTCAAGAAACTGAGGAACCTTTTAGAGACCGCTCTCGGATTCAACAAATAATAATTTCAACATTAACAAGCCTTCAACAATGGGAAAACACCAGCAATTCTAGTTATATCAACCCGTGAAACCCAACCCAACAACAACTAACCCTTAAATTACAAAAACCTCTCTCTCTCCATCTTATCTCTACAATTCTCAGACCTAGAGCCATCGTTGTTGACTTTTTAACCCCCCAAAATCTAATCCGAATCAAAAGCTATCAATTCAAATCTGAATTTTAGAGATATGTTATCTCTTTACTGAATTAGAAGCTATCAATTCAAATTTGAATTATAATTCATTCAGTTATTTAATTTGAGTTGTACTAATTCCTTGTCTTTCTTTATTTTACATGAACCCATCTTAAGCGACTCCAATGGGACTCTCCATATCGTTGCATTCGCCCACATTATCTCGAGCCAAGCCTTAAAGTCGAAAACTGGACTGATATACATGGGATATACACTTAGATACAGTTGGTGTACACTGGAAAGCAGCTGATAATAGCGTATATTAAAAGTGGAAGTGAGCACACAAGGTTTATACACAGATATACAGCGCGTATAAAAAATGCAACAGCAATAGTGTTGATATACAGTCAGTACAACTGATATACACTTCAGAAAAATGGACTGAAGTCCATAATTCAAGCTCAAAACTGGGCAGCTTTATTAATGGGCCAATTGAGGGCCCAATTTTAATTTTTGCATCATTTTTTGTAGCTTGTATTGTTTATTTGTGCTAACTAACATTTAAATTAATTAATCTAGATAAAATCCCTAATGTGTTGTCATTTTATTTTTATCTTAGCTTTCTTTTATTTAATTCATGACTTTTTCACCTAATTTATATCGTTTAAAAACGGATTAAATTGTTTCCTTCGATTTTCTCTATAATAAGTCTTTTAAAAGTGAATAGTTTATTTTAATATGATATTTATTTTGTTCATATGACTAATAGTCTATTTGGATTAAATTAATTCACTTCAAACTCAAGAAACTAAATTTTCTTATAAATTTCAACTTTTCATAATTAATAATGGTTTTAATTCAACACTCTCTTAATATTTTTCCAAAGGTATTATCTATAATATAATCCACTTTTTCTATAACGATTAATAATAAGAAAATAATTTCATAATTTTTTTCTTTTATGAAATTAAAATCCATTTTTCTTTTAAGTCTGAAAAACTACAACTTAGTTTAATTCAAATAGAATTTTACTCTTTTAAACAAATAAATGTCATTTTTTTAAATGAATATTTTTAATATATATATATATATATATATATATATATATATATATATATATATATATATATATATATATATATATATATATATAATCAAGTCTTTGCAAAATTAGCCACTTTATTTAGTCAAGTTAGTTCTTTTTGGTATACCGTTTTAAACAGACGTTCTAAGTGCCTTAAAAACCTTCTTAGGGCGTTAATGAACCCTTACCTAGAATCTCTAGTTTTAAAGGTTTATTTCTATTTTTGAACCTTTGAAACTCTTTTAAATTTTTTCTATAAAAATCAAGTGGCAACTCTATAAATTTTCTTAAAATTATTTTGAAACTTTCTCAACTGTTTTTTGAAATAGTTTTAAGATCAAAACCATTTTCTTCCCAAAATAAAATCCGAAATGGATAAAACATTCTCATTTTGTGATTCATTGTTCTTTGTTGGTTTAAGTCCGAAATAAGTTTTCTTTAAGTCAACTCAAATGAAAATCTATTCCTGGCAAAAGTAGTCTCATCCCTCAATCACTCACGAAGTACAAGCCGATTTCCAACGCTTGTGAAATCAAGTGTAAGGTAAAATTGAGAGTGAGAGTATGTGGTGAGGTTATTTTGAACTAACTCATGTTTTTTTGGTAGATTTGTTTCCTTGTTTTAGGTACATTGCAATGGAAGCCAAGGCTACTGCTTTTCAAATTGTGGGCAATGATGTTGGTGGTGCTATCTTGGCTCAGCTTGAGACCCTTAAACGTGAAATGAAAAGAATGAAAACGAGCTTTGGTAGACTAGAAATGGGGGGTAAAGTCGCTCTAGGGGATTATGTCTACTATAAGTGGAAGGTTGGATCATAAGAAAGGTAAAAAAAACTCCAATCACTCCACTCCTCAAAACCACCAAGCTCCCTTAAGGTATGAAGAGATGATTCAAGGGAGAATTCTTGACAAATTCCCTTGTTGTGAGAGCTCCCCAAAGGGTCAAGTGGGTTGCGATGGTCCAAACCAAGTTGAAGACCATACTTCATATGAGCTACAAGGTAACAATGCTACCTCCTACACTCCTCTAAACTTAGAATGTGGTGATGTGGCTAGTAGTAGCCAAGTGGATGTAGTTGGTGGTTCGCCTAAAGGAAAATTGCAAGAGTCGACCCTTTGTGATACTCTTGATGTTGTTAGATTGCATGAGGACCAAACTCTTGTTGTAAGTACGCAAGCACTAGTTGATCCTATAGATGACAAAATTGATTCTTCTCGTAAGAACGATTTGTGTCTATCTAGTGCTAGAACTTGTAACATGAATGAGGTTCCATTGCCAAGTGATAATAGTATTCACACACACTAGTTGACCCTTAGTGAAAACTAAGGTGAGTCTATGTTGGTATGTGAGTTGCCAACAACTAGTGAGGGTGTGCAAAATGATCAATCAGGTGGAGATAACCTTGCTTTGCTTGAATGTTTAGGAGACCCGAATTGTGATTGTACTTGTGCAAATGGTTTTGATTGTGATCCCTTTGTTTTCCGTTGTGGTTTGAATATATGTGTGGACTACTCTCTTGGAAGAGAAGGTGATATTTAATTAGGTATTCCATATACTTCTTCTTTGTGTGTTTCCTATGTTGAGCATACTAATGGTGATGAGATTGAAATTAATGAGTACATGCATAAGGACACCAAAGTTGAAGTTGACTTGTGTGACACCTTTCTCTACCCTTTTTGCGCTCATGATATTTCCAATAATGATAAAGAGGGTATGTCTAATTAGTAAGGATAGAACCTTAGGGAAAAGTAAGTATAGCCTTGACCCATGTTCTTGGTAGGGGTGGGCATAAATACCAAAAAAAACGAATACTGACCCGAACCAAATTAATTCAATTTTTTGTTTTTTCGATTCAGTTTTTCTTTTTATAAATTGGGTATTTCAATTCGGGTTTCGATTTTTAGGTTGACATAATTTGGTTTTTCTATTTAAACTGAAATTTTTAATAAACTTTTCTTTAATTATATATATTAGTATATATATATATATATATATATATATATATATATATATATATTTAATATGTATGATATTTAGAATCTAAAATATGGTAGCATTCCATTTTGAACATAGTTGCGGATGTATTGTTCAACATTCTTTGAGTTGGTTAGTTGCACCAATTGTCCCATGCATGTGGTTGCTACTTCCAATAATTTTGCATGTTTTGACCAGGAACTGGATTAAATATTAGTAATCCAAATCCGTGAAGTTGGCAAAACACCAAGTTGCAATTGCCCATTCATATTTTACCAACGTTATTATGGATTAAAAAAATTATTTATTTAAGCGTCAAAAAATACTCACCTAACTTTTTGATACATTTGAAATAACTTTAATTTAATATCATATATCTTAAAATGTCAACCCAAATCTATGTAATTTAACTTTGGGAAAAGGAAATACGAGACATTAAATTGCTAGGAGTTATCTTTATATTCAGCTTTTGAAGTTACAAGTTGTAATTCCAATTGAACCAATAGCACCTCGTGGTCGATGCTCTTGCATCTTTGAGTTGGTGTATGCCTGTATGATGAGTTGCACTGATGCAAAATGCAAAAGCACCAGTAATATTTTTTCAATAAGTTACTGCCAGTAGCTTTTGCATCTTTGAGTTGGTGTATGGTACTCGATACATAAAGAAAACACTAGTAATATAATATAACTAATTCTTATAATAGTTTTTTGTTATTGTATTTTTATTGGTGTTATTTTTCTCGAAATATAATGTTTTTACTTAACAGTTTCAAAAAGCTTAAAGTGTGCTTCTTTTTTTGTACAAGTGGTTATTAAAACAAGTGGTTAACATTAAAAAATAGTCCAATTCACAAATATAATTTAGCCCATTAAACAACCCAAAACCGAAAGTTATTAAACCAAAATAAAATCAAACCAAAATTTACATAAAACGAATTGAACCAAACTAATATTGAGTTCGGTTTTCGGTACGCTTAGTTTCATAACCGAAAATCAAAAACCCGAAATAATAGAACCGAACCCGAACCGAAAAAACAAACGCCAACCCCTAGTTCTTGGCTACTTCTTCCCATTGACCCCAATGACTTATTGGGTTGTGGGAATTGCAACACAACCAACTTGGTGCTTGGTCAAGACAACAAACAAAGGTTGATTGTGGATGTTGGTATCCTTCCCTATAATGGAAAATCTTTCTTGGGGATTTACAATCCACTTGATAGATCCAAGTTGTGCATGGGAGGAACTTCCAGCAAAGGTAAGTGTTCACTAAAGAATGGGAGTAATAAAAAGAGCCCAAGAGCTCATCCTTGAGTGTTTTCATTCTTGACCAAGATATCATTACTTGTAGGTCAAGAAGAGAGTTTCCTCTTGAAAACACTTTAGATGAATTCCATTCTTATGATGCACTTCTTTGTAACTTGGTTTTGATGATAGATCCTTTTTTCAAAGGTGGTTTCATAGTTGAGGACCCTAAGGCAAATGTGCCATTGCCTCTTTGGGGTATTGCTTATACATGTGCATCCTTGTTTGACACACTTGCGCTTAAGTTGCTTGAATTCCAACTTATGGATGCCAAGTTGATGTTTCACTTGAAAGGAAGAAACTGTATGTATTTAAGTGACTTGATTCCATCCTTATGTGCTATATCTTTTGAATTAATTGGCATTCTTATAGATGATGGCACCTTGATGATGCCTTTACACTAGATGTCTTCCTATACTACCTCTTTGCTTGTGATAATATCCATGTTATTTTTAGATTTGTTTTATGTAGGGGTAGGACATATGCTGATTGGTCCACTTGTAGTGACAATGCTATATGGCTTTTGTGGACCTTTGTAGTTTCCTTTCCTTTTGATGGTTGCAATAACAAAATCCTTTGTGCACTTTTCAATGTGTTTTTAATATTTTAAAAGAATGATGCTTGGTTATATGTGAAATGTGTGCAACCTTGGCATGATGCTATGATTAATTGTGCTAACCCTAACTATCATGCCATGAGAAAAATATGTTTGCTTGTGTCTCCTGCCATTTTGCAAGGTTTGGATTCGAGGTCGAATCCTTTTTAAGAAGGGGAGGATGATACGAGTTAAATGGACATTTTAGTTTTTGATGCCATCATTAGAGGCCAACACTTGGAGAATCTGGCTTTGACCACATTAAAGGCTCGAGAGCATGCTTGGGAAAACCATTTTGGGCACTTAATGGAGTAATGTCATGTGTGGAAGGTTGCTTGGGAAGCTTGTCTTAATGAAGCACCCGAGAGACTTAAATGTTGAAGAATAATTGTGAAGGGCAAAATAATACAAGGGATTGCATATATTGAAGTGTGAAGAGGAGTCTTAAGACATTCCATGATCACCCCCCCATTAAGGGCAAGGTAGTCATTTTGTGTCATTTCTTTAGACTTTATAGGAGCCCCTTTTCATTAAGGGTATTTTGGTTTTTTATGTAATAAGCTATAAATAGACTTTTAGACGTCTATTTTCATTAGATTTTGATGAATATTGAAACTTAAAAGACATTTTCTCTTATGAGTGTTTATAGTGCCTGCTTGGAGAAGTCATTAAAACTAGGGTATCATTGAGTGTGGAATCACTAGGGTTGCGAATTGGCTTAGAAACGTTGGTGCTTTAGGGAGGTTTAAGTCCCTTTTGTGTCAACGTAAGAGTATGGTATTTCAATTACAAGCTTAAGTAGGTTTTGGTGTTTGATACACACCTTAGTTCCTATAGTATTGTAGTTGTTATGTCTCACTAACTATCTTTCTTTTATTGCATTTTAGTTTGTTGTTTTGCCTCTAAATCCGTTGGTATTTGCTTTTTGTGTTGCTAGTCTCATCTTCATCTCCATTCTTTAGTTCATTTTCGATTTATATAGAGTAGATCTATATTACCTTACGACTTTCAAGGTTCAAGTCGTACCTTAAACAGAATATCACCCACTCCACACTGTCATAGGTACAAGTTGAACATACGACTCGTATGATATCCATACGATTCAAAGACATGAGTCGTATGTTGTACAATGACTTCAAAACATAGGGTATTACAAGGAGTAAAGGAAAAAAGAGTAAGGATTGATAAAGATTTTAAAGAATAAAAAATAAGAGGAAAGAAAAAACGAAAATCAAAGTACAATTAAAAAATAAAGTTGAGAGGAGAAGAGAAAAAATGTAAGAGTTGATAAAAATTAAAAATAAAAATCAACATAAAATTAAAAAGAAAAAAATAAAAGTTGAATGATGAATAAGTATGAAATTATTATCAATTATAATGATTATTTATATAATTTACTCAATTAAATAAGAATAATTTTATCTGAAAATATATCACTTAATATTCGAAGACTATTTTTATGAGGTTCCTTTAGTTTTCCCTCTAAAATCCGCACCCACCCCGTATGATCCTAAACCCGGCCCGCACTCACGTCTGTAGTTTAACACCGAGCCCATCAGCACCCTCCCCGGGCGGCAAAAAAAATAAAAATTCCCACCTCTCTACCGGTTTACTCCTTTTTTTCTCGTGCCATTTTCCTTTGTATCTCGACAAAAATTTCAATTTTTAGTAGGTGAAGTGTGAGATCCATCAACTTGAAGCTGCACATATGGGTAGTCAAACAGAGGCAATACCTCTTCTCGAAGATGGTGCCGTTCTTGAGGTTCCAATTTCTCTCCACTCTGTATCCAATTTTGATGCAATACATAATTTGAAATCCATTTTGTGCGTTAAGTGCTTTCTCTCCATTGCTATAATCTTTTTTGTTTATTTTTTTTGTTTTGAGAATGATAACAGCTCTATATTGCTATAATTGAGATGCTTTTATTGATGTTCGAATGAAGAACGCAAAATTTGTGTTTGTTTGATATTTTTTTTCCCTTTGATGAAACTTTGATCAAAGGAATATCATACTGTATGAAGCTAACTCTGCTGGATGTTTGTTAATACAATAAATCATCTGGATATTTCTACATACCCAACTACTAACAATGGTGTATACAACTTTAACTTCCTAACTACCGGTCTCATAAAGCTTTTCAATTTAGTAAATTTGTTAGACACATTGAAAGTTGTATACATCATTGTTAGTTTTTGGGTATGTAGAAACAGCCCTCTGGGCAGAAAATCTAATGTATGCCTATCAAAGTGTATGCGAAACTTGGAGTCACAGGCGTATTTATAGGTAGGCTAGAGACTTGTAGGTAAGAGACTTCTCATAGTAACTTCTTCCCCTCAATGAAATTACCATATATGCATAACTTGGAAGAAAATTAATTGACTGATTTATTACTTTACTTGGGAGACAAGGTAAATATTTTATTACCATTATGTGGGTCACACTAATACGTAATATTCGTACAGTAAGGCCATTGCTTTTCCAGGTTTATTGCAGCTTGTTATGAAAAGAGGCCAAAATGAACTAAGGATTGAGAGGAATGTGATCCTATTATTGGTATATGTGGAAAAATGAAAAGGTGGAAGTGAGTAGAAAATTAACTAGAACAAAGCTCATGACGATCTAATGCTTAAATTAGAAACAAGTGAAAGTCCTGATGAATGGATTCCTGATCTAGGCAGTTGAAATATGGTGTAGGAATATTTTGAACCAAGAGAAATGATGTTATACTTGTAATTTGATCATTACCAAGCAAGTGTCTTCCCTCAAACAGTAAAAAACACTGTTCCTTAGAAAAGAAAATGTAAAATACGACCCATGGTTGATAAAAGTCAATACTAAGGGTGTGTTCAAGTTGTTTCCTACTTATTTTCTTGTGTTCAACACGCAAGTAGATTTTTTTTTTTTTAAAAAGCATTTGTGATACGAATCAAAGTACGAAATGAAAGATAAAATACAGAATTGGAAATAACTAAGGGCAAGACACTAGAAGAGGAAATAGTAAGCAAATGAAGGTATATTAAACCAATGACCCTCAAACTATAATCCCGCAACGAGCACTTAACTCTTACGATGACCTGTAGAGAAACTAATCAACTCACAACCACCGTGTCACAACAAAGTTCACCGAAAGCTCTCAACAAGCTTTGAACGCTCTCAGGGTATTTTTAGTTATCAACATAAATTAACGAAAAAAGGAAAATCCTAGCTATTTATAGTCATGGACTATTTATTACAAATGGGCTCAATAGTGACCCTTAATGGGACCCTAAATGGAAAAGGCCCAGTTGGATGATACTGCCAAATACATAGGCAATACGCCAAAGTGTCCTTCCATTGCCAAAGTGGACAATTTACTTGTTCACTTTGGTGAGCCTTCTATTTTCTTCAGCGATCCTTCAGGCACTTTAACGATGCATCATCCATGCTCCAAGCTATCATGCAAACGATATCAATCTCTTGGGAGCTCTTTCCAAGCAAGAACATTTCCAAGTTCCATGTCTTCGCTCCAAGCAACTACCGCCACCACCACCTTTAAGCTTCCGGGGCACCTTCTTATTACATAGAACTCCCGAAGCGAGCCTCCATTTCAACCTTCCTGCCCCAATACGATGAGTGACATCCTTGTCAATCTCACCATTGCCCTGAATCATAGACCTCAGATGCTTGAAACTCTCCCTCTTCTATATGGCCTGAGAGTCCAGCTTCACAACCACTCCAGCCTCCTACGACATATCACTGAACGTACACTCCACGTACTCCGTTTTAGTTCTACTTAACCGAAATCTTTTCGACTCAAGCGTCTGTCTCCAAATTTCCAACTTATCATTAACTCCTCCTCGAGTCTCGTCAATCAGTACTACATCATCTGCAAATAACATACACTAACGCACCTCCCCTTGAATATGTCGCATCAAAACATCCATCACAAAGGTAAATAAAAACAGGCTAAAAGTTGATCCCTGGTGCAACCCTATCAAAACTGAAAGTGCTCCGAATCTCCACTTACCGTCCTCACACAAGTCTTCGCATCATCATACATATCGTGAATCGATCTAGTGTATGCCACGGGCACCCCTCTAGCCTCCAAGTACCTGCACAGAATCTCCCTGGGAACTCTGTCATATGCCTTCTCAAGATCAATAAACACCATGTGCAAGTCCTTCTTCCTCTCCCGAAGCAGCTCCACTAATCTCCTCATAAGTAAATGGCCTCAGCGGTCGAGCGTCCTGGCATGAAACCGGACTGATTCTCAGAGATTGTCACAATCTTTCTTATCCTCAGCTCTACCACCCTTTCCCAAACCTTCATAGTATGACTCTACAACTTAATACCTCAACTCTGGATGTCTCCCTTGTTCTTATACACTAGAATCATCGTACTCCACCTCCATGCTTCAGGCATCTTCGCCACCCTAAAAATAATGTTAAACAGCCTTGTCAACCACTCCAAACCTGCTCCGCTAGTGCTCTTCCAAAAATCTACTGGAATTTCGTCTGGCCTTGTCGCCCTACCCCGCCGTATTCTACGAATAGCTCCTTTGACCTCCTCAACCTTGATACGCCTACAATAACCATAATCGCGACACTCCTCAGAATTCTCCAAGTCCCCCAACACGAAACCTTTGTCCCCCTCGTCGTTCAAAAGTTTATGAAAATAGGACTGCCACCTCTCCCTAATGAGGGCATCCTCAACCAACACTCTGTACCATCCTTTCCTTTGATATACTTCACTTGGTCAAGGTCACGAGCCTTCCGTTCCCTGGCCTTGGCAAGCCTATACAACTTCTTATCCCCGTCTTTCTCCTCTAAAGCCGCATACAAGCTCTCAAAAGCTGTTGTCTTAGCCGCCGTAACCGCTAACTTAGCCTCTCTTCTAGCTACCTTATACTTCTCCTTATTCGTCTGCTTTTCGTCATCATCCTTGCTCTCAACCAACTTAGCATAAGCCACTTTTTTAGACTCCACTTTTCTCTTAACCTCTTTGTTCCACCACCAGTCTCTTCGATGCTTGCTAGATCGACCTTTCGAGACACTTAACACCACTCTAGCGGTCTCCCTAATGCAACTGACAATCGTCTCCCACATACTATCCACACCCCCTCAACTCTCCCAAGCCCCCTACACTTCAACTTCTCCCCCATTTCCAAAGCACTAGCCAAAGTCAAGCTACCCCACTTAATCCTGGGTCGAGTCTCCACACGTCTCTTCTTTTTGCCCTTATTTATAACCAAGTCCATCACCAACAACTTATGCCGAGTCGAAAGATTCTCGCTTGGTATGACTTTACAGGTTTTACATAACACTCTATCCCCTTTCCTAAGAAGCAAAAAGTCTATCTGAGTCTTGGCTACTAAACTACGAAACGTAATAAGGTGTTCCTCTTTCTTCGAAAAGCTCGATTTCGTTATCCACAACCCAAAAGCCCTAGAAAAATTCAAAAGAGAAGTTCTTCCTTCATTCCGCCCCCCAAAATCGAAACCGCCATGCACATCATCATAACCTCTCGACAAAGACCCAATATTCCCATTGAAATCTCCTCCCACGAAAAGCTTCTCAATGCTCGGGATGCTCTTCACCACCTCATCCAAAACCTCCTAAAAGTCATTCTCCTCGTCCAAACCTACTTGCGTGGCGTAGGCACTAATAACGTTCACCGTAGACCCTCCAGTGACCAACTTAATAGACATCAACCTATCACTAACTCTCTTAACCTCTACCACCTGCTCCCTAAGTTCTTCATCTACTAAGATACCTACCTTATATCTATGTCTCACGCTATCCGAGTACCATAACTTATATTCATCCACATCTCTCGCCTTAGTGCCTACCCATTTAGTTTTCTGGACACACGCTATACTAACCTTCTTCTTTCTAAGAATCTTCACCCGCTCTATAGACTTACCTTGAAGCGACCTTATATTCCAGGACCCAACTCTCTACCTAGAAGCACCCTTATCCCACACCTAGCCTTACTCCCCTTCACCCCCAACCCCGACTCGAACCTACACCCGATCCCATCCCCGACCCCAATCCCAACCTATGACATGGCCCTAGTCCAGCATCTATCACCCCAGCCACCACTCAAATGGATACGATAGAAGAAAACGAAGAAAAATACGACGAGCAAAAGGGGATGGCTTAAAACAACTAAATAGGCAAACAAAAACCAAACGAGATGAAAAATATATATATCAAACAAGACAGGACGTATCTGCCTTCAATAGTCGAGAAATTAAGACCAAATAAACTAGAAGAGATGAAACGGGTGCACCCGATCCGAGGAGAAAATGAAGATGAAGTGAGTACGTGTTCTTGAATCCGTTTGTCTGATTTCGACAATTTGATGCAGAAATTGGTCGCCGGAATTGTTGTCGTCGCCTTTATCTACTGCTGATACCAAACCTTGACCCGATCGCCGAAAAATATACTGTTCGCCGAGAAATGTATGCCGTGGCAGATTGCCCGGACTTCCGGTACCTGAAAGACGTTATAAAACACAATAAGAGAGCCGAGAGAAGAAGAATGAGCACAAATTTGGTCGCCAGAGGACTTTTCCCGGAAATTCTATTACAATGAGATGGTTGAAAATTATATTTTGATGAGATGGTCGGAAATTATATTTCAACAAGATGGTCGGAAACGGAGTTCTTGTATTCTTGATGCTTGTTTGGAGCAAGTTTTGGGTGAGTTTGGTCGAGTTTTGGGTGGGGTCGTTTTGGGGTGGGTTTTGGCGTTTTTAATGGGTTTTTTAGTGACGGATTTCACCACCGAAACAGTATCAGCGGCGGTGGGGATGTTGGGTGGCTGATTTTGTTTGAGGTTTTCGACAAGGGGAAGATGGTTTCGGCGAGGGGATTGGATTAGTGCTAACCATGCCTGTATCATCCTCCATTTCTTGAGAAAGATTCGACCTCGAATCCAAATCTTGTGTCGACTCTCCATCATAATTTCTAAGTATACCATCCTTTGGTAAGAACTCCATTTACTCCTGCAAGTTTATGCTCACGAGGAACTTTCTTTGGACCCTCCTTAACCTGTAAAGAACAAGAGACGATACAAGATAACATGCTAGTATCGTGGTTAGCTGGTAACAAGGGCTTAATATTAGAAGGGTCTTTGTTTAATTAGGTTTGGAGTGCTCGAACAACATTTTGTGGAGCTTGGTTTGTATTGATTTGGGGTTAGGGAACACGTCCTTGAGATATTGGAGCACAAATTTGGTGGATGGATCCCGGTGTAGTGATAGGGGAAGTGTTTTGGGTTTTGTCCATTTCATGAAGTTTGGACATGGAATTAGGGAGTAAAATTTGAGGGGTTTAAATGCTCCACCATGCTTGCCATCCTACCATCAAGGTTTGACATTTTCTCATCCATGTGCGACAATTTCCGATTCATCTCCTTCATACCTTGTTACACCCCAGGAGTGCCTTCAATATGGTACCCATACTAACCCTTCCCGTGGGGATTTGCATTTCACTTCCCGGTGTCATTGTACCCATCAATAAGACACTCAACACAAGCAACAAACAACGATAACATTAGTGAAATCAAATCTCTCAACACAAGCAACAAACAACGATAACATTAGTGAAATCAAATCTCTCAACCACTCGTGTTTTCACACCTTTATTGTCTCTTAATTAGCTAGACTAAAGTTGAACTTTGCTTGTCCCCGGTGGTACATGAAGTGTCAATTTGCTACTCTAGGCTACAATCAGTTCTTGTTTAGAGAAAAACAGACGACTCGATTAAAGCTAAAGGACTTGAATCAAAGAAGTTAATTGTGGTAGTAAAATTTGAAAAGCACACAAAGAAATAGGACGAATAAAGAAAAGGACTCAAGAATTGATCAACAACTAAGTAGGATAAATTACTAGTTGGAAATTAGTTTAGGAATCAAAGAAAAGTAATTAGAATCATAAAATGGAACTAGGGTGTTACAACCTGAGAAAACTTTGTTTGAAGCTTAGAGGCCTATTGATGATCGCACAAGGGTGGTGCGTATCACACAAGGGAGGTGCGAGGCCTTGGATGGATGCACAAAGTTACAACAAGTTTGTAGATAGTTGTGTACTCAAAATGGCACTTGTGCGTATAGCACTAGAGTTATGCCTGCAACACAATGTGACAGAAAGTTCTAGACAAAAAAATATGCACTCAACTGCAATTGAGCGTTCAACACATGTGTTGTCCGTGCAACATAATGTGTTGTGCGTGCAACACAATGTGACAGAAAGGGCACCTGAATCTTTCGAATTTTGTGCTTCTTGTGGCCTCACTTGTACTCCCTTCCTTGTCCTTTTCCCCTTTTAGTACATTCCCTTTTTGGACTAACACCAAAACACTTTTCGGTTATTTTCTTTTAGATCTAACACCGTCTTTTTGAATTATTCTCTCTTGAAGATATGAAGATCCTCAAGAACACCACGAATAATACTTCATCAAAAAAAGAACACCACGAACAATATGAAGATCCAACATTTCCACTTTCTCATTTTAACTCAGAATTACACCAAATTCGAGATTCGAGCTCTTTTTGGGATGGGAACAAACCCTAATGCTTTTCAATCCTCAATTTCACTCCAATTTCTTCAGATTTGATGACCCATTTCCATTTTCTTCAAAGCTCAAAACAAACAATGGTGGAATCTTCAAATCAACTCTGATTAAGCTCAAATCTAGAAACTTATATACTAGAGAACACGATTCTAGTATTGAAAACTCAAATGAGACTTAAAATTTGAAAATGACCAAAAAAAAAGTTTTTTCAACCTTTTCTTTTAGTGATAACAAAAATCATGACTAGAGTAAATTCGTCCCCACGAATCTATAACATAGATCTGATACCAATGATACAAATTAAAGTATGAAATGAAAGATAAAATACAAAAAATGGAAATAACGAAGGACAACGATAAATAGATAGACACAAGAAGTGGAGATAGTAAGCAAATCAAATGTATATTAAACCAATGACCCTCAAATAATAATTCGACAATGAGCACCTAACTCCTACGACGACCTTTGAGGGAAATCAATCCACTTGCAACCACTGTGTCAAAGCAAAGTTCGCCAAAATCTTTCAACAAGCTTTGAACAGTCTCAAGTGTATTTTTAATCATCAACATAAACTAAAGAAGAAATGGGCAATCCTAGCTATTTATAACCATGTGCTATTTATTACAAATGGGCCCAAAAGTGACCCCAAATGAAAAAGGCCTAGTTGGGCACTCAGGCAATCACCACACACTTAGGCGATATGCCAAAGTGTTCCTTCCATCACGAAAGTGGACGGATTACTTGTTCACTTTGGCGAGCCTTTCATTTGCGATCCTTCAGGCACTTTAGCGATGCATCTCTCACGCTCCAAGCTACCATCCAAAGATGATGTTGATCTCTTGGGAGCTCTTTCCTAGCTTGAACGTTTCTGAGTTCTATGTTTTCCTTCCATGCAACTACCAAGTTTCTAAAATTGCATTTAATCAACAAATCTTCCAGCTCCTCAGCTTGACTTCATTTGTAAGATCTTGATGAAGCTTGGATTGTATCAACAGTGATTTGGATTGCATTAATGCTAATCGTGCCTGTATCAATTTATGTAGATCTAACACAAAATAATAACAATGGATAGGTGTAGAGTGATGGATATTCTGATAAGGGAGGGGAGGGAAGGAAATTATGGTGGGAGGGGTAGGTGGGGTTGGGGATGGAGTAGGAATTTTTTTTGTAGGGTGGGAGTTGGGGTAGGGGGTCGATTGGTGGGGTGGGGTAAAATTTTTTTTTTTTATGCGTGGAGGGGGCCGGGGTAAGAAGAAGTTCTAAAGTTTTAAATAAAAAATATAATTTTTGTTTGGGGTGTGGTAAGGGGAGGGTAAGATTTTTTATTTTTTTGGGGGTAGAGGGTGGTGGGTAGAGGTAGGTGGGATGAAGGTCTGATAGGTGATTTTTGGAGTGTTATGAGACATTGCAACTTGTTTTCCCTACTTTTATTAAGGAATTCATTTTCATTATTTTGAAGGAGCTTGTTTTCCTATAGAAGATATTTACCAAAAAGTTTAGCCAAACGAACATGAGAAAATAATAGGAAAATATTTTCCTAATGCCAGAAAAAAATCCATATATGACATTGATATGTTCTCACCAACTTCATCTAACCATTTCCTTAGAGAAGCATCAAGTATGCTTAAATTTAGCTAGAATCTACACTATTCAAACCCTTCTGACCTTCTGATCTTTCCTGGGAAAGCAACAACGCCCACAGAAAGTTTTTTTATCAATTTCATTCTCTAACTAAGAAAAGCAGTCTACTCATGTACTCTAGCTTCGCTAATGAGATATGGTAGTTGGCTTATAATTTTTGTCCTGAAAAATAATCTGGCACATCTTTTCTCTGAATTTTGGTTAGTGGTGTATCTATCTATCTATGAAGTTTGTTAAATGTACAAAATAGGACATGAGGAAAGGGTGGGGAAAAGAGAGTAGTGTTTAGAAAAGGAGTGAAAAAAGTTAAGGAGGGTCCCTTTAGTTTCATTGGTCTTTAATATTTGGGTAAAGGGTATTCCCCCAATTGAACAAATTTTCTCTCCATTATGGTCACCAACTGGCTTGATTTGCCCTTGTGGGCTACCGACAATGTCTAAAGGAAATATTTAGACCATAGTTCAAATTGAGCAAATTTTCTCTCCATTATGGTCACCAACTGTCTTGGTTTGCCCTTGTGGGCACCGACAATGTCTAAAGGAAATATTTTGACCATAGTTCTAAATTCAACCCATTTTCCTTTTCAAATAGATCATCTAAATATAATTGAAGGTAATTAAGTGACATGGAGTATGAATAACCTATAAAAGTGGATGAGTACATGGCAAAGTACATCAATTTAAATTGAACGTGTGAGTTCTTTATTTTTTCTCTTATGTTGCTGGTGAATAAATCGATTAGATAGGAGTAGAAACAAGAATAATATATATAGAATCGTACTTGGAAAAGGATTGTAATGGATTGTCCTTCTTGGAAAAGTATTGAAATGTAGTGTCAATGTAATAATGTAGATTGATAATTCAATAATATTTTTTTTTATATTTCTCACATAATGTCAGAGCCCCTGCAATCTTGGTAGAGAATCAAAAAAAGCTTCCGTAGTCGGCGGGTGGTTATAACTTGTATAGTCGCTCGTCTGATCAATGATTATGTTAGCAAAAGTGTGGCCAATAATATATGCTTGAAAAACAATCATGCTGAGAATGGCTGATTTGAGAAGCATTCGGGATAGGGAAAGTAGTCACTGTGCTTCTTTTTGGTGGCTTCTCATATCTGATTCACGTAGCACTGTGCATCTTTACAATGGCTACCTTCTCTTAGCTGATTCGTGTAGCACTATGCTTTTTTTTTGTGACTACTTTCTCATATTTGATTTGTGCATTACCGTGCATCTTTTCAGTGACTACTTTCTCATCTCTGATTTGCGTAATACCGTGCATCTTTCCTGACTACTTTCTCATATCTTAGTTGCGTAGCACTGTATTTCTTTTTGGTGACTCCTCAGATCTTGATTTGCGTAGTCTTGGGCGTGCTTCCAGTGACTCCTCAAATTTGATTTACATAGTTTCACTTTTCGTAAGTATTGTGCGAAAACCAACACCACCAAGAGGTCCAGTGCCTCCCTGCGACCAAACCCTAACAAGTGTTGCTGTGAATTGACCTCCCATGTGCCTCCATGCGCCGCCTAAGAGATCGTTACCTCCAACGAGATCTGACCACGTGCCTGTGCGTGAGCCTTTTTCAGCCAGTTTTCAACGACTTTCTTGCCATGATCTACTTGTCTCTTGATTTCGAGATGATCTATATGTTTTTAACAGTTTTCGGCAATTTTCGAGCAACCTGTTGGCTTTCCGACGACGTTTACTACTTTTCCAACCACTTCTCAATTTGTTCCTTTTCAATTTAGGTCGCTCGAATGCCTCGAGTAGTCCTTGCCAGTTTTCTTGCAGATATCTTCACTAGGTCCCTCACCAGTCCTCGTATTAATTACATCTATTACAAGCTCAGTACATATGACTTGTATGCATTAGCTTGAGAGGCTGTGTTAAAATAGGAGGAACAGGAATAATATATAGAATCCTACTTGTAAAATGATTGTAATATAATATCCTACTTGGACGAGGATTTGTAATGTAGTATCTATAAATAGTCTTAGAGTAATGATGTAGATACACAATTCAATAATATTCTTCTCATATATTTCTCACAGAGACTTTAATCCCAACTTAATTATGATTGTTATTCTCATATGACGTTCTTGACTTGATTTATCCATATCAAATTTTGGAGTAGTTGCTCTTTATTATTTCTTTTTTTGGAATAGTTGCTATCTCAAATTGTAGGAAATCTTTTAGTTGGAACAACCGAACGTTGTTTGCTTCCAGGTAGGGGAGAGAAGTAAAATTGTTTGGCGGAATCTTCTGAACCGTGATCCAAACAATGGAACTTTAAAAATTAGCTTAAATTCTACGTATGGATAATGCATTGGTTTATCCATGCATTGGTTTTTTATACCAACATGTTAAATAGATCAGCTAAAACAAGTTGTTTTCCATAGTTTTATTTGATAACATGAAAAATAAAAGAACAACATTTTTGTGTCCAAATACAACGACTGCAACATACCTAGTGTAATCCCACAAGTGTGGTTTGGGGAGGGTGAGATGTACGCAGGCCTTATCCCTACCTTTGTGGGGGGTAGAAAGGCTGTTTTTGATAGACTCTCGACTCTAAAGAAAAGTATCTGATGCAGGGTTATGGGAAAAGTAAGACAACAAAATAGCAATATACAAAACAAATAAAACAACAAATATATTACATTACCGAAGAGTAAGAAACTACGCAATAACTAAATAATACTACTAAAATGGAGAAAAAGAGAGGAGGTAGCCCTTGCCTCTTTCACACAAAGTGCAACACCACTCAACTACATAATAACCTTCTACCGTTATCCTTAATCTCCATACTTCATATCTCATAGCTAGAGTCATGACCTAAGTCAACTGAAGTGTTGACATATCTTGTCCAATCAACACCCCGTAGTTCTTTTTCAACCTACCTCTACCTCTCCTAACTCCTATAACCAAACAGAACACATCCTTGCGGCTTCTCTTCACATAACAGAACCTCAATTTCACTTTCATCATCTTGTCTGCCAGTGAGGCCACTCCCGCACCTCAATTTCACTTTCCTCATCTTGTCTGCCAGTGAGGCCACTCCCGCCTTGGACAACTTTATTCCTAGTTATATCTCTTCTAGTATGCTCACACATCCTTCTAAGCATCTTTATCTCCGCAACCTTCATCTTCTAGATGTGGTGTTCTTGACTGGCCAACACTCTGCCCATATAAGCAATGTTGGAGTGATCATCGCTCTGTAGAACTTACCTTTAAGCCTTGGCGATACATTCTTGTCACATAGTATACCCCGACGGTGAGCCTCCATTTTACCTGCCTCGCTCCAATACGGTGTGCTTACACCATCATCAATCTCCCCGTCTCCATGGATTATGAACCCAACCCAAGATACTTGAAACTTTCCCTCTTGGCGACTAGTGCATCTATCCTCACTTCCGCCTCCTCCTCATGCATTGCCTTACTAAACTTGCATTCCAGGTATTCTGTTTTACTCCTGTGTGGTATGCAAATAATCGTACTATAATATTTTTTGTTCTATTAATGTCTATGAAAAGTATAAAGAGCCTTCTCATTTAAGATTTGTTAGTTGAAAGTATATTAATTTCTAAATTTACCTCCATTTGCTAAATTCAAGATTGCTATGATTGTTTCCTTTTTTTTTTTTGTAAATACAATGATGTAATGACTTATATAGCTGAGTTCAATTCCTTTCACTTATAGCAAATTATAAAAGTAGATACCTGATTTATACACCAAACTATTCCATAAAAATGACCCTTGATCCTATACAGAAGGAGGACTGCAGAATGCAATCAGAGGGATTTTAAATACTACTTTTTGGAGAGGGTGGAGTAGTAAAAGAGGAGGGGTAAAAAGGGGCCGGGTTGTAAAAGAAAAAGGGTAAACGCTGCCCCTAGACTTTGGTAACGGCTTAGGTAGGAGCAAAACACTTTTTTAACGGTGGGCAAAATAGTTCTATTTCACATAGTCAAGGGGCATTTTTTATCTGTTACTCTTTTTTATATGGATATTTGGTTTACAAAATTAAGTTGTGTATGTGTAAATACACTGGCTGTTCCACGTCTTAAAGCATAGAGTCTATCATTCTTGTTTATTGCAGAAGATGATAATTAGATGCAAATGTAATTCTGCGCAAGTTATTTTACCAAAAAAATGTGATTCCCTGCAAGTTACTTTTGTTACGGCATTCTTAATAAATTCCTATTTGCAGAATGAGAATAGTGGACTCTACACTGGAGATGGTTCTGTTGATATCAAGGGTAATCCTGTTTTAAAGAGTGAGACAGGGAACTGGAGAGCTTGTCCTTTTATTCTTGGTATGTCGGACTCAGATTTCCCTTTTCTTTCTTCTCTTTTCCCCTTTTCCCTGTTTTGGCATAGTTATTTATTCACTCTGTTATGGTATAATTGATTTGGTTGCTGTCTTTGGTCTCAGGTAATGAATGTTGTGAACGCTTGGCATACTATGGCATTGCTGCTAATCTTGTTACCTATCTTACTACGAAGTTACATGAGGGAAATGCATCAGCTGCTAGAAATGTCACAACTTGGCAAGGCACTTGTTACCTCACGCCCCTTATTGGGGCTGTATTGGCAGATGCATACTGGGGACGATATTGGACGATTGCTACCTTCTCCACCATCTACTTCATTGTAAATATCTCACCTTGATTTTACACAATGTACTAAACTTATGGTGTGTGAAATGATTATAAAAGTTATTCTTGTGACTTGCATATTCATATTTTGACATTTTCCCTTTCCTATGGTGTGTGAAATGATTATAAAATTGGTCCTTGTGACTTGCATATTTATATTTTGTCATTTTCCCTTTCCTACTTGAGAGTTTCTCTTAAACATAACTAACTTCAATCTACTGATATTTGTTTTGTTTCCACTCTGCGGGAGAAAAATATTATTGAATTGTGTGTTTACATAATTACATCGAGACCTTATTTATAGACACTTTAGTACAATCCTTTTCCAAGAGGATTTTGTATATACTATTCCTATTTCTACTCATATTCTAACACTCCCCCTCAAGCTGGTGCATACAAATCATATGTACCTAGCTTGTTACAAATGTAATTAATACAAGGACCGGTGAGGGACTTGGTGAAGATATCTGCAAGTTGATCACTTGACTTCACAAATTTTGTAACAATATCTCCTGAGAGTATCTTTTCTCTGACAAAGTGACAATCAATCTCTATGTGTTTAGTCCTCTCATGAAACACTGGATTTGATGCGATATGAAGGGCTGCTTGATTATCCCACACAAGTTCCATCTTATCGGTTTCTCCAAATTTTTATTCTCTCAGCAACTGTTTGATCCAAACTAGCTCACAAGTTGCTACAGCCATTGCTCGATATTCTGGTTGTGCACTAGATCGAGCAACCACACTCTGTTTCTTACTCTTCCAAGACACCAAATTACCTTCTACTAAAACACAATATCCAGAGGTAGAACGTCTATCAGAGGGTGATCCTGCCCAATCAACATCTGTGTATCCAATGATATGCTCGTGACCTTGATCCTCAAAGAGTAGTCCTTTACCTGGAGCTGACTTTATATATTGCAGAATACGAACAACTGCATCCCAATGACTGTCACAGGGGAGGTCATAAACTGACTTACAACACTCACAGGAAAGGATATGTTAGGTCTAGTCACAGTGAGATAATTCGACTTTCTAACCATCTGCCTATACCTTTCAGGATCACTTAGTGGTTCCCCCTATCCGGTGAATAACAACGATACCCTTTTTGAACTCGAGAGTAACCAAGGAAGACACACTTGAGAGCACGAGGGGCTAATTTATCTTTTCCAGGGGCTAAGTTATGAACAAAACATGAACTCCCAAAGATACGAGGGGGGATAGAGTAGAGATGTGACCGTGGAAACAATATAGAATGGGGATCTTTATTCTGAATGGAAGATGATGACATTTTATTAATTAGATAACAAGATGTGAGGACTGCATCACCCCAAAATTGCATCTGAACATGGGATTCAATGAGAAGAGTGCGAACAGTCTCAAGAAGATGCCTATTTTTTCTTTCTGCTATACCATTCTGCTGAGAGGTGTACAGACAAGATGTCTGGTGAGCAATTCCTTGATGAGTCATAAACTCTTGAAACTGAGAGGATAAGTATACTAAGGCATTATCACTACGAAAAGTACGAATAGAAACACCAAATTGAGTTTGTATTTCAGCACAAAAACTTTTGAATATAGAAAATATCTCAGAACGATCTTTCATTAAGAAAACCCAAGTACATCTTGAAAAATCATCAATGAAACTAACAAAATAACGAAAACCTACAGGTGAACTGACTCTACTAGGACCCAAACATCAAAATGTACTAATGAGAAAATACTCTGAACGATTCCCAATACTACGTGGGAAAGTAGCACGAGTTTGTTTTCCAAGTTGATATGACTCACAATCTAATGTGGATAAACTAGACAAACTAGGTACCATCTTTTGTAGCTTGGATAGACTCAGATGTCCCAAACGTTTGTGAATTAGGTCTGGAAGGTCTGTAATGGAGCATGCTGTGAAGGAATTTGAAGAGGTAAGATGGTAAAAGCCTTGTGATTTATGTCCTGCGTCAATTGTCTGTCCCGTACTGCTGTCTTGCATTAGAAAAGAGTTATCAAAAAAGGTTATGCTATAATTAAGGGCACATGTCAAACGACTAACAGATGCAAGATTAAAAGGACAATCAAGGACATAAAGAACAGAGACGAGAGTGACAGAAGATAGGGGTTTGGCTTGTCCAATTTCTTTTGGTTTTGTTCAAATCCCATTGGCTAAAGTAAGCAGGAAGAGAGTGTGAATATACAATGTCAGACAAAACTGATTTCTTACCAGAAATATGATTTGAAGCACCTGAGTCCACAACCCATAATCAAAGAGTACTAGACTGTGAAACACAAGCAAAAGGATTACCAGTAATAGAAGTAGCAACAGAAGCATCAGGCTGGTTAACTGAGGCTACTTGTGGAGATGTTGTGGAGATGTTTGCTTGCTTGCTCTATACTGAAGGAACTCATCATATTTTGTTTGGGCAATATGAGCATTATTGGATGGTCGATTAGGTTGTGGAGATATCTGCTTACTTGCTCGATTCCAAAGGAACTCATTGTATTCCTTTACAACAACAGGATCATAACGGGGTGGTGGACTATGCAAACTATGACATAGATCTTGAGTGTGTCCACCTTTATGACAATAACTACACTTCGATCGAGATTTTCCAAAACGACCTCCTTCTCGCCGATTTTCCATAAGCTGATATGTTCGTTTTTCTAAGGTTTGAGATGCAAGAATAGAAGAGTCAACAGTGGGTGATGAAACTACTTTGTGATTGGGAGGCGCGGCAACACGGAGCAGACAAGAGAATAACTCATCAATTGTAAGAACCGTAGGACTAGCTAAAATCTAATCACTATACATCATGGTCAGTAGAATGTCCATCAAGTGTAAGAACTAAAAACATGTCTGTGCTTTTGTTGTTTTTCTACATCCGCTGTGACGGGCATCAGTGTATCAAATTCTTCCATGACTGGTTGTACTTGTCCCAAGTAGACATATCGGATTCCTGTTTCTTCAAGTTGGTCATTCGAGCTATCACATCATAAAAACGAGTTATGTCATTAGTGTATAAAGCACGAGCCTTTTTCCAAACTAAATAATATGTCTAGAATGGACGAAACAAGGGCATCAACTTGGTATCAATAGATCGCCATAAGAGACTACATAATTGAGTGTCAGCTTTCACCCATTGCTCTTTAACTTTCGCATCTTCCGCGCTAGATTTTGCCTTTTCATCTACCACACTAGCCTTGTTCATTAAGTGATCTTGAACACCTTGACCTTTGCACCACAACTCAACCGAGGAAGCCCAGGCTAAATAATTTGAACTTCTCATTAAAGGTTCGGAAGTGATCATAGGACTTGAACTTTCAATTCCTATATTTTTGGAGCCAAAAATATCATGCCCAAAAGACATCTTGGTGGGGGTTTTATTCCTGTTATTCTTCCTATTCTTATTTTTATTCCTATTTTCTATTCTTCTTCTTGTTATGCTTTCGGTGTTCCATGTTTTATTACGAATCTGGGTGCTTTCCGATGTTTCCTACTACTTATGGGTGCCGTATTTACGTTATGAAATCCTGTTCTGTGCGTTACTTTATATTTGTGTGGTGTCTCGTGTCTTGAGCCGGGGGTCTATCGGAAACAACCTTTCTACTTCTTCAGAGGTAGAGGTATGGACTGCGTACATCTTACCCCCCCAGACCCCACTAGGTGGGAATACACTGGGTTTGTTGTTGTTGTTGTTGTTGTGTTTACATAATTACAACGAGACCCTATTTATAGACACTATAGTACAATCCTTTTCCAAGTAGGATTTTGTATATACTATTCCTATTTTTTCTACTCATATTCTAACACACTCCATGGGGAAAACTTAACTTTGATGTTTTCTCATAAATAGGTGAAATTGTATTGGTCATCTTTAGATTAATTGGTAAGCTTAATAAGCAGGTCTGGCGAATGGCTTTGTGGACCTGGACCTTCGCCACAGTGCTCGATCTTGGTGAATCTTATTCTTATTTGGTGGAACAGAAGTAGTGGTGCAGGCTGGTCATCAACTTTTTACTGTATCTTATATAGTTATTCAGATGACAATCAAAAGAATTTACACTTGTGAAATTTATTATGTTTCAGCTAGTTTATCATTCATATCTGGAACATTAGAATAGACAATAGAATGATAATCAAAAGGTGCCTTGGATATCAGGAGATGAAATTTTTCCGTTACTTTCTGGGACGGCAGAGAGTATTTCATCTCCCACCCCCAACCATAAAATAAAAACGAAAGACGGAAAAGATAAGGAAAAACAGTAGAAGTTACAGAGTCAAGGTATTCATATTTTAAAAAACTCTAGGGTTTTACAACTTATTTTCCATTTCAAAAAGGAAAAAAAAATCAATGCTAGGGCTGACAGCCTTCCCCTGGTGAATTTGGGAGTATCTTGAGGCGACTAGTAGCCATGGCAGATGTTGCTTCTGGACAACCTCCTAACCCTACTTCCGATGCTTCATTCCTTAAAACCTCCACTGCTACAGCCCCATGCAACCTGTTCCACTCAAATCTGTTGTGTATCACCACAGGGAGCCTACTGTGACTTGGGATTCAGACAGTTTGATCTAGTTATCATCAAGGAGAATTTAGAATACACTGTTTTTTGTAAATTTCATATGGATGTTGGAACTCAAAAAATTAAGAATATTCATTCCAATTTCCAACTCAATGTGAGGTTAAGGCGGAGCACTAGATATGGTTCGTAAGAAATCATTTTGTGTTAATTCTATTTCAATGTTAAAGATATATTTACATCGTTGTTTCTATCCTCAGATTATGGAACATCGATTGCAGTTGCATGTATTTTGTTTGCAGGCCTACCTCCTGATTTATATACTAAGGAGACGTATTTTCTCTTGCATTGGCTGTTGGGGAATTTTTGACAGTGGACATGGCTATAAATAATCAAACTCAACCTTTCAGGACTTCGAGTAAATCCAATTTAAATTGGGGTGATCAAGTAGAATTGAACAAGGCAGATGCTGATGCAAGTTGCTTGAATGTATGTCTCATGATGCAAGAAAAAGTAGCAGCTGAACGTGTCACTAAGACAAATTGCTGAAGTTACAAAAAAGGAACCTGGCAGAAAGAACTTACAACTAGATAAGTTGTCTCCTAGGATGCGACCAAAGAGGACAGCTTCACAGAACAAAAAACAATTAATGATGAATAAGGTTCTAAAGTTGTATTTCAGGTTTGTTAATAGCAACGACAACAACAACATACCCAGTATAGCCAAAGTGGGGTTTGGAAAAGATAAGAGAATAAATGGAAGCGAAAGCATCACAAAGCAGACTGCATAGTAACTACAACCTAATACTACAATAATCGAAGTACAATAGACAGCAGATAGTAACAGGAATCGAAAGACAAGAAACTACAGGGGAAATAGTACAACTACTAGAATGGGCGGATAGCAAGAAAACAGACTACTACCTACTAGCCTCCTACCCTAATCCATGTCCTCCACAATCTCCTATCTAAAAACAAAACGGCAGCCTGGTGCACTAAAGCTACCGCTATCGCGGTGTCCGGGGAAGGGCCCAACCACAAGGGTGTATCGTACGTAGTCTTACCTTGCATTCTGCCAGAGGTTGTTTCCAAGGCTTGAACCTATGACCTCCTGGTCACATGACAACAATTTTACCAGTTACTCCTAGGCTCCACAATCTCCTATCTAACTTCTGTAAATACCCACAAAAAAAAAAAAATATTTGGCAATTGTTACCATGCATAAAAAGCAGTGGTTTATGCTTATTGGTAAAAAGGGCAGCCCGATGCACTAAAGCTACTGCTATGCGCGGTGTCCGGGGAATGGCCCCACCATAAGGGTGTATTATACGCAGCCTTACCTTGCATTTCTGCCAGAGGCTGTTTCCAATGCTTGAACTCGTGACCTCCTGGTCACATGGCAACAATTTACCAGTTACTCCAAAGCTCCCCTTTTTTATGCTTATTGGTCTTTTGGAAATTTTTCTAAATGCAAGCAAAATTGAGAGGTACATTAGGAAATCGAGACTTCATATTGCTTTTGCAAATTCTTCAGAGAAGATTTGTGTTTCTATTGATGAAAACTTCAAAGTTATGGTTTTTAGGTATATGGAGCAATAACTCATTCTCAAATAGTATCATCACGGTGTAGATAAAAAGTTTACTCTGGTTCGTATTTATGCTAATGTGATATGCATGAACAAATGAAACTATGGGATTCATTATATCATCTTTTAAGGGACATTAATACCCATTGGATGGTAGTTGGTGACTTCAATGTGGTTCTATCCGAGGATGAAAAATTTCGGGGCTGCCTGCATAGCTACCAAAATTGAGGATTTTACACATTGTATGTCAAACTGTGGTTTAAATAATTAAGGGTTTCAAAGGGAGCGTCTAATTTGGTGGAATGGGAGAAGATGAAGCTTTTATTTTTAAAATTAGGTAAACGTATTGGCAATCATGAATTGAAAGACTGAGTTCCCCAATCTTGAGGTTGAACATCTTGTCTGAAGTGGCTTAGATCACCTCCTTTATTATTTAATGGTACTGTGGAGTATTTTCCTATTAAAAAGTCATACAAGTTCTTGAAATTTTGGATTAAGCATGAGGAATTTCTTGAGGTGGTAAGGAGTAACTGGACTGTAGGTATGAGATCCGTTCTTTATTCTTCAATACTAGTTGAAGGATGTTAAAAAAAGGCCTTTGTGTAGTGGAGCAAAATCACTTATGGTGATATTTTCCTTTGTGTGGTTACTTTGATGGCATTAAAGTACATGGGGTTCAATTTGAATTGCATCCTTAGCTCAATTAGGAAAGATTTCAGAATGCACAAACAGACTTAGATAAATATCTATTCTTGGTGGAGGAAGTTTGGAAGCAAAAAACAGTTGTCACATCGTTCAAGGAAGGATATTGTAATACAAAATCTATCATTCTGATGTTAAAGGAAGAAGGAAAAAGCTTCATGTGAAAATAATTCCAGATGCTGATTTCTGATTGATATGGACTATGTTGCTCGGACTCTTTGATGCCTCAACCATGTCGACACGACATGGTGTGGGTATGGGTATAGGTGTGGGATCTGTATCCGATCTGGTGAACCTATTTTGGGTACTTTGACCGAAATTGACCGAGAAATTCTATACAGATTTAATGATTTTTGTAATCAAAATAAAAGCTAAGGCGAAATTGAGAAAAATGGAATACCTTTTATATAGAAATTTCTATCTCACACTTTTTTTTTTTTATTTCCTTTTAGGATTCTCCTCTTGATCAATATTTTGTCCGTAAGTTTCCTCGTAATATCTCATAATTTAGGTTTTATAACTCTATAGATAGTTGAGTTATTTTTGGGACCTGGACCCATACCTGGATCTGTATCCCTGAATCTTAAAATTTAGATCAAGAAGGATCCGACCTTTAGATCTGCACCCCTTTCGGACATCCGCACCTAAGTTCGAGCAACATAGCATATGGAAGGACACTATTGAAGAGTTGTTGAAGCTATCAGATTCTTTCAAGAACAAATGGAGGAATAAAGGATGCCTGACATCTTGAAGAGTGTACCTAATCTGATTTCTAATAAAATATAACTCTTGTTAGTTTTACTATCTACAAAAGAAATTAAGCAAGGGCTAACTGATTTTTTTTTAAAAAAGAAGTTAAGCAAGCGGTGTTTGGTTTAAATAGTTAAAGTGCCCGAGGTCCTCATGGATTTACATGCTTGTTGTATGTGTGGCATAAAATGTTAAAGAGGCAAGACAGTTGACTGACCATTACGTTTGGTGGCAAATTAAAATGGGATCCTCTACCTTTTTGGTTTGATAATTGGACGAGATTGTGTGAACCTTACTGTATAGTGGCAGATGGTTTTCCTATTGTGAAGATATTATTAATGTTGTTGAAGATTTCATGAATGTGCTTGAGGGCCTGAACAATGTTTTATATTATGCTTCAATACATTATCAGAGGATGTTCCCTTCCATATTATTCTTGAGATTCAGCTCCCTAAAATTGTTGATAATCATATATAATCATATTTGGCGAATCTAGAATTTGACAACTATTGTGAGGTATGTTTCAACTCATTTAAAGAGGTTGTACCCAAAGATAGTAAAATTATAGTAAGATTCTTAATCTGGCCAAGCTTCAATGCCCCTCCCTCCCTACGCATAAGAACTATCAGGCAGTGATGAGTGATTGCCAAGGTGCTGACTATTTGTTGAAATTGTGGGCCAATTTAAGTGAATTCACGTATTTGCAGAACATAAGATGCAACAGAGATGACATCATGAAGATGATGGAAATGGACAATTTCATGGTTCAGTAATGTGCACGGCTGCTGTATATCAATTTTTTTTATTATTCTACATGAGCATTTATTCTTTCATGGTGTATTTGCATGATCGTATCCAGCAGATGCTTTTGCTCTACTTGTGTGAGAAATATAAGAGAAAAATATTATTGAATTGTTGTAACTACATTATTACATTGAGGCCCTATTTATAAATAATACATTCCAATCCTTTTCCTAATAGGACACTACATTACAATCCTTTTCCAAGTAGGATTTTATATGCTATTCCTATTCCTACTCATATTCTAATACTCAAGCTGGTGCATAGAAGACATATGTAACAAGCTTGTTATGGATGTAACTAATATGAGAATTGGTGAGTCACTTGGTGAAGATATTTGCAAGAAAACTAATAAGGACTGCTTTGGACGTCTGGTAGACCTCAATTGAAACGGAACAAACTGAAAAAATGATCCGAAAAGTAGTAAATATTGCCGTAAAGTCGATGTGTCATTGCAAAATTGCTGAAAACTGGTATAAAATATACGGGTCATCTCGAAATAAGAGATGAGTAGATCTTGAACATGAAAGTCACCGGAAACTTAGCCGAAACACGCTCACACGCCGGATTATTAGATTTGATGGACGAAAAGTGACTACAATCTGAGGAAAAAAAAATATATGGGTAGGGTCGGAATGATGACACGACCCTACTGAAAAAGAGAAATATGTGTAGGGTCGGAATGATGGCACGACCCTATTGAGAAATAAAAATTATATGAGTAGGGTCAGAATGACGGCACGATCCTACTGGAAAAGAGAAATTATATGGGCAGGGTCGGAATAATGACACGACCCTACTGAAAAAGATCTGAGGAGTCACCGAAAAGACGTACGGAACTATGTAAATTAAATCTGAGGAGTCACCAGAAAGATGCATGGTGCTATGCAACTCAGATATGAGACAGTAGTCCGGAAAGATGCACGGTGCTACGCAAATCAGATATGAGAAAATAGTCACCGAAAAAAAAGTACGGTGCTAAGAAAAATAGATATGAAAAAGTAGTCACTGGAAAGATGCATGGTGCTACGCAAAGATATGAGAAAATAGTCACTAGAAAGATACACAGTGAGTCACTGACCCAACTTTCGCTAACATAATCATTGGCCAGGCCAGACGGGCGACATATATGGATTATAGCCGCCCGCCGGCAGCGGAAACTCTTTGATTCTTTACCAAGATCATGGAAGCTTTGATACCATGTGAGAATTAATAGAGAAAATATTATTGAAAATTGTTGTAACTACATTATTACATTAAGGCCCTATTTATAGATAATACATTCCAATCCTTTTCCTAATAGGACACTACATTACAATCCTTTTCCAAGTAGGATTTATATGCTATTCTTATTCCTACTCATATTCTAACATACTTAGTTTTGCAAGTTCGAACTTTATATATGATGTAAACGGTAGAAGCGAAGTGACCCTCCGTATTTTATTGATTTGGAGTAAATAGTTACTCCAGCACACTGCCTAGTGACATTGACTACGGAAAAAGTGATTCATATTTAACCTTTTTCATTTCTTGTATAATTGGTGGGTGCAACTGTGGTACTGAATGATGTGACCTTGGTTCTAGGTTTATGTATTTTTGCTACAACTTTGAATAAGGTAGAGCCACTTTCCCGGCAAACTGCTTAAGTGCCAATTTCCTTTTACGACTGACTCAAATAGATCTACTTTACCTTCTAGCGCTGTTTTAAATTAGCTATCAAGTTTTTTTTTTTTTCTAGAGAAGGTGCTATCAACTTTGTCATATGGTAACAACTTTGTGATGTGTGTAGTATTTGCCAAGTTTTAGACAAACTAAAGTTGGGGGAAAACATAAGAATGTTTATAAGGAAGAAATATAGTAGCTATATGCTTAGTGCCTTTCCTCTTTAGAACTCTTGTGATTAAAGGTCTCATCTCTACGACTGATATAGCAAGTTCAAGTGAGACAGTAAATATATATCTTGTCTTGAAAATTGGAACCCTAACTTTTTACTGCCCTATCTCCCTTTTGCAACTGGAATTTTACCTTAGCTCTAGCCTTTAGTGCAATAATGAATTACAAAGTATTTTCTGTTCTTGCAGCCTTTCTTTCTCTTACATCTGCTTTCTGGACTTGCACTTCTTATTTCATGTTATTTTTGTTATTGATTGGTTGTATAGGGCATGTGCACATTGACACTATCAGCTTCAGTTCCTGCTTTTAAGCCCCCTGAATGTGTGGGTTCTGTGTGCCCTTCAGCAACTCCTGCCCAGTATGCCATATTCTTTTTTGGCCTGTATCTGATTGCTCTTGGTACTGGTGGGATTAAACCATGTGTTTCGTCATTTGGTGCTGATCAATTTGATGACACAGATCCAAAAGAGAGGGTTAAAAAGGGATCCTTCTTCAATTGGTTCTATTTTTCTATCAATATTGGAGCTTTGATATCGAGCAGTTTGATTGTGTGGATTCAAGAAAATGCTGGATGGGGGCTTGGGTTTGGCATCCCTGCAGTTTTCATGGGCATGGCTATTGCAAGTTTCTTTTTTGGCACTCCACTCTACAGATTTCAGAAGCCTGGGGGAAGTCCTCTCACAAGAATGTGCCAGGTTTTGGTTGCAGCATTCCGCAAATGGAACTTGTCTGTCCCCGATGATAATACACTACTTTATGAAACCCCAGACAAAAGCTCTGCAATTGAAGGAAGCCGAAAGCTGTTGCACACTGATGAATTGAGGTGATAATATTTCTTTTTTGTCAAGGAGTATTTTTGTATTTTACACTCTCTTTTCCTCATAAGGATTGTATGAAAGTCATGATGTTTATAATGTCAAAAGTGATGCCAAAATATTCATACTTCAAAGTCAAAGTCAGAATGTCTTTCATATCATATCATTCCAACTTAGAATTGCACTTTGAGGCATGAATATCAAGAAACATGTAAAATTCACGCTCGCTTGCCCCCTCGAACATACGTTCACATTCTAAAATGTTTTCATACATCTTTAGAATCATCCTTTTTGACAAAGGACTGAAGTAAGGGATATATCAACTTCTCTTGGATGTAGTCTTAGCTTATCAAACAATTGGCACTTCAATGCTCAACAATATCTACATGAATACAATTCAAACCGATCAATTCATACCATCACAACTCATTATAAGCCATGTAGGCTATGGACTTGGGCTTCAAGTCATCTAAGTCCCCAGTTGTTCATGAATGGTGAAATCTTGATTCACTGATCAATCTCATTGATCAGATAGACTATTGAATTTTCTTGGATGTTGTGGATGCGTGGAAGTTAATTAATTAGGTATTTCAATTATACTTTTAAGTAGATTTTATTATTTATTTACATTTTACGTAGCTTTATTTATTATTCTAGAATAGGATTTTATGTTTCCTACTTTCATAAGGCTTAGACTTTCTAGAATAGGGTTTTATTTTTCCTACTCTCATCATGATTAGACTATTGTTGTAATATGACTCTTATTTAAAGGGGCTTTTGAAGAATAAATCAATATGGCGCATTTCAACAAAAAACAAGAGATCAGAGTTCTCTCCTCCGTTGAACTTTAAGGTTTTAGTCCCTTTAACAAGCTGAAGAGATTGAAGTTCTCTCTTCCATTGATCTCTAAGGTTTCAGCCTCTCTTTAATAAGTTGAATTTATATATAGCCCTGCGAATCGATCCTTCCCTAGAAATCCTAACATTTGGTATCAAAGCCTAACACAATGAGCGATAAGGTCAATTCCACTTTCTAGGAAGAACGTGTGATTACGAAAACCCTAATGGACTCTAAAATTGCAGCGATGAAACAATGCCTCAACAAAAGAATTGTCCAAGTTATCCAAAAACAATTGTTTAGCTTGGGAATTGACTCCACAAAGCCAGTAATCCATAGACCTGAGTCAAGTAGCACCCTGGCGATTGGCAGTTCAACAATTCCTGCTACTAAAGGCAATACATTGCCTATTCAATTGGCTAATCAGAATCATTCAACAAGTGGTAATTCCATTCGATAGTACAAAGACATGCAAAGATGGATTTTCCAACTTATGAAGACACCAAAGATCTATTAATCTGCGAACAACTTTTTAAAAATGTTGTACAACGGAAGTGGAAAAGGTTGGAGTGGCTGGGTTTCACATGTTCGGAGAAGAAAAATTATGGTAGTCTCAGCTTAAACAAGCAAGGGGCCCAATGAGTTGGGAAGAATTTTAGAAACGTTTCTAGTGATTCGAACCTCTTGAAAGTAGCAATTAGTGGGCGAACTAGTCATGCTTCATGAAATTGATAAGAGTCGAATTCATCAATGTCAATTTCAAGAAAAGTTGGCTTGGCTGGAGTTTGATAATTAAGTAGATACTATTCCAGATTTTCTGGATGACTGTCCTGAAATTTGAGCTTGAGGACAAGCTCTTTCAACGTGAGGGGAGTAATGTTGTGGATGGGGAAAAGTTAATTAAATAAGTATTTAATTATATTTAATTTCAGGCGGGTTTGGGTCTCTTATTTCTTACTGCGCTTATTTATCTTATTTCATATTGCTTTGAGTTCTATTTTATTGTCTTATTCCTTTTTAGGTTATGCCATCCATCATGCTTCATATTTCATTACACTTTGTCTGATATCTTCTATCTTGAGCCGGGGGTCTATCGGAAACAATCTCTCTACTTCTTTGGAGGTAGCGGTATGGACTGCGTACATTCTACCCTCCCCAGATCCCACTTTGTAGGAAATACTGGGTTTGTTGTTGTTGTTGTTGTTGTAAATAGCTTTATTTATTATTTATTTATATGTTACGTAGCTTAATATTAAATTATATTTATATTAGTGAAGCTGGAATCTCAGGCCCTTCGGAAGAAAGATACTTTCAAGTATCTTGGGTCTATAATTCAGGGGAATGAGGAGATTGCCGAGGATGTCACGCACCGTATTGGTGCAGGGTGACTGAAATGGAGGCTCGCTTCGGGAGCCTGTGTGATAAGAATGTGTCTTCTAAGCTGAAAGGTAAGTTTTTCAAAGCGGCAGTCCGTCTACCAGTTATGAACTCCCACATCCAAAAGTAGGTGGTAGAGATGAGGATGTTGCGATGGATGTGTGGATTTACTAGGAATGATAGGGTTAAAAATGAGACTATTCGAGAGAGGATGGGAATGGCTTCGGTGGAAGACAAGATGCGGGAAGTGAGGTTGAGATGGTTCTGGCATGTGATAAGGAGGTGCTCGGATGCCCCAGTACGGAGGTGTGCGAGACAAGCTATGGATGGTTTCATGCGGGGTAGACATGGACCGAAGAAATATTGGAAGGAGGTGATTAGGCATGACATGCAACAGTTGCAACTTATAGAGGGCATGACCCTTGATAGGAAGGTGGGGAGGAAGCAGATTAGGGTATAGGGTTATGGGGTAGGAGTGCGTTCTTACTAGCAGGGAGGAGGGCTTTGTGGTTAGTTGTGCTTGTAGTCATAGTGTTATGCATGTGTCTTGTAGTTTCTTGTTCATGGTGTTGTGGTGTTGTTGGTGATTTTGCATAGATAGTTTCTAATATTAATCTATGGGTGTCTTGTTTCTTGTATCGTTCGATTGTGTGTTTTTATACTTTTGTTTGTTATACTGGTGTCTATCTTGAGCTGGGGGTCTATTAGAAACAACCTCTCTACTTCATCTAAGGTAGTGGTATAGAGTGTGTACACTTTACCCTCCCCAGACCCCACTTTGTGGGAATACACTAGGTATGTTGTTGTTATTGTATATTTTAAGTAACTTTATTTATTATTCTAGAATAGGGTTTTATGTTTCCTACTTTCACAAGGAACGACTTTCTATAATAGGTTTTTCTTTTTCCTGCGTTCACGATGATTAGACTTATTGTTTTAATATGACTCCCGTTTAAAACGGGTTTTGAAGAATAATTAATAAGTCGTATTTCAGAAAAAAGCAAAAGATCGGAGTTCTCTCTTTCATTGAACTCTAAGGTTTCAACGTCCCTTTAATAAGCCAAAGAGATTGGAGTTCTCACTTCTATCGAACTCTTAAGGTTTTAACCGCCCGTTAACGAGCTAAATTTATATATCGACCTGTGAATTGCTCCTTCCGTAGAAATCCTAGCATTTTGTCATTGAAATAGCCAATTCATAATCGCAATTACCGTTCTCCTTCTTCCCCAACCAAGCAACAACCTTCGTTGATGCCCATTCATAAGGTTCATCCAATACTTCAATTCAACCATGATTCCTACTCAAAATTACCTTTTGTATACTTGTTTAAGCATCTTAACAAAGTATGGCTAGTGGAGTTACCTTTTTGAAGCCTAACCATCCTAGAAATCCAACTTGTGGTGATTCTTTAAAAATATGAAGAATTCTAATGAATCCAACGTGATTTTGATGTTAGTGCTCGTCTTTAATCAGTGAAATTTATCAAAATACATGATAAAAGACTCATCTTAATAGTGTTAAATGCCTTATATGTGTCCTTTCAATGCTCCAAAACCTCCTCTCCAGCTCCCTTGTTTTCCCCGATTGATCTAATATGTATACACAGGTAAATGTGCAATACACTCGTGGCAATGGGGCTTTTAATGCATTAGTTAATGTCATTTGGCCAACCTTAATTGGGATACCTTTTCTTACAATGCACCATTAGTGCTCAAGGCTGGATGCTTCAGGTCTAGTCTTGCTATTGTCTTGGTTCATAGTGCACGTACGAGTTTTTTTTTTTTCCGAGGGAGAGGCTTAAGGGAAGGGGAAATCAGGGAGGGGATTACCAGGTTGAGAATCAAAACCCTTGCCAAGAAGGTGAGAGTTCAGGCAACCCAACCAACTGATCTACTAAGATTCCTACGTAGGGATCATTTAGTTGCTGGTTCAGAAGGGATTATTCATGTATTTAATCTAGCATAGTAGATATAGTGTTTGGTAGATTTTATTATGTATCAAATTGAACACACCAAGTATGATGGTTGCTTTAATTTTACGATCCCACATAGCTAAAACATGTACAAGTTATGAGACAATTTATATAGGCAAAATAGCTCAGTGGGCCCTGTACTAGATCGATTTTATAAGTTGGACACTTCTACTTACATGTTTGTCATCTGACCCCTGGACCCACTAAAAAACAACATTTTAAACACATTTTTGGTGAGTGTAACACGCTCTCGCCACGTCAGCTTCCACATCAGCTTCCACATCATTTTAAATACTTTATTAAACTCCACATCATTTTTAAAATACCAAATAAAAAATTTAAATTAAAAAAAATAAAAAATGATAGCTGATCTTCTCTCTCCTCCATCTCTCCACTTTCTCTTCTCCATTACCAACAGAACCAAAATTCACAATTCAATTAATTTTCACAAACACAATTGTATCAAGAAAGCATAAAAACACAATCAACTACAAAATTAAAAAATTGGAGTTATTTATAGTGACTCATATCTCAATTCCTTCAACCAACAATCCCTCTTTTTTTTTCCATTTCTATTTATATTTTTCGTATCAATTATTTGGTGTGTATATTATTGTTGTGTATTAGAGTTACTGTGGGTAACTGGTGGGTTGTTCGTTCGTTTATGGCAAATTTGTATTCATGGAGGTGGAGGAAAATCAAAGAAGATGGGTGGTGGGTGTGGTGTTTACAGTTGTTCATGGTAGAAATTGTAGTGGAGTGTTAATGGATATGGGTGTTACGGGGTAATTTAATGGAGAAATTTACTCGGGTTTTTGTGTTGTATGTGGGATTTCCAAGATTGGAGCAAAATCCTTCCAAATGGAGGTTCAAGATCACCTCTATGGTGTTGCTCGTCACTGGTGTGTATATTTTTGTGGTCTTTGCTGCTTAGTTATATATATATATATATATATATATGTAAGAGTGAAAAAGATACAATCTTTGATAACCCCTTTTGCTTAATTCATGCCCAAAATTTTCAATCAAAAGTAAGAAAATGGAAAATTTAGACACCCTTTTGATCAACTTGGACGAGATAGTGATGGACGGGGACGGTGGTGGATGAGATAGTGGTGGACGGAAACGGTGGTGATGGACGGGGACGGCTGACCACTATGTGTGGAAGTGGAAGAGGGAGAGAGAGGGGTGGTGTAGGAGAGAAGGTTGACTGCCCTTTTTTTTTTTAATTTTAATATTATTTTAATATTACTTTTTTTTAAAAAATTAAATAATTTTAATGTAAAATTGATAAAAAAAATGACCCCTACTCGCACCCCAAGCGAATGATTACACTCTCCTTTGTCTTAGTCAGCATTTTAATACCACATAGGCAAAGTCAACGGTCAAAGAGTTTAAAATATAATTTTTTAGTGGGTTCAAGGGTTCAGATGACAAACATGTAAGTAGAAGTGTCCAACTTACAAAACCGATCTAGTACAGGGGTCCACTGAGTCATTTTGCCATTTATATATAATTTTATGTAGGATAGAAATGGACAACTAAACTCTGCATAACTGAATCTTGTATAACTAAAGCTTACATAACTAAGCTATACATAACTAATATCTGCTTAACATTAACCAATAACCAACATACCCCTTAGGCTTTTGCATTTAACCATATCAACCATTCCCGCAATGCATGAGCATCCCGAGAAGTTCTTGTAGGTTGTCCTCATTTTCCAACTCCTATTTTGATACTTTTTGGTATTTCTGTTGTTCCAACTTTCGCAAACACCTAATCATTTCCCAAGCACCTCACTTGCAACTTGTGGCCTTGTTAATGTATTTGGGGGGTGGGGTGGGTGGAGGGGGGGGGTTTACTTTAATCACGTAATTTGGCCCATAGTTAACGTACTAAAGTTAAAATCTATGGACATTGCCTAGTAGTATGTGAAGTGGTTGGAAAACCATGGCATCGCAGTATCCAATCTCAATAGATGCAAACCCACTAGGTAATTTCTTCTCATCTACTTAAATTTTGTTGGGCAGATTGCATGATACATGAGCTGGTAAGAGGTAAAAAATACCCATTGGAATTAGCCGAGGTGCGTGCAACTAGCCCGATCAACGTGGGAGATAATAGAGAAAAATATTATCAAATTGTGTATCTATATAGTTACAATGACCGTTATTTATAGGCACTAATTTACAATCCTTTTTCGCATAGGATACTATAGACAAATCCTATTGCTATTTCTTTTCTAACACTCTCCCTCGAGTTGGTGCATACAAGTCATGTACTGAGCTTGTTACAAATGTAATTAATGCGAGGACTAGTGAGGCACTTGGTGAAAATAGCTCATCACTTTGACTTTTCAAATTTGTAAATGTATCTCCGAAGATTACCTTTTGCCTGACAAAGTGACAATCCATATCAATGTGCTTGAAATACTAGATTTGATGCTGTATGAAGGCTGGTTAGTCATCACACACAAGTTTCATCTGACTGATTTCGCTAAATTTTAGTTCTCTCAGCAATTATTTAATCCAAACAACTCACAAGTTGCTAAAACTATTGTTGCTTCTGCACTAGATCGAGCTACTACTCTCTATTTCTTACTTTTCCAAAACATCAAACTACATCCTAATTAAGTACAATATCTAGATGTGGAACATTTATTAGAAGATGATTTGCCCAATCAATGTCTGTATATCCAATGATCTGCTCATGGCCTTGGTCCTCGAAGAGTAGTTCTTTACCTGGAGGTGACTTTATATATTGCAGAATACGAACAATTGCATCTCAGTGACGTTCATATGGAGTATCCATCAACACTTACCGGAAAAGAAATGTTAGATTTAGTTACTGTGTGATAATTCAACTTACCAACTAGCCACTCCTAAGTACAACTTGCATGTAAAGCAAACTGAGCCACTCCCAAGTACAACTTGCATGTAAAGCAAACTGAGAAAATGCTTCACTGGTAGGCTTAGGGATGGAGACAGAAGACAAAGGTGATACAAAAACATAATGGGTTGATGGTAGATAATGGGTGATGATAACTTAAATTGGGTATAATGAAGTGGATGATATACTTTTTCGAAGGCAATTAGTTGATTAAGAGGAGACAAGTCTGCATTAGGTGCAGGGCCTGGTGCAAGATATGAATCATGTGGGCCTAATGCTGCCTAATGCTGAGCATGGATGATGCTAACAAGTCGGGAGTGGTGAAGTTTCATATAGAGATGTAGAAGTAAGTTTGGATTACTCAAAAGTCGGTATGGGTAAGATTGGTGGCATTGTGGATGGGAGATGTAGAAATGGTCGTCGATTCCTCAGAAGATTTCAAATATGTTAGGATGATTAGAAAATGTAAAGTATGGTTGAGGCTTACAAAATGTGACATCAACTTACATAAGGTATCAACGAAGATCAGGTAAGTAGCAAAGATGCCTATTTTGAACCCGAGAATAATCAAGAGAGACATATTTGAGAGCACGAAGAGCTAATTTATCTTCCCTTTGGGCTAAATTATGGACAAAACATGTACTCCGAATGACACAAGGGGGAAGAGAGTAGAGGTGACTAAGAAAACAACACCGAACAAAGATTATGATTCTGAATGGATGATGATGGCATCCGGTTAATTAAATAACATGATGTGACAACTGCATTGTCCCAAAAACATTATAGAATATGGAATTCAATGAGATGCTTATTCTTATTCTTTTTGCTACCTCCTTCCGCCGAGGGGTGTATACAAATAAGATGTCTGATGAAGAATATCTTAGTAAGTCATAAACTGCTGAAACTGGGAGGATAAGCATTCTAAGGCATTATTGCTACAAAAAGTATGAGTAGAAACACCAAATTGATTTTGTTTTTTAGCACAAAAGTTCTTGAATATAGAAAATAACTCAAAATAATCTTTCGTTATGAAAAACCAAGTACATCTTGACTAATCATCAACAAAACTAACAAAATTACGAAATTCTAAGATTGAACTTACTTTATACTAGGACCTCAAATATTAGAAGGGAAAAGACATCAAAACCACCCTAAACCATACCTGAAACGTCGTTTACACATCTAAACTAACATGATGACCTATTACACCCTTATTCTTAATAAAAGTGAATTTAGTTCCACCATAAAGCTGAGGTGGAAATAAACATATCCAGTGTATTCCCACAAAGTGGGGTCTGGGGAGGGTAAAATGTATGCAGTCCATACCACTACTAAGATGAAGTAGAGAAGTTTTCGATAGACCACCGTCTCAAACAATATAACCAGTGTTCAAAAATGCGACCACATCATCGCATTATGCGTTGATGCGATGCGGGCTCCTAGCGAGTCACATCATTGATGCGGTGCAATCTGAGAATTGCTGGTGCATCATGCCCTGTTGCGTGATGCGAGGGTATTATGGATTTTTTTATTTTTTGGCAATTTTTAAATAAAAAAAAGGGTTGGAAGTGATTTTTTTTTTATGGGTAATTTTTAAATTTAAAAAAAAGAGTCAGAAGTTTAAGAAAAGACCAAAATAGAAGAATTGAGAAGAATTGGACAATCTTAATAAACTAGAAGAGCTTTAGATTGAACCATTATTAATTTAGATTTGATTTTTTTTTTTTTTGGGTTTGTTTTGTTTTGAACTGATTAGTTGGTGTTTCATTAGAACTTTTGCTTAAATATATTGTCTATTGTTGATTATATAGTTGTTGTGGTCTTTTCAGTTATAACTTACTATTTGAATGCTCTATAGGTATTTTTTAAAATTAAATTGCGCATCACTTCAATGATGCGGTCGCATCGCATCACGCATTGCATAATGCGTGATGCAGAGCCTTGTCGCTTTTTTTTGCATCACGCTTCACTGAACACTGAATATAACAAACAAAAAATAAAAGCAAACAACTAAAAGGGATATCACACCGATAGATAATAAAAAACAAGACACCCATAAGGTAATACTATGAGCAAGCTATTCGAAGTCATAGACATCACCACAACACAACAAACAAGAGACTACAAAAAACAATAGGCACAGTTACAAATAAAACACTCTTCCCTACTATTACGGACGTACTCCTACCAACTAACCCTCCACCTTAATACATATCCTCCACACCTTCCTATCAATGGTCGTGTCCTCCGTAAGCTGTAACTGCTCTATGTCATGCTTAGTCACAACCCTCCAATATTTCTTCGGCCTACCTCTACCCGGCCTAAAACCATCCGTAGCCAGCCTCTCACACCTCCGCATTGGAGCATTCGTGCCCTTCCTCATCATATGTCCGAACCATCGCAACCTTACTTCCCGCATCTTATTCTCCACCGAGGCCACTCCCATCTTCTCCCGAATAATTTCATTTCTAACCCTTTCCCTTCTGGTAAGTCCACTTATCCATCGCAACGTCCTCATTTTCGCCACCTTCAACTTTTTGGATGTGGGGGTTCTTAATTGGCCAAAACTTCGCTCCATACAATATAGCTGGTCGGACTGCCACTCTGTAGAACTTACCTTTAAGCTTAGGAGACGCTTTCTTATCACACAAGACTCCCGGAGCGAGCCTTCATTTTAATCACCCTGCACTAATACGGTGCGTGACATCCTCGTCAATCTCACCATTCCCTTGAATCATAGACCTAAGATACCTAAAACTCTCCCACTTCTGAATGACCTGAGAATCCAGCTTCACTAATATGTCAGCCTCATGCGGCAAATCACTAAACTTACATTCCAATTACTCCGTCTTGGTCCTGCTCAACCTAAATTCTTTAGACTCAAGGGTCTGTCTTCAAACTTTCAACTTATCATTAACTCCTCCATGAGTCTCGTCAATCAATACAACATCATCAACAAGTAACATACACCAAGGTACTTCCCTTTGAATATGCCGCGTCAAAACATCCATCATCAAGGCAAAGGCAAATAAAAATGGGCTAAGAGTCGAACCCGGTTGCAACCCCGTTAGAATAGGAAAGTGCTCTGAATCTCATCCTACCGTCCTCACACGAGTCTTTGCGTCGTACATGTCCTTAATCGACCTAATGTACACCATGGGCACCCCTCTAGCTTCCCAGCATCTCTACTTGATCTCCCTGGGGACTTTGTCATACACGTTCTCAAGATCAATGAACACCATGTTCAAGTCCTCCTTCCTCTCCCTAAACTGCTATACTAATCTCATAAGGTGAATGGCCTTAGTAGTCAAGTGATTTGACATGAAATCGAACTGATTCTCGAAAATAGTCACGATTTTGCTCTGCCTCAATTCTATTACCCTTTCCCAAACCTTTATAGTATGACTCAACAACTTGATACCCCTATAGTTGTTGCAACTCTGAATGTCCCCATTGTTCTTATATAATGGAATCATCGCGCTCCATGTCCAAGGCCGCCCTAAAAATGTTGTTAGACAACCCTGTCAGCCACTCCAAACCGCCCCGTTAGTGCTTGTCCAAAAATCCACTGGAATCTCATTTGGCCCAGTCGCCCGACCCCTCCGGATCCTACGAATAACACCCTTGACCTGCTCAACCTTGATCCGCCTACAATAATCATAATTGCGACATCTCTCTGAGTGCTCCAAGTCCCCAACACGAAATGTTATCTCCCTCAGCGTTCAGAAGTCTATGAAAATAGGACTGCCAACGCCTCATAATGTGGGCATCCTCCACCAACACTTTTCCATCCTCCTCCTTGATGCACTTCACCTGGTCAAGGTCGCGGGCCCGCTGCTCCCTAGCCTTGGCCAGCCTATACAACTTTTTATCTCCGCCCTTCTCCTTTTAAGTTGCATACTAGCTCTCGAAAGCTGCTGTCTTAGCTGCCATAACCGCTAACTTAGCCTCTCTCCTAGCTGATGTGGAAATAACATTAAATTAAAAAGAAGAGCATGTCTAAAAAGAAAAAGGCCAAAAATACTCTTTAAACCCCACCCCCACACCCATACACATTCTCTCTCTTTCACGCCATTTTTAATCTTTTTTTCTATTTTTTCTCTCCATCTCCGTTTCTTATTTATTTATTTTTAATCACAACCACTTTTCCCTTGCTATGGTTGATGGAAAAATGTTTTCTCCAAGGTAGTTTTTGGAGAGAGAAACTAAAAAGATTGAGGGTTGAATAGCCACCGGTTGGAAAAATTTTCCTGTGAGACTTTTGTAATTGATCAAATATTATCGCTCCCACCATCAAACTATCAAGTTGAGCATCAATTTTTCAATTTATTTTTTTATTCTTGTTCTTTCTCTGTATAAGTTTATGGGTTTTGCTCAAAATTCAATCTTTTAACACATTTTTCTGTAAATCTATCTTCTCTTTATAAAAATCCTCTTTTGATTTTGCTCAAAATTAATAATAGTATATTGAAATTGCTCAAAATCTGTTTTTTGTGTCGTGTCGGGTGTTGAAATTAGCGGTGAGGCATGTTGATTTTTGGTGACAGTGATGGTGTGTGATATTTGATGATGGGTGGCACAATTAGGTGTGATGGTGTTGCAAACTTTTGTGTTGGATAGTAAAGAAGATTGAATTGGATGAAGTAATTGCTTGATCGTGTTGATTTTATATCAAATAATGGAAGAAGAAGAAGATGTCATTATGGTGGTTCTTCTTGAGAAGGACCATGAAAATTTAGCTTTAGGTGGAAAAAAGGGGGAAACAAATAAAGGCAAAAATGGTTGAAAAAAAAGTAAAAAAACAAAAATTACACGTGTGACTTGGACTTATCTGGCTGGCATGTGTAAATCACACAGGGGTATGCGACTGGCTTTGAGCATTTGAGAGGGCTATTAAGTTCACTTTTATTAAGAATAGGTGTTTAATAGGTCGTCACATTAGTTTAGTTGTGGAATCGACTTTACGAGTAGAGTTTAGGGTGGTTTTGATGTCTTTTCCCAATATTAGAATTATCTAATGAAAAACTTGACTCTACACGTTTCTCAGCATTATGTGGAGAGAAAGTGTGGGTGTGTTTCCCTAGTGAACACGACTCATAATCTAATATGGATAGACTAAACAAACTAGGCACCTATCTACTGTAGCGTGAATAAACTTGGATGTCCCGAACATTAGTGAATTAGGTTTGGAGGATCTGTAACGGGTCATGTTATGGAAGAATCATGAGAGGTGAGATAGTAGAGGCCTTGTGATTCACGCCTTGTGCCCATTCATCTATCTCGTACCGTGATGGTCATGCATAACAAAAGAATCATCAAGAAATATCAAGAAATATTATGGAGCAATTTAGGCCATGCTACTCGAGCTTTGGATCAATGACCCAGAAGCAAGTCATGGATGCAAGATAGGAGAATCGAGACATAAAAATAGAGTTTAGAGTGGTAAAATTTAAGGATTCATATGTCCAACTCTTTTTGGTTTTGTTTGGATCCCGTCGATTAAAGTGATAGGAGAAAGAAACTATGGATAAACAATATTTGACAATAGTGATTTGTTTATCAGAAATAAAATCAATAGTGTCTTAACTCTATGACGGCATGACCCATGGTCCCAGGGTAATAGCTTGTGAAACACAAGTAAAAGAATTACCTTCAACATAAGTATCCGGCCGAGCAACTGAGGTTAGATGTTTGCTTACTTTTTTGATACGGAAGGAACCCATTATATTCCTTTCAGATAAAGAAAACCCCTTGTTACCTGTAGTGTCAATCTTAGCTATATGAACATTATTGGGTGGTCGACCATGCAAATTATAGAATACATCACGAGTGTGTCCAAGCCTATGACAATAACTATACTTAGGTCAAGATCTTTCAAAACAACCTCCTCGTCGATTCTCCATAGACCGAGATGTTCGATTCTCTGTGGTTTGAGATGCGAGAATAGAGTTGTCAATGATGGGGATCAAACAATAATGCGGGAACAGAGTTGTCAATGATGGGGATCAAACCATCGTATTATCGGAGGGCGTGGGAAGGCAAAAAACTACATAATAGTTCAACAATTGTAGGAACCATATGACTATCTAAAATCTGATCACTCAACGAATCAAGGGCAGTAGGGATTCTAATAAGTGTAAGAAATAGAAAGTCTGTCTTTGGTTCTGTTGCTTTTCGACATTCGTAGAGACTAATATTAAACTCTCAAGTTCCTCCATGACTACCTGTACCTGTCCTAAGTAAGTTGACATATCTGATTCTTATTGTGAGAAATACAAGAGAAAAATATTATTGAATTGTGTATCTACATTATTACACTGAGACCCTACTTGTAGACACTACGTAATAATCCTTTTCCAACTATACTCTACATTACAATCATTTTTCAAGTAGGATGCGATATACTATTCATGTTCCTACTCCCATTCTCGCACTCCTCCTCAAGCTGTGCATACTAGTCATATGTACCTAGTTTGTTTTCGATGTAATTAATACGAGGATGAGGGACTTGGTGAAGATATCTGCAAGTTGATCGCTTGGCATCACAAATTTTGTAACAATATCTCGTAAGAACATTTTTTCTCTGACAAAGTGACAATTAATGTCAATGTGCTTTAGTCCTTTCATGAAACACTGGATTTGATGCGATATGAAGGGTCACATGATTATCATACAGGTTTCATTTGACTAATTTCTCCAAATTTTAGTTCTCTCAGCACCTGTTTGATCCTAACTAGCACATAAGTTGCTACAACAGTGCTCGATATTTTGCTTCTGCACTAGATCGAGCAACCACACTCTGTTTCTTACTCTTTCAGGACACCAAATTACGTTCAACTCATAAAACTCAATAGTTGCCCAATCCTCTGTATATCCAACGATCTTCTTATGACCCCGATCCTCAAAGAGTAGACCTTTACCTAGAGTTGACTTTATATATCGCAGAATACGAGCAACTGCATCCCAATGACTATCACAGGGAGAATCCATAAATTGACTTATAACACTCACATGATAGGAAATGTTAGGTCTAGTCACTGCGAGATAATTCAACTTACCAACCAGGCGCCTATATCTTCTAGGATCACTGAATGGCTCCTTCCCCTGTCTTTGACAGGATTTTAGTATTTCGGCCCTAGGATTTTCAATGGGTCTACATACTATCATTGCTGTCTCCTTAAGAATGTCTAAAGCATACTTGCATTGAGAAATAACAATACCTGATCTGAACTGAGCAATCTTAACACCTAGAAAATACTTCAGTCTGCCGAGGTCTTTAGTCTGGTAGTGTTGAAAGATATGTTGCTTTAAATTAGTGATACCATTTTGACCATTGCCAGTAATAACGATATTGTCAACTTAAACCACCAAATAAATACATAGATTTGGAGAAGAATGTTGTAATGTCGATAAAACATAGAGTAAATATGCTTCAGTGCGAATCATTCCAAATTCTTGAATTACTGTGCTACACTTTCCAAACCAGGCTACAAGAGACTGTTTTAGAACATAAAGTGTCCGACGCAATCAACATCAACAAAATCACGTGGTTGCTCCATATAAACTTCCTCCTCAAGGTCATGGAGAAAAACATTCTTAATATCCAACAAATAAAGAGGCCAGTATCAAACAACCACCATGGATATAAAAAGCTAAACATATGCTATTTTAGCCATGAGAGAGAAAGTATCGCTTTAATCAAGCCTAAATATCTGAGTATACACCTTGGATAAACCCAACTTTGGCCGTACAGGCTAACTTTCACTCGATAAACCCAACGACAACCAACAATCGATTTACCTGAAGGAAAAGGAACAAGTTCCCAAGTACCAATTGCATGTAAAGGAGACATCTCGTCAGTTATAGCCTGTTGCCATCCTAGATGAAAAAGTGCGGCCTTTGTGGACTTAGGGATGAAGACGGGGGCAAAGATGTTACAAAGGCATGATGGGATGATGACTAATGATGATAACTAAAAACGGTATGAGGGTTAGAATTACGAGTGGACCATATATACCTTTTTGAAGTGCAGTCGGTTGATTAAGAGAAGACAAGTCTGTAGTAGGTTTAGGGTTAGGTGCAAGAGGGGAATTATTTGAGCCTGATGCTGTACATGGATGACGATGATAAGTCAGGAGTGGTGGCACTATGGAGGGGTTGTAGAAGGTATTGTAGATTCCTCAAAAGTCTCTGTTGTTGGTAAGACTGGTGGCAATATGGATAGAGATGTAGAAGTAATGGTGGGATCCTCAAAAGTCGATATAGGCAAGACCTCAGATATGTTAGGATGATCAGGATCAAAAGATGTAAAGTAAGGTCGAGACACAAAGAATGTGACATCAACTGACAATGAAGATCAGATGAGTAGCAGTGATACCCTATTTGTACTCGAGAACCAAGAAAGACACATTTGAGAGCACGCAGGGTTAACTTATCAATCCCTGTGGTGAAGGTGAAGTTATGAACAAGTCATGTGCTCCCAAAGACTTGAGGAGAAAGAGAGTATAAAGGTGACTGAGGAATCAATACTGAATAAGGAATTTGATTTTGAATGGAAGATTAGGGCGCTCAATTAAATAGCAAGATGAGAGAATTGCATCACCCAAAAAAACGCAAGGGAACATGGGATTGTTTGAGAAGAGTGCAAGAGGTCTCAATGAGGTGTCTACTCTTCCTCTCCGCTACTCCATTCTGTTGAGGGGTGTAGGAACAAAAAGTCTAATGAATAAGTCCCTGATGAGCCATCAATTGTTGAAATTGGGAGGACATATATTTCTAACGCATTATCACTACAAAAGGTGCGAATAGAGGCACCCAATTGATTTTGTATTTCAGCATAATAACTCTTGAATATAAGAAACAATTCAGAGCGATCTTTCATTAAGAAAGTCAAGTATAACTTGAATAATTATCAATGAAGCTAACATAATTACGAAACCCTAAGGTTGAAATGTCTCTACTAGAGCCCCAAATATTAGAGTGAACTAAGGAAAAATACTCTGCACAACTCTCAACACTACGTTGAAAGGTAGTTTGAGTATGTTTCCCAAGTTGGCACGACTCACAATTTAATGTGGATAGACTAGATAAACTAGACACCGTTTCTTATAACTCGAACAAACTAAGAGTCCCAAACATTTATGAATTACGTTTAGAGATTCTATAATTGGACATGCTATGGAGGAGTTAGGAGAGGTAAGATAGTAGAGGCCTTGTGATTCATATCCTACACCAATTATTGATGAAAGAGTACTCAAGAAATAGCATGCCAGAATTTAGTGCATGAGTTAAAAGATTGACCGATGTATGATTAAAAGAACAACCAGGGACATAAAGAACATAATTCGAAGTTACAAGAGGATAGGGGATTAGCTTGTCCAACTCTTTTTGCTTTGGTTTGGTTACTATTGGCTAAAGTGACAGCCAGAAGAGATTGTGAATAAACAGTATTTAACAAAAATGATTTATCACTAGAAATATAATCAGAAGTGCCAGAGTCCACAACCTATGATCCAAAGGTAGTAGACTGGGCATTTAAGGCTACTTGGTAGTGAGATTTCCTTAGTTGCTCGATACTAAATGTGCTCATTATATTCCTCCTTCAAATACCTATGGTGTTAGACTGAGCATCATGAGCATTTTAAATGGTCAACCATGCAAAGAATAACATATTTCACTTGTGTGTCCAAACCTATTACAATAACTACACGTAGGTCGAGAATAACATAGGTCAGAGTGTGTTCCAGCCTATTACAATAACTACACCTAGGTTGAGATATTTCAAAATGTCCTCCCTGTCATCGATTCTTCATGGATTGTGACGCTTGATTGCTTGAGCTCCTCATTAAAGGTTCGAACTTATTCATAGGTATAAATCAAAATTAGTGATGAACGTTTGCATAAATTATACTGAACCATTGGAAAATTGAAGGGGTCTGACAGATTTCATCAAAACGTTGATGAAGGTCACCGAATTACGGTTTTAATGTTGCCACAACCCTCATTCCAACGATTAGAATTTGTAAAAATACCGGGGGAATATGGTCGGAAGACCTAGACAACCATACCAGAAAAGGAAAGGCTCAAAAAATTGACTTGAAAAGCTCTAACGCTCCAGACGTGTGAAACAGATCCCATCGGAAAATGGCACCTTCGCGACCCGTGAGGTGGTGTTTTTTCGGTTGTTCTCGTCGAGGTTTTGTCGCCTAAAATTTTCGAGCCTCGTGGTAGTGTTGGTTTCCGCACAACCCTCGCACAAAAGAAGATGACGCAAATCAGCCACAAAGTCACCAGTAATTGACGCACGATTACCTGTTCTAACAGAGTTTTCTTTTTCTGATGTTTCTCCCCAATGCTCTGATACCATGTGAGAAATACAAGAGAAAAATATTATTGAATTTGTATCTACTTTGTTACACTGGGACCGTATTTATAGACACTATAGTATAATCCTTTTCCAATTAGGACGCTACATTACAATCCTTTTTCAACTAGGATTCGATATACTATTCATGTTTCTACTTTTGTTCTAACATTTGTTTCTTTGATTTTGTCATCTGAGATATCAAGTATTAAAAATGAGATATGTTCAAGTTCAAATTCCAGCAGAGACAAAAATACTATGTGACTTCTTCTCATCTACCCTAGCCTTGGTGGATATAGTTGCCTCATATCTGTTGCTCATGTGAGGTAGCTTGTATCTAATGAAAGTAGTTGAGGTTTACGAAAGATGGCCCAGACACCAATGACTGTAATAAAGCGAGATATGCCATTAGTATATAAAGCGAGTCTTTAACTGACTGAAAGCATGTCTGGAATGGAGAAAACAAAGGCGTCAACTTGGAATCAAGTGATTGCCACGAAAGACTACATCCCTTTGTGCCTTGTGCTTTTTGTCTACTTCACTAGCCTTTTTCATTAAGTGACCTTGAATACCTTGACGCTTGCACCACAACTTAACTGAGGAAGCTCAAGCTAATAGTTTGAACTTCCCATTAACGATTCAAAAGTAACCATAGGGCTTGAAGTTTCGCTTTCTGTACTTTTGGAGCTAAATATATCAGATCCGAAAGACATCTTGTGAAATTTGACTTGAAAGCTGCTGGAAATATGTAATCAACATGGCAGTGGCCTGAGATCTAAAATCAAATGAACAATGGCCCGAAAAACAGATTGGAAAGCACAAGAAATTCAGATCTCGCCTGACAAGTCCTCCTACAGCGTTGGATTAGGGTTTCGGTCATCGGAATCCAAAAGAAACTTGATGTAAAGGGCCGGAAGGACTGGATGACCTGATCGGAAAAGAAAAATTCACAAAAAAATTGGCTGGAAAAAACCCATGCACCTGCTATGGAAGGAAAGCTCTTCAGAAAATTTTCTGTCAGCGCACATGGAGGTGTGTAACAGATCTTGTGCCGGAGAAGTTTTTCGTGGTTTGGTTGCCAGAGGCTGATATAACTTGTGGTGGTGTTGGTATTTTTGCACAACACCTCGAGAAAATGTTACTGAAGGAGCCAGGCCTAGGTCACGGGAAAATTGCATGGTGACTGAAAATTTCCTTTGCTGGAAGAAGCTGGTATTTTGCACAGCTATATTTTCTCATCAATGCTCTCATACCATGTGAGAAATAATGGAGAAAAATATTATTGAATTGTGCATCTACATAGTTACAATGAGCCTTATTTGTGCACAGTATACTACAATCCTTTTCATGTAGGATGCTATATAGAAATCTTATTCCTATTCCTATTCTAATAATCACTATCAAAAAGTAAGTTCTATATTAAAAAGCATGGAGCCTCAAAGATGTTAATAAATTTTTTACCTCCCAGAATACATCATATGTTGGATATATGTCACGACCTGAGTCTATGCCTTGGAAGTGACACGGTGCTTAGAACCACAAGTGGTCCCAAGCTAACCCGTGGTACTAGCATGACACTAAGAGATATTGTAAATTCAGCCATAAACGGAAGCAATTCCTTTTCATAAACTCATGTGCGCATAATGATAACCATAACTGTTTTAAAGAACTGAGCAGAATCTATCATGAGTATCTGACCCACAAAAATTGAAAACATCTAACTGAATTGCTATGTCTGAAAACCTCTATCTACTATAGATGAGTTACTGGGACAAACCCCTCTGCTAACTTAGGGTAATCAAAACTGAAACTAAAATAGATAGGACTAATGCTGAACGTGAAGAACTTCAATGTCCTCGACCATGAGGACTCACCAGTAGCTGCTGAAGTGTGGACTGGATGCGAGTCTAACCATGTGATTGGGAATGGGCACCTGAACCTATATCATGATAGGATATAGAGCAAGAGAAGAAAATGCGATCAATACTATAGGATGTACTGAGATGCAATATAAAATCATGTTGGAAACAAGTGTCATGGCGAAATACTCAAGTCATAATAAACATATGTAAAAAATAATGTACAATAATAACGCACACTGTTATAAAGTAAATTAGCAAACTGAATCATCTGAAATAGTCATAACTAATCATGTCAGTACTGAAACCAGTGAGTCATGTACAATAGTTATGTTTTAAATCAACTTTTTATAATGAGTCATGTACAATTTTTCAGAAGATGCATGTCACAGAAATGAGAATGTTGAGATGGATGTGTGGGCATACCAGGCTTGATAGAATCAGGAGTGAGGCCATTTGAGATAAGGTGGGAATGGCCTCCGTGGTAGACAAGATGATGGAAGCAATATTGTGGTGATGGTTTCGACGTGTGATGAGGCGCGATTCAAACGCCTGAATAAGGAGGTGCGAGAGGCTGGATATCGTAGGTCCAAAGAGGGGTAGTGGTAGGTCGAAGAAGTATTGGAGAGAGGTAATTCGACAGGACATGACACGTATTTAGGTTACCGAGCACATGGCCTTAGATAAGGGGATGTGGAGGACACACATTAGAGTAAAAAGTTAGTTGGGTCGGAGTGTTGCCGTGTCATGTGACTTATATGAATGATAAAACTGTTCATAATCATTGATGACATATCTGGATGTCATACTAATCATGAAACTGCTATGAGCCTAAGCTCCAAATCATGTCATAAGTCAGATGCTAAAAATCATGTATTTGAATGCATATCTCATCAATATAGAGTTTATAATAGTTCATAAATAGATCTTAAAGCATATGTTTGATGCCCAATTAGGAACATGTAGGGAAATAATAAAACCATGGTAAAACCTTGCTCATGAAATCAGCTCATACTAAATCTGAGACCATAAATTCAAATCATGCCAAATCTATTTAAATAATGCTAAATGATGTGTTCAAGTTTAAACTAATTCTTAAGCTGTAAAATCATGCATGTTTGCATTTAACAAGATCAATAATCATGAGAAGCCTTCAAGAACTAAAAATCACAGAGTTTGCATAATCGGTATAAACCCCAAATCAGGAAATCATGAAAATCATAATTTCAAATTTGAAGTTTTAGGCATAAGGGCGAAGGGAAACCCTTATTGAAGATCTTACATACCTAGACTAAAGAAACCTTGGACAAAAACTTAGGAAATTTTTGGAACTTGATGAGGAACCCTCTACTTTGGCTTTGAAGAAACTGGAGAGACTTGAATTGCTTCTCCTGATGTTTTGAGTGTTTACTGAGTGAATGAGGGAAAAATATCGACTAATCGACCTTTAACCTCCATTTAAGAAGCTAAACGACATAGTGTAGGCTTATGAATTTAGGAAAAGAGTGTTTTGCCCTTAATGGAATGTTTCTGAATTTTTTGGTGCAGGGCTCGTGGTTTGAAACCACATGTCGTACTATCAATTCCCGGCTCGTGGATCGAGTTGTAGTCATTGGATAGTGCTCCACTAAAATGTCAATCAGTTTTTGCTCTAAACTTGGGTTTACGAACGGTTAGTGGAGTTGGAAAAAGGACTCAGACTATTAATTTGGTGGGTATTGGCCACATAACCCTTCATATTCTAGGAATAATGATCATTTGACGTTGATCCTAGTAGAATCTTATACTAGAACTTCTCAGTAGAGGAGTTTTCAACTCAACTTTGTGTTAGGGACTTCTTATTATCTTAATCTTGTCCAATATTCTTATCATACTTATATTTATAGTTTTTGAAAGCTGACATATCATGGGATTGGAAAAAGACTACTGAAAATAGGCCGAAGTGGCCGTCACGACCCAAAAACCAGGGGTCATGATGACATTTGTCGCTGCAAGCCTTGACAAGTAAGCCTATCACCCAAACTGATATGAGATGAAAGAGACAATACCCAAACTCAAGGTAAGGTTTCTGGAGTGAAACCAAACCACAATATAGTAATAATAGAAATACATAACCAACAGTGCCATAAGAAATATCCTAAAACTTGGTGTAATAATGTAAGAACTAGCTAGTACAACTCGAGGTAAAAAATACATAAGATATCAAAACAGGAACAAAACTCTGTCTCTGAATACAAGTAAGACACAGTTTAGAGAAGAAAAAGGTATAAGTCAACTTCGGATGCATAAATCAATCACTACCTCGAATGGGCTCCAAGTATCGCCTGAATCAATTGCGGTGAGGCACACTCGTACCTGGATCTGGACCGAAAGGACGCAGTAGGGGTGAGTACGGTCCACTTGTATTCAGTATATATCATAGGCCGACTGAGTAAAGTAGAAAATAAAGCATATAAACACAAACTATGGGCATGTTACCTACAAGCAGAAAATGTCCCAAATGGTAGTCCACACCGTCTCCACTAACAGTTCTAGTAGACACACATATAACAATTATAGGTAGAGAAAAGAAGAACGAACATGCACGTACATCAACTACAAGTATAGAAAGATACAACAAATGAGCAAATGGGCAGATATCAAGTCAAAGCCAGAAATACAATTACAACATAAACATAATATATGAAGTGCAATGAAGATGGTAATGGTGATGATGATGATGCACGAGGTCATCGCACAACCTCCGTACACCTACCGAGCTTTGCTCCCTGGTAGGACCTAGGGGAGGTTCGTCAACCCACACCTACCGAGCTCTGCTCCAGGTAGGACCCATGGTGGGTTCATCAACCCGTATACAACCAATATTCAATACCAATGTTCATATATCCTCTCCGACATATACATCGGTAGAGGGTTCTAAAGATCACATTTTCTGTTAGAAAAAGCCAGTGTTTCCAGTATTTCCACTGTGGTATCAATGTTTCATGAATGAATATGATATGAAGATGTAATGCTCACAATCAACCAAAATGAGAATATCCAATATCCAACTAATATACCAACTATGTGAGCTAAAAATCCACTCAAATCAACTAACCATCCATGATCCAATATAATCTAGAAATCATCAAGTGAAACATGCAAGATAATGTCATAGATACCACGTAAATCCCAAAATTTCGGCCTTTCCCACCAGAAAAAGTAAAACCAAACATCCATATATCCACACCAGGCTACAACATCATATAAGACCCCACACGGTCACATATAGCAAATAACGTCTCAAGACCACCAAATATTATCCACATAGGCCCCATACGGGCACATAATTCACCTAACACATTCTCCATGATACAACCTCATACCCATAGCATGCTTTTACATTATTATTAACTACCCAACCCAGTTTGAAGAAAGTTAAGTCATAACCTACCTTGAATGCCGAAAATTGATCCCCAAAGCCTTCAATTCAGAGCCTAACCCTTACGAACGAACCCAGAATCAACTAAAACATACAAATATAGAATCTACGCGTCAAAGGAAGCCAACGACACCCATATTGTCCACTTCTGAATCAGGATCAAAATGGACCTCTGAAACGGATTTCGAAAAAAGAAGGGTAAAATCAAAATTTTTGTCCAAAAACATATTTCTGAAGATTAAAGGAATTCATAGGAGAAAATGCAAGTGAAAATGAGTTGAAATTGGGGTTTTAAATCGAAAAATACTATTTTTAGGCCTTCCAGGCCAAAATCCCTAAATTTCATCTTTTATTCAAGTTTAAACAAGATTAGAATGATAAAATCAAAGAAAAGTAGTTGAAATAGGAGTTTTGGAGCTTACTCAAGCTTAGAAATGAAAGAAAATGCTCAAAAATTCGAACCCCAAGCTCCAAGTCTCGAAAATGGTGAAAAATCCCCAAAAGGGAGTATTGAAATAACCAGGGAGTATTTGGAAGGTGATACGAATCTAGATACTAAACACTAGATTAAGCTAAGGAAAATCAAGACAAACCCGAATTCAAGATAACAAGGAAAGTAAAGATAGATAAATTGACATATGAGACTACAAAAATTCCCCAGCAACCCACGTTTCTAAACAAGTTGTCAAGACAAGCTAATCCAAGCTTGCAAATCACTCATAAGAGTATTCACTCAAGGCCGATGTATTGAGTTAATCCAACTTGCTAATCCAAGTTGTCCCCTTTGTATTGGCGTCGGAAGATGTAGTCAAAAGCTCTAAGGCCGATTCGGATCGTATCATCCTCCCCTTCTTGAAAAGGTTTTGTCCTCGAATCCAAACCTTGCAAAACCAAAGGAAGGACAAACATAGACAAACTCCTCATTGGATGAGGGTTAGGGTTAGTACAAGCAATCATAGCATCATGCCAAGGTTGCACACACTTCACATATAACCAAACATCCTTCAAGACATTGGAAATAAGGTCAATATCTAGAATGCAAAGGATTTGGCTACAAGAAGCATTAAGAAATTCCCCTAAGTTAATCCCATAACAATGTTACCAAGCAAATCATCACATGTTGGAACAACTAAGGGTAGAAACAAGGAGTCTTTAGGGAGTAGATTACCCTTCCAATCACAAGAAACCATGTTTTCACTTAAGCACCACACATCCCCTTTACCCGAATACCCTTCCAAGAAAGAATCAACTTGTCTATCCACATAAGTGTGACAAGAAACAAGGAACAAGAGTTTTCTATCAAGTGGAAACCATAGACTTTTTCTTGGAACAACAAATAGATTTGCCATCTGAAATAGGGAGGCCACACATTTTATGCACATTCACGTCATTCCAAAAAACATCAATACCATCTAGGTAGGACTTTAAATCAAATATCTTCATAGCATTGTCTACTCTAAGGTAAATGTCATCATGATTCTAAGGAAAGCTAGAAATAGGAGGGGTAGGTACATACCTTTGGAGCAAAGACTTGAGCTTGCTCTTTTGCCTTCTAAACTTGCACCATAGGAATTCATCCTCTTATGCATCAACTTGGAAGTTGGCACAATGCTAGTGCCGAATGTAGTGAATAGCAAGTGTTTGGGTGTGGCACCAAGTTCTCCTTTTTGATCCCGAAACTTTTCATCTTTACCATTCGGATCCTTCCTTATCATGAGGTTAAAATTCAAGACCTCTCCTTCTTCGGGCCACACATTTTCATTGTGAGCTTTCATCATCAATCCACAAGGCACAAAAAAGTTTCCTTCTTCCTCTACTAGTTCCTCTTCACCTCCAGTGTTATCATCCTTATGAGGGATTTCCTCACCACCATTATTTTGACACACTTTATCCCCAACAAAGTAAGGATCACCCTCTATCAAAGCAATGTTCCTTCAGTTGGGGCATTCACTAGCCTTATGACCCCAACCTTGACATTTAAAACAAGTAATACCTTTAGAATTGGGATTGGAAGATGGATTACCTTCATGCCGTGGCGGGTAGGGGTGGGCATGGTATGGTATATACTGAATTACCATACCAAACCGAAATTTTTAATACCGTGGTTTTGATAGTATGGTATTTGGTATGGTATATGGTATATATTTTAATTTTTTTGGTATATGGTATGGTATTCAGTATTTACAAATGACATACCGAAATACCGAATACCATATCGAAGTACATATATAGTTACATAAGTAACTTTTATATATATAGATATATATACACACACAGAGAGACACACAAATATAATACTTAGTATTAGTATAAAAATGTTTAGACATTGAAACTATTTTGATTGAAATGTCTTTTTGGTGTAATTAACTAATAAAAGGAATTGTTTGTACTTCTTTTTCAATATTTCTACATCATTAATGTGTATTTATGATACAATTAAGACATACCTTTGGATTGCTCTATCAACGGGTTTCTTATCTAAGGACTTGTTGAAATCCTTGTTCTTGTTCCATTCGGAGGAGGTAGAAGAAATGTAACCTTTATTGAAGGACTTCTTGGCATTATTGTTCCTTTCAACCTCAATGGCCGCTTCAACAAGATCATCAATTAGGTTAAACTTATGGACAGCTAGTTGAGAAGCAACTTCATAATCTAAACCACCTTTCAACCGAGCTATACAATGATTTGGGGGTTCTACAATCTCGAGACGAAAGATCAAGTTTTGAAACTCCTTATAATAGTCTTCAATTCCTCTGCCTCCTTGTCTCAAATTGTAGAGCCTTGTTAGTTTCTCTTGCTTGAACCTTTTCGTAATATACCTCTCCCTCATAAGTGCCTTCAATTCCTCCTAATCCGGAAGGTTGGGATTACCATTTCTTTCTCTTTGCACTCTTTTACTCTCCCACCAAGTGTATCAAACCCTTTAAGTGAGCAATAACATGGCAACTTTCTTGTGTCCGGATAACTCATTGAGTTGGAAGATTCAATGGCATTGTATCTCCCAATCAAGGTAGATAGATGGATCACTAGTTCCTTTAAAGGTAGGAAGAGTGATCTTGATTGAGTTAAGACCCGTGTCTCGACCCACATTACCTCCTTGATTCCATTGATGATCTTTTTGAACTTGAGGATGGTGTCCCACGTTTCCTCTTCCATGTGGAACCGGACCAAACCTTCCCCCCCGGCCTCTATGTCCTCCCCCTTAAGCTCCTCTTCTATTTCTCACGAATTCTGCAAAGAGAGCTACTTCATCTAACTCCCCATTTCCTGCCCCTCACCTTCCACATCATCAATTTGGATTGGTTGGTTTTGGTTAAGTGGGGTTCGGTTTTGTGGCGTTTCTTGGTGGATTTGGTTGAATTGGGGTTGTAGTGGACGAACGGGGTTTCAGTTGTTTGGATAAGTAGTGGCTTGGATGATAGGTTCATGTACTTGTCTAGGTGGATTGAGCATTTGGTGAAGTGTTTTTGGAGTTATAGTAGTGGAAGTGTTGATAGCATGTCCACTAGAGGAGGCATGATAGTTTTGAGGAGTTCAGTGGGTAGAGTCTAGCTGACCTTCCAAGGTGTCCATTCTTCTTGAAAGTGACCCTTCCATCCCTTCCATTCTTCCTTCCATTCTGTGATTTAAATCACGTGTCACACTCATTATGGCCACCAATAAAGTTTCCATATTTACCTCTCCCGAAGCTCTTGGGCTGCCTTCATACGATGCCATTGCACCTAAAAAAAGAAATGCTAAACAAAAACAAAAAAAAAACAAACAAGTTAAGGTTAGAAAATCAACCTCATAAGCTCTCAAAGGTCACAACTTTGGTTGTCACTCAATTGGCGTCGCAAGTGTTGATAGCTTGTTTGTACTCCAATGAGACGACTTGGTATCAATTGTGGCTTGAGGCCGGAATAGATTCTTGTTTGAAACAAATCAAAGAAAATATGTACGGACTTGAGTCAAGAACTAACAACGAATTCAAAATGAAAAAAAGCACACAAAGAAAGAAAACACTAAAGAAACGGATTCAAAACTAATTCGCAACTAAGTAGGTGATTACTAGTTGTTAATTAGCATTAGAATCAAGAAAAGAATCCAAAGAATCAAAGGAAAGAAACTTAGAATAAAAAATTTGAGCTTTATGGTGTTTTTGGATGGTTGATGACGTGGCAGCTTCTAAGTGGTTGTTGACGTTTGGGAATTTTCTTGTTTCCAATTTGAACTTCAATCAATCTTCATCTTGGAGGTGCTAGAATTGGTTTTGGATTAAGAAAATGCAAAGAATTGGACCCTTTAGTTGTTCTTTAAGCTCGAAAGAGTTTGAATTTTGTTGTGGTCCCCTCCTTGTACTTTCCCTTGTCCTCTTCTTCAAGAATATTCCCTTCTTGATGCCTTTTGTTTCTTTATTTCTTTGAAAAACTTGGAATATGCTTGGAATATTCTTTGAGACAAACAAGTACACTCTCTTTCTCCTCCTTTTAAGATCAAACACTCACTTTTTGAATATTCTCTGGCAGAAATGCAAGGTAAGGCTGCGTACGATACACCCTTGTGGTGGGGCCCTTCCCCGGTCACCGCACATAGCGGTAGCTTTAGTGCACCGAGCTGCCCTTTTTTCTTCAACAATATATGAAGATTATGAAGAACACCAAGAACATTCAAAAGTGACCCTTAAGCATATGACCTCGGAACTTGGTGATTTTTGATTTTTCAAGCACACATTGAACTCCCAAACACCAATATCACGATTTCAAGCCTAAATCCTCAACCAAACCCTTCCAAGATTCGAGATCCACCTTCAAGCTTCTTCAAGTCAAGCTCAACAATGAATGACTCAAATCAACCCGGAAATAGCTCAAATTCTAGATCTAGACTCTATTAGTGTTAGGGAACAAGGATCTCACACTAGAAACAGACAAAAGACACAAAAATTTCCAAGATCTAAGTCTCGGCCAAAGGGGTAAAATCGGAAACAGACTTTTTTTTTTGTGATTTTCGATTTTTGACACTCTTTTTTTGTTGATTTTCTAGATACCAATCCCAAGATTGATTTCGTTGGAACGAAATCAAATCTTGCTCTTGATACCAAATGATACGAATCTAGATACTAAACACGAGATTAGGCTAAGGAAAACTAAGACAAACCCGAATTCAAGATAACAAGGAAAGTAAAGATAGATAAATTGTCACAAGAGACTACAAAGGTTTAAGAACCAATGGGTATACATACCCGAAGACCTCTAAACTAGTAGAATCGAACACCAATTTCTTACGTAGACCTCATGGGAATCGAGTTCCCAAGCAACCCACATTTCTAAACAAGTTGTCAACACAAGCTAATCCAAGCTTGCAAATCACTCATAAGAGTATTCACTCGAAATATCATCAAAGTTGTAAATGAAATGACTAAGGCATCTATTTATAGTGTTTGCCTTTGCATAAATTAGCCTATTACAAAAATAGCTCAAAAGTGGCTCTTTTGGAAATAACCCACATGGGCTTTTCAAAGCATGCTCCAAGCTATTCTCCACACGTGGGCTTGTGGACTTGGGCGTCCAAAGGAGGTCCACCGAAGGCATCTTTGAGCTCTTGGCTTGATCATGGCTCGGAGCCTTTTGTTTGGCCTCAGAAGATGTAGTCAAAAGCTTTAAGGCCGATCTAGATAGTATCAGAAGGGGGGAGCCTTGGAGTAACTGGTAAAGTTGCTGTCATGTGACTCTGAGGTCACGGGTTCAAGCCTTGGAAACATTCTCTAGCAGAAATGTAAGGTAAGGCTCTGTACAATACCCATTGTGATGGGCCCTTCCCCGGATCCTGCGTATAACGGGAGCTTTAATGCACCAGGCTGCCTTTTTATCGCTTACGCGATCATCGGGTCGCTTACGCGATACGCTAATGCGATACTTCGCCTGTCGGCAGGTGTCTTGTAAGCGACTTGTTGTCGCTTAAGCAACGGTCGCGCATGCTACATCTCGGCTGGGTCGTTTAAGCGGGTGCACCAGCTAGAGACTTGGATTCTTCGCGGACCCCTCGAGATTCATTCGGAATCTCGAGAATGCAAGTGGACTGTGCTACCTTATCAAATTTGACGCTCCGAAACCCAATTTCATAACTTTCCGAACCAAGGATCAAAATGAGATTTAAAAGCCGTAAAGGCACACCAATCATGATACCAACCTAAAATCGACGTTCTCGATCTGTTGACGTAGTCCGTTTTTCATCCGACACACGGATCAATAAATGTTGATTGAAGTCAAACTATAAGGCTTTTCAAGCCACCAAAAATCACAAACTCAGACAAATCATATCGAAATGCATTGGAAACTGTGTCAAACATCTCCACACCCCAGCAATACCACAATGCAATAACAGGGAGGGGTAAAATGGTCAAATCACACAGAAATAAATATTTCACACTAATCACCAAAAAGTCAGGTCATTATAGTGGCATTCCACGAGTGGTTCACATGAAGTTTTCATTTCTCTGATCTTGATCATGGGTCATAGTACGAACCGTACAATGAAAGTACGATTCATACTTTGGCATATGAATTTGACGGACTTTGTTCAGCTTCTGGACTTACTTAGTATGACTCGATGTACGACTCGTACATCAGCCCACGACTCATACCATGAGCCGTGGTGAATGGAACTTGAAAAGAATCTGGGGCAGCATATCGTGGTTCCATTGTACGACTCGTACATAGGGTCATACTGGTCTAGGATAGGTATTTTTCAACTGGTTTTCTGAGTTAAGTTTGAGTTTAATCATGGAAAAGTTTTGGAGTGTTATTATATTTAAATCTTAATCGAACTAATATTAACTTTGAAATACCATTTCAAAAAAAAAAAAATAGAAAAATAGAACTTTGAATTCAACTATGAATTTTCCGCTTTTACTCTCCTAGATTTCATGACATCCTAAATTTTGTGACCCTTTTCAATTAATTAATTTAATAATAAGAAGAATAGGTTATGTTTTGTATGGTGACTTTGTGGAATGTGCTATGGATGCAGTGTGAATATTGATTCTTTCCAAGACTTCTCTAGATCTCTTAACCTGTATGATCAATTAAAAACGGACTTTTGTTCTATATGGTGACTTAACGGAAACATGTTAAGACTGATATCTCTTCTTTCCACGTTTTTGTCTATTTCTTTTTGTTAGTGTTTTGATCATTTCTTAGATTAAATTAGATTAGAAATATTTTGTTTAAGAACAATCTGTATACCCTTTTTTGAAAACATGGAAGACATTTAATATTCAGTAATTATGTTTTAACAAATGTGATATCAGAGTTCCTCTTTAGAATGACACAGAGAAATAGAGCCCTTGAAATTCTGGGTCATGGTTAGCAGGGAAATTGTTCAAAGACAATGGAAGAAGTAAGCTTTCAGTGCAATATATCCACATATAGAAGCAAAGTGATCTAGATTTTACTTGGTTTAAAGCTTCACCTTCAGCTCCTACCATCCAGCCCGAAGCTTAGAATTCTTTGAATGTGATAAGTTGTGTGATTTGTCTCTTCTCCTTTAATTTTTTTTCTTTTTCCGAGCTTTAGTGTTCTTGATGTATTTTGTACCTTTTTTGGTACAAAATAATTTCTAGCGATGAAAATGAGAGTTGAGACTGCTTCCTAAGTTTGAAAACAAAGAAACAGAAAAGGTTTACTCAGTCGGAAATTGAAGTTTTGTGTCCTCTGAATACGGTTATATATATGTGATTCCTTTCTTGGGATCTAGGATGCTTTTCTTTTGGTGGAGGCGAGGAGGGTTTTTGGGGTTTCTAAACTTTGTACCCCTCTTCAAATTACTTCTACAGTGAAGTTGATATTGTTTCCAAATCACTCTAATAGCAAGGAAACAACCAGAAACTTTGGAGTTCATTTCTCGGAAGGTCACTCAACAATTGAAAATTATTTATTAGTCATGTTTCTTTTTTTAAAATAAGGTCACCCCACATTGCCTATATCACTTCAAAAGTCACCCTACTAAAATTTGGCCGACAAAATATGACATGACATTTTGTTTAGCCCACATGAACTTTTTTTTTTTTGATCGATCCACATGGCATTAATAATTGAAAACTTAACATAAACTACCGATCCGACCCAATCGTAATGCATAACTCGAATTGACCCCATTTTTGTGGTGATTACTACGTATAGCTTGTAATAAAGTGGAATATCTGTAGAAGCTTTGGTATTTATTTGGTAAAACACATAAACTGTATCTGTTGTGGAATAGATTAATGAGTCGGTAGCTGTATTTAAGTAGAGAAACTTCTTTTGTTCTCTGATTAAGAGGAAGTACTTCTCCAGCTTCAATTTGTTTGACTTGATTTGAAGTTCGATGGTCAAATTAACTAATGTTCAGTGTGAATTCGTACATAAGATTTTTAATTTTTTGAAATAAAATTTACAATTTAGAAAACTATATAAAAATTATTTTAAGTAATCAAACCCAAAAGTAGGGTTAATTCGGTTTATGCTTAAGGTCTGGTCGGGTCACTTACTTACGTTAAAGTTTTGAATTATTAATGTCATGCGGATTGAAATGAAAAAATGCTCACGTGGACCAAATAAAATGCCACGTTATATTTTCTTGGCCAAATTTTAATAAGGTGACTATTGAAGTGATATAAGAAATGTTGGGTGATGTTACAAAAAAAGAAACATGACTTCGATAAATAATTCCCATTAATTTGGTGATCTTCTGAGTAATGAACTCTATACCTTGTAGGCATAAAAACGGAGAAATTAAGAACTGTTTAAAGTTGTTTCGATCTTAAACTCTAAGAAAGCTCATGAATAATTTATTTTGTCTCTATCATGATAGCAAAAATATTATCTATTGCTACTATAGATGTGCTACCTGGTACTGAGTTGTCTGTCAAACTAAAAATTATGAAAAATCATTCTAATAAATTTGGCTGCTCAGATGATCCATATAGAACTATGTTTATGGTATGGATGTTATTCTTTAGAAGGAGATTATGTGGAATTAATTCTTTGAGTGTGAAGAATAAGTTCTTTGAGCCTCTCCGTCATGTTACTGCTTTTAAGTTTTTCAATAATCAATAGTGCATAAATTGGATTTACACAAAAATTTCCAATAATCCGTAGTGCGGAAATTGGATTTACATGAAAAGTTTGTCATAAATCCAGAATCATGAATGTATGAATTATTTTTGATTGGTTTGATGATTCTTTATGTTTGTATATCTCGGAAAGTAAGGCTGCAGGGAATTTAAATACCGAAATTTCGTGTTAGTGTGTACTTGGTTTCTTTTCACTTTGAGGCATGTGTACTCTTTTCTGCCAGTTAATGGCTCCTTAATGGCATTTAGGTACTTGGTGTTGTTATATTTATGCTTTTACACCTTTAATGACGGTATTTATCGTCTAGGCAAATTATCTTTTATGGAAACCATCTTGTTCAGAGATTATCCTTTTTCCATACAAGTAGTGTTACTGTCTAATTATTGATTTAGTGCTTTAGAAAATTTTTAATTTCAACTTTTTTAGTTGCTTCACTCCGTTGTTCTGTCAGTAGATGTCTCCTTAATGGCGTTAGGTACTTGGTGGTGTTATATTTATGTTATATCTTTTATAAGTAGTACTTATCTTTTAGGGAAATCATCTCGTTCTCAGATTGTTCTGTGTCTATACAAGTAGTGTTACCTTTTAATTATTGATTCTGATTTCTGATGCTTTAGAAAATGATTAATTTTAACAATTCTAAGTCATTAATATGATTTTTGAAGGAATTATAGCTTACTTCTGTTGGTGTTGTATGTTTTTAAAATTTCATTATCTTCGCAAACAATTGTTCTAACGACTTACATTGGATAATACATGAACAAAAACTAGTTCTCGGAAAAATGCAATTATTGTGATGCACCAAGTAATTTTTCTACAATCCTCAATGCATCTGATGCAACTTATGTTGAGCTTGCTGCAACTTCTTGGAATTATACTTACTCTTGCTCCCTTCTGGTATTTGGTTAAACATAGACCTGGTTTATCTTAGCTTTTCAAATTAGCAATCCTCAATTTCCTGAAAGGATTCAGTTAGCATGCTTTTGGATCTTCTCCGTAACATTATCTTCTTCAGGTGCCTTGACAAAGCTGCTGTAGTTTCAGACACCGAATTGAAAACTGGGGACTATTCCAATGCTTGGAGGCTCTGTACTGTTACGCAGGTTGAGGAGCTGAAAATTTTGATTCGCATGTTCCCGATATGGGCAACTGGAATAGTCTTTTCTGCTGTTTATGCACAAATGTCTACAATGTTTGTGGAGCAAGGGACGGTGATGGACACTGCAATTGGTTCCTTCAGAATTCCTGCAGCATCTCTTTCAACTTTCGATACCGTTAGTGTTATTGTGTGGGTCCCAGTCTATGATAGGATCCTTGTTCCAATTGCAAGGAGGCTTACTGGAAAGGAGAGGGGATTTTCCGAGTTACAGCGAATGGGTATTGGACTTTTCCTTTCAGTGTTGTGCATGTCAGCTGCTGCTATCATTGAGATCAAGCGTCTGCAACTCGCAAGAGACCTTGGTTTGGTGGATGAAGCCGTTGCAGTACCTCTCAGTATCTTTTGGCAGATTCCGCAATATTTTATACTGGGAGCAGCTGAGATATTTACTTTCATTGGGCAGCTTGAGTTTTTTTATGATCAATCACCAGATGCGATGCGTAGCTTGTGCAGTGCGTTGTCATTGATGACAACTGCTTTGGGTAATTACTTGAGCTCTTTCATACTGACTGTAGTAACGTCCATTACAACTCAAGGTGGCAAACCTGGATGGATTCCAAACAACTTGAACGGTGGGCATCTCGATTATTTCTTCTGGCTCTTGGCCGCACTTAGCTTCTGCAACTTAGTGATCTATATTTTCTGTGCCAAAATGTATAAATCCAAGAAGCCATCTTAAGTTGAAGTTGGTTGTAGCCACCGTCTATGCTTCAAAATGAAAGAAAATGTGACATACTGCACGACTATCACTCTTGTGTGAAAGCAAAAAGATACCCGTGCAAGTCGCAAGCTAAACAGCCTAGAACTCTGTACGTTATGAGTTACCGAACTTTCAAAAGAAATTCTCGTCTATTGTAAAAATCTGAAAATGTTAGATTTGGAGTTCAATTATTGGTGTAGCAGTCTTATTGTTCTTTCAAATTTGCTTGCGTCATCTATCTCCTTGAATTATGGTAGCTGCATTCTCTTGGTTGCGGCTTTTCTGAGCTGGACTCTCACCTGAACGAGGTGATATCTCACTTTGAATCTACATTTTGGATGAGACATGGTACTTAAAATCACAAGTGGTCTCAAGAGAACACTGAAACACTGCATTCAATAACTAAAATGGGTAATGTAATAATAATAAACTGACTAAATATTTAATGAATAAAGCAATATTTGAGACATCAAATCAAACTGCCAAAATGACTATGTTTGAAAGCCTCTACTAATAAGAATTAGTTGTTGGGGCAAGACCCCAGCTAACTCCTCTGAAATTAAACTAGTCCTTGAATGAAGAGGACTCACCAAAGTCAGATTGAAATGTTTGCAATCTGTTCTAGTCATGAATCTGTGAATGGGTACTTGAATCTATATCATAATAGGATACAACAAAGGAAAAATATGTTATTTGTAATATATCATAAGTGTACTGAGTATATGAGACATATAAATGCCATAAATAATATTTAAAACATGCTTTTAAATTGGTTTTAGATGAAATAAGCAAAATTGTACGAAATATCAAAACTGTAGAGTAAACTATAAACATGAAGTATTGTAAATCATGAAATAGGTTAATTGAGCTGAAACTGTGAGGCATGTACAAATGTTGGAGTCCAACGTACTACCCCAGTTGGGAGGGTGCCCTATATCCTGATACGATCCGGATCGGCCTTAAAGCTTTAGACTACATCTTTCGAGGCCAATACAAAGATGTTCAATCCATGATCAAGCCAAGAGATCAAGAGTGCATTCGGTGGACCCTTTTTAGGCTCCTAAGACCACAAGACTGCGTGTAGAGCATGCTTGAAGAGACAATGTGGGTTATTTCCAAAATAGCCACTTTTGAGCTATTTTTGTAATAGGATATTTTAGAAATAAGCAAACACTATAAATATATGCATTAGTCATTTCATTTGTAACTTTGATGATATTTGAAAGAATACTATTATGAGTGAATTGCAAGCTTGGATTAGCTTGTGTCGACATCTTGTTTAGAAACGTGGGTTGCTTGAAAACTCGATTCCTTTGAAGTCTACGTAAGAAGTTGGTGTTCGATCTACCCGTTTAAGGGTCATTGAGTTTGATACATTCATTGGTTCTTAATTCTTTGTAGTTTCTTATGTCAATTACTTATCTTTACTTTCTTTCATTAATTGTGTTTTGCTTCTTTAGGTAGTCTTCATCTCTCTTAGGCCAATTCTTTATCATATCCAGCCAAAAGTATAAAACCTGTCCGATGTGTTTCCATTAACTGGGCCCATTCAGGTTAAATGTGTCAACCTAACATGCGAAAGACCATTATCCTATGGTGGCAATGTAGTTCCAAGACTTGAGCTATTTGAAATCCGTCTGCTTGGTGCTAAATAATTCTCTCAAAATATATTATTAGTTGCTCATAAATAAAATCTAATGTCTGAAAATAAAGCATGAACTAGTTAATTTACTGTTTTATTGAGATTCTAAAAAATTGAAACTAGTCATGTTAAATTTACTGAATTCTAGGATCAAGTATTCAATAAGCGGTCAAGCAACCTCTAAGGTGGAGGTTGGCTAGCTTGGTAGGGACCGCTTACACAGTCATTTGGCCGCTTAAGCGGCTATTGCTGGTGCTTTATCTTTCCCTTTTTCACTCTTTCTCCACACACACACATATATATTGTAAGACCCTGCAAATTTTTGATAATTTTATTTTTGACCCTCCCACATGCTTAACGTCGATTTTTGACTTGAATTATGTTTAGGGATGTTAAAAGGGTGTTTTGAAAAAGTTTCAGAATTTTTGAAAGGGGTTCAAGGCTATTTTAGAACTCCAACGTAGTGTTCCTCCACGATAGTGGCGTGCCACGCCACTTGAGTTCCACGATAGCAGTGTGGCGCAGAGGCTAGCCTCGATGATAGTATGGCACGCTGCTGCGTTAAAATCGCCTAGTTTTTGTGTTTTTACTTGGGGTGAGGGACTTTTGATCTTTTCACCCTTTCCATGACTTATAAACATAAAAATGACCTTTTCCTTTTCAGTTTTAAACATTAAACACTCCTATTCTCTTCTCTACCACCCAAACTAAGAAAGCTCAAGAATTTTTCAAGAAATCATTATTCCGAGCTTCAAACTTTGAATCGTCTTTAAATTCTTTTGTATTTCAGTCATGTTACTCATCCCTAACTTGTAATCTTACATTATGGTATAAATTGATTGAATATTCATGTGATTTAAATTGTAGGTTAAAATTGGGATGGGGGATTTTGATTGGGTTTACTTGAATTGCTTTCCCCATATTTTAAATTATTTATTCATGCTTTAATTAATGGTTATAAGGACTGAACTTGTGCATTGTTTTAATGATTGGAATGGAGGACATGGGTTTTCCCAAATTGATGAAATTTTGGCTTGACAATTGCATTAATCTCAATCCACTTTGTAAAGTTTATTTTGAATATGGATAATTGCATGGTTGAACTTGTCTTTTGAACCTTTTGAATTGTATTAAAGGATCAATGAATGAATAAGGTTTTGGAATGGCTTTGGTGGCTATGGATTGGATTTTAAATGGAACTTGGGAGTCAATTTAATTATATGGATTGATTTGACATAATTATATTAGCTTGTAGGGATATTGGTATACAATACCATGTTGGTAAATACCTTAATATAAGATTCCTGGATTAATGGTTAGGCTTATGTGCAAACTATTTTAATTTGGGCTTAAAGGGAATTGTGTAGCTCACCGTGAAGGTGGAGGTCTCGAGAGGACCAACATAGGAAACTATATGACTGTGTGCTTGGTACACACATTATATATATATTTTGGCAGGGCTATGGCCTTGGTGTCTTTAGCCTTTCCTTTGATTTCCTCGGTTTGTGAGGTTAACACGCACCAGGACCCTCTCAGGAGGGAGAACTGAACCTATATAGCAGATGGGTGCCTTTAGGACGGAGCGAGCAACACAGTTCAGGTTAATATTTTGAACTCTTATGTTCATGACCTTTGTCACTATCCTAGCATCCTATATATATGTAAATGAATGTGACACATATGTTTTATGACTTAATTTTGGTAATTGCATTATTTTATCACTTTTCTTGAGTTTCATGCCAGTGCTGCCCCACTAACCGTCCCTGGACGCTGCATCATTTCATGATGTAGGGTTCAAAGGGTGTTCTATTACTCCTGTTCAGCGTTAGGTGGTTTGGTACATCTGTTGAGTTGTTGTAAAGTGGTGAGCCTCTATCTCTTGAAAGGCTCAGCATTTCATCGATTTTCTTTATTTCTTAATATTTCTTTTTGGATTTTTTGTTCATGGTTGGGGGCATGTCTCGACCTATTTGGCATTTCTGGGTTTAGAGGCTTTTTTGGACAAGTGTGGGTTGGATGTTGCTTTGATTCTCAGGTTTTATTTTGTTTATCTATACATCTTATTATCAGTTTTAATTGGCTTCCGCTATTTTATTTATATGCTCTTGAGATAAAGCTAAAGGGGTGGTCTCCGACCCACGATGGGCTTGAGATAACCGTCACAACTAGGTCCTGGTTTGGGTTATGACAAGCTTGGCATCTGAGCACGATTTAGGGTCTGATTTGGGTCGTGAAAAACTTGGTATTTGTGCACCGTTTAGGGTCTTTGGGTGTCCACAAAGCCATGTCCAGTATAGTCCCCTTTATGAGTGTGTAGCGCGCCACACTTATAAGGGGGATGCTACAAGGCATCTAGGAATGCTTTTCTTTCTTATGTTAAATTTTTGGGTTATAGAGTCTAGTGCTATGAAACTTCTTTAACTCCAGGCTTACTCGCATTTCAGATCATGCCTTCTAAAAAATTTGACGGTTGAGAAACTCCGCTAGAAACTCCGTTCTACCAGAGAAAAATATGAAGGAAACTCGCCTGTTTATAGAATATAGACTCGACGTAAGGTCCCTTCTCCTGACTGTACTGCTTCACGTGGGGTTCCATCGGTCCATACTAGTCCTCCTCGGGCTTCTCAAGCTGGTGACAATTATGCTTAGTCACTTCAAGGGATATCTCTGATGCAGATTTCTATCAGCCTATCCATATGCTCACTCAGTTGGTGGAATCAAAGAATCGTCGGTCTGATTATGTTGGTAGGATTTTAGTTTATCTAAGGTCACTCGGGTTGGCTAGATTATAAGTTTGAATACCCAACCTTTGTGGGCTCTAAGGTTAAGGAGGATCCTTAGGGGTTTATTCATGAGATGGAGAAGATCTTTAGGGTGATGCATGCTACTGATTTGGAAGGTGTGGATTTTAATGCCTATCAGTTGAAAGATGTGGCTTATTAGTGGTATGAGGAGTAGGAAGCAATGAGGGGTGATGATGCCGGGTCGGTCATGTGGGATGAATTTTCAAGCGCTTTTCTTGATCATTTCTTTCCTCAGGAGTTGAGGGAAACAAATGCTAAAGATTTTGTGAACTTAAAGCAGGGTAAGATGAGTGTGAAAGAGTATGCCCTAAAATTTCAGCAGTTGTCCCGTCATTGTGATGTCCCGAAATTTTTTTTCGTTAAGATCTAGGACGAAAATATGTTGAATTCTGTTCTTTATCGTGATTAATAATTTTTCTGTGTGGAATTTCTGGATATGCAATTCGTTATCGCGTAGAGCATCGAATAAGCTTTTCAACGATATGTGGATCATCCAAAACGGACACTCGAGCAGTGAGTTATGATCATTCTGATCTAACCGTGAATAGTGGTAAACAGTAAATGTGCAGGAAAAAAATACTGAGGCCAGGCGAATTTGATCATAAATCCTTGTGCATAATGATCTGGGTGATCTACTATATATCAACAGAAAGCTTTGAAAGTCCTCTTTCCAATGAAATTGGTGTCATCCAATTTGGCCATCCGAGAAAAAGGTTATGGTCGATCTACTTCAGCCTATCAAAATAGTCCACCAAAGGACAAATTTGACATTATTTAATTTTTAATTTTGGTCATTCCCACTCTAATCCATCCGGGAAACCATGGATTTAAGTCCATTAAGACCATTCAATGCCTCACTTTTCTCCAAAATTTCCTATGGCTCAAACCCCAACCCCACTAATCCAAATTTCATCCTTCTATGTTTCTTGATTGAACCGTAGAAATTTCAAATTGATTTGGGATTCGAGTTGATCATGTTATGGGCTTAGAGAAGCACCCTTTATTTTTGTGAATAAAGTTCCAGAGTCGGTAGTTCATATTCATCTTCCATTTTTAGGTATGTGGGGCTTTGAACAAGATTATCCTTTCGATCTTGTGCCCGGTATTTTTGTTGAATTACATTGACATGAGATTTTACATGTTTTACCATGAATTGAAAATATGGTTTTATATCATATATTATTGTCCATGAGCTATGGGATTATGTCATCCGATATGTGTTTGATGTTGAGATGGAATTATGTCCAAAAAGTATTTGATTATGAGAGTATGACGATTTAATTTGTTAAGCGTTGATTTATACTATCATTCCACTATTTCCTTATTATGAATTTATAATTGATATTGGAAATTCTATATCCCTACTATGGGTTGATGTCTCAAGTACCTTTAAATGAGAGTTGGATGGCAAATTGAGAAATATTGATATTGAAGTGCAATATTGATATTGAAGTGCACTGACGTATTTATACTACGGTGTCTTACACCATAGGTTCTGAAGCACGAGCTCCAGAGCATCAGTAGCATCCCAGTTTCCATAGTTGAAGTTCGAATTGTGTCCTCATCCTTCGAGGACTGATCATTACTTTATGTTATTATTTATGTTATCTCAGTTTTGTAAGACAGAGTTAGTTGGAGACATGTTCCTTCAACTCCATATTCATACAATACTTAGAGGCTTTCATATTCAATTCTGACTTCAGTTATTTTCAGTTTTGTTTTGGTATTGATATACCACACTGGTTAGACATTATTATTTTATTTATGATTCAGTGTGAACCTTATTTGCCTTATAGCCTTTATTTCTGTATTTATTTAGTATATTATACAGTGTACAGGTACAGATATTAGTCATGGGTTAGCTTGTGATCATTCGGGGTGATGAGCACTGTGTAGCATTTAGGGTACCTGATTCAGGGCATTAAAAACTTGGTATCAGAGCCTAAGGTTCAATAGAATCCTAGGAAGTATGAAAGCCACATCTAGTTGAGTCTTGTATATGGGTGTATTGCGCACGACATTTATATGAAGGAGGCTATAAGATTCTTTATGAATAGTTTCCCTTCTTTCAGTATTCATGTCATGCCAGTGAGCATAATCTCAAGTTAATCTCTTAGTCTGATCCATTTATTCTCTTTATTTCAGAACATGACTCCCAATAAAAGAACCCAACCTGTCCAAGAAGATTCCTTGGATGAACATGTTCCTTATACGGAGTTCAGGGCTACATTCACTACTCTTGCTCAGTCAGCTGCTACTAAAAATGAATAACCAGTTATTATTCTGGATTACTCAGTGGCTAATTCAGCTCTAGCCACGTTCAGGACTTTAGTTGAATGAACCCTCTATCCTTCTCGGGTCTAAGTCAGATGAGGACCTTCAGGAATTCATTGATCAGGTTCAGAAGGTGACAGATATCATGGAGGTGACTACTGTTAAAATTGCTGAGCTAGATATATATCAGTTGTAGGATGTGGCTCATACTTGGTTCAAACAGTGAAAGTCAAAAAGGTCAGATGATGCAGGTCCTATATAGTGAGATGAGTTTGTCACTGCATTCTTAGATATATTTTTCCCCAAGAGCTTAGGGAAGCTAAGGTGCTCAAATTCATCAACCTCAGGCAGGGCAACATGACGGTGAAAGAGTATTCTCTTAAGTTTACTCAATTAGCCAGATATGCCCGTCATGTGGTTGCATACAACAGGGCTACAATGATTAAGTTTGTTTCAGGGGTGAATGATAACGTGGTAAATGAGTGTAGATATGCCTTGCTGAACAGTGACATGACTTTAGCCAGACTCATGAATCATACTTAATAGATAGAGGAGAAAAATATTAAGATGAGGGTGAGGCAGAGTAAGAGAGCAAGGACAGGTAGTTTCAACTTTGATCAACTCAAGTCATAAGGAGAAAACCGTTCTCAATTTTGTCTTAAGTCATCAGTTCCAGCTCCATCTTCAGCCAGTACTCTGGCTCCTAAGTTTAGAGATGGCAACAGAGATAGAGCACCAAGCTCTAAGTCTTAGGGCAGTGTCCGCAATGCCCAAACTAATCCCCTTTGTCTGACTTATGGTAAGAACCATAAGGGTGTTTGCAGATTAGGTAGAAATGTCTACTTTGGTTGGGGCAAGATAGGCCACAAGGTCAGAGATTGTCCTCAGTTGGGTTAGCAGGGTCTATAAAACCATTCCCCAGCTCATTCTGGTCACCCAAATCAACAGTGTGCCACCTCTAGTGCTACTAGTGGGCAACACCTAGATTGTCTTTATGCTCTTTAGACTTGGCAGGATCAGGAAAATTCTCTTGATGTAGTTACTAGTACGTTAAAGATCTTTCATGTTCATGTTTATGCTTTGCTAGATCCAGGTGCTTCCTTATCTTTTGTTACTCTCTATATAGTAGGCAATTTTGGAGTCAGTCATGAAATTCTGGAAGAGCCCTTTTCAGTCTCTACCCCAGTGGGTAAAACCATCATAGCCTGACATGTATACAAGAACTGCCCAATTATGATATTTCAGAAAGTCACTTTAGCTGACTTAGTCAAATTAGAGATGACTGGTTTTGATGTCATTCTTGGCATGGATTGGCTTCATTCCTGCTATGCTATAGTCGACTACAGAAATAAAATAGTCTAATTCCAGTGTTCGAATGAACCCGTCCTAGAGTGGAAGGGTAGTGTGTCCGCTTTCTGAGGTCATCTTGTTTCCTACCTTTGGGCAAGGAAACTGATATCTAAGGGATGTGTCTATTATCTTATTCGATTTAAGGACACTATTTCTAAAACTCCCAGCCTTGAATCAGTCCCATTTATGAATGAATATTCAGATATTTTTCCCAAAGATCTTCCAGGCATTTCTCCCAAAAGAAAAATAGACTTCGGTATTGTTCTTTTTCCAGATACTTAGCCTATGTCTATTCTTCCATACAGAATGGCTCCAGTAAAACTTAAGGAATTGAAAGAATAGTTGAAGGATCTCTTAGATAAGGTATTCATCAGGCCCTATATTTCCCCATAGGGTACACTAGTCTTATTCATGCAAAAGAAAGACAGTTCTCTCAGAATATGCATAGACTACCGTCAACTCAATAAAGTCATGGTCAAGAACAAGTATCCACTTTCTAGAATTGATGAATTATTTGACCAACTTCAGGGTGCCATTTACCTTTCCAAGATAAACCTCAGATTTGACTATTATCAGCTCAGAGTCAAAGAATGTGACATTCCAAAGACACCTTTCCAAACTCGGTATGGTCACTTTGAATTCCTAGTTATGTCCTTTGGTCTTACCAATGCCCTACAGCGTTTATGGACTTTATAAATCATGTCTTCAAGTAGTACTTAGACATGTTATCATAGTCTTTATAGATAATATTCTAGTCTATTTCTGCAGTGAGAGTGATCATGCAGAACTTCTCAGAATAGTACTTCATAGTCTCATAGACCATCAGTTGTTTGCCAAATGCAGTAAGTGAAAATTTTGGCTAAGGTCAGTATCATTCCTTGGTTATATTGTCTCCGGTGATGGACTCAGAGTATATCCTTAAAAGACTGAAGCAGTAAGAAACTGGTCTCACCCCATCTCTCCATCAGATATCAGGAGCTTCTTGGGTTTGGCTGGCTATTACAGGCGGTTTGTTGAGGGATTTTCTTTTATTGCATCCCCTATGTCAAGATTGACTCAAAAGAAGGTCAAGTTTCAGTGGTCAGATCCTTGCGAGAAGAATTTTCAAAAGTTAAATACTTAACTCACCTCAGCTCTAGTTCTAGCATTACCAGATGGTTCATATGGGTTAGTAGTGTATTATGATACTTCCAGAGTAGGTTTGAGTTGTGTCCTTATGCAACATGGTAGGTCATAGCCTATGCCTCTGGACAGCTTAAACCCTATGAGAAGAATTATCCTACTCATGATCTTGAATTAGCAGCCGTAGTATTTGCCTTAAAGATTTGGAGGCATGATCTCTACGGAGGTCATGTAGATGTTTTCATAGATTATAAGAGCCTTCAGTATGTCTTTTCTCAAAAAGACCTCAATTTTCATCAGAGAAGGTGGTTAGAGCTCTTGAAAAATTATGACATGAGTGTCCTTTATCATTCAAGCAAGGCAAATGTAGTGGCCGATACTCTCAGCAGATTGTCCATGGGTAGTGTTGCTAATGTTGAGAATAGTAAAAAGAAGTTATCTTTGGAAATACATCAGCTTACTAGACTAGGTATTAGCTTATTTTATATAGAAGAAAGTGATATATGGGTTTAGAGTAGTTCTGAATCATCTCTAGTATGCAAGGTAAAAGAAAAGCAAGATAGAGATCCCAACTTTATTAAATTGAAAGAGTGAGTCAAGGATAAAAAAGTAGAGGTTTTCTCCCAAGGGGGAGTTAGTGTATTGCATTGTCAGGGTCATCTCTATCTCCCAGGTGTAGATGACTTAAGGTAGTAAATTGTCACAGAAGCGCATGGTGCATACTACTATATTAATCTAGGACCCACTAAGATGTACCATGACTTACGAGAAATCTATTGTGGAGTGGGATGAAGAGTGATATTTCAGAGTTTATGGCTAAGTGATCTACATGTCAACATGTTAAGATAGAGCATCAGAAGCCTAGTGGTCCTATGTAGGAGTTCATTATTCCTACTTGGAAGTGGGAAGATGTAAACATGGACTTCGTGATGGGTTTGCCTCAAACTAGTTGTCAGCATAATTCGATTTGGATCATTGTAGACAGGATGACCAAATCAGCTCATTTCCTTCCAATTCATACCTTTTATTCACCCAAAGATTATGCCAAAATCTACATCAGAGAGTTGGTCAGATTGCATGATGTTTCATTATCTATTATCTCAGACAGAGGTACCCAATTCACCTCTCATTTATGGAAAACATTTCAAAAGATTATAGATTTTAAGATTGGGAGAGATGGAGTCTTGAGGTATAAGAAAGGTTTTGTGCCCATGATTCTGATAGGCGGCAAAAAAGGATTTTGATTGAGTCTCATGAGTCTAAATATACATTTCCTCGTGGTTCGACTAATATGTACTATGACTTGAAAAACATAAACTGGTGGAATAATATGAAGAGAGATGTGGAAAACTTTGTTGCTAAGGTATGTTTTTTCAATAAGTCAAGGTTAAACAGTTGAGGCTAGGTGGCATGTCTCAAGAAGTAGAGTTGCCCATATGGAAGTGTGAGATGATTAATATGGATTTCATTATGGGTCTTTTATGATCTCACAATCTGCATGATTCTATTTGGGTCATTGTGCATAAGATGACTAAGTCTACTCACTTCTTACCTGTGTGGTCTAACTATTAATAAGAGAATTATGGTAAGTTGCTCATTCAGGAGATTGTTACGTTACATAGGGAACTAGTGTCCATCATTTTAGACTGAGGTATGCAGTGTTTATCTTATTTTTGGCATGTATTTTAGAAAGGTTTGGGTAATTAGGTGAACCTTAGCACCACTTTCCACCCTCAAATGGATGGACAATCGGAAAGGACTATTCATACTTTGGAGGATATTCTAAGGGCCTGTGTGATTGATTTTAAGGGTAGTTGGGTTGACCATTTTCCTCTTATTGAGTTTTCTTACAATAATAGTTACATTCTAGCATTCTAATGCCATCTTTTAAGGCTCTCTATGGTAGGAGGTGTAGGTCTTCTATTGGGTGGTTTAAGGCAGATGAGACTCAGTTGTTTGGCCCTGACTTGGTTCACCAGGCCATGTAGAAGGTGAAATTGATTAGAGAAAGACTTAAGACTGCTCAAAGTCTTATGCGGATGTGAGGCAAAGGGAATTAGAGTTTGAAGTGAACGATGGATATTTTTGAAGGTTTATCCTAAAAAAGGTCATAAGATTTGGAAAGAAAGGCAAGCTCAGTCCTCATTACATTGGTCCATATTAGATTGTGAGAAGAATTGGGAGTGTTGTGCATGAGTTGTATTTACCAACAAGTTGGACTTCTATTCATCATATTTTCAATGTGTCTATGCTTAAAAGGTGTATGGGTGATCCTTCTTTGATAGTGCCTATAGAGGATGTTGGTGTTTCAAATTCTTTGTTTTATTAGGAGGTCCTGGTTAAGATATTGGATAGGTAAGTTCGTAGATTAAGGACAAAACATGTAGCTTTAGTGAAGGTTCTTTGGAGAAATCAAAAGGTTGAAGAGGCTACATAGGAAGCTGAAAAAGATATGAAGGCCAAGTACTCGTTCTTGTTCCCACGTCAGATGAAAGTGCTTGAGGTATACTTTTCATTATTACTCTTGTCATATTCAGAATTTTTCCTTGGATTCTACTGTGTTATTTCTGTTATCATGCGAAAATATCCTAACTCCTCATTCAAGGATGAATGATCTTTGGGGGGGGGGGGTAATGTAAGGCCCTGCAAAATTTCAACAGTTTTATTTTTGACCTTCCCGCATGCGTAATGTTGATTTTTGACTTGAATTATATTTAGGTATGTTAAAAGATTTTTTTGAGAAAGTTTCAAAATTTTCAAAAGGAATTCGGGGCTATTTTGGAACTCCGAGGCAGTGTGCCTCCGCGATAGTGGAGTGCCATTCCACTTGAGTTCTGTGAAGAGTGGCACGGAGGCTAGCCTCCACATTATTGGCGTGCCACACTGCTGTGTTAAAATTGCCCAATTTTTATTTTTTTTACTTGGGGTGAGGGTTTTTATTTTTTACACTCTTTCCATGACTTATAAACATAAAAGTGACCTTTTTCCCTTTAATTTTAAAGATCAAACACTCCTAGTCTCTTCTCTACCACCCAAACCAAGAAAGCTCAAGGGTTTTTTAAGAAATCATTACTTCGGGCTCCAAACTTCAAAGTGACTTCAATTTCTTGTGTATTTCAGGCATGTTGTTCATCCCTAGCTTGTAATTTTACATTATTATATAAATTGATTGGATATTCATGTGATTTAAGTTATAGGTTTGAAATTGGGTTGAGTGATTTTGATTGGATTTACTTGAATTGCTTTCTCTATGTTTTAAATTGTTTATTCATGATTTAATAATTAGTTATGGGGACTGAATTGTTTCATTATTTTAATGGTTAGAATAGGGTACATGGGTTTCCCTAAACTGACGGAATTTTGGCTTGATAATTGCATTAAACTCAACCCTTTTTGTAAAATTGATTTTGAATATAGATAATTGCATGGTTTAGCTTATCTTTTGAACCCTTTGCATTGTATTAAAAGATCAATCAATGAATATAGTTTTGGAATGACCTTGGTGGCTATGGATTGAATTTTAAATGGAACTTGAGAGTTAATTAGTTTATATGAATTGGTTTGACATAATTATATTAGCTTGCAAGCGTATTGGTATGACAATACCGTTTTGGTAAATGCCTTAATTAAGACTCCGGAGTTAATGGATGAGTTTATGTGCAAACTATATTTTTGCTTAAAGGAAATTATGTAGCTCACTGTGAAGGTAGAGGTCTTGGGGAGATCAATACTGGAAACCACGTTTGCTGGCATGGGGATCTATATGACCTTGTGCTTGGTTGGTACACACATTATATATATATATATATATATATATATTTTGATATATATATATATATATATATATATATATATATATATATATATTTTGGGGAGGGATATGGCCTTGGTGTCTTTAGATTTCCTTCGATTTCCTCGGTTCGTGCGGCTAACACACACTGGAACCTTTCAGTGAGGGGAGCTGAACCCATATAGCCCATTCGTGCCTTTAGGATAGAACGAGCTACACAGTTCAAGTTAATATTTTGAACTCTCATGTTCATAACCCTTGTCACCATCCCAACATATTATATATATTTAAATTAATGTGATGCATGCGGTTTATGACTGGATTTTGGTAATTACATCATTTTATTACATTTCTTGAGTTTCATGGAAATGCTTGCCCCACTGACTGTACCTATACACTACATCATTTTATGATGTAGAGTCTGAAAGGTGTTCTGTTGCTCCTGTGCAGCGTTAGGTCATTTCGTACATCTGTTGATTTGTTGTGAAGTGGTGAACCTCCATCTTACAGAAGGCCCAATCATTTTATCTATTTTTTTTTATTTCTTAGTATTTTATTTTGGATTCTTTTGGTCATGGTCGGAGGCATGTCCCGACCTATTTGGCATTTCTGCTTTTAGAGGCTCTTGTGGACAAGTGTAGGTTGGATGTTCCTTTGACTCTTAGTTTTCATTTCCTTTATCTATTCATCTTATTATTAGTTTCAGTTGGCCTTCACTGTTTATATTTATGTGATCTTGAGCTAAGGCTACGGGGGTGGTCTCCGGGATACGGTAGTCTTGAGATACCCGTCATGTCTAGGACTTGGTTTGGGTCATGACATATATATTTATATCTTTTCCTTAAAATTTTGCGTTATTTCTCTAAGTGTAAAACTCCATTAGAGACCTTGGGAGCTAAAAAATAGTAGCTTAATCTCTGATTGGAGCTGGAATTGAGTTGGCAATGCTTCGATGTTAACTCCTCGTCTTAATTCCATAAGATTTTGGTAAAAAAATATTTAAATTGTAGTTGAATTATTTTTTTTTACCCTAAGCTTTGTTGACTTACTTGGGAATGGAATCGAGGGTTGGTCATGGCTAACTTTTACTCACTATCTCACTATGACTTGAGAGATGTGACAATTTCAATATTGTGATTTCACAAGCAAACCCCACAGGAGATTTTTAGCTCAATTTCTAACCCGGGGCATAAACTTAAAATATGAATATCATTATTCCCATCTTGACGTGTAGAATGTGATTTTTTTTAGTGTGTAGTGTTCATTGGCTTCTTGGAAGAGAAAAATTCCATTGTAGAGGTTCTCCCGTGATTTCAGCATCTTACCGTTAGGCTAGGCTTATCTTTATCCTGAACTTTATTATGGTATTAGTAGGATATTGTCCTAGTTGTAAGTGAGTTCAAGTGGCTCAGATATTATTTTAGCATTTATTAACTATATAAGTCGATTAGGGTCCCTTTCGGGTAGAATTCGACCCCATTTTTCCTTATGTTAGCCTATTATTACACTTTTGGACTATACTTGCTACTTTACTTCCTTGGGATGGGATTGATAAGCATATACGAGAACAAAAACTCAAAAATAGAAATGACACAAAAACAAAGGGAAACACTAAATACGAAAGCACAAAATAAGAAAACAAAGAAATATAACGATAAAGTAAAAGATAGATAGATTGACATAAATTGATAATGAGAGAAAAACCAAGTGTATATTAAACCCTAAGATCTTCCTATTAATTACCATTAACACCAATCTCTTACGAGGACACAAACGGAAACGGATTCCCTAGCACCCACATTTATCATGAATCAAGAAACTCCCAACTAGTTTCAATAAAAACACTCTCAAGTGTAAACTTACATTCAAAAGCATCTAAAATCTAAAATAAAGAGAATCCTAGATATTTATAGGCCCAAAGACAGATTATTATAACTTGGGCCCAAAAGTGACCCTAAATGTTACTTGGACCCAAAAGTGACCCATGGCCCAAAACATAAATAACAAAGAGTAATCTTCATTCTTTCAATCTTCTCATGGGGGATCACAATATTCCTCTTCGTCTCTAAATCTTAGCCATGAGGCATTCTCACTTGTATCATCCTCACCTTCTTGAAGAGAATTTGTCCTCAAATTTAAGGGTTCATCAGGTTCAAGATCAAGGAATTCCAGGGAGTTCTTAGAAGTGGGATGGAGCATAACATGTGTATCCAAGTAAAGTGGAATGCTAAACTCACCTTCTTGAGGACAAATATCCTCCATTGGCACTTTGTCGGCTAGAAAATTTAGAACGGTGATATCCATATCACATGGATTCACATCAACCTCCACATCCTCATCAAGATCATCAACTTCTTCACTTGCTCCACTTCATCTTTGTATTGTGGATTACCTTTTCGAAGTATGATGGCTCTTCGTGTTGAACACTTACTCCTTCAGTGACCCCATCATTGATATTTGAAGCATTGAGTACCCTTAAGATTAGGATTACCTCCTTCTCTACAGGGAGACTTTGGATTACTCTTCTCAACGGTCTTATTCTCAAATGTTTTCTTAAATTCAAAATCTTGACTCGAATTGGAGGACGTTTGATTCTCCACCTTAGGCTTAGTTGCCTCCTTCCCAAACTTGATATCACTCTCAACATCAATAGCTTCCTTTAAGAGATCATTTATCCAGCTAAACTTGTGTATTGATATTAGAGTGGCAATTTCTTGATTCAATCCCACCTTAAATTGGATCTTGGTGTGCTCTTCATCCTCGTTGTAATCAAGCTTCAAGAGTAGATTCTGAATTTATCATAGTATGCTTCAACACTCTTGTCTTCTTGTCTCAAATTGTACAATTTGTCATGCAACCCTTGTCTATATCTCTCCGGTACATTCTTGTCTCTCATAAAGGCCGTTATAATATCCCATGGTGGATACTGATCTCTATTAAGGATCTCTTATGATCTCTTAGATGATTCCCACCAAGTCAAAGCATATCCCTCAAATTAAGCAACGTCATAAGTTGTCTTCTTAACATCGGGCAAATTATTAGCTTGGAAGATCTTATCACATTACGACTCCAATTTGAGGTACCCTTTAGGATCACTACTTTCATGAAAGATAGGAAGAGTAACCTTTATAAAATTGAGACCCATATCTCTACCTCAATAGCCAATTCTATATCTTGGGACATTCCCTTGTGCACCATATCCATAACCTCCTTCTTTATGTCCTACAAACTCTTCTTGAACTCCAACAACTTAATTTGGTGGCATTTTATGTGGTGGAATTTTGTTAAGTAGAGCTTGGTAGGGTGGATTTGGGTTAGGTGGACTTTGGTAGTGTGGTATTTAGGGTACTTGTTATGGTGGGTAGTATGGTGGATTGAGGCCTTATGGGTTCAATCCTTGGGGAATTTGGTAGGTTGGAACTTGATTTAGGGGTGTTTGATAGTGTGGAGTAAGAATTTGGGGAGCTTGGGTGGTTTTTTGGGGCATTTGTTAGTTGAATTATAGCGGTCGGGTTACAGACCGTGGAGTTAGGTCAGTAGTAGTAGTAGGAAAGGGAGCATTTACTTTTGGGGGAGGATAGAACATATGGTGGAGTGTTCTAGCAGAGATAATAGCCGAAGTCTCTTGAACTTTGTCACTTGAGGATGTCTAGAGGTGGTGTTTAGGAGTAGCATTAGAAGAACTTTTGTTTCCTTCCACACTCACTATTTTTCTATCTAAATTCGCCACTCTCCGCTCCAAATTGAACCACTTCTTATTCATATCCTCCCTCACCATATTCATATCTTATCGCATTCCCATTATAGCTTCCATAAGAGTATCAAAGTTTGACCCGCTTGATATAGGTTGGAAATCATCAACCAAAGCCATGATACCGATCAATGAGATACTCAACAAAACTAACAAACAAAAACAACATTAGTGAAATCAATCTTCTCGATCCAAGTGTTTGGATTGGCTCACTATTTAGTTCATCTTGTTGGTATTAGTTGCTTGTGTTGGAATATTACTCTATTAGGAAGTGAAGGTCTTTAAAGATATTGATTCAAGATTTAAACTAAGAAAAAGAAAGATAAAATAAACAAAAGACACAAAAGAAGAATGAATCAAGAGCAAATTGAACAACTAATTAGATTATGGTTTCGTTGTTAATTAGTATCAAGAATCAAGGAATGAAAAGAGGAATTAATAGATGAAATTAATGGATTAAACCCTATCAAATGAATGTTAAGAGAGTTGATTTGCGTTGGAAGTGTTTTGGAGATGTGTCGGAAGTGTGTTGGCAGCCCTTGTCACACCTTGGTTGCATGCTAAACACATAGGGGACTGCCTTGGCCTGCTTCAGAAGGTCCAGCGCACCCTTGGCATAGGATGGATGCAGATGGGGGCTTTTTTACTAGTTTTATCTGATCTTGAGGTACTGGAGTAGACCAGCCATCCACCCATGTAGGTCAGGCGCACTTTAACTGCCTCACCAGCTTCAAGGTGTACTTTGTGCCTCAAATAGTCCCCCTCTTTTGTCCTCTCTTGGGAATATTCTCTTAGATCTTCAAAAGGTTTTTGTACAAAAACATTTTATTTATTTTTAAGGATCAAACAACGTTCTCTTTCCAACAATTCCTCTTGAAGATTTGAATTTCTCCAAGAACACTCAAGAACACCAAAATTTCAAAAATCTCTATCTCCTAAACAGTTGATCGAAATGTGATGAAATTTTGAACCAAGACTCTTTTCAACCTTTTATACACGTTCCACACATGCATTTTGTTCAAATTCATAACCAAATTTTCATATTTTTGAATTCCACCTTCAACCTTCAAACTTGAGCTCCCAACAATGGTAGACCCTTTGATTCACCTCCGATTGAGCTCAAATTCAAGGGTTTGGCTCTAATAGTGTTAAGTAAACATAATATAATACTAAAACATAAGAAAACAAAAAAATTAGTGACTCAAAATTTGACCTAAGGACAAACATGAATAGTAATCTTTTTGTGATTTTTAATTTTTCAATACAACAAAATCCAAGATTGACTTTGTGGGAATGAAATCAAGAACGACTCTAATACCAAATGATACAAGAAGAAAATAAGAAAACAGAAATGACATGATAACAAAGGGTAACACTAAATATGAAATCAGAAAATAAGAAAACAAAGAAATGGAATGATAAAGTAAAAGATAGATAGATTGACATAAATCGATAATGAGAGGACAACCAAAGGATATATTAAACCCTAAGACCTTCATATTAATTACTTGTAACACCAACCTCTTATAAGGTCACAAAAGGAAATGGATTCTCGAGCGCCCACATTTCTCATAAATCAAGAAACTCCCAACAAATTTTAATAAAAACACTCTCAAGTGTAAACTTACATTCAAATGCATCTAAAATATAAATAAAGAGAGTCCTAGCTATTTATAAGCCTAAAGACATTTATTTCAACTTGGGTCCAAAAGTGACCCAAGTCCCAAAACATAACAAAGAGTAATCTTCATTCTTCCAATATTCTCATGGGGGGTCAAAATATTCCTCTTCATCTCTAAATCTTGGACATGAGGCATTATCACTTGTATCATAAGCCTTAGACTAGGTTATAATTGGTGCTTGCCTTATATTGAATTTTGAGATTGGTAAAAGGCCCTACTATCCTTTTTAAGATAGGATGCTTTAAATAATACTCCTTTAGATCTAAATAATCGCTACCCACTTATGTAGGGTATTGCCTGGGTTTGGATTGACTTAGTCATTCTAATAAGCCTATTTAGCGTCATTACCTCAGTAGGATAGTATTTGGCCTAAAACTACACCTTTCTAACTTAGCCAATTAAACTCATTTCCACTAAAAGGATTTGGCTGCCTAAAATTGTACTTATGATTATATGAACTTAAAATGGGTTAAAACCCTGGGATATTTCAATATATTGTTATTAATGAGTAGTTTTGGTTTGAGTCTGGCACCTGACATATCAAGATTATTTATGAGTTTTGATTGAGTCTGGCATATACTATATTGCTATTATACATGAGTTCTAGTTTAAGTTAAACATTTGTTATATTGTCATTATCTATCAGTTTTGGTTCAAGTACGAAATATGATATATTATTTAGTACTAATTTTGGTTCAAGGATAATATTTATTATAACTATTATTACTAATTGGAGTTGGGAAATTAGTAAATACTGATAAAATGGTGGTTATGGATTGTATGGGAATATAAGGTTCACATATAGTGCAGTATGGAACAATTTACTTTCATTACTATTATATATCATCTTTACTTTAGAATTACCCTTTTCTTAAACCCACCGTACTTATGGGTATTTGGTTGGGTTTACTTTACTTTTTATGTGTTTTCTGGACTTATGAGGGTCCAGTTAGGCTGCAACTAGGCTTTTTTTCCATTTTGAGTTACGTGTTTTCTATTTATCACATTTTTCTAACATACCCTATTATTTCTATTTATGCCCCTTTATTATTGGAATTAGTTTACGTACTCTCACTTTATTTATACTTTTACTGTGATTTAGCTCAGTTTGTTCATGATGCCTATTGAGTACCCAGAGTATTGATGTCCATGCTATAATTCTGCATCTTTTCCCTAATTCAGATTCAAGTATGAGCCACCGACGTTGATGAAATCCTCAAGCTGCGCTGCTGATCGGAGATCTGGTGAACTTTTGGAGTCCAAAGCTGATCCTCATCCATCTATTATTTTGATAGTTTATTTTGAGACTACGATGTATATTTTGTCACCATCTAATACTTCTTTTGTCTTAGTTGTTCTTGTAGTGACCTTATCAGGTCTTAGGGGATTTATTTTGGTATTTTTTCTTCCATTCTCCCTCTTGTATAACATGTATATGTGTGTGTATATCCCTATTATCATTGCTTATTATTATAGTTGTTTCTTTATTTCAATATCTTTCGCCTGCTATCCTATTACTTGTCGTTTTGGGCTATGGTTTGGTTTACCTACTGGTGGGTTAAATTTGGTGCTATCATGACTTAAGAAATTAGATCATGATAGGTCAACTATCGATAAAGTGGCCCTTTAGTATGTCTAGGCATTACTGTTAATGCGACCAAATAGCCTCTTAGGCGGTTTCACGAGAAACCAACCACAATAGGATAAGTAAGAATGACTCCAAATGGACCCTCTGAATTTGACCGAGAGCCTGTAAAAATAATCAATAATTCTACTAGGCTATTTCTATATTTTAGACTCAATGAAACCATCAAATGTATCAAAAGAGTTTGATATTAATAAGTTAACCCCCTGAATCCCCTCAGACTATTCTAGGGTTTCCCACTCGTGAACTTGTGTGAAAATGGAAAAAGAATTGGACTAAGTGAGGCATTTATTGACTCTCATATAGCGCTAAAACAGGCATTGGGCTACTTTAGTAGTCAGAGCTAAAGCACCCAGGTGCCGTTAAAGTGTTACCCACATTTACCTAGTATGCCTCTAAAGCGGCTTGTGATTTTACAGCCAACTTGCCACTAAAGCAACTCACTGGGCTTGGCCAGGCTACTAAAGTGCCCAAAGGGTTGTTTTAGCCAATGCAGTAGCTGGCGACTTAGAATTTTTGTAAGTCTCCACAGGCCCCTTAGGATTCGTTTAGAATCCTAATATGCAAACAAACTATGCTATCATATCAAATTTTATATTCTAGAATCAACTAAACTGAATCCCATTTGAGCTAATGAAATGCATCTAGAATATACCGCCCTAACGTAGAAACATGGAAAGCCATGTGAACAGTATAACAATCTATGGTTAAGGCCAACCTATATGCCACTATTCTAACTGTGCAAAGGATCTCAAAGGGTCCAATATATTTAAGACTAAGCTTGCCCTTCCTCCCAAACCTCATCACACACTTCAGGAAGATACTCGGAGGAATACCCCGTCACCAACTCCAAATATCAAGCTACAAAATATATGATCTGCATAAGTCTTTTGCTTACTTTGTGCTGCTCTCAACCTATCCCAAATCATCCTGACCCTATTTAATGACTTTTGAAGTAAGTAGGTAACACAGGGTCTAATCTCAAAGGTCTTAAACCACCCAATCAGATAATAACATTATCTACCTTATAAAACCTCAAATAACACAATATTAACACTCAAATAGTAGCTGTTATTATACACAAACTCTGCCAAAGCTAAGTGTTTCTCCCACCGACCTTTAACTGAGCCATGGTTTAAAATAATATATGTAGGCAGACCATACAAACAGACTATCTCATAAACATAGATACGAGCTAATCTCTCGACATTGACGGACATCTGAATAGGAATAAAATATACCAATTTTGTCAAGTAGTGCACAATGACCCAAATACCATAGAAACCACAAGAAGTGCTAGTCAAACTATTAATGAAGTTTATAGTAATTCTCTTTTATTTCCACTTGAGAATGGGCAATATTTGAATCAAGATACTAGGTTTCTGATGCTTGACCTTCACCTATAGACAATATAGGCAACAAGCTACAAATTTCAGCCATATCTCTCTTTATGCCACTCCACCAATAATGCTACCTCAAATCTCTATCCATTGCTGTACCTGGGTGGATAGAATACCAAGAGCTGTGAGCCTCATACAATGTCGACTAGATCAAGTCTCCATCCCTTAAAACATAAATGCGACCATCAATTCTTAGAATACTGTCAGAATTAATGGTATCCCTCTTGGATTCACAACTCAACACATAATCATTGCTGATGCAAAGTCTTATATCCTCAAATTGATGACTCCAAATCTATTCAAGTAGGGCAAACCTCATTTCAACACTAGCAAGAATTCTCCCGGGCTTAGAAATATCAAGACAAACTACCAAGTTGGATAAGGACTGGATGTCCCGTGCCAAAGGCCTCTAAGAGTCTGAGATAAAAACTAAGCTACCCATACTCACTGCCTTCCGACTCAAGAAATCTACTACCATGTTCACCTTGACCAAATGATATAAGATAGATATATCATTATCCTTAAGCAACTCCATTTATCAGTGCTTCCCAGAATTAAACTCTCTCTAGGTTATAAGATGCTAAAGACTACGATGATCCATGTAGATCTCACAATGCTCCAAATATTAAGTGCAAAAACTACCACTGTAGACACCTAATTTTGTCCCTCCCCAAAACCCAATTTGTCTATTTTTATCCTTATTTTACCATGTGTCCTACCCCGTGCGATAACTTTTTCCAAAAAATGAGAAATAATAATTAATTCTCAATAAAGACATAAAAAATTTTATCCAATTCTAACCACCCTACCCCACCCTACCTACCCTACCCGACAACCCTTATCCTTACCCGTGTACACTGCTCCCTTTTTTTTTTCATCTTAAGGGGATTTGATAAGAAAAAGGGAGGGGGGTTCCATTTTTAGAAAAAAGAGAATATACAATTTCGATAATTAGAACTTCAAGAAAATTTATTTTCTCCATATATATACCTACTGGAAACTCTATTAACGGACCCATACACAAAAGAAACTCAAACACATACCTCACAATGGGGAACTGAATGAAAAACACATATACTACATGGATTCTCACCTATTTTTATAGATTCATGGAGAACCTCTCACCATCAATACACAAGCAATGCATCAGAGAGATCGAGGGAGAGAGATCAAAGACAAAAAATAAGGAGAGTTCAGAAAACACAGTGAAAAAAGAGAGAGAAGCAGGAATAGGCTGCTTTGGTGAATTTTTACCCAAAAACAACAGAATGAATATCTGTTTTCCCTGATATTTATCATTGCCGTGCTTTACTGAGCTCCAGCAAACAAAAATAGTGTCCCTAGCTCTAATCCGATCAAACTTGAACAATTTCAATTCAATTCCAGTGAAGCCCATCGAAAGATGGCTGAAACAGTGATGGGGTGTGAGATTTTGGTATAGAATTAGCTTTATTACAGAGCTTTTAGTTTGGGTGTGGTCTATTTTTTATGAATTTTGTTTTGGGTTAGTTTGGGTTTTGATTTTGCAATTTTGTCATTGGTTTTGATTCAATTTTAGCTTGATTTCATCATCAATTTTTGATACTGAGCTAGTGTCATTCATTGTGAGGGTATTCATCAATTTCCAATTCTGGTCGGGTGGTATTTCTTGATATCTGGAGTTATTCATGATTGAGGTTTGACTTAAAGATTTCTAATGCAGATTCTACCAGATTTAATTAGAATAATGCATCAATTTTGAAAGAGGCATTGAGGTCCAATTCTATCTTCTCTCCTTTTTATTTTTACATAAATATGAATGATTTGTTGTTTGACATGTTTGAATCTTTGCTTTGTGTTGGTTGATGTTGGATTTAAATATGAGAATTTAGATTGGTAGCCGATGAATTGATTAATTATTTTGAGAATGAATGCAGGAAGGGATTGGTCTCGATAAAAGTAAATTTGGATAAATTTTGATTCATTGATGATGTTAAATGTGATAGAATTAGATTAGATCAAGCTGGGGAGGAAAATAATAGGCTCGGGTAGGAAAATTTAGAACTTTTGGATTGTTTGAGTGTTTGGAATATTTGTGGAATGGTTTGTCTTTCTCTCATTTAGAAAATGTATTCATTTAGTCGGGAAATGTCCCGAGACACATTGTATTTATTCACCAAGGAATGCCCCGATATATTATGTTGCTGGAAGGCATTTATGATGAAGGCCCAAGGCATTGGGTAAAGCATTGGAGCATAGTTTAGGATTAGTATAGGTTTACTTTTCAGTATCTTTTATTTCGGGTTGTAATAATTAGACTGGACACTATATTTTTGGACTTGTATTGTCTTGTTTATTTGATTGATTATATTTGTGTGTTTTTGTAAGGTTTATACATTTTACAGTGTCAAATTAGTCGATATGCTCTGTGGTCGAACCATGGAATCGAGAGGTGCCTAACACCTTCCTCTCAACCAATAGAATTTCTTAACCAAAATCTCTATTCATAGATCAGTTTAACAAAGTCAAAACCATTTTGAAAAAGGATATCCATGGGTGACTTGGTACACCCGATTTATGCCAAGTGGTGACTCTAAATTTTGAATATAATGAATCCTTTTTGAAACAAATCTTCATTTTGTCACCTAATAATAAAAACCTTTTCGAACTTAAAACTTATTATATTTTTGGTTAAAAAAAGGGTGTGACAGCTTTGGCAACTCTGCTGGGGATTATTTAGAATTCGAGCTTATTTTGGAGTTGTATCAGCTTAGTTTGGCATTATAGGTGTATAGACATTTTATTTGTATTGTTTTGTGTTATTGTTTATCACTGTTGAGTGCCTATGTGCTTTTTGTTTACAATTTTTATCTTACGTGTTACTGCTTTATATCTGGCATTATGTGCAGAACCTGAGTCATTCTTTCTACAACAAGTCCATAGTACACGTATTATACACGACCTCTTGTTTAGTCACCCTTATTTTAGGAGGAGGATCCATCAGTTGTATGGAGCAGTTGGAAAGAAAAGTAGCCACTATCGACCATATGTTCCCCCGAATGGCCTTGTTAGTGAACCTTAACGTAGCTTTTATGTCATGCTTATGTGCATCATATTGATACCTAGCGGGGCCCACTTGGTCCTTTGTAGAAGACTCACCCATAAAGCATCCCTATGTGCTAAATTTTGCATCTCTGAGGGTAATGTGGCCATTTGATGGACTGATGTGAGGGGAAACATGTGTTAGAAGTAAAGTGTGTAGGCAATGAAAAATAAAAAAAAAGAGAAAAAAGAAAAGACGAGATAAAAAAGAGTTTCGTAGTTTATGTTTAGAGTTCTTTATGACTTTTGTTCTTCACAACCCAAAAATTCAAAAAAGATTTTTTTTACCTTTGCATTTATTTTCTCAAACTAACAAAAATTCAAAAACATTTTGTTTACCTTTTGTACTCATTTGTCAAAAAACAAAAAAAACATCAAAAAGATTTTTCTTTAGTTTCTTTAGTAAGCATTCACAATTCGAAAACCCCAAAAAGATTTTTTTTACAATAGGAGGCTTTTATAAAAGAAAATGCAAAAAAGATTGTAGAAGTTTTTTACATTTCATATAATGAAAATACCAAAAAAAAAGATCTTTCTTTCATAGTTGTTGGCGTCATTTTTATGTGAAATGTCAAACTGAAAAAAAAATATTTTATTGACATTTTTTTTCATCGTCTATATTTGGTCGTGCCTCTCAAGTCAAGGTTTAATTCGTCATTTAATCCTTAATTGTCCAATCTGGACGAACTACACACCCCTGATTCTTCTCTCCCGAGAGAGATATGTAGGCAACCTTTTTGGGTTTGGGGATCTTATTTAAAAAATCCAAAAAAATATTTTTTTCACTCTTCATATAGAGTAGGTGTTTCATATACATCTTTAAAAGAAAACCACAAATTTTTCTTTTCTTTAATAGGTCCAAGTTTCATTTTCATATGAAATTCAAAATCAAAAATCCAAAAAGATTTTTCTTTGGTAACCACAACTTTCATTTTTGTATAGGAAGCTGAAAAATTCAAAAATATTTTTATCAGTTATTTTGACAATTTGTTATTTTCTTTTCTTCTTAAAGTTTCAAGAAAAAGAAAAAGAAAGAGAGTTGATCGGTCATTTTTTTCCTAAACTTCATGAACTACACACACCTGATTCTCTTATCTCGGGAGTGAGGTACGTAGGAAACCTTCTTGGGTTCGGTGATCTTTTTAAAGAAAATAAAAAAAAAGGTTTCGAGGAAGTGTTAAACTCTAACACATTTGCTATCTATTGCTCAGTTAGTCTAAGGTGGTTGGTTTATGTCATTTTTGGCTGGTTCTCTATATTTCACCGAGTCGAAAGAAAAGATATGGCCAACAGGAATATTGAGGTTAAAGTCATTAATCAGATAGGGAGTTTGGAAACTGAGAGTTTAAAGGAAGAGAAGTTGGACTAAGGCAACAAATGATGGAAATGTATCGAGCTTGGGCCAGTAGCTGCCTCTTTCTCCGTTCCCCACTATGACCTGAGTCTTCCACCAAAATTGGAAAGTCAGTTTCCTACTGTTATTGATGCACCACATCATGCCTCAGTCTATTCTACGTCAAATGCACCCAAATACTTTCACCACTCTTTGTTTAGCTCCTCAGTATAAGCCTACCACATTTACAACACCACATACCGTCTATGCTTTTGCTGCTCAACCTTCTACTGAGGCTTCATCTTTGGATATCAATCTAATGGTTGTACTTTACTAGGCCGTTAGTGAATGCATGTTCAATTCTCTTGATGATCATTGCTATATTCCTGAGCCCACATTAATGTTAAGTGGACCACCAAAATTTCTTAACAAGAAGCCTAGGGATAATTTTACGCCAATTGGGGAGTCGTATGCCAGTTTATTCCAGATATTGAGAGAGTTAGGCATGATCACTTCTCTCATTGGGTATACTTCTGATCCACATTCAAGAAATTTTGATCCTCATATACGATGTGTGTATCATTCTGATATTCAGGGTCACAGTATTGTGGATTGTCGTGCTTTTAAAAGACAAATAAAAAGGATGATACAAGAAGAATTGATCGTAGTGCAAAACATTGGCACTAAGAGTATCATACAGAATCCTAATCAAAGTGCTTCTAGGCCCAATGTTTCAACCAATTCAAATAATGAAAAGAGACAGGAGTCTAAGTATAATTGTACGCTAATTGGAGAATTGTATACCAGTTTATTTTAGAGATTGGTACAATATGGGATGATCACTTATCTCTTTGGGCACACTTTTAATCCATATTCAAGAAATTTTGATCTTAATGTACGATGCGCGTATCATTATGATGCTCAGGGTCATAGTATTGAAGATTGTTGGGATTTGGAAAAGGAAATTTAAAAGATGATTCAAGATAGATCAATTATGGTGCTGAACATTGACAGTGAGGAAAGATCAACTCATGTTGATATGCAAATCAGTGGCTAAGATGTCAAACTGAGCAATTGATAAGTCACCCTCTCCCTACTAGAAAGAGGTCTGGTAGTTTTTTTTTTCTGTTGTTCGAATTATCTCAAGGTTGTAGTTCAGAATCTATCTTATTTTTTTCTTTGTCGTTCATGTTTGAAACCTTCTATCTTTTATTTAAACTAAATAGAATGTCCTTTTCCCTTTATGTTCAAATATATGTTGTTTGTTTGTTTTCTTTATACAGTACATTTTATGTTGATTCTAGTGATATGACATACTTGCAGAATTTTCAGCCAAATCTTAAAATCCAATTTAACTATGAAACATTGAATTGGAAGGCTAAAGTTAGAAAAAGAATCTGAGAAAATAGGTAGAGTGCTGAGACATTGGGTGGCAAGTTGAAGCCTTATCTGAAAATTAAGGCAATTATTTTGAGAATCACAAGAATAACTTGGTCATCAATTGAAAGACACGTGTTAATTAGGTCGAATAGTGGACACGTGATCCCTACATCAAGAGAAACAAGAAGATAATCATCTCCATGAAATGAAGGATCATTCAATGTGTGGGATCTATAACAAAGGTGTAATTATATGCTTAACAAGTGTAAAAGAAAAAGTGGCACACATGCTCAGTAAAGTTAGTATTATTAAACTGTCACAAATGATCTTCATCTTTCACTTCATATTGTATGATGTGTACTTGCATTTTCAAGGATTTATATGACGAAGACATTTTATTCTTTTATCCAAACATTGTGTCATCCTTTGTTCACCCCATTGAGCTTTGGTTCTATTTTCTTTCATTTCCCTCTTTTGGAATCAAAATAAAGTCAGAAAACTTTCAAAAAAGAGACAAAAATATGTCTAAAAAAAGAACAGTGTCGAGAAAAATAGAGTAAAAAAAAAGAAGAATCCCAAAGAGAAAAGAGACAATAAAAAAAAGAGAAAGAAAAATCAGATCAAAAGAAATAACAAGCTGTCAGAACTACTTGCGACCTAATTCTTCTCTCTTGGGAGTGAGATACATAGGTGGTACTTAGGGCTTGGTCCAACCAAATAAACTATTTAGAGTCATCCAGCCAAAAGAAACTGGGGCATGGGTTAATCCTCATTGTTTAAGTCGATTTCAAAAGTTGTAAGTCTTGCCCTACTTCAAGTGTTATTTGGGCCTCATGCCATCATTTCCTTGTAACCTTATCCAAAATTCAAGTTACAACCAAACAAAAAACTTTAGATCAATCTTTGAGAATGTTAAGGCTAAGCATGCAATTCATATGATGAAACATTTGGGGAACTACTCATCTTCCTTGGCTTAAGAATTTGGGAGAGAAATAAAAATGAGAGAGTCTCATTGGTGAAAACCCTTTCAGGCACCGTAAGATGATGGTAAGTTGAGAGAAATAAAAATGAGAGGGTTTTATTGGTGAAAACCCTCACCAGCACCATAAGGAAATGACGAGCTAAAAAAAATGCTTGTTGGCAAAAACCCTTCAAGACGCCACTAGCCGAGTGAGGTCTTCGAAAGCAATTGGCCCAAAGAAGTAACTCAGTTTCAGGGCCATTAACTCAAAAACAATTGGTTGAAAGTTTGGATGAAAAGATCAGACTGCTTAATGTAAAATGCATGGCATAATCATTGCCTTTTCTTTCTTATCTTTATTTTTATTTTATTTTCTTAAGTCAGTCATCCAAATAAAAAAATCATTGTCATTATTCTCCACTCTTTGAGTCAAGTCCATATCAAAACAAGTGAGAAAAGATTGAAAAACTGGCTACCAACTTCTTCAATTACACAAAGCAAGACAAAAGGTTAGCACATGAAAGAGACATGATTGTGAGCCTATAGGACATACCTTTTAGTCGAGTGATTCCCTATGATTCCTATAAGATGTACCTTTTAGTCAAGTCATTTCCCTTGATTCTTATAAGGCATACCTTTTAGTTGAGTCATTCCCCTTGATTCCTATTAAAGTACCTTTTAGTCGAGTCATTCCCCTTGATTACTATAAGATGTACCTTTTAGTCAAGTCATTCCCCGTGATTCCTATAATACATACCTTTTAGTTGAGTCATTTCCCTTGATTCCTATAAGACGTAACTTTTAGTCGAGTCATTCTCCTTGATTCATATAAGAGGTACCTTTTAGCCGAGTCATTCCCTTTGATTCCTATAAGATGTACATTTTAGTTGAGTCATTCCCCATGATTTCTATAAGATGTACCTTTTAGTTGAGTCATTCCCCTTGATTCCTATAAGACCTACCTTTTAGTCGAGCCATTCCCCTTGATTCCTATAAGACATACCTTTTAGCCGAGTCATTCTCTTTGATTCCTATAAGATGTACCTTTTAGTTGAGTCATTCTCCTTGATTCCTATAAGACGTACCTTTTATTTGAGTCATTCCCCTTGATTTCTATAAGATGTACCTTTTCGTCGAGTCATTTCCCTTGATTCCTCTAAGACGTACCTTTTAGTCGAGTCATTCCCTTTGATTCTTATAAGATGTACCTTTTAGTCGAGTTATTCCCTTTGATTCCTATAAGACGTACCTTTTAGTCAAGTTATTCCCCATGATTCCAATAAGATGTACCTTCTAGTCGATTTATTTCCCTTGATTCCTAAATGACGTACCGTTTAGTTGAATCATTCTCCTTGATTCCTATAAGACGTACCTTTTAGCTGAGTCATCTCTTTGATTCCTATAAGACGTACCTTTTAATCCAGTTATTCCCCATGATTCCTATAAGACGTACCTTTTAGTCGAGTCATTCCCCTTGATTCCTACAAGACGTACCTTTTAGTCGAGTCATACCCCTTGATTCTTAGAAGACATACCTTTTAGTCGAGTCATTCCCCTTGATTCCTATGACATACCTTTTAGTCGAGTCATTTTCCATAAGACTTATATTTTAGTCTATTCATTCCCTTTGATTCCTATAAGATATACCTTTTAGTTTATTCATCTCCCTTGATTCCTAGACGTACCCTTTAGTCGAGTCATTCCCTCCGATTCCTATAAGATGTACCTTTTAGTCAAGTCATTCCCCTTGATTCCTAGAAAATGTATTTCCTAGTCGAGTCGTTCCCTTTGACTCCTAAAAAATGCATTTCTAGTTGAATAATTCCAATTAACCCATAGAAGATACATTTCTTTGTTTGGGTTTTTCAAGTAGCTATGATATGACTTTCATAAAAGCCTTTGATGATAAACCGGGCCAAAATTTAATTCTTGTTGTTTGGAACTTCACTTTTTTGGCAAATGAAATCTCTTTATAATAATATTTATTTGGGATAATTTTCTTTTTAGTTTTAATGTGCTTTTAGGAGCCCGCTCGAAGAACAGGGCGAATAAATGAAAAGTCAAGCAACATGGTGAAGAAGTTGAAAAGTCAAGAAACATAGTGAAGAAGTTGAAAGTCAAGCAATGAGGTGAAGAAATTGAAAGTCAACAGATTAAAAAATAGCGAGTCAGGAACCCGCCTAAAGAACAGGGTGAAGAAATTGAAAACCAAGTAACAAGTTGAAGAAATTGCAAGTTAGGAGCCCAGCTGAAGAATAGGGTGATGAAACAGCAAGTCAAGAGTCAAAGAAGCTGTATAGGTAGGATTTTTGTAATTTAATTTATGCTTTAAATTATAATTTTTATTTTTGATGTAATAATAGAGCTGCAGACTGGAACCTCGACGGGACCTCACTCGACTCTCTAACACGGTTTTCCTTCTTCCTTTTGTTTCTTTCCTTGAATAATGGTCAGGTCAAAATTTGGTCACGTTGTATACTTTTTTGTCTGAAAACACTTTGTGTTTACACCCAAAAAGGGGCATGATGTAGACACCTAATTTTGTCACTCCTAAAAACCCAATTTATCCATTTTTTAACCTCGTCTTACTACTTGTCCTACCCTGTGTGATAACTTCTTCCATAAAATGACAAATAATAATCAATTCTCAACAAATCCATGACAAATTTTATCCAATTCTAACCACCCTACCCCATACCCCTTATCCTTACTCGTGTACACCTCTCCCTTAAGTTTTCTTTTTTCTTAAGGGGTTCTGATAAAAAAAGGAGCGGGAGGGACCATTTTTAGAAGAAGGAGAATATACACTTTCTAGAATTAGAACTTCTAGAGAATTCATATTCTCCACATATATACCCACTAGAAACCCCATTAACGAACCCATATACAACAAAAAGTTAAACACATACCACACAATGGGGAGCTGATCAAAAAACACATATACTACATGGATTCTCTCTAATGTTTATGGATTATGGAGAACCTATCCCAACAAAACATAAGTAATACAACAGAGAGATCAAGAGAGAGAGGTGGGAATAGGCTGCTCCGGTGAGTTTTCACCGGAAAATGGCAGCACGACTGTCCATTTTCCCTGATATTCATCATTGCCAAGCTATTTTGAGCTCCAGTAAAGTGAAACAGTGTCCCTAGAACTAATCTGATCAAACTCGAACAATTTTAGTTTGATTCAGGCAAAGCCTATCAAAAGATGGTTGAAATAGTGGTGTGGTGTGCGATTTTGGTATAAATTTAGCTTTATTTTGGTACTTTCAGTTTGGGCATGGTCTATTTTTCAAGAATTCTATTTTGTGTCAGTTTGGATTTTGATTTCGCAATTCTATTATTGGTTTTGATACAATTTGGACTCAATTTCATCATTGATTTTTGATACCGAGCTACTGTCATTCATTGAAAGGGTATCCATCGATTTCCGAATCTGTCCGGGTGGTATTTTTTGATATCGATTAGAGTTATTCATGATTCTGGTTTGAATAGGAGGTTTTGGACGCAGATTCTACCAGATTTAATTGGCATAATACATCAATTTTAAAATCGGCATGGAGGTCCAATTCTATCTACTCTCCCTTTGATTTTTACGTGAATATGAATTATTTGCTGTTTGACATGTTTGAATATTTTCTTTGTGTTGGTTGATATTGGATTTAAATGTGGGAATTTGGATTGGTAGTCAAAGAATTGATTAATTATTTTGAGAATGAATGCGGGAAGGAACTGGTTTTGATAAAAGTAAATTTGGATAAATTTTGATTCATTGATGATGTTGAATGCGATAGAATCAGGATAGGTTAAGCCAGGTAGGCAAAAAATAGGCTCGGGTAGGCAAATTTAGAAATTTTGAATTGTTTGAGTGTTTGGAATATTTGTGGAATAGTTTTTCTTTCTCGTATTTGGAAAATGTATTCATTTAGTTGAGGAATGCCCCTAGAGACATTGTATTTATTCACCGGGGAATGCCCCAAATGTATTATGTTGGCGGAAGATATTTGTGATGAAGGCATGACACATCAGGTATAGCATTGGAGCGTAGTTTAGGATTAGTATAGGTTTACTTTTCAACATCTTTTATGTCGGGATGTAATAATTGGATTGGACACTATTTTTTTGACTTGTTTTGTCTTGTTTATTTTATTGATGTTTTTGTGTGTTTTTTTGTGGTTTATACATTTTATAGTGTGAAATTAGCCAATATGCTCCACTAAGCGACCGTGGTCGAACTTTGGGATCGAGGGGAGCCTAACACCTTCCCTCGGTCAACAGAATTCCTTAATCAAAATCTCTATTCGCAGATCAGTTTAACAGAGTCAAAACCATTTTAAAAAAGGATATCCACGGGTGACTTAGCACACCCGATTTATGCCAAGTGGTAACTCTGAGTTTTGAATATAATGAATCCTTTTCGAAACAAATCTTCATTATGTCACCTAATAATAAAACCCTTGTCGAACTTAAAACTTATTATGTTTTTGGTTAAAAAAAGGGGTATGACAACCACCGCCAACTCCAAGTCATGAGTGGGGTAGTTATGCTCATGCACCCTTAACTACCTCGATGCATAAGTAATAACTCAACCCTTTAAGATCAAAATAAAATCCAAATCGATACAAAAAGCATTATAATATATGGTGAATACCTTACCCTTAAAAAGAAGATCCAATATAGAAGCTAAAGTGAGAAATCCCTTGAGCTTCTGAAAGCTTAACTCACACTCCTCAAGCCACTAGAAAGGAACCTTTTTCTAGTTTAGTCTGGTCATTCGCAATGTGACGCTAGCAAAACCCTTAATGAATCACCTATAGTAACCGACCAAACTAATAAAGCTACTAACCTTAAACGGAGATATTGGCCTAGTCCAATCATGAATAGCCTCAATCTTCATCGAGTTTACCATAATCCCATCCTTAGACACCGCATGTCCTAGGAATGCCACTGACTCCAGATAGAACTCATACTTAGAGAATTTGGCAAAAAGACTATGATCTCTTAAAGTTTGGAGAACAATCCTCAAATATTACATATGCTCCTCTCTACCCCTCAAATACAAAAGTATATCATCGATTAACACAATTATTAAAAAGTCCAAATTAGGATTTGACACATGATTCATTAAGTCCATAAATGTGGTTGGGGCATTGGTCAACCCGAAAGACATCACTAGGAACTCATAATGGCCATAGCGGATCCCAAAGGCTATCTGATACATGCACAATGAGCATCAACAGCACAAGGTATTGTCTAAGGGTTAAGGCTTCGAAATTGGCAAGCAATTGAAGAATGTTCGGAGTATTTTGAAGCCTTGGTTAAGAGAAGGAAGGAGGGGAACTTATGCACTCAATAGGTGCCTCAAGTGAAGGTTAATGAAGACATTTTGCACTCTAAGGAAACACTCACGAGGCCCCCAATTCCCTCAGCTCATTAAGGGTAGTTTTGTCATTTGGCATGTAATAGTATAAATAGACCATTTTGCTTCTCATTTCATTATACTTTGATGAAGTTGGATATTACTCTTATATTGTAGTTTTTAGTCTCTAGTTTTAGCTCTTAGAATTTAAAAATTGGTCCAAGAACATTTGAAGTTAGAGTTTCACTTGTTTTGGATAATTTGGCAAGAAAGGTGTACTTGAGGAAGAGTGTTCCCTTTGAGTCACCTAAGAGGAAGGTTTGAACTCTTATTTGTGAGGTGTGTTGAAGATTTTGAAACATCTTTTAGTGCTAATCATTGAATAGGAGTAAGGGTCTTTCTATCTATCCTTTAATTTCAAGCATTCTTCTTCTTCATCTCCATTCTATGTGTTGTTTTCTCTTTATTTGGTTGCTGGAATTTGCATCTTAATAACCATTTTCGTGTGTTCATAGCCATTAGGCTATCATTTAGTATCAAATCCATGTTTTAGGGTTGTTCCAACTTCCCTAAGTCTTGGATTATTGATTACCTTGAAGAAAATCAACAAAAAAGAGTGTAGAAAATCGAAAATCTCACAGCAAAATTTGTTAACCCATTTTGGTGTTTTGACAGATTTTTAGATCTTAGATCTACTTTGTTCTTATGTGTTTTGTTGGTTTCAAGTGTTAGATTCTTGTTTTCTAGAACTTAAAGTGTCTAGATCTAAGTTTGAAACAAGATTTGGTTGTGTTTGAGCTAAGATCCACCATTGTTGTGGTGTTTTGAAGCTTTTGTGAAGAGGGTAACGTGTGACTTGTGGTATTGTGGTCAATTTGTGGCTGATTTGTTGATATTTGAGCTTTTCTTGGCAAAGGGAATCTAGATCTAAAAGAAAAATTAAATTTAGGGTTCATTTGCCTAGTGGTCAAACCATGGTCAACTCTTGAATATTCATATTGTTCTTCATCATCTTCAAAACTTGTTGAATAAGAATATTCAAAGTCTTAGTTTGATCCACAAAAATAAAGAAAGAGAAGGTGAAAGTTGTTTTTACAAAGAATATTCCCTATCATATTCACAATCTTCCAAAAGAAGAGGGGACAAAGGGAATATCTAAGTACAATTGAAAGTACAAGGGGGGGACCAATTCATTTTGAATTCATTTGAAGCTCCAAAAGGGCTCCAAACCTTCAATTTTTCCCTCCTAAACGAAATTTCTTCTTCTCCTAAGTGTGTTTGGTCAAAATAAGTGAATTGAGAATTGAAAATTTTGAAAAGTGATGTCCAATTACAAGCTGCCATGTCATCATTTTGGTGACCAACTGAATTGAGTTCAAATTTAGATTTCCTAGTTTCTAATTGTTGTTTCTAGTTTCAATTTTGTTGGTTCTATCACTAATTAGCAAGCTAGTAAGTACCTACTAGTTTGGTCATTAGATTAGAGTCCGTTGTTTTGTATCTTCAGTTTTTGTGTTTTTTTTTCATTTTAATTCATAGTATTTTGTTGGTTCAAGTCCGTGCATCACTTTATTTGAGTCATTTAAAAAGAAATATCGATTCCGGACCAAAGCTTCTCACCATCAAGTAACTTGCCAAGTATTGCTAATTATTCAACACTTGTGAAGCCATGTGTAAGGTGAGGTTGAGTGAGAGTATGGTGAGGCCTTCTTGAACTAACTTGTTTGTTTGTTTTGTAGGTTTTATCTTTGCTGTTTTTTTGCTTCTTCTTAGTTACATTTACTATGGAATCCGAGGTCACTACTTCCCAACCATTAGGAAATGATGCTATTGGAGCCTTGATGGCTCGGATTGATGCCTTGGGTCGAGACTTTTCTCAAAGAATGAAAGATAGTTATGATGCCTTGAGAAGAGATATGAAGGGTGATATGGATGCAATGAGGGGTTACATGATTAGAATTAAAGCGAGGGTTGATAGACTATGTCCACCAAAATCTCCACAAAATTCAAACCCCCAACCTCCAAACTCACTTGACCAAAGGCTACCTTCACAATTCCAAACACCTCAAGTCCAAAGATCCTATACTTTACAAAATCCAATGAATCCCCTCCATGAGTTAGAAACCAAAGAGAGTGAGGCCAAGCATCAATATGGAGAGAAAATAAATGGTGAGGTACAAGAAGAATATGAAGAAAGAATGGAAAAAGAAGGGGAAACCATGGATAGTGAGTTAGAAAGGAAAAAAAATGCTTGATTGTGGATCTTGTCCACAAAGGAACATTTTTATTCACTAAACCAAATTCTAGAATTTTACCTAGTATTTTCTCTTGTCATGTGTAGGTTCAAGACCTTAGAAGTCCCTAGGAGAAGCCCAAGAAAGTTCCCTTCAAGCCCTTGGCCAAAAGTCCCAATTTTGGGATAGGTGATGAAAAAGTTAGTTCAAAGGGAAAACTTGACATAATACCTTGTAATGTGGAGAATGAAGGCTTACATAATGCAAACCCAAGTGAAGGAAACACTTCCCATGGTCTACAAGGTAACAAAGCTATCTTCTATACCTCCTTGAACTTAAAATGTCGTGATGTGGCTAGTAGTGGCCAAAGTGATATAGTTTCGGATTTTATTAGTAAACAAGTGTGTGAATCTTCCTTTTGTGATACTCTTAGTGTTGTTTGGTTACATTAGGACCAAACTCTTGTTGTGAGTATGCAAGCACTAGTTGATTCTTTAGATGACAAAATCAATTCTTTTCGTAAGACTGTTTTGTGTCCATCTAGTGCTAGCACTTATAATTTGAATAAGGTTCCATTACTAAGGGACAAGAGTATTCACAGACTAGTGGGCTTCCCTAGTACAAACCAAGGTAACTTGGGTATATTCCTTACTCCCTTGTGTTTAAAAAGTTGTGATGTGATTTTGGGTACATCTAGTATAGAAGTCCATGTTTCCTTCTTTGATAATGCTTTGGGTAAGTGTGATACCCTAGTAAATGGAATGAGTAGCCTTAATTTATTTCCTTGGCCACTTCATCTATTTGATCCCGGTGTACCAGTAGGGTGGGGAAGGGATTGTTTCAGCTTGAGCTTATTGTCTCTTGATGTTTACCTTAGCCCTATCCTTTATGATGCATATACTAAACGTCACATGGACAAAATAAGGGATTTCTGGTTGTATTTTAGAAGTGTACCCCCTCGGCATTATGTCTTCACACTTGATTCCTTGCTATACTACCTCTTTGCCTGTGATGATAGCCATGTTAATTTTGAATTGGTATTATGTAGAGGTAGTAAGTTTGGTGGCTGGTTTCCTTTCTTTATGATTATGATTGTGAGTTTGATAGCTAGTGAAAGGAGTGGGTCACGTCAGATTAACCCCTTGTCTTCTACTCCCATTTGACCCCAGAATACTCTTGAGATATGAAGGTTATAGTTGCTGGTCATGCTCACTTATTTTTGATATTAATTCTATTCATGTCTTTGGTATCCTTTATGCTAAGCTTTTTATGTCAAAAACCAAGGATAGGTGGATGTATGTCAAGTGTGAGCAACCCTGGGTTGATGATATAAGTGTGGTACTAATACTAACCCTCCTACCAAGAGGATTTTGTGTTTGTTTTGCTCTCTCTTAGTTTTTTTCAAGATCTGAATTTAAGGACAAATTCATTCAAGATGGAGAGGATGATACAAGAACAATGAGCATCAAGAGCACAAGGTATTGTCTAAGGGCTAAGGCTTCGGAATTAGCAAGCAATTGAAGACTTTTCAGAGTATTTTGAAGCCTTGGTCAATAGAAGGAAGGAGGGGAACTTATGCACTCAATAGGCACCTCAAGTAAAGGTTAATGAAGACATTTTTCACTTCAAGGAAAAACTCAAGAGGCGCCCAATTCCCTTAGCTCATTAAGGGTAGTTTTGTCATTTGGCATGTAATAGTATAAATAGACCATTTTTCTTCTCTTTTCATTAGAATTTGATTAAATTGGATATTACTCTTATATTGTAGTTTTTAGTCTCTAGTTTTAGCTCTTAGAATCTGAAAATTGGTCCAAGAACATTTGAAGTTAGGGTTTCACTTGTTTTGGATAATTTGGCAAGAAAGGTATACTTGATGAAGAGTGTTTCCTTTGGGTCACCTAAGAGGAAGGTTGGAACTCTTATTTGTGAGGTGTTTTGAAGATTTTGAAACATCTTCTAGTGCTAATCATTGAATAGGAGTTAGGGTCTTTTTATCTATCCTTTAATTTCAAGCATTCTTCTTCTTCATCTCCATTCTATGTGTTGTTTTCTCTTTATTTGGTTACTGGAATTTGAATCTTAGTAACCATTTTCGTGTGTTCATATCCATTAGGATATCACTATATTTGGGATATCTTCAACCTAGATCCTTAATTGATGGTAATCAAACCTCAAGTCTATCTTAGAGAACACCATTGCTCCCTAAAGCTAGTCAAACAAATCATCAATTCGAGGCATAGGATATCGGTTCTTCACCGTCACCTTATTAAGCTGCCTATAGTTAATACATATACACAAGGAACCATATTTATTCTTCACAAAGAATATAGAATCACCCCAAGGAGACACACTTGGTCTAATGAAATCCTTACCATAAGGATCTTAAAGCTCAAAAGGAGCCATAAGGTAAGGTGCTATAGAAAAAGGTCTGATACCTGACTCAAGATTAGTAATAAACTCAATATTATGCTTAGGAGTAATACTATGCAGATCTATAGTAAAAATATCACAAAACTCATGAACTATAGGAACAAAGTGAAGAGACCAACTCTCTATGCTAACATCACAAATATAAGAGAGATAAGACTCGTGTCCCCTTAAAATAAGTCTCCTAGTCTAAAAAACTCTAACTGACTATCTATGTAGCCTCTACTAATACTGACTAAAGATAGTCAGCATATGACCAACTATCCTTAATCATTACATATAAATAAAAAATAAAATACTGGAACTGCAACTAATTGAGTCTTCAAAATAAGAGAACTTATTACTTGTTAGCTGGATGCAGTGATCTGCTTGATTATGATCTTGATAATAAATAAATGAATCTACATCACATGAAAAATATTAGAATAAGAGGTATGCAATTAGTACTTTAGAATGTACTAAGCATATTAGATATGTACTAGTCATGAGAACACTAAAAACATGCTTTGAAAATGAGGATATAAGTCATTTGCTGAAATATACATTTAAAACCCCTGAATGATGATATAAAATCATTTTATAAATTAGAAATTTATAGAAGCATAAATATTTGGATTTAATGTGGGTGCTGAACATGCTGTAAGATTGCACTGAATGCTAACTGATTATAGGGTAGCTGAACTGAAGTACAATGACCATACATGTAATACAAAAATACTAATATGCAATGATAATCTGGAAAGTCATAGTTTTAAAGCAATAAAACTTAATGAAGGTTTATGTACAAATACTAAGTCTAAAACTGTGGGATGTGCACTAATGCAATGATCAAGTAAATAAATATATAATTAATTAAATATTATATTGAATAAACTGAACATGAGGTCACACAATAATTAAGTTTGATATATATCATCTATTGTTAACTGACATATAACTATGTGAGCTAAATATGGAGTTCGGTGTATAAACCCTATCGAAAAGGGCCCAATATACCTGATCTGATGCGGTACCAATAAACTGATGTCCAAAAGGACTAAGGTGTCAAGACTATTTAGATAGGCTACCTTTAGAACCTAAGGTTACACCATAGTACTGGGACTTAGGGACTTCTAATAAAGGTCTCAAACTAACTGACAGATGAGCCTTCATCTCTATGTCCGCTCGGTGTTAATTACTACCCCCAATTGAATATAAAATGATATACTAAATTACTCAATAATAATAATGATCTGATACTTATGTATAAGCACATATTATAAAGCATTATAAATTATAAAAATTAAATGATGAGTTTTTAACTGATAATACATGATATCCTAAGTTATCGAGTGTTCATAACCTGCCTTTTCTGAAGAATACAACTAATAGTAGAAATTATATAATCTGAATGTAATATGGAATTTCAAAAATAAAGTCCAAAATACTAATTATTAATGTACTGGGGAGCCATAAAAATAAAAGTCTTTAAAGATAATAAATTTCAGGGGGAACATGTCATATCAAACTACTATAGACTAGAATCCATCAAATCGTGATAAATAATTAATAGTTTTGAAAATTAATACATATTATATAACTTATCATATTCTTGAGATCTTAACTAATATCACTTAAATCATGCATGGACTTGAGAACAATGTGAATGATAGAATATGACCCTAATAAGTCATGTTAATCATTAAAACATGCTTATGAGTGAAAAATATATCACAGAGGACTAATTTTAAGCTTGGAATCATAATTGGGTAAGAACTCTAGTTTATAAAAATCATAAAATTCATGAACAAAACCATAATTTGAGCATGAGTATGAAAGAATATCCTTATTGAATACCCACATACCTAATTACTTTTTATTCTTGAATTAAAGTTTGAAGGATTTAAACTTGAAGATGAAGAACTCTAATTTTTTTATTTGGAAAAAAATTACCTGTTTCTCTATTTTCTCTATATGTGTAGATGGAATTTTGAGATAATGGATAATTTAGGGTGTTTTATACTTATATTCAAGACTTATGATAGCTTAAACTACATGGTGTTAAAAGAGGGGAAAAGACTAAAAAGAAACCCTTTGAAAAGTAATAATAGTGCAGTATAACCCCAACTGACGCTTCGGGTAAAGGATCGTAAATACATTGACTAAAAATTACTCAAAACATCATAAAATGACCAAATTTTAGTATTACTACTTAATACTGATGACATGGCATGATGGGCCATCGCTGGTGTGACTGTTTGTCATTGAGCTGTCACACTCTAACAAACATAGACCTTTTGGTAATCGAGAATAACATTTTTTTTATTAGTTTAAGGAAAAGATAGATGCATTGGAAATATAATTCAAATATCTATCATTTGGTGGGTATTGATCTCAAAAATAATTTAGAGTCTAGAAGTTATAATTGTTTGAATTTGACTACAGTAAGACACTTCACAAGAAATCAATCGGTAAGAAAGGTTTTGAGTTGGGTATGATCTAGGAGTTATTTGTGGCCTTAATGCATGTCTAAATCACCTCTAATACTATCAAAACATGAGGTTAGATTCACATGTACTTGAAGCATGATTCTAAACTTAGCTTGGATTTTTAGGGTGTTACACTAACCATTTATCAAAACTGAATACCAATTGTCTGCAGTCAGCCTCCGTAGATTATCAATTAGAAAACTATCAAAACCTATAGCTTCCAATACCTTTCAGTCAACCCTGTAATATGCTTTTTCCATGTCAAGATTTATGACCATATTGGCAGGCTTACCCATCTTCCCGATGTTAGTAATAATCTGTTGTGCCAACAACATATTCTTTATGATACTCCTTTCTTTTACAAAACATGATTAATTTTGTGAAATATGTTTTGGCAGAAAATTCTCTAATATATTATGAACAATCCTAGAAATTACTTTATTCAAGAAATTGCACAAACTAATTGGTCTCAAATAAGAAAAGGTTTGAATTGTTTCCTTTCTAGGCAATAATACCGAATTAGTATGAGTAATTGATTTTGGAAGTACCCTTCAAAAAAAGCAATAATCACCTCAACAATGTCCTTTCCTACTATCTCCCAACATGATTGATGAAAGATCCCTGTGAAACCATCTACCCCACTTGAACTATCCTTATTAAGTTCAAATACCACTCTTCTAATTTCATCCTCTATTGGAAAAACATTCAACCTCAAATTATCTTCTTCAGTAATAGTAGAAGAGATCTTACTAATTGGTGTTACTTCCGTATCTGTAGAAACACTAATGAACTAATTTTTGAAAAATTCTACCGCCTCTACAACTATTTCTTCATCACTAACTGCCCATCCACCATCATTTTTAGAAATTTTGTGAATATGAAACCTTTTCCTTCTCCCTTTCACTAAGTTATGAAAAACTTAGTGTTTCTATCTCCCTTATTAAACCACTAAATACCATCCTTATATCTCTAAAACTCTTCCTCAAAATATAGATACCTTTATAATTCTACCAGCCTTCTGATGGGTGATTTTTAAATAAGTTCTCTTTGATACTCACAGTCTCCTCCCTGTTAATCAATTGTTTGAAAATGTCTCCAATCCTTTCCTTACTCTATTTTGATAATGTAAGCTTAAAATCATTAACTTGGACTGTGTAGCTCTAATATCCTAAGGCACCCACGAGCTATATGGATTTAGCTCCCTTCACCGAAAGGGCTCTTGTGCATGTTAGTCGCACGAACTGGAGAAATCCAAAGAAGGGCAAAGGAATCCACAACCCCATCCATTCCAAAATATATATAATGTGTGAGCTATGCACACAGTCATAAGTACCCCTATGTTGGCTAGTGTGGTTTTCAGTATCAGTTTCCCTGGGACCTCCACCTTCCATGATGAGCTACATAACCCCCTTTTAGTCCAAATTAAAATATTTACACATAACTCATCCATTTTTTTGAGAACCATTTATTAAGGTATTCACCATTGGTATCGTCATACAAATGAGCTTGCAATCTTATAGAGTCATTGTAACACTCTATATTTCCCTAGCATAATCTAAGTCCCAATATATGAGTATTCGTATACAAAATTTTGAAACACTCATTATTTTTAAGTTTAGATCCTGCTACTGCGTAGAAAATTCAATTAGCTTTAAACGATATAAAATTTGACTAAATCCAATAACCGGGTAAGAAGTTATGATGATTTTAAGTTTCAGTCGTTAGAGCCCATTATTTTAACCCTTAGTGCATCATGGAGAAAGCCCAAATAACAATTTTAAATTTCCAGTATGACTCCGCGATCATGGCACATCGCAAAATAGGCCAATTTTTTATTTGGCAATTTTCAGTAGGCCTTTGCTATGTTGGCATGTCGCGGAGGTAGCCAAATTGGCATTCCAAAGGCTTACCGCGATAGATCTGTGTCACGATGTTAGTCCAGGTCCCAATTATCCATTTTTAGTGGCTTGGCATGAAAGTGGTGGGTCGCGCCAAGGCCAAAAATTGGGATGGTTAGTTTTTATCTTACGTTTTAAATCCATTTAAGGGTATTTGGGTCTTTTTCCTAAGCCCTAAACTCGTCCTAAAAAACGAAATTTAGCCCCAATTGACCTAATTAATCATTCATTAGTCAATACCTCTCAAATTAAAGATCCCCTTTTCAAAGAACAAGAAACCATAGCTCTCAAATTCAAGACTAATCCTTAGGAACTTACCCAGAACTTTAAGAAATTCATTATCCCAGGTATGTTAGATGTTCATTCATGGATTCCTTTCAGCCATAGATCCTAAACAACCTATTTTAATCACCAAGTTATAATCATTTCAAGTTATTATGTTTTAAATTATGATTTCATCCATGCATCTCCATGCACTATTGATTTTTTACCATATTACCATGAAATTATCATTACTATTTAATTCTCCATGTGTTAATATTATTATTTATTGAATTAAACCATGATTTAGTACTCTTATATTGAATTAATACTATTTTTATAAGTTCCATGGCATTCTTATGATTGTTTTAAACCCTGAACTAAAAGTGTTTGTTAAAATGCCTACAAGAGTAATTGATTTAAATAAAAGCCTTCATGTTTTGTCCTATTATTGTTTTGAGTCCTATGGGTATTGAATACCCAAAATTGATAGTTTTTTACTTAGTCTAGTATGAGTACATTACAGAATAGCCTTCAGAACATACTATAAGCATTATCAAAACAGTCAGAATAGTCTAGTATTTTAGTGTCTTCCAATTGGGAGTAGGATTTAACACGGAGCGAGTGTAGGGATGGAAAATTTCCCGTTAGAGAAGCAGAGTCAGTAGTAGCAATCCCTATACTCCAAAACTATGCAACCAACATAGGATATGAGTAGTCACTCGTCAGACTAGGCTTGACTATCTCGCAGGGGTAACCCGTTAGTTCAGGCTTAACACCCTTAGTCCTTTGGCTAGTATATCAGTTTAGTGGATCCACACAGCCATCGTTAGTACCCGTGGCACAGTATTAACACCCTTTTAACTGGGGTTATTGTTTGGACCCCGACTAGCTAAAATTAGAGAATATCGGTTAGATGATACCTCCCACAGTCTCAGATATTGTCTCAATTACAATCTCAATTCAGTTATGTAGTCTTAGAGTTGCTTGACCAAAGTATACAGATATCAATATTTTTCAATATTTTAGTTTACAGATTTTAGTCAGTCCATGTTATATGCCTGTTCATGCATCCCAGTGTCTATAGATTTTCACGTCTCTTTAGTATTTATAGACTTTCACGTGTACTCAGTATTTATAGATTCTTCTCATTTTTACTATCTATAGATTCCATGTTCTCTACTCAGTACTCCATGCTTTACATGCATATTTAGTTAATCATTAATTCTATTCATGAAACCATGCATATCAGCCTACCTTATTTAGCATACCAGTACATTCAAAGTATTGATCCCATACCTTTCTTTTGTGCTATGATATATTATTCATAGGTGTTGACCTCAGTTCCCGAACTGTGATTAGACCTCACTTCTCAGGCTATCAGCAGTACAATATCAGTAGTGAGTCCTCATTATTCGACGATAGATTATTTTACTTCATATCTCTATTCAGTAGTTAGCAGAGTTAGTTGGGGGCCTATCCCATCAACTCATATTCAGTCAGTCAGTTTTAGAGTTTTTTTTTGACATTAGAGTAGTTATCTAGTATTCAAATTTTTAGTTGACATTTCAGTTTATCAGTATTTAATCTGATTCAGTAGTTTTTCTATAGATTCATTTTTAGTATTGATTTAGTGATAAAATCGAATGGTAATATCAAATGTTTTCTGAAATTATGATATTATTATTCAGTGCTAACAATAGGTACCAGCTCATGGGTTAGCTTGTGGTCCCTTGGGACTGTAAGCACCATGTGACGACTAGGGGGTAGCCTCGGGTCGTTACAAGGTTGGTATTAAAGCCAAAGGTTTTAAAGTTCCTATAAAGTTTGAATGCCACATCGAGTAGATTCTTGTACAAAGGTGTGTAGTGCACCACACTTATGGACGAGAGGCTATAGGAATTTAGGAAAAAGTTTCCTTTCTTTCAGTATTTATGTTGTGCGAGTGAGCGTGAGCTTAAGTTAAAATCCCTATCTAACCTATTTATTCCTTCCATTTATAGAACATGCCTCCCAAGAATAGGAAATCAGCCAGCCCCTCAGCCCATCCAGGCAGATCCTCTGGATGAGCACGTCTCTCACGTATAATTCAGGGTTGCATTCACTACTCTAGCCAATTCATTACTTTAGCCAATTCTGTAGAAGTATAATAAAAATGGCCAGCTGTTGTTTTGACCAACCTAGTGTTCAATACTACTGCAACTAGAATTTAGGATTTTACCTAGATGAATCCTCCTTCTTTCACAGGATCCAATTCTAAAAAAGTTCCACATAAATTCTTAAATATGGTGCAAATGGTAATGGATGCTATGGGGTAACATCTAGTCAGAGTGATGAGTTGGTTGCATATCAGTTGTAGGACATAGCCCATACTTGGTTTAAGTAGTGGAAGATAGATAGGGGTATTGATGCAGGGCTTGTAGAGTGGTAATAGTTTGCCAAAACTTTGTTAGATAGATTCTTCCCATTGGAGTTGGGAGAGGCCAAAGTGTTAGAGTTCATTAACTTAAGCTAGGGCAGGGATGGATTATTCCCTCAAGTTTACTCAGTTATCTAGGTATGCTCCTCATGTGGTAGCTGATAACAGGTCTAAGATGAGTAAGTTTGTGTCTGGCATAATTGATAATATGGCCAAGAAGTATAGGACTCTAATACTTATAAGTGAGATGGACTTGTTTAGGCTGATGGTCTATGCTCAACACATAAATGAGCAAAATATTAAGGAGAGGAAGAGAGGAAACAAGAGAGCTAGCATGGGTAGTTTAGTTTTAATCAACCAAAGTCAGAAGGTGGTAACCGTCCTTAGTTTCATTAGAGGTTTACAACCCCAACACCCTCTTCATCCAGTACCGCAATACCCAAATTCAAAAATAACAATAGGGATAGGGCACCAGGCTCTAAGTCCCAAGTCAGTATTAGAAGTTCTCGTACAAATCCACTATGTCAGAAATATGGCAGACACTATTAAGGTGAGTTTAGAATGGGTAGTGATGTGTGCTTCAGGTATGGAAAGCCAGACCATCGAATTTGAGAGTGTCAGGTAGTTGCTTAGAAAGGTAGGGATGTGTGCTAATAGGGCCAGTCCCATCAATCATTAATTACATCCGGTCATCCGACTTAGTAGGGTGCCGCTTCCAATGCTACCAGTGGTCAGCATCCTAATAGATTATATTCTCTTTAGTCCCGCCAAGATTAGGAAAATTCTCCTAATGTAGTTTCTGGTATGTTGTAGGTCTTTCACTTACATATTTATGCTTTACTAGACCTTGGAGCTTCTCTTTCTTTTGTAACTCCATATATAGCCATCAACTTTGGAGTCAGTCCCAAAACTCTAGTAGAGCCATTTTTAGTGTCTACCCAGTAGGCATTTCTATTGTATCCAAATAGGTATACAGGAACTGTCCAGTCATAATATCTTAAAAAGTTACCTCAATTGATGTCGTGGAGTTAGAGATGATGGATTTTAACGTTATTCTCGGCATGGATTGGCTCTACTCATGCTATTCCTTAGTTTATTTTAGAAATAGAATAATTCATTTTCTGTTCCCAAATGAACCAGTCCTTGAATAGAGGGGTAGAACCATAACTCTTAGGAGTCAGTTAATTTCGTACCTTAGAGTGAGAAAGATGATATCAAAGGGGTGTATTTACCATCCTGTGCGAGTCAAAGACTCTAACTCAGAAACATCAAATCTTGAATCAGTTCTAGTAGTAAATAAATTCTCAGATGTATTTCCTGAAGATCTTATCGGTGTTTCTCCCGAAAGGGAAATCAACTTTGGAATAAAACTTCTTCCAGATACTCAGCCCATATATATATTTCCATATAGAATGGCTCCAGCAGAACTTAAGGAGTTAAAAGAATAGTTAAAGGATCTCTTAGATAAAGGATTCATCAGACCCATCGTCTCCCCGTAGGGCACACCTGTTTTATTTGTGCATAAGAAAGACGGTTCTCTCAGAATATGCATAGACTACCTTTAGTTGAACAAATTCATAGTCAAGAATAAATATCCACTTCCTAGAATTGATGACTTGTTTGATCAACTTTAGGGTGCCGGCTATTTTTCAAAGATAGACCTCAGATCAGGCTATCATCAGCTCAGGGTCAGGGAATATGACATTTCAAAAATAGTTTTCTGAACCTGGTATGGTTATTTTGAATTTCTAGTCATGTCCTTTAGTCTTAACAATGCCACAATAGCCTTCATGGACCTGATGAACCGAGTGTTCAAATAGTACTTGGACATATTCGTCATAGTCTTCATTGATGACATTCTTGTTTACTCTCATAGTGAAAATAATTATATAGACCACCATAGAATAGTAATTCAGACTCTTAGAGCTCATCAGTTGTTCACTAAACTTAGTAAGTATGAATTCTAGCTAAGATCAGTAGATTTTCTTGGCCATATTATTTCTGGTGATGGCATTAGAGTTAATCCTCAAAAGACTGAGGCAGTGAGAAACTGGCCTACACCCAACTCTCCATCAGATATCAAGAGTTTCTTGGGTTTAGCTGGATGTTACCGTCAACTTGTTGATGGGTTTTCTTCTATTGCATCCCCCATGTCCATATTGACTTAGAAGAAAGTTAAGTTTTAGTGGTCAGATTTATGCGAGAAGAGTATTTAGGAGTTGAAAACTCGACTCACCTCATCCCCAGTCTAGACTTTACCAAATGGTTCAGATGGTTTTGTTATGTATTGTGATACATCCAGGGTATGTTTAGGTTATGCCCTCATGCATAGAGGTAAGGTTATAGCCTATGCCTCCAGACAAGTTAAACCCTATGAGAAGAATTGCCCTACTCATGATCTTGAGTTAGAAGCCGTAGTATTTTCCTTAAAGATTTAGAGGCATTACTTATATGGGGTGCATGTAGATGTGTTCACAGATTACGAAAGCCTTCAGTATGTGTTCTCTCAGAAAGATTTGAATTTGCGTCAGAGAAGGTGGTTAGAGTTATTAAAGGATTATGACATGCATGTTCTGTATCATTCGAGCAAGGAAAATGTAGTGGCTGGTGCTCTCAGTAGATTGTCTATGGGTAGTGTTGCTAATATTGAGGATGGTAAGAAGAAGTTAGCTCAGGAAGTTCATCATATTTCTCGACTAGGTGTTTGCTTAGTTGACTCAGTAGAGGGTAGTGTATGGGTACACAGTAGCGCTGAATCATCTCTAGTTTTTAGGGTGAAGGAAAAGTAGGATAGAGATCCTAACTTAGTTAAGTTAAAACAATCAGTCAGAGACCAGAAAGTAGAGGTTTTCTCCTAAGAAGGGATGGTGTTTTGTGTTTTCAGGGTAGATTTTCTGTTCCTGGTGTAGATGATTTAAGGAAAAGAATTCTTGTAGAAGTGCATGGGGCACGTTACTATATCCATCTAGGGTCCACTAGGATGTATCACGATTTATGGGAGATCTATTAGTGTAGTGGGATGAAGAGAGATATTGTAGAGTTTGTAGCTAGTTCTCTACATGCCAAAAAGTTAAAATTGAGCATCAGAAACCTAGTGGGTCCGTGTAGGAGTTTAGTATTCCCACTTGGAAGTGGAAAAAAGTGAACATGGATTTCATGACAGGTTTGCTGCGTACCCATCATCAGTATAATTCTATTTGGGTCATCGCAGATAGGATGACCAAATTAGTCCATTTCTTGCATGTCCATAACTCTTATTCAGCCAAGGACTACACCAAACTTTTTATCAGAGAGTTGGTCAGGTTACACGGAATCCCAATGTCTATCATCTCTGATAAAGGTACCCAGTTTACCTCTGACTTTTGGAAGGCATTCCAAAAGGGTCTTGGTACCCAATTCCACCTCAGTACAACTTTTCACCCTCAAACAGACGATCAAGAAGAAAGGATAAATTAGACTCTGGAAGATATGCTGAGAGCATGCATTATTGATTTCAAGGGTAATTGGATCACCGTTTGCCTTTGATTGAATTTGCATACTATAACAACTATCATTCCAGTAGCCATATGGCTCTGTTTGAGGCTCTGTATAGTAGGAGATGTAGATCTCCAATTGGTTGGTTTGAAGTAGGTGAGGCCGCAGTAGTAGGGCCTGACCTAGTGTTTGATGCATTAGAGAAGGTTAAGTTGATCAGAGAAAGGCTTAGGGCTGCCTAGAGTCGACTAAAATCGTATACAAATGTAAGGAGAAAGGATCTTGAGTTTGAGGTTAGTGATTTTATGTACTTGAAAATCTCTCCCATGAAAACAGTGATGAAATTCAGCAAGAAAGGGAAACTTAGTCTCCAATATATCGGTCCCTTCAAAAATTTTAGTCATTTTGGAAAGGTAGATTACGAGCTTGAGTTTTCTTCAGATTTATCCTTAGTACACCCAGTGTTTCATGTCTTGTTGTTGAAAAAGTGCATTAGTGATCTAGTGGTAGTTGTTCCCTTAGAAAGTGTAGATATTCAGATTATTCTTTTCTTTGAGGAAGTTCCAGTCAAAATTTTTGATCATCAAGTTCGTAGACTAAGGAACAAAGAAGTTCCACTATTCAAAGTTATTTGGCGGAATCAGTCTATTGAGGGATATACTTGGGAAGCAGAGGCAGATTTATGAACCAAGTACCCTTATTTTTTCTCCGCGAATCCATATTTAGTATAAGGTACTAATTTTCTTAATATTTCTCTCTATCTTGCTCAGTTTCAGTTGCACATCATGATTATGTCAGTCGTGCATTTATAAATTAGTTCAGTCATGTAATCCATGCATCAGATATGCATGTTCCGTGTATAAGTTCAGTCCAGCAGTTTTGCTGAGCTTAACTAGTTTCATTTGAGGACAAATCATCCCAAGGGGGAGATATTGTAATACCCTGTATTTCCCTAGCTTAATCTATATCCTAATACATGAGTATTCATATACAAATTTTTGAAACACTTATTATTTATAAGTTTAGAGCCTGCCATTGCGTAGGAAATTCAATTAGCTTTTCAATGATATAAAATTCACACAAATCTAATAACCGGGTAGGAAGTTATGACAATTTTAAGTTTCACTCATTAGACCCTGTCATTTTAACCCTTAGCACGTAGTAGATAAAGTCCAAATGACAATTGTCAATTTTCAGTATGACTCCACGATCATGGCACATCGCGGAGTAGGCCAATTTTTCATTTGCCAATTACCAGTGGGCCACCGCGATGTTGGCGCATCGCGAAGGTGTCCAAATTGGCATTCCAAAGGCTTACCATGATAGCTCCACATCTCAATGTTTGTCGAAGTCCCAATTGTCCATTTCCAGTTGTTTGGCGTGATAGTGGCACGTAGAGCCAAGGCCAAAAATTGGGATGGTCAGTTTTTAGCTTACGTTTTAAATCCGTTTAAGGGTATTTGGGTTTTTTTCCTAAGCCCTAAACTCATCCAAAAATACAAAATTTATCTCCAATTGACCTAAATAATCATTCATTGTTCAATTCCTCTCAAATTAAAGATCCCCTTTTCCAAGAACAAGAAACCTTAGCTCTCAAATTTAAGACCAATCCTCAGGAACTTACCCAGAACTTCAAGAAATTCATTATCCCAGGTATGTTAGATGTTCATCCATGGAGCCCAATTAATCCATTTTAATCTCCAAGTTATAATATTTTCAACGTATTAAGTTTTAAATTATGATTTCATCCATGAATCCCCATGAACTATTGATTTTATACCATGTTACCATGAAATTTTGTTACTATTCAATTCTCAAAGTGTTAATATTATTATTTATTGAATTAAATAATGATTTAGTACTATTATATTGAATTCATGATATTTTTATAAATTTCATGGCATTCCTCTGGTTGTTTTAAACCCTAAACTATAAGTGTTTGATGAAATGCCTACAAGGGTGATTGATTTAAATAAAAGCCTTCATGTTTTGTACTTCAAGCTTTAGTGTCATTTTACTATTATTGTTTTGAGTTCTGGGGGTATTGAATACCCAAAATCCATACCTGTTTACTTAGTCTAGTATCAGTACATTACAAAATAGTCATCAGAACATACTATGAGAATTATCAGAACAGTCAGTTACAAGTCAGATGAACTCAAAACAGTCTAGTATTTCAGCGTCTTTCAGTTGGTAGTAGGATTTATCACCGAGGGAGTGCAGGAATGGCGGCTTCCCCATCAGATAGGCAGAGTTGTTAGTATCAATACCTATACTCTAGAACTATGTAACCAGCATAGGATATGAGTAGTTACCCGTCATACTAGGCTTGACGATTTCGCAGGGCTCACCTATAGGTTCAGGCCTGACACCTTTATTCCTTTTGACTTTATATCAATTTAGTGGATCCATATAGCCAATGTTAGTACCCGTGGCATGGTATTAACACCCTTCCAATTGGGTTTACAGGTTGTACCTCGATTAGCTTAAATTGGGGATGTCGGTTAGATGATACCTCCCACAGTCTCAGATGTAGTCTCAGTTACAATCTCAATTCAGTTATGCAATCTTAGAGTTTCTTGACCAAAGTACACAAATATCAATATTTTTCAATATTTTAGTTTACAGATTTTACTCAGTCCATGTTATATGCTTGGTAATGCATCCCTAGTTTCTACAGATTTTCACGTATCTTCAGTATTTATAGACTTTCATGCGTATTCAGTATTTACAAATTCTCCTCATTTTTAGTAACTATAGATTCCATGTTCTCTACTTAGAAATCTATGTTTTACATGCATATTCAGTTAATTATTAGTTTTGTTCCTGAAACCATGCATATCAGCCTATCTCATTTAGTATACCATTACATACAAAGTACTGATTGCATACCTTTCTTTTAAGCTATGATGTATTATATCATAGGTGCTGATGCTCAGTTCTCGGACCGTGTTTAGACCTCACTCCTTAGGCTATTAGCAGTACAGTAGCAGTGGTGAGTCCTCATCATTCGAGGATAGATTATTTTACTTCATATCTATATTTCAGTAGTTAGCAGAGTTAGTTGGGGGCCTGTCCCATCAACTCATATCGAGTCAGTTAGTTTTAGAGGCTTTTCCAACATTAGAGTCAGTTATCCAGTATTCAAATTTTTAGTTGACATGTCAGTTTATCTGTATTTAATCAGATTCAGTCAATTTTTCTATAGATTCATATTTCAGTATTAATTCAGTGATAAAACCTTATGGCAATATCAAATGTTTTTTGCAATTATAATATTATTATTCAGTGTCACTACAGGTACCAACTCATAGGTTAGCTTATGGTCCCTCAGGATTGTAAGAATCGTATGACGACTAGGGGGTAGCCCCGAGCAGTTATAGTCATGTTGTTCCAATTATCCACTAACTATGGGGAATCCACAACCCCCAAGTTCCAATTAAAAACCAAATCATGGCCACTAAGGCCTTTCAAAACCATTTATATTCCATGAACCTTTTATGTAATGCAATGGTTTCAAAAATCATTAAATTATGCATGTTGCCATGTTTCATAGTCAATTTCATATGATGGGTTGAGATTACCAATTCCAATGCAAAAAATCCATACAATTTTAGGGAATCCATGGCCCCAATTTCATTATTCATAAATCTGGGGGAATCTAGCCCCCATTTCCTTATCCATACCTATGAATCCAATGAGTTCCAAAATCCATTAATAACGCATAAACAAATGCATGTAAACCATGGGAATACCATTCAAACAATAATAATCCCAAATCCTTAACCCCAATTCCCAAAGCAAACATTAAAACCATATGAATACCAAACCATTGCATGGTAAGATAAAAATACAAGTTTAGGTAGGGAAGAGATACATGCATGAAAACACCAAGAATTTGTAGAAGAAACCACACTTTGAGCCCTAGATGGCCACTAATTAGAAACCTTAGCTTTGTTTTTGACTTGGGAATTTAAGAGAGAAGAGAGTGTTTATGTTATATTTTAATAGGTGGAAATAGGTCTAAGAGAATGATTTAAGTCATGGTAACAGTGTAAAGGAAGGGAATAAACCAAATTACCCTTAATAAAAAATGTGCAGGAAAATAACTCCCAATCGCTACGGGTCAGGGGACGACTCGTAATGACTAGCTATGTTTCATTGCCTCGACTCGTGGTTTGGGTAGAAATCAGGGCCTCCTTACTAGTTTGGTCACGAGTCCCACCCTACGACTTGTGAAGTATGGTCATTACAGAGACAACAACCTTGGGCCATCTCACTATTAAGGTCATGAGTCCCTCACCACAACTCGTTACATTACCTTATGAGTCATATGGCCCCAGTCGTGACCATGATAGAAACTTAGGGAAATCCCACTAGTTAGACCATGATTGCTTTAAACTACTCATAATCACTCTCTATGTCTCATCACCTGAGTCGCACCCTAAGTAGTAAGCACAACTACTGAGAAAAATTCAGAGTTCAAAACATGGGGCATTATATTTCCCTCTCCCCAACATCATTCGTCCCTGAATGAGGAGTTAAAACACCCTTTGGGATGAATACAAGACAATAATCAACCATAAAACCAGGAACAAACCCTGAAAAGTGATTAGAATAAGAGAAGCATATACCTTAAGCATGATCACCCAATCTAGAGAACAAATCGGGTACTTGGCCTTCATATCCTCTTCAGTTTCCCAAGTAGCTTTCTCCACCTTTTGATTCCTCCAAAGAACCTTTTCTGAAGAGACATCTTTAGTCCTTAATCGGAGAACTTTCTTATCCAATATCTCAATCGGGACTTCCTCATAGGAGAAGGAATTCGAAATACCAATATTATTAATACGAAAAAATAGAGGAGGATTACCCACTCACTTATTCAACATCAACATATGGAAAACTGGATGAATGGAACCCAGACTCACAGGCAAATCCAACTCACAGGTGCCTTCCCCACTCTTCTCAAAATCAAAGATAGACCAATATAATGGAGATTATGCTTCCCCTTATTTACAAATCACACCACTCCCTTTTTAGGAGAGACCACCTTCAAGAACACCTAATCTCTTACATTAAACTTCAACTCCCTTTGCCTTACATCCATATAAGACTTTTGGAAACTTTGAGCAGTCTTAAGTCTCTCCCAATCACCTTCACCTTATCTTTGGCTTGGTTAACCCAATTAAGATCAAATAACCTAGTCTTACCAACCTCTAACCACCTAATAAGAGACATCACTTCCTACCATAAAGAGCTTCAAAATGATCCATCCCACTATTAGAGTGGTAACTATTATTGTACGCAAACTCACTTAGGGGTAAGTGATCAATCCAACTTTCTCCAAAATAAATTACATAGGACCTTAGCCTAATATCTTAATAGCCTATTTCACTTGTATATCAACCCAACTTCCTCCAAAATCAACCTAAATCCATCCAAATCTAAAATCCTCTAATGTCTGAATAACTATTCCGCTTATCCATCCATTTATGGATAGAAAGAGATGCTAAGGTTCACCTTAGTCCTCAAAAACATTTTGAAATAGATGTCAAAAGTGAGAAGAAAATTGTGCACCTTAATTCAAAATAATAGATACCGACGCTCCATGGAATTTGATTATCTTCTCAATGAAAAACTTAGCATAATCCTCTCTAGAGTAATAGTCCTCACAAGCAAAAAGTGAGCCGACTTAGTCATCCAATCCACAATAACTCAAATGAAATCATACTAAGTACGAAACTGTGGAAGACCAAGAAAATCCAAATTGATCATCTTCCACTTCCATATGGGGAACTCAATCTCTTGAGACAAGACACTGGGCCTCAAGTGCTCAAATTTCACTTGCTAACAAAACAAAACACTTAGACATAAATTTAGCCACATCTCTGTTCATATTGTTCCACCAATAGATCTCCTTCAAATCATGATACATCTTTGTTAAACCTGGGTGAAATATATACCTCGACTCATGATCCTCAGTCAAAATCCTCTCTCCCAGCCCATTAATATTAGGAAAACATAACCTACCTTGATACCTTAGAATAACATCACCACTAATCTCAAATGACATAACCTTTTATTGACCCATATCATCCTTAATCTGCATAAGGATGGGATCCAAAGCTTACTTCTCATTTACCTCAGCACTGAGAGATGATTTAACCACTTCTTGAACAATTATTCCTCTATTCTTAGAGTCTAAAAGACAAATTCCTAAATTGGACAGCTGGTGAATGTCTTTCACCAATCCTCTTTTCTCCTTATCCATATGAGATAACCTCTCCAAGGATAACCTTCTAAGAGAATCAACAACCACATTAACTTTACTTGGATGGTAGTAAAGACCCATGTCGTAATCCTAAAGCAATTTAAGACACCTCTTCTGCCTGAGATTCAACTCCTTATGGGCAAACACATACTGCAAGCTCTTATGATCGAAATAAATATCCACATGCACCCTATACAAATAATGGAGCCAAATCTTTAAAGCAAAAACCATATCCTTTATCTCTAAATCACGATTGGAATAATGCTTCTCATGACTATTAAGCTTCCTAGAAGCATAGGCCATAACCTTACTATATTACATTAAGACACAACCTAGTCCCATACGGGATGCATCATAATACACTATAAATCCACCAGTACCCTTGGGCGGGGTCAATACTGATGTAGAAGTCAACTTATTCTTCAACTTCTCAAAGCTAACCTCACAAGCATCGGAGTGCAAGAACTTTACCTTTCTCTGAGTCAACATCATCAATGATGTGTCAATAGATGAAAATCTCTCCACAAAGCTCCTATAATACCCAACTAAGCCTAAAAACCTTCAAATATCGGTTGGAGTCGTGGTTCTAGACCACCTCTTAACTACCTCAACTTTCTGAGGTTCCACTTTGATCCCCTCACTCGATACAACATGCCCAAAGAATGTCACAATATTTATCCAAAATTCACACTTAGAAAGTTAGCATACAACTTCTGATCCTTAAGAGTCTGCAACACAATTTAGAGGTAATTGGTATGATCCTCCTCACTCTTAGAGTACACCAAAATATCATCAACGAAGACAACAACAAATAAGTCCAAAAACTATATGAACACCCGATTCATGAGATCTATGAAAGCACCAGGAGCATTAGTCAAACCAAATGACATAACCAAAAACTCATAGTGATCATATCGGGTTTAAAAAAAAGTCTTAGGATTATCACTCTCCCTAATTTTTAACTGATGATAGCTCGAATGGAGGTCAACCTTAGAAAAACACCTAGCACGCTGAAGCTGGTCGGAAATATCATCAATCCTATAAAGAGGATACCTATTCTTCACTGTCACCTTATTCAACTGTCGATGATCTATACACATCCAAAGAGACCAATTTTTCTTTCGCATGAAAAGCATAGGGGAACCCCATAAAGAAATACTAGGAAGGATGAAACTCTTATTAGAAAGATCTTTTAATTGCTCCTTAGTTCCTTCAACTTAATTGATCCATTCTATACGAAGGAATAAATAGGACGTTTAGAAGATCAATCCCAAAATCTATTTGTATCGGTGGAAATGCCAGGAAGATCATTGAGAAACACATTGAGAAAATCATTAACAACAGGGACAAATTGCTAGGAAGTACCCTCAAAACTAGAATCCTTAACCCAAACTAGATGACCTAACACCCTTTGGAAATAATATTCTGAGCTCTAAGATAAGAAATAAACCTCCCCTTAATTACTAAGAAACTCCCCTCCCATTTTATTATCAGTTCATTAGGAAAATGGAAACTCACCCTTTGGGTCCTACAATCCAAATAAGCATAGCACAAATGAATCTAAAACATCCCTAAAATAATATCAATATCCACCAAGGTCTCTATATAAAAGATGGATACAGCACAACCCCTATAGACGCTTCTAGCCATAATAGAGTCACCCACTGCTCCCACTTCTCATACCACTGATATATTTCTTTCAACTGATATACAAAAAACTCTATACCCTCTACATCAATAACATTCATCCCCCTAAGTATCTTCTCTATATCATTAATAAACCCTTGAGAATACTCCTTAATCTTTGATCCAGTAAAGGTTGGGGGATTCAATCTCATAAACTAACCAACTCATGTAACCTCTAAAGAAGGAGCAACAGAACTACCTTGACCTAACTGGAGAGACCGGGAGTACTAACTGAGTCAATGGATGAATATAATGCTAGAACTCTGTATTAGATATAGATACTTGAGTTGACTGAGCATAAGTGTCATCAATTAAAGAGGAAATGGTGGGGACTGGTGGAACCCCAAATAGAGTGACACAATCAGGACTAGGGACCCTAGAATGGGTTTGCACTCTATAGGCAGTATGAGTCCCCTCTACATTGCCCTCAAGTAGGGTAGAGAAACCTATAAAGTTTCTACAAATATTAGATCTTCGAGGAGGCATGATCTGAAATGTGAGCAAATTAGGAGTTAGAGAAATTCGGTAACCCTAGACGCTATAGCCCAAAATAGAACATAAGAAAGGGAAACATTCCTAAATGTCTTGTAGCCTCCCCTTTATAAGTGTGGCATGCTATACATTCATAAAAGGGACTCTACTTGATACAACTTTGTGGACACCCAAAAACCTTGAACCTATGTTATGATACTAAGCTTGTCATGACCCGACCTCAAGCCTAGTCGTGATGGGTATCTCAAGCCCACCTAGGACCAAAGACCACCCCCATAGCCTATTCAATTAAGCAAAATTCAAATAATAAAAAATCTAAAGACAACCAAATAATAGAGGTAAAATAGTTAATGTAACTCAAGAATAAGATCTAAGAGTAAACAACACCATCTAACCCACACATGTCCACAAAAGCCTCTAAACTAATTCGAATATCAAGCTAGGTTAGGATATGCCCCCGACCAAGACAATGGCAATGATAATGATAATGTTAATATGAACGCTTTAATTCTAAAGTATTGAAAAAAACTGATAAAATGACCAAGCTTTTCAAAAGATAGAAGCTCACCACTTTACTATAAACCCAATGGATGATCACACCACTTAACACTGCATAAACTAATAGAAGGAAATCCTAGGACCCTACATCATGAAAAGATGTAGTGTCCGGGGACGGTTAGCAAGGTGCTTCTAGCATGTAACTCAAGGAAGGGATAAAAATGCCATTTCAAAGTCAAATCAAAACTCAACGTACATATTCCCATACATAAATATATGCATATATATAATATTAGGATAGGAAACAAGGTTTATCATGAGATTTAAAATTATTAAAATAGATGGTGTAGCTCTAAGCATTCTAAGGGAACCTATGGGCTATATGGGTCCGGATTCTCCTATTGAAAAGTCTTTAGTGCATGTTAGCCAAATAAATTGGAGAAATCCAAGGAAGCACCAGGGAATTCATGACCCCAACTATTCCAAAATATATATAATGTATGAGCTATGCACACGGTCATAAAGACCCCTACGGCAGCAAACGTTGTCTCTAGTATTAGTCTCTCCAGGACTTCCACCATCCACGGCGAGCTATATAATCCCTTTAAGACAAAATTAAAACATTTACACATAATCCATCCATTAATCCAAGAACCATTTTTTAAGGCATTCACCATTGGTATCATCATGCCAATAAGCTTGCAAGATTATAGATTCATGTCATTCAAATCATCCACCAATTTGGGGGAATCCACGACCTCCAAGCTCCAGTTAAAAACCAAATCATGGACACTAATGTCTTTCAAAATCATTTATTTTCCATTAACCTTTTATGTAATAGTATATTTTAAAAAATGGTTAAATTATGCATATATCCATGTTTCAAAGCCAAATTCATATGATGGGTTGAGGTTATCACCAATTTCAATACCAAAAATCCATACAATTTAAGGGAATCCACGACCCCTATTTAATTATTCATAAATTTGGGGAAATCCACAATGCCCATTTATTTATTCATAACCATGAATCCAATGAGTTCTGAAATCCATTTATAAAGTATAAACAAATGCATGTAAACCATGAGAATACCATTCAAACAATAATCATCTAAAACCCTCAACCCAAATACCAAAACTAAACACTAAAATTATATGAATACCAAACCATTTCATGCCAAGATAAAAATACAAGTTTAAGGAAGATATAAATGCTTGAAAACACCAAGAATTTGGATAAGAAACCATACTTTGAGCCCTAGATGACCAACCCTTAGAAACCCTAGCTTTATTCTTGACATAAGAATTTAAGAGAAGATAGAGTGTTCATCTTATGTTTTAATAGGTGAAAATAGGGATAAGGGAATTCTTTAAGTCATGGAAATAGTGTTAAGTAAGGGAAAAGACCAAATTACCCTTAATGAAAAACGTGTAAGAAAATAACTCCTAGTACCTATGGTTCAGGGGACGACTCAGAATGACTAGCTATGAGTCATTGCCTGGACTTGTGTTCTGGGCAGAAACTCAGGGCCTTCATATTGGTTTGGTCATGAGTCCCACCCTATGACTTATGATCTTAACCTACAACTTGTGGAGTCTAGTCGTTACTAAGACAACAACCTTAGGCCATCTTGCTGTTAAGGTCAGGAGTCCCTCACCATGACTCGTGATATTACCTTATGACTCGTATCATACCAGTTGTTACCATGATACAAAACTTAGGAAAACTCCATTAGTTAGACCATAATTTTTCTATATGACTTATGATGGCTCTTTATGACTCATCACCTAAGTCGTACCCTAAGCAATAAGCACAATTACTGAGAAAAAATTTGACTTCCAAACCTGGGGCATTACAAATTTCCTCCTTTTTATGCCTCATATAAAAATTCAAATCATTGTTAAGTGGCAATGCAGCACAACCTTTTTAAGCTTGCACTACTGGGTTATTGATGGTGCTCTCAGGTAATTTTTGTAACTTGACTTTCCTGAAACCCCTATCTTTTTCACAAATCTTCATTATATCCCTTTGTAATTTTTCTGCAAAAATTAATTACTCCTCATATGCTTGATCTGCATCCACTTTGTCACTCCATCTTGGATGTGTGAAGGTCTTATGAATGCATCTTTTAGTGTTACTAATTTTCTACTTACTTTTTGGTAAGTCTCTCACTGATTCTTTTTGCTCTTTTAAGGACTCGTCAGTTGTGTCATAAGGCTCAAATTACACATCTTAATGAGAATGTAAATGATCATCATCAATATAAAACCCAACTAGGTTAGGGTCGAATCCCATAGGGAATATAGTGTGAATGTTAGTCATTTGCGATTTAATCAACTGATAGTTGGAAGTTTCCATAAAAAAAGGGTTTTAGTTAACAAATAATTGTTGGTCACTTTAGTTTAAATGTTTGTAATCAAGAGTTTATGAAAAAGTAGAATAATGTTCAATAGGGTTGTTGGTACTACACAAATGATACTAGTGGTTCAAGATTCTCATAGTAGGTAGGACAACAAGTTATCTTTATCGAAGTTATGCTTAAATATCTCTCGACCTTCTTAAGCATTTATTACCTAATCCTCTCAAACTTAGGGAATTTATATTCACTGCTCAAATTTTACCTCAGGTTAACCAACCTTGTTACAACGCTGATTAATAAACGGAAGTTTAGTAATTCCAAGTCCCTATTGATAAATCACTTCCCACTACATTTGATTTCTTTATCAAGCAAATCAAAGCAGGTGTTATCATCATTTGCAAGCAACAGACAATAATTAAAACATCAGAATTATCAAGGAGTCCTACCATATTTCAAATCTTGAGCACTCAGCACCTTATCAAGACCTACCCCTGGATCCCATAATTCAGGTTAAAGAAATTTAGCTAGTCAGGATGCAATAGTCGAACCAACTAGATGAATTCATACTTTGAAAGCTAAAATTACCACAAGATGAATAATAGCTAGTGAATCTCAAATTAGATCACAACAGAAAAACCCAAAATAATGATTAAATTCTCTTCAAAATAATTTCTTTTTCAAGCCAAGAAGTTAGAGAGAGAAAATATCAAAGTATTGTGTCTTAAAACTCAAGATTTTTGAACTCCTAAGAAAACCCTAAACAAGGCTTTAAATAGCTCACCCTAATTATGGAAACAAAATAATAAAATTCAGAAATTCTTTGGATTAGGTGACGCCATTTGTGATAGCCTATCAGGAGGCTGACGATTTATCATAAATGTCATCAGCTTCCTCTTTGCTTAGACTCTTGCTGCCTAATGCTGATGACAAATGGTGATGCCTTATCAGCTTCTTGATGACTTATCACATATGTCGTCAAGGCTTTTCCTCAGCTCTCATGTTATACCTGAGGCTAATGACATTCTTGAGGGCTTATCAGCTCCTTAATGACCTATCATAAAATATCATCACAACTTTCAACTTAGGCTAATTCTCTGTCTAAGGTTGACGATGAAGCTGATAGCTTATCACAGGGCTAACGACTTATCATAAATATCATCAGCAACACTTTGCCTCTATTTACTTCAGATTTTAGTTCATTTGCTTTCATTTTTGTTGGCTCTCTAACATATTTCTTCTAAAAAATCAAACATAAAACAATCAAAAATGACAAAAGTTGCTTAAGACTTCACAATTATTCTTAGTTAAAAGCCTCAACTATGTTAGTGTTAGCTCACACATAAACACCCTCAACTTAAAACAATTTCTTGTCCTCAAGAAACTCAGCACAACTAAGAGAATACAAAGCACATTTGGCAGTCAATTATCCATATCATCTCAAAACACTTTCACCATCTCCAAAGTCCGTCAATTTAAGTACAATGAAGAACATCAATTCAACATAGAAGAATCAAGATATGGCATCAATTTAGCTATAACAACCATGCATAGATAAGTATTACACTATCCGAATAAGTTAGTAACTAGCAATCTAACCAGTGTACCCTTACAACAAAGAAAGCCCCCTCATCTCATATCATGAATTATATATGTAACTATGGGGACAATCAAAACACTCACTCTCAGAATGAAGTTCCAATCAGTGTATGCCAAGTACTATAGGCTTGCCCTTTTTTTCATTACCTAGATCTTCAAATTGGTCAGCTAGGATCACTATAGATTTCTCTTAGGCTTGTAATGTAGTATAGGGGCTGGTATGATACTCAATGGTATTTAAAGTGACTGAGCCTCCTTAACACTACACTATCTTATTTTTCTATCTCACTCATTAGCATTTTTCTATTCTTCTCTTTTCTTAATCACACTTATTCAGGATGGGTACAGTCTTTTCTACAATCACTTTTTTTCACAACTTTTCTTTTTCTTGCTTATTTTTATTCTTTTCTTTTACTCTAACTTTCTTCCTACTCATTTTAAATCACATACCCCTATGATAGCCACCCTCAACTTAGGCCATTTGCCTAAGTTAAGGTGCACAGTGTCCAAGGAGGATAGGGCCAAAATAAGTTCATTATGATATAAACTGGAAGGTGACAGGTGTCAATAAAAAAACTAGGCTAATCAGGATCAAACTAGGGATCAAGGGATATTCGACATACATGGAAGGTCATTTAGGCTAACAGTGGGCTAATATCAAAACAACCTATGATCCTTTCCTAACACCTATCCTTCAACCTAGGTAAGACTAACGGGGTAAGTTCTGAATTTAACATACAATGGGAACTGAGTAAGATCTCACACACATATGGCATACAAGTATATCACAAACTACTACTCGTTTAGTCCATGCTGCTGTTTAGCACTGATTATTTCATTACTAGAACTATTGCCATAAAAACATTCATAATAGTCACATATAGATGCACATCATATAGTTACCAGATAGACAATTGGAGAGGTATTTACCATTCCAAGAAAAATCAACCAAAATATTTCAATTGTCCTAGGTACTTATTTCCCCTAGTTAACCATAACACATTACAAAACAAACACAATACGCCTAAATATGGCAGCTCTATTAGGAACAAGACTCTGGGGAAAAGAGGCTTGACAACAACAACCCTAAGAGGACATCAACACCTACAAGTAGCCCCATCCTCAACTTAAAATCATGCAATGTCCCTAATGCATCAAACCAAAGAAAGAGAGTCAGAAATATACCTGTGGCACCATGCGTGTGAAGATCTGATGTCAATCATATAATATGAATACAAATAATAAAATACCTTGGTCTTCCTCCCAAGAAACGCCTAATTTAGTATCATGGCATTAACCAACTCAACTTTTTCCTCCACCTTGAGGATATGAATTTCACCCCCAACTTAGAGTCCATCTTTTCTCCTCGCTCATAGGGGGGTGGTACAAAAATTAAGAATTCAAGTAATGTATTGATCATGATAAACCACTCGTCCTTAAAGTGAGGTATGTTTTTATGTTGCTTATCAAGCATAAAATAAAGAATATAGGATTTTTGTTCCTCATCTTCACACTCTTCCACTATTGTAGATGATTCCACAGACCATATATCATCTAAACATAATGTGGAAAAATGCTTCGAGTGAGGCCCAACTAATTTTACTTCAAAATTTACACTATCTTCTACACACTCACTTTCATTCACCTTCTTAATGTCAGTCTCAAGATCAAGATAATAATCGAGTGGTTGTGATTCTTGAGTTTTCTCCTCAAATTAGCTAATGTCCTCTGCATATTCTTCTTTGTTTAGCCACTATAAACATGGTGGGAGTGGTAACTCCTTTAGCTCTGCCCACAATTATTCCTAACTCTCTAAAATTTATTTCATCAATTTGTTCGCTTGAATCATGAAAACACACATATCTTCAGTATGATCACTTTCATTACAAACCAAACACCAAGTTACAATAAGTAAGATAGTATCTGAATCATATTATAAAGGTCCCGTCCATGTACTTCTAGGTAAATCTGGACAGTAAGCCTTAAAATATGGTCCCCTATAATAATAACAAGAATCATCACTAGAATCGTCATCACTCACAAAACTATCTTTCCAGGAAGACATCTCAAGAAGGGTGTGAGAAAAATAAAAATAAAAGAAAATAAAAAAATAAAAATAAACTAAACAGATATTTACATGTTTGAATTCAAGAAAGTAAACTAAAATTCCTAAACAACTCAATACGCTAAATTGTTCTCCAGCAACGACACCATTTTTGATAACGCTCAAACTACACCTCTCAATAAAAATGTAAGCGATCATTGTCAATATAAAACCAAACTAGGTTGGGGTCGAATCCCACAGGGAATATGGTGTGAACGTAATTCGTTTGTGATTTAATCAACTGATAGTTGGATGTTTCCAGAAAAAAAAAAGGTTTTAGTTAACAAGTAATTGTTGGTCACTTTAGTTTAAATACTTGTAATCAAGAGTTTATGAAAAGCTAGAATTATGTTCACTAGGGTTATTGGTACTTGACAGATGCTACTAGTGGTTCAAGATTCTCATGGTAGGTAGGACAACAAGTTATCTTTATCAAAGTTATGCTTAAATGTCTCTCGACCTACTTAAGCATTTAATTACCTAATCCTCTCGGACTCAGGGAATTTATATTCACTGCCCAGATTTTACCTCAGGTTAGCCAACCTTGATACAACGCTGATTATTAAACGAAAGTTTAGTAATTCCAAGTCCCTGTTGATAATTCACTTTCCACTATATTTGATTTCTTTCTCAAGCAAATAAAAGCAGGTGTTATTTATCATTTGCAACCAATAAATAATAACTAAAATATCAGAATTATCAAGGAGTCCTACCATCTTTCGAATCTTAAACACTCAGCACCTTATAAAGACCTACCCCTAGATCCCATAATTCAGGTTAAAGGAATTTAGCTGCTCATGACATAATAATCTAAGCAACTAGATGAATTCATACTTTGAAAGATAAACTTACCACAAGAAGAATAATAACTAGTCAATCTTAGATTAGATCACAATAGAAAATCCCAAAATAATGATTAAATTCTCTTTAAAATAATTACTTTTTCAAGCCAAGAAGTTAGAGAGAGAAAATATCAAAGTATCGTGTCTGAAAAATCAAGATTTTTGAACTCCTAAGAAAACCCTAAACAAGGCTTTAAATAGTTCACCCTAATTATGGAAATAAAATAATAAAATAAAGAAATTCTTTAGATTAGGTGACACCATTTATGATAGCCTATTAAGAGGTTAACGACTTATTACAAATGTCATCAGCTTCCTCTTTGGTTTGGACACTTAATTCCTAACACTGACGATAAACGATGATACCCTATCAACTCCTTGATGACTTATCACATATGTCGTCAAGGATTTTCCTTAGCTCTCATGTTATGCCTGAGGCTAACGACATTCTTGATGGCTTATCAGCTCTTTAATGACCTATGATAAATTGTCGTCACAGTTTTCAACTTAGGCCAATTATCTGTCTATGGCTGGCAATGAAGCTGATAGCTTATCACAGGGCTGACGACTTATCACAAATGTCGTCAGCCACACTTTGCCTCTATTTACTTTAGATTTCAGATCATTTACTTCAATTCTTGTTGGCCCTCTAACATATTAGCTTCTTCTGAAAAATCAAACATAAAACAATCAAAAACAAAAAAAGTTGCTTAAGACTTTCCAATTATTCTTAGTTAAAAGCCTGAAATGTGTTAGCATTAGCTTACACATCATTGTGTCAGTTGGCTCCTCTTATAGACTGTCAAACTTATTTGACATGAATTTTTTGTTCTTTAAGGAGCTTTTACTTAACTTGTTTTCATCATTATTTTTCACAAAATCATTATTCCCATGTTTGAGAATAGCCTAGACATACAGATCTCCTACAATCTTTCCATAGGACAACACCCTTGGAGGGAATGAGATAACATTTGTAGCTGGAATAGATTCTTTCTTCTTTTAGCACTCCACTTTATTGAATGATGGAAACATCTAGGTGGAGTGGTTTCCCAACAGCAAATTCCAATGAAAATAATAATTCTTTGACAAAATAAGTGGGTAGCAAATTAGGAAAAAAAACCCAAGTTATCACATGTGTGGCCTCTTCATAATTTTTGAATTTCGAAACTTATATGAGAGCCTTCATTGGAAACGAAATTCCATCCTTCATTTTAATGTAGAAAATATTTTTCAACTGTTGACATCTCAAAAGACCAATTTTAAAACCTCATTTTATTACATATTATATCAGGAAATTCTTGCACAAATCCTCTAGGTCTGACCGACCTTGAGAAAACTTACCCACATTGCATATTACAATAATTCTAACATAGTCATCCTTAAAACTTCAGCTTCAGTCTACTACACAACAGGGACACCATTTCTACTTCACAATATGGATCCATTATCATATGAGACAGATTTCAATCGAATTGGGTCTATATTCGGAGGCATAAAAATTTTTGAATCTAATACCTTAGAGTTAAAAACTTTATCGTAATTTGATAGTTTTGATGAAATATCAGTTTGGACAATAGATTTTGGTGGTGGAGATAAAGGTTCTATCAAAGGAGGGAATTGAGAGAAAGAGTTTGGATCATGACTAGCCGCCAATTGTCACACCTCTATTTTTACCCCGACGCTGCTAAGTTTTGGTAGTTAGAGAAAAATGGGTTTTTCTATTTTGAAAAGAAATTATTAATTTTGTAGTGTTGCCATTTGGAATTGAGTTTTGGTGTTCCAAGTCTCCTTATTAAATTCCTAGTCAAAATAAAATGACTCTTTATGGTTCTGTGGAAACAGAATATCGGGTAAGGATTTCTATTGACTGAGAACAAGGTGTTAGGCATCCCTTGAGTTTCTTGGTTCTATCATAGTTGCTTTATCAACTTATGTCTGGCTTAAATTATTTCTTGGATTAATTATATTTGACTAATTGCTTTATTTACCTAAGGATATTTTGAGAAATTATAACTTATGTTGTCGGTTGAATAACGTAACCACACACGGAGCCTTCAAATACAGAAGTTGACAAATTAGCGTAACCAAACACATGATCAATCTCAATATATTAAATTTAATTCATTTTTCTATGAATTATTCTCTCATTTCCTAAATAAGTGACTATATTAGCTTAGACATACTCTTTAAAAAAAGCTACTTAATATGAAAACCTTTAAAATAAAGTAATTTTTTAATATTTTAATGTATGGTTGGTAAGATAAGTAAAATATATATAGAAAATATTATATAATACAATTGATGTGCTAAAAGAATATATCTTAATATACTGATCAAAATTTATATATAACCCTTGAAATGAAAATTATAACAACAATAATAATATTTTAAATGAAGGGAGTAATAGCATATTTTCAATGTATTATGATTATTTTTGCTAAATTATGTTCAATATACTATAAATTAAAATAATTAACAACTCAAAGTGTATATATATGTGTGTATGCGTGTGTGCGTATATCAGTGTGTATAATAAGAGGGAATTAACTTCTTGATTCAGGTAGGAGGTCAACATACCTGCCCGTCATCTTAAAGGTAGATGGATAATATTAAGTAAATTGAAATAATATTACTGGTCAACTAGGAGTTCCTTTTACCGTGATAGTAGTGTACTTCTTTTAAGTTTCAATGACTAAATGACTCTATTGCTTATGTGGCTATAATTTTTTAAAAACGTTGTTTCTACAAAAGCAAGTTGGATTTTAGTTTGGTGACCTCTTTTTTATTATTTAAACATTTTATAGAATATAGTTGTAATAATTAACAATTTGTAACATGAGAAAATTGAAGGAAATTTTTTTTTAAGTCTAGAATGAAGGATTGGTGACATTGACCAACTTAAAGGGTCAAACATAATTAGAAAACTTAATTAAGTTAATTGTGGACTTGATTAATCTTTTCAAAACTTTCTAATCTTTTTAAAAATATAAATCAACCCAACCCATACCCCTCTCCTCTCCAAATCACCGACCGTCTCTCTCCTTTCTCTCACTAGAGCTTCTCTCAACTCTCTATCAACCAACAATTCTACAAAATTTCTCACTTCAATCCTCGAAGACTTCAACCTCTAGTGAAAAATAGTTGGGCGAGTTCCTTTTAGACTTTCAACTGTCAGTCGACGAGACAAGCAATCTTCTCCAGCGACAACTTCAAGTTTTTCATCATCCCATTTCTTCTTTCATAGGTAAAAAATTATGTCTTTTTAGTTATGAAGAAATAGAGGAACTTGAGCTAACTTCTGTTTTAGTATTGGTTAACAATTTCAATATTTCTTGCTTAAATTTGAAATGTGGACTAAATAAAACCCTAATTTCTAGCATTTCTTATCTACTCTTTCTGGTGTGAAATATAATTTTTTTTATTGTTATTTTAGTTTTTGTTGTTGAACTATTGATTCAATTTGTTGGTGATTTTTGGTCACCATTGATGTTCTTAGTATGTGTGTGTGTTATGTTGGTGTTGTTGGCTTGATTTGTTGTTTTTCTTGGTAAAAATGGTGTTGCAACATATTAACCATCTAATTCAACAGATTAACTACCTGGTACAATAGATTAACCATCTAATACAATATATTAACCACCTGATGCTACAGATTAACCATCTAATTCAACAAATGAAACATCTGATGCAACAAATTAAATATCTATTATAACAGATGAACAAAACATATCATTCATCTGTTGCGACAGAAGACTCTTCTATTTGAAAGAAATCTAAAAATATTGATCCAATAGATAACTCATTTAGCAACAAATGAGTGATCTATTTCAATAGATGTGTGGCCTGTTTTTATTATTTCCAACATATTACTCATCCGCTGCAATAGATTGGTTATAGGTTGCAACAGATTACCTACCTGGTGCAACATATGAGAGATCTATTCTTATTATTTACAATGGATTACTCATCCACTACAATAGGTTGGTTATATGCTTCAATAGATGTCCTACCTGGTGCAATAGATGAGTGATATGTTATTATTATTTCCAACAAATTACTCATCCACTACAATAGGTTGGTTATATGCTACAACAAATATCCTGTCTGGTGCAATAGATAGTGATATGTTATAATTGTTTCCAACAAATTACTCATCTGTTGCAATAGGTTAGTTATATGTTGCAACAGATAACCATCCTCGTGCAATACATGAGTGATATGTTTTTATTATTTCCAGCAAATTACTCATCCGTTGCAACTGGTTGGTTATATGTTGCAACAGATAACCTTCTTGGTGCAATATATGAGTGATCTATTTTTATAATTTCCAATGGTTTACTCATCCATTCTAACAAGTCAGTTATATATTATAATAGATAACATACCTGGTGCAACAGAAGTGTGGTTTGTTGGAACTGTTATTTTACTATTTTGTATGTTAGATTCACCGTTATCCTTTTTTAATGATGCATTAATAAATAATAATCTATTTTATGTTCCTGTTCATTTAAGATAATATGGCTCCCAAAAGAAAAGAAACCAAATCAAGTCCAAGTAAAGGAACAAGTGAAGCAGCTAGGCTACATCCACGACTCTATGAGCTTGTTTTACAAGTATTATCTTAATCAGGAGCAGAAGATAATGAACATGGGGAGGAGAAATATTTCAAAAGAGGTGATCCAAATGATAATATCCCTTCCACCGAAGAGTTGGTCAAAACCTCCAGCATTGATTGTTATCCTGTGAGAATGCAGTGAGATGGTGCCACAAATTTAATAGGTGATTTTGTGGTTAAGTCAGCCATAGGAAAATATTTTGATGCCTTCAGAAAAATACTTCGAGAATAAAAACTGGATTCTGATTTCAGGGAAAGCTGCTTCAGGCAATATCTCGATTTGCCGGGGACAACAATGCTCGTTTCCAAATAAAAATGGTATATGATCTTCTTAAGCGTAGGTTTATGTATGAAAACAAAGATAGGATAGATGAGGTGTGGATAAATTACTATGGCATGCCTATTTGTTTTGGTTGGAAGGAGTTTGGTTCAAGAGAAGACTAGGAATTCACGAAATGGACACACAAGATACAAAAATCAGCAAGCAAAAACAACACAAAAGAAAGTGGCTGAAGAAGAAGATTACATAAACGTAAAGATAGATAGAACGACCCTTACTTCTACCAAGTGCTTAACAAAAGATGGTGTATCAAACCATCAATCGCACCTCATAAATATAAGCTCAATCCATCCTTTTAGGTGGACCAACGGAATTCACACTCCTCAAAACCCACCTTTGTTGCCAATTTGTCAAAACAAGTGAAATCCATCAATTGTGCTAACCCTAATTTTGTTTCTCTCTCTTAAGGAGAAGGAGAATACTAAAAGCTAACACTAATATTAAAATCTAAAAATTCACTCAATTCATTATGTCAACACTAAGGAAAATAAGAGCTAAGGTACCTATTTATACTATTACAAAACAAAGACTAAAATACCCTTAATGAAGGGTGCTCCTTTGGAGTGTAAAAAGAAAGACTTAAAGGACCATAATAGCGCTAACAATGGGCGCCTCTTAAGTGTCCAATAATATTGTGCAAGGTCCATCTTGTCTTTCAAGTAAGGCGCCTGTTGAGTGTAATGGTTCCCTTCTCCTCCTTCAACTTGCCAAGCTTTAAAAGGCTCCAAACACTTGCCAATTCCGAATCTTGAACATTTGACAATTCTTTGTACTCTTTTGTTCTCTTCTTTCTTGTATCATCCTCTCCATCTTGAAAGGAATTTTGCCCCAAATTCGCACCTCGCAAAGCAAAAAAGAGGGAAAAACAAGCACACAATTCTCCTGATAGGAGGGTTAGAATTAGTACCACAAATTAGATGAACATGCCAAGGGGGTACACTTTTGGAATATAACCAACTATCCCTCGTTATGATCATGAAACACCTACCACAAGCATAAAAAAGGACACGACTAAGGAAAACATCAAGAGGTACGACAACTACAAAGGTCCACAAAAGACATATAGCATTGTAACTCCAAGTGGACCAACAAACAAATATCCTACCCCTACAAAAAGTAAATCCAAGACTAGCATAGATATCATCATAAGAAAAGCGGTAGTATAGGAACGCATCAAGTGTAAAAGAATCATCCAAGGTGCTATAATATATAAGAATACCAATTGGTTCAATAGTTTTAGCACATAAGGTTGGAATCAAGTCATTTAAACACATATGGCTTCATTCTTTCAAGTAAAACATCAACTTGGCATCCATAAGTTTAGATTCATTCAATTTAAGAACAAGTGTGTCAAGCAAGGATGAACATTTAGAAGCATTATCCCAAGACGACAATGACATATTTGCCCTTAGGTTTTCAAGAATAATACCTTGTTTGTCATGTAGACCAAGCAACAAGTTGGGTGTGCGAGCATCGTCATATCCACATTTGGCACCTGGGTCAAATAAAAAGAGTGGCCTTAGACATGGATCTAAACAACACTATTTTCCCCCATAGGCTTCGCCCCATCAAAAAGATATACTCCCTACAATAGCATACATATCATCAAAGCAAAATAGAGAGTAGAGAAAGGTGTCAAACAAATCAACTTCAACTATGGTTCCCTTATGCAAGCACTCGCTAGTTCCAAGTTCATCACCACTAGGATGCTCAACATATGAAACACACAAAGAAGAAATAGATGGAATCTTTAAGCATGAACCACTTCCTATTTCAAGAGAGTAATTTCTCCATAGATATAAGTCACCATGAGCAGCAAAGGTATAACACACAAAAACATGTTCACAAGAATAATCACAATTTGGGTTTCTGCATATTCAAGCAATTTAAGGTCACCTTCATCCGATTGTGACTTTTTTTGGTTTCTTTGAGCAAATCTATCAATATAGATTTCGTAATACAAAATTCTCAAAGAATTATCTCCAATACCATTATCAACTCTATCAACATCATTACTAACTTGAGACTTATTAAACACACCACACATATGATCAAGTAGTGGACTACATTCAGGAGTAGGTTGATCATCATTCACATCCTCACTAGTTGTTAGCAACTCACATACCAACGTAGACTCACCTTGACTTTCACAAGTGTCAACTAGTATGAGAGTACTTTTTTCACTTGGTAAGGGAACCTCATTTAAGTCATAAGTTCTAGCACTAGATGGACACAAATTATTCTTACGAAAAGAATTGATTTTATCATCTAAAGGATCAACTAGTGCTTGCATACTCAAAACAAGAGTTTGGTCCTTATGCAACCTAAAAACACTAAGAGTATCACAAAAGGAAGATCACACACTTCTTCATTAAGAAAATCCAAAACTACACCACTTTGGCTACTACTAGCCACATCACAGCAATTCAAGTTTCTAGGATTGTAGAAGATAGCTTTGTTACCTTGTAGACCATGGGAAGTGTGTTATTCACTTGGTTTTGCATTATGGTAGCCTTCATTCTCCACATTACAAGGTAATATGTCAAGGTTTCCCTTTGGACTCACTTTTTCAAAATTGGGATTTAGTGCACTAAGCATTTGGGGCATATCTTCAATGAAGCTATCCCAATCTTCTTTGAGGCGATCAAACGTGGCATCAAAACCATAGGCAGAAATGGTACCTAAAATAAAGAAACAAACCTGCAAAATGAACAAAGAAGTTAGTTCATAAAGAGCCTCACCACCCTCACTCTCGTTTCTTACCTCATGCTTGGTTTCACAAGTGTTGAAAGCTTGGCAATACTTGGTAAGTGAATTGAGTGGTGAATGTGCCTTAGTATGGAATCGATTTTTGTTTGATAATACATAAAAAAAATGATATACGGACTTGAACCAACAAGTTACTATGACTTAAAAATGATAAAAGCACAAAAGGAACGTAGACACGAAACAAAGAACTCTAGCCTAATTACTAATTATCAACCTAGTAGGTAATTACTAGTTTGATAATTAGTGGTACAATCAACTTACAAGAAGCTATAATAAAAAATTAGAAATGAGGAAATCTACCTAAGAACTCAATTTGGCCGATTAGCTAGTGATGTTGTGGCAGCTAGTGATTAGACGGTGAGTTTTCAAAATTTTCAATCCTAATTCTCAAGTCTCGGCCTAGAAATCCTTTGGTGAAGAAGAATTTCATTTGGGAGGGAATAATGAAGGTTTGAAAGCCTTTTTGGATCTTCAAATGAATTCAAAAACAATGGGTCCCCCCTTTGTACTTGGAATGTACTTGACTTTGTACTTTGATTTTTACTTTGTCTCTTCTTTCTTTGGATGACAATGAATATGCCACGGAATATTCTTTCACAAACACCAAGTATACTCTCTTTCGTTTACTTTTTTGGATCAAACACACTCTTTGAATATTCTTACTTAGCAAGACTTGATGAACATGGAACAAGATGAATATTTAAGAGTTGACCAAAGTTTGACCCCTAACCAAATGAACTTCAAATCTGAAATTTTTTGTAGATATAGGTTACTTAGGCAAAGGTGAGCTAAAATAACAATAAATAACAACCAACCAGCATCCACAACACAAAACCCACACGGATCTAGCTTCTTGAAGCTCCAAAACGCCATAACTATGGTGGATCTAGCTCAAAATTGACCAAATCTCGTTCCAAATGTAGATATAGACTCCCTAGGTTCTAGGGAAAAAGAATCTAGCACTTGAAACCAAAAAAACAACATAAAAACATATAGATCTAAGATTTTAAAATCTGCCCAAACACAAAAATGGGTTTACAATTTGTTTTTTGTGAGATTTTTGATTTTCTACACTCTTTTTTGTTGAGATTTTCTTAGATCCAAGACTTAGAGTTGAGGGAACAACTCTTATACATGGATCTGATACCAAATGAAACAAGAGAAGACTAGGAATTCATGAAATGGACACACAAGATGCAAAAATCAGCAAGAAAAAACAACACAAAAGAAAGGGGATGAAGAAGAAGATTGCATAAACATAAAGATAGAAAGAAAGACCCTTACTTATACCAAGTGATTAAAAAAAGATGGTGTATCAAACCATCAATCACACCTCAACAATAGAAGCTCAAAACTTTCTATTAAGCGGACCAACAGAATTCATACTCCTCAAGACCCACCTTTCTTGCCAATTTGTCAACACAAGTGAAATCCATCAATTGTGCTAACCCTAATTCAGTTTCTCTCTCTTAAGGAGAAGGAGAATACTACAAGCTAACACTAATATTACAATCTAAAAATTCACTCAATTCATTATGTAAAAACTAAGAAAAATAAGAGCAAAGGTGCCTATTTATACTATTACAAAAAAAGACTAAAATACCCTTAATGAAGGGTGCTCCTTTGGAGTGTAAAAAGAATGTCTAAAAGGACCATAATAGACCTAAAAATGGGAGTCTATTGATCATCCAATTAAAGTGTGCAAGGTCCTTCTTATCTTTCAAGTAAGGACCTCTTGAGTATAATGTTTCCCTTCTCTTTCTTCAACTTGCCAAGGCTTTTAAAAGGCTCCAAACACTTGCCACTTTTGAAGCTTGAAACTTTGACAATACCTTGTACTCTTTTATGCTCTTCATGCTTGTATCAGAGTTTGCCATAGTTACTAGACTAAAATGTTATCCTCCTTCTCCTTCTCAAATTATACCTACTCTAACCCAAAAAAACACCCCACATACCCAAAAAAGGCAAAGGCAAGTCGAGTGATCGTGACGACCTAGTGTCCATTGTTGGTCCAAGGTTCAAAAATAAAATTTGATAGTAACATTAAAAGGTAAAGGATTTGTAAAGAATCACAAACAATCATTATTCTTGGTTTGGTTTGTAGATAATATTCTTTGAGCGAGAGACGTAAACAACAATATAAGAGTCGGTTTAATAAATCGCTCTGAGGATCTTGAGGCATTTAACAACTATCCTTGGGGTTATGAAAGTTTCAAAATAACTTTCAAATATTTGTTCACTCCGTTAATGCCAAATACAGTCAACTTATATGGCTTTTGATCTTGGGCATATTTATATGCTCATAGCACCAATATGTACTCAGAATTGGACTAAGTTCAAGAATTTTTGTATGAATTCAACTTTTATTCCATTTTATGCCTAATGGATATGATTAGTACTTTCAGGTTCAAATTATGAAGAATTGTGCATAATTGGATACAACGAGGATATGGAAGTGGTGAAAGAATGCAAGGGACTGAAGTTAAGCTAAAAAAGGGAAGCTGGAAAGTAGAAATCCTTATTTGAAGACACTCCGTGTCGCGAGGATCAACAAAATAGCAATGGTCAAATTCTAGTGAAGGTTCGAGAAACTACCGCATCGCGGAGAAGTTTCATTTATCAGATTTGGTGACCTGAAGGTTTGGCGCATTGTGGAGGATGATTATTTTGCAGTAGTCCCAATTCAGTGGCTCATCGCGATAGTGCCGTGTCACGGTGAGGGTGTATTTTAAATTATCAGGGAATACTTGATCTCTCGATTTACTAGATTTTAATAAAAAATAGCAATTGAAGTCATGGCGCGATGCTACGGGTGGATAAATCAGGAATTTTTTAAATGTTTTGTCCTAGCTATAAAAGGAAAAATCCAAGATAATGTGGGGGACTTTTGTCAAGCAGAGAAGTGGCAGAAAAATAAAAATTTATCTCTTTTAGGGTTCTAAAACATTCTTTTGAATTTCATTATTTGAAGGATTGATTTGGGGTATGATTTGTGACTTATTTTCAATGATGAATTCAAACGTGAGCAGCTAAACACCCTATTTCAGGGGTTGAGGCGAAGAACATGAGTACTCTTTACTATTCTTATTCATAGTTTCTTTTTGGATTATCATATGGATTGTTCTTAATTTTTTTGAGCTTACTATTTTAATGATTGACCACCATTAGAATAAATTTATATTTTTATGTGAATCCGGGAGGAGAATTATAGGATAGAACAAAGAAATTAAGGAGCAAGGTTCTTATTCTTTTATAAAAAAGGTATTTAAATTAGCATCTAAGATAGGGATATACCTAGAAGCCTTACTCGGTTCACTTGCAAGAAGACAACTTCATGAATCTATAAGATTTGTTGTAACTCTGCGGGAGTTGTAGTTACAACATTCAATAGATAGAAGATTTGATGTCGGGAGACCAAGATCGTGGCATAACCCTTGCGAACCATCAACCCGGTAACTAATTTGACTATGAAAATATTAGAGAATTGTATGATTGTTCAAAATACATCAACCCTAGAATCGTCCTCATTATTTATTACAACAGTTGCTTACTTTGCTTTAGTCATCATTAATTATTTCTTGTTTAGTAATTTACATTTTATTTACACAATCATCTTAATCTTGATACAACCAAACACTTAATACTGAATTTTCTTGAATTGAAGATTTAATAAATTTCTAGTTTATTGATCCTCGAGGGAATGATATTGGACTGTTCGAGTCATTGTATTACTTGAACAATCACGTACACTTGCATGTGCATAGAGACACAATAAGTTTTTGGCACCATTTTCGGGGATCAAATAGAATTAGTAAAATGATTTAATTTTTGGTTTTTGATCATAAGTTTAAGTGTTAAAAACATGATCTTAGCGGCTGAATTTTTGTAGGTTTAGCTGAACATTGGACTGGCTAGGGACAAAGAGTTACTAGAACCCTTTGCAGAACCAGAAGTGATTTTTTATCAGAGACAAAGAGATTAATACTACACTCAACTGGGATCGATTGCGGAAATACGCGATCCTATAGTTGCTGATCCAAATATTGGAAATGTTCCAGCTCCTGCTATTCCCGCTTTTCCTATTAAACCAGTAACAAGACCTGTTCGAGAAGTGGCAATCCCACTTATGCACCTTGTGACTAATAGTATTCTGAATCCAGAACAAGGAGGTCGATGAGAATTAAAAAAAAAAGTGGTACAATTGTTGAGATATGTGGGAGAATTTCAGGGACTTTTACATGAGGATCTGCAGCAGCACTTGCAAACCTTCCTAGAGATAAGCGACACATATATTCCTGAAGATGTGAATGCTGATTATGTCAGATTGACACTCTTTTCCTTTTTTCTATTGGGGGAAGCAAAGAGGTGGCTACTTGCTGAACCATACCAATCCATTAATGCACGGGAAGAATGTGCTCGAAGGTTTCTTATTTGATTTTTTCCATCTCAGAAAACTGCACGATTAAGGAGTGAGATATTGAGTTTTCGACAAAAATATAGAGAAAATCTCTACCAAGCTTGGGATAGATTCAAGGGCATGCTTAGAAGTTATCCTCATCACCATCAATCAAATGATGTTTTGGTGCATACATTTATAGAAGATCTTGAGTCTAATACAAAGTTTTTCTTGGATTCAGCAGCAGGGGGTCAAGCTTTGGAGAAAATATATGAGGAATTGTATACTTTGTTGAGTTGAATTGCACAAGGAAATCCTGATTGGCGTGAAGACTCAAGGAATGCTCCTAAGAAGGTTGTAGGGATTTTGGAGGTTGATCAGTTCACTGCATTACAAGCACAGATTGCAGCAATGCAGAACCATATGACTACTCATCTTAACAACTTAAACTTGGGCACAACATAATCAGAAGCCATGACAAATGTAGTTCAACAGGTATATTCATGGTGTGAAGTTTGTGGAAGTAGTGAGCATTAAGCAGATGCATGTTTGTTAATCCAGATTTAGTCAACTACATAGGGAATGCAAATTGTTAGGTTCAACAGAATTTTGGCAATACGTATAATCCAAATTGAAGGAATCACCCTAATTTCTCATGGGGTGAAATCAGGCATATAATACAAATCAGTATAAAGGACCAGTGCAACCATATCCACAACTGGTTTAGAATAATCAGGCGACTACCTCAAATAGTAATATGAAAGAGATACTTAAGTAGTTGATGACTCAATAAACATAGTTTGCAGTAGAAATAAAGGCTCAACAAGAATAGTTTGTAACTGAGTTAAAGAGTCAACAATTACTCACAAAAAATCTGGAGTTGCAGTTAGGTCAAATTGCAGGATCGCAGAATACAAGGCCACAAGGAGCATTGCCTAGTGACACTAAGGCTAATCCTAATCAAATGAATATGGTTACAATAAGGAGTGGGCTATAAATGAAGGAGATGGTTCAAGAGCAGGATACTATCGTGGTCACTGTTGATAGTTTGCAAGAGAATGTAAAAGTAAAAGAAAAAATAAGAGGCTGGTGAAGAGATTCGTATATAGAAGAAGACTATTCCCTTACCCTTTTCTCAAAGGGAAAGAAAGCATCAAGAGGAAGCCAGTTTTAAGAAGTTCCTAGATCTTCTGAAATAAGTTCAAGTAAACCTTCCTCTTGTTGACATTCTACAGAGTATGCCAAAATATGCAAAATATTTAAAGGATATTATTACCAATAAGAATCGGTTGACTGAATATGATACAGTTGCACTTGCTCAAGAGTGCACGTATAAAATTCAAAATAAACTGCCCATGAAACTAAAGGATCTGGGGATCTTCACATTGCAGATTACCCTTGGTCAAACTATTTGTTCACATGGATTGTGTGACTTAGAGGATAGCATAAATCTCAATCCCACATCATGGTACCGAAAGATGGGTCTTGGAAGCCACAAATCCACGACTATTATGTTGTAGTTGGTAGACAGGTCACTTGCTAGACCATATGGTATTACTGAAGATGTACTAGTGAAAGTGGGATCTTTAATCTTTTCTGTGGATTTTGTGATTTTTGACATTAAGGCCGATCCAGTTGTTCTATTTATTTTGGGACGACCCTTTTTAGCAATAGGGTAGCCACTCATTGATGTAGCAGTTGGAAAAATGACAATGCGAGTACACGATAAAGTTGAGGTTTTTGATGTGTACAGAGCATTGAAATTGCCAGCCATATATGAGGAGTTGTCCTCAATATCGGTTATTAATCTTACTTTAGATTGGCAGTTGTTTTTATCTGATGATCCATTAGAGCGAGCTCTGATGGATTATGATCTGCATGGGGATTTAAAAGCATTAGAATTGGTCCATATTATGAATTTGTCTATAATTGAGACAAATAATGTTTTGATCGAGCCTTTGAATAGACCAATTGGTCCACCACCCAAGCCTTTAGTTGAAGAAGCTCCTAACTTAGAGCTTAAGGTTTTTCCTCCTCACTTTCAATATGTTTTTCTTGGTGATCAAGATACATTGCTTGTTATTTTATCGGCAGGATTATTTGATGTACAGGTAAAGAAAGTTGTAGTAGTTCTCAAAATGAAAAAGAGAAATCTGATGATGATGCATTTGACGATAATGTCGATGATGTGGATGTGGCTCCTGAGGACATGTTTGCTATAGTCTCATTTGAATGATCAGGAAGTATCCTGCTACCCTACCATAAGCTTAATTGGAAGCACCAGGACAGAGCTTTATTTGAAGTGTAGGGTGGTAGGTTCATATTCTCTTGCATCTTTATTTTTTTTAATTATTTGACTAAACAATGTTATTATTTTTTTATTTTGATGTGTTGGTTTGAAGTACTAGCTATTTGGAACACTGGTCTGTAATAGGGAGTAACTTTAATTTTGTGGATTGCAATTTTCCCTCTTTGGCATTTATCGCATACTTCTTTATTTTAAAGAATTATGTTATTGTTATTTTCACCTTCATTGGCAAGTTTAGTTTCAAGTAGTTATGTTTGCTTTTGCCCTCTTTGGTAATTAGGAATAAACAGTCATAGTTAGTTGCCATCCCCTATGATAGATGGATGACGACCGTCTTAAGGGGATTGGTCGTATGAAGTAAAGAAATTTAGGAGAAACCAATCACTATCTTAGAGGAGTGTGTGAAATGGTCCATCTCTGTAGTAATTGAAACTAATTCTAGTATCAATATGCATAAGAGAGTTTTTATTTTAAGTACTGAGGATTCAATATCGATAAATAAAATTTGATGTGTTGGCTTAATTTTGAATTCAATAAAGAACATGATTGGAAACATTTGGATGATTCCGTACATGCATTGTAAGTGTGAGGATTAGTATATATTCTACATAAATAGAAATGACTAGAACTTGCCAGGTGTGCCTACAAAGTAAAATAAAGGGTCTTGGGTGCAAGGAGTGATATAGGTATTTCTTTGTCAGCCTTGTTTCTAACTTTAATAGCCATCCCTTAGTTCATAGTCCTAGTCATCCCCGTTGAGCCTTTAGCCTCTTTTTTTGGTGGAGTGTTACGAAACCTTATCCCTTCTTTCCTAAATCATAATTTGATCCAAATAGGCTCCTGAGCATTTTTAATATAAGACTAAGAGCAAAAATGAGGAAAGAGGGTAATCATTTGATACTCCCAAAGTAGTTTTTGATGTTTGATGATGCTGGGTTAATTGGGAGTTAGTAAATAGAAATGTTACAATGAACCTATTTTGGCCTTGGTCCAATTGGATAATGTGTACCTTAATGAAGGCTTTTTCTCTTGAGTTAAGGGTGGCTATAATAGGGGTGCATAATATGAATATGGAAGGAATGAATAATACTCCCAACCTAGTTTGAGAATATAAGTTAATTGAAAAAGGTGCTGACAAATAAAAGTATGGAGAGAAATAGAAGGATAAATTGGTGCTGGAAAACAGAGTGAATTGATAGTTCTTGTATTTAAACTCTTAGTAGCAATAGTCACTATTTATGTCAACAGTACTTACCTGTCCCTAAGCCTTTATTACAACCCGAAAAAGACCTAGTTTATCCTTCACCCAAACATCTGATATTAGTGGAGTAGAACACTAAGGGCAAGCTTATGGTTCATTCACTAGCATGTACGAATTCTTGGTTGAGAGTGAGCTATTTGATATTGATACTCCCCTATTGCATAGATATTGTTGTGAGTTAATATGGGGAAATTTTCTTGAGTAAGGATGCAGGCGGATAAAAGCCAAATTACTTATTGTGTTTCTTTCATTGAGTTTGCTAACTTGTTAGAAAGTCATTGCTAAGATAGAAAAATTTGTACTAAATTGTCTTGTGTGTTAAAAAACTATTTTGACAAGATGATGTAAGAATTTTTTATTGCAAAGTGTAAGTGCCAATGGCCACATAACTTTGAGATTGTGATGAAATGAGGAAGTAATTATGTTTTTGAATTCATATGTTTGAGGACGAACAAGGTTTTAAGTGTGGGGTGGTGATGTTGCACATATTTAGATGCTCATAGCACCAATATACACTCAGATTTGGACTTAGTTCAAGAATTTTTGTATGAATTCTTAAGTATAATTCAACTTTTATTCCATTTTGTGCCTAATGGATATGATTAGCACTTTTAGGTTCAAAATCATAAAGAATTGTGCATAATTGGATAAAATAAGGATATAAAAGTGGTGAAGGAATGCAAGGGACTGAAGTTAAGCTAAAAAAAGGAAGCTGGAAAGTAGGAATCCTCATTTGAAGACACTCCGCATCGCGAGGATCAACAAAATAGCAATGGTCAAATTCCAGTGAAGGTTCACAAAACTACCGCATCGTGTAGAAGTTTCGTTTATCAGATTTGGCGACCTGAAGGTTTAGCGCATTGCGGAGGATGATTATTTTGAAATTGTCCTAATCTAGTGGCTCATCGCGATAGTGGCGCGTCGCGATGAGGGTGCATTTTACAATTGTCAGGGAATACTTGAGCTCCATACTTTATTATATTTTAATAGAAAATAGCAATCGAAGTCTTAGCGCGACGCGCTGGGTGGATAAATCGGGAATATTTTAAGTGTTTTGTCCTAGCTATAAAAGAAAAAATCCAAGATAATGTGGGAGACTTTTTTCAAGTATAGGAGTGGAGGAAAAATAAAAATTTCTCTCTTTTAGGGTCTAAAACATTCTTTTGACTTTCTTTATTCGAGGGATTGCTTTGGGGTATGATTTGTGACTTATTTTCAATGATGAATTCAAACATGAGTAGCTAAACATCCTATTTTTGGGGTTGAGGCTAAGAGAATGAGTACTCTTTACTATTATTATTGATAGTTTCTTTTTGGATTATCATATGGGTAGTTCTTAATTTCTTGACCTTACTATTTTAATGATTGGCCACCATTAAAATAAATTTATATTTCTATGTGAATCTGGGAGGAGAATCATAGGATAGAACAAAGAAATTAAGGAGCAAGATTCTTATTCTTTTATAAAATAAGGGATTTGAATTACCATCTAGGATAGGGATATACCTAGAAGCCTTGCTTGGTTCACTTGAAATAAGACAACTTCATGAATCTAGAAGATTTGTTGTAATTCCGTAGGAGTTGTAGTTACAACATTCAATAGATAGAAGATTTGAGGTCGGGAGACCAAGATCGTGGAATAACCCTTGCAAACCATCAACCTGATAACTAATTAGACTATGAAAAGATTAGAGAATTGTATGATTGTTCAAAATACATCAACCCTGGAATCTTCCTCATTATTGATTACAACACTTGCTTACTTTGCTTTAGTCATCATTAATTATTTCTTGTTTAGTAATTTAGATTTTATTTACACAATCATCTTAATCTTGATACAACCAAACACTTAATACTCAATTGTCTTAAACAGAAGATTTAATAAATTTCTAGTTTATTGATCCTCGAGGGAACGATATCTGACTGTCCAAGTCATTATATTACTTGCACGATCACGTACACTTGCGTGTGCATAGAGATGCAACAACTTTCCATGGGATTTCATGGTAAATATTTCTTTTATTATGATATGATTTTTTTTTTTGTTCAATAATACTTTTGATTTATTAGGGTTATGTTATAGGCTTGGGCATTTGAAGCTATTACTTATTTGAGACAACAAGTAAGCTACCAGGAAGAAGTTTCCTATCCAAGAATCCTGAGACGGTTGTCGGCCAAAACTGATAAAAATGCAAAAATTCTTGATCTTTTCAATCCCCCGAAGGAAGCAGTAAGTCTAATTCTAATTAAGTTTTTGTTTTAATTAATGATTACTTTAAATGATTTCATCATTATTCTAATATATGTACTGATTTATTTTAGATTGTCCATCCATGGCTTGTTCCGACCAATCAAGAATTGAAGATGCCATTTTTTCTTACTTTACGGTCTGTGCAAACTTTATTGGACCCAAAGGTCTTTGGTAGAATAAAAATGGAATTGTTTGGAGCAACAACCATCACAAGAAAAATAATTTTGGAGGGTGGGCTTGTTGTTGTTGAAGATGGTAGTGGTAGTGGTAGTGGGGCTTCTGTTGGGGCTATGATGCTCATCTTATAGATTTTGAAATAATAAGCCATTATGATTATGATCATACTGGTTATACAGATTTTTCCACTTCTAGCGAATGTTCTGCATGCAAATGTAAAGACTGCAAGGTGAAACATGATGGAGTGATTAATGCTATTAATGCACTAACTGCTTCTGTAAAGAAAATGACATCTAAGAGGGGTGCTGTTCCATCAAAGAGGATTTCATATCCATACACTCCACTAGAGATCAAGGTGGCTAAGAGGAGAAGAAAAGATATTTCCAAGATATCATCGAGCATTGGTAAAAGAAAATTTGCCATGCCTTTGTCTTTGTCTTGCACCACTATTCAATGTACAGGGGCCACAAGAGAGCAGAATGATCTAAAGAAGGTAAATGTATATCATCTGTTCCAATAAACAAATAGACACATCTGTTTCAACAGATGATACATCTCTGAAAATTATCAAATAGATATATACATCTATTGCAATTGCGGTCTAACTTGTTGCATTAGATGCGTTATCTATTGCAACATATATCCATCTATTTCAACAAATCAAATAGGTTTTCATACTATTTTAATTTTTACCAATAGATGAGCCTTATGTTGCAACAGATGGGTCATCTATTCAAAATTATCATATCGCTCTATTTTACCTGTTTCAATTTGTCCTAACAGCTGATCCATCTATTATAACATAAGACTCATTTGTTGTAATAGATAGACAATTCGTTGTATAACTGTAATTAGCATTGAAAATTCTGGCTTTCCAGGTGGATGTCACAGTTGAAGCTACTGCTGAAGAGCATAATATTGCAGTTCATAATCCATTGGCTACTTCCAAAGAAGAAGAAAAAGTGGAGCCTGCCAATTTGGGAGAATGGAAGAATTACCCGTTTGAAGGGTTCAACATCTCGGACAAAGTTCCAAAAAACTAACAAAGTTGATCAAAGACTATTCAGAATGGATTGCCGATGGGCTGTTAAAGCATCACACCAGCAGGTACATAAATCAATTTTAAAGATATTTAGTTATACAATTCTTATTGTATAAACATGACATTAACACATATAAATCATCATGTAGAAAATAAAATGACGAACACTACAAAGTGAACAAATCGAGTCTTGGTTTTGATATGGTCCACTTTGTTGTTGTAATCCCGAAATAAAGAATTGGTTCTATTAAATGTCACAGCCCCAAACTTGCTGGAATGATGAGGTTTAAATGTCATACATGTTACTATTAATTAATACTTTATTTAATTGCATTTCTGTATTAATATTTTCACCACATAATCTACAATGTTTGATAATATGTGCAGCACATCGATGTCATTTTTTACTACCTCCAAAAGAAGGTCAAGTTGTAAACACAAGAACAATACAGATACACGATAGACAATTGTTTGTGCAAAGTTTACATCAATAATGTCTACGATATATTGTTTACAACAACCAAAAGTTTCCCAAAATGAGGAATGATTAATCAACATCACCAAAGGTTTTAGTATTCCAGCTGACTTACCTTGGTATTTGGTCAACAAAGTGTACATCCCAATTATTTATGGTGATAAATTCCATTGGGTGTTAGCTGTTGTCGTTGTAAAATAGAGATGCATTTAAGGTTATGACTCGATGTCATGAAGGCGACGTTCTAGGCCACTGTCTAAGATATTGAAGGAATTTCTCAACAAACCATTGGTAGCCTTTAAGTATAAGTGTCATGATTTAGTTTCATTTCATAAATTTCACAACGCTTACATGAACTGCAAGATATGGATTATCTATTTTTTAAAAAGCAGGGATTTTGATCTTTTTATTGCCGCTTACGCTGAGTATTTGAACGATGGATTATAAGTACCAAATGATGGACTTGATTCTAGATTACTCTACAAAGTATATGCTACTATTTTACGGAAATATGGAGAAGCAAAGGGTCAAAAACCATACGCAAGAAACATTAAAGATCCACGACGACCAAAGCCAAATTCTGTAGCAACCAGATAAAGAACAACTTATCTATATTGAGTAGATCTTTATAGATTGAGTCTGTCAATGTAATAACCTATCTTCGTTGGTTAACTTGTTGATATATTTGTAGAGAAATTATTTGTACCCATAATAACTTTTTTACATTTCACTTATTTGTTGAGTTATTTCATGTAATTTCCAAAGTCTTCGATTTATTTTATGCTATCTATGAATATAATTTAATCCTTAGTTTTGAACTTGTTAATTGAAATGGAATACTAGATACAAATATCACAATCGATAATACATCTGCTGCAACAGACGACATATTTTATCAAATAGATTTAGACATATGTTGCAATATATAGGTCATATGCTGGAAATTATACAGAAGGTCGTTCTACTTGTTTGATTTGTTCCAATAGATTACCCATCAATTACAATAGATAGATTATATGTTGCATATATTGTATATCTGTTACGACAGATAGACAGAAACATCTGCATAATGCAACAAATGACCAACCTATTGCAATAGATAATTAGTCTGTCACAACAGGTATGATGTCTGTTACAATAGATAGACAATCTGTTGCATTATAAAAATTTAACTTTCATCAGACATAAAAAAATGCCACTACATGTATGTTAAGTGAAGTGAAGTGGCTTGAAATAAAAAATTATTATTGTGTTCGTCTCTGTCTTTGTACATATTAAACGAGCTCTAACCATTTAGTTAGTACCCCATAAGCCCATACCTCTTACATATTTTCCACAACGACATCAGATATACCAACTATTTCTATGCCGGTCAGCAAACACTCGATGTATGCAAATGAGTACGGCCTGCATGTGGCTCTAGTTTTATTTTTTAAAGGTGGATGTTCTTATTTTGACCTTCAAAATCCCATAATTTATTTGTCAAGACTTTCATCGGCAAATGATCCATCAATTTACTCTACGTTAACAACTTGGGGAACAACATTAAGAGTGGCTACACATGGGGTTAAGAATATGGCCTCCTTGAAGATAGGTAAGTTGCTGTCATAAACCTTAATCTTTCCGTCGCCTAGTAGTATCTCAATTCTCCAGCCATCGGGACTATCTCGATTATAGAGATTATCATACCTAATCTTGAAATTATTGTAGAAGTTGAGGTCCATTATCCTATCGGTAGCATCATAAGTATCTAGGTACGCTAATTGCCTGCCCCTCATGAGGTAGAGAATTTCATCAGCATACTATAGTATAAGAAGACAATTTTTAAATAGCTTGGTAATTGTAAAAAAGAAAAACATAGTGGAAAGATTTTGTTGCAGAGGGTTCTCTGAATCAGTTCACAGATTGCCCAGCTAACACAACTTATGCAATAAATATGTATTGTTGCAATAGAATGCCCAGCTGTTGCAACAGGTTACATATCTGTTACATAGCTTTTTATTTGTGGAGTAGATTGGAATTCTAGGTTACTAGAAGTAAACTCACTTTGTCCATGTACCACTGATGTATATTTTTCGTACTCATGACGTCTTGGGCGGCAAATAAATGCATGGTATATTCTTATGGAGGTTTTGTCTCGTCAGTCATAATCTTTTCCAGTTCCTTCTACTATTTGTTGCCATGTGCTGCATATATGTCCACCTTTTGCAGTGGCCCCAGAACTTTAACAACTCTTGGAGTGGGAGGAGTTGCAATTTTTTTGTTTTCAGAATGAAGAGTATTTGTCAAATGTTTCTTTCTTCCTCCTAACCGCCACTGTAGGAGTGTATGTCTCCCTCACCTTCTTGGATGGTATGATATACCTCTGGGATTTCAACTCCTTAGCAGCTTCAGCAATAGCCTCTAGTTTCTCAAGGAGTTTATCCTCTCTGTCCTCGTAAACTTTGCATTTACAAAGAGAACATGAGGGTGAAGAGGGGTGACAGGGACCACTGTAAGGGTGGGAGAGACCGGTGTTAGGGTGGGAGGGACCAGTGTAAGGGTGAGAGGGACCCAGGGGTTTTTCCAAATATATTTATTTTTTATTGAGCACCAACATTCTCATAATCACGACTGGCAGTAGTAGCAGCATCAGGATGGCTACCAGCATCATCGAAAACTCCACCAGCAGTACCCCCAGAAGAAGCACACAGATCTTTACAGTAGGTTAGTTATAAAGAGCTTCAACATTAGGTTGACCATGACTAACTTCTATTCTTATGGGTGTTGCTCCAGAAATTTCCTTCTTTATTACCTCAACCGTTTGGTCTGCTGTTATATTAACAAAACCTAGAGTAATAAAAGAAGTCATCCCCAACTCCTGCTCAGTAGGCACGATCCAAGGATGTACAACCTATAAAAAAGATAGAAGGTATTTAAATCATATAATATAATAATAATTTATAGTCAGTTGGGTTACATATTAATACAACCAACTTATGCAACATATAACTATCTACTGCAACAACTGATCTATGTCACAATAGATTGACAATATGTTGCATCAGATTACCCATATGTTGCATAATTTGCAGTAGATGGGTAATCTATTATGTCGAGTTCAGGGAACCAGAGAAGATATGGTTAATCTACTGTGAAATATAGATCGTTTGTCACAACATATTACCCATTTGTTGCACCAGTTATAATTGACGGGTAATATGTTGTAACAAATGACCCATCTGTCGCAATGGATGGCACATCTGTTTCAATATCTTTCTTCGAGGCAAATTATTTTAGTTGAAAGAAGACATACTACATCATTTGGAGTGTTAAATACATCAACCTTCTTAATTTTCTTACTGCCCTTTACAGCCAACCACCTAAGGCTCCTTGGATGAGAAACCACATCCGGGTAATACTTGAACTTATTTCGGAGGAAAGGAATGACTTCAAATACCCAATCCTAAAAAATATACACAGGAAGCAAGAAAAAAAAGTCATAATAACTATATTCAATATTAATTAATGGATGAGTAAAAATAGAGATTAATTTTACCATGAAAGCCCAAGGAAAGTAGTATAATATGATCGTCCCTGTGGATAGCTTTGTCAGTAAATATTTGACTGTCAAGTAGTAGCTGTCACATACCAGGGATAGTCGTTGAGTTTCTCAAAATCATCAGCAAGTGCCAACAAATCTTCTTCTATGACTTTCCTGATGTCTCTTGCCAATATAACAGAATGGAAAAACTAAACTAAGCATAATTTCTCCCTGTACTACTTTGGTATGGCTTTATTATCAAGATCTTCTATCCGATTACCTACTTTGTAGCTACATCCAACAATTCACAATAACCCATCTTTTTTTTCCTTGAAGTTGTTGGACCTTTTGTGGGGTGTTTCCTTGATGAGAGGTTCTTCTAGATGATCGCATCTCAAGCTCGTCACGATGGCAAACTCTTTCAATCAAAAACAAATCGGCATGCCATAGTAGTTGATCCAGATTTTATCCATATTTTTTTTGGCCTTCTTCAAATCTTTTTCATCCCCTATATACTTGATGCTGCACTTGAGAAGATCATATACCATGCTCATCTGGAAATAGAGAGTGTGGTCCTCTGGAAGCTTAAGAAAGTATGCAAAGCATCTCCTCTTAAAAAGTCCGTATATGTTTTCATTCTTCATAATTCTCCTAAATTCATCAAAACCTTTCTCCAACTTACATTTAAGTACAAGATCACTAGTTACTTCTACTGGGATTTCTATCGGTATCGCAACTCAAAACCTGTCAATGCTACTTGTTTTGAAAGGATCATGCTGGGATTTAGATATTAATTCATGCCCCATTGGTGAGAACAAGTCCTCACTTTCCTCAGATTTATTTTTCCATAACTGAGAGTTCAGGAAGTTCCTTTGAATCTATCTGTACTCTAGCCTTTTTTGTTGGGTGGTCAGAAGTTGATCCACTTTCAGTTTCTTTTCTTTTGGGAGACATCTTTTAACTACAAATAAAAGAAAACCAAAAAATAAATTACATTTGATGTCTGCATAAGTTAAAAAAAAGGTAAGACGAATTTCAATAAATTATTGTATGCCATATTTAAAAAAAAACTCCAATGGATAACCCATTAGTTGGAACAGATGGGAAATCTGTCTGAAGACCTATTTAATATCTCCAAATAGATCTTCCACTTGTTGTAATAGATGGACCACCAAGACCACCATCAATGCTACCAAGACCACCACTAATGCCACCAATACCAACAACAATACCAAGACCGCTAACACTACTACCAATGCCACCAATACCACCACTAAGACCACCGACACCACCACCAAAACCAAAAATACGGACACCACCACCAATAGCTACCAACAACACCACAAACACCATAAAAAAATAACACGATAGACAAAAAAATACAATGACAAAAACTAGGGTTTTCTCAGGTGCTTCCTACGTTTTTAGCATCAAAACATAAAATTCTAACCCATTCTCGAAGATAATACAACTAAACGTCTTTTGTTTTCATCATTACCTAAAAAACCTTATTTTTTAGAATAAATAAAAAATGTAGAAATCTTCTCAAACTCTGTTACCTATGAAGATAAAGAAAATATGGATACAAGCGAGAATAAAGTCAAAAAGGTGCAAAGAAAATCGATCTATTTTAAAGGGTTGAGCAATATATTGAGTAGTTGTTGTCTGTATTATTGAGAGAGAGAGAGAGAGAGAGAGAAGATCAAGATCTTGGAATTTGAAATGATAAAAAGTTTTTCCATCAAATGGAAGATTTGTATGGGTTTATTTGTAATTTTGGAAAAGAATGACAAGTTTTGAAATTGTTAATTTGGTCCAAATTGATCTTAATTAATTTTTAATATTTTAAAATATATAGTTTTTAAAATATTAAGTTAATAAGAATCTTTTCAACCCAGAGTGACCGATCGACGACTCGGGTCGGGATGAGGGCAATACCAACACCATGCAATTGTAAAGACTCAATTGATGTTGTAGTTGACCCTATGAACTCATTCATCCCTAGTTCTAAGAAATCAATTTAGATACTACCTTAAAATTAAGTTAATGAGAATCTTTTCAACTCAGAGTGATCGATCAATGAATTGGGTCGAGATGAACACAATACCAATACCATACAATTGCAAAAACTCAATTGATATTGTAGTTGACCCTATGAACTCATCCATTCCTTGTTCTAGCTAAATCAATTTAGGAACTAGATTAACATTAATATAATGAGAATCTTTTCAACTAAGAGTGATCGATCAATGACTCGAGTCGAGATGAACACAATACCATCATCTTGCAATTGCAAAGACTCAATTGAGGTTGTAGTTGACCCTATGAACTCATACCTAATTCTACCTAAATAAATTTAGGTACTAGGTTAACATTAATTTAATGAGAATCTTTTCAACTAAGAGTGATAGATCGACGACCCGGGTCGAGATGAACGCAATACCAATACCATGCAATTACAAAGACTCATTTGAAGTTGCAGTTAACCCTATGAAATCATCCCTAGTTATACTTAAATAATTTTAGGTATTAGATTAACATTAAGTTAATGAGAATTTTTTCAACTCAGAGTGATCGATCGATGACAAGGGTCGAGATAAACGTAATACCAATACCATGCAATTACAAAGACTTAATTGAAGTTATAGTTGACCCTATGAACTCATTCATCCCTAGTTATACCTAAATCAATTTAGGTACTATCTTAACATTAAGTTAATGAGAATTTTTTCAACTCAGAGTGATTGATTAATGACTCGGGTTGAGATGAATGCAATACCAACACCATGCAATTGCAAAGACTTAATTCGTATTGTAGTTAACCCTATGAACTCATCCCTAGTTCTACCAAAATTAATTTAGGTACTAGCTTAACATTAAGTTAATGAGAATCTATTTAACTCAGAGTAATTGATCAATAACTCGGGTCAAGATGAACGCAATATCAACACCATACGATTGCAAAGACTCAATTAAAGTTGTAGTTGACCCTATGAACTCATTAATTCATAGTTCTACATAAATAAATTTAGGTACTAGATTAACATTAAGTTAATGAGATTCTTTTCAACTCAGAGTGATCAATCGACAACTCAGGTAAAGATGACCGCAATACCACCATCATGCAATTGTAAAGACTCAATTAAAGTTGTAGTTGACCCTATGAACTCATAACTAGTTCTATAAAAATCATTTTAATTACTATCTTAACATTAAGTTAATAAGAATCTTATCAACTCAGAGTTATCGATTGATGATTCGGGTCAGGATGAACGCAACACCAATGCCATGCAATTGCAAAGACTTAATTGAAGTTGTAGTTGACCCTATGAAATCATTCATCTGTAGTTCTACCTAAATCAATTTACGTACTATCTTAACTTTAAATTAATGAGAATCTTTTCAACTCAGAGTGATCGATCAACAACTCAAGTTGAGATAAATACAGTACCAAAACCATGCAATTACAAAGACTCATTTGATGGTGTAGTTGACTTTATGAACCCATACCTAGTTCTACCAATGTAAATTTAGGTACTATCTTAACATCAAGTTAATGAGAATCTTTTTAACTCACAATGATCAATCAATGACTCGGGTTGAGATGAACACAAAACCAATACTATGCAATTGTAAAGACTTAATTGAAGTTACAGTTGACCCTATAAACTCATTCATCCCTAGTTCTACCTAAATAAATTTAGGTACTAGCTTAACATTAAGTTAATAGGAATCTTTTCAACTCAGAGTGATCAATCAATGACTCGGGTCGAGATGAACGCAATACCAACACCATACAATTACAAAGACTTAATTGCAGTTATAGTTGATCCAATGAGCTCATCCCTTGTTCTACTTAAATTAATTTCAATGGAAACTGTTGCAACAAATGACTGAACTGTCAGAAATTTTCAAACAGATATTTATATTAATTGCAACAAATGACATATCTGATTTAATTATCAAATAGACATTTGTATCTACTGTGATAAATGACTGAGCTATTGGAATTTTTCAAACAGATATTAATATCTATTGCAACAGATTACATATTTGATTTAATTATCAAATGAGCATTTGCATTTACTGTTACATATGACTGAGTTGCTGGAAATTTTCAAACAGATATTGATATCTATTACAATACAGACATATCTAATTTAATTATCAAATAGACATTTTCATCCGTTGTTACAGATAATTGAGCTATTGGAAATTTTCAAATAGATATTTATATCTGTTGCAATAGATGACATATCTATTTGAAATTATTTTTTTCTTTTAATATCAAAACAAGCTTCTATCTAAAATAAGAAAGATAGATCAAATAGTACTACTAAAGGCAGTAAAAAATTATTTTTTGAATAACTCAAAAATCTCATTGACTAATCTTATCTTGTCTTTTCAATGTCACCCATCTTCCTCGTGCCCCTTAAGTTATTAATGAATATTTAAACCCATGTCTAAATCTAGAATTATGTCATCTCTTCTTCAGCCCTAAATTTATTTTATTCATCTCTCATCTTATTATTTCTGTCCTCTTTAGGGATGTTAAGACCTTTTTTCTCTCTTTTCTCTCCTTTTTCTTATAAAGATCCTTTTAGATCTAAACTGATCAATATCTTTCCTCGACTAAAACTACTATTTTGATCCTCTTTTGACATTACAAGTAAGGTATGGTTCACTATTTCTCTTTCATTCTCGTCTTCTTCTTTGCAAGTTATTTACATCTATTTTTTTTATTTTAATTGACATTTACCCATATCATATTTATTTAAAAATTTGAAGGAACTTTTAAGTGTTGAATAAATCAACCAAGAATTTTTGTTACAATATATGAAAAAAAAGTCATCTGTTGGGAGAAGTTTAAAAGCCTTATTGGCGGTATCATTTTTTTGTATGTATTTTGTTAGTTTCTTTGTTGTTGATGCTATTATTGATGTTGTTGGTGCGGTTGGTATTGTTGGAACTTATTATGTGGTGTTGTTGATGGTTTTGGAACAAAGGATGTTGCTTCTTTATTATTGATGATGTTGTTAATGGTGTTGGAATAAATGATGTTGTTTTTTTTTTGATATTTTTTATTTGTTGTTTCTTTGTAGTTTATGCTTTTGCAACAGATAGAGCAACTATCAAAATAAATCAAACCACTAGCAAGGCTGGTTTGATGTATTCCAACAAACTCTATTACTATTACAACAGACTGCACATCTGCTGTAACAAACTACACATTTGTTGCAATAGACTACATATCTATTGCAACAGACTACACATCTATTGCAACAGACTATACATCTATTGCAACAAATGAATAATATTCTTTATATTCTTGTCTTGATTGACATCAATATTTTTCCTCTTTTTTGTAGATATAAGGAACTAAAAATTGATTAACTTTTGCCCAACTAACATAAGAAACTACAGTAAAGATGGGTTTAGAGGAATAAGCTGATTGTAGATAAAACCACTTCATATGTGAGAGATATGTATTACTGATAATGTTATTGTGAAAACACACATAGATTAAACTGATTTTGTGAATGTTATTTTTACCGTTTAGTCATTGATCATTCAAACAAGATATCTATAATTTTACAGTTATGTTTTATAGGTTCGACCTGATAAGGTCGAGGGACCATGAATATGGTTCTGATACCCTACTAAAATTTAATATCGGTTATTTCTCATGTTTATTTGTCAAGCATTGTGAAGGGATCTAGTTTTACTGTCATTGTACAGAAATTCAATAGAAATTGACCTAACTTGTAAAGTGCATTGGACTCTAAGAGGGCCTTTGAAACCTTTCACTACTTTAACCAAGAATGGAAATCAATATAGTTATTGCTCTAGCACAAATTTATATAATTGGGTTGCTCGGGGTGATAATTATATTCCAAAAGGTGCAGCAGGAAAATTCTTGCAAGGGAAAAAGGGGATTGATGAAAGACTATATCAATTGTGAGCTAATTGAAGAGAAAACATAGGGTAGAAAGCAACTTCTAGTAAATCTAGCTAATGAAACTGACTTAGAACATGAGAAATTTGAATCAGGTGCAAATATGAAAGTGTATTCGATAATGAAAAATCCGTCTGTTGTTTCTCTAGAAAAAAATTAGTACATATGGTCTCTTTGCTAGGAAGTTGCATCTAGGTAGCATGGTGGGATTATCACCTAGATAGAAAATAGTAGAAGACCAAGAAAGTGTCTCGCGAGCATCGAGGGTTAAAATAATATACAGTAAGTCTAGCAAACTTGCGCCAATAATATCTGCAATTAAAATTAGGAATATAAGTGAAGGCTATAATTTCTTAATTTTAAATTGCATCCCATGCCTTCTTATTTGTGTTTTTTATTAGGTCTACTATAGTTGAACTGATAGGAACCACAAACAAGATTGAAAGGCAAATTAAGTATTATTACTTCTTTAGCAATATGGATATAATTTATTGTGTTTTCTAGCCTTAGCATGCTTTCAACATATCTTAGGAAAGATTAAAGGCTTGCTGTAGTATGTGAATCCCGATAATTTCAATCTTGCCTCTAGCTTGCCGATTTGGTATTCAAGCTTGTTGTTGCCGTCTTTGAAGTTGGTATAGAGTTCCTGGTCTTTTGTGAGCTTGACCAGGAATACTTTCTTCAAAGTTCTAGCATTATAGAAGGCCTTTAGAACACTTTCTTCAAAAGCCTTAAATGATACATAGAGAGTTTCTATGTTTGTTTTAGGTCAAAATATGTTGATTCACAGTTAAGCAGTGGTCCTAATAGTTGAATAACTCACTTTTATCGAGTATTTAGATTAACCTTTAAGGTATTGAATGGTGGCATTGTCGATATCTAATTTGTTGGTTTAAGACTTAAGAAGTTAGGACCTATGGTATCGACTTTCTTTGTGAGTCTTTAGACAGGGTTTTAATGATTTAGGATAGGCTTCAAACAACCTAGAGTAGGCAAAAGAGTTATGCAGACCATTGTATTTGTTCCTTAATATTTGGGATTGGAGATCGAGTCTTCCATTATGTGTCACCAATGAAGGCCGTGATTGGTATATAGCTCCTTTCGAAATTCTTTTGAAAGTTGGGGAGGTTGCTTATGAGTTGGCCTTACCCCTGGACTTTTTAGCCATTCAACTAGTGTTTCATGTATCTATTCTTCAGTGCTATATTCCAAATGAGTTGCACATGCTTTGTTGGAACTCGATTTAATTGGATGAAAGATTGATCATTGTAGAGGAGCCAGTATCCATTTCAGCCAGAGATATAAGATGGTTGTATTCCAGAGATATTCCCATGATTAAGGTTCATTAAAGATGTTGTCCTATTGAGAAGGCTACTTGGAGGTTTGACTTCAACATGCATAGTAGTTACATCAATTTTTTACTAATTCAAGCATTTTCTTTCCTTTTAGTTTGAGCACAAACTAGATTCTTAGTGCTGGATGCAATAATAACATGATTTGTGAAATTTTGCTTTTGATGTGTTTTGACAATTTTGCCCTTCCATATAGGTTCGACATGATAATTTTAGGGTGTGAGAATGTTGGTATGATTCCCGACAAGATCAAGGAATTATTTGGGTGAGTTTGTGGTTTTAAGAGGCTTTAAAAGCCACATACTTGACTTTGGTCAAAATTTTAGGTTCTAAGTGCCAGATGGCAATTTAGATTATTCCTTTAGGTCCGGAATGCCATATTTAGGTTAGTAGCATAGTTGATATGGGTTAAAAACCTCCATTTTATAGTTTTATCTATGTTTCTTTCTTTCATTTGAAAAATTCGCAAAAAAGGTCATGGAGTTTTTAAAGTATTGAAAATTTCTTTCAAAAATCTCATGTCGCCATTGAGTCTGAAACATCAAAAATAGCGTTTTAGAATATATGATTTACTTCTATTAGGTTACAAAGGAATCTTAATGGTCCTTTTTGAGGACTTAAAACTATGGAAATTCAGCAGGTGCACAATTGATTTCTAATGTATGGAGCATTTCACGAACGCAGGCCCTTGACGTAATCTTAAGAAGGAAATTTCCCTTTATCATGATCAATAAGTGGTGGCCACAATTAAAATGAGAAATTGAGTCCTGGTCAGGTATCTTTTCTTCTTCATGAACGTGATAAGGCTGATGTGAACTCAATGGACTGATTCACCAGCCTTCATAAACGCGAAGGCCAAACTTTTGGAGGGTCAAATGTGATCCTCGCGAATGCAATGTTTGACCGTATTCGCAAGGTATTTTTCATAGAATAATAGATATATAGCCTATTTTTGCAATTTTCCCTATTTTTTTAACTCCAAGCTTTAGGAAGAGGAGATTTCGTAGGGTTTTCTCAGTATTCCTGTTTGGGTAAACTCCTAAATCATATTCTTATTATATTTCATTGATTAAATCTTTGAAAATACCTTTTAATCCTTATTTTGAAATGAAATTTTGAGGTTTTACTGATAAAGTTTCAATCTTTTTTCTTTGATTTGGACCTCGTTTATAACTCATTTTTCACGTGGGTTTTCAACTATAGACTCCTATAACCTTTGAAATATATTCCTAAAATAAAATTCTTGTTTTACCCCTTTCATTTTTGAACCCGCTTAGAACCAAGCTCAAATATGAGAAATATGGGTATCGTCAGCTTTTTATTTTAATGTGTAGATGCTATTTTTGATTGTTGTAATGGATTCCTAGGTCGTTCAAAAGGGAAAAGATCTGTGTTGAAGCACTTCGGGATTGAATTTCATTATTCCAAAGTAGGTTATGACTTAACTTGATTTAGATTTAGCTGGGTAGTTACTTAATAAGTAAAGCATGTTATAGGTTGGGGAAAATAACTATGAGATTTATATTTTAAGATTACTATTATTATTATTGTTGTGTGGCTGTGTGGGGGCTTATATTTTGCTGTTGTAACATTGTGATATCTAAAATTGCTTGTTGCTTGTGTGGGGATTTATTTGACATCATTAGCCTTATCTGTGCATTTCAGTGCCTTTATGCTAGATATAATTCATGTACGGTGGCTTAATTTGTATTATAGGCCCTTATTGAACATTAGTTGCCTTTATTATGATAGAAATGCCCGAGTTAGGGGTTGATATAATATATATGATATCTTACATGCATCTTTATTCCAATGGTGCAAAAATAAAGTTGATAATCATGAATTATGGACGTATTGAGTTTATTTTTGGACTCACTTAAATATGTGTGTTGGATGGATTGGATATCTTCATACTGATTTTATTGTGAGCATTACATCCTCATTCCATACATATACATTCATGAGATTCGATACCATTGAGGAATACTATTTTGAAAGAAAGTGAGTTTTTTTTTATAAAACCCCTATCCGTGAACATGAGCCGGAGGGATGACTTGAGATTTGAGATATTAGTTATAGTATATCGGTTGTAAACCCCTTATGCGTCTTATCTTTGGAGATGCAAGCTCAGTAGGTGTATACAGAAAGTCATACGATGACTTTCACCATTCATTCCATCCTCATTGTATTTCACTACATCACATTTCATATGGATCTTTTGTGATTTGTTTAATTTACCTTGTCATGTGTTTAGTTTTTGTATAGTCTTTGTGTATATCTATGTTATTTTCATTCAGTATTTATATTAGAGCTATTTGTGGAGACGGTGTGAGGTATAATTTGGGAACTTTTCCATTTTTTTGTCATTATTTTCCTTACTTATATTATATTCTACTTTGCTCAGTAGATCTATGATACCTATTGAGTACAAGTGGATTGTACTCATTACACTGTGCCTTTTTAGTGTAGATCCTAGCATAAGTACGAGTTACAAAGGCTAATTCGTGCGATGGAGTTGGTGATATCTTTAAGTACCAGCCCACTTTTGGCTTTTTAGAGTCGACTCCAAACCTTCTTTATCTATTAATTATCTTTGCTTCTATTTCAGGAAGACTATATATTTTAATTTTTGGATATTGTATAAGATGCTCTTATTCTTATGACATCTGGTTTTGGTAAGTTTAGGTCTTATTTAGGGTCCCACATTTATATATGATATGGACTGACTTCGTTCTTGAAGTCTCGCCTTGGTTTATGTTTATTGTTTGATTTTTGTTTTTCCTTACTAGTTTAGTTTATCGGCTTACTTATCAAGGTTGGGTCATGATAAGTGCCATCATGACCCCATTAATGGGTCGTAAAACCTGTTCACCTTTGATAGGTTCTGTCAACAATGACGACCACAATATACTCAGTGTATTCCCACAAAGTGGACTAAGAATAAAGATGCCTCCTAGATCTTAGTTGAGGAAAAAAAGCTTAAAATCATCCTTTATTTTTATTTTAGACTCAAAAGCATCCTTATATTTCCATATGGAGCACTTACAGTCTTCACATTTAAAATAGTAGTACATTTTTCACCTCTCTATAATTTTTATTTATTATTTTACATTCAAATCTTATGGAGAAATATTATTTCAAAGCAAAGATCTGCGTCTCTAGTTATCATTTTTTAATGATAAAACCATCTCGTATGCCAATTAAGATTTTATGTAATTTTTAATTACATAATAAAAACTTTGGATATTAATATAAATCTATTTTGTGCAGGCATGGTGTAGATCGGAGATGCAACGGAGTCAAAGATACTAGTTCGAAATGAGTAAAATTTTGACCAACGAAATGCTAGCTATTTTAAAGAATATCCTGTCCATAGATTTCTTGCTTATGGAAGATCTTAGTATTAGCTTCCTGCTTCTTTCCACCCATTCATACCAATTAATCCTACCAAACTACCATCTAGTATATCAGAAGAGTTGAAGCCCGTATTATAGTTAATTGTATTTTCCTCCCTTCTATGTGGTCTAGAAGTTTAGGGGTATTTGCAGTAAACATAATGGGTGAATACTGCTATCTTGAACAAAAGATTAGTTCAAATGTAAGATGTTAGGATCAGTACATCCTTGTCCCTAGAAAGTAGGAGAGAGAAGTGACATTGATATTGATGATTTGAACGCAATACTAATTGCTATGACAACTTAAGTTTCTTTATTTAACTTAGTTTATGTTCTTAATTGATCTTGTTCATATTCTTTGTTGAGTCTATTTAATATTTCTGTTAATTATAACAAACATTTTTCTTCAAAAAATATACTGACATGAACCGAACCAGGGCCTAGTCATGTTGGGTGCCTCAAGCTCAATCTATATCGGAGACACCCCCAATACCCAACCATAACCACCCTGCACCCTATATCGGATGAATTTTTGAACATATAACAAGATAGAACAGTTATAATTGAAAGACATTTAATAAAATTAATAACCGTAACTGTCCAAACATCTAACAGAGCATCCATACGGTATTAGCCTCAATACAAATACCAATGCCAAGGCTAACACCAATACTAATACCTTTCATGCCCATAGTAGTCACACAAAGCCTCTAACTGAAATCCAAGAACATCCGGTCGGGACATGCCCCTGACGATTGAGAAAACCAATGTCCAAGAAATAAATAAAGTATGCAAAAAGTCTATAGTATAAAATGGAGTCTTCCGGAGTATGGAATCTCACCACTTTAATTTGACTTTGAGCTGTCCCCAATCCAATTCACCGAGCAAGAGGAGTAGTATGGCCGGTTCCTACATCACATGGGGATACAATTCCCAAAGATAGTTAGTGTGATGAATGCTATCATGTACTCAAGAATAAGGATAAAATAATTCCAGTAATCCAAAACTAAAGTAAACAACCATATGTAATCACATACATATATACATACATATATACCATATCAGGAAAGGGAACTGAGTTTAGAATGCATTTAATACTATTACTTGGACTGTGCAACTTTACCATCATAATCCACACACGGGCGATATGGGTCCATCATTACCCCCATAAATATGCCCTACTGTGTGTAGCCGCATGAACTAAAAATATCACAGGGGCTGGGGATTCCTGTATTCCCTTCGTCCTCCTTGATACATATATAAAGTTATGAACTTAGGTGAGTCCTGCGTACCCCATAAGTATATGGTCACCATGACCAACCCTCATGTCAGCAAACATGAGTTTTCAGTGTCCGTCCATTGGACTCACACCTTTACCGTTAACTTTTATAACCCGCCATTATTGCCCATTTAAAATATTTAGCACATAACAGAAGCACCAACTCTAAGAGTTTATTATTAAGGCATTATGTGGTATCATCATACCGACAATACCTTGCAACCAATGTCATTAGCTAACATTTAGTGGATTCCCATGTAACCTACAAGATTTTCCATTAAATCAAAACCATGGACACCAAGGCCTTTCCAAAACATTTTAATTCAACCAAACCAATTTAGGTTCCATCACCATATTATGCAATGCAAAGATTTCAATAAAAGTCAAACTATGTGACAAAACCATTCTCATTTGAATTTTAACAAAACATGTTGAGGGAAGATAGTTTCCAGAACTAAAATCAAAACCAAGTATAAATTAAATATTCCCATGCAACGACATGTTAAAACCATAGTAACAACATGAAAATCTATCAAAAAAATATCGAAAAACATTATCCAACCATTAATGACCAAAACCTCCAACATCTATTTCAAAAACAACACAAACCCACATTAATACCATGAAAATCATTCATTGAAACGTTCTTTTATTTGAACTAACAATAAGGGAAGAGTAAAATTCCTTATACAATAAGGAAGACAGAGAGAAAATACTTCGTTAAAGCCTTAATTGCTTTCCTTGAAGAAAACCCTAACCTATTTTGAGCCAAGAGATTAAGAAAGATTTAAGAGTGTTTAGAGAGTATTTGAATATGAATAATAGGTTAAGAAAGCCTCCAAGGGGGTTTTATGTCATGGGATCAAAATGGGTTAAGAGGGTATATGTCAAGAATACCCCCAACTTAAACCATAAAAATTTCCCTAAGAGGGTATGGTTAGACCCCTTCCACTTGTATCAATTTCATATGGGTGGTACCTTCCACTCGTACCTTGATTATAAAGTTGGAAATTATATTCTATCCAACATACGTCTAATTATCCTAATTCGTACCCTAACCATACGACTAGTACCCATCAAGTCGTACCTTAAGTAGAAACATCTAGGCTAAACACTGGACAACATACTGTTTGAACTCTACATCTCATATCATGTACATAAGACTCATATGGAGTCTTCTCATACCAAGAATAAAACTTGGCCAACATGAAACTGGCCAATATACGACTTGGGTCCTATGATTGTATCTATACCATACAAGTGGTATAGTGTAAGTTGTATGATGCACAAACAATCCCTCTTCCTTTAAAGCAGAGGTACAATTTGTGTACACTCTAATTTCACCATATTACACATTTTAATATTACACCGACTACTCCTCTATTTCATATTGCTTTCCCACCATCGATGGATTACGTCGGTCTTATATTAAAACCAAGAGTGAACACGCCTCCTCAATATTAATTAAGAAAAAAGCTTATAATCATCCATTATTTTTTCATTTAGACTCCAAAGCATCCTTATATATCCTCATTGAAAAGTAACAGTCCTTTATATTTAAAATGTTAGTACACTTTTCATCCTCTCTTTAACTTTTGTTTATTATTTGATGTTTAAATATTAGGGAGAAATATCATCTCATAACCAAAATCGATATCACTATTTATCATTTCTTGATGGTATAGCAATATCAAAATAATGAAGATTTTGACAAAAAAATCTAGTTAATTTTAAGCATATCATTCCTTAGCTTTTTTGCTTAAGGAAGATCTGTGCATCAACTTCATGCATAATTCCACCCATTCGTACAAATCAATCCTACTATACTCCCATTTAGTATGTCAGAAGACTTGAAACCAATGGAAACGTAAATTATGTTTCCGCCCTCTTCTATGAGCTAAAATTGTTGGGTTATTTACAATAAACGATGTTTACTGTTGGCTTGGACAAAAGGTTAGTTCTTACATTTAATGTCGGGATTTGTGTATCCACGTACCAGAAAGTAATAGTGAGAAAGGACATTGGTTTTGATGATTTAAGCACAACACTATTATAACACCCTAAATATTTTATGTCAAGATCCAAATAGTTCTCTATATTAGTATACGCCTAGACTCAATGATTCCTTATTATACAAGTAAGTAATAATCAATTCCCTAGTATGGTGAGTTCTTTGGATGGAAATCTTGATCATCAGACTCACCTAACATAGAGTTAAATTGAGTGAATTCCTATTGATTTAATTCTTGTATAGGATTTTACCATGGTCAAATTCAAATGTGTGTTTCTACTAGAATATGAAGAGTTATGTGGCTCATTAACTATAAAATTAAAGGTCTTTGAGTCTTCTTCCAATGCTGCCAACCATTTATAAATCAGAGTTCGAAGACAAAAGTTATGAGCAAAACAATAAAGGTCTTCTATTCCTTCATGTCACGGAGGTAGACCTCCTCGATATCATCGTGTCATGAAGGCTATCCTCCATGATTTTAGTGTAGCATGGAGATGCTATCTAATGTTTAATCTTCTTATTTTCTTACAAGTTTTAAGGGACTTTTGTTCTTTTTCATACCCAAAATCGTCCCCCACCTATACAAAACCTTCCTAAATATTAAAGGCATGATAATTAACAACTAAACCACCTTCCCCTCCTCCCTATAATTCTAAGAAATAAGAGTACCTAGGGTTCAATATTTAAAGGTTCAAATCTCAAGATTTCTTGAATTTCTCTCCATCAAAAGGTCTGCTGAACAATTATCTTTCCATCAAAGTCATAAAAAATATTTTACTTACCATATGATTTTATTTCTATATGTACAAAGAATGATTTTAGTTGGGAATAATTTTACAAAAGTTGAAACAAATGGATCCTTGTATATCTTTTCTTATTGAGTTTATATGTAATCATTATTTGAATTTGATATTTGTTATATGATATTATGAAATTTACCTATTATGAATCTATATTGGAATAAATTGGGGTCATGAACTCATGATGTTTGTTTTTACAAATCATCTTTGGTTATTTTATAATTGATTTTTTGGTGAAAGAAGTAAATTACGACATCCCTTGGTTTTGTAGAATGATAAAGCTTAAATGTGAAATTCTTAAAACTTTAAGATATTTTCTAATGAGATGTCATAAGTCTTCAAAACTGGTGGGGCTAATGAGTTGACAAATATATGAAAAGACTAGGGCGTGATATGTATAACTTTTGAGTCTTGGTATGATGATACCAAATAGTTGATTTCTCATAAGAAAGACTCATTATATGTTAAATGGTAAATTTTATTAATATTTAAGAATTGGGATTAAAGATAATTATGTAGTTCACTGAGAAAATGATAGTTATTATGACTCAATGCCTGAAACCTTTATTTTACCTACATCGGTATGGTTCGCTCCTTAATAGGACAATGTTATGATGTTCCCTCTTTTTGGATGATACTATATGATGGACAAATGATGTATTTCTCATTCCATGCAGAAAATATATATTGAGGCCCAATTTTTTGGGTATATACCAAACCCATATAGCTCGTGGATTACTCGATGATAGTGAAATGACATAATTTAAAATTGAAGTTCAATAAACAGTTATGTCTTATGTTTTGAGTCACTAGTCCAATATTTTCCATATTATAATTTATGTTTATACTTTTATGACTTTCTTTATAAACTACTTATTCCCTTCTCCTTGGTTGCATAGTAGGACTCGTCATACTGATCATCCTTGAATGCTACATTATTTCATTATGTAGATTTGGATATTTTTTGTGGTTTTGTGCAACATTAGGATTCCTTGTGATAGGTTCATCAAATGTTAAGCCCTCCATATTTCATTATCATGACTAGAACTTGACCTTAAGTTTTATGGTATATCAAGGCTATGTATGGAATTTAGTTTTCATTCGTATGTTAGAGGCATTAAAGACTTACATAGACGGTTTCTTAATGTTTTGTTTCAAATTTGGATCAATTTTTATTATGTTTTAAATGAATTTTCTCTATTGGGTCTTTCATCCACAAATGTGTTTGAAAGGCTCATGATGATACCTTAAGGAGTTCTCTCGAGTCTTCATAGGCCTGGGATGCCCATTTTGTCCAGGGCCTAATCTCGAGTTGTGAGAGAATTGGTATCTGAGTACGGTTCAATTATCCTAGGGTATTTATGAATCTCTTTTTTATGGATGTACATCACACTAAACTTATAAAGGGGAGGATTTAAGGAATTTAGGACATGTTTCCCATTCTTTCTTGCTCCAAATCATGTAATGGATTTGTCATGTCTATAATAAACCTATGCATATTCCTTCCCGCCTCTTATTTCACTATTTATGCCTCATTTTTAAGGTGATACAAGTGTTAAACTAATGATGTGAATGTTTCAAGTGGAGCCATTAGAAAGTTAAAAAAACTACACAAGGGCTTAAGACAAGCCCATTGGTGCATTAAAGTTCATGTATTCAAAGTGTATACCCCTCCCCACATTAATCATGCATTAATTTAAAGTAAGATGTGTATCTTGTACCTTTCAAAAACTTTGTAATAGATGTTATGCTAAAGGGGGAGGGTAGTAGCTGAATGTTAGAGTAATCATGCCACTCGATGAGGTAGTATTAAATTAAAGTTTCATAGTCTATGAATAGTAAGATTGCCCCAGATCTAGAGATATGAAGTCATATATTTAGAAGCTTAGGTATAATGACTTGATTTCTGGTGATTTTTGTGAATTATTTATTTTAATATGATTTGACCATTTTACCTCTCCCTGTGGTTGCTTTGAGGTATTTTTGGGATATGGATATGATTGTCATGATTTCTAATGTATTTTGATGTGGTTTGTGCGAGTTTGTAGCTTTTTGTGGTTATAAAGGCTTTATAGTTGACATTGGTCACCATTTGTCATCTGTGCATTAGAGGACAAAATGGACTACACTAGTAGCTTTGGAACATTGATTTTAGGATGGTAGCATGGTTGGTATGGTTTTATCACTTTTATGTCTCATTTCAACCCATGATTTGAAAAGTTATGAAATTGGGTTTTGGGGGTCACTTTATGAAAATAAATTTTTTTCAAAATTTTGATATCACCATTTAGTCTGAAGTATCGAATTTGATAGGGTAGCATAGTTCGTTTGCATTCTCTACGATTTTGGATGAACTCTGAGGGACATGCAGAGACTTGGAATTTTTGTAAATTATTTATTTTTATGTGATTTAAACATTTTACCTCTCCCTATGGTTGCTTTGAGGTATTTTTTGGGTATGGGGATAATTGTCATGATTTTTAATGTATTTTGAGGTGGTTTGTGCGAGTTTATAGCTTTTGGTAGTTATAAATGTTTTATAGTTGACATTGGTCAACATTTGTTATCTGTGCATCAGATGACAAAACGGACTACGCCAATAGTTTTGAAACATTTATTTTAGAGTGGTAGAATGGTTGGGGTGGTTTTATGACCTTTATGTCTCATTTCAACCCTTAATTTGAAAAGTTGTGAAATTGGGTTTTGGGGGCCAATTTATGAAAATGAATTTTTTTCAAAATTTTGATATCACCATTGAGTCTGAAGTATCGAATTTGATAGGGTAGCATAGTTCATTTGCATTCTCTATGATTTTGGATGAATTCTGAGGGGTATACAATGACTTGAAATTCTTAAAGTCTCCAGTTGATGCACCACTTAGCTGGTATAGCTTCTTAAGTGGCCAGCCGGTCGCTTAAGCGACTTGGCTTGAACCAGAGAGTGTTAACCTTGGGTCCTCTTAAGAGAGTGTTGCTTAAGTGAACCTTGATCCTCTTAAATGACCTGGGTAGCCTTTGTGGCTGTTGCTTAAGCGATGCATGGGTGAGTTATATACCTCCTTTTTGTAATTTTCACTATTTTTGACACTTGGATCTTGGATATCAAGTTTTTAAGCGATTTCTTCCATTTTCAAGCTTGGCTAAGCTCCAAATCCCTATTTTAATTATTCTTCTTCTTTTCTTGTAATTTAAATCTTGTTAAAACTTGAATTCAAAATTAAAATTTGGAGATTTTGACTCGAAAGGCCTAAATTTATAATTCTTTGATTCAAACACCAATTTCAACCCACTTCTACTTAGGTTTTATTCTACGGCTTCCTTAAATAATGGGGAATATATTTTTGAACTAAAATTCCCATTTTACTCTGTTTTTTGAAAACCCATTTCGGGGGTCTGTTTTGATCCCAATACAAAAATGGGCAATATGGATATCATTGACTTTCTCTTAACACGCAGATTCTATACTTATGTGTTGTATTTCATTCTAGGTCTGTTTGTTAGGAGAAAGCTCTATTTTGAAGGCTTTTTAGATCGGTTTTTGTCATTTGAGGTAAGTTATGGCTTGACTTTCTTCACACTGGGATGGGTAGTTAATATTGGTATAATATCATGTTATGGGTGTGGGAACTAATCATGGAATGACATTATTATTGTGTTGAGCCCATGTGGAGGCCTATGTAATTGTTATTTGGTGGTTTTTACAACATTATTTGCTATTTCTGACCGGTTGGGGTCTTATATTATGTTGTTGGCCTTGTATATGTACATTTGATTGTATTTTTTCTAGTGAAAAAGCCTAAATTAGAATTTATGTGGTATCAGTGATATATTATTGTGTATATTTTACTCTATTGGCATATGGATAATGTTAGATCATGGATAGTTGACAAATTGAGTGGATTTTTGGCTCACGTAGATTGGTATATTGATTGGATTTGGAAAATTCTCATTTTGGTTAATTGTGAAAATTACATACTTATATCATATATACATTCATGAAACATTGATCCCATCATGAAAATACTAGAATTACTGGTTTTTTCTAACAAAAAATATGACATCTTTGAAAAACCTCTACTGATGTATGTGCCAGAGAGGAGTTGTGATATTGGATTTGTGTTAGATATTGGATTTTGTATGGGTAGACGAACCCCATGGGTCCTACCTCAAGAGCATAGATTGGTGGGTGTATACGGAGGTTGTGCAACAACCTCATGCATCACATCATCATCATTTTCATTGCATTTCATATATTGTGTACATTTTGTGTTGTGTTTTTGTTCTTGATATGATATGTATCTATTTATGTTTCTTTCTTTTACTTGTATTTTGGTATATATGTATATTGTAGAACTATTCATGGAGATGATGTGGGCTACCATTTGGGATATTTTTTGATTACATATGTGCCCATAGTGTGTATTTTTTATGCTTTATTTTGTACTTTGATTAGTTAGCATAGGCCATACTCACCCCTACTGCGCTCTTTTGATGTAGATCAAGGTATGCATGTACCAATGATAGCTAATTCAGGAGTTATGTCGAGTACTTTCAAGGTAACAGTCGGTGTATGCTTCATGAGTTGATCCACTACCTCATCTTGTTTGAATTAAGTCTTGTTGTTGTATTCAGAGACATATTGTTACTATATTGGACTATCAGTTGTATATTTTTGATATTTGAGATATATTTAATTGGTTCTTACACTGTGACCCCAGGTTTTGGGATATTTTTATGGTATCTGTAAATATGTATTCTCTGCTATTTATTAGGTATGCGTGGTTCAACTCTTTTCTAAGAGTCTTTCCTCGGGTTTTGATATTTTTCTTTTCATTTCATAGTACTTTGAGTGATAGGCTTATTTGTCAAGTTTTACGTGAGAAGTTCCATAATGACCCTTTATTTTTAGGTCATGACAAATTAGAATCTGTGCAACCAGGTTCATTGGTCTCATCATTGTAAGAACTGAATGTCTAGTAGAGTTTCATAGATCGGTACATTGATGTTTGTATGTATTTCGAGAGGATATAAGATATTTTTTGGAAACATCCTTTATTTTATTTTATATCATACAAATTTTTCCATATCCTATGTTCTAAACTGAGTTTCACTCTTTTCTCCATAGAAAGTGCGGACAAGATCTTGTGAGGTTAGGTTTGTGGAGCCTTCATCCGAGGAGAGAGCCCAATCTTGAGTGTGAGCTATGGGTCATAGGTGATCCTAAGGAAGTATATAGGCACGGGGATTTGACCCATCCAGAAGTAGTACTATAGGGATCTTCCTTGAGCCTTAAGTTGAGCATACTACAGATATAGGGCCTACTCCAATCCCACATAGTTCTTCTACCCCATTCTTGGAGGGGTTACTGACTCATTTACTATCCTATTTGGAGGGTGCTCCTTTGAGTGTAACTAGTGTTCATCTATCTCCAAGTATTGTACCTCCATGTGTGCTAGATTTTTCCTATGGTGTTCTTCTAGTTTAGAGCGTAGATCCTCTAGTAGTATTGATATCTACTTATGGTACTCTACAAACTTTGAGTGTTTTTCCTTCCTCTATGCCTACATCTAAGTATGGTCTTTGAGATTAAGAGTCTAGCCTTAATTTATATTACCTCCTTAGGTGGGATCTCATTCATCAAGATTTGCTATGCCTCTATTATTGTGAGTAGATATATATCTTTTGAGGATCGGAAGAGGTTTGGGAGATTCACTTATTTAGGTCCACCTAGGTTTAGTAGTGTTGTAGGCGAGAATGCCTATGACTTCTTGATTTATTATAGTGAGAAGTTGCATAATCTTGGATCATTTGAGTCGCATGGGGTTGGTTACACTACTTATTAGTTGAGAGATACCTCCACGGATTGGTGGAGGTCCCTTGTTAGTTGTAGATCTCTTGGTTCTTCGGAGATGACTTCGGATTAGCTCACCGAAGTATTTTTGGATAGGTTAGTACCTTTTAGTCTGGGGGATTAGTTGAGAGATGAGTTTGATCACATGAAGCATGGATCCATGGATGTTGCAAAGTATGAGGAATACTTTTATGCCTTTTCTAAATATTCTAATGCTAGTATTGCCATTGAGTTTAAGAAGATTTAGAAGTTTATAAAGGGGTTGGATGTTTTGCTTTAGCTTACTACAACCTAGATGGTAGTGTTAGGGGTATTATTTCAGAGTATAGTGGATCATACTAAGATGACTGAGTCTATTCTTTGAGTATCTCAGGAGGCACCAAGATGGTGTGCCATTAGGGTGAGTTTATAGGTCACACTCTTTGAGGTAGGATATTAAGGTTTCTATGGATATCATGGTAGACTAGTGCATGAAGCTTTGTAGGGTTCAAGTAGAGGACCTTCTGGTTTAGCAGCTTCAGGTGGTCATTCTAGCTTGGCTATACCTCCTCCTATTGATTCGAGTCATAGTTGTTTCTTTTTGTGTGATGAGGTTGGCCATTTGGCCAAGGACTGTCCCCTCTATGTTTTTAGGCCTACACCTATATAAGTGGTGAGAGGTAGTGGTTCTTCTAGAGGTGTAAGGCAGAGGTAGTGGTGCGCGTGTTGGTAGTCATAGGGCTTCTCAGTGAAGTAGTGGTCATGGACAGTGCTATGCTATACCCACCAGACCAGAGGAAGAGGCTTCCAACATTGTTATCACAGGTATCATCCCTATTTATTTCAGATTAACATTTGTGTTATTTTGTATCAAATGGAATTTCTCATATGCATTTGCATACTTTGCTTTGGATTTTGATTCTTTTAATAAGCCTCTTACGAAGCCTATACTTGTATCTACCTCAATAGAAAATATTTTAGTGGTGGATCAGGTGCACCGATCTTGTGTTATGACTTCTGCTAGGTGTAAGACTTGGGTAGATTTGATTATCCTAGATATAATAAATTTGGATGTTATCTTGTATACGGATTGTTTAGCTCCTTATCATACTGTCCTAGAATATTAAGATAAGACCATCACCTTAGCTTTGTTAGGTGTGATGAGGATAGCTTGGAAGGGTGACCTTCATTTAGATCCCAAGAGAGTTATATATTTCCTTTAGGATCATCTCTTGATTGAGAGAGGGTGCTAGTATTATTTCACTGATATTCATGATACTCGTGTTGCTTCACCGCCTTCTTCAGATTCTATTCATACTGCCTATGAGTTTATAGATGTGTTCTGATATGGGTGTAGCAAGTTGTCCAACAAGTTACGACCATTCACACGTAGCCAAGCTTAGGAGTTACAAAAAATCCAAGCCGTATTCATGCAAATGGCCGTTTGTGAGTTAGTGATTGATCCACCTAATGGTCTAAATGTTTATAAGTGTGAAGAGGGGCCTTGAAGTGTAATAAACTTACACTCCAAGGCCACCCCATGGAAATGACAATCTGGTGATTTTCTCCTTCATTTATGGTGTAATATAAATAGACAATATTAGGGTTATTTGGCAGCTAGTTCTTTCATAATATTTTGAGACATAAACACTTGTAATATTGAGGAACTTCTCACTCTTCCATTAGAGAAGCCCTAAATCTGAAAGCTCATAAGTAAAGTGATACTTGGGTTGTATCTTGGATAGAAACAAGGATCTTGAGGTCATAGAGTTCCTCTTGGTCCAAGTAAGAACGTGGTGTTAATATTCTTTAGTCTTAGGGTCCTCTCTTGTTGTTAGGGTTCTTAGACTCATGAAAATTACATGTCAAGTTACTATCTTCTTGTAATCTTGTTAAGATTGTGTTTTGTAATCTTGAAGTCTAGTGAAGCCGTGTGGGGCTCTTTCGATTCACTAGCACCTTGTTGACTTGCTGGTTCTTGTTGAAAACTTTATCATCTTGTTCTAAAAACGTGATTCTTAAAGCGTAGTGAAGCCGTATGTGGCCTATTTCGATTCACTAGCACTTGTTGTTTTTGATATTAGTTTGTTCATCTAGTTGTTCTTGCTGGATTATTGCATTGTGGACTTGATATTGTATCTTTTGGTATCAAAGCAAGGCTGGTTGTGTTCCTACACTACCAATCTTGGGCTCTCTTGGACGAAAATTCAAATTTTTTTTTTTGTTGAAATCTGAAAATTCCAGAAAAACAAAAAGAGAAATCTGTCCATCTTGTTATCTTGGCCAAGATTGGTGTTTGTGTGTTTAGATATAGGTGTCATTTTACCTTTTTAGTGTGTTTCTAGTGTTGGTTTGTTTCTCACCATTACTAAAACTGTCTAGATCTAAAGTTGAGCTAATAATATTGACCATTGTTGTGGCAACTTGAAGTGGGCCGTAGGTTGTACCTTGTTGATGACAATTGGTGGTTTTGTGTTGTGTTCTTGAAGAAGTTGATATTGTGTTGTTGAAGGTTGTTGTGGTGTTCATCTTGTTCTTCATCCATTCTTACAACTTAAGACAACAAAGGTGTAAAATAGATCCAAAAGGTTGTAAGACAAAAGTTATAAAGTTGTTGGTGAGAAGATTTGAACACATCACTTCCTAGACTTGACAACCACTTTTCCTTAAATCAAGGGACCTTGTTTTGTGGGATTAGAATAGTCAAATCTCACCTTTTTCAGTTTGAAAAGTTGAAAAGAGTACAAGACTTTTACTTTCCCTCCGAAACCAATTGTCATCCATTACAAGTTGTGTGAATATTGAAATTTCAAATTTGTGACAAAAAATTGTTGTGTGGGACCAAGACCAATTACATGCTGCCATATCACCATTGCTACTGCCACATCACTAATAAGCTCAAATTTGGATATTTTCTAGTTTCTAATTGTTGATTCTTGGTTTCATTACTTGGTTCTAGAACAAATTAATAAATTAGTATATTCCTACTAGGTTGTCAATTAGTCGTTTGAATCTATTTGTTCGTGTCAACGATTACTTGGGTGCTTTTATCTTTTGAATACGTTGCTACTTGTTGGTTCTAGTCCGATGAGAATTATTTGAGTCTTTAAAAAATAATCCACTCCGACTAAGAGCTTACTCATACCTTAAGGATTCACGGGTTACTATCCAATCTACAACACTTGTGGAGCTAAAGTGTGAGGTGATCCAAAGAGTGTAAGTGATGAGAGGATTTTCTTTCACTAACTTGTTTTCTGATTTTGTAGGTAATACCTTGACAATGGATGGGACTATGTCCCAAAATAAGGATACTAATGCTCTTGTCTCTATGAGGGCCACTCTTAAGGCCGTTACTCGAACACTTGAAAGGTTGAATACGGAAGTTGGAGCTGTGAGATGGGATTTGACAATAATAAAGGGAGATATGTTAGCTATTAGTGGGAGATTAAACAAGTGGCAAGAAAAAGGAACTCTCTCCCTTCTAATCCTCTAGATGTTTATTCAAGTGGGCATGAGAGAACTTCATCCTCAACCATCACTCCTGAAATAGTGCACCAAATGCTAAATCCACCCCAAGCTCCACTAAATACCGCAAGCCAAACCACTCTTTTCCTTCTAAACCATGAACCCACTAGATCAATACATTTCCAAAATCCTAAAGTTCCACAAGAGGGACTTGGATGTCAAGTACCTCCACTAAATTCAAACTCTACCTTCCAAGCTCCATTAAACCAACCCACTTTGAGAAATATGGTAGAGAGGGATATAAAGGATATGGAGCCTTTGAGGATGCTTACATAAGGGAGTAAGAGATGAGAGGGGATCGTAGAGATCAAAGGAAATATCGAGGGTATGGAGAAAGAGGAAACCTACACCAAGAGAGAGATGTAGGCATCAACACCATCAAGTTGAGCTTACCAATATTTAAAGGTGAAAGTGACCCCGAGGTCTACTTAGCTTGGGAATTGGCTTGTGACAAAGTTTTCCAGGTTAATGATATCTCTGAAAAAAAGAAAAGTTGTTATGCCATAACTCATTTTGAGGGTTATGCTAACACTTGGTGGGAGTATGTCAAGCGGTTTGGAAATAAATTAGTTGATGGGCAGCCACTACCTTGGTTTCGATTTAGGTACTTGATGAGACAATGGTACCTTCTGAAGAATTATCTCCATGAGTTGCTTTCTAGATTGTACAACTTGTGTCAAGGTAACAAAAGTTTGATGGCGTATTATGATGAGTTTCAACAACTTATGTTAAAGATTGATCATCATAGGGAACCAATCAGTCATGACATTATCCGATTCAAGTGTGGGTTGAACAAAGAGATCTCTACTCATTTAACACTCACAAGTTTGGTACCGTTGAAGGTATTTTTCAAGCGGCTATTGAGATTAAAAGGGAACTTGAAAAGAGGTCGTTATTCAAGTAAAGGGGACAATCCACCTCGAGTTGGCCTAGAAGCAAGGAGATGGCTCAATCCTCTTTGAGTTGGCCCAAAAACAAGGACCAAACCGCCACTACAAGGCTGCCTGAGCCTAAAACAGTCCACAAAATTCCTACAAAGCAAGAAGTTCAGAAGTATCCTAACCCAAAGGGATTCCAATGTTTCAAGTGCCAAGGTTGGGAACATAAAGCCAATGAATATCCAAACCAACGCAACGTGATTCTACGGGAAAGGAGATTGTATTACCTTGGTAAAGAGGTGGGTCTTAAAAAGGGAAAGGATGAGGATGGGCCTCAAGATGGAAAGGAACCCGAGAATGGACCACATAATTATAATGATGATGTTGGTGAAGTTGTTTATCCATAAGAAAGGGAGTGTGTTATTCCAAACTTTGTAGTTAGGCACGACATAATTAGTAAGGAAATAGATGACCTAAGTTAAAGGGAAAATCTATTCCATACTAAATGTCTTGTAAAGGGGAGTGTGTGCACTTTAGTGATCGATAATGGTAGTCGTGCAAATGTTGTTAGTGTTGCTATGGTAAAATTTTTGAAGTTCCTAACTACACCGCACACTAGTCCTTACAAGTTGCAATGGTTGAATGAATGTGGTGAATTAAAGGTCACAAGGCAATGTGTGATACAGTTTAAGGTGGGAAACTACCACGATGAAGTTCCTTGTGACGTGATACCAATGGAAGCATGTCACTTGTTGTTAGGTAGAACTTGGTAATATGATAGGTCTACCAAACACGATGGGTGGTCCAATCGATATACACTTGAGAAGGATGGACGAAAGGTCACACTTCATCCTCTTTTGCCTTCCCAAGTAAATAAGTGGCATCAAAAGATGAGAGAATTGAAAAAAAAGGGAAAAAAATCTGAAAAGAAAGAAAAAAGAGGGGAAACCGTAGGTGGGGCAGTAGGGGCATCCGAGGCTGCCTCAACATCAAAGGGGAAGTAAAACATGGTGATGTTGGTTAGAAAGAATGAACTCTTCATGGATCATGATAAAGACACGCCTATGTTACTTTTGGCTTATTGTTTTAACACTAACCACACTAATTCTTCCATTTCTCCCTTGATTTCTTGTGTGTTGCAGGATTATGAAGATGTATTTCCTGAAGAATTTCCTCAAGGATTGCCCCCACTTTGGAGAATTTAGCACCAAATTGATTTTATGTCGGGCCTACAATTGCCAAACAAGCCGTCTTATAGAAACAACCCTACAGACACTAAGGAGTTGTAACATCAACTTGAGAAACTCCTCAACAAAGGGTATATCGAAGAGAGCATGAGTTCGTGCATGGTTTTGTTGCTACTATTGCCTAAGAAAGATGGAATATGGCATATATGTGTGGATTACCGAGCCATCAACAAGATTATTGTAAAATATCGTCACCCTATCCCTAGGTTAGATGATATGTTTAATTAATTAAATGGTTCATGTGTATTTTCCAAGATTGATTTAAGGAGTGACTATCACCAAATAAGAATGCAACTCGGTGTTGAATGGAAAACTGCCTTCAAGACCAAGTTTGGTCTCTATGAATGGATGGTTATGCCATTCGGATTAACAAATACTCCAAGTACTTTTATGAGGCTAATGAATCATGTGATGAAGCCATTTATTGGAATGTTTGTTGTTGTCTATTTTGATGATGTCTTGGTTTATAGGAAGTTTTAAGACAAGCATGTGATGCATTTACAATGTGTGTTTGATGTTCTTAGTAAGGAAAAACTGTACAGAAATCTGGAAAAATGCTCCTTTAGTGTTAATGAAGTTGTTTTATTGGATTTTGTTGTTAGTTCAAGAGGGGTCAAAGTCGATGAATCCAAGATAAATGCTATAAAAAATTGGCCAATCCCACAAACCATTTGAGAAGTAATAAGCTTCCATGGGTTGGCTAGTTTTTATAGAAGGTTTGTCAAAAGATTTAACACCATAGCCGGCCCCTTGACCAAGATCATTAGGAAAGATCAACCCTTCAAGTGGGGTGACGAGCAAGCTAAGGATTTTGAAGCTTTAAAAGCTATGCTCATCTCCATGCCTTTGTTATAATTACCCAACTTTGATAAGACATTTGAAGTCGAGTGCGATATAAGTAAAGTAGGCATAGAGGCTATTTTGATGCAAGATTTAAAACCTATTGCTTACTTTAGCGAAAATCTCAAAGGAGTAACTCTAAACTAGTCCACGCATGATTTAGAGTTGTATGCCTTGATTAGAGCCTTGGCCACTTGGAAACGCTACTTATGGCCTAAGGAGTTCGTGATCCAAACGGACCATGAATCCTCAAATCATCTTTGAGCACAAGACAAGCTTAACAAATGATATGCCAAATAGATTGAGTTTTTTCAGACCTTCACTTATGTTATCCAATACAACAAAGGTAAGGATAATGTAGCAGGCGATGCTTTGTCTAGAAAACATGTTCTTGTGTCCACTTTGTCATCAAAATTAATGAGTTTCAAGAGCTTAAGAGTATTGTATCCTGAGGACCCTCACTTTGTTCCTATCTTTGGGGAATACAAAGAATTGGGTAGAGACAAGTGGGATTCGGCTAGAGGTTCAAATCCCTATGACAAGTTTGATGGTTACATATTTAAAGGTAGACGATTGTGTGTACCCTCTAGCTTTTAGAGAGAGTTTTTTGTGAGGGAAGAACATGATAGTGGTCTAATGGGTCATTTTGGGGTCGAAAAGACCCTCTATTGGAGGAGCAATTCTATTGGCCAAGAATGCACAAGGATGTGGGTAAGTTTTGTGGCCAATGTGTAGAATGGAAAGGAGCCAAATCTCGGCTACTACCTCATGGGTTATACATCCCACTGCCCACCCCTCTACGTCCTTGGCTTGATATATCTATGGATTTTATGTTGGGGATGCTAAGGACTAGACAAAGACAGGATAGTATCTTTGTTGTTGTCGATCGATTTTCTAAGATGGCATACTTTATTCCTCGCTTTAAATGTGATTACGCACCTAGCATGGCCTCTTAATTTGTTGACAATGTTGTCAAATTTTATGGAATTCTAAGGACCATTGTGAGAGACAAGGACTCTAAGTTCCTAAGTCATTTTTGGAAGTCTATATGGGGTAGGCTTGGTACCAAGTTGTTTTTCTCTACGTCTTGCCGCCCATAAATCGATTGCCAAATGGAAGTAGTAAATAGGACTTTGGGTGCTAGCTATGTTCCATGGTTAAGGGTAAAATGACTTCTTGAGAGGAGCACTTACCATTGATTGAGTTTGCCTATAACCGTGTCATACACTCAAGTACGGGAATGACTCCCTTTGAGTGTGTATATGACCTCAACCCCCTTAACCATTTGGATTTAACGCCTTTGCCAAGTGATATCATGATTATCTTAGATGAAAGCAAGTGGGCAGATTCAACGAATAATTTACATGAGAAGGTACGAATTTGACTTGAGAAATAAAACTAAGAAATTACAAAGAGGGCCAACAAGGGGAGAAAAAAACACATTCTTGAATTGGGAGATTGGGTGTGGGTGCATCTTTGAAAGGATTAGTTTCCATCTCAAAAGAAAGTCCAAATTTATGCCGAGAGTTGATGGTCCATTCCAAGTACTTGAGAAAATCAATGACAATGCCTACAAGATTGACCTTCCATCGGAATATCAAGTGCACAAAACTTTTAATATGTGTGATCTTTCTCTCATGGATATAGTTGAAGATGACCAAATGCTGAATTTAGGGTTAAATTCCTCTCAATATAGAGAGGATGATATGGGTGTAGCAAGCTGTCCAACAAGTTCACGACCATTCACACGTAGCCAACCTTGGGAGTTACAAAAACTCCAACCCTTATTCATGCAAATGGCCATTTGTGATTGATCCACCTAATGGTCCAAATGTTTTTAAGTGTGAAGAGGGGCCTTGAAGTGTAATAAACTTACACTCCAAGGACACCCCATGGAAAGGAAAATTTGGTCATTTTCTGTTCGCAACCAAGGTGGCAACAAGATTTTCACCACATCCACCATCAAGCAGTTTCCCAATTATCCAATTTCTAATAAGTTGGCATGATTATGGCACGTCGCTCCAGCATGTAGAATTAGGATTTTTTAGTTTTATTCCAAGGGCTAAAATGGTCATTTTACTACCCCTATATATACTCCTTATCATAGGATTTGGCCTAATTTAACCCAAAAATATTAGTTTTCTCTGAAAGTTCTTCAAGAACAAGAGCTAGGCTTCCTAAATCAAGACCCAAATCATCACGATTCCTCCATTAACTTTACAAGAATCAAGAAACTTAGGTATGAAGATGTTGATTCTTGGGTTAGGTTCATCGAAGAAGATCAATAACCCTTTTCTAAATTTCAAAGATCTTATGTTTATGAGTTTTCATGATTCATGTGAATTGAAATTGGAGTTCATGCTATTATTGAGTTTCTAATTTATGTTTTATTTATGAGGTTTCAAGCTTTGACCCTAGTATGTGATATTCATGTGATGTTCATGATAAACCTTCTTCAAGTTGCTTGTTAAGTGATGTGTTCATGTCAATTAAGTGTAAAATTGTTGAATAAGCAAAGCATGCCCCCCATATGTTTGATAAAATGCTTATGTGAAGGAATTAGAGCCATTATAGCATGTTGACTAGAAATACCCAATTGTGTACAAACCAATGAATTATGACATGATAGCATGAAATCCCCTAATTATGTGCTCTTTGATATATTCTAAGACTTTAATACATTCTTAGTGTTTGATGAAAGATATTGTTCAATGGAGTATGAGCCAATAGCATGTCTCCCTATACTATTACATGTTTACGATTTATAAAAATTTGAAGAGCTGCATTAGTGATTGTGATGGTGAATGAATGTCCATGTGGTCTTGATAATTAAAGAATAGTTTTGCTTTACTTTTATGTTATCAAGTCCTGGGGGTATTTATACCTGATAATTTAGCTGCAGTCTAGAGCACATGTCAATTTTAAAAACTCAGTGAGTTATAGAACACTATACTCTCAGATAGATACGGAACTTAAGAAATCTCAGTAATCTCCATAATCTTAGTATCTTTAGTAATCTAGCCTCAGTTCTGTACTAAGCTCTGATCTAGTAGTATTCAAGTGTTTAGTTAAGACCGAAGTACTAATTGAGTAATCTATTCAAAGATCTATATCATTCAGTCAGATAACGAGATTTATTCATATTCCATTAGATACGGAACCAAGTGAATTTAGCTTAACTCAGCCAGATCAATCGAGAAATATAATCTGTATTAGATTTAGTTCAGTTAAAGTTAAGAATCAGTTTAGAGTCTTTTAGTTGGGAGTAGGATCTAGCACCGAGCGAGTGTAGGGATGATGACTACCCGTTAGAGAGGTAGAGTCTTTAGGAGCAATCCTTGAACTCCAAAACTGCGTAGCCAGTACAGGATGTAGTAGTCACCCGTTAGAAAAGGCTTGTCACCTACTAGATAGGCTTGACTATTATATTGCTTTGGGTTTGACTTCCTGCGAGGTTCAGCCGTTATAAAGGTTTGACCATAGAGGTTTTTACCCATGGCATGATATTAACACCTTCTTAGCTGGAGTTATAAGTTGGACACCACCAGTTTAGATTTGGGCATGTCGGTTAAGTGTGCACTCCCACAGTTATAGTTTTAGAATCAGTCTTCAAAAAAGAACTCAAAAATTAGGAATGTCAAATATAGTCATCTATCTCAAGGAGGAACTCAGATAGTTCCATTAACTCATGGACCACCCGCTAGATAGGCAAGGTCCCATATAAAGTTATTGAGTAATCTAATTATCAAATCTAGAGATCACCTACTAGATAGGCTTGATCTCAGATTTAGTTGAGCATTCTTGTTATCAGATCTAGAGATCACCCTCTAGATTGGCTTGATCTCGATCTCAAATTCAGTTGAGTAATTTATTATTAGATCCAGAGATCACCTGCTAGAAAGGCTTGATCTAAGTCATAGATTCATTTGAGTAATCTCATTATCAGATCCAGAGATCACCTGTTACATAGGCTTGATCTCAATCTCTAATTCAGCTGAGTAATCTCACTATCAAATCCAGAGATCACCTGCTAGATAGGCTTGATTTTAGTGTAAGATTTAGTTGCGCATCCTTATTATCAGATTTATAGATCTTCCACTAGATTAGTTTGATCTTAGATATAATCTTTCCTTATCATTGATAGTAGATTCTGGAATCATCTATTAGAGAGGTTTGTTCTCTGATACAGTCAGTTAAGAGTAGAAAGCTCAGAATTCAGTCATTGATATGAGTAGGTTTATTTAATCAGTTTTAGTATCATTAATTTTCGAGATTACTCTCCAGATAAGAATGATCTCAACTCCACTACTCAGTTATCAGTATTAGATGATTCAGTGTTCAATATCTCAGGCATTAGTAGTGAGTTTAGATATTAGTAAAGTAGTATCCGAGTTTTGGTACTTCGAGTCCCGATTATTTCAGTTATGGTTCGCGCATTCATGCATGTGTTCTCATTCAGTACTCTCATAATTATTCAGTTAAGTAATTGTTCATGCATGAGCCCTTTCATTTAGCCTTACCTCATCTTTATACTCGGTACATTCCTGTACTTATGAATTTGACACTATAGGTTCAGAGACATGAGATCCAGAGTACCCTTAGCAACTCAATCCCAGTCAGCAGAAGTAGACATAGCATTGAGTCCACTTCAGTCGAGGATGCTCCTTATTTTTATTATTATTATATCAAACATAGTTTATTTTTTAGCAGATAGAGTTAGTTATGGACCTGTCCCATCAACTCCATAGTTCAGACAGTTTCGAGGCTTTTTGGATAGATATGTCAAATTTAGTCTTTAATTTGGAGTATTTTTAGATGTTTTGAACCTTATGGATAAATTTTGCATTTATTATATATATTATGCAGTGTTCAGATGCAGATATTAGTAGAGGGTTAGCTTGTGGTCCTATAGGATCATGAGCACCGTGTGATTCCGGTTCCCAAAAATCGAGTCATTACAAACTTAGTATCAGAGCTTAAGGTTCAATAGTGTCCTAGAGAGTCTAAAAAGCTACATTTAGTAGAGTCTTATGCATGGGTATATTGCACGCCATATTTATGTTCAAGAAGCTATAAGATGTTTTTAGAGAAGTTTCCATTCTTTCAGTATTCATATCGTGCGAGTGAGCATGATCTCAAGTTGATCCTCAGTCTAATCCACCTTTTTCTTCCATATACAGAGTATGGCTCCTTATAGAGATAATGCCCATAGAATTGATGACTAGCCACCTTAGACAGTAGATCCTGAGAATGAGAATGTGTCATATGCAGAGTTTCGGGTAGCTTTTCAGGTGCTAGCCCAAGCTGTGACTAATGTTCAGGGTAACTGTTAGGCTGTGGCCCCACCTCCACAAGATAGGGGTTCAGCCATAGCCAAAATTAGAGATCTTATGAGGATGAGCCCACTAGAATTCTTTGGGTGTGTAGCAGATGATAACCCATAGTTTTATCTAGAGGAGGTAAGGAAGATCACCCAGATTATGCATATTTATGATGAGGAAAGTGTAGAGTTAGTGTGCTATAGGCTGAAGAATATTGCTCATGATTGGGTAGTGATATGGGAGAAAAGTAAAGGGGAGGTTACAACTCCCGTGACTTTGCTGGAGTTTAAGGATGCCTTTATAGATAATTTTTTCTTGCTAAAGATGAGAGAGGCTAAGTTGGAAGAGTTCATGAACCTAAGAAAACACTCAACTACAATGAAAGAGTATTTTCTTAAGTTCAACCAGTTAGCTAAGTATGATCCCGACTTGATAGCTGACCTTGGAGCGAGTATGAGTAAGTTTGTGACTGGCGTATCTAGGTTAGTGTTGAAAGAGTGTAGGGACACTATGCTAAGTAGAGATATGGACCTTTCTATGATGATTATACAAGCATATTAGATTAAGGTAGATAAAATAAAAGAAATAGAGAGAGTGAGTAAAAAAGCTAGAACAGATAGTCATGGTTTCTATTGGGCAGGGTCTCAGGGTAGTAGCCAGCATAGCCAGACATTTTCATTCCTAGCTCTATCTCATCTAGTGTACCCACACAAATGTTTAGGGATGTTAGTCATGATAGAGCACTAGGCTCCAAATCCCAGAGTAGTGCTAGTGGTGTTCGTACCTATCTATTTTGTGGAGAGTGTGGTAAGGGTCACCTAGGTGTGTGTAGAGCCGGTAGTGATATGTGCTTTAGGTATGGTGTTCCAGTCCATAGAATGTGAGTGTCGATTGCTATCTTAGAGGGGTAGAGAGTTTTATCAGCAAGGTGCCCCTTTTGGTGCCAGTAGTGGTCAGCATTAGAACAGACTTCATGTGCTTCAGACCCACCATGATCAGGAAAGGTTCTCTAATATAGATTCGGGTATGTTATGAGTCCTTTATCTTTATTATATACATTGTTAGATCTTTTTCTCCTATTTTGAGCTTATATGTCAGCATGAGTCATGCATTAGTTTCAAATCTCAGTTGGTCAATCATGACACAGTTCATACGTGCCCCGTACACTGCCTTAGTATTTCAACGAAGTATGTTTAGAGGGACATAGAGTCCCAAGGGGGAGATACCCCATGATATTGCAATTCTTTCATGTCCTTAGAATTATTCAGTTACATGTTTAGAATCTCCTTACGAAGTTAACTTCAGTTGTCATTGCATAGCCAGTCATGCTTTCAAGAGTCAGTTCAGTCAGTAATTCATGCATTAGATATGTATGTTCAGTAGAAAGAGTTTAGTTTTTCAGTGCATTCAGTCATGCATTCATGAAAACAACTCAGTTAGTCGAGTATTCCATGAATTATATATACATGTCCAGTATGAGAGTTCAGAGTAACAGTAGTTCCAGTTGCATAGTTATATTTCAGATGCTCCCATTTCTTGAGTAAGTTAAGTCAATCTATTTTCTTAGCCTATCAAGCGACATTTAAGGATGGATGTTTCCAAGGGGGAGATATTGTAAGACCCTACCAACTTCTCTCGTAGTTTTAGCCTTAGAGCGTGTTCAGTGAAGTGTTAATCCGGCCCTAAAAGGTTGATAAGTGTATTTACAATTGAGAAGTATTTTGAACCGTATATAATTTCCCTAATATTGACTCTTTTTCATGTAGAGAATTGAATAATCTTTCTACTGATACCAAATTTTCTGAAATCCAACACTCAGACGAAGAGTTAGAGCCATTTTAGTGACACAGTGTGCCACCTGGCACTTTAGCACGTCGCAGAGCCAGCCAAAATGACAATCATCAAAATCTAGTGATCCTCCATAATTATGGCATGTCAAGCCAAGGCTTAATTTTAGAATTGTCAATTTCTAGTGCACCAATGAGATTCCACCGCGTCGTGGTGCCTTTCCAGTTCGCAACAAATATTGCAATGCGATTTCCACCGCGTTGCACCATCAAGCAGTTTCCCAATTGTCCAATTTCCAATAAGCTAGCATGATTATGGAACATCGCGCCAGCATGCAAAATCAGGATTTTTCAGTTTGATTCCAAGGGTGAAATCGGTCATTTTGTAACCCCTATATATACTCCTTAACATAGGATTTAACCCAAAAATATTAGTTTTCTATCAAAGTTGTTCAAGAACAAGATATAGGGTTCCTAAATCAAGACCCAAATCATCAATATTCCTCCGTTATCTTTTCAAAAATCAAGAAACTAAGGTGTGCAAATGTTGATTCTTGGGTCCCTTTAATCCAAGAATCTCAAGAACCCTTTTTCTAAATTTCAAAGATCTTATGTTTATGTGTTTTCATGATTCATGTGAATTTAAATTGAAGTTTATGCTATTATTGAGTTTATAATTTATGCTTTGTTTATGAGGTTTCAAGCTTTGACCCTAGTATGTGATATTCATGTGATGTTCATGATAATCCCTCTTCAAGTTGCTTGTTAAGTGATGTGTTCATGTCAATTAAGTGTAGAAATTGTTGAATAAGCAAAGCATGCCTCCCATATATTTGATAAAATACTTATATCAAGGAATTAGAGCCATTATAGCATGTTGACTAGAAATCCCCAATTTTGTGCAAGCCTATGCATACCAAGTGTTTGTTGAAAAGCCTTAGAGAATGAATTGTGACGTGATAGCATGAAATTCACCAATTATGTGCTCTTTGATACGTGCTAAGACTTTAATACATGCTAAGTGTTTGATGCAAGATCTTGTTAAATGGAGTATGAGCCAATAGCATGTCTCCCTAAACTGTTACATGTTTATGATTTCTAAATACTTGAAGGGATGCTTTAGTGATTGTGATGGTGAATGAATGCCCATGGTCTTGATAATTCAAGAATTTTTGTGCTTTACTTTTATGTTATCGAGTCGTTGGGGTATTTATACCCGACAATTTAGCTGTAATTTTGAACTCGTGTCATTTTTCATGATAATCTCAGTCAAGGCACGATTCTCTAAACTCAGTGAGTTATAGAACTCTGTACTCTAAGATAGATACAAAACTTATGAAATATCATTAATCTCCGTAATCTCTGTACCGCTAGTAATCTAGCCTCATTTCTGTACTTAACTCAGATCTAGTAGTATTCAAGTGTTCAGTTCAGACTTCAGTAGTAATCGAGTCATCTATTCAAAGCTCTGTATTATTTAGTCAGATAATGAGATTTAGTACTATTCCATCAGATACGGAACCAAGTGAATTCATATTTACTCAGGCAGATTAGTAGAGAAATATGATCAGTATGAGATTCAGTTAAGTTTAAGTTAAGAATATGTTCAGAGTCTTTCAGTTTGGAGTAGTAGCTAGCACCGAGCGACTGCAGGGATTGTGTCTCCCCGTTAGAGAGGCAGAGTTGTTATGAGAAACCTTGAACTCCAGAACTCTATAGCCAGCACAAGATGTAGGAGTCACCCTTTAGAAAAGGCTTGTCACCCGCTAGATAGGCTTGACTATTATACTACCTTAGGATTGACTTCCTACGAGGGTCAGCCATTAGAGATGCTTGACCAGAGAGGTCTTTACCCGTGGCACGGTATTGACACCTTTCTAGTTGGGCTTACAGGTTGGACCCCACCAGTTCAGATTTAGGGCATACAGGTTAAGTGTGCACTCCCACAGTTACAGTTTTAGAATCAATCTTTAGAAAAGAACTCAAAAATCAGGAATGTCAAATTCCATTATCTATCTCAGGGAGGAACTAAGATAGTTCCATTGACTCATGGACCACCCGGTAGATAGGCATAATCCCACATAAAGTTTTTGATTAATCTAATTATCAGATCCAGAGATCACCTGCTAGATAGGCTTGATCTCAGATTCCGTTGAGAATTCTTGTTATCAGATCCAGAGATCACCCACTAGATAGGCTTGATCTAGGTCTCAGATTCAGTTGAGTAATCTCATTATCAAATCCAGAGATCACTCTCTATATAGGCTTCATCTCAATCTCAGATTTAGTTGAGGAATCTCATTATCAGATCCAGAGATCACCTGCTAGATAGGTTTGATTTTAGTATTAGATTCAATTGAGCATCCTTATTATCAGATTCAGAGATCTTCTTCTAGATAGGTCTAATATCAGATATAATATTTCCTAATCATTGATAGTAGATTCAAAAATCATCCGTTAGAAAGGTTTGATCTCCAATATAGTTAGTCGATAGTAAAAATCTTAGAAATCAGTCATTGATATGAGTAGGTTCAGTTAATCAGTTTTAGTACCATAAGTTTTTGAGATCACTCACTAGATAAGACTGATCTCAACTCCAGTACTCTATTACCAGTATTAGATAATTCAGTATTGAGTATCTCAGGCATTAGTAGTGAGTTCAAATGGCAGTAAAATAGTATCCGAGTTTCAGTATTTTGAGTCATGATAATTTCAGTTATGGTGCGTGCATTCATGTATGTGTTCTCATTCAGTACTCTCATGATTATTCAGTTAAGTAATTGTTCATGCATGAGCCCTTGAATTTAGCCTTACCTTATCTTCATACTCGGTATATTCCTGTACTGACGTATTTGAGCTATAGTGTTTTATTTGACACCATAGGTTCAGAGGCACCAGATCCAGAGTACCCTTAGCAGCTCAGTCCCAGTCAGCAGCAGTAGACATAGTAGTGAGTACTCTTCAGTTGAGGATGATCCTTATTTTTATTATTATCATATCAGACTTAGATTATTTTAAGTAGACAGAGTTAGTTGGGGATATGTCCCATCAAATCCACAGTTTAGATAGTTTAAAGGCTTTTTGGATAGATGTATCAGTATTCAGTCTTTAATTTTGAGTATTTTTAGATGTTTTGAACCTTATGGCCAGTTTCCGTATTTATTTTCTATATTATATAGTGTTCAGTTATAGATATTAGTGGAGGGTTATCTTGTGGTCCTTTGGGATCATGAGCACCGTGTGGCATTCCGGTTCCAAAAAATTGGGTCATTACAAAGCCATTCCTGAGGTACTTTTTCTATCCATTGGATATCCAGCATAATCAATATCAACATATCTATTAGATCAAAACTGTCTCTAGAAAGATAGTTATAACTAGGTCCCCTATACCTTTCAGATACCTACAAATTCTTTTTGCATCTTTTAAATGACACTCCTTAGGATAGGCCAAAAATCTTAGACATATTTCCACACAAAACACTGTCTAGCCTACAGGAGTTATAGTAAGGATTTGATAATCCCTCTATATATGCTCTCATTAACTAAGGGACCAAATTCATATTATCTATCTTGGAATTGGTTCTAATTAGAGTTTCAATTGGCTTGGCATCTCCCATATTATATATCTTTATTAGCTCCTTGATGTACTTCTCTTGACAGATCATTATCCCTTAACAAGTTTGCTTGATCTGCAAACCTAGGAAGAAACTGAATTCACTCATCATGATCATTTCAAATTCACTCCAAACTTTTCACATAAGGATTTTAGAAGTAGCTTCAAATATTATATCATCAACATATATCTGGACAATTAGTAAGATGCTATCTCTAGACTTTAAAAAGAGAGTATTGTCAATTTTCCCTCTTTTAAGGGCATTTTCCAGAAGAAACTCTGAAAGTATCTCATTCCAAGACCTAGGTGATTTCTTTAATCCATAGAGAGATTTATCCAATTTGAGTACAAGATAAGGAAAATCTGCATCTTCAAAATGTGGAGGTTGTTTGACATACACTTCTTCCTTCAAGTTTCCATTTAGAAAAGAACTTTTGACATCTATTTTGACGATTTTGAACCCCATATAGGTAGTAAAATATTTGAGAATCCTGATAGCCTCTATCCTTGATACAAGGGAAAATGTCTCATCATAATTAATTCGTTTCTCCTAGTTATAGCCTTGCACCACTAGCCTTGCTTTATTTCTATTTATAGTTCCTTGTTTATCCTGCTTGTTTCTATACACCCATTTAGTCCCAATAATTATCATGTCAATAGGTTTGGGTACTAGGTACTATACTTCTTTAAAATTGCAGAAGCTTCTCTTGCATTGCATTGATCCAGTCAACATATTTGAGTTCTTCTTTCACATTTCTAGGCTCAATTTAGGATAAGAATACTGAGAATACCATGAAATTCTTAGCTTGAGCTCTTGTTTGAACTCTAGATTGCAAAGGTGTAGTTAGATTCTCAAGTGGATGAGTAGATTTGTGCCTCCAGTTTAACCTTCTAATATTAGTTCTACTAGGACCATGCTCTTTTGAATATTGACTAGACCCTTCTTGTTGTTTTTATATTAGAGTTGGGTTTTGTGACTGAGATCCTGGATTACCACCACTTTGATCATTCTTATTTGCATGATTTAGTACTTGACCATTATCTTCAGTAATATCATCCCTTTAAACAAGAATAAGTTCTTTAATTTCCGAATGTTCACCATCACCTAGATTCATTTACTTTCCTGACTCATCAAAGATGACATGCACACTTTCTTCAACACACAGAGTTATTTTGTTGAAAACTCTATATGTTTGCTTATTGACGAATAGACCATAAATACTTCTTCATCACTTTTAGAGTCAAATTTTCCTAGATCACTCTTTCCATTATTTAGAACAAAGCATTTTCACCCAAAAGGTCTGAAGTAGTCAAGCTTAGGCTTTCTATTAAACCTGAACTCGTATGGGGTCTTGTTCAGGAGTTATCTAATGAAGAACCTATTTATCATATAGCACGCAATATTTACAACTTTAGGCCAAAAGTTCTTTGGAAGCCCACTATCAATAAACGTGGTTGTGGCAATCTCCATGAGGGTTCTATTCTTTCTTCATCAATTTTATTTCGCTAAGGAATTCTTGGAGTTGAGAAGTTATGACTGACTCCATTTTCAGCAAAGAATCCTATAACTTGCGAGTACTCAAATTCAGTTGCATGATTAGATCTTAGTTTAACAATCTTATAATTCAACTTCATTTGAATTTTCTTAGCAAAAGTAACCAGAACCTCATAGGTTTCATCCTTTATTCTCAAGAGCATTATAAAGGTGAACCTTTAGTAGTCATCCACAATCACAATAACATACTTCTTTCCTCCTCTACTTTGACTTTAACAGGTCCATATAGATCCATATACAATATCTCAAGGGGTCTAGAAGTGCTCACCTGCTTCTTTAACTTAAAGGAAAACCTGGTTTGTTTGCCCTTAACATAGACATTACAAACCGTGTTTTCTTGAAATTTTAGCTTTGGCATACCACACACCAGGTCCTTTTGAAAAAACTTGTTCATAAAAAAGAAACCTACATCTCCTAGCCTTGTGTGCCATAAATCAGCATCTTCACTTTGAACACTTAAGAAAGTTAATTACCCATCAGCCACAGACTCCAAATCAGCCACATACATATTTTTAATTCTCTTGGCTTTGAGAATAACTCCCCCAGACTTCAATCTTGACACAGTACATCCATCACTTGAGAATTTTACCTTATTACCTTTGTCACAAATTTGAGAAACACTTAGAAGGCTATACTTTAGGCCATTCACATACTACAGATCTTCTATTGCTTGATCGAGTGATTGTCCAATCTTTTCTATATCATGAATATAGCCTTTTTTACTATTTCTAAAAGAGAAACCTCTACCTTAAAGTGTCTTGAGAGAAAGAAAGCAGTCAGTCCTCTATATCATATGCTTTGAATATCCACTATCCGTGAACTAGTTCTGACGGTATTCCCCTTTTCCTACTTGCAAACATAGTTATTTGTTAGATTTGGAACCCACTTGAGTTTCAGTTCCCAAGAGCTTACAAAGGTGTGATCAAATCCTTTTTGTCCTATCTAGGTAGAGAGTTCTTCTTCACATTTTTCAAGGTTATGAAACCCTTAGGATAATAATTCTCCTACAGGATATATCTATTACTACTCATTCTAACTCTAAGGCAATACTAATAGTTTTCCTTCATATGTCCATCTTTTCCATAATAAGTACATAGAGGTTTGTGGACCCTATTACTAGTACCATGAACAACATTCCCATGAGACCCAAGTGATTGGGTTTTATACTGATATCTAAGCCCTTTACTATTATTGACACTCTGACCAGTTAAATTAGAAAGGATTTATGAGGATGTGACCCATTTTAGTTATTTGTTAAGTTCTTCCATAGACAGACCATGTCCCTTTCTAATTCTTCATTCTTATGAAATGCAGTCATAGGATGCTTCTAGGATTCCCTCAACTTTTCTTCAAGATTAATTTAAAGCCTTGAAACTTCTTTCATCCCTTTACTATCGAGGTCATTTACTTTTTCTAGTTGACTCATTAAATTTAGATTTTCATATTTCAACTTTGTGAACTGTTATTTTGTTTTAGATATATGAAGATTTAAGGCAATAAATTCAAAAACTTAATTTTTTGCTTTCTCTACTAGAGCATTTTTCTCACTTGTTAGTTCATACATAGAGTCAATAAACATTTTCTAGCTTTTTTTTATCTTTCTTGCAGAGTAGTTATCTAATTTTTCCTTAATTTCAGGGAGATTTACCTCATTTTCTTATTCATTTTTAGTGTTTTCCATGAGAGTAAAAAAGGAATCATAGGTAACTTCACACTCATCTAAAGCCAGCATAGACACATCTACATTCTTTTAGTTTTATCAGATTCACTGGAGGAATCTGCCAACAATACTAGGGCCTGCTTCTCTAAATAATCAGCTACAAACTTTTTTCTTGACTTCATAGGAACCTAGTACCTATTATTTCCTTTGTCAGCTCTAGTCTTGAGATATTCCTGGTAATCTATTGTGTTTATTAGATAGTTCTTAATGAATTACTCAGGACTTCTATATTTGTGTCAAACTTTAATAGTGCTTCCCTTTTTGCTGCTACTACCTCATCTTTGAAACTGACTACTTTTATTCATATCTCCAACAATCATTTTTTGCAAAAAGTAAACATCAGTGTCTTCTTAACTTGAATCATATTTTAAAGCCTTCAATGCTAGAGATTTTTCCTTTTTGTTTCCTTTTTCTCTTGTCCTTCCTCTTTCTTGAGATCATGAGTCTTTAGATTACTAACGAGTTCATCGATAGTGAGAGTTTTCAGGTTTCTTGCCTCAGTACCATCCACTTCACTTTCCCAGGACTTAGGAAGAACACCTAGAATTTTCTCACTTGCTTATACAAAGGAATCACTTCTCCTAAGCAGTTTATCTCAATTATAATAAAAGTGAATCTTGTTTGTATTTCTTGAATTGACTCTCCTTTCTTCATAGAAAAATTTTTATACCAAGTAGTCAGTATGTCAACTTTTAAATCCTTCACATCAGTTGTTTCTTCATGAGTTGTCTTCAAGCAATCCCAGATTTCCTTAGCATTTTCACAATTAGAATTATTGTTATACTCATCAGGTCCTATACTATAAAAAAAATAATTTCTTTGCCTTGTAATTCTTCTCAACTTTCTTTTGATCTTTATCATCAAACTCTCTCCTATTTTTGAAAATCATCATTTTTATGTACCATTCTCTGACCTCTTTAACAGTCACATGAGGACCATCAAGTATTATATCTATCGACTCACTATTCTCAGTCATAATGAAGTCATACATCTTGGTTTTCCACCACCCATAGTACTGCCCATTAAAGTGGGGTGGTCTACAGGTAGATTTTCCTTTTTCTATATTAGTTGGACCATCCAAGATTAATAAATAACTCTAGGTATAAACCTTTTAGAGTGTCCAAGCTCTGATACCAATTGTTAAAAAGTGTGGGGTTGCACCACACTATGAGGGACCAAGTCCCTTAGAGTTAGACATAGGCTATCAAATAGTAAAGTAGTGGGAAACTAAAACTTTTCTAGAAATTAAAGAACACAAAGATTTAATGTGGAAACCTCCTAGTTCAAGGGAGGTAAAACCACGACTTTCCTTCACAATCACTCAACAATCCACTATAATCAAACTCTTGATTATAGACTCAATGGGAACTTAACTCTAAGCTCCACTCGTTTGCAATAACTTTATTACAAACCTACCGTAACAACTCTACCAGGAACATACCTCAATATTGATTAACTTTAACCAATATCAAACTCAGGTAACTCTACCTAAGCACTCTCAAGACTACAAAGAAAAAATATTTCTTTTATAACACGAGTAATTCAATTATAGACCAAGACTTGACTCAAGAACACACACTCTCGTAGCGCCTAAAAAATTATGACTTGAGTAATATTTGAGGTTTTGCTAATTTCTCTCTTTGAACAATCTAATTGTAAACACTAGTGTATTAAGGATCATTATTTTTTATTTATAGCTGGATAATGATAAGGGTAGAAATACAATTGGGCTAGATGTCTTGATGGGTAAAATCTAACCTGCGTAGTTTGTTACACTAACTAACAAATTTAAGCCGAATAGTGATAATTGTGTTAAATTAATAAAGACAAGGGACCCAGTCTTTTGTTGTCAGCTACTCATTATCAAAACAAGATATAAAAGTTCTTATCAGTTGGCTTCTTTCTAGGTGGTTATTTTTAGGGATTCTTTTTAGAGTATTGTTGAGCGTGCTAAGTTTATTGAATCTATTACCTGAGCTACATAGAGAGGCACAAAAAAAGTGCATTGCTAGGGAAAATTTAGTGGTTGTTCCTCCCTAGTTGATGTTTCTAGAGTACAGGTTCCTATGGTTATCATGGTAGGATTGTTCAGGATATATTATAAGGAATAGGTTATATACCTTTAGGTTTTTTTGCTTCAGGTTGCTAGGCATCAAGTCATGCTAGTAGAGATTCTATTTCTAAATTTTTGGTCTAGGGTAATCATTCTAGTTTGTATGTGCACCTCAAATTAAGATAGGATGTAGAAGATATTTGTATGGGATAAGATTGGTCTTTTTTCCAAGGATTATCCCTGATATTTGTATGGACCTACTTAATAGGGTTCATAGCTTCAGCTTTTCCGTACTCTAATATCTACAGAGGTAGGTAGTTCACAGAATGGTAGAGTAGTGCTAGAGGTAAAGGTAGGGAACATTATAGTGGTGGTTACGGGGTTACTCAGTCTAGGAGTGGACATGGGTAGTGTTATGCTATATATAGGAGACTCAAGGCACAGGCTGTTGATATAATTATCACATGTATCATTCTATTTTTCTACAATTCTACGTTTTTGTTATTTGACCTTAGGTCTACATTCTTCTATTTGCCTATATATTTTACTTCTAGTTTTAATGTTTTATGAGAGTCCCTTGATATTCCTCTTTATTTTTCTAACCCCTAGAAGATTCTTTAGTGGTAGATCGTGCGTACCAATCATGTATGATTATCTTTGAATAGTGTAAGAGGGTGAGTTACGAGATGGATGGGCTTAAGGTAGTGGATAGCGATGAGAATTTTCCCCATTCAAATATAGAACTAAAGGGTTCTCCCCCAAGCCTCTAGTTGAGCATACTAGAGAAATGGGCCCACTTTGGTCCAACAGAGTTCTTCTACCCCAATTGTAGAGGTGTTGTAATTCACTTATTGACCCATTTGAAGGGTGTTCCTTTGAGGAACATAGAGTTTTGCTAGCTTTGAGTATTGTACCTGTGTCTTTGCCAGAGCCTACCAATGATATTCTTCTTATTCGAAGTATGGATCCTCCAGTGGTACTGACATCTATTTATGGTACTTCATAGACTCCGTATGTTATTACCCCTTTAGAACCTATATCTAAGTATGGTATTCTGACATTAGGAGTTTGATCTTATTCAATGTTACCTCCGTAGGTGGGATCTCATCCAACTAAATTTACTATACCTCCTATTATTGTGAATATAATTATGTTTTTTTGAGAATCAAAAGAGGTTTGAGTGATTCACTTATTTAGGCCCCCTAGATTTAGTGGTGCTATAGGCGAGGATGCCTATGAGTTCTTTGTTAATTATTGTAAGATGTTGCATAACCTTGGTTTGCTCTAGTCACATGGATTTATTACACTACTTACTACTTGAGAGATGCAACCAATGATTGGTAGAGGTCACTTGTTAGTTGTAGACCTCTAGATTCTCTGAGATAACATGGGATCAGTTTGGTGATGCCTTTCAGATAGGTTTGTGCTATATAGTTTGAGGGATCAGATGAGAGATGAGTTTTATCACATAGAGTGGGGCTCCATGACTGTTGTAAAGAATGAGGCTCATTTTCATGCCTTGTATAGGTATTGTTATGTTAGTATTGTCACTGAGTTTGAATAGATTTGAAATTTTATGAAGGGGTTGAATGTTTATCTCTAGCTAGCTACAACTTAGACGGTAGTGTATAGGGAATCATTTAATAGTATAATAGATAATGCTAAGATAATAGATTATATTTTTCAACATCTCAGGGAGGTGCCAAGAGATTGTACTATCAAGGAGAGTTCAAAGATCACACTAATTGAGGTAGAGATTCCAGAGGCTTTTGTAGATATTATAAAAGACCTGTGTAGAATGCTTTGTAAGGCTAGCTAGTGGGTCTTCTATTCCAGTAGCATTGGGTGGTCATTCTAGTGCAGTTATACCTCCTCCTATTGAGTTAGGCCATATAGGATGCTATGTGTGTGATGAGGTTAGTTATATTGCCAAGGATTGTCCCCGTTGTGTTTTCAGTACTACTCTTATATTGGTTGTGAAATGTATAGGCTCTACTAGAGGTACATGGACAGAGGTAGTAGTACTCGTAGTGGTGGTTACAAGGCTACTCATTTAGGTGGTGGTCATGGATTGTGTTATGTTATGTCTACCAAACTAGAGATAGAGGCTTTTGATACTATTATCACAGGTATCGTCCTTATTTTTTCATATTTGCATTTGTTTTATTTTATGTAGGGTTGAATTTCTCCTATGTGTCTGCGTATTTTACTTTGGGTTATGCTAGTAAGACTCTTTCCATGACTATAAATATATCTATGCATGTAGGACACTCTTTAGAGGTTGATCGGGTACACCAATCTTGTGTTGTGGCTTTTGCTGGGTGTGAGACTTGGGGTAGATTTTGATGTTATCTTGGGTGTGAATTTTTTAGCTCCTTATTATGTTGTCCTAGCTTATATGCTAAGATCCTGACTTTTGCTTCACTAGTGTGCCAAGGATAACTTAGAGGGAGATACATTATTTAGGTTCTAAGAGAGTTATATCTTTTCTTTAGGGTCATTGCTTAGTTGAGAGGGGATATTTGTCTTATTTGTCTTAGATATGTCATATTATGTTGCTTTACCTCCTTCATTGGATTCTATTCATATTGTCCATGAGTTCATGGATATTTCTTGATGAATTTGTCGGTATTTCTTTAGATCGTGATAGTGACTTTCATACTGATATTGAGCTGGGCACCAAGCCAATTTCTATTCCTCCTCTTAGGATGGCCCTAATAGAGTTGAAGCAGTTGAAGGATTAGTTGAAGGAGTTATTAGATAAGGGATTTATCCGACCTAGTGTATCACCTTGAAGTGCGCCTATCTTTTTTGTGAAGGAAAAGAATGGCTCTATACATATGATGTATTGATTGTTGATAGTTCAACAAGGTGAAGGTTAAGAATGTGTATCCTCTTTCTCGTATTGATGATTTTTTTAATCAGCTTAGGGTGCTTCAGTGTTTTTGAAGATTGATTTGATATTCGGATATCACTAATTGGAGTCTATCTCTTTCTTGGGTTATGTAATGACCAAAGATGGTATAATGGTTGATCCAGCAAAGACTGTAGTAGTTTGTGATTAGTCTAAGCCTACTTCTCCTACTGAGATTGGTAGTTTTATTGGTTTAGCTAGCTACTATGGACGCTTTGCTGAGGATTTTTCATCTATTATAGCTCCATTGACCAAGTTGACTCAGAAAAAGATTTCATTTAAGTGGTTTGATGCTTACAAGGTGAGCTTTCAAAAGCTCAAGGATTTTTTGAGTTCAACTCCTATCATGATTTTTCCTAAGGAGGGCGTAGGTTTTACCATCTTTTATGATACTTTTAGTTTTAGGATAGGTGTTGTGTTGATAAAAGAGGGTAATGTGATTGCATATGCTTCTCGTCAGTTGAATCCCTATGAGAGGAATTACCCTACCTATGATTTAGAGTTGTACGTGGTTGTGTTTTCTTTGAAGTTGTAGAGGTACTACTTCTATGGAGTCTGTTGTGAGGTTTTCTTAGATCATCATAGCCTTCAGTATTTATTCACCCAGTGAGATCTTATTATGAGGCAGCATCATTGGGTAGAGTTGCTTAAGGATCAAGACTTGACTATTCTCTATCAGCTAGATAAGGCTAATATGGTTGTGGATGCGTTGAGCCTGAAATTAACTTACACGGGTAGGTTGGCGCATTTTTTGACACAGGAATAACTTTGAACTTAGAGGTTACGTGTTTGAATAACCAGATGGTTAGTCTTAATATTTGTACACCTAGGTTTGTGTTGACATTTATTGAGGCTATAATATAATCCAGATTGGAGGGCAATTTTTTGTTCCCAGAATAGGTGATTGGATTAGATTTATTTTAGAGGAGGCTTATTGTTCCAAGTGTTCTGTTCGAAAAATAGGTGATTGGATTAGATTTATTTTAGAGGAGGATCATTGTTCCAAGTATTCCATCCATCTGTGAGTGACTAAGATATATCATGATTTAAGACAATATTACTGGTGGGGTGGTATGAAGAAGGATGCAACATATTTTGTAGCTCATTTTCTATGTTGCGAAAATGTGATAGCTGGGCATTTTGGACCTTTTGATATTCTTCAAACTATTGGGGATGTGGCTTATCAGTTATCATTTCCCCCAGATTTATCAGCTATTCATGAAGTTTTTCATGTTTCTATGCTTTGGCATTACATTTCGAATGATTACATGGTTTTTCTCTTGCATGATTATGGCTTTCAACTACTGATTTGGGGGTTTTGATGTTAAATGCTTGGTTATGATTTCCTACTATTTTAATTATGTTTTTTTATGCATTAACGATGGTTTTGGACAATTGCATTGCATGGTAATGGTTTAATGGTAATGTAATTTTTTTTAGGTTATATTATGCCACCAAGGTGTTTGATAAAAATGCTTATAAAGATATGTTCATTGCATTGACTTATTTTAATGGAACTCTTGCTTGTTTTTTACTTATACATGAACCCTTAAATGTTTTTCAATGGTTTACAAAGGTTAATGGCTGATTGGTTATTGTTGTGGAGAACATGGTAGTCTCCCAAGAGGTCTGATATAGCTAATGATTGGGCACTTGAATGTCCCCTTAATCTAAATGGTTTGGCTATGGATAATGATTAGAAGTATGGTGGTATGACGATACCACTAGTTTATTGAATAGCCTTGGTTAATGAAAAGATAGTTGAATAGTTTGGACTTGGATTTTAAATGGGCATTAATGGCAGAAAGTATAAGCTAAGCCGTGAAAGGTGACAGTCCTGGGGGGATCAAAGCCAGAAACTCATATTTGCCAATAAGAGGGATCTTTGATAGACACGTGTGAGTGTCACATTTATATTGGAGGGATGTACTAGTCATTCTAGGGATATGTCTGGTTATGTAGCTACATGCACTAGGACCCTTTCAGCAGAGGGAGATGAACCCATGTAAAGGTTTTATGGAATTCTATGTAAGACCCTGCAAAAGTTCCCTCGTAGTTTGAGCCTTGAAGCCTGTCAAGTGTAGTGTAATTCTGGCCCTAAAAGATTGAGAACTGACTTCCCAAGTAATTAATGTGTTAACATTGATTGAATTTTCCTAAAAATAACTTCCTATTGGGTGGGAAATTTAATTATCTTTCCAACGATAACAATTTTATCCAAATTTGGTATAGGGGTGAAAAGTTATGGCCATGTTACTAAGAGATATCAAAACCGTCCAGGTGCGACGGGCAGGTTGTCGGACGATCGAGCATGCATCGGACCATCACCCAGCCCATCGCAACTAAGGCAGTAACTCCCTCTTGTGGACAGAGCGTGATGGCCAAGACAATGATCCGTCGAGCTAGCGACGGACCATCACTAATACCATCATAACTGAGGTAGTGTAGCCTTTTTTTGACCAACATGCGATGGATGATCCAACAAGCTGTTGAGCTAGCGACGGACCGTCACTCCGACAATTGCAAATCCCGTTCATTATTTTTAAGTCATTTTTAAAATAACTTTTGGTCTTTTCCCCTTATAACACTTAGTTATATGAAAAATGACACATATGACTTTATTATATCCCAAAGGGTAGGGTTACTTCCTCAAGAACAAACCCAAAACCCTTATCCAAGAAATTCAAGAACTCACTATATATTCTACAAATTTAGTTGAGATTCGAGTTCCCCAAGTCCAAGGCTTTAAGAACCCTCTCTCAAAGAGTAAGAGCAAGATTTTCAAGCAAGCTTGTTCATCTTATTTCACAAACTAAGGTATATGGGGTTTGAACAAGGACAATTCTTTCGTCCATGTTCCTAAAACTTGTTTTAAATTACAACGATATATGACTTTATAAGTTCTCCTATGAATTTGAAGTGTGGGTTCATACCCAATATTACTATGCATGAGATTTTGAGATTTTCCATTGTTCTAGAAGTTGAAGTACATGAGTATGTTGGGATTTTAAGACAAATTGCTGAACAATCCAGATTTCTTTATGATTTCTATATCCTTATGACATCTAGTATGCATTTTGATGAGTCTTAACTTGAGATTTGATTATGGGTCACTAAACCCCACTTGAGATTTCAGTTTTTATGAACTTTTGTGCTATAAACATCTATGATTTGAGTACTTTTAGATTATTGAGAAATATTTGACCTTTTTTGTCCTAATAGAGTTGGAATCCACAATGATTTTTTTTTAAAACAAAGAGTAATACATTTTTGTCTTCCGTATAGACCCTTGAGTTGTTTGCGGTGGATTTCCTAAAAGTTCTGAGTTGAGTATGGGAGTAATATTTAGCACCGAGTTGGGTATGATTCCAAGGTCTCATACCCCAGAACTATGTACCACCGTAGGACTAAGGTTTATGGTCCCGAGGCTGAGATAGTGATCACTGAGTTAAGGTTATACTCTCTGGTAAGAGAATAAAACCTCTCCCCAATGTGAGGTTTCTTCCTTAGGAGGACAAGACGTTGGACTCCATATAGCTTACATGGTTTATGTCAGTTAGAAGAAACTCCTGAGTGTCCAAAGTTATATCATCCTGAGTTCTAAGTGTCCTAAGTCTAAAAGAGTTCAATAGTTCCCAAGTGTTGAAAGTTCCTAAAAGTTCTGAGTCCTTGAGTTTTAAAGAAGTTTTACTCTCCATGAGATAAAAGTACGAGTTTGAAAGTATTGTTTAGAGTTCCTTTAGCCGTCAAGTATTGAGAATAAAAGGAGAGTAGAGATTTTTAAAATTAAGTATAATGACTCATATGATTTGTATTTCATGCTTCACTTTTCACGATTCATGAGAATTATAGTGCAGATTTATTCAAGACATGTGAGTTATTCATATATGCACGCATGATTTTATAAAGAGTAATGATAAAGTATATTTAAATGCATACACACCCATATACTCAGTACATTCCCAAGTACTGATCCACATATACGTCTATATGCTACATTATTTTATAAGGGTTCAGGTGCTCAATCGTAGCCTCGTTAGTGATTTTCGAGTACCTTTGTCTACACTCTACAACGGTGAGTCCTTATGGTTCGAGGACCTATCTTCAAATATTTAAGTATTATTAGTAGACATATTATTGCTTTTAGTTCAGTTTTAGTCAATTAGGGATCTGTCCCAATGGCTCTCTAGTTTATGAAGTTGTAGAGTCTTTGTTAGACTAGTTATCAAATTGTTAGTATGTTGATATTTCCATTATGAGATAGAGTGAGGGGTAACAAGAGGGCTAGATATGAGCAGCATAAGTATGGTCATGCTAGGTCCCATGGAGGGAACCATCCATAGGTCCAGAGCCATTCATCTACGCTAGCAGCTTCATTAGCTAGTGCTCCTGTGCCTAGAGACAGATAGGAGCACGGGAACAAGTCCTCTATGTCTAGGTCATAGAAAAGTGTAAATAACAGACCCCGCTATCCTGCTTATGCTAAGTGTGGTAGGGACCATCCCGGTGAGTGCTTAACGATCTAGAGGGGCTATTTTGGTTGTTTAATCTCAGCCATAGACTTAGAGATTGCCCGCATGCAAGGCAGGGGAATAGAAATGCCCGAACTCAGGCACAGAATACTAGTGCACCATCTCTTGTACCCCGTCCTGCCCCTGCTCATGGCGTTTTATATTGTACTACTGGCGGTCAGTGCCAGAATAGATTCTATGCCTTACCATCCCATTAGGAGAAGGAGGATTCTCCTAATGTTGTTATTGGTATGCTCCGTGTCTTTTACGTTGATGTTTATGTGTTGTTGGAACCTATTTCAAGTTTCTCTTATGTGACCCCACTTGTAGTTGTGAATTTTAAAATGAGTCTCAAAAGGATTCCTGAGCCTTTCATAGTTTCCACACCAGTAGGGGAGTCAATTGTTGCTAAGCAAGTGTATAAACATAGTCTTCTTACTTTTCTACATGGAGTCATATTTGCTGATTTGATAGAGTTAGATATGGTGGAGTTTGACCTTATTTTAGGTATGGATTGGCATCATTCTTATTATGCATCTATAGACTGTCGTACCTGTGTGGCCAAGTTTCAGTATCCTAATGAACCAGTTTTTGAGTGGTCTGGGATTTTGGTATCTCCCAAGAGTCATTTTATCTCCTATCTTAAGGCCAGAAAGCTAATATCTAAAGGTTGCATTTATCACCTAGTTAGAGTCAAAGACACTAAGTTTGAGGCTCCAACTATTCAGTCAGTCAGCATTGTTAATGAGTTTCCTGATGTTTTTAAGAAAATCTCCCAGGGGTACCTCCCGATAGAGAGATAAAATTCAAGATTGGCATTCTTATCGACACTCAACCTATTTGTATTCCACCATACTATATGGAACCTGCAGATCTTAAGGAGTTGAAAGAGAAAGTCAAAGATCTTTTAGATAAAGGTTTTATAAGGCCCAGTGTTTCTCCTTGGGGCACACCTATTCTATTCGTGCAAAAGAAAGATGGTTCATTGTGTATGTGCATTGGCTATCGTCAGCTTAACAAGGTCACAGTTAAAAATAAGTATCCTCTTCCGAGAATTGATGACCTGTTTATCAGTTGCATGGTGCAAGTTATTTCTCTAAGATAGACCTTAGATTCGGCTATCATCAGCTTAAAGTAAGGGAATGTGATATCCCAAATACAACCTTCCGAACTTGCTATGGTCACTTTGAGTTTCTAGTCATGTCTTTTGGGCTACATAATGCCCCAACAGCCTTTATGGACCTCGTAAATTGAGTGTTCAAGAAATATCTCGATATGTTTGTCATTGTTTTAATAGATGATATCCTTGTGTACTCCCGTTCTGAGAATGACCATGCAGATCATCTTAGAATTGCCTAGCAAACTCTTAGAAATCATCAGTTGTTGACCAAATTCAAGAAGTGTGAATATTGGATAAGATCAGTAGGCTTTCTGACTTATATCATTTTAGTCGAAGGCATTACTTTTGATCCCCAAAAGACAAAAGCTGTAAGAAATTAGCCTAGACCTATTTCCTCATTGGAATTAGAAGTTTCTTAGGTCTAGAGGGCTACTACCACTATTTTATTGAAGGTTTCTCTTCTATTACATCTCCCATGACCCGATTGACCCAAAAGATAGTTAAGTTCTAGTGGTCAAATTCTTGTGAGAAGAGTTTTTAGGAGTTAAAGACTCAACTTACTTCAGCCCCTGTGTTGACTTTGCCTGATGGTACAGATGGTCTTGTGGTGTATTGTGTTGCCTCTAGAGTTGGTTTAAGCTATGTGTTGATGCAAAGAGGTAAGGTTATAGCCTATGCCTCTAGACAATTTAAGCCGCATGAAAAGAATTACCCAACCCATGATCTTTAATTAGCTGTTGTTGTCTTTGCTTTGAAAATCTGGAGACACTATTTGTATGGTGTCCATATTGATGTGTTTACTAATCATAATAGCCTGCAATATGTGTTTACCCATAGGGAGTTGAATCTTAGGCAGATAAAGTGGTTAGAGTTGTTAAAAGACTATGATATGAGTGTTTTGTATCACTCGGGAAAGGCCAATATAGGTGAAAATGCCCTTAGCAGGTTGTCCATTCGTTGTGTTACTCATATGGAAGAAGGTAAGAAAGAGTTAGCTCATGATGTGCACCGTCTGGCTATATTGGGTGTTAAGTTGCTTGATTCTGCTGAGGGAAGTACTTTGGTGAAAAGTAGTTTCGAATCCTCTTTAGTTTCGGAAGTAAAGAAGAAGCAAGACAGAGATCCTAGTTTGGTCAGCCTGAAGGAGTCAGTTAAAGAACGAAAATTAGAGGTTTTCTTCCAAGGGGGAGATGGCGTGTTTAGATTTTAGGGTAGATTATATGTTCCATGTATTGATGATTTGAGGCAAAGGATTATGGCTGAAGCGCATAGCATATGGTATTCTATTCATCCCAGTGTTACCAAGATGTACAACGACTTGCGAGAAATCTATTGGTGGAGTGGTATGAAGAAGAATATAGCTGAGTTTGAGCAACGTGCCAACAGGTTAAGGTAGAACACAAAAGACCTGGTGGTATGATGCAAGAGTTTAGTATACCCACTTGGAAGTGGGAAGACGTGAATATGGACTTCGTGATTGGTTTACCTTTTGCCTATCACCATCATGATTCTATTTGGGTTATTGTAGATAGGCTGACTAAGTCCGTGCATTTCTTGGCCATGCATACATATTATACAGCTGAGTATTTTGCTAGATTGTATATTCGGGAGCTAATCAGGCTGCATGGAGTTCCCTTGTCTATCATTTTGGATAGGGGTACTCAGTTCACTTCTCAATTTTGAAGAGCATTTTAGAAGGGTCTTGGTACCCAAGTTCATTTGAGTTTTGTTTTTCATCTGCTGGTAGATGGTCAGGATGAGAGGACCATTCAGACTCTAGAAGATATGTTGAGGGCATGTTGTAAAGACCTGATTTTCTAGAACCGAAACGTCACATGGTTCTCATGATCTCGAAGGACCATATGCCAACCCTCTACTAATATCTGTACCTAAACACTGCATAATATAGATAATAAATGCAAAAACTGGCCATAAGGTTCAAAATATCTAAAAATACTCAAAATTGAAAATTGAATACTAATACACCTATCTTAAAAGCCTCTAAACTGTCTGAAATATTGAGTTGATGGGACATGTCCCCAACTAACTCCGTCTACTAAAAATAAACTAAGTCTGATATGATGATAATAAAAAATAAGGATTATCCTCGACTAAAGAGGACTCACTGATATGTCTACTACTGCTGACTGGAACTGAGCTGCTAAGGGTACTCTGGATCTCGTGCCTCTTAACCTATGTTGTTAAATAAAACACCATAGCGTAAATGTGTCAGTACAGGAATATATCGAGTATGAAGATTAGGTGAGGCTAAATGCAAGGGCATATACATGAACAATTACTTAACTGAATAATCATGAGAGTACTAAATGAGAACACATGCATGAATGCATGAACCATAACTGAAATCATCGTGACTCGAAATACTGAAACTCGAATACTACTTTATTGACATCTAAACTCACCACTAATGCCTGGGATACTGAATACTGAATCATCTAATATTGAAAACTGAGTACTGGAGTTAATATCAGTCTTATCTAGCGAGTGATCTCAAAAACTTATGATACTAAAACTGATTAACTGAATCTACTCATATCAATGACTAAATTCTGAGCTTTTTACCCTGACTTACAGCATCGGAGATTAAACCTCTCTAATGGATGATTTCAAAATCTACTATCAATGGTAAAAAATGATCATGTCCGAATATGACAACAAGAATACTCAACTGAATCTGAGACTGATATCAACCCTATCTGATGGGTGATCTTTAGATCTGATAACAAGAATACTCAATTGAATATGAGACTGAGATCAAGCCTATATGATGGGTGATCTCTAGATCTGATAACAAGAATACTCAACTGAATATGAGACTGAGATCAAGCCTATCTAATGGGTGACCTCTAGATTTGATAATGAGATTACTCAACTGAATATGAGACTGAGATCAAGCCTATCTAACGGGTGATATCTAGATCTGATACTTAATAACTTTATATGGGACCAACCCTATCTGATGGGTGGTCCATGAATTAATAAAAGTGTTTGAGTTCTACATTGATATAGATGACTATATTTGATAGTCTTTATTTTTGATGATTGATACTGGAACTGCAACTGTGGGAAGTAGTCACTTAATCGACATGACCCAAATATCAACTGGTGGGGTCCAACCTAAAACCCCAGCTGGAAGGGTGTCTATACCATTCCATGGGTAAATACCTCTCTAGTCAAGCCTCTCTAATGGGTGACCCTTGCAGGAAGTCATGCCTAAGGCAATATAATAGTCAAGCCTATTTGACAGGTGACCAGCCTTTCCTGATGGTTGACTCTTGCATCCTGCACTGGCTACGCAGTTTTGGAGTTCAGGGATTGCTCCTAATGACTCTGCCTCTTTGATGGGGAGCCACCATCCCTGCCCTCGCTCGGTGCTAGCTCCTACTCCCAACTAAAACACTCTAAACTGATTCTTAACTAAATACAAACTAAGTTGAATCTAATACTAATCATGTTTCTCAAATGATCTGACTGAGTTAAGATGAATTCACTTGGTTTCGTATCTTACAAAATACTACTGAATCTCGTTATCTGACTGAATAAAACTGAGCTTAGGACTGATTAATCAAATACTATTGAGGACTGAACTAAACACTTGAATACTACTAGATCTGAGCTGAGTACAAAACTGAGGCTAGATTACTAGAGATACTGAGACTATGGAGATTACTGAGATAACTTATGTTTTGTATCTGTCTGAGAGTACAATGTTCTATAACTCACTAAGTTCTGAGAATCATAGCTTGACTAAGATTATCGAGAAAACTAACACGGGCTCTAGACTACTGCTAAATTATTGGGTATTAATACCCCCAGGACTCGATAACATAAAAGTAAAGCATAACTATTCTTGAATTATCAAGATCATGGACATTCATTCACCATCACAATCACTACAGGATCTCATCAAGTATTTGGGAATCATAAACATGTGATAGTATAGGGAGACATGCTATTGGCTCATACTCCATTAAATAATATCTTGCATCAAACACTTATAAAGTGTTAAAGTCTTAGCATGTATCAATGAGCACATAATTGGGGGATTTCATGCTATTATGTCACAATTCATTCACTAAGGATTTTCGACAAACACTTGGCATGCATGGGCTTGAACGTAATTGGGGATTTCTAATCAACATGCTAGAATGGCTCTAATTCCTTCACATAAGCATTTTATCAAAAATATGGGGAGCATGCTTTGCTTATTCAACAATTTCTACCTCTAATTGAAATGAACAGATCACTTAACAAGAAACTTGATGAGGGTTTATCATGAACATCACATGAATATCATATACTAAGGTCAAAGCTTGAAAAAATTATAAAGAAACATGAATCACAACTCAATAATAGCATGAAAATCAATTTCAACTCACATGAATCATGAAAACTCATAAACATAAAATCTTTTAAATTTAGAAAAGAGTTCGTAAGCTTTTTGGATGAAAGGGACCAAAGAATCAACATCTGCAAACCTTAGAGAAACTCTTTCTTGAAAGATATTGGAGAGATTCTTGATTTCTCTTAAAGAAGAAGGAATGGTTTTGATTTTGTAGAAACCCTAACACTTATTATTAAAAATATTTGAGAGGAAACTTGTATTTTTGGTTAAAATGAGGCCAAATCCTGTGTTAAGGAGTATATATAGGGGTAGAAAAAAAATCCTTTTCCCCTTTAGAAATAAACTAAGAAATCCCAATATTACATGCTGGCGCAATGCGCCATAATCGCTCCAGCTCACAGGAAATTGGACAATCGGGAAACTGCTTGATGGTGCGACACGGTGGAGATTGCGTTTCCACCATGGCTTCGAACTATTAAGGCACCGTGATACATGGAATCACGTTGGTACATTGGAAATTTACAATTCTAAAATTAAACCTTAGCGCGATGTGTCATAATCGCAGAGGCTCACTGGATTTTGATGATTACCATTTTGGCTGGGTTTGTGACGCGCTAAAGGGCCAGGTAACACACTGTTTCACTAAAATAGCTCAAACTCTTTGCCCGAGTGTCAGATTTGATCAAATTTGGTATTGACTAAATTCTTATTCAATTTTATACATGATAAAAATTCGATATTAGGGAAATTCTACATGATTTAAAATACTTCTCACTTGGAAAGACAATTCTTAACTTTTTAGGGCTGGATTAACACTTTACGGAACATACTCTAAGGCTCAGACTATGAGAGAAGTTTGGGGGGTATTACACATGTTATCTTGACTTTAAAGGTAGTTGGGATGAGCATTTTCCATTGATAAAGTTTTCTTATAACAACAGTTACCATGCTAGCATCGAGATGGCACCATTTGAGGCTTTGTATGATATAAGATGTAGATCACCCATAGGTTGATTTAAAGTGGGTAAAACTGTAGTGATTTGACCTAATGCGGTGTTCTAGGCTATGGAAAAGGTGAAGTTGAAGATAGCTCAGAGTTGTCAAAAGTCTTATGCCGATGTGAGGAGAAGGGATTTTGAGTTCGAGGTGGGTGATTTGGTGTACTTAAAGATTTCACCCATGAAAGGGGTAAAGTGGTTTAGTAAAAACGGGAAGTTTAGTCCCCATTATGTGGGCTCTTATAGAGTCTTGAGAAGTGTTGGTAAAGTAGCCGATGAAGTTGAGTTTCCCACAGAGTCGTCAGCCATTCATCCTATTTTTCATATCTCCATACATAAAAAACATATTAGTGATTCTGTTGTAGTAGATCCTTCAGGGAGTTCTGATATTCAGAGCAGTCTTTTGTTCGATGAGATTCCTATTAAGATCCTAGATTTTTAGATCCGTAGACTGAGGAACAAAGAAATTCCGCTGGTCAAAGTCTTGTGTCAGAGCCATTCTGTGGAGGGCGCTACTTGGGAGGCAGAAGCAGACATGTGAGCCAAGTACCTGGACCTTTTCTCGACGAGTTCAAATAAAGCTGAAGGTATTATTCTTCCTTAATTTAGACTTTCTAATCTAAAGTTCAGATATGTATCTATTCTTACATGGGTTCTTGCAATTTCTGAAGTATTCAAGAGTTTAGAAAGAATTTAAGCCCATTTAGCAAATTGCTTCAGCTATGTGTACTCAGCTTTTCCTGTGTTCTTAGTCTAACTAGAGGCATTCGATGATAAATGTTTCCAAAGGGGAGATATTGTAAGATCCCACAAAAGTTCCCTGGTAGTTTGAGCCTTAGAGAGTGTCAAGTGAAGTGTAATTCCGACCCTAAAAGATTGAGAAGTGACTTTCCAAGTGATTAGTATGTTAACCTTGATTGAATTTTCCTAAAACTGACTTTCTATCTTGTAGAAAATTGAATTATCTTTCCAATGATACCAATTTTGTTCAAATCAGGTATCGGGGTGAGAATTTATGGTCGTTTTACTAAGAGATATCGAAACCATCTAGGTGCAACGAGAAGGTTGATGGACCATCGAGCTTGCGATGGACCATCGCCTAGACCATCATAGCCAAGATAGTAACTCCCTCTTCTAGCCCAAGTGTAATGGCCAAGACGACATACCATCAAGCTAGCGACGGACCATCTCTAAGACCGTTGTAACTTAGATAGTGTGGCATTTTTCTGACCAACATGCGACGGACGATCCGATGGGCCATTGAGATAGTGACGTACTCTGACTTCGACCATCGCAAATACCATTCATTATTTTTAAGTCATTTTTAAAAGAAGCTTTGGTCTTTTCTCCTTTTAACACTTAGATATATGAAAAATGAAGCATATGACTTTATTATCTCCCAAAACATCCAAAGTCTAGGGTTTCTTCCTCAAGAACAAGCCCAAAAACCTTCTCCAGGAAATTCAAGAACTCACCATAGATTCTACAAATTGAGTTGAGATTCGAGTTGCTCAAGTCCAAGGCTTCAAGAACCCTCTCTCAAAGAGTAAGAAGAAGAGTTTCAAGTAAGCTTGTTCATCTAGTTTCACAATCTAGGTATGTGGGGTTTGAACAAGGACAATTCTTTCATCCTTGTGCCTAAACCTTGTTTTAAATTACAAAGATATATGACTTTATGAGTTCTCCTATGAATTTCAAGTGTGGGTTACCCAATATTACTATGCATGAGATTTTGAGATTTGCCAATGTTGTAAAAATTAAAGTACATGAGTATGTTGAAATTTTAGGACAAGTTGCTGAACATTCCAGATATCTATATGATTTGTTTATCCTTATGACATCTAGTATGCATTTTGATGAGTCTTTACTTGAGATTTTATTATGGGTCATTAAAACCTACTTGAGATTTCAGTTTTTATGAACTTTTATGCTATAAGCACCTATGATTTGAGTACTTTGAGATTATTGAGAAATATTTCACATTTTTGGTCCTAATAGAGCTGGAATCCACAATGATGTTCTATTAAAACAAATAGTAATGCATTCTGGTCTTCAGTATAGACCCTTAAGTTATTTGAGGTCATTTCATAAGAGTTCTAAGATGAGTACAAGAGTAGTATTTGGCACTGAGTAGGGTATAATTTTGAGGTCTCATACCCCAGAACTGCGTGCGACCATAGGACTGAGATTTATGGGCCCCAGGATGAGATAATGATCAATGAGTTGAGGTTATATTCCCTAGCAAGAGTATCACGCATCTCCCCAATGTAAGGTTTCTTTCTTAGAAGGACAAGATGTTGGACTCCATGTAGCTCACATGATTTATGTCAATTAGAAGAAAATCCCAAGTGTCCAAAGTTATATAATCCTGAGTTCTAAGTGTCCCAAGTTTAAAAGAGTTCTTGAGTTCCCAAGTGTTGAAAGTTCCTAAAAGTTGTGAGTGCTTGAGTTGCAAAGAAGTTTTACTCTCCATGAGATAAAAGTAGGAGTTTGAAAGTATTGTTTAGAGTTCCTTTAGTCGTCAAGTATTGAGAATAAGAAGAGAGTAGAGATTTTTAAAGTCAAGTATAATGACTCACGTGATTTGTATTTCATTTTTTACTTTTCACGATTCATGAGAATTATATTTCGTATTTATTCAATCCATGTGAGTTATTCATATATGCATGCATGATTTTATAAAGAGTAATGATAATGTTTATTAAAATACATACACCCCCATATACTCAGTACATTCCCAAGTGCTGATCTACATATATGTCTATGTGCTATATTATTTTATAATGTAGGTTCAAGTGCTCAGTACCAGCCTCGCCAATGATTTTTGAGTACCTTTATCTACATCTTTATAGTGCTGAGTCGTCATGGTTCGAGGACCAATCTTTAGATATTTCAGTATTGTTAGTAGGCATATTATTGCTTTCAGTTCAGTTTGAGTCAGTTGAGGACCTGTCCCAATGGCTCTCTAGTTCATGAAGTAGTATAGGCTTTGTAAGACTAGTTATTAGATTGTTAGTATGGTTAGATTTCCAGTATTGTGGTCGTTTGACCAAGTATTTTCTTCGCGTTTCTTTTATTTGAAGTGACAGTACTAATGTTTTTTTTATTTCATCTCGAAATAAGTTATTATATGTAGTAACAGGCTCAAAGGGTTAACTTAGGGCTACTTGTATCCTTAAGCACCGTGTGACATTCTAGAAGGAGATTTCAGGGCGTTACATTCTAAACCAGGTTCCTCTTCCCAACACTTATATATATGTATGTTTTTTTGCATTGGATGTTTTTACTTGGTTTTGAGAACTGACATTATTTATCCTTATCCCGAGTTTCATGCTAGTGTTCACTCACTAACCTATCTACTGGTGGATGTATATCCACGCTATGCAGGAATCAACCGTTCTACTCCTCCTTCATAGTAATTGATTTGGGGATAGCTTATTTGACTGAAGTGGTAAGATTCTATCCTTCTGGAAGGCATCATTTCATGTTGGACATTCTTAGATATTTTACTTTCTTTCTGGATATTGGTTTTGTCCATGGTTGTGGGCATGTCTTAACTAGATAATCTTTATTCTTCTTTTATAAAGGCTTTGTGGTACTTATGGGGGTTGGTATGGGAGGGATTGGTATTGGTGTCAGCCTTAGTATTGTAATTGGTATTTGGGCTGATATCATTGGACGATATTGTAGGTTGTTCGATCGTATTACATTTGGGTTTGATTATCATACTATTTTTTGATATTCTCATTGGTTTTGGTATGATGGATGGTTGGTTTGGCACAGTTAAAATTGGTTGGGTCAGTCACAGTCATGATCCTATCCCAGATTCTTGATGTGAACAATAACACTATCTTATTATATGTTCAAAATTCAGCTCATCTGAGGCTGTAAAAGGTGGTTGGGTAGGGTTAAGGGGGCGTTCCCCGCTCCTGGTTGGACTTGGGATGCCCATTACGATAAGGCCCTGGTACGACCTTCTTAACCTCTACTTTACTTTCAATCTAGAGGGATTCAGTACCCAAATCAGATATTTGTAAGGCTATCCACCTAGCAAAGTTATGTCTCTACCTTCTAAAGTCAATATCTCTCATAGTGCATCTATCCCGCGTGAATTTCATCCTAAAGTCAAACATTGTTGTAGATGTCAGTGCCACATACTCCATCCCAAATAAATCTCGGTAGATGGGCACCACAGAAATGTACATTCTAATCCCTCTAACCAAAGTATGCTCCAACAAGGGATGCTCAACTACTCTACCCTCTTATGGAGTAACCAAGTATAGCATGGAGGCATAGGAAGCATAAAAATCCCTGACTAGAGTCGGGCTATAAGAACCTTGGGATGCGTTATCCACCCCAATTGTTATCTATCAAAAGAGGCCCTCAGGTTTGGTGCCCCTGCTAGCCCTGTCAAATCTATCCTCCTCTAGTAGTAATACCTTTCTTAGGTCGACCATACTCTATAATAAGGTTTTACCTACCAAATATGTGTTGTATCCCCTCTATGCACCTTCTCGAGTTTATCTCAGCTATAGGCACAACCAAGATGTGTGTAAAGTCAGACCTTGGGCCAGCAGGTGGTGGTAATGTGGACTAAGTGTCTTCTGTGATTGGGGGAGCATCCTATGCGGATGATGAAGACATCTCCAATGGGACCTGGTTTGTACCCTTCTCAGACTAGGGTTCAACGAATTCGACTCACTAGCTGACTCAGATGTATCTTCTAACCCTTTTTGTGTGTCCTCTCTCTTTGCATATCCTGATGCTGATCAAGACAAAACCTACACCATGGACCCAAAATGTGACTTAATTTCATCCTCTGCATCATCCTCGAAAGTTCTCTCTCCTTACTCAGACTGGGGAGAGTGTGGTTGTAAGGTCTAAACCTTCTTTATCCTCGGCCTAGGCACAGGTCTAAGTATGGCCATTTGGGACCCATATTGTGATGGTATGGGCTGGGTTCCAACTGAGTCTATGCTAGGGCAAGATTGGTGCCCTGAATACACAATGTAGCTATAAGAATTTTTTTGACTGCAGTTTGTCTTTGAGAGCGACCTCTAGTCTATTGTGCGGCAAAAGGCCTTACTAAGATCATCGGGTACTCCTCAATGGAGCCACTACACTGAGGGGACTCGTTCTAGATCTTAGACCAAACTTCTTTCTTCTGGACTTCCTTAGGTGCGATGATACCTAGGATTTTCTGAAGTTTGCAACTTTTACCATGTTCCAGGTATTTCCTCATGCTTTACACCTACAAAAACAAAAATAATTTTAACACTAAAATAGTGATTTCCTCCCACCCAATTATTGATTTAATATCGCGGCATGACTTGGCTATGTAGGTATTTCACAAACAACCCCATGGGTCGCCTCTCATGAAACACCTCATTAATATTGCGGCACGACTTGGTTGCCTTGGTTACTCAGACTTAACCAAGGCTTGCATCAACACAAACTTTTACTTCATCAGCATTACCTATATAGTCCTTAATACGCTATCCATTCACCTTAAATGGGGCTTCACCATCATATTTTATACAATAGGAGAGAAGCTTTAAATTATACAATATGACTATATCACCAGGCTCAAACACCCATTTTTTGATCTTTTTGTCATAATACAGCTTCATCTTCTTCTTGTTCAAGGATGAAATCTCATAAGCACATAGCCGTATTTCATCTAAATCATTCACCTTGATCATTATAAAATTGAGCTTTTTCATTGCCATATAATGCCTTTTACTCAAGTACAATAGCCAAGTGGCATGCCTTGCCATACAAAAGATGATATGGAGAGGCACCTATGAAGGTCTTAAAAGTTGTCTAGTAAGCCCAAAAAGCATCCTCTAACTTTCTTAACTAGCCAGTCCTATTGGCACTCACAGTCTTTGCCAATATGGATTTGATATCACTATTGGGACCTCAACATGCCTACTCGCTTATAGATGGTAAGGTGTTTCCACCCTATGCTTCATCCTAGATTTTTTTAGCAGGGCCTTAGAAAGGCAATTATAGAAGTAAGACCCACTATCACTAATAATATGTGGAGTGCCAAATTTAGAAAATATGTTCTTCAAAAATACAATGACACTTTTGGCCTACTATTGGGAAGCATAACTGCCTCCAACCATTTCAAAACATAGTAACCGCTACCAGAATATACTTCATCCCATAAGAGCCAACAAACGGACCCATGAAATTGATTCCCCACACATCAAACAACTCAAACTCTAAGATAGGTGTCATAGTCAGTTTATGTTTTTACGAAATATTGCCTTGCCACTGACATTGATCACAGGCTTGAGAAAAATCATGAGCATCCTTATAACTTGTCGGCCAATAGTACCCAAACTGCAGAATTTTGTGGGTTGTATGGGTACCACCATGATGACCCCTAACTTGTGATGAATGACAAGCCTCAAGATTCTCATAAAATCCACCTTAGGAATACATCGCCGAATAACCCAATCCATATAAATCCAAGAAGATAAGTCTTATCCCCAAAAAATTTCATCACCTCATAAATGAAACACTTACACTAATGGGATGATAAATCTTCCGGGACAAAATCACTTTCCAAGAAGTTGGAAAGATCTGCAAACCAATGTATTAAATCTTGAGATACGGCCAAGACCTACTCATTTTAAAAGGTATCAACTATATCAAGCTCATCCCCAAATTTCAACATTACCTTCACCTCGAGGCGAGATAAATAATCTGCAACCTGGTTTTTAGTGCCTTTTCAATCTATCACCTCAAAGTCAAAATCCTGCAACAAGAGTACCCAATGTATAAACCTCAATTTCTTATCATTCTTCGACATCAGATACCTCAATATTGCATGATCAATATGAACTAACACGTTGGTCCCTATAAAATAGGATTGGAATTTCTAAAAAACAAAACCCACTGTGAGTAACTCCTTTGTGACTGTTTGTGTGGGGTTTAACACTTTGCTGTCATAGTAGATAGGGTGAAGTATCTTATCACGTCATTATCCTAGGACAACTCCCATGGACATAACACTAGTATCACACATCACCTCAAAAAGTAAGAACAAATTAAGAGACAACAATAGGAGCCGAGATCAACAACTCCTAAGGCACTCAAATTCCTTTAGACATGCATCATCGGACACAAACTTCACCTCCTTCTCAAAATTCTTGCATAATGGATTAAAAATTTTAGAGAAGTCCTTGATGAATTTCCTGCAAAAGCCAGCATGACCTAAGAAACTTTTGATACCTTTGATTGAAACAAGTGGGTGCAATTTTTCAATCACCTTAATATTTGCTCAGTAAACCTCAATAACTTTATTTGACATTTTATGCCCAAGATGATATCTTCTTTCACCATAAAGCGACATTTTTCTTAATTCAACACTAGCTTGCACTCTGCACTTAAAGTGTGTTGGCCAAATCGGCCAGACAATCATCAAGTCCCCAACAACTAAAAATACATCCATGAAGACCTCTATTGTGTCCTCCACCATATCAGAAAATGTAGACATCATACAACGCTGAAAGGTGGAAGGAGCATTGCACAATTTGAATGGCATCCTCTTGAATACAAAAGTACCATATGGACAAGTAAAAGTAGTGTTCTCTTGTTCTTTGGAGGCAATGGAGATCTAATTGTACCCTAAATAACCATCAAGAAAACATACCAACCTACCTTCAAGTCTGTCGAGCATCTGATCCGCGAATGACATAGGAAAATAATTTTTTTATGTCCAATTATTAAACTTTCGATAATCCATGCACACTCTCCATCCAGTAACAGGTCTCATAGGAACTAAATCATTCTTGTCATTTAGGATATCCCACCCTTCTTAGGTACACATTAAACCAGACTCATCTACTTGCTGTCCACAATGGTATAAATCACACCCTCATTTAACCACTTTATAATCACATTTTTTACCACCTTTTGCATAGGTGTGTTCAAACGATGATGGTCCTCACTACTGGGCACAAAATCCAATTCAAGAATAATTTTGTAAGTACAAATTTTTGGTGGAAACCCCATAATATCTGCAATAGTCCATCCTATGGCCCTCTTAAATCTCTAAAAGACTGAAATCAATTCCTTAACCTATGAATCCAATAAATCAGCAACAATAATGATTGGTAAGGTATTGTCATCCCCTAAAAATGCATATCATAAATGAGAAGGAAGAGCCTTCAATTCCAAGACTGATGGCTCCTCAATAGATAGTCGAGCCAGTGGAGTTGCTTTGTCCTTCAAGTCAAGGTCTAACTTTTTGGAGCATACACATAAGAATCTCTACCATATAGTGCACTCACCATCTCATCTTATTCATCGATACCATCTTTTTCAAAGTTCATAATAACAACTGGTATTACCTCAACCAAGTCACTCCACAATAGATAGGTCAATGCATCATCATTAATAGTGTCTATCATGGACACCACTTTCATATCTTTTGGTTATGCATTGACTAACACACATTAAAAGTCACCTGTTTGTTATTGAGTCTGAACTTCATCTGTCCTATCTCCACGTCAACCAATACCCTACCCCTTGCAAGGAAGGGCCTTCCTAAGATAATAGGGACTTCAAAGTCCACCATGTTTTTGCGCAATAATGACTTATAAATTTTTTACAAGTTCAAATACTTTTAAGAAGTTTTTAATTTTAAGAATAAAGTCACCGCCTAATTTTTTAGGAAAATTAAGAAAACCTTTATATATCATTTAAGTTTTGAAATTCTAGCTTAGCGATTCCTATTAATACTCTTGAAAGGTTACTAAGGCACCAAGAGTATCCTCTAACTTGCGGTTATCCGGACTATTTGAAAATGATTCTTTTGACTAACTTAAAAAAATTGATTATTGAAAAGAGAGTCAATTAAGAAAATATTTTTTGAGGTTTCAGCAAAGTCAATTTTTTAGCTACTTAGTAAGGGATTTAACTAGGTTCGAAGGAACATATAGTAAATAAACATAGAGAAGAGAAAAGAGGGACAAATAAGTGATTTAGGCTCTTAAGCCCAAATCCATCAACCCTGTCCGAATTTAATTGACCTTTTGTCCCATATTCACTCGTCGTAATATAAATATTTGGCTTTGGCCTATAACCTGTCCTAAACTATCTTTTTGGAGATTTTGGCCCATAATCGACTTAACCTATATTAGTTTACAACTTTGACTTCAAGGCCCAAATGAATGAATAAATAAATGCATAAATAAACATAACAAAATAACAAAATAAAGTAGAGACTTTTCAAGTCTCCAGATTCCAGTAATTTCATCAATTGGTTTGGCCCATTTTTCTATTTTCTCATATCCGTACACTATGGGATCACTCATTGGCCTACTTGATAATTTAATAGAAAGAAGTCCATTGTGGAATCCAAAATAAATTCACATGTAAAGGAAGAAAAGCCAAGAATTAGAATAATTGTAGATCACCTAATTTTCTAAGTTTAAAATGGGTCAATATGCATATAGAGTGGACTAGGATCTATACAAGAAATTTTTGAAGAACAAATAATATAGAACAAATTATATACAAGCATAGAATGGGATGAATGAAATTAGACAAAAACATATGATTATAACTCTAATATAATAAAAATAATAATACAAGAACTAGAATTTACAGCAACCATTAACATAAACAATATTAAACACATAAATATTAAAATGCAAATGCAGACACAAAACTATGGTACATTAGTAACCTGTAACTATTATACAACCTACCATACAATACAAGTACAACAAAATTTTCTATGGGAAAAAATACAACACAAATAGTAGACCTAATAAAATACACATAACATATCTAACGAACAATATATGATAACAACACATAACAAAACAAATTCCTTGTCTCATCTCTGGATTTACTAAAATAGAACATGTAGGAGAAGCATGGGTAAGAAGACATATCTGTCATAACTAAAAAAAGACGAATCCTAAATTTAGTAATATTACACAGAAGGAAAATCTTTTCTAGATTTAACATTGGTATAGAAGATTAATCACTTTTTTAATCCAAGCAAACGAAAAGCTGGTTTAAAATCTACTTCCTCCGATTTTGGGCAAAGAAAAGGGTGGCATAATAACATGACTATAAGGGCAGTTTCAACACCTTCACCAGTTGCAAGACTTCAATTTACTAAGCTGGCACTTGTTTCCAAAAAGTGTTGAAATTTTTTGTATTGAAAAACTTATTTCAATTTTTTTTCAAATTATTTCTCAACAAAATGGCAATACAGAAAGATTTTCAGTTATTACGAAAATTGGAAAAACACCTCAAAGGAGAATTTTCAAATTTTTATCAAAAACTACAAAACTTTTGCTATTGGTGTTCAAAAACAACACATATAATCAAGATCCTAGTCGTAGCTTATGAAATAAGATTGTACATGTCGAATTACGATTGCAAATTAGTGACTTAATACCTCTTAATCAAGTCCATAACCGGGGGAATTTTCAATTGGATAGAAAAAAAGATTGGACAGATTGGAATATTTTTTTGACCTTAAAAGACAACTAAAAACGTGACTACAACAAACAATCACTTGTGCTAAAATAGTAGTTCAAAAGAGAAAAAAGAAAAGAAAATCAAAAAAGAATTCATAGAGCCAAAGTAGTGAACTAAGTAAAATAAAAAACTAAAGCAAGAAACATCAATATAGACTTAAAACTATGAAATAAATGTTAAACTATGAAATAAATGTTAACGAGCAATAACAAATTAAAAAGATGATCAAAACATATAGCTAGAGCAAGAACACTTAGCTAACATCATATTACATAAAATTCTAATGGATTTCAAAGCCTATTACAACCAACATTTTCCAACAAATAATACAATAATCGAAATTACTACATGCTACCACTATCATGACACCGACAAATATACAATAAAATAAAAAAAATCAAAGACTAACCGAATTTTGGATAGAAAAATGATACCTCAAACTTCGTCCAAATCCATCACCACTAGGAGCAGCCTTTATACCTTCGATTAAATAAAAAAAAGAAAGGATTGACTGTAACATTTCTACATTTTTGCTCAAAAGTATTTTTTATACCTTCAAGAATTGAATTTTTAGATCAATAATAAGCTTTATATAGAGAAAAAAATGGGGAGTGAATCCTCACTCCACCGATATGGGATTTTGATCCTTAGGTGTAATTTTAGGATTCTTTAAGGGGAAATTTCCAATTGAGGCTGAAGATAAGATTTTCCAGATTATAATTTGTACAAAATTTGACTTTTTTAAAGATAAATTGGAATGGATAAACCAATAGAAGTTGGCAGGGAGAGGGATTTTTATAATAGCAATGAAATTTGTACAAATATGTATGAATTTATACAAATCTAACCGATTGTGAAGCCACCTCGAGCTTATTCTAGATAATTCATCCCTTTCTAGGTACACCATTGTGTGGTGTCATGTGTGGAGAAGATTCACGCTGGGTTGGGGCTGGAGATGAGTCAAGTCAGGTTGATGCTGGAAGAATGTGGGTTTTTCATCGGAACCGAGTTGGAATTGGTACTATTGAGAGTTGTTCATCATTGTTTTGTTGTCTATTATTTTTGTTGTTATTTGTTGTACATTGGTGGAGGCTGTACGTTGTTTTTGTTGTTGTTGTTAAAGATAAGGCAGTGGGTCGGGTCAGTTTTGGGCATTTATCTATGGTATTGTAGCTGATTTTAGTTGTTGTTGGCGAATAAATGGGCTTGGGCAGGTTTCAATGTTAGTTAGGCTGCTATTAATTACAAATTAGGGATTTGTGTGTTTATGAAATAGCAGATAGGTATTTATTTAGTCAGGTTATTTATATTTTAGCCATAATTTTGAAATCAATCGATCAATTACATTGCAATTATGATGGATTTTATTTCAATCATGACCAAATTTGATAAATTGACTAAATTAAATCAGAATTTTATGTAAATTAAACCTTAATTTAACCCTAGGTTTCTTGATTTGATAAAAATCAAATGAATATTTTTCAGATAAATTCTTTTCAAGAACAAATTATATTTAAATAAAGATCCTACCCATTTGAGTTAATTTTCAAGCTCAATCTTAATAAAAGTCTAATTTTGATAAAAATGTTTATTTATGTAGCAAAATTTATACAATTTTGTATATATAAATACGAAAATGTATAATCATCAATGAGATGACAAAATTAACTTAAACAAGTAATTCAGAGTGCATTTATTTGGGGGGGGAGGGGGAATTTGGTGTCAAGAACTTCCCCCTCCCTTTGGGTAGGGTGGATGCAAGTAACCCTAAGAAAAGGAAGTTTTACGTTCTTAATTTTTGTCTACCACAAATTCATTTTTAAAAGAGATTGGTCACGAGTTTTATGGAGTTATGGCCGGACCCCAGTATCAAGTTTCCTAAATATCTAAGGTTATATGAGAATTTAAGTGAATTTTAGTTCATAAAGCTTGATTTAAAGCACAATTTTCAATAAATTCAAAAGCTATCTAGGTTTGGTAGTTTTTTGATGAAACCAAAAAGCTGGGGAATAAAGGAATTTTGAGAGAAGGTTGTAATGTAGCTGAGTTTTCCACATATATCCCAGCCTACATATCCCTGGGATTCAGGGAATCAGACTTCTTGTAGTTTGACTCTATTGATAGAAAAGATAGTCCTTTATTTCAGATGATCCTTGGCTTGGGGTTAGTGACAAGTTGATCGAGTTATGGAAAATAGGGTTGTAATCTCTTACCCGTGAACGTGGAGCTCTTCACATACATAGGTAAGAATTTACCTGGACATAATTTCCAAAACTCTAGGTGCCCTATCAATCGAATTTGGAGAAAAGAGAAGGCTACCCTCGGCATTAGTTTAGAAATATCTTAAAGTTGAAGCTAAAACCAAAATATCCCAAAGTACCCGCATGCCTTCTAATAGAGGTGTGGTTTGATGGCGGTGCCGATCATCCTTTAGCTCGCGTCCAAAGAGTTTGATGTCCCTATTAAGACTATATCCCATTTTGATGCTGAGAAAAAGTTCTATGTCATGCTGCATCCTTTTTGGAGTCATCCGCACCTATGATTTTAATTTGAGATTTTCATCCTCTCAGATGCTCTCGACAATATCTCAAACAAAAATTACCCATAATAAGAAAATTTTATAAAAAGGGTGTATAGTTTTTTACCATATCTCCATGTGTGTTGTTGCTCAAAAAGTGAAGTCATCCTCTTATGTACCTATTTGGAAGGAGATAATTTATAATAATAGAAACAACAACCCTCTTAGGTGTTTCATAGTTAGCTCATTTGTCAATTAAATGTGTCTTCAAAGTGGGGTGGCCTTTTTTTACACCTATGACACTTTATACATAACAGTCTCTGAAACGTGTAATGTTATGACGATGCGACAACCCTTTTCGTCACCTATAATGCTTGTTGTATGTAGAATGATAACCACTTTGGTTGTTGACAATGCTTCCTTGTGTGTGACCTCGGGTAAGTCTTGTGTATCTTTTAAATCGATATGCTTATAGATTTACCTTGAAGCATAAATGTTTAGGTAATCTTGTGCATCGTTTGACACTGGATACAAGGTGACTTGCAGATATCCTTGAGTTTCTAGCGTTTAATGTAATACTTCACTTTATCTGACCTTGGATAAGAGTTGACTTTTAAATTTTCCTCTGATTGCTAGATCTTTGGTATTCCTGCCATCAACCGACCTGGATACAATATGTTTTATAAATATCTCTTAAATTTATAGTCTTTTGGTAATCCTACACATAATCAATCTTTTATATGATGTGGACTATAGATAACCCTTAGACATATCGATTTGATTATTTGTCATATTCTCCAATAAGGATTTAGCTGTGACTTATGGATAACCTTCAAACTATCTATCTTAGGGTAACCTTGCACACTATCCAGTTAGGATGTTGTTACGGCTTACGGATGACCTATGGACTATCAACTCATATGTAATCTTACACACTATCCTATTTTGAATATTATGACTTATAGATGACCCTAGGATTGTCAATTTCTAGACAGTCTGATATGTCGTTCTCTTTTAGATATCGACTTAAAGACGTCCCTTCGAATCATGTGATTTTGATCCATTCATATGCTGATTCATAAAATTATGGGATATCCTCAACCCCAGGATATATATCCTTCGTGTGTTGACAATATAAAGTGCTGAGATATCCTCGACTTTAGATTATGCTATCTTCGCATGGTTAACGAATATTAGTGCTCTAAAGCTTCTTCAAAGGACAGACCATATTGTCTTGGATGGCTAGTGATTATGAGACTTATTTGAATGGAATTATGGCCCTCCTATCAATAAAATAATATGAAATGCCCCTCTTGGCAATAGAATGAAATAGCCCTTTCAACAATGGCATAAAATGTCTCTCTCGAAAGTGAGATGATATAAAATAACCCTCTCAGCAATGGCCTAAAATGGTCCTCTCAGCAATGAGATCATATGAAATGGCCTTCTTGGAAATGGCATGAAATGGACCTCTCAGCAGTGAGATAATATGGAATGGCCCTCTTGGCAATGGCATTAAATGGCCCTCTTGGTAGTGAGATGATATGAAATGGCCCTCTCGGCATGACCCTCTTAGCAATGAAATAAAATAAAATGGCCCTCTCAGTAATGGAATGTAATGGACCACTCAGTAATGAGATGATATGAAATGGTTCTTTTGGTGATTTGAAAATAGTTTCACCTAAGTCTGTTTATTTGCATTTTGCTTCTACATGTACCTGCACTCAAGGTAGATAGTTAGTAGACAAAATGTCGCTCTCACTGGCGACTATAGTCATGATGATGACATATACATATCATCATAATTTGAATGAATTATTCCACTATTAATCTTCTATTTTTGAATAAATAATTAAATAGAAGATCCACTGGATGCACAGTAGAATGGGGCAAAATCCTTGTTTGGGATTACTCAAATACTGTTTGTTCGCTTCAACGTGAATTCTGAGGATGACTTTCTGCTCTCCCTCCTATTGAGTGATCCCTTGATTATTGTATTTGTTGTGCCTACTCCCTTGAATGCACCTACGCTCAAGGTAAATATATAGTATACAGAGAGTTGATTTTTTTAGGGACAACTTTTTAGAAAAATGCTAAATACAATATTCATAAAGAAGATAAGGCACCTTTGTTTGTCCTTCATGATTTCAAGAAATAAGATAGACAATTCAAAAAATCATCGATAATTGGGTATTAAACCCCTCTTTAGGGCTAACCAAAAATACCATTCTTTAGCATTATATACTTTGGTGTGGCTCGCAACTCGTTTGTGTATTTTTTAAAAAAATATTTCCATTTTTGTGTATTGATCCCTACATCCACAGAAAAATGATTAGTCTTGAGTGAAGCTACTCCGGGTTGACCTCCTTCAATCCTCAATTTACTCTTCACCATTTTTAGGGTTCTCCATCATATTGGGACTTCCACCTTGACTCCCCGTTCCAATAGATGCCTAGGTAATCACAAAGAAAAAATATTTGTATAGATTTTCAACACTAGTCTTAATTTTAGAAACTATCTTCAAAAAATTCTGTATAAGCTTTAGAAAATCTCTACCAGTCATGTTATGTACTAGGTCAATGAACATCTTCCTCTTTGTTTTAACTATATCTAACATTTGACGAAGGATTGACCGGGATTCATCATCATTGAGTCTTTCTATCAGAAGCTCTGTCATAGCCGAAGATTTAGTCTGCCTAGACTTTTTTAGGGTGGTGTTATCCAGAACGTTCCTTTGACATCTGGAGCAGGGAGATTTGAAATATATTCCAATATATTAGTGGAAATTTTTAGGACATCCTCAAAATTTCTACCCCAGTTTACTACTATTTGAGATGATGTTAGCTTGAGAAGATCTGAAGTCTTTGTTGATATTCATTATCTTTACTAGATGATGATCATTTCTTTAGAATTTCTGAGATTCCTTCTCGAAAATTCTACCTCAGTTTCCATTTCCTGGGGTAGTATGACAAGTCCATTGAGGCTCCTACATATCCTGTTGATGCAGGAATCAGGTCAAATATAATTAAGGATATTCCAGGGATAGAAAATTTTAATGAGTTGACCGAAATCGACATAGGACACCTACATATCTCTTTCTTGGGAATTCAGGTTATGACGTAGTTCATACATAAAATAAAAAGATAAATAGTCCTAAGGTGTTGGTTGAATCCGACATAGGCTGCCTATGTATCCCCTTTCTTGGGAGTTCAGGTCAATCATAGTTCGTACATAAAAGAAAAGGATTCTAGACAGTTACACATCATAAGACAAATACTATCATAAAGGTCATTACAAGCAATCTAAAGAAACAAAAAATAGAAATATCCTTCAAACATAGTATCTCTTTACCTCATCATATTTGATTGGTTTGGTCCATGCTTGACCTTCCATCTCAGATAGAATCATAACTCCTCTAGATAGTAACTTGCGAACTATGTATGGCCCTTGTCAATTTAGAGCGAACTTGCCTTTGTACTCTTCTTAGTGCGAGAAAATGTATTTGAAGGCCAATTGTCCAACTTTAAATATTTGAGCTCTTACTTTCTTGTTAAAGGCACGAATCCTGCTTTGTTGGTAAAATTGAATATGACACATGGAAAATATTCTATTCACATCAATCAACATGAGTTGTTCAAAGAGATCACGAACCCATTCTTTGTTACTTAATCCGACTTCTTGAATAACCCTCAAGGAAGGTATTTCAACCTTGGCAGGTATCACAAATTCATTTCCATAAACAAGTAGACAAGGATTTTCCCCAGTTGAGCTTCTAAATATTGTGCAATACCCTAACAGAACATAAGACAATATCTCATTCCATGATCCACCAGTTCCGACCATCTTCCTCAACATCTTCTTAATGTTCTAATTGGTGTCTTCCACGGCTTCATTCATTTATGGATGATATATTATCGAGTTGCGATGAACAATCTTGAACTGATCACATATTTCATTCATCAAGTGAGTGTTTAAGTTTTCCCCAATATCAGTAACGATTAATTTTGGTACTCCAAATTAGTAGATCAAGTAGTTTCTAACAAAATCTGTGACTACCTTCTTGGTGACGATTCTATATGAAACAATATCGAACCACTTAGTAAGGTAATCAATAACAACAACAACAAACCTAGTGTATTCCCACCTAGTGGGGTCTGGGGGGGGGTAAGATGTACGCTGTCCATACCTCTACCTCTAAGTAAGGTAATCAATAACACCCAAAATAAATCTATGTCCATTTGACGATGGTGGCTCTATCGGTCCAATAACATGCATACCTCAAGCTACGAAAGGCAAAGGTGAACTCATTGCATAAAGCTCATGTGGAGGCATTCAGATGAAATTTTCTTATATCTGGCATTTTGGGCATTTCTGCACATACTTGCTACAATCATTTTCCATAGTCATCCAGAAGTAACCAGTTCTCAGAATCTTTTTAGCAAGGGAGAATTCGTTCATATGGGTCCCGTAAACTCCTTCATGTACTTCCTTTATTAATTTTGTGGCTTCTACAGCATCGATATAACTTACAAATCCTAAGTCTGGAGTCCTTTTAAAAATAATTTCCCCACTTAGAAAATATTTATTTGCCAAATGTTGGATTGTCTTTTTCTGATATTGCTGGCCTCTTTGTGATATATTCCAAATTCTAAATGCCTTTTGATATCATAGTACCATGTCTTTCGTTCAAGCTCCTATTCAACGTACACATAGTGTGTGTATTTTTATTTTAAGCTTATTTCTAAAGAATCAATGTAACTATAATCTAGGTGCTGAATAATAGAGGATATAGTAGCAAAAACATCACCAAACTCATTTTATATCCTCGAGACATGTCTAAAATTAACTTTATTGAATCTCCCATGCAAATCCTGCACCAGCTATACATAACTGGTAATTTTGGAGTTCATATGGGGCTCGTAAACTCCTTCATGTACTTCCTTTATTATTTTTGTGGCTTCCACGGCATCGACATAACTTACGAATCCTAAGTCTGGAGTCCTTCTAAAAAGAATTTCCCCACTTGGAAAATAAATTTTTGCCAAATGTTGGATTGTCTTTTTCTGATTGTTGCTAGCCTCTTTGGGATATATTCTTGATTCTAAATGCCTTTTGATATCATAGTACCATGTCTTTCCTTTAGGCTTCTCTTCAACATACGGATAGTGTGTGGGTTTTTCTTTTAAGCTTATTTCTAAAGAATCAATGTAACTCTAATCAAGGTGTTGCATAATGGAGGATATAGTAGCAAAAGCATCACCAAACTCATTTTTTATCCTCGGGACATGTCTAAAATCAACTTTCTTGAATCTCCCACATAAATCCTGCACCAGCTATACATAAGCAGTAATTTTTGAGTTCTTTATCATCTATTCCACCTGTGCCTAGTGAATCAAAAAATTCGAGTCTCTGGTGACTAGCAATTCACGAACATCCATATCAAGTGCCAACTTGAAACTAGGATGCAAGGTTCATATTCATCAATGTTATTGGCACGTTAGAAGCATAGTTTTGCTAATGTTGGAAAATGTTGTCCCATTTTTGACACCAAAACCACTTAAATTCCTGAGCCTTTGAAGTTGACCGCTCCATCAAATCACAATCTCCATACGAGATATATCTCTATAATGTCTTCTCCCAGAATAAAATCTCCTAATTTGGGAAGTAGTTCTAAATGGCTAGTATTCATCATTAACCAAATTCTCTATTAAATGGTCTGCTAAGGCTTTCCCCTTGATTGCTGACAGCAACCTAGCACATACGTAAGTGTACGGGTCTTATCAAGTTGTAAACTGGCCTAATGAAGGCTAAGTACCGATCCTACAGGGACTTGGTTAAATAATGATTTGATTTCAGTTCACAGTTTAGATTGAATTGATGCAAGAGTAACCGAAAGAAGTTTTGAGTTTGTAAATTGCAAGTAAAGTAACAGTGCATAAAGTAAAGATCTTCGACAATAAATAGGGTTAAACCCAAGGTTGAATCACTTTGAACACTCATACTATGTTATTGAATTTCATTCATTAACTTACTTATTTTGGTTGTTAATTCAGAGGGTTAATCATATGATCATGGCCTCCCGACCTCTAATCAATTACCTTATGTAGACTTTACAACTACATCATTGAGTGAGGAAGTAATAATCCAATTAAGTTCTTTAAGCTATAATCCTATGCTTGAATCAAGTAAGGCATCTAAGTACATCCCTATCGTAGATGTTAATCCATATTCCTTATTTAATAAAAGATTACAAACCATACTTTGTTCAATCCCAGGTTCTATCCCCCTATTCCCTCTCTTGAGTTCACAATATTGACAATAGGTGTATTTTAAGGGTGATCAAGCCTCAAAATAGTTAAAATAATATTGAACACACAACCAAAAATGATAAGCAAATCAATGAACTAAAATGAAAATAATAGTACTCGTGTATTGGCTCCAACCCCAGAAAGTGAGTTCTTAGCCACTCATAGTCGTAAATATCATTCAAAAGGTTATTTGAATAATAAAAACCATAAAATATAAATTTAAACCTAAGTTACGAAGTTGTAACAGCCTCCTTGATGTTCCAAGATGTCCAAATCTAATTAATAATGTTTACAAAGATTTATTTATAGTGGACAACAAGTCGCAAGCCTGTAAGATTGAATTTGCACTTTTGGTTGTGTTTAAAATGCCCAATGCATTATGATATCTGGAAATGGGAATGGAACTAATGTCACAAGATATAGAAATGGGAATGGAAGTCGTGTGGTGATCTCTTGAAATGGGAATGGAAGTCATGTCACGAGCTCTGGAAACGGGAATGGAAGTTGCGTCGTGAGCTCTAGAAATGGGAATAGAAGTCGTGTTGTGACCTCAATGCAAGGACACACTGTTTTGGGTCCATTTTGAAGCTTTTGTATCATATCAGGCCCCCATTTTCCTATCATAATGTCCTCACGCGCCCATGATATTTTAGGTGTCTAAATTATGCTAAATTTTGTATTGTGCTTTTGTTGATCCATTCTGAGCCTTTTTGAGTTGTTTCTACTTGATTTAAAGCTTTTAAATCATTCATATATCATCATGGTCCATTAAAAAATAATCCTATATCATTAAACACAACAATTTGGACTACACAACATCCAAGACGGTGAACTAGAAATACGAGCTAAGACTAGGCTTGCCCACATTTATCTTAAGCTTATTGTTTTGACTCTTGTTTTTTTTATCCAATTGACACTTGAAAATTATAAACAAGTTTTTTCACATATAAATTCTCAATAAAAATATTAGGAACTCATTAAACACGTTATAAACCAACACGATAGACTAGACAAACACATAGCTCAAGCTAGTCACACTAGTTTTCTCGGTTGAACTCTAAATAATCAATTTGAATAAAAAATTGTGTAAAAACACTATAAAACACTATGAACACATACATGGATAATTTTATGAACATTTATATTAATATAAACAAATTAATCACATGAATCATCCTCAAAACAAGGGAAAAGAGGCTAGAATAATAATGCCAGAATGCGTAAATTCACCCAACATCACCACCCCACACTTAAAGACTTGCTCATCCTTGAAAAAATCTTAACTATAAGAATCATAAGTTTAGGAGACTCTACACTTCTGCCTCATTCAAAACATTCAAGATAATACTACAATGACTACACAGAATGTAGGTTTCTCTATGAAACATTTATATACACAATTTAAAGCTCATTAACACTACTTTAAAACATCCTAGCCTCTAGAATTGACTCAATTAATTGGAAAACTCATGTGTATTGCTAAACCAATAACATCATATAAATCACCCACATTCATCAAACATGTTCCCCTCACAACAAGAGAGTTACCCATAATCACTCACATAAATGCAATTTATAACATAATGGGTACAAAAATCGATTTATTCTCACTCTCACAAAGAATTCACAAGTTACACACAATGAACCATAAGCTTGAATTTAATGTAGCGCTCTACTAATATCAAAATGAACTTAGGATCAAATAGATCTTTTTTTAGTTATTTTGTAGGCTAAGGGACGGGTAGGAACTACTTTGGCCAGGAATAGTGACTATCTTTTATAGGCACTTTAATACCTCACTATTTGCACTTAAAACCACTCTTCAACAACCAATTTAAACCACTTCAATCTACCCCTATATTTTTTTTTGCCCCATCTCTTTTATGTATTTTCACAAGCATATGATGGAAGTATTGTCTATTACCACATGAATCAATTTTCTTTTTTTCTTTATATTTTTCACAAACATGGTAATATTTCTAGAATAATGTCTATCACACACATCCACCACACATCAATTATAAATACCAATAACTATTTCCTTGGGGCTTCAAATTCACCTTTTCACTTTTCAGTTTCACTCTCTTAACTCAATTAATTTTTTATTAAAGTGCCTAAGTGATTTTTTGGTTAAATTAAGCTCCATCAAAGAAGAGATTAGGCTACATATTAGACTAACAAATAAAAAGCTAAAGGCTCAATGAGGCTAACTAAGATTAAGAATGAAGGGGTAGGTCAAATATAAGGTATAAAATAAGGCTATCAAAGAAATGCCTATGTTATCTCCTAAACTCACACTATTTATTTTGCTTTACACACACACTGGGCAAGTTCAAAACATCACATGCAACAAGGATTATACAAGAACCTCACATGCATATGGAATATGCTCAACTCAAGAGGATCATCATAGACTCTCAACAAAACAATAACATGAATTCAAATTTAAACCAAAAAGTATAAGAGTCACAAGCATGAGCCTAAGTGTCTCAAAAGTAGTAATTTAGACAATTCAACATGCTCTTTACAATTAAACATTTGCACCATGCAATCACAGATAACACCAACAAGAATATCTTTGCACAAAATTTTTAAAATTGATCTAAAATTTCAAAATTTCTCCACTCCACACTTAAAAGTCTACTTTGTCCCCAAAATCTACTTTTAAAGTAAGAGATAGAAATACGTCCTAAGGCCTCTAGGCCAAGCTAGTAGCATCTTTTGCATTAATGGAGTCTGGTGGGACCCCACACTCAGTCTTTGCTATGCTCCTTAACTTAAGTTTCTGGTACTCATACTTCCTATCAACCTGTAACTCAATCAAAAACAAAAACTACGTGGAGTAAAAATTAAAATTACCAAAAATAAAACATACCTACTTATCTTGGGTTGCCTCCCAAGCAGTACCTAATTTAGTGTTGCCAGATGAACCAACTCAACTTAGACAAGTTCCTTCATCTTTTTCCTCACATTTAGAGGCCATCTTCTCATTCTTTTCACCTCTCTTGGGTGTAAAATCTCACCGGTAGCAAATTTTTCAACTTTAACCTATTCAAGCTCATCAATTAGCATTAAATCGGGTTGTGGTAGTCGTGGCATAGGCATCTCAATAAGGTAGTACGAAGAGGTATTTGGTGGACTAACCACCCCACACTTATCACCTTCAATAACATTGATCATACATAAATATTTATAATGAGACATTATATTAAGCATTTTGTAAACTTTAAATACCGCCTCTTTATCCTCCACTCTCATCGTTAGCGTTCCTTCTCTAACATAAATTAACGCTTCTTCGGTTGCTATGAATATATTACCCAGATTAGTACCTATTCATCTTCCTCAAAATCAAGAATAATAAAGTCATCAGGAATAATAAATTTACCAACCTTTTTGAGGACATCCTCTATAATTTCTTTTGGATGGATAATGGATCTATCTGCTAGCTGCAGAAACATGATGGTCTGTATAGGATTTCCCAAGCCTAATATGTCAAACAAATATAGGGGAATTGAATTTATTCTTGCCCCTAAGTCACTCAGTGCGTGCACCATTCCACTCTATATTTGGATAGTGAGAGTAAACTTCCCCAGATCTGTCAATATTTTAGGGATTTTCTGTGTCATTATCACACTACACTCTTTAGTGAGTGATACACTTTCAACCCCTTTAAGCTTTAATTTATTGGAGACCACATCCCTAAAGTACTTAGCATACTTAGGCATACCCTGTAAAACATCTAAAAAGAGGTAAGTTGATATGAAGTTCTTTGAATGTGTTAAAGAACTTCTTGAACATTACATCCTCCTTTTCCTTCATATGCTTTTGTGGGAAGGGTAGTGGTGGAATCTTCTTCACCTCTTGTGCAACAACTTTTTCTTTCGAGTACTCATAATTCTTTAATTTTTCAGCAACTTTGTCATTTACCTGTTCAGTCACCACATCAGCTTCTACCTCTTTAGTTGCCTTTGGAGGTTATCCTTAGAGCTCTTTACCATTTCTTAAGGTGATTGCCATAACTTGTTTTGGATTTTTTGTATCTGCTGGCAGACCACCTTGAGGCCTAATATTAAATGCTTGTTGTAGCTGCCCCAACTATAACTCTAAGCTTCTTTAGGCTACTTTCTGATTCATTAATTTTGCCTGTTGATTTTTCATATCTGCTGCTAAATGTGCTTGACCAGCTAAAATCTGCTTCATCGTCTCTTCCATGTTGCTAATTAACTGGTTCCCTTGTGCCCGTGGTTGCTGAATTTGTTGTTGTTATGTGTTCCATGGCTGAGTCCTCTACTTTATGTTGTAGGCATTACCATAATTTAGCCTTTGAGGCTTTCCAACATACATTACCGATTATGGATTGGAAGCACACATGACCACTGAATGGTCACTATTTCCACAAATCTCACACAAACCATTAGTTTGCTGAACTGTATTAGCTGTTGATTAAGGCTGTGGAGCTCCCAATTTCAGGCTGCTAAACTAAATATTTATCATATTTTGCAATGCCGCAACCTGAGATGATAAGGCAGTGAATTGGTTTACCTCTAATACACCCGTAATTCATTTTGTGTTACTTCTAGAATATGAGTGCCACTTGGGATTTCCTTGTGCTATATGGTTCAACAATGTGTATAGCTCATCATAAGTCAACTCCAGTGCTTGACCTCCTACGACTGAATCTAGAAAAATCTTTGTATTCTGATTAAGTGCTTCAACAAAAGTATGAGCAAGTACCTCATTGAACTATTAGTGATGTGGAAAGAACCAAACAAGAGCCTTGAAGTGTTTCCAATAATGATTGAGGTTTTTATTTGGTTTCTATTTGAAGCTCACTATCTCACTGCGAAGTCTCGCAGTCTTACTAGATGGAAAAAATTTGATGAGGAACTTTCTAGCTAAGCAATCCCATGATGTGATTGAATTGGCTGGCTTCATATTTAACCATCTTTTTGCTTCCCCCAATAGTGAATGGGGAAAAGTGTCAGCCTTACATAATCTGTATTTACCCCAATCAGAATGAATGTATTAGTAAGCTCAATGAAATTCTACAAGAAGACTTGTGGATCCTCTTGTAAAAGCCCTATGAACTGTCCACTGCTGATTACAAGCTTTACTATGTTGTGTTTTAACTGGAAATTCCCCCCAGCAGTCAATCTTTAAATTAGAGAAGTAAAGTTCATCAAAACTGGGACTGCCACTTCCCTAACTGAGCTTGGGCTACTTGTTGTTTAGCCATAGGAGTAGGATTCTCGTGGTCTTCTTGAAAATGCAGAATTTGGGGGAGAAAGATTGCTTCTTTTGTTCATTGATGGTAAAGTTTCTCGGGTTCTGGGTTTGGTTCAACCAAGTCCCGATCCCTTGCCAGCTTACTAATTTGTTAATCTTTTTTCTGCAAATACAAAACCAATACCAAGCACAAAAATACCAAATAAATCTAAAAGTAAAACTAAAATAAATAGTTGCCAAATAACAAGTCCCCGACAATGGCACCAAAAACTTGACAGTGCACATGCAAGTGTACATGGTGATATCAAGTAGTAAAGTTGTCTAATAAAAGTCAAGTATCGATCCCACATGGACTTGGTTAAACAATTATTTAATTTTCCGTCACAATTTAGACTGATTTGATGCAAGAGTAATCAAAAGAAGTTTTGAGTTTGTAAATTACAAGTAAATTAACAGTGCATACAGTAAAGATCTTGGACAATCAATAGGAGTAAATACTAGGGTTGAAAAACTTTGAACACTCGTACTATGTTATTGAATTTCATTCATTAACTCTCTTATCATAGTTGTCGATTTGTAGGGTTAATTGCATGATCATAGCCTTCCAGCCTCTAATCAATTACCTAATATGGACATTACAACTACATCGTAGAGCGGGGAAGTAATAATGCAATTAAGTTCATTAAGCTATCATCCTACGCTTGAATTAAGTAAGGCATCTAAGTGCTTCCCTTTCCAAGATACTAATCCATATTCCTTATTTCATAAAATATTACAAACCATACTTTGTTCAATCCCACGTTCTATCTCCCTATTCCATCTCCTGAGTTCACAAGGTTGATAATAGGTGTATTCTAAGGGTAATAAAGCCTTAAAGTAGTTAAAATAAGATTGAACACACAACCAACAATGATAAGCACATAATTGAACTAAAATCAAAATAATAGTACTGATGTATTCGGATTCAAGCCCGGAAAGTGTGTTCTTAGCCACTCATAGTCGTAAATATCATCCAAAAGGTCATTTTAATGATCAAAATGATAAAATTAGAATTTAAACCTACGTTATGAAGTTGTAGCAGCCTCGTTGATGTTCCAAGACGTCCAAAGCTAATTAATAATATTTACAAAGATGTATTTATAGTGGACAACAAGTCCCAAGCCATGTAGGATTGAATTTGCACTTTTTTTGTGTTTAAAATGCCCAACTCATAACAAGATTTGGAAATGGGAATGGAAGTTACATCGTGAGCTCAGGAAACGGGAATGGAAGTCATGTCACAAGCTCTATGTATGTGAATGGAAGTTGTGTCATGACCTCATCATGAGGAAACACTATTTTGGGTCCCTTAGGAAAATTTTGTACCATATCACGTACCCATTGTCCTATCCTACTATCCTCATGTGCCTAAGATATTTCAGGTGTCTAAATTGCGCCAAATATTGTATTGTTCTTTCGTTGATCTATTTTGAACCTTTTTGAGTTGTTTTGACTTGATTGAAAGCTTTTAAATCCTTCATATATCATGATAGTCCATTAACCAAGAATATTATAGAATTAAACACAAAAATTTAGATCTTAAAAAGCACAACATCCAAGACGGTGAACTAGAAACACAAGCTAAGACTAAGCTTGTCCACATTGATCTTCAGCTTATTGTTTTGACTCTTGTTTTGATCAAATTGACCCTTGAACATTATAAACATGTTGTTTCACATATAAATGATCAATAACAAAATTATAAACTCATTAAATACATTAGAACCCAACACAGTAGACTAGACAAACACCTAGCTCAAGCTAGTCACACAAGTTTTCTTTGTTAAACTCTAAATAATCATTTTGTATCAAAACTTGTGTGAAAATACTATTAAACATTGTGAATACATACATGGACACTTATATTCACATTTATATTATTATCAACACATTAAGAACATGAATCATCCATAAAACAAGGCAAAAAAGGCTAGAATAGTAACACTAGAATGCATAAATTCACCCAACATCAATTCCCTTATGCGTCACATGCATACTGTTGAAATCACTTGGCAATATTTGACACTTGGTTAAATTTACCTTAGGGATGGCTTTCTAAAATATATACTTCAATGGATCCATTATAGAAATGAGATATGTTGTGTATGAGGATAGATAATGCCTTAACTTTTGTGCGGCCCAGGTAAAAGCACAACACGTCCTTTCCACAAGAGTTTAGAAAGTCTTATATGGCGTGAACTTTTTACTCAAGTAATAGATTCATTTATCTTTCTTACTAATTTTATTGTGTTGCTCGAGGACATATCTGAAATTATTTTTTGAGATTGACAAGTAAAGCAACAACAAACTTCCCTCCTTTGGTAGAACCAAAATAGGCGGAGCAGATAAATACTCCTTGATTCTATCAAAATCTTTCTGACATTTTTCTTTTGACTTATTCACTGCATCTTTCTTCAACATCTTGAAAATTGGATCACATATGATTGTTGATTAGGCAATGACTTGCTAATGTAATTTAAATGACCTAGGAAACTTATAACCTCTTTCTTGTTCCTTGGCGGTGGTAAATCCTAAATTGTATTGATCTTGGATGAGTCTATCTCACTGCGTCTTCTGCTGTCGATGAACCCAGTAATTTCTCTGCTGGCAAACTAATAGCACACTTTGCAGGATTCAACTTCAAGTTGTACTACCTTAGTTTGCTGAAGAACTTTTTCAGATGGATCAGATAATCTGAACTCTTATAGGATTTGATAATTACATCATCCATGTACATCTAAATCTCTTTATAAATTATATCATGAAAAATCATTTTCATATCCCTGATGTATGTTGCACCTACGTTCTTAAGACCAAACAACATCACTCTGTAATGATAAACACCCCAAGGCGTAATGAAAGACGTCTTTTCTGTATCTTCCTCATCCATTAATATCTGATGGTACCTGTAAAGCAATTCATAAAAGACTATATTTATGTTTTGCATAATTATCGATGTGGATGTGGATGTTGGGTAATGGAAAATTATCTTTAGGACAACCTCTATTCAAATCTTTGTAGTCAACAAAAATTCGAATCTTGCTATCCTTTTTCGCCACTAGGACAATATTGGATCGCCATATTAGATATTTTTTGACCTCCACAACCTTAGACTAAATTTTCTTCGTCACTTCTTCCTTGATCTTCAAACTTAAATCCGGCTTGAATTTCCATATTTTTTGATTAACCGGATCAAACTCAGCATCTATTGGTAACTATTGTGACATGATGTTGTTTTCAATCTTGACATATCATCATAGTTCCAAGAAAATATGTCAATATACTCTTTTAGATAGCGAATGAGTTCTCTCGTTTGTGCTTCTGCAAAGTGAAACCTAACACTTATATATTTGTTTTCATCACGGTCACCCTAGTTTACTATTTTAGTTTTCTCTAGGTTGGGATTCTCTCGGTTTTCAAATTATTTTATATCTTCCACTAACCTCTCCTTATCAATTTCATCAATGGGTTTGACCTATTTTGTCTTCTCGTATCCGTATGCCATGGGATCACTTATGGACTTAAACCTTGAGGCCATGGGACTCATTAGACCACTTGATAATGCAATGGGAAGGAGTCCATTATGGACTCCAAAATAGATTCACATGTAAAGAAAGAAAAGTCAAGAATTATAATCAATCTAGATAACATAATTTGCTTAGTTTAAAATATGTCAGTATGCATATAGAGTGGGCTAGGATCTATACAAGAAAATTTTGAAGAAAAAACAATATAGAACAGATTATACACAAACATTGAATGGAAATGAAAGAAATTAGACAAAAACATATGATTATAAGACTAATAAATAAATAAAAAAAATGACAATACAAGAACTAGAATTCACAGCAACCATTAACTTAAACAACATTAAACACATATATAATAAAACACAAATGTAGACACAAAACTATGGTACAGTAGTAACCAATAACTAACAGACAACCTATCATACAATACAACAACAACCAAGTTTCTATGGGACAAAATACAACATAGAATAGTTGGCCTAGTAAAATACACATAACACATGTAAAGAAAAATACGATAACAACACACAAAACAAAAAAATTCCTTGTTTTCACCTCTGGATATACTAAAATAAAACATATATGAGAAGCAAGGGGAAGAAGACGTATCTTTCTTAACTAACAAAAGACAAATAAAAACTTTAGTAATATTTTGCAGAAGGCAAATCGATTCTAAATTCAACATTGGTATAGAAGATTATTCACATTTTTAATCCAAGCAAACCAGAAGATGGTTTAAAATTTACCTTCTCTGATTTTGGGTAAGGAAAAAGGTGCCATAATAACATGACTAAGGGCAGTTACAACAGCCCCACCAGTGGCAAGACTTCAATTTACTTAGCTGGCTCTTATTTAGAAAGTGTTGCAAATTTTTTTATAGAAAAATTATTTTATTTTTTTTCAAATTATTTCTCAAAAAAATGGCAATACAGAAAATCTCTTCAGTTATTACAAAATCTAAGAAAAAAACTCAGTGTAGCATTTTCAATTTTTTATCAAAAACTACAAAACAGTTTCTATTGGTGTTCAAAAACAACACATATAAGCAAAGATTCTAGACATAGTTTACGAAATAAAACTAAACATGACCACTTACGATTGCATATTTGCAACTTAATACCTCTTAATCAAGTGCATAACTAGTGGGAATTTATATTTAGCAAGAAAAGAAGATTGGACACATTGGAATTTTTTTTTGACTATTACAAAAAAGTAAAACGTGACTACAACAAACAATAACTAGAGCTAAAATAGTAGACCAAAAAATAAAATAAAGAAAAAAAAATCAAACAAGAATTCATAGAGCCAAAGTAGTGAACTAAGTAAAATCAAAAACTGAAGCAAGAAACATCAATATAGACTTAAAACAATGAAATAAATGTTAATGAGCACCAACAAATTAAAAAGATGACCAAAACATATAGTATAATATCGAACCAAATAGCTAAAGCAAGAACACTTATGTAATATCATATTTCACTAAATCCTAATAGCTTTCAAAGCTTATTATAGCCAATAATTCCCAACAAATAATACAATAATCAAAATTACTACATCCTACCTCTATCACAATGCCGGTAATAATACAATAAAATAAAAAATTAGAGACTAATTGACTTTTAGAAAGCAAAACGAGACCTCAAACTTTGTTGAAACCACCAGCTCTAGGAATAGCCGTTAGACATCTGATTAAACAAAAAAAAGTATTGACTATAAAATTTCAATTTTTTTGCACAAAATTTTTTTTTTATACCTTTAAGACTTGAATTTTTATCTCAATAAGGAGCTTTATATAGAGAACAAATGGGGAGGGAATTCTTACTCCATCGATGTGGGATTTTTATCCATAGGGGTAATTTTGGAAATTTTTAAGGGGAAATTTCAAATTGAGGCTGAAGATAAGACTTTCTAACTCATAATTTGTACAAAATTTGGCTTTTTCTTACATAAATTGGAATAGATGAACAAATAGTAATGGGATTTTCACAATAGCCAATGAAATTCATACAAATATGTATGAATTTATACAAATCCAACAATTTGAGAAGCCACCTCGAACCTATTCTTGAAAATTTGATCCTTTCTTGACACACCATCATGGTGTGTGGAGAAGAGTCAGGTTAGGTTGGGGCTGGAGTTGAGTCAAATTGAGTTGAGGCTAGTTGAATTTGGGTTTTTCGCCAGAACTGAGTCTGAGTTGTTACTGTTGAGAGTTGTTCATCATTGTTTTGGGGGCTATTATTGTGGTTATTTTTTGTGCATTATTAGAGGCAGGACATTATTTATTATATTATTGTTAAAGATAAGGCAGCGGGTCGGGTTAGTTGGGGTTTGTTTTGGGCTTTTATCTGTAGTGTTATAACTGATTTTAATTATTTTTTGTTGAATAAATGGGCCTAGGTGGGTTTTAATATTAGTTGGGCTATTATTAATTAGAAATTAGGGATTTGTTTATTTATGAAATAGCACACAAGTATTCATTTAGTTGATTTATTTAAATTTTATCCATAATTTTGAAATCTATCGATTAACTACATTGCAAGATCATGGCCAAATTTGATAAATTGACTAATTTAAATCATAATTCGACATGAATTAAGACTCAATTTAACCCCAGGCTTCTTGACTTGTTAAAAATCAAATGAATATTTTTCAAATAACTGCTTTTCAAGAACAAATCATATTTAAATCAACATCCTACCTATTTGAGTTAATTTTCAAGCTCAATTTTAATAAAAGTCCAATTTTGATAAAAATATTTATTTAACTAAACAAATTTGTACATTTTCGTATATGTAAATATGAAATGTATAATCATCAATTCGATGAAAAAATTAGCCCAAATAAATATTTCAGAGTGCACCTATCCGGATGAAATAAATATTTCAATTTTATTAAAAGTTGAAGAAACCCAGGGTTAAATTTAGTCTAGGAGGACAAAAATTAAGTGTCAACAATTGCCCCCTCCCTTTGGGTAGGGTAGATGAAAATAACCCTGGGCAAAGGGAGTTTGACATTCTTAATTTTTGTCAACCATAAATTCATTTCTGAAAGATATTGTTTTTTTGCACGAGTTATATGGAGGTATGGTCGGATCCTGTTATCAGGCCTCCAACATATATCAGTTTATATGAGAATTTAGGTGATGTGTAGTTTATAAATCTTTATTTAAAGCATAATTTTCAATAAATTCACAAGTTATCTCAGTTTTTGAGTTTTTGATGAAACCAAAGAGCTGAGGAGTAAAGGAATTTGGGGGGAAGGTTGGAATATAGTTGAGTTTTCTACATAGATCCAAGCCTATATATCCCCGAGATTCTGGGAATCAAATTGCTGGTAGTTCGACTCAATCAGTAGAAAAGATAGTTCTTTATTTCAGATGATCTTTGGCTTGGGATGAGTGACAAGTTGATCGAGTTATGGAAAATACTATTGTAACCTCTTAACCATGAACGTGGAGCTCTTCACATCGATAAGTAAGAATTTACTTGGACGTAATTTCCAAAACACTAGGTGTCCTATCACTCAAATTTAGAGAAAAGAGAATGTTACCCTCGACATGAGTTTAGAAATATCCTGAAGGTGAAGCTAAAACCAAATATCCTAAAGTACCCACATGGATTCTAATAGTGATGTGGTTTAAGGGTAGTGGAAATCATCCTTTAGCTCGCATCCAAAGAGTTTGATGTCCCTTTCTAGACCATATCTCATTTTGTTACAAAGAAAAAGTTCCACGTTGTGCTGCATCCTTTTTGAAGTCATCCATACCTATGGTTTTGATTTTTGATTTTTGATTTTCATCCTCTCAAATGCTCTCATCAATATACAACAACAACAACAACAACAATAACAAACCCAATATATTCCCACCTAGTGGGGTTATCTTAAACAAAAATCACCAGTAATAAGCACAATTCATGAAAGAGGTGTATAGTTTTTTATCATATCTCCACATGTGTTGTTGATCAAAAAGAAAAGTCTTCCTCTTATTTACCTAGTTGTAAGGATATAATTTATTATAATAGACACAAAAACCTTCTTAGTTATTGTATAGTTATCTTATTTTTCAATTGAAAATATCTTCAAAGTGAGGTGTCCTTTTTGGACACCGACGACACTTTCTGCATAATAGACCCTGCAAACGTGTAATCTTATGTTGATACGGCAACCCTTTTTGTCACCTATAATTCTTGTTGTATGCAAAATGACAATCTCTCCAATTATTGAAAATTATTCTTTGTATGTGACCTCAGATAAGTCTTGGGTATCTTTTGAATCGATACGACTTATAGATTTCCCTTGAAGTATCAATCTTTGGGTAATCTTGTGCGTCATTCGATACTGGATACGAGGATATTTACCAATATCCTTTGAGTTGCTAGATTTTAAAGTAATTCTTCACATTATCCAACCTTGGATAAGAGTTGATTTTAAATATCCCTTCAATCTCTAGGTCTTAGGCATTCCTGCCATCATATGACTTTAGATATAATATGACTTATTGATATCTTTCAAATTACTAGTCTTTAGGTAATCTTGCATATAATCGATCTTGTATATGACATAAATTATAGAGAACTCTTAGACATATCAATTTGATAATCTCATATATTCTCTTCTAAGGATTTAACTATGACTTATGGATAACCTTCAAACTATCGATCTTAGGGTTATCTTGCATACTCTCTAGTTAGGATGTTGTTGTGGCTTATGGATGACCTATGGACTATCAACTCATAGGTAATCTTTCAAACTATCCTATTTCAAATAATATGACTTATAGATGACCCTAGGATTGTCAATTTCTCAGAAGTCTCATATGTTTTCTGCTTTTAGATATCAACTTAAGGACATCCTTTTGAATCATGTGATTTTTATATATTCACATGTTGATTAATAATATAATGATATATCCTTGATGATGGGATATATAGACTTTGTGTGGTTAACAGATATAAAATATTGAGATATCCTCAATGCCAGATTATGACATCTTTTGTGGTCAATAGATATATATGCTCCAAAGAATCTTCCAAGTCCATACCTTATCATCTTGCATGGCGTACGATTATGGAGACTTAGTTGAATGACATAATGGCCCTTTTGATGATTAAATAATATGAAATATCTCTCCTGGCAATGAAATTAAATATCTCTCTCGATAATGGGTTGAAATGGACCTCTCAATAGTAAGATAACATGAAATGGCTCTCTCAACAATGGCATGAAATAGTCCTCTCAGCAATGGGATGATATGAAATTAGCCCTCATGGAAATGGCATGAAATGGCCCTCTAGGCAGTAAGATAATATGAAATAGCCCTCTTGGTTTGGCCTTTTTGGCAATGGAATAAAATAAAATGGCCCTCTTGGCAATGGCTTATGATGGCCCTCTCGAGAATGAGATGACATAAAATAGTTCTTTTGGTGATTTAGAAGTAGTTTCACCTAAGTCCATCTGTCTACATTTTGCTTTCTACATGTACTTGAAGTTAAGGTAGACAGTTAGTAGACACAATGTCTCCCTCACTTGCGACCATAGTCAAGATGATGACATATAGTGAGCATTTTAATTTGAATGACTTATTTTGCTATATATATTCTCCTTTTTGAGAAATAATTAAATAGAAGATCCACCGGATGTAAGTAAAGTAGGGCAAAATCCTTGTTTGGGGATTACTCAAATACCATTTGCTTCCCTTCAAGAAAAAGTTTGAGGATAACTTTTCTCTATCCCTCCTATTGAGTGATACTTTTATTGTTGTATTTGTTGTGTCGACTCCCTGAATTCACTTGTGCTCAAGGTAAATATTTAGTAGACATAAAGTCACTTTTACTAGCGACTATTTTTTAGAAAAATTCTAAATACAATATTCATAAAGAAGATAAGGGACCTTTGTTTGTCCTTCATGCACTCAAGAAATCAAATAGATAATTCAAAAGGTTCTCGATAAATAGGTATTAAACTCGTCTTTACGTCCTGAAAATACCATTTTTTAGCATTATATACTTTGGTGTTGCTCTTACCTCTCTTTGGGATTTTTTTGAAAAGGATTCCCATTTTTGTGTATTGATCCCTGCATCGACTGAAAAATGATTAGTCTTGAGTGAAACGACTCCTGGTTGCCCTCCTTTAATCCTTAGTTTTCTCTTTGCCATATTTTGGATGCTTCGTCATATTGGGACTTCCACCCTGACCCCCCGTTCCAATAGATGCCTAGGTGACCACTAAGTAAAAATATTTGTACAAATTTTCGACAGTAGTCTTAAATTTTAGAAACTATCTTTAGATTTTTTGTTAAAAGCTTTAGAAAATATCTGCCAGTCATGTCACATACTAGCTCAATGTACTTCTTCTTCTTGGTTTTGACTATACTTGAAGTTTGACAAATGATCGCAGGGATTCATTGTCGTCGAGGATTTCTATTAGAAGCTCTATCACAGCTGAAAATTTAGTCTTCCTAGACTTATTGCGGCAGGTGATTTCTAGAACATGACTTTGACCTCTGGTGCTGGGAGATTTGAAATATATTCTAATATATTAGTGGAAAATTTGAGGACCTCCTCAAAATTTCTCCCGTAGTTTACTACTATTTGAGATATCTTAAGTTTTGTTGGTCTCCATTCTCTTTGCTGGATGATGGTCTTTTCTTTTGAATTTTCAAGATTCCATCTCAAAAATTCTGCCCGAATTTCAATTTCCTGGGGTAGTATGATCTATCCATTATGGCGCCTACGTATCACGTTGAAGAAGGAATTAGGTCAAACATAGTACAGGATACGCTAAGGCTAGAAAAACCTAAAGAATTGACTGAAGATGACATAGGCCTCCTACGTATCCCTTTCTTGGGAATTTAGGACATCACACATGTCATAGATAAAAATAAGGATAAATTGTCCTACGGGATTGACCAAAGCCGACATAGTCCACCTACGTATCCCTTTCTTGGAATTCAGGTCAAACGTAGTTCGTACATAAAAAAAAAGATTATAGACAGTTACACATCATAAGACAAATACTATCATAAAGGTAATTACAAACAATCCAAGGAAACAAAAACTAGAAATATCCTTAAAATATAGTATCTATTTACCTAATATGAATTGATTGGTTTGGTCCATGCTTGACCATCTATCTCAAATAGAATCGGAGCTCCTCCAGATAGTGCCTTGCGAACTATGTATGGTGCCAGCCAATTCGGAGAGAACTTGCCTTTGTACTCTTCTTAGTGCAAGAAAATTCATTTGAGGACCAATTGTCCAACTTCAAATGTTCGAGGTCTTACTTTTTTGTTGAAGGCACGTATCATCCTGTGTTGGTACAACTTACCATGACACACGACAACCATTCTATTATCATCAATCAATATAAGTTCTTTGTAGCAAGCGCGAACCCATTCTTCGTTACTTAATCTGACTTCTTGAATAATCCCTAATGAAGGTTTTCAACCTCAACAGGTATCACATCTTCATTTCTATAAACAAGTAGATAAATATTTACCCCAGTTGAGGTTCAAATATTGTGCGATACCCTAGCAGAGCATTAAGAAACATCTTATGCCATGATATATCTTTTTCGGCCATCTTCCTCAAGATCTTCTAAATATTTTTATTGGCGGCTTCCACGGCTCCATTCATCTATATACAATATGTAGTTGAGTTTTATTGAACAATTTTAAACTAATCACAAATTTCATTCATCAAGTGACTGTATAAGGTAGAACCATTATTAGTAACGATTGATTCTGGTACTCCAAATCGGTAGATCCAGTTATTTCTACCAAAATCTATGACTACCTTCTCGGTGACGACTCTATATGAAACAAGTTTGACCCGCTTAGTAAATTAATCTATAGTAATCAAAATAAGTCTTTGCCCATTTTAAGCTGGTGGCTTTATTGGTCCGATAACATCCATACCCCAAGCTATGAAAGGCCAAGGTAAACTCAACACATAAATCTTATGTGGAGGCATTCAGATCAAATCTCTGTGTATCTGGTATTTTGGGCATTTCTGCACATACTTGCTATAATCATTTTCCATAGTCAACCAGAAGTAACCAGTTCTTAGAATCATATTAGCAAAGGAAAATTCATTCATGTGGACCAACAAACTCCTGCATATACCTCCTTTATTAATTTTGTGGCTTTCGCGTCATCGACACATCTTACGAATCCTAAGTCTGATTCCTTTTAAAAAGAATTTTCCCACTTAGAAAATAATTCTTTGCCAAATGCCGGATTGTCTTTTTCTAATTGTTGTTAGCCTCTTCGAGATGTATTCCAGATTCTAAATGCCTTTTGATATCATAGTACCATGTCTTTCCATCCGGATCCTCTTTGACTTGCGCACAATGTGTAGGTTTTTCCCTTAAGCGTATTTCCAAAGGATCTATGTAACTCTATTCTTGGTGCTGAATCATGGGGGATATAATAGGCAAAGCATCAACAAAATCATTCTGTATCCCAGGCATATTTTTGAAATCAAATTTATTGAGAATCTCCTACAAAAATCCTGCACCAGCTCTACATAAGGGGTAATCTTTGAGTTCTTTACCGCCCCTTCCCACCGTACCGGGTGAATCAGCAAATTTGAGTCTCCGGTGACTAGAAATTCTCAAACACCCATATCAAGTGCCAACTTGAGATCTAGGATACATGTTTCATATTTATCCATGTTATTGGTACAGGGAAGTGCAATTTAGCAGTTTCTAAATTTTGTTGGCCCATTTCTAACACCAAACTTCTCCAATCCTACGCCTTTGAAGTTGACCGCTCCATCAAAGAAGAATCTCCATCCGAGACATATCTATGAAATGTATTCTCCCTCAAATAAAGTCTCATCATCTAGGAATTAAGTTCAAAGTGGCTTATCTTCATTATCAATTAGATTCTCTGCCAAATGATTTGCTAAGGCTTGCCCCTTGATTGTCTTTTGAGTCATATACACAATTATCTTTTGAGTTATACTTAGCAATATTTACCACTTGGCTAACTTTCTTGTAGGCATGGGTTTCTAAAATATATACTTTAATGGATCCATTTTGGAAATGAGATATGTTGTGTACGAGGATAGATAATGCTTCAAACGTTTGTGCAGACCAGGTCAATGTACAACACGTCATTTTCATAAGTGTAGCGAGCCACATATGGCCTGAACTTTTTACTCAAGTAATTGATTGCTTTCTCTTTCCTACCAGTTTTCTTATGTTGCTTGAAGGTACATTCAAAAGTATTTTCTGAGATTGACAAGTAAAGAAATAATGGACTTCCCTCCCTTGGTGGAACAAAAATAGGCAGAGTGGATAGATACCCCTTAATTCGGTCAAAATCTTTCTAATATTCTTTTTCCCACTCATTCACTACATCTTTCTTCAATATCTTAATAATTTTCTCACATATGACTATTAATTAGGAAATGAAAATGTTAATGTAATTCAACTGACCCAGTAAACTCAGATCCTCTTTCTTGATCCTTGGGCGATAAATCCTGAATTGTATTAATCTTTGATGGGTCTAGCTCGATGCATATTCTGCTTCCTATGAACCCTAGTAATTTCTCGACTAACATTTTAGGATTAAACTTCAAGTTGTACTTCATTAGTCTGCTAAAGAACTTTTCCAAATGGGTCAGACGATCTAAACGCTTGTGGGATTTGATAATTAGATCATCCACATATACCTTAATATTTCTATAAATCATATCATGAAACATCACTGTCAGATCCCTCATGTATATTTCACCCGCATTCTTGAGACCAAACGGCATCACCCTGTGATGATAAACACCCCAGGGCGTAATGAAAGCATTTTTTTCTATATCTTTCTCATCTATTAATATCTGATGATACATAACAACATAATCAAGAAAATACTGCATTTCATGTTTTTTAGAATTATCACTGAGGATGTGGATATTGGGAAGCAAAAAATTATCTTTAAGACTGGGTCTATTCAAATCTCGGTAGTCAACACAAATTTGAATCTTGCCATCCTTTTTCAACACTGGGACAATATGGGCTAGCCATGTTGGATATTTTTTGACCTCCACAACCTTAGACTGAATTTGCTTAGTCACTTTTTCCTAGATCTTCAAACTTAAGTCCGGATTGAATTTCTATATTTTTTGCTTAACTGGATCAAACTCGGGATTGATTGGTAACTTTTTTGACAAGATGTTGTGCTCAATCCCGGCATATCATCGTAGGACCAGGAAAATATGTCAATGTACTCCCATAGCAAGTGAATGATTTTTCTTTTTTTGTGCTTCTGCTAAGTATACATTAACACTTTTCTGTTTGATTTCATTGCGGTCACCTTAGTTGACTATTTCGGTTTTCTCCAAGTTGGGCTTCTCTTGATTTTCAAATTCTTTTATATCTTTCACTAATTGGTCCTCGTTATAATATTTCCATTCCTCATCATCTACCTTGCTTTGTTCGTATAACCCTTGACATAACATAACATTGGAAGGTTTTAAATTACTGCTACTGTAATAAATAAACAAACCAAGTTAGATGATAATAAGATAATAAAAATACAATAATTTAATAATATTTCAAAATAACTTCTTGAATATAGAGAGGCCTTTTTATTGAAATTTGGGAAATAAATACAAACTATGGCTCATGACCTGCGGAAATATGGGCCATGTATTTTTGAAAGCAACAAAACACAAATAAATTTCCTATCATCAATATTACCTATCGGTCTAGATAGACTCATCTTTGACTTATCTTCAATCCAATCTTCCTTTCTTGGCTAGTATCCTAACCCATGCTTAGATGATTTTTCTAGTACCATAATGGGATCAATAATTTCTTCCAAATTATTACCCAAGACCCGATTGGGCTCGAACCCACTTCTTAATATCATAGTAGCATTCATTTTGTAGACGGAAGGCATTGGTGCTTGTGGTGCCATAATTTTCTCTAGAACACTGACAATTTCCACTGTATAAAAACTACTACCCATCGAAATATCTTTAATCACAAGAATATAACCATTGGGTTGATTCCAATGACTCCCTTCTCCTTGAATGACTACTTTATGGTGTTTATAAAGAAACTTCAATAATTGATGAAGAGTTGATGAAACAGCCTTTGCACCATGGATACACGATCTTCCCAGGAGTAGGTTGTAACTAGGATGGATATCCATAACATGAAATTTATCCATGAACTCAATAGGTCCCATCTGAATGTACCAGTCAATTTTACCTATAGTATCTCCATGCCCTCCATTTAAATCCAACACATTAATGTGTTTTTGGTAATTTTTTCCCAAGTCATATCCCATTTGAACTAAGTGGCTCCCTCATGATTAGGAAATAGATTGCTCATGACATTTGGTGTCAGTGCCTTAAGGGTGATAATCTTCTAATCAATCAATTCTTGGATCATGTGTTTCAGGTGGATGTAATCTTCAGTATTATGCCTAATCGTTCCTGAATGATAAGCGCAGACTTGATCAGCCTGAAAGAATTATGAATTGGGATTTGTAGGTTTCAATTTAATAGGCGGTAGATAACAATGTTTTATCAATCTTTCGAAGAGCTAGGTATGACTTTCAGCCAATGGAGTGAATTTTCTAGCAGATTTCTTTTTGAGGTCTCTACGTGGAGGGTTCTACTAGTTTTGATTAGCGAGAACAGTTACTTGATAATAGTTTGGAGGCATTAGAAAGTCTAGTTGATTGTTTGGTAATGCAACTTGAACATGAGGTTGATAATTTGGTTGCAGGATTAGGTATTGGGGTAAATATTTAATTGTAGAGCTTGGTATTAGGATTAGATATTCGGAAGTGGATCTTGGTATTGGGATAGGATATTTAGAAGTGGAGCTTGGTATTGTGGTTAGGTATAGAATACAGTCTGAAACTTAGTGGCAAGAGTAAAGAACGTTCCTACGCTTGAATATTTTTTCACTTTACCAATATAATCAGTTGAGATTCCAGTCACATCCTAACTTTTCTTCTTTAGAAACATAGAAGATCCAGATTATGTTGGGTTTTGACAATTTTTCTTATTTTAATGCATTTCTCTAGTGATTCTTAAATTCTTACCAAATCTGCAAAAGTTTCCTTGACTGTAGATACCATCCTAGTGAAAAATTCTCCCTACTTAGCCTAAGAGAAAACTGATACCATTTCCTCCTCAGACATGAGAGGTGGTACCCTACAATCTTATTTTCTCTAATGGAAGAAATAGTCTAAAAAAACTCATCATTCTTCTGCTTGGTCTGGTCTAATGAGTATCGGCTAGGGACTATTTTAAAGTTAAACACAAACCTATCGAGAAACCCCTTAGCCAATGCTCTCTAACTAGGCCATATTTTTAGTTCTTGAGATGTGAACCAATCTAAGGCTTCGCCACTTAAGCTTCGGCTAAATAAGCACACCAATAATGCCTCATTTCTTCCTACCCCTACCATTTGACCATAATACCTTCTCAGATGGGCCATTGGATTTCTAGTATCATTGAACACTTTAAATTTAGGGACCTTACCTTTATAGTCGATCTACTCTAGGGTGCACACACAAATCATCATACCCTAAATCATCATTATCACTTGCACCATGAGATTCTTTGATCCTCATAATCTCTTCATTCATAGAAAATAATCTCCTTTTATGCTCAGTCCTCCACTTCTTTTCCTTCTCCTCATAATGGTCTACCTTAAGATTAGAAAAAGGATTAAAAATGTCAAGTGATATGATAACATGAGAAGGATTTAAAACTGTAGATTTAGTTTGAGGATGAGAGGATATTGGGTGGTAGATGGAGAGGACGTTTTGGTAATTAAGAATATTTTATGTAATTTGAGAGTAGTTTGGTGGAATTTTAGAGGGATTTTTGTACATTTGGAAATGAGTTTTGTGGATTTAGGGATGGGTTTTATGGATTTAGAAATGGATTTCATCGGTTTGAAAATGGGGGGGATTTAGAAATGAATTTTGTAGATTTGGAAGCAAATTTATGGGGTTGGGGTTGGGGATGGATTTTGTGGATGGTAAGCATCTAGGTTAATTTCTCTATTGTTTTTTTGGATAGCATGAATTAGAGCATAATTAATTATGGGATCTGGGGGTAGTTCGGAAGTGGAGGAAGATGATAAGTTATTTGGATGGTTCCCGAGAATAGGCATACTGAGGGGAGGAATTGGAAGTGGAGTACCGTGTCCTCCTGAGGCAGGAGCATTGTTGGTGATGGCCAAATTAGTAAAGTCCCTAGTATGATTCATCTCCTTTGAAGCATTTTGAATTTTATCATAAGTTCAGGAATCATCTCACTTTGTTCTTCTATCACATTGTTCTTGATGGTCATTGCATTATCTTCATCACTTCCAATCATATTTGAATGATGATTAGGTGATGGGATTTTATGAACTTTTGACCGGGTGAAGTAAGGATGTTCTGCCAGCTTGTTTTAATACGGAATAGTTTTGTGTTATCTGTAAAGTAAAATAAGTCAAAGGCAGATATGTTAGATCCATAGTTGATAAATAATACAAGATATTTGACAAGGAGTAACCACATAGAGTTTTCTAAATCATAGGCAACCTGATCCATAGGAGCATAGTGGATAAATTTGTCTTTGATTCAATCAAATGCACATAAATACATAAGGCAATTATATCACATAATAACTTTATAATAAATGTGTATCCTAGCTGTGGTGACCCTTTCGAGCCAAGGGTTGGCCTAACGAATTTTGAAGAAAATATATGCATTTTAAAAACCAATCCATTATCCCCCAAAATTTTCATAGATATGAAAAAGGGCATAAATGCCAATAAAAATAACATAAGAGGGATAAAATCTTTAGGGAAAAAGAAGATAATATGAAAGAAAGAACAAGTCTTGTGCAGGGGATAAAAAATAAGCTCCTAGATGATCCTTTATTGAACTTTTCCGTCCTAGCTTTATCCACCTCTTGCCATATGTGATATTTGTTGATGATCAGGTGACTTCTGTATAACTGTGGTTTGTTATCATAGGTCATCTTTTCTATGTTATCAATCTGAGAAACCATGAAATTATCCAAATCGATCAAACACTGTCAAGCATCATCAACCTTTTAACTGGCTCGCTTTAACTCTTCTCTCAACTAGTGTATAGTGTAGTCATCATCCATATGCATAAGGTGGTCCATGGTCTCACTTATTTGGAATTCATCTTAAATCCTGTGGAATAGGATCTGATGTTTTGATTCGACATCAATAATTTGGGTGGGTACATTCATCCTCGGGATCAATGTTCAGGCGAGATTCTTCTTCAACCACTCCTTGTAAGTTTCTCTAACTTTGGGTTCATACCCAACACAAAAAGACACTTCATGTGTCTTTCTTCTTTTCCACCCTTCTGCCATGTATTTCTTGAGGGGAGTTTCGTACTCATCATACTCAGTGATGAATCTAACTATGGGCCCCATTTGCGGTGTTTCCAGCTTGATATTGAATTGCCTAGGAACCCTATTAGGGTTATAAAGATGAGTTCCCCTGAGGCCTGGAAGTACTAAGAAAGGCCATTTGTCTCATCAAGTAATGTACTTCCCCAGGCGAAGGTATCTAATTGACCACTGAACGTTGTTATCTTTTAATCCCCCAAAAATCTTAAACCAAAATTTTTAAGATTTTCTTCTCTTAAAACTATGTAGTCATGAAATGAAAGAAGATCTATCTTTTTCCAGGTGTCTAGCGGCCCCTATCTAGTATTTTTCACTAAGTATGACATTATCCACCATTTCAAGATAAGGTTGCATCTTTCAAATAAAGGACACCCGTTTTGGCCCATTCCCAACACACAATATATCTTGACGACTATCATAGGGGCTAAGGTGTGTAACACCTTAGTGAGACCATAATTCATTCCATTTAAGAGAGTTTCCAACACCATAACGACCCTCGGATGGATTGTGCTATTTTCTCCTTCTGGAAACACTAGTGTTCAACGTAAACCCTCCACAAAAGCAAATGCTCTCTTATCCTTTCATTTTTATTTCGACTCAAATTTATGAACGAACTTCTCAAAAGTGTTATACTTTTAAAATCATTGATACAACTCATGCAAAGATATGTTTCCCCCATCATATTCCCCCAACCATGTGTCATCACTGATTGCAAAGTCTTTCTTGGTTTCTTGGTGATTCCATATGCAACTAGGGAATAGAATATTATTGTATGGTGTACTCATTAACTTTCTGTACATATCAATTCTTTCATAACAAGTCAATATCTCTTCAATAGTAGGTTCCAACTTTACTTCCCCGAAGCAAAACACCATGTTGTCGTCATCCCAAAACTTCGTTAGTATGTAGATCATTTCAGGCCAGGTATCCATCGCTATAAGCGAAGGCATATGCCCAACATGCAACTAACAATCCTTTGTCTTTTGTATTCATATGAGTCCACCATATTTTCAAGAAATCATCAGGTACGGTAACTATCTTGAACCTTTGTGCGGGAACGGTTGGGCCATTCCATACATGAAATTAATCAAAATAAGCCATCCCCTACCCTAAAATATAATGGATTGGATTTAAACAAACATATACTTTTTCTACACATAAACATGATTATTTGTAATTGACTTGTGGCCAATAGACGCAGGGGCATATTTTCTAATGAGCCCAACACCCCCTCGGGCATTGGGTCATCCTAGGCTCATTTCAAAAAGAGAGTTTTCGTTTAGCTCTATCTTGGGTGTCTAGAGTGGGTTTGGACATAGGTTCCCAAGAGAAAAACTTAGGTTTGGAAATATGAATATCCTACAACTGCCTAAAACACTTTATTTAGAGTTGAACAACAGGGGCCGGGACATCCACGAAACTTCAAAACAATTTAACAATCATAATGTGGGATTTATGCAATGAAATGCAATAGTTAAATTTTGCAAAATTTAAACATATAAGAATATAAACACTTTAAACAGTTAGCCAAAAGGTAAATTAAAACATTTGGTTAGAACCTAGTTAAAAATCCCTAGAGTCATCATTTCTATTTTTGCAGAGCATATAGCATGCCTTCTGTGGATCTGATTATCTTCATGTTAACCTTGATATAGGGATCACACATCCACTATTTGACATAATTGGGACCTACCTTACGATCGATAGCCAAGTTATTCTTGTGATCCTCAAAATAATTGCCTTAACCTATTACGAAATGTCTCAGCACTCTATCTATTTTATCATATGCTCTTTTTTCTAACTTTAACCCTCTGATTCGAAGTTCATGCTTAAACTGGATTTTAAGATCTGGCTGAAAATTTCACTACATGACATATCACTAGAGCTAACGCAAAATGTACTATGTAAAGAAAACAAACAAACAACACATATTTAAAACATAAAGAAAAATGGGACATTTATTTTGTTGAAACAAAAGATAGAAGGGTTTGAACATAAACAGCAAAAGGACAAAACAAGATAGATCCCGAACTACAACCCTGAAATAGTTCGGATAGCAAAAAATAAAACAAAATAATCTACCAGGCCTCTTCCTAGTAGGGAGAGGGGTGACTTCTCATTTGCTCAGCCTGACATCTTAGCCACTGGTTTGCATATCAGCATGACTAGACCTTTTCTCACTGTCAATGTTCTGCACCATGGAATAAACTTGCATACGACTCTCCAATAGGTATGAATTTATCTCTCGACTTCTGTCTCATTTCATTATTTGGCTTAAATTGGAAACCAGGCCTAAAAGGGCTTCGGTATGTATGTGGAGTAGGAGGATGACTCGGCAGAGTTGGCACACACCGGTGTGGGTAAGATAGAGGTTGAACATAAGGTTGCGCATTATAAACTTGATATGGAGATGGGGGAATAGGATATAATGGATTTTGGTAAAGATTTTGTGGAACTTAGGCATAAACTTGGGTTTGAGCCCATGGGTAACGATGGTGTGGTCCTCTTGCCCATGCCTGTTATCCAACTGCAATGGCAGATGTATCTTCCACATTCTCATTCCCCGAACTCCCTATCTGATTACTGACAACTAACTCAGTATCCTTGTTGGCCATAACTTCCTCTCCGACTTGGAGCAAAATGGAGGACCAGCCAAAATGCCACAAACCAACCACCGTAAACTAACTTGACAAGAGATAGCAAATGGTTAGAGTTCAACAATTTTTCAAAACCTCTCTATTTTTTTTATTTTTTTTGAAAAGATCACCGAACCCAAGAAGGGCGCCTACTTATCTCACCCCCGAAAGGAGAGAATCAGGTGTGCGTAGTTCGTGAAGTCGTGCCAAAATGGCCAATTGAACTCTTTTTCTATTTTTTCTTTCTTTTTTTTGAAACTTTAAGAAGAAAAGAAAATAACAAATTGTCAAAAAGAACTGGCGAAAATCTTTTTTTGCATTTTTAGGCTTAACATCCTTGTACAAAATGAAAACTATGATTAACAAAGAAAAGATCTTTTTTTTTTTTTTTGATTTTTAATTTCATAGGAAAATGAAACTTGAAACTATTAAAGAAAATTTTTTTTGTAGTTTTCTTTTAGAGATGTATATGAAACACCTACTCTAAATGAAGAGTGGAGAAAATCTTTTTGAATTTTCAGATTTCTGTACAAAATGAAATCTATGATTACCAAAAAAGATATTTTTGGATTTTTTTAAATTTTGAATTACACGCGAAAAATGAAACCTGAACCTGTTAAAGGAAAATATTTTTTGTTGTTGTTTTCTTTTAAAGATGTATATGAAACACCTATTCTAAATGAAGAGTGAAGAGATTTTTTTTTTTTGAATTTTTTAAATAAGATCCCCGAACCAACAATAGGCTACCTACGTATGTCACATCCCGAAAGAGGAGAATCAGAGGTGTGTAGTTCGTCCAAATTGAACAATTAACGATTAACTAATAAATTGACCCTAACTAAAGAGACACAATCGAAAACAAACGAAAAAAACTTTTTTTTTCAACTAGACGCTTTAACCAAGACTGACACCACCAATTATACAGAAAAATCTTTTTGGTATTTTTGTTTTTGACAACTAAGAAGAAAAGGCAAACAAACCTTTTTTTTTGCTTTACGGTATTTTGAGAAGACAAATGCAAAAGATAAAAAAATCTTTTTGAATTTTTGAATTGTGAAGAACAAAAGCCATAAAGAATTCTAAAATAAACTACGAAATTCCTCTTTTTTTTTTCTTTTAGACTCACTTTTCAATTTTTTTCCTTTTTTTTTCATTTTTGCCTACGCACCTTACTCCTAATTTTTTTTTTTCAAAAATAAATCCGTCAAATGACCACGTTACCCTTAAAAATGCAACAGTCAGCACGTAGGGATGCTTTAGAGATGAGTCTCCTACAAAGGTCCGTGTAGGCCCCACTAGGTCTCAATATGATGCACATAAGAATGACCTAAAGGTTGACCTACGTTGTGGTTTACTAACAAGGCCGTTCGGGGAAGCATATGGTCGATAGTGGCTGCTTTGCTTTCCACCTACTCCATACATCCAACGGCTCCCCCCTAAAATAAAGGTGACTCAACTAGAGTTCGTGCGCACGACGTGCGCTCCGAGACTTGTTGCAGAAAGAAGGCCGGGGGGTGGACTCATGATGACAGATATAAAGCGGTAACACATAGGATAAATAATATAAACAAAGAGCACGAAAAAACACAAAAAGTAAAAATAACACAAACAATAACCACAAACAATGTTTATACACTCGTAATGCCAAACAAAGCCGATACGACTACCAAAATAGCTCGAATTCTGAAAACTTGTCATAGTTCCCTAGAAAAGTCGCCAGAAGATGTCACACCCCTTTTTTAACGCGTACTCCAGAACATTGGAATATTTCTTTTAACTTCTAAAGGGTTTTATTATTTTAAGTGATAAGAAATGAAAATTTGCTTCGAAAAAAAAGGATTATTTACATTTTTTATTCAGAGACGCCACTTGGCATAATCCGGTGTGCCAAGTCACCTTTGGAAAATCCCTTTTTCAAAACCAAATGACTCTTAAACCGGTTTGCGCACAAAGATTCCAGCTAAGGAATTCTGTTCACCGAGGGGAAGGTGTTAAGCACCCCTCCATCCCGTGGTTCGACCACGGTCGCTTGGTGGAGTGTATCGACTATTTTGGTATTATGAAGTGTATAAACCACAGAAACAGCACGCAAAAAAACAATCAAACAAAAACAAAACAAAACAAACCGAAATATAAGTCCAGTCCAATTATTACAACCTGAAATAGAAAAGAACTGAAAATAAACCTACGCTAATCCTACACTAATGCTCTACCCGATGCCTCGGGCCTTCATCACAGACGTCCTACGGGTACAAGGTACTTCGGGGCATTCCCCGGATAAATCTATACAAATCCTTTGGGGCATTCCCCGGTCAAATGAGTACAATTTAAAGTTTTCGTGCAATAAAATACAAGGTGTCATTCAAGCACATATCCAAAACATTCCAATAAAACATTTGTTTCTAAATTTTTCCTACCCGACCCTACGATATCTTACCCACTTGACCTATTATGATACAATCCCATAGTCAGTGATGAATTAAAACAAACAACCTTTAACTTATTTGATTATCAAATTTTTCAATCCCGACCCCCAAATCAACAAGTATAATCCTCAAGCCACGGTTAACAAATTTTTCGATTATCAAACACTTTTCAAAAGTCTAAAATCAACTTCAAACATATACATCCAACGAATATTCGAACTTAGACGTACAAGTCATCCACACCAACAATTAATATTTTTTGCTCAAAATATTCACAGCCACACCACAAACTTTTGACATTAACCAATTTCAAGATAAAAGAGTAGAGTCAAGAGATGGACCTTTGAAGAACAGATTTGTTGATAATAATAATGTTTAAGAGAACCTGGACTTGGAATCCCGAATAGAGAACCTCAACGGTGAACCAAATCCAAACTTGATAGCACAAAAATAGAAACTCCAAACTAACCACGATGAACCGATCGAGGCAAAACAGAAAACAAATCCTTGAATTAGTATGAAGACCGATGAACGAACCTAGAAAAATCGCAACTCGAAGAATAATCAACCAAACCCCCGTATGGAAAATACGAAATGAAACCAAAATCAACTGATTTCGGACTAAGCTAACGCAGCTTGCCGGAATTGAGGTCGGATTATGACTTTTCTACCACGCCGGAGCTCCGGCCAACCTGACAGTCAATGAAATAGCTTTCCTGGCTAGATTTCATCGGAGAAAAACAAAACGGAAATAGTAGCTCCGTCCGTTCTCTCGCTCTCTTTGTCACTGCTGGTCGGATAATGAGTTCGCCGGCGAAGTCCTAACCTACCGTCTCCCTCTCAACCTCTCTCTCAACTAGATCTCTCCGTTTCTCTCTCAGTTCCGACCCTCTCTCTCTATTTCTCCCTCGCTCCGACCAGCTCTTTCTCTCTCACTTCAGCCAGATATCTTTCTCTCTCCATTTCTCTTTCACAGTGTCCAGATCTCTCTCTTCATTTCTCCCTCGCTCCGACCAGCTCTTTCTCTTTCACTCCGACCAGATCTCTCTCTCTCTGTTTCTCTTTCACTCCATCCAGATCTCCCTCTCCATTTCTCTCTCTCTGACTTTTATTTTTTTAGGTGCGTGTGTGCGTGTGATGTTCTGTGTAGAAGATGAGAATAGAATGGTCTTTCATGAGATTAGGTACGTGCTATGTATATGTATGTTATTCTTCAATGGAATCCCCCAGAATATGTGATGCTGTTTCTGTATATGAATGTGAACCAAAAGAAAAATGGAAGATGATGCCTCTTTTTTTTTCAGCAGAAGATCAGATCCCATCCCCCCTTTTTCGTGTCCTTCTATATATATCCCAAAAATGCATATGAAGAAATGCATATGTGTATACGTGGGACCTCCTGTGCCAATTGTTGTTGACTGCAAATTGGAGTGGGTATGGGTTGTTAGAGTGGATAAAATTTGTTAGTTGGTTGTTTTGTCCTTTTGTGCAGAGGTTATTATATGGGGCAGTACACATGGTAAGACGAGGATAGAAATGGATAACTTGGGTCTTTGGGAGGGGCAAAAATAGGCGTCAAAACAATTTAACAATCATAATGTGGGATTTATGCAATTAAATGCAATAGTTAAATTTTGCAAAATTTAAACATATAAGCATATAAACAGTTTAAACAGTTAGCCAAAAGGTAAATTCAAACATTTGGTTAGAACCTAGTTATAAATCCCTAGCAGAGTCATCATTTCTATTTTTTCGGAGAAATGACTTTCAAATTGTTTAAAAGTTCAAATACTTTTGAAAAGTTTTAAAACTTGAGAATAGAGTTTCCACTTAATTTATTTAGAAAAATCAAGAAAACCTTTATAAATTACTTAAAATGATTCAAAATAGAAAAATTATGTATGTTTTGAAATTCTAGGTTAGTGGTTCCTATTAATACTCTTGAAAGTTTATTAAGGCACCAAGAGTATCAGCTAACTTGCGGTTATCCGAAATGTTTGAGGTTGATTCTTTTGACCGACTTAAAAAAAGGAAAACTTATTATTTAAAAGAGAGTCAATGAAGAAAATATTTTTTAAGTTTTATACAAAGTCAGTTTTTAGCGACTTAGTAGGGCATTTAACTAGGTTCGAAGGAACATTTAGCAAATAAACATAAAACGGGGGAAAGGGGAGGAATAAGTGATTTAGGCTCTTAAGACCAGATCCATCAACCCTGTCAAAATCTAGTTGGTCTTTCATCCCATCTTCATCAGTCCTAATCTAAAGCCAGGGCTTTGGCTCATAACTTGTCCTAAACAATATTTTTGGTCCTTTTGGCCAATAATCTACTTCACCTGTATTAGTTTACAACTTTGGCTTCAAGGCTCAAATGAATGAATAATAAATGTATAACTAAATATAAAAAAATAATAAAATCAAGTAGAGACTTCTTAAGTCTCGAGATTCTAACAATTTCATCAAAGGGGATACCCATTTTCTATCTTCTCGTATCCGTATGCCATGGGATCACTTTTGGACTCAAACCTTGAGGACATAGGCCTCATTGGCCCACTTAATAATGCAATGGGAAGGAGTCCGTTGTGGACTTCAAAAAAGATTCACATGTAAAGAAAGAAAAGGCAAGAATTAGAATCAATCCAGATCATATAATTTCCTAAGTTTAAAGTCCCAAATGAATCAATAAATTCAAGGCCCAAATGAATGAATAAATAAATGTATAACTAAATATAAAAAATGATAAAATTAAGTAGAGACTTTTCTTTTCAAGTCTCGAGATTCCAACAATATCATCAAAGGGTTTGACCTATTTTTCTGTCTTCTCGCATCAGTATGCAATGGGATCACTTTTGGACTTAAACTTTGAGGACATAGGCCTCATTGGCCCACTTGATAATGCAATGGTAAGGAGTCCATTTTGGACTTCAAAATAGATTCACATGTAAAGAAAGAAAAGATAAGTATTAGAATCAATCCAGATCACATAATTTGCTGAGTTTAAAAAAAGTCAATATGGATATAGAGGGGACTAGGATCTATATGAGAAAATTTTGTAGAAGAAACAATATAGAACAGATTATAGAAAACATAGAATGGGATGAATGAAATTAGAAAAAAACATATGATCATAACACTAATAATAAAAAATGATGATACAAGAACTAGAATTCACAACAACCATTAACATAAACAGCATTAAACACATACAAAATAAAACACAAATGTAGACACAAAATTATGGTACAGTAGTAACCAATAACTAACAGACAACTTACCATATAATACAACAACAACCAAACTTTATTTGGGATAAAATACAACACAGAATATGAGACCTAATAAAATACACATAATACATGTAATGAAAAATATGATAACAACATACACAACTAAAAAATTTCTTTATTTTCACCTCTTGATTTACTAAAATAGAACATGTAGGAGAAGCATGGGGAAGAAGACATATCTTCCTTAACTAATAAAAGACAAATCCAAAATTTAGTAATATTTTACAGAGGGCAAATTGATTCTAAATTTAACATTTGTATTGAAGATTATTCACGTTTTTCATCCAATCAAACAAGAAGATGGTTTAAAATCTACTTCCTCTAATTTTGGGTAAGGAAAAGGGTGGCATAATAACATGACTAAGGGCAGTTACAACACCCCCACCAGTGGCAAGACTTCAATTTACATAGCTGGCGCTTGTTTCCAGAAAGTATTACAAGTTTATTTTATAGAAAAAATTACATCAATTTTTTTTCAATTTATTTCTCAACAAAATGGAAATACAGAAAAGATTTTTGATTATTACTAAATTTGAAAAAAAAAACTCAGAGTAGTATTTTCAAATTTTTGTCAAAAACTACAAATCTTTTTCTATTGGTGTTAAAAAACAAAATATATTATCAAAGATCCTAGTCGTGGCTTATGAAATAAGACTGAACATGTTGACTTACGATTGCAAATTGGTAGCATAATACCTATTAATGAACTATATAACTAGGGGAAATTTTCAATTGGCAAGAGAAAGATATTGGCCACATTGGGTTATTTTTTTACCTTAAAAGACAAGCAAACATGACTACAACAAAACAATCACTTAAGCTAAAATAGTAGTCCAAAGGAGAAAAGAAAGAAAAAAAATGAACAAGAATTCATAGAGCCTACGTAGAGAACTATGTAAACATGAAAATTAAAGCAAGAAACATTAATTTAGACTTAAAATCGTGAAATAAATGTTAATGAGAAACAAAGAATTAAAAAGATGATCAAAACATATAGCTGAATAGCAAATCGGATTGGTAGAGCAAGAACACTAAGCTAACATCATATTACACAAAATCTTAATGGCTTTCAAAGCCTACTATAGCCATAATTCCCAGTACACAATACTATAATCAAAATTACTATATGCTACCACTATCACAACACCTATAACAATACAATAAAATAAAAAGTAATTGAAGACTAATTGACTTTTGGGAAACCAGATGAGACCTCAAACTTCGTTGGAATCCACCACCACTAGGATTATCATTTAGACCTCTGAATAAATGAAAAAAGAAAGGATTGACTGTAAAATTTCAACTTGTTTGCTCAAAAGTATTTTTTATACCTTTAAAACTTGAATTCATAGCTCAATATGGAGCTTTATATGGAGAACAAAATGGGGAGTGGATTCTTACTCCACTGATGTGGGATTTTGATTCGTAGAGTTAATTTTAGGAATTTTTTAGGAGTAAATTTCAAATTGAGGCTGAAGATAAGATTTTCTAGCTCATAATTTGTACAATATTTGGCTTTTCTTAGAGAAATTGGAATAGATGAACCAATAGAAATTGGGGGAAGGGGAATTTTCACAACAGCCAATAAAATTCATACAAATATGTATGAATATATACAAATCCAACCATTTGAGAAGCCACGTTGACATTATTCTAGAAAATTCGGTCCTTTCTTGATACAACATCGTATGGTGTTACCTGTGGAGAAGAGTCAGGTTGGGTTGGGGTTGGAGTTGAGTTGAATTCGGTTTATTCTGGTCAAATTTGGGCTTTCTCTTAGAACCGAGTTGGAATTGATACTATTGAGAGTTGTTCATCATTGTTTTTGGGGCTATTATTGTTGTTATTATTTGTTGTATATTGGTGGAGACTGTATGTTGTTTTTGATGATGTTGTTGAAGATAAGGCAGTGGGTCAGGTCGGTTGAGGTCAGTTTTGGGCTTTTCTCTGTGGTGTTGTAGCTTATTTTAATTGTTGTTGGTGAATAAAAGGGCCTGGGCATCTTTCAATATTAGTTGGGCTACTGTTAATTAGAAACAAGGGATTTGTATGTTTATGAAGTAGAACATACGTATTCATTTAGTTAATTTATTTGAATTTTAACCATAATTTTAAAATCAATTGATCAATTACATTGCAATTATGATCGATTTGATTTCAATAATGGCCAAATTTGATAAATTTGCTAAATTAAATTGCAATTTGATACGAATTAATACTCAATTTAACTCTGAGCATCTTGATTTAATAAAAATCAAATGATTATTTTTCAAATAAATTCTTTTCAAGAACAAATTATATTTAAATCAAGATTCTATCCATTTGAGTTAATTTTCAAGCTCAATCTCAATAAAAGTCCAATTTTGATAAAAATGTTTATATAAGTTACAAAATTTATAAAATTTTGTATATGTAAATACAAAAATGTATAATCGTCAATTAGATGACAAAATTAACCCAAATAAATATTTCAAAGCGCATTATTCGAATGAAATCAATATTTTAATTTTATTAAAAATTGAAGAAACCTAGGGTTAAATTTAGTCTTGGAGGGCAAAAATTAGGTATCAACACACCTCACAGTCAAGGATCACAAAATTAGCTGGAAAGATAAAGGATGCCACTTTTACATCCACTTTACATAGGATATCAACCAGTTTCTTCACAATATGGTTGGCCATCAATAACCTCGTAGATGTTAGTTTGGATACTCCCAACCCCAACTACTTGTAGACCACTAGCGGCATCAGATTTATGCTAGCTCCCAGATTATATGATGCCCATGAAAAATTCAAAGACCCTATAGTGTATAGAATAGTGAATGTACCGAGGTCCGCTTTTTTTCTCAACTAAGGACCGAGAAATAGTAGCAATACAATGGTGCATATTATCATTGTGTTTACAACTAACCATATGCTTCTTTGTAAGCAAATCCTTTATGAACTTTTCTTATCCTAGAATCTATTTTACTACTTCCATAAGAGGAATATTAACAAATAGTTTCTTCAAAATCGGCATAAACTTTTGATATTTCCCTTCCTTTTGCTTCTACTTCAATCCCTAAGGAAAAGGTGGAAGAGGTTAGGGAATGGTCTCTAGTGCAGGCTCAACTTTTTCCCCTTCCATTTATCCTACTTAGTTCTCTTATCTACACCCGTCAATTTTTGTTATGACTCATCACTAGTAACAAACTTCTCATATTTATCTTTGGGTGTCTTGCACATATTAACTACATAATCCCTTGTCTTATCAATCATTGACATATGGGGATCAATAGTAGCCTTAACACTTTACATGGTGATGGTTTGATAGTGACCATCTTTCTTTGGATGATGCATAGTGTTTCTTGAAAGAGTGCCCAGTTGATGCTGATCCAATGTGGTTAATATTTGACCAAATTGCTGCTCTAGATGCTTGATTGCAGCAACATAAAATTCTACCTTTTGGCTGGGTGCCAAAATATCTGCCTTAATCTCCATAAGGAAACTCTCTTGACTTTCCTAACCATTCACTAACATTGACAACATTACTTTCATTCTATAATTAGCATATTTGTTCCTTGATAAAATGCACACATCCCTCTTCTCCCTATAGTCATCCGTTCACTTCTAATAACTATCTCTCTCTACTTTGATATAATGCCACCATAAGATCCTATACAAGAATCCAACTATTCATCGCATGTTTAAAGGTCCCAAAGCAATTATTTCACACTAAGTACAAGTGACATAGAAATTTTAACACCCCAAGATTGCAAACATTTTATTTTTGGCATTCCTAAGTTTGAAACATTGATTTATCAGTTGAAATATGTTTAGGGATGGCAAAAGGGTCATTCGGGAGAGTTTTGAAATTTTTGGAAGAGGTTCAAAGTGATTTTGGACCACAAAGGCAGTAAGCCTCCATGATTTAAGCATGTCACGCATGATAGTCTCCATGATATCCAGTGTGTCATATAGGTTAGACTCCGTAATAGGAAGTATGTCATGAAGGCTGGCCTTCACAATAGAATACCTTACCACATTTCAGTATAAAATCGGCCAGCCTTAATTAAGGGGTGTGGGGAATTTTGGTATTTTTACTCTCCCTAAACACGTAATTCATGATTGAAAACCCAAGAGGGGAATTATTTGCCCATTCATCTTCAGTTAACTACATTTTATCTCCTCCCATTCTTAAAAACACATAGAAATTAAAAGCTTTCTCCAAGAATTCACCCATCCAAGTCTCAATTCCAAGTTTTATTCAATAATTCAAGCAAACTCAAGTATGTGGGATCTTTTGAGTCCCAAGAATCCCTTATTTTTCAAGTATAAACCTTTTTCCCTATCTTTATAAAGTTTTAACGTCAAGTAGGAATTTACTAAATTTTATTTTAATAGTTTTAAATACAAACCATGAAATGTGTTTTCCCATGTGAATTATGTTCTTTCATGCTTTATAATCTCAGTCACCATATCGCATTTAGTTGACACCATGTTAATTGTCAATATTTGAATTAAACCATGTGAGCATATTGTCCTCATAAGTTTAACATTTTTCCATACTTTTAATTATGAATTTCCTTAAAGTATTGTGATGATGTTATTGAATTTAATGTATTATTCATTGTTGGTGGTTAGGAATATGCAATACTTATATATATTTATGCATGTTTACATTTTCAATCAAAATATCAGTCAGATCATTCTTTTATCAGTATTTTCAGATAATCCTATTCATATTGAGCAGTTATTAGTTATGAGTCCTGTTAATTTTAATCAGAACCAGTGTCAGTTCTATTGGGAGTAGGATTTAGCACCGAGAAAACCTAGGGATGAAAGCTTACTCGCCAATAGAGGATTGAGACCATTAGTAGTAGTCCTTAAGCTTTAGAACTGTGTAGCCAATGTAGGCTATGAGATGTCATCCGCTAGTAGAGGACTGACACTCTCTTAGGGTCACCTTTCAGTAAAGGACTGACACCCTAGTCCTTTGGGACAACAGTTTAGTGGATCTAAATAGTCAGTGTTAGTACCCGCTGCAAGGTACTGATACCCTTCCAATTGAGGTTATAAGTTGGACCCTGATCAACTCAGATTGGGGCATGTTAGTTATATGATAACTCCCACAGATTTAATTCAGGTTTGTATAACCAAGTGTTGAGTTTACCAGTAATTAAGTTAGTCAATTTTTACAGATTATTTTAGTACATGTTTTGCTTTGTCTGGCATTAATTTTACATGTTCATGCATTCATGCTCAGAACTATAAGTTCTGCAATTAGTTCTTACCTCATGAAATAGTACATTCAAAGTACTGATCGTATAATCTCTTTTGTACTATTTTGTCTTATAGCATAGGTTTGGATATTCAGTTCCCTGATTTTCCTTAGACAGTTCAGTTCCAGTCAACAATTGTTGTGGTGAGTCCTCATCCAGTGAGGACAAATTATTTATAGTTAATTTTAATACTTTCTTTATTTCGGTTAGTCAAAGTTTGTTGGGTGTTTGTCCAATATTCTCATCATGTTTTAGAGGCTTTCAGATAGTCACACTTGTTTTCAGTTTTGCCAGCAACTCAAACATGTTGGGTATTATTGTAGTATTATATCTTAATAGAATTTCAGATTAGTTTAGCTTCTACATATGATGTTTTATTAATATTTTATTCAGTGCTCAAAATAAATACTAGATCATGGGTTAGCTTAGGGTCACTTGTGGCCTTAAGCACCATGTTACGACTAGGGGTAGTCCCAGGGACCTGGTCCATTATTATTAATTGATCATCATCAAAACAAGATATAGCGCCCCAAGAAAAACATAAAAGTAAACCCAACAACTTCAAGCAATCAATCCATAATCATATTTCCCAGCAACAGTGTCAAAATTTGATGACACCCAAAACTATACCTCTAAGAAGTATAATGCGGTCGATGTCAAATATAGTAACCCAACATAGGTTGGGGTCAAACCCATAGGGAATAGGATGAATATATCTCATGAATCTATTGAAGTAGTAGAAAAATACATGAAAGTAAATGGGGGATTTTGAGAACCATGTAAGAAGTGATGAATCATGGTTGCTTTGGTTGAGATCAATACGAGATAAATACTAGGGTTTTGTTCCCCCTGACTTCCTAACTTTGTAGTTTTATTGTTGCATGCAGAATTTGATAGTCTATGTATCACTATCTTTCTTGTGAACACCTTTAATGAATTTCACTCTTTAACTTTTGAGGCTAAGTGTGTCACCTTACTAACCCTTATCCTAGATCCCAGATTAACTATTACCTTTTGAGTGTCAAGTTAATTAGGTGAGGGTTGGTAACCTCAAATTACTGATGTTATCTTATTTTCCTAATCTCTACCTCTCTTTTGAAGTAAGTAGTGAATACAAGTAGGATCTTAACATTGGACACTGCTAAGAAAATAATTAAATCAAAGACAATCACTACACATGTAAGAATATTGGTCAAGAACGACGTTGCAATTACACTACTTCGTTATTCTGCTAGGGTTTCGACAACCCTAGTTTAGTGGTTTGGCCATTCATATTTGCCAGAACATCCATTAAATTCTTATACAAAAGCATAAGATAAATCTCACAATAATTTAAGAACAAAACCCAAAATCTCAAATGAATAAACAATGGATTCTAAGATCAAAAGTCAAATCTTAGAACAAAAATATGTTTGTGAATGTATAATGTGCATAAAATATTATAGAAACATCAAAAGAAATTTATTGAATACATAGAAACCCTAAAAATCCTAACCAAAACAAACATGGAAAATTAGGTAGATGGTCACTTATGGACCCACTTACAAGGTAGGGTTCTAAGTGATAGAATATTCAAAGTCTTTAGCAAGATTCAATAATTATACCCATGATTACACTTACGGTGGCGAGTGACCTCCTTGTAACTGTCAGAAAAATCTTCAAACTTCAAAGCCTCTGATACTTACGTTGGCACTTATTGTGGTGTAAGTGGTACTTACATGCCATAAGTGACCCTTCATCAGTGTCAGACAAAAACTCAGCTTTTAGCATATAAAATCTTGTCACCTTTAAGCAATACTAGGCCACTTACATCCTGTAGGTGGTCTGGTAAGTTGGTTTTTCTGCATACGTCAACTCTTTTTCTTCTTTTTAGCTCCAAAACCTAGTTTCCTGCAATATAAACACAAAAACACATCATATCTAATAAAATGGACCTAAGTACTTGTATATTTTTTGGTTTTAAACATTGAAAGTTCCATAAAACCATGGCACATTAGCATCCGCTACCACGTTCACCTTTCCCAAATGGTATAAAATAGAGATGTCATAATCGTTAAGAAACTCCATCCATCTATGCTTCCTAGAATTAAGCTTTCTCTAGGTCATAAGATGTTGAAGACTATGATGATCATTGTAGATGTCATAATGCATGTCATATAAATAATGCCACCAAATCTTAATCTCAAAAACTACAACAGCTAATTCAAAATCATGAGTGGGGTATTTGCACTCATATACCTTCAGTTGCCTCAACACATAAGAAATAACTTGGCCCTTCTACATAAAAACACATACCAATCCAACCACTAAAGCATCAAAATATATAGTGAATCACTTACCCTCAAAAGAAAGAGACAATCTAGGAGACAAATTAAGAAGGATCTTTAGCTTCTAAAAGCTCGACTCACACTCTTCATACTACTAGAAAGGAATCTCTTTCTGGTTCAATCTAGTCATCGGTGCTGCAATAGTAGCAAAACCCTCAATGAACTACCTATAGTAACCAGACAAGGCAATAAAACTATGAACCTCAGATAGAGATATAATCTTTGCCCAATAGTGAATAGCCTCAATCTTCACTGGGTCTACCATAATACCATCCTTGTCCAATGAATGTCACCGACTTGAGACATCACTCACACTTTAAGAATTGGGAAAAAGCCTATGATCTATAAGTCTGGAGCACAATCCTCAAATTCTACATATGCTCCTCTATTTCTTGAATACCCAAGAATGTAGTTGATAAACACAATCATGAAGAAATCCAAATAAGGCCTAAATTGACAATTCATCAAGTCCATAAATACAGTTGTGGCATTTGTCAACCTAAAAGACATTGCCAGGAACTCATAATGACTATAATGAGTGTTGAAGTCTATATTTAGGAAACTCACATGGAATCCTCAACTAATTGTAACCGTACCTCAACTCAATATTAGAGAACATCACTGCTCCCTAAAGCTAGTCAAATAAATCATTAATATGAGGCATAGGATACCTAGTTTTCACTGTCACCCTATTAGGTTGTCTATAATCAATACACATCCATATGGAACTATCCTTTTACTTAATGAACAAGACAGGAGTACCCCAAGGTGACACACTCAGTCTAATAAAACCCTTACCCAAAAGATCTTGAAGATGAGAATTTAGCTCCTTAAGGTAGGCAGGAGCCATATAGCAAGGTGCCATAGAAATAGGTTGTGTGCCTGAATCAAGATCAATAATAAACTCAATATATCACTTGGATGGAAGACTATGTTGATTGGTAGGAAAACATTAAGAAACTGATGGACTATAGGAACAGAGTCAGCTGAGGGATCTCCACACTAACATCATAGCTATAACTGAGATAAGACTCAAAACCCCTCAATATAATACTTCTAGCTCGAACATAAGAAATAATCCTCATCGACTTGTGGCTAATACATCCCTACCATACAACAAGGGTTATGTTGGTCATATCCAAGGTAACGGTCTTGGCAAAACAATCCAAGATTACCTGATAGGGAGATAGCAAGTCCATGCCTAGAATTATATAAAAATATATCATATCTAACACAATAAGATGAACCTAAACATAAAACTCTAAAATAATCACAACACATTATCTATAAACTTAATCCACTACAAAAGAATCACCTTCAAGAGTAGATACAAATAACGACAGAAAAATGAATCCCAAAATAACTCTAACTATGAGGCATAACAAAAAGATACATAAGAATAAGTGGATACCAAATTAAATAAAGCAAACGTCAACTGATGGCACACTAAAATTGTACCTATAATAATAGCAGAAGACTCTATATCAGGCCTACTAGGTAAGACATTCAACTGAACTTACTCGCACCTGGCTAGGTGCCTGGAGGATATCCTATCCTACTTGCCTGAGGACCTCCACAAGCACCCTAAGGACTACTCTAATAACCCTGCATACATTCTCAAAGGACCCACAATTATCACACATATCAGGCATTGTATTGAACCCAAACTACCCAACTGGCCTAGAATAGTCACCTTAGCTAGAACACCTAAAAGATGAACCTCTCAGAGGATGGCTATAACTATGGATAAGATGATAACTATAGCTAGACTGTCCTTCATCAGTAATCTAAAGTGTGGCATGAATGTGCCAACTAGCTGACCCTAATTCTAATAAGATTGATGTGAAGGGTACCTATCTGAGAACTACTACCTCTAACCCATGAGCCACTCTATCTTCTACTACAATCGCCCTAGTATCAAGACTTCTTATTGCTGCCCCCTTAGGCCTCATTATGAATCTTCTCCATCATCTGAGCATGATTAAAAACTTGGACAAAATACCTACGAATAACAAGAAAATTTTTCAAAGCCATACAAAGAGAAAGTCTCAATCCTCGAACAAATAACTAAACTCGCTGATACTTAGTCAGAAAAATAAATATATCATGCCCATCCAACTCATGAAATTGAGTCTCATACTCTATAATAATTATAAAGCCCTACTCTAATCTCAAAAACTAGTTTCACAAATAATCTCTAAGGCCGTAAGGCATATACTTCTCTAGAAAGACATTAGAGAACTATGTCCATATCAATAGGAGAGATCCAACAAGCCAGGAATCAAGATAACCTCTCCACTAATGTCGAGCTACCAAATATAATTAGAATGTAATATAGTCCATACCATGATACTTAACTAGGCTTAAATTATGGAGCCTATCCTCCCAAGCAACCAAGAACTCATAAAAAACCTTGCAAGGTTCCCCAGAAAGACTAGACAAAGTCAATCTCAAGAATTTATCCAATATCTTCTTCTCCTTAACAGACATAACAAGTTGGCGACTACCAACTAAGCAACTATAGATTGTAGAGAAATCTCAAATTTTAAAGCCACAGCTATAGACTGTTCTTCTACCTCAGTAACACACTAGTCAGCAAAATGAGCACCATTATATCATGCCCATACCAACTAAAACCTAGATTTGAACCAATGCATCTTTGAGAATTGGTGAAAAAATAAATCATGGTGGAGCCTAGGATGTTCCCTGGCCTACCACTGGCTGGGGTAGAGGAATCTTCTGTGCGGGAGTAGGAACATAGTCTAGTGATGGCTTCCTATCATATTCTCTACTTGGGGTTGCATATCTCATATGTCCTCAATCTCTAGGTCATTTTTGTTCTCTAGTAGAATCCCTAGTCGCAGACTCAAAGTCCTCATTTTATATAGTAGTAGCACTTGTCCTAACCAACTGTGAAAAAATCAAACTAAATTAATATTTAGAAACAAACTCAGACTCTTATCATTAAATAAGTGACAAAAGTGAAGTTCTCTTAAGAATGTCCTATAGCCCCCTAAAGATAAGAAACACATATCATCATTTTGATCCATGGGACTCTAGTAGACACTTGTTCTTGTACCAACAATAGTAGTGAACCTAGTGTTATGATTTACCTTGCTAGTAATTTATGCAAAACATAGCCTAAAACTACAAGTAATAGGCTAATTAGTGGAAAATAGCATCAATGTCCAAACTGTGCAAGCAAAGGAATTACAAGCCATAAATTATAGACTAATAATATAATGAAGAGAAATAATAACATCCCATTACATATTAATATATGTACAAAAGCCTTTAATATAAAAGAATATAAGTAATATAAATTTAATATATAATAGTTATGAAAATGGAAAGACTATAAAAAATAGATGAGGGAGAAAAGGTAACTCTAGCCTAGAATCTCACCCGGTTTCCGATTTTGGCCAGCATAAATCTTGATATTAATGGTGATAGTTTCTAACACTCCATACATCCCAAACATAGACCAACTTAGCATAGATGCAAGTATTTAAACTCGAGATAGGTCTTTGAGCTTAAATTTAAAGGTAAGTGTTAAGTTAAGTAGAGGGATCAAGATTTTGGAAAAATTAAGAGAAAATAGGTGAGATGCTTGCTTGACTTAATTAAGATAGTAGGTGCATCACAAATTTATACTATTGGAATAAATTGAGGCCTACATTATTGGACATATTAAAGGCCCAAATTAAGTAAAAGAAAAAGGGAAAGATGAGCAACCCAACACTTAATCTATTTAAGGCCAAAATGTCCAGCCCAATATCTATTCTATTTAAGTCCCAATATGGTGTGATACAATTAGAAATAAACCAAATAGGTGCATCACATACCTTGAGTTTTTGAGCATCTTAAATATCCAAGTAGGTGCATCACCTACTTGGACTAATTTTTACCAATATGTGGCTGGAAATGAGGAAAAATGAGGTGGTCAAGTGGAAGGATTTATAATGTCCAATTAGTTCATTTTCTCTTCATTCTTATTTGTAAAAAAATCAGATTATAATTAGCTCACTCTTTATTTTCTCCCAAGCCTAAAATAGCCGCCTCTTTTCTCTCCTAGGGTTCTTAAAGAAACCCTCCTTATTTCCAGCTAAGGTAAGTGAAAATAACTATGGTTTATATTTAATCCAATCAGGGGAAGTTAAAGAAATCAAGTTATTGTTTTGTTTGAAGTATAGGATAGCTCTTTTTGCCAAGCTTGGTAGCCCACTTCTCTTTAATCTCCAAGATATTTTCCAATAGTATTTGGTTCAACTTGAAGGGAAACTTAACATCTTGGTAGAGTGAACCTTAGAAAGCAACATTTAGAAATAAAGGTAAGGTTAATTCCCCGATTTACCAATCCTTTTGTATAGGACTTGATGGAGGATTTTATATATGTTGTTGTTAAGAACTCATGGGACGGTGATCGGAAGCCGCGAGTTCAATATCATATATTGTGCTAAGGATTTTGGGACTATTTAGGTGATGTTTATAGGTGGTTTTTTTTGGAGGCAATGGGTAACCTTATGGAATGGTGAAGTGGAGTTGTATTAAAGTATAGAAGGAGGGTGTGGTGATACACCAAGTGTTTGAGAATTTGAATAGTCTTATTATCCTTCAAGTGTTTAGCTACTATTTTACAAGGGTTACATTTTGATTAGTTGCTAATATTATCTCCATTATGTGCTTATATTGTAGATTAATACTTTAAAGGAAAGAAGGCCAATTCATTGTAATAATCAAGTTGCACAACGAGGTATGTAAGGTTATTCTAGTTCATATTCTTTGCCATGGTGTCATATACTCGTGTATCAATAAAGTGAGCTTCATAGATGATATTTTATGTTAAAAGATACATTGCGATGGTGTACCAACCCCACTATAGTTAATCGACCTTTTATTTACTGCCCATGGTCTAAAAGTGTGTCAAAGTGTAACATATTTCTCTTATATGATTCAATAAGAACTAAGATTACTTAAGAGTGTCACATGCTGGATTACAATATGTCCAAAATAGCTTTAATTGAGTGTATACTTCTTTTGGCCAGACATGTTATTTTTTTGAATATTATTCCCATTGTGTTTGGGCATAAGGTGACCTTATAGATTCTTTACCTATTTAGTATATAGTTTATATGTCCTTATGTGGGGTATACATTTGTTCCTAATTAGAATCTGACGATGTGCTTCAATAGTACCTATTCTCACGTACCCTTCTATTTGTTATTACCTGGTAAGTATTTATTATACAGTCCAAACCTCTTTAGTCGAGGAGTTACGTATCTCAACTTGGTGTACTCATATTCCCCCATTTGTAACATCTAAATTTCTACACTTAAATCTGCTCTAATTTCTATATGCTAGCTAAGATCACTAGAATCTTCGTAACTCATATATGCTATGTAATGTCACTTGCTTACGAGTTATACACCTTACTAGCTTATTTGTTGCAGGTCATCATCTCTTCGCTGTTCACATGCCTTCTTGGTTTATTAGTGAATATATTTTATGCCTAGAATGGCTCATGGTGTCATATAAGTTCCAAAGTATTACCCTTATTTCCTATATCATTGTTCTTGTCTTAATCGCATGCCTTCTTCTATTGGTTCATATCTCTAAAGTGTAATAATGTTATGACCACCAAAATAACAATCTAAAAGATTAAAGAAGTGATGTAAAGTAAATATACTTATGTGTTAGTGGTAGCTTAGGGGTGAAATCCTATCATGGGCCGATCTCAATTTATTGATTTATGGGTGGTATCCCAGGGGTGGAAGGAACATCTGGCATGGGTCGATCCCATTATTGGGTGGTATCACAGAGGTGAAAAAAAAAGCTAGCATGGGTCAATCCCGATTTGTGTATTGATAAGGAACGTATCCCAGGGGTATAACACCTAGCATGGGTCATCCTATTTTACCTCTGATCAGCTGGTCATATGTATCACATAGCTTACAAATATTATAAATAAAAGAAGATTAAAGTAAAGAAAAGCATGCAATGTGCAGTCTTCCACAAGTGAAGTAAAGGTGGTTTGTTCATCCTTATCTATATATTTATATATATTGACCCTGAGTTTCATTAATTTCTTATTTCACTTATGTTTATCTCATGCCTTACATATTCAGTACATTACTTCGTACTGACATCCCTCATGGGGGACCAGGGTTTTATGTTGCAGCCACAGATTTTTAGCGAGTAGATCTCCCTAATAGAACACAAGATACTCAGCGGTTGTTGGTGAGCTCCAAGTTGATTCAGCGCCTTGCCGAGTTTTTATCATATATATTTTGATGGTTTCACAGTAATGTATTACATTAGAGGCTTTGTAGACATTGTAATGAAGTCATATATATTCATAGGTTCACATGTCATTAGTATCGATTTGGCTAATTGGTTGGTATTGTATCTATAGCTTTTTATCATTGATTCCATTTGTTTAGTGATTCATTTTCTCATCTAGTTTATTTTTATAGTATGTATTCCTATAGTTGTTGTCCTCCTCATCTAGTATGGGGTGTGACATAGCTAGTTCTCAAATTTTCACCAAAAAGGTACAAAAGTATAGTATGAGTACCAAAGCCACGGTACTTAGTAGTCGTTATCGGTCGACAGAGCTAAATTACAATATAAGTATAATAGCACGCTAGTCAAATAACATAAGCAAGGAAAGACAGAAAACCTATAATAGCACTTCAATTACTGTAAATATATAATCAAAATAATAATACTAAGGAAAAAATAGCTATCACTACATAACTAGCCTTCAAAATTTAAAATATCTGAATAAAGCAAATAACACAACATGGGCCCCTATAAGCTCGAAGAGTGAAACCAACGAGAAGTAATAATCAGAATTATACAAGTTAACCATATCACAAAATCATAACATTTCAAAACCCAAACCAGGGCCTAGCCGTGACGGGTATCTCAAGTCGAACAAAGACAGACACCACCCCTTTCCCTAGTCAAATGGAACAAAATATACAAATAGTAGTATAATTCCAAACATAAATCAAGATAGATGAGTATAACTCAAGGAAGTCTAAATATTTAACCAATCCCTTGTCCATAGTAATATCCACAAAGCCTCGAACCAACCGAACGTCAATAAAAGTAGGCACATGCCCTCTACAATAGCGAAAAATAAGTCCAAAGGAAAGAGTCAATAATATAAAGAAAACCCAAACCTGAAATGAGGTCTTACAAAGTATGGAATCTCACCACTTCAATCTAACTCACAATCTATCCCACGGTCGCCTAGTCACTACACAGGAAATGTAAAAGTATTTTTGGTTTCTGCATTCCATGGGAATACAACATCCAAAGATGATTAGTGGATTGAGTAATAAAATATAACCATAAGATATGGGATAATATAATGCCATGATCAATAATCAAAAATTAGTCCAGAATCCAAATGCACACAAACATATGCATATACATTTAAATATATAACGTGTCGGGCTAGTGGAACAAGGCTTAGCATGAAGTAAAACATAATCATAGACTATGTAGCTTAAAATTCATAAAAAGTACCCATGGGCTGTATGGGTTTATCTCCCCCTACTGAAAGGGCCCCAGTGCGTGTTAGCCATACGAACCGAAGAAAAGCTGAGGGAAAGCTAAAGCTATCAAGGAAACTAGCCATCCCAATATATATATATATCAAGTGTCATACATTAACATGGTCATCAAGACAAAACCTCACGTCGGTAAACATGAGTTTCTAGTATAAGTCATCCGAAACCCACACCTTCACGGCTTTACTACATAACCCCTTTTAAGCCTAATTAAAACATTTAGCACATGAACCATTCAACCATTCAAGGAGTCATTCCTTAAGGCATTAATAATTGGTATCATCATACAAACTATAGCCTGTAACCGCATGTCATTTAGCCAAACCATCCACCAAAGGTATTCTAACCCAATCAGCCAATGAGACTCTAAAGTTCCAAGTGGGAACTAAACTGTTTAGATAATGGGACTCTAAAGTAGTCATCCAATAGGAATCCAAATTTCCAAGTACGAACCAAACCATTTATCCAAAGGGACTCTAAACCAGTTAGCAAATTGGACTCCGAAGTATTCAATTTAAAATAGGTTTTATGTCCCATTGACCTTTTATGAAATGCTAGGTTTCAAAATAGTCCAAAGTACATATATATATATATATATATATATATATACTCACAATCAAATCTAATTTTATAAGATTGGGTTTAGGTTAAAGCCAATTCCGAACCATTGGAACATCAAACTCCGGGGAACCCATGTTCCCCATTCCAATTCTCACATCTACGCATTTAATTAGTTCAAAATCATAAAAATAAAGTATAAACAATAAAATCAAAACTATAGGAATTCAATTCATGTAATACGTTTACAAACACCTCAACCCACATTAAAAATTCAATAATTGAACCACATGGATGACAGTTAAATACATGTTTCTTAAAAAATAAGTTTTAGGGAAAAAGATACATACCTTGGATACACAAGAATTTATGAGCAATCAGGAACTTAGAACCCAAAATATGAACGCACGATGAAACCCTTATGCTTTCATGGGGTTTTAAGTTTTAGAGTGAAATAATAGCTTTTTAATTTGTGAAATGGGTTCATATAATATTGAAAGGTAGTTCATCACTGAAAAGACCTCACTACCCCTCATTCTAAGGGAAATAAAACAAAATAACATGACTTTTACAGAGTGGTATGGAATGTTTCCTATTACTATCATGACCCGAGGATACCCCCTAGTTGCGATAACGTTGCTTATGGTCAGAAGCTAAACCATGAGCTACATGCTATAAGCACTGAATAATATACTGATATAAACATATGCGAAAATAATTGAATAAAGCTATAAGGTTCAAATACTGAAAATATGATTTAAATCATAGGTCTGAACGTCTAATGACATACTAAAAATAATGATCAAACAACTGATAAACTGATTAATTGTCTGAATAACTGAAATATCTAAAAGCCTCTTAACTGACTGAAGAGTTGATGGGATAGTCCCCCAACTAAATCCAAACTAAACTAACTGGAAGGAAATATAGAAATATTGAAATAATATAATAGGTCCTCGACATATGAGAAATCACCATAACTGTTGCTGCTAATAAGCTTAACTGTCTAAGCATGGTCAGGAAACTAAGCATAAGAACCTATGATATAAGACATCATAGCACAAAGAAAGTATGTAGTATTACTTTAAATGTACTAGTATATGAGATGGGGTTAGGCTGAATTACATGGGTTAACTGTGCATGAAATAATGACTGGATGTATAGCATGAGATAACTGAACCTGAATACATAAAAATTGAAATTCTGAGAATGCAAGACCAAGCATATAATATTTGTGAAATAATCTGTAAACTGAATTGCTGAAATTTGATAACTGAATGACTGGAAGTCTGTATGTTATGGTCAAGCAAACCTAAACTAAGTTTTGCTTAATATTGTACTGAAACTGTGGTAGGAGCTATAACCGACATGGCCCAAATCTATTTTTAGGGTCCAACCTATTATAACCCCAGTTGGAAGTGTGCAGTACAATGCCATATAGCTAGAAGCGGGAAGAGGCCAAGATGTGTCAGAACTATATCTCCGTGGTTGGGAAGACTAATTTAAAAATCGTCAAAGTTAAGAGGCCAAGATAAGACTAAATCCCCAGCACTTAGTGAAATTTTCTGGCTTTAAGCCTCCTATACATACAACTAGAAGCTGAATTAAGCCGAGATAGGATAGGGTATTACAATATCTCCCCTTTAGGGATATTTATCCTTGAATGAGACTTGTTAAGATAAGAATATTAGGGAAACTAAAATCATATATTAAACATGCATAACTAGAAACATTATTACATAATTAAGTCTAAAACATAATACATAAACTGAACAGATTCGTGAATGCATGCAATGACATGAGAATGATTAAATAGCTGGAACTGAGAATGGAAAATAGACAATCTAAGAAAAACTGTTACCTTAAGCTGAGTTTGAGTTTGTAGGGAAAATATGAGATTACTTGTTAGGTATACCTACTTCTACTTCCCAAATGTCTCGCTCAATGGACTGATTTCTCCAAAGAACTTTGACCATGGGAACTTCTTTGTTCCTTAGTCTACGAATCTAACGATCAAGGATCTCGACTGGATATCCTTATATGAAAGGCTATCCTAAATATCTGTGCTTCCTAAAGGGACTACAATAGATGGATCACCAATACACTTCTTTAATGAAGAGACATGGAACACGGGATGCACTGATGCCAAATCTGTAGGCAACTCAAGCTCGTTAGGTACCTTCCCAAAATAACTTAAAATTTTGTAAGGGCCAACATATCAGGGATTGAGCTTCCCTTTCTTGCCAAATCTCTTCACTCCCTTCATGGGTAAGGTTTTCAAATAAACTAAATCACCAACCTCAAATTCAAGGTCTAAGCTTCTCACATCTGTATAGGATTTTTGACTACTTTCGGATGTCTTAAGCCTCTCCCTAATTAACTGAACCTTTTCTATTGCATCAAACACCAAATCTGGTCCTATCAAAGCAGCCTCGCCCACCTCAAACCAACAAATAGGAGATCTAAATCTCCTCCCATAGAGAGCCTTAAATGGAGCCATCTCAATACTAGAGTGATAATTGTCATTGTAGGCAAACTCGATCAATGGTAATTGATTATCCCAACTTTCCTTATAGTCAGGAAAATATGCACTCAACATGTCCTCTAGGGTCTGAATGGTCCTCTCTGCCTGACCATCCATATGAGGATGAAAAGTTGTACTGAGATAAACTGGGGTACAAAGACCCTTCTGAAAAGCCTCCCAAAAGTGAGAGGCAAACTGCGTACCTCTATCTAAAATAATAGACAATGACACTCTATGCAACCTAAACTATTCACTAATATAGAGCTTGACATAATCCTTAGTTCAGTAAAAAGTATGAACTAGTAGGAAATGAGCTGATTTGGTCATTTTGTCTACAATGACCCATATTGAATCATGTTGATGATGCGTACGAGGAAAAACCATAACAAAATCCATGTTTACCTCTTCCCACTTCCAAATGGGATTACTGTACTCCTTCAATGTACCACTAGGTCTCTGGTGTTTAACCTTGACGTACTGATAGTTATAACACTTAGCTATAAACTCTACAATATCCCTCTTCATACCACTTTACCAATAGATTTCTCGTAAATTAGTGGTTCCTGGGTGACTAGAATAATGCGCACCATATGCTTCAGCAAGGATTACCTATCTCAAACCATCTACACACGGCACACAGTCTACCATAACATAGCAATATATCAACTCCGCCTTAGGAGAAAACCTTCACTTTCTTGTCTCTAACTGATTCCTTTAACTTAACTAAATGGGGTTCCCTATTTTTCTTCTCCCACACATCGGAAACCAATGAAGATTTAAAACTATTCTGAACCTATACACTACCCTTAGCTTTATCAACGAACCTAACAACTAATCTAGTAACCTGATGAACCTCCTGAGCTAACCTTTTCTTATCATTCTCAATATGATAAACACTACCCCTAGACATTCTACCTAGGGCATCTTCCACTACATTGGCCTTGCTCTGATGACACAACATACTCATATCATAATCTTTCAACAACTCTAACCACTATCTTTGACAAAGATTTAAATCTTTCTGTGAGAACACATACTGTAAACTTTTGTAATCCATGAACACATCCACATGAACCCCATACAAATAGTGCCTCTAAATTTTCAAGGCAAAAACAAAGTTGCTAACTCAAGATTATTAGTAGGATAATTCTTTTCATAATGCTTAAGCTATCTAGAGGCATAGGCTATGACCTTACCTCTGTGCATCAACACACAACCAAGGACAACTCTGGAAGCATCATAGTAAACAAAAAATACCTCTGAACCATCTGGCAAAATCAAGACTAAGGCTGAGATGAGTCGAGTCTTTAACTCCTAAAATCTCTTTTCACAAGAATCTGACCACTGAAACTTAACTTTCTTCTGAGTCAATTAAGACATTAAGGATGCAATTGATGAAAACCCTTCAACAAACCATTTGTAATAGCTATCCAAACCCAAGAAACTTCTGATATCTGATGGAGAGATAGGTTATAGGCTAATTTCTCACTGTTTTGGTCTTTTGAGGGTCAACTCTAATGCCATCATCGAGAATAATATAGCCAAGGAAAGCTACTAATCTTAGATAAAACTCGTACTTAATAAATTTGGTGAATAACTAATGTTCTCTAAGAGTCTGTAATACGGTTTTGAGATGGTCTACATTATCATTTTCACTATAGGAGTAGACAAGAATATCATCAATGAAGACTATGATGAACATGTCCAAGTATTGCTTGAAAACTCTATTCATCAAGTTCATGAAAGTTGTTGGAGCACTCATTAGTCCAAAAGCCATAACTAGAAATTTGAAGTGACTATATCTAGTTCTGAAAGTTATTTTCAGAATGTCACATTCTCTGGCTCTGAGCTGATGATAGCCGGATCTGAGGACTATCTTAGAGATAGCTGGCACCCTAAATTTGGTCGAATAAGTCATCAATATTGTGGAGTGGGTATTTATGTTTTACTATGACTTTGTTCAACTAACGGTTGTCGATACACATTCTGAGAGAATCGTCTTTCTTATGCATGAAGATGACTGGAGTGCCCTATGGGGAAATACTGGGCCTGATGAATCCGTTATCTAATAGATCTTTTAACTGTTCTTTCTACTCTATGAGATTTACTCGAGACTGGTATACTTTTCTAACACAAGAAGTACCATTAATAGCTCTTTTTTTTTTCTACTTCAAGATAACAATAATTCACCTTAACTAATAACTCTTTCTCTACCCTTTACCAAGGAACTTGTATCATATTTATTACCCCTAAGCTAACACACAAGGACCTATCACCTTAACACAAGCTCAAAAGCATGCATAAGTTTATCTCTATACATTCTATCAATAGTCATTCCCATTTTTCTTTTCACTACAATACTATATCCATACTCCCAACTATAAGCAGGTTCTACTACTTATGAATAAAAATACTCTAGGTTGCAATATCCCTCGACTACAAACTTTATTCAACAATCTAGGTTTATACTATCTCCCATTATGACCACTATCTGTATTCAAGGAATAATGAGAAATCTAAATGCGTATCTTATTCTTTCTTAACGGAATAACTCATGTGGATAATACATAACATTTGATCTGATGAAATTGTAACACACTAGAGAGCTACTCTCAAGCCCCTTGTATGACTTCTGAAGTTACTGATAGTAAATTTGAGAGCATCATCTTAGGAGGAATTGTAACTTTCTAATCATGTTATCTCAAGAATATAATAAAGATAGAGAATTATGGAGTAACACACGTATGGACAGAAGTTTCTGAGAGAAGAACTTTAACTTATGAGCAACTAAAATAAATATTTAAGTCTAAAAGAACAATATGAAAGATAATGTTTTTTTTACTGTGATCAATGCAAGCTATATTAAAATAATTACAACGCTAATTATACAAAAGAAAATAGAGTTATATACATCAACTTCTACCGACTATCTATGAAACCTCTACTAGTATTGACTATAGATAGTCAGGACATGACCCCCAGCTATCCCAAATCAATATGAATAAATGAAGAAAATCAAGTACTACACAAACTCTGACTAACTCGAGCCCTTGAATCAAAAGGACTCATTACCTGCTGTCTGGAAGTGTAACGATCTGATTCTGATATGCACACTACAATTTGTACCTATATTATGAAACAATTAGCACATAGACGTATATGTGAATCAGTACTCTGGAATGTACTGAGCATGTAGGGGTGAATGGATAAGTAAAAATAGTAACTAACTGTGCATATAACTGGTAAAGAATACATGCCAAGTGTAAATGACTCACGTTTGATGGAGTACTGTAAAGAATGTAAAATATAAGCATACTATAGTAAAGAATAAAAACAATCTTTTTGAGCCATCACACTTAGTTCTAAAAGCTGTAGTTTTACTCTTTCTGTTCGTGGAATAAGTAGGACTAAAGTTAATTCTGTTTTTAAATCATGAGGGCTAAGTGTAAAAAGGGCTCACCTTTATCATCTGCAAACTCAAAGATTAAATCTCATAGAAAATATCATATGTAAAACAATATCTGAGTAAAGTTATGAGCCTTTACACTTAGTCTCTAAAAGTTGTTATATTGTTCCGTCTTAGAAGTTAGGGAGTTACTTCTAAAAAGTTTCCTATTATTAGTTTCTGGTAGGGAGGTTCTTCAACCGACTAAACCATGTGATCTATCACGGAGTCCAATAGCTAGTTCCCCTAAGGGGAAAACCTCACTTTGGGGAGAGGTGTTATACTCTTGCCAAGGTGTATAACCTGAGATGAGTGATCACAATCTGTATCTACTTCCATATAAATGGGAATAATCTTAATCTGTATCTACGTTGGCTCATAGTTCTGGGGCATGTAAACTAAGACACATACCCAACTCGGTGCTAAATACTACTCCATTTACTTATGTGCCCATTCTAAAGGAAATCCACTTTAAAACTAGCATAAGGGTTTATAATGAAAACCAGTTATGAAACTATCTATTTTAAACTATATTCAAAACTAATCTGGGTAGATTCCAAATATTAGTTGAGGATCAAAAGATCAAATCTTGATTAAAATCCCATTACATTCTTATTAAGGAATGCTTAAACATCATCTTTCTTGAAATATCAAGAATTAAACTTAGGGATTCAAACCTATTCTTGAAACTAATGTCAAATCACAAGTTCATGCTCAATAATAAAAATCTTAAAAGTCTTTAACAATTCTAGTCAAGATAGTGAAATTTAATTTTGAATCTGTATAATCAAGTCACCCGCATAAAAAGGTTGAAGTAGACATGCAATTCAACATTTAAATCACATGTAATATCATAATCTTGCAATAATGATAATTGGGTATGAACCCTAAACTGCAAATCATATAATTTCATGTAAATTCAACTTTAAAAAAATAGTTTTTGGCACAAGGATGAAATAAGTATCCTTGTTCATAACCCCACATACCTTAGTTGGTTTGATTCTGAAATTGAAAGATTGACTTGGAATCCTTGGGAATGTTCTTGAATACATTTCTTAAACTTCGTGGATTAGGAACCTTAATTCTTGAAGAGGAAGTACTGATTCACATATACGTCTATGTGAACATGCCAAATACACCCTTACCGCAACACACCAAGGCTATCACCGCTATATCCACCGCAACGTGCCACAATCATGGTAACTTGTAATTTTGGATATAGAAATGTCATCCAAACCTCATCCAAAAAATCCAAAACTTACCCGATGATTGATACTTACACCCCTGAACATGAATTAACTCAAAAACATACGTCTCGGGTTTTGAAAGGTCACTTTAAAAAATGTCAAAGTTAAGAGGCCAAAACTTAAGCTAGGTCCCCAACACATGGCTAAATTTTTAGGCTTTTAGCCTCTTATGCAAGTACTAGAAGTTGAAGTGTACTAACAAAAGTATGGGGTATTACACTTAACCATCATAAAAGGAACCCACAAGCTATATGGGTTTAGCTCCCCTACTGTAAAAGCCCCAATGGGGGTTAGCCGCACTATAAAGTGTGACACATGAGTCATTCAAGACCCACACCTTCATAGCTTCACTACATAACCCCCTTTAAGCCCAATTAAAATATTTAGTACATAACCCATTCAATTATTCAAGGAGTCATTCATTAAGGAATTATCCAATGGTATCGTCATAACGACTATATCTTTCAAGCGCATGTCATTTAACCAAATCCAACCATCTTCCGAAGTGACTCCAACCCAATAAGCTAATGGGACTTTGAAGTTCCAAGTAACCATTTAGCCAATGGGACACTAACCCAATCAACCAATAGGAATCCAAAGTTCCAAGTAGGAACTAAACCATATAGCCAAAGGGAGTCTAACACAATCAGCCAGTAAGACTCCAAAGTTTTCAATTGAAGACCAATTTTTATTTCATTAAACTTTTATGCAATGAAAGGTTTCCAGAATAGTCCAATATATATATATACTTCTAATCAAAGCAAATTTCACAAGATTGGGATGAGGTTAAAGCCAATTCCAAACCATTAAACCACCAAATTTGGGGATCCCATGTTCCCCATTCCACAGTTCTAAATCATGAAAATAAAGTATAAACAGACATTTCAAAACTATGGGAATTCAATTCATGTAATAACCATTCCAAACACCTCAACCCACATTCAAAATCCAACAATTAAACTACATGGATAACAATTAAACACAAACTTTTAACAAAATAAGTTTTAGGGAAGAGATACATGCCTTTGATAAACAAGAATTTATGAGCAATTAGGAACTTGGAACTCAAAATATGAACGTATGATGAAACCTTATGTTTTCTTAGGGTTTAGAGTTTAAGGGTGAAATAATACCTTTTTGATTCATGAAAACTGATGGAGATAGGTTCATATAATATTAAAAGTTCATTCATAGGTCAAAAGACCTCATTATCCCTAATCCTAACGGAAATAAAACAAAATAGCTTGACATTTACATAGCACATGCTGCCTATCGCAGAGGCTAACTTCATGAAACATTGCGTATCAAGGAGATATCCTTCATGACACACTACTTATCGCAAAGATTATCCTCTGTGGTACACCAAAAACATAGAGTCTCATTGCCTCAGAACTTTAAAATTACACCGAACCTCTTGTAAAAATTTCAAAACTCACCCGAATTACCCATTTAACATCCCTAAGCATATCTTAGGCCAAAAATTAATGTTTCAAATATGGGAAGGTCGAAAATAAAATGAAAAAAGTATAAGAGTGTTACATAACATGGATCCTTCCAAACTATGAAACACCAAACTTGAATTATTTCTATAACCATTATAATTAATATCTCATTGCCGAACTTGAACCAAAATTCATATCATCATTTGCCAATCTTGAACTGAAACTCATGTCATTATTTGTCGGACTTGAATAGAAATACATATCATGAATAATGTTGGAATTGAATTGATCTTACGATCATAAATCACCAAACTCGAACTAGAACTATATAATCTCCCATACCAACCTTGAATAAAGCATCATGTATCTAAATCTCCTCGGGATCAAGAATGTAAATAAGATAATATAACATATTTATTGGAACTATAAGAAGCTAATAGTAGTCCTAGCCTAGGATACGATAGAGGGGGCCATTACTAAGTTTATTTTTCATCCCAACGCATACACAAGTGTATGCAGTCATACAAGTAATATAAGATTGAGAGTCCAGATATCATACCTATAGAGACTTGTCAACTAACTATTTTTCGAAGTTAAAATAATCCTTATAATTTATTCAAGAAGTAAATCCCAAAATATGTATTTTATGAAATAACTAAACTAAAAATAATAATAGTAAAAGAAAATAACCAATGAAAATTAAGCAAGAAAAGAGAAAATTCTTACACAATCAGTGGATGATCGATCTCGGATTAGGGTTTTGCTAACAATCATGTTTAGTATCAATTTCATCAACTATTCAATTCTATAATTGTTGATTTACAAAATTGATTTTATAATTTGGGAATGGTCATCTTCTAATTGTCTATTCAAACTAGTCTCACAACTACATCATTGAGCGGGGATGTGAGAACCTAATTCAAACACTTTTATTTATCTTCCCATTTTGTAATCAAGTAAGGTGGTTTAGGCATATTTATCTCCTAAACACAAATCAATTCCTTATTCTACCAATGAAGAGACATTACTCCATATATTGTTTGTTCTAATCCTCTATTCCCTTGGTCAGTTCACTTTGGGCTCAAAGATTTATTTTAAAGGTCGCTAATCTTTAAAATAGTACAAGCAAGAATATCAGAACAACTATAATGATAATCAAATAAATAAAATCAAAAGGCGCTAAATAATCATTTAATTATCTACCATAATCCTAGAAATAAAAGTTTAACTCTACATAGACATAGAGAAATTACAACAAATCATTCAAAGAAAAATATAAAATTAAATAAATAAGGAGAAACAAAGATGCAACCAATATTCTCCAGCCTCCACGATGTCTTGTAGCTCTCTCTATGTCAAAAGTTATGTGTGAAGTGATTTTATGAAATATTTATAGGTGTAGGAAAAATCCCCAAATAAAATAATCGAGTGCAAAATGGACTAGAAAAATTAAATATGGAACAAAGTGTCATGCCAACTAAAGGGTACATGAGTATTTCAATTGTAATTTGGATTGGTTTAAATATGTTATTAAATTTATTCTAATCTTCCGTCTTTAATTCATTATGCTCCAAATCTCTTCTTCTTCACACCATTTCAATACTTCACATTAGATATAATATTAGGCATAATCAATAAAATTAATGCTCAAAAAGGACAAATAAAAATACCAATTATGAGGTAAATAATAACTAAAAACATATAATTTTGGCCTAACATCACCACTCCAAACATTGAATCTTGCTCGTCCTCAAGCAACAATAAAGCTCATCAAAACAAATCAAGCTAGGGACGCCACCACTTTTGTTGATACAAATAAGTAGACCATATTGCAATTCAAAACATCAAGTACACTTCCCGATTATTATGCAAAAAATACAAACAAACAATAAATCTCTAACCTCCTAACCTCAAAGATTAATCTAACTCATCTATTTGAGCTCATTCACATACTCATATAAAAGAAAGCTAATAACATCACATATCTATCATGAAGAAAGTGCCTACACAAGAATACAATAGTCCACATACTCAACTCAAAAGATTGAATATAGTTTAAGGACTTAACATCAAAGAACAACCCTCACACTCAAAAAGAATTCACATGTATGCACAAAGAACAATAGGCTTGCCCATTATTTACATCTCCACTAATTAAGTGTGCCCGAATAAAATCTAATAGGACTTTAACGAATTGTAATATTGGCTAGGAGATGCATAGAAAAACTATATAATAGTGACTTACACTTTTCGAAGCACTTTGCACTTTTAGACTTCATCACCCATTATTTTTAGCCCTCTCTTCAACTGTGATTTTCACTAGTATTATCATCTTATCAAGAATGATTCAATTATTTTTCCTCAAATATTTTTTATTTTTTCCTCTTGTCACATTCTCTGAAAGAGGGACTTTTATTCACTTTGTACTATCATTGGTTACTTTTTAACGCTCAACCACTTTTTTTCTCTAGATTTATCAAATTTATCATAGTCTATGCTACATTACTCAAGTAAACAGGGTGCAGAAACTAGGGACTCAACAAAAGGGTCAAGGAAAAAAATGGATATCAATAAAAGGCTACTAGTTAAAAGAGGCTAACTAGTGGCGTAATATCCGAAAAGACTAAAATAAAACAAGATATATCAAAGAAAGGCTATATCATTAGACAAATAGAATCACTTTTATTTCTCTTCAATAACATGCAGAGAAAATTTTAGATTGAGATGTAAAATATGGAATATGAAAATCCTCACCACACAAGACATAAGTGTCAATCAAGATGAATCAGTTCCATTTCTAAGACAAACAAGGTCATAAAGAACTATAAAATAAGATAATCTATATACAGAGTCACAACCATGAGTCTAGGTGTCAAAAAGTCTAGTATTTTATTTACATTCAAGTACTCACAAGAAAGTACAATTCAATCTCGAGCCTAAATTGCTAGTATCACAAAAGCAAAAAAAATATGGTATTCTCTTTTCTCTTATGAAAAAAAAAATAATAACATTTACTCCTAAAAAAATAAAAGATACTCAATTCAAAGGAACCCCCTCGAAAAAGAACTGAAAAAAATCCAAGAGGTGGACAAAGTATGCTCTAATAAATACTAAAAATAAAAAACCAACAAAAATATATCTAATCTAAAGAATAAAAAATCGTTTTTGTATTTTTTATCTTTTTAATTTTTTAATAGAAAACAACTAAAAATAAAAAATTTTATAGCATACTTCATCCTAAACAAATATCGGATGACATCCCACTTCACACTTATAATAAAGATTTATATCTAAACAAATAAATAAAACAAAATAAAATAAGGGTTAAAAGATACTACCTGGGGCCTTCTAGGGCCTAGCTAGAAGCATAATATCCATGAAAGGGTCGCGCACACCCCACACTTCAGCTCAAATGTGCTTCTTAACTTCAAATTTTGGGAACTCAGAATTCCCCTTAATCAACATAAAAAAACAACACAAAAACTGACATTAAAATAAAAATAAAAAATAAAAACAAAAACTATTAATTACATGTTGGGTTGCCTCCCAACAAGCGCCTAATTTAACGTCACGGCATGACCCGTCAACTTTTTCCTTTACATTAAGGATATGAATTTTACCCTTAATATCACATCTATTTTTTTGCTTTGTTCATAGGGTGGTGATACAAAGATGAAGGGACCAAGTAATGGATGGTGCATGTTAAACCTCTTGGTCCTGAAGAGAAGAACATTTTTGTGTTGCTTGTCTGGTGAAAATTTAATAATATAGGATTCTTATTTCATATCTTAACACTCTTTCACTACTTCAGATTACTCCACAGACATGTCATCTTCTGAATATAATATAGAAAAGTGCTATAAATGAGGCCCAACAAATTTCACTTTCAAATTTACACCATACACAACATGCTCACTCTTATTCACCTTCTCAATGTCAGTCTCAAGAAAAAGATGATAGTTGAATCACTGAAATTCTTTTGTCTTCTCCACGGGTTGACTAGTATCCACAACAATTAGTGAAGGTGCAAACCACTCATTCTTCTGAAAATTTTGACAAATACTCTCTCAGTGGGATCCTCCACAAAACAACAATAATCGTCATCATTCGACCACTATCTATCCCAAGTTGACATATCAAGAAAAGTGATAAAAAGTAAAAGAAACTAAAAAGATAATTATATAAGAGAAAAAACAATATAAAATTCAAACAAAATTAAAAAAAAAGAATAATATATCTAAATAATTAACACCGAAGTCCTCAAAAATGTTGCCAAAAACATATTGCATCCAAATGTACAAGTAAGCATATGCAATCGTATAAGTAATATAGGATTGAGAGTCCATATGTCGTACCTACAGGGACTTGTCGATTAATTATTTTTTAAAATTAAACTAATACTTATTATTTATTCAAGAAGTAAATCCCAAAATATATATTTATGAATTAACTAAACTAATAATAATAATAATAATAATAATAATAATAATAATAATAAATAACTAATGACAATTAACCAAGAAAAAAGAAGATTCTTACACAATCAATGAATGGATCGATCTAGGATAATAATTTCTCTAACAAACATGTTTAGTATGAATTTCATCAACTTATTCGATTATCTAATTGTTGATTTACGAGGTTAACTTTATAATTCAAGAATAGTCATTCTCTAGTATTCTATTCAAACTAGTCTCCCAACTACATCATTGAGCGGGGATTTGTAAATCTAATTTAAAATATTTTATTTATCTTCCCATTTTGTAATTAAGTATGGTGTTCTAGGTATATTCCTATCCTAGCCACAAATCAATTTCTAACTCTAACCCTCTGTTGCCTTGGTCAGTTCACTTTGGGCTCAAAGATTTAATTTAAAGGTCGAGAGTCTTTAAAATAGTAAAATTAAGAATGTCAGAACAACTATAGTGATAATCAAATAAATAAAATCAAGAGGTACTAAATAATTATTTACTTAGCTACCATAATCCTATAAATAAAAGTTTAACACGACATAGACAAGGAGAAATTAAAGCAAATCATCCAAAGAAAAATATAAAATTAAATAAATAAGGAGAATAAAAGGTTTAACCAATATTCTCAAGCTCCACGATGGCTTCTACCTCTCTCTAGGTTCAAAGTTATGCGTAAACTGATTTTATAAAATATTTATAGGTGTAGAAAAAAGCCCCAAATAAAATAACTGAGTCTACAATGGACTAGGAAAATTAAATACAGAACTAAGTGTCAAACTGCCTCAAGCATATAGGCGTACTACAATTGTAATTTGAATTAGTCATTTTTGAATATTTTATTAAATTTATTCCATTAAGCTACCCATTTGATTTCCTTCTTTAATCCTTCATTTTTAATTTATTTTTATTCTAAATCTCTTTATCTTCACACCATTTTAATAATACTCATCAAATATAATACTAGGCTCAATTCAGAAAATTAATGTTCAAAAAGAACAAATAAAAATACTAATTATGAGTAAATAATGACTAAAAACTATAATTTTGAACTAAAATCACTCAAAATCTTTTGGAAAGATTATCCTCGAAATGTTAACTTAAGCCAAGTAAGTCTTATGATGGCAATTCTACCGTATAAATGAGTGATTGAGTTAATTATGTCTAATTATGATTTCTTAATCGGCTAAAACTTTCAAATCCTACTAAATATATCTCCAAGCCATAATTACTATCCCAAAACTAGCATAATATCATATTTATACTATAATTAACCCCAATTTAAGAGAAAGGTAAACCTAGCCTACCTAGACGCCGAAGAAAGTCTGGTGAACTTTGGGAAATCATCAATTTGCCCCTCTAAGAAGCTTGTGCTAAATATATGCTATAAAAATGGTGATGTACTCATTAATACAGGTACAAAGGTACACATATTGCATTTTTGTATGCTTCAGGTCCAAAATTGAGTCAAAATCTCATGCGGGGTTCGCTATAGAAATCACGCTTTTGAAACTATCAACGCATCCCTCTATGTTTAAGGATTATTTACCCTCATGAATGGGTAAATTCCAAGATCAAATGACACGAAATCAACCCAACATCAATCTAGGGATTTTGTGAATAAATTAAAGAATTAACCAAGAATTTGATGGAAACTTACCATGATTTTAATAAAGAAAGGATCAATCTGAGCTCACAATCACTCCACGTTCCCCTAATAATTACTCTCCAATTATCCCACACTCTCTAAAGTTGTAACTCTTGAGAGTTCTAAGAAAAATAGAAGAAAGTCGAGAAAAAGAGGAATTTATTGTCAAGCACCCACTTGATTTCTTAAGCAGTCACTACCAATGTAATGACCCTCTATGCCTATTTTTTTCTATTCCACAATTTGTTTTCTATTTAGAGCTTTCCTATAGATGCCCATAGCCATTTGTGACTTTATAGACTTGACAGTTCAGTTACCAGGCAGTTCATTTAGGTTTTAGAGTTAATTCATTTTTTTGATGTTTTTGCAAGTAAGAATTGGCTGTTGAGCAAAAACTCTAGGACTTTTTGTTTAGGTCCCAAGGCTTCCTGACACATTTCTGGCTATTGATTGAAATGTGTTAAAAAGGTCCATAGGTGTGGGGCCCATACTTTATTAAAACGCCCCCGAATGGATATTTCAAGTGAGTCATTGAGTCTGGAATGTCGAATTTGATAAGGTAGCATAGTTATTTTACATTTATGGGATTTCTATTAAATCCTGAGGTGTTAGTGGAGACTTGGAATTTCTAAGTCTTAGTTTGTGCATCACTCAGCTGGTGTATCCGCTAAAGCGGCACTTGGGTTGCTTTAGTGGAGGCCTCTTAATCGGTCCGCCAATCTCATAAGTGACCATGCTTGCTAGCTTGGTCGCTAAAGTGGATCCCAATCCGCTAAAGTGGATACCACTTATGAGGCTATTTTTCCGCTTTAGTAGAAGAGCCAGAACCCAAGGGTTACCTCTTTAGTAGTGACTGCTTAAGCGGTCAAGTGGCTACTTAAATGGCGACTAGGAGTCTATTAAATACCTCTTTTGCCTAATTTTCACCCCATTTTCCCATAAGTCTCAAGAACTAAAACCTAGGGAGCGTGAAAAATTAGGAGAGTAATTATCGGGAGATTTGGAGTGTATGTGAGCTCAAATTAGTCATTTCTTCATTGAGATCTTGGTATGTTTTTGTTAAATTATTGGTTTAATTCTTCAATTTATTCCCAAAATTTCTACATTTTTGTTGTGTCGATTTAACCATCATTAGAGCTTGGAATTTACCCATTTTTTAGGATAAATGATCCTTGAGCATAGAGGATGTATTGATGGTTTCGATAGTGTAATTCGGAATAGGCCCCGCATGGGATTTTGATGTGATTTTTTACCCAAAGCATAAAAATATAATATAGGCACAGATTTTTCACATATTGTAAGTAGATTAATTTTTTGATAGCATGACATCGAGCAGAAACTTCTCAGAATGGGAAATTAATGATCTAGTGGATTTCATCGGGCTTTCTTCGGCGTCCAGGTAGGCTAGGTTTACTTTTATCTTAGATTGAGTTTAGTTATATTCTAAATATGACATGGAATAAGGTCTTCTGGATATATATTTAGTATGATTAAGGAACTTAAATTAGACATAATTCACTTAATTACTTATTCTTTAGGTGGGATTACTATATTAGGAATAAAATGTGGCATATTTAATATCCAGTAGTGAAAATATATACATTAGTCTAGTTCAGGTAGAAATTTTCCTTAGAATGGATTTTAGGGTTAGAAGTCTGGTCCATCTTAGGGTAAGAGCTATTAATTTCTTGTATGATCAATAGGCCTTGCGCTTTATTTAAGTAAATTCTTTAGCTCGAAGAGGTTTAGATACATGATGGTTTTTTTTAGATTGGTACTTAGTAGATGGTATGAGTTTCAGTTCAAGTTTGGTAAATGATGACATGAGTTCTGATATAAGTCTGACATTGAGAGTTTATTTATAACAGTTATGGAATCGGTTTGATTCTGGTGTTTTATGGCGTGGAAAGCTCCATGTTTATGATTTTGATATATGTTTAGTTAGTTTAATTCATTTTCTTATTTCTCCTAGATTTCACCCTCGAGGCTTATGGGGCCCCGAATTAGGTTATTTACTTTATTAGCACCTTTTAGATCATGGGGGCGTGTTATGTAGAGATAGTTATGCTTTTATTTTTATTGTTATGGTTGTTTACTTTTAGAATTTGGAGTTTTATTTTAGGTTCTCTCATTTTCCCAGACTTATCTTATTTAACTCACATGTTATTATATTTATATTATGATAAAGTTCAGGCGGCCGATGATGCCTACTGAGTACCTATGTCATTGGTGCTCATATTATACTTCTGTACATTTTCGGTGCAGATTCTAGTACTACTTTCCACCATTTATGTTATAGTTGTGCTAGTCAGAGTTCAAAGAAAATGTGAGCTCTCGGAGCCGAAGTTGAATTTTTCTTCTTCTTCTTCTTCTTCTTCTTCTTCTTTTTCTTCTTTTTCTTTTTCTTTTTCTTTTTCTTCTTCTATTTGTACTAGTATTTCCATTCTCAAGACTATTGTATATTAACTGGATAGTACTTGTATTCTTTTTAATTAGAGGTTCTTTTAATAGCACTACTAGGTCATGGGATGTTATTATTTCTCTTATTTCTCTTCTGTTATATTATTATTCCATGATTTATAGATTTAAAGCATTTTATTTTCTACCAGATTTTCCCATTTCTTATACCAAAAGGCTATGTCTTGTCTACCTACTGATGTGCTAAGGATTTATAGAACTTTTGACGCTTAAAACTATGAAAATATTCAAGTTTTGTAAGTTGTTTTATGAGATATGATGTGTTTTTCTGGGTATGTTTTATAGGCAATTATGGTTTGGATGCTAAACTGAAGAAAAAGATGAAAATTAAAGTCTTTGCTACTTACCGAGAAAATTCGGGCGTATGTACTACTTACCAGGAATAGGTAACCAAAGTACGTATCAGAACTTGAAGTCCAGAGGCTCAGAAGAAGGAAAAAAGACTGTCACTTACTAAGGGCATACAAGGTTTGTATCTAGCACACACGGTCCATGTGACCAAAGAATATTACAGAAGTCCAAGTTCAGAGAGTTGCAGGATCTACACAAAAGTTCTTGCACTTACCTAGGTCCACATACAGCTCATATGTGGTACATACAATTCTTATATGGCATAAGTAAGTGTCCACCGACCTCAAATTTCCTTTTTCATTCAGGATTTTGATTTTTAGGGTTTTGTTGTATCCTATATGTACCCTTTTTACATTTTGTAGTTAGTTTATGCACTCTTAACATTCACAAATGTAAAAAAAAAAATTCAAGGTTTGACTTTATCTTGAGATTGCCTCTATATTCATTTTGCTTGATAATTTAATTTCAAAGTTTGAGTTTTATTTAATTATACTTGTGATATTTTATGAATGGCTTCAAGCCTTAATTTCATTAACCATTTCACAAGCATGAGCGGCTAAAACCCTTAGCTAGGGTTGTGAGAACCTTGTTATATTGATGAAGTAGGGAATGTTCTAAGATATTCTGAACCAGTATCATTCCATGTATTGTATTATCTATGGTTTTTATAGATGTTCTAGCAGTTGCAAACATTAGGATCCCGCCTAGTTTATTGCTACATACTCCACAAGAGGAGTAGTAGCTAGGAAAATGTAAGAACAATAATAATTTAAAGATTAACTGTCGATCCAAGCTAATCAGTATTAACTACGCAAGATGGTTAAATGTTCTCTAATAACTTTAGACTCAGGAAATGATAGTTAACTATGATGTAGGAAAAGGGTTAGTAATTCAACATCCTAAGACTCAAAGGATAATAGATAAAATCCATCAATGATTCCACCAGACAGTTAAGGGTACATAACCTATGTGATTTTGCATGCAAGGTACTAGGTTGGTTCAACAAAGCATGATAAACGTTCAGATTTGAGAAGCTAAGGGGAACATGACTCTAGTGTTCGTCTACAACTATTTACAACCAAATTTACATATTGTTACTCGTTCAATACTCTTACTACAAACCCCCCATTTACTTTTTGTTCTTCCTGTTGATTTAAACAAACTAGATATACATATCTAAGTCTTCCCTGTCGGTTCGATCCCAACCTAGTTGGGTTCCTTAATATGATAATGATCATTTTATCCTTAATTGGAGGTTTAGTTTGGGCGTTGATCAAAATTTTGATGCCATTTTTTAGGAAGACAGTGAAGCGTTGCTTAAATTTTATTGAAGTTTACAAGTATTTACATTTCTATTATTAGATGGATGGATGTTTAACACTTGGAGTCAAGGAAATCCCTTACTCCCACTAAATCCTAATCAAGTGAGACTGCTATAGCCTAACCGTACAATGATGGAACCAGTATATGCAGGTAATCTTAAAGAAGTTTGGAATGATCCCAATGTTGTACCTCCCCCTGCTCCAAGTGATCCCCAGAACATTGATGATAGATAAATGGAGCAGATGTTAGTAGAAGTTGCTAAATAACGAAGATAGGCTAAAGAGGTCCTGTTGACTCATCAGGCAGAGCTATCCAGGCCAAGACAGGTATTTGATCGTCAATCTATACTGGACACTAATCGATATAGAGTTTTAGGTACTCAAGCTTAAGTGATCCCAGCATTACAGTATTTTCAACTGTATGATGATGGGAAAGATATGGGATACGTTGAGCCGGCAGAAACAAGAGTTATCATTCTTCCTGTATTGCCCTACAATGTCAAAATTGGACATAACCAATGCCATGATCCAGATCTAGAATTTGAAAGGTGCATTTTTAGGCTCGAATATAGATGACATAAATATGCATCTTTCCAACTTTGTTGGGATCTGCACTTTTTATACAATTTTGGGGGCAGACCAGGTGGCACTAAGATTGAGGTTGCTCCCCTTTTCGCTAATTGGAGAAACTTCTTTATGGTTGGGGAAACTTCCGAGAGGATCTATCACCACCTGAATGAGTTGCACAAATAATTTTTAAATCACTTTTTTCCTTTGTCCAGGATGTTATAGCTTTAAGATGAGATATATAATTTCAGACAGCTTCACTCAGAGTCGATATAGGAGCTTATTTTTTATTTAAGAAGAAGATGAGCATGGTGCCCAATCATTGGATTTCAAGGAAAAGCTTATTAGATATATTATATAGAGTCCCGAACATCAGTCCCCAAGCCATTGAAGACGTAATCACTAGAATAGCATTTATGAGATTATATTTGGAAGCAACTTCTGAGGTTCTAGACCAGATCGCTCTCACTAACCGAGGGTGGCATACTTGGGAGCTAAGAGGGGTGTTGGGAATTATGCCATTGGAGCTTCTGGCTACCAAAGTAAATTTGATATGTTTGTGGCTGAGAGTTTCAAAAAGGTAAATCTGGTAGGTGCACAGGGTTCAGCCCTTAGATTTTATGAGTCAGACTTAGAGGAGGGGGATAAGTATCTTAATCAAAAACTAGCAGGTTTCTGAGCAAGAGGGCATGGAAAACAGGGTCAAAACTATTATAGTGATAGATATGGAGATTGCAGTAGGGAGAGTGTTAATGATTGGAGAAGGAAAGATAACTATACGGAGAAGGGAGACGGAAATATTTCGTTGGGTAGTTGTTATACCTAATCAAGAATAAAGGCGATGTTGACCAAACTGGTAAAGGGGAAAGAAAGTTAGGAGGCTAGAATTAAGGAGATCAAGGATGATATTATAGGTTTGACCCAAAAAGTTGAGTCTCATGCGACTTCTACCAAGCAGTTAGAGCACCAGTTCCGGAAGATGTCAGCTACATTGAATTAGAGATAGCCAGATACCTTTTTAAGCAACATGATCCATAACCCAAAGTATAATTGTGACTGTCGTGCTCTCACCACTCATAGTGGTTTATCTACTATTGATCCCCCATTACCTACTGATGAGGCGCTGAAGAATAATAGTATTATGGTAGATAAAACACCTATCATAGAATTTGACAAGGCGGCTGGTGCTGATACGAGTGTTGTTGAGGATACAGGGAAGGGAAAGGTCAATAATCCCATAGTGAGACAAATTCCATGACCGACACCATTATTTCCTCAAAGACTGAATAGAAGAAACAAGAAGGAAAGTTCAAGTGGTTTATTGATATACTGAAGGACTATAAAAAGGGTAATCCCGATGGTTTACGATCCTAAATACTATAGGGACATCCAGATTCATGAGAGCCTCATGTGATATAGGAGCCAACATAAATTTGATGTTATTGCCTGTCTATAAGGAGTTGGACTTAAGCCCACTAGATCCAACTACTATGCGGTTGTTGATGGCTGACTGCATGACAAAGAAACGTCTAGCATTTTATTCGATGTATTAGTAAACGTTCATAACTTCGTCTTTCTTGATGATTTTGTCATTATGGATTGTGATGATGAGTTTGAGATGTTTAATATCTTGGGAAGACCGTTTATGGCCATTGGTAGAGCGATTGTTGATATGTAGAAGGGGGAGATTAGTTTCAGAGTCAATAATGAAGAGGTAACTTCAATGTCTAATGAACTATAAAGCATCCTACTGACATAAGGGTTATGTTGGTTATCCATTGTATTAATGACCCCGGAGGGTATTACTTAGGATACATTAATGAATTCTATGTAGTCAAGGTACTCATGTCATGTCGTGACATTAAATCAAGCGATTCATAGGAGAAAACCCATGGGCTTGTTGGTGAAGTCTTAGTAACCAACATATCTACGTCATTCCATGACGGTAAATCAAGCATTAGGTGGGAGGCAACCTACTATTTTAGTTTTCACATTTGTTTTTCTTTTTTGTTGGTAAAATAGAATAAGGACTGGCCTGGAATGCGGCAAATATTTCTGGATTCATAATCTTTAGGTATGGCGACTTGGTGACCAATTTAGCAAGGTCATAAGTCTTATGTGGGCCAAGTAAGTGTGTATTAACTGAAAAGATGGAATTTTGAGGAACTTTTATGTAATTTTGGGATTTTAACGTATGGATTTACTTATAGGGTCATAAATACAACTTATGACTGCATACATAGCAAAATAAGTACCAGAATTCAAATACCACATAGCAAGGAGTTTGGCCAAAAATTTAGGCCCACATACACTTGTCACATACAGACGTATGTAGCACATACAACCCGTATATGGGTGTTGTAAGTGGGCATATTTCGGGCCTATTTTTGTAAAAACAAATTGGGCTTACCCAGTCTTAAATAAAGTATAAACCAACCCCCTGCTATTTAAGCCCTCTTAACTTATTTTTAACTTACAAATCCTCAAAATTCCATCTTCACTCGTAAAATTCATACTACCCCACTGATAGCCTTAGCAAACACACGAAATTGGCTACTAAGATGCAAATTCCAGCAACCAAACAAAGAGAAAACAACACAATGAAAGGAGATGAAGAAGAAGATTGCATAAAAAGTAAAGATAGGTAGAGTGACCCTTATTTCAACTAGATGATTAACAAAAGGAGATGTATCAAATCTCCAATCACACCTCACAAATGAAAGATCAAACCACTCTCTTAGGTAGACACAAAGGGAATCACCTTACCCAAGCACCAACCTTTCTTGCTAATTTGTCAACACAAGTGAAATCCATCACTTAGTGTAAACCCTAATTTCAGATTCTCTCTCTAAGAGACGAAGAAAACTACAACTAAAGAGTATATCTTAATAATTTCATCAAAGTCTAAGAAAAATACAAGATAACGGGTCTATTTATACTCATTACAACCAAATGAAAAAAAATGTCCTTAGTGAGGGGCTTAGAAAAGTGCTCCTATGGAGTGTTATTTTGGAGTCTAAAAATTCCATCATGCCTTTAGTAAAAGGCGCCTCTTGAGTGTATGGAACCTCCTCCATTCTTCACTTGGGCAAGTCTTTGTAATGGTTTCAAAAGGTCTTCAAGTACTTGCAAATCCGAGACTTGATCCTTTGATAATCCGAAGCTTGAACCTTCTACAAGACCTTGTAAACCTTTTACTCTTTTTTCTTGTATCATCTTCTCCATCTTGAAAGGATTTGTCCTCAAATTCAGATCTTGGAATACCAAAGAGAGAGCAAAACAAGAAGAAAATCCTCTTGGTAGGAATGTTAGCATTAGTGCTACACTTATATAATCACCCATGGTTGCTCAAACTAAACATACATCCACATATCCTTGGTTTTTAACTTAAAAAGCTTAGCATAACGTATACCAAAGACATGCAGGACCAACAACTATAATCTTCACATCTCAATAGTATTCTGGGGTCAAATGGGAGCAACTGATAAAGGTTTAAGTCTAGATAACCCATTTCTTTCACTAGTTTACGAAGTTCACAATCATGCAAGGCATTACCCACCACTAGGACAAACACAAGGTCATTATGAACAAAATTAACAGAAGTGCTTTCATTACACAAGTTCAAAGGACCATATTATTTATCAAGATCAACAATACAATTATTCCAAGGGGGTAAGCTTTTGGAATACACCCAACTGTCCTTTGTTACAGTCATGAAATACCTACCACAAGCAAAACAAAGGACACGACTGAGGTAAATATCAACGAGGGAGGTAACTACAAAGGCCCATAAAATCAACTTAGCATTGTAACTCTAAGTTGGCCAATAAACAAGTCTCCTACCCCTACATAAAACAAATCCTAGACTAGCATGATATCGTCATAAGCAAAGAGGTAGTATAGGAAGGTATCAAGTGTAAATTCATTATCCAGGGTTCTATCATCCATAAATATAAGAAATGATTCAATAGTTTTAGCACATAAGGATGGCATCAAATAATTTAAACACATATGACTTCCTTATTTTAAAGGAAACATAAACTTGGCATCCACTAGTTTAGATTCAAGCAACTTAAGAACAAGTGTGTCAAACATGAATGCATATGTATAAGCAAAACCCAAAAGAGGCAATGATATATTTGCCCTAGGGTACAAGAATATGAAACCACCTTTGGGAAAGGGGTTACAAATAAAAATCAAGTCACCAAGAAAGGAACCGGGATCAAATGGAAGAAGTAGCCAAGGATCTAGGCCGAGGCTAATCTTTTCTTTACCTAAAATGCCATTCCCACAGTCACGCACATCATTTGCCTTTAAGAGAAGACTAACATTCAAGGATAAATACCTAAGGCCTAAAAGGCTTCTCTCAACAAGGTTCATTCCATCATTCACAACATTTCCAAACATATGATCACCATGAGCAAAACTAGTAGCACGGTTTGCATCACACAAACTCAAAGATTCATGTCTAATATCATGATCAACCCTATCAACATCATTACTAACTTGAGACTCCTCAAGTACATCATACATAAACTCAAGTAGTTGACTATATTCGTGAGTAAATTGATTTTCATTAACATCTTCACTAGTTGTTGGCAACTCAGATAGCAATGCAGACTCACCTTGGTTTTCACAAGGGTCAACTAGTGTGTCAATACTCTTGTCAATTGGTACTGGAACCTTATTCAAGTCATGAGTGCTTGCGGACTCACAATAAGAGTTTGGTCCTTATAAAACCTAACAACACCAAGAGTATCACAAAAGGAAGATTCACACACTTTTGAACTAAGAAAATATGAAAATACACTACTTTGGCCACTCATAGCCACATCATAATATTTTAAGTTCAAGGAAGTGTAGAGTGTAGGAATGTCACCTTGTGGTTCATAGGAAGTGTGTTCTACACTTTATTTTGTTTAAGGGAAGCCTTCATGCTCCACATTACAAGGTAATATTTCAATTTCTCCCTTTGGACTCACTCCTTCATCACTTGTCCCAAAATGGGAACTTTCGGCCAAGGGCTTAAAGGGAACTTCCTTGGGCTTCTCCTCGGGACTTCTAGGGTCTTGAAACTGCACATGAGGAGAGAAAATACTAGGAAAAATTCTAGTATTTGGGTTAGTGAGTAATAAGGATTCTTTGTGGACAAGATCCACAATCAAGAATTCTTTTCCCCTTCCAACTTCACTACCCACGGTTTCCCTTTCCCTTTTCTACCTTTCTTCACGCTCTTCTTGTCTCTCAATAATAAGCTTCTCTCCATATTGATTCTTGACCTCATTCTCTTTAGATTCTAACTTGTGGAGAATAGGCATTAGATTTTGTGACATGTAGGATTTTGTGGGAGTATTTGGCTCGGATTTGTGGGTGGAGTTTGGGTTCCAAGTCCCTCTTGTTGGACTTGGTTCATTTGGGGATGTCATGACCTTTGTAGGGTTCGGTTAGGAGAAGTTTGGGGTTGGTTTAGTGGCTGTTTTTGTGAAACTCTTGGATGGTTAAGCATTTGGTGGAGGGTTTCAGGTATTATAGTCATGGAAGAGTTATTGGCTTGGACACTAAAGGATGCATGGTAGGGAATAGGAGTAGGAGGTCGTGAGTTTCTCCTACATTCAACACGATCAAGTCTTTCGCTAAAAATGGAAATTTCAGTCCACATAGCATCTATATCACTCTTCATGTCTCTTCTCAAGGCATCATGACTATCTTCCATTCTTTGAGCAAAGTCTCTACCCAAGGCATCAAGCCGAGCCATCAAGGCTTCAACAGCATCATTTCCCAAGAGTTGGGAAGTAGTACCTTTAGTTTTCATGAAAAATGTATCTAAAAAGAGAAAAAAATAGTAAGAAAACCAACCTACAAAATGAGAAAACAATTTAGTTCAAAAAGGCCTCACCACACTCACACTCGGATCTTACCTCACACTTTGTCTCACAAGTGTTAAAAACATGGAAATACTTGGCAAGTGAATGAGTGGTTAATATGCTTTGGTCCGGAATCAATTTTCGTTTGATATGACTCAAATAATATGATGCACGGACATGAACCAAAAAATTATTATGAATTAAAAATGAGAAAAGCATACAAAAGCTGAAGACACGAAATAATCGGACTCTAATCTAATTACCAAACTATTAGGTACTTACTGGTTTTCTAATTAGTGAAATAAAAACAAAATTAAAACTATAAACAACAATTAGAAACTAGAAAATCTAATTTAGAACTCAATTTGGTTGTTCACAAAAGTGATGATGTGGTAGTTTGTGATTGGGCATCACTTTTTCAATTTTTTCTAATTTCCAAATTCTTTTATTTTCGACCAAGTATCTACTAAAGAGAGTGTTTGAATGAAATTTGGTGAAAAATGGATGATTGGAGCCTTTTTGTAAGGTCAAATGGATTTGAAATCAATGGTCCACCCACTTTTACTTTCAATTGTACTTTGAATATTCCCTTTGTCTCTTCTTCATTTGGATGACTTGAATATTCTTGGAATATTCTTTTGTACAAACAACTTTTTCACTGTCTTTCTTTATTTTTGTAGATCTAACACCCCTTTTGAATATTCTTCTTCAACAAGCTATGAAGATGGTGAAGAACAATATGAATATTCAAGAGTTGACCAAAGTTTGACCACAAGGCAAATGAACTCTAACTTCAATTTTTCTTTTGGATCTAGGTTCCTTGGGTCAATGCAAGCTCAAATAACACAAAATCAGCCACAAACACTCCACAAAACGATATGGACCACGAGATCCCACCTCAAAAAGCTTCAAACAAGGCACAACAATGGTGGATCTAGCTCAAAAATAACCAAATCTTGTTCCAAATATAGATATGGACTCCCTAGGTGCTAGGGAACAAGAATCAAGCACTTGAAACCAACAAAACAATGCAAAAACATGTATATCTAAGATTTAAAAATCTGTCAAAACACAAAAATGGGTTAACAAATTTTTTGTGAGATTTTCCATTTTCTACACTCTTTTTTATTGATTTTCTTCAAGTTATTGAATAATCCAAGACTAGGGATGTAGGAACAACCCTAAAATGTAGATTTGATACCAAAAGATAGGCTAAATACTATCAAACACATGAAATTGGCTACTAAGATGCAAATTCCAGAAACCAAACAAAGAGAAAACAACACAAAGAAAGAGATGAAGAAGAAGATTGCATAAAAAGTAAAGATAGGTAGAGTGACCCTTACTTCCACTAGAAGATTAACAAAAGGAGATGTATAAAATCTCCAATCACACCTCACAAATGAAAGTTCAAACCACTCTGTTAGGTAGAAACAAAGGGAGTCACCTTCCCCAAGCACCAACATTTCATGCCAATTTGTCAACATAAGTGAAATCCATCACTTAGTGTAAACCCTAATTTCAGATTCTCTCTCTAAGAGAGGAAGAAAACTATAAATAAAGAGTATCTCTCAATAATTTCATCAAAGTCTAAGGGAAATACAATCTAAAGGGTCTATTTATACTCATTACAACCAAATGACAAAAATATCCTTAATGAGAGGCTTAGAAAAGGGCTCCTATGGAGTGTTATTTTGGAGTGTAAAAAGTCCACCATGCCCTTAGTAAAAGGCGCCTCTTGAGTGTACGGAACCTCATACTTTCTTCACTTGGACAAGGCTTTGTAATGGTTCCAAAAGGTCTTCAAGCACTTGCAAATTCGAGACTTGATCCTTTGATAATCCGAAGCTTGAACCTTCTACAAGACCTTGTAAACATTGTACTATTTATACTTGTATCACCCACTTCTCTACACTTGATAAAAGTCAGAAACATCACTTTTTATTTGTACCAACTTGTCCTAAAGCACTAAATACACATTCAATTTTTGGTTTTATTTCACTTCTTCTTTGTTCACTTCTGTTTCTCCAATTAAAAGGTTATATTCTTGGATCCTAGTCGTGATATCTTATGCTAAGCATTAAATAAGCAAGTTGGTATGTCTACTTTCATGCAAAATATGTAGAAACTATCATGCTTTTATATAGGAGCCTTGAATTAATCAATAAACTTAATGTAGGCATTGTCCTCTAACTAAACCTTAAAGTCACCCTAAATGGAAGTTGAATTTGAAAAGGTAGGCAAATACTATAAGTTTGAATAATAGTTTGTATTTAAAAGTTGATTTGTAGTAAATGTGTGCATATTGGACTTGTTGTGACTGAGTATAAGTGATAGGGATGCAAAAATTAAGGAAAAATTTAAAGATTTCAGATTTTGAGTTTTTCTTTAAATTTGGCAATCCCTCATTATCTGTTAGACGCTAACACTTGATTATTCAGGTACACATGACACTGAAGAAGAAGAAGTTTGAACCTACTAAGTGACAGGATAACTCTTTCAAGATCAGTAGCTCAAGAGAGAATCACCCGCCTGCACGATCCAAAGTAGTCCCAACTAGAGCAACAGGGCTAGTGATCAGGGGTCGAACGCATGCTGCAGCTGAGGCTATTATTATGGATAAATTAGGTTTATAGATTCTAGAGAAATTAAAGTGGGGAAAATGACTGACTTTTACTAAGCCTAAGAACCAGGCTAAGGCTATTGAGTTCCTAGGTAGCCCGAGGATAAAGATAACTCAGAGATCACCACCACACTTTTCTCAACCTTCTAAGGGTGTTGGTGGTGGTGGTGATAATGAGGACAAAGATGATAAAGAGAAAGAGGCAAAGTCTAAGTCACCTCCCATAGGCGTTACATAGGATCCCCAATCTAAGGGTTCCTAGGTTGAATCTGATACAATAGATAAAGAGCAGTCATTAGCAGTACCCCAATCTAATAAGGGTACAACAATTAAGGAATAGTCATCAATAGTACCCCAATTTGAGGGGGTTATTTACCAAGCTACACACCAGGTGACAACTCATAATTCAGAGACACCAGCTCACCATGGTAAGACTTCTGACCCTACACATATCTCAGAGAAACATTTTGATGAGATGGATCCACGATGGTGTATGGAGGGGCTTCATACTATTATTCAGTAGGATAGCTATAGTATAGAGTCTAGCAGACCGATAAAGGCTATTATGAGGAGAGATAGATTGATTTGTCTGGGTTGGCTAGAGTAGTAGTGTTATTGGCTGTGTTTGACAAATATCAGGTAGACTGGATAACTTAACCCTTAGGCTCATATAGCCTTGAAGTGGTGCGGGGATTCTATGCATCATACCGCACCATAGTATCATTGAGTATGCTGAAGACTAGGGGTCTTCCAATGTATATTAAGTTGACCTAGCTTGAGAACACTCATGTCATAGGGGTTATGGTAGACATTTTAGTGGAAGCCATTCACCGAGTTCTCTTTGAGCTAGATTATATAGCTCTAGCACCCGTACCAGAGTGTGATTATAGATTGAGAGATAAGACATACACATTATGCATAATCTGAGCACAGGAGTAATAGGGTTAATATGGTGAGATAGATCTCTAGCTATATTTTACCTCTGGGTAATGAAACTCCTTTGATCGAGGTGCAGGGTATGATGAATAAGGCGATACATAATTTTGCAATTATAGATTGTGTCTAACTGCGGCGGATAATGTATTGACTTAGGATGGAGCTATGATGATTGCAAACATAATGGGTAGATATGATATTAATTTTGAAGCTATTATTTGGCATTAGCTTCATGAGAGAGGTTTTAGTAGTACTACAACTTTGTCATTCCTATGTATTGTCCAGAGGTTATGTGATAAGGTTGAAATTCTAGAGGTACCATGAGTTGATAAGAGAGTACATGTAACAGCCATGGAACAAACAAAGATGATGAAGAATTCTACACATAAAACCTTCCTAGGAGACCTCTTGTGCCAATTAGAGTGCCTCTGGTCTCTTATAAGGGCCCATCAGTTCACATAGAGTCTATTAATACACAGGGAATTGATGTGGGAGTTAGTATGAAGTTTGATATGGGGGATCATAGAGAGGCCCCAGATTTGAGTACACTGGGTGAGGGTAGCCCCGCTATAACTACTTTAGCCCTATCTTTTACTTCAGGGTTGGTGGGTGTTTCTTCAGTTCCCCCTCACCCATCCACTTAAGTTGCTGCTTTAGTTATGATATTAGTATCTCGTGAGTTTTTGCAAAGCTTGGTGGATAGTCAAAGAGTCACTAACACTCATCTAGGAAATATTGAGGCTGAGGTAGAAATTTTATATAGATAGATCCGGTCATGGGTTTGAACTACATTAGAGATAATAGATGCTAGATTGGAGTCTACACATTGGGATTCTATGTCAGAACTATTAGCTGAGTTACATACATATATAAACTCTTTTGAGGGTCAGGTATTGACTTCTTTCAACAGCATTAAAATGCCATATCTCGGTGATATTAGGGAGGAGGTATATGTACTTAGAGTAGAGGTGTACTCTCTCACTGAGATCCATATGTCAATCATCTGTCAAGTTGTACCCCTATTTGTTTTTTGGCACCTCTTCCTGGGCCTAGACTATTTGAATTATTCGTAGAGGGTAATGATATAGTCCCCTTAATTTGTACCACGAGAGGATTGGAGAGGTACTTCTAGGATCCAAATATTATATTTGACCAGGCCATAAAATAGGATAGAAATGATTCACAGAATACTACAGTGACTAATAGGCAGAGGCGCGACAAGATCATAACGGGTGCATCTTCTAGTAGTGCACCACCACCGCCGCTGCCTCTAATACTTTAGATTCCCTCACCTGAGGGACATGATGACACAGATATCTAGTTCATGCCAAGTATATCCATATTCCCTTGTTTTACATTATTTAGCGTATTGGGGATACTGTGTTATTTTAGATAAGGGAGGGGTATACCATAATCATCACAGGTTTTTGTTATTGTTCTTCTTTTCCTATTGGATGTAGTATGGTTGAAGAACTAGCATGTCTAGGTTAAATTTTTTTTCATGATGTGTTTTATTTAATATTATATTTGTTTTTGTCTAATTAGGAGATATTTGAGTATTTATGGCAATTGTCATGTTTTTTGATGATTTGAGAAAAATGATACCCCTCCAAAAAAAATTTATAAAACTATTTGAATGTATATATGTGTGGCCTTTGTGGATCTTGTTATGGAATTAGATTAAGGACATGATAAGCATAGCTAACTTATGCATGAAACGGATAGGTATTAGCTTTTGATGTGACTTTATGCCATGTGTGTGTAAGATGCTACCTTATTCCCTTTGTGTGTTAAATCCATAACTTACCCAGTTAGTCTTGACTAAGTTGTAGGATAGTTGGTTTAGAAAATATCATAAGTCATTTTTTATTTTAGTCCATTTTTAGCCTAAATGACCTTCCAATGTGAAATAATATCCCTTGATTCCATTTTTGAGTCTTGTAGCCTATTTCTTTATTTTCACCTTTCACTTTTCCATCTATGTTGCAATGAACCTATTTTGCCCTAGTTCTCTTTGGACATTGTGAGCTTAACTTAGTAAAATTGTCTAAGTTGAGGGTGACTATCATAGGGGTGCATAATGTAAAGTTGGCATGATGAAAGGTAAAATTAGAGAGAAGTTAGTATGGATGGGTGCGATTGAAAAAAAGAAAAAGAAAAAGAAAAGAAAAAAGAGAAAAATGAATAAAGGAAACCACACCCAACCTGAATGTCAAATAATGAATTAAAGGGAGAAATAAGGGTATAATAAAAGAAAATTGGTTATAGTGTGGACTCCAAAGTTATTGTAGCTCCAAGGAGGCATAGTCACTTGATATTCATATGTATCATACCATCCCCCCAATCCTATATTACAAATTGAATAAAGTCCTATAATCATCCTAACTTAATTTTCTGAAATCGAAGATAAAATAAACAAGGGCAAGCCTATGGTATTTGATATACATTGGTTGAACTTCTCTTTTGAGTGTTAATGTCTCTTGACCATCCCAACATTGACATACTAATTTAACACTAATGAGTGGGACATTTTTGATTGTCCGGGCACATAGGTTGTATTGCAAGCTGCTTACTTGTTCAGGTAGTGTAACTTATATATATGCATGATTGTCAGTTGCTAATGTAATTTCCATATCTTGATCCCATTGTGTCATATTTTTGTGCTTTATGAAACATATACAGTTGGTTTTGACCTATTTATATAGCAGGAGGGTAATGTGTTTGATCTTAAAGTAACGATTGACTATGTAATATAGCATAGATTCTCCTAGTTAAGTGTCATGTATTTGTTTTGTTGGGTTGTGTTGTCTGAGGAAATGCAAACATTCTATGTTGAGGGTGTTGATGTGCTATAGATTTATAGCACTTTTGATGCTTAAAATGATGAAAATGTACAAGTTTATTAGGTTGTTTTGTGAGACATGATGCGTTTTGGGTATGTTTTACAGGAAATTAGGTGTTGGATACTAAACTGAAGAAAAAAATGAAAATTAAAGTTTTTGGATATTTATAGAAGATATTTTGGGTGTATATTCCACTTAATGAGCATAGGCGATCAAAGTATGTATCAGAACTTTAAGTCTAGAGGCTTAAAGTAGGAAAAAAAGACTTTGTTGCTTACTTAGGGCATATATGGTCTATATGTCACACATACAGTTCGTATGTGACCAAAGTATGTTACAGAAGTCCAAGTCCAGAGAGTTCTTGGTTCTACACAAAAGTTCTAGCACTTACCTAGGTCCACATACAACTTGTATGTGGTACATACGGTCTATATATGGCCTAAGTAAGTGGCCACCGACCTCAAAATTTACTTTTACTTTTGGGATTTGACTTTTAGGGATTCCTTGTATCTTATATAAACCCTTTTGACGTTTTGTAGTTAGGTTATGCACTATTAACATTCACAAAAATATATTTTTATTCCAAGATTTGACTTTGATCTTGTGATTGCTTCTGTATTGATTTTGGTTAATAATTCAGTTTTAGACTTTGAGTAATAAATTAGGTTGTGAAAAATTTGTAGAATGCTAGATTCACCAGTATTGTTCGTATAAGAGAAATTATCGAGTCCTGTAGATTAGAATGACGATATTTATTTCTTCTCTTCTAAAGGATATATGACATTATTAGGAGATCTTTACTTCTACCATTCATTTCATGTGTTGCTCAATGCAGCTTGCTCAACAAACCTTTAAGGGATTTAATAAATTAATTAGCAATGAGTTATGTAACATTTGATCTAAACTGATTTCACCAAGCCTATCAAACGTAACGTAACTCCAGGCTCATTCTCTATCAAAAACCTTTTCCTGAGTTTATGGAAAAATCAAACGAGCTCAATCTCTCAGCTTTTCTACTGATCTCTCTTCTCCCATATAGAGGATAAGATATCCTCCATGAAAAAGTCTACACCATCGCCTGAAATTCTTGCCACAACGAAAGTCTTTAGAAGGCATGATTAGTAATCTCTCAATATCACTTTTATGATTTTCTTGGCATCTCTTGAAATTATAATGGAATGGACAAACAAAACTAAGCATAATTTCTTGCTATGTCCATTCCAATATATTGGCAAAAGACGTCAAGATAACCATAAAAGTGAAATTGAGATATTACTAGTCATGCTTTCTAAAGACATTCTCTGTGGCACGAACTTTTGGCAACGGTGTGGACTTTTTCATTGCAGATATCTTATCCTCTATATGAGAGAAGAGAGATTAGCAAAAAAGCTAAGAGATTGAGATCGTTTGATTTGTCCATTAACTCAGGCAAAGGTTTTTGATATGATTATGATCCTGGAGTTACATAACGTTTGATAGGGTTGGTGGAATCAGTTTAGATTAAACACTGTGTAACTCTTTGATAATTAATTTATCAAATCCCTTGAAGGTTGGTTGATTAAGACACATTAACCAACTCTCAATAAAAATAAATTATTCAACTGTTGGGACCACTGCTTGACTATGCATCAATATATTTTGACCTAAAACAAACATAGCGACCCTCGATGTATTATTTAAGGCTTCTGAAGAAAGAGTTTTGAAGCCCTTCTACAATGCGACAACTTTTAAGGAGAAAGTGTTCCTGATCGAGCTCACAAAAGACCAGGAACTTATACCAACTTCAAAGATGGCAACAAAAAACTTGCATACCAAATTAGCAAACTGGAGGCAAGCTTGAAAATTATCAAGATTCACATACTACAGCAAGCCTCTGGTCTTCTCCAAGATATGTTGAAAGAATGCTAAGGCAAGAAAACATAATTAACTAACCATATTGCTAAGGAAGTAATGATATTCAATCTGCCTTTCAATCTTATTTTTGGTTCCAATTAGGTCAACAGCAGTGTACCTAATCGCAACCACAAACAAGAAGGCATGGGATGCAATTTAAAATTCATAAATTGTAGCCTTCGCTTAGATTCCTTATTTTAACTGCAGTTGTTATTAGCGCAAGTGTTCTAGACTCATTGTATATCATTTTAATCCTCGATGCTATTTTCTTGGTCTTCTACTATTCTCTATCTAGGTGATCATCCCGACCATGCTTCCTAGTCGCATCTCTCTAGCAAAGTGTCCATCTGCAATATTTTTTTAAGAGAAACAACAGACGAATTTACGTTACTAGATACACTTTCATATTTACACTTGATGCAGATTTCTCATGTTTTAAGTCAATTTCATCAGTCAGATTTGCTATAAGTTCCTTGCTACCATATGTCTCATCTTCAATTAGCTTTCAGATGATCTAGTCTTTCATCAAATCCCCTTTCCCTCGTAGGCACTCTCCTTCATCTTCTTCTGGCATATAATCATCTTCTCAAACAACCCTTCCATACAAATTTGGGCCAGGGGAATTTCTATTAATTTTCCTTTCTTATTTGATGCAGTGCGAGGCTTCGAAGGCCTTCTCAAAGTCCAATACACACTTAAAGTTAAGTCCAATCGCTATTTGATCTTTACAGTGACACTAAATATTATTCCCTTCTCAAAACTTGACACGCATAAATATGAGCAACAACCTTCACTAATTCATAACAGGCTATGGACACCATTATCAGGTGACCTCAGCCTTATCAATTCGAACCCATCAAACTTAACTGTACAATACAGGATCTTGTTTAATGATCAGTGCCTAATCAGTTAAAAACTGCATTCACGAAAACATTGTACTTTGTGTGTATTGTCGTGATGACCTTATCAGTAATACTTATCTCCAACACATCATAGTGGATCCATTTATCTGCACACACCTTATTCTTTCTATCCTGTCTATGGCTTAACTCCCGATCACGAAGTTGTTAAAATTATCAAATAGTTATAGATATCTATTACTATAGATGATCAATCTGTTGCAACATATGACTTATCTGTTCAAAAAAACAAACAGATCTATGCATCTATTGCAATAGTTTCAATATTTTGTAAATTATCTAACAAATAGAATGTATTTTGCAATAGATTACCCATCTAGTAGTTTTATTTAAAAGAAATTTAATTTTTTTCCAAAATACAATAAAGATGAAATGTTTATTTAGATTCGTTTTTTTAATTTACCTATTCAAAAAGTCATCAGTTTTATTTTATTAAGGGACGAGTAGTCGTGGATTTTTGACTAATCCCTTCCTTTATAAATAGGTCCCTCCTTACTTTTTCATTTTACTACTACACTTTCAGGTATGGATGATTTTTATTTGTACAAGAAGATTTATATAGAGTCCTTCCGGGAACTTCGAAGGCAGTATAGTGAACTCCAGAGGGATTTACCCGACTTTAGAGCAAGGCTGAGGAGGGTCCTGCTGCTTCCAGATGAAAATTGTACTTCAGTCAATGAAAGTAGCAATAGTAATACTTATAATAATGATAATGAAAATAATAATAGTAGTAATAATAAATAGGTTATGTTTTTTTCTTTTAGCATATGTATTTTTCCTTTTTATATCAGATCTGCCTAAGGGATTCAAAAATCATGGTTGACTTTCTATTTTTAATTATTATTTAATATTTAATTTTCATTCTGTCAATTCCTTGTTCTCAATAAGTCGACGGTTTGAGGAAGGGATTGAGCGTTTGTGGCAACGGCTGAACCATATGTTGCAACAGGCAATTATTACTAAAAAAAGGATATTATTATTATTGAGAGGGTGAAAAGTCTTTAGTCATGACTTTTCGATTATTTCATATGAATAATAGTTCATAAAATTAGAAAATAAATGATAAACACAATTGATAATCATAAATAAATGGCTGACTTTTTCACATATTTATTTTTAAATCTATTTTTTAATTTATATAATAAAAAAGTCACTAAATTTGGATTAAAGATTGATGATTATTAAAAAAAGATAGCTTATATGTGCAATAAATAGATTATCCAATGCAACAGATTATCGGTTTGTTGCAACAAATAGATTATATGTTGTTACGAATGGGTTATCTGATACAAGAGATATATAATCTGTTGCCACAACTCAATAAAAATAGTTACTGAATATATAAATTGACATTTTTGCTTTTAAATCTGTTTTTTAATTTATACAATAAAAAAGTCAAAAAAATTGGATTAAAAGATACAGATATGATGATTATTAAAAAAGATATATGTTGCAACAATATATTATCTGATGCCACAGATTGTCGATTTGTTGCAACAAATGGTATATCTATTGATACGGGAATGGCAACGAAAACACGAAATCATTCCAGAAATAGTCCACAAAATGGAAGAAATCCGTAAACCCTTTTGGAGACAAGTCTCGGCTTCCCAAGAACACCATAAAAAGAAGATAACAAGGTATTTATTACACCAAATCAGCGGACAACAAACTAGATTAACAACATAAGATGATTAACAAGAAGACACAAGATTCGGATTTAACAATAACAACAAAAACACAAATTACAACACAAACACTAAACAAGATTACAAAAAGGTAAAAGGATAAATAGATAGACAAATTGATGGTATAATCTTAAAAGCCCAAAAGCCTATTCCACTCTTGGTCCTTTAACATCACACATAACAAATACCTAACTCTTACGTTGGCACAAGAGTGACCTCGATCTACCAAGCATCCAACATTTCCAAGCTTGAGTCCAACACTAGTGAATCCACACTCTATGTTGATTTCCCAAGTTACAAGTTTCGTCCATGGGGGCCTTTCTCACAAGAGAGAGAGTTTTAAGTGCTACAACTTCAGTATTCAACAAAAACTAATGACTAAAACCCTACATTATTCTATTTATAGTAGGTTAAAAATAAAGTGTGAAACATCCAAAATGACCCCTTAGTCAAATGCTTCAATAGGCGCCTTTGGAGTGCTATGTATGGACGGTGTTGGTGTCCCTTTAGGTGCTCCTTCGCACTTCATTTGCACAAACTAAGTCTTGGGTCTAAAATACACCCTCATAAGTCCATCTACGCGATAGTACTTGTATCATCCTACCCTTCTTGAAAAGGACTCAACCTCAAATTCGTTCTTTAAAAAATTAAGAGAAGATAAACAAGCACAAATCCTCATGACATGAGGGTTACGGTTAGAAAATATAAACACATTAATACTCCATTCTGAGGGGCAACAAATTTAAAGTATATCCACGGATCCTTTGTATTAAACATGAAAATATTAGTACAAATATTACAAAGGAAGTGGCTTGGATAAATACCAAAACAAAATAGAACTAGGCTGAGAGTTATCCTTTCCCACCCTAAGATGGTAACCGGGATCAAATAGAAGAATTAGCTAAGGGCTTAAGCCGAGGATATACCTTCCTTCCCCTAGAATGTCACTCCCACATTCACACACAAAAACATTTTCATTTACATGATCTCTATGAACAAAATTAATCGCAATGTTTTTAGCATACAAGATGTTTAAAGAGTCATGCTCATTATCAAGATCAATTCTATAAACACCATCACTAACTTGAGAATTTGTAAGCACTTCATTCACATGCCCAAGTAGTGCACTACATTTAAGAGTAAATTGATCATCATGAACACTAAGAGTACTACCAATAGTACTCATTTCCTAGACTATACATTCCTTGCCCAAAAGAGTACTATCATCTTCCAAAAAGAGATTACTATCTTTAGGAGGAATGTTGTCACACCATAGTGGGTTAGAATATTGGCTAAAGACTTCAAGGAAATCTATACCATCATTTTCACCACTAGGTTTATTAGGAGTGTTTATATCATCTTCAAAGAAAACATTAAACCTAAAGAGAGCATGATCTATCTCACGGACAGATTTAGAACTAGCAAGTGCTTCACTCTCTATAAGTTCACTATCAAGTACCAAATATGTTTCAGTCTCCTCTTTACCTTGGTGTGGGTTGGGGCAGCCCACCTCTTCCTTCGGGAAGCTCTCAGGACATGGTGTTTGGACAAGGGAAGTTGGATTTTGTGGGATAAGTTTAGGTAATAATTGGCGTAGCCTTTGTATGTGCCATTTCATTTCTTCAATATCATAATTGATGAAATCAAATGTGGCATCGAGATTAGTGGAAGCCATGATACCTAAAGCAAAGGAAAACAACAAATAAAAAAATGCCTCACCACACACTGACTCTTGATTTTTACCTCACACTTGGTTTCACAAGTGTTGAAAGTCGGGTTCTACCTCGTGAGTGATTGAGGGTCGAGTCTACTCTTGCACGAAATATATTTTTGTTTAAGTTGACTCAAAAGAAATATTGTTTTTGGACTTGAACCAATAAGACACAATGAATTCACAAAAGAGAAAAAAAAAAAGCACACAACAAATGCTAAACACGAATGAACAAACACCAAGAGTAACAAACAATCTAGTAGATAGGTACTAGTTTTCCAATTAATATTGGAACCAACAAGCGAAAACATGGAACAATAAAAAGAAACTAAGAAAATATGAAATTTGAGACAAAATTTGATGCATGAACAGTAACTTGATGATGTGGCAGCCACATATTGATTACGGTTTCTGTAATTTTTATTTTCCAAAGTCCAAGTCTTGACCAATTCTAATTTGGATTGGTGAAATTTGTTTTAAGGAGGAAAGAATAAGTCTTGTAGCCTTTTTGTCAAGACGTGTTTCCATTGCCATTCCCGTATCAATTTTATTCTTAGTTTATTTTTATTGTTTTGTGCTTTCACTTGTTGGTTCCAATACTAATTTGCAAATTAGTACTCATCTACTTGATTTTTAGTTAGTCTTTGTGTTTGTTCATTCATGTTTAGCATTTGTTGTGTGCTTTTTTTTTTCTTTTTTGTGAATTCGTTGTATCTTACTGGTTCAAGTCCATAAACAATATTGCCTTTGAGTCAACTTAAACGAAAATCTATTTTGGGCAAGAGTAGTCTTGACCCTCAATCACTCATGAAGTACAAGCCGACTTTCAACTCTTCTGAAACCAAATGTGAGGTAAAAATCAAGAGTGAGAGTATGGTGAGGCATTTTTGAGCTAACAAGTTTATTTGTTGTTTGATGTTGTCCTTTGATTTAGGTACCATGGCTTCCACTAATCTCTATGCCACATTTGATCGCATCAATGATGATATTGAAGAAATGAAATGGCACGTGGAAAGACTACGCCAATTGTTACCTAAACTTATCCCACAAAATCCAACTTCCCTTGTACAAACACCATGTGCCGAGAGCTTCCCGAAGAAAGAGTTGGCCTTCCGGAGGAAAGAATAAGTCTTGGATCCTTTTTTCAAGTTTCAAATTTCAAGACTTGACTTTTGCAATACTTTTCCTTAAAACATGGACCCTTGTTTTATGGAAAAATGGTTGAGAAGTGATGTAAAGTCTTTATAGTGTGTAGGAAAAGTCTTTGAGTCACAAATACTACACCTTGAAACTTGGATCTATGTCTTGAAAAACTAACATAATACACACTCTTTTTCTCAACTTCTAAGATTAACAACCACTTGTTTTCCAATAATATATGGAGATGGTGATGATCACCAAGAACACAAACTTTGAGTCTTGAAGTTCTAAGGTTCAAGTTGGACCTCCCAAACAATAACAACAACTTCCCAAGCTTAAATTCCACAACACAATATCCAAAATACACGTTCAAAACATGAACCAACAACACATCACACGTTCAAGTCTCAAACCCGTAACAACAATGCCAACAACAATTGGCCACACTTTGTTCACATTAACAACATCAACATTTCAAGCACAAATCTAAGATATAGACTCAACGTGTTAGTGAGTAACAAAACTAACACTTAGAGACAACAAAGACAAGTAAACATATTGGACAATACACAACAAGTACACAATTTTCAGCCAAGAACACAAAATGGATAGATTGCTATTTTTCTAGAATTTTCATATTTCAACTTTTTTTTTAACAATTTTTATTTTTATTTTTCACCTAACAAGCCCAAGATTAATCTTTTGGAAACAAGATCAAACCATTATCTGATACCAAATGATATGGGAATGGCAACGGAAACACAAAATCAGTCCAAAAATAGTCCACACAATGGAAGAAATCCATGAACCCTTTTGGAGACAAGTCTCAGCTTCCCAAGAACACCATAACAAGAACATAACAAGGTATTTATTACACCAAATCAGCGGACAACAAAATAGATTAACAACATAAGATGATGAACAAGAAGCCACAAGATTCGGATTTAACAATAACAACAAGAACACAAGATTTCAACACAAACACTAAATATAATTACAAGAAGGTAAAAAGATAAATAGCCAGAAAAATTGAAGGTATAATTTTAAGAACCCAAAATCCTATTCCACTCTTGGACCTTTAACATCACACACAATAAATACCTAACTCTTACTTTGGTACAAGAGTGATCTCGATCTACCAAGCATCCAATGTTTCCAATCTTAAGTCCAACATGAGTGAATCCACACTCAATGTTGATTTCCCTAGTTACAACTTTTGGCCATAGGGGCCTTTCTCACAAGAGAGAGTTGCAAGTATTACAACTTCAATATTCAACAAAACTAATGACTAAAACCTTACATTATTTTATTTATAGTAGATTACAAAATAAAGTATGAAATATCAAAAATAACCCCTTAGTCAAATGCTTCAATAAGTGCCCTTAGAGTGATATGTATGGATGGTTTTGGTGTCCATTTAGGTGCTCCTTTGTACTTTATTTGCACATACCAAGTCTTGGTTCTAACATACGCCCTCATAATTCCATGTAGGCGATCGTACTCATATTATTTATTATCACAGATGGGTTATCTGATGCAACAGATATACAATTTGTTGCCACAACTCCATAAAACTAGGTATTGAAAAGAACTAATTAAGTAATAACTTATCAAGTCATAACTTTTCATAGTAATCAAAAAGTCACCAGTTTGAATATAATTAACAAATAAAGGTGAACAAACACATCTTTTCAATGCAACAGATTGTCAATTTATATATTCAAATTTATATATTTTTAAAGCATAATTAATAAATCTAATTCAGTAAAATAGACCCTAATAAATATTTTTCTTAATGCGTGTGTCAAGTCTAACTAATACAAAAAGGAGGGACTACACATAAATTTGAATAATTGATGTTTAAATAAGAGATAAGTAGTGACTTTTTGATATATTTGATTTTTAAATCTATTTATTTAATTTATATAATAAAAAAGTCACCAAATTTGGATTAAAGATACAAATTTAATGATTCGTAAAAAGATATATGTTGCAACAGATATATTAGCTGATGCAATAGATTTTCAATTTATTGCAACAAATGGTATATCTATTGTCACGGATGGGTTATCTAATGCAACAGATATACAATCCGTAGCCACAACTCAATAAAAATGGTTACAAAAAAGAACTAATTAAGTCATAACTTTCCACAGTAATCAAAAAGTCACCAGTTTGAATGTACTTAATAAATGGAGGTAATAGTCACACCTTTTTGTCTAACATATTCAAATTTAATCCTCTATAAATATGTCCCCCCTTAATCGTTTATTCTACAATACTTTATTTATTTATACATTTTATCTTTCATATTACACGTTCAACTACTTCTCTTCAAGGACTTGAGAGCTTTTTCCTGTCTCTAGCAAGTTTTTTTTTGTTTTTTGTGTAAATATATGTTATATTACTTTCAGATTCTTTTCTTTACTTTTGTTTTTGTATTTTTTGTAAATCCATGTTTGTTTTAGATATGGTTGATCCAGTGTGGGATATTGTTATTTTATGAGACGTCGTGCGGAAACTACAGGTATTGTGATAGGATTTGTATTGTGTTGTTTAAAATAGATTATTTATCAGCAATAATATAATTATAATCTATTGTAATAGATAAATATTCTATTGTGATAGTATAATACCCCGAGAAATTTTTCGTTGAAATTTTGTGCATAAACATGTTGGGTTCTATCTTCTAGAATGAATTATAAATTTTTTTGTGCGGAATGTAATAGATTATTATCCACCATTGAGTAGAGTATCAGATAATCTTTCCAGCGATATGTGTATCATCCAAAACGAACACCTAAGCAATGAGTTATGAACATTCCGATCGAACTGTGAATAGTAGTAAACAGTAAAACATGCAGGAAAAAGTATTGACGCTTGGCATATTTTTTCTCCATCTTTAAATGAGCATATAAATCCTTGTACATAATGATCTGGGTGATCTACTACATATCAATGAAATCTGTGCGAGTCCTCTTTCCAATGAAATTGGTTTCATACAATTTGTCTATCGGAGTAAAAAGTTATGGTCGATCTACTTCAGCACATCAAAAGAGAATTTTTGGGTCAACTTCAAACGATCATAACTCCTAGTACACAATGATATGGGTGAGATACGATATATCAACGGAAATATGTGAGAGTTCTCTTTCTAATAAAATTAGTTTCATCCAATTTGGATATCAGAGTAAAACGTTATTGTTGATCTACTTCAGACTATCAAAACAGTCCACCAAAGGACAGATTCAAGAATTATTTGATTTTTAGGGGCGTTTTGGTCATTGACCCTCACCCAAAATCCATACAAACCCTATACTAAAGCCTATTAGAAGCATTATATGTTATATTTCATCAAATTCCCTCAAAAAGAAAACCTTAAGCTCCTACATCCAACTTCAAGAACCTCCAAAGTTCACTATTAATTCTTCAAATTTATTCAAGATTCCAAGTTCATAGTTCAAGAACTCCAAGAAACATCATTCAAAGGCACGATTAATATCTCAAAAATGAGTATCGATCTAAAGTTCATCATTCAAGGTATGTGGGGTTTTTCAACAAGAACTCTCTTTCGTTCTTGTGCCCAAAAGTAATTTTCTTTACAAAGGCATGATTTTTATTTAAATTTTATCAATTTGAAGCATGAACCCATATCTTATGATGGTTATTATGAAATTTTGATGTGTATGATTTTGAAAGATAAATTTACATGTGTGGAGATATAAAGCATGAATCTTGAACGATATTTATCATGATTTTGATATTTGGGTCATGAATCCCCATTGGAAATTGTGTTTTTTTAGAAAGTGTGTGTTATAAGCATGTTGATGTTGAATATTTGAGATATTTTGAATAATTTGACCTTTTGGTCTTAATGGAGTTGTTTTGAACTAGAGTGTGAAAGAAATCCACATTGTGGTTGATTTTGATAGATGGGAAACATGATGGCTCCCAATGTATATTTATATATTACTAAAATTGTTTTGTGGTGGATTGCATTTGAAATGGTCTGAGCTAAGTCCGGGAGAAATCTTTAGTACCGAGTGGGAGGTATAAAGCGACCTTACTTTCCTAGAACTACATTCCCCCGAAGGAGTAAGGTTGAGGCTGATTTATATTATGATCACTAGTTTATGTAGATTTGATGTCAATAGTCCTACTCCGATGAAAAGGATAGGACGGCTCTCCCCAACGTGGGTTGTACGTTAGACTCCATGTAGCTCACATGATTTATGTTGGTTATAGGATCTCCCACCGTGTGTGTGTTTCCTTGTGTCTATGGTGAATGGTGAAGTGTTTTGAAAGTGGAATTGTGAAAGTTATTCTTTTGAAAGATTTAAATGATATTTACATTATGAGAATTGATATTCTTGATGAACTGAAAGTGATTGACAAATTATATGATGACTCACATTTGTTATTGTATTTATTTCATCCTCTCATGATTATAATGATTTTGTTTGGTCTATGTGTGTCTTTCATACATCCTGCATATTTCTTATAAATATTTATAATAATGTTTATAAAACTGCATACACCCCCATATACTCAGTTCCTTTCTATGGTACTGACCCACATCTTTGGATGTGGGCTGCATTTTCTCTGAATGTAGGTGAAGGTGCTCAATTCTAGGTTCTACAATGATTCTTTGGGCATGCTGTTCTACATCCTCTATGTTAGTGAGTCTTCATGTTCCGAGGACGTGATGTCTGATGTTGGTTTTACAGAATTTTTTACATTTGATTACTATGTATGAGTCAGTTGGGGCATGTCTCAATGGATCACTGGTTTTATTTATTTTCTTAGAGGCTTATCAGACTAATATAGATATTGGGAGTTGACTAATAAGTCATATTTTGTTATCTTTATGAAATTGTTTTATTCTTGGATAATGATTACTCTGTTGATATTTGAGGGTTATTTATGGAAGCACCATTGATTTGTGTTAAACTGAATGAAAATGGCTCAAAGGGTTAGCTTGGGGCTATTCGTAGCCTCAAGCACCGTGTGATGCTCTGGGACCTATTTTTGGGGCGTTACAAACTTGGTATCAGAGCCTAAGGTTTTAAGGTGTCCTAGGGAGTCTGACAAGCCACGTTAAGTAGAGTCTTAATCATCTATGTGTAGCGCACCACATCTATGAGCAAGAGGCTGCAAGACGTTTTAGGAAAAAGTGTGATTTTTTCTTTCAGAAGTCTATCTTACTTAAAGTGTCTCTCTCTGCTATTGATTCGTGCTCTCTTCTTTAAAAAATATGCCTCCACATTGAGCAAAAATAAATAATAATGGTCTGGGAATTTTGTGTCACCCAAGAGTTATTTTATCTCTTACCTCAAAGCTAGAAAGCTTATTTCTAATGGGTGTATTTGCCATTTCGTTAGAGTCAAAGACACTAAGCCTGAGAGTCCAACTCTCTAGTCTGTTAACGTCATCAATGAGTTTTCTAAGGTCTTGCCAGATGATCTCCCAGGGATACCTCCTGATAGAGAGATAGAGTTTGGGATTGATCTTCTTCCCGATACTCAGCCTATTTCTATTCTTCCTTACAGTACGGCCCTTGCATCACTGAGGAAGTTGAAAGAACAACTCAAAGATCTACTAGATAAGGGTTTCATAAAGCCCAGTGTTTCTCCTTGGGGTGCTCCTGTGTTGTTTGTGAAAAAGAAAGATGGCTCTTTGCATATGTGCATTAATTACCACCAACTGAATAAAGTCACCATAAAAAATAAGTACCCCCTTTCAAGAATAGATGATTTGTTTGACCAATTGCAAGGTGCAAGTTATTTCTCAAAGATAGACCTTCGTTCTGGCTATCATCAACTCAAAGTTAGGGAGTGTGAGATCTCAAAAACCGCTTTTCGAACTCATTATGGCTATTTTGAGTTTCTTGTTATGTCTTTCGGGTTAACTAATGCCCCAGCAGCTTTCATGGACCTCACGAATTGAGTGTTCAGACCATATCTGGATATGGTTGTCATAGTGTTCATTGATGATATACTGGTGTACTTTAGTAGTGAGGATGAACATTCTGATCATCTCCGAACTATCTTAGAAAACCCTTAGAGATCACAAGTTGTTTGCCAAGTTTAGTAAGTATGAGTTTTGGCTAAGGTCAATTGCTTTTCTGGGTCATATCATTTCTTTCAAGGGTATTAGAGTTGATCCCCAAAAGACCGAAGCTATTAGAAATTGGACTAGACCTATTTCACTGACTGATATCTGAAGTTTCTTGGGTTTAGCTGGCTATTACCGCCATTTTGTTAAGGGTTTCTCTTTTATAGCGTCTCCTATGACTTGGTTGACCCAAAAAAAAGTGAAGTTCTTGTGGTCTGAATCTTGCGAGAAGAGTTTTTAGGAGTTGAAGACTCGACTCACTTCAGCCCCTATTTTGACTTTGCCTGATGGTGTTGATGGTTTTGTGGTGTACTGTGATTCTTCGAAATTTAGGTATGGTTGCATATTGATGTAAAAGGGTAAGGTGATAGCTTATACTTCTAGATAGTTGAAACCTTATGAGAAAAATTACCCCACCCATGACCTTAAGTTGGCTACTATTGTGTTTGCTTTGAAAATCTAGAGACACTATTTGTATGGTGTCCATGTTGTTGTTTTCACTGATCATAAGAGTCTGCAGTATGTGTTTACCTAGATAGAATTGAATCTTAGGCAGGGACAATGGTTAGAATTGTTAAAGAACTATGATATGAGTGTGTTGTACCATCCGGGAAAGGATAATGTTGTGGCGGATGCCCTAAGTAGAGTGTCCATGGGTAGTGCTTCGCATATGGTAGTAGGTAAGAAAGAGTTGTTTAGTGATGTACATCATTTGGCTAGATTGGGGGTTAGGTTGTTTGAATCTACTGAAGGTCATATAGGGGTTCAGAGTAGTTCTGAATCCTCCTTGGTTTTGGAAGGGAAGGAAAAGCAATACTTACATGCTAGTTTGGTCAAACTGAAGGAGTCAGTCAAGGACCAAAAACTAGAGGTTTTCTCCCAAGGGGGGGGGGAGATGGTGTGTTTAGATTGCAGGGTAAATTATGTATCCTGAATGTTGATGATCTAAGATAGAGGATTATGGCTGAAGCGCACGGGGCGCAATATTCTATTTATCCTGGTGCCACCAAGATGTACCGAGACTTGCGGGAAATCTAATGGTAGAGTGGCATAAACAAAGATATAGCAGCGTTTATAGCTAAGTGTGCAACATGCCAACAGAGTGGCATATATCTTTCACCATTGAGGACTATGCTAAGATGTACCTTCGAGAGTTAGTCAGGTTGTATAGAGTTCCTTTGTCTATTATCTCCGACAGGGGTACTCAATTTACTTCTCTTTTTGGAGGGCTTTTCTGAAGAGTCTCAGTACCCAAGTTCATCTTAGCTCTATTTTTTATCCCAGACTGATGGTCAGGCTGAGAGGACCATCCAGACCTTGGAGGATATGTTGAGGGCATGTGTTCTCGATTTCAAAGGGAGTTGGGATGAACATTTGCCATTGATTGAATTTGCTTACAACAACAATTTTCATGCTACCATTGGGATGGCTCCATTTGAGGCTTTATACGGAAGGCGATGTAGATCACCCATAGGTTGGTTTGAAGTGGGTGAAGCCATTGTGAGTGGACCTGATGTTGTGTTTGAGGCTATGGAGAAAGTTAAGCTGATTTAGAAAAGGTTAAAGACAGTCCAGAGTCGTCAGAAATCATATCTAGATGTGAGAAGAAGAGCTCTTGAGTTTGAAGATAACGATCTGGTGTACTTGAAGATTTCACCTATGAAGGGATGAAAATATTTGGTAAGAAAGGGAAGCTTAGTCCCTGATACGTAGGCCTTTATAGAGTTTTGAATCGTGTTGGGAAGCAGCTTATGAGATTGAATTGCCTACCAAGTTATCAACTGTCTATTCGGTCTTTCACATTTCTATGCTAAAGAAGAACATTGGTGATTCTATTATTGTTGATCCGTCAGAATGTTTTAGTGTTCAGGATAGTCTTTCGTATAACGAAGTTTCGGTTGAAATCCTAGATTATCAAGTTCGTAGACTAAGAAATAAGGAAGTTCCCTTGGTCAAAGTTCTGTGGAAAAATCAATCAATCGAGGGTGCTACTTGGGAAGCAGAGGCAGATATGTGAACCAGATACCCTCGTCTCTTCTCTGCAAGTTCAACTAAAGCCTAAGGTACTATTCTTTCTTAATCCAGTTCCCTTCTAATCCAATATATTCTGCTATATGGTTATTCTCTCGATAATTCATGCATTCTGTGAAGCACTCAATATTTTAAAGTAAAGTAAAACCTTTTAGTGAGTCGTTCTAGCTATACGTCCTCATTTTCTCTTGTTCTTGGCCTATCTAGCAACATTCGAGGACGAATGTTTCCAAAGGGGAGATATTGTAATACCCCGAGACTCTAACCAATATTGCAACAAAGAATCAAGCTCATGAGAAATAAATTATAATGTTTTGGGTTGTTTTCTGATCAAGGATGGTGTGTATTAAGGCCTTAAAGATGTCCTATCAATTGGGTGAATCAAAACAATCTTTACCGATTGAATTCTTGGGAAGGATATTGGTATAATCAACTTCAACCGAGCATATCTCTCATTATACTTGGAATTTTTGAGCTCATAATCTATCAACAGATATATAATTGAATTATTTTTCCAATGATACTAATTTTCCTAAAATCTAAAATTAGAGGAAAGAGTTACACCCATTTTACTCCAGTATATCAATCTGGAAAAGGCTGACGGCGTTTCTGACGGGCTGTCACGTTTTTGATGTCATTTCTACTGACGTCGTCACTTTTTGATGACATTTCTGACGATGCCGTCAGCCTTAGGCAGAAAATCAAAAATTTGACCCTTTTGTGATGACATTTCATGATGGCCTATCACAAGTCTGACGTCCTGCCACGGATGTCGTTAGCCATTTTTTTTAGCAGTTAAGGGGAATTTATAAAAGGGTATTTTGGTCTTTTCCACCCATTTTGACCCTCTATATATATCCAAGTAAAGAAGAAAACTTCATTCTTCTTCCATTTCATCATGAATACTAGGGTTTCTCTCTCAAAATCCAATCTAAATCTTCTAAGAACATCAAGAATCCAACCATAAATTTCAAAATTGGTTCAAGATTCGAGGTACCCAAGTCAAATACATTAAGAACCCTAACTCAAGAAGTGGAAAAGGAGTCTATAAAAAGTTTCTTTATTCCAATCCATAATCAAGGTATGTGGGGTTTGAACAAGAACACTCCTTTCATTCTTGCGCCTAAAGATTTAATTTCTATTATTGATTTACATGAATTTCAAAGTGAGATTACACCCAAAATTCTCTATTAATGATTTATAAGATTTGTGTTGATTAAGTTTGATATTATGATATATTTACCATCATGTTTCTTAAATTGATGATTTATGCTATGAGTTGAATATTCTCATTATGTATTGATGATTTCTGAATAAGTTGAGATAAGTGTCATGATTTAAGCCTTCCATGAGAAGTTGATTATTGAATACATATTGATATTGAACTTGAGATTCAAGAATGAGTCCTATGATGTTTCCTTGAAACTTTTGATAGTTGAAATAATTTGATAAGCAAATTTACTTGATACTGAGGAAGATTGTATTGAGTTGAGTCGAGTTAGGAATCCACAAGATGTTTATGATTTACATACGAGATATATATTTATGTTTTGGTCTTTATAATAAACCCATGAGTTGATATTGATTATGGTGGATTTCCTAACGCATTCTGAGATGAGTCTGCGAGGAGTATTTAGCACTGAGCAGGAAACGTGGTATTTCCCCAAAACTACATGACACCATAGGATTAATGTTGATGATTGTGGGCCAGAGGCCGAGTATGTGATTGTGATTGAGAAATTGAGGTTTTACTCCTTGGCAAGAGTACGACACCCCTGCCAATATGGGGTTCGCACCTTAGGGGGGCAAAATGTTAGGCTCCATGCAGCTCATATGGTGTAGTTATGTCAGTTATAAGAAACTCCCACGTCCATAATGATCTAGTACCTTGAGTTACCGATTCACTCTAAGTCATGAGTCAAAGAGTTTGAGTTGAGTTTAATGATTTATGAGATTTATGAAGCATATGTTATTACTGATGAATTATGGGAATAATGTTCCATATAATTCAAGCGAAGAGAGGTATTATTATCAGCATGCATGATTTTATTATACATTTATGATATTATTTAAAATGTTGCATCCACCCCCACATACTCAATACATTCCCAAGTACTGATTCCTATACTCTTCTATGTTCTATATTTTCTCATGATGTAAGTTCAGGTGCTCAGTCTCAGCAGCGACAGTGATCTTCGAGTACCTCTATCTACATTTGTATAGTTGGTGAGTCCTCATGGTTCAAGGACCTATGTCTCTGATATTTGTCTTGATAGTAGAGGGATGTTTATTCCCAGTTCAGTATGAGTCAGTTGGGGATCTGTCCCAATGGCTCCTCAGTCTTATGTAGTAGAGGCTTTGTCAGACTAGAGTACTAGTATGTACAGAACTTCAGTATTTTGATTGCACAGGATAGTATCTCTTCGTATTCCAATATATTTATGACATGCCTATTCTTCCTTATTACAGCTTTATTATTGTCATAGTGAGTTATTGAAGTGATGGAAGGCTCAGAGGGTTAGCTTGAGGCCGCATGTGGCCTTAAGCACCGTGTGACATCTTAAAATCGAATCTTAGGGTGTTACAAAAGTGGTATCAGAGCAGTTCATCCTAGGGACTCTACAAAGCCGTGTCTACGTAGAGTCTTGCTTACGGGTGTGTTGTTCACCATATCTATAAGCAAGAGGCTATAGGCATTTAGAGGTTGTCTCTTTTTGTTCATATCTTAGATAGTGCAATAGAGCCCATGTTTTAAGTGAAATCATATTTAACCATTGAACCTATTTTTTTCCTCTTATTATAGTAAAGATGTCGGTTACAAAAAGGAGTGAGAATACTGGTAAGCGAAAGGATTTGGCTGCCATAGAATGGACAGCAAGTCACGATGTAGAAAAGCTAATCAAAGCGAGGCTCAAGCTGAGTTTGTATCGCAGACTTCTTCTACTCTTCCCTCTCCAGAAAAGCTAAGAAGGAGAAGAACCGCATCCTCAGAACCACCTATTAATACTACTGACCAAGATCTAAGGAATGCAGTGCAATTATTGGCTCGTATAGTTTTTGGACAAACTCAAGGACCAATCATTCCAACCATGGGTTCTAGTGGTATAGATAGGGCAGCTAGCCTACGGACGCAGGATTTTCTTAAACTGGATCCTCCTACATTCACCGGATCAGATCTTACTGAAGAACCACAGGACTTTATTGATCAAATTAAAAGGGTTTTAGATGTCATGCATGTGTCGGGTAAAGAGACAGTTGAGCTAGCAGCATATAGAATCAAAGGGGAGGCTATATTCTGGTATGAAGATTGGAAACAATCTGGGGGTATCGATATATCTCCAGCTACTTGGAAAGAGTTCAAAGAGGAATTTCTTGATCATTACCTTCTATATGAGATTCGAGGAGCCCGTGCAGATCAGTTCCTGAATCTTCATAAAGGGAATATGAGCGTGAGGAAGTACAACCTTCGGTTTAACTCGTTAGCTAGGCATGCTCCCAATATAGTAGCTACAATGGATGATAGAGTTCATCGATATGTAGATAGATTAGATCCTTATCTGGTTAGAGATTGTACTATTGATTCTTTAAACAAAGACATAGACATAGCAAGGATACAACCATTTCCAAAAAAAATGAAGGATCAGAGTCAAAGAAGATGAGCACAAGAATCAAAAAGAGGGTATTCCAAAAAGGATAGATCTATGGGGAAGTTTATGGAATCCCAAGGATAGTTTAGGCCTCGGTTTCCTCATAGACCGCCTGGGTCATTATCTTCTTATTCTACAGCTAGTGCTCCACCATAGTTTCAAGGGTCTAAAAGTAACCAACCAGTTTGGGCAAAGAAGTGAGAGTCAGAGTTGACAGACAGTGGGGTATCAAGAGCAAGGGAGTATGAACCAATTAAGGCCTCCTCAACAGCCATGTAAGAAATATGGAAAGTTTTATTTTGGTGCATGTCAATTTGGAACAAATGCTTTTTTTTGGTGTGGTGCGTCAATATATATGATGAGAGAATGCCCTCAAAGGGCTATAGGTGGTATGGCATGACCTACTGGACCATCCATTGTATCATCATCATCGGTGCCTTATTCAGGTAGAGGTGTACAACTTATGGGTCATGGTAGAGGCGTTAAAGGAGCAGCTAGCTCTAATGGAGTTTAGAATCGTACATATACTATAGCGGATCGACAAAATTCAGAGGCTTCTCTAGACGTGGTTACAGGTACATTGTCCATATTTTCACATGATGCATATGCATTAGTTGATCCGGGTTCCTCATTGTCATATGTCACTCCATTGGTTGCTGGAAAGTTCAAAAGAACACTAGAATTGCTAGTTAATCCATTTGAAGTATCTACGCCGATTGGTGAATTTATTATAGCTACAAGGGTTTATCCAAATTGTATTATAACTATTTTCAGTCACGATACGATGGCTGATCTTGTTGAGCTGGGAATGGTAGATTTTGATGTTATAATGGGTATGGACTAGTTAGCATCTTGTTATGCCACAGTAGCTTGCCGAACTAAAATGGTGTATTTCCATTTTCCAAAGAAGGCAGTCCTTAAATGGAGAGGTAATATTGGTATGCCAATAGATAAATTTACTTCTTATTTTAAGGCAAAAAGAATGATTTACAAAGGTTACAAATGTCATCTAGTTAGAGTAAATGATACATATACGGAGCCACCAACTCTTCAAACTATTTTCGTGGTAAATGAATTTCTTGATGTATTTCCTAAAGAACTTCTAGGTTTGCCTCCTGAATGAGAAGTGGAGTTTGGTATTGATGTGATTCCAGGAACCCAGCCAATCTCAATTACTCCATAAAGAATGGCCCCAGCAGAATTACGAGAATTGAAAGAGCAATTGAAAGACTTGCTAGAGAAAGGATTTATAAGGTGTAGTATGTCCCCTTGGGGCGCACCAGTGTTATTTTTACGTAAGAAAGATGGTTCATTGAGAATGATTATTGACTACCGGTAATTAAATAAGGTGACTATTAAAAATAAATATCCCCTCCCACGAATTGATGATTTATTTGATCAGTTACATGGCGTAAAGTGCTTTTCAGAGATTGATTTGAGGTCAGGTTACCACCAAGTGAGGGTCAAAGAGAAGGATATACCCAAGACAGCTTTCCAAACACAATATGGTCAGTATGAGTTTCTATTCATGTCATTTGGGCTAACAAATGCACCCGCGGCTTTTATGGATTTGATGAATAGGGTGTTTAATACATTCTTAGCTATGTTCGTGATAGCTTTTATAGATGATATTCTAGTTTATTCCAGATCAGAAGAGGACCATGCCAATCACTTACGACAAGTGCTGCAGATTCTTCATGATCGTAAGCTATATGCAAAGTTCTCTAATTATGAGTTTTGGTTAAAATCGGTGGCATTCTTGGGTAATATTGTATCTAGTGAAGGAATAAAGGTCTATACTCAAAAGATAGAAGTCGTGAAGAGTTAGCCAAGGCCCATAATGACTACAGCGATTCGTAGTTTTCTTGGGTTGGCAGGTTATTATAGAAGGTTTGTTGAAGATTTTTCTTCAATTTCTACTCCTTTAACCAAGCTAACACAGAGGGCATCCAAGATTTAATGGAATGATGCCTGTTAAAGGAGTTTCCAAGATCTGAAGCATAAGTTGACTTCTACACCGGTATTGGTATTTCTAGAAGGCATGGAAGGGTATGAGGTGTATTGTGATGCTTCAAGAATTGGCTTAGGATATGTATTGATGTAGCATGGTAAAGTAATAGCATATGCCTCCAGAAAATTACGGCCACATGAGAAAAACTATCCTACGCATGATCTCGAGCTAGCAGCAGTTATATTTGCTTAAAAGATATGGTGCCACTACTTGTATGGGATTCATGTTTACATATATACTGACCGTAAAAGTTTGCAATATATCTTTAGCCAGAAGGATCTAAATTTGAGGCAGCGGAGGTAGCTTGAACTATTAAAAGACTATGATGTTGATATCTTGTATCATCCAAGGAAAGCAAATATGGTAGTTGATGCGCTAAGTCGTAAGGATATGATGGCATCTATAGAAAGGAAAGGTATGATTAAAGATCTTAGAAAAGATAAAAGTGATCCAACAGTAGCTAAAAATAGCCTAAAGTTGATACAAGTCATATACAGATATTAGAAGAAGGAGGCTATAGGTGATTGGGTATTCTTGAAGGTGTCACCAATAAAGGGGGTTATGAGATTTAGTAAGAAAGGAAAACTAAGTCCACATTATATAGGCCCACACAAGATTACTTAGAGGTTTGGCGAAGTCGCTTATGAATTATAGCTACCCCAAGATCTATCAATAGTTCATCCAGTATTTCACGTCTCAATGCTTCGAAAGTGCATGGGTGATCCATCTCATATTACTCCTACTGAAGATGTAGAAGTTACGGAAGATCTTACCTAAGAAGAAATACCTATTGCTATTCTAGATTGACAAGTGAAGGAGTTAAGGAATAAAGAAATAACTTCTATAAAAGTGCTTTGGAGGAACCAACAAGTAGAAGAGATAAGATGGGAAGCGGAAGAAGCGATGAAATCTAAGTACCCCCATTTGTTCAAATAAAAAGAGAAAGTCCAAGATGCTGAATTGGAGCAATAACAAGTAAGTGTAAGACATAGTACTGTGTTATAATAGGGTATTAAACTTAGGCTTGAACTTGTTTTGGTTTGACAGTTATGCAAACATTCGAGGACGAATATTCCTAAGGGGGGAGGGTGTAACATCCTGTATTTCTCTTGTACTTGTTCTAATTATATGGAACTTAGTATAGACTTTTGATATATATAACGTATAAGAATTGTTATTCAAGTATTAATGGTATAGATGAAATTATAGATGTTGCCCATACAGTTTAATGTGATGCAACTAAGTTAACGTTAAGATAACTATTTAAACTTGGAATCGTAACCTAGTATTTTTATCTAAAGTTTAAAGTGACCAAGTGTGTATAATTTGAAGGTTAGATTAAAGGGATTAGGAGCTAAAAATGGAGCAAAATATTGAGGTGCTTGCTTGACGTATTTAAGCTAGTAGGTGAGTCACCTGCTTAAGTTGTTTGAACCAAATTAATGGACCCATGGCTATGGATCAGATTTGGGTCTATGGTAATATACTCATTTAGGCCAAATTGAACAAAAGACAAGGAAAATGGATAAGTGGCCCAACACACCAATCTGTCAAAGGCCCAAGTTATTTAAGCCCAAAATAAAAATTTAAGTAGGTGCATCACCTACATTGAAAATTCGTGCAGCTTGAACCCTTAAGTAGGTGCATCACTTTCTTGTACTAATTTGACCAATTTGATGGTCCAAAATGCAGCTAAGGAGGTGGACAAGATAGGTCCTTTAAAAGGCCAAGTTGCTGGTCATTTTACTTCACTTTTAAGTCACAAAAAAAGAGTATATTTTAGCAAATCTCTCTACTCTCTCTAAAACAACAAAAACAACAGCCCTATTTTTTCTTCTTCGGTTTTTGAAGAAACCCTCATCTTTGCAGACCAGGATAAGCTTAAGGTTTTGTTTAATTATCTCATAGAAGATTAGCAAAACAAGTTATAAGTGTTTGACTATAAATATATGGTTGATTATAGAACAAGTTGTTTGTTCACGTTTCCTTGTTACTGAGGAACTTTTTTCTTCTTCTTTGGTTTAAGTGTAAAGGAAAGTTCAAGCTCTTGAAGAGTTCAATTAAAAGAATAATTTGCTGAATTGAGTTAAGGTGACTTCTCCATTTTGTTTTTCTTATATATGAATTTGAGAGGGGATTATGGATGTCTTGTTATTGAGAACTTAAGAGATGATGAGTTCATTAATTGATTGCTACAATAAAAGGGATTTAGGACTATTTTGTGGACTGTTTTGTATGTATATGTTATGGGCTGCCAGGTTAAAGTTGGATAAAGGTGTGTTGACTTTCTAATGAATTATAGAAGAAAGATGTGATGATACACCACCGAACTAATATTTGTTGCCCAATCTATTTTGCGTATTGTTTGGAACGTGTAATAACGTCGAGGTGGTTTTGGTGAACCTTATAAGAACCTATATGGTATGTGGGTGTAATTGGAGGAAGTAATGCAAATCTATAAAATGATGAGTAGCAGCTCAGAGGCATTTGCCTAGCATGGGCCGATCTTGATACCTTTATTTGTGGGTGGTAGCTCATGGGCATAAGCCTAGCATAGGCCAATCCCAATCTTTATATGTAGGTGGCAGCTCAGGGGCGTAAGCCTAGCATGGGCCGATCCTAATTTATCTATTTACCACTGATCAGCTGGTCATTTGCATTAAATGGCTTACAAAGATTATGAGGTAAGAAGGTAAGACTAAGAAAATAATGTAATGTACATTGTCCCAGAAGTATTTATAAAAGTAGTCTACTAGTACTACTTATACACTTGTATCAAATTTCTATTGAGCTTTTGTAGCAAGTGTGTTGTTACCTTCTTCCTTATATATTCAGTACATATTTTTGTGCTAACGTCCCTCAGTACATATTCAGTACATATTTTCATACTTTCCGAGTCTGTTCCATATATTTTGGTATTGTATAGTAAATCAAGAGTTCGGCGGGGGTTTGTCCCAATCCTAACTAAGTTAGTATCTTTTAGAGGCTTTGTAGATTAACATAAAGTTATGGTAGTGTTTTGTCTTTAGATGAGGTGGACCCAACGGTCAAGAATTGTATATATCAGTTTGTTTTTGCATATGTAATTATTCTCATTGATAGATAATATCACGTTAGTCAGAATCTTTAGTTGTTATTGTTACATGCATAGGAAGTATAAGTTTTTGAATTGGTTCTCTCGGGCCTTTACGGCTATGAGTGTCTGTCCGCCCCAATAGGATTTGAGGCATGACAAAATAGGTCATTTGTTGAAAAATAATTAAAATACTAAAGAACTCAAATATTTTTAGGAGAACTTAAATCTTTGTCCCATTTTCTTAAAGACTTGTCTTTAATTTTAGCTAAATCAATTTAGTTATTACTAATAATTACTTAATTTGAATCAACATAAGACTAACATGTTGTATTAAATGATTCATCTGTAGGTAAAAAATCTATTATAACAGATGGGTCATCCATTAGAAAACAATAAAAATATAGGGTACTTAAACGATTTTAGGAGAACTCAAAAATGTTTTTCCTCTTGCTCCTTTTGCCTTTGATGTATGATATACTATTTTTATCCTTTTTACCTGTTTTATGAAATTTTTCATGTTTTTCACTTATTCGTTGTTCCCCTGTTGAAATTTTTAGAATTATTTTGGGTCAAACTTTGTTCGTATAGCACTTGGACATTGCTTCATAGGTTATTTTGTAAGTATAATTATGATTTTTGTTGAATTTTTTATTTGGTATAGTTGCTACTGCAACAATGGACAGAACCTGCTATATGAATCTAACATATAAGTCATCTGTTGCAACAAGTGAGTAATCTATTGCAACATATGACTAATCTGTTGCAACAGATGACCTATATGCTAGATTCATGTTACAACACTATAATACAAATCCAACAGATGAGTAATTTGTTGTAACAGATTAGTCATATATGTTGCAATAGATTACTCATCTGTTGCAACAAATTAGTTATATATATTGCAACAGATTACTCATATGTTGTAACATATCAGTCATATATGTTGTAATAGATTACTCATCTGTTGAATTAACGCTACATGTTTTATTCATTGTTGAAAAAACAATAGTAGCAGATACACCCAGATGAGAAATTCAACTAAAAATTATAATTTTACTTACTAAAATAACCTATGAAGTAATGCAAAGTAATATACGAATAAAATTTAATCTAAAAAGATTTGATCAAGTAGCAACATTAGCGGTAACAACAAAAATATTCAATAACAATAAGATGAGTATGATAAAAAAGAAGAGATGATAATAATGAAGAAGATGATGATAATAAAGAAGAAGATGATGAATAAAGTAACAACAACAATGAACAATAAAAAACCACAAAGAGAGAGAGAAAACTCTAATAAATGAGAAGAGAGAAAAACACACCTTTTTTTCTCCTATTCTAATTATATTAGGTTTTATATATGATGAAATTGTAAATAAAAAAACTTGTGGGTTATTTACAAACTTTTGTTACTTTCTTAATCCTTAATAAAGTAATTGTCACCTACACTTAATTATTAAAAGTTGAGTGACCTACACTTCATTTTAAAACTCTTTTGTCACTTTTACTTCAAAGCTCCTAGTCACACTTATATAAAGTAGTAATATATAATATTTGGATTCTTCTTTTTGAAGGCTAAGCACGAAAAACAAATGTCAATATGTTTTTCTCTAGATATATCTATATAAAAATATCTTCTGATTTTTTTACATTAGTATTTCTAAGCAAATGTCTTAACATGTAATTTAGTAATTATAAAAATGACAGCTTAATTAATATAATCACATAAACTGTAGAAAAATAATATTAAAGAAGCCTTATCTGAACTTTTTGTTAATTTCCCATCCAGTATTTGGTACACACATTGGAGCCTGACTAATCCAAATTAGACCTGGGTAGAGCCTTATTTGGGGGTAGCTATAATGTCTCGTATTTCTCTAGCAAAATCAAGGTCTCAATATAGGAGAATTTGTATATAAAATTTTAGAAACACTTATTATTTTTTAGTTAAGATCTGCCATTGTGTAGGAAATTCAATTAGCTTTTCAAAGATTTAAAATTTGCCCAAATTCGTTAACCGGTTTAGAAGTTATGACGATTTTAAATTTCAGTCGCTAAACGCCATCATTTTGACCCTTAGCGCATCGTGGAGTCAGTGTAAATAATAATTATTAATTTCCAGTGTTGCTCTGTGATAGTTGTAATGCCCCAATTATCTGAATCAGAATGCTACACGGTGTTTATGACCCTGAGGGACCACAAGCTAACCCATGACTGATATCTGTACCTGTACACTGCAATATACAATTTAATAGTATAGTAATCATGAACATGTAGGCCATAAGGTTCAACTGAACAAAAATATGTCAAAATATAATATCCATATGGGTGAAAGATACCCAAAACAACTGAAACTGAATCAAATCTGAACTAAATCTAAACACTGAATATGAAAGCCTATAAGTATTGTCTGAATAAGGATTTGAAGGAACATATCTCCAACTAACTCCATCTAACAAAACTGAGCTGGAATAAAAAATGAAATAAAATAATATCATCCTTGAATGGATAAGGACTCACTACAACTCTGCGGTTGGATGCTACTGCAGATCTGGAGCTCATTTCTCTGAATGGTTTAACATAAAATAAAGTACCATAGCACAAATACATCAGCACAACTGGAGTACTGAGTATACTAGTGAGGTAGGCTAATGCAAAAGGGTTTACATGCATGAACAATGCTAATTGACTGACTTATATGAACGTTAGAGATTAAACATATAAACATAGTAACTGAGATCATAAGTACGTGATAGCTAGATTTGTATGCTAATAAATGGTTAACTGATAGCTGACGTGGCTAAAACTGTAGTTCTGATAGATGGAAGACTGTATCTGACAGTATTAAATATGATTAAACTATCTAAGTTTCTTACTATAACTAAATTTGAGTATATCTGACAGTCCTGGTATACTGATATCTGAAGAACTATCTGAGTTCTTTTACTGAGACTGAGTCTGAAACTATGGGATGTAGTTCTTTAACCGACATGCTACATATGTGCCATTATGGCTAAGCTGGGGTCCAATCTCTGCCTTGACTGGAAGGGTGTCAATACCACACTACTGGTAAGGACAACATGTGAGCAACCCTGATATAATAGGTAACTCTAGTGACAAGGATGGAAACCCTCAAATAATAGGATAATCCACCTCATCGACCCTATTATAATAGGCTGTGATGTCTGAACCTATGCTGGCTACATAGTTCTGGAACACAAGGATGACTGCTAAGAATCACACAAACATATACAGGTGAGTTCTCATTCTTGGGTTCACTCGGTGCTAACTCCTACTCCTATCTAGAGAGATTGAACATGATTTAACTGACTATACATGAGTGGAACTTATTGAATTCCATTGACTGATGGAATACTACTGATATTTGATAACTGACTGATACCATATGATTTCCTGAGTCACATAACTGACTAAATTCTACTGAATCATGTCTTGATTTTGTAGCGTGAAAAATGACATGGCTCTAGCCACACAGCTATAGTTTTCGGGTATGAATACCCCCAGGAATCAATGAAAGAAAACTGTCACAACATGACTGACTTGATCATAATATTCATATTGTCATAAATAGGGGATATTATACATTATGTAGTTTCTCAACATATTAAGCATGGTAGGGAGTGCATAGCTAATCGATGAAAAACATTATCACACATGCTTCATACCACAACAATAGCAACACATGAAAAACATGGAATTTATATTAAAGTATGTAGCTAACATGGACTTGTCATTTAGACATCATGGAACCATATAAACATGAATTTCTAGCATCCTAAGCATTTTATTGAACACATTGCATGCACTATTTAAGGCATAGGTGTGTTTCATAACTTGTACTATTTTAAACCACCTAAAGTTTATAGTTTTCAACTAACAAGGATATATATTCCATGAAAATACCTCTAGATATCATCTTGAAACTTAAACAACAATCATCAACATGTACATGCTCATATCACCAAAAAACAAGTTCACAACATAGTATTTAAAACATGGTTCTTGAGTTCTATTAATGGATTGGATCCCTAGATGAACATTATGCATACCTTAGAAGGAATACTCTTGATGCTTAACGTAGGAATTTCCTTGAAATTGGATCTTCAAGCTTGATTGTGTAACCCTAGTTGTTTTTTCTCCTATTGTGCTCTTGGATAAAGAACTTTGAGATGTTAATAGGGTTGTAATGTGTTTAGAAGCTCTAAATTTTGTAAGGTTAAGTTTAGGGACGTGTAAGAAGTGTTAAAAGACTTAATTATCCTCAAAATAACTCAAAAACTAAGTATTTTCATGGCTGAAATCATAAGTGTGTGTCGCACACCTCATCGCACATGCTAAGATGTGCACCGCACATCCTATCACACAAGCTAAGGTGTGTATCGCATATGCTATCGCACAACTGAGGTTGTATGACACACATGCCATCACACACTTGGTCTAGTAGCCATGTGCGATTTGTTAGGCATCGCACTCCTCTTTGGAAGGCCATAACTTCATGCTCGGGTATCAAATTTTGGTAAAATTCATATTGTTAGTAAGCTAATTCGATTCTCTATAGTTTGGTGTGCATAAATCTACCAAAATATCACACACGAAAAGTTTATGGATTCAAAATCTATTAACTTTCATTACTCTAAGTGACTCATATGAGCATGCTTAACACATCATAAGCTATCTTATCACTAGGATACTCATTTTAAGTCATGCACTAAAATGCGAATCATAGTATAGGAGGTTTCATACGTAGGAAAATTGGTTCACTTTCTAGCTTAGGAACATATGGGGTATTACAATATCTCCCCCTTGGGAACATTCATCCTTAAATGAGAATTTACTTAGAGGGTATAAAAGATAAGCAGAACATGAACTATACATGAATGACTGAAACATGATCTCATGGCTGAAATGTTTGGTAAACTGACTACATCATACTGGACATGCATATCTAATGCACGTGTAATGGATTCATGAATGCATTACTGAGGTTCTCGCAATAAGAATGCATATCCGATGCATGATTAAATGCTGGACTGATACATGAATGCATGACTGAGTATGCAATGGTAGGTAATAGGTACCAAGTTTATAATGGGAACATGAGCATGAAACTAAATACTAAATGTGAACTTTATAAGCTTAATGAGGACTTTTACCTTGAGCTTGATCTGAATTGGCGGAGAAGAGGTAAGGATACTTAGTACGCATATCTTCTTCTGTTTCCCAAGTAGCTCCCTCAAAAGACTGATTTTGCCAAAGAATTTTAACTAGAGGGACTTCTTTGTTCCTCAATCTACGAGTCTTGTAGTCCATGATTTTGACTGGAATCTATTCATAAGAGAGGTTATTCTGAATGTCAATGGTAGAAATAGGGACTACAACTACTGGGTCACCTATGCACTTCTTGTGAAAACAAACATGGAAAACTGGATGAACGGAGGCTAGATCTGAATGCAATTCAAACTCATAAGATACTTTTCCGAAGTGACTGAGAATCCTGAAGGGACCGACATAGCGGGGACTGAGTTTACCTTTCTTACCAAACCTCTTCACTCCCTTCATGGGATAGATCTTAAGATAGACATAGTAATTGACCTCAAACTCGAGATCCTTCCTACGAACATCTGCATATGACTTCTGTCGGCTCTGAGCATACCAGAGTCTTTCTCTGATCAACTAAACTTTCTCTAAGGTGTCGAACACTAAGCCAGGGTCTATGATTGAGGCCTCGATAACTTCAAACCAACCAATAGAAAATCTACACCTCCTACTATAGAGATCTTTGAATGGAGCCATTTGACTACTAAAATGATAGCTATTGTTGTATACAAACTCAATCAAGGGAAAGTGGTCGTCCCAACTTACCTTGAAATCAATTGCACACACCCTTAACATATCTTCAAGAGTCTGAATGGTCCTCTTTACTTGACCAACTTTCTGAGGATGAAACATTGTACTAAGATGGACTTAGGTACCAAGACCCTTTTGGAATGCTTTCTAGATGTGAGAGGTGAACTAGGTACCTCTGTCTTAGATGATAGATAATGGAACACCATGTAATCTGACCAACTCCATGATATAGAGTTTGGTGTAGTCCTCGGTTGAATAAGAAGTACGAACTGGAAGGAAATAGGCTAATTTGGTCATTCTATCTACAATGACCTAAGCTGAATCATGTTGATAATGAGTTCTAGCCAAACCCGTCACGAAGTCCATATTCACTTTTTCCCACTTCTAAGTAGGAATGGTGAACTCCTGCATAGAACCACTAGGTTTTTTATGCTTTATCTTAACCTGTTGATATGTATAGCACTTAGCCACAAACTCTGCAACATCTCTCTTTATCCAACTCCACTAATAGATCTCCCATAAGTCGTGGTATATCTTAGTGGACCATGGATAAATAGAGTATCATGCACCATGAGCTTATGCGACAATTTGCTGCCATAAGCCATCTACACCTAGAACATACAGACGACCCTGACAATGAAGAACACCATCTTCTTCTTGGGAGAAAACTCTACCTTCTGATCCTGAACTAACTCTTTTAGCTTGACAAGGCTAGGATCCCTATCTTGCTTCTCTTTTACCTTGAAAACTCGAGATGACTCTGAACTACTCTGAACATATACACCACCCTCTAAATAGTCAACTAAGAAAATGCGCAGTCTGGCAAGCTGATGGATTTCCTGAGCTATCTTTTTCTTGCTATTCTCAATGTGAGAAACAATACCCATAGAGAGTCTACTGAGAGCATCGGCCCTAACGTCGTCCTTGCTTAGGTGATAAAGGACACTCATGTCATAATCATTCAAGAGCTCTAACCACCTTCTCTGATGAAGATTGAGATATTTCTGAGAAAAGATATACTGGAGACTCTTATGATCTGTGAATAAATCTACATGAACTCCTTATAAATAGTGCCTCTAAATATTTAAGGAAAATACTATGGCTGCTAACTTAGGATCATAAGTAGGATACTTCTTCTCATAGGGCATTAAATATCTGGAGACGTAGTCTATGACCTTACCATGTTGTATGAGTACACAACCTAAACCCAATCTGGATGCATCACAATATAATACGAACCTATCTGAACCATCTGGAAGAGCTAGAACTGGAGCTAAAGTGAGTCGAGTCATAAATTCCTAAAAACTCTTCTCGTATTAATCTAACCATTGAAACTTGACCTTCTTCTGAGTCAATCTGGACATGGGAGATGCAATAGAATAAAATCCCTCAACAAACCACCTGTAATAGCTAGCCAAACCTAAGAAACTCCTGATAACTGATGGAGATACGAGGCAAGGACAGTTTTTTACCGCTTTGGTCTTATAAGGATCTACTCTAATGCCATCACCAGAAATAATATAGCCAAGAAATTCTACTGATCTTACCTAAAATTTGCACTTACTGAACTTGGCGAATAACTGGTGATCCCCGAGAGTCGGAAGGACAATCCTGAGATAGTCTGAATGATCATGCTCGGTGCGAGAATAGACAAGAATATCATCTTTAAAGACTATGATGAATATCTCCAAGTACTTCTTGAACAAATATTTTATTAAGTCCATGAAAGCTACAGGGGCATTGGTAATACCAAAGAACATGACTAGAAATTCAAAGTGACCATACCGAGTATAGAAAGTTGTCTTTGAGATGTCACGTTCTCTAACTCTGTGGTGATGATAGCCTGATCTGAGCTCTATCTTGGAGGGATAACTGGCACCCTGAAGCTGGTCAAACAAGTTATCTATTCTATGAAGTGGATACCTGTTCTTGACCGTGACTTTATTGAGTTGACAGTAATCAATACACATCCTGAGAGAACCATTTTTCTTGCACACGAATCAGACTGGTGTACCCCATGGGGACACACTGGGACAGATGAATCCCTTATCTAAGAGATATTTTAACTGACTTTTAGCTCCTTGAGTTTCGCAGGTTCCATTATATATGGCAGAGTAGAGATAGGTTGAGTATCTGGGAGAAGGTCTATGTCGAAGTCTATTTTCCTTTTAGGAGAAATACCTGGAAGATCTTCGGCAAAGATGTCTGAATATTCATTAACAACTAGAATAGATGAAAGGCTAGGAGATTCAGAAATGGAATCTTTAACATGCACGAGATGATACACACAGCCCTTAGAAATCATTCTCCTTGCCCGAGGGTAGGAAATAAGATGACCCTTGAAAGATGAAGTACTACCCTTCTATTCTAGGATGGGCTCATTCGAGAATTGAAATTAAATCTGGGTCCTGTAGTTGACTGTGGCATAGTAGGAATGAAGCTAATCTATGCCAAGAATGACATCAAAATCAGTCATCTCTAATTCAACTAAATCTGTTGTCGTGGATTTCTGAAATATCATAATAGGGCAGTTTCTATATACCCATCGAGCAATGATAGTTTTACCCACTAGGGTAGAGACTGAAAAGGGCTCTGCTAAAATTTTAGGACTGATTTCAAAATCTCCTGCTATGTATAGAGTTACAAAAGACAAGGATGCACCTAGATCTAGCAAAGCATAAACATGAACATGGAAAATCTCTAACGTAGCAGTAATGATATTAGGAGAATTTTTATCATCCTGTCGGGTCTGAAGAGAATAGAGTCTATTTGGGCGTTGCCCACTAGTAGCACTGGAAGTGGCACCCTGCTTGTTCGAGCAACCGGACTGAGCTGTAGAACAATTCTGCTAACCCTGAGGACCTGGCTGAGGACAGTCCCTAACTCTGTGAGATGTCTTTCCAAACTAAAACAAAATCCATGACCTATTCTACATACACCCTGATGGTGCTTACCGCAAGTCTGACACTAGAGATAAGTATGTGCACTACTAACACTGCCCTGAGATTTAGAGCCTGTTGCTCTATCTCTGTTTCCATTTCTGAATTTTGGCTCTGGGGCACTAGTGGAGGAAGGAGCTGGAGCTGCTGACTTGGGATAAAACTATGAACGGTTTCCTCCTTTGGATTTGGGCTGAGCAAAACTGAAACTGCCTGATCTTGCTCTCTTATTCTGCCTCTCCCTTGTTCTAACCTTATGCTCCTGTATCTTCTTGGCATGGGTCATGAGCCTGGCTAAAGTCATATCACTATTCAGCATTGCAGACCTACACTCATTTACCACGCTATCATTCACCCCTGTCACAAACTTGCTTTATCTTTTCCCTGTTGTCTGCAACCACAAGAGGGGCATACCTGGCTAGCTAAGTAAATCTTAGAGAATACTCTCTAACCATCATATTTCCTTGCCTGAGGTTGATGAACTTAAGAACTTTGGCTTCACTCAGCTCTTGGGAAAAGAATCTGTCTATGAAAGTCGTGAGAAATTCCTTCCACTCAATAGGACCTGCATCATCTACCCTCTCGGACTTCTACTGTTTGTACCAAGTATGAGCAACGTCCTATAATTGGTATGCGACTAACTCTGCACTCTGAACAGAATTAACTCCCATGATATCCGTGACCTTCTGGAGCTGGTTAATAAACTCTTGAGGGTCGTCGTCAGACTTAGACCCGAAAAAAATAGAGGGTTCATTCGGGTGAAGTCCCAAATCCTAGATGCTGCAGAATTGGCCACTGGATTAGCTAGAATAACTATTGTCCATTCATTCTTGGCAGCCATAGACTGAGCAAATATGGTGAATGCGGCCCTAAACTTAGCATGAGAAACATACTCGCCCAAAGGATCTTCGGGCTGAGGAGCTGGCTGGTTTCTTTTCTTTAGGGCCATATTTTGAAATAGGAGAAGAATAGATTAGACTGAGAGTTTAACATGAGACTATGCTCACTAGCACGACATGAATACTAAATTAAGGGAAACTGTTCCTAAAACATCATATAGCCTCATGTACATAAATGTGGCACGCAACACAGCCATGTATAAGACTCTACTAGATGCGGCTTTTAGACTTCATAGGAATCTACTTAACCTGGCTCTGATACTAAGTTTGTAATGCCCCGATTATCTAAATCAGAATGCTACATGGTGCTTATGACCCCGAGGGACCACAAGCTAACCCATGACTGATATCTATACCTATACACTGCAATATACAATGTAATAGTATGAAAAATATGAATATGTAGGCCATAAGTTTCAACTGAATAAAAATTTGTTAAAACATAATATCCATATGGGTGAAAGATACCCAAAACAACTGAAAATTTAATCAAATCTGAACTAAATCTAAATACTGAATCTAAAATCCTCTAAGTACTGTCTGAATAAGAATTTGAAGGAACATATCTCCAACTAACACTGTCTAGCAAAACTAAGCTGGAATAATGAATGAAATAAAATAATATCATCCTTAAATGGATGAGGACTCACTATAACTCTGCGGATGGATGCCACTGTTGATCTAGAGCTCATGTCTCTGAACCTATGGTGTAACATTAAATAAAGAACCATAGGACAAATGCATTAGTACAACTGGAGTACTAAGTATACGAGTAAGGTAGGCTAATGCAAAAGGGTTTACATGCATGAACAATGCTAACTGACTGACTGATATGAATGTGAGAGTGTAAATATACATACATAGTAACTAAGAATCGTGAGTACGTGATAGCTAGATCTGTACGCTAATACATGGTTTACTGATAGATTATATGGATGAAAGTATAGTTTTGATAACATGGACAACTGTATCTGACAGTCTTAAATCTGATTGAACTATCTGAGTTCCACACTGTAATTGAATTTGACTGTATCTGACAATCCTGGTATACTGATATATGAAGAACTATCTGAGTTCTTTTATTGAGTCTAAGTCTGAAACTATGGGAGGTAGTTGTTTAACCGGTATGCCCTATATATGCCATTATGGCTAAGTTGGGGTCTAATCTCCACCCTGGATGGAAGGGTGTCAGTACTGTGCCACTAGTAAGGAAAACATGTGAGCAACCCTCATATAACGGTAACTCTAGTGTGAACGGTGGGAACCATCATATAATAAGTTAAGCCACCTCATTTACCCTTATATAACAACCTGTGATATCTCAATCTATGCTGGCTACATAGTTTTGGAATGCAAGGATGACTGCTAAGAATCACACCCTCAAATACAGGTGAGTTCCCATCCTTGGGAACACTCGGTGCAAACTCCTACTCCAATCGGAAGAGATTGAACATAATTTAACTTACTGTACATGAGTGGAACTTAATGAATTCCATTGACTGACAGAATACTACTGATATCTGATAACTAATTGAGACCATAAGGTTTTTTGAGTCATATGATTGACTGAATTCTACTGAATCATGGATTGATTTTGTATATCGTGAAATATGACACGACTCTAGACATATAACTATAGTTTTCGGGTACGAATACCCCCAGGACTCGATGGAAAAAAACTGACACAACATGACTGACTTGATCATAAGATTGGAGCCCACAATTCACATTATCATAAATTGGGGATATTATACATCATGTAGTTCCTCAACATATTAAGCATGGTAGAGAGTGCATAGCTATATTTTAGGTGCATATTGTATATCTCCATTATCACACATGCTTCATACTACAATAATAGCAATACATGAAAAACATGGAATTCATATTAAAGTATATAGCTAACATGGACTTGTCATTTAGATATCATAGAACCATATAAACATGAATTTATAGAATCCTAAGCATTTTATCTAACACCTTGCATGCATTCTTTAAGTCATATATGTGTTTCATAACATGTACCATTTTACACCACCTAATGTTCATGGTTTTCAACTAATAAGCATATATATTCCTTGAAACCACCTCTAGATATCATCTTGAAACTTAAACAACAATCATCAGCATGTACATGCTCATATCACCATAAAACGTTTACAAAATAGTATTTAAAACATGGTTCTTGAGCTCTATGAACGGATTGGATCCATAGATGAACACTATGCATACCTTAGAAGGAAGATTCTTGATGATTGACGGAGGAATTTCCTTAAAATTTGATCTTCAAGCTTGATTGTGTAACCCTAGTTATTTTTCTCCTATTATGCTCTTAGATAAAGAACTTTGAGATGTTAATAGGGTATTAATGTGTTTAGAACCTATAAATTTTGTAACGTTAAGTTTAGGGACGTGTAAGGAGTGTTAAAAGACATAATTATCCTCAAAATAACTCAAAAACTAAGTGTTTTTGTGGCTGAAATAATAAGTATACATCGCACATCTCATCACACATGCTATGATATGTGTTGCACATCCTATCGCACAAGCTAAGGTGTGCGTCGCACATGATATCACACAACTGAGGTTTTGCATCGTACATGCCATCGCATACTTCGTCCAGTAGTTATGTGTGATTTGTTAGGCATTGCACTCCTCTTTGCAAGGCCATAACTTCATGATCGGTAGTCGGATTTATGTAAAATTGGTATCATTGGAAATCTAATTCAATTCTCTACAGTTTGGTGGGTCTAAATCTTCCAAAATATTATATATCAATCAACTTATCCTCGTTCAAAGGTTACTCTTGCAGAATCACACTCTAAAACTTGATGGATTTAAAAGCTATTAACTTGCATTACTCTAAGTGACTCATATGAACATGCTTAACACATCATAAGTTATCTTATCGCTAGGATACTTATTATAAGTCATGCACTAAAATGTGAATTACAGGATAGGAGGTTTCATAGGTAGGAAAAATGGTTCACTTCCTAGATTAGAAACATATGAGGTATTACAATAGTGGTGCATAGTGTCGTAGACCCAGTTCATAATTGTCCAGATCCAGTGAGGCAGAGCGATCATGGCACACAGCGCCAATGCTGAAAATCAAAATCAAAGAGGCTCCATTATTTCTTCACATCGCGCCTTCATCCCAGTTCCCAGTTGTCAGTTTCTAGAGACACGACGTGATAATGTCGCGTCGCGCTAGGTGCCCATTTCAAAAAAATTTGACGAAAATTAAAGTTTTGCCCAAGGGTAAAATAGTCCTTTCCCATAATTTAATCTGCCCAGGTTTGATTTGAAGTCCTAAAAAGGTTTTTAAACTCATTATTTTAATTATTTTCCCCAAATCAAGAAGCTTTCTCTCCTAAATAAAGAAACCTAGATCTCCAATTTCAAGGTCAATCCTTAAGAACTTTAGGAAATTCATCAGTTATGTTAGATGTTCATCCATGGAACCCTTTCATCCATGGAGCCTAAGTAACCTATTTTAATGACCAAGTTATTATCTTTCAAGTTATTATGTTTTAAATTATGATTTCATCCGTAAATCTCCATGCACTATTGATTTTATACCACGTTACCATGAAATTATCGTTACTATTAAATCCTTTATGTGTTAATATTATTATTTATTGAATTAAACCATGATTTAGTAATATTATGTTGAATTCATGCTATTTTTGTAAGTTCCATTGAATTCTTTTAGTTGTTCTAACCCATGAACTACAAGTATTTGATAAAATGCCTTCAAAAGTGATTTATTTAATAAACGCCTTCATGTTTTGATATTCAAGCTTTAGTATCATTTTACTATTATTGTTTTGAGTCCTGTGGGTATTGAATACCTGAAATCCATAGTTGTTTACTTGGTCTAGTAATAGTATATTACGAAATAGTTTTCAAAACATACAATGAGAATTATCAGAACAGTCAATTACCAGTCAGATGTACTCTGAAGAGTCTAGTATTTTAGTGTCCTTTAGCTGGGAGTAGGATTTAGCACCGACCGAGTGTAGAGATAGAGGATTCCTCGTCAGATAGGTAGAGTCATTAGTAGCAGTCCCTATACTCTAGAAATACATAGCCAACGTAGGATATGAGAAGTCACCCATCATATTAGGCTTGACTATCTCGTAGGGGTCACCCATCAATTCAAGCTTGACACCCTTAGTCCTTTTGATATTGCATTAGTTTAGTGAATCTACACAACAATCGTTAGTACCTGTGGCATGGTATTAACACCCTTCTAACTGGGGTTACAAGTTGGACCCTGATTAGCTCAAATTGGGGAATGTTGTTAGATAATACCTCCCACAGTCTCAGATATAGTCTCAGTTATAGTCCCAGCTCAGTTATTCAGTCTTAGTGTTATTTGACCAAAACATATAGATTTTCGTTGTTTCAGTATTTCATCTTATAGATTTTACTCAGTTCATGTTATATGCTTGGTCATGCATCCTCAGTATTTACAGATTTTTATGCATTTTCAGTATCTACAGATTCTATTCTCTTTATTTCGTACTTAATCCTTTCCATGCATATCCAATTAATTATTAGTTCTATTCATGAAACCATGCATATCAGTCTACCTTATTTAGCATACCAGTACATTCAAAGTACTAATCGCATACCTTTTATTTTGCACTATGATGTATTATATCATAGGTTTTGATGCTTTATTCTCGGCTCACGATTAAACTTATCAGATCCTTAGCAGTAGCAGTGGTGAGTCCTCATACTTCGAGGACATGCTTACTTTATTTCATGTCTTACTTAGTAGTTAGTTGGAGTTAGTTGGGCCCTATCCCACCCACTCATATTCAATCACTTAGTTTTAGAGGCTTTACAGACATTAGAATCACTTATTCAGTGTTCATATTTTACATTTAGTTATCTAGTTTATAATTATTTTATTAGATTCAGTCAGTTATTTCTATAGACTCATATTTTAGTTTTAAATTTAGTTATTAAAAGCTTATGGCATGTCAATATTCTTCCGTATTTATGATCATATAACCCAATGCTCACAGCAGGTACCAACTCATGGGTTATTTTATAGTCCCTCAGGACTGTAAGCTTTTTGTGATGACTATAGGGTAGTCCCGGGTCATTACAAACTTGGTATCAGAGCCTAAGGTTTTAAAGTATCCTAGGAAGTATGAAAGCCACGTCGAATAGTGTCTTGTGCATGGGTGTGTAGCATACCTCACTTATGGATGAGAGGCTACAAGGCATTTAGGAAAAAGTTTCCCTTCTTTCAGTATTTATGTCATGAAAGTGAGCATGAGCTCAAGTTAAACTCTCTGTCTAATACATTTCTTCCTCTTGTTTACAGAACATGCCTCCTAAGAAGAATGAAAGAAGAACAAGATAAATTTGCCTGCCCCTCAGCCTATCCAAGCAGATCATCTAGATGATTACGTCTCTCACACAGTATTTAGGACTGTGTTCACTACTCTAGCCAATTCTGTAGCAGCACAAGATAAATGTCAGCTGCTGTTTTGGCCAATCTAGTGGCTAATACTGCTACGAATAGATTTTGGGATTTCACTCGGATGAATCCTCCTTTATTTATGGGATCCAAGTCTGAAGAGGATCTATAGAAATTCTTAGATATAGTGCAAAAGGTAATGGATTCTATGGGGGTGACATCTAGTCAGAGTGCTGAGTTGGTTGTATATCAGTTGCAGAATATAGCCCATACTTACTTTAAGAAGTGGAAGGTAGATAAGGGTATTGATGCAGGGCCTGTAGAGTGGAAAGAGTTTTGCCATAGCTTTCTTAGACACATTCTTCCTATTGGAGTTGAGAGAGGCCAAAGTGTTAGAGTTTATTAACTGGAGGCAGGGCAGCATAAGCGTGAGGGAGTATTTGCTCAAGTTTAGTCAGTTAGCTAGGTATGCTCATCATATAGTAGCTGATAACAGGTCTAAGATGAGTAAGTTTATGTCTGGCGTATCTGATAGTGTGGTCAAAGAGTGCAGGACCATAATGCTTATTAGTGAGATAGACTTATCTAGGCTGATGGGCCATGCTCAACAGATAGAGGAGCAAAAGATTAAGAAGAGGGAAAGAAAAAACAAGAGAGATAGGATGGGTAGTTTTAATTTCATTCAACCAAAGTTAGAAGGTAGTAATCATCCTCAGTTTCATCAAAGGTCTACAGAACCAGCACCCTCTTTAGCCAGTGCCTCAGTAACCAAATTCAGAAATGACAATAGGGATAACGCACCAGGCTCTAACTCTCAGGTCAGTATTAGGAGTGCTCGTACAAATCTTCTATAACAAAAATATGGCAGGAACCATCAGGGTGAGTGTTGAGTGGGTAGTGATGTATGGTTTAATTATGGCAAGCCAGGCCATTGGATTCGTGAGTGTTAGGTAGTTTTTTAGAAAGATAGGGATGTACGCCAACAGGGACAGTCCCATCAGTCGTCAGTTCTATCCGGTCGTGCAACTCAGCAGGGTTCCACTTCCAGTGCTACCACCGGTCAGCATCCAAATAGATTATATTCTCTTCAGTCCCACCAAGATCAGGAAAATTCTCCTGATGTAGTTACTGGTACATTACAGGTCTTTCACTTATATTTTTATGCTTTGCTATACTTTAGAGCTTTTCTTTCTTTTGTAACTCCATATATAGCCATCAACTTTGGAGCCAGTCCCGAAACTCTAGTAGATCCCTTTTCAATATCTACCCCAGTAGGCATTTCCATTGTAGCCAGACAGGTATGCAGGAACTTTCTTGTCACAATATTTCAAAAAGTTACTTCAGTTGATCTCGTGGAGTTGGAGATGAAGGATTTTGATGTAATTCTCAGCATGGATTGGTTCCACTCATGCTATGCCTCAGTTGATTGTAGAAATAGAATAGTTCATTTTCAGTTCCCAAACGAACCAGTCCTTGAATGGAGGGGTAGTACCATAGCTCTTAGGGGTCAGTAAATTTTGTACCTTAGAGCGAGAAAGATGATATCGAAGAGGTGTATTTACCATTTTGTGCTAGTCAAAGACTCTAACTCAGAAACTACAACTCTTGAGTCTGTTCCAGTAGTAAATGAATTCTCTGATGTATTTCTGAAAATCTTCCCGGAGTTCCTCCCAAAAAGGAAATCGACTTCGGAATAGGCCTTCTTCCAGATACTCGACCCATATCTATTCTTCCATACAGAATGGCTTCAGCAAAACTTACAGAGTTAAAATAACATTTAAAGAATCTCCTAGACAAGGTATTTATCAAACCCAGCACCTCTTCGTAGGGCACACCTATTCTATTCATGCGTAACAAAGACGGTTCTCTCAAAATATGCATAGATTACCATCAGTTGAACAAAGTCACAATCAAGAATAAATATCTACTTCCTAAAATTGATGACTTGTTTGATCAACTTTAGGGTGCCAACTATTTTTAAAAGATAGACCTTAGATCAGGCTATCATCAGCTCAGGGTCAGAGAATGTGACATTACAAAAATAGTTTTTCGAACCCGGTATGGTCACTTCGAATTTCTAGTCATGTCCTTTGGTCTTACCAATGCACCAACAACATTCACGGACCTGATGAATTGAGTGTTCAAATAGTACTTGGATATGTTCATCATAGTCTTCATTAATGACATTCTTGTTTATTCTCATAGCAAAAGTGATCAGGCAAAACACCTCAGAATAGCACTTCAGACTCTTAGAGCTTATCAATTATTTGCTAAATTTAGTAAGTGTGAATTTTTTCTAAGATCATTATCTTTCCTTGGCCATATCATTTCTAATGATGATATTAGAGTTGATCCTTAAAAGACTGAAGCTGTAAGAAACTGGACTAGACTCATCTCTCCATCAGATATCAGAGTTTCTTAGGTTTAGCTGGCTATTACCATTGATTTTTTACAGGATTTTCTTCTATTCCATACCCTATGTCCAGATTGACTCAGAAGAAAGTTAGGTTTCAGTGGTCAGACTCATGCGAGAAGAGTTTTTAAGAGTTGAACACTCGACTCACCTTAGCACCAGTCTTGACTATACCAGATGGTTCAGATGGTTTTGTTATGTACTGTGATGAATCCAGGGTATGATTAGGTTGTGTCATCATGTAGAGAGGTAAGGTCATAGCCTACGCCTCCAAATATCTTAAATCCTATGAGAAAAATTACGTTACTCATGATATTAAGTTAGTAACTATAGTATATGAGTTAAAGATTTGGAGGCATTACTTGTATGGGGTACATTAGATGTGTTCACATATTACAAAAGCCTTTTGTATGTATTCTCTCAGAAAGATTTAAATCTGCGTCAGAGAAGGTGGTTAGAATTATCAAAGGATTATGAAATAAGTGTGTTATATCATCTAGGAAAGGCCAATATAGTGGCTGATGCTCTCAGTAGATTATCCATGGGTAGTGTAGCTCATGTTGAGGATGGTAAGAAAAAGTTATCTTAGGAAGTTCATCAGCTTTCCTGATTAGGTGATCACTTAGTCAACTCAACATATGGTAATGTATGGGTGCAGAGTAGCACTGAATTATCTCTAGTTTCCATGGTGAAGGAAAAGCAGGATAGAGATCCCAGCCTAGTTAAGTTAAAAGAATCAGTCAGATACCAGAAAGTGGAGGTTTTCTCCCAAGGGGGTGATGGTGTTTTGCGTTGTCAGAGTAGATTGTGTAGGCCTGGTGTAGATGATTTGAGTCACCAAATTCTTTGAAAAATGCATGGTGTGCGTTACTCTATTCATCCAAGGGCCACTAAAATGTAGCACAATTTGTGGGAGATCTATTAGTGAAGTGGGATGAAGAGAGATATTGCAGAGTTTGTAGCTAAGTACTTTACATGCCAGCAGGTTAAGATTAAGCATCAAAAACCTAGTGGGTCTATGTAGGATTTTAGTATTCCCACTTGGAAGTGGGAGCAAGTGAACATGGTTTTTTTGATAGGATTACCGTGTACCCATCATCAACGTGATTCTATTTGGGTTATCATAGACAGGATGACCAAATCAGCTCATTTCTCACCTGTCCATACCTCTTATTCAGCTGAGGACTATGCCAAACTCTATCTCAAAGAGTTGATCAGGTTCCACGGTGTTCTCTTATCTATCATCTCTGATAGAGGTAACCAGTTTACCTCTCATTTCTAAAAAGCATTCCAAAAGGGTCTAAGTACCCAAGTCTATCTCAATACCACTTTCCACCCTCAGACAGACGATCAAGCAGAAAGGACCATTTAGACTCTTGAAGATATACTGAGAGCATGCATTACTGATTTCAAGGGTATTTAGGATGACCATTTGCCTTTGATTGTATTCACATACAATAATAGCTATCATTCCAGTATTTGTATAGCTCCATTTGAGACTTTCAATGGTAAGAGATGTAGATCTCTAATTGGTTAGTTTAAATTAGGTGAGGCCACAGTAGTAGGGACTTGGTATTTGATTCTTAGAGAAGGTCTAGTTGATCAGAGAAAGGCTTAAGGCTTCCCAGAGCCGACAAAAATCATATGCTGATATGAGGAGAAAGGATCTCGAATTTAAGGTTGGAAATTTTATGTACTAAAAAATCTCTCCAAAAAAAGGAGAGAAGAGATTTGGAAAGAAAGGAAAACTCAGTCCCTGATAAGTCGTTCCCTTCAAAATTCTCAGTCCTTTTGGAAAGGTACCTACAAGCTTGAGTTGCCTTTAGATTTAGCATCAGTACACCCAGTGCTCCATCTCTCGTTGTTGAAAAGTGTATTGGTAATCCAGCAGTAGTTGTTTTCTTAGAAAGTACAGAGATTCAGAACAATTTTTCCTTTGAGGAAGTTTCTTGATCATCAAGTTCGTAGACTAAGGAACAACGAAGTTCCACTACTCAAATGTTTTTGGCGAATTCAGTCTGTTGAGGGAGTCACTTGGGAAGCAGAGGCAGATATGCGAACCAAGTACCCTCATATTTATTCCGCAAATCTAAATTTAGTATAAGGTACTAATCTTCTTAAGATTTCTCTCTATCATGCTCAATTTCAGTTGTGCATTATGTTCATGGCAGTCATACATTTACACTCAGTTTATTCATCTAATCCATGCATCAGATATGCATGTTCATTGTGTAAGCTTAGTCCAGCAGTTATCCTCAGCTTAACAAGTTTCATTTGAGGATGAATGATCCCAAGAGGGAGATATTTTAACGCCTCATATTTTCCTAACATAATCTAAGTCCTAATACATGAGTATTCATATATAAAATTTTCAAAACACTCACTATTTTCAATTTAGAGCCTTTCATTGTGTAGGAAATTCTATTAGCTTTCCAACGAAATAATATTTGCCCAAATTCGATAACCGGGTAAGAAGTTATGGCAATTTTAAGTTTAGATCATTAAACACCGTCATTTCCTTAGCACATCATAGAGTCAGTGTAAATGGCAATTTTTAATTTTTAGTGATGCTCCACGATAGTGGCGAGTTGCACCATAGGACCAGTTTATAATTGTCCAATTCTAGTGATGCAACACGATTATAGCGGGTCACGCCAATGGTGAAAATTAAAATCAAAGAGGCACTACGATTTCTTCACGTTGAGCCTTCAACCAAGTTCCCAGTGACACGCCGCGATAGCACCGCATTACGCTAGCTGCCCTTTTCAAAAAAAAATTATGAAAATTAAAAGTTTCGCCCAAGGGAAAAACAGTCCTTTCCCTTAATCTTAATCCGCCCAAGTGTGCTTTTAAACCCTAAATATGTTTTTAAACTCATTATTTTATTTATTTTCCCCAAATCAAGAAGCTTTCTCTCCCAATTCAAGAACCCTAGCTCTCCAATTTCAAGGTCAGTCCTCAAGAATTCACCAAGAACTTTAGGAAATTCATCAGTTAAGGTATGTTCGATGTTCATCCATGGATCCCTTTCATCCATGGAGCCCAAGTAACCTAGTTTAATCACCAAGTTATAATCTTTCAAGTTATTATATTTTAAATTATGATTTCAACCATGAATCTCCATGCACTATTGATTTTATACCATGTTACCATGAAATTATCATTACTATTCAATTCTTCATGTGTTAATATTATTATTTATTGCATTAAACCATGATTTAGTACTATTTTGTTGAATTCATGCTATTTTTGTAAGTTCCATGACATTCCTTTGATTATTTAAAACTATGAACTACAAGTGTTTGATAAAATGCCTTCAAGAGTGATTTATTTAATAAAAGCCTTCACGTTTTGATCTTTACGCTTTAGTGTCATTTTACTATTATTGTTTTGAGTCCTGGGGGTATTGAATACCCAAAATCTATAATTGTTTACTTAGTCTAGTATCAGTACATTACAGAATAGTATTTAATACATACTATGAGCATTATCAGAACAGTCAGTTACCAGTCAGATGAACTCTGAATAGTCTAGTATTTCAGTGTCTTTCAATTGGGAGTAGGATTTAGCACCGAGCGAGTGGTGGGATGGAAGCTTCCCCTTCAGATAGGCAGAGTCATTAGTAGCAGTCCTTATACTCCACAAATACGTAGACAGCATAGTATATGAGAAGTCACCCGTCAGATTAGGCTTGACTATCTCGCAGAGATCACCCGTCAGTTTAGGCTTGACACCCTTAATCCTTTGGACATTGTATCAGTTTAGTGGATCCACACAGCCATCGTTAGTACTCGTGGCACGGTATTAACACTCTTCCAATTGGGGTTACAGGTTGGACCCCGATTAGATCAAATTGGGGAATGTCGGTTAGATGATACCTCCCACAGTCTCGATATAGTCTCAGTTACAGTGCCAGCTTAGTTATTCAGTCTTAGTGTTGTTTGACCAAAACATAAAGATTTTAGTTATTTTAGTATTTTAGTTTTTAGATTTTACTCAGTTCATGTGTTCTATTCTTGGTCATACATCCTCAGTATTTACAGATTTTCATGCATTTTTAGTATCTATAGATTTTGTGTTATTTATTCAGTACTCCATGCTTTACATGCATATCCATTTAATTATTAGTTTTGCTCATGAAACCATGTATATCAGCCTACCTCATTTAGCATACTAGTACATTCATAAAACCATGCATATCATGCTACCTCATTTAGCATACCAGTACATTCAAAGTACTGATCACATACCTTTTATTTTGCGATATGATGTATTATATCATAGGTTCTGATGCTCAGTTCTTGGCTCGCGATTAGACTTATTAGATCCTCCGCAGTAGCAGTGGTGGGTCCTCATACTTCGAGGATAAGCTTACTTTATTTCATGTCTCAGTTAGTAGTTTGTTGGAGTTAGTTGGGGCCTGTTTCATCAAGTCAATTCAGTCAGTCAGTTTTAGAGACTTTTCAGACATTAAAGTCAGTTATTCAGTATTCAGATATTATAGTTAGTTATCCAGTTTATCATTATTTTATCAGATTCAGTCAGTTATTTCTATAGACTCATATTTCAGTTTTAAATTCAGTTATTAAAACCTTATGGCATGTTAGTATTCTTCCACATTTATGATCACGTAACCCAGTGCTCACAGCAGGTACCAACTCATGTGTTATCTTGTAGTCCCTCAGGACTGTTAGCATCGTGTGACGACTAGGGGTTAGTCCCAGGTCGTTACAGTAGCACTCCTAACAGAGTTTTCTTCATGCCCAGGATCGAACCCTCAACCTTTGGTTAAGGGTGAAGCAGCCCCATCCACTACACCACAACGCATGTCGGTGCCTTATCTCAACTTAAACAACTTATTTTTGATAAATTCTTAACCTAAATAAAATATATCAAAAGTAGTAACTAAAAAATGGCAAAAAAATAAACAATTCAATAATTACGAGATTACTATATAAATTTTTTGATTAGCATAGTCTCCCTTGACTTGGTATGTTCAAACTTATCCTTTCATTCTAACAAAGAAAATAAATATGATACCATTTGTAGGGGTTGCGGATAAGTAGGGTAATAAATAGATTTATTATAACTAATGAATCTATTCTTTTTTGTGCATGGATATTTTTTAAATTTTGTTTTAATAACTTATTCTTTTTGTGAGATGTATTCATTAATTTATTTACTTTATTATTTTATCCTGTAGTAACTACTGAGTTACAAATTTCTGTGTAATAATTTATTCTATCTGTACTGTAGTATATATCTAATTCTAGATTTTCTATGTCATTTATTATCTTGTGTTGTTCTTCTCGTAGTGAGTTTTTTATATTATATAAACTGTCACATGTGCTTTTTTCTAAATTTTATAAGGTTTTTTCTATCCATATTAACTTTTCTTTTAGATCTTCCATTATTTTTCTAATTCGGTTTCTATAATTAATTTTGTTATTTAGATTATCTTGGTTTTCTCTAGTTTTTCTAATATATTCTAACATCCACAATCTTGATCTGAATAATATCCTTCTGGGTAAATGTCTTCGTGTATTTGTTCTAAGTCATTTATCATTTTAATTTCGTAGTTTATTACTTCTTCTAATATCATTCTCTTAATATCTATTATTTCTATATCTTTAAGTATATATAAGATTAAAACTCTAAGGTAGTCTAAATGAGCTATTTTCTAAAATTGATATTTTATAGTTATTTGTTTTAGACTTAGTAGTTTTTGCATATTTTGATTAAGAGATTTTATATATTTTTTATTTTCCATGTATTTGACTATATTTATTTTTATCTGTTTTTCTAGTAACTGCATATTTCGCGTATCTTTAAAATTTCTACGTGATCTTAACATAATAAATATTTATAAGAGTAGTTAGGTATGTGTGGTATATAACTTATTCTATCTATATAATATTCTCCAAATGTTTTTTCTAATATAATGTTTCTTATATCTGCAACATCTATATCTCTAAGTGCATACAAAATAAGTATCTTAAATTTATCTACCATGACATTAGATATTTTATCATTCATTATCATAAAATTGCTTTTTTCAAAATATTCCCTTCAACCATATACATAATAAAATATAGTCATCTCAGATTACTATATACTAGATTATTCTTAAATAACATGTTCTTCAGTCACTATTAGCATGGTAATTCGGATACTTTTTCCCTTAAACAGCGCCTCGACTCTGGTTACTCCCCGCCACGGCTTCTTGCCTCATTGGTTTCACCTTTAGGATGGCATAGTCCTTAGGGATTTTTCTCCGTTTCCACTTTGCTAATAAACTTCTTAACATATTATTTTTCGAATAATTCTACTATAAAGTAACTAATATGAATTTATTTTATCATATCATGATTGTTGGGAATTATGAATTTAGCTATTCATAATCATAAATAGATATACCTGTTCCGATAGCTTTGATATTTCTGAGGTTTTTTGCTCCATAGCTTTTTCCATTGCAGTGTATATATTTAATTAACTGGGCTAAATATTTTTGAACGGAATGGAGAGAGTTTTTTGGCTAATGTGAGAAGGCTTGCCCTCTGCAATGCCTTCTGAGCTTTTATTTATAGAAAGAATACGTCTTTACATTGTTTTACAGCTGTCCGCTAAGAAACAAAAAACTTTTAAAGAAAAGACTAAACTATTAAAGACTTAAAAGTCTTTACCTACCCTAAAAAATTTCAAACTTTACATAAATGCTACATAAATGCTAACTACTTTTACTATTTTTTCTTTTACGTAAAAACCTTCTAAAGACTATGACTTTTACAAATTTGTACAACATATTAAATATCTTGTCTTCCATTTATTTTGTCGTATCTGTTGTATCTCCATTATTGCTCTGGTCTTATCTTTCCAGCTGGCGTTCTTATCTTCTTTTATTCTAGCTGGACTGCTGGGACGTCATTATCTCCTCCATTACATTTTGAACATTTGTGGTCTGGATATTTGTGTCCAATAGTCTTGCAATATCTGGTCAATAATTCCTCTGAAATAAATTTTTCTCTGATAGCTCTGGCGATAGGTTCTGTTTCTGGTTTAAGCAACGTGATAATCCATTGCCTAATAGTTTCCATATCTGTTTCTCGTAACTCTTTTGAATTTGAATATATTAATACATGATTTCTTGAATAGTAGCTCCATATAGGATTTTGGTTGCAGTATGTGTTTGCTAGCTCTTGTAAAATTGTAGATAGTCCGATAATTCATTTGTTCACATAAAATTTTGGTATCTCGATTCTAGGTATCTCTGGCTGTGAACTAATATCTTGCGGTATAATCATATCTCGTGTCATTCCCATCTTCACAACTTGTATGGGTTTTTTAACTTCATCAAATAATATCTCTGTTGGTGCCGTGTAAATTTTTATAAAAAATAAAGTACCTTTGGTTATTCTTTTAAAAGTGATAAATGCTTCATATATCTCTGGTATGGTGGATATCTCAGTTCCGTCTGTGGTATATACAGTACTAAGTAATCCATATTCGTAGAAAGTTTTAACTAAGCTTGGTTTGGTTTAAGGTAAAGCAATTAGCTTATTGTATCCGGTCAATTTCTGGGTTATATAGTTTGTATCTGATTCTTGGATATTTGTATCTTTGGGGTTGCTATTTAAAAAGGTTTGTACATTGTAGATATTTTCTATATATGTGCGGGCTGTGTAGTTGTAAGTCTTTTTGTCTTGGTTTAGACTATCTCGGTATGTAGTAACTTGTGGGGGTATAAACATGGGGTCTTTTGATGTATTTGGTGTATATGGTTTGTCAAATAGCTTGTTTAAGTTCATATTTTTTCTAACTCCTATGCTTGTACCTGTAGAAATAGATTGATAAACGTTATGGGTTTTATGGAGTATCCCAACGTCTCCTTCTAGCTCTGGAATTTTACTGTCTTCCGATCGATATAGCTCTGCGCATTGCTGAGTTAGATGATTCATAGCTATAGACTTCAGTTTATCTTCATTAGTCTTTAGCTTTAGCGTTTTTATCTCAATACTCATACTGTCCACTTTCAATGAAAGCGTAGTTAGGGCGTTGAGTATATTTTTAAGAGTATTTTCTTCTATCATTTCAGTTTGTGTAGCTTTGTCTTGATATGTAATCTGCAATAACATTTTTGTTAGTACTGATTACTTCTACTACAAATGTAAAATTTGGTATGTTTAAAACTAGTCTCCGAATCTCTTTTGTTGTAACTGAATTTTGTATTTTCTTTGTTAGCCACCAGCGTACCTGTGTATTATCTGTTTGCACAATAAATTTGTTATATACAATATATGGCTCAAATGCTAACAAACATTTATATAATGAACATAATTCTTTCCTATTTATTTCCCATTTTATTTCTGTCTCGTTGAACGTACCTGAGTAGTATCTACAATGGTGTTCTATTTTTTCTGCTTCATACCAATATTTAAGTACTCCTCCGTAACTATATTCACTGGCATCTGCTTCTACTATGTATATAAATTTTTTATTTTCATCCGAAAATTGTAATTTTGGTAATTCCTTGCAAAGTAATTTTATTTTTTGAACTTGTTTTTTATCTTCTTCATTATAATTATATTCTATATCCTTTTTTAATTTTTTCTGTAGTGGTTTTAAGTTTTCTGCTAATTTTGGAATATATTCTCTTACTTGGTTTACTAATCCTAAAAATGATTGTAATTTCTTTTTTGTATCTAATTCCTCTTTTGAGTTTATTATTTTTTGTACTATATGTTGTTGCATTTTTACTCCACTTTTATCTATTTGTATTCCTAAAAATTCTATCTGATTTTTCATAATTTCGGCTTTCTTTTCTCTTAGACTTATTCCTGATTTTTCTATTATATCTGTAAATTTTTCTAATAATTTTATATGTTCATCTTTAGTTTTTGTATATAATAATATATCATCTATGTATACTATACAGTTAGGTAATTGTTTGAAATAATTATCCATAAAATGTTGATATCTACCTGGTGCATTTTTATATCCAAAGGGTAATACATTCCACTCATAAAAGCCTTGTGGTACCGTAAATGTGGTTAATTCTTTAGATTCTTCTTCTAACTTTAGGTGGTGAAATCCTGATTTACAATCGAATTTGCTAAAATAATTATATCCTTGGATTTGTCTTATTTTTAATATCTTATTTGGTATTGGATAATTATATGTTATAGTTTTTGCATTTAAATTTCTATAATCAATAACCATCCTACTTTTTTCTCTTTTTTGTTCACTATATTTATTTACTATAAATGCTGGACTATTATGTTTACTATTACTTTTTTGTATATATTGTTTTTCTAATCATTCATCTATATGCATTTTAAATTCTTTTAAATCGTCAAAATTATAGGTTAATGGTTTTTGAGTTATTATGTTATTTTTGTCTATTAATTCAATTTTTATGATAGTTTTGTGTTTTTCCCATCCTTTTAATGGATCTTCACTATATAATTGTTCTAATTTTTTCTTAACTATTTCTATTTTATTTATTGAAAATATAGTTATTTCCGTTTTATTTATCGAAAATACTACTAATTCTATCGTATCTTCAGTGTTTTTTATATTTTCTAACTTTTGTGTAATTTTTTCACTTCCTTTTATCCAATCAGTTCTCTTTCTTATTCTATTATTAACTCTTTTTTCTCTTACTTTTTGTTTACATGGGGTTGTGAACCACCAATCGTTTTTAGTTATTACATGTGGGTATAGTTTATCTAAAAATGGAATTCCTAAAAATATATCTTTTGATGTTAGTTCATAATTATAAATTTCTTCTATTGTCAATATCTTATCCCATATTTGTGCTTTTACGTTCCTAGCTTTATAAGTAATTAAGCTTCCTTCATTATTAAATCCTTTAACTACTATTGGTATTTTTAATTTATCTCATTTACTTTCTGGTAAGCAATTATATATACATAAATTAGCTTCTACTCCTGTATCTATCATAGGCGTATAATATCTACTGTAATATCCTTCCACTACTATCTTCATTAATACATATATTTTCATTTTATGTTAAGGCTCTTCTTAAGAATAATCTTTCCCTATTATATGTTATAGCTAATTGTGTATGTTCTATATTATATGGTTTTACTTGTTCTAACCATTTTATTCCTAATATTATATCTGCTTTTTGCATTTCTTCTTTTACTTCAAATTCTATTTTTATTTTTCTAATTCCTCCTATTATTATTTCTTTTTCTGCTATATCTTTATTATTTATTAATCTTCTCGGTAGATCTGGGCATATATCATTATCAGTTTTTATTTCTTTATTTTTTACTAAACATTTTGCTATATAATTTTCTTCTTGTCCTGTGTTTAATAATATTAAATTTTTTTTTCATTTATTTTTCCTGTTATATAATATTGATTTAGATTACTTATTGAATTTGTTTCATAACTCGTTCTTTTTTATGAGCTCGATGACTCTGGTTTTTCATTAGCTATTCTTTTTGTTGTACTTATTCTATCATTTACTATTTCTAAATTTTCTTCTATATCTATGTCTCTATAGCTATAATCATTATAATCTATTGTTTTTACAATTTGTTCAAATGGGCTATCTATTTGTATCTTGTTAATCTTATTTTTTCCTGTTATTTTATGTTTTGTTGTTAATACATATAGATTTTTATATCTTGCTGTAAATATTTTACTTCCTGGGTTAATTCTATTCCTGATATCTTCCAATATAATACTAGTGATTTATCTATATTTCTATCTGTTACTGCTATTGAATAATTTGCACTTATTATAAATTTAAATTTTTGGTATATTAAATTTCCTTTTACGGCAGTTATTATGCTTTTTTCTATAGGTTTTATAATTCTATCATCTGCTAAATATAATTCTATCGGTGTATCTATTCCTTCTCTAAAATATGCTTTTATTAATATTTCTGTACCTCCAAGGTGTACATATTTTATTGGATCTCCTTTACTTTTTATATCATTTATTTCTTTATTAATTATTCTTTTTATTACAAGTGGTATACTAGCTTTTCCTTTTGCATATCTGCAGTCTATTACATATTCTTTTTGGCATACTACATAATATTCATCTTTTTTCCTACTAAAAATATTTTTTATTGTTGGTATTTTAAATATTTTTTCTATACTTAGATCTAACTCTTTTCCTTTTATTTCATCAAATATATTACTGTCAAATATTATTTTTTGTTCTGTTCCTTCGTCATTTAAATGCGCAAGTATATTCATCTATATAACACATATTACATATTGTTAATTTTATCATTAAATTCCTGTTTGTATCTTTTTCTTCATCTTGTTCTTCTTCTAATGTTGTCATACTACCAAATTCATCTTTTATAGCTATTTCGTATTTTTTTTTAATAATTCTATAGGTGTTAATTTAGTTGTTGTTGATGATGTTCCTTCCATAGGTTTATTAGTTCTTAATACTTTCTTACTATTTTCAGTTAAATTTGTAAACCATAGTTTTACTGATCCTATTAGTGTTTTTTCTATATATTCTGGTGCATCTGTTATGTTTATATTATTATCTAATAATTGTTTCGTCATATATCCTATCCATAATTGTATTGTCTTTTCTATATCTATTACACAGTCTAGATCTAAAAAGTTATAATTCTTATTAACTATCTGTTTTGGTGTCCATTTGTCATATTTATTATATTTTTTAAATTTATTTTTATAATATATAGGTTTTCTTATTTCTGTTGTTTTAGGTATTATATTTTCATCTTCTTTTTTGTCAAGAGTATTTATTTCTGTGTTATTATCTTCCAAATTTTCTTCATTAATTATTTCTTGTTTTTCATTAAGTTCTAAATTTTTTATATTTGTTAATATTTCCGTATATGTTTCACTATCTTCTGAATCATAATTATCTGTCTCTTCAATAACTATATTATTTATTTCTAATTTTACTTTAAATTGATTTATATCGTTTATTAATTTTTGTTCTTTATCTTTTTCTTCTTTTTCTTTTTGTCTTTGTTCATATAAATCTTTTAACATTTTTAGTACTTTTTCTAATTCAACAATTCTACTATTTTTAGTTTCTTCTATTTTTCGTATTTCTTCCGTAGTTTGTTGTTTAATTTTTTTCTATTTCCTTTTTTCTATCTATTTCTTCATTTTCTTTTTCTATTCTTACCATTGCTGTTAATTTATCTTCTAATCCTCTAGTATAATTTATGAAAGGGAAAATCATTTAGTTGTTTATCACAAATATAATAACTATTAATTAATAAATGAAATTCTTAAATGATGAGGTTTGTTTTTAACTATACCATTCTAAAAACAAGGGCAAACAAAAGAATATTTTCTTTAGCATGTGCTTCCTATAATACATACTACTACTATTGAATAAAAAAGTTCTGTTTTTGCATTTAATCATCTCTTGCGTAATAGTACGTCAAATACAAAACCGTAAAACAGATTGATTCGTCGCCAGATTTTTTCCTCCTCTCCTCTCTCCCCTTTGAAAAGAGCACTTTCTTGAAGTTTAGTTTATTAAAAATTGGATTATTATGTTAAAAAGTTTTGGTTTTTTGTTTTCGTGTTTGTTGGGTTGCTTGGTTTTGTGGGTATTTATATATATATATATATATATATATATATATATATATATATATATACTAGTTTAATCACATATATCTCGCACGTGTAATATTTGATTATTTAAAATTGAGATAATATATCAAAACCCCCCTAAACTTGTCACTCTAACTTACATTAGCACTTAATACGTGTTTATTTACCCCCATTAATATCTTTAAAATGAATTAATTTAAACCCTAAATCTGAGGTGTCATTTAAAAAAAAGAAAGAAAAAATGCGTGAATTAATTTAAAAAAAACAAATGGTCCCACTTTTATAATATATATATATATATATATATATATATATATATATATATATATATATATATATATATATATATATATATATATATATATATATATATATATATCCAAATCACATTCTTTCTTCTTCTATATATCCAAATTACACCATTTCTTATCGTATATATCCAAATCACACCCTTTCTTCTCCAAAGCCACCCAACCCCTCACCCTCACCCCATACCCCCGCATCCCCCGCACCCCTGCACCCCTGCACCCCTTTCTTTTATTTTATTTCTTACACCTCTACCATTACCCCCACTCCACACCCCTTTCTTTTATTTTTTTTCTTACACCTTCACCTCTAATCCACCTCACCCCCAACCCCGCCTCTGGTAGCCCGGACCGCCACCCAATTCTCTTTCTCCTTCTTCAAATCCACCATCTCTATTTTTATTAGATTTCATCAATTTTATAAGAAAAATATGTATAAAAATATGATTGTTGATACAAGTTTTAATTTGAATAAACAAACAAATTTGGATGTTTGGATGTTTATAATTCATAATACATAAAGATAAATTTGGATGTTTGATTTAATCCATAAATTTTAATTTCGTAGCTAAATTTGGATGTTTAGTCTGAATTTGATGAGCTTTGTTTCGAAATTCATCATTATGAATTTTGGGGTGGGGGTACGGGCTGTCAGGGGTGGGTGGGGGTAGGGGTGGGGGTGGGGGTGGAAGAAGAAAGAGGGGTGGTGGGGATCAAAGAAGAAAGAATAGGGGCGGGGTGGGCGGAAGTGGGGGGGAGAGTTTTTTTTTAATATTGTATTATAAATTAATTAGTGGGGTCACTTTTTTGAAAGTAAATTTTTGATGTGGCGCTGATGTAGCGCTCACGAGGCGCAAGTGTAATACACTCTTCGCAGTGAGAGTGGTGTTATTTTTTTAAGGTGGTATATAATTACTTCAAAAAGATGTAGGGGGTAAATAATTATCCGTAAAGTTTAACTGTTAAAGTAAGTTGTTGGGACAAGTTCAGGGGGGTTTTGATGTATTATCTATTTCAAATTAAATAAATTTGTCTATTGCAAAAATTTTTAATGTAGTATAAAAGTTTAAATCACTTTGCGAAAATTCTTCACACTTTAATAAGAATATAAATAGAGAAAATACTCTATCACCACCTTGAACTATACGTGAAAAGGTTGAGACACACTGAACTTTAGAAGGGTCCTATTATCTCCCTGGACTAATTAAAATCGTATTTTTGACAACCTTAGGATCTACGTGGCACAACACACTGAAGGATCCACATAGGCACACGTGCGTACCACGTATGTGTCACGAAGGCACTAAGGTTGTCAAAAATACTATTTTAATTAGTCCAGGGGGTAATAGGACCATCCTAAAGTTCAGGTGTATCTCAGCCTTTTCGCATATAGTTCAAGATGGTAATAGAACATTTTCCCATATAAATATAAATATAAATATAAATATAAATATAAATATAAATATATATATATATATATATATATATTAATGTAAATACATATATATTTTAGATCATCACTTTTTATTTGTCATGCAGTACCCATGAAAATATATGTACTTATGAAAATAATAGTACAAGGATATTATAATAGATATTATACACCTATGATAGATACAAGAGTGGAAGCCAACTTATGTAGATATAATTGTTTACCAAAAGACAAATGGGATAAGCTAAAAACACCAATAATAGTCAAAAGATTTAATAATGAAGGAAGCTTAATTACCTATAAAGCTAGAAATATAAAAAATACAAGTATGTGATAAGATATTAACAATAGAAGAGATCTATAATTATGAACTAACATTAAAATATATGCTTATAGGAATGCCGTTTTTAGACAAACTATGCCCACATATAATAACTAAAACACACTGGTGGTTTACAACACCATGTAAACAAAAAGTAAGAGCAAAAAGAGTTATCAATAAAATAAGAAAGAAAACTGATTGGATTAAAGGAAGTGAAAAAATCACACAAAAATTAGAAAATATAAAAAAAATACTAAAGACACAATAGAACTAGTTATATTTTTAATAAATAAAGAAGAAATAACTATATTTTCAATAGATAAGGTAGAAATAATAAAGAAAAAATTAAGACAACTATATAGTGAAGATCCATTAAAAGGATGGGAAAAAACATAAGACTACTGTAAGAATTGAGCTCATAGATAAAAATAGTAGAATAACCCAAAAACCATTAACATATAACTTTGATGATTTAAAAGAATTCAAAATGCATATAGATGAATTATTAGAAAAAAAATGCATACCAAAAAATAATAGTAAACACAATAGCCCAGCATTTATAGTAAATAAACACAGTGAACAAAAAAAATTGTGAATGTTATGTAATTTTATAAATTTCTGTGTAATAACTTATTCTAATCGTACTATATCGAATATATGATTCTATGTTATCCATTTGATTCATTAACATTTGTTGTTCATGTATAATCTTATATAAACTATCATTTGTATCTGCGTTTTGTAAGGTAAATTTTATTCTAAATAATCTTTCTTTTAATTGCCTTTTTTCTCTTTTAAGCTGATTCCTGACATTAATTTCTTCATATACCCAACTATGTTTTTCTCTAACTCTTCTAATATATTCTATCATTTTTTAATCTGTATAATATCCGTTTGAATAATAACTATCTAAATATGAGAAGTAGCTATCATTATATAAGTGTAAGTTTTCTATAGAACTTAATAACTCTTCATAAAAATAAAATACCTTTTCGTATACAATTTTTTTTTATATCTACTATTTCTATATCCTTAAGTATATAAAAATTAAGTATTTTAAATTTATCTATCATCTAATCGGATAAGTAAATATTCATTCTTCATATGATGTTATTTTCAAAATATTCCCTCCAATCATATACATAACAAAATATGGTCATCTTAGATCACTATATACTAGATTATTCTTAAATAACTTGTTTTTCGGTCACTATTAGCATAGTAATCTGCATACTTTTTCTCTAAAAAATGCCTCTACTCTAGTTATTCGCCTATCATTGTTTCTTTGCCTCACCGATTTCACCTTTAGGATGGCATAGTTCTTGAGAATTTTTCTCCTTTTCCACTTTGCTAATAAACATCTTAACATGTTATTCTTCGAATTATTCTACTATAAAGTAACTAACATGAGCTTATTTTATTATATCATGATTGTCAGGAATTTATGAATTTAGCTATTCATATAAATGAAAATATTTGTTCTGGTAGATTTGATAAATTTGTGTTTTGCTCATCCGTAGTGTTTCCTTAGAAATATACCTGTTTTTATTAAATATTCAAAAAAAATTGTGTACAAGAGAGAAAGCTTGCTTTCAACACATGAAAGTCTTACCTTAGATTGTCGTATGGCTTACATATTTATAATCCTAAAAGATGAAAATGCATAAACTATTTACACTATTTCTAACTTTACATCTGTCAAATAAGTAAAAGACCAACAATGCTTTACATTTGTCAAAAAAGTGAAAAACAAATAATGGCAAGTGCCAAAAAAAAACTAAGAAAAGTCAAAAATAGTAAAGACTAATGATGTTACACAATTATTTACGTATCTTAAGTCAAAAAGACTGTCCATATGTCATTGGTATGTCATTTTCATAGCTTGTTTCTTTGTTTTTTTATTTCTCCATTACTCCATTGCTATCTTTCTATTTTCCAGGTGGCGTCCTTATCTTGTTTTATTCTAGTTGAACTTTAGGGATCACATTATTTTCTCCATGGCATTTTGAGCATTGGTGGTCGGGATATTTGTGTCCTATTAATTTGCAATATCTAGTTAATAATTCTTCTGAAATAAATTCCTTTTTAACTGCCCTTGTAGATGGTTGTTTTTCTATATTGAGCAATGTCATAATCCATTGTTTAACTTCTTCCATATCAGACTGTCGTAGCTCCCTTAAATTTGAATAAATCATTAATTGGTTTCTCAAATAGTAGCTCCATAAGGGATTTCCATTGAAATAATTGTTTGCTAGTTCTTGAACAATTATAGCTATTCCTATAATTCGCTTATTTGCATAAAAATCAGGTATCTCAACTTTAGGTATCTCTGGCTGTTAAACAATATCTTTCGGTATAATCATATCTCTGGTTAATCCTATTTTTATAACTTGTATAATTGGTTTAATTTCATCATATAATATCTCTGCTGTTGTAGTATAAAACGTTATAAAAAATAGATTTCCTTTGGTTATTTTCTTATAAGTGTTGGATGCTCTATATAATTCTGGTATACCTGTTAGTTCATAGCCTTCTTGGGTATATATGGTATTTAATATTCCATAACTGGAACAGGTTTTAACTAAATTTGGGTTAGTTTTTGGTAATGCGATTAACTTGTTGTAACCTTATAGTTTTTGGGCTATATAGTTTGTGTTTGGTTCTTGGATATTTGTGGCTCTGGCTGTAAGGTTTAGGTGAGTCTGTATTTTGTGGATTTTTTTATCTCTGCTCGAGTTATATGGTTATAGGCTTTTTTATCTTGGTGAAACTTTCTTGATATGTGGTAGTTTGTGGGGGTATGAACAAGGGGTCTTTTTGTGGTTTTGGTATAAATGGTTTTTCAATTATCTTGTTCATGTTCATATTCTGATATCTTTGTCCACTAACTCGTTGGGTTATACCTGCAGTTGTTGATTGATAAACGTTATGGGTTTTATGGAGTGTCCCAGCATCTCCTTTTATCTCTGGAATTTTATTATCTTTCGATCGACATAGCTCTATACACTTCTGAGTTATCTGAGTCATAGCTACAGACTTCAGTGTAACTTCATTAGTCTTTAGTTATTCTATTTGATTACCCATACTGTCCACTTTCAGTGAAAGTGTAGTTAGGGTTTTGAGTATCTTTTCTAAAGCATCATCTTTTATTATATTAGTCTATGTAGCTTTGTCTTGATATGTAATCTGCAATAACATTTTTGTTAGGACTAATTTTCAATTGTAAACGTAAAATTTAATTATTCAATACTAAGCTCCGAATTTCCTTCATTGTAACTGAATTTTGTATTTTTATTGTTAACCACCATCGTACCTGTGTATTATCTGTCCGTACAATAAACTTGTTACATACAATATATGGCTCAAATGCTAATAAACATTTATATAATTAATATAATTCTTTTCTATTTATTTCAATTTTATTTCTGTTTCATTAAACGTTCCTTAGTAGTATCTACAATGATGTTCTAATTTTTCTTCTTGATATCTATATTAAAGTACTCCTCCATAATTATATTCACTTGCATCTGCTTCTACTATCTATGTAAATTTTTTATTTTCATCTGGAAATTGTAATTTTGGTAACTCTTTACAAAGTATTTTTATTTTCTGTACTTGTTTTTAATCTTCTTCGTTGTAATTATATTCGACATCCTTTTTTTAATTTTTTCTGTAATGGTTTTAGGTTTTCTGATAATTTTGGTATATATTCTCTTACTTGGTTTACTAATCCTAAAAATGATTGTAATTTCTTTTTTGTATCTAATTCTTCTTTCGAATTTATTATTTTTTGTACTATACATTGTTGCATTTTTACTCCGTTTTTATCTATTTGTATTCCTAAAAACTCTATCTGATTTTTCATGATTTCAGCTTTCTTTTCACTTAAACTTATTCCTGAATTTTCTATTATGCCTGCAAATTATTCTAGTAATTTTAAATATTCCTCTTTAGATTTTGTATATAATAGTATATCATCTGTGTATACAATACAATTAGGTAGTTGTTTAAAATAACTATCCATAAGGTGTTGGTATCTACCTGGTGTATTTTTATATCCAAATGGTAACACATTTCATTCATAAAATTCTTGTGGTACTGTAAATGCAATTAACTTTTTAGATTCTTCTTCTAGCTTTAAATGGTAAAATTCGGATTGACAATCATATTTACTAAAGTAATTATATCCTTGTATTTGCCTTTACTTCAATATCCTATTTGGTATTGGATAATTATATGTCATAGTTTTTGCATTTAGGTTTCTATAATCAATAACCATTCTACTTTTTTCTCTTTTTTGTTCACTGTGTTTATTTATTATAAATGTTGGGGTATTGTGTTTACTATTACTTTTTGTATGTATTGTTTTTCTAATGATCTATCTATATGCATTTCGAATTCTTTTAAATCATCAAAGTTATATGTTAATGGTTTTTGGGTTATTATATTATTTTTATCTATTAGCTCAATTCTTACAGTAGTCTTATGTTTTTCTCATCCTTTTAATGGATCTTCACTATATAGTTGTCTTAAATTTTTCTTTATTATTTCTACCTTATCTATTGAAAATATAGTTATTTCTTCTTTATTTAGTTAAAATATAACTAGTTTTATTGGGTCTTCAGTATTTTTTATATTTTTTAATTTTTGTGTGATTGTTTCACTTCCTTTTATCCAATCAGTTTTCTTTCTTATTTTATTAATAACTCTTTTTGATCTTACCTTTTGTTTATATGGTGTTGTAAACCACCAGTGTGTTTTAGTTATTATATGTGGGTATAGTTTATCAAAAAAGGTATTTCAAAAAGCATATATTTTGATGTTAGTTCATAATTATAGATCTCTTCTATTGTTAATATCTTGTCCCATACTTGTATTTTTACATTTCTAGCTTTATAGGTAATTAAGCCTCCTTCATTATTAAATCCTTTGACTATTATTGGTGTTTTTCGCTTATCACATTTGTCTTCTGGTAAACAATTATATCTACATAAGTTGGCTTCTGCACCTGTAGCTATCATAGGTGTATAATATCTGTTATAGTATCCTTCTACTATTATCTTCATAAGTACATATATTTTCATGTTAATGTTCTTTTTATCAACAATGTTTCTCTATTATAGATTATGGTTAATTGTGTATGTTCTATATTGCATATCTTCCTTTATTTCAAATTCTATTTTTATTTTTCTAACTCCTATTATTATTATTTCCTTTTCTGCCAAATCTTTAATAGTTAGGAAACTTCTTGGTAGATCTGGGCATATATTACTACTTGATTTTATTTCTTCATTTTTTACAAGGTATTTTTCTATATGGTTTTCTTCTTGTCCTGTGTTTAGGAGTATTAAATATTCTTTTTTATTTACTATTCCCGTTATATAATATTAAGTTAAATTAACTATTGAAGTTATTTCATAATTTGTTCTTTTCGATGATCCTGATGATTTTGGTTTTTCGAAAGCTATCCTTTTTGTTGTACTTATTCTATCATTTATTATTTCTAAATCTTCTTCTATATCCATGTCTTTGTAACTATAATCATTGTTATCAATTGTTTTTAGAAATTGTTCAAAAGGACTTTCTATTTATATTTTATTAATTTTATTTTTTCCCGTTATTTTATGTTTTGTTGTTAATACATATAGATTTTTACATCTCGTTGTAAATATTTTACTTCATGGGGTTAGTTTTATTCCTGATATTTTCCAATATAATACCAATAATTTATCTATATTTTTTTTCTGTTATTATTACTAAATAATTCTCATTTATTATAAATTTAAATTTTTGGTATATTAAATTTCCTCTTATAGCAGTTATTATACTTTCTTCTATAGGTTTTATAATTCTGTCATCTGCTAAATATAATTCTATTGGTGTATCTATTCCTTCTCTAAAACATGCTTTTATTAATATTTCCGTTCCTCCAAGGTGTACGTATTTTATTGGGTCCTTACTTTTTATAACATTTATTTTTATTAATTATTCTTTTTGTTAGTAATAGTATACTAGCTCTACCTTTTGCATATCTACAGTCTATTACATGTTCCTTTTGGCTTACTACGTACTATTCTTCTTTTCATCTACTAAATATATTTTTTATTGTTGGTATTTTAAATATTTTTTCTAACTTAAATCTAATTCTTTTCCTTTTATCTCATCAAATATATTATTATCAAATATTATTTCTGAATTGTTCCTTCTTCATTTAAATATTCTTTCTTTGTTATTATTTTTATATCTTCATCAGTCATTTGATTCATCTAATTTACTATCTATTTCATTTCCAAAATTTCATATATACTATCGTCGCTTTCTAATTCGTAATCTATAGATAAAATACATAATTACCCCCTTAATGTTATCCGAGATTTGCAAAAAGACACCTAAACTTTAATTCCGATCTATTACCCCATGATTCTTCTTTATTTCATTGCAAACACACTATTTTGATCCCCTGCGTGTACACACGCTCCATAGGCACGTGAAAGGGCTCAAATTTGACTTTTTTGACCAATAAAAATGTGTAACATATAAATAATTAATATATAATTTATATTTTTTTAAAACAAAAAAATATAATATTTATTTATTTATTTAAATCACCCTCCCCCCAACCCACCATTTCTTCTTCAACACTTTCAACACCATTAAAGCTTCATTGAAGCTTATTTTTTTTAAAAAAATATCATTAAAGCTCCATTAAAGCTCAACACAATTTCTTTTTTTAACATAATATCTTCTTCAACACTATTAAAGCTCCTCTATTAAAGTTGAAGTTTTTTTTAAAAAAAAAAATATTTAAAACTCCATAAAAGTTCCTCCACTAAAGCACCATTAAAGCTCATTTAATTATCTTTATAACTCAATTCAATCATTTAACTATCCTTAAAACTCAATTCAATCATAAAATAATTTTTCCAATTGATTTGAACAAAAAAATGGACTGAAAGAGGTTTTGACGAAATGGGGGGTTACGGGGAGATGCTGACAGGGTGGGGGTGTTGAATGGGGTAGGTGTGGAGGGGAGATGCTGGACGTTGGGGTGAGAGGGGTGTTGGATGGGGTGGGTTGGGGGAAAAGGGGGTGGGGGTGGGGTGGGGTGTTAAGTTAAAAAAAAGTAAAATTTTATCAAAAAAAATAAAAATATATATATATATTAAATGTATTTGACACGTGGCAGCACCTGATTGGTGCGTGTGTTCACTCTCTTTGTTGTGACTGAGATTCAGCGAAAAATAGTGTGTTTGCAACAGATTAAGAATTATGAGGTAATAGGTCGAATTGAAAGTTTAGGTGTCTTTTTAAAAATCTCGACCAACATCAATGGGATAATTATGTATTTTCTCTAATCTATATAATCTATTTGCATATATTCTGCATTTTCTATCTTTATTTCTGATAGTTGTTTCTTTTTTTGGTCTTTAGTCATTTTACAATCTCTAGCTAAATGTCCTAGTTTTCCACAATTATAACAAATACATTCTTGTATAGATTTCTTTTTTCTATATGGTGTTTTATATTTATAATTTTTCACATAATATCTTTTTCTTGGTCTCTTATATTTATATTTCAACTTTCTATACTTTTTAAATTTCTTATGTCTTTTCCTTTTCTTATAATATTTTTCATCATATCAAAATTTGGGTGCTATTTTATCCTTGCAACATACAAAATTCTTTATTAATGTTTTTTCCATTTTTATTTCTTCTCTGTATTTTTCACATAGATTTCTATATCATTGTTGTAGAAATTTTATTCTTGCTCCTAGGGTATCTACTATTTTTGCTTCATCCCAACTCTTTATTATTTTTGAACTAAATGGTTCAGGTAATTTACTAAAATAGAATCTTCTTACTTCTATACTTTCTTTGGTATTGTATGCTCCTTTATAGTAGTATTCTTTAAATGCACAAGTATATTCATCTATATAGTACATATTACATATTGCTAGTTTTAACATTAAATTCCTATTTGTATGTTTTTTGTTTGTTTTGTTCTTCTTCTTCTGTTGCCATACTGCTAAATTCATCTCTCATAGCTATTTCATATTTGTTCAATATGTCTATAGGTGTTTGTTTAGTTATTGTTGTTCCTTTTATTTTTTTATCAGCCCTTAATACCTTTTTACTATCTTCAGTTAAATTTAAAAATCATAATTTTGTTGTTCCTATTAGTATTCTTTCTATATATTCTGATTTATCTGTTGCATTTATATCATTGTCTAATAATTGCTTTTGTATATATCTCATCCATAATTGTAACATTTTATCGACATCTATTACACAGTCTAAGTCAAAGAAATTATAATTTTTATTAATTATTTGGTTTGGTGTCCATTTGTTATATTCATCCTTTAGGTTATATCTTTTAAACTTATCTTTATAATAATATGTAGGTTTTCTTATTTTTGATGTACTAGGTATTATACTTTCATCGTCTTTTTTATCAAGAGTATTTACTTCCGTGTTTGTGTTTTCTAAGTTTTCTTTATTAATTACTTCTTATTTTTCATTAATTTCTAGTTTTTCTGTATTTGTTAAGATTTCTGTATATGTTTTACTATCTTCTGAATCATAATTATCTGTTTCTACAGCATCTATTGCATTTATTTCTATTTCATTAGTTTCTAATTCTTTATTTTCTAATTTTTCTTTAAATTGATTTATCTCAATTAATAATTTTTGTTCTTTATCTTTTTCTTTTTTTTCTTTCTGTCTTTTTCATACAGCTCTTTTAACATTTGCAGTTCTTTTTCTAATTTAGCAATCCTATTATTTTTAGTTTCTTTTATTTTTCGTATTCCTTCTGTAGTTTGTTGTTTCATTTTATCTATTTCTTTTTTCCTATCTATTTCTTCATTTTCTCTTACTGTTCTTACCATAGCTATAATTTATCTTCGAATTTTAATTCTTTTTTTTTCTAACATGAAGTGTAAATGTTCACCTATTTTCTTATATCTTCTTCCTAAATTAAAAAATACTATTCTTATCTTTAATCCTTCATTATTTTCATATGTTTTTTCATATATTATAAAGTCTTCTTTGTTCATTTTATCTACTTGATAGTGTATAGATCATGGTGACATATGTATTCTAGACTATTGTAATACCCCAAAAAATCCAAAACAATATTAGAGCCATGTACCAAGCTCATGCATAGTACATCATGGTTCTTTTATAGTTTTATGAGTAGGTTAGATGTATATTAAGGCTTCAAATAACTCCCATCTATCAGACGAATCAAAACATTCCTCACCGATCAAATTCTTGAGAAAGATATTGCCATAGTCAGATTCAAACGATTATATCACTCATTATACTTTGAATTATTGAGCTCATTACCTATCAACATATAGATAATTCGATTAGCTTTCCAATGATACCAATTTGCCTAAATACAATATCGGAGCAAAGAGTTATTCCTATTTTACTACAGCATGTTAGGCTGGAAACTGTGTGACAACATTCGTGGTAGCTTACTACATTTGTGACACCCTACCATAAAGGTCGTCAGCCTTAGGAAGAATCCAACTCCTGTCTGATGACATTCGTGGCATCTTACCACATTTGTAATGCCCTACCATGAAGGTCGTTAGCCTTAGGCAGAAACCAGCTACTAAGTAACAACATTCGTAGTAGCTTAACACATTTGTGATGCCCTACCACGAAGGTCATCATCCTGAGGAAGAAATCAGCTCCTAAGTGACGATATTCGTGGTAGCTTACCACATTTATGATGCCCTACCACGAAGGTCGTCAGACTTAGGCAGAAACCATCAGTTCCACCTCCTGTGTGATGACATTTTTGATGGCTTACCTCCTGTGTGACGGCATTTTTGACGGCTTACCACATTTTTGATGCCTTGTCAGAAATGTTGTCAGATATGATTTTCAGCAACTAGAAAATTTATTTCATAGGGGTATTTTGGTATTTTCCCTTTACTTTCCACGACTTATAACCCTCAAGGAACATATTCTCTTTAGTTAAAACATCTTAAAAACCCTCTCTTACACTTTCAACCACAAGATTAGGATTTTCTCTAAAGATCCTCTCCTCAAGAAAATAAGCATTCTTTCCTAAAGGGGTTAAACCCTAGTCAAGAAAAATCAAGGGCAAACCAAAGGATTTCTTCAAGAACCTTCAGAAATATTAGATCTCTTTTAAGATCAAGCTTTAAGGTATGCGTAGTGTTTATCTATGGATTCAATTTGTTCATAGAGTTCAAGAACCATGCTTTTAAATGTTATTTGGTAAAATTTTGTGGTGATATAAGTATGTACACATTGTTGATTGTTGTTCAAGTTTCAAGATGATGTCTAAGGATGTTTTTCATGGAATATATGTGATTTTTGGTTGAAAATCATAAACTTTGGGTGGGTTGAACTAATGCAAGTATGAAATCTACCTATGCCTTAAAGAATGCATATAAGGTGTTTGATAAAATGCCTAGAATGTTAGAAGTTCATGTTTACATGATTTCATGATATCTAAATGACAAGTCCATGTTAGAGATACACTTCAATATGCATGCTATTTATGTATTCTTATGGTAATGGAATGAAGTATGTATAATAATGGAAATATGAATTTTGTGTGTGAATTATATCCATGCTTTCCCTACCATGTTTGAGGTGTTGACTAAATACATGAAGTATACTATCCCCTACTTATGATATAGAAAATTGTGGACTCCAATCTTGTGATTAAGTCATGTCATGTGTATCAGTTTTCTTCTATCGAGTCCTGGCGATATTCGTACCCAAAAAACATAGCTGTGTGCCTAGAGCTATGTCATGTTGTCAAGCTATAATCTATCAAACTCGTTCACTCATATGACTCAGGAAACCTCAGAAATCTCATGATCCTAGTTAATTCTCAGATAATAATACTACTCCGTTAGTCAATGGAAGTCACTTAATCTATCCATGTATAGTCAGTTGAATCATGTTTAGTCTCTTCAGATGAGAGTAGGAGTTAGCATCGAGTGAACCCAAGGATAGGAGCTTACCTGTATATAAGGGTGTGATTCTTAGCAATCATCCTTGCATTCCAGAACTATGTAGCCAGCATAGGTTAAGATATCACAGCCTGTTATATGAGGGTAGATGAGGTGGCTTAACCTGTTACATGAGGGTTCCCACCGTTCTTACTAAAGTTACCTGTTATATGAGAGTTGCTCACATGTTGTCCTTACCAGTAGTGCAGTATTGACACCCTTCCAGTCAGGGCAGAGATTAGACCCCATCTTAGCCATAATGGCGCATATGGGGCATGTCGGATAAACAACTACCTCCCACAGTTTCAGTATCAGTCTTAGTAAAAGAACTCAGACAGTTCTTCAGATATCGGTATACCAGTACTGTTAGATATGGTTAAATTTAGTTATAGCATGAAACTCAGAGAGTTCAACCAGATTTAGGGATGTCAGATACAGTCATCTGTGCTGTCAGAACTACGGTTACAGCCATTTATTAGCATACAGATTTAGCCATTACGTACTCACGATCTTAGTTACTATGTATGTATATTTGCACTCTTACGTTTATATCAGTCAGTCAATTAGCATTGTTCATGCATGCAAACCCTGTTTGTTTTTATCCTATCTCACTCGTATACTCAGTACATCCCCCCGTATTGACGCATTTGTACTATGTTATTTTCTTTTTATGTTACACCATAGGTTCAGAGACACGAGCTCCAGATCAGCAGTAGACGTAGCATTTCCAGTCGTAGAGATTCAGTAAGTCCTCTTCATTCGAGGATAATATAATTGGATTTATTCATTATTATTTTAGCCAGTTATCAGTTTACAAAGTTAGTTGGTGACATGTTCCTTCAACTCCTTATTTCAGACAGTACATAGAGACTTTCGAATTTACACTCAAATTTAGCTTTCAGATTTAGTTTTCAGTTGTTTTGGATATCTTTCACCCACATAGATGTTACTACTTTACAGATTCTTTATTCAGTTAAACCTTATGGCCTACATGTTCATGTTTTCTTCATTATTACATTGTATATTGCAGTGCACAGGTATAGATATCAGTTATGGGTTAGCTTGTGGTCCTTCGGGGTCATAACACCTTGTAGCATTTTGGTTCAGAAAATCGGGTGTTACAAACTTGGTATTGAGCCTAAGGTTCAATAGAGTCCTAGGAATTCTGAAAGCCGCATCTAGTAGAGTCTTATGCATGGGTGTGTTGTGTGCCACATTTATGTATAGGAGGCTATGAGATGTTTTAGGAATATTTCCCTTTCTTCAGTATTCATGTCGTGCTAGTAAGCATAATTTTAAGTCAGTCTCTCAGTCTAATACGTTCTTCTCTTATTTCAGAAACATGCCTCCAAAGAGAAGAAATCAGCCAGCACCTCAGTCCAAAGATCCTTTGGGCGAAAATGTTTCTTATGCAGAGTTCAGGAACGCATTTACCACTCTTGCTTAGTTTGTAGCTTCTTAGAATAAATGACCAACATTCGTTTCGGCTAACCCAGTGGCTAATTCAACAACAACTAAGATTCGAGACTTCAGCCGAATGAACCCTCCATCCTTCTTTAGATCTAAGCCAGACGAGGATCCTCAGGAATTCATTGACCAAGTCCAGAAGGTCATTGATATCATGGGATTCACTTCTTCTTAGAGTGCCGAGTTAGCCACATACCAATTGCAGGATGTCGCTCACACTTGGTACAAGCAGTGGTTAGCAGAAAGGTCAGAGGATGTAGGTCCTGTTGATTGGGAAGAATTTGTCGTGGCTTTTTTAGAAAAATTCTTTCCCCAAGAGCTGAGAGAGGCCAAAGTTCTCGAGTTCATCAATCTCAAGCAGGTAAATATGATAGTTAGAGAGTATTCTCTTAGATTTACTGAGCTAGCCAGATATGCCCTTCAAGTGGTTGCAGACAACAGGGCTTAGATGAGCAAGTTCATGTCATGGGTGAATGATAACGTGGTAAATGAGTGTAGGTCTGTGATGTTGAACAATGATATGACTTTAGCCAGGATCATGACCCATGCTCAAAAGATAGAGAAGCAGAAGGTTAAGACTAGGGAGAGGCAGAACAAGAGAGCAAGAGCAGGCAATTTCAGTTTTGCTTAGCCCAAATTAGAAGGAGGAAATCATTTGTAGTTTCATCCTTACTCAGCAGTTCCAGCCCCTTTCTTCTCTAGTTCCCCAGTGCCGAAGTTCAGGAACGGTAATATAGACAGAGCACCAGGCTCTAAATCTTAGGGCAATGTTAGCAGTGCCCAAACAAACCCTCTTTGTAAGACTTATGGTAAGAACCATAAGGGTATTTGCAGAGCTGGTAGTGATGTCTATTTTGGTTGTGGTAAGCCAGGACACAAGATTAGGGAGTGTCCTCAGCCAGGCCCTTAGGGTCAGCAGAATCGTTCTGCAGCCCAGAACGGTCGCCCAAACCAGTAGGGTGCCACTTCCAGTGCTACTAGTGGGCAACGCCTAAATAGACTCTATACTCTTCAGACCCAACCAGATCAGGAAAATTATCCTGATGCCATTACTGGTATGTTACATATTTTCCATGTTCATGTTTATTCTTTACCAGACCCAGGTGCATCCTTGTCTTTTGTCACTTCATGCATAGCAGGCAATTTTAGAATTACTCTCAAAATTTTAGCAAAGCCCTTTTCAGTCTCTACTCTAGTGGGTAAAACCATCATAGCTCGGCGGGTATACAGGAACTATCTGGTTATAATATTTTAGAAATCCACATCAGCAGATTTAGTTGAGTTAGAGATAATAGATTTTGATGTCAGTCTCGGCATAGATTGGCTTTATTCGTGCTATGCCATAATAGACTACAGAAATAGGATAGTTCAGTTTCAGTTCCCGAATAAGCCCGTCCTAGAGTGGAAGAATAACGCTTCATCTTTTAGGGGTCATCTTGTTTCCTACCTTTAGGCAAGAAAAATGATTTCTAAGGGGTGTGTGTACATCTCGTGCATATTAAGGATTCCAGTTCCGAATCTCCCAGTCTCAAATTAGTCCCAGTGGTTAATGAATATTCAGACGTCTTTCCCAAATATCTTCTAGGCATTTCTCCCAAAAGGGAAATAGACTTTGGCAAGGACCTTCTCCTAGATACTCAACCTATTTATATTCTGCCATACAGAATGGCACCATCAAAACTCAAGAAACTGAAAGATCAGTTGAAGGATCTCTTAGTAAGGGATTCATCAGGCCTAGTATATCCCCATGGGGTGCGCCAGTCTTATTCGTGCACAAGAAAGATGGTTCTCTCAGAATGAGTATTGATTACCATCAGCTCAACAAAGTCACAGTCAAGAACAGGTATCCGCTGCCTAGGATAGACGACTTGTTTGACCAACTTTAGGGTGCCAGTTATTTCGACAAGATAGACCTCAGATTAGGTTATTATCAGCTAAGAGATAGAGAATGTGACATTTCAAAGATAGATTTTCATACTCGGTATGATCACTTTGAATTTCTAGTCATGTCCTTTGGTCTTACCAATGCCCCTACATCTTTCATGGGCTTGATAAACCGGGTGTTCAAGTAGTACTTAGACATATTTGTCATAGTCTTCATAGATGATATTCTAGTCTATTCTCGCATAGAGCGTGATCATTAAGACCATCTCATAATTGTTCTTCAGACTGTTAGGGATCACTAATTGTTCGCTAAGTTTAGTAAGTGCGAATTTTGCTAAGATCAGTAGCATTCCTTATCCATATTATTTTCGGTGATGGCATTAGAGTAGATCCTCAGAAGACTGAAGTGGTAAGAAACTGGCCTCGCCCTGTCTCTCTATCAGATATCAGGAGTTTCTTAGGTTTGGATAGCTATTATCGATGGTTTGTTGAGGGATTTTATTCTATTGCATATCCTATGTCCAGATTGACTTAGAAGAAAGTCAAGTTTTAGTGCTCAGAACCTTGTGAGAAGAGTTTTTGGAGTTGAAGACTTGACTCACCTCAGCTCCAGTTTTAGCACTTTCCGACGGTTTTGATGGATTCATAGTATATTGGTATGCATCCAGAGTAGGTTTGGGTTTGGTCCTCATACAGCATGGTAGCGTCATATCCTACGCCTCCAGACAGTTAAAGCCCCATGAGAAGAATTATCCTACTCATGACCTTGAGTTAGCAACAGTTGTCCTTGCCTTAAAGATATGGAGGCATTATCTATACGATGTGCATATAGACATCTTCACAGATCATAAGACCTTTTAGTATGTCTTTTCCCAGAAAGATCTCAATCTTCGTCAGAGAAGGTGGTTAGAGCTCTTGAAGGATTATGATATGAGTGCCCTTTATCATCCTGGTAAGGCCAATGTAGTGGCTGATGCACTCAGTAGACTGTCCATGGCTAGTGTTTCCCATGGTGAGGATAGAAAGAAGAAATTAGGTCAGGAGATTTATCAGCTTGCCAGACTAGGCATTCGCTTAGTCGACTCTTCAGAGGGTGGTGTATGTGTTCAGAGTAGTTCAGAGTCATCTCTAGTTTTTGAGGTAAAAGAGAAGAAAGACATGGATCCTATCCTTATCAAGCTAAAAGATTCAGTTCAGAGTTAGGAAGTAGAGGTTTTCTCCAAAGGGGAGATGGTGTTCTTCATTGTCAGGGTCGTCTGTGTATTCTCAGTGTAGATGACTTAAGGAAGCGAATTCTTCCAGAAGCGCATGGTGCGCGATACTCTATTTATCCAAGTGACACTAAGATGTACCGTGATTTTTGGGAGATCTATTGGTGGAGTGGGATGGAGAGGGACGTTGCAAAGTTTGTGGCTAAGTGCTCTACATATCAGCAGATTAAGATAGAGCATCAGAAACCTAGTGGTTCCATGCAGAAGTTCACTATTCCTACTTGGAAGTGGGAAGAAGTGAACATAGACTTTGTGACAGGTTTGCCTAGAACACATCATCAGCATGATTTAGTTTGGGTCATTGTAGACAGAATGACCAAGTTAGCTCATTTCCTTCTAGTTCATACCTCTTACTCAGCCGAGGATTATGCCAAACTCTATATCAGGGAGTTGGTCAAATTACACGGTGTTCCACTATCTATCATCTCAGACAGAGGTACCTAGTTTACCTTTCTTTTCTGGAAAGCATTCCAAAAGGGTCTTGGTACCGAAGTTCATCTCAGTATAGTGTTTCATCCTTAGACAGATGGTCATGAAGAAAGGACCATTCAGACTCTAAAAGATATGCTAAGGGTGTGTGAAATTTATTTCAAGAGAAGCTGGGATGACCACTTGCCTTTGATTGAGTTTGCATACAACAACAGCTATCACTCTGGTATTCAGATGGCTCCATTCGAAGCTCTCTATGGTAGAAGATATAGGTCTCTGATCGGTTAGTTCAAAGTTAGTGAGATCGCAGTCATAGGGCCTGACTCATTATACGATGCCTTAGAGAAATTTCAGTTGATCAGAGAAAGACTCTGGGCTGCTTAGAGCCGACAGAAGTCTTATGTGGATGTTCATAGAAAGGATCTCGAATTTGAGGTCGATGACTATGTCTATCTCAAGATCTCTCCTATAAAGTGGGTGAAGAGATTCGACAAGAAGGGAAAGAACAGTCCTCAATATTTCGATCCTTTCAGGATTCTCAATCGCTTCAGTAAGGTAGCCCATGAGCTCGAATTGACTTCAGATCTAGCCTCAGTTAATCCAATCTTCCATGTCTCTTTGCTCCAGAAGTTCATAGGTGACACACCAGTTGTAGTCCCTATTCAGAGCATTGACATTTATAATAGCCTATCTTATGAAGAGATTCTAGTCGAAATCCTTGACTATCAGACTCATTGGCTGAGGAACAAAGAAGTCTCTCTAGTCAAGGTTCTTTGGCGGAATCAGTCCATGGAGGGAGCTATTTGGGAAGCAGAAGCAGACATGTGAACCAAGTACCCTCATCTTTTCTCTGCTGATTCAGACTTAGCTCGAGGTAACCATTTTCCTTAAGCTTATTTAGTTACATGTTCAAAATTCTAGTATAAAATTGGTATCAAGTATCAGTGCATAGCTTATCATGCATTCCTGAGTTCCGCTTATCAGTCATGCATCAGATATTCATGTTCAGTTGGGCTATATTCAATTTAGAATTCAGTTTAGTCATAAATCATATACCAGTTTAGCATGATCAATGTATGCATCGTTTATTTTTTCTCCCCTCTCAAGCAGTCATCATTTGAGGACGAATATTTTCAAGGGGGAGATATTATAATACCCCGAAAAATCTAAACCAATATTAGAGCCATATACCAAGATTATGCATAGTACATTATGGTTCTTTTATAGTTTTATGAGTAGGTTAGATGTATATTAAAGCTTCAAATAATTCCCAGCTATCAGACGAATCAACACATTCCTCATCGATCGAATTCTTGAGAAATATATTGCCATAGTCAGATTAAAACGAGCATATCTCTCATTATACTTAGAATTTTTTAGCTCATGACCTATCAAAAATATATAATTGATTTAACTTTCCAATGATACCAATTTCTCCTAAATCTGTTATTGGAGAAAAGAGTTATTCCTATTTTACCACAGCATGTTAGGCTGGAAACTATGTGGCGACATTCATGGTAGCTTACCACGTTTGTGATGCCCTACCACGAAGGTAGTCAACCTTAGGCAAAATCCAACTCCTGTGTGATGACATTCGTTGTATCTTACCATATTTGTGATGCCCTACCACAAAGGTCGTCACCCTTAGACAGAAACCAGCTCCTAAGTGACAACATTTGTGGTAGCTTACCATATTTGTGATGCCCTACCACGAAGGTCGTCAGCCTTAGGCAGAAACCAGCTTCTAAGTGACAACATTCATGGTATCTTACCACATTTGTGATGCCCTACCATGAAGGTCGTCAGAATTAGGCAGAAACCATTAGTTCCAGCTCTTGTGTGATTATATTTTTGATGGCTTACCACACATTCGATGCCTTGTCATAAATGTCGTCAGCTATGATTTTAGCAACTGGGAATTTATTTAATAAGGGTATTTTGTTCTTTTCCCTTCACTTCCCACAAATTATAACCCTCAAGGAACGTATTATCTTCCATTCTCTTTAGTTAAAACATCTTAAAAACCCTCTCTTACACTTTTAACTACAAGAATAGGGTTTTCTCTCAAGATCGTCTCCTTAGGAACAAGAGCATTATTTCCTAAAGGAGTTAAACCCTAATCAATAAAAATCTAGGGCAAGCCTAAGGATTTCTTCAGAAACCTTCAGAAACATTAGATCTCTTTTAAGATCAAGCTTTAAGGTATGCTTAGTGTTCATCGATGGATTCAATTCCTTCATAGAGTTCAAGAAACATGCTTTTAAATGTTATTTGGTAAAGTTTTGTGGTGATATAAGCATATACACGTTGATGATTGTTGTTCAAGTTTCAAGATGATATCTAAGGATGTTTTTCATGGAATACATGTGGTTGTTTGTTGAAAATCATGAACTTTGGGTGAGTTGAACTAATGCAAGTATGAAATCCACCTATGCCTTAAAAAATGCATGTAAGGTGACTGATAAAATGCCTAGGATATTAGAAGTTAATATTTACATGATTTTATGATATCTAAATGACAAGTCCAGGTTAGCGATACACTTCAATATGAATACCCATCTATTTATGTATTCTTATGGTGATGGCATAAAGTATGTATGATGATGGAAATATGAATTTTGTGTGTGAATTATATCCATGCTTTCCCTACCATGTTTGATGTGTTGATTAAATACATGAAGTATACTATCCTCTACTTATGATATAGCAAATTATGGACTCCTATCTTGTGATCAAGTCATGTCATATGTGTCAGCTTTCTTCTATCGAGTCTTGGGGGTATTCGTACGCAAAACACATAGCTATGTTCCTAGATCCATGTTATGTTGTCACAATAATGTCAGTCAAGCTATAATTTATAGAACTTAGTCATTCATGTGACTCAGGAAACCTCAGAAATCTCATGATCCCACTTAACTCTCAGATTATAGTACTACTCCGTTAGTCAATGGATGTTAGTTAATCTGTCTATGTACAGTCAGTTGAATTATGTTTAGTATCTTTAGGTGGGAGTAGGAATTAGCATCGAGTAAACCCAAGAATGAGAACTCACCTATATATGAGGGTGTGATTCTTGGCAGTCATCCTTGCATTCCAAACTATGTAGCTAGCATAGGTTGATACATCACAGCATATTATATGATGGTAGATGAGGTGGCTTAACCTCTTATATAAGGGTTCTAACCATTCTCACTAGAGTTACCTATTATATGAGGGCTGCTCACATGTTTTCCTTATTAGTAGCGCGGTATTGACACCCTTCCAGTCAGGGCAGAGATTTGACCCCATCTTAGCTATAATGGCACATATGGGTCATGTAGGTTAAACATCTACCTCCCACAGTTTCAGTATCAGTCTTAGTAAAAGAACTCAGACAGTTCTTCAGCTATCACTATATCAGGACTATTAGATATGGTCAAATTCAGTTATAGCACGGAACTCAGAGAGTTCAACCATATTTAGGGTTGTCAGATACAGTCAAGAACTATGGTTCCAGCCATGTATTAGCGTACAGATTTATCCATTACATACTCACGATCTTAGTTACTATGTATGTATGTTTGCACTCTTATGTTCATATCAGTCTGTCAGTTAGCATTGTTCATGCATGCAAACCCTGTTTATATTTAGCTCACCTCACTCGTATACTCATTACATCCCCTCATACTGATGTATTTTCTCTATGGTTCTTTCTTTTTATTTTACACCATAGGTGTAGAGACACGAGCTCCAGATCGGCAGTAGCCGTAGCATTTCCAGTCGCAGAGATTCAGTGAGTCCTCTTCATTCGAGGAAAATATGATTGGATTTATTCATTATTATTTTAGCCAGTTATCAGTTTACGGATTTAGTTGGATACATGTTCCTTCAACTCCTTATTTCAGACAGTACTTAGAGGCTTTTAGATTTATGCTCAGATTTAGCTTTCAAATTCAGTTTTTAGTTGTTTTGGGTATCTTTCACTCACACGGATGTTACTATTTTACATATTCTTTATTCAGTTGAACCTTATGGCCTATATGTTCATGTTTTCCATATTATTACATTATATATTACAGTGCAAAGGTACAGATATCAGTCATGGGTTAGCTTGTGGTCCTTCGGGGTCATAAGCATCGTGAGCACTCTGGTTCAGAAAATTGGGGTGTTACAACTATCTATTTGTGATTCTAAATATGATATTTCTTCTTTTTGTACTTTTATTGATTTTTGGCATATTGCAATAATCATGTTATATTGTAGTCTTTCTTTTCTTCTTTTTAATTCTTTTCATTTTTCAGATATTATTTGTTTTAGTTCTTTATATTTTTGTGATTTTGTTATATTATTCATCTGTACAATATTTATAATATTTGGGTGGAAACCAAAATCTAATTTTATCATAATTAGGTGGTATGCATGTCATTCTTCTACATTTTAAATGAATTATTAATTTTGACTCATTGCTAGATATTAAGGTAATTAAGTAAGCTAATCTGTGGGAGGTTTCTTTTGTTTTATTTAATTTCTTATATTCTGGGTAGTAACTAGTTAAAATTCTTTTAATTTCTCTAAAAGCTTGTGTATTTTTGAATGGTCTTCTCATATTTAATAAATAAATAACAACATAGTTAACAAGATAACGTAATTAATAATATTAACAATTAAGTTAACATTTCTAACATTTCTCATAATTAACAAATAGCTACTTGTACATTTTTTAAATAACGTGGCTTTGATACCAATTGTAGGGGGTGCGAATAGTGTGGGTAACTTAACATAGCTTTGAGTTTGTTTTAACCTTATTAATTGTGCGGGTAACTCAACATAGCTCTAAGTTTGTTTTAACCGTATTAATTATTCTATATTTTTTTTAAGGTATACTATATGTTCCATATTTCTAGTTTTTATGTAGTCAAGTAGATTCTTTTTCATAAGTATTTCTGTTAATCTTTTTTGCTCCATATCTTTTCTCCAATATTCTAAGTATTCGTAGTTTATCATTTTATCCTATGGTAGTTGTAATTTTACAATTTTCTGTGTAATAACTTATTCTAATTGTACTATATTTGATATGTAATTCTATGCTATCAATGTGATTCATTAACATTTGTTGTTCATGTATAATTTTATATAAATTATCATTTGTATCTGCTTTTTCTATGGTTAATTTTATTCTGAATAATTTTTATTCTAATTATCTTTTTTCTCTTTTAAGCTGATTCCTGTAATTAATTTCTTCATATAGCCAACTTTGTTTTTCTCTAACTCTTCTAATATATTCTATCAATTTTTAATCTGTGTGAATAATAAATATCTAAATATGAGCAGTAACTATCATTATATAAGTGTAAGTTTTCTATAGAACTTAAGAACTCTTCATTAAAATGAAATACCTTTTCATATATAATTTTTCTTATATCTACTATTTCTACATCCTTAAGTATATACCAAACAAATATTTTAAATTTATCTATCATCTCATCAAATAAGTAAATATTCATTCTTCATATAATGTTATCTTCAAAATATTCCATCCAATCATACACATAATAAAATATGGTCATCTTAAATCACTATATACTAGATTATTCTTAAATAACATGTTTTTCAGTCACTATTAGCATGGTAATCTGGATACTTTTTTCTCTAAATAGAGCCTCTACGCTGGTTACTCGGCTATCACGGCTTCTTTGCCTCACCGCTTTCACCTTTAGGATGACATAGTTCTTGAGAATTTTTCTCCTTTTCAACTTTGCTAATAAACTTCTTAACATCCTATTCTTCTAATAATTCTACTATAAAGTAACTAACATGTGCTTCTTTTATTATTTCATGATTGTCAGAAATTTTTGAATTTAGCTACTCATAATTGTAAATGAAAATACCTATTCTGGTAGATTTAATAAATTTGTGCTTTGCTTATCCTTAGCTTTTCCTTAGAAATATACCTGTTTTTATTAAATATTCAAAAGTTTTTTGTGTACAAGAGAGAAGGCTTGTTTTCAACACATGAAAGTCTTACCTTAGATTACTCTATGGCTTACATATTTATAATCCTAAAAGATGAAAACGCGTAAACTATTTACAATATTTTAACTTTACATTTATCAAAAAAGTAAAAGATTAACAATGGTCCTAACTTTACATTTGTCAAAAAAGTGAAAAACAAACAATGGCAAGTGTCAAAAAAACTAAGAAAATTCAAAAGTAGTAAAAACTAATGATGTTACACAATTATTTATGTATCTTAAGTCAAAAATACTATTCATATGTCATTGTTATGTCATTTTGATAACTTATTTCTTTGTTCTTTTTTATTTCTCCACTACTCCGTTGCTATCTTTCTATCTTCCAGCTGGCGTCCTTATATTATTTTATTCTAGTTGAACTTCAGGGATCACATTATTTTTTCCATGGCATTTTGAGCATTGAAAGTCTAGATATTATTTGTGTCCTATTAATTTGCAATATCTAGTCAATAATTTTTCTGAAATAAATTCCTTTTTAATTGTCCTTGTAGATGGTTATTTTTCTGGATTGAGCAATGTCATAATCCATTATTTAACTTCTTCCATATCAGACTGTCCTAGCTCCCTTGAATTTGAATAGATCATTAATTAGTCTCTCGAATAGTAGCTCCATATGGTATTTCCATTGAAATAATTGTTTGCTAGTTCTTGAATAATTGTAGCTATTCCTATAGTTCGCTTATTTGCATAAAAATCAGGTATCTCAACTTTAGGTATCTCTAGCTGTCAAATAATATCTTTCAGTATAATCATATCTCTGGTTAATCCTTTTTTTTAGAACTTGTATAACTAGTTTAATTTCGTCATATAATAGCTCTACTGGTGTAATATAAAACTTTATAAAAAAATAGATTTCCTTTTGTTATTTTCTTATAAGTGGCGAATGTTCTACATAATTCTGGTATAAATGTTAGTTCATCTCCTTCTTGGATATATATGGTATTTAATAGTCCATAACTGAAATAGGTTTTAACTAAATTTAGGTTAGTTTTTGGTAATGTGATTAACTTGTTGTAACCTTGTAGTTTTTGGGTTATATAGTCTGTGTTTAGTTCTTAGATATTTGTTACTCTGGGTCTAAGGTTTAGGTGAGTCTTTATTTTGTGGATATTTTTTATGTATGCTTGAGTTATATGGTTATAGGCTTTTTTATCTTGGTTTAAACTTTCTCGAAATGTGGTAGTTTATGGGGGTATGAACAAGGGGTCTTTTTGTGTTTTTGGTATAAATGGTTATTCAAATATCTTGTTCTTGTTCATGTTCTGATATCTTTGTCCACTAACTCCTTTGCTTATACCTGTAGTTGTAGATTGATAAATGTTATGGGTTTTATAGAGTGTCCAAATATCTCCTTGTATCTCTGTAATTTTATTTCTTTCGATCGACATAGCTCTGCACACTGCTAAGTTATCTGAGTCCTAGCTTTAGACTTCAGTTTAACTTCATTAGTCTTTAGCTTTTCTATTTCATTACCCATACTGTCCACTTTCAGTGAAAGTGTAGTTAGGGTTTTGAGTATCTTTTCTAAAGCATTATCTTCTTTTATATCAGTTTGTGTAGCTTTGTCTTGATATGTAACTATAATAACATTTTTGTTAGTACTAATTACTTAAATTGTAAACATAAAATTTAATATATTCAATACTAATCTCCGAATTTCCTTCTTGTATCTGAATTTTGTACTTTTCTTGTTAACCACCATTGTACCTGTGTATTATCAGTTCGTTCAATAAACTTGTTATATACAATATATTGCACAAATGCTAATAAACATTTATATAATAAACATAATTCTTTTCTATTTATTTCCCATTTTATTTCCGTTTCATTAAACGTTCCTGGGTAGTATCTACAATGATGTTCTAATTTTTCTTCTTCATATCTATATTTATGTACTCTTCCATAATTATATTCATTTGCATCTGTTTCTACTATATATGTAAATTTTTTATTTTCATCTGGAAATTGTAATTTGTGTAACTTTTTACAAAGTATTTTTATTTTTTGTACTTGTTTTTTATCTTCTTCATTGTAATTATATTCTACATCCTTTTTAAATTTTTTCTGTAATGGTTTTAGGTTTTCTTCTAATTTTGGTGTATATTGTCTTATATGGTTTACTAATCCTAATAATGATTGTAATTTCTTTTTTGTATCTAATTCTTCTTTTGAATTTATTATTTTTTTACTATATATTGTTGCATTTTTACTCCACTTTTATCTATTTGTATTCCTAAAAAGTCTATCTGATTTTTCATAATTTCAGTTTTCTTGTCACTTAAACTTATTCCTGAATTTTCTATTATGCCTGCAAATTGTTATAGTAATTTTAAATGTTTCTATTTAGTTTTTGTATATTATAGTATATCATCTATGTATACTATATAATTAGGTAGTTTTTTTAAAATAAATATACATAAAATGTTGGTATCTACCTGGTACATTTTTATATCCACATGGTAAAATATTTCATTCATAAAATCCTTGAGGTACTCTAAACGCAATTAACTTTTTAGATTCCTCTTCTAGCTTTAAAAGGTAAAGTCCTGATTTACAATCAAATTTACAAAAGTAATTATATCCTTGTATTTGTCATATCTTTAATATCTTATTTGGTATTGGATAATTATATGTCATAGTTTTTGCATTTAGGTTTCTATAATCAATAATCATTCTACTTTTTCCTCTTTTTTGTTCACTGTGTTTATTTACTATAAATGGCGGTCTATTATGTTTACTATTACTTTTTTGTATGTACTGTTTTTCTAATAATTCATCTATATGCATTTTGAATTCTTTTAAATCATCAAAGTTAATGGTTTTGGGGTTATTACACTATTTTTATCTATTGCCTCAATTCTTACAGTAGTCTTATGTTTTTCCCATCCTTTTAATGGATCTTTATTATATAGTTGTCTTAATTTTTTCTTTATTATTTCTTCCTTATCTATTGAAAATATAGTTATTTCTTCTTTATTTATTGAAAATATAACTAGTTCTATTGTGTCTTCAGTATTTTTTATTTTTTCTAATTTTTGTGTGATTTTTTCACTTCCTTTTATCCAAATAGTTTTCTTTCTTATTTTATTAATAACTCTTTTTGCACTTACCTTTTGTTTACATGGTGTTGTAAACCACTAGTGTGTTTAAGTTATTATACGTGGGTATAGTTTATCTAAAACGACATTCCTAAAAGCATATCTTTTGATGTTAGTTCATAATTATAGATCTCTTCTATTGTTAATATCTTATCCCATACTTGTATTTTTACATTTCTAGCTTTATAGGTAATTAAGCTTACTTCATTATTATATCCTTTGACTACTATTAGTGATTTTAGCTTATCCCATTTGTCTTCTGGTAAACAATTATATCTAAATAAGTTGGCTTCTGCTCCTGTATCTATCATAGGTGTATAATATCTATTATAATATCGTGCTACTATTATTTTCATACGTACATATATTTTCATGTTAATGTTCTTTTTATCAACAATCTTTCTCTATTATAGGTTATGGTTAATTGTGTATGTTCTATATTATAGGGTTTTACTTGTTCTAACCATTTTATTCCTAACATTATGTCTGTTTTTCACATATCTTCCTTTATTTCAAATTTTATTTTTATTTTTCTAACACCTATTATTATTTCCTTTTCTGATGAATTTTTAATAGTTATTAAACTTCTTGGTTGATCTGGGCATGTATTACTACAAGATTTTAGTTCTTCATTTTTCACTAGGTATTTTGCTAAACTTATATATGTTATAATAATAATAGGATTTAGAAAAAGAAAAATAGAATTTGAAAAAAAGGAAGATATGCAAAAAGTAGACATAATATGAGGAATAAAATGGTTAGAACAAGCAAAACCCTACAATATAGAACATACACAATTAACCATAACCTATAATAGAGAAAAATTGTTGATAAAAAGAACATTAACATGAAAATATATGTACTTATGAAAATAATAGTAGAAGGACATAATAACAGATATTATACACCTATGATAGATACAGGAGCAGAAGCCAACTTATGTAGATATAATTGTTTTCCAGAAGAAAAATGGGATACGCTAAAACACCAATAGTAGTCAAAGGATTTAATAATGAAGGAAGCTTAATTACCTATAAAGCTAGAAATATAAAAATACAAGTATGGGATAAGATATTAACAATAGAAGAGATCTATAATTATGAACTAACATCAAAAGATATGCTTTTAGAAATACCATTTTTAGATAGACTATACCTACATATAATAACTAAAACACACTGGTGGTTTATAACACCATGTAAACAAAAGGTAAGAACAAAAAGAGTTATTAATAAAATAAGAAAGAAAACCGATTGGATAAAAGGAAGTGAAAAAATCACACAAAAATTAGAAAATATAAAAAATACTGAAGACACAATAGAACTAGTTATATTTTCAATAAATAAAGAAGAAATAACAATATTTTCAATAGATAAGGTAGAAATAATAAAGAAAAAATTAAGACAACTATATAATAAAGATCCATTAAAAGGATGGGAAAAACATAAGACTACTGTAAGAATTGAGGTAATAGATAAAAATAGTATAATAACCCCAAAACCATTAACATATAACTTTGATGATTTAAAAGAATTCGAAATGCATATAGATGAATTATTAGATAAACAATACATATAAAAAAGTAATAGAAAACACAATAGCCCAGCATTTATAGTAAATAAACATAGTGAACAAAAAAGAGGAAAAAGTAGAATGGTTATTGATTATCGAAACCTAAATGCAAAAACTATGACATATAATTATCCAATACCAAATAAGATATTAAAGATAAGGTAAATACAAGGATATAATTACTTTAGTAAATTTGATTGTAAATCAGGATTTTACTATTTAAAGCTAGAAGAAGAATCTAAAAAGTTAACTGCGTTTACAGTACCACAAGGATTTTATGAATGGAATGTGTTACCATTTGGATTTAAAAATGCACCAGGTAGATACGAACACTTTATGGATAGTTATTTTAAAAAACTACCTAATTTTATAGTATATATAGATGAATTATATACAAAAACCAAAGAGGAACATTTAAAATTACTAGAACAATTTGCAGGCATAATAGAAAATTCAGGAATAAGTTTATGTGAAAAGAAAACAAAAATTATGAAAAATCAGATAGAGTTTTTAGGAATACAAATAGATAAAAATGGAGTAAAAATGCAATAACATAGAGTACAAAAAATAAAAAATTCAAAAGAAGAATTAGATACAAAAAAGAAACTACAATCATTTTTAAGATTAATAAACCAAGAGAATATATACCAAAGTTAGCAGAGATATTATATGACGGAATTAAACCAGTTATAAAAATAGGATTAAACAGAGATATGATTATACCGGAAGATATTGTTCAACAGTCATAGTTAACTAAAGTTGAGATACCTGATTTTTATGCAAATTAGCGCACTATAGGAATAGCTACAATTATTCAAGAACTAGCAAACAACTATCTTAATGGAAATCCCATATGAAGCTACTCTTCGAGAGACTAATTAATGATCTATTCAAGGGAGCTAAGACAGTCTGATATGGAAGAAGTTAAACAATGGGTTATGACGTTGCTTAATTCAGAAAAACAACCATCTACGAGGGCAATTAAAAAGGTATTTATTTCAGAAGAATTATTAACCAGATATTGCAAATTAATAGGACACAAATATCCAGACCACCAATGCTCAAAATGCCATAGAGAAAATAACATGATCCCTGAAGTTCAACTAAAATATAAGAAGATAAGGACACCAGCTAGAAGATAAAAAGATAGCAACGGAGAAATGGATAAATAAAAAAGAACAAAGAAACAAGCTATGAAAATGACATAACAATGACATATGAATAGTCTTTTTGACTTAAGATACATAAATAATTGTGTAACATTATTAGCCTTTACTATTTTTTACTTTTCTTAATTTTTTTGGCACTTGCCATTATTTGTTTTTCACTTTTTTGACAAATGTAAAGTTAGGACCATTGTTAGTCTTTTACTTTTTTGACAGATGTAAAGTTAGAAATAGTTTAAATATTTTATGCGTTTTCATCTTTTAGGATTATAAATATGTAAGCCATACCGCTATCTAAGGTAAGACTTTCATGTGTTGAAAGCAAGCCTTCTCTCTTGTACACAAAAAAATCTTTTGAATATTTAATAAAAACAGGTATATTTATAAAGAAAAGCTATGGATGAGCTAAGCACAGATTTATCAAATCTACCAGAATAGGTATTTTCATTTACAATTATGAATAGCTAAATTCATAAATACTGACAATCATGATATAATAAAATAAGCTCATATTAGTTACTTTATAGTAGAATTATTCAAAGAATAGTATGCTAAGAAGTTTATTAGCAAAGTGGAAAAGGAGAAAAATTCTCAAGAACTGTGCCATCCTAAAGGTGAAATTGGTGAGACAAAGAAGCCATGATAGGGGTGTAACAAGAGTAAAGGCGTAGTTTAGAAAAAAAGTATCCAGATTACCATGCTAATAGTGACCGAAAAACATGTTATTTAAGAATAATCTAGTATATAGTGATCTAAGATGACCATATTTTGTTATGTATATGATTGGAGGGAATATTTTTAAAATATAATCATATGAAGAATGAATATTTACTTATCTGATGAGATGATAGATAAATTTAAAATACTTGTTTTGTATATACTTAAGGATATAGAAATAGTAGATATAAGAAAAATTATATGCGAAAAGGTATTTCATTTTAATGAAGAGTTATTAAGTTCTATAGAAAACTTACACTTTTATAATGATAGCTACTACTCATATTTAGATAGTTATTATTTAGACGGATATTATACAGATTAAAAAAATAATAGAATATATTAGAAGAGTTAGAGAAAAACAAAGTTTGCTATATGAAGAAATTAATTATAGGAATCAGCTTAAAAGAGAAAAAAGGCAATTAGAAGAAAGATTATTTAAAATAAAATTAACCATAGAAAAAGGAGATACAAATGATAATATATATAAACTATACATGAACAACAAATGTTAAGGAATCACATAGATAACATAGAATTACATATCAAATAAGTACAATTAGAAGAAGATATTATACAGAAATTTGTAAAATTACAACTACCATAGGATAAAATGATAAACTACGAATACTTAGAATATTGGAGAAAAGATATGGAGCAAATAAGATTAACAGAAATACTTATGAAAAAAAATCTAATTGACTACATAAAAAATAAAAATATGGAACATATAGTATACATTAAAAATAATATAAAAGAATGAATAAGGTTAAAACAAACTCAGAGCTTTGGTAAGTTACCCGCACAATTAATAAGGTTAAAACAAACTTAGAGTTATGTTAAGTTACTTGCACAATTAATAAGGTTAAAACAAACTCAGAGCTATGTTAAGTTACCCGCACTATCCGCACCCCCTACAATTGGTATCAGAGTCATGTTATTTAAAAAATGTACAAATAGATATGTGTTAATCATGAGAAATGTTAGAAATGTTAACTTAATTGTTAATATTATTAATTACGTTATCTTGTTAACTATGTTGTTATTTATTTATTAAATATGAGAAGACCATTTAAAAATATACAAGTATTTAGAGAAATTAAAAGAATTTTAACTCGTTACTACCCAGAATATAAGAAGTTAAATAAAATAAAAGAAAGCCCCCATAGATTAGCTTACTTAATTACCGTAATATCTAGCAATGAGTCAAAATTAATAATTCATTTAAAATCTAGAAGAATGAGATACATACCACCTAATTATGATGAAATCAGATTTCGGTATCCACCAAAATATTATAAATATTGTACAAATAAATAACATAATAAAATCACAAAAATATAAAGAACTAAAACAAATAACATTTGAAAAATGAAAAGAATTAAAAATAAGAAAAGAAAGACTACAATATAACATGATTGTTGGAGTATGCCAAAAATCAATAAAAGCACAAAAAGAAGAAATATCATATTTAGAATCACAAATAGATAGTCTAGAATACATATATCAACATGATCTATACACTATCAAGTAGATAAAATGAACAAAGAAGAATTTATAATAGATGAAAAAACATATGAAAATCATGAAGGATTGAAGATAAGAATAATAATTTCTAATTTAGGAAGAAGATATAAAAAATAGGTGAACATTTATACTTAATGTTAGAAAAAGAAGAATTAAAATTAGAAGATAAATTAACCGCTATGGTAAGAATAACAAGAGAAAAGAAGAAATAGATTGGACAAAAGAAATAGATAAAATAAAACAACAGACTACAGAAGTAATACGAAAATAGAAGAAACTAAAGATAATAGGATTGCTGAATTAGAAAAAGAACTGCAAATCCTAAAAGAACTGTATAAAAAAAGACAGAAAGAAAAAGAAGAAAAAGACAAGGAACAAAAATTATTAATTGAGATAAATCAATGTAATAAAAATAGAAAATAAAGAATTAGAAACTAATGAAATGGAAATAAATACAATAGATGCTGAAGAAACAAATAATTATGATTCAGAAGATAGTGAAAAATATACAGAAATCTTAACAAATATAGAAAAACTAGAAATTTATGAAAAACAAGAAGTAATTAATAAAGAAAACTTAGAAAATATAAACACGAAAGTAAATACTCTTGATAAAAAAGACAATGAAAATATAATGCCTAGTACATCAGAAATAAGAAAACCTACATATTAGTATAAAGATAAATTTAAAAGATATAACCTAAAGGATGAATATAACAAATGGACACCAAAACAAATAATTAATAAAAAATATAAATTGTTAGACTTAGACTGTGTAATAGATGTAGACAAAATGATACAATTATGAATGAGATATATAACAAAACAACTATTAGACAATGGTATAAATGCAACAGATACACCAGAATATATAGAAAAAACACTAATATGAACAACAAAATTATGGTTTTTAAATTTAACTGAAAATTGTAAAAGTGTTTTAAGGGCTGATAAAAAATGAATGGAACAACATTAACTAAACTAACACCTATAGACATATTGAACAAATATGAAATAGCTATAAGAGATGAATTTAGCAGTATGGCAACAGAAGAAGAAGAACAAAACAAAGAAAAAGATACAAATAGGAATTTAATGTTAAAACTAACAATATGTAATGTGCTATATAGATGAATATACATGTGCATTTAAAGAATACTACTATAAGGGAGCATACAATACCGAAGAAAGTAAAGAAGTAAGAAAATTATATTTTAGTAAATTACTTAAACCATTTAGTTCAAAATTAATAAAGAGTTGGGATAAAGCAAAAATAGTAGATACCGTAGGAGCAAGAATAAAATTTCTACAACAATGGTGTAGAAATCTATGTGAAAAATACAGAGAAGAAATAAAAATGAAAAAAATATTAATAAGGAATTTAACATGTTGCAAGGATAAAATAGCACCCTAATTTGGATGTGAAGAAAAATATTAGCAGAAAAGGAAAAGACATAAGAAATATAAAAATTACTGAAAGTCAAAATATAAAAATAAAAAACCAAGAAAAAGATATTATGCAAAAAATTATAAATATAAAAGACCATATAGAAAAAACAAATCTATTAAAGAATGTAATTGTTATAATTGTGGAAGACTAGGTCATTTTAGATAGAGATTGTAAAATGCCTAAAGACCCAAACAAGAAACAAATATCAGAAATAAAGATAGAAAATGTAGAATATATGCAAATAGATTATATAGATTATGAATTAGAAAGTGACGATAGTATATATGAAATTTTGAAAAATGAAACAAATAATGAATAGATAGTAAATCAGATGAATCAAATGACTAAAGAAGATATAAAAATAATAACAAAGGAGGAATATTTAAATGAAGAAGGAATAGATTAGAAAATAATATTTGATAATAATATATTTGACGAGATAAAAGGAAAAGAATTAGATTTAAGTGTAGAAAAATATTTAAAATACCAACAACAAAAAACATATTTAGTAGACGAAAAGAAGAATACTACATAGTAAGCCAAAAGGAACATGTAATAGACTGTAGATATGCAAAAAGTATAGCTAGTATACCACTAGTAACAAAAAGAATAATTAATAAAGAAATAAATGATATAAAAAGTACGGACCCAAAAAAATACGTACACCTTGAAGGAATGGAAATATTAATAAAGTATGTTTTAGAGAAGGAATAGATACACCAATAGAATTATATTTAGCAGATGATAGAATTATAAAACCTATAGAAAAAAGTATAATAACTTCTATAAGAGAAATTTAATATACCAAAAATTTAAATTTATAATAAGTGTGAATTATTCAGTAGCAATAACAGATAAAAACAAAGATAAATCATTAGTATTATATTGGAAAATATCAGGAATAGAACTAACCCCAGGAAGTAAAATATTTACAGCAAGATGTAAAAATCTATATGTATTAACGACAAAACATAAAATAACGGGAAAAATAAAATTAATAAAATATAAATAGAAAGTCCTTTTGAACAATTTGTAAAAATAATTGATAACCATGATTATAGTTACAAAGACATGGATATAGAAGAAGATTTAAAAATAATAAAAGATAGAATAAGTACATCAAAAAGGATAACTTTTGAAAAATCAGAATCATCAGGATCATCGAAAAGAACAAATTATAAAATAGCTTTAACAGTTAATTTAACTCAATATTATATAACGAGAACAATAAATGAAAAAGAATATTAATACTCCTAAACACAGGACAAGAAGAAAATCATATAGCAAAATACCTAGTGAAAAATGAAGAAATAAAATCTAATAGTAATATATGCTCAGACCTATAAAGATTCTGCAGAAAGGAAATAATAATACGAGTTAGAAAAATAAAAAAAAATTTGAAATAAAGGAAGATATGCAAAAAGCAGACATAATATTAGGAATAAATGGTTAGAACAAGTAAAACCCTACAATATAGAACATACACAATTAACCATAACCCACAATAAGAAAAATTATTAATAAAAAGGGATTTAAAATGAAAATATATATACTTATGAAGATAATAGTAGAAAGAAATTATAATAGATATTATACACCTGTGATAGACACAGGAGCAAAAACCAACTTATGTAGATATAATTGTTTACCAGAAGACAAATGGGATAAGCTAAAAACACCAATAGTAGTCAAAGGATTTAATAATGAAGGAAGCTTAATTACCTATAAAGCTAGAAATATAAAAATACAAGTATGAGATAAGATATTAACAATAGAAGAGATCTATAATTATGAACTAATATCAAAAGATATGCTTTTAGGAATGTCGATTTTAGATAAACTATATCCACATATAATAATTAAAATATACTGGTGGTTTACAACACCATGTAAACAAAAGGTAAGATCAAAAAGAGTTATTAATAAAATAAGAAAGAAAACTGATTGGATAAAAGGAAGTGAAAAATTCACACAAAATTTAGTAAATATAAAAAATACTGAAGGCACAATAGAACAAGTTATATTTTCAATAAATAAAGAAGAAATAACTATATTTTCAATAGATAAGGTAGAAATAATAAAGAAAAAATTAAGACAACTATATAGTGAAGATCCATTAAAAGGATGGGAAAAACATAAGACTATTGTAAGAATTGAGGTAATAGATAAAAATAGTATAATAACCCAAAAACCATTAACATATAACTTTGATGATTTAAAAGAATTCAAAATGCATATAGATGAATTATTAGAAAAACAGTACATACAAAAAAGTAATAGTAAACATAATAGACCGCCATTTATAGTAAATAAACACAGTGAACAAAAAAGAGGAAAAAGTAAATGGTTATTGATTATCAAAACCTAAATGCAAAAACTATGACATATAATTATCCAATACCAAATAAGATATTAAAGATAAGGCAAATACAAGGATATAATTACTTTAGTAAATTTGAACGTAAATCAGGATTTTATCATTTAAAGCTAGAAGAAGAATCTAAAAAGTTAACTGCGTTTACAGTATCACAAGGATTTTATGAATGGAATGTGTTACCATTTGGATATAAAAATGCACCAGGTAGATACGAACTCTTTATGGATAGTTATTTTAAACAACTACCTAATTGTATAGTATACATAGATGATATACTATTATATACAAAAACTAAAGAGGAACATTTAAAATTACTAGAACAGTTTGCAGGCATAATAGAAAATTCAGGAATAAGTTTATGTGAAAAAAAAGAGCAGAAATTATAAAAAATCAGAGAGAGTTTTTAGGAATACAAATAGATAAATGTGGAGTAAAAATGCAACAACATATAGTACAAAAAGTAATAAATTCAAAAGAAAAGTTAGATACACAAAAAAATTACAATCATTTTTAGGATTAGTAAACCAAGTAAGAGAATATATACCAAAATTGGCAGAAAATCTAAAACCATTACAGAAAAAATTTAAAAAGGATGTAGAATATAATTACAATGAAGAAGATAAAAACTAAGTACGGAAAATAAAAATACTTGTAAAGAGTTATGAAAATTACAATTTCCAGACGAAAATAAAAAAATTACATATATAGTAGAAGCTGATGCAAGTGAATATAACTATGGAGGAGTACTTAAATATAAATATGAAGAAGAAAAATTAGAACATCATTGGAGATACTACTCAGGAACTTTTAATGAAACATAAATAAAATGGAAAATAAATAGAAAAGAATTATGTTCATTATATAAATGTTTATTAGCATTTGAGTCATATATTGTATATAACAAGTTTATTATACGAACAGATAATACAAAAGTACGATGGTGGTTAACAAGAAAAATACAAAATTCAGTTACAACGAAGGAAATTTGAAGATCACTATTAAACGTATTAAATTTTACATTTACAATTGAAGTAATCAGTACTAAAAAAATGTTATTGTAGATTACATATCAAGACAAAGCTGTACAGACTGATATAATAGAAGATGGTGCTTTAGAAAAGATACTCAAAACCCTAACTACACTTTCACTGAAAGTGGACAGTATGGGTAATGAAATAGAAAAGCTAAAGACTAATGAAGTTAAACTGAAGTCTGAAGCTATGACTCAGATAACTCAGAAGTGTGCAGAGTTATGTTGATCGGAAGACAATAAAATTCTAGAGATAAAAGGAGACATTGGAACACTCCATAAAGCCCATAACGTTTATCAATCTACAATTGCAGATACAAAAAAATGAGTTAGTGGACAAAGATATCAGAACATGAACATGAACAAGATATTTGAAAAACTATTTATACCAAAAACACAAAAAGACCCCTTGTTCATACCCCACAAACTACCACATATCGAGAAAGTTTAAACCAAGATAAAAAATCCGATAACCATATAACTCTAGCATAATTAGAAAATATCCAAAAAATATAGACTCACCTAAACCTTAGACCCAGAGCCACAAATATCCAAGAACCAAACGCAGACTATATAACCCAAAAACTACAAGGTTATAACAAGTTAATCACATTACCAAAAACTAACCCAAATTTAGTTAAAACCTATTTCAGTTATAGACTACTAAATACCATATATACCCAAGAAGGAGATGAGCTAAAATCTATACTAGAATTATATAGAGCATTCGCCACTTATAAGAAAATAACCAAAGGAAATCAATTTTTTATAAAGTTTTATACTGCACCAGTAGAGATATTATATGATGAAATTAAACCAGTTATACAAGTTGTAAGAATAGGATTAACCAGAGATATGATTATATCGGAAGATATTGTTCAACAACCAGAGATACCTAAAGTTGAGATACTGATTTTTATGCAAACAAGAGAACTATAGGAATAACTACAATTATTCAAGTACTAGCAAACAATTATCTCAATTGAAATCCCATATGGAGCTACTATTCGAGAGATCAATTAATGATCTATTCAAATTCAAGGGAGCTACAACGGTGTGATACGGAAGAAGTTAAACAATGGATTATGACGTTGCTCAATCCAAAAAAACAACCATCTACAAGGGCAATTAAAAAGGAATTTATTTTAGAAGAATTATTAACCAGATATTATAAATTAATAGGACACAAATATCCAGACCACCAATTCTCAAAATGCCATGGAGAAAATAATGTGATCCGTGAAATTCAACTAGAATAAAAGAAGATGAGGACGCCAGCTGGAAGATAGAAAGATAGCAACGGAGCAATGGAGAAATAAAACAACAAAGAAACAAGCGATGAAAATGACATAACAATGACATATGAATAGTCTTTGTGACTTAAGATACGTAAATAATTGTGTAACATTATTAGCCTTTACTATTTGTAGTTTTTTTGGCACTTGCCATTATTTGTTTATCACTTTTTTGACAAATGTAAAGTTAGGACCATTGTTAGTCTTTTAATTTTTTGACAGATGTAAAGTTAGAAATAGTGTAAATAGTTTATGCGTTTTCATCTTTTAGGATTATAAATATGTAAGTCATACGACAATCTAAGGTAAGACTTTCATGTGTTGAAAGCAAGCCTTCTCTCTTGTACACAAAATCTTTTGAATATTTAATAAAAACATGTATATTTCTAAGGAAAAACTATGGATGAGCAAAGCAAATCTACCAGAACAGGTATTTTCGTTTACAATTATGAATAGCTAAATTCACAAATTCCTGACAATCATGATATTATAAAATAAGCTCATGTTAGTTACTTTATGGCAGAATTATTCGAAGAATAACATGTTAAGAAGTTTATTAGCAAAGTGGAGAAGGAGAAAATTTTTCAAGAACTATGCCACCTTAAAGGTGAAATCGGTGAGGCAAAGAAGTAATGATAGGGGAGTAACCAGAGTAGAGGCGTTGTTTAGAGAAAAATGTATCCAGACTACCATACTAATAGTAACCAAAAAATATGTTATTTAAGAATTATCTAGTATTTAGTGATCTAATATGACCATATTTTGTTATGTGTATGTTAGAGGGAATATTTTAAAAATAGCATCATATGAAGAATGTATATTTACTTATCTGATTACTTAAGGATATAGAAATAGTAGATATAAAAAAAATTATATACGAAAAGGTATTTCATTATAATGAAGAGTTATTAAGTTCTATAGAAAACTTACACTTACATAATGATAGCTACTGCTCATATTTAGATAGTTATTATTCAGACGGATATTATACAAATTAAAAAATGATAGAATATATTCAAAGAATTAGAGAAAAATAAAGTTGGCTATATGAAGAAATTAATTACAGGAATCAGCTTAAAAGAGAAAAAAGACAATTAGAAGAAAGATTATTTAGAAAAAAATTAACCTTTGAAAAAACAGATACAAATGATAGTTTATACAATATTATATATGAACAACAAATGTTAATGAATCACATAGATAGCATAGAATCACATATTAGATATAGTACGATTAGAATAAGTTATTACACAGAAAATTTGTAAAATTACAACTACTATAGGATAAAATGATAAACTATGAATACTTAGAATATTGGAGAAATGATATGGAGCAAATAAGATTAACAGAAATACCTATGAAAAAGAATTCACTTGACTACATAAAAATGAAAAATATGAAAATATAGTATACCTTAAAAATAATATAGAGGGACATAACATTACAAGAGCTATGTTAAGTTACCCGCACTATTCGTACCCCCAGTTAGAAATCATCAGAATAAATAACATCTAATACTTTTTTTCATTAGTTTAAAAATTCTAAATCAACTAAATTTGATTTTAAGAAGATTTAAAAAATCTAGAAATAAATATAAAAGCGTTAAAATAAGAAAAATTTAAGAAGTATCAAATTTTTAAAAGTTTTAAGTACGTGATAAGAATGTAATCAATAATTTTGTAAATATTTGATTTTAAAAATAAGAAAAAAATTTTAATATAAAAAAATAAAGAATAACAATCATTTTGAAAAGTGGTTTGAACGTTTACACTTCATTAAAAATATCTGCAATATATAAAATCATTTAATTTTAAATAATCAAATGTTATACACTTATGACATATTTAATATATGATCCTTAACTTCTTTAACTTGAATAAATAACTAACCATGAAAATCTATATTGACGAAATATATTCAAACAAAAATATGTATACACTTAGTCAATTACAAACATCATATCAACAGGACTTTCTTAAATATAATCGCAAGCAACATACAATAATCAATGAGACTTCAAAATTTCTTTATAATTAAAATAATTAGAGGAAGAAGTAAACAAGAACCTGTAAATAGAAATAAAGTGACGAAATTAATTGGTAGCCAAGAAATAGTAACAAGATCTCTGTGGCCGAACCGAACGAGAATCAAACTCTACTCACAAACTCGAGTATATTTATGTGTTCTATTGTTTTCTCCATCTTCGTATTGTCTATTTTTTTTTTTTTTTGCCTCTCGTCTTTTCTATTCAATTATTGTTCCTTTTTTTTCTCTTCTAAGTATTGCTAAGAATGTTGGTCTTTTCTTTCCTTTCATTCCTGTGTGTAGCGTTTCTTTTTTTTTTTTTTTTGGTTCCTCCTCTTTTTTCTTTTCTAATGTTTTCTTCTCATATCTTTCTGTCTTTTCTATTCAAGTTTTTCCAGTGTTTTTTTTTTTTTCATAAAAGTTATTTTTTCTCTCTTTTTTGCTTCTGCCATTTGGTATGCCGGTATGGTTATATATTGTGTAGTGTGTGCATGTTATGTGTGTTGTATATGGGAGGAAGTTGTGGAGCTTAAGTGAAAGTGGGAAATTGGGAGGAGGTTAGGGTAGTTTAGGATTTGCTTTTATCTTTTTTTTTTTTTTTTTGCTTTTTTTAAAAAGATAGATAAAATATTAGCTTAATATTTTTATACTAATAAAATATTTAGACAGTTATAAGACTAGTAAAAACTATGTTAGACTAAGAAAACTATTAAAATTATTATCTGATTTATGAAAACCTACATTTATATATATATATATATATATATATATATATATATATAAAATGTAAATTTACTTCATTAAAATAAAAATGAAAGTGAAAATAAAAATAAAAATACAATAGAACTTATCTTAAACTGTGACTCTATTTTTGTAGTTTTGAATTTTTTTAAAGTAAGGTAATATGAAAATTAAAATGATTTATTTAAGTCTACATGAAATATTTAAGTATTACAACATATTCAACTTTAGGTTTGGCTAAAAATTAAGTGTTCACAAAATTTCCCTATTTGTTTGGGTACATAAAGAGTTTTCAAGCAAAGAAGTGAATAACAGGGCTAATTTTTGACCTAATCATTTATTCAAAAGTAGAAAAATATATAATAGGAAGGAGGTGTGACCGAGCACTGGCTTTGGAAAGCCTACATATCTCGGGATATAAGAGAATCAGTTCACGTGTAGTTACAAATAGGTGTAGAGATGAAAGGATGAGTTGGAGAGTCGAGTGAGATCTTGTCGAGGTTTCGATCTATGACTTCTTTTATTACATCATAGAAAAAGATTAAACTAGGAAGAAAAATAACAAAATGATCTTCGGATCTTCCTTTTGGATTTTCAGTCATCGCCTCACCTTCTTCTGGTAGATTTTTTGATCTCAAAATTTAATCTTGAAGTTAGGATTTGAGACTAGAACTTGAAACTTGGATTGAGTCATTGACACTCATCCAAATAATAGTTAATAAAATATTCTTGGATGCTTATTCTCTTGATCAGAAGCTAAGAAGATGATGACTGTTAAGGTGTTGGGCCCCTACATATGCAAAGTTGACTCTAACTATCTTTGAGATTGAACATTCTTCTCTACTTAACCGGTGATAAAATTTTATTCCTGGACATCAAATCTTTGCTTTACAGAAAAACCTGCAAGCTATTAAAAAAAAACAAAGAGGAATAAAATTTTTCTTCCCTAGTTTGCACTAGGAAGATTTTGTGATTTATTAGAAAAACTATAAACTAATTACTTCAATTAAAAAGATGAAAATGCTAGAAATCTAATCTAGGTACGAAAATAAAATAAAATTCTTGTTCTTAATAATGCAATCAAGGGATGTTATACTATGCGAATGCATATAAAAGTATTAGGGTCTTTGCTTCTTAAAATGCGATTAGAGGTTGTTGTACCCTGTGGGGGCTTGAAAAATAAAATTAAGAAATTTTATTTCTTAAAATGTGACAAGGAATACCATACCCTGTGAAAAGTTAAAGAAGAAAAACTATAGGATTTTGTTTGCTATGCTGGAAACTAGGGAATTGTATGAAGACTTAAGGAAGAAGATTATGATATTTTATTTCCTAAAATGGAAACTAGGGAATATCGTACCCTATAAAGACTTAAGAAGAAAATAGGATATTTGTTTCCTAAAATGGCAAATAGTGATATTATACCTTGTGAAGACTGAAGGGAAAAAATAAGAGATTTTGTTTCCTAAAATGAAAACGAGAAATGTCGTACCCTATGAAGACTTAAAGAATAAACTAGGGAATAATGTTTCCTAAAATGATGATCAGGGGATATCGTATCCTGTAAGGACTTAAATAAGAAAAGAAATAGGAATTTTATAATTTAAAATGCAACTAGGGAGTGTTTACCCTATGAAGGTTCAATGAAGAAAAATAGGAATTTTATGACCTAAAATGCAATTAGATAGTGTTGTACCCTATGAAGATTTAATGAAGAAAAAATAATTTTGTGACCTAAAATGCAACTAGGGAGTGTATGAAGACAAGATATAATTTTTTTTTTTAGAAAAAAAGCCCCAGTTTGAATGTCAGAGGTTTTGATTTTATTATTATTTTTTATAGGGTTTTTGATTTCCTATTGATACAAATTCAAAATGATAGGGGTGTAACGAAGATAAAAGATCTAAGAAAACTTCACTTTGTGGTTCTTGTCTTTTCCCACGAATATCTCAAAACTACTTTATCCCTATTCAAACAAAGATGCGAGTTTTGAAATTGGTGTTTGGTTTGTGTCCTTGAATCCTTCGAAGATTTTCTTTATTTCTGCCCAATGTCCATTCAGTTGGTTTTGTCAGTTAATTTAACAAATTAGTTGGAAAAATTAAACCTTCATCTTTCAAATCATATCGTACCTAGGTGGTCCATACAACAACAATATACCCAATATGTTCCCACAAAGTGAGGTCTGGTATGGTGGTCCATACTATTTTATATTTTATCTTCAGGAACTGCACTTATCAAAATTTATCTAAAATGGCTTTTTTTCCCTTGTAAATATGGTGCACACCCAAAAGTCTTTGCTTTGTTCCAATGAAAATCATAGTCAATTTTATGGTCTTTCTTTATTTTAACATTTGATAGAAGACTGTATAGAAAGGGACTCAAAGAGTGTATCAATATAAAATAATGGAAAGACAAGAATAAAAATAAAAGAATTATGTTTAAGCAAAATTATCCCTTATGGGAAGAAGGGTAAAAAAACTTATCTGGGGGTTATATATTGACTTCAAAAAAACGTGAATGCATTTTGGAATAGACATATGATCCATCAAAGTTGCCTAATCTCAAAGTAGGTTGCACCTTTCAATCCAGAATCAAATCATCTCTTTTGACCTGTATCATACCAGGATAAAAACCTCATTCAACCGATGGTATCCATTTTGGATTTTTCCCATCTCATTTTGTTTTTCTCAAATTTTTATTGCCTTAAGGTGCCCATGAGGGTTTTCACCTATCCAACTCTTATTTTATTTCTCTCACGTACCATCATCTTATGGTATACATGAGGTTTTTCACCTATAAGACTCTCTTAATTTTTTTCATAATTTGCTAATCTGAGGTGGATTTATGCACCTCTGGGTTGTTATCCAGGCTTATTTAGCTTAGTTTAGAGGACTTCTCTTGCGTTAAATGAGTAATTGTTGCTACAAATAAGTATATAAGTGTTATATTATGTAAATTTATTTTTCAAAGTGTTTTCATAGTGAATTTAGAGTCAAAATACCAAGTTAAGAATAAAGGGACAAAAGTTAGTACTCTTAGGCTGAGCTAGGGTTGTTACTAGTTCATTGTCCTGAATTGTATGATTTGTGCTATAATGTGTGGTGTCTGATGTTTTATAAATACTTTAGATTTTATAATGATGATAAATAGTTGATTTAAAAGCTTGAAATCAAGTTTAAACAACATTACTAAGATTGGGATGGATTGACAAAAGCATGGGACAAAGCTTGGCAAAGTTGGAGTTTTGAAGTCCTTAGCATTCCACGCTGCCTAGGTGCCACTGATAAGGCCATGGTACACCCTTGGAAACATTTTTATGTCAAATTACATCTTCCCTCTATGTTTTTGGCGTTCCAAGATCCTATATGGAGCAATATTGGCATGGCACACCCTTATGTCAAAAACGGCAACTATTGTTCCAAGTATAATAGGATACTTAGTTGTTATGTTTCACACCTTGGTACTTGAAGGAAGGATGGAGAACACTTATATTAGGATTTTCTTCCATAAATTTGGTTTGTTTATGAATTTTAACATGTATTCATTCATTGTAATTGTGGTTACGTCCATGATCGGCTAAACCCTTTTATCTGGGGTTAAGGCCAAGAATATGAGTATTGTTGTTATGAATTGACTTGTTTTTGGTTGTTAATCACTATTGGTTATTTATTTATACTTTTTTATAACTATTTTAAGGATTCTCTACCATTATAATAAATGTATAATCATCTTTTGAACCCGGGAGGAGGAACAAGAGGATAAAACGTGGGATAGATAAAATAGAATTGTAATCTTCTAATAGAATGAAGTTAGAATTTGCATTTAGGATAGGAATACCTATGTTATATATTTGGTTCCATTACAAGTGATAATATAAATGTATTTGACTTAGTTCTCGTATCCCTCTCAATGATGTAGTTGTGGGGACTAAGTTAGATAATTGGTTAGAGGTTTGAAAGGCCGTAGTCATAGTATAGAACCCATTAACAAAAAACCAAGATAATTAACCTAAACAATGAAGTTCTATAATGTAATATGATTTTTTGTAGTGCCTTAACCCTATTTTATCTCCATTGTTGTTCAATAACCTTTAATTTACCACATTGTTAAGTTTACTCACAAATAATCTTGTTGTTACGTTAGCACTGAATTAATCTAAATAGTTGGACTAGTCTGGGATAGTTATTAACATAAGTCTATGAGGGATCGATACTTGTCTTGTAAAATTCCACTATATTATTTGGTGAGACCACGTAGACTTATGTGTGTGCTTGGGCACAATATGTTTTTTGGCTCCATTGCTGTGGACTTGTAATTTGGAAACCATTATAGTTTTAGTTTTACCTTTTTGATTTCTTTGGTTTTTTCACTTGGTATTGGTTTCTAAATTTGTAGTCAATAGGTTAAAAATCTAGACAGTTGGCAAACGACTGGTAATTGGTTGAGCTAGATCCCAAGCGCGAACAATTTATACATCAATAAAAGGAGAGAAGAAGTCTTTCTTTACCGTATCCCATAAATTTACAGGGAACAAGACATTCCTCCTCCCATAGTTGAGGATCCATATCCCCCAGGATATTTCACAAAGTGGAAATCCCATTTGCGACCAATATGATCTCTGCCATTCGAAGACCAACTCCTGGAGGTAGTTTTGAACTGAAGTAGAACATGGTGCAGCTCTTGCACAGTAGTGGACAATTCATTGGGCTATCATATAAAGATCCACAAGTCCACCTACAAAACTTTTTGGAGATAGTGACACACTCATCTCTATGAGTATATCAACTTATTACATGAGGCTAACACTCTCCCCCTTTTCACTTTTGGAGAAAGCAAAAGAATGGTTGAATATTGAGACAGCAGGTTCAATCACAAATTGGATGACCTAGACTGAAAGTTCCTCATTCGATTCTTCTTAACTGGCAAGACTATGAGACTTTGTAGTGAAATTTTAAACTTCATGAAGAGGTCAGATGAGAACTTGTATCATACTTGGGAGAGGTTTAAATCTTTTATTTAGGACTATATGCATCACCAGCAGTCCAATGAGATACTGCCTCACACCTTTGTTGAGGTGCTTGACCATAACACAAAATTTTTTCTCGATTCAGCTGTAGGTGGTTACGCTTTAGAAAAACATATGATGAGCTATACACCTTGTTGAACTATATTACATAAGCAAATATGGATTTTCATGGAGATACCTTAAGGAACTTAGTGAAAAAAGTTGCCAATATGATTGAAGTAGATAGCATAACAGCCTTAGCCGCCTAAATTTTAGCTATGCATAATCAAATGATGAATCAATTCATTAAGTTAGATTTGCAGCAGCTTCAGGCTCAGGTAAATAAGGTGCAACAAGATTCGGTATAGTGTGAGATTTGTGGTAATAGTGTCCACTCTACAGACTTTTATGGTGCAAATACTAAATCCATCAATTTTCTAGCCAATGCTCAAAATCCAAATTATGCAATCCCCTACAACCAAAAGTGGCAGACTCATCCTATTTATTCTTGGGGAAACAACCACCAGCAGTAGTTTCAGCAGCAACAGTACAACAAACCATCCAGTAACATTGGCAAAACACTATAAAAAATCTTGGTTAATCAAGAAAAGATGGTTGCTGATATAAAAACTGAGCAAATTACACAAGAACTATTGGAGCAACATTTGGGGTTATTATAAAAAACATAGAATACTAGCCTCAAGGTAATTACCCAAGTGATAATGAACCTTCAAAACGTGTAATGGAAATCACGTTGCGGAGTGATAAGGGTTGAATTATAGACCTCCAAAGACAAATAAGAAGGTAGATACAAATATTTTTCCCCAACTAGTTGTACACAAATTTGATAAAAATTTAAGAAAGTCTAAGTACTTAAAAACTAAGGCTGCTGAGTATGTTGCTGAAAGACCACCACCGCCATTCCCTCCACGGTTCAAAAAGTCAAAAAAGAATGCTATTATCAAGAAGTTCTTAGACATATTTAGAGAACTTCACATTAATTTGCCTCTGTTAGATGTTTTGCAGGGAATGCTCAAGTACACCAAGTACTTTGAAGGATGCAGTGATTAACAAGGAGAAACTGCAGAATATTAGGACGATGACATTAATAGATGAGTGTAGCTCTGTGGTAATGAAAAAGATGCCTAAAAATCTTAAGGACCCAGGGAGTTTCACCTCCCCATACAGATTGGTGATGGTGAAGTGGTCCATTCCTTCAGTGGTTTAAGGGTGAGTATAAATTTAATTCCACGGTCGTTGTTTAACACTCTTTAGTTGGGTAATATAAGACCATAATCTATGTTGCTGCAATTGACAAACAAGACCTTAGTGAAACCCAATGGAAAAATTAATAACGTCCTTATAAAGGTTAGTAAGTTTGTAATTCTTGATGATTTTATTATTTTGGATTATGATACAGAATATACGACACTGATTAATTTGGGATGTCCATTCTTATACATGGGAGGAGCGTTGATAAATGTGATGGAGGGCACTCTCACAATGAGATTTGATGGCAATGAGGTGGTTTTTAAAGTTTATAAGCCACTTAATTTACCTTCCTACTACAAATATTTGTGTATGATTACAGTGACAGAAGTAGATAAGTGTGGGGTGGTAGAAAGTGCACAACCAAAGACCTCTTCGGACAATCTCATTGAGTTACCTGATCCACCAACTAAGCTCGAAGTGATGATGATTGATGAGTCTAAAAAAGCTATTATGGAGAAATCTATTCACCTTTAGAGTACACACTCAAGAGGTCAGAAACGAATAAGAACATGGCCTCCAAGTAGGATAAAGATGATGAAGGAATTCAACTGAATAGTGATCTTGAGTCATGCCGTGACACTAAATTAGGCACTTCTCGGGAGGCAACCTAAGTTAAGGTAGGTGTTTATTTTTAGTATTTTTAGTTTTTTTTACCTCACGTAGTTTTTAATTTTTTTGAGTCATATGTTGATGGAAAGTCTAAGTACTAGAGACCCGAGCTAAGAAGCATGGAAGACACTAAGTGTGGGGTCCCCGGACCCTCTTGATATTAAAAGATGTCGCTAGCTAGGCTTAGAGGATTTAAGGAGTATTTTTGTCTCTACTTTTGAGTTTAATTTGGGGACAAAATAGATTTTGCCTTTTATTTTTTAGTTTGTAGGTGTCAATTGTTTAGGCGTAAACTTCAACCACTCCGTGGTTGGTCTTTTTGATTCTTTTCCATAAGGGGCCCCCTTGAACCCAATATTCTTTTTATTTTTAGGAGTAATTTAAAATTTTTGTGATTAGGTGAGTGAGTAATATTGGTGGTGATATGTGTGATTGCATGATGCAATTGGGTTTTGTTTGTAAAAGGATGTTGTTTGTGTTAATTACTACTTTTGAGACTCTTAAGCTCTTGTACATGGTTGAGAGTCTATGATGATCCTACTTGAGTGTAGCATGTGCCATGTGTGAAGTGAGGTTTTGTGTGTTCCTAGTTACATTTGATGTCTAGAACTTTCTTGGTGTGTGTGCAAAGAAAAATAAAGACTGTGGGTTTAGGAGATGATATAGGTGTTTCTTTGATAGCCATGTTTTATACCTACTTTTATCTACCCTTGTGCATAATTCTAATTAGTCCCATTGATCCTTCAACTAATTTTGTCGGGAGCCTCGTACGTAGCCTGTCCCCTTTCTTTGGTTTGACCTTAATTTAATTCCAAGCTCTTAAGAACATTAGTTGAAAATTAATCAAGTGAAGGAGTGCGAGAAAAAGAATAAAATAGGTGAAAGTGAGGCCCCAAAAAGTAGCTATTGGTGTTGCAAAATGGATATATGTTTTGTGTGGGAAATGTGTCATGAAAAGAGAGATATTATACAAAAATTTGATCTTGAGTTGATGAAGAATACTCCCTGCATGTTATATCTAACTGGCTTAATGATATCGGGAAAAAAAGAGAATGGGTGTGATAGAAGTGGGGAAAATTGGTTGTTAATATATTGATCTTAATTTTCATGTGATGGATTAAAGAGCTTAGGGAAGTTAATCGCTATTTTTATCCAAATATTTTCTACCCTTCCCTTTGCCTACATTACAACCCTTAAAGACCTATTTCATCCTAAGTCCTAATATTCAAATATTAGTGGAGTACGAAACTAAGGGCAAACCTATGGTTCATCTTGTGTAACTTGTGAATTTTTTTGAGAGTGAGTGTAATTTGATTCTTATACCCATTTGTATGATATTACATCACTGTGAGTAGATATGGGTAACTCTAATTGTATGAGGGAATATGTTTGATGATAGTTGGGTTAATTGTATGATCTCTATGATTGAGTAATATGCATGAGTTTGCCAACTTGGTGAGTCAATCCTAGAGGTTAGGATGTTTTGAAGTAGTGTTCTTGAGCTTTCACTTGTGTTTAACATGCTTAAGGTAGAAACTTGTTGTCTGAATAGTCATTGTAGTTCTAGGTCAAATGTCTTGCTTATTATAGAAGCGCGGAGTCTTACCTAATTATGATGCTTAGAGTGAAGAGTTGTTCTAGGACAAACAAAGCTTTAAGTGTAGGGTGATGATTTGAGGTTGATTTATGCACCTCAGGGTTATTATCCAGGCTTATTTAGCTTAGTTTAGTGGAATTCTCTTGTGCTAAATGATTAATTCTTGGTATAAATGAGCATCTAATTTTTATCTTATGTAAATTTAATGTTCAAAGTGTGTTCATAGTGAATTTATATTCAAAACACCAAGTTAAGAATCAAGGGACAAAATCTAATACTCTTAGCTTGAGGTAGGGTCTTTACTAGTTCATTGTCTTGAATTGTATGTTGTTTTATGCTCTAATGTGTTGTGCTTTACTTTGTAGTAATCTTGGTGAGTTGATCACGATAATATACAGTTGATGTATAAGATGGAAAACAAGTGGAATCAACACCACTATGCTTGGAATTGATGGACAAAAGCATGAGACAAAGCTTGGCAAAGTTGGGAGTTTTGAAGTCCTTGGCGTTCTACGTAGACTAGGTACCGCGATTAGGCCATGACATTCCCTTAGAAATACTGTTCATGTCAAATTCTAGTAGCCCTCCACATTTTTGTCGTGTCACGTGATAACACCCAAAGTACACCTCCAATTGAAGGATAAAACGGTCACTGTCAAATATAGTAACCTACTAGGTTGGGGTCGATCCCACAGGGAATAGACAAGAAATCCTTCTTGAACTTGTTAAAATCACTAAGCTGTGCAGGAAAGCAAAAAAGGGGATTTGTTGAAATTAAAAAAAAGCAAAGAATTGGTTGCTCTTAGTTGTAAACAATCTAAGACGAACACTAGGTTTGTGTCCCCCCTAGTTTCTCAACTCAATAGACTTATAGTGCATTGTCAAACTATTCCAACGCCTTGCATGTGGAATCTGATAAGTTATGTACCAACAATAGTCTTTTGGAAGAGCAAATGGATTTCACCCTTTATCTTTTGAGTGTTAGGATGCTGCTTTACTAACCCTTATCTTGATCTCAGGTAACTATTACCCTTTGGGTCTCTAGTTATTAGATAACAGTTAACCATCTTACTTAGATAATACCTAGTAGCATGGATCGATAGTTAAACCTTTAATTACTATTGCAGTTATCTTTTCCTAGTCACTAATCCTCTTTTGGAGTAAGTACAAAATAACCTTAAGTACATTAATATTATCCAATTTTAAGCATCATAAGTTCTATATTTCTATAGCACATCACCACGCTGCCTAGATGACACGATATTGGCATGGCACGCCCTTATGTAAAAAGAGGCAATTGTTGTTCCAAGTATAAATAGGACACTTAGTTGTTATGTTTCATACCTTGGACAACTTTAGGACTTGAATGGAGGACATAGAACACTTCAATTAGGGGTTTTCTTCAATTACTTTGGTTTGCTTATGTATTTTAACATGTATTCATTCATTGTGATTATGGTTAAATCCATGATTGGCTAAACTCCCTTTTCTAGGGTTAAGGCTAAGAACATGAGTATTGTTGCTATGAATTAGTTTGGTTTTGGTTGTTTATCACTATTATTTTATTATTTATCCTTGTTGTAATTAGTTTAAGGATCTACGACCCTTAAGAATATATGTATAATCATCCTATGAACCGGGGAGAAGGAACGGGAGTATCTATGACCCTTGCATTTAGCCTTAACTCATCTTCATACTTATTATATTTTTGAACTGACTCATTTTCACTATGGTGTTTTATTTGACACCATAGGTCCAGAGGCACGAGATCCAGAGTACCCTTAGCAGCTCAGTCCCAGTCAGCAGCAGTAGATGTAGCAGTGAGTCCTCTTCATTCAAAGATGATCCTTAGTTTATTATTACATTAAGTTTTGTTTATTTTCAGTAGATGAAGTTAGTTGGGGACATGTCCCATCAAATCCACAGTTCAGAATGTTTAGAGGATTTTCGGACATATTATCTGTATTTAATTTTCAGTTTTGAGTATTCTAGATGTTTTGAACCTTATGGCTGATTTTTGCCAATTTTCCATATTTATTATAGATATTGTATAGTTCTTGGTATAGATATTAGTAGAGGGTTAGCTTGTGTTCCTTCAGGATCATGAGCACCATGTGATATTTTGATTCTAGAAAATTGGGTCATTACAAACTTGGTATCAGAGCCTAAGGTTCAATAGTGTCCTAGGGAGTCTAAAAAGCCGCATCTCTCAGAGTCTTGTGCATGGGTGTGTTGCGCACCAAATTTATGTACAAGAGGCTATAAGATGTTTTTAGGAGCAGTTTCCCTTCTTTCAATGTTTATGTCATGTGAGTGAGCCTGAGCTTAAGGTGATCTTCAGTCTAATCTACTTCTTTCTTCCATTTACAGAGTATGCCTCCTCACAGATATAATGCCTCTAGGGTTGGTGACCAGCCACCTTAGCCGGTAGATCTTAAGAATGAAAATGTGTCACATCCAGAGTTTTAGGTAGATTTTTAGGTGCTAATCCAAGCTGTGACTAGTGTTCAGGGGAACCACCAGGCTGTGGACCTACCTCATTAAGAAGGGGGTTCAGCTGCAGCAAAAATTAGGGATTTCATGAGAATGAGCTCGCCAGAATTCTTTGTGTCAGTAGCAGGTGGGGACCCCTAACTTTATTTTGAGGAGGTGAGGAAGATTACCCAGATTATGCATTTTTCTATAAAGGAGAGTGTAGAGTTAGCATCCTATTGGCTGAAGGATATTGCTCATGATTGGATAGTGATATTAAAGAAGAGTAGAGGGAATGATACAGCTCCCGTGGCTTGGCAGGAGTTTCAGGATGCCTTTCTAGATAAGTTTTTCCTGCTAGAGGTGAGAGAATATAAGGTAGAAGAGTTTATGAAACTAAGCCAAGGCTCCATGACAGTGAAAGAGTATTGTCTTAAGTTTAACTAGTTAGCTAAGTATGCCCCTGACTTGATTGCTGGACCTAGAGCGAGTATGAGTAAGTTTGTGAATGGTGTATCCGGGTTAGTATTGAAAGAGTGTAGGGATGATATTATCAATAGAGATATATACCTTGCAAGAAGGATGATACACACAGAGTAGAGTAAGGTAGATAAGATAAAAGAAAGAGAGAGAGTGAGTAAGAAAGCCAGAGTAGGTAGTCATAGTTTCTCTTAGGCAGGGTCCCAGGGTGGTACCCGTTCTCAACATAGCCCCAGCTCCATTCTCAGCTAGTGTACCCACACCAAATTTCGGATGTTTCAGTCATGATGGGGTGACAGACCCCAAAGCCTAGAGTAGTGCTTGTGGTGTTTATACCTATCCGCTTTATAGAGAGTGTGGCAAAAGCCACCTCGGTGTGAGTAGAGCCGATAGTGATGCGTGCTTTGGGTGGTAATCCAAGCCACAGAATGCATGAATGTATATTGCTAGCTCAGAGGGGTAGAGAGTTTCATCAGCAGAGTGCCCCTTCCGGTTCTAATAGTATCCAGTGTCAGAACAGACCCTATTAGCTTCAGACCCACCATGATCAGGAAAGGTTCCCTGATATAGATTCGGGTATTTTATGAGTCCTTTATCTTTATGATATCCAGTGTTAGATCCTTTTCTCCCATTTTGAGCTTATATGTCAGCATGGGTCATGCATTAGTTTCAAATCTCAGTCGGTCAATCATGACCCAGTTCGTAGATGTCCCGTGCATCGCCCCAATATTTCAGCGAAGTGTGTTGAGAGGGACATAGAGTCCCAAGGGGGAGATATCCCATGATATTGCAATGATTTCATGTCCTTAGACTCATTCAGTTGTATGTTAAAACTCTCCTTATGAAGTTAACATCAATTATCATTGCATAGACATTCATGCTTTAGTGAGTCAGTTTAGTTAAACATTCATGCATTAGATATACATGTTCAGTAAAAAGAGTTCAATTTTTTAGTATATAGTCATGCATTATTGAGATCAACTCAGTTATGAGTCCATGCATCAGATATGCATGTCTATTATGAGAATTCAGCTTATGAGTAGATTTAGTCGAGTATTCCATGCATTAGATATGCATGTCCAGTATGAGAGCTCAGTATATCAGTAGTTCTAGTTGCATGATCATGTTTCAAATGCTCTTGTTCCTTGAGTAATTTCAATTGATCAGTATTCTTAGCCTATCAAGGGAGATTCGAGGATGAATGTTTCCAAGGGGAACATATTTTATGACCCCGCAAAATTCTCTCATAATTTGAGCCTTAGAGCGTGTTTAGTGGAGTGTAAATCCATCCCTAAAAGATTGAAAAGTGTCTTCCCATGTGAGAAATATTTTGAACCTCACAGAATTTCCATAATATTAATTTTTTTCATATAGATCATTGAATAAATTTTTCATCGATACCAATTTCATCATAATTTGGCATCGGACGAGGAAGTTATGGCTGTTTTACTGAAAGCAGTCAAAACCGCCCAGGTGAGACGGCTGGGTTGACAGACCTTCTAGCTTATGATGGACCCTCAATTAGCCCACCACAACCAAGGCAGTGACTCCCTTTTTTGGCCCAAGTTCAACGGCCAAGACGACGAACCGTCAAGGCTGCGATGGACCGTTGCTGGGACCATCACTGCTGAGGCAGTGTGACCTTATCCTAGATAACGTGCAATATATTATTTTTCTTACCGATGTGCGATGAACGATCCGACGAACCGTCAGACTAAGCGACGGACCGTCGTAGCCCCCAATTCAACATTTTAAAGACATTTTTAAAAGGGCTTTTTGGGTATTTTCCCACTCTTTTTAGCCCCTATATATATTCGATCAAGGCTCACAACTTTATTTCTCATCTTCAACATCAAAAACTAAGGTTTCCTATAAATTGAAACCCTTCTTTCTTCTTCACGAAAAATCAAGAGAAATCAAGAAATCATGAATCTCTCCAAGAGCCTTCAAGAAAGAGTTTCCTAAGGTAGATGTTGATTCTTGGGTCCCTTTAAAACAATAAGCTCAAGAAACCATTTCCAAAATTCAAAGATCTTATGTTTATGGGTTTTCATGATTCATGTATGTTAAAATTGATTTCATGCTATTATTGAGTTTTGATTCATGTTTCTTTTCAAGGTTTTCAAGCTTTGACCCTAGTATGTGATATTCAGGATAAACCCTCTTTAAGTTACTTGTTAAGTGATGTGTTCTTGTCAATTAAGTAAAGAAATTTTTCAATAAGCAAAGCATGCTCCCCATATGTTTAATAAAATGCTTATGTGAAGGAATTAGAGCCATTTATGCGACCAAGTGTCGCTTAAGCGATACATGCTGCTATAGAATTTTTGGCTTAAGAGATCTTGATATCGATTTAGCAGCATACACTTATGCGATATGTGCCTCACTTAGCCATATCAGTGGTTCAATCTTGGTCTCTTATGTGACTGATTTTTCATAGACACGATGCACCAACATCAATTGAGACTTGAAATTCCCTGCCAGCCCCTCGTGTTTCATTTGGAATCTCATATATGCAAAAAAACTATGCTACACTATAAAATTCAAAATTTTGGAATCGATGGTGCCTTTAAAATTCCATATGAGGTTGTTTTGATGAAAAAATAGGTCCCACACCCACATATCATTTTTCTTAACTTCTGGCCAATTGCTCCAAAATGAGTCTAAAAGTCTCGAGACCCAAACCAAGGGTTCACCTAGCCTAAAGTTAATGTTCTGGAGTTATGGAATTATTAGAATTGTTATGAAAGGTCATTTAACTGAGGTTTTTTCCCCAGTAGCTTATCTGAACCAACGAACACTTTAAATCAGAAAATTGTCTCTAAAACCTAAATGAACTGCGTGGTAATTGAACTGTCAGTTCCCAGAAAGTCATAAATTACTTAGAGCATCTGTAGGAAAGCTCAAAATGACAAAAATGAGAAGAAATATAGAAAATGACCTGGAGGTTCATTGCAATATGCACTACTAAAAGGACCTTCGTTAGCAAAAGTAAACGATTAGGAAGTACTTGAAGCCTCGAACAGGGAAGGGTACTGGGTATGCATCTTATTCTCAGTCTCCTAAGTAACTCTTCTATTGGGTGATGACTTCATTAAACCTTAATAGCTAGAATCTTTGTGGTGTTTGGCTGCCTGACATCACTAGCCAATATGAGCATCGAGTCCTCGATGAAGGTTAATCGCTTATCCAACCGAACTGAGTCCCATCTAAGCACATAATATGGATCAAGAATGTATCGTTACAACATAGGAACATGGAAAACAAGATAGAAAATAATAAATATCTGGGGGTAAGGCTAACTAATAAGCTACCTCACCCACTGTGTGAAGAATTGCAAAGGTTCCAACATATCTGGGGATGAGCTTTTCTTTACCCTCGAACGCTATCACCCTATTTTGTAGGCAATACCCGGAGTACTACCCAATCATTAACTCTATATCTCAAGGAAAAAAGTCTACGACCTGCATAAGCCTTCTACCTACTCTGGGCTTCCCTCAACCAATCCTGAATCACCCTGACTCTATCCGACAACTCCTGAAGTAAGTTAGTACCACATGGGCTAATGTGAAAGGTACCAAACCACCCAATCAAAGAACAACATATCCTACCATATAAATCCTTAAAAGGCACCATCTCAATACTCAAATGGTAGTTTTTATTATATACGGACTCTATTAAATCTAACTATTGCTACCACAAACCTCCAAAATCCATAACACAGGTTTGAAGAATATCATAAAGAACTTGAATAGTTCACTCTGACTTCCCATTAATTTAAGGATGGAAGGTTACACTAAGATCCACAAACACCTAAATCCTCCTAAAAAGCTCCCCAAAATCAAGAAGTGAACAATGAACCTCAGTCTAAAATGATGAATATAGGCACACCATGCAAAAACATTAGGTCACAAACGTTGATAAGAGCCAACCTCTCAGTAGTGAAGGACATCTAAATAGGAATAAAATGAGTCCACTTGGTCAAACGATCCATAGAAACCCAAATACCATCAGAACCAAAGAAAGTACAAGGTAAACCACTAAGAAAGTCCATGGTAATCCACTCCTATTTCTACTCAGGAATATGCAAACCTCTAAATCAAGCCACTAAGTCTCTGCTCCTTGGCCTAAACATATTGAGAATATAGGCAACGAGATACAAAGTCTGCCACATATCTCTTCATACCACTCTATTAATAATATTGTCATAAATCTCTATACATCTTAGTTGTAATAGGGAGAATAAAATATCTAAAGCTGTGAGCCTTACATTATTTCAGCTGAATTAAGATGCCAACCCTCAAAATAGAATTGAATCTATTAAATCTCAAAACACCCTATGAATCTACATTAGCCCTCTTGGACTCAACACTCAACACCTGATCAGGAATAATGCAAAGCCTCTTATACTTAAATTGACAAAGCCAAATTTTCTTAAGTAGCAAAGACCTTTCCTCAGCACTAGCAGAATTCCTTCTAGGGTCTGAATATCAAGTCCCACCCTTAATTTGGCTAATGAATGAATGTTCCATGCCAACAACCTTTGAGAAACTGAAATACAGGCCAATCTACCTATACTTACTGCCTTCTGGGTCAAGGCATCTACCACCATATTTTTTTTGCCCGAATGATAAAATATAGAGATATGTAATACTTAAACAACTTCATCGATCTATGTTATCTTGAATTAAGCTCTCTCTCGGTCATAAGATGCTAAAGGCAATGATAACCTATAAAGATCTGATTATACACACCATAAAGATAATGCCTCCAAATCTTAATCACAAAAACAGCTGTCGCCAACTCTAAATAATTAGAAGGGTAGTTGTGCTTGGGTAACTTTCGCTGCCTCAATGCATAAGCAATAACTAAATCGTACTACATTAATATTCAACCCAAACCAACATCATAAGTATCAAAATACATGGTGAACCCCTCACTATTAATAGGTAGAGCCAAGATAAGAGCTGAAGTAAGAAATCCCTTAAGATTTTCAAAGATCGACTCTCACTCCTTAGACCATTAGAAAAGAACCTTTTTCAAGTCAATTTGGTCATTGGTGCTGCAATGGTAGTAAAATTATTAATGAACCATCTATATTAATGATAATACGAACCTCAAATGGAGATATAGCTGTAATACCCCATGATTTTTCCTAGCTTAAACTCATCCAAAAAATGAGTAAGGAGTAGCTTCTAGAATGAGTGATATTTATTTCATGCGAAATTCATTATATTTGGACTTTCCATCACATAGGAAATTGAATTATGTTTCCAATAATTTAAGATTCACCTAAATCTAATAACCAGATAAGAAGTTATGGCTATTTAAAGTTCTAGTCGTAAAACACTGTCATTTAGACCCTTAGCGTACCGCGGAGTAGTGTCAAATCTCAATTTTTATTTTCCAGTGGCCCTTCACGATATTGGTGCATCACGAAGATGGACAGTTTCCCAATTGTCAATTTCCAGAGGTCCAGTGTGATAATAGCGCGTCACGCTATTTGCCAAAATGACATTCGATAAGGGAATATAAAGACTCCGTGTTGCGGAGTTTGTCCAATTTAAAGTTACCTTTTTCCAGTGAGCCACCATGATAGTTGCGCGACGCGGTGGCCACTTAGATTGTGAAAATGAACGTTTTTCAATTATATTTTAAATCTTAAAGGGGGCATTTGGTAAATTATCCAACCCCCAATCCAACCAAAAATAGAATATTTATCATATTTGAGAGAAATTTATGCTTCATTCATTATTCTCTCTTAAAAAAAAATCCTAAGGCTCATACTTCCACTCCAAGAAACTCAAGAATTCCTCCATTAACTCTCCAAGATAAGTTATGAGGATTCCCAATACAAGAACACTAAGAATTTATCTCTACAGCATCCACAGGAATCCAAGATTTGAGCCTTTCATAAAAGATCATCAATTAAGGTATGTGAGGTTTGAACAAGGATAATTCTTACATCCTTGTGCATAAAACATTATTTTATTTGCAAATTTATTGCAACTTATACGATTTTTTATGGAATTCAAGTTTGGGTTTATACCCATTATCATTCTTTGCAAGATTTTGAGATTTTCCATGATTTAGAAGTTGAAATACATGATCATGTTTATGTTTCCATACATATTGTTGAAATTTCCAAATTTTAAGATGATTTATGAATGTTTACATTACCAAGTATGAATTTTGAGATGTTTTTACATGAGATTGATGCTTGGGTCACTAGACCTCATTTAAAGATTGTTGTTTAAAGATTGTGTATGCTATAAGCACCCCATGACTAGATTATTTTCAGAATTTAGATAAAGAATCCTCTTTATTTTAGAAGACTTGAGATTTAAAGAGAAGCAAAGCATAGTTGGCTTTCTGTGAAACTTTGTGTAAATTTTAAAGTAGATTTATTAAGATTTTAAGCTTGAGATTGGGAGTAGTATTTAGCACTGAGATGGGTAAGTTACTATGATTTTATGCCCCAGAACTATGAGCCATTGTAGGTGCAGATTATCAGATTATTCCTACTTCAAAATGGATGACTCAAATTATAATCACACAGATTAGAATGTTCTAGTTCAATGGAAAAGGTTGAACTACCCTAACTAATGGGGTCTAGTCTTAGGACTCCATGGATGCTCACATGGTGTATTGTAGGTTAGAAGAACCTCCTAAAATATGCCCCTGATTCTTCAAATAGTTTATTAATTTTGAAGCCTTAAGATATACAGGATATGTTTTCAGACTTCACTTAGCCTATGTGATTTAAGAAATGTATCAGAACTACAGATTTTAGAACTATGTATGATGACTCACAGGATTTAGATTACATGTTTTATTATTTATGCTTTGCTTCCAGATTTCAGATTATTTAAGTGTAAGTGAGTCATTTACATTTTGTATGCATGATTTTATAAATGATGATGTTATTGTTTACTTATTGCATGCACCCCCATATACGCAGTACATCATGAAAGTACTGATCCATATATATATGTTTATGTGATACATTGCCTCATAATTTAGGTTCAGGTGCTCAGTCTTAGCAACGTAATTAATTTTTTAACATCCTTTCTACATTCCTGTAGCTGGTGAGTCCTCATAGTTCAAGGACTTAGTTACTTAAACTTTTAGTTTAGTATCAAACGTTTCTCATTTTATTTTTAGACAGTTTGAGTCTGCTGGGGCCTGTCCTAGTGACTCTCTAAATTTAGATAGTAGAGTCTTATCGGACTACTAGTTTTAGTGTTAGACTTTTGATTTAGTATTCATATTTTCAGCATTCTCTTACAAAGATTTATGAGATTCCTATGTTTTAGACAAGACTTCCAGAGTCTATTATCTTTTCATGACTATATTTCCCCATTTTGAGATTCATATTTAGAAAAGGTAGCCAGGGTTAGCTCAGGACTACTTTTAGTCCGAAGCACCATGTGGCATCTCAGGAATCAAATTTTGGGGCGTTACAAACTTGATATCAGAGCTTAAGTTTTAGAGTGTCCTAGGGAGAAAGACAAGACGCATTACATAGAGTTATGATTATCACTATGAAGCGCACCATATCTATGAGTAAGAGGCTATGAAGCATTTTAGAAAATCATCTCTTTTTTCATGATCTATCATGCCTTCATTGTCTCTATCTTCTTGTAGCCGTTCTTTCACGTAATAGAAAATGCGTCCTCATTAAGCTAATTCTTGCAGATATGATAACCAACCACCTCAACCCATAAATCCTTTGAATAAAAATATGTCATATGTAGAGTTTTGGGCTGCCTTTCAGGTGATAGACCAAGCTGTGACAACTAATATTCAGGTCAATCGTGAGGATGCAGTCCTACCTCAATGGGATGGGGATTTAGCTATAGCCAAAATTTAATATTTTATGAGAATGAACCCTCTAGAATTCTATGGGTAGAAAGTAGGAGAGAACCCATAGTTATATCTTAATAAAGTAAGAAAATCACTCAAATTATGCATATTTTTGAAGAGGAGAGTAGTGAATTAACATCCTATAGGCTGAAAGATATTGCTTATGATTGGGTAGTGATGTGGAAGAAGAGTAGAGGGGAGAATGCAGCTTCTATGACTTGGCAGATATTTTATGATGCATTCTTAGAAAGTTCTTCCCACTTGAGATGAGGGAAGCTAAGATAGAAGAGTTCATGAATCTGAGGCAGGGCTCTATGATAGTGAATAAGTACTGCCTCAATTGTAATTAGTTGCCTAAGTATGCCTTTGATCAGATGGCTGACCCTAGGTCAAGCATGAGTAAATTTATAACCGGTGTGTCTGGGATGGTAGTTAAGGATTTTAGGACTATGATGCTCAATAGAGACATGGATCTTTCTAGATTGATGATGCATGCTTAGAAGATTGAGATATAAAAGGGGAAGGAAAGGGAGAGAGAAAATAAGAGGGCTAGTAAGGGCAGTTTAATCATGGTCAGAATAGGTCTGGAGGAGGATACCATTTTTATTTTTAGAATTATTTATCTATGCCTGCACCTTCTTTGGCTAGTGCTCCTACTCCAAGAAACAGGCAAGAATAATAGCGTAAGTCGTCTATGTCCAGATCTCAAAATAGCATGAGTAATAGGCCTAATCAATCCCAATGTTCTAATTGCAGTAAGAATCATAGAGGTAAATATTTATAGGGTCATAAAGGTTGTTATGGTTGTGTCCAGGAGGGTCACAAAATCAAAGAATGCCTGCATGCTAGGCAGGGAATTAGATAGGTTCGTCCCCAGATTCATGCTAATAATTTCCAGTTCCTTTAAGTCGCCCATCCCATCTTTATGGAATATCATCTAGTATCAGTGGCGGTTAGAGCCAGAATTAGTTTCATGGTTTACCATCGTGCCAGAAATAGGAAGATTCCCTAGATGTTGTTACTGGTATGCTTTGTGTCTTTCATTTTAGTATTTATATATTGGTAGAACCTAGGTCGAGCTTCTCTTATGTGACCCTATTAGTTTCTTTCAATTTTGAGATAAGTTCTTAAAAGATCCCTGAGACTTTCTTAGTTTCTATCCCTGTAGATAAGTTAGTTGTTACCAAACAAATTTATAAAAGTATCTTATCATTGTTCTTCATAAATTCACGTTAGCAGACCTGATAGATTGGCTCCATTATTGTTATGTATCTATAGATTATCGTATCGGAGTAATGAAGTTTCAGTTCCCAGATAAGCCAATCTTTGAGTGGTCGGGTTATTTAGTGTCTCCCAAGAGTCATTCATATCCTATATTAAGTATAGAAAGTTGATATCAAAAGGTCACATTTATCATCTAGTTCAATTTAAAGACACCAAGTCTGAGACTCCAACAATTCAATCCGTCCACGTTTTCAACAAGTTTACAGATGTTTTTTCCAGAATAACGCCCAGGGGTACCTCCCATAGGGAAATAAAATTTTGTATTGACTTTCTCTCAGATAATCAACCTATTTCTATACCTCCCTTAGAGCTTAAGGAGTTGAAGAAGAAACTTAAAAATCTTTCAGATAAAGGTTTCATAAGTCCTAGTATTTCTCCATAGGGTGCTCTTGTCCTATTTGTGCAAAAGAAAGATTGTTCTTTACGCATGTGCATTGACTATCGTTAGCTGAATAAAGTTATAGTAAAAAACAAATATCCTCTTCCTAGAATTGGTGACCTATTTGATCAACTCTAAGGTGCAAGCTATTTCTCAAACATGGTCTTTTAGAATTTCAAGTCATGTTTTTCGGGCTAACCAATGCTCTAAAAACTTTCATGGACCTCATGAATCGAGTGTTCAAATAGTATATAGACATGTTTGTCATCGTATTCATAGAAGATATCCTTGTATACAAGCATAGCGAGGATGACCATGTAGACCATCTTATAACTGTCTTGCAAAATCTTAGAGATCATGAAATATTCGCAAAATTCAGCAAGTGTGAATGTTTGGTAAGGTCAGTAGCCTTTCTTAGTCTTATTTTTTCTGCTAACAACATTAGAGTTGACCCCCAAAAGATAAAAGCTGTAAGCAATTAGCCTAGACCCATCTCTCCATCAGACATTAGAAGTTTTTTAGGTCTAGCGGGTTATTACCACCATTTTGTTGAAGGTTTATCTTCTATCACATCCCCTATGTATAGATTGAACCAAAATTAAGTTAAGTTCCAATGGTTAGATTCCTGTGATAATATTTTTTAGGAGTTGAAGACTTGACTCACTTCAGCACCAATGTTAGCATTACCTGATGGTATAAATGGTTTTGTGGTGTATTGTGATATCTCTCGTGTTAGTTTGGGTTGTGTGTTGATGTAAAGAGGTAAGGTTATAGCTTATGCCTCTAGACAGTTGAAGCCTCATAAAAAGAATTACCCAACCCATGATCTAGAATTAGCTGCTGTGGTATTTGCTTTGAAGATCTGGAGACACTATCTATATGGTGTTCATGTTGATTTATTCATTGACCACAATAGCTTACAGTATGTTTTTACTCAGAGTTAGTTGAATCTCTATCAGATAAGGTGGTTAGAGTTGCTGAAAGATGGTGATATGAGTGTGTTGTACCATCCGAGCAAGGCCAATATAGTGGAAGACGTCCTTAATAAACTGTCTATGGGCAGTATTGCTCATATGGAGGATAATAAGAAAGAGTTAGATTGAGAATTTTATTATTTGGCTAGATTAGGTATTATGTTGGTTGGTTCAGCAGAAGGTAATATTTGAGTTCAGAGTAGTTCCGAATCTTCTCTAGTTTCAGAAGTGAAGGAGAAGAAAGATATGGATTCTAGTTTGGTCAAACTGAAAGAATCAGTTAAAGACCAAAGGTAGATGTTTTCTCTCAAGGAGGAGATGGTGTGTTGAGACACTAAAGTAAATTCTATGTGCCATGTCTTGATGATTTGAGGCAGTGCATTATGGCGGAATTTCATGGTTCACGGTATTCTATTCATCTAGGTGATACCAAGATGTACCGCAACTTGCGGGAGATCTATTGGTGGAATGGTATGAAGAGAGATACAGTGGAGTTTGTAGCTATGTGTGCAACTTGTCAATAGGTTAAGGTAAAGCACCAAAGACCTGGTGGTACATTTCAAGAGTTTGGTATCCCCACTTATAAGTGGGAAGAGGTGAATATGAATTTATAGACTGGTTTACCTTAATAGCATCATCATCATGAATCGATATAGGTTATTGTAGACATATTGACTATGTCAGTGTATTTCTTGGCAGTTCACATGTCCTATACAACTAAGGGTTATGCTAAATTGTATATCCAAGAGTTAGTTAGATTACATGGGGTTCCCTTGTCTATCATCTCAGATAGGGGTACTCACTTTACTTCCCAGTTTTGGAAAGTCTTTTAGATAGGTTGAGATACCAAAGTTCATCTTAGTTCAGCTTTTCATCCTCAGGCAGATGGTCAAGCAGAGCCAACCATCCAAACTCTAGAAGATATGTTGAGGGCATGCACTCTTGATTTTAAGGGTAGTTGGGATGAGCATTTGTCATTGATTGAGTTTTCTTATAATAACAACTATCATTGTAGCATTCAGATGGCTTCGAATGAGGATCTTTATCGGAGGAGACATAGATCACCCATAGGTTGGTTTGAAGTGGGTGAGGCCACTTTTCATTTGCCTAACACAGTGTTTGAAGGTATGGAAAAAGTTATGTTGATTAGAGAAAGATTGAAAATATCCTACGCAGATGTGAGAAAAAGGGACCTTGAGTTTGAAGTTAATGATTTTGTGTATTTGAAGATTTCACCCTTGAAAGGGGTGAAGATATTTGGTAAGAAAGGGAAGCTTTGTCCCCGGTATTGTGGCCCTTATAGAATTTTTAGTCGTGTTGGGAAAGAATCTTATGAGCTTGAGTTGCCCATAGACTTGTCAACCATTTATCCTGTATTTCGTTTCTCTATGCTTAAGAAGAGCATCGGTGACTCCACCATTGTAGTTCCTTTAGAAATCTTAGATATTTAGAACAACCTTTCGTTCAAAAGCATTCTAGTTGATATTTTAGACCATCAGATTTGTAGACTAAGGACCAAAGATGCTTCCTTGGTTAAAGTTCTTTGGCGGAATAAGTCGGTTGAGGGCGCTACTTGGGAAACTGAATTAGACATGCAAGAAAAGTACACTTACCTTTTCTTTGCAAACTCAGATCTAGCCAAAGGTACTACTCTTCCTTAATCCAGTTCTTTTCTAATCATACATTCAGCTATAGAGTTGTCCTCATGTAAGTTCATGCACTCACAGAATCACTAAGAAGCTTAGAATGATTTAGATTCAGTTGCTCAGTTCACTTAAGTTGTGCATGCTCTATTATTCTCTCAGATTCCTCGGAAATTTCAGCTTGACTAGCCATATTCGGGGACGAATGTTACCAAAGGGGAAATATTGAAATACCTCTCCATTTTTCCTAGCTTAAACTAGTCCCAAAAATGAGCAAAGAGTAGCTTCTAGAATGAGTGATGTTTATTTTGTGAGAAATTCTTTAGAATTGGACTCTCCATTTAATAGGAAATTGAATTATCTTTCCAACGATATATGATTCATCTAAATCCAATAACCGAGTAAGAAGTTATGGCTATTTATAGTTCCAATCGCAAAACACCCTCATTTAGACCCTTAGCGCTCCGCAGAGTAGTGTCAAATCCTAATTGTCATTTTACAGTGGCCCTCCATGATATTGATGCATCATGGAGAGGCCCAATTTCCCAATTTTCAATTTCTAGAGTTCCAGTATGATAATGGTGTGTCGCACTATGTGCCAAAATGGCATTCCAAAGGGGCACCGCGATGACTTTACGTCGCGGAGTCTGCCCAATTTCCAGTTGTCATTTTCTAGTGAGCAACCGTGAAAGTGGTGCATTGCGGTGGCCACACATATTCAGAAAATGTATGTTTGTCAGTTATATTTAAAAGCTTAAAAGGGCATTTTGGTAAATTATCCAACCCCTAATCCATCAAAAAATAGAAGATTTATCATATTTGAGAGCACTTTTGCTCCATTCATCATTCTTTCCTAAACAAAACCCTAAGTCTCATACTTCCTCTCCAAGAAACTCAAAAATTCCTCCATTAACTCTCCAAGATTAGTTAAAATTGAGGATTCCCAATACAAGAACAGTAAGAATTCATCTCCAAAGAATCCGTAGGAATCAAAGATTCGAGCCTTTCATCAAAGATCATGAATTAAGGTATGTGGAGCTTGAACAAGGATAATTCTTTCATCCTTGTACCCAAAAATTTATTTTATTTACAAATTTATAGCAAATTATATGATTTTACAAGAAATTCAAGTCAGGGTATATACCTATTATCATTCTTTGCAAGATTATGAGATTTTCCATGATTTACAAGTTGAAATACATGATCATGTTCATGTTTCCATGCATATTGCTGAAATTTCAAGATTTTAAGATGATTTATGAATGTTTACTTTACCAAGTATGAATTTTGAGATGTTTTAACATGAGATTGATGCTTGGGTCAGTAGACCTCATTTAAATATTATTGTTTCAAGATTGTTTGTGCTATATGAACCCCATGACTAGATTATTTTTAAATTTCAGGCAAAGAATCCACTTTATTTCCGAAGACTTGAGATTTAAAGAGAAGAAAAGCATAGTTGTCTTTCTGTTAACCTTTGTGTAAATTTTAAAGTGGATTTATTAAGATTTTGAGCATGAGATTGGGAGTAGTATTTAGCACCGAAATGGGTGAGTTACTAAGGTTTCATACCCAAGAACTACATGCCACCGTAGGTACAGATTATCAGATTATTCCCACTTCTATGTGGATGACTCATATTGTAATCACACAGATTAGAATTTTCTCTTCTGATGGAATGGGTGGAACATCACTACCTAATGGGGTCTGGTCATGGGACTCCATGGATGCTCACATGGTGTATTGACGGTTAGAAGAACCTCCCAAAATATGTCCCCCATTCTTAAAACAGTTTATTGATTTGAAGCCTTAAGATATATAGGATAAGTTTTTAGACTTCACTTAGCTTACGTGATTTGATAAATAGAATAGAACTACAGATTTTAGAACTAAGTATGATGACTCAAAAGATTTAGATTACATGTTTTATTATTCAAGCTTAAGTGCGTTATTTACATTTAGTATGTATGATTTTATAAATTGTGGTATTGTATACTTATTGCATGCACCCCCATATACTAAGTACATCATCAAAGTACTCATCCACATATATGTATATGTGCTACATTGTCTCATAGGTTCAAGTGCTCAGTCTCAGCAGCGTGATTGATTTTCGGGCATCCTTTCTACATTCCTGCTGTTGTGAGTCCTCATATTTTAAGGACTTAGTTGCTTACACTTTGAGTTTAGTAGCGTATGTTTATTGTTTTATATTCAGATAGTTTGAGTCAGTTGGGGCTTGTCCCAGTGACTCTCTAGATTCAGATAGTAGAGGCTTGTTGGAATACTAATTTTAGTGTTAGACTTTCGATTCAGTATTCTGATTTTCAGCGTTGCCTTACCAAGATTTATGAGATTCCTATGTTTTATACAAGACTTCCAAATCTATATGTTTTCATAACCGTATTTCCCTATTTTGAGATTCAAATTTAGAAAAGGCAGCCAGTGTTAGATTAGGACTACTTGTAGTTCGGAGAATCGTGTGGTATCCCGAGAGTCAGATTTTGGGGCGATACAGTAGGCCTAGACCAATAACGAGTAGCCTCGATCTTCACTTGGTCTACTATAATCCCAACCTTACACCATATTCTCATGGAATGCCACTGACTCAAGCCAAAACTGATACTTAGAAATTTTTGCAAGAAACGTAATATCTCTCAAAGTTTGGAGCATAATCCTCAAATGTTGCATATGTTTTTCTTTATTCCACAAATACATAAGGATGTAATTGATGAACAACATCATAAAAGAATATATATAAGTCCTTAACACATGATTCATCAAATCTATAAATGCGGTTGGGGCGTTAGTCAACCCCAAAGTCATCACTCGAAACTCATAATAACCATAATGGGTCCTAAAGACTGTCTTTGGTAGATCCTCATCCGGAATCCTTAACTGATGGTACCAAGATCTCAAATAAATATTAGAGAACACCGCTTCTCCATGAAGTTGGTCAAACAAATCACCAATGTGTGGCATAGGATATCGATTCTTCACTGTCACCTTATTAATCTTCCAATAATCAATACATGTATGCATAGAACCATCCTTCTTTTTTTATAAACAATACAGGAGCTCCTATAAAGGACAAACTTTTTCTGATGAAACCCTTACTCAAAAGATCCTAAATATTAGAATTCAGTTCCTTAAGCTCGATAGGAGCCATACGGTAATGTGCCATAGAAATAGATTGGGTACCTGTCTCAAAATCAGTACAACACTCAAGATGAAGACCAAGTAGATCAATAGGTAAAACATAACGAAACTCAAAAAATTATTGGAATAGATTTAAGCGACAAACTCTCCACTCTAACATCACAAATGTATGCTAGATAAGACTCTTTGTCACGACCAAATTTATGAGTCATGATGATACATACCAAACCCTACCGGTAGGTAAGTGAAATATACCCCAGAACTATTTGCAATGGGCTAACTTGATGGAAAATGTTCCAAAAGGGAAGAATATACAATACAATCAATAAATAAGGAAATAGAATAATGTGAAAAGTAGCCATACATGGAAAACCATCCCACGGCCTGGTAGAGTAAGTACAAGAGAAATACCATTAGTTCTAGAATAGTCAATATAATCTATCTTGAAACAAAAGACTAGACATAGATAAATAGAAGGAACTTAGGAATCTTCAACTTTAATAGCTTACCCTATCTAAGAAATCCACCACAACACGGTCCTCAAATAAACAATAGAACTAGTACTCGAATCTGCACCGAAAAGGAACAAAAGTATAGCATGAGTACTAAAAACATGGGTACTCAAGTGGAACATTGGCTGACTAAACTAAACTATGATAAAAATATGATAAAATGCAAGATAACATAACTAAGCAAAAAAAGGGAAAACCTGAGCATAACTCCAACATTGTTGTACACAATTAAACAAATAAATTAGAACAATAACATTAGGTACATGTGATTATAACCACAAGATTGGCCCTCATAATCCAATAAGTGTAGAAAAGTAAATGATCAAACACATGCCCTATAAGTTTGGAGGGTACAATCAAGTAAAGTCTAACACAAACCACTATTATTTTCACATATCACTTCATTACTAACTAAATCTTATGCAAAATGATTCGGCTATACATACATTTAATAAATTTCCCTTACCATTTTTCTTGTCACTACACCTCTATATCACAGTTCCAATAAACACAAGAACAACAAGATGAACAACAAGTTGCTAGTGAATCAAAATAGGCCTTACACGGCTTTACTAGACTTTGATTTTTGTGTTTTGATCTAGAAAATGAGATGAATAACAAAGCAACTATGCTAGTGAATCGAAAGATCCCCACATGGCTTCACTAGACTTTTAATTTCAACAATAATATGATAAAAAAATTACAAGAGATGGAAACTTAAAACACAATATTCAATGACCTAAGAATACACATCTTACTCTGTCTAGCTGAATGGATCATAAGAATAAGGACATAACTTTATACTTGAGGGACTTATAACACACTAGAAGACTCCTCTCAAGCAACTTTCTGAGACTTGTTAAACTTCTTGCTAGCAAGTTTGAGAGCATTATCAGGGGAGAGAATTGGAACTTTCCAATCATGTTACCTCAAGAATATTACATAGATAGAGAAGTATAGATTATCATTATAGATTCTGAGAAGGAATCTGAAAGCACACCTGACTTGGTCTTACTGCAGACTTTCCATGAACATAAATAAAGCCATTCAAACTTTGGAACGTAATAGCACCGATGGGAGACTTTTTAACCTCCTTATAATCCCATAGCTAGATGAGGATACTATTTGAGAAAGCCCTAGAAGTAAATGTTTAAACTTGACTATTTTAGATACCTTGAAAAAAAGCCAGAGATAGCCTTAATAGAGTAAACAGAGAATCTATATGAGTTTCTTAGAGACCCTTTCTATAGCATAATCTGAGACTTGAAAGAATGGAAACATTTTCTATATGCCTTGTAGCCTCTTGAAGAAAGTACAGACATCTCTGTACCATTTCGTAAGACTCTACTAGACAAAATTTCACAGACACCCTAGGATACTTAAACTTATGCTTTGATAAAAAGTTTGTAACGCCCCAAAAATAGGCCCCGAGATGTCACACAGTGCTTAGGATCACAAGTGATCCTTAGCTAACCCTTTTACTGGGATACTTACAAGCAACTGAATAAAATACATAAATCTGAACAAAATCTGTGGAAATATAAAACTTCTCTGAACTTGATCATACAAATTTGAATTTAAAAGATTACAACTTTGCTTTTACCCACAAAACTGAAATTTAATATGTTAACACCAATAACTGTCTATGAAGCCTCTACTAGTACTGACTATAGGAAGTCGGGTCATGACTCCCAACTATCCTAGCTCAATATGATTGAATAAAGAAAATACAATACTTCTCATGTTGTATAACTAAATCGAGCCCTTGAATCAAAAGGACTGATCACCTACTGACTGGAAGTTGCAAGCTGACTGAATATGGTATATGTGCTACAGCTAGTACCTACATTATAAGACAATGTAACACATAGACATATATGTGTGTCAGTACTCTGAGGATGTACTGATTATATGGGGGTGTATGCAATAGTTAAACAATATCATCAAACTTTATAGAAATCCTGCATGCTAATATAAATGACTCACATAGCTTGATCAAAAACTAAAAACTAAATCTTATAAATCATGGATAAGGAAGCATGTAATATAGATCTCGTGAGTCATTACAGTTAGTTCTCAAATTTGTGTTCACTTATTATTCTCAAAAATTGTAAGCTAGATGAAATCTGAATATCACTCTGTATAGTAAACTCTTTATCTTAATACTTTAAATTAATAAAACTATTTCAAGAGTAGAGGACATCTTTGGGAGGTTCTTCTAACCAACATAAACCATGTGAGCTGACATGGAGTTCAATGTCTTACCCACGTTGGGGAGAGCTGTTCTATGCTTTCCATCGTAATAGAATCTCAACTTAAGTGATCATTATCTCAGCCTCAGGCCCATAAATCACAATCTTGTGGTGGCACGTAGTTCTGGCGAAGTAGGATGTGCTAAACTCGCACTTCCCACTCGGTGCTAAATACTACTCCCAGACTTAGCCATAGAATATTTAGGAAATCCACCTTAAAGTAACTCAAGGGTCAATAATGAAGACCAAACTCATATCTATAATCTGTAATAAACTCTGAAGAGTGGATTCCAAAACTCAACTGAGGATCCAAAGATCAAATACCATTATATAAATCAAAATATGCAAATATCACGGTGCTTAAAGCACAAGTTCTTGAAATATCAATACTCAAATTAGTGCCTAATATTTCATGTCTCAAACTCACGTAAAATCATTGCATTCATGCTTGTTAATGCACTCAATAATTATATAACCCAAAAGCTGAAAATTTCTATAATAGGTATGAAAATAAGATAATAGTCATGAAACTTATCTTCAAAATCTCTCAAAAATTATAATCTTGTGAATAGTGATAATAGGTATGAATTCTAATTTAGAACTCATGTATAAACATTCAAAATCATAGAAAAACATCATGCTCAACTTGTTTCTTGAAAATACTTCAATACTATCAAAATTATAAGATCAAGAATCTCAATGTCATGCTTAAACTCACTTTGGAAAATCTAAAAAATTGAATTTCGTGCATAAATACATGAAAATAGTCATGCAATTCATTATTCAATCACTTGTAAACTCATAATATTCAAAAAATATAAATTGGGTATAAAACCCTAGCTTCAATTTCATGAGAGATCACTAAAAATTCAGTAAATTTATAGTTTAAAACAAGTTTTGGGCACAAGGACGAAAGGATTATCCTTGTTGAAACCCCACATACCTTAATAAATTAGATATGATGAATTGAACAGAAAAACTTGAACTTTAAATCCTTTGGAGATGATTTTGATATCATTATTAAAGTTATTGGAATAGAAACCCTGTGTTGTTGATCTTTGTGTTGAAGAGAAGAAGATGAAATTGATGATTCAGGGAATTGATTAGGATTGTTCTTGAGGGAAAAATTGAAGAATGGGGGAAAATAATGCCCCAATTGAAGCCTTAGATCGTGTTTTTATGGCCTGGGTTGATGTGTGATAAAACCCTACTGCCCCTTTTTAATTTAAAGCAAAAATTTGTAACCCGCATCTCAATTTTTCCCTTTAGTGTAACGCACTACCATCGCAGCAGCTCACTGCCTCAAAGTAATAATGTCATAACTTTTGACTCGGGTAACAGATTTTGGCGAAATTTGTATCCTTGGAAAGAAAATTCAATTAGATACAATTTGGTGGGTCTTGGGATGGAAAATTCCATGTATATAAAAAGTTATACAAATTTAAATTAGATCCTTGTAGGATTGAATGCCAAATTTTTAGATTAATCTGATATTCTAAGCTCCACTTGGCTCTAAGTGACTTTTATGAACATTATTCACCTAATAAGGAATTCACATACTTATGACTAAAGTTATGACACAAGAATTCGAATTATGTATCAAGAGTACGGAAATTAAACCTTCACTGCGATGCGGTGAAATCGCGTTATGCTACTGGAAAATGACGAGTGCAAATTTGCACTCTGGTGCGACACGGTGCTATCGCGTTGCACTACTGGAATTTGAAAATTAGGAATTTAGACAACTCCACAATGCACCAATATCATGGAGGTCCACTAAAATATGACGATTACCATTTTGGTATCCACCGCGATGTAGTGAGTGCCCAGGTGGGATACTACATTACTAAAAATGCTCTAACTTCTTCATCGAGTGTCGGATTTGGGAAAATTTGATATCAATGGAAGGTTTATTCAATTTACCAGACAATGGAAGGTATAAATATAGAAAATTCCATATGAAATAAAGATTATTTATTTTTGAAGAACACTCTTAACATTCTAGGAACGAATTTTAAGCTAGAAAAAACACGGGGTTTTACAAAACATAATCTAAGTGCTGAAGTGAGGAATATGGGAGATAACAATTAAATGAAATTCCTCAATCTAAGCTAATCGGAGTCTAACCAGTAACCTCAGTTGGAAGGGTATCGATACCTTGCCAAGAGTTCAAACATTGGTTGGTGTGGATCAACTAAACTGAAATCCCAAATGACATGGTTGTTAGTCCTCTACTTATGGGTGACCACTCATAACATACAGTGGTGTAGTAGTTCTAGAACTTAGGGAATTCATCTAAAGGTCTCTTTTCTCAACTGGAGGATTATCCTTTACCCCTGCATTCACTCGATGCTAAGTACTACTCCCAAATGAACTGATATTAAATTATAACTGAGATGTAAACTGATAACTGCTATTCTAAATCATGTTCTTCTGAATATGTAATTCAAATATAATTTTAATAAAATAATAAATATATAAACTGATGCATGCTTGATCTCCTAGGTATTGAGTATCAAATGACTAGCTCTAACTATGCAATTAAACATGGTAGTGTTCACTAAGCATGATAATAAGAGAATTTCGCAATGCTAAGGCCAACAACTCAACAATATGATGAAATGGGGAAAGTGATATTTTGAACATGGGAAATCACTGATCTAATAGGAAACACATACTCATAGTCATACACATAAACTGAAGAGAGTTAATAGATTCATATTTGACCTAGAACCGAATTAAAAGTAAAAGGAATTGTGGTTGTAAATTTAGAAAGTTCTTGGAACTCAGTTGGTGGAAGGAACCCACTGATGAAATACCATATACCTAAAAATCAAACCCCTTATAGAATCTTTTTTGAACTTGAATTTGCTTTAGATGAACCCTAGTTTGGATTTTTAGAGAAGAAATTGCTTATTATGGAATGTGTTGACTTATATATGAGTTATGAGAGGTTAGGAAATGTTTACCCTTGATAACTAATGTTTATGAATTCTTAAATAACGTGGGTTGGGTTAAATAGGGGTGAAATTACCAAAAAACCCTTATTAAAATCATTCAGGAATTTTTTTCACAAATAACACAACTCACCCAATGACTCATTATGTTTGGTAATGAGTCATGGTCTATGTCATTACCTGAGATTTGGGTTCTGATTTTTCTCTATTTAGGTAATGAATTCCCCCTCCTTACTGATGTTGGGCATATTTATACCCCTAAGAGCCATAATTTACCCATATTTTCGCTATGTTTTGAGGATAAAATATATAATTCCTGCACTTTTAGTCCATTTTCCTTTAAGTGAGCTGACCTACGTGATTATCATGTTTTTCAGGTATTAATGATGAAGATTTCAGCACTTTATGGACTTGTGAGCATCAAGGGAAAACTTCACATTAGAGGGAAGGCAGCTTTTGGACTGAAAGTGATTCATGGGAACTTTTTACCGGGCAAATCCAGTATTTTTAAATACTTAAGGAGGCAGTAGAAACATATTAGACAGGGATATTATTAAAAACCCTATTGCTGAATTTTCAGCAACATTCGAGCATTATTATCATTAATCATTATTCAGTTTACAGATTATGTAAGTTTTGGACAGATAAAAATGCTACACGAATGGCTAGAGGGAAAGACATTTTCTTCTCTGTTTGACGCAAGAAAATCACTTCCATCGCCAAGGTTATTCTAGTTGTGGTGTGATGATTATGTCTATTGTGATTTCCGTTGTAATCATGAGCAGCTAAACTTCTCTGTTAGGGTTATGGAAACCTTGTAAGATACTATCTAATACTATGAGTTTGTGAATTCTTGATATGTGTGCTACTTATATCATTACTCTCTTCGTTTTAATTGAATTATTATGGTTGGAAACATAGGGAACACACCATTATACAATTAACTTGTTCGAGAGAAAAGTTATATGTTTGGAAAAGAGAGTGTGACAAGAAAATAGGGTTTCCAACCCCTGTTTACACGTTAATACCTTAACCGGATTAACTTTCTTGGAGAATTTATATCATTCGTTACACACTTTAGGCTCGAGAGAGCTAAAGTGAAATAAATCCTTGATCGTTGAGAAACACTTAGATTTACAATTAGAATACAAATCTCTATAAGTGCATGCATGTCTAAATTCCGCATTACTCATAGTTAATAGATAAGTAGAAGTTACAAGGTGGACATAACCCTAACTTATTATTCTCTATGATTAAATCTTACTAAATACATCGTCTCATTCGTTATTTTGATACTATTAGTTCACGCATAAATCAAACCCCCCTTTTTTGTAGAATTTTTGACCAATAGTCTACTAATAATTGCAACACTTAGTGACCAAGTATTCCCTGTGGGATTCGACATCCAACCCAATTGGGTTCTATATTTGACAGCGACCGCTTACACTTTCTTACGAGAGCTGTAATTTGGGCGTTATCAAATTTTGGAGCCGTTGCCGGGGAGTACGGTTGTCAACTAAGTTTATGATAGTTAATAGACCCTTTGGTTAAAGATTCTCGAATTTTACTTTCAGTTGTTGTTTTTGTTTTATATAGGTTTGGTAGGGTGCATGCCAAATACGCGACGTTCTGGTCAGCCATTATTACCCATAAATCTTGAACCTCAACTTATTGGCAGAATGGATACACAACGAGACATTGAAAGAAGGGCTGCTCAATAAGAGAAGGCTAGATTAGCTGCATTGGCAGCTGCTCAAATGCATCAACAAAACATTGATAACCCAGGTCGGGCAACAAATCTGGATGATGAGGACCTGGGTGATGATGAGTTACTAAATCAAGGCATATAGATGAGGTAGCAGCGCCTGTGAATAGGAGAGATCATCAAGCTAGAATGATACCTGAACGCCGAGCTGTGCGGGTTCCTTTTGATGATGATGACGACGATTTGGATGGAGCTGGTGCCACAAGGGCTATTATTCCTCCGCCCTTGGCACCGGAGCTAAGTTCAATATCACTAGCACCATGATTCAGCTATTGCAACTCAAAGGGTTATTTGGTGGACTTGCAGGCGATGATCCGAATATGCATCTGATCAATTTTATCACAACATGCAAGTCGTTTGACAATGCAGGAGTTGGACAAAATGCAATTCGGCTGCGCTTATTTCCATTGTCTCTATATGGAGAGGCAACTCTATGGTTGAATGGGCTAACTCCAGATTCTATTACTAATTGGAGGCAACTGAAAGATGCTTTCCTAGAAAGATTCTTTCTGCCATCCAAGAGAGCCTAATTAAGAGATGAGATAAGCAATTTTCAACAGCTTCCAACTGAAGCTCTCCATGAAACATGGGAGAGGTTCAAGAAGAAGCTTGTGCGGTGCCCAAATCATCAGATGACCAATATCCACTTGATGGAAATATTATATAGGGCTTTGAACTCGGTGACAAAGCCAGTAGTTGATAATGCTACGGGTGGATCATTTATGGAGCTTACTTTTATTGAGGCAAGTGATATGATAGATCGTATGACAAAGAAGAGTAGAGCTTGGCATACCAGGGATTCTGAGGTAGCAAGCTCTACTATATCTATTGTCATGACTGCAGAACAGAGACAAAGACAAGAGGAACATGACCAGGATATGGCTCACATCAAAACGCAAATGGATCTTCTTACCAAGCATTTATTATCAGGCAAGACAGAAAAGGTTAAGGCCGTTGTGTCACAAGGAAGAGATGAATCCGATTTTGAGAAGGAGGCAAACTACTTGAATAATCAGGGGAGTTTCCGAGGCAATGCCCAAGGAAACCAAGGTCAAAACTATTATGAAAAATAAGGATACAAGGACCATGATCAAGGTAGTTGGAAGAATAAGACTGACAGGAGTGGTTTGTATGTTCCTCCCGGAAATCATGAGGCTGTGGCGTCTGGATCTGGGAAGATATCCATGGAAGATATAATGGCTAAGCTGTTGAAAGGAGTGGAGGCAACCAACATGGGCGTAACTGAGGTAAAGAATGATTTGTCATCAATAAATCAATTGGTTGACTCGTATTCTACTGTAATAAAACAGCTAGAGCAACAATTGAGTCAACTATCAGCGGCATACAACCAAAGAAAAGCTGGTACATTACCTAGCGACACTGTGAAAAACCCAAGAAATGATGGATCGTGTATTACTACCAGGAGTGGTAAGGTGTTGGAAAATCCATCCAAAGGCAAGCAAGTGGTTGATAATATAGAAGAGAATATTATTGAAGTATATTGTGATGATTCTGTAGAAGCTGAAAATCAGAATAAGAGCGTTCATGATGTTACTCCTAGATGTCACCATCCTGAAAAGGTTGATAATTGGAAGCAAGATAAAAAGGAAGTGGTGGAGAAAACTCTTCCAACTCCACCACCACCTTTTCCTCAAAGACTGAAGTAAAAGGCTGATGACACCAGGTTCAGTAAATTCATGACTATGTTGAAACAGCTGACTATTAACGTGCCTTTGGTGGAGGCGCTGGAACATATGCCAGGGTAAGCCAAATTCATGAAGGACCTTTTGACAAAGAAGCGGGCAGCAAGATATGAGCTGGCAGATAATGTTCATCATTGCAGTGCAATTGCCATAAGATATTTAGTACAGGAGAAGGCAGATCCTGGTGCTTTCACTATTCCTTGCACGGTTGGATCTTTGGATTTTGCTAAGGCATTGTACGATTTGGGCGCTAGCATCAATTTGATGCCGCTATCTATTTACAGAAAGTTGGGGTTGGAAGATCTTGCACCAACCAATATGCAGCTCGTGATGGCAGATAGGTTGGTAAAATGACCTGTTGGTATCTTATATGATGTACTGGTGAAGTTTTCTACCTTTATTTTTCCTGCAGACTTTGTTACTTTGGACTGCGATATGGATTTTGAAGTTCCCATAATCTTGGGATGCCCTTTCCTCACAATAGGAAGTGTGCTTATTGATTTAAGAGGTAATGAGCTTTTATTTTGAATGAATGACGAAGTGGTCCATTTTAATGTATGTAAATCAATGAAGCAGCATAAAGATAGGAATGTATTCTCTGTAGCTAATGTTTATTATGAGGAGGATAATGAATTATCTGTATAGAAACAACTTATTGTTGAGCCATTGGCTGCTGTGATTATGAATTTTGAGTGTAAGGATGTTGAAAAGTATGAAGAAACTATTTGTGCTCTAACAGGAATGGGGTCCTATTCTCATGCTCCTAAGAAGCTGGACCTTGATCTTAAGAATCGACCTTCACCAACAGCGAAGACTTCCATTGCAGAGCCACCAGTGCTACAATTGAAAGAGCTCCCCAGTCATCTAAAGTATGCATTTTTGGGAAGTGGAAATACACTTCTGGTGATTGTTGTGGATGATTTAGGTGAACAACAAGTAGAAGCTCTCATCTCTGTTCTGAAGAGGTACAAGAGAGCTATTGGTTAGATTATTGATGATATAATTGGTATGCATAAGATTCAGCTCAAGGAAGATTGTGTGCCCACAATTAAGCATCAACGTCGTTTGAATCCATTCAGAAAATAATGGTCCATTTATCTCGATGAAGTCTAAGTAATTGAGATAACTATGTCATGCCACGATAATAAATCAAGCTCTACATGGAAGGCAAGCCATCATTTTTAATCATTTTATTTTACTAGGAGTTTGTTTTTGTTAAATAAAAATCCAAAAAGAAGAGTTGACCCACGACCAAAACTAAGGCGCTTGGTGGGAGTCAACCCATCCTTCTAATCATTTTTGTTGTTTTGATTAAGTGTAGATGCAAGACGTACAAAGGAGGGAATTAGTCCCAAATTTTGATTTGAAAGTAAGCCATGTTAAAGGTGGTAAGTTAGGAATGAAGGAGCAAAGGATATCCGTTAGGCATTGCCTATGCTAATCTAGGCAATGGACAAGGCAATGCCTATGCTAATCTAGGCAATGGACAAGGCAATACCTATGCCAATCTAGGCAATGGACAAGGCAAGGCCTATGCCATTGCCTATGATCACTGCCTCACATAGGCAACGGACAAGTCATTGCCTATGCAAATCTAGGCAATGGACAAGGCATTGCCTATGCAAATTTAGGCAATATCATAGGCGCCGCCTATGCCATTGCCTATGCTCACTGTCTCAACTAGGCATTGACAAAGGCGCCGCCTATGCTCAACTAGGCATTGACAAAGGCGCCACCTATTCTCAACTAGGCATTGACAAAGGCGCCGCCTATGCTCAACTAGGTATTGACAAAGGCGCTGCCTATGCTCAACTGGGCATTGACAAAGGCGCCGCCTATGCTAAGCATAGGCAAAGCAATAGGCTCCGCCTACTTATCATTTTTTGCCTCCTAACCCAATCGTACATGGATTAAACCCAACCCATGGCTTAGTCTTTAAATAGATCCCCAATCTTAGAACACAAGTCTATTGTTTGCCCAAGATAGGCGCCGCCCAAGCTCCCTAATTCTTTCAAAATTTTTCTTTTTGCTCGTCTAATCTTGCAAGCTCATCTTTTGAATCCATCATTACGTAAGTTATTCTTTTATATTCCGTAGTTGTTGAAATGCTACGTTTATAATGATTTATTTGATTTTAAAGTGGTGTTGGTGATTAAAATATGGTTGGTTTGTTATGATACATCTAGTTGAGTTAAAGAATACGGGTGGGTGTTCTTGACTTTGTTCCGACTTGTACTTGATTGTTATACACTATCATATTTTTATAGAGTTGAAATTGTGAAGTTAATACATAATCTTGAAAGGTGAAATATTGAATGTTTGAATGACTCGTTCATCGAGATAACGATCATGATTGACCACAAGCATAAGATGTTGTGATTATTTCTATGTAATAACTTGATACGATCTCTATGTGGTAGTCTTATTCAAGAAGTGCATTAATCCAAACATGAAAGTATAGTTAAGATTACATGAAATAAAGTTGGAAAGGATATTCAAAGATTACATGAAAGTATGACTGTGCTAAACATGTTGTTGGAACATATCGCCTAAATATATGTCGATGAAGGCTGAGTAATCGACATCACTCACTTAATTAGTCTGTACCAACAAATTTAGTGTGGGGTGGTACCTGTTTATTTTTCGATTGAATCTTCTAAGATGAAGCTAACATGAATCTATTTTAATCTCAGGTAGAATGGCCCCAAAAGGACTACAAGGAAAAGAAAAATTGTCTACCTCACAGAAAGGTCAGAAACGATCAAGAAAGGAGCAAGCTGAGTCCTCCTCTCTGCAAACACCTCGATGCACTTTCGGGATAAAGTGGATCCTAGAGGAGGAAGAAAAGGAGTGGTACAAGAACAACAAAGTGAAAAAATATGTTCATGTGGATTTGATGCAGAAGGAGAGTCTAGCAAAGAGAGAGCCCCGTATTTTGGCTAAAATCATGGCATGAAATCTTGATTTCATTTTTTGAGATATGGGGGAATGCAATCTTGATCTAACGCAAGAGTTTTATGCCAATTGGTCCCCAACTACTACCGGAAGTGAAGTAAAGATTCGGGGTCAAGTATTGCAACTGAATGCAAAGTTCTTCAACTCTTTTCCGGGTCTTCCATCTGTGGATCCATCACTGCTCAAGGAGATTTATGATAGACCTCTCTATAGGGCAATCAGACATACACTATACAGAACAAGGTCCATGGCCCTGTGGATTCGTCACAAGGATAACGGTCGGCACAATACCTTCCCGTATGCTTCCTTAAACAGAGAAGCTCGTATATGGTTGAGGATAGTCAACTCTTGCCTGATTCTTGGGACACAGTACACAAAGATCACACGTGATATAGTATGCTTGGTGTACGCTCTGATAACAAATATTACCATTAACATTGGTGCGGTTATACGATCGTCAATACGTAAAGCAAGGCTGTACAAAAGGTCCCATTTCAGCTTTGGCAATTTGTTGACTACAATCTTAAGGAAGGAGCACATTGAAGAGGAACCTGCATATCATAAGCTTCCACACAACCCGAAGAGGGTTGATCTCACGAAGTTTAAAGAGCCTGAAACTGGTCAAGGCATCAACCTGACCACTGCAGAAAGACATGCTCAAGATGAAAGTTTCTTTCGCCATCGATATGGCATGACTCAATTTACCATGATGAGTGGGGTTCGTATTCCGATTGATGCAGAGCTTTAGCAGTTGGACTATGACTACCCGATAAATGATCATGCACGGGTTATGTGTGGAGTGGGGGTACATTTTGAAGAACCTCTCGATGATAATGTGTCAATTGACGATGATCGCTGACTGCCGGATTCAGATGTGGAGGAAAACACTAAGGATGACGACTTTGATGATGATTCCGACATAGGTGGTATGACCCCAGACATAGAAGAGGAGTCCGACTAATCAGATTTTCCTTATTTATTTTCCACTAAGGGCAGTGTGTCCCATCTAATGTGGGGTGCTGGTATTTGTATACTGTATTGTACTTCTTTGCCTACATTTATTCTTGTTCTTGTTTGTTTGAAGTAATTAGTTAGTTAAATTTTATATATTTTTTAGATTTTGCATAAAATTGTTCTGACAGACGGCATGTTATTATGACATGTGTTTGTGCTAAATCATTACTATTGAGACATTTAGGCTTTAAGTCTGACTCACTGTGTGATACTTGTGTGGTTTAATTTATTCATCTATTGGGTCAAGAGTCTATAATGCTCCCAATTAAGTTGATCATGTGCCTTGTGTGGGTGAGGTTATAGTATATTCTGTGTTGTGACTGATGCTAGAACTTGCCTGGTGTATGTGTAAAGCAAAATAAAGAGTGTGAGTTTAGGAGATGATTTAGGCATTTCTTTGGCAGCCCTGAATTTGTTTACCTTCTTTTTACCTACCTTTGTACATTGTCCTAGTTAACCCCTTTGAGCCTTTAGCTATTTTCTTTGACAGCCTCATATGTAGCCTAATCCATTTTTTTTCAAGATCATAATTTGATCCAAATTCCTAAGCACTTTAAATGTTAGAGCCATGTGGCAAAATAAGAGAAAAATGGTGAGAATGGTGCCTCAGAGTGTATTGGTACTTGAAAATGTTGTGAAAAAGAGTGGCTATCATAGAGGTGATTTATAAAAAAAAATAAAATAAAATAAAATAAATAAATTATAAAAAGAAGAGAAAAGAAAAAAATAAAAAGATAGTTGTGTTTATGATTGAATAACAAAATAGGTAAAAAGAGGTTGGTAGATGAAAGAAAAGTAGAGGGGTTGTTTAAAAGAGAGTGTTAATGGCATAACGTAGTGTATTAAAGCGCTTAGGGAACATAGTCACTATTTTTGGCCAAAATAGTCCTACCTGTCCCTTAGCCTACATTAAAACCTGTAAAGACCTATTTGATCCTAAGCTTAGCATTCAGATATTAGTGTAGCATTACGCTAAGGGCAAGCCTATGGTCATAAGTTGCAATATAAGAATTCTTTGTGAGAGTGAGAGCAAGGAGAGTCTTATACCCATGTTTCAAAAAATGCAAAACGATTAGTGATTATGGGTGATATCTTGTGTGAGACACATATAGTTGATGATTTTTTGGTAGTGTTATATGTTTCTTTATGGCTTAACTTATGGATACGAATTAACCATCCTCACGAGTCTATGTTGGAGGTTGAATTGTTTCTAGTAGTGATCAAGAAACCCACTCTTTGTTAATGATTGCCATGCATGTCTTGTTGAACATTTTGTGTTGCTATTGTGAAATTCTAGTTGAGTGTTTGCATGGATGTAATATTTTGTTCGAGGACAAACGAAACTTTAAGTGTGGGGTGGTGATGTTGGGCGTATTTATACCCCTAATAATCATAATTTACCCATATTTTAGCTAAGTTTTGAGGATAAAATAAATAATTCCTGCACTTTTAGTCCATTTTCCTTTAAGTGAGCTGACCTACATGATTAGCATGTTTTTCAGGTTTAATGATGAAGATTTCAGAACTTTATGGACTTGTGAGCATCAAGGGAACACTTCACATTAGAGGGAAGGCAGCTTTTGGACTGAAAGTGATGCATGGAAACTTTTTCTCGGGCAAATACATTATTTTTAAATACTTAAGGAGGCAGTAGCAACATATTAGACAGAGATATTATTAAAAACCCTATTGCTGAATTTTCAGCAACATTCGATCATTATTAAGCATTATTATCATTAGTCAATATTCAGTTTATAGATTCTGTAAGTTTTGGACAGAGAATAACGCTACACGAAAGTCTAGAGGGAAAGACGTTTTCTTCTCTATTTGACGCAAGAAAATCACTTCCATCACCAAGGTTATTCTAGTTGTGGTATGATAATTATGTCTATTGTGATTTCCGTTGTAATCATGAGTAGCTAAACTTCTCTGTTAGGGTTATGGAAACCTTGTAAGATACTATCTATTACTATGAGTTTGTGCATTCTTGATGTGTATGCTACTTATATCATTTTAATTGAATTCTTATGGTTGCAGACATAGGGAACACACCATTATACAATTAACTTGTTCAAGAGAAAAGTTATATATTTGGAAAAGAGAGTGTGACAAGAAAATAGGGTTTCCAACCCCTGTTTACACGTTAATGCCTTAACCGGATTAACTTTCTTGGAGAATTTATTCCATTCGTTACACACTTTAGGCTCGGGAGAGCTAAAGTAAAATAAATCCTTGATGGTTGAGAAACGCTTGGATTTGCAATTAGAATACGAATCTCTATAAGTGCATGCATGTCTAAATTCCGCATTACTCATAGTTAATAGATAAGTAGAAGTTACAAGCTGGACATAACTCTAACTTATTATTCTTTGCGATTAGATCTTACTAAATACATCGTCTCATTCGTTATTTTGATACTATTAGTTCACACATAAATCAAACCCCCCTTTTCCATAGAATTTTTGACCAACAGTCTACTAATAATTGCAATACTTAGTGACCAAGTATTCCTTGTGGGATTCGACACCCAACCTAGTAGGGTTCTATATTTGACCGCAACCGCTTACACTTTCTTACGAGAGCTGTAATTTGGGCGTTATCACTTATGACTCGTAGGTATGATCATGAGTCATTAGGAGTAGTCGTGGTTTAAGACTCTATTTTTGGGTTCCTTTATTTTAAGGTAATGGGTCTGCCCTATGACTCATTATCAATGATAATGAATTATGAGGTAGAATCATTACCCTTGGAATTAAATATGGGGGTTCTCACTAGTAGGGCTATGAGTCCACACGAAGACTTGTTAAGTCTGATAATATGTTATATGCTGGACTCATTACCATTTTGTAGAATCCCCTCTTCACTCTCTGCCATGGTAATGAGTTTAGGTAACCACTTGTTACGAATGGTAATGAATCATTCCTTGAATGTTAGCACTGATAGCGTAATAGACTCTTAGGGTAATTTTCATATCTTTTTGAATGACACACAATAAGGCGATACTTGTGGGATTAGAAAACTAATCTAATTGCCTATCTTTTGATGGGCTTAAAGCTTGGAAACTTAGGTTATATAATATCTCCCCCTTGGAATAATTCATCCTTGAATAAAATTGATTAACTATTTACGCTAATTACTCATGAGCTGGTCATGAATTAATACTTGAATCTAGGACTGATGTACGGATTGAACTGCTAATGAATGCATGCCATGACATGTAAATGACTGAATAGTTGAGATAAAGATGATATAACTAATTGATTAATGGAAACTATTACCTCAAGTTCGAACTGGGTTTTATGAGAAATGGTGGGGGTACTTGGTCATCATATCTACTTTTTCTTCCCAAGAAGCTCCCTCGACTGACTGATTTCAATACAAAACCTTTACTAAAGAAACCTTTTTATTCCTCAACCTACAAAATAATGATCAAGGATATCAATTGGGACTTCTTGAGAGACTATATACCATGCCAATCCTTTCTAAAGGGACTGGAAAGATGGATCACCATTGCACTTCTTTAGCAAAGAAACATTGAACACTGGGTGCACTGATGCTAACTCTACAGGCATTTACAACTCATAGGCTACTTTTCCATAACAACTCAAAATCTTATAGGTGAAAAAATAGTGGGGACTAGGCTTCCCTTTCTTACGAAACCTCTTTACCCCTTTCATGGGTTAAATTTTCAAGTAAGCAAAATCACCAACATCAAAGTTAAGCTCCCTTCTCCTTATATCTACATAGGATTTTTTACAACTTTGAGTTGTCTTTAGCCTTTACTAATAAGATGAACTTTCTCCATAACCTCATGCACTTAATCTGGCCCTATTAATGTAGTTTCACCAACCTCAAGCCAACTAATAGGAGATATACACCTCTTACCATAGAGAAACACAAATAGCGCCATCTAAATACTGGAGAGAAATATATGTAAGAAAACTCAATAAATGCATGTGATTATTCCAACTATACTTAAAATCAATCACCCATACCTATAATATATACTCTAAAGTCTAAATAGTTCTCTTTGCAGGTGAAAGGCTATACTGAGATTATCTTGGGTATCGAGACCCTTCTTAAATGTCTTCCAAAAATGTGAAGTGAATTGGGTGCCTCTATCTAAAATAATGGTCAAAGGGTTTCAATGTAATTTCACCAACACCCTAAGATAGAGCTTAGCATAATCTTTGGCTGATCCTGGAGTATTAACAGGTAATAAATGAGTAAACTTGGTTATTTGATCAATAAGGACCCCGTACGGAGTGGAGAATTATCTTAGATCACCTTTTTAACTGGCGATAATCGGTGCATATTCTAAGAGACCCATCTTTTTTTGTATGAAAAGAATTGGGGAACACCACGGGGAAACACTAGGCTTTATGAAACCCGTAACTAGGAGATCTTTTAATTGTTCTTTCAAATACATGAGATCGGTTGGATCTATTTATAAAGAGGGATTGAAATAGGTTGGGCGTCTTGAAGAAGGTTTATTCCAAAGTCAATTTCCCTCTCGGGATGAACTCCGGGCAGATGTTTGGGGAATAAGCTGGGGAACTCATTTACTACTAGAACTGGCTCAAGACTTAGCATCTTAGACTTTGAGTCCTAGACTTGGACGAGATGATAGATTCATCCCTTGGATATAATTTTACTTGGCATAAGGTAGGAGATGAATCAACCAATAGGTACTAAGGTACTGCCCCTCAATTCTATTATTGACTAATTTGGAAACTGAATTGGACTATTTTGTTTCTACAATTGACTGAAGCATATAAAGAGTGGAGCCAATCCATTCTAAGAATAACATCAAATCGATCATCTCTAATTCTAAAAGATTGACAGAGGTAACTTTCTGGGACACTATGATTGGGTAATTTCTGTTCACCCGTCTATCTATAATGAAACTACCAACCGGAGTATACAATGGGAATGATTTTGCAAGAATTTTAGGACCGATGCCAAAATCTACAACTAAATAGGAAGCCACAAAGAAGAGTGTGACTCTGAGGTTTAATAATGCATATAGATGAATATGAAAGACCTGTTGACAACGCCGAAGCTCATACATAAATGTACGTGGTCTACCAAGTAGTAAAGTGGTCTTTTAGAAGCCAAGTATCGATCCCACATGGACTTGATTCCACAATGATTCAATTCTTGCTTAAATTGTAAGATTAATTTGATACAAAGGTAACCAAAAAGAGTTTGTAATATTGTAAACTAAAGTAAAGGAAATAATGTGTAAAGTAAACATCTTGAAAAAAATCAATGGAGTAAATCCCAGGGTTAAGTCACTTCGAACAATCATACTATGTTATTGAATTTCATTCTTTAATATACTTATCTTGGTTATTGATTTATAGGGTTACTTGCATGGTCATGGTCTCCCAACCTCTAATTGTTTACCTAATTTGGAACTTACAACTACATCATTGAGTGGGGATGTAATAGTCCAATTAAGTTCTTTAAGCTATCATCCTACATGTGAATCAAGTAAGGCTTCTAAGTACATCCCTGTCCTAGATGCTAATTTGAATTCCTTGTTTTATAAAGAAATAAGAACCATATTTTGTCCATCCCAATGTTCAATCTCCCTATTTCCTCTCCTGAGATCAAAAGGTAGACAATTATTATATTTTTCGTGTGATCAATCCATCAAATATTTAAATCAAAGATGAATACACAACCAATAATGATAAGCAAAATTAAACAAACATAATTCAAAACAATTCAACTCATGTGCTTGTCTTTAACACTAGAAAGAGCGCGTTTAGCCACACGTAGTCATAATTGTAATCACAAGGTTGTAATTAACAACTAAGGATATGAATGAACTATATTAAAATAATCAAAAACTAAAAGTTAAAGTTGTAGCATCCCCTTAATCCTCCAAGACATCCAAAGATAATTAAAACGTGTACAATGTGTGTATATATAGTTAGCCAATCTTATCCGTGTAGGAGTTAGATTTCATGTTAAAATTGAGCATGGGAGCAGAGGGGGCTTCTCCCTGGTTATAACCCTGCTCCAGCCAATGATGAGCCTATTTTAGAGCACCGCTCTAGCCAGGGATGATAATGCTATAGAGCACTGCTCCATCTAGTGTGTCGCGGGCTTATCTACATGGTCTCTCTGGAAGTTGTTTCCGAAATTTTGGCTAAGCGTTGAGTGCCTCCTTCCATCCCTTGTCTTATGGTGTTGTTTCACTCTAATTTCTAGGTTATTCAACAAAAAAATATCATCATATCCAGATAACAAAGATTCCTACATAATCACACACCACGAATTAGAGATAATCACAACACAATATCTATGATGATGAATCAAAACAAGAGATAAGACCAGGCTAGTTCATGTTGATCTTCAACTTATTGTTCCACCTTTACACTTCATCAAATTAAACCTTGAATATTACCAACAAGTTATTCCACTCATAATTACACATTACAACTATTTGGAACTCCTTTAACATGATAGAATCCTATGAAACCAACAAGACACATGACTTTCTCAAGCTAGTAAAACTAATGTTCTTGATTGAACTCTAAATGACTCAATTAAGTACAAACTAGTTTGGAATACACTTTGAACATTGTAATCACATACTTTGACACTTAGATACACATTTATGTCATTATCAACACATATATCATATGAACATCCCTAAAACAAGGCTAAAAAGACTAGAATAATGACACTAGAATGCATAATTACACCCAACATCAACACCCCACACTTAAGCCTTGTTCATCCTCGAACAACTCTGAACTATAAGAATCATCAACTAAGGAGACTCTACACTTCTGATGTATGCAAGATACTCAAGCTAGCATATACTGACTACACAGAATACCAAGTTTCTTCACAAAGCATGTTCTATACTTAATTGAAAGCTCATGAACACTAATAAAAAACATCCTAACCTAAAGAATTGACTCACAAAGTTGGAAAACTCATGTATATTAATCAATCACGGACATCATACAAATCACCAAAATTCATCAAACATATTCCTCTCACAATAAGAAAGTTACCTATAATCACTCACAATTACGAAATTTATAACATGATGGGTACAAGAATCAAATAACACTCACTCTCACAAGGAATTCACATGTAACACATAATGAACCATAGGCTTGCCCTTAGTGTATACTCCACTAATATCGGAACGATGAACTTATGATCAATTAGTATTTTCGGGTTGTAATGTAGGCTAAGGGACAAGTAGGACTTATTTGGACTAATAATGAATATCTTCCGTAAAAGATTTAATACATCACTTTTTACAGTTAAAACCAATCTCCAATAACAAATTACACCAATTTGTCTATCTTATTCTTTGTTTTTCACCCCATCTTGTTAAGCTTATTCTCAACACTATGGTGGGAATATTTTATTCACAACTCCTTAAATTTGAACAAATTTTTATTCTTCTCACTACTCAACTCCCCACCTTTACACATTGCAATTCTTTCGAACACCAATAACTATCTCTTTTGGGGCTTCAAATTTCATATTTTTCTTTTTTAATTTCATTCTCCTTAATAAATTTTTCATTAAAGCACCTAGGAGATTTAGATGAAATTATGATTTATTAAAGAAGGAATTAGGTTACTTATGAGGCTGCCAAAGAAAAAAGCTAAAGGCTCAATGGGGCTTACTAGGATTATGATCAAGGGTAGGTAAAAAAAAGGTCTAAGACAAGGCTATCAAAGAAATGCCGATATCATCTCCGAAACTCACATTCCTTATTTTGCTGTGCCCACACACCGAGTGAGTTCTAGACATCACATGTCACAAAGAATACACAAAAACATCCCATACACATGGCACATATTCGACTAAGTAGGATCATCATAGACTCTTAACCAAACAATCGTAATGAATTCAAATTTAAGAAAAAAAGTAAAAGAGTCAGAAACATAACCCTAAGACTCTCAAATATAGTCATTCCTACAATCAACATGCTTTTACAATTAAAACACTTGCACCATGCAATCAAAAATAGCACCAACAAAAATATCTTACATAAAATGATTAAGCCAAAAATTAGGAATTTCCCTACCCCACACTTAAAAATCTACCTTGTCCCTGAAGTGAACTCAAAATTAAGAGATAGAAATACTCCCTAAGGCCTCTAAGCCTAGCTAGTAGTATTTTTACATAATACGGAGGTCCATCGCATCCCACACTCAGTCTTTGCTATGCTCCTTGTCTCAGGTTTCCAGTACTCAGACTTTCCCTCAAATTGTGGCCCAACAAAACATAAACTACGTAAAAACTAAAAAAAATACTAAAAATAAAGCATACCTACTTAACTTATGTTGCCTCCCAGGCAGCGCCTAATTTAGTGTTATGGCATGACCCAACTAATGACTTAGTCGTTCTCTTTCTTTCTCTTTATCATACTTAGTATCCATCTTATTATTCTTTTTACCCCTCTTGGGTGTGCATTATCAAGGATCATAGATTTTTCAAGTTTAGCCTTCTCAGGCTCATCAATTTGCATTAGGTTAGGCTGTGGTATTAGATACTTGGGTAGCTCAATGAGGATGACCGAAGAGTCTCTTTATGGATTAACTGCACCACATTCATCCCCCTCAATTACAAAAATCATGCACAAGTATTTATAGTGGGATAGAGTATCAAGCAACTTATAAATTTTAAATCCTGCCTCTTTATCCTCTGACCTCATTTTGAGCGTACCCTCTCTCACATCAAACAGCTATCCACCTATTACTAAAAATGGATATCCCAAGTTGATTGGTACGTATTCGTTTGCTTGAAAATCTAGAACAATAAAGTCAACAGGAATAATGAATTTACTAGCCTTTATAAGAATGTCCTCTATCACTCCTTTGGGAATAGGCTATGGTCCCATTTGTAAGCAGAAGTAGTACCGAGCTTGGTCTAGGTTTCCCCAAACCCAATATATTGAAAAAACATAGAGGCATCAAGTTGATACATGACCCTAAATCACAAAGTTCCTGCACCACTTCGCTGTTGCTAATCTTAATAGGAAGAGTGAACTTCCCAGGATCCTTAAGATTTTTCAGCATCTTTTAGGTAACCATAAAACTACACTCTTCAGTGAGTGCTACTACTTCTACATCCTACAATTTAACTTTATTAGCCACCCATCCCTCAAGTACTTAGAGTACTTGGGCATACCCTACAAAATACCTAACAAAGGTAAGTTAATGTGAAGCTTGAAAGTGTCAAAAAACTTTCTAAAATAAGAACCTTCTTTTCTTTTATTTTCCTTTGAAGGAAAGGAAGTGGCGACATCTTCTTCACTTTTTTAGTACCTTTTTCTTTTGAGTACTTAGACTTTCTGTATTTTTAGAAACTTTGCTATTTACCTATGTAGGAGTTAAATTTGGATCTACCTCTTTTGTTGCCTTGAGAGGTTCTCCATGAGGATCTTTACCACACCATAAAGTGATTGCCATAACCTAATTTGGAATTTTTATATCTCCTGGGAAACCACCTTGAGGCCTAGTATTTAATACTTGTTGTAACTGCCCTAAATTCTACTCTAAGCTTCTCTGGGACGCTTGCTTGTTCTTTATATCTGCATCTAACTGTGTTTGATTAGTTAAAACCTACTTTATTATCTCTTCCAAGTTGCTAGTTGACTAATTTGGTTGTGCTTGTGGTTGCTAAATTTGCTAGTTTTGAGTGTTCTAAGGCTAAGTCTACCACTTCATGTTGTAGGCATTTCCATAATTTGGCATTTGAGCATTCCCCACATATATTACCAATTTTGGATTTGAAGCACACATGCTTGCAAATGACCACTATTACCACAAACTTCACACCAACCTGCAGCTTGTTGGATTGCATTAACCATGGCTATAGGCTATGCTACTCCTAACTTTAAGTTGCTAAATTAGGTGTTTATCATATTTGGTAATGCCATAACCTGAGCTGATAAAGCTGTAAATTGGTCCACCTCCAATACACCTGTAATTTTCTTCCTAGCACTTCTAGAATCACCATGCCATTCTAGATTTCCTTGAGCTCTATGGTTTAATAGATTGTATATCTTATCATATCTCATCTCAAGAGCTTGACCACCTATGGCTGAATCTAGCAAAATTTTTGTATTATAATTAAGAGCCTGTACAATAGTAAGAGCAAGTACCTCATTGGATTGTATATGGTGTATACAGTCCCGAAGAAGAGCTTTTAAGCGCTCCCGAGCTTGATAAAGATTATCCTCTGGCTTTTGTTTGAAACACATGCGAAATATCATAGTCTTACAATACCAAAAGAACCGAATAAGGAATTTTCTAGCCATGTCATCCCATGATGTGATTGAATTTGCCAATTCTGCATTCGACCACTTTTTTACTTCCCCAATTAATGAAAAAGGGGAACAACATCATCCTCACATAGTTTACATTCACCCCCATAGGAATGAATGTTAAAATTTTGCAAGTGGACTTGTGGATCTTCATATGAAAGTCCTCTGAACTCTCCACTGCTAATCAGAAGCTATACCATATTCCATTTAAGCTCAAAATTGCCTCCAGCTGTAGGCTTCTAAAATGGGGAGGTAAAATTAGTTGGAAGTGGGATTGTCACTTCTCTAACTATCCTGCGGGTTGCTTGTTCATCAACTATGTTGGTAGGATTCTCTTGGTCTTCTTGGATTTGTGGAATTTGGAGGAGAAGAATTACTTCTCTCCTACATTAATGGAAAAGTTGCTCAGGTTTGGATCTTGGTTCAACCAAGTCCTGATCCCTTACCAGCTTACTACTTTATAAACCTATTTCCTATAAAAACACAACTAAGACCAACCATAAAAACACCGAATAAATCTAAAAGGTAAACTAAAATAAATAGTTGTCTAATTAAAAGTCCCCGACAACGGCACCAAAAAATTGAAATGCCCAAGCGCACACGTAAGTGTACATGGTATATCAAGTAGTAAAGTGGACTTCAAGACGCTAGGTATTGATCCCATAGGGACTTGATTTTGCAATAATTTAATTCTAGTTTAACTTCTATGATTAATTTGATACAAAGGTAACCAAAGAGAGTTTGAGATATTGTAAACTAAAGTAAAGGAAACAATGCATAAGAATAAAGATCTTGAAACAATCAATGGAGTAAATCCCACGTTAAAGTACTTCGAACAATCATACTATGTTATTGAATTTCATTAATTAACTTGCTTATCTTGGTTGTTGATTCATAGGGTTAATTGCATGGTCATGGTCTCCTACCTCTAATCATTTACCTTATTTGGACCTTATATCTACATCATTGAGCGGGGATGTAAAAGTTAAAATTAAGTTCTTTAAGCTATCATCCTACGTGTAAATCAAGTAAGTCTTCTAAGTACATACCTTTCCAAGATGATAATTCAAATTCCTTGTTTTATAAAGAAATAAGAACCATAATTTGTTCACTCCATGTTCTATCTCCCTATTCCCTCTTTCGAGATCAAAAGGTAGACAATCGATATAATTTTTGGGTGATTAATCCATCAAATATTTAAGTCAAAGATGAATAGACAACCAATAATGATAAGCAAAATTAAACGAACTTAATTCAAAATATAGTACTCTTGTTCTTGGCTTTAACTTAGAAAGAGGGAGTTTAACCATGGATAGTAATAATTGTAATCACAAGGTTGTAACTAACAACTAAGAACATGCATGAACTAAATTAAAATAATCAAAACCTAAAATTTAAAGTTGTATTAGACCATTAATCCTTAAAGATGTCCAAAGATAATTAAAAACATGTACAATGTGTGTATATATAGTTAGCCAATCCTTAGCAGTGTAGGAGTTGGATTTCATATTAAATTTTAGCATGGGAGTAGAGGGGGCACCGCCCTGATTAAACCCTGGCTCCAGCCAAGGATGAGCCTTCTATAAAGTACCGCTCCAGCTATGGCTAAGCCTACTGTAGATCACCACTCTAGCTAGGGCACCACGGGCTCATCTACATGGTGTCTATGGAAGAAGCTTTCTAAATTTTGGCTAAGTGTTGAGTTCCTCCTTCCATACCTTGACTTATGGTATTTTTTCCGTTTAATTTCCAGCTTATTCAACATCCAAATATCATCATATTATGAATTAGACATAATCAGTACACAATATCCATGAAAATGAATCAAAATAAGAGATAAGACGAGGCTAGTTCATGTTGATCTTCAACTTATTGTTCCACCTCCACAGTTCATAAAATTTAACCTTGCACATTAACAAAAAGTTATCCCACTCATAATTACATATTATAACCATTTGGAACTCCTTTATCATGATAGAATCCAATGAAACCAACTAGACATACAACTAGCTCAAGCTAGTAAAACTAGTTTTCTCGATTGAACTCTAAATGACTCAATTAAGTACAAACTTGTTTGGAATAAACTTTGAACTTTGTAATCACATACTTTGACACTTAGATACACATTTATCAAATTATCAACACATATAGCATGTGAATCATCCTAAAAACAAGGTTAAAAAGACTAGAATAATGACACTAGAATGCATAAATACACCCAACATCACCTGTAATGTACCAGTAACCACATCAGCTGAAAACAACTAATTGTACCAAGTATAAAGTACGACCACTATGAAGAATCGCTACCAATCATGCCCTTCTGGTTCCTACTATATCTCTTGCAGACTGGGTTAGTGTCACCACTAATCTTACTACTTTAGAACATGGACCCTAGCGTTCTACCCTAAGTATCCAATCAGAACTTAGGCACTGGATCATTGGTATATGACAGGTTTAGCACTAATATTTTTTGGTGGAATTGAGTTCAGTTCCCACCATCTAATCTCTATTGACAAAAGCTGAAACTACCAGTTCTTGCCAACTTATTTTCTGTTTTCTTCTCCTCCTCGACCGATAGATCATGCACCATCAATCTAGAGTGTTCTATATTCTTAACTAATATTCCCATCCTACACTCCTTAAACATATCTTCAGAGACACCAGACATAAACTTGCTTATTCAAGCCCTAGAATAAGCCACCATAGTCGGAGCATATCTTGCCAACTGATTAAATTTGAGTGAGTACTCCTTCACACTTATATTACCATGCTTAAAGTTGATAAAATCTTGCACCTTGGATTCCTTCAACTCCACTGGGAAGAACATATCTAGAAAACTAGTGGCAACGTCATCCCACTATATAAGCCCTTTTTTAACTTACCTGTCCTCCTTCGACTATTAAATAATGTATGGACTACTCCCTTCAATTACTATGCAACTAAATAGAATGCTCGCTCAAAGTGACACCCATGATCTCAATAACTTTCTAAACATTATATAGTAACTCATGTGGATCCTCCTCAGACTTGGATCCAAGGAATACTGGAGGATTTATTTGATTAAAGTCCTAGATTCTAGCCGTTACTGTATTTACCACTGGGTTAGAAGATGAAATGACCTTCTAGACCAAGTATAAATATGTAATGGGTAATTGAATAACTGAATAATAGAATACTAAACACTTTTCTATGCAAACATAAAATTAAACATAATCTGAGTACTGAACTGAGGAGTATGGGAGGTAACATTTAACAAACATACCCCAATCTAATCTAATTGGGGTTCAACCTATATTTCATTTTAGAAAGTTATTGGTACCTTGCCAAGGGTACCAATAATGGATGGTATGGGTCAAGTAAACCGATGTCCCAAATAACTAGGGTGTTAGTCCTCTACTGGTCGGTGATCCCACCTATGATGGCACCATAGTTCTAGAACTTAGGCACTTCTACTAAAGGTCTCAATCCTCAACTGGTGAGTGAGCCTTCATCCTTATGTTTACTCGGTGCTAAGTACTACTCTCAACTAAACTGATACTGAATTATAACAGAGGTGTAAATTGGTAATTGATATACTCTATCATATTATTCTGAATATGTAATACATTCATTATCTAAACAAAATCATAAGTGTGTAAATTAGTACATGCTTTATCACCTAGGTATCGGGTATTCATAACCCTCCAGCTCTGACTAATACAACTAAACACGATATTATTTACTAAGCATAATTATAATTGAATTTATCAATGTAAATCCAGTAACTTAACAACTTGATGAAATAGTGGAAGTCAAATTTTGAACATGGGAAATCAATGATCTCATAGGAAACACATACTCATATTCACACACATAAACTAAAGAAAGTAAAGATATTCAAATTTAACCTGGAGCCCAATTAAAGGGAAAGGAATTATGCATATAAATTTAGGGAGTTGTTAGGAATCATTGGATAGAAGGGACCCACAGATTAAATCCCACATGCCTAGAAAACAAACCGTTTTGAGAATTTATTTGAACTTCAACTTACTTTAGATGAACCATAGTTTGCCTTTCGAGAAAAGAAATTGCTTCTTTTGCTATGTGTTGACATAGTCCTAAGCTATGAGAGGTTAGAGTAATGTTTACCCCTAATAACTAATGCTTTTTAAGGCTTAAATAATGTGGGTTGGGTTTGAGTAGGATGGAATTTACAAAAAAAGCCTTGTAAAATCATACAGGAATTTTAGTCCCATACGTCATGACTTATCCAATGACTCATTATGTCTGGTGATGAGTCGTGGTTTGAGTCGTGACTTAAGATCCTGGGTTTTGATGCATCATTGTTAAGGTAATGAATCCCTCATCCTAATGACTCATTAGGTCTATCCATGAGTGATAACACTTAAAATACACCTCTAATTAAAAGATAAAGTTATCGCTATCAAATAGAGCAACCCAACAAATGTTGGGGTCAAATTCCAAGGGATTAGGCTGAAAATATATCTCAAACTTATTGAAATCACCTAGAAGTGTGGAAAAGTAGAAAGGGAGATTTTTTTGTAACTAGGTAAAAATAACAAGGCTTGGTTTCTTTTAGTTTTACATAATCTAAGATGAACACTAGGCTTATGGTTTAGACTTGGATATTAGTTTTGGATAAGGTTGGGGCATGTCCTAACCAGATATTCTTGTTTGTTTTAGAGTCTTTGTATGGACAAACTATGGACTTGGGTATGTTATAGATTGATTATGGATTTGGTAATTGTTTTGTGGTTTATGGATTGGTTGGGTTGGGTATCGAGGGCGATCAACGGTCCTTGTTGGACTTGGGTTGACCATTAGGACAAGGCCCTAGTCCGGGTCGTGTATTAGAGTTCCCTAATAATACAATCCTTAAATAGTCTTTAGCAAAAAACTAAGGATCCTTGAGAGTCTGCAAGACAATCCTTAAATGGTTGCATGCTCACCCTCATTATGAGAATAGATTAGTGTATAGGCTATGAAGAGTATAACGAACATGTCTAGATATTTCTTTACACTTTGTTCATCAATTACATAAAAGCTATAGGAGCATTAGTTAGTTTAAAAGAGATAACCAGATATTTTAAGTGACTATATCTAGTTCTGAAAGCTATTTTTGGGATCTTACATTCTCAGACACTTAGCTGATGATAGACGAATCTAAGATCTATCTTTGAGAATCAATTTGCACATTGAAACTTGTTGAGAAATTACTCAATCTTGGGTAGTGGATACTTATCCTTGACCATGAACTTGTTCAAATGATAATAATCAATCCATATTCTTAAGGACCTATCTTTCTTTGACATGAAAAGAATTGGGGAAACACTAGGCATGATGAACCCCTTATCTAGGAGATCTTTTAACTGTTCATTTAATTCCTTGAGCTTGGCGGGATCCATTCTGTAAGGAGGAATTGAAATAGGATGGGTGTATGGTAGTTGGTTTATTCCAAAGTCAATTTTCCTCTCGGGAAGAACTCCGGGCTGATCTTTAAGATATAATTTGAGGAACTCATTTACTACTAAAACTGACTCAAAAATTAGAATCTTGGACTTTGAGTCCTTGACTCGGATGAGATGATAGATTTATCCCTTGTAGATTATCTTCCTTCCCTTAAGGTAGGATTCGAATTGATCTATAGGTGGTGAGGTAATGCCCATTTATTCTATAGCTGACTTATTTGGAAACTGAAATTGGACCATTTTGTTTTTACAGTAGACTGAAGCATATCAAGAGTGGAGCTAATCCATGAAAAGAATGACATCATAATTGGTCTTCTCTAATTCTATAAGATAGACTGAGGTTACTTTATGGGACACTGTGACTGGGCAATTTCTGTGCACCCGTCTGGCTATAATGGAACTACCAACTAGAGTAGATACAAAAAAGAATTCTATAATAATTCTAGGACTGATGCCAAATATACGACTATATAGGGAGTCATAAAAAAGATAGTGGCTCTGGGGTCTAATAATGCATATACATGAATATAAAAGACTTGTAATGTATTAGTAACCACATCAGGTGAACCTTCCTATTCCTAGTTAGTCTAAAGGGCATAAAGTCGATTTTGGCACTGTCCACTGGTTACACCACAAGTGGCACCTCAGTTAGTAAGGTGACCTAATAAAACTGATGAGGAGTTGGCCTAGATTTGATGGTGAGGATCCTTACCCCAGTGCACAAACACTAGGAAATCCCTTATTCTGTGGCTTAACTTACCACACCCAAAACAAGAATCACTGCCAGCCATGCACTAGCCCTTGTGGTTCCTACCATATCTCCAATAGAATTATTCATTTTACCATTGGACGTGGAGCCTGGCGCTCTATTCGGAGTATCTTGTTAGAACTTAAGCATTGATTATTTGTAGTTGATAGGGATGGAGCTATCGATTATGGGTGGAATTGAGATTGGTTCCCAGCATCTAATCTCTACTGAGAAAAGTCGAAACTACTAGATTTGTCCCTCTTATTTTCTCTTTTCTTCTCCTTAATCTTCTCTTCCTCGATCTGTTTATAATGTACCATCAATCTAGAGAGATGCATCTCCCTAGACAAATGCCTGTCCTACACTCTTTAAACACATCTTCAATGACGCCAGACACAAACTTGCTTTTTTTAGGCCCTAGAATCAACCACCATAATCGGAGTATATCTCGCCAATTGAGTAAATTTGAGTGAATACTCCTTCCAACTCATGTTACTATGCTTTAAGTCAATGAACTCATGCACCTTGGCTTCCCTTAACTCAAGTAGAAAGAACCTATCTAGAAAACTAGTAGAAAAGCCGTCACTCTCTATAGGCCCTACTTCAACTTCCATGTCCTTCTTCCACTACTTAAACGAAGTATTGACCACTCCCTATAATTGGTAGGCAGCCAAATCACACCTCTACTCAAAGAGATACCTATGATTTCAGTCACTTTCTAAACACTATCTAGAAACTCCTGAGGATCCTCCTCAGACTTGCATCCAAAGAATGCTGGAGGATTCATCTGAGTAAAATCCTGGATTCTAGCAGCAACTATATTTACCATGATATTAGAAATAGCAATGACCTTCTGGTTATTCTAATCGGCCATGGATTGGGCTAACACCAAAAAGGCATCCGTAAATTCAAAGTAAGAGACCTGCTTATTTTGAGGATTTTCGAGAACAAACGGTGGTGCAGGTTGGTCCCCATTCTTTCTTCCTTAGCCTTTATGGGAGGCATTTTCTATAAACTATAGGGAATTATTTAATAGAATAATTTTAATGGGGCTTACACTACATCAAATGATATGAATACTAGAAGAAGTGAGAATTTACTAAAACATTTCGTAGCCTCTCGCCCATAAGTGCGGTATGCTTCATACTCATGAACAAGACTCTACTTGACCCAAGTTTTAAACTAATATAAAACTAACTATGAAACCCAAAAACTAGCTAAAACACCATGACAAATACTGAGAAGTAGATAAAGAAGAAGCAAACTCAAACAAGTGCAATAAAGTAAAGATAGTAACTTGACCTAAGAATCTACAAGGAAATAAGAACCTAAGGGTGTATCAAACCCTAAGACCCCTAAGTTTCATAGACACAAACACCAAGATCTTACGGTGACTTCAAAGGGAATCAACTCCTCCTATATCACCATTTTTAAGCAATGTTTAATACCGACTTTTCCGTGACCTACACTACTTGGCTTTTCCAAACCCAAAACTAGACTCTAAAAGAGAGAAGAAGTATTTCAATGTCTTTCAAATATCCATCATCAACTAAGGAAAATAAGCCTGAAAAGGGTATATTTATAGTATAGCTTATTACATAATAAAATAGATAAAATACCCTTCATGAGAGGCAGCCTTGGAGTTCTTGGACTTCACATAATGAAATGGCAAAAACACCCTTAATTAGGGACATCCTTGGAGTCTTTGAACTCCTCGTCACACTTTAATATATGCAATCCTTTAGAGCTCTTGGGTAGTCATCAAGGAAAGCCTCCAAGCAAGCCTCTACACATAAAATTGCTCTCTTTAGTGTACGAAATGGGTCCTCCATGCATGCTCTTGTGTTCTCGAGGTGACCAAAGCTTAAGTCCTTGAGTGTTGGCCTCCAATGATGGCATCAAAATCTATGTTGTCCATTTGGACCGTATTATCCTCCCCTTCTTTAAAAGTATTTGACCTCAAATCCATACATTCCGAAATCAAAAAAAGGACAAGCGAACACAATTTGCTCATTGCATTAGGGTTAGGATTAGCATAAGCAATCATTTCATCTTGCCAAGGTTGCACATACTTGAAATATAACCAAGATCCTTTGAATTAAATATGAAAAACCCAACTAAAAATGCACAAAGGAATTGGTTAGGGAGATCACCAAGAGATATGGAATCTACAAAGGTCCTAATGGCATCACATCATCAAAAAAGTAGAATTAGCTCCATCTTATGAGCCATAAGACACAATTGTTTCATTACCTCTTCAATAAATCATACTGAGGGTGGTTTTTTAATTGGTTCTAAAGTCCACAAGACCCATACAGCATTATCGCTTACACAAGTGGACCAACCAATAAGTTCCCTACCCTATATAGAACAAATCTAAGACTTGTATGTCATCATAAGCAAAAAAAGTAGTATATAAAGGAATCAAGTTTAAAGGCATACATAGATGAAGAAAAATAATTTAAGAACATACAAATTATTCCTTTCGAGAAGATAGTCAACTTGGTATCCACAAGATGGGTTTCACTCAGCTTAAGCATAAGAGTGTCAAGCAAGGATGCATATTTAGAATCATTACTCCATGGAGATAATAATACTTTTGCTCTTGGGTTTTCAAGAATGAAACTTTACTTATCATGTAGACCAAGCAACAAGTTGGGTGCGCCAACATCACCATTTCTATATTTTCACTGGGTCAAATGGAAAGAGTGGCCATACACACAAGTCTAGACAACACTCCCATTTTCCCATAGGCTTCACCCAAACTACAACATATACTCTCTATAATTGCATAAATATTATAAAAAAAAATAGAGAGTAGAGAAAGGTAGAACTCAAGTAAACTTCTATTGAGGTGTCCTTATGTATGTACTCACTACTAGTTTCCAAATCATCACTATGAGTACTCTCAACAATAAAGCCACACAAAGTAGAAGAAGAAGTAATTTACAAGACTACACATTCCTTACCCTTAAGAGTACTCTCATCTTCCAAGAAGAGATATCCATCCTTAGGAGGAATGTTGTCACACCATAATGGGTTTCCATATAAGCTATAGACTTAAAGACAAGGTATATCTCCAATATCATTCTCACCTATAGGTTCATTAAGAGTGATTATTCCATCTTCAAACAAGATACTACCTAAAGAGATGATGATCAATCCCGGGGAAAGATTTGGTACAAATAAGTTCTTCACTCACGAAAAGATCTTATCAAGTTTCAAAGATGTTTCAAGCACATGGTTACCCGTATGATCCAAGTAAACATTAGAATCTTTACCAAAGACAAGCTCATGGGTTTACTTGACCAACATTTTAAAATTTTTTACTCACTTGAGGTCTATTAATTACAACACACACAACCTCAAGTGGTGGACTTGTTTCACACATAAGTTGATCAACATAATTCCCATAAGATGATGTACTATCATTCAACACAATAGCTTCAACACTAGGTGAACATAAATCGATTTTACAAGAAGAGTCAATTCACTTCGTAGTAGGATAACCTAGTGTATCCACACACACAACATGTGCATCATCATCAAGAGGCAAATAATCAATAGACGATGTACTTTTATTCAACAAAATGGCTTCAATACTAGGTGGACATAAATTGATCTTACAAGAAGAGTCAACTCGGTCATCAATAGTATCAACTAGTGTATCTACACTTACAATATGTAAATCATAAAAAATAGGCAAGGAATCAATAGATTTACAAATAGGTTAGCTACTAATCACACTCAATAGGCTACTAGCCACACAATCATCATTCATTTGCATAAAAGTGTAAGATTTAGCTATTTTACCTTGAAGTTCTTTAGTATATTCTTCATTATCTTGGTGTTAAGGTTCCCTAAAAGCTTCGGCAACACCTAATCTTTCCCTAGTGAAGTTGTCAAAGGGAATCTTCTCCTTTAGCACTTGTTCTCCTCTGCTTGCCATGCTGGTACCTATACAAATGTCCATAGAAATAGAAGAAAAAACATAGTTATCTTGATTTAGTGGAAACCCCCTCACTTCACTCCACATAAACTCTCCTTTTTCCATCTTTAGATTGCTACCTTGCACACCTTTGCTCCTCTTAACCTTTCATCTTTCATAATCCTTTACCTTGGAGTAAGTGATTACTTCTCTTGGAGACTTGGGAAAAATGTATGTAATGAGATGATTTCCCATTTGATCTCTTACAACCTAAGGCCAATTTTTCGTACATGAAACTTTATACTATGCAAACCAATCAACATCCAACCTTATATGGCCTTGTTTCAAGGAGAAGATATGACACCATACCTCCTTATAGTATTAAAATTGGTTGAAGACAACCTTCACTCTCTTGGTAGCCTTATACCCATCCAAGGAATATAGAATAAGTATAGGTTCTCAAAATAGCCCCAAATGATTAACCATGGGTGGAATGATATTTTGTTTATAGCATCTATCATCTATCATAGTAAGGTAGCCCAGAAACCTAAAAATGGTCACCCTTCTGGTGTGAATATTTCTTCTTAGATCAACATTGTATGTCTCCATAAACCCCATGGTTACATGAGTACCCTTCGGCTTTGAAGATGCATACCCTTTTCTCCTCATAGGTTAACCTCCACTATAGCTAGTATAACTATTTATGCCACTTCGACCTTGATAAGAAGTAACACAAGGGGAGGAATATGAATCTTCATACTCCACATGTGCACTCTTACCATAGCTCTCATAAGCTATATGAATGAAGGGGTTATATCTTACAGAAATTCTAGATTTGGAGTGGAAAGTGTAAGACCCTTTACATGCACCAACTTCATCATATGAACCATTACAAGGCTCTTCATCATCTCCATATTCACCATAAGCATTAGGAACTTCATTCATCTCATTTTCACCCTCAAACCCATAACCCTATTTTCCGCCCATATCTTGATTATGGATAAATTAATAGCCCCCATAATCTCCCTCATCATCGTAGCCATGAAATCTATAACTACAATAGTGGTCTCCAATGTCATATTCACAATACTCTGTGGGTTTTGAAGATATGTTCGCCTAATATCACCTTGTACCTACAAAATGAACGAACAAGATTAGTAGTAAAAGCTCCTGACCAACATTCGTATGTACTCACCTTTATGATCCTCACAATTGGAGTGACAAATATTGAAAGTTTCTTGTACTACAGTAGTCAATAAGGTTTCAATAACTACATTGCATCTAGAATAGATTCTTGTTTGATCAACTCAAGACACAAAACAAAAATCTATTTACGAACTTTAAACAAAGAAGTTCAACTAATCAAAAAGAGAAAAGCATACGAAGAAAGAAAACACGAAGAAAACAGATTAAAAACTGATTCACAACCTAGTAGGTGATTACTAGTTGTCAATTAGTACTAGAATTAATAAATGAAACAACAAGAAAGAAGAAAATAAAATTAGAATAAAAAATTAGAGCTCAAGGTGATTTTGGGAAGGGTGATGATGTGGAAGCCTCCCATTGGTTGATGTTTGGGAATTTTTTTCTTGTTTGGAACTTGCATTTTGATCAATCTTTACCTTAGCGGAGTAGAATTCGTTTTGGGAGGGAAAATACCAAGAATTGGAGCCCTTTTCAAGCTCAAAAGATTTTAATTTGTAGTGGTCCCCTCGTACTTTCCCTTCTAGTCTTCTTTGAGAATATTCCTTTTGAATTTGTTTCTTCATTTGGACTTGGAATATGCTTGGAATATTTTTTATACAAATAAGGACCACACCTTTTTTTTTCTTCTTTTTAGATCAAATAACCACCTTTGAATGTTCTTTTTCAACAATATATGAAGAACATGAAGAACACAAAGAACATTCAAAAATGGAACCTAACCCAAATAAACTTGAAATTTGATGATTTTTGTTTCTCCAAGTTCACGTTGCACTCCCAAACACAACCATACATTTTTCAACCCTAAAATCTCAACAAAGCTCTTCCAATTTCGATATACACCTTTTAAGTTTATTCAAATTCAAGTTCAACAATGATGGATAGCTCAAAACAAGATGGAATGAGTTCAATCCAATATTTAGACTTAATTAGTGTTAGGGAAGAAGGATCTAACACTAGAAATACCAAAAAATACAAGAATCTAAAAGTTCAAATTTTAGCCCAGGGGTAAAATGGGAATACAACTTTTTTTTGTGATTTTTTATTTTTGACACCTCTTATAGTGTTAGGAAACAAGGATCTAACCCTAGAAACACACAAAACACACAAAAATCAAGACTCAAAAATTGAAAAATCCTAAAAAACATGAACAATAACTTTTTTTTTAGATTTTCAAGATAACAATCCCAAGATTGATTTCATTAGAATAAAATCAAACCTTGATATTGATACCAGAGGATACAAAAATAAATATGAAATCACAAAAAAAAACTAAAACACCTAGAGAAAACTAAGAAGTAGATGAAGAAGAAGCAAACTCAAATAGGTGCAATAAAGTAAATATAATAACTTGACGTAAGAATCTAACAAAAATAAGAACCTAAGGGTGTATCAAACCCTAAGACCCATAAGTTCTATTAAAACAAACTCCAAGCTCTTACGGTGACCGCTAAGGAAATCAACTCCATCTTAGAACCACCATTTCTAAGTAATGTTCAATACCAACTTTTCCAAGACCTACACTACATGACTTTTCTAAGCCCAACACTACTTGGTTATTCCAAGCCCTACACTACACTCTCAAAGAGAGAAGAAGTCTTTTAATGTCTTTAAAATTTTGATCATCAACTAAGGAAAGTAACCCTAATAAGAGTTCATTTATAGTCTATCATATTACATAATAAAATGGCCAAAATACCTCTAAGGAGGGGCGGCCTTGGAGTTCTTGGACTTCATATAATGAAATGGCCAAAACACCTTTAATGAGAGGTGGTCTTGAAGTGTTTTGACTCCGCTTCACACTTCAATATATCCAATTCTTTGGAGCTCTCAGGTAGTTATTAAGGCAATCCTCTAAGCAACCCTCCACATATGGATTTTCTCTCTTGAGTATGCAAAATGGGTCCTTGATGCATCCTCTTGTGTTCCTGAGGTGACCAAAGCTTGAGTCTTTAAGTGTTGGCCTCTCCATTTCTTCTTTTATTAGCCCTTCTGGAAGGCATTTTCCGTAAATGATAGAGAATGAGTTAAGAGAAGAAGTTTAATGGAGCTTGCAATCCATCAAATGACATGAATACTAGAAGAAGTAAGACTTTCCTAAAATATTTTATACCCTCTTGCTTGTAAGTGTGGTGCGCTTCACACTCACGAACAAGACTCTACTTGACATAGCTTTAAAACTCCCTAGGACACATTAAAACTTGTGCTCTGATACCAAATTTGACATGACCTGAGAGTATCCCCTAATAGTAGCATGGTGCTTAGAGTTACAAGTGACCCCAAGATAACCCATGGCCTCACATAAGAAATAAATATTGAAAAAATGTATTAAAATACTAAGCGAAAGCTAACTAAAGTAAGCTGATAAGGAATAAAAATAAAGTCAAGGTAAATACTATTTGAAGATACTAAATAAGAATCAAAAACATATGTCTAACAATCTAAAAACTTCTAAATTATAGTGAGTTGTTGGAACAAGTCCCCAACTAATTCTAATTGACTGAAATAATTTAAAATACTGAAAATGATCAAATGATAACTAGTCCTCAAATAATGAAGACTCACCAAACTATTTTTGAGTGGCATGTGTATGACCTAAGGAAGGTCTGAGTACTTAGTATAGGAACCTATAATATAGGAAAATAAAATGCAAAGAAGTATGCAATCAGTACTTTGAATATACTGAGTATGTGAGATGAAAATCTATCTGATATTCATATATACTGAGCATGAATGTATAAATATGAAAATCAAATGCAAGACCAAGTATAAGTATGTAATATGTTATTGAATAGCTAAATAATAGATTACTGAAGACTTGTCAAGAAAACTTGAATCGAACATAATTTGAGTACTGAACTGTGGATATTAGGAGGTAACATTTAACTGATATGCCCCAATCCAAGCTAATCGGGGTCTAACCTATAATCCAAGTTAGAAGAGTATTGGTAACTTGCTAAAGTACTAATATTTTATGGTGTAGATTCACTAAACTGATGTCCAAAAGGACTAGGGTGTCAGTCCTCTACTGGTGGGTAACCCTTAATAACCTACGGTTGCACCATTGTTCTAGAACTTAGGCACTTCTACTAAAGGTCTCAATCCGCAACTGGTGGGTGAGCCTTCATCCCTATGTTTACTTAGTGCAAAGTACTACTCCCAACAAAACTAACACTGAATTATAACTGAGATATAAACTAGTAATTGATATGTTCAATCACAGTATTCTAAATATATAATAAAAGCATAATCTGAAGAAAATCATTAATGTGTAAACTGATACATGATTAATCTCCTGCTATCAGGTATTCATAACCCTTGATTTCTGACTAATACAACTGAATATGAGAGTATTTATAGATTATGATTATAAAATAATTTCTTAATGTAAAGCCAATAACTTAACAATATAATGAAATAGGGAAAGGCATATTTTAAACATAGGAAATCAATGATATCATTGGAAACACATACGCATATTTATACCCATAAACTGAAGAGACTTAAGAGATTCATATTTGACCCGGAACCTAGTTAATAGGAAAAGAAAAAATGAATGTAAATTTAGGTAGTTGTTGGGACTCAGTGGGTATAAGGGAACCACTAATGAAATCCCACATACCTGAAAGACAATCACCTTTAAGAATATTCTTTGAACTTGAACTTGCTTTAGATAAACCCTTGTTTTTCAAGAAATTGCTTCTTTTGTGATGTGTTGACTAATTTCTAAGTTATGAGAGGTTAGGGTAATTTTTAACCCTTATAACTGATGTTTTTAAAGGCTTAAATGATATGGATTGGGTTAAAAAGGGGTGGTATTTACAAAAAAAAGCCCTTGTTAAATCATATAGTAATTTTAGTCCTACACATCACGACTCACCCAATGACTTATTATGTATGGCCATGAGTCATAGTCTGACTCGTGACTTGAAATCCTGAGTTTTGAGTCTTTAGTATTAAGGTAATGACTCCCCTCTCCTAACAACTCATTAAGTCTAAACATGAGTGATGATTCTTAAAATACACCTCTAATTGGAGTATGAATTAGTCACTGTCAAGTATAGTAACCCAATGAAGGTTGGGGCCAAATCCTAAGAGAATAAGTTGAAAATCATTCTCAAACTTATTGAAATCATAAGGCAGTACGAAAAAAGTAAAAATGGGAATTTGTCGTAAATATATAAAACTAACAATTCTTGGTTGATTTTTGTTTTAAACAATCTAAGAAGAACAATAGGCTTATGGTTTGGACCTGGATATTGGTTTTGGCTATGGTCGGGGGCATGTCCCGACTGATAATTATTATTTGTTTTAGAGCCTTTGTATGGACATACTATGAACTTGGGTATGTTATGGAATGGTTATGGATTTGGTCATTATTTTGTGGCTTATTAATTAGTTGGGTTGGTTATTGGGCGAGATCTCCAATCCTTATTAGACATGGGATGCCAATTATAAGAATGCCCTAGTTTGAGTCTTACTATCAGACATCCCCAATAATACAATCCTTAAATGGTCCTTAGCGAATAACTAATGATCCTTGAGAGTCTGTAAGACAATTTTTAAATGGTCTGCATACTCTCCCTCACTATGAGAATAGATGAGAATGTCATCTATGAAGACTATAGAAAATATGTTTAGATATTTATTGAGCACCCTATTCATTAAATCTAGAAAATCTACAGGAGCATTTTTTAAGTTAATAGAAATAATTACAAATTTAAAGTGACTACATCAAGTTCTGAAGGTTATTTTGGGGATGTCTGGAAGGTGGTCTATTCCAAAGTAAATTTTACTCTCGGGATAAAATCTGGGCAGATATTGGGGAAATAATTTGGGGAACTCATTTATTACTAGAACTGCGTCCAAACTTAGAATCTCGGACTTTGATTCTTTAGCTCAAACAAGATGATAGATTCATACATTGGAGATCATCTTCCTAGCCTTAAGGTAGGAGACAAATCGACCTATAGGTACTGAGGTACTGCCCCTCTATTCTATAACTGACTCATTTGGAAACTAAAATTGGACTATTTTTTTTCAATAGTTCACTGAAGAATAAAAAGAGTGGACCCAATCCATGCCAAAAATGATATAAAAATTGTTCATCTCTAATGCTATAATATAGTCTTAGGTAACTTTCTAGGACACTGTGAAAGGGAAATTTCTATACACACATCTGGCTATAATGGAACTACCAACCAGAGTAAATATTATGAAAAATTTTGCATGAATTTTAGGACTAATGTAAAAGTCTATGGTTATGTAGGGAGTCACAATAAAGAGTATGGCTCTTAGGTATAATGATGCAAATACATAAATATGAAAGACCTATAATGTTCTTGTAACTATATAAGGTGAACCCTCCAAATCCTAGTGAGTTTGAATGTTGTAAAGTTGATTTTGGTCTTGTTCGCTGGTTGTACAAGTGGCACCTCACTGAGTAGGGTGACCTACTAGAGATGATAAGGAGTTGGCCTAGCTTTGCTTGTGAGGATCTTTACCCCTTTGCACAAACATTGGGAAGTCCCTCATTCTATGTCTTGACACAGAACACGAAAAAAAAGTATCACTACCAGCCATGCACTCTTCTTTACGGTTCCTGCCATATCTCCTACTGATATGAGTCAAATGGCCATCATAGCTTTTGATGACATTATACAAGGTCAATACATAGAGAATCCAATTGTGGTCATATTGAGGGAAAGAGGACACACATGGGAGACCCACTTTGAGTCCATAATAGATCAATTTTATGTGTGGAAAGTCACTTGGGAGCTTGCCTTGATGAGATATCTAAGATTTAAAGTGATGGAGAATAATTCTGAAGGCCAATAAAAATAGGAATGGCATATGTTGAAGGGTGTTTTGGTCAATTTATGGCCCTCTTTTACACTCCATAGGCGCCTCTTCTTTTTAATGGTTGTTTGGCCATTTTGTCTTTTTTTTGTAATAAACTTTAGGTAGGAAATTTTAGGGTTTATTTCCTTAGTTGATTATTAACATGGAATATTGAAAGAACAAGTCTTCTCTCTCTCTAGAGAGAGAGAGAGAGAGTAAAACTGTAACTAGGGCATATCAAGTGTGGATTCACTTGTATTGTATTTTGGCTTAGAAACATTGGTGCTTGAGGATATTGATGTCCATCTTGTGTCTACGTAAGAGTTTGGTGTTAGTTATTATGAGATTTAGGGTTATTTGATGTTTGATACATGTCTTGGTTCTTAGGTTTTGTACTCTCTCTATGTCAAACAAACTATCTTCATCCTATGACATTTTTTTGTCTTATTTCTGTTATCATGTGTTGTTGTTGCTACCATTATTTTTGTAGTATCTTGTTCTCAGTCATCCTTGTTGTTTTTGTCTATTTTTGTGTGTTCTTAGTTGATCCTTTATTATTTGGTCTCACATCAAGGATTAATTTTCTTCCAACAAAATCAGTCTTGCACTTGTTAAGTTGAAAATAAAAAACGTGTTGTAGACTAAAAATCGCACAAAAATAATTATGTCCCATTTTTGGTCTTTGGCTTAAAATTTTTAACTTGTATTTAGGATATTTTTATGTCTTTTAGTTGTTTCTACTGTTAGCCCCTTCTGTACTAACACTAATTGTGTCTAGATTTGAATTTTATGGCATTTTTGAGTTGTTCTTGGAATTTGAAGGTTGCTGTTTTTTGATGATTGGTGGCTTGAAAATGTGTTGTTGAAGATTTGACTTTTAAAATGTGTTGTTGTTGATGTTTGGAGGTCCAATGTGAACATATAACTTCCAATTTCCAAAGTGGTGTTCTTCACCATCTCCTTGTCTTGTTGAAATAGAGTCTTCAATAGTGGTGATTTTGATCAAAAAACAAAAAAGAAAGGTGTGGTCTTGTTAGTCTTGAAACTTACTCCAAGTCTATTACAAAGGATGATAGGAGACCAAAAGTTTTTGAAATATTGTCTTATAAAAGGGAGAAAGGCCACCTAACAAAAAGGGAAAAAGCCAAAAGTCTTTCAAAGAGGTGTTTAGCCCAAAAAGTGCGAGGAAATTCAATCCTTTTCAAAATTGAAAAAAGGCTCCAAACTTGTTTTCATCTCCCGAATTGATCAATACAAATTGAAGACAACAAAAATTATTCAAATTTCTACCATTCCAATGCCCAATCCAAGGCTACCACATCATCACCTTCTAAAAATGACCTAATCCTCAAATTTTTAGATTCTTAGTTTCTTTTTCTTGTTCCTTTAGTTTCATTTATTGATCCTAAGTGCAATTTTATAAACTAGTAATTAGCTACTAGATTGTAAGTTAGTTCGACTCATCCCTTAACTTCTCACGTGCTCCTAGCCAAATTTTAACACTTGTGAAGCCAAGTGTGAGGTAGTCAAGTTGTGAGAATGTGGTGAGATTACTTTTGAGCTAACTTGTGTGTTGTTTTTGTTGTTGTCTTTTATTAGGTACCATGTATAATAATTCTTTCAAGGAAACTTTGGAAGAATTCAAATGGAACCTTGAAAGGCTACGCCAAATATTTATTTCCCCAAATCCGATTCCTCTATTTAGTCCTACTAAATTGGCTCATCTTGAAGCTATCACATGTGATATTGAAGGATGAGAAATAGAGTGGGTACCATGCAAAGGATTTGGAAACCAAATGCCCTCCTAATATGAGCTACAAGGTAACAATGCAATCTCCGACACTTTTAAAATTTTAAAATGTTATGATGTGGCTAGTAGAAGCCAAGTGGATATGGTTGTTGGTTTTACTAAAGGAGGATTGTTTAAGCCTTCCCTTTGTGATACTCTAAGTATTTCTAGGTTTTAAGAAGTTCCAATAGTTGTAGTAAGTAAGAAAGCACTAGTTGATCCTATAGATGACAAAACTGATTCTTTTCGTAAGAATGATTTGTGTCCATATAGTTCTAGCACTTTTTAATTTAATAAGGTTTTATTGCTATGTAATGAGAGTATTCACACCAAATTTTACGCTTGTGAAAACCATGGTGAGTCTAAGTTGGCATATGAGTTGCCGACAACTAGTGACGGTGTGTAAAATGATCAACTTACTCATGAATGTAGTCCATTACTTGAACATATGTATGATGAGTTTGATGAGTCTCGAGTTAGCGATGATGTTGATAGAGTTTATTAGAATACTGGAGATGATTCTTTTAGCATATTGTGTGATGAAAGCCTTATTATTAGTTTTGCTCATAGAAATAGTGTAAATGAAAATGTGGGTCCAAGGGATAGGAGTGAACCCATGAGCTTATCTTATGGTAACGATTCTAATGTTTTGTTCGATCACAGGGATAATGTTGTGCTTGAAACATCCATGAAACTTGAAAATTATCTTTTAGAGAGTGAAGAACTTGCTTGTTCTAAATCTGCCTGTGGGATAAATCATTCTCCCTATATGTATAATATCTTGTTTGAGGATGGAATAATCAATCCTAATGAACCTAGTGTAATGAATGATTTTGGAGGTATAGCTTGTTTTGAAGGCTATAGACTCTATGTTAACCCGCCATGGTATGACAAAATTCCTCCTAAAGATGGAAATCTCTTCTTGGAAGATGAAAGTCCTCTTAAGGGTAGGGAATGTGTAGTCTTAGAAAGGAATAACAAATTAGGTGATGAAACCTTTGATTTTCTTGAATATTTAAGGCACCCAATAGGTGATTGCTCCTTGACAATTGACCCGAGACCAAAAGTAGCATTGTCTCCTTGCTTCTAAATATGCATCATTTCTTGACAGACTTGTGCTTAGGTTGAGTAAACCCTAACTTGTGGATGCCAAGTTGTTTATTTGTTTTAAAGGAAGAATGTGTATGTGCTTAAATGCTTTGTCATCATTTGTGTATGACTTTAAACTTGATTCCTTTCTATACTACCTCTTTGCTTATGATGACATCCATGATAGTTTTTGTAATACCCCAAAAAATTCAAAAAACTATTAAAGCCATGTACCAAGATCATTAATAGTACATTATGGTTCTTTTATTGTTTTATGATTAATTAAGATGTATATTACGGTTTCAAATAACTCCCAGCTATCAGATGAATCAAAATATTTGTTACCGATTGAATTCTAGAAAAAGACATTGGAATAGTCAACTTCAAACGAGCATATCCCTCATTATACTTGGAATTTTTGATCTCATGACCTATCAACAGATATAAAATTGAATTATTTTCCAAAGATACCAATTTATCCTAAATCCGATATTGGAGCAAAGAGTTATTCCTATTTTACTCCCGCATGTCAGGCTAGAAACTATGTGACGACATTCGTGGTAGCTTACCACATTTGTGACGCCCTACCAAGAAGGTGGTTAGCCTTAGGATGAAACCAGTTCCTAAGTGATGAAATTCGTGGTAGCTTACCACATTAGTGATACCCTACCAAGAAGGTCGTCAGCCTTAGCAAAAAACCAGCTCCTAAGTCACGACATTCTTAGTAGCTTACCATATTTGTTACGCCTTACAATGAATGTCGTCAGCCTTAGGAAAAAACCAATTCCTAAGTGATTAAATTCGTGGTAGCTTACCACATTTGTGACACCTTACCACCAAGGTGGTCAGCCTTAGGCAGAAACCCGCTCCTAAGTGATGACATTCGTGGTAGCTTACCACATTTTTGATGCCTTGTCAAAAATGTCGTCAGCTATTATTTTCAGCAATTGAGAATTTATTTCATAAGGGTATTTTGGTATTTTTCCCTTCATTTCCCATGACTTATAACCCTAAATAGGGATAATTTTTCCCATTTTTCTTCAGTTAAGCATCTCAAAAACCCTCTCTTATGCTTTCAACTATAACATTAGGGTTTCCTCTCAAGAATATCTCGTTAGGAACAATAACATTCTTTCCCAAAGGTGTTAAACACTAGTCAAGAAAAATAAAGGGAAATCCTAAGGATTTCTTCAGGAACCTTTATAAATATTAGATCTCTTCCAAGATCAAGCTTTAAGGTATGCTTAGTGTTCATCTATGGATTCAATTTATTTATACATCTCAAGAATCATGATTTTAAATGTTATATTGTAAACTTTTTGTGGTGATATAAGCATGTACTTGTTGATGATTGTTGTTTAAGTTTCAAGATGATATCTAAAGGAGTTTTCATGGAATATATGTGGTTGTTAGTTGAAAAACACAAACTTTGGATGGTTTGATATGATACAAGTATGAAATCCACCTATGCCTTAAAGAATGCATAGAAGGTGTTTGATAAAATTCCTAGGATGCTAGAAATTCATATTTACATGATTCCATGATATCTAAATGCCAAGTCCATGTTAGCTATACACTTCAGTATGGATTTTCATGCTATTTATGTGTTGTTATTGTTATGGTATAAAGCATGTATCATAATGGAGATATGAATTATGTACATGAAATATATCCATGCTTTCCCTTACCATGTTTGAGATGTTGAATAAATACATGAAGTATAATATCCCCTACATATGACAATGTGAATTGTGGACTCCAATCTTATGATAAAGTCAACCATGTTGTGTCTGTTTCCTTCCAACGAGTCCTGAGGGTATTCGTACATGAAAATATAGTTGTGTGCCTAGAGCCATGTCATGTTATCATGATACTCTAAGTCAAGCCATGATCTATAGAATTCAGCAAGTCGTGTGACTCAGGAAAATCCAGTAACCCGAGTAATCTTAGTTGTTCAATAATCTCAGAACTCAGTACATTCCGTCAGTCATCGTAATGCAATAAACTTAGTTTAGCTCTACTAAAAAATACCACTATTTTAATTTAGTTAATCAGTATCAATTCAACAAATTAGTTCAGTTAAGTTATTTAGTTTAGCACAATTATTTAGTTCAGTGTCTTTCAGATAGGAGTAGGATTCATACGAGCGAACCTAAAAATAGGGGCTCACCGGCTAGAATAGGACTCAGATAGGACTACATTTCCAGCATAGGTACGAGATGTCTCTCATTAGATAGGACTAACATACTCAAGGGCCACTTGTTACCATATTTATATGTATAGGACTGATCCCAGGAGTCACCCGTTAGATTAGGACTGACTCCACAGCAGATGTCTTTACTGGTGGCGTGGTACTGACACCCTTCCAGTCAGGGCAGAGATTAGAACCCAATTAGCTTAGATTGGGTCATGTCGGTTAGATAAATACATCCCACAGTTTCAGTTACAAATTAGGACTATCAGACACAGTCAACTCAGCTTAGCAATACAAATTCAGTACTGTTAGATACAGTCAATGCTTATCATTGTAAATAGAATTCAAGATCACCCATTAGCTAGGAATGATCTCAACTATGATTAATCAATATTAGAATCATTAGATTTAAAGATCACTCGCTAAATAGGACTGATCTCAGACTAAGTCAAATCATCCTTATTATCAGTATACTCATGATAACCCGCTAGATAGGACTGATCTCATATTTAGTTACTCTAAGTAGAACAGACCTCAGATAGTTCAATTAGAACTTATACTGTCAAATACAGTCGCTCAATATTAGTCACATCAGTTAGGCCAATCATCATAGCTATATCAGTTATATCAGTTTTCTTAACTCATGTATCAGTCATATCAATAATCAAAATTCATGATATCAATATTCAGCTTCAGGACTGTTAGAAATAGTTAACCAGACCAGTTCATCATAATTTCAACTGTTAGAAATAGTCGTTCATCTATTCAGTATCTCAGTATTAGTACATATTTATTATCAATATTCAGACATAGTAGTCAGTATCTCTACGAGTTCAGTTACAGTTATATATGCATGTATGTATTCTGGCATTCATATTATTCAGTAATGTTCATACATATAACCCTTTGTATTTAGCATACCTCACTTGTATACTAAGTAAATTCAAACGTACTGATGTATTTGTGCTATGGTGCTTTCTCTTATGTTACACCACAAGTTCAGAGTTACGAGCTTCAAATCAATAGTAGCATTCTAGTGTTTAGAGTTTGCAGTGAGTTCTTTTATTTGAAGATGATATGATTATTTATTCATTTTCTATTTTAGTTAAGTTGCTAGATGGAGTTAGTTGGGGACATGTCCCATCAACTCCTTATTCAGACAGTTTAGAGGCTTTTCGGACTATAGCATATTAGACAGTTAATTCAGATTTGTTTTGGTGTTGTTGTACCATTTTCAGACATTGTCGTATCATATGTTTATTTAGATTTGAAATTTATGGCTATTTAGTACATGTTTCCGCATTTTCATGTTATATTATGCAGGGTACAGGTATAGATATCACTCATGGGTTAGCTTGTGGTCCTTCGGGTTCATGAGTACCGTGTAGCATTCCTGTTCAGAAAATCAGGGTGTTACAAACTTTGTATCAGAGCCTCAGGTTCAATAGAGTCCTAGGGAGTCTGAAAGCCATATCTAGTAGAGTATTGTATATGTGTGTGTTGTGCACCACACTTATATCTAGGAGGCTTTGAGATATTTTAGGAACAGTTTTACTTCTTTTAGTATTCATGTCGTGCCAGTGAGCATAATCTCAGTCTAATCCACTTCTCCCTTTCATGTCTAGATATGCCTCCTAAAAGAAGAAACGCGAATATGTCATCCCCTCAGCCTGAAGAACCTTTGGGAGATCATGTTTCTCATATGGAGTTTAGGTCCAAATTCAGCAGTTTTGCTCAGTCAGTCGCTGCCTAGAATGAATTAAAAGCTATCATTCTAGCCAAACCAGTGGCCAATTCAGCTGCAGCTAGAATTTGGGACTTCACCCGAATGAATCCTCCTTCCTTCAAAAGGTCTAAGTCAGATGATGACCCACAGGAATTCCTAGATCAGGTTCAGAAGGTGACAGATGTTATGGGGGTTACTACTAATTAGAGTGATGAGTTAGCTACATACCAATTACAGGATATCGCTCATACTTGGAACAAGCAGTGGAAGTCAGAAAGGTTAGATGATGCAGGCCCTATAGAGTGGGAGGAGTTTGCCTCTACTTTCCTTGATAGATTCTTTCTGCTAGAGCTTAGAGAAGCTAAGGTACTAGAGATCATCAACCTCAGGTAGGGCAGTATGACGCTAAAGGAGTATTCTCTCAACTTTACTCAATTAGCAAGATATGCCCCTTATGTGGTTGCAGACGGTAGAGCTAAGATGAGTAAGTTCGTTTCAGGGGTAAATGATAGTGTGGTAAACAAGTGCATATCTGCCATGTTGAATAGTGATATGAATTTATCAAGGCTTATGACATATGCTCAGCAGATAGAGGAGCAGAAGATTAGGGTGGGGAGAGATAGAGTTTGAAAGCAAGGACAGGTAGTTTCAGCATTGCTCAACCTAAGTCACAGTGTGTAACCGTTTTCAGTATAGTCAGAAATTTTTAGTCCCACCTCTATCCTTAACTATTCTACCAGCATATTAGTCTAAAAATGACTGTTATGATGGAGCACTAGGCTCTGAGGCCCAAGGTAGTAAAAATAGAGGTCTTACTTATCCGTTTTGCGAAGAGGGTGGTACGAATCATCTAAGTGCATGTATGGCAGGCAGTGATGTATGATTTTGGTATGGCAAGCCAGGCCACAGGATACAAGAGTGCAGAGTTCTAGTATAGATGGGTAAGTATTTGATCAGAAAGGTACCAATAGTGGTCAGCATTAGAATAGAATTTATGCACTACAGACCCATCCTAATCCAGAAAGTTTCCCTGACTTACATTCGGGTATGTAACCACTCTTTCATGTTCATTGAATGCATTGTTAGATCTTTTTCTCTTATTTAAGCATATGTTCCAGTGTTAGTTAGCTAGTAAAGCCAGCAAGTCAGTTTAGCAATCGAGCAGTCAGATTTTTATAGCTTGTTTTCTCATCCTTGCATCTATTCTTGCTATCCAAAATATCAGAGAAAGTAACTATTTCAAGGTAGAACCTCCTAGTAGTTTGAAGTTCAGTTTATTTCATGCATCATGCATTAGTTTCAGACTCTCAAAGTTTAATTATAATATAGTTCGTAGATGCCCTATGCATTACCCAGTATCTCCATAAGTTAAGCGTTCTTAGAGGGACATAGCATCCCTAGGGGGAGATACCTCACTTTATCTTAACGTTCTCATGCCTTAGATCCTTCATCTCCTCTTTCCATACCGAATTCAATCTAGAATTGAGGGTACTCATAAGTTGACCCTCAAGTTAAAACACAACTGTAAGTCAAGTTTTCAGAGGTTCAGTTCAGTTCATGATGTTCAGTCCATATGTCACATAACAGAATTAGTTATGTTCTCATGTTTCAGTTCAATCTTAGTGCCTTTACCATTGCATATTCAGTCGTATATTCATAAGTCAGTACAGTCATTTATTCACGCATCAGATATGAGTGGTTAGCTTATCAATACTTTCAGTCATGCATTAACATATCATGTCAATCGTATAATCATGCATCAGTTATGCATGGATTCAACTTATTATTTAAGCATCAGATATGCATTTTCAGTTTTAGGAACTCAGTTTATCTGAACACTCAGTCCTACATTCATAAAGTAACTACTCATGCATCAGATATGCATGTACAGTATGATATGCTCAGTTTTTAGTCATGTCAGCCATGAAATCATGATCAGTCACTCATGCTATATATGCTTTGTTTTGTATTTTCTCCCTTCTCAAGCAGTCATCATTCGAGGACAAATGTTTCCATGGGGGAGATATTGTAATACCCCAAAAAATCCAAACCAATATTTGAGCCATGTACCAAGCTCATTAATAGTACCAGATGGTTCTTTTATAGTTTTATAATTAAGTTAGATGTATATTAAGGCTTTAAATAACTCCCCGCTATCAGCCAAATCAAAACATTCCTTATCGATTGAATTCTTGAGAAGGATATTAGTATAGTCAATTTCAAATGATAATATCTTTCATTATACTTGGAACTTTTGAGCTCATGACCTATCAACAGGTAAATAATTGAATTAGTTTTCCAACAATATGAATTTTACCTAAATTTGATATTGGAGCAGAGAGTTATTCCTATTTTACTCCAGTATGTCAGGCTGAAAACTGTGTAAAGACATTCGTGGTAGCTTACCAGATTTGTGATGCCCTTCCACAAAGGTCGTCAGCCTTAGGCAGAAACCAGCTCCTAAGTGACGACATTCATAGTATCTTACCACATTTGTGATGCCCTATTACGAAGGTCGTCAGCCTTAGGAATAAACCAGCTCCTAAGTTACGACGGTCATGGTAGCTTACCATATTTGTGATGCCTTACCATGAAGGTCATCATCCTTAGGCAAAAACCAACTCCTAAGTGATGGCATTCGTGGTAGATTACCACATTTGTGATGTATTACCACGAATTGTCATCCTTATGCAGAAACTTGCTCCTAAGTGATGAGATTCGTGGTAGCTTACCATATTTTTAATGCCTTGTTACAAATTTCGCCAGCTATTATTTTTAGCAACTAGGAATTTATTCCATAAGGGAATTTTGGTTACTTCCCATGACTTATAACCCTAAAGAGGCATAATTTTTCCTATTTTTCTTCAGTTAAGCATCTCAAAAAACCTCTCTTATACTTTCAACAACAAAATTAGGGTTTTTTCTAAAGATTATCTACTCAGGAACAAGAATATTCTTTCCGAAAGGGGTTAAACCCTAGTCAAGAAAAATCAAGGGAAAGCCTAAGGATTTCTTCAGGAACCTTCCGAAACATTAGATCTCTTTCAAGATCAGGCTTTAAGGTATACGTAGTGTTCATTTATGGATTTAATTTGTTCGTAGATCTTAAGAATCATGCTTTTAAATGTTATTTTGTGAACCTTTTGTGGTGATATGAGCATGTACTTGTTGATGATTGTTGTTTAAGTTTCAAGATGATATCTAAAGCTATTTTTATGGAATATATGTAGTTGTTAGTTGGAGAACACGAACTTTGTTTGGTTTGATATGATGCAAGTATGAAATCCGCCCATGACTTAAAGAATGCATGCAAGGTGTTTGATAAGATGCCTAGGATGCTAGAAATTCATATTTACATGATTCCATGATATCTAAATGACAAGACCATGTTAGCTATACACTTTAATGTGGATTTTCATGCTATTTATCTGTTGTTATTGTTGTGTTATAAAGAACGTATGATAATGGAGATATGAATTATGTACATGAAATATGTCCATGTTTTCCCCTACCATGTTTGAGATTTTGAATAAATACATAAAGTATAATACCCCCTATTTATAAAAATGTGAATTGTGGACTCCAATCTTTTGATCAAGTTAGTCATCTTGTGCCTTTTTCCTTCCATCGAGTACTGGGGGTATTTGTACCCAAAAATATAGTTGTGCGCCTAGATCCATGTCATATTATCATGATACTCTTAGTCAATCCATGATCTATAGAATTCAATTAGTAATGTGACTCAGGAAAATCCAATAACCCCGTAATCTCAGTAGTTAAGTAATCTCAGTAATTTCAGTACTCTGAACTAGTCTTCAGATCTCAGTACATTTCATCGGAATCTAGTAAACTTTGTTTAGCTCCACTAAACAATACCACTATTTTTAGTTCAGTTAATCAATATCAGTTTAGCAAATCAGTTCAGTTATGTTATTTATTTCATCACAGTTATTTAGTTTAGTGTGTTTTAGATTAGAGTAGGATTCAGTACAGACCAAACCTAGGGATGGGGGATCACCCACAAGAATAGGACTGATACCCTAAAAGAAATTCCTAAGTTCTAGAACTACGTTTCCAACGCAGGTACAAGATATCACCTGTTAGATAGGACTAACATACTCAGGGGTCACCCATTAGCACATTAATATGTATAGGACTGATCGCAGGAGTCACCCACTAGATTTGGACTGACTGCATAACAGATGTATTTACTGGTGGTATGGTACTGACACCCTTCCAGTCAGGGCAGAGATTGGACCCCGGTCAGTTTAGCTTGGGACACGTCAGTTAGATGAATAGATCCAACCATTTTAGTTACAGATTCAGGACTGTCAGACACAGTCAACTCAGTTTAGTAGTACAAATTCTGTACTATTAGATACAATCAACGCTTATCGATGTAAATAGACTTCAAGATCACCTATTATCTAGGACTAATCTCAACTGTGATTAATCAGTATCATAATTATTAGATTTAAAGATCACCCGATAGATAGGACTGATCTTACACTATGCCAAATCAACCTTATTATTATTATACTCATTATCACCTGCTAGATAGGACTGATCTTAAATATAGGACAGATCTTAGATTTAGATACTCCAAGTAGAACAGAACTCAGATAGTTCCATCAGAAATTAGACTGTCAGATATAGCCGCTCAGTAACAGTTACATCGGTTAGGTCGATCATCATAGTTATATCAATCATATCAATTTTCTAAACTCATGTATCAGTTATATCAATTATCAAAATTCACGATATCAGTATTCAGCTTTAGAACTGTTAGACACAGTCAACCAGACCGATTTTTCATAATTCAAACTATTAGAAATAGTCGTTCATCTATTCAGTATCTCAATATCAGTACACTCATGTTGTCATTATTCAGACTTAGTAGTCAGTATCTCCACAAGTTTAGTTACAGTTATGTATGCATGTATGTATTCTCACATTTATATTAGTCAATATTGTTCATGCATATAACTCTTTGCATTTAGCCTGCCTTACTCGTATACTCAGTACATTCAAACGTACTAACGTATTTATTCTATGGTGCTTTCTCTTATGTTACACCATAGTTATATAGGCACGAGCTCCAAATCAATAGTAGTATTCTAGAGTTCAGAGTTTGCAGTTAGTCATTTTCATTCGAGAAGGATATGATTTTTTATTCATTTACTATTTTAGTTTAGTTGCTAGATGGAGTTAGTTAGGGACATATCCCGTCAACTCCTTATTCAGATAGTTTAGAGGCTTTCCAGACTATAGCATGTCAGACAGTTAATTCATTTTTTTTTTGGTATTATTATACCATTTTCAGACATTGTCTTATCAGATGTTTATTCAGATTTGAACTTTATGGTTATTCAGTACATGTTTCTTCATTTTCATGTTATATTATGCAGTGTAAAGGTATATATATCAGTCATGGGTTAGCTTGTGGTCCTTCAGGGTCATGAGCACCGTATAGCATTTTGGTTTAGAAAATTGAGGTGTTACAGTTTTGGATTAGCTTTGTGAGGGGGTAGGATATTTGTTGATTGGCCCACTTGTTTGAGTGACATTGATATATATATTCCATGGAATTTGATTTCAATTGAGGCCTTACTCTTGGTGTGGTCTTGTAAAGAGGTGATGAATCAATTGTTTCTTATGGCTCCTAAGATAAAGGTAATCTTACCTTTTTTATCTAGTGATGCTATTATTTTTTTGTAGCTTCATTATCTCTTGGTGATTGTCGTAGCCACTTCTTTTGTGGCATTTTCACTAATATTTTCATCTTATTAACAAGGGATTCATGGTTATATTTCAAGTGTGTACCACCTTCGCATGACAATATTATTTTTTTCACTAACTCTAACGCTCATGCCATGAGAATATTGTGCTTGTTTGTCCTTTCTTTGATATTTCAAGGTATGGATTTGAGGTCAAATCCTTTTCAAAAAGGGGAGGATGATGTGAGCCAAATGGCCATCATAGCTTTTGATGACATTATGAAAGGCCAACACATAGAGAATCCAATTGTGGTCACATTGAGGGCACGAGGATACAAATAGGAGACCCACTTTAAGTCCACAATTGATCAATTTCATGTCTGGAAGGTCGCTTGGGAGCTTGCCTTGATGAGACATCCAGAGTCCAAGTGATAAATAACAATTGTGAAGGCCAAAATGACACAAACGATGACATATGTTGAAGGGTGTATTGATCATTTTATGCCCCTCCTTTACACTCCATAGGCCCCCATCTCATCAAGGGTATTTTGGTCATTTCGTCTTCTCTTGTAATACACTATAAGTAGAACATTTTAAGTTTTATTCCCTTAGTTGATTATTGATATGTAATCTTGAAAGAACAAATCTTCTCAATCTAGAGAGAGAGTCAAACCGTAACTAGGGCATATCAAGTGTGGATTCACTTGTATTGTATTTTGGCTTAGAAACATTCGTGCTTAAGGATATTGACATCCCTCTTATGTATACATAAGGGTTTGGTGTTAGTTATGATGGGATTTAGGGGTCTTGACATTTGAGACAAGTCTTGGTTTTTAGGTTTAGTAATCTCTCTATGTCAAACTAACTATCTTTATCTTATTGAATTTGTCATCTTGTTTCCATTATCATATGTTGTTGTTACTGCCATTGTTTTTGTTGTATCTTGTTCTCGGTTTTCCTTATTGTTCTTGAAAGTTTTTGTGTGTTCGTAGTCAATCCGTTTTCACCTGCAGACTAAGTTGGTGCAACTACTATTCATACTACCGTGGGACTTGGATCCTGGCGCTCTATGCTGAGTCTCCTGTCAGAACATTGGCACTGGACTGCTGGCAGATGATGGGGCGAGAGCTGAATCTTTCCAATGGAATTGAGATTGGTCCCCACTATCTGGTCTATGCAGCAAAAAGCTGAAACTACCAGTTCTGGCCCTATTATTTTTTTTCTTCTCCTTAATCTCCTTCTCTTCGACCTATTGAACATGCACTATCAATCTAGAGAGATCCATATCCCTAACCAATATTCCCATCCTATACTCTTTGAAGACGTCGTCAGAGACACCATATACAAACTTGCTTATTCAGTCCCTAGAATCAGCTACCATAGTCAGAGCATATCATGCCAACTAAGTAAATTTGAGTGAATACTCCTTCGCACGCATGTTACCATGCTTAAAGTTGATGAACTCTTGCATATTAGCTTTCCTCAACTCAAGTGGAAAGAACCTATCTAGAAAACTAGTAGGAAAGTTTTCCTATTCTATAAGCCCTACTTGAACTTCCCTGTCCTCTTTTTACTGCTTGTACAAAGTATGGACCACTCCCTACAATTGGTAGGAAACCAAATCAACAATCTTACTCAAAGTGATACCCATGATCTCGGTCACTTTCTGAACACTATCTAGGAACTCATATGGATCCTCTTTAGAGTTGGATCCAAAGAATATTGGAGGATTCATCTGAGTAAAATCCTGTATTTACCACTAGGTTGGAAGTGGCAATGATCTAGTGGTTGTTCTGAGCAGTCATGGATTGGGCTATCACCACAAATACAACCCTGAATTCAGTGTAAGAGACTTTCTTATACCGAGGGTATTTGGGAATAAGAGGTAGTTCTGGTTGGTCCCTATTCCTTCTTTCATTAGCCTTTCTGGGAGGCATTTTCTATAAACAAGATAGAATGAGTTAAGGGAGGAAGTTTAATAGAGCTTGCACTCCATCAGATAAAATGAATACTATAATAAGTGAGACTTTCCTAAAACATTTTGTGGTCTCTTGCCTATAAGTGTGGTACACTTTATACTCATGAATAAGACTCTACTTGAAGCATCTTTAAAACTCCCTAAGACACCTTAAAACTTGTGCTCTGATACTAAGTTTGTCACGACCCATGACTACCCCATAGTAGTAATACGGTGCTTAGTGTAACAAGTGACCCTAAGACAACCCATGGCCTGACATAAGAAATAAATATTGAAAGAATGCAACTAAATACTAGGAAAAAGATAACTAAAACAAACTGATAAGGAATAATAATAAAATCAAGGTCAATACTATCTGAAGATACTTAATAAAACTGAAAAGACACATGCCTAACTATTTGACTGTATGAAAGCCTCTAAATCATGGTGAGTTGTTGGGACAGGTCCCCAACTAACTCTAACTACCTAAAATAATGTAGAATACTAAAACTAATCAAATGCTAACTAGTTCTCAAATGAGGAGAGCACACCAAAATGCTGATGAGTGGTATGTGAATGTACTAAGAGAGATCCGAGTACTGAGTATCCAAACTTATATTATGAGACAATATAACGCAAAAAAGCATGCAATAAGTACTTTGAATGTATTGAGTATGTGAGATAAAATGCTATCTGACATACATATATTCTAAGCAAGAATGCATGAACATAAAAATTAAATGCAAGATCAAGCATAAACATGTAATAGCTAACTGAATAACGGAATAACTGAATACTGAACTCTTGGTTAAGCTAACCTTAATTGAACATATTCTAAGTATAATGAACTGAGGACTATGGGAGGTAATATTTAATCGACATGCCCCAATCTAAGCTAATCGGGGTCTAACCTGTAACCCAAGTTATAAAGGTATTGGTACCTTACCAAGGGTACCAATACTGGTTGGTGAAGATCCACTAAACTTATGTCCCAAAGGACTAGGGTTTCAGTCTTTAACTGGAGGGTGACCCTTCATAACCTATGGTGGCACCGTATTTCTGGAACTTAGGGACTTTTACTAAAGGTCTCCGTCCTTAACTAGTGGGTAAGCTTTCATCCCTAAGTTCACTCAGTGCTGAGTACTACACCCAATTGAATTGACATTGATTTATAACTGAGATGTAAACAGGTAGTCGATATACTCAATCATAGTATTCTTAATATGTAATGCATGAATAATTTGAATAAAATCATAAATGTGTAAACTGATACATGTTTAATCTCATTGGTATCAGGTATTCATAACCCTCGATCTCTTACTAATACAACTAAACATGAAAGTATTTACTAAGTATGATTATTAAAGAATTTTTCAATGTAAAGCCAATAACATAACAACATGATGAAATGGGGCAAGTCATATTATGAACATGGGAAATCAATGATCTCATAGGAAACACTTACTAATATTTATACACATAAATTGAGGAGAGTTAAGAGATTCATATTTGACCCTGAACCCAATTAAAGGGAAAAGGAATTATGCTTGTAAATTTTGGGAGTTTTTTTGACTCAATTGGCAGAAGGGATCCTCCGCTAAAATCCCACATAGCTGAATAACAAACCCCTTGTATAATCTTCTTTGAACTTGAACTTACTTTAGAAGAACCCTAGTTTGTCTTTTTAGAGAAGAAATTTTTGGTTTTGCTACGTGTTGACCGATTTATGAGTTATGAGAGGTTAGGGCAATGTTTACCCTTGATGATTGATATTTTTGAAGGCTTAAATAATATGGGTTGGGTTAAAGAGGGGTAGAGTTTACTAAAAAGCCCTAGTTAAATCGTACATGAATTATTGTCCCATGTATCACAAGTGACCCCATGACTTATTACGAATGGTCCTGAGTCGTGGTCTACGTCATGACTTGATATCCTGGGTTTTGATTATTCACTATTAATGTAATGAATCCCCTTCCTAATAACTTGTTAGATCTAATCGTGAGTCATAACGCTCAAAATACACCACCAATTTAAGGATGAAGAGGCCACTGTCAAATATAGTAACCCAATGAATGTTGGGGTCGAATCCTAAGGGAATAGGCTGGAAATCTGTCTTGAACTTATTGAAATCACCAGGCATTGTAGATAAATAAAAAGGGGGATTTGTCTTATCTATCTAAAAATAACAAGGCTTGGTTGCTTTTGGTTGTAAACAATCTAAGATGAACACTAAGCTTGTGGTTTATACATGGATATTGGTTGTGGCTATGGTCGGGGACATATCCTGACCGGATATTCTGGGTTTGTTTTAGTTTCTTTCTATGGATAGAATGTGGACTTGGTTATGTTATATAATGGTTATGGTTTTTGTTATTGTCTTGTGTTTTGTTGATTGGTTGGGTTGGGTATCGGGGGAGATTTTTGGTCCCTATTAGACTTGGGATGCCCATTATGACAAGACCCTAGGTTGGGTCGTGTCATCCAACTTCCCTAACAAGGCCATGGGTACCTTGATTACTCAGACTTTATTAAGGCATCCCAATAGTTGGCCTCCAAATTTCTCTTTCCAGTTTGAAATTATGAACTACACACCATATTGTTTTTCTGATTTTCCATTATGCTAATGGGCTGGAGGTAATAAAATAAAGGACCCAAGAAATAGATGTGGAATGTTGTACTTCTTGGCCCTTACGTGAGTAATATAATTCTTTGGTTCTGGCTCAGTGAATTCAAGAATATAGACATATGGTTACTCCTCTTTGCACTATTTTTCAGTTTTAGAAGGCTCGATCAAGATCTAACTATCAAAACATAATGTTGAAAAATGCTTTGAATGAGTTCCAATGCGTCCAACTCAAGATTAGCAGTTTTCTTTACATACCCACATAACACTAGTATGTTCTCATTAAGAGTGACACTATCCATAAGAGCATGACAAATTTTAGACTCCTCTAATTTTAGCTCCTCAAGTTGGATTTTTAGAGTTCTTTCAGTGTCACACCACCCATAACTAAGTTGTTGGGCATTCCACGCAGTATCGTTTGCATTAAACTCAACTTGTAGGTAGTAAATATCTAAGGAAAACCTGTCATCCTTATAAATATGCCTATTATTGTTTTGGACAAGGTATGCTACTATTTCCAATAGGCTATCATTGTGTTCACACACTATATTTGCCACACTGTTGCAATAATGCACCATATAAAAAGGAGAAGGATCAATAAATAAGGAGTTATCTTCACTCCATACTTTCTCTGGCCAAGTTGTCATCTCAAGAAGAGTATGAAATAAAAAAAAAAAAAATTCAATAACTCCAACAACTTCTATCAAGAATTCCAAGATCGTATTCCCCGGCAATGGAACCAAAATTTGACAATACTAAAAATACACCTCCAATTGAAGGATGAAGTGGTCACTGTAAAATATAGTAACCCAACGTTTGTTGGGGTTGAATCCCAAGGGAATAGGTTGGAAATCTATCTCAAACTTATTAAAATCACCATGCAGTGCAAAAAAAGTAAAAAAGAGGATTTGTAATAACTAGATAAAAGTAACAAGGCTTGGTTTCTTTTGGTTCTAAACTGTCATGCCTCAATCTTATTGAGGCTGACCGGCACCCATAGCCATAAAGGCCCAAGAGAACTAATTCATAACCTTGTACTTACCATACATGTAACTATGACAACCAAATGTTCTGACAAACATGATATTATGTATCGATGAAAATAATTACATATGCAAGCACAAACTGATATATACAACACTTAGCCGTTGGAGCCACTGTTTATGAAAACAAGACACTACCATAACTTTACAGTAGTCTACAAAGCCTCTAGAAGATACATAGTTAAGGTTGTGACAAACCACCTCTCTCCCCCCGCCCTACTATTAAATACTGAATAATACCAAAATATATGAAGCAGACTAGGAAAACCCTGAATCAACCTGGAGCTCACCAATATGTAGGGAATAAACTATGCTCCTACGAGTGGGGTGTATAAGCTGAAGCACTTGTGCCTGCAGCATGAAATACAGGTCCCCGTGAGGGATGTTAGTACGAAAATATGTACTGAATATGTAAGGCTGGAGGTAGCAACACACGATACAAGAGCTTAATAGAAATTAGATACAAGTGTATAAGGAATACTAGCAGACCACCTTTATATACACATTTGTGGGACAACATACATTACGTTGCTTTCTTCATTTTTACCTTAAGTACTTCATAATCTTTATAAGACATATGTAATGCAAATGACCAGCTGATCAGTGGTAAATAGATAAATTAGGGTCATCCCATGCTATGATTATGCTCCTGAGCTGCGACCTACATATAAAGATTGGGATCGGCCCATGCTAGGCTTACGCCCCAAAGTTGCCACCCACATATCAAGGTATCGAGATCAACCCATGCTAGGCTTATGCCCCAGAACTGCCACTCCTTTTACAGATTTACGTTACTTAGTTTATTTAGCCTTCGAGATTGTTACTTTGGTGGTCATAACATTATGGTACCTTGAAATAATAACCTGCTACTAAGAAACATGTAAATAGTCACTTAATGCAACATAAATGAAGTAGAGGGATGTTGGCACACCAATGAAGTGTTTAGGAGCTTAAAATAACACATGGTTCTTAATTTAGTAAATGGAGAACTTCTAAAATTTTCAAATGAAGATAGATGTGCAGGTTTAATAATGAACACGTATTGAGGTGTTTTGATATGTTAAAGAGTGGGAATAAGGTTGTTGGCTTCTTTGTATATAATACGCTGCTATTATGTGTCACTTTTTACAGGACAACCTTGGAAACTTCTTTGGTGGAACAAATGTTTGATTTCATACCAAAGAGTACAAAATGGAGTATGCCGTACATACCTAGTTATATAGCGCTGAAACTAACCCGACTTGACTTCTCGCCTTTTATATTACTTATCTACAATATAAAATATGGTAAACTAGTATTAGAAACCAGCCAACACATTTAGGCAACTTAACTTCACCAAAATAGTAACTGGGCAGTAAACATGTAATCTGTCAATCAAGGGCGTTATCTTAACCCTTTTCTCCTCCAATTACACCCACATACCATACATGTCCTTATAAGATCACCAGAACTACCTTAACTTCATTACACCTTCCAAATAACACATAAAAACACATTGGGCAGTAAACAAGGGCAACAATTAGCTTGGTGGTGTATCACTAGATCTTTCTTCTATATTTCATTACAAACTAATCACACCCTTTGCCAACATCAACATGGCAGCCCATAACATGAACATACAAAATAGTCCACAAAATAGTCCCAAATCACTCTTATTGTAGCAACCCATTATTGAACTCATCATCTCTTGAGTTCTCAATAACAACACATCCATAACTCTCTTTCAAATTCATATACAAGGAGAACAAAATAGAGCAGTCACCTTACCTCAATTCTACAATTTATTCCTTTAATTGAACTGTTAAAGAACTTGAACTTTCCTTCACACTTTAAACCAAAGTAGAAAAGAGAAGTTCTTTAATAATAAAGAAAACTGAGCAGATTGCTTGTTCTATATTCTACCAAATATTTATAATTAAGAACTTATAACATCTTTTCATAATCTTCCATGAGATAATTAAACAAAAACTAAAGGGTTTTCATTTACCTTGGGCTGCAAAAGTGAGGGTTTCTTCAAGAACCCTAAAAGGAGTTTTAGAGCTGTTGTTCTTAACCTTTGTTAAGAAAGAGAGAAAACTGAAGTTTAAAAAAGGTGAAATTGTGTTTAAAATAAATAGAATTGCCAGCAATACCCACAGAATCTCAACCTTCCATGGCTTAGTTACACATCCTGCCATTAATGCACAAATTAAAACAATGTCCAAACAAACTAATTTACATTTATTAACCAAGGCCATTTATTAGATGTATTTTCATACAAACCATATTGCAAGATCTAATCATTTCCAAACCATTTAGGTTAAGGTGACTCTCAAGTTCCCTTTCCGTTTACCATATTAACCTCTTGGGAGACTTCCATGTATTCTACAAGCAAAACCAATAAGCCTTTAACCTTTGTAAACCATTTAAAGTTTCATGCATAAGTTGAAAACAGGCAAGATTTCCATTTAAAAAATCAATGCAATGGACATATCTTTATAAGCATTTCATCAAACACCTTGAGTGCATAATATAACCAAATACAATTTCAAAGATCATTAAACCATTGCCATGCCATCCAATTGCCCAAAACCATCATTGATGCATATAAAAGCATAATTAAACCATAGGAAATAATAACTAAGCCATTATAAATGAATCTATTTTTTTGTGCGTGGATATTTCTTAAATTTTGTTTTAATAATTTATTCTTTTTGTAAGATGTATCCATTAATTTTTTTAGTTTATTATTTTATCCTGTAGTAACTGCAGAGTTACAAATTTCTGTATAATAATTTATCCTTTCTGTAATGTAGTATATATCTAATTCTAGATTTTCTATGTCATTTATTATCTTGTGCTGTTCTTCTCGTAGTGAGTTTTTTAAATTATATAAACTATCACATGTACTTTTTGCTAAATTTTCTAAGGTTTTTTCTATCCATATTAACTTTTCTTTTAGATTTTCTATTATTTTTCTAATTCGGTTTCGATAATCAATTTCATTATTTAGATTATCTTGGTTTTCTCTAGTTTTTCTAATATATTCTTACATCCACATCCTTGATCTGAATAATATCCTTCTGGGTAAATTTCTTCGTATATCCGTTCTAGTGAATTTATGATTTCAATTTCGTAGTCTATTACTTTTTCTAATATTATTTTCTTAATATCTATAATTTCTATATCTTTATGTATATATAATATTAAAACTTTAAGATAGTCTAAATGATCTATTTTCTAAAATTGGTATTTTATAGTTGTTTGTTTTAGCCTTAGTAGTTTTTTTGCATATTTTTATTAAGAGATTTATTTTTATTTTTCGTGTATTTGTCTATATTTGTTTCCATCCGTTTTCTAGTAACTGTATATTTCACATATCTTTTTCTAAAAATTCTACGTAATTTATCTTGTTAAGTATTTATAAGAGTAGCTAGGTAGACATGGTATATAATTTACTCTATCCATGTAATATTTACCGAATGCTTTTTCTAATATAATTTTTCTTATATCTGCTACTTTTATATTTCTAAGTGCATACAAAATAAGTATCTTAAATTTATCTACCATCATATCAGATAAATTATCATTCATTTTCATAAAATTGCTTTTTCCAAAATATTCCCTTCAACCATATACATAATAAAATATGGTCATCTTAGATTACTATATACTAGATTATTCTTAAATAACATGTTTTTCGGTCACTATTAGCATGGTAATTGGGATACTTTTTCCCTTAAACAGCGCCTCAACTCTGGTTACTCCCCACCACGGCTTCTTGCCTCATTGGTTTAACCTTTAGGATGGCATAGTTCTTAGGGATTTTTCTCCGTTTTCTCTTTGCTAATAAACTTTTTAACATATTATTCTTCGAATAATTCTACTATAAAGTAACTATATGAATTTATTTTATCATATCATGATTGTTGGGAACTATGAATTTAGCTATTCATAATCATAAATAGATATACTTGTTCAGGTATCTTTAATATTTCTGAAGTTTTTTCCTCCATACCTTTTTTCATTGAAGTGTATATGTTTAATTAACTGGGCAAAATATTTTTTATAGAATGGAGAGAGTTTTTGCTTAATCGTGTGAAGGCTTGCTTTGCAATGCCTTCTGCCTTCCTTATTTATAAAACGAAAGAATGCATCTTTACATTTGTGTACACGTTTTTTTAATGTTTACAAAAAACAAATAAAAGTCAAAAAGCCTACATGGCTAAAAAGTAACCTAGGGGCCTAACTAAGTCTTACAAAATACAAACTACATTTAATTCTACCCTATTATCTTTTACGTAAACACTTTAAAATTTATACAAATTCATACAATAAGATTAAATATCTTGATATCTTCTTGTCGTATCTGTCATATCTCCATTATTGCTTCTTATCTTATCTTCCAGCTGTCATCTTGTCTTCTTGATTTTTTTTTATTCTAGATGTACTTCTGGAATAATATTATCTTCTCCATCACACCTCGAACATTGGTGATCTAGATATTTAAGTCCAATTATTTTACAATATCTTGTTAGTAGTCCATCAGAAATAAATTCTTTTTTAATAGCTCGTGCAGTAGATGGTTTCTCTGGGTTGAGTAGTATCATTATCCATTGTCTTACATCCTACATATCTGTTGGTCGTAGCTCTTTTGAATTCGAGTAAATCATTTGGTGATCTCTCGAGTAGTAGCTCCATATTGGATTTCCATTTGTATAGTTATTTGCTAGCTCTTGTATAATCGTAGATAGTCCAATAAGTCTTTTATTTGCATAGAACTCTGGTATCTCGATTCTAGGTATTTTCGGTTGCTGCGCAATATCTTCTGGTATAATCATGTCTCTAGTTAGTCCTATCTTTATGACTTGTATAACTGGTTTTATCTCGTCATATAATATCTCTGCGGGTGCAGTATAACACTTTATATAAAATAGAGTGCCTTTCGTTATTCTTTTATAGGTCGTGAATATCTTATATAATTCTTCCATAGCTGTCAATTCTCCTCCGTTTTGGGTGTATATGGTGTTTAGTAGTCCATAGTCAAAACAGGTTTTTACTAAGCTTGGGTTAGTTTTCCGTATGTGTTAACTTGTGGGGGTATGAATAAATGGTCCTTTTATATTTTTGGTGTAAATGGTTTTTCAAATATTTTATTCATGTTCGTGTTTTCGTATCTTGGTCGACTAACTCCTTTGCTTGTACCTGCAGAAGTAGATTGATAAATGTTATGGGTTTTATGGAGTGTCCCAACGTCTTCTTCTAGCTCTGGAATTTTATTGTCGTCCAATAGACATAGCTCTGCACACTGCTGAGTTAGCTGATTCATAGCTATAGACTTCAGTTTATCTTCATTAGTCTTTAGCTTTAGCTTTTCTATCTCAGTACCCATACTGTCCACTTTCAATGAAAGCATAGTTAGGGCGTTGAGTATTTTTTCAAGAGTATTTTCTTCTATCATTTCAGTCTGTGTAGCTTTGTCTTGATATGTAATCTGCAATAACATTTTTGTTAGTACTGATCGCTTCTATTATAAATGTGAAATTTAATATATTTAAAACTAGTCTCCGAATCTCTTTTGTTGTAACTGAATTTTGTATTTTCTTTGTTAACCACCAGCGTACCTGTGTATTATCTGTTCGCACAATAAATTTGTTATATACAATATATGACTCAAATGCTAACAAACATTTATATAATGAACATAATTCTTTCCTATTTATTTCCCATTTTATTTCTGTCTCGTTGAACGTACCTGAGTAGTATCTACAATGGTGTTCTATTTTTTCTGCTTCATATCTATATTTAAGTACTCCTCCGTAACTATATTCACTAGCATCTGCTTCTACTATATATGTAAATTTTCTATTTTCATCTGGAAATTGTAATTTTGGTAATTCCTTGCAAAGTAATTTTATTTTTTGAACTTGTTTTTTATCTTTTTCATTATAATTATATTCTATATCCTTTTTAAATTTTTTCTCTAGTGGTTCTAAGTTTTCTGCTAATTTTGGAATATATTCTCTTACTTGGTTTACTAATCCTAAAAATGATTGTAATTTCTTTTTTGTGTCTAATTCTTCTTTTGAATTTATTATTTTTTGTACTATATGTCGTTGCATTTTTACTCCACTTTAATCTATTTGTATTCCTAAAAATTCTATCTGTTTTTTCATAATTTCAGCTTTCTTTTTGGTTAGACTTATTCCCGATTTTTCTATTATATCTGTAAACTTTTCCAATAATTTTATATGTTCTTCTTTAGTTTTTGTATATAATAATATATCATTTATGTATACTATACAATTAGGTAATTGTTTAAAATAATTATTCATAAAATGTTGATATCTACCTGGTGCATTTTTATAACCAAATGGTAATACATTCCACTCATAAAATCCTTGTGGTACCATAAATGCGGTTAATTCTTTAGATTCTTCTTTTAACTTTAGATGGTAGAATCCTGTTTACAGTCAAATTTGCTAAAATAATTATATCCTTGTATTTGTCTTATTTTTAATATCTTATTTGGTATTGGATAATTATATGTTATAGTTTTTGCATTTAAATTTCTATAATCAATAACCATCCTACTTTTTCCTCTTTTTTGTTCACTATGTTTATTTACTATAAATGCTGGACTATTTTGTTTACTATTACTTTTTTGTATATATTGTTTTTCTAATAATTCATCTATATGTATTTTAAATTCTTTTAAATCGTCAAAATTATATGTTAATGGTTTTTTGGTTATTATATTATTTTTATCTATTAATTCAACTTTTATGGTAGTTTTATGTTTTTCCCATCCTTTTAATGGATCTTCATTATATAATTGTTCTAATTTCTTCTTAACTATTTCTATCTTATTTATTGAAAATATAGTTATTTCTGTTTTATTTATCGAGAATACTACTAGTTCTATGTATCTTCGGTGGTTTTTATATTTTCTAACTTTTGTGTAATTTTTTCACTTCCTTTTATCCAATCAGTTTTCTTTCTTATTTTAGTATTAACTCTTTTTGCTCTTACTTTTTGTTTACATGGTGTTGTAAACCACCAGTCGTTTCTAGTTATTATATGTGGGTATAGTTTATCTAAAAATGACATTCCTAAAAGTATATCTTTTGACGTTAGTTCATAATTATAAATTTCTTCTATTGTTAATAGCTTATCCCATATTTGTGCTTTTATATTCCTAGCTTTAGAAGTAATTAAGCTTCCTCCATTATTAAATCCTTTAACTACTATTGGTGTTTTTAATTTATCCCATTTGCTTTCTGGTAAGCAATTATATCTACATAAATTATCTTCTACTCCTGTATCTATCATAGACGTATAATATCTACTGTAATATCCTACCACTATTATCTTCATTAATACGTATAATTTCATTTTATGTTAAGGCTTTTTTTAAGAATAATTTCTCTCTATTATATGTTAAGGTTAATTGTGTGTGTTCTATATTATATGGTTTTACTTGTTCTAACCATTTTATCCCTAATATTATATCTTCTTTTTGCATTTCCTCCTTTACCTCAAATTCTATTTTTATTTTTCTAACTCCTATTATTATTTCTTTTTCTGCTATATTTTTACTATTTAATAAACTTCTTGGTAGATCTGGGCACATATCATTATCTGTTTTTATTTCTTCATCTTTTACTAGATATTTTGCTATATAATTTTCTTCTTGTCCTGTATTTAAGAGTATCAAATATTATTTTTCATTTATTTTTCCTGTTATATAATATTGGTTTAAATTACTTATTGAATTTGTTTCATAACTTGTTCTTTTTTATGAGCTTGATGATTCTGGTTTTTCATTAACTATTCTTTTTGTTGTACTTATTCTATCATTTATTATTTCAAAATTTTCTTCTATATCTATGTCTCTATAGCTATAATCATTATAATCTATTGTTTTTACAATTTGTTCGAATGAGCTTTCTATTCGCATCTTGTTAATCTTAATTTTTTCCTGTTATTTTATGTTTTGTTGTTAATACATATAAATTTTTGCATCTTGCTGTGAATATTTTACTTCCTGGGGTTAATTCTATTCCTGATATCTTCCAACATAATACTAGTGATTTATCTATATTTCTATCTGTTACCGCTACTAAATAATTTGCACTTATTATAAATTTAAATTTTTGGTATATTAGATTCCCTTTTACGGCAGTTATTATGCTTTTTTCTATAGGTTTTATTATTCTGTCATCTGCTAAATATAATTCTATTGGTGTATCTATTCCTTCTCTAAAACATGCTTTTATTAATATTTCTGTACCTCCAAGGTGTACATATTTTATTGGATCTCCTTTACTTTTTATATCATTTATCTCTTTATTAATTATTCTTTTTGTTACTAGTGGTATACTAGCTTTACCTTTTGCATATCTACAGTCTATTACATGTTCTTTTTGGCATACTACATAATATTCATCTTTTTTCCTAGTAAAAATATTTTTTATTGTTGGTATTTTAAATATTTTTTCTACACTTAAATCTAATTCTTTTCCTTTTATTTCATCAAATATATTACTGTCAAATATTATTTTTTGTTCCGTTCCTTCGTCATTTAAATATTCTTCCTTTTTTATTATTTTTGTATCTTCTTCAGTCATTCGATTCATCTATTTCACTATCTATTTCAGTATCTGTTTCGTTTTCTGAAATTTCATATATACTATCTTCACTTTCTAATTCATAATCTATATAACTATTTGTATATATTCTATATTATCTATTTTTATTTCTGATATTTGTTTATTTTTTGTGTTTTTAGGTAATTTACAATGTCTATCTAAATGTCCTAACTTTCCACAATTATAACAAGTACATTCATTTATAGATTTCTTCTTTCTATATGGTCTTTTATTTTTATAATTTTTTACATAATATCTTTTTCTTGGTTTCTTATATTTATATTTTGATTTTTTATATTTCTTATATTTCTTATGTCTTTTTCTTTTCTTATAATATCTTTCTTCACATCCAAATTGGGGTGCTATTTTATTTTTATAACATGCTAAATTTCTTATTAATGTTTTTTCCATTTTTAATTCTTCTCTATATTTTTCACATAAATTTCTATACCATTGTTGTAAAAATTTTATTCTAGCTCCTAACGTATCTACTATTTTTGCTTCTTCCCAACTTTTTATTATCTTTGAACTAAATGGTTTGGGTAATTTATTAAAATATAATTTTCTTATTTCCTTACTTTCTTCTATACTATATGCTCCTTTATAATAATATTCTTTAAATGCGCAAGTATATTTATCTATATAACACATATTACATATTGTTAATTTTAACATTAAATTCCTATTTGTATCTTTTTCTTCATCCTGTTCTTCTTCTATTGTTGTCATACCACCAAATTCATCTTTTATAGTTGTTTCATATTTTTTTAATAGTTCTATAGGTGTTAACTTATTTTCTGTTGATGATGTTCCTTCCATAGGTTTATTAGCTCTTAATACTTTCTTACTATTTTCAGTTAAATTTGAAAACCATAGCTTTACCGATCCTATTAGTGTTCTTTCTATATATTCTGGTGCATATATTATGTTTATATTATTATCTAATAATTGTTTTGTCATATATCCTATCCATAATTGGATTGTTTTTTCTGTATCTATTACACAGTCTAGGTCTAAAAAGTTATAATTTTTATTAACTATTTGTTTTGGTGTCCATTTGTCATATTCATTATATTTTTTAAATTTACTTTTATAATATATAGGTCTTCTTATTTCTGTTGTATTAGGTATTATATTGTCAGCTTCTTTTTTATCAAGAGTATTTATTTCTGTGTTGGTATTTCCTAAGTTTTCTTCATTAATTATTTCTTGTTTTTCATAGATTTCTAAATTTTTTATATTTGTTAATATTTCTGTATATGTTTCACTTTCTTCTGAATCATAATTATCTGTTTCTTCAATATCTATATTATTTATTTCTAATTTTTCCTTAAATTGATTTATCTCGTTTAGTAATTTTTGTTCTCTATCTTTTTCTTCTTTTTCTTTTTGTCTTTGTTCGTACAATTCTTTTAACATTTGTAGTTCTTTTTCTAATTCAGCAATTCTACTATTTTTGGTTTCTTCTATTTTTCGTATTTCTTCCGTAGTTTGTTGTTTAATTTTTTCTATTTCCTTTTTTCTATCTATTTCTTCATTTTCTTTTTCTATTCTTAACATTGCTGTTAATTTATCTTCTAATTTTAATTCTTCTTTTTCTAACATTAGATATAAATGTTCACCTATTTTCTTATATCTTCTTCCTAGATTAGAAAATACTATTTTTATTTTTGATCCTTCATGATTTTCGTATATTTTTTCATCTATTATAAATTCTTCTTTATTCATTTTATTGTAAATAGTTCATGTTGGTATATATATTCTAAATTATCTATTTGTGATTCTAATTTTGATATTTCATCTTTTTGTGTATTTACTGAATTTTTACTAACTCCGGCAAATATATTATAATGTAGTCTTTCTTTTCTTATTTTTAATTCTTTACGTATTTCAGAGATAAATTGTTTTAATTCTTTGTATTTTTGCTCTTTATTCATTTAAATTATATTTATAATATCTTGGTGGATATCTAAATCTAATTTTATCATAATTAAGTGGTACGTGTCTCATTCTTCTAGATTTTAAATATATTAATTTTACTTCAATACTAGATATTGATGTAATTAGATAGGCTAATCTTTGTGGATTTTCTTTTGTTTTATTTAGACTTATATATTCTGAATAATTAATAATTAAAGATTCTTTAATTTTTCTAAAAGCTTCTCTATTTTTAAATGGTCTTCTCATAATTTATAATAAATGACTAATTCAAATTTAACTAGTTCTATAACTAACTCTAATATATATCTTACTTCTGTGCTTTTTAATTTACTGTGCTCTGATACCATTTGTAGGGGGTGCGGATACCATAGGTTATAAAATAGATTTAGGAGTGCGGATACCATAGGTTATAAAATAGAGTTATGTAGTTGAAAACTATAAACCATGCAACATTGAAATCATGAAAACAACCATAAAATCCATGACTTTTTAGAAATAAGAAGTGTGGAAGAGACACATGCCTTAAAGCAAGAAAGATGATGGAAGAAAATCACCAAAGCAAGCCCTAAGAAATCTCCAAGTTGTAACTCTACCTCTTTTGTCCCAGAAGCTGTTGAAAATTGTTGAATATTTAGGAATAGTTTTCTATGTGTGAATGAATAGAATAATAGCGTAATTAATCTCCTAAGTGTATTAGAAGTCGTGCGTCATAAATATGGTAAGTGAGGACATGTCCAGAATACCCCCACTTAAGTCCCTTAAAACCCCGTCATAGGAATACTATTGACCCTCTTACGAGTCGTACCCATCATTATGATTGGTTTTCACTAGTCGTACCCAGGCCTTAACCTTGGCTTAGTCACTCTCCAGTATACGACTTATCCAACCAAGTTGTAACCTCAGCATACAATCTGTATCCCTGGCGGAATGAATTACAAAGAGGATCAAACACTACCCACCAAATAAGTCTCCGATATAATTCGTATCCAAGCGTTATGACTCATACCCTTAAGTCGTGACAATTCCAGTGATCAAAACCATCCCAACAACTAACACTGGTCAGCTTAAAATAGGACCACATTACTCGTATCCAAACATACGACTCATCCCATGGTGTGATATTAGGTCGTGAGAATGGAATTCAAGGAAAATTTCTAAGGCCAAAACCTAGTAGTAACATTCTCCCTGACTAGGAAAATTCATCCCCGACTGATGGATATGGTAGGGGTAACCACACACAGAGTCATTTGAATTATCAAACATCTTTTTAACAAAGTTTGAAAACAAAAAGTCAAAGACATAAATCATTCCTTTAACAAACGAAAAAAATAAAGATGTTTTCAAGAATACATACCTTCCACACAAATACCAAGAGTAGTAAACAAACACGGATACTTGGACTTCATGTCCTCTTTCGCTTCCCAAGTAGCTTCTTCCACCTTATGGTTCAATAGTAGAACCTTAACCGAAGCCACATCCCAGGTTCACAACCAATGAAGTTGCCTATCCATTATCTCAACTAGGACCTTTTTCTAAGATAGAATTCGAGATATCCAAACCTTCCAAACGAACAACCAAAGAAGGAGCGCCAATACACTTCCTTAATATGGAAACATAAAAGACTGGATGAACCGCACCAAAACTCGCTAGCAACTCTAAATCATAAGCAACATTGCCCACTCTCCGTAAAATATCATATGGACCAATTAACCGAGGACCGAGCTTCCCCTTCTTGCCAAACCGAAATACTCGCTTTATGGGAAACACCTTTAGGAACACCTTGTCCCCAACCTCAAAATCTAAGTGTCTACACCCAACATCCTCATTGGACTTTTGGTGACTCTGGGTAGCCTTAAGCCTTTCCCGAATCACCTTTACCTTCTTCATGGCTTGATAAACCAAATTGGGACCAAACATATACACCTCACCAAGCTCAAACCATCTAATAGGAGATCTACACCACCTACTATACAACGCATCAAAAGGAGCCATACCAATACTAGAATGACAGATATTGTTGTAAGAAAACTCTACCAAAGGTAGATGCTTGACCCAATTGCCACTATAATCCATCACCCATGCCTAAAGAATGCCCTCTAATGTCCAAATAGTTCTTTTCGCTTGCCCTTCTAACTACTGATGGAAAGCAGTACTCAGACTTACCCTAGTCCCCAATCCCTTCTAGAAAGACCAAAAATGAGAGGTAAGCTGCATGCCACGATCAAAAATAATTAAAACAGGCACCCTATGCCCATTAACAATCTCTTGAACATACAACTTCACATAATCCTCCACCGAAAAGGTAGTCCTTACAAAAAAAAAGTGAGCAGACTTGGTCATTTTATCCATGATGACCCAAATCAAATTAAAATAATTCTGAGATGGAGAAAGACTAGTAATGAAATCCATATTAATCCTTCCCAACTTCCATTCAGGTAACTCTATTTCTTGATATAACCCACCAGGCCTCATGTTGTCAACCTTAAACTGTTGACACATGATGCACCTGACCATGAAATCAGCCACATTCCTCTTCATACCATTCCACCAATAAATTTCCTTAAGACCATGATACATCTTTGTCAAATCAGGATGGACAACATAGCACGACTTATGCGCCTCATCAAAAATCCTCTGTCATACCCCATCGACATTCGAAATGCACAACCTTCCTTGGTATCACAAAGTACCATCCCACTAATCTCAAATGCTGCCACCTTTTCCCTACCAATATCACTCTTGATTTTCATCAAAACCAGATCCAAAACATGCTTCTCCTTAAGCTCTGCGCCAGTAGACGATCGAACTACTTTTTGCACTATCACATTACAATATTTAGAATCGAAGATACGAACTCTACGATTTTCTAGGCAATGAATATCCTTTATCAATTCCTTCCTACCTTCCACCACATGAGCCAAACTTTCCTTAGGCAACCTGCTAAGAGCATCGACAACCACGTTAGCCTTACCTGGGTGGTAGTAAAGACTCATAACATAGTCCTTGAGATGATCAAGCCATCTTCTTTGCCTGAGATTGAGATCTTCCTACGCGAATACATAGTGAAGACTCTTATGATAAAAAAATATATACTCATGAACACCATATAGATAATCAAACCATATCTTCAAAGCAAACACAACCGCTAACGATTTCAAATCATGAGTAGGATAATTCCTCTAATTCATCTTTAACTGCCTGGAATTATAGAAAATCACCTTCCCATGATACATCAAAATGTAGCCAAGCCCTACCTGAGATGCATCATAATAAATGAAAACCCATCACTGTCTTCCAACAAAGTTAAAATCGGAGCCGACATCAACCAATCCATCAATTTCTCGAAACTCCCATCATAAGCATCTAACCAAGAAAACATAACTTTCTTCTAAGTTAACTTAGTCAAAGGAGAATCTATATACAAGAAACTTTCCACAAACCTCCTATAATGCTCTACTAAACCTAAGAAGATCCAAACATCGGATGAAATCATGGGCCAAGGCCACCCCTTCACCACCGCAACCTTTTGAGGATCGACCATTATCCCTTCACAAGAAATAATATGACCCAAGATAGTAATTACATTCAACCAATACTCACACTAAGAGAACTTGGCAAACAATTATTGTTCCTTTAAGATCTACAACACCACACAGAGATGATTAGCATGGTCTACCTCACTTCTCAAATACATCAGAATTTCATTATTAAAAAAAATGACAAAGAGATCCAAATACTACCTAAACACCCTGTTTATCAAATCCATAAATGCCAGCGGAGCATTTGCCAATCCAATGACATCACACAGAACTAAAAATGCCCCTATTTAGTACAAAAAGGAGTCTTAGGGATATTCACCTTCCCAATCTTAAGTTGATTATACCCAGACGAAAGATCTATCTAGGAAAAAAACTAGGCACGTTATAATTAATCAAACAGATCATTTATCCATGGGAGAGGATACTTTTTCTTAACTGTTACCTTGTTCACTTGCTTGTAGTCAATGCAAATCCAAAGGGAACCATCCTTCTTATGCACGAATAACACCGAAGCACCTCACGGAGAAACACTAGGACAAATAAACCTCTTATCCAGAAGATTCTTATTTTTCTCCATGAGTTCCCTTAGCTTAGTTAAAGCCATTATATACGGAAGAAGATATTAGATGAGTGTCCAAAAAAAATCAATTCCCAACTCTATTTCTCTATTCTAAGGAATACCAGAAAGATCATCCGATAATACCTTGGAAACTTATTAACTGCCGAAACTGACTGCAAAAAAAGGACCTTTCAAGTTGGAATCTGTAACCTAGACCAAGTGATAACACCCCTTGGAGATTAACCTTCAAGCTCTAAGATAAGAAATAAAATCCCCTAGGACCGAAAGAACAACCCTCCAATTCTACTTTTGGCTTGTTGGGGAACCTAAAGATGACCTTACGAATCTGACAATCTAAAGGGACATAACAAGAATGCAACTAATCCATACCCTAAATTAGATCAAAACCTACCATTCCTAACTTAAACAATTCTACCAAAGTCTGCATATCACCAACAGATACCACACATCCCCTATGGACTTAATCAGTAATAATTTCTCTTGGGGTAAAAATAGTAAAGGACCCAAAATAATTTCTGGATCAAAACCAAAATACGTAGGTATATAAGGAGTCACATAAGAAAAAATGGAGCTTGGATTAAGAAAATAATATGTCACGGGAAAAAAGCTATAATGTACTAGTAACAACATAAGGTCATGCCTCAAATTCTTGTTGGGATGCCAAACTATACAACCTATTCTAACCAATTCTATAACCAGGAGCAGTAACAAAGAAAATTTCACACCACTAGGTGTAGAAATAGAAGATGAAGACACCAGAATCTTATTTGTCCTAGTAGTAACCTTATTAGCCAGACAAACCTTGAGCTAATGGCCTAACTAATCGCACTTAAATCACTTATCCCTATCTTCATCACAAAAACATCAATGAGGTTGACCACAGAACTAATAAGAAGGGCATACAAAATAGACTGACCTCGGCTCACCTGATATTGGGCAACCTAAGCCTGAGAATTATCATCACATTGGTGATGCTTGTCACCCGAATAATGTGGGTAAGGAGCATTGGCAGCAGAGAAGAAATAAGAACTCCTCTACTTCTTTATCTGCCACTTGCCACCATCTCTGCCACTTGCCACCATCTCTACCACCTTGAGACTGCATACCACCCTGATCAAAACATTACCTTGCTTTCCCTACCTATCCCTAAATTTCACCTACTTTCTCTTATCATCCTCAACTAACTGCATATAAATAGTCAACCTAGAGATATCTATATCCCTAATCAGCCTAGAAGTGAACTTCCTCATTCTCGACCTCATATGAGCCACCAAATCAGGATCATACCTTGACAACTGATGAAAATTTATGGCATATTCCCTTGTAGGCATCCTCCCTAGCCTGAGGTTAACAAAATCTTCCATCTTAGCTTCCCTTAACTCTTGAGGAATAAAGTAATCTATGAAGGCATTAGAAAAGGCCTCTTATAACCCTTCTTCTTCAATATCGCCCTTATCTCTATCCAACTCCTTATACTACTAGTAAATAACATCTTTGAGCTGATAGCTACAAAGCTAACTCCCTCCACATTAGAAGCCTACATAACCTGAAATATCTTTTCTAGTTTATCTAAGAAGCCATATGGATCTTTCTCTATCTTTCCTATAGTAAAAATAGAAGGGACCATTTTTGTAAATTGACCAACCCTTGTGTCCTGAAAGACAAAATACTAGCCGCACCCCGCTTATCCTGAGAAATGACCATGAGAGTAATAACATGAATAGACTAACAAAATCCTGTGTTCTTCATATTAGCCTAAGGTATTAGAGGACTAGTAGGAGGAATAGGAGGAACACCAGCACAATCCAGAGTAAAACCATGAGATCGAAGATGTACTCCATACATAGGAGGTACCTCTTTATTATTATCCCTAGATAAGAAAGAAGGATTCATTTGCGTTCAACATCTAGGACACATTATTTGAAAGACTAATAACTAAGAATTAGAGAGAATTCCAGCAATGAGAATTTAAAGAAAGTAAATCATTCCCAAAAAGTTTGAAATCCTCTCTCTTATGAGTGTGGCGTGCTACATACCCCTAAAAGATACACTACTTGACATAGTTTTGTGGACTTCCCAATTTACCATGAAACTAAAGATCTGATACCACCTTGTCACGACCCAAACAGGGCCTAGGTGTAATGGGCATCCCAAGTCCAACCAGCACTGAGACCGCCCTCTTAACACATCTCAACCACCTTTCACTGCCTCAAATAAGCTGAACTTTTAACATATAACAAGATAGCATTATTCTTCACATCAAAACTATGAGATAGGATCACGACCGTGACCTACACAATCAACTGTAACCATACCTAACCCAGCATCCATACCATACCATACCCAAGAGAATATCAAAACATAATATGATAATCAATCCCAAAATATAATAGGATAGAATAGTGAGAAATTACGTTCGATGCTGCCAACCTCAATATAAAAACCAATGCTAAGGCTGACACCTCTAATGATCCCACCCTTACCAACCCCTAGAAGTACCATAAAGCCTTTATCCAAAAGAGTACAAATATCCAACTGGGACATTCCCCAAACTATGGCAAAAACCAATGTACAAAATGAAAACTAAATGTCTAAGAGTATCCATATTAAGAAATGGAGCCTTCTCAAAAGATGGAACCTTACCACTTCATTCTAAATATTGATACTGAATCAGCGGGCTAGATAGGAGAAGTAAAATAGACAGTTTATGCATAGCATAGGTATAGAGCCACCATTAGACATGTTAATGAGTAACCCTAGCATGTATCTCAGGATAAGGATAAAGTAATGCCATTTGAACAACCAAGTAAGAAAATCCATTATGAATACAACCATACATATATATAAGTTCCAGGAAAGGGAATCCATGTTTAACTTGTATTTATAAACCTTTACCAGGGTTGTGTAACCTTAATGTTTAATAATACCCAAGGGATGGGTTCAACTATCTCTTCTAAAAGGGTCCCAGTGCGTGTAGCCACACAACAAAGAAATATCCCATAGGATGACTAGTACATCCTTCCAATATATATATATGAAACTCGCATGTGGACATCAAAGACCCCTCATATCTGCAAATATGAGTTTCTAGTTTCGATTCCCGTAGAACCTCCACCTTCCATGACATAGTTACACATCCCGCCATTAATACCTAAATTAAAACCATGTCCAAACAAACCAATTTCCATTTATTAACCAAGGCTATTTATTCGTGGTATCATCATACCAACCATACTTGAAAGATTTATCAATAGTTAAACCATTTATGTTAAGGGGACTATCAAGTGTACTTTTCGTTTACCATATTAACCTATTAGGAGACTTCCATGTACTCTACAAGAAAAAACAATAAGCCTTTGACCTTTGTAGACCATTTATAGTTTCATGCAAAATTTGAAAACAAGCAAGAGTTTCATTTAAAGAAGTCAATGCAATTCACATATCTTTATAAGTATTTCATCAAACACCTTGGGGGCATAATATAACCAAAACTAATTTCAAAGACCGCAAAACCATTAGCATGCAATTCAATTGACCAAAACCATTATTAATTCATATAAAAGCTTGATTAAAGCATAGGAAACCATAACCAAGATATTATAAATAGTATCCCCAATTAGTAGTTGAAAACCATAAAATAAGCAATATTGAAACCATGAAAACAACTATAAAATCCATGCCTTTTTAGAAATAAGAAGTAGATAAGAGACATATGCCTTAAACCAAGAAATATCATGGAAGAAAATCACCAAAGCAAGCCCCGAGAAATTCGCAAATTATAACCCTGTCTCTCTTTCCCCAAAAGCTCTTAAGAGAATTGTTTAATGTTTAGGAATTGTTTTATATATGTTAATGAATAGAATAATAAGGTAAATAACCTCCTAATTTTATTAGAAGTCGTGGCTCATAATTAGGGTAAGTAGGGAAATGTTTAGAATACCCCTTCCCCCAGTTAAGCCCTTTAAAAACCTGTAACAAGGATACGAATGACCCTCTTACGAGTCGTACCATTCCATACGATTGGTATCCATCAGTCATACCTAAGACTTAACCTTGGATTAGACACTAAACAGTATATTACTCATCCAACCATGTTATTACCTCATTATACGATCCGTATCCCTGGCAGAATGAATAACCAAGATGATCAAACACTGCCCACTATATGAGTAACCAATACGGCTTATATCCAAGCCTTACAACTTATACCCTTAAGTTGTGATCATTCCAGTGATCAAAACCATCCCACCAACTAACACTGGTCAGCTTACAACAGGGCCAAACCACTCATACCCCAGCATATGACTCATACCCTAGAGTCGTATTGGGTTTGGAGAATGGATTTCAAGGAAAATTTCTAAGGCCAAAACCCCAGGTATAACATAATGCTTCCAAATGGTCAATACCAATACTAGAATGATAGCTATTTTTGTAAAAAAACTCTACCTAAGGTAGATGCTCAACCCAACTTCCACCATAATAAATCGCACATGCCTAAAGCATATCCTCCAATCTCTAGTCCTCTCTGTTTTCCCATCCAACATTGGATGGAAAGCTGTACTCAGACTAACCATAGAACCCAATTCTTTCTGAAAAACCACAAGAAAAAAGATGAAAATTATGTGCCACAATTGAGGATAATCAAAATTGGTACCCCATGAAGCCTCACAATCTCCTTAAGATACAATTTTGCATAATCCTCTGTTGAAAAGGTAGTCCTCACTAGTAAAAAATGAGTAGATTCGTTATCCTATCCATGATGACCCAAATTGAAACAGATTGGTTCTGCGATTGAGGGATAATGAAATCTATATTTATTACATCTTATTTCCATTTGGAAAAATCAATTTATTTATACAACCCACTCGGCCTCATGTTCTTAATTTTAACTTGTAGGCACACTATGCGATTAGCTAAGAAATTAGCCATATCCCTTTTTATACCATTCTACCAATACATCTCATTGATATCATGATATATTTTCATTAGTCCTGTATAAACAACATATTGAGATTCATGCGCCTCAATCAAAATCCTTTCCTACAAACCATCGGCATCTGGAACACACAACCTCTCTTAGTTCCATAATGATAGAAGAATGACCTAAAGAGATGAAGACTAAGAAAAACATGATGCCAAACAAATGTAATAAAGTAAGATAGATATCTTGATATATGAGATTTCAAGAAATAGGAACCAAACTATGTATAAAATTATAATACCTCTAAGACCATCAATAACAATAACCAACTCTTGCGGTGACTACTAAGGGAGTCAACTCTGCCTTACAACCATCATTTCTAACAAAGGATCAATAATGGATTTTCCAAGACCTACACTACTTGGCTTTTCTAAGCCCTAAACTACACTTTCAAAGAGAGAAAAAAAGTCTTTCAAATATCAATAATCAACTAAAGAGAAAATAACCTAATAGAAGAGTATTTATAGGCTGGCTTATTACATAGAAAAATGGCCAAAATACCCTTAATGAAAGGGTTGGTCATAGAGTGTCTTTCTAATAAGTGTAATCCCCAAAATACCCCTAATGAAGGGTGTTTCTTCAATACTCCAAAACCAAGGGGTCATCAAAGGTAAGCCCCCATATAATCTTCCACAATGGGTTTGCTCTATGTCCTCCTTAAAATAGGTTCTCCATACATGTTCTTGTGTTCTCGAGGTGACCAAGTCTTAAGTCTTTATGCATTGGCCTCCGATGATATTTTCAAAAGCATAGATGATTATTTGGCTTTTATTATCCTTCCCTTCTCAAAAAGGATTCAACCTCGAATCTATACCTTACAAAACTAAATAAACGACAATCAAGCACAACTTCCTCATGGCATGAGGGTTAGGGTTAGTGCAACAAATAACTTCATCATGCCAAGGTGGTATATACTTGAGATATAACCATGAATCCTGTGTCTTAGTCGTGTGAAGCTTAGTAAGAATGGTACAAAGGAAATAACTATGACAAGTATCAAGAGATAAAGAAACTACAAAGTTCTTAATGGTATCACTAAGTACAAAAAGTAAGGCTACCCTTGTGATAGAAACCATAAAGCACAATTGTTTTAATACCTCTTCAAGTGGCCTCATCAATCGTGGTGCCACTATTGGTCTCAAAGACCACCAATCCCACAAAGCCATATCAATAAAAAAAGTGGACCAACCAATAAGACCCCTACCTCTACTTAATGCAAACTCGAAACTAGCATGGATGTCATTATAGGAAAAGAGGTAGTATAGGAAAGAATTAAGTATAAAGACATTCACGGGTGAAGATAAAGCATTTAAGATCATACATTAGATCAATTAGTGTATCCATATTCACAATATGTACATCATCAATTAGGGGAAAATAATCAATAGATGATGTATTATCATTCAAGACAATGGCTTTAACACTAGGTGGACTTAAGTTGATCTTATAAGAAGAGTCAATCGGTCACCAATAGGATCAATGAGCGTATCCATACTCACAACAAGTACATTATCAACAATAGGGAAAGAATCAATAGACTCACAAATAGGTAAGCTACTACTCATACTTAATGGATTACTAGCCACACAATTATCATTCACATGCAGAAAAGTGTAAGAGTTAGCTATTTTACCTTGAAGTTCTTGAGTAGATTCTTCTTTGTCGTGGTGTAAAGGTTCCCCATATGATTCATCAGCAACCTCTCCTTGTCCTTCTGCTACTCCGCTTTCCATGTTAGTACCTACACAAATGTCCTTAGAAATAGAAGGACAAATATAGTTAGCATAGTTTGGTGGTAACCCCCTCACTTCACTCCACGTAACCTCTCCATTTTTTGCTCTTGGATTGCCACTTTTCACACCCTTACTCCTCTCAATATTTTGTCTCTCATAATCATTCGGATTTGAGTAAGTGATCATATCTCCTTGTGGTTTGGGGAGAATTGATGTAAAGAGATAATTTTCCCAATGGTCCATTTCAACCTTAGGAAAATTTAGCACATTTGGAATTCTATGTTGTACAAACCAATCAGCACCCAAGCATATATGACCTAGTGTTATGTGGAAGATATGGTACCACACCTCTTCATAGTATTCAAATTAGGTAAAGACAATCCTCACTCTCTCGGTAGCCTTATACCCGTCTAAGGAATATAGAACAAGTAAAGGTTCTCAAAAAAAAAACCTAAATAGTCAACCATGGGTGGCATGATATAGTTCTTATGGTGCTAATCATCTAGCATAAGGAAGCAGTCCGGTATCCCATAAATGCTTGCCTTTCCAAAGTGAACACTTCTCCTATGATTAACATTGTAGAGTTCAAGATATTTTGGAAGTTGATGATGTCGTAGCCTTGGTCAAAATTGGTCAACGATTTGGAGCTGACTTGTTTCCAATTTAAAATTCAACAATATTCTTCTTAATAGTGTGGCAATTGGTTTTGGTGAAGAAAACACAAAGAATGGACCCATTTTCAAGGTCAAAAGAGTTTAAATTTGTTGTGGTCCTCTTTGTACTTTCCCTTGTCCTCTTCTTTGAGAATATTTCTTTTTTGATACTCTTGGACGCTTTCTTCCTTTGAAAGACTTGGATTATGCTTGGAATATTCTTTGTACAAACAAGGAGAACATACTCTTTCTTCTTCTTTTTGGATCAAACCGCCACTTTTTAAATGTTCTTCTCCTACAATATATGAAGAACATGAAAAACACCAAAAACATTAAAGAATGGAACCTAACCCAAATGAACTCCAAATTGAATGACTTTTGAATATTCAAGCACACTTTGAACTTCCAAACACCAATATCACATTTTCAAGACACAAATCTCACAAAAACCCTTCCAATTTCGAGAATATCCTCTCAGGTTTTTCAACTTCAAGTTCAACAATGGTGGATGGCTCAAAACAACCCGGAAATAGCTCAAACTCAAGATCTAGACTCCTATAGTGTTATAGAACACAAATCTAAGAATAAAAACACAAGAAAAACACAAAATCAAAAAATCAAATTTTGACCTAGGGTTAAAAATAGGAATATTAGTTTTTTGGGATTTTCAATTTTGTACACTTTTTTTTATTTTCAACTTCCAGACTCTAATAGTGTTAGGGAACAAGAATCTAACACTATAAACACCACAAGACACAAAAATCTAGGACATAAAATTTTGGCCAAGGGATTAAAATGGGATACAGTTATTTTTTTTGCAATTTTCAGATTTGACACTTCTTTTTGTTTATTGATTTTCTAGATAGCAATCCCAAGATTGATTTTATTGGAATAAAATCAAAACCTTCTCTGAATACCAAATGATAGAAGAATGACCTAAAGAGATGAAATGATAGAAAAATGACCCAAAGATATAAAGACTAAGAGAAACAAGATAACAAGAAATGTAATAAAGTAAGATAGATAGCTTTACATACGAAACTACAAGAAATTGGAATCAAACCGTGTATCAAACGCTAAGACCCGTAATAACAACACCAAACTCTTACGGTGACTGCTAAGGAAATCAACTCTGCTTACAACCATTGTTTCTAATAAAGGATCAACCACTACTTGGTTTTTTCAAGCCCTAAACTACACTCTCAAAGAGAGAACAAGAGTCTTTCAAATATCAATAATCAATTAATAAGCAAATGACCTAATAGAAGACTATTTATAGGCTATCTTATTACATAATAAAATAGAAAAAATAAGCTTAATGGAAGGGATGGTTAGGAGTGTCTTTCCAACAAGTGTAATTTCCAAAATACCCTTAATGAAGAGTTCTTCTTCAATGCTCCAAAACTAAGGGGTCATGTTGTAACACTTGTGGACTCGGGTTGACATCAAAGGTGAGCCCCCACTCAATCTTCCACGCATGAGTTTGATTTAGGACATGCTCAAAATGGGTTCTCCATGTACGTTCTTGTGTCCTTGAGGTGACCAATTCTTGAGTCTTTATGGATTGGCCTCCAATGATGTCTTCAAAAGTATAGATGGCCATTTGGATTGTATCATATAAAGTACATCGCCACTGGTCTCAAAGGACATTATTAATTTTTGCTCATGGATATATCTCTTGATTTTCATTAAGACAGGATCTAGCACTTTCTTCTCCTTAATGTTTGCACCAAGAAACGACCTAACCACTACCTAAACCATCAGACCACCCTTATTGGAGTCCAAGAGATGAACTCCAAGATTAGCTAGGCGGTGAGTATCTGTAATCAATTCCTATTTTTTTCTCCATATGAGCCAAACTCCCCATGCGTAACCTGCTAAGAGCACTAACGACCATGTTAGCTTTAGTTGGGTGATAGTGAAAACTCATATCATAGTCCTTGAAAATCTCCAACCATCTCCTTTGCCCGAGATTTAGCTCCTTCTGAGTGAATAAATATTATAATCTAATGATCAGAAAAAATGTTTACGTGCACTCCATGAAAATAATGCCTCCAAATTTTTAAAGAAAATACCACCGCCCATAGCTCCAAATAATGAGTAGGATAGTTCCTCTCATGCTCGTTTAACTGTCTGGAAGCATAGGCAATCACCTTCACATGCTGCATCAAAGCACAACTAAGTCCCACCCTAGATGCATCATAATAAATGACAAACCCCTTATTACCTTCAGGGAACATCAAAATTAGAGCTGAAGTTAGCTTATCCTTAAGTTTCTCGAAACTCACCTCATAAGAATCCGACTAATAAAGCTTGACCTTCTTCTAAGTCAATTTGGTTCAAGGATCAACTATTTCCAATAATCTCTCCACAAATATCTGATAATACCCAACCAAACCTAAGAAGCTCTGAATGTCTGTCAAACTTATGGGTCTAGGACACCTTTTAAATATAGCCACCTTTTAAGGATCCACCGTGATACCTTCACTAGAAATAAAATGACCAAGAAAAGTCACAGCGTTCAACAAAAACTCACATTTAGATAACTTAAAAAAAGTATTATTCATTCAAGGTTTGCAATACCATATAGAGGTGATTTGCATAATCCACCTCACTTTTAGTATACACCAAGATGTCATCACTAAACACAATGATAAAGAAATCCAAGAACTACCTGAAAACCCTATTCACCAAGTCCATAAATTTTGTTGGGGAATTAGTCAAACCAAATAACATCACCACAAATTTGAAATGCCCATACCAAGCATGAAAAGCCATCGTAGGGATATCCTTCTCCCTAATCTTAAGATTATGATACCCAGACTAGAGATCTATCTTAGAGAAAAACTTAGCACCTTAGAAATGATAAAAAAAGTTATTTATCCTTAGAAGAGAGTACTTATTCTTGACTATTACCTTATTCAGCTATCGATTGGTAATGGATATCTGAAATGAACTATCTTTTTTGTGCACAAACAACATTGGTGTAACCACGGTGATACAATAGGACAAATGAACCTCTTATCCAAAAGATCCTTAAGTTGTTTCTTGAGTTTCCTTAACTCAGCTAGATCTATTCTATAAGGAGCAATGGATATTGGATGAGTGTCTAGAACCAAAACAATTCAAAACTCTATTTCCCAGTCTAGAGGAACATCGGGAAGATCATCCATAAAAACCTTAGGACTCATTTACTACCAAAACTGAATAAAAAGAAGGACCTTCCAAGCTAGAATCTTTAATCAAGACAAAGAGATAAAGATAACCTTTAGAGATTAACCTTTGAGCTCTAAGATAAGAAATAAGGGATCCACCCTCCCACTATAACTAATTCACTATGACACCTAAAGACATCCTTATGGGTCTGACAATCTAAGAACACATAACAAGAGTGTAACCAATCTATCCGTAGAATAATTTAAAAATCCACATATTCACTTCAAACAAATCTACCAAAGTCTGCCTACCACTAACAGATACCACACATACCCTATAGACTATCTTAGAAACTCACCTACTAGGGTAGAAAAAGAAAAAAAATCTGAAAAAACTTAGGATCAAAACTAATAAATCCAGCCATAAATGGGGTCACATATAAAAGAGTGGACCCAAGATCAAGCCCATAATATATGTCAATAAAAAAGAGTTACAATGTACTAGTAACGATATCAGGTAATGCCTCAAATTCATGCTGAGATGTAGGAACATACAACCTATTTTAGCCTATGCCGGTATTAGAAACAGCAATAGACACTAAAGCCACACCACTAGGCATAGGAGCAGAAGATGAAAAAATTGAAGCTTTGACTACTCCACAATCTCTATTACCATCTAGACAATTCTTGAGCATATGTCCTAGTTTACAGTATTTAAAACACTTATCCTTGCCTTTGTCACAATATACCCAATGAAGATGACCACAAAACCGGTAATGAGGGTATAAAAAAGTTGACTGACCCTCACTCGCCAAAGATTGGGCACCTTCTGCTAAAAAATTCTCACCACCTTACAGACACCTATCTCCTAATTACCTTGGGTAATGAGCGCTAGTAGTAGTGAAGAAACTAGAACTCGCCTATTAATTTTTCGACCATCCACCTTTATCTCGACCACCCTGATGTTATGAACCATTCTACTCTAATAACCTACTTCTCTTACCCTACCTTACACAAAACACTACCAATTTTTTCTTTTCATCCTCCACCTACTGCATGTGGACAACCAATCTTAAAATATCTATATATTTAATCAATAAAGTAGTTTTTCTTTCAAGGATCAGATCTTGAGATAGCCTAGAAGAAATTTCTCATCCTCGCCCTCATGTCAGCCACTAAATCAGGAGCATACCTTGACAGCTCATGAAACTTCAAGGTGAATTCCTTGATAGATATTTTACCTTTTTTGTGATTCACAAACTCCTCCACCTTCGCTCCCCTCGGCTCTTGACAAAAGAAATGATCCAAAAAAAATATTAGAAAAAGAATCCCACAATGACAACTCCTCCAAAAGAATCCTACATTATTAGTAATCCAAAATTTATATTTGTTTGAAGCTGACGATAGTAATATTCCTTACAAGTATTTAATTGGTAAAGGATAATTTGACTTGTTTATCAGCTAGAGTTATTTTAGGACTTAATATTTGTCTCATTCACTTATAAAACTACCAAAACATTATGTTTGATTTTTGAATGAACTTGAATATTGGCTTTAATATTGACTTGGATTTTGGGGGTGTTAAATATATCTACATAAGGATAAGAAATGGACATCATAATTTCGATCCATAGGACTCCACTAGAAACTTGCTCTTGTACCAACAATATTGGTGAACTGTAATACCCTAAAGTTTTCAAGAAAATTTCATCCCAAGAATGCCTAGTATTAGCTTCTAATGTAAATGATAATTATTACGCAAGGAATTTTCAAGATTTTAACTTTTTTCTCAAGTGGAAAATTTAATAGGAGTTTCATCGATATATGATTCACTTAAATCTGATTATCGGGTAAGAAGTTATGACTATTTGAATTTTCTGTCATAAAATAATGCCATCTTAGTCAGTGGTGCACCATGCCACCAGAAGAAATGATATTTGGCAATTTCCAGTAGCTGTTCGTGATTATAGCACATCGTGCCAATACTAAAATTTAGAATTATCCATTTTCCAGTGTCTCAGCGCGATTTTCCTCAAATCGCGCCAAAGTTACAGGTCACGAAGGAAGAGGCAACGTGATGGCTCCACATCGCGCCATCCCTCAATTTCCCAATTGTCATTTTTTAGTGACACAACACAATAACGTCGAGTTGTGCTAGGGTCTAGTTAGGGAAAATTTTACTGAAACTAAATGACACATCCAGAGTTAAAAGGGTTAATTTTCTACCCCTATTTAAACCCAAAAATATGTGATTTAGCTATTCTTCAACAAAATATACTATTTTCTCTCATTTTTTCTCAAGAATAAGCTAGGGTTTCTTTTGGGGATTCATATTAAAGAGTGTTTCACCATTAATCTTCACGAAATCATGAACTAAGGTATGGATTGTGTTCATTCATTGACTGCTTTGGTCCATGAAGCCCAAGAATACCATTTCTAAATTCAAGTTATGGATTTTCTTGTGAATTTTATGATTGGGTTGCTTTTGTTAATATTGATAATGAGTAATTGAATTGTATTCACTGAATGAATGTTAAATTCCATATGGGTTATTTTGTATCGGTATGGATTCATGAAACCCAAGGAGTATACCTTGAAATGATTAAATTGGAATTGAATCACGATGGTTAATTATTGTATGATGTTGTTTACGCGTTCTATGCTTACTATATATTTGGTTTAACGCCTAGATGAAGGGAAACTTTCTAATTAGAATGATATCATGAAATCCCCATGTACGTACAAGCTTATTCCTATCACATATTTGATGAAATTCTTCAGTAAATGTATTATGATGATAATTATGTATTCAAGTAAGTCATGCTTTGTCAGTTTCCTTCCATCGAATCTTGAGGGTACTTGTACCAAAAACATTAGTTGTGTACTTAGAGCCATATTATGTTTTCACGATACTCTCAGTCATGCTATGAATCCTTAGACTTCAGATAGTCTTATGACTCAAGAAAAATCTCTATGATATCATGACTTAGTCAGTTATCAGATATTAATAGTATTCCATCAGTCAATAGAACTTAGTAACTCAGCTTTTGTTCAGTTCAACAAATCATGTTCAGTGTCCATTTAAATGGGAGTTGGAATTAGTACCTAGTGAACCAAAGTATGGGGAAACAAACTATCATATAACGGTGTGATCCTTAGAAGTAATCCTTTCGTTCGAGAACTATTACCCAGCATAGGTAGAGATATCAACCGTTTCTGATGAGGGTCGATGAGGTGGATAAGCACTGCCAGATAAGGTCCCCACCATTTTCTTTTAGGGAAATTATCAGATAAGGGTCACCTACAGCTTGTCTTTACCAGTGGTACGGTACGGACACCCTTCCAATTGAGGTTACAGATTGGACCCCAACTAGCCATAATGGCATAACAAGGGAATGTTGATTAAATAATACCTCCCATAGTTTCAGTACCAATACCAGTAAAAGAACTCAGATAGTTCTTCAGATTTAAAATTTTCAGATATAGTTGACTCAAATATAGTAAGAAACTTAGATAGTTTGATCAGATTTAGGACTATCAGATACAGTCACCCATGTTATCATTTATATTTCGATACAACTATTTATGCTATCAGTTATATCAGTTATTAGCATTTCATGTCATCAGTATTCAAATTCAATAATCACGATATCATAGTGTCAGTTATAATTACGTATTTATGTATGCATTCTCGTGTTTATGTTAGACTGTTAACTAGAATTATTCATGCATGTTAACCCTTTCATATAACCTACCTCACATGTATACTCAGTGTATTCTATTGTACTGGCACATTTTCACTATAGTGCTTTCCTTTTATGTTACACCATAGGTTCAGAGACACGATTTCCAGATCAACAGTAGATTCCAGTCCCAGATGTCACAATAGAAGTGATTCCTCATCCTTTGAGGACATAATTATTTCTCCACTATTTCATTGATTAGTTATTAGTTGGATTTGTTTGTGGACATATCCCATCAACACTTTCTTTAGATTACTTAGACAGTAGAGGCTTTCAGACTAAATATAGACTATTATGTTTCTGAAATCAGTGTTTATAGTTTTGTTTAGGGTATTGTATTACCCCACATATATTATCTCATCCATATTATGTCCAGTATTGAACCTTATGGCCTTTTAGTGAATGTTTCAAAATTATTATGTTATATTATGCAGTGTACAGTATGGATATCAGTCATAGGTTAGCTTGTGTTCCAACTGGGTCATGAGCACCATGTAGCATTTTTGTTTATAAGATCGGGGTGTTAAAAACTTGGTATCATATCCTAAGGTTCAATAGAGTCCTAGAAAGACTGATTTGTATCGAGTAGAGTCTTATACATGGGTTTGTTGTGCACCACATTTATGTTCAAGAGGCTATGATATGTTTAGGAATAGTTTCCCTTCTTTAAGTATTCATGTAGTACTAGTTAGCATAATTATAAGTTAATCTCTCAGTCTAATCCGCTTCTTCTCTTTATTTCAGAATATGCCTTCGAAGAGAAGAAATCAGTCAGCCCCTCAGCCCGAAGAACCTTTAGGGGATCATGTTTCTCATGTAGAGTTTTGGACCATATTTACCACTCTTGCTCAGTTAATAGCTGCCCTTAAAGAGCCACCCACTATTGTTCGGACAAACCCAGTGGCTAACTCAGCTATAGCTAGGATATGTAACTTTACCCAAATGAATCCTCCATCCTTCCATGGGTCTAAAGTAGATGAAGACCCTCAAAATTTATTGATCAAGTTTAGAAAATGATAGACATCATGGGGGTGACTACTATTGAGAGTGTTGAGTTATCCGCATACAAGTTAAAGGATGTGGCTCATACTTGGTTCAAATAGTTAAAGTTAGAAAGGTCAGATAATGTAGGTCCTATAAAATGGGAGACGTTTGTCACTGCATTCTTAGATGGACTCTTTCCCTAAGAGCTTAGAGAGGATAAGGTTTTAGAATTTATCAACCTCAGGCAGGGTAATATGACAGTGAAAGAATATTCTTTAAACTTTACTCAATTAGCCAGATATGCCCCTAATGTGTTTGCAGACTATAGAGCTAAGATGAGTAAGTTCACTTCATGGGTAAATGATAGTGTGGTTAATAAGTGCAGATTCACCATACTACATAGTGACATAACTTTAGCCAGACTTATGACCCATGCTCGGCAAACAGAGAAGTAGGAGACTAAGCATAGGGAAAAGCATAATAAGAAAGCTAGGACATGTAGCTTCTATTTTAGTCAGTGTAAATCAAAGGGAGGAGACCATTCTCAGTTTTATCCTAAGTCATCAGTTCCAGCTCCTTTTTCATCAATTGCTCTATCTCCTAAGTTTAGAGATAGAGTGCTAGGCTCTAAGTCTTAGGGCACTATAAGCAATGCCCAAACTAATCCCCTTTGTCAGACTTATGGTAAGAACCACAAGGGTGCTTGAAGAACTGGCAGCGATGTCAATTTTTGTTGTAGGTAGCCAGGCCACATATTTAGATACTTCTCTCAATCAGGTTATCAGAATAATCTCTGCTCCTCAGCTCAGTTCGATCGCTTGAATTAGTAGGGTTCCACCACCAGTGCTACTAGTAGGCAACACCCAAAGAGACTATATGCTCTTCAGACCTGACAAGATTAGGAAAATTCTCCTGATATAGTTACCGGTATGTTACATATATTTGATATATATTTTTATGCTTTGCTAGATCCAGGAACTGCTTTGTCTTTTATTACTCCTTATATAGCAGTTGATTTTGGAATCAGTATCAAAATTCTAGTAGAGCTTTTCTTAGTCTCTACCCCAGTGGAGAAAACCATCATAGCTTGGTGGGTATATAGGAACTGCCCAGTTATGATATTTTAGAAAGTCACTTTAGCAGTCTTAGTGGAATTAGAGATGACTAATTTTGATGCCATTATCAGCATTGATTGGCTTCATTCCTGCTATTCCACAATCTACCAAAGAAATAGAATAGTCCAGTTTTGGTTTCAAAATGAACCCGTCCTTGAGTGGAAGGGTAGTGTATCTGCTTTCAGGGGTCATGTTATTTCCTACGTTTAGGCAAGGAAAATAATATCTAAGGTCTGTGTTTACCGTTCTTGTTCAGGTTAGATATTCTAGTTCTGAGACTCCTAGTCTTGAATCAGTTCCAATTGTAAATGAATATTCAGATGGCTCTCTTAAAGATCTTCTAGAAATTCCTCCCATAAGGGAAATAGACTTCGGTATTGATCTCCTTCTAGACACTAAGCCTATATCCATTCTTCCATATATAATGGAACTAATAGAACTTAGAGAATTTAAGTAATAGTTGAAGGATATCTTAGATAAGGGATTCATCAGATCCAATATTTCTTCGTGAGGTGCACCAGTCTTATTCATGCACAAGAAAAATAGTTCTCTCAGAATGTGTATTGATTAGCGTCAACTCAATAAGGTCAAAGTCAAGAACAAGTATCCTCTTCCTAGAATTGATAGCTTATTTGACCAACTTAGGGCGCTAGTTATTTCTCTAAGATAGACCTCAGATCCGGCTATCATCAGCTTAGAGTTAGAAAATGTGACATTCCAAAAATATCTTTCCATAATTGGTATGGTCACTTTGAATTCTTAGTTATGCTATTTGGTCTTACCAATGTCCCAGAAGCTTTCATGGACTTGATAGAAAGCATGTTCAAGCAGTACTTGGACATGCTTGTCATAGTTTGTATAGATGATATTCTGGTCTCTTCCCGCACTGAGCATGATTATGTAGTCCATCTCAGAACAGTACTTTAGACTCTCAGAAATCATCTGCTATTCGTCAAATTTAGTAAGTGTTAATTTTTGCTAAGGTCAGTAGAATTCCTTGGTCACATTATTTCTAGAGATGGCATTACAGTAGATCCTCAAATGATCAAAGTAGTAAAAAATTAGCCTCACCTTTTCTCTCCATTAGATATCTGGAGTTTTTTGGGTTAGGCTGTCTCTTACAGATAGATTTTTGAAGGATTCTCATCCATTGCATCCCTTATGCCTAGATTAACTCAGAAGAAAGTCAAGTTTCAGTGGTTAAACCCTTGTGAGAAGAGATTTCAGCAGTTGAAGATTCAACTTACCTCATCCCTAGTATTAACTCTTTTAGATGGTTTAGATGTGGTCATGGTGTATTGTGATGCATTCAGAGTAGGTTTGGGTTGTGTACTCATGCAGCATGGTAAGGTCATCGCCTACGCCTCTTAATAGCTTAAACCTCATAAGAGGAATTATCCTACTCATGATCTTGAGTTAGCAATGGCATTCTTTACCTTGATGATTTGGAGGAATTATCTCTACAGATTTCATGTAGATGTCTTTATCGATCAAAAGAGTCTTTAGTATATCTTTTCTTAAAAAGATCTCAAGATTTGTTAGAGAAGGTGGTTAAAGCTCTTGAAAAATTATGACATGAGTGTCTTCTATCATCTAGTCAAGGCCAAGGTAGTGGCCAACGCTCTCAGTAGGCTATCCATGTGTAGTGTTTCTCTTGTAGAGGATAGTAAGAAGAAGTTAGCCCAAGAAATCCATCAGCTTGCCAGACTAGGCGTTCACTTAGTTAATTCTTCAGAGGGTTGTGTATGTATTTAGAGTATTTAAGAATCATCTCTAGTTTTTGAGGTGAAGGAAAAGCAAGATAGAGATCCCAGCCTAGTCAAGTAGAAAGAATCAGTTCAGGATCAGAAAATTGAGGTTTTCTCCCAAGAGGGAGATGATGTTCTTTGTTGTCAGGGTTATCTCTATGTTCTAGGTATAGATGACTTAAGGGAGAAAATTCTTGTAGAAGTGCATGGTACGCACTACTCTATTCTTCCAGGGGCCACAAAAATGTACCGCGACTTGCAGGAAATCTATTCGTAGAGTGAGATGAAGAAACACATCGCAGATTTTATGGCCAAGTGCACTACATGTCAACAGGTTAAGATAGAGCATTAGAAGCCTAGTGGGTCAATATAGGAGTTAAGTATTTCTACTTGGAAGTGGGAAGTTGTAAACATAGACTTTGTGATGGGTTTGCCTCGAACACATCATCAGCATGATTCAGTTAGGGTTATTATAGACAAATTGACCAAATCAACTCATTTCCTTCTAGTTCATACCTCTTATTCAGTTGAGGATTACACCAAAATCTACATCAAGGAGTTGATTAGATTGCACGGTGTTTCATTTTCTATTATCTCAGACAAAGGTACCCAGTTAACCTTATATTTCTAGAAAATATTCAAAAAGGGGCTTGGTACCCAAGTTCATCTCAGTATAGCCTTCCATCCTTAGATAGGTGGTCAAGAAGAAAGGACTATTCAGACTTTAGAATATATCCTAAGGTCGTGTGGAGTTGATTTTAATGGAAGTTAGGATGACCACTTGCCTTTGATTGAGTTTGCATAGAACAATAGCTATCATTCTAGTATTCAGATGGCTCTATTCGAAGCTCTCTACGGAACGAGATATAGATCTCTAATTGATTGTTTCAAAGTTAATGAGGCCTTATTCTTAGGTCCTGACTTTGTATTCGACGCATTTGAAAAAGTCTAGTTAATCAGAGAAAGACTTTGGAATGCTCAGAGCCAACAAAAATCGTATGCAGATGTTAGTAGAAAAGACCTCGAGTTTGAGTTTGATGATTATGTATATCTAAAGATCTGTCCCATAAAGGAAGTAAAGAGATTCGGCAAGAAGGGAAAGCTCTATCCCTGATATTTTTGTCCCTTCAAGATTCTCAGTTGTTTTAGCATGGTAGCTTATTAGCTTAAATTGCCTTTAGATCTAGCCTCAATTCATCCAATCTTCAATGTCTCTTTCCTCAAGATGTGTATAGGTGACCCACCTGTCGTAGTCCCTCTCAGAGCATTGATGTTCAGAATAGTCTCTCTTTTGAAGAGATTTTAGTCAAAATCTTAGACTATCAGACTCTTAGATTGAGGAACAAAGTAGTCCCTCTAGTTAAAATTCTTTAGATAAATTAGTCTGTCAAGAGAGATACTTGGGAAGCAGAAGCATACATGCGTACCAAGTATCCTCACCTCTTATCTGCAACAAGCTCAAGGTAACAGTTCTCCTTAAGCTTACTCAGTTTCATGATCAGTGTTCATCACAAATTTGGTATTCAGTTTCATGTTCATGTTCCCAGTATAAACTTGGTATCAAGTACCATAGAATATTAAGGTATTCATGTAGTAGCTTAGTTATATAATTATACATCAGAAATGCATTCTAATTGAGAGAAACATAGTTGTTGGAAACATTCAGTCATGCATTCATGAATGAGTTACACATGCATCAGATATGCATGTTTATTATGTTATGTTTAGATTGTAGGTCATGAGATCATGTTCTAGTTATTCATGTTTAGTTCATGTTCAGCTTATTGTTTCCCCTCTCAGTCAGTCTCATTTGAGGACAAATGTTCGCAAAGGGGAGATATGTAATACCTTGAAGTTTTCTAGAAAATTTCAGCCCAAGAATACCTAATATTAGGTTCTAAAGTGAATGCTAATTTTTCCATGAGGAATTATCAACATTTTCACTTTTTTGTCATGTGGAAAATTCAATAACTTTTCGTTGATATATGATTTACTTAAATTCGATAACCGGGTAAGAAGTTATGACTATTTCAAGTTATTGTCATAAAATAGTGCCATATTAGTTAGTGGCGTGCCGTACCACAAGAGGAAATGGCATTTGGAAATTTCTAGTAGGTGTCCACAATTATGGCGCGTCGCTCCAACACCTAAATTTAGAATTGCCCTTTTTCTAGTGTCTTAGCATGATTTCCCTGCTTTACGTCAAAGTTATAGGTCATGAAGGAAGGGGTAACACAATGTATCTGCATCGCTCTATCCCTCAATTTCCCAATTGTCAATTTCCAGTGACATGGTGCGATAACACTGCGTCGTGCAAGAGGCCCAGTTTGAGAAAATTTTGCTGAAAATAAATGATGCATCCAGGGTTAAAATGGTCAATTTTCTACCCCTATTTAAATCCAATAACACATGATTTAACCATTCTTCACCCAAAATATACTATTTTCTCTCAAGTTTCTCTCAAGAACAAGATATGGTTTCTATTGAGGATTCAAATTCAAGAAGGTTTCACCATCAATGTTCATAAAATCATGACCTAAGGTATGCATAGTGTTCATTCGTGGACTCTTTTCGTCCATGAAGCCCAATAATCCTTTTTCTAAATTCAAGTTATGAATTTTCATGTGAATTTCATGATTGGTCTGCTTTTGTTCATGTTAATAATTATTAATTGAATTGTATTCCATGAATGAGTGTTAAATCCCATATGGGTTGATTTGTATCATTATATATTCATGAAACCCAAGGACTAAACCCTTGAATGATTAAATTGGAATTGAATCATGACAATTAATTGTTGTATGATGTTGTTTACACATTCTATGCCTAGTATGTGTTTTGTTGAATGCCTAGATGAAGGAAAAGTGCCTAATTGGCATGATATCATGAAATCCCCATGTATGTACAATCTTATGCCTATCACATGTTTGATGAAATGCTTTAGTAAATGTATTATTATGATTATTATGTATTCAAGTAAGTCATGCTTTGTCAATTTCCTTCCATCAAGTCCTGGGGGTACGTGTACTTGAAACATTAGCTGTGTACCTAGATCTATGTCATATTTTCATGATACTTTCAGTCAAGCTATAAATCTTGAGACTTTAGATAGTCTTATGACTCAGGAAAAATCTCCATGATCTCATGACGCAGTCGGTTATCAGATATCAATAGTATTCTATTAGTCAATGGAACTTAGTAACTCATCTCATATTCAGTTTATTAAATCATGTTCAGTGTCCATTCAAATGGGAGTAGGAATTATCACCTAGTGGACCCAAAGATGCGGACACATACTATCAGATAAGGGTGTGATCCTTAGAAGTTATCTTTGTGTTCCAGAACTATGTAGCCCGCATAGATTGAGACATCAACATTGTCTTATCACGGTTAATGAGGTGGATAAGCACTGTCAAATAAGGGCCCTACCATTCTCTTTTGGGGACACTATCAGATAAGGGTCGCCCACAGCTTGTCCTTACCAATGGCCGGTATTGACGCCCTTCTAATTAGGGTTATTGATTGGACCCCAATTCATCCATAATGGTGTATCATGAGCATGTCAATTAAATAATACCTCCCACAGTTTCAGTACCAGTCTCAGTAAAATATCTCAGATAGTTCTTCATATTCAAGACTGTCAGATACAGTCGACTCAGATATAGTAAGGAACTCAGATAGTTCCATCAGATTAAGTACTGTCAGATATAGTCACCTATGTTATCAGTTACATTCAGATACAACATTTATGCTATTAGTTATATAAGTTATTAGTATGTCATGTCATCAGTATTTAGATTCAGTAATCACGATATCACAGTGTCAGTTACAGTTACGTATTTAGGTATGCATTCTCGCGTTCATGTTAGACAGTCAGCTAGCATTATTCATGCATGTTAACCCTTGAATATAGCTTACCTCACATGTATACTCAGTATATTCTATTGTACTGATGCATTTGTAATATGGTTCATTCTTTTTATATTACATCATAGGTTCAGAGACACGAGTTCCAGATCAGTAGTAAATTCTAGTCTAAGCAGTCAGATAAGTGAGTCCTCATCATTCGAGGACATGATTATTTCTCCATTATTTTATTAGTTATTAGTTGTAGTTAGGTGGGGACATGTCCCATCAAATCCTTATTTAAATTATTCAGACAGTAGAGGCTTTCAGAGTAGATATAGACTATTATGCTTCAAACTTTGGTGTTTATAGTTTTGTGTTGGGTATTGTATTATCCCATAGATGTTATCTCATCCATGTTATGTTCAGTATTGAACCTTATGGCCTTTCAGTGTATGTTTCTAGATTAATATGTTATATAATGCAGTATACAGGTACGAATATCAGTCATTGATTAGCTTATGGTCCTACGAGGTCATGAGTACCATGTAGCATTACGATTCAGTAAATAGAGGTGTTACATAAACCTAGTGCTCGGATAGAAATTTTTCACGACCCAATTTATGATTTGTTATGGAACCTATTTTATCTCACTAATAGATAAGCTAATCTATGTCTCAGATCTTGAAGTGATGGGCTAATTTTATGGAATATAGTACAAATGCCAAAAAATATAATTAAAAGCTTACGATCAATAAATAAAGAAATAATAATACTGATAATATAGAAGATAAAAAGATAGAGATAACATCCCCAACCTAGTAGTGTTTATACAAAAGCAATTAGAGAGAGAGTATGAGCACTATAAAATTCAAACATACATCAATCTTGAAATGGAAAGACTATGCAAAAGTACAAGAAAAAGATAAGGTCAATTCCGGCTCTGAGAGCTAAATCCATCCCTAAATTTTAAATAGCATGATCGAGAGGAGGACCACAGTACATGGATCTTCCCTAAAAATATATATAAGTATTGCATGAGTACTAATGCTACAGGTGATTTGTAAGATCATCAACCAATTAAGCTAAATTGTAATATAAAATAATATGATGGAAGATAAATAAATTAAGTTAAGTAAAAGAAAAAAAACTTGTAATGATGCTCCAAATACTATAAGTAAGTAAATAAATTACTTTAAATGATCATCACATAAAATAACACCTAACTATCACTATGAAATTGGCCTTCATAAGCCAGTAAGTGAAGAAAAGAAAATAACCTAATGCCAACCCCTATAAGCCTAAAGGGAAAAATCAAGAGAAAAAGTAACCAAAGATATACAAAATAATCACCTCTCAACGATAATAATCGTGAAGCATTCTATACCATAAACATATCATGCTCGCACTGCTAGATTCGAACAGAAACTCATATCATCATCATCATTTGTCTGCCTTAAATGTAATGATCTTTTAGGTTTATTTCCATATTTCAACTTATTTCACTATTAGATCTTTTCTCTATCTACCCCAAGTTATTTATTACTAGATGGAACTAACAGTTCAGTTATCGAGTAGTTTATTTGGTGTTTAGAACCAATTTCCTATTTTGAAGTCTTCATTGCTTCCAAATGACCATCTAAAAAATTTCAGTCAAACAACCAAGAATGCAAATTCTGACTATTTCAATAGCTCCATATATCAATTTTAGGCTAGGAAGAGTCTTGGTTTGGTTCTCAAGGTACCTAGGCTTATTTCCACCTATTGGTTGAAAAGTTAAGAAATAAAAATTGGGTGTGGGACCAATTTTTTATTGAAATAACCTTTGATGGAAATTTTGACTATGCCCATTGATTTTGAAATGTTGAATTAGATAGGGTAACATAGTTCATTTGTTTATATGGGATTTTGGATGAATTTCAAGGGTTTTGCTAAGACTTGGATGGTTTCGGCTGTGATCGTGACTCCTTTATGTAGCCTAAAATATTAGCATCGCAATATAATTATCGCAATAGCAACTCATGAACAGCTGTAATATATTGGGATAGCAACTGTCAAATAAGGATAGCAATACTCGAGAACCTAGTATGGGTATAATTATGCCTGATTTTTCTCATTCTTCATCCATTCCAAAAGAGCTAAAACCCAAAATAGGGAGAAATGTTAGGATTGAAGCATATGTGTGATTTAGAAGCTTGGCTAAATCTTGTTCTAACTGTTTTCTTCAGATTTATGGCAAGATTTCACCCTTTTAATGGTAGAATTTCCCATTTCTTATTCAAAACTCCCAAAACCATGGAGGCTTTATTTTAACCGTTAATTATCTTAGAATTAACCCATTTTTATAATAATGATTCTTGAGCATGAAGGAATGTTGGGTTTGTTTTGGAATCATGTTTTTGTATAAATAGAACCAACATTGGATTTTTGCATGATTTTTGGACTCGAAACACAATGGTGCAATAAAGGTATCATTATTCTCGTATTAATAAGTAGAATGTATTTTGGATTGCTTGGAATCTTGCAGAAGCTTCTTAGAAAGGAAAAGTAGTGATTTAGTATGCTTTTTGAGCTTCTTTTCGACGTCTAGGTTGGCTAGGTTTTACCCTTGTTATATTGAGTTACTTTAAACTATGTTTGTGATATTATGTTAGATTTTGGTTGGGTTTTAGGTGCTGGAAAGATAGATTTCAACACTTTGGTTAGTTGGAACATTTAGGCCATGTTGGATATTTTTATGGCATAATTAGCCTAGTTATTCCTATATTAGGTGAATTTGACCTTGTAGAATCTTATTTAGGATGGAAATAACTTAGTTACATAACTCATGATGAGATTGTGGCCACTTGAGTATAGGAAGAAACTTGCATTAGTTGTCATTACCTTAGGTGAATTTATCTTAGTCGCTCTTCATAGGGAGATATTGCAGTCCTAGGGCTAGTTTTGGCTTGTTCAACATCTAATTGTGGATTTAGATACCTTATCCTAGATTTGATAGTTATTGAAACCCTATAATATACTTGTTTACATCTAGGAAGATGGTTATTTCAGTGATATTTAGATGCTTTGGTACTTGTTGGTTATGATTGATGACATTGGAAGTAATGCTTAATGAGTATGCCATGAAGGAGTTATTGATTAATCTTATGTTATTAAATATATATTGTATATGATACTGATTGGGCTATCTATTGGGCTACTAAATATACTATTGAATAAGAACTTGATTATAATTTTGATTAAACCATAATTTATGCTATTGATTATGCCAATGAAAGAATTATTGACTATTCTTGTGATCATGGTTGTTGATATATTAGCATTTATGCTATTGGTCATGCTAGAGGTCATGCTTAATAACTACATTGGAAGTTAAGTTGTTATTATGCCATGAATAAACAATAGATTATGCGGTGGATTATCTATTTAACAAGATATTGGTAATTTATCAATTATACTAATGATAAACTATCTATTATGCTATTGATAAGTCATTAATTAGGCCATTGATAAGTTATTGCCTATGCTTGATAGTACATATTAATTATGTTATAGATGATGTTTATTTACTATATTGGTGAATATGTTATGAATTATGCTCAAGATCATGCTTATTGATTATATTAGTGATTATGCAATTGTCTAAGCTAAAGATCATGCTTAATGACTCAATTGATAATCATGCAATTTATTATGGTAGGGCTCACAATTTTGATTAAAATTATTGATCATGTTAATATACTATGTTAATGGTCATGCTCTTAAGTACTTAACGATTATGCTATTGGCCATAATAATAATGATATGATTATCCATATAAGTTCGGATGTTATTCTATGAACTACCCAAATATCGAATCAAGTATGGATAATAATGATAGTATCAAACATTTAAACCAAGTAGAAGTCTGAAAGATTGCTTGATAATAATGATAATATCAATTATTTATACCCGATATAAGTTCAGAGGATGGCTATGATAATAATGATGATATCTTTTATTTATACCTTATAGAACTCTGGAGAATGGCTATGACGTTGATTATATGGAAGATGATATTGATGATAATATTTAGAAGGATATTGTTGAATATCTACATTGGTTAGAGTCTGGACATATATATACACTACCTTGTACTATGATGTCATACTTATTATAATATAATGATATCAGGGAGTAAGATTGACAATAGTGATTCTAGCTAAGTATGAAAGCGAGTAAATAGTTATAATATGGTATGATATAAATGGATTTTGTGAAAAGTGATTAGCTAATAAATGGTGGCTAATTGATAAAACAATGACTAGTTGATCAGTCATAATTTGCCTCTATATGAGGATTAAATTATAAGTGATGTCTACTTGAGAAAGGATGATTTATAGATACACGGGGATTAGTTACTATATGATGCTTAGTTAATTAGTGTTGATTAATTGACAAAAGATGAATATGGACATCCGGTAGTTATAATGTTGCATTACTTGGATGAATTCCAATGGTATTATTAGAGTTGATAAATGAAGGTGGTCGGTTATTCTATTTGGTTTGTACCTTCCAAGCTTATGGGGGCTTGCGATGGGTTGTTTACGTTTATGCACTAATTGGCATGTGTGAGCCAATTTTTGTAGTTATGAATGCATTTGTTGATGCTCTATGTTATGTTATTTTATTATTTTGATTTATTTACTTACTTATGCACAACGATGTTTGAGTTACTTTAGATTTGTCTATACCGTGACTTAGTCATGTTATCACATATTTTATCATACTTATATCATGATTTAGCTTAGTTGACGATGATGCCTTGTGAGTACCCATGGTTTTTGTACTACTACTACACTTCTGAACTTTTTGGGTGTAGATCCAAGTACTAACTACCATCGTTATTCATCGTTCATGTTGTGTTGATATCTCGAGATAGGGTGATCTCTTGGAGTTAAAGTTACATATTTTGATCTATTTTTCTATGTTTAGTTTTTTGTTTCAAAATTAATGTTATAGACTATTACAGAAACTGAGGTTGTATTATTAATAGGTAATACAAAAGTACTAGCTCTATCAAGTCGTGGGATGGTATCTATGTTGACTATCTTTATTGATTTCAAATACTATACTAAATTAAAAGTTATGTTGTTGATTTCTGCCTATGTTTGGCATTTTCCCCTAAGTTAACCCATTTTGCTTTACTCCAGTTTACGAGTTAGTATACCTGCTAGAAGAATGGAGTAGCTTCCATCATGACTTATAAATTGGGTCGTGACAAATTGGTATCACATGCTAAGTTTCACGGATATTGTTTATACAAGAACAAGTATCTAGTAGAGTCATGTGGATTAGAATGATGACGTTTGTTTCCTATATACAAGATTTTATAGGACAATCTTAGGAGTTCTTCACTTCTATCACTTATATCATGCTAAGATTCTGAGTTAGTTTATACAACATTTCTTTGATTTCACTCTTTTACAAATAGCTGGGACATATGTTATCGCTACCCAAGATGAGGGTCCCAAGAACGAGCCATGGATCCTACTTTTTTTTGTGGATTACCCACAGGTCCTGAATATATTAGAGATATTTCCCTAACTAAGGTTTATGAGAGAGGGACTTCCCTAGCCCTATTCCTGCTCTTGAGCTAGAGATTCTTCTGCCGCAGCTAGAAATTAGTACAGTCTACAAATCAGAATAGTATAGAGGTAGAGGTGTAACTTTTCTGATAAGGCTCCCAAAATTAAGGTCCCTTCTGCGTTGATAGTTACTCAGTCGGTAGTTGCTCAGCCAGTGGTTTCCCAAATTTCTATGTCTGCTGAGAAGTAGAAGATGTTATGTAGATTCTTGAGATTGGCTTTGACTAGGTTTTCTGGTTTTTTTGGTGAGGATGCATATGAGTTTCTGATTGCTTGTGAGGATAAGCTCCATAATTTGGGCTTTTTTAAGACTAGTGGTATGGATTACACTACCTTTTAGTTGGACTTAACTTCTCTACATTGGTGGTGAGGTTATATGGACTCTAAACGAGCTGGATCTTCTCTTATAACATGGACTAAGTTATCCGAGATGTTCTTCGAGAAGTATATGCCTCGTATCCTTAGGGATCATTTGAGGGATTAGTTCTCTAGGTTGGAGCACTTTCCATGATAGTTGTATAGTACGAGGCTCATTTTCATGAATTGGCTAGGCATTCTACTTCTATTCTTGGTACAAAGTAACAAAGAGTTTGTTGCTTGTTAGAGGGTTAACACTTCCCCTTCATATGTCTTCTAAGAGTTTGGTTGTGGCTGGAAGGTCTTTTGCTAAGGTTTTAGATTATGCATAAGTGATGAAAAAATACATCATGAGGCTCATAGGAGTAGCGATTAGAGGCCTAGACATTACGGAAAGTTCAGTGGGAGTTGTAGTAGTTCCTGATTCAGTGATAGTTGTTTTCATTGTAGATATCCTATGTGTCCATCCTATCAATCTCAAAGTCAGGATAGTTGGCCTATTCACGTAGCTCTTTAAATTATTAATATAGGGCAGTCTAGTGTTAGTGACCATCCTGGCCAGGGTAGTGGTCCATCTTTGAGACGATCACTATCTGGTCATTTTAGATATATTGGTTATTCCGTTCAGCCAAGTTTGTTAGTTCTAGTTTATCTCCTAGTACATGTTATAGTTATGGAGCTCACGGTCACTATTCATGATATTACACTAATTGTAGGGTGAATATTGCTTCATCTCAAAGTCTTCCCCCTATTAGAGCAGTTTATCCTTTAGATAAAAGTTGTTATCAGAGATGTAGGTATGGTTCCCAGGATGCTAAAGGTAGTTCTCGAGAAGGTAGGATAGGAGGTTAATCTGGAGCCCATCCAGGTAGGGGCGTGGTTAGTTATATGTAGTACCTACTAGACTAGAGGTTAAGTATTCTATGATTTTTGTGAGCCTTCAATTGGGCCTTGTTGTATTTAATCTGAGATCTACTTGTTCTTAGGTATTAGTTTATTTTGATCTATGGTTAGAGTTATCTTAGGATTTTTTTATCTGTGTCATTATGTGTATCTACTCATATGGGTGATTTTGTAGTAGTGGATTGGGTTTTCAAATCCTATGTTGGGATTATTAGAGATATTGATACTCATGTTGATCTTATTGTTCTGGACATAGTGGATTTTGATGTGATTCTAGGCTTGGACTTATTATCTTTCTATTATGTTGTCATGGATAATTTTTCCAAGTCTTTTATCTTAGTCATACTCGATATACCTCCATTTGTATGGTAGGGAGCAATTAGCCGCAAGTCGATGGGATTATTTCTTCTGTTCATGCTAGACTGCTTATTTTGAGGGCTTGAGAGTGTTATCTCTCTTATATTTGTAATACTAGTATGGTAAGTCATCGCTTGACTTTGTTCTTATATTTTGTGAGTTACCTGATGTGTTCCCTGTGGAGCTACCCGGTATTCCCCTTGTCTCTAAGAATAAGATCTTTATTGATCTCAAGTTTGGCAACTGATCTATTCCTATGGCACCTTACCATATGGCTCTTATCAAGCTTAAGTAGCTAAATTCTCAACTTAAGGATTTTGTTTGTAAGTGTTTTATTAGACCAAGGGTGTCTTCGAGAGATCCTTTGTTGTTTATGAATAAAAAAAATGGATCCATGTGTATTTATTGATTTTAAGCAGCTTAATAAGGTGACGGTAAAGTACCGTTATCCTATGCCTTGAATTGATGATTTAGTTGACTAGCTTTAGGGAGTGGCAGGGTTTTCTAAGATTGATTTGAGATTCGGTGACCATCAGTTGATGATTTGGGATAAGGATATCCCAAAGATAGCTTTTAGAACCCATTATGTTCATTATGAGTTCTTGGTGATGTCATTTGGTTTGACTAATGCCCAGCCGCATTTATGGATTTGATGAATCAACTGTTAAAACATAATTTGGATTCCATTGTGATTGTGTTAATCGACGACATCCTTGTGAATTTGAAGAGTTGAGAGGAGTATGAGCAACATTTGAGGACTGTCTCTAAACTTTGAGAGATCATATATTTTTTACAATATTCTCTAAGTGTGAATTTTAGCTTGAGTTAGTGACATTCCATGGACATGTAGTTTCTAAGAGTGGTATTAAGCTAGACCTAGCTAAGATTCAGGCTATTCTTGATTGGGTTAGACCTATATCTCCAATCAAGGTTTGTATCTTTATTTGGTTGGCCGATTATTATATATGATTAATCAAGGATTTTTCTACTATTTTAGTTCCTATAACCAAATTAAATTGAAAGGAAGTTCCTTTTCGACAGTCCAAGGGGTGTTATTTAAGCTTTAAAAAGCTCAAGGATTTCTTTACTTCAGCTCCTTTCTAACACTTCATGCAAAGGTTGAGGGATTCGCTGTGTATTATAATATTTCTGGCGTTATTCCATGTTATATTTTTATGCATTAGAGTCGTGTAATGGCTTATGTTTTTAGAATCTTAAGGTTCATGAGTGAAAATACCCCACTCTTGATTTGGAACTAGCGGAGGTACTCTTCGTACATAGGATTTAGAGGCCTAATCTCTATGGTGTACATTGTGAAATTTTCACTGATCGTCACAGTCTTCAGCATCTTATGTCCTTAGGAGATCTTAATGATAGAGAGTAGATGGATGGATTTGCTTAAGGATTATGATATCTCAATCGTGTATCATTCGTGCGCGAAAAATATTGTAGCAGAAGCCTTGAGTCAAAAGGTAACAAGTATGGGTAGTTTGGCTTGTATTTTAGTTTCTCATTGGCCGTTGGCATGGGACATTAAATCCTTATTGAACTTGATAGTTTGCCTTGGTATTTTAGATACAAGGATTTTTCCTAGTGTTGAGACAATATCTTTGCTTTTTGAGAAGATTGGGGATTGTCAATTTGAGGATAGTAAGTTTTTCTTTCTTGATGATTAGGTGTTGAGAGGTGAGTCCGAGAGGACCACCATAGATTTTGAGGGATTTTTACAATTTGATAGCCACATTTGTATTTTGAGGATTGAAGACTTATTTAAGTCATTTTGCATGAGACTTACAACTCTAGATATTTATTCATACGGGCAGAACTAAGATGTATATAGATTAGAGACAACATTATTGGTGGAGTAGCATGAAAAAAAATATAGTGGATTTTATTACTCGTTGCTTATGTTGTTAGTAGGTAAAGGCCGAGCATTAGTGACCTGGTGGATTGATTTAGCGATTAACTATTCTCAAGTGGAAATGGAAGCAGATTAGCATGGATTTTGTTAGTAGTTTTCCACATACATCCCATGGTTTCGATGGAATTTGGGTCATTGTAGATCGGTTGAACAAGTCAGCACATTTTCTTTCTATTATGATGTCTTTCAGTGTCGTGAGGTTGGCCTGTATTTATGTACGTGAGATAGTCCATTTGCATAGCGTGCAGATATTTATTATTTTGGACTAAGGTTTTGTGTTAACTTCTATATTTTAGATAGCTTTTCAGGTGGAGTTGGGTACTCAGGTGGATCTTAGTACAACCTTTCATCCGCAGATCGATGGCCAGGCTGAGAGGACTATTCAGGTGCCTAAGGATATGCTCTAAACCTTTGTTATGGATTTTAGAGGCCAGTGGGAAGAGCACTTAACTGAGTTTGCTTATAACAATTGTTATCATTTGAGTATTAAGATCATGCATTTTGAGTCCATTTATGGCAGAAGATGTTATTCTCCTAATGGATGGTTTGAGATTTCTAAGATTCGGCCTCGTGATATCAATTTGCTCTAGGATTCGTTAGATAGAGTTAGGGTGATTTAGGACAGTTGAGAGCAGCTCAAAGTAGGTAGAAGACCTATGCAGATCATAGTCTTTGTGCCTTCAGATTTAAAGTTGGTGATCGAGTATACCTCTAAATATCATCCACAAAAGGTGTGATAAGGTTCGGAAGGAAGGGTGAGCTCAATGTTAGATATATTGGACCTCTCTAGATTCATGGCATAGTTGGTGAAATAGATTATGAGTTAACTTTACCTCATGATTTTTTTGTTACCCATCTAGTTTTCTATATTTCTATGTTGTAGTGATACATTCTTGATCCATTTCATATGCTAAGATGGGACTCAGTCTAGTTGGATAAGCCTTTGGCATTAGTGGAGGAGCCAATGCTCATTTTTGCTAATGATGTTAGATAGTTGCGCACTAGCGATATTCCTGTGGTTAAGGTTTAGTGGAGGCACCCCCAGTGAAAGAGGATACTCAGGAGATTGAAAATGAGATGCGGACCAAAAATTCTCACCTATTTGAGGCATTACGTATATCCTAATCCTTTAACTTTTGCAAATAAAAGTTCCTTTAGTAGTGGATATTGTAATGACCGTTCAGTTCATTGTCTATATTTTTGCTTAGTTTTGTCGTTAGACCTCTCCTATAACTGTCCCAGGTCATTAATGACTTGTTGGAACTGATAATCAGTTACTAGACAATTTCTTTGGATTTTAGAGTTAATCCTTGTTTTGAAGTCTTCCCTAGTGCCAAATGGTCACCAGGGAAAAACTTCCATCAAATAATGTCAAATTCAAATTTAGACTATTCCAGCAGCTATGAAATATTGATTTTAGGATAGGAGGACTCTTGGTTTCTGTCCCAAGGCACCTAGGCTCATTTTGACGTTTTGGTCAGAAAGTTAAGAAAATAGAAATTAGGTGTGTGACCTACTTTTTTGAAATGGCCTGAGATGGAAATTTTGGTTTTCTCATTGATTTCTGAATATTGAATTTATGCGGTTACATAGTTTTTTCGTAAATATTTGTTTTTCGTTGAATATCAAGTTCTTAGTGGAGCTGTATCTAGTGCATCGTCATATCGATGGTTTTGGATACGATGATGACATCTCTGTGCAGCCCAAAATATTGTGATCCCAATACCTTTGTTGCATAGTGACTTGTATGAAATATATTGTGATAGTGATATTCGAGTCGCAATAGCGATACTGAGAACCTAGTATGGATATAAATAGACCTTTTGTGCTTATTGTTTCTTATTCTCATCCATTCCAAGAGATCTAAAACCCTAATTAGGGAGAAAGCCTGGGAATGAAGCATATCGATGGTTTAGGAGCTTGACTAACACATATTTATCAATTATGTTCCAATTTTTGGTAAAATTTCACCCATTTTAGGGTAAAATTTCCCATTTCTTGTTCAAAAATCCCAAAACCTTGGATGCTTGATTCAAGCCCTAAATTAGCTCATATTTAATCTATTTTTAGGGTAATGATTCCTTGAGCATGAGGGAACATTGGGTTAGTTTCAAAAATTTGATTTTCGATAAATAGAACCCATATAGGATTTTGGGGTAATTTTTGGACTTAAAGCACAATGGTACAATATGGGTATCATTATTCATGTATTGATTAGTAGAATGTGATTTTGGTGTCTTGGCATCTAGAGGATGCTTGTCAAAAGGGATAAATAGTGATTCGGCAGATCTTTTGAGCTTGACGTCTAGGTAGACTAGGTTTTACCCCTTGTTAGATTGAGCTACTTCAAGTATGTTTTTGATATTGTGTTAGATTTGGGATGGGTTTTAGGTGTTGGTATACTATATTGCAACACCTTAGTTAGTTGGACCGTTTAACCTATGTTGGATGTCATTTTGGGCATAAATACCCTAGTTATTCCTATTTTAGGCAAATTTGACCATTAGGCTCTTCCTTAGGATAGAAATACCTTAATTACTTAACTAATGAGTAGATTGTCATAGTTACTTGAGTATAGAAAGAAAAATATATTAGTTTCAATTACCTTAGGTGGATTTTACTTAGTTGCTCTCTATTAGGAGAAATTCCTATCCTAAGGCTAGTTGTGGCTTGTTCAATTTCTAATAGTAGATTTAGATACCTTATCCTATTCCAGGGTAAACATTGCTTGGTTAATGATTTCGGAGATTTAGAAGTGGGCTCTTTGACCCACCTTAGGCCAAGACTTGGGATAATTATTGAAAACACTTTGATACACTTGTGTACATTTAGGAAGATGGTTATTTCAGTAATGTTTAGATGCCTCGGTACTTGTTGGTTATGATGGATGACCTAGGAAGTAATGCTTAACTAGTATGCCATGAATCAGTTATTGATTAAGCTTATGTTATTGATGAGCTATTGTATATGCTATTGATTTGGCAATTGATCGGGCCACTGAATATACTATTGAATAATCCCTTTATAATATTGATGATTCAATAATTTATTATATTGATTGAGCCAGCGAATAAGCTATTAACTAAGCTAGTGATTATGCTTATATGTTATTTTTCATGCTAGAGGTCATGCTTAATGACTATATTGGCGGCTAATTTGTTGATTATGCTAAGAATAAACTATAAATTATATCATCAATTAATTATTGATCAAGCTATGGGCAAGTTATCAATTATAAAAATGATAAGCTATCTATTATGCTAATGATAAGCCATTAATTAGGCTATTGATTATTTATTGCCTATGCTAGATAGTTCATATTTGTAATGTTATAGATCATGTTTATTGACTATATTGGAGAATATGTTATGGATTATACTGAAGAGCATGCTTATTGATTATATTAGTGAATGTGCTATTGACTAAGCATGCTTATTCATTATATTAGCGAATATGCTATTGACTAAGCTAAAGATCATATTTATTTACTGTATTGGCAATCATGCTATAGATTATGCTAGGGCTAACTATTTTGATTATGATTTTTGATCATTTTAATATACTATGTTAATGGCCATGCTATTAAGTACTATAATCATTATGCTATTAGCTATGATAATGATTATATGTTACTGGTACAAGATAAATTTTACTTAAGCTATGAACTACCCAAATACCAGTTCAAATCTAATTATTGATGATGATATCAATTACTTATACCCGGTAGAGGTCCAGAGGATGGCTATAATAATGATGGTATCAATTATTTATACCCGATAAAAGCTCGAAGAATGGCTATGTAATTATGATGGTATCGATAATTTATACCTGATAGAAATTTGAAAGATGGCCATGATATTGATGATATTACAATGATGATATGGAGGATGATATTGATGATGATTTATGATGATATTGTTCAATATCCATATCTGTTTGAGTGACCATATATATATACACACACACACACACATACACCTTATACTATGATGCGATACTTATTATATAAGGATATCGGGTTGTGAGATTGACAATAGTGATTGTATCTAAGTATGAAAGCGAGGAAATAGTTATAGTGTGGTATGATATAGATAAGTTCTTATGATAAATGATTAGTTGATAAATGTTGGTTAGTGGATAAAATGATGACTAGTGGTTAAGTGGTGATTAGCCACTATATGAGGATTAGTTGATAAGTGATGTCTAGTTGATAAAAGATGATATATGGATACATGGGGATTAGTTGCTACATAATGGTTAGTTAATAAGTGTTGTTTAATTGACAAAGGATGAATATGGACAATCGATAGTTATATTATGGCATGACTTGGATGAATTCCAACGGTATTATCAAAGTTGATAAATGGCAGTGGTGGATTATTTTATCTTATTTGTACCTTCTAGTCTTGTGCGGGCTTGCACTGGGTTGTTTAATTTTCAACATTAATTGGCATATAAAAGTCAATTTTATAGTTATGATTGTATGTAGTGGATTCTTTATGTTATGTTAAGCAATTCTTCTGGTTTATTTATATACTTATGAACAATAATATAGGAGTTACTTCAGGTTTGTCTATACCTTGATTTAGTTATGTTATATGGCATTTTATGATTCATATATCATGATTTAGATTAGTCGGTTGATGATGCCTATTGAGTACCTGTGGTTTTGCTACTCATACTAAACTTCTGTACCTTTTTGGTGCAAATCCATGAAAAGTTGTCCTCGTTGATTGATGGTCGTGCTATGTTGATATCTAGAGATAAGGTGAGCTCTTGGAGTCGCATTCACCTATTTCCTTTTATCATTATTTATTTAGTCTTTTATTTTGAGACAAATGTTATTGACTATTCTAGATAATTGGGTTGTCTAATCATTACTAGATGCTCTTATGCTGGCTCTACCAGGTAGTGGGATGGTATTTATTTTGACAATCCTTATCAAATTCAAATACTATGCTTAATTAATAGTCATATTGTTTTTTTTGGCTATGTTGGCCATTTTCCCCCTAAGTTAATCTGTTGTTTTTAACTCTGGATTATGGTTTGGCTTACCTACTGGCAAGATAGAGTAGGAGTCACATAACTTGTACATTGGGTCGTCACATAAATTGAAACTCATGTCATGAATAATATTGGTATCAAACTAGACTTACGAACATAAAATGCTAGACTTGAACTAGAAATTGTATCAACCAGCAAATACCAATCTAGGATAAGTATCTTGCAAATATCCTCTTCCAAATTTTGAATACTCATTTAAAAGATATGACATGCCTAATAATGCTACATGGAGTAAATAATAGTATTAACCTATGGTGGGCCGAAGGGCCCCAGTCCTAATCTCTAAAATTCATTATCAGGTCAATTCTACCCAAACTAGTTTAAGGTATCTAAATTCACTACTAGATATTAACTAAGCCTTATTTCATTCCTATGATATCAATTTTACCCAATGGATAAGTAGCTGGCCTCATGAGTCATTTCCCAAGTCATGATGACTATTCCTGGTTTTTCCTACATGAATTAATCAGGGTCTTTGTCGTCTTTTCCTTCCTTTACACTTTTCCAATAACTTAAAACACTCTAATGACCCCTCTAATAGCAGTTAGCAAAAATAAAATAGTACCCCTTCATCTTTAACTCCAAATGCAAGACTTTATGGTTTTAACAAGTGATTCAATATTTAGGGTCTATAAATTGAATTCCAATCAATTTCTTTGGTACTTCAATCTTTTATCTCATCCCTAAACTTGTATTTTAAATCATGGCATAAATTCAATAAACATTGATATGATTTAATTGTTAGGTTCGGAATTGGGTTGAGGGATTTTGATTGGTTTCTACTTGAATTGTTTCACCATGATTTAAATATGTCATTCATGCTTTAATTAATGGTTTTTGGGGATGAATGGGTGCATTATCATGGAGATTGGAATGGAGAGAATGAGTATCCCCAAATTTATAGATTTTTGGCTTGGTAATTATATTAGTCTTAATACACCTTTACAACATTGGTTTTGAATATGGAATTTGTATAATTGAACTTACTTTTGGGACATTGCCCTGCATTAAAGGATGAGAAATAATTAAAATAGTTTCATGGTTTTGGAATTTAAATAGAACTTGGCAGTCAAATAGATTATGGATTGGTTTAGCATAATTACATAGCTTGCAAGCATATTGGTACGATAATACCAAGTCGTAACTGTCTTAATGAATGACTCCTAGGTTAATGGTTGGGTTTATATGAAAACTATTTTAAATTAGGCTTAAAGAGAGTTTTGTGGGGCTTATCATGAAAGTGTAGTCCATAGGGGGACTAGAAACTATATTTGTTGGCGTAGGAGTCTATATAACTATGTTCTTTGTGTACACATTATATTTTGGATGAAAATTGCCTTGGAGTCTCTAATTCCTAGCTTACTCTCCTTTTAGATCATGCCTCCCCAAGATATGATAATCATAGAAACTCTACTGGAACCTCTGTCTAACTTGTGGAAAATGTGGAGGGAAATACTCCTATTTATGAAGTACAAACCCGATCTAGGGTCCCTACCCCAGAATGTACTGCTCTACGTAGGGTTCTATCACTCCCTACTTGTCCTTCTCGCTTATCGGGCTAGTGATACTTATGCTTAATTACCTAGGAAATATATTTAGTTTGAATTTCCATCATTCTATTCATATGTTTGCTCAAATAGTAGCATTATAGTCTTATTAGTCTGATAATGTTAGTCTTGTTGTTAGTTTATCTGAGGTAACTTGGGTTGGCCAGTTTATGAGGTTGAATCCCCTAACCTTTACAGGCTCTAAGGTTGAGAAGGATCTTCAGAGTTTATTGATGAGATAAAAAAGATTTTTAGGGTCATGTATGCTACTAATTCTAAGGGTATAGACTTTTCTGCCTATCCGTTGAAGGATATAGCTTTACGAGTATTATGAGGAGTGGGAAGTAATGAGGGGTGATGATATTTGGTCTTTGGTGTGGGGTGAGTTAATAGGTGCTTTTTATGATCACTTTTTTCTTCTTAAATTAAGAGAAGTTAAGGCTGAAGAGTTTATAAATTGAAATAGGGTAAGATTAGTGTTAAGAAGTATGCTCTAAAGTTCCAGTATTGTGCCATTATGCTTTGGACTTGTTATCCAATATGAGATCCAGAATGAGGAAGTTTTATGTAGGTTTGTGCCATGAAATTATGTTTAAATATAAGATTGCTATGCTAAATACTAATATGAAAGAGATGGTAGGCAGTGGACTAAAAAAAAGATTTAGGGAAGTTCTTATTCGTCAGCTAATGCTCCTTATCCTAAGCATTTAGGTGATCATCATTTTTATGCTACACAAGGTGCCCTGTCTCAAGATAGTGGCTAAAATTGCCTGCATCTTACCCTCCTTGTGATTTTTGTGGGTAGTTTCACCATGGTTATTATAAAGATAGGATGAACTTGTGTTTAAACTATAGTCAGCCTAGTCATAAGCTTCTGCACCTAAGGGTGCAACTTCAGGTACCGGTGCTAGCAAAAATCATCTCCATGCTCTAGATACTCATCAGGAATTTGAGGCATCCACTGATGTTGTCACTGATATTTTACAACTCTTTTCCCGTGATATCTATTATCTTCTTGATCTAGGTTCTACCTTATCGTATATAATCACTTATGTGGTTGTACACTTTGGTTTTGGTCCTTTTCTGTGTCTACTCTGTTAGGTAATTCTATTATGGCTATAAAAATCTATGTAGATTTTGTGGTGTCTATCTTTCATAGGGAGACATTATTGGATTTGATAGAACTTGACATTGTAGATTTTTATATAATATTGGGGATGTATTATCTTTATTCGTGCTATGCTACCCTGGATTATAAGACCCAAAAGATCAATTTCCATTTTCCTAGTAAATCAGTGATTTAGTAGGGGTAGTTCTTCAGTTCCTAAACAGAGGTTTATATCCTATCATAGGGCTTAGAAGTTGATTTCCAAATGGTATATGTACCACCTTGTTTGGGTTAAGGATACTAATTCTAAAAAGCTTTCTTTCCAATTTGTCCTTATTGTTAATGAGTTTCCTAAATTTTTCCTCAATAACCTTCCTAGAATCCCTCCCAATAGAGAAATATATTTTTGGATTGATCTTCTACTGGATACCCATTCTATTTCCACTCCTCCTTATATAATGGCTCCGATTGAACAATGAAGTTGTTAAACTATCTTTTTGATAAGGACTTTATCCCCCCTACTGTTTGTCCATAGAAAGCTTTTGTACTATTCATTTGAAAGAAAGATAGGTCACTTTAGATATATATAGACTATCGTCAGTTGAATAAAGTTACAGTAAAAAATAAGTATACTTTTCGATGGAATGATGATATTTTCGACCAGCTTCATTATGCTAGGCATTTTTCTAAGATTAATCTTTATTTGGGATACTATTAGCTAAAAGTTAGGGAGGTTGATATTCGTAAGACTATTTTTTGAACCCGTTATGACGATTACGAATTTCTAGTTATGTCATTTGGATTGACCAATGCTTTGATTGCTTTAATAAATCTTATAAATTGGCTATTTAGGAAGTTTCTGGACTTATTTATTATAGTCTTCACTGATGACATTTTGGTATACTCTAAGATTAAGGAGTATCATGCCATCACCTCTTGAATTATGTTACAAACTCTTAAGGACCAAAATTTGTATGAAAAATTTTCACTATGTGAATTTTTGCCAAGTGTTGTAACCATTATTAAGCATGTTGTTTCGAGTGAGGGGATCAAGGTGGATCAACAGAAAGTTGAAGCAGTTAAAAAATGGCCAAAACCCACGACTTCAGTCGACAGTAGAGCTTCTTGTGTTTGATGGGCTACTATATGAGGTTTTTGGAGAGGTTTTTGTCTATTGCTATTCTGCTAACAAAGTTAACTTAGAAAAATATTAAGTTTTCATGGTCTAATTCTTGTGAGGGTAGCTTTGAGAAGTTAAAGGATAAGTTGACTTCTGTGCCAATTAATACCCTGCATGAGGGTAATGATGAGTCTGCTTTGTATTGTGATGCATCCTGTGTGGTACTGGGTTGTGTTTTGATGTAGCATAGTAAGGTTGTGGCCTATGCTTTTAGGCAACTAATGGTTTATGAGAGGAATTACCCAACTCACAATCTAGTGTTTGCGGCTATGGTCTTTTCTTTTAAAATCTTGCACCATTATCTATATAGGTTGCATGTGGATATTTATTCAGATAATAAGATTTCGCAATATGCATTTATGCACAAGACATTGAACCTCAGGCAAAGGCAGTGGCTCGAGGTACTTAAACATTATTGCATGAGCCTTTACTACCATATAGGTAACGCTAATGTTGTTGTTGATGCTCTTAGAAAGTTATTTGTGGTGAGATTATCTCATTTTGAGAAAGAAAAAAAAGGGTTAGTGAAGGATATTCATAGGTTGGCTAATCTAGGAGTTCATCTCTTGGACTCTGAGGATAGAGGAGTAATGGTGCAAGAAGTGGTCAAATCATCTCTTGGTGTGGGTGAGCAAAGGGTTATGGCTTAGGAGATGTAGGTACATGGCATTCTGAGGTATGAAGGAAGATATTGTTTTCCAGATATTGATGGCTTGTTGGGAAGGATCTAGACTAAGGTTAATGAGTCTAGATATATAGTTTATCTAGGTTCAAATAAGATATTTCATGACTTTAATGAACTCTACTGGTGGAATAATATGAAGAGGTATGTGTAAAAGTTTGTGGCTAGGTGTATGGTTTGTCAATAAGTCAAGGTTGAGCATTTGAGGCCTTGTGGCATGTCTCAATAAATAGAGTTGCCCATGTGAAACTGAGAGATAATTAATATGGATTTCAGTACGGGACATCAATGGTCGTTCAATTAGTATGATTCTATTAAGGTAATTATGCGTAGAATGACCAAGTCGATTCACTTTTTGCCTATGAGCACTAACTACTCAGGAGAGGATTATGCTAAGTTTTTTATAGAGGGGATAGTTAAGTTGTGTGGAGAGCCAGTTTCCATCATTTCAAAATGAGGTATGCAATTTCTTCTCACTTTTTGCATTCTTTTTCAAAAAGGTCTAGGTACTCAGGTGAACCTTAGCACCGCTTTCCACCATCAAATGGATTGACAAGCAAAGAATACTATTCCGACTTTAGATGATATGCTAAGGACTTGTGTGATTAATTATAAAGGTAGATGGTTTGATCATTTTTCTCTTATTGATTTATTTTTATAATAACAGCTATCGTTCTAGAATTCAAATGACCCCTATTGAGGATCTTTAGAGTAGAAGGTATAGGTCTCCTACTGGATGGTTAGATATTGGTGAGACTAGGTTGTTTGACCCTGATTTGGCTTACCAAATTATAAAGAAGGTGAAAGTGATTAGAGAAAGATATAAGACATATTAAAGACATAAAAAGTCTCATAGAGATATTTTGTAGAGATAGTTAAAGTTTAGGTTCAATGATTAGGTATTCTTAAAGGTTTCTCATATGAAAAGAGTTATGAGATTTGGGAAAAAGGGGAAGATCAGTCCCCAGTACATTGGTCCATATTAGATTCTAAGGAGCATTGCGAATGTTGCTTATGAGTTGAATTTTCTTGCAAGTTTGGCCTTTATTCATCATGTTTTCCATTTGTCTATATTGAGAAACTGTGTGGATGACCCTTCTTTGATAGTGCCTATTGAGGATTTTTGTGTTTCAGACTATTTGTCTTATGAAGAAGGCCTAGTTGAGATATTGGTTAGGCAGGTCATAGATTGAGAACTAAGGATGTTGCTTTGGTAATGGTGTTTTGGAGAAATCAAAAGATGGAGGAAACTACGTGGGAATGTGAAAAAGATATGACAGTCGAGTACACATTCTTATTTCCCATGTTGGATGAAAATGCTTAAGGTATGATTTTTACTTCCCCTCTAATCATATTTCAGGTTTGACCTTAGATTCTTGTTTTATTCTTTCTTTTGTCATGCCATGAGTTCCCTAACTACTCATTTATGGATGAATGAGAAGTTAGGGCGGGGGGTAATGTGACAACCCAAGTTTAGTACTTTAGACCCTGCAAGAGTTGAGTAATTACATTAGCCAAGTTTTTGAAATTATGTCAAATTTCCAGTAATAACCATCTAGGGTAGAACTAATTATGAGACGAAGAGGGATCATTATCTCGATAGTGAGTTTTGGTCCCTAGACAACGAGTCCAGGGTAAAAACTATTATTAGAAACAAAGAGTCATTAGGAGGGACTCAATGTCACAACAGAAAGTTACCCAAGTGTTCAGTCCTTGAGCACGAGTTTTTGTTATGGCTTGTGATGTTAGACAATGAGTCATGATGAGTGACCCATTTTCATAATAGTAGGGGACCAGAATTTTGATTCTCGGGTTATGACTCCAGGCCACCACTCACTGTCAGTTCCCAAGAGTCATTACCTTAGTCATGATAATTGTTCTTAATTTTTCTTGTATTTTTAAATTAGGGACTTTTTGGTATTTCCATCAATTTACACTTTTTCGACAACTTAAAAACACTCTAATGACCTCTCTAACATCAACTATCAATAATAAAGCATTACTCCTTCATCTTTAACTCCCAAGGCAAGAGACACTAGGGTTTTACAAGGGATTCAACATTTAGGCTCCAAACTTCAAATTTTTATGAATTTCTTTGGTATTTCGGCATGTCTCTTATCTTTAAACTGGTATTTTACATCATGGAATAAATTGATTCAACATTTATATGATTTAATGGTTAGGACTGAAATTGGGTTGAGGGCTTTAATTGGTTTCTACTTTAATTATTTGCTCATAATTTAAATATGTTTTTAATGCTTTGATTAGTGGTTTTTGCGGTTGAATTGGTGTATTATTATAGGGAACATGGGTTTCCCTAAATTGATGGATTTTTTTCGGCTTAGAATGGCATTAACCTCAACCCACTTTAATAAATTTGTTTTTAAATATAGAATTTGCATAATTAAACTTACTTTTGGTATATTTCACTGTGTCAAAGGATAATAGATAATGAAAAAGGTTTGGAATGCCTTTAGAGGCCATAGTTTTGGATTTCAAATAGTACTTGGGAGTTAAATGGTTTACGGATTGGTTTGGCGTAATTACATAAGCTTGCAAGAATATTGGTAAGATGATACCAAGTTGGTAAATGCCTAAATGAATGAATCATGGGGTTTATGTGCAAACTATTTTAAATTGATCTTAAAGAGAGTTGTGTGGAACATAGTAAAGGTGTAAGTCCTAGAGGGACAACCACTAGGAACCATGTTTGCTAGAGTGTGCTTGGTACACCCATTATATTTTTTATAGCTATCAGCTTGGAGTCGTTTGCCTTTCCTTGATTTCCTCAGTTTGGACGGCTAACACACAATGAGGCCCTTTTATCAAAAGAAGCTAAACCTATATAGCCTATGGGTTCCTTTAGGGTAGAGCGAGAAGCAAATTTCAGGATAATGGTTTTAACATTCATGTTCATGACCCTTGTCCCTACTATGGCATCATATCTGTATAAATTAATATTGTGCATAAGGTTTGACTAGAGTGTTCAGAAATGACATTATTTTATCATATTTTTCTAAGTTATATCCCAATCCTTTCCATACTAACTATCTTTAAATACTGTATTATTTCATGATGTAGGGTTTAAAGGGTTTATTGTTACTCCATTAAAGTGTTACGTGGTGTAGTGTGTCGGTTAAGTTGTTGTGAAATGGTGATCCTCCATCTTTCAAAAAGCTCTACCATTTCATTGGGCTTTCTTTCATATTTTGTCAGTTGTGAGTTTTCTTCTATCATGGTCGGAGGCATGTCCAAACCTAGTTTGGTATTTCTAGTTTAGAGGCTTTAGTGGATAATGTTGGGATATTTTGGTGTCATTGTATTTTGACTCTTAAAATTTTGTTAGACTTATCTTTTCTTCTCATTGCTATATTTATTAACTTCCATTATTTATATTTATGCGCTCTTGAGATAAGGTTAAGAGGGTGGTCTCTGGCCCATGGTGAGCTTGAGTTACCTATCACGACTAGGTTTTATTTGGGTCATGACATAAAGGTAAGGTGATATTTTATGGTTTTGTTATAGTTACACATTTAGCAATTTAGCTATATCACCCATTCCTAATTTGGGATTCTTGGACTTGCCTTATGGGTTGTGAAGTCTTTTTATTTGTCTATACCTCTTTATGTATCCCTTTTTAGAGTTTGATCAATTTGGGGTCCATTCTTCTGATTTGACTATTTCATCACCTGATAGTGGTTTTTATGTTGACCTTAAGAGGTTTTAGATTTGCCTTTCAGGTTTGATGGGTTCGTCTCATGATGATGGAATGTTCTTGATATTGATCTTGAGTTGGATACTCCGTTCTTACTATGGTATTGTTCTTGTTTTAGTGGATTTAAGACTGTTAGAGATATATGATATGTGATCTTTCCTATGACTAGATCCTTGGTTAGCAAATTGAAAATTCTTTATCTTTAGTTGATTGGTTCATTTTTTGGTAGTGGTCCTTACTTTGGTATTGGTGTCGAGCTTGGTACTTTCTTCCTAGATAAGGTAATTCATGGGGTGATTAAGTTAAGATTGTCCTATTTGTGTGGATTTAGAAAGTCCTTATTTCATAATTTTGTTGACCTAGTAAGACTTGGTGATGTGCTTCTCCTTGGTGATATGTTCCTGGGTATGCTTTGAGAAAATAGATGTTAGACTTGTTAGTTTTTAGAAAATGTTGCATTTCTTTGAGTTGTTAAAGTTTTACTAGTGTGGTTTGCAACATTGAGGAGTTCTTGAGTATGTTTTGGTGGTTCATGCCCTCCAGGAGATATGGAGTTGATATTTGCATTTTGTCTAGTGTTTCATCCTTCATCATGATTTGGTTTTATGTCAACATTTCATGCCTTCTAGTTGATATGTAGTTGATTTTTATGTTTTCAACCAGTGATTTATCCTCCGGGGTGATTTTGTTTTTCAGATACATTTTAATTTCGATTCCAGCATGATCTAGTAAGGATGTGTTTGATTTGGTTGGTTAGACCGATTTGAGTATTAGGCATTAGTTTGGACTTGTTGGCTTAGTTTCAAATTGATGCCTTGGGATATTAATTTTTAAGTTATGATAGATTTGGGGTATGAATGCTTACTCATCTTCAGGTTTGGTTCAGGATAGTTGAGATCAAGCAGTTCATCCTTAACTGGAGCCTTTATTTTTGTATTTGTCCCAATAGGATTTTGATCTATTTATTTGGTTTTCTTGAGTTAGATAGAGTATGATGGATGAGTATTTAGATGATAGCCCATGGACATGGTATTTGTTCCTTCAACGCTATCCAATGGTTATTGGTGAGCTCAAGATTGATTCTGGGCTTTCCAAGTCTGTTATATATATTTTGGTATTGTATACAAGTTAAGATTATGGCGGGGGTTTGTACTGACCTTAACTAGGTGTCTATGTATATTTTAGATGCTTTATAGACCAAAGTAAAGTTAAGCATGATAGTGTCTTATGTTTTAGATGTTATGGCCCCAACGGCCAAGTCTGGTATATATAGTTTTGGGCTTGTCATTTATTTCTCATCAGTGCATTATATCCATGTATGACAAATCCTTTGGTTATTATAGTTACATGCATAATAAGTACTAGGTTATGGATTGGTTCTCTCGGGCCTTTACGGCTACGGGTGCCAGTCTGCCCCAATAGTATTTGAGGCATGACATTAAATCCTAATGCACATAAATGATCCATTAAGATGGTATGATTCCAGTTATGAAAAATTTGTTTTTAAGGTAAAAGGTGGGATTTTAATCCCTTTTTAGGAGAATAGTAGTAAAATCATATTTTGTTGAAATCATACAAGTTACTATATTTTGTGATCATGAATGTACCAAATCTATGCATTCCATTACTAGTATTCAAACAATGAAATCATATCCCTCAATATGTAGATAAACTATGGCCACGTCCTTTATAAGGATAAAACATTTCCCAAAATCCAATACATTGGATAGCCATTGGATATCCTCTACCAATACATGTATATAGGAAAAGGGCAAATCTGGACAATAACCATACCTTAATTTTTATGGTAGCTTAATCTCTTAATGTGTATCTCTTTGATAGCTTAATCCCTTCAAACATAATCCAAAAGGGAAAAGAGAAATCCCTTAATAAGTAAGAACAAAGGAGCTGCCAAACTTATCGAGGGATGGTCTTTAATTTAATCATGATGAACATAATTCTCATTGTTTTCTTAAGATAAGCTAATGAATTGTTCACTTACCTTTATCTTGGAAGAAAAGTAAATCCCTGTAATCTAACTTAAAACTTGTATATACTAGGTTACTTTACACTTTAGATTCAAATACTAGCTTACAATCCCAAGTTGAATTAGTTGTATTGACGTTAACTTGGTCGCGTCACATCAACATGTATGGGAAGTATCTAAAACACCATCTATACTATCAATACTTGCATAGAAAATCTCATCCATTATCTATACCACAAGTCTATACTAAATCTCATATAATTAGAGTGAGTACCTACAAAAATACGGGGTGTTACATCATCCCCCTCTTAGGGACATTCTTCCTCGAAGGTTAGCATAATTTCCCAACCAAAAAAAGTTCAAGACTAAGGTTAATTTTTCTGTCATTACATAGTAATTATACATATATACTTACTTGTTATTGCTCTAACTTAGCATCTTGGACTTTCTCTTCATATTCGAATAAATGGGGTACTTGGATTTCATCACTTCTTCAGCTTCCCATGTGATCTCTTCTACATGCTGGTTCCTCCAAAGTAATTTTACAATAGTTGTTTCCTTATTTCTTAACTTGTCGATCTGGAATGGCAATAGGTATTTCTTCATAGGTGAGATCTTTTGTAACTAATACATCTTCAGTAAGAGTGATATGTGATGGATCTCTGATGCACTTTTGAAGCATTGAGAAGTGAAATACTAGATTAACTGTTGAGAGATCTTGGGGTAGACCTGACTCATATGTGACCTAGTCAAATCATGGAATAATCTTATACGGGCCTATCTACCGTGGATATAGTTTCCCCTTTTTACAAAATCTCATTACCCCTTTTTTGGTGATACCTTTAAAAAACCTAATCACTTATCGAAAACTCTATCCCCTTTCTTCTAACATCTGCATATGTCTTATGTCGACACTAGGCTGTTCCTAGCCATTGTTGGATCACTTTATCCTTTTCCATATCTTGATGAAAAAGATCTGGCTGAAACAAGGAAGTTTCACCCACTCCATACCATCCAATTGCTGATCTACACTCTCTCCCATACAAAGCTTCATATAGCACTATTTTAATACTTGAATGATAACTATTATTGTAGAAAAACTCAATGAGAGGTAAATGATCATCCCAACTACCTTTAAAGTCCAATACACAAGCTCGTAGCATATCTTCAAGTGTTTGAATGGAACGTTCTGCTTGTCTATCTATTTGAGAGTTAAAAGCTATACTTAAATTCACTTGTGTTCCCAAATTTCTCTGAAAAGACTTCCACAAATTTGTAGTAAATTGAGATCCCCTATCTGATATAATGGAGATTGGTACTCTGTGTAGCTGAACTATCTCTTTGATAAACATTTTTGTATCATACCTTTCAACTGTGTAAGTTGTCCTAATCAATAGGAAGTGTGCTGATTTGGTAAGCCTATTAACTATCACCCATATGGAATCAAACTTTCGAGATGAATTAGGCAAACCAGTGATGAAATCCATGTTGACCATGTCCCACTTCTAGATTAGAAGATCTATACATTGCATATAACCCCATGACTTTTGGTGATCTACTTTAACTCTTTGACAATTTGGATATTCGGCTACAAATTCTGCAATGTTCTTCATTATGTCACGCCACCAATACATTCCTTTCAAATCTTGATATATTTTAGTTACCCCGAATGGATTGAATACCTTGAATGATGTGCCTCTATCATAATCCTCTTTCTTAGCCCACCAACATTAGGCACACATAATTTGTTTTGGCACCGAAGTTCTCTCTCTTGCGTAAGCTCAAATACATTGGTCATACCATATTGTACATTCTTCTTAAGTTGTAATAGAATCAGATCTGCATATTTCTTCTCTTTCACTTTGGCTACTAATGATAATTCTGCTGCATTAAGCACAATCAACCCCTTATCTGGATTTTCAAAAAGAAGAACCCTTAAATTGGCTAGTTGGTGTAGATCTTTAGTCATCCCTTGTATTTCCGTAGACTACCCTTAAGTGCCCACCATATCCTTATGACTTAACTCATCAGCTACCACATTTGCTTTCCCCGGATGATAGAAGATATCGCATTTGTTCTTAATAGTCACCTTATTCAATTGCCGATAGTCAATAGACATTATCAATGTGCCATCATTCTTACTCACAAATAACATTTGTGCACCCAAAGGGGGCATACTAGGACTTATAAATCCTTTTTCTAGCAAGTCTTTCAATTGTTTTTTCAACCCTCGTAATTCTACCAGGGCCATTCTATACAGAGGAATTGATATTGTTTGAGTGCCTGGAATCACATCAATACCAAACTCTAACTCTTGTTTTGGAGGCAAACCTTTAAGATCTTCGGGAAATACATCAGGAAATTTATTTACCACTTGAATAGTTTGAAGAGTTGGTGGCTTCACATCTGTATCATTCACTTTAACTAGATGATATATGTAACCCTTGGAAATAATCCTTTTTGTCTTTAAATAAGAAATAAATTTACTTCTTGTTTCATCAATATTACCCCTCCATTCAAGGACTGCCTCTTTTGGAAAATTGAAATACACCCTCTTAGTTTGGCAATCTACTGTGGCATAACAAGAAGAACACCAATCCATACCCATTATAACATCAAATCTATCATTTCTAACTCAAGAAGGTCCGTCATTATATAATGATAATAAGTAGTTATTATATAATTTTGATACACTCTCCTAGCTATAATACATTCACCAATTACCGTAGACACTTCAAATGGATTAACTAGCAATTTCGGTGTTCGTTTAAATTTTCCAGCAACCAATGGAGTGGCATATGATAATTTAGAACTCAGAACAATTAAAGCGTACACATTATGTGAAAAGAGGGACAATGTACCTGTAACCAAATCTGGAGAAGCCTCTAAATTTTTATCGATTTGCTCGAGGATATGTACGATTCTGAATTCCACAAGAGCTAGCTACTTCTATAGCACCTCTACCACAACTTATAGGCTGTATACCCCTACCTAAATAAGGAACTGATGATGATGATGCAATGGCTAATCCAGTAGGTCGTGTCATACGAACTAAGCCCCTTTATGGGTATTTTCTTATCATATACCCTAACATACCACTCCAAAAGTAAGCATTTTTCCCAAACCAACATGCACCTAAATAAAGCTTTCCACATTGTTTACATGGCTGCCAAGGAGGTATTAATTGACTCATACTCCCTTGCTCTTGATACACAATTGTTTGTGAACTCTGACTCTCACTTCTTTGCGCAAACTGATTGCCTTTGGACCCTTGAATCTGTGGTGAAGTACTAGCTGCAGAATAAAAAGATAATGGACTAGACGGTCAATTAGAAAGTTGAGGCCAAAACTCCCCTTGGGATGACAGAAACTACCCCATAGATCTGGCCCTCTTGGAATACCCTCTTTCCAATTCTTGTGTTCTTCATCGTTGCCTTTAATCCTCCATTTTATATGCAAAAGCTTTTATCCTTGTTATGTCCATGTCTTTGTTCAAACAAGGAATAGTACAATCTATAACAAGATATGGATCCAACCTATCCATATATCGATAAACCCTATAATCCATAGTATCTACTACATTAGGACCATACCCAGACAAAGCATTAAATCGGAGGTTGTAATCCTTTATGCTTATATTCCCTTTGCGAAGATTCAAGGACAGATCTTCGTGGGACTCTTAAATTATGAATAGAAGGTAATGATCAAGAAATGACTCTTTGAACTCTTTGTAATATTATAAGTAATAAAGGTAAAGATGAATATAAGGTGGTTTATTTGTAAAGGTGGTTTACAAGAAACCACCATTATATATACTTATGGGACTAAACCACCCTTATTACTTCATAATATTTGTAAACTATATAATGCAAATGACTAGTTGATTAGTGGTAAATTGGCGAATTGAGATTTACCCATAGTAGGCTTATGCCCCTGAGCTACCACCCATATATGAACATTGGGATCGGCCCATGCTAGGATTTTTCCCTTAAGGTACCACCCACATATAAAGGTATCGAGATCATCCCATACTAGGCTTTTGCTGCTGAGCTGCCACACATTTTATAGATTGGGTAACTTTGTTTATTTAGCCTTTGAGATTGTTACCTTGGTGGTCATAACATTATGGTACCTCGAAATAATAATTTACAAATAAGAGATATATGAATAAACACTTAATGCAATGTCAAAGAGGTATGGGTTTGACTGTACACAAATGAGGTGTTTAGGAGATGAAAATAGCATATGGGTCTTATTTGACTTAAAGGAGTACTCTAGATACTTTCTAGTAAATGAAAAAAAAAGCAGACTCAATAATAAGCATGTGGTAGGCTATTTAACATATTAGGTAGCGAGAACAAGGTCGTTAGCTAGATAGGAGATCATGTGCTGCAATTGGGTATTACTTACTATAGGAAAGCTTTAAAAGCTTATATTGTACCAAAAGTGCTGGATTTCACGCCAAAGAATACAACATCGAGTAGCCTTACATACCTGGTCATACAACTCAAAAACTAACTCAACTTGACTTCTCACCTTTTAGATTACTTTTCTACAATAAAATTTATGGTAAACTAATATTAGCAACCAACCAACACATTTTGGATACTTTTCACCAAAATAATAGTTGTACAGTAAGTTCTTAATTTACCAATCAAGGGTATTATTATAACAATTTGCTACTACAATTACATCCATATACATACAGATTATTTTAAAATCTCGCAGAACAACTTTGACTTCATTACACCATCCAAAATGGTATACAAAATAGAATGAGTAATAAACATGTACAACAAGTAGCTCAGTGGTGTACCACTACACCTTTCTTCCATATTTCAATATGAGCTAATCACACTTTTACCAAACATTAACCTGGCATCCCCTAATATTTACACACAAAATAGTCCAAAAACAATCCCAAACATCCTTTAATATAGAAACCAAATATTGAACTTACCATTCATTGAGTTATTAACAATAATATATGTGTAATCCTTTACCCATACATGTATATAGGAAAAGGGCAAAAATGGATAGTAGCCATACCTTAATTTTTGTGGTAGTTTAATCTTTTAATGTGTATCACTTTAATAGATTAATCTCTTCAAACATAGTAAAAAGAGAAAAGAGAAATCCCTTAATAAGTAAGAATATTGGAGCTGCCAAACTTATGGAGGGATGCCCTATAATTTAATCCTGAAGAACATAACTCTCATAGTCCTTAAGATAAGCTTATGACTTATTCAATTACCTTTATCTTTGAAGAAAGATAAATCCCAAAAACCCTAGTGTAATTATAGGGTTGGTATATAGCTAAGAGAGAGCAAGAGAGAAAACCTAGAAAGTTATTTTTTTCTAAGTTAAAATAAGAAAAAGGGGTTGATTTCAAACCATTTAAAGGGAGTAGATCTTTGCCAACTTTCTTGGCCTTTTTTGGTCTATACATTTTCAAGTAGGTGATGCACCTACTTGCACATTATATTGGACCTTTATGGATCTAAAACTGTTGGGCCTTTGTTGCCCATTCTCCTCCTTTTCTCTCCTTAATTTGGGCAAGAATTTATTCAAGTAGGTGGTAGAATTATTGGCCCAATATGATAGTCAAGGGAGTCTTAGTAGGTGATGCAGCTACTTAGTTCTTACTTTTGTCATAAGGTCAAGGTAGGTGACTAACCTACTAGCTTAAATAAGTCAAGAAAGCAACTTACCAAAATACTTCATTTTCATTTCTTAATCCCTTTAATCTAACTTAAAACTTGTATATACTTGGTTACTGTAAACTTTTGATTGAAATACTATCTTACGATCCCAAGTTTAAATAGTTGCATTGATGTTAACTTGGTAGTATCGCATCAACAAACATGGGCAATATGTAGAACTTCACGTACACCATCATTTCATACGTAGAAAACCTCATCTATTATCTATACCACAAGTCTATACCAAGTCTCATACAATTAGAGTGAGCACATTATAAAATATAGGGTGTTACATTTAAAATGGTGTGTTAATGATTTGGCAAAGATAGATTCTTGTTGATGATTTTGTTAATACTTTTTTTATCGGTCGTATGAGATTACCATCCCCTTTCTACACTTTTATGATGATTTAGTCCCAGAGTTTACCTCGGGAAATAGATTTATAAATTTACACTCTTTTAGCCATGATTTTAGCCATGCAATTATATACATATATACATATGTAAATCTGGTTCTGGATGCATAGTTGATGGATTAGGGTATTTATATATATATATATACTTGTGTAAGACCGATGATTGATGACAATATTAATGATATGATTTTTAAATTACATTTTGAGGTTGATAATAATATTGATGATATGAGTTTAAGTTAAGCCCAATGGGTGATGATGATGTTGATGATATGGGTTATGGATTAAGTTTGGTGGTTGATAATGATATTGATGAGATGATTTTATACACTGAGTTACTTTATGGTATTATGAATTTTTTCTTAACATGTATTCTTGAATGCACATTACCTATCACTATTATATGCTTATATCTATTAGTATTATAATGGTTGCACAGGTATAGGAATGAGTGTTACTTGTGGTATTTTGTGTGGAGCTTGTATTTATCAGCTTATAAAGGGTTATATAGGTATTGGCTTGATCTTTTTTTGTTGTTTATTGATTGAACCTTCTGATCCTATGACGGTGGTGGTTCATAAAAGTCCTGATTAGGTATTATTTGTCCAGGCTAGCCGGTTATCTTCGATTGTTACTATCATTGCGATTATGGTTATCCTGTAACAAGTTTATTATTGGATTGGTATTGTAATTTGAGGTATTATTATGGCTCTCTTACATTGAGGGTTATATTTATATGCATGATTATCTATTATTTTTGCATATGGATTTAGACCCTAATATTCTGATTCCTTTCTGTGCTATTTCTTTATTTCAATAAGTAATCTCAAGTTTAGATGTATGGATTAAAGACCCTAATTATATTAACACTAGTTTCCATCATAATTATAAGGCATTAAGAAGCTATTATGATGACTTTCATTGTACCATGAGTTGACCTATTTTTTATATATTCATATCTATATATATGTGTGTCTGTGTATGGCTATTGTATTACTACATATCCCTTCCTCCCTCTATTTATGCACATTACATATTCATTTCTTGGCCTTGTATACTAATATATATATATATTTCTTTCATTCTTTATTTGTATATTGGCTAGTGATATATAGTATAGATTTAAGGTCCCTGAGAATTGGAAAGATGGGATAGTTCATCCTTAATACCTCCTTAGCATTATTGTGTTAGTTTCTTGGACCTAAATAGGATAGTTTATCTATATTTTCTCATTATCTATTTTATGTAGTTTTGGATAGTTAGGTGTGGTTTGCACTTCTAATTATATCTTATGTATATTTGCAGTATATTTGGAGCTCAGTCGGCAGATGCCTAAGTGGGTAGTTATGGGTACCACGTGGTGGTAGTCATACTACACTTCTGTAACTTGTATAACATGGTATGGATTATTATTTTTATTGTGTGTGTCGTACGGAGCAGCTATGGTTTAGAGACGTACGGTAAGCTTCTGGCATTTGGAGTTTAACTTTCCTCACTCTTATATATTAGACTTATATCAATGTAGTATAAAGAGATGGGTTATATTTGTAAACTCATTTTACACTCCATTTTCTAATCTAATCAAATAAAAGATATCCTACTAATTTCAACACGTTTTGGGACTTTCTGATGTATTTTAGTCTTTTATTTCTTTTATTCCACATTATTTGTTCACTTTTCTAGTTAATCCAATACTAGTAGTTGTAATACCCCACATTTTGGACTAGGATGAAAATTCGTCATTCCTATGCGTAGATATTTCAAAAGCCTTGAATCCTATGTAAATTTAGTGTGTTAATCAATTATATAGTGTGGGAATCTATTTGAGCATGAATTTATATCATATAGGTCCCCTAACTCAAGTACAAGTTGAAAGATTTCCTATCGTTCAAGTTTTAATGAGCGTCAAAACTTGGGTCAAATTTAATCAACCATACCTCATTATATATGAAGAACTGGGTGGTTTACAATATATCAAATAAAATCTCTTTGAATTAGCTTTCCAACGATACCAATTTCGTCTAAATCTGAAATCGGAGCAAAATGTTATTCTTATTTTACTCCAGCATGTCGGGCAGGTAACTCTGTGATGACAATTTTGATGGCCAGTCACATTTGTGATGTCTTGTCAAAAATGTCGTCAGCCTTAGGAAGAATCCAGCTTCCGTATGACAACATTTTTGATGGCCTGACACATTTTTGATTCCTTGTCACAAATTTCGTCAGACTAAGGCAGAAACCATCAATTCCAGCTCTTATGTGATGACATTTTTGACGGTCTGTCATATTTTTAATGCCTTGTCACAAATGTCATCAGACATAGGTAGAAACTACCAATTACAGCTTTTGTGTGACGTCATTTTTCATGGCCTGTCACATTTTTAACTCCTTGTCACAAATTTCATCAGACTTAGGCAGAAATCATCAATTCCTGCTCCTGTGTGATGACATTTTTGACAACTTGTCACATTTTTGACGCCTTATCCCAAATATCGTCAGGTATGATTTTCAAAAACTAGGAATTTATTTTAGTAAGGGTATTATGGTCTTTACCCTTCACTTCCCATGACTTACATCCCTCAAGGAGCGTATTATCTTCCATTCTCTTTAGTTAAACATCTCAAAAAACTCTCCCATACACTATCAACCACAAGATTAGGGTTTTCACTCAAGATCAAAGCTCTCAAGAAGAAGCCCTAGATTTTTAATAGAAGAGTCTATTTCAAGGAAATTTCGCCATCAAATATTCCAAATTCTTAATTTATGGTATGTGTAGTGTTCATCCATGGTTCCCTTTCATCCATGGAGCTCAAGAATCATGTTTTAAATTATAAATTTTGATTTCCTTATTGTTTTATGACTATATTCATGTTAATGATTGTTGTTTGGATTTAAGGTTGTGTCTTGATGTGTTTTTCATGAATCATGTGAATAGGTTAGTTGGAAAACAATGAATTTTGGTGGTTCCAGATTTCTAAATTTGTTAAGTACACTTATGCTCAATATTATGCATGGAAGGTGTTTGATAAAATGCTTAGGATGCTAGAAATTAATGTTTACATAGTTCCATGATATCTAAATGACAAGTCCAAGTTATCTATATACTTCAATATAAATTCCATGCTCTTGATGTATTTCTATTATTGTGGCATGAAGAATTTATGATAAAGGAGATATACTACCCTACCATGCTTAAGATGTTGAAGAACTACATGAAGTATGATATTCCCTACTTATGCAATGTGAATTATGGACTCAAATCATATTATCAAGTCAGTCATGTTGTGTCTGTTTTCTTCCATCAATTTCTGGGGGTATTCATACCCAAAAATATAGTTGTGTGCCTAGTGCCATGTCGTACCATCACGATACTCTCAGTCAAGCCATGATTTATAGAATTCAGTCAGTCATATGACTTAAGAAAATCCAGTAACTTCTGTAATGTCAGTAGTTCAATAATCTCAGTGATCTTAGTACTCAGTAATATATGTAACCTCAGTATTCAAAGTCAATCATATTAATTTTAGTACCCTCTACCAGTCCTCAGAACTCAGTACATTCTGTCAGTCATTGAAAGCTAGTAAACTTAGTTTAGCTCTGCTAAACAATACCACTAGTATTAGTCTTGTTAATCAGTATCAGTTTAGCTAATCAGTTTAGTTTAGTTATTCAGTTCAGTCCAGTTATTTAGATCAGTATCTTTCAGATGGGAGTATGATTCAGCACCGAGTGAGCCTAGGGATGGGGACTCATCCACTAGATTAGGATTGAGATCCTTAGAAGCAATCCCTAAGTTCCAAAACTACGTTGCCAGCATAGGTATAAGATGTGACCCGTTAGATAGAACAAACATACTCAGGGGTCACCCGTTAGCATATTTATATGTATAGGAATGATCCTAGTAGTCACACGCTAGATTAGGACTGACTCCACAACAGATGTCTTTACTGGTGGTGCGATACTGATACCCTTCCCGTTAGGGCAGAGATTGGACCCCAGTTAGCTTAGCTTGGGGCATGTCGATTAGATGAATACATCCTACAGTTTTAGTTACAGATTTAGGACTATCAAACATAGTCAACCAGACTAGTACTTCATAATTTAAACTATCAGAAATAGTCGTTCATCTATTCAGTGTCTCAGTATTAGTACACTCATGTTGTTAGTATTAAGACTCAGTAGTCATCATCTCCAAGAGTTCAGTTATAGTTATGTATGCATGTATGTATTCTCACGTTTATATTAGTCAGCATTGTTGATGCATATAACCCTTGGCATTTAGCCTACCTCACTTGTATACTCAATACATTCGGACGTACTGATGCATTTGCGCTATGGTGTCTCCATATCAGTAGTAACATTCCAGTGTTCAGAGTTTGTGGTTAGTCCTTCTCATTTGAGGAAGATATGATTATTGCTACATTTACTATTCAGCTGCTATATGGAGTTAGTTGGAGACATGTTCCTTCAACTCCTTATTTAATTCAGTTAGAGGCTCTCAGACTAGATGTCAGATTAGATATTCAGATCTTATAATTCTCAGTATTTATGACTTATTTTAGTATTTTTATACCTTGTTTAGACATTTTATTATCATACGTTTATTCAGTTTGAACCTTATGGTCTTTCATGTTTATGTTTCTGCATTTTATGATATATTATGAAGTATATAGGTACAGATATTAGTCATGGATTAGCCTGTGATCCTTTGGGATCATGAGCACCGCATAGCATTCTAGTTCAAAATATTGTGGTGTTACAAACTTGGTATTTGAGCCTAAGGTTCAATAGAGTCGTAGGAAGTCTGAAAGCTGCTTTTAGTAGAGTCTTGTACATGCGTGTGTTGTGCACCACACCTATGTGCAGGTGGCTATGAGATGTTTTAGGAACAGTTTTCCTTCATTCAGTATTCATGTTGTGCTAGTGAACATAATCTCAGTCTAATCCATTTCTCCCTTTCTTCTACAGAAATGCCTCTTAAAAGAAGAAATGGGAATCAGTCAGCCCCTCAGCCCGAAGACCATTTAGGCGATCATATTTCTCATGCGGAGTTCAAGGCCGTATTCACTTCTATTTCTCAGTTAGTTACTATCGAGAATGAATGACGAGCCATCATTTTGTCCAACCCAGTGGCCAATTTAGCTGCAGCTAGAATTCGGGACTTCACCTGAATGAATCCTCCTTCCTTCGCAGGGTCTAAGTCAGATGTGGACCCGCAGGAATTCCTAAATCAGGTTTAGAAGGTGGCAAATGTTGTGGGGTTACTACTATTCAGAGTGCTGAGTTATCTGTATACCAATAATAGGATATTGCTCATACTTGGTAGAAGTAATGGAAGTCAGAAAGGTTAGATGATGCAGGCCCTATAGAGTGGGTGACAACCCAACATGCCTAGTAAAAAATGAATGACTTATCTTGAATGTAACATGTCACTTCAAACATAGTGATGATCCAACGTGTCTCATTGAAGGGCGAACGATCCATTTAAAATGTAACATGTCACTTTGAATGGAGTGACGGTCCAACGTGTCTCATTGAAGGGTGGACGACCCATTTTGTATATAACATGTCGCTTTAAACGGAGTGACAGTCTAACATGTCTCATTGAAGGGCGTACGACCAATTTTGAATATAACGTGCCACTTTGAATGGAGTGATGGTCCAACGTGTCTCATAATCACCTACACTAAACTTATTAGTAGAAAATGCAATATAAGGGTGCATACCTTGTCTTAGTATGCTATACTGAAGTAGGTCGAAATTCATAACATATAATGTTAAAGTAGGTAATGGTCCATAATAAAAATATATTACTCTGAAGGAGGTGACGATCCATAACACAATCATATGTCACTCTTAAGGAGGTCACGATCCGTAACATAATGAGATATGACTCTGAAGGAAGTAACTATCAATATAATAAGATGTCACTCTAAGGAGGTAACGGTCCATAATAAGATGACACTCTAAAGGAGGTGACGGTCCGTAAGATAATAATATGTCACTCTGAAGGAGGTAACGATTCGTAACATAATAAGATGTCACTTTGAAGGAGGTGACAATCAATATAATAAGGTGTCACTCTGAAAGAGGTGACGGTCCATAACATAATAAGATGTCACTCTGAAGAAGGCGACGATCCATAACAAATAAGATGTCACTATGAAGGAGGTGGCGGTCCATAACATAATCATATGTCACTCTGAAGGAGGTGACGATCCGTAACATAATAATATGTCACTCTGAAGAAGGTGACGTTCCACAACACAATCATATGTCACTCTAAAGGAGGTGATAGTCCATAATAAGATATCTAAAATAAAGTGATAGTCCAATGTATCCTCTTAAGGGATGGAAAATCCAAATATGATAATATATGTCTTTTTAAATGATGGATGACCCAAATATAATAAGAGGTGTTACCTCAAATGAAGTGATGATCCAGTATTTTTCTTAAAGAGTAGAAAACCCTAACATATAAGAAAAGATAGAAGTTTATTTGTTGAACTTTATTCTTAGATATCCTTAAAAACACCTGTGTATGTCCCGAACTTCTGTATTGAATCCTCAAAACTTTGAGAGGATACTTTGCATTATTTCTTAGAGGTGATTTTGCATAAAGTCACCTGTATAACTTAACAACACTCATTAATAATACAATAATTTGTTATAACTAAGTCAGGAGTGTAACAGAACATAGATTTTAAAGATGAAGATGATGTTATTTGACTCATGATAATTTAGAGATAGTAGTTTGGATAATATCTCCACATCTTCGTCGTTATGCTTGATAATTTTCCTATAAAATTAGAGAAAGTGTTATAAATCATAACAAAGTAATAGAAACATAAATCAAGAGGAAGATGGGGGAGAAAAGTTATCCTATTTATTATGGCAAGGCCACAACGGGTCTGCTAGTGCCCTGTGTCATGCTTAACATTGTCAACTTTGTGACTTCACTATTCCTGCATCCAAAGAATAATTCTTAGTTTTGAGAGACTGACTGTGTTGGTATTGCCTTACTTTCCTGATACGCCTTGTTGATCATTTATTTACAATCTTTTCTGATCTTGAAGTACAACTTTTGTGGAATTTTTGAGGATTTTCCTCAAAAATTCTATCCCGGTCTATGACCCCCGAACTTTTTTATAACTTATGGCATTTGTTTAATATGGAGTTTTGAAACCTTCTTAAAACTTTTATCCCAGTCTAAAATGCAAAATACTTGAATTATTTCTGACGTAGAGAAGCATAGAGAACTTCAAAAGTTATGCCCCGATCTCAACAATATCTGATTTTCAACTTTGTAGCTAACGTCAAGTTTTGTGAAATTTTTGAGACCTTCTCAATTTTTTTACCCAGTTACATATTTCAATGTCATCTTTATTTAACTTAGGAAAGGATCCTTTGATGAATTTTTGAGATCTTCTAAAAAATATTGTCATAGTTTTTGTCAAAGCTTAATAGAAAATTCCTACGCATTCCATTGAGGTAGGAAATGTAGTTCCAATATAAAATGAGAAGATAAGTCTTCTAAAGGGTCGACATAGGCCGCCTATGTATTCTTTTTTGGAATTCAGGTCAAACATAGTTCGTACAACTGAAGAAATATTTGCTATTTTTTGATAATGTTACCAAAGCCAATATAAGCTGCCTACGTATTCCACAAAGGAAAATCAGGTTGAACATAGTTCATTATAGTTGAATGAGTCCTTCTGTTCGCCCAAGCAAGAATAGATGGCTATAAAGTTGTTTTCTTGACCTTAGACCATGTGAAATACTGATGTTCTGCCAGTAATTACTTTTGTCTCTGTGAAGCGAGCAAGTTCGACTACCAACACAAATTAGCCTCTCTCTAAAAGGAAATAAAAACACTCAAAAGGTAAAAAGTTAGTTTATGATCGTAATGATTGGCCATAGTAATATATGAAACAAATGACATATATTTGGTTTGAAATAGACTAAGTCCAGAATTTAGAGGATAAGACACTTGAGAAAGTGACCAAACGATCAAAACTTTGATAATTTGACATATCTTGAATTTGATGGGAAAAATAGAACTTCAGACAAGATGAACTAATTGATATGAAAAAATCAAATATTAACGAATAAATATCCGAAAAAGGCTTATTTGAAAAAGCTTTGAAGACAGCATAGTATTTCATTAACAAAATGTCTGAATAGCTCTGACTACAATCAAATGCGAAGAAAATAACTCGTAAGGGCAAAGGGAGCAATTTGAATTGGATGATAACCTAATGAAAATGTGAACAAAATTGGGTAAATTGGAAGAAATTTTATCAATGAAATTCTAAGGGTATTTTGGAAGGTTCAAATTTCGAGTCTTATATGCCTATTAACGCTCTAGGACTTTTTTTTCCGCTCTAGGACTATGAAATAGGAATAATGGACTAGTCGTGTTTCAAGCCAAACGTATATTCTTTAAACACACATAAGCAAACATAGACAAAGCAAAACAATAAAATATTTTAGCACATAAATAGTTATTACGCATAAGATAATTATATCACAGAACAGATAGAATAGTAAATAGCATGTCCTAATTGGGTGACCCTTTTGAGCCAGGGGTGAGTCTAGAAGTCAAATATCGATTGAGATTCCAATAAATTCATTCAAGCTTTAATTAATGATATCACTCGAGTTTAGAATTTTTCAAACACAATTTGATCAAATTTCGACTAGGATCAATTTATCATTATCTCTGCACATAATATGAGGATCGTCATTGGGTCATGAACCCTTTTGACATGAGGGCATTTCTTAAATTTGTGGAATGACACTACGGGTTAAACCGACTAAGGCTTATGCATGTATGGACTATATTCAGGGAAGCTCTATCTTAAGTTTTTCTAAGATTTGACTTACTGGACACAAGGCTCCTGAGTGTACAACTCGAGTGAGAAGGCTACGCGGTCACACAAAAAAAAATTCAGACACACCGCACATATGCCAACTCTCCTAGAATTTGAAATTTAAAAGAAGTTTGCAGGTGAGCGAAACACACCTCACATGTATGTGTGACTGTGTTAATTTTCCCGAATGGAAGAAATATGAACGGAATGACAGTTTATATGAAATTTAAACAAATAATCACGTACTAATTATCCACAACAAGTTAGAAAATTCTTTTTATTTACAACCTAGATAATTCTCCAACAGAGTCGCCATTTCTGTTTTATCCCTTTCAGATTTCTCTTTGGCGAGAAAATTGTTTCGACCTTCTTAAGATTATTTCAAAGTTTTTAGAAAATTTTAAAATAATTTTAAGAAAAATTCACAGAGGCGCAACTTGATTTTTATACAAAACAATCAAGAAAATTTTTTAAAAACAGTTTCAAAGGTTCAAAAAAAGAAATAAACCTTTAAAACTAGAGAAACTGGGTATGGGTTCAATTAACGCCCTAAGAAGGTTTTTAAGGCACTTAGGAGCGTCCGTTTAAAACAGTTTATCAAAAAGAACTAACTTAACTAACTAACGTGGCTAATTTTACGAAGACTTGATTTTATAAAAAATATTATCTTTAACTATTTTTTTCAGTCTTAAAATGACATTTGTCAACCAAATGAAAATTGGTCCTATTTATCTTGAGAAAAACTTCCCGTAAAGAAAGGTTGAGCTAAACCCGTTTGCTTTATAAATTATTCTTTCAAGTAAGAGGGAGACAGAAAGTGATTTTTGAATATCATTTTTGATAAAATATATATGTCTTTAAGGAAAATATCAATTTAAATGAATTATGAACCTCGACTAATTAGTGGGAAAATTTTATCTTTCGTAAAGGAAATTGAGTTTAGGTCTATGAAAATTCTTTTTTAACTTGAATGAACTATTTTAACATATTGATAAAATAAAATGCCATTTTGATTTCTTAAAAGTCATTCGAAGGAAAACATAAAGAAAGATATATTTATATTAATTTTGAATATTGCGCTATAAAATAAAATGCGCAGAGAGAAAAATTACAGAGACCAACAAAAGAAAACGATTCCAAGGGGATTTATATAGGCTAACCAAATTAATTATTTAATACAAGAACATAATCAAATAGGAATTTACAGGAATAAGAAGAGTTAAAGTTTGGGCCTTTTCCCAAATCTGGCCAGATTTTGGGCCCATATTTTATGGACTTTTGATCTATTTATGCAGTTGTATAGCAGTTGTATACAACCTCGTTTTATCCTAAATTCTTTTGTATATATTTTGTATATCCACATATAAAAATCCATGTAGAAGCTTCCATCTTCATTATGCAATCATACACTGGTATATACCGACCACCTCCGACCTATGAACCTCATCTATTAGGTGTATACCAACCCTGTTTCTTAAAAATAAGGGTATTTAGGACTTGTAGAAGATGTAGGCCTCTTTGGCCCATTGAGAAATGCAGGGAATGGTGTCAGTTGAGACTCATGTAATGCCCCAAATCTGGTACCCAAAATGCTACACGCTACTTGTGACCCCGAAGGACCACAAGCTAACCCATGACTGATATCTGTAACTGAGTACTGAATAATACATTATAAATATGCGGAATATAATCTGTAAGGCCATAAGGTTCAAAACTGAACTAATACTAAATTTTATACAATGTCTGTAGTGGGGTATGATAATACCCAAAACTGAGATAAACTGTCTGAAATATGATGTAGCCTGAAAGCCTCTAAACTCTCTGAAAACTGTAGAGTTGATGGGACATGTCCCCAACTAAACTCGAACTACTGAAATAATAAGTTAATAAAATAATCATGCTATCCTCGAATGATGAGGACTCACTGCTAGTCTGGTTGCTGAACGTCTGATCTACTAAGGATGTTCGAGTGCTCGTGTTTCTAAACCTATGGTATAAAACACCATAGTGTAAATGCGTCAGTACGTTAAATGTAATGATATGCAAGTGAGGTAGGCTAAAAGCAAGAATTCATATGCATGAACAATAATAACTGACTGTATAACATGAACGTGAGAATAAATGCATGAATACGTAACTGTAACTGAGATCGTGATAATGCTGGCTCATGAATTCTGATAACATTGAGTATTACTAATACTGAAATATCTGAGTACTGATACTAGATACTGAATGACTGAGTCTACTAAATACAAAGGAACTAATGTCATATTACTAATAAAGGAACGACTGTTTCTGATAGTTCTGATTATGAAGAACTGGTCTGATTGACTATATCTGATAGTCGTGAAACTAAGTACTGATAACATGAGTGACTGTATCTGACAGTCTTGATACTGATGGAACTAGCTGGGTTACGCACTGTATTGATTTGACTGTATCTAATAGTCCTAGATTTCTATAGAACTGAACTGAGTTCTATTACTGAAACTGGATCTAAAATTGAGACTGTGGGAGGTAATCATCTAACCGACATGCCCCGAAACTAAACTAGTGGGATCCAACCTGTAACCCCAGCTAGAAGGGTGTCAGTACTGTGCCACGGGTAAAGACAAACTGTGAGTATACCCTCTCTGAGAGGGAGCTCTTCCATCAACCCCTCCTAGTAGGAAACTCAAATGAGATGTATAAATCCCTAAACTCATAGGGGTACATCTCAACCTATGTTGGCTACATAGTTTTGTAACGCAGGAATTGCTACTAAAGATCACACCCTCTACTGGCTGACAGTTGTGTCCTCATCCCTGGGTTCACTCGGTGCTGTATCCTACTCCCAACTGAATAGGTACTAAACTGATTATACTGAACTGAACTGTTACTAATAATATTGTATAATTGATTTGAACCAAGTTCACTAAGTTTCTTTGATTGACGGAATACTATTGAGATTTGAGGACTGACGGAGAGTACTGAAGTTACTGAGATTTCTGGGAATATTAATGTTACCGGGATTGCTGAGCATTGATGTTACTGAGACCACTGAGGTCACTGAGATTACTGAGTAGGACTAGACTGATACTGAATTTATTGAGTTTTCATGAGTCATGAGACTGACTGTATTCTAAGGATCATGGCTTGACTGATAGTATAGTGAAAATATGACACTGGCTCTAGGCACACAACTAAATTATAAGGTACAAGTACCCCCAGTACTGATAGCATGAAACTGATAGGACATGACACATCTTGAACATATGACCAATATCAATAATTCATAATACATTAATTTGGGGATTTCATGAAGCACATGGTTATCATAGTCTTGTACATGAATGGAATTGCATATAAACAAGTCATACTTTTATCAACCTAATTTCATAGACATTCCCTCAACCACATTCCCTCAACCATTCATAATGCACACAATGTCATGGAAGTCATTCTTAGTCTAGGGTAAAGCATACACTTATCACTTGGATCACAATTAAGCTATAATGCATAATTTCTATTCTCTTAGGTATTTTATCAAACACCTACGATGCATGAATTAGGGCATAGACATGGCCATCAAATTAATACAACAAAACTCCATATTTTCACTCAATTTCACGTGTTTCAGACCACATACTAGCATAGGTTCATGTACAACACATAATGATTCCAACTTGGGAATCATACAACCATAATTATATGAACATAATCAACCCACAACAAAATATTCACAAAACAAGATTTAAAACTTAATTCTTGGGCTTCATGGATAAAAGAAATCCATGAATGAACACTGTGCATACCTTAGTTCTTGATTCTAAGAAGATTGACGGAGAGATTTTTGAATTTGGGTCTTGGATTTGAATCCCCATTGAAAACCCTAGCTTGTTCTTAAGAGAAACTTGAGAGAAACAATATATTTTGGGTGAATTATGGCTGACTCACCTGTCATTAGGTATATATAGGGGTGAGAAATTGACCCTTTTAACCCTTGGACGCGTATTTTAATTTTGTGAAAATTTCCCGACATGGACCCCTAGCGCGACGCGGTGCTATCGCGCCATGTCACTGGAATTTGACAACTCTAAATTTGATCCTTGGATTGCCATTTTGGCTGGCTCCACGATGCGTTGATGGCTCAGGTGGTACACTGTCTTACTAAAATGGCTCTTACTCTTCGTTCGGGTGTCGGATTTGGGCGAATTTGGTATCGATGGAAAGATTATTCAATTTCCCACATGATAAAAAGTGACAATATTTAAAATACCATGTGTATAAAAGTGGATTCATCTTAGAAACAAATCTTTAACATTTCTGGGACAATTTTAAGCTAGGTAGAAGTACAGGGTATTACAACTCAAGTTGGTGTCACATGCATAAAAAAATATAAAGATTAGAATTTATTCAAATAGTACTAACATAACTAGTCAAGAAAGCAACATATAAAAATTTGTTACACATATTCACTATAAACTTTACAATCAATTTGTATGGAGTAAAAGGGTGCAACAATTTCAAGTTGCCAACACGGCTCAATCTAAGAAAATCTCGTCCCATGCTTTAAGATCAAAGCTAACATGTCATATAATGATACTTTTCATGGGAATCATTCTACTCTGTCTTAAAACAAAACAATATACATAAATATAACACAATACGATATTATATGACAGATTACACAACAATAAGAGAAAACCATTCAAACCAAGTATTAGTATTAATTAGTAATATAATTAAAATGGGAATGTGATATGATATTTATGAAAAACAAATTGCAGGTGCAACTACATGTGAAAAATAGTAGAGCTATACCATATTGTATCGATGGGTCACAAACAATACTTGCCCAAGATAGTTATTTAAGTTCATTTTGACTTACCAATGATTTTAAGTAAAACCTCAAACAAAACTTAGAAATTTTAATCCTGAAGTTCTTAGTTGGACAACCTTTTCTAGAAGTGCATTGCACTGAAATAATTAATTGGAGAGTTGCCACTTCCTAAACAAAGAAAAATAAATAAATTCATGTTCTCTTATATCGTTTTCACTTTTCATGCTATTTTTTTTTGACATCACAGATCAAAGGAAACTCTTGAAATTTAATTTAAAAATTCAATCAATTTCTGAACAACATGAACAAGTTCAAAAGGAATAAAATTAGTCACGAATTAATCATGCCCCTGATAAGCTATGAACAGTCAGATTCCAAACAGTCACTACAATGTTTATTTTTACCTAGTAAGATCAAAACAGTCACACAACGAAAAAACTCCTAAGACTCTACAACATTTAGTTAGCTAATATACAAATTCAATCATGAAACCACAAATTTTAACGAAGAGTTGAAAACAAAGGTGAAGCTCGAATAGTGGATTCGACACCTAAATAGAGAATCACGACACTACTTTCATCACGCAAGACCTATGTATTTCGAAGCTTCTACAACAAACAATCCCACATTACTACGACTATTTATGAAAATCGATATTAACACCAAGGAGGAGAAGAAGAAAAACTAAGATGTGTTTACCTTTTTTTGGGCAGCGAACAGGACAAACAAGCGTATAATGATGAAACTTCCACCACTGAAACTCCATTTTGCTCCACCGAAATTCAAACAAATTTGTCAGATTTTTCGAATTGTATTCTTTGAGAATTTTGGTTATGTAGGATTAGAAGCATGCGCCTCCCGAATCCTCAATTTTTCCCCAAATCCTCCCACTCTGCCTTCTTCCCCTCAATGTCTATTTATAGAGGAAATTTTGATTTTCATCCCCAAAAATTATCGTTGAAAAAGGAGAAGAGAATAAATAAACCAGTAAAGAGAAAACATATCCCTAAAATTCAGATTTGAATTGACAACTTCTATTTCGGATTAGATTTTGGGGATTAAAAAGTCAACAATGATGGCTCTAGGTCTGAGAATTGTAGACATAAGATGGAGAGAGACGTTTCTGTAATTTAAGGGTTCATTGTCGTTGGGTCTGGTTTTGCGGGTTGATATCACTAGAATTGCTGGTGTTTTCCCATTGTTGAAGGCTTGTTATCGTTGAAATTGTTCTTTTGTTCGATGGATATTACTAGTGTTGGTTGTTTGTTGTTGATTATGTTGCTGTTGATATTGTTACTGTTTTAGTTGAAGCCGTGGGTAAAAGGGGAATGAGAGCTGGGCTTGGAGCGAGTCAGTGGTTTTGGGCCGACTTGCCATTGATATTAAAGTTATTGGTTGGGTAAAAAGAATAGGAAAGAGAAGTGGGCCGGTATTGTGTTGGGCCTGGTATAAGGGAAAGGGAATTGGACCAGGCGGATGATTTGTTGAATTGGGCTGGTGGATGTATCATTTTGGATTGGGTTAAAATTAAGAGGGATGTGGGTTTGGGCTGGTTTGATAAAATTAGGAATGGGGAGGTTAGGGTAATTAAAGAAGTCCAACTTTAAAATTGTAACCACTTTATATATATTAGTGAAAATGACCTTAATTGAATTAATTGGACACAATTGAAACAAAATTAACTTTTAATTATTTTGATGAGTTTCTCAAATTCAATAATTTCAAAATACATATTAAATAAAACACAATTTTTTTCCACTTTTTTTCTCAATAATAATAATAATAATAACAATAATAAAATTAAGATAATTTAGAAACTAATTATGTCATCAATTTTTTATTTTCCATCTATCTTGAGGAAAGTAGAATATTTGAAGTTTAATCAAACTTTTCACTCTAAATAAATTTTAAAGCATTTTCTTTAACTGATAAATATATAATCATGTATAATCAAACGCTAAATATATTAATTTCACCTAAATTCAAAAGGTAAGGTTGAAATTTATTTCAAAATAACTAAAAATAAATATTTTAAAACTATTTAAAATTGAGAAATTCAAAAACTAATTTGCAATATGGAGGGCAAAAATTAGGTGTCAACACCGCTTCCCAAGTAGCTTCCTCGGACTATCGGTCCCTCCATAGAACCTTTACCAAAGCCACTCCTAGCATTCGCAACCGTCGAACTTGTTGATCCAAGATTTTCATGGAGATTTCCTCACAAGACAAGGAACCCCAAAATACCATTGTCCTCTAAGGGAACGACCAACAAGGGTTCACCTACACATCTTCGCAACATAGAGACATGGAAAACCGTGGGAAATGGGTTTCAAACTAAGAGACAATTCCGACTCATAGGCAACATTGCCATCTCCTTTAAAGACAGATAGGGACCAGTATACGGGGACTAAGCTTCCCCTTTTTATCGACATGGATCACTCCCTTCATGGGATAAACTTTTGAGAATACCCAATCGCCAACAATAAACTCTAAACTCCTACGCCATGCGTCCATATAGGACTTTTGGCAACTTTGAGCAGCTTTCAACCTCTCTCGAATCACCTTTACCTTTTTCTAAGGCTTAGTAAACTCGATCGAGGTCAAGTAACTTACCCTTACAAACTTTACACCATCAAATGGGAGGATGACATCTCTTATCATACAATGCCTTAAAAAGGCATCCTAGAATCTCCCCTACTTTGGGACTTCTACATTTCCCATTTCAAAACATTACCATGCTCCCCAAGCCACTATCCAACCTATGGAGGGTCACAGAGAAGCTAAGGAACAAGAACCACTCACGCTACTCAAGGCAAGAACCTCAACAGAGACACGTCACTATAGGTATAAAATGCTTCATAGCAACCACCTTGGTCATAATTGATACCCATCCCGACACGACATACCAAATGAGGAGTCCTTAGGACTGGGCATCACAAAACACACCACCACATACCTTATGGAGATCTACCATGATCTCTCTACTAGTGATAGATAACAAGACTAAGAAAAGCTACGACTTTTAACCAAAACTCACACTTGGAGAACTTGGCATACAAACGATGATCCTTTAAAGTTTACAACACGGCACAGTGGTGATCTACATAATTTGCCTCACTTTTAGAATAAACTAAGATATCATCAATGAAGATAATGACAAACATGTCTAAGAATGGACGAAAAATCCTATTTATCAACTCCACGAATACCGCCGGAGCATTGGTCAACCCAAAAAACATGATGAGAAACTCATAGTGACCATACTGGGTTCTAAAGGAGTCTCAGGGATATTTGCATCCCTAATTTTAAAGCTGATAATAACATGACCTAAATTAACTTTTGGAGAAACACTTCACACCCTGAAACTGATCAACAAATCATCGAATCTAGGAAGAGTAAACTTATTTATTAGGTCACTTAGTTCAACTAGCAATAATCAATGTACATACGAAGGGAACCATTCTTCTTACGCACAAACAACACGGGAGTACCCCTTGAAATTAATTTTTGGGCCTTAAGATAAGAAATATATCTCCCCTAGGCACCAAAGAATCACCTTTCCTTTCAATGATTGACTCATTAACGAATTTAAACATGACCCTGAGGGTCCAACAATCTAAGGAAACATAATACGAGTGCAACTAATCCAACCCTCAAAATGACATAAAAATCAATCACATCCAACTTTAATAAATTTATGAGAGCCTTTCCACCACCAACAGATACCGTATACCCCCTATAAACCCTCTTATCAACCATAGAGCCTTCCACCAGGGTAGAAACAAAAAAGGAACCAATGGACTCTCCAGACCAAAACCAAGATGCATAGGCACACACGGGTTGTATTTGAAAGAGAAGACCCTGGGTCATGCAAACAATGCTCATCATGAGAGGAGATTTTCAACATACCCACATTAGTATTACAAGATGCCTCAGGATCTAGAGGGATAGCAAGAGCATTGAGATGGCCTCGACCAATATCAGAGCTAGAAGTGGTGCCCCCTGGTGCAAAAGCTATAGAAGTGGTAATCGACCCCTTTTCTGCCCAAACGACAGTCATTATAGGACACTCCCATTGTATCTGACCCTACTGACCATATTTAAAACACCGATGCCTTCCTTTCTCGCAACAACCACAGTATGATTAACCACAAAACTGATAAGAAGAATAAGTAAATACAAATTGGGCCCCGCTATCCTGATGTTGGGCACTTGTACCCTATGAGCATTACCAATCTGAAAACTGCCACCTCCTAATGGGTTTGAATAAGGAACGCTAATCGAGGAATAGAGGCTAGGACCCACCCAATACTTCCTCTTGGATTGCTTTCCACCTATCTAAGCTAATAGAGCAAAAGAACAATAAAACCCATCAATTTGAGGTGACTGAGGAGAAATGTCATCCCCAACAGTAGGGTTAGTGGGTATAGGTGGAACCCCATAAGGACAGTCAGATGGACGACCCTTGAACGGGTCTGAATCTTAAAAGTCAAATGAGTTTTGTCCATATTACCCCTAGTTGGGATAGAGGATCACTTGAATGTCCAATCTCCATGGACACCTGATATGAAAGATAAGCAAGCATAAGTTGGAGGAATCTAAGACCTTAAACTCTATATAACTTGAAATTGAGACACAAGAAAGAGAAGCTTTCCTAAATGTCTCGTATCTCCTCTCTTATAAGTGTGACGCACTACACACCCATAAAAGAGAATCTACTTGACACAGTTTTGTGGACTCCCAACTGACCATGAACCTGAATTTGATACCGACTTGACATGCCTTAAAATTTGGCCATGTTGTATGGGCACCTCAAGCCCACATGAACTAGATGTCGCCCTGATAACCGAACCAAATCATAATCACAACAACCACAAGGGTCAGGTGAATCTCGACCTTATAGTAAGATAGTAGAAATATAGGCTAATAGGAAATACTTAGACAATATCTAATATTTCAGTAAGATCAACAGTCTAGCTAATTGTAATACCCCAAAAATCCAAACTTAAGTTAGAGCCATGTTTCAAGATCATGCAAAGTACATTATAGTTCTTTGGTAGTTTTATGAGTGAGTTTGATGTATATTAAGGCCTCAAATAACTCCCAGTTGTTAGATGAATCAAAATATTCCTTACCGATTCAATTTTTGAGAAGAATGTTGCTTTGATTAACTTTAACCAAGCATATCTTTTTATCTACTAAGAATTTTTTAGCTCAAAACTCACCAAATGATAGGAAATTAAATTAGCTTTCCAATGATACCAATTTACCTTAATCTGATACTCGGGCTAGAATTTATGGCACTTTTAGTGAAAAACAGTAGCCTAACGCGTTAAGGCCGTGTTGCGGTGATGGCCAAAATCACGTTCGTCCTTTTTTTCCAATGTGTCACTGCGATAAGAACCGCGTCGCACAAAGGGGAATTTTTGCATTCGTTACTTTCCAGTGAGGCACCGCGATTAGCACCGCATCGCATCAAGGTACAAAATCAGGATTGTCTGTTCCAAGAGCGCAATTCGATAGCACTGCATCGTGTCCTAGGGTAAAATAGGGATAGTTAGTTTTCCAGTGGCACAATGCAATTGCAACGCATCGTGCCGAAGGCCAAAATTGAGATTTCTAGTTTAATTTTGAGTTTTTATTTCCATGGGCATTTAAGTCCTTTCCCTTTACAGCATTCAGTTAAAACACGGGATTTAACTGCCAATAGAGCATTATTTGCTCATTATTTCACAATCCTCTCAAAATTAAAGTAGCCCACTTTCAAGAACAAACCCTAGACCTTCAAGATTCAAAATCAAATCTCAAGAATTCACCAATAATTCTCCCAAATTCAGACATCAAGGTATGTTAAATGTTCATCCATAGGTTTTTTTCACCCATGGAGTCCAAGTATCTAATTTCAAATTAAAAGTTGTGATTTTTACAAGTTATTGTGATTTTAGTTGTGATTTTAACCATGAATCCCCATGAATTTTGACTCTATATTATGTGCATATGAGATTTTTGTTGTTATTAAACCCAACACGTTTAAATAATATTGATTGCTGATTTAAATCATGATTAAGTGATATTGATGTTTAAACCATGCTATTACTATAAGTTTGAAACAATTCCTATGCTTAGCTCAAACTACGAATATCAAGTGTTTGATGAAATGCCTACAAGAATGAATTTTGAATAAATGCTTTCATATTATGTCCCCAAAGTTTTAGTACTATTTTTCTATTATTGCTATTGAGTCCTAGAGGTTATGAATACCCAATAACTTAGCTATTTACCTAGTCTCAATATCTTTATAATAGTTTCAGACAGATTAAGAGCAATATCAGCTCAGTCAGTCATCATGATCAGTTAAACTTAGAATGTTTTAGTATTCTAAGTCAGATCAGTTGGGAGTAGGTTTAGCACCAAGCGAGTGCTCGAATGATGACTTTCTCATCAGTTAAGTAAAGTCGTTAGTAGCAGTCCCTGTACTCTTGAACTACGTAGCCAGCATAGGATTTGAGAAGTCACCCATTAGTTCAGGCTTGACTACCTCGCAAGGGTCACCCATCAGTTTAGGCTTGACACCCTTGGTCATTCAGGACAATAGTTTAATGGATCCACATAGGCAGTGTTAGTATCCGTGGCACGGTACTGACACCTTTCCAACTGGGGTTACAGGTTGTACCCCAAATTACTCATTTAGGCATGTCGGTTAGATGATAGCTCCCACAATATCAGTTCAGTACTTAGTATACTTTAGTTCAGGCTTGTATTACCCATAGCATACATATATCAGTTATCTAGTTTTTAGTATTTCAACTTACAGATTATATTCAGAACATGTTTTATGCTTGGTCATGTATTCTCAGTATTTACAGATTTCATATAGTCTATCCATTGCTTAATATTATTCATTTAGTCAGTTATTACTCCTGTACATAAAACCATGCATATCAGCCTACCTCATTTAGCATACCAGTACATTCAAAGTACTGATCATATACTTATTTCTTGCACTATGAAATATCATATCTTGGGTTCAAATGCTCAGTTCCCGGAGTGGGCATAGATATTCTAGATTTCTAGCCATAGTTGTGGTGAGTCCTTATATTTTGAGGACAGACTATATTTGTTGTCATGTTTCTAGTTTTGTAGTTAGTTGGGGTTAGTTGGGTCCTTTCCCATCAACTCCTATTCAGTCAGTTTTAGAGGCTTTCGAATACTTAAGACAGTCAGTCAGTTTGTCTTTATTTTATCTGTTCACATAGTTTTTTTCAAGATCCATGATTTCAGAAATAATTAGTATTTAAAACCTTATGGCATTTTCAGCTATTCCACATGTTTTATTTTGTTGTTATTATTTAGTGCTCACAGCAGGTATGATGATAGGCGGATTTACACGCCTATATCAATATATTTTGCCCATATTTTAGCCTAGTTTTGAGAACAAATTATATATTTCATGCACTTTTAGTCCTTTTTCCTATAAATGAGCTAACGAACATGATTAGTAAAGTTTCAGGTATAAATGATGCAAAATTTAGCATTTTATGGCTTACTTGACGCAAAAGAAAGCTCACGAAGGAAGAAAAGGGAGTTTACACGCCTAAGGACCAAAACTGCTGCATGGAAACTCTGTCCCGGGCTAAAATAGCATTTCTGGAGACTTTGGGGACTTACAGACACAAAGCTGGATTTTTACAAAGATACATTAATCTAATACAATTAGGTTATGTATTTCATTAGTCTATTAGGATTTGGTTATTTATTTCATTAGCTTAGTAGGAGTAGGATATGGGTATTATAAATACCCTATCATGCTAGAGATTTTTAATCACTTTTTTACAATTCATTCTTCCATCTTTCAATACATTCCTCTCTTAACAATCCATCTTTCTATTCACTCTTCTAATCTTTACATTACTCAACAATTAAATTCCACAACAAGAGAATCGTTACTTGCTAAGGAATCACGCCACACGCCTATCACCTAATCCACACGCCATTACTCAACAATAACAATGCAAATCGTGATCTCCTTCGCATTCATAGGTAACTAAACTTCTCTGTTGGGGTTATGGAAGCCGAATGAGTTACTATCTATTGCTGTGAGTTTGTGAGTTCGAGACACGTATATTGCTTATATCATTAGTCTCTTCATCTTAATCCACATTCTTTGCGGTTGCAAACGCAAGAATACGCCAGTCTAACATTTAACTTGTTCGCGAGAAAGGTTATTTGTCTGGAAAAGAGATAATGTCAAGGTAGTAGGACACCCTTTTCTATTAAAAAGCTAGTGCCGTAACTAGACTAACCTCTTGGAGAATTCGTACCGTTAGACACGCTTTAAGCTCAAGAGAGTTAAAGTGAAATAGTCCTTGTTTAGGTCGCGAGATGCTTGGATTTACCATCGACTATAATTCTCTATAAGCAATTGCATGTCAAGACTCTACACACTCATAGCCATTAGAGACGTATACCTCAGAAGGTGGACATAACCCCAACGCTTCAATTCTCATTGTTTCACAACCTACGAAATACTCTCTTTTTACTTTATTATTTTCTGCTTTTGTTTACATTACTTGCAAAATAAGAATCCCCCCTTTTTTTACGAGACTTGCACCAAAAGTCTAGCAATTTTACTTACTTGTTGGCCAAGCTATTCCCTGTGGGATCGACACCCAACCCAGGTTGGGTTCTATATTTGCTAACGACCGCTTTACACTCAAAAGAGAGCTGTAGATTGAGCGTTATCAAAAATTGGTGCCGTTGCCGGGGAATACGAGTGTCAATCAAATTCGTGATAATTACTAGACCCTTTGGTCAAAGATTCTCGTACTTTTACGTTTAGTTTTTGTTTTTGTTTACTGCAGGTTTTTACTTTAGCGCATGCCCCATACTAGAAGTTCTGGTCAACCGTTATTACCAATCAATCCTGAACCACAACGAATTAGAAGAATGGAAGCACAAGCTGAAATCGACAGGATGGCTGCTCAACACGAGCAAGCAAGATTAGCTGCTCTTGCCGCTGCTAAAGTCCAACAACAAAACATTGATAATCCTGGGCGAGCAATAAATCCTGACAATGAAGATTTAGGTGATGACGAGTTACTAAACCCTAGGCGTGATCCTGAAATTATAACACCTGCCAACCGAAGAGGTCGACAAGCTCGGTATAGGTATGATCGCCAACCGTTGCAACCAGCTTTCGACGATGATAATGATGATCTTGATGGTGCCAGAGCCACTGGAGCTATAATTCCACCACCATTAGCGCCCGAAGCCAAGTTCAACATCACTAGCACCATGATTCAGTTATTGCAACTCAAGGGATTATTTGGTGGACTAGCAGGCGATGATCCGAATATGCATCTCATCAACTTTATTTCTACATGCAAGTCTTTTGACAATCCTGGTGTTGGTCAGAATGCTATTCGATTATGTCTATTTCCATTGTCTCTGTCTGGGGAGGCAACATTATGGTTGAATGGGCTGACTCCTGATTCAATTACAAATTGGAGGCAATTGAGAGACGCTTTCCTAGAAAGATTCTTTCCGCCATCCAAAAGGGCTCAATTGAGAGATGAAATCAGCAACTTTCGTCCGCTTCCCTCTGAAGCTCTTCATGAAACATGGGAGAGGTTCAAGACAAAGCTATTGAGATGCCCAAACCATCACATGACTAATGTTCACCTAATGGAGATCTTGTATAGAGCCTTGAATTCAATAACTAAACCAGTGGTGGATAACGCAGCTGGAGGTTCTTTCATGGACCTCAACTTTGGTCAAGCAAGCAATATGCTAGATCGCATGACAAAGCAAAGTAGAGCTTGGCATACCAGGGATTCTGAGGTAGCAAGCCCCATTTTATCTATTGGCATGACTGCAGACCAACGAAGAAGAGAAGAAGAAGAACGTGATCAAGATATGGCGCACATGAAAACCCAAATGGATCATCTTACAAAGCATCTATTGGGGAAGACTGAAAAAGTGAAAGCTATTGCGTCAAAAGGAAGAGGCGAATCTGATTCTGAAGAGGAGGCCAACTACTTGAACAATCAGGGGGGTTTTCGATGGAATACCCAAGGAAACCAAGGTCGGAACTATTATGATAAATCTGGAAGCAAAGACCAAGGTAGTTGGAAGAAAAATAATGAAAACAGTGGTTTGTACGTTCCCCCTGGTAAACGTGATACCACCACATCTAATTCTATGGAAGACATGATGGCTAAGTTATTGAAAGGAGTGGAAGCAACGAGCGGGGGAGTTAAGGAGGCGATTGATGATTTGTCCTCCATGAAGCAACTAGTTGATTCTCATTCCACTTCTATCAAACAAATAGAGAAGCAATTGAGCCAACTTTCAGCAGCATTTAATCAAAGAAAGGCTGGCACCTTACCAAGCGATACTGTGCAAAACCCGAAGAATGATGGGTCATGCATGGCCATCACTACCAGAAGTGGTAAGGTGCTGGAAACTTCAGCAAAAGGCAAGCAAGTGGTTGACGAAGTTGAGGACATGGATGCTACACTTACTGACGTTACAAAAGGAGAAGAAGCCGCAACAACTACTCCCAACGTCAAGGACGTTTCACTTAGTGACGTGCAGCCTGAAAAAGTGGAAAAACGGAAGTAAGAGGAGAAGAAAGCCATGGAGAGAACACTTCCATACCCACCACCACCTTTTCCCCAAAGATTGAAGAAGGTGGCGGATGACACAAAGTTCAGCAAATTCATGACTATGCTCAAGCAGCTGACCATTAATGTTCCATTGGTGGAGGCACTTGAACAAATGCCTGGGTATGCGAAGTTTATGAAAGATCTTTTGACTAAAAAGAGGGCAGCAAGTTATGAGCTGAAGGATGATGTGCATCATTGTAGTGCAATTGCTACCCGATCGATAGTTCAGATGAAGGCCGACCCCGGAGCTTTCACTATTCCTTGCACCGTCGGATCTTTGAACTTTGCCAAAGCATTGTGTGACTTAGGAGCCAGCATCAACTTGATGCCATTATCGATCTACAAGAATTTGAGGTTAGGAGATCCTACACCAACTAATATGAGGCTTGTTGTGGCGGATAGGTCGGTAAAACGACTGGTTGGTATTCTATGCGATGTCTTAGTAAAGGTTTCTTCATTTATCTTTCCAGCAGACTTTGTCATCTTGGATTGTGAAGCAGATTCAGAGGTTCCCATAATCTTGGGATGCCTCTTCCTTGCTACGGGAAGTGTGCTCATAGATTTGAGAGCTAATGAGCTTTCATTCCGAATAAATGATGAAGTGGTTCGCTTTGATGTTTGCAAATCAATGAAGCAACCCAAAGATCTGAGTGTATTTTCTGTGGCTGATGTTGTCTTTGATGATGAGAAAGAGTTACTTGCTTAAGAGCGAAGTCTTGATGAGCCTTTGGAGGTTTTGCTCATTAAAGAAGAGAATGATGATGCTGAAATTTCTGATGAAGATATTTGTGCTCTATCGGGATTAGGGACATATCGCTATACCCCTAAGAAGCTGGATCTTGATCTCAAAAATCGAGCTTCACCACCAGCTAAGCCATCTATTGAAGAACCACCCACATTAGAATTAAAGGAGCTGCCAAGCCATTTGAAGTACGCATTTTTAGGAAGCGGAAACACTCTTCCAGTCATTGTGGCAGCCGATTTGGGTGAGCAACAAGTTGCAGATCTTATTGCGATCTTACGCAAGTATATTAGAGCTATTGGATGGACCATTGCGGATATTATTGGTATTCCACCTGGGATCTGCACACATAAAATTCAGCTTCAAGAAAAGTCCACACCCACCATTGAAAATCAAAGGCGATTAAACCAACCAATGCAAGAAGTGGTGAAGAAGGAGATTATCAAGTGGTTAGACGCAGGAGTTGTATATCCTATCTCTGATAGTACATGGGTGAGTCCTGTGCAATGTGTTCCCAAGAAAGGATGTATGACGGTGGTCGCGAATGCAAAGAATGAGCTTATTCCACTCAGGCCCGTTACTGGATGGAGAGTATGCATGGACTACCGCAAGCTGAATTCTTGGACGCTCAAGGATCACTTCCCCATGCCATTTATGGACCAAATGCTAGATCGATTAGCGGGGAAAGGATGGTTTTGCTTTTTGGATGGTTATTCAGGTTATAATCAGATTTGTATTGCACCTGAAGACCAAGAGAAGACAACGTTTACATGCCCATATGGTACGTTTGACTTCAAACGCATGCCATTCGGGTTGTGTAATGCACCAGCCACCTTTCAACGTTGTATGATGTCTATTTTCTCTGATATGGTTGAAGACACTTTGGAGGTATTTATGGACGACTTTTCAGTTGTTGGTAAGTCTTTTGAAGCATGTTTGGCAAACTTGAGCATGGCATTGCAAAGATGTGTAGAGTTCAACCTTGTGCTGAATTGGGAGAAGTGCCACTTCATGGTAAAATAAGGAATCGTTCTTGGGCACAAGATCTACGAAAGAGGAATAGAGGTTGATCGCGCAAAAATTGAGGTAATCGAGAAGCTACCACCTCCAATTTTGGTGAAGGGAGTTCGTAGTTTTCTTGGCCATGCTGGGTTTTATCGTAGATTCATCAAAGACTTCTCCAAAATTTCTAGTCCATTGTGCAAACTATTGGAGAAAGATGCGAAGTTTGACTTTAATGACGATTGCTTAAAGGCATTCGAATGCCTTAAAGGAAAACTCATTGAATCCCCTATCATGGTAGCACGAAATTGGACGCTCCCATTCGAAGTCATGTGTGATGCTAGTGGTGTAGCCGTTGGTGCTGTTCTTGGATAGAGAAAGGAAAAACTATTTCATCCTATCTACTATGCGAGTAAGGTCCTAAATGAAGTCCAAAGGAACTACACCGTTAGCGGTTGTGTATGCATTTGAGAAGTTTTGCGCCTATCTATTGGGTACTAAGGTGATCGTTCATACAGACCATGCAGCTCTTAGGTATCTAATGACAAAGAAAGATGCAAAACCAAGGCTGATTCGATGGGTGTTGCTGCTGCAAGAATTTGATTTCGAAGTCAAAGATAGAAGAGGTTGCGAGAATCAAGTGGATGATCACCTATCTAGAATTGAGAGTGAGCAAGTGGCGCAACCTGAAATTCAGATTGATGATGCATTCCCTGACGAGGAGATATTAGCAACAACAATGGAGAAATTACCATGGTATGCCGACTTTGCAAATTTTGTGGTGAGTAATGTGCTACCCGCCAATTTATCTTACCACCAAAGGAGGAAGTTTATGCATGACGTTCAGCACTACTATTGGGATGAGCCCTATGTGTTTCGAAGATGCGCTGATGGTATCATTCGACGATGTATATCCCATGAAAAAGTGCCCACTATATTGGAAGCATGCCACACTTCGCAAGTTGGAGGACATCATGCAGGCAATCGAACGGCATGAAAAGTATTGCAAAGTGGATATTATTGGCCTTCGATATTCAGAGATGCATATGACTATGTGAGGAGGTGTGACCAATGCCAACGGCAAGGAGCTATTTCAAAACACCATGAAATGCCCATGTCCAAAATTCTTGAGGTAGAACTCTTTGATGTGTGGGGTATTGATTTCATGGGGCCATTCGTGAATTCATTTGGAATAAAGTACATCTTGGTTACTGTGGATTGTGTGTCAAAATGGGTTGAAGCTGTAGCATTGGCCGAAAACGAAGGAAAGCGTGTTGTAGTGTTCTTAAATAAGAATATCTTCTCTCACTTTGGAGTACCTCGTACTATCATAAGTGATGGAGGATCTCACTTTTGCAACAAGCTATTCAAATCTGTATTGGCCAAGTATGGTGTCAAGCAACATAAGGTAGCTACGCCGTATCATCCCCAAACTAGTGGACAAGTAGAGGTTTCCAATCGTGAGATCAAGCAAATCCTTTCAAAGACGGTTAATGCGAATCGGAAGGATTGGTCTCGAAAACTAGATGATGCACTATGGGCGTATAGGACTGCATTCAAGACACCCATTGGCATGTCTCCTTATCAACTAGTATATGGAAAGGCTTGTCATCTACCCATTGAACTTGAATACAAGGCATTGTGGGCATTGAAGCGATTGAACTTGAATTGGGAAGATGTGAAGAATCTGAGGTTGGAGCAGCTGAACGAACTAGATGAATTTCGTCTCCATGCATATGAACGATCGGATTTATACAAGGAGCGGATGAAGAAGTAACATGATCAACGGATTATTAGACGAAATTTCCAAAAGGGTGACATGGTGCTACTCTTCAACTCCAGATTTAAGCTCTTCCCAGGTAATTTAAAATCAAAATGGTCTGGTCCATTTAAAGTTATCCAAGTCTACTCGTCGGGAGTAGTCGAATTGGAAGACAATGACGGTGTTATCTTCAAAGTGAATGGCCAACGTGTCAAGCCATATATCGGTCCTCTTGACTCGATGAATGACATGGCCATCACTTATCTCGACGAAGTCTAAGTACTCGAGATTACTACGTCGAGCCACGACAATAAATAAGGCGCTAGATGGGAGGCAACCCATCGTTTTATTGTTTTAACGTTTTATTGTTTTATCGTTTTATCGTTTTATCATTTTAGTATTTTTTCTTTTTGATAAATGAAAATCCAAAAATAAGAGTCGTGCCACGACCAAAACCAAGGCGCTTGGTGGGAGGCAACCCATCGTACTAATCGTTTTCGTTTGGTTTTGAGCAAAAATAGGTGCAAGAAGTATTCAACGAGGAGATCGATTTCAATTGACGATTTGGACGTATTGTATGGTAAAGTTGGTAAGTTAGGAATGGTGATGCATAAGGCTATGGATTGAGACTTTTCCTCGTCAAAATAGGCTTTGAGGAAGGCTAGGCCTTGGCAGAACTAGGCCACGAATGATGCACGACCTATCCTATAGCCTAAGGTCTCGGAATCTAGTGTGCTATACACTATGCGCCGCCTATTCCTAGGTATGCTTTTGACTATGCGCCGCCTATGCTATGGCATTTGGTCTCAGTATTTCATATGCCATAGACTATGCGGCGCATATGTCTATAAATGCCATAGACTATGCGACGCATATGTCCCATTATGCCATAGACAATGCGCCGCATATGTCATTGATATGCCGAGTGATATGCGCCGCATATGTGGTGTTTTTGTCTCCAAAACCGATTGTAAATGGGTCATAACCCGACCCATACTCTTCCTATATAAAGGGGACTTAGTTTTATCATACAACCACATTAGAATAAACCCTAAGGGCGCCGCATAACCTTCCAAATCCTCTCAAAATTTTCTTCTTTTCCTCTTCCAATTCACAACACCATCTCCACAAGCTTCAAGCAAGTAAGTACTCGCATATTCTTCATTTATTTCTCGTAAGTACTACGTTGCTATGTTTATGATGAATTGCTAAATCATATAAGATTGTTGGTGATATTCATGTGTTTGGATTGTTGTTACAAAATCATGTGAAGTAAACATATACGTAGGGAATTCTTGGCTTGTTTCCGATTTGAATTTGGTTTCAATAGCATTGTTATGATAATTGCTGAATTGATATGGCTATGAATATTGCTTAAGATTGTTGTTTGGATGCTTACATGATAGACTATCCCGGCCATCGGGATAAGGTTATAGTGCCTATCGACTTAGGAGGTTGTGCTTGTTGTAAGAATAACGATTCCATGTGGTAACCCCTATGTTGTAGTGTTTCTATATCCACCATGAAAGTAGTCCAATGGCTGCAAATAAGTGATGCAATGCTGATTTTCTTGTCGGAATACAATCCTAAAACGTATGTCGACGAAATTTGAGTACTCGACCACTTTCACTTCACTGATTTGTGCTAACAAAACTAAGTGTGGGGTGGTACCCCTAGTGCTTGCATATAGATTGTATCAAGTGAGATTGTGCTGCAACTTACATTATTTCTAGTCTCAGGTACAATGGCACCTAAAGCAAGGCAAGGCAAGGAGAAGGCTACCACGTCCCAAAAGGGCAAGAAGAGACGTCGAAAAGATCAAGGAGAATCATCCTCAACACACCTACCACGCAGAATGTTCGGAATAAAATGGGTTCTTGAGGAAGAAGCCAAAGCATGGTACAACAACAATAAAGAAAGAAAATATGTGCACGTCGACTTGATCAACAAGGAGACCTTAGCAAAGAAGGAGCCGCGAATGTTGGCAAAAATAATGGCTTTGAAGCTGGATTTCATCTTCCACGACATAGGAGAGTGCAATCTTGACTTAACAAGAGAGTTTTATGCCAACTGGTCGCCGAACACAATAGGCAATGAAGTCAATATTCGGGGCCAAGTGTTACAGCTCACCGCGGATTGGATCAACTCTTTTCTTGGCTTACCTTCGGTCGACACAGCACCATTCAAAGAACTGTACAGCAGGCCTCCATATAGAGCGATACGACACACGCTTTGTGGAAGTAGATCAATGGCAAGGTGGGGCAGACATAAAGAAACAGGTCGACACAACACCTTCCCTTATGCTCCACTAAATAGGGAAGCAAGAATCTGGATGCATATTGTCAACTCATGTCTTATTCTTGGGACTCAATACACCAAGATATCGAGAGATAGAGTGTTTTTGGTCTATGCTTTGATGGCAAATGTCCCTATTAACTTTGGGGCAATCATTCGATCTACCATGAGGAAGGCCAGACTCCACAAAAGGTCCCATTTCACATTCGGCAATTTGTTGACAGCAATGTTGCGGAAGGAGGATATCGAAGAGGAACCAGCTGACCACAAACTCCCACATAACCCAAAGAAGGTTGACCTTATCAAGGTCAAAGATGCTGAAACAACTCATGGAGTCAACCTTACTACTGCGGAGAGACATGCTCGTGACGAGAGTTTCTTCCGTCATCTCTATGGCATGACACAATTCACTATGATGAGTGATGGACGTATTCCAACTGTTGAAGAGCTCCAAAAGCTAGACCACGACTACCCAATGAACATGCATGCACAGGAGATGTGTGGAGTGGGTGTATATTTTGAGGAACCTCTAGACGATGATGTGCCGACTGATGATGATAGACGCTTGCCTGATTCTGATGAGGAGGAGAACTCTGACGACGACTCTTATGATGATTCAGACAAAGGGGGTATGACCCCCGACATTGATGAAGAGTCTGACTAACCAGGTTCTTTGAATTTATTTTCCACTGAGGGCAGTGTCCCGTCTAAGTGTGGGGTGGCAGAATCGCATGCTATACTTCTTTGTTTGCACCTATGTTTTTATGTTTGTTTATTTACTTTGTTTTTTTTTAGTTCTTTTTAGAAGTCAAATTTTTCTAGCTTCGCATGAAATTATTTTGATAGGCAGCATGAGATTATAACAAGAGTATGTGCTACAATTGTGACTATTGAGATGTTTAGGCTCTAGTTGTGACTCATTATGTGATATTGTGTGATTCAATTCCTTCACTTGTTGGGTCGAGAGTCTACATTACTTCCAATCAAGTCAACCATGTGCCTTGTGTGTGTGAGATAATAGTATATTCTATGTTTGTAGCTGATGCTAGAACTTGCCTGGTATGTATGCAAAGCGAAAATAAGGAGTGTAAGTTTAGGATATGATTTAGGCATTTCTTTGGCAACCTATACATGTTTACCTTCAGTTTTACCTACCCATGGACATCATCCTAGTTAACCCTTTTTGAGCCTTTAGCCTATTTCTTTGACAACCTTGTATGTAAGCCTAATCCATTTTTTTCAAGACCATAATTTGATCCAAATTCCTAAGTGCTTTAAAAAAGTCATGTGACAACATAGGAAATTGGGTAAGTATGATGCTTTAAATTGTAATGGTTCTTGAATGTGTTATGACAAAGAAAAAATGCTATCATAAGAGGTATGTTGTGAAAAGAAAATGGAAAAGAAAGCTGAAAAGTGAGTTGTTCTTAAAATTGAAAAACAAAAGAGGAGAACAAGGGTGGTAGAACAAAAGAAAGAAGAAAGGTTGAAAGAAAAAAGTGTCAATGATACAAAGTGATGTATTAAAGCGCTTAGGAACCTAGTCACTATTCTTGGCCAAAATAGTCCTACCCGTCCCTTAGCCTACATTACAACCATCAAAAGACCTACTTGATCCTAATCTTAACATTCCGACATTTAGTGGAGTACTACATTAAGGGCAAGCCTATGGTCATCAGTTGCTACATATGAATTCTTTGTGAGAGTGAGGATATTTTGACACCCATGTTTGAAAAATATGCTATACTTGTGAGTGATTATGGGTACTATATTGTGAGACACAGATGGTTGATGAATCTTGGATAGTTGTATATGACTCTATGTACCTTAACGTTTGCATGCGAGTTGATCACCATCACGAGTCTATGCTTGAGGTTAAATTGTTTCTACTTATAATCAGAAAGCTACTCTTTGTTGATAATTGTTGTGCTTGTCTTGAAGAATGTTTTATGTTGTTGTTGTAAAAACCCTAAGTTAATGTTTAGAAGGACATGATATGTTGTTCGAGGACGAACAAAGCTCTAAGTGTGGGGTGTTGATGATAGGCGGATTTACACGCCTATATCAATATATTTTGCCCATATTTTAGCCTAGTTTTGAGAACAAATTATATATTTCATGCACTTTTAGTCCTTTTTCCTATAAATGAGCTAACGAACATGATTAGTAAAGTTTCAGGTATAAATGATGCAAAATTCAGCATTTTATGGCTTACTTGACGCAAAAGAAAGCTCACGAAGGAAGGAAAGGGAGTTTACACGCCTAAGGACCAAAACTGCTGCATGGAAACTCTGTCCCGGGCTAAAACAACATTTCTGGAGACTTTGGGGACTTACAGACACAAAGCTGGATTTTTACAAAGATACATTAACCTAATACAATTAGGTTATGTATTTCATTGGTCTATTAGGATTTGGTTATTTATTTCATTAGCTTAGTAGGAGTAGGATATGGGTATTATAAATACCCTATCATGCTAGAGATTTTTAATCACTTTTTTACAATTCATTCTTCCATCTTTCAATACATTCCTCTCTTAACAATCCATCTTTCTATTCACTCTTCTAATCTTTACATTACTCAACAATTAAATTCCACAACAAGAGAATCGTTACTTGCTAAGGAATCACGCCACACGCCTATCACCTAATCCACACGCCATTACTCAACAATAACAATGCAAATCGTGATCTCCTTCGCATTCATGGGTAACTAAACTTCTCTGTTGGGGTTATGGAAGCCGAATGAGTTACTATCTATTGCTGTGAGTTTGTGAGTTCGAGACACGTATATTGCTTATATCATTAGTCTCTTCATCTTAATCCACATTCTTTGCGGTTGCAAACGCAAGAATACGCCAGTCTAACATTTAACTTGTTCGCGAGAAAGGTTATTTGTCTGGAAAAGAGATAATGTCAAGGTAGTAGGACACCCTTTCCTATTAAAAAGCTAGTGCCGTAACTGGACTAACCTCTTGGAGAATTCGTTAGACACACTTTAAGCTCAAGAGAGTTAAAGTGAAATAGTCCTTGTTTAGGTCGCGAGACGCTTGGATTTACCATCGACTACAATTCTCTATAAGCAATTGCATGTCAAGACTCTACACACTCATAGCCAATAGAGACGTATACCTCAGAAGGTGGACATAACCCCAACGCTTCAATTCTCATTGTTTCACAACCTACGAAATACTCTCTTTTTACTTTATTATTTTCTGCTTTTGTTTACATTACTTGCAAAACAAGAATCCCCCATTTTTTTAGGAGACTTGCACCAAAGGTCTAGCAATTTTACTTACTTGTTGGCCAAGCTATTCCCTGTGGGATCGACACCCAACCCAGGTTGGGTTCTATATTTGCTAACGACCGCTTTACACTCAAACGAGAGCTGTAGATTGAGCGTTATCAAGGTACCAACTTATGGGTTAGCTTGTGGTCCCTTAGAACTATAAGCAGTGTGTGGCGCTCGAGATGTACTCTTGAGGTATTACAAATTTTGTATCAGAGACTAAGTTTTAAAGTATCCTAGGAAGTCTGAAAGTCACCTCAAGTAGAGTCTTGTACATAGGTATAAAGCTCGTCACACTTATGCACACGAGTCTACGAGGCATTTTAAGAGAAATTTTCCTTTCTTTAGTATTCATGTTATACGACTGAGCATGAGATCATGTTAAACTATCTGTCTAATTTATTCTCCTTTCCGTTAATAGAACATGCCTCCCAGAAAGATAAATGGAAGAAGAAATGTGAACTAGCCAGCACCTCTGCCCATTCAGGAAGATCCCTTGAGCGAGCATGTTTCTCATGCAGAGTTCAGAGCTGTATTCACTACTCTAGATTACTCTGTAGTGGCTCAGAATGTTCAGGTAGCCACTATTTCAGCCAACCCAGTGGCCAATACTGTCGCAGTTAGGATTTTACCCGAATAAATCCTCGTCTATTCTCTGGATCCAAATCTAAAAAGCCGCTGCAATTCTTAGACATAGTGATAGCCTAAAGGAAGGCTAAAACACGAAATTGACACTAGATAGGTAAAAATCGGCAAGCACACAAAGGGGAAACAACACAAATAAAATAAAATAGATGAAGAAGAGATGCATAAAGTAAAGATCGTAGAGAGACCCTCATTTCCACCAATGAATAAGACTAGAAGGTGTATCAAAACCTTCAAACACACATCATCAATGTAAGATCAAACCACTCTCTTAGGTGACCCAAAGGACTTACACTTCCTCAAGCACACCTTTCTTGCCAAATAACCTAATACAAGTGAAAAACCAATTTCAAATGTATTCAAGGTCCAAGTTAGGTTTTCCACTCTTAAGGAGAAGGAGAAGACTACAATCTACCACTAAGAGTACAATCTAAAAAGTCACTCAATTCATTAGCTTAAAAACTAAGAAAATAAGAGCTAAGGTGTCTATTTGTACTATTATAAGATAATGACTCAAATGCCCTTAATGAAGGGCTTTAGGAAAGGAGTCTATGGAGTGTCATTTTAATGTGTAAAAATTCCATCATGCCCTTAATAAGAGGTGCCTATGGCGTGTAAGATCCCTTCTCCTTTCTTCACTTGAACAAGGCTTCAAAAAGGCTCCAAAAGGTCTTCAATCCACAACTTGAACCTTTGATAATACCTTGTACCTTTTTGTGCTCTTTATGCTTGTATCACAGGTCTAGAAGGTAACAGACATTATGGGGGTGACTTCTAGTTAGAGTGCTAAATTGGATGCTTACCAGCTACAGTATATAGCCCATACCTAGTTTAAGTAGTGGATAAAGGATAGAGGCATCGATGCAGGGAGTATAGAATGGAAGGAGATTTGCTACAACCTTCTTAGATAGATTCTTCCCATTGGAGCTAAGGAAATCTAAAGTGTTAGATTTTATCAACTTGAGGCAGGGAAACATGAGTGTGAATGAGTATTCCTTTATATTTACTTAGTTAGTTAGGTATGCTCCTTATGTGGTGGCTGATAACAAATCTAGGATGAGCAAGTTCATGTCTGGGGTATCTGACAGTGTGGTCAAAGAGTGTAGAACTGCAATGTTAATAAAGGAGATGGACATATATAGGCTTATAGTCCATGCTCAACAGATCGAGGAGCAAAAAAATAAAAAGAAGGTGAGAGAAAACAAGAAGGCTAGAATCGGTAGCTTTAATTTTACTCAACCAAAGTTAGAAGGTGGTAACCATCTACAATTCTGTCAAAAATCATCGGCTCCTACTCCATCTTCAGCTAGTTCCCCTATGCCAAGGCTCAGAAATAATAACCAGGATATAACGCCAGGCTTTAAGTCCCAAGAAAGTGTAAACAGTGGTTGTACAAATCCTCTTTGCCAGAAATATGGTAGAAACCATTAGGGTGAGTATAGAGTTGGCAGTGATATATGCCTTGGGTGTGGCAAGCCAGACCTTTGAATCTGGGAGTGTTGTGTAGTTTTTTAGAAAGGTAGGGATTTGCGCCAATAGGGCCAGCCCTATTAGTCATCAGTTCCAGCCGGCTGCCTGACTCAGCAGGGTGCCACTTCCAGTGCTCTTAGTGGTCAATGTCAGAACAGAATCTATGCACTTCAGTCCTAACAAGATCAGGAAAGTTCTCCTAACATAGTTATTGGTACATTACAAGTCTTTCATTTATATGTTTATGCTTTACTAGACCCTGGAGCTTCTCTTCTTTTTTGTAACCCTTTATATAGCCGTCAACTTCAAAGTCAGTCTCAAAATCTTATTAGAGCATTTCTCAGTGTCTACCCCAGTGGGTAAGTCTATCGTAGCCCTGTGGGTATACTAGAACTGCCCGATTATAATGTCTTAGAAAGTTAATTCAGTTGATCTCATGGAGTTAGAGATGACAGATTTTGATATCATTCTCGGCATAGATTGGCTCCACTCATGTTATGCTTTAGTTGATTGTAGAAATAGAATAGTTCATTTTTCAGTTCCCAAATGAATTAGTCCTTGAATGGAGGAGTAGTAATACAGTTCTTAGGGGTCAGTTTGTTTCGTACCTTAGAGTAAGGAAAATGATAACCAAAGGGTGTATTTATCATCTTGTCCGAGTCAAAGAATCTAGTTCTGAAACTCCAAATCTTGAGTCAGTTTCAGTAGTAAGAGAATTTCTAGATGTGCTCCCGGAAAATCTTCCCAGAGTTCTTCTCGAGAGGGAATTGACTTTGGGATAAACCTTTTTCTAGATACCCAGCCTATCTCTATCCTTCCATACAGAATGGCTCCAGCTGAACTCAGAGAGTTGAAAGATCTCCTAGATAAGGGATTTATCAGGCCCAATATTTCCCCATAGGGTTTACAAGTCCTATTTGTGCATAAGAAAGACGGTTCTCTTAGAATATGTATTAACTATTGTCATTTAAACAAAGTCATAATAAAGAACAAATATCCACTTTCCAGAATTGATGACTTATTCGACCAACTTCAGGGTGCCTGCTATATTTTTAATATAGACTTCAGATTTGGCTATCTGATGCTTAGAGTCAGAGAATATGATATTTTGAAAATAGCTTTAAGAACCCGGTATGGTCACTTTGAGTTTCTAGTCATGCTCTTTGTTCTCACAAATAGCCCAGCAGCCTTCATGCACTTGATGAACCGAGTGTTCAAGCAATACATTGACATGTTCATCATAGTCTTCATTGATAACATTCTTGTCTATTCCCATAAAAGAAATGATAATGTGGACCACCTTAAAATTGTATTGCAAACTCTTAGAGCCCTTCAATTGTTCGCTAAATTCAGAAAGTGTGAATTTTGGCTAAGATCAATAGCTTTCCTTAGCCACATTGTTTTTGGTGATGGCATTAGAGTTGATTTTCAAAAGACCAAAGCGGTGAGAAACTAAACCAAATCCATCTCTTTGCCAGATATTAAGAGTTTCTTGGGTTTGGCTAGCTATTATCGGTGATTAGTTGAAGGGTTCTAATCTATTGCATCCCCCATGTCCCGATTGACTCAGAAAAAAGTTAAGTTTCAGTGGTTAAATTTTTATAAGAAGAGTTTTCAAGAGTTGAAGACTTAACTTACCACAACCTTAGTTTCGACATTGCCAGATGGTTCAGACGAGTTTGTTGAGTACTGTGATGCTTTAACAATTGGTTTGGGGTGTGTTTTGATGTATGGGGTAAGGTTGTGGCTATGCCTCTAGACAGCTTAAGCCCCATAGCAAGAATTACCCTACCCATGATCTTGAGTTAGAAGCTGTTATGTTTGACTTACAGATTTAGAGGCCCTATTTGTAGGGGGTTAATGTTAATGTGTTCACAGATCATAAAAGCTTGCAGTATGTGTTTTCGTCAAATGATATGAGTGTTTTGTATCACCTCAGCAAGACCAATGTAGTGGCAGATGCCCTAAGTATATTGTCTATTTGTAGTGTTGCTCATGTTGTGGATGATAAAAAGAAGTTAGTTCAGGAAGTTCATCAGCTTGCCAGGTTAGGTGTTCATTTGGTTGATTCAGCTGAGGGTAGCACTTGGGTTCAAAATAGTTTGGAATCTTCTTTAGTTTCCGAGGTAAAAGAAAAGCAGGATATGGATCCTAGTCTGGTAAAGTTGAAGGGGTTAGTCAGAGATCAGAAAGTAGAGGTTTTCTCCCAAGGGGGAGATAGTGTGTTGCATTGCTAGGGTAGAATATGTGTGCTGTGTGTTGATGAGTTGAGACAATAAATTCTTGCAGAAGTGCATGGTACGCGTTACTCGATTTATCCAGGGACTATGAAGATGTATCGCGATCTCTGGGAAATCTATTGGTGGAGTGGAATGAAGAGGGATATTGTAGAGTTTGTATCTAGGTGCTCCACTTGCCAATAGTTTAAGATTGAACACCAAAAGCCTAGTGGGTCCATGCATGAGTTCAGTATTCCCACTTGGAAGTAGAAAGTAGTGAACATAGATTTTGTGACAGGTTTTCCTCGTATTCGCTAGCAACACGATTCAATTTGGGTCATTATGGATAGGAGGACCAAATCAACCTATTTCTTGCCAGTCCATACTTTTTATTCAGCCGAGGACTATGCCAAGCTCTATATTAAAGAGTTAGTTAGGTTGTACAGTTTTCCATTGTCTACCATCTCAGACTGAGGTACTCAATTCACCTCTCACTTTGGAAAGCTTTTCAGAAGGGTCTTGGAACCCAAGTTCACCTTAGTACAACATTGCACCCTCAGACAAATGATCAGGCAGAAAGGACCATTCATACCCTTGAGGACATGTTGAGAGCGTGTGTAGTTGACTTTAATGGCAATTGGGATGACCACTTGCCTTTGATTGGATTCACATATAATAACAATTGATTGGATTTGCATATAATAACAACTATCATTCCAATATTCAGATGGCTCCATTTGAGGCTTTATATAGAAGAAGATGTAGATCTCTGATTGGTTGGTTTGAGATAGGTGAAACTGCGTTAATAGGGCCTGACTTAGTGTTTGATGCTTTGGACAAAGTTCAATTAATTCGGGAGAGGTTTAAGACATCCAAAAGATGACAGAAGTCTTATGCAGATGTGAGAAGAAATGATCTTGACTTTGAGGTTGGTGACTTCGTATATCTAAAGATCTCTCCCATGAAGGGAGTGAAAAGGTTTTGTAAGAAGGGGAAGCTTAGTGCCCGATATGTTGGCCCTTGCAAAATTTTGAGCCATTTTAGAAAGGTGGCTTATGAGCTTGAGTTGCTTGCAGACTTATCATCAGTGCACCCAGTATTCCATATCTCCTTATTGAAGAGGTGTATTGGTGACCCATCTGTAGTTGTTCCTTTAGAAAGCGTAGATGTTCAAAACAACCTTTCTTACGAAGAAATTCCAGTCGAAATACTTAATCAACAAATTCGTAGACTAAGGAACAAAGAAGTTCCCCTAGTTAAAGTTCTTTGGTGGAATCAGTCCATTGAGGGAGCCACTTGGGAAGCAGAAGCAAATATGCAGACAAAGTACCCTCATCTTTTCGCCGTAAACTCAGATTAAACTTAAGGTAACAATCTTCTTAGAATTTACCTTTTCCATGCTTATTTTTAGCTACACATTATTCTCATGTCAGTCATACATTCAAAGAATCAGTTCATTCATGTGTCGTGTTTCAGACTCATTCATGTAATCACGTTTTCATCACGTATCTTCAACATGTAACCTAAATTCCTCACTGCTTTCAACTTAACCAATCTCATTTGAGGATGAATGTTCCAAGGGGGAGATATTGTAATACCCCAAAAATCCAAACTTATGTTAGAGCCATGTTTCAAGATCATGCAAAGTACATTATAGTTCTTTGGTAGTTTTATGAGTGAGTTTGATGTATGTTAAGGCCTCAAATAACTCCCAGCTATTAGACGAATCAAAATATTATTTATCAATTCAATTTTTGAAGAGAAAGTTGCTTTAGTTAACTTCAAATGAGCATATATTTTTCTCTACTGAGAATTTTTTAGCGCAAGACCCACCAAATGATAGGAAATTAAATTAGCTTTCCAATGATTCCAATTTGCCTTAATCCGATACTCGAGGTGAGAAGTTATGGCATTTTTAGTGGAAAACAGTAGCCCAACGCGATAAGACCATGTCACGGTGGATGGCAAAGTCACGTTCGTCCTTTTTTTCCAGTGTGTCACCGTGGTAAGCACCGCATTTTTTCCTTCGTCACTTTCCAGTGAGGCACCGTTATTGGCACTGCGTCATGCCAAGGTGGAAAATCAGGATTGTCCATTCCAATGGCGCAACCCGATAGCACCGCATTGCGCCATAGGGTAAAGTAGGGATTGTCAGTTTACCAGTGGAGCAACACAATTGTACCATGTCGCGTCAAAGGTTTAAATGGGATTTCCAGTTCAGTTCTGAGTTTTTATTTCTAAGGGCATTTAAGTCCTTTCCCTTTACCCCATTCAGTCAAAATACGAGATTCAACTCCCAATAGAGCATTATTTGCTCATTATTTCACAATCCTCTCAAAATTAAAGTAGCCCCCTTTCAAGAACAAACCCTAACCCTTCAAGATCCAAGATCAAATCTCAAGAATTCACCAATAATTCTCCCAAATTCAGAAATCAAGGTATGTTAAATGTTCATCCATGGGTTCCTTTAACCCATGGAGTCCAAGTATCTAATTTCAAATTAAAAGTTGTAATTTTTATAAGTTATTGTGATTTTAACCATGAATCCCAATGAATTTTGACTCTATATCATGTACATATGAATTGTTGTTGTTATTAAACCCCACATGTTTGAATAATGTTGTTTATTGATTTAAATCATGATTAAATGATGTTGATGTTGAAATCATGCTATTACTATAAGTTTGAAACTATTCCCATGCTTAGCTTAAACTACGAATATCAATTGTTTGATGAAATACGTACAAGAATGAATTTTGAATAAATGCTTTCATATTATGTCCCCAAAGTTTTAGTACTATTTTTTATTATTGCTATCGAGTCCTGGGGGTTATGAATACCCAAAAACTTAACTGTTTACCTAGTCTCAATATCTTTAGAATAGTTTTAGACATATTATGAACAATATCAGCTCAGTCAGTCATCATGATCAGTTAAACTTGGAATAGTTCAGTATTTTGAGTCAGTTCAGTTAGGAGTAGGATTTAGCGCTGAGTGAGTGTCGGGATGATGACTTCCTTGTCAGTTAGGTAGAGATTTTAGTAGCAGCCCCTATACACCAGAACTACATTGCCAGCATAGGATTTGAGGATTCACCCATCAGTTCAGGCTTGACTACCTCCCAGGCTGTCAGTTTAGGCTTAACACCCTTGGTACTTGGGGACAACACTTTAGTGGATCCACATAGCCAGTGTTCGTACCTATGACACGGTACTGACACCCTTCCAACTGAGGTCACATGTTGAACCCCAAATTGATTATTGAGGCATCTCTGTTAGATGATAGCTCCCACAGTCTCAATTCAGTACTCAGTGTACTTCAATTCAGGCTTGTATTAACCATAGCATACAGATATCAATTATCTAGTTATCAGATTTTAGTTTACATATTATATTCAGAACATATTTTATGCTGGGTCATGCATTCTCATTTACAGATGTTATGGAGTCTATTTAGTACTTCATATTATTCATTCAGTCAGTTATTACTCTTGTACATGAAATCATGCATATCATCCTAGCTCATTTATCATACCTGTACATTTAAAGTTCTGATTGCATACTCGTTTCTTGCGCTATGATATATCATATCATAGGTTCAGACGCTCAGTTTCTGGATCATGCATAGACATTCCAGATTTCTAGCCATAGCAGTGGTGAGTCCTCATATTTTGAGGACAGACTATATTTATTATCATTCTTACTGTTCAGTAGTTAGTTGGGGCCTGTTCGATCAACTCCTATTCAGTCAGTTTTAGAGGCTTTCAGACACTTCAGACAGTCAGTTAGTTTGTCTTTATTTTATCAGTTCAGACAGTTGTTTTCCAAATCCATGATTTCATATATGTTTAGTATTTAAAACCTTATGGCATATTCAGCTATTCCGCATATGTTATTTTGTAGTTATTATTTAGTGCTCACAATAAGTACCAGCTTATGGGTTAGATTGTGGTCCATCGGGAGTGTAAGCACCATATGGCGCCCAGGGTGTACTCTCGAGGCTTTATACTAATATACCCAAGTCCACAGTCATCCATAAAACCTCTACCAAACTGAGTCAATAATATGTCAGGACATGGCCCCGATAATAGCCCAGTACCAAATCTATAAAAGTCTATGACATAGGATAAAGTGATTATGGAAGGTAGTTCTTCCAGAGTATGGAAGCTCACCACATCAAGGTCATCCACGAACCGCTCGAACACTCGATCTCTGCATAGAAGAAGATGCTCCAGCCCCTATGTCACATGGGTGCATAGCATCTGGAAATAATTAGCGGTTGGAGCATTAGCAAGTAACTCAAAGATAATGATAAAATAGTGTACTTGTTCAATCCAGTCAAATTATCATATGCAGTCATATTTACACAAGTGTAGTAATAAATAAATATACATGTACATATAGTTACACAATGTGTCAAACCATGGAATGTGATATAATATGCATTCTCAAATCATTCATTCATGAGACATGGAATGAAGGACTTTTAATCTTCCACCTTACCAATTTTATAACCTTGAACTCTTTCGTTACATTAGTCAAGGGGATCTAAACCTCAAATGTACTCAAACCGATTTAACTGATTTAATCAATTCATTAGGCATGGGACTCTATCATATGCTTAAATATTTATCGGGTATGGAACACTAATCATATGTTCCCACATTCAATCGGGCATGGAACTCTAATTACATGCTCCCACATTTAATCAGGCATGGGACTCTAATGACATGCCGATTCATAATGCAAAGTATTTTAACCTCAAGAGATCTCATTAAGCAAGGGACTCCAACCATAATCCATTAGACATGGACTTTAACCATAAATCATTAGACGAGGGACTTTAACCACAAGTCCTTAGACGAGGGACTTTAACATAAGTTGTTAGACGAGGGACTTTAACCACAAGTACTTAGATGAGGTACTTTAACCACAAGTCTTCTTATTACCAACATTAGTCGACATTTGAACTCTTAACCCATCAGTTCACGCTTTAGCATAAATTCAATTTATTTCGACATTTAAGGGCTTGAACCCATTTAGGTAATTTTATCCACCAAGGCTACATATAACCACCATAGACAACCACATAGTCTTTTCCAACCCAATTATCCATTAATCATATATATAGGCCCAAGGACTTAGTTTATAACACGATGCAAGTTCATTTTTGGTCATCAAGACCTCTACAAACCAATCATTACCCATTACTATTCTTACACACACCTTTCATTCAAATACAATTCAAGTTTATGTTTTAGGGACCATGTCCCATTTAACCACCAACTATCAAGGACATCCCCTTACTTCTTACATGGCCAACAAGGCCTCTAGAAACCATTTACCAAGCATTCACATTTATTAACAACACCTTACCTCATTCATTTCCACTATACCAATACCATAGATACACATTTGGCCTTTGCATAACCATTTAACCATTAATCACTTCAATGGGCTAAATGCCTTAATTCAATTCATCATTCAATTTAATTTACGGTCATCAATACCCTCACAACTATTCACATTTCATTAGTAAGCTTATATCACATTCTTACCATATTTTAGTTCAACACACTATTCAAAATTCAATTTTGTGATTAGGAACTTTCCTTGTTAGCCATCTACCAACAAGGTAATCAATTATATAATACATGGATCATAATACCTTCACGATATTATTTATCAATCATTCATGCTTATTGGGACATTTTCTAAATTCAAAACATCATCAACATGTGACTAGACAAATCACTTAGATATTTTCACAAACACCTTATGTGTATACCTTTAATAAGTCCATTTTCGTAGTAGAAATCATCAAGATTAGGGTTACTCAAGACCTTCATGTAAATACACATACCACAAATACCCACATATGCAATTCATCATCAATAACAATTATAAACACACATCTAAGCAAGAAACAACATTATTCATCATTAAGCAACAACAACTTTTTCATTTGATTTTAAATCACCATGTACACTTACTAATACAAGTGTAAAATTTATGGGTTTAGAGTTATTTAACAAGGGGAAGGGTTATATGCCTTAAACAAGATGATCCACAAAGAACTTGACTTCTTTTTGTCTTCTAGATGAGCACCCTTCAAACTCTAGCCTCTAATCTTATCTTTAAGAAACTTTGAGAGTGTTTGAGAGGGAGTTTAGGATGTTATATCCACCCCAAAATATGTTTAAGGAGGCTATATACACTTATATAGTGAAGGGACTTAGGGATTAGAGTGTAGGAAAAGACCACAAGGCCCTTAGTTAAAAGCTGGAAAATGGACCCGTCCAGAGGTACGACTCACCATACGACTTACTAAGGGAACCGTACCTTAGGGCATGAGTGGTACCCTGACTCTTACCCTAGGTTATCCTAGATAACACAAACCGTTAAGGGTACGACCATACACCCTTGTGTTGACTCTACAATGTTATATTTTTATTTATAAGATGTTCTACGGCTATTGTCTTAGAGGCAATACTTAGCTTACGGACTTTCAAGTTACAAATTATGCCCCACAGTCAAGCGTTGGTACTACCACATTATGTATTTATTTATGAGATGTTCTACAACTCTTGCCTTAGAGGCAAGTCTTAGCTTAAGGACTTTCAAACTACAAATTATGCCCCATGGGCAAGAGTTGACACTACCACGTTATGTCTTCATTTATGAGATATTCTACAACTCTTGACTTAAAGAAAATACTTAGATCAAGGATTTTCAAACAACAAATTGCGCTCCAAAGGCAAGAGTTGACACTACCACATTATGTCTTTATTTATGAGATATTCTACAACTCTCGCCTTAGATCCATGACTATCCTAAAACTTTTCAAACAACTTACGTATATTGAGCAAGAGTCAACACTTACACATTGTGTATTTTACTTATAAAGTGCTATATAACTCTTGTCATAGAGGTAAAACCCAGCTTAAGGACCATCAAACAACACGTTATGCCATATGGGCAAGAGTTGACACCACCAGATTATGTATTGATTTATGAGATATTTTATAACTCTTTTCTTAGAGGCAAGACTTAAACCAAGGGCTTTCAAGTGACAAGTTGTGCCCCATGGGCAAGAGTTGACATTACAACACAGTGTTTTGATTTATGAGATATTCTATAACTCTTGCCTTAACTCAAGGACTTAAGGCAAGAATTAACTCAAGGACTTCTACACGATAAGTTACGCCCCATGTGTAAGAGTTGCCACTATCACATAATGTTTTGATTTATGAGATATTTTATAACTCTTACCTTAGAGGTAAGACTTATCTCAAGAACTTTTAAACAACAAGTTATGCCCTATGGGTAAGAGTTAACTCTACCACATTATGTCTTGATTTGTGAGATATTTTATAACTCTTTCCTTAGAGGTACAAATTAGTCCAAGGACTTTCAAACAGTAAGTTATTCCCCATGGGCAAGAGTTGATACTATCATATTGTGTCTTGATTTATGAGATATTCTATAACTCTTTCCTTAGAGACAAAACTTAGGCGACAAGTTACGCCCCATGGATAAGAGTTGATACTATCATATTGTGTCTTGATTATGTGATGCTCTGTTATTAGTCTTGCCTCTAAGACAAGACTTAGCCCAAGAACCTTCCAAAAGAACAAGTTACGTCCAATGAACAAGTATTGACACTACCACATTATTTCTTGATTTATTAGATGTTCTATCACTCTTGCCTTAGAAGCATGACTTAACTCAAGAATTTTCAAACAACAAGTTATGCTCCAGAAGCAGGACTTGATACTACCATATTGTGCCTTGATTTATGAGTTGTTCTATAATTTTTGCTTTAAAAATAAAATTTATTCGAAAGAACTTCCTTACAACAATTCATGCCCTTAAATTTGCTTTGATGTCCAAAAAAGAAGATCCCCTTGCAGATTATTCAATTTTTTATTTATTAGCAAAATATAATAGAAATTGATATAAAATAAAAAAGAGAACAAACAAAATATGAAAATGAAAAAAGATTGAGAAAAAAAGATAAGAAAAAAGTAAAGGTTAAGAAAAAAGTGAAGAATTAAAAAAATTGAGAAAAACGAAAATGAGAAAAAAAATAAAAATAAAGTTTGAGAAAAGTGAGCAAGAAAAAAAGATAAATAATAAAAACCAAAAATAAAAAAAATAATGCTTGAGACAAATGAATTAAAAAAAGAAAGAAATAAAAAAATAGATAATGTTTGAGAAAAAAAAGAAAAGAGAAAAGAGAAAAAAGTTGAGACAAATGAATTAAAATATGAAAATAAAAATAAAAGAAGAATAAAAAAGTGAAAATAATAAAAATAAAAATAGAATTTGAGAGACAAATGAGTATGAAAAGTTTAAAAATATTTGAACTGATGAGGGACAAAGATGTATTTGTACTATACTTAAAAAGGAAGGAAGGCTAGTCTTTAAAGATTTTTTTTATTAGGATAAAAAATCCGAAGCCACCCACTATTGGGGCTATACTATGTAATTTTCTAAATTTAAGATCATGCAAGGCAGGTTTTGGGTTGTACGGAGTGGGTGCGGATCATGCGAGGCTGGATGGTGCAAGATAGATTAAAAGAATTATTTTGAAAATTAATGTGGGTGAGATGAATTGTAGATTTTTGTGGTTTAAACAAAATAAAAATTAGAAAAAATATTTTTATTTCAATGAAATATGAATATTTTCAATAAATATATTAACATCATAAAATATTTGATAAGCAAAATATTAATAATATTAGTTCTTAATGGTTTATTCTATACACAAAATATTTGAAGTAAACAAATAAACATTCACTAACGTACAAAGTCAAAAATAAAAAAGAAAGTTCTTTTCCCACCATCCCATCCAACTTCTCTCATCTCAGCCCAATTCCAAAATATAGAAATCCTTTTGTAATTTCAGTTTCACCAAATCATTTTTGCCTATAATTTGGTAAGTCTTATTTTTTTATTCCATCTTTGTTTTATTTAGTAATTCTCATATTCCTTATTTTTTTTGTTCTCTGCTCGATTTTTTATAGTGGTCTATTAGGATTATAAAATATGTTTATATTAGGGCTGCGATGGCTAATTCTTTATATGGTCTTCTTCTAAATCAACTAAAGCAGACAAAGTTCGACTATAATTATGTATTAATTAAATTTTTGATATGAATTTTTTTATTTTTGTATGTTAGCTCCGAATTCTTTGTTTAGTTGCAATTATCATCTTCAAATTAAAGAGATATAGTTGTAAGCTAAAATTCTTTTTTAGCTATAGGACACAAGTTATTGCGATCGGTATAAAGGGTGGAAGATATTACTTATTAAAGATAAATCCTATATACATGATGCAATATACTTTGTTATAGGTTTCATTGAGAGCTTAATATGTTTTTTTTTAAAAAAATTTAAATAGGCCAACATGGCCTTTTATTGATTTTCAACAAAATTTGTACAAAATGTTGGCCCATTAAGTATCCCAGACACGAATATATATACAAAACAAAATAAAATGATTAAATAGGAAAGTGGACAGTCTCTTTCCTTTGCTGCATCTTCATCTATGGTACAACAATCTGATATTTCCGATGAAATTCTGACTTAAGCTCTTCGGTTTTTTCTACAAGAAATGATGAGATCATTCTGAGCTTGTATAATTCTCTTCTTAATTTCGCATCTTGAATAGATAAGAACATTGAGTTGGAAATATCCTTCTCCTTTGGATTTTGGAAGTGTAAATCATGAAATTGACTAAGCTATGAGTGATTTTCATCTTGGGCATTTTCAGTTCTCACAAATGCCATGAATCACTCAATCAGAGACTTCTCCATCTCACTCATCACAAATCTATAATTCTTCTCCCCAAATAAGTTTATTCCATTTTCCTTATTCCTTTTACTTGATTTATTCAAGATTATTACTCATTTTGAATTTTTAACAGGCTGAGCTCAGCGAAGGAGCTAATACCGCTGTCCTAAAACCCAAATTGAGTATTAATTCAAATAAATCAGGTAAATCCTCCATACAATTATAATTATCACATATTGTAGTTACCCTCTGTTATTTTCGCAAGTAATGTATGCTTTGCTATCAACCAACTTAATTTTGCATAACCTGCGTAACTGTTGTTGTGGTTTATTGAAAATAAATCCTGCTTTCATAATCAGCTATCCAGATGATTCCCCATTTTGAGTGTTTCTAAATCTGAGATTAGGGACCTGAAATTTATCCATGTTCAGTAGAACTTTATCTTCCTTTGATAATTGTTGATAAGTTGAAAAAGTTACTCTTTCTGTTCCTGCAAAAGCAAAAATTTTGTTAGCAATAAAATTAGCTACTTTGTTGCCCTCCCTATAGATGTGATTCAGGACCACCTGCACCCCTTATTAACTCCTAAATTCTTCTTATTTCTATAGATATTAACCAAGGATTCTCCAAATTTCCTTCTACAAAATTCTTAACAACAAAAAAATCAATCTCTAAAATCAAAGCAAATAGATTGTGATCAGCACAGTATTCCAAGCCCAATTTCATAGCCATCACCTCAACCATTAAATTATTAGACACCCCAATACTTCTATATTCTGCAAACACCAGATTTCCTTGATCTCTAATACAGTACGCACTAGAATTGAAACCAAGATCCCCTTTAGATGTTCCATCACTATTGCATTTAAAACAACCATCTCTAGGAGCTGACCAAAACACCACAGAACAAGCAAGTCTAGGAGAATAATTCTGAAGATAACTCAGTAATTTCAACCATGATTCTGGAATACATCTAAACCAGGGATATAGTGTTTTAGTCAACAATACTAAATTTCTAGTTATTTCTCTATGTAGTAGATCATCGTATTTAATAAAATTCTTGTGAGTATGGATTTTTTCTCATCTTACTTTACCATCTAGAGGAAATATAATATATAACTTGAAGACAAATTGAAATACAAAATTATTCAAATTATTCAAAGAATCTGTTTTGATATTTTTACACTTTTGATCACTGCATTAATAGTAAGAAACTAAGAGCTAAAAAATGTAGGTTGCATAAGGGTAAATTAGATAACAAAAGCAAATTATGTGGGTCTAAACATAATTGGTTCTTGTGAGGCGAGGGAGGCGAGGTAAAAGACAAAGAATTATGTTATGCGAGGCGGGACGGGGTGGGGCGAGGTCTATGTGGGTTTGCCGCATACCTGCTCCATTGTCATCCCTATAAAAAATACTTAGATGACACGTTATTTTTGTATTTCATACTAATAATTTAATTTATTATGTTTTAATAAAATAAATGGTTATAAGAAATTTAAATTTATTTTAAATAATAAATTTTAAATAAACTTATTTTAACCTTTAAACTTTCTCACGGTAAATACATAAACTATTAGAACAAAATTATTTATTTGAAAATTTTGGTAAGGCCATAGTTGATAATTTATGGAAAGATATGCCCACAAAATTATAATTTTGGTCAGTAAGGGCTAGGAAAACATAGTTAACTATGAGAAATTATGCCTAGTATCCCAAAATGTTCAATCTTGAAGATTTCTCCTTTACATATTTGGTCTTGAATTTTTGCCCACCAAAAAAATTGATCTTGAATTTTTGTCCCTATTTAAAAACTTTTAACGTTGTTCTATAAGACAAAACTTATGATCAATTGAACAGGTTCACAGTCTTAGAATGTCCTGAATGTCTACTTTATGAACAAATATTCTGTCACTCCCCGAGACTCTAAATATGGTAGGCACCTATTGCAATTACTAGCACGAGTAAACTATCTGGCATGTCACATGAACATATAACCATCATATGTAAATAAAGTGGAAACAAAGATGAAGTGAAAACATGATTCCTTAAAGGAGAAAGATTTCATCAATATTCATTAAAACAACATAATATACGAGACTAATTGTCATGAAAAACAAAGACTGGAAACAACTATATCCATTTTACATCTAACATAGTTTGTGAAACCTCTACTGAATGACAATGACTAGCGAACAAGCCCCTCGATATATGTTAATATTGAAAAAAACATAATAAATTAACATGTCTAGACTTGCCCTTAAGTAGAAGGAAGGTTGTTTGTCAACTAATTGGTTCTTTATGCTTGAGTTATTGCCTTATTTTCAAATTATTTTTACGTTAACATCTTAGTGTTTGAGGGCATTCAATATATATGTGACAGGATTCAAAACTAAAAGAGACTAAGAAACAAGGAAACGAGCCAAGTTCAGAGTTGAAGAATGAAAATAATTGTTCTGAATAGTGTATGAGCCGCATAAACGATTATGCAACTGCATAATCTTGATGACCAAGCACACAAAGAGCATAAACACACAATAAAATGCATAATTAAATTAGTATGCTGTTAGAAAAACCTCTCTTGTGTGTCTTGTGTATGAGTCACACACCATGTATACGGTAAGTGTGCAACTATATAATGCTATCACAGGGGAATTTTTGTCCAAGTTTCTCAAATCAATTTTGGAGAATTTATGCTAAGTTTTTTTTAGGGTTTGAAATTATAATTCTATATATGATTTTCATTATACTTAGAAAAGAACCTTTCATTTCACTTTAGAATTTCATCTTATTTGTCAAACCCTTTCGGCTTGGATTTTATGATTTAAATTTACCAATGGCAGAGTTGGATAATGATAGGTTAGGTATATGTTCTTTTTCTTTTATTATGAGTAGCTAAAACCCCAATCCCAGGGGTGTTATACTGGATCTAGATTGGTGATTGGGTTTTAATTATTTGCTTCAATTATTGATTATTAGTAATTGATTTAGTTAATTCCTCATATTTTAATTAATGTTAGAGGCTTCCAACTGTCACGACCTAACTAAAAGGATCTTGCGGGCACTTACTCTATTTTAACTAGATAGGAGAATCGTTACCACCCATTCAATAAATATGAAGAAATCATTAGTAAAGCAATTTATTACATCATTGAGTTACTTATAAAAATATTATAATCTTTTAAAGATATAATAAAAGAAAACCTCTCCCTGAAGATATAGTGTAAACGTATATAAGAGCTTCTCATATAATAAAGAACAAACAAAAGATACAAATCCCACCTTATAAATAGGATGAGAAGAAGCTGCAAATGAATAATCGCCACTTCATATAAGAAACCTTAACTGATCCTGCAACCAGACTATACCTCCAAAAAAGGTCATAGCAAGAGTAGTATTAGTACAACTACAAGTACTTGTAGATATCATTGGTTGACCAGATAAATAAATATAAAATTAACCATTTAATTCATAACATTTTCATACCCTTATGTTATCTCTCCTACTCTCTCTCACTCACACATATGACATGGGAGTATTTTCATTATTATTCTCGTTGACTTATTTGTTTCCAATTCATTACTAATAGGCAGTATGAACCACCGACATTCTCCTTATACTATTCCATATTTAATCTCATCAATAATAGTTGGTCCATACAAGGAATCATAATATCTCATCAAGTAACTAGTTTATACAAGAAACCATGATATATCATCAAACGCAAATCGGTCCACTCAACAAATATTAATATCTCATCAATTAATCAATACAAAAAATCATAATATATACCGAATATAAATTAATCCACTCAAGGATCCGTCAAACTCTCCATCCATAGTGTACACATATTCTATGGGACTTATAATGGCCCGCTAGCCATGAACTATAAGGAATGAGCTTTTTCTATGTACCAAATCATAATAGACAACTATGTGTCTTTCAACCTTTTTCCCAAATCAAATGTTTACCACCCTTATTCCAATATTACCTCCTAATACCACCTCAGTATACCAACTGGAACCATAGATCATCCATGTAATATCGATCATTTCATAACATCAAACAATATACAATCACAAGTACAATTCATCAAGAAAGAAAATTATTAACACTCTTGCATATTAATCATCAATCATCATTTTGTCATTTACAAGCATGTCCCAAGGACAAAACAATATCTTATTTATTAAATGGTTATCAAATAACCACTCATCAACCATAAGTGTACCAATGACCACTCAACATATAGTAAGTTAAGAGCACATACAATTAACTTGAGTTTAAGCTTTAATTTAATAAATTTGTACATATACTTCCACATGTCTGTAATTCATCCCTAGATACAACACCTTAACTCCTCAACTTCCATCTTAATGTTATACCATAATTGAACCGCTGTCAAGATTCTGCATATAATAGTAACCTTAGTTTATTCGTCTTACAACATGTTATGCTATATTGTCTAGTCAAGTCTTTCTCAAAACCTTATGATAGAATATTGTTTCTCTTTTCCCCTTTCATACTGAACATGTAAGGTCAATTTATAGTAAGGGGAATGTATAATTGTAAGACCCCGTAGAATCCTAATCATTTGAGTCCTTTAAGGCATGCTAAAAAAGGTCCCAGACTTAGAAAATTTCTTCTAAGTGTTAGGACTAAGTCATTTCTAAAGCCCTCAAACTTTGAGGAATTTATTTACGACCTTCTCGACCTTAGAAAGTTAGTTTTTAAGTTGATTCATTATCAGGGAAGTCAATAGTACACCTAGAGTAAGTTTTGAACAAGCGTAAGGGCGTGTTTGAAACTCCAAAATAGTGGCTTAGGGCGATTAGCCTGCGACGCCCTGCCTAGTCCGGTGCTGGGAGGAGCCTGTAATGTAGACTGTGGCGCCTTGGCCAGTCCAATCCAAGTAATTTTTGCAGTTTTATTCTGTATTTTTAAGGGCAAATGAGTCATTTTTCCTTCACCCAACAACTCCATAACACGGGATTAAATCCCCAAATAGCATAATTGCTCACCCTTTTCATAAAATCCTCTCTAGAACAAGCCCTAGCTTCATAAAGTTCAAGAATCAAGTCTCAAGAACTTTCCCCAATCTCCACGAAATTAACAATCAAGGTATGTTAGGTGTTCATGTATGGGTTTCTTTCACCCATAAAGTCTAAGAGCTCATTTTTAAAACTACAAGATTATTGATTCATGGTTTACATGCTTGAAATTATATTGTATTTCATGTTCATTACATTAATTGAGTTTCAATCCATGATTAATTGTAGATTCCATGAAATTGCAATAGCATGTCTATTGAATTGTGTAATTACCATGTTATAATCCTTAAATTAGCAAGTTTGGGTATTATAGTTACAAAGTTTACATGTTGTTCATGATTATATGCATTAAGTTGTGCCCCCCATGTGTTTGAAGGAATGTCCATGTGAATTAAATGTTTAAATCATGACATGGTAGCATATGTACAAGTTTATGCCCTACAAGTGTTTGATAAAATATCTTTATGAATGAATTATGAACCAGTGGACCTTGTTATTCTTTTCAAGATCATGATATGATTTACTTTTCTTACTATCAAGTCCTGGGGGTATCTAATACCTGAAAATCTAGTTGTTTACCTAGAGCTACAATAGTTACGGAATAGTCTCAACTATGTCACAAAATAGTAGTACTCAGTCAGTTATAGAACTCAATAAACTCAGTCCAGTTCAGTGAGTCAAGATAATCAGTAACAGTTCAGTCAAATCCAGTATAGTTAAGTAATCAGTCCACCGTCTATTCAATTGGGAGTAGGATTCAGCACTGAGTAAATCCAAGAATAGGGGCTCACCTGCTAGAAGAGGGTGTGATCCTTAGAAATAGTCCTTGCATTCCATAACTACGTAGCCAATATATGTTAAGACATTAACCTGCTAATTGAGGGTTGATTAGGTGTCTTACCTGCTAATTGAGGGTACCACTATTCTTGTTCATGGAACCTGCCAGATAAGGGCTACTCTTCAGCTTGTCTTTACTCGTGGCCCGGTACGACACTCTTTTAACTGGGGTTACAGGTTGGACCCCAGTTATCTTATTTGGGTTATGTTGTTAGATGATTACCTCCCATAGTTTTAGTTTTAATCTTAGTATAGAAATCAGTTCAGTTCTATAGAACTGAAACTATCAGACACAGTCACCTAACTCAGTATAGAACTCAATTCAGTTCTACAGTATCAGCACTGTTACAAACAATCACCCAGGTAACAGTAATATAGTTATTAGTGAACTCAGATATCAGTTATTCAGTTATAAGAACTCAGTACTCACTGTTAATATGATCTCACTTACAGTATACATAGTTATATGCATAATATTGCATAATTAGTATTTACAACAGTTTCATATATCCATGTACTCTCATTCAGTTATATTCATGTTACTCAGCTAGTTATTGTTCTTGCATATGAACACATGCATTCAGCCTTATCTCGCTTAGCATACCAATACATTCAAAGTACTGACGCATACCTTTCTTTTGTTCTATGATGATTTATATCATAGGTTCAGACGCACGGGCTCCTGATCATACTTAGTAGCCCAACTTATCTGCAACAGACTTAGTGGCGAGTCCTCATAGTTTAAGGATAGAGTTATTATTTTAGTATTTTAATATATTTTTAGTAGTCGGAGTTAGTTAGGGGCTTGTCCCATTAAATCCACCTTCAGACAGTTAGAGGCTTTCATACTAGGCTATTTTAGACAGATGTTCAGTTTTCAGTTTTTATTTATTAGTATTTGATTCCATTTATGAACCTTATGGCAGATTCAACCTAATTTTTGCATTATTACAGTATTATTACTCAGTTATTGTAGTAGGTACCAGTCATGGGTTAGATTCTGGTCCTTTGGGATTATGAGCACCGTGTGACGTTCGGGGTGTCGAATCGAGGAGTTACAATAATTTAGAACATACCACACGCAAATGAATTACCATTATATTTTAAATCCTGGATTATATTTTACAACTCATAATAAACATCATATGAATGCATATCACACCCTTAAGGGATTCATATATAAGTACATTAAAACACGTGGTAGATCTTTATATTATCAATTCCATGATTTATCCACCCAAAAACCATGCACAAAGGCCTAATCATGAATTCTTCCATCAATTTTACACAGTGCACACATTTAAAATTTTTTGAGTCTATTACTTATAAACCATAACCTACCTCAATCAAATATCTTAGAGTAAGCAACACCATGGATGCCCTTTCCATTTTTTCATGCCTTAAAATACTCAACCATCTAACAAACAAGTAGTTATAAGAGTAATTAATAAACACCTTTTCAAATAAATACTCAGAGGATTCAAACCCACTAATTCTACCCTTATTCACTATCTATAACATTACCCAAGGGTTAATTCACCATTAACTAGTTCTATCATGCTCACATTGTCTCCATTAATGGGGTTTTTAAAGATAAAGATCCTATTTTCATCAAATCTTTGTCCCCAATTATAAAAATATATGTCTTAGAACAATAAATAAATGCTATGAAGTGTTAGTTTAGAATCTAAAAGAAGTTCTAGGTGATATTACACACATTCGTAGTTTTTTCCCATAATTTTATAAATGTAAATTGTAACACCCTGAGACTATCCCCTGGATGTTACATGGTGATTAGAACCATAAGTGATCCTAAGGTAACTCATGATACTGGCATAACTCATGAGCAATTGACTAAAAAATATAAAATAGGAAGTAATAAGCAGAATAGATGTTATTAGCTTAACTTGTTCAATACAAAACTATTCAAAAACTTACAACAATGGTTATACAAAGGAAACTGAAACTGAATACATCAACCTTGACTGACTGTCTATTAAACCTCTACTAATACTGACTATAGGCAGCCAGGAAATAACCCCCAGCTTTCCCTATTCAATATGACTAAATAAATTAGAAATAATACTGGAACTATAGTTGATTCAAGTCCTTGAATCAAAACAACTCATCACCTGCTGTCTGGAAGCTACTAATTGTCTGATTATAATGTATGGCTACAACTGGTACCTACATTATCAATAATGTAGCCACACAGACATATATGTGGTTAGTACTTTGGAATTGTACTAAGTATGTGGGGGTGAATGGAATAAGTAAAATTAAAGATGAACATTCTTTCAACACATGCAAGCTAAGTGTAAAAGGACTCACCTTGATTATAAATAAAATAAAAAATTCAAATATCATAAAACATGAATAATAAAGTATAATCTGATGATACGAATATGATCATAATCGGGGTCCAATGCGTCAAAACTTAAGCTCGGGGGGATTCCCATCCATGGAACAATCTTTAAAGTATAGAGAACAAGTCCCACAAGCTCTAAAACTATTTCACTGTTTATCCACATTCACTGTTCATCCGCCCTTTACAAGGGTTTTTTAGTCATTTATAATAAGTTGGCCTAGGTATAAATAAAACCTCATTAGGTAATTTTTGGGAGATTTTTGGAGAATATATTTTGTAGCCTCTTTGAGAGTCTTTAGTGGAATCCTTGGACAGGGTGAAATCCTTGTGTTGATCATTTTCTTAGAAATGGAGATTTCTTGGGAATTCCAGTTCCCTTGAGGTAACGTAAGAGATAGGTTTAGGTTGTGTATGATATTAATGGTCCAAAAGTGGAATAAGCTTTTGGGTTGTTATATTATACCATCCCTTTGTCTATTTATCTATCTTTACTTTATTGTACTCGTTTGTCTATATCTATGTAATTCGTTTGTGTTCTTGTCTTGTAATCGTGTGTTGTTGTTATTGCATCTTGTTCATCAAGTGTTGTTGCTATTTTAGTGTGTTTTACTCTTGATATCACTTCCCTTCTTGTTCTTCTTGCGAATCCGAGAGAGGTCATCAAAAGAGTCCATAGTTCTTGAACTAGTGGACTAATTTTGGTGTTTGTGTTGTTGTGTTCTTGGGGAGTTTGGTATAATTTAGTATCAAATCAAGGCTGGTTGTTTTCCTACACTACCAATCTTGGGTTCTCTTGGACAAAAATTCAAAAAAAAAAAAGCTAAAAACTGAAAAAAATTCCAAAGTGCAAATCTGTCCATTTTGTGTTCTTGGCCAAAAATTGTGTTGTTGTTATCTTGGCCAAGATTTGTTTGTTGTGTGTCTAGAACTTGTAGTCTTTTGTTTGTTTAGAGTGTTTCTAGTGTTGGTTTCTTTTGCATTAACACTAAAAAGTGTCCAAATCTAAGATTGAGCTTGAACTTATTGAAGTTGTTGATGTTAACAAGGTGTGACCGAGTTGGATGTTGTTGTTACCTAAACCTTGACCGATTTGATGGTTTTATTGTAGTGGAGTTGGAAACTGAAATTGCTGTTGTTCTTGGAGTTGTTGTTGTGTTCTTAAGGTTCTTCACCCTTTCATCATCTTGTTAATCCTTAAGGTGCAAACTAGATCTAAAAAGGTGAAAGACAAGCTTGTAGTAGTTGGTAGTGAAAAACTTGTCCCTATCACTTCAAAGACTTTTCATCTACTTTTCCTTGATTTATGGACCTTGTTTCAAGGATAAAGTTCAAAGAAGTCAAGTTTTGCTTTTTAAATTTGAACAAAAAGGCTCCAAGACCACTTTTCCCTCCATTAACCAAATCCACCAATTTCGAATTGTATATTGATCAAGACTTGAAATTGGGAAATAAAATTTTGATAAAACTCAAGGCCAATTGTGGACTGCCACATCACTAAAGTACTGTTCACACAACATTTTTGTGTTCAAATTTTAGATTTCTTAGTTTCATTTTATTGTTTCCTAGTTTCCTTTGTTTGCTCGACACTAATTGACAACCTAGTAATACACTACTAGCTTGTAAGTTAGTTTTGTGTACGTTCTTCGTGTTAACGTTTTTTATTGTGTGCTTTTCTTGTTTTTGAGTCGTAGTATCTTTTTTGGTTCAAGTTTGTACATTACTTATTTGAGTCATTTCAAACAAGAATCACCTCTGACCTCGAGCCACAATTGGGACCAAGTAACCTCATTGGAGTATAAGCGAGTTATCAACACTTGTAAGGCCAATAGAGTGAAAAATCCAAAGTGTGAAAGTGAGGGATTGTGGACTATTTTGAGACGCATTGTGGACTATTTTATGATGAATTATGGACTGATTTTTGCTAATCTTTGATGTGTTTGTTGTTTTTGTGTTGTTTGCTTAGTAGTTCTTGATGGGTACAATGGCGAATGAAGCTGAAATGCCTAGTTGGGTTAAATCCATCATGGCAAGGCTTGATGCCATAGATAGGCGAATAATGGATATAATGGAAGGAAGACTGAAAGGGACGGAAGGCTCTCTGTGCAACAAGTTGGATAACTTGATGGAGCATCCAAGCCTTCCTAATCAAATTCCCGTGAGTGGCCATGCTCCACATGAGCTACAAGGTAATCAAACTAAATTTTGCACTCTAGTGAATGAGGATAATAGCCAACTAAGTGTGAATGATATTTTGTCTTTAAGTGAGCTGAATGTGCCTTCATTTTGTGATGATAATGTACAAGTTGAGATTGTGGATACACTAGTTGATTCACCTAGTGTTGAAGCCATTATGGAAAGTGGTAGTACATTGTCTTATGGAAGTCGTGAAGACCAACGTGTGTGTGAAAATGATGATGTTGAACATGTTGGCCGAATGACTAAGGATGACCCTCTAATTGTTTTTGTTATTGACCATGATAGTATATAGGGGATATTTGATCATTATTGTAGTAGTATTGGGGTAAGTAAGTGTATTCCCAACCCGTGCCCATGGACACTCTACCCATTTGATTCTGGTGGTCATTTGAAGTGTAGTGATGAGGATGTCTATTGGAATGACTTGAATATGCATGGAGTGTATGGCTTTCCTCTCTCGACTTTCAAGTCTAATTGTTGTTCCAAGAAGAGTCTATGTTTTCCACTTGATAAGCAACACTTGTTCCTTATTTCTTGTCACACTTATGTGGATAAACTAGTTGATTCTCCTTTGGTAGGGTATTCGTGTAAGAGGGATGTTTGGGTATATGTGAAGTTTGAGCCACCTTGGCAAGATGCTATGATTGATTACACTAATGCTAACCCTCATACATTGAGGAACTTTTGTTTTCTTGTCCTTCCTATTGCTTTGCAAGGTTTGGATTCGAGGACGAATCCTTTCTAAGGAGGGGAGGATGATACGGGTACGATCATGATCGGGGTCCAATGCATCAAGACTCAAGATCGGGGGACTGCCCAGCAAAGGAACAAGCTTTGAAGTATAGAGAACAAGTCCTGCAAGCTCCAAAACTGTTTCACTGTTCATCCACATTCACTGTTCATCCGCCCTTTGCAAGGTTTTTTTAGTCATTTGCAATAAGTTAACCTAGGTATAAATAGAACCTCATTAGTTTATTTTGGGAGATTTTTGGAGAATATATTTTGTAGCCTCTTTGAGAGTCTTTAGCAAGGTGGAATCCTTGGACAAGGTAAAATTCTTGTGTTGATCATTTGCTTAGAAATGGAGATTGCTTGGGAATTCCGGTTCCCTTGGGGTCACGTAAGAGATAGGATTAGGTTGTGTGTGATATTAAAGGTCCAAAAGTGGAATAAGCTATTGGGTTGTTAATATTATTCTATCCCTTTGTCTATCTATCTATCTATCTATCTATCTATCTATCTTTACTTTCTTGTAATCATTTGTCTATAACTATGTAATTCATTTGTGTTCTTGTCTTGCAACCGTGTGTTGTTGTTATTGTATCTTGTTCATCAAGTGTTGTTGTTGTTTTTGTGTGTTTTATTCTTGATATCACTTCTCTTCTTATTCTTCTTCCGAATCCGAGAGAGGTCATCAAAAGTGTCCATAGTTCTTGAACTAGTGGACTAATTTTGGTGTTTGTGTTGTTGTGTTCTTGGGAAGTTTTGTATCATCTGATAAGCTTAGCGAGTCATTAAACTTAGTTTCTAAAATCTTTACTTTTGTAACCGACATAAACCATGTGAGATATCATGGAGTCCAACGTCTTACCCACATTGGGGAGAGCTGTTCTACCCTTTCAATCGAAATAGAACTTTAACTTAGAATGATCACTAAACTTAACCCGTATTGGGAAAAGGAGGGGACAATCTCTAGCGAGGATAATAAACATATGGTGGCATGTAGTTTCTGGAGAATAGGATGCACTAAAGCCATATTCCCCTCTCAATGCTAAATACTACTCCCAAAGCATATACTTATATGCTCATACTTATGAAATCCACATTAAAATAACATATGGGATTGTAAACTAAAAACCAACTATGTTTCTCTTACTTAAATCATATTCATGAGTGAAATTATGGATTATGAGTCTTAGATGAGATCATAAGATCAAAACTAAACTTTAATCTTGGCGTAATGCTTGTAAATTGAACTTATAGGCTTAAACTTCTTGTAAACTTCATACCTCAGGCTTATTCTTAAAACCATTCATTATTTCATAGAAACTTCATATAAATGTCAAGATCAATGCTCAGATTGAAATCTTTTATCAACTCATCAACTTCATGTCAAAATAATGAAAATCATCTCATAATAACCATCATGTAAGTAAAAACCTAAGTAAAAGTAAATTCTTGTGCAAACTGAACTCTAAATCACATGATAATGTCATAATTTCAAGAATATGGAAATTGGGTATGAACCCAAATTGAAATCACATAAATTTAACCTTAAAATCTAAACTTTTGAACAAGGATGAAAGAGTATCCTTCTTCAAACCCTACATACCAGAATTTCTTAACTACTTGGAGAGAGCTTGAATTTGGAGCCTTAGGATTGAGAAATCATTCTTGATGTTCTTGGGAGGAAGAGAATGAGGGGTTTTGGGAGCCTTTTACTAATTTTAGATGACCTTAGGGTTATAAAATGGATTGGGTGAGTTATAGGGGTGAAAAGACCATTTTACCCTTGATTTAATGTGGGAAAAACATGTTTTAACATCGGGGAGGAGACGTTCGCACCCCAACCCTAATCGCAAGGATCCAACTTTACCTCACAGCCTTAAACGCACAGTACCAACATTGCCTCATGACCCCAATCACACACCCTGGATAATGACTCACTTAAATGCTCATAACTTTTGACTCTGAACTTGGATTGACAAACGGTTGGTGGAATTGGAAAGAGGCCTTGAAGGATTTTAATTTGATATATTATGGGCTACCTAAATCATCATAATGTAAGATTAAATGTAATTCAAAGTTGACCTAAGTAAAATCATATACTAAATTTCAATAGATCGAAAGGTGCTCCACTCAACTTTGAGCTAGGAGATTTTTGTGACTTCAACCAATATCCAAAGATATTCCCTTACTAAGTAAGTGATCATACAACTTATATTCGGATAGAAATCATTTGGTTTGGGTTTATACACGTATGAGGGATGATTCAATTTCTAGTTTGAAAATGTAGGGTGTTTCATTAATTTATAATCCCTATGAGTTTCACCATAATTCCCTATTTTAATGATTCTAGAAGAAGAACAGTTCAATTAATACTAAAAGGAAGTAAAAATCTTACCTCAATAAAGAATTTTCACCCTAGACCTTAGAAATTTAATCCCTTAGAGTTGAATGAGGTATTTTGAGTTTTGAACCTGAGACTCAGCCAAAATAGGCATATAAACTTCCCAAATCTCGCAATAGTGGCCTAAATCCTGCTATAGCAGCCTTAACTTTTTAGTATATATAATCTTTAGTAAAATAGCCATAACCTTGTACTCTAAAAGTAGATTACCAACATATCGGTAACATTGGAAAGAAGACTAAAAGATCTTTAATTTAATGTGCATTGGATACTATAACTCTTCATATTCTAGAAAGAGTTCTTATTTAATGTTGACCCTAGTTTAAACTTAGTCCAAAACTCAATCGATAAGGCCTCTTTCAACTTAACTTTTTGATAAGTTTTTTGTAGGATCTTTGTTCATAGCTAATGCACTTCCACACTAAAGAATTGATCTTAATACTTATGAACAAATAAACTATCATATTTGGGTCTATCTAGCCTGAAAGCTTGAGGTGGTACAATGAACAAGTAATTACTATTTTGCACTCAAAATCATACAAGAGAATTAGAGTTAAAAAATTTCATGCCATTACCTCTGATAATTCAATAATGATGAAATGAGTCGTTATATTAGATAACATATGTTCGTCCTAGAACGGGCATTAAGTGAAGAGAAGTAGGTTGGACTTATTTTAGGGCTGCTTATATTGCACCCAAACTTACCCACTCACTTTCATTTATCAACTAAATAATATTTCACACTCAGTCTCTCTATCAATGTCTTTAATAAAAGAAAATATGGAGCTTATTCTTTACACATAAACCATATCATTTCTCTCATGATTTCCAAACTTTGATAAAAATATATTTATGCAGGTCCTTATTAAGAATTAAGAAATGAGACAACGTGTATCTTATGGGATACCAAGGATTGTACTATTCATACCTTAGCTAGATACCACCAACAAAAATAAGGAGAGAATCTGATATAGGTACAACAAGCTCAAGACCATCCAATAGGAGCCAAGCTCGAGAATTATAAAAGCTCCAAGGCATATTCAAGAATATGGCCATGTGTGAGTGTGTTATTAATCCATTTATGGGATTACACTTATTGAAGTGTGAAGAGAGACTATAAATACACTGCAAGGCCGCCCCTTACACCAAGGGTGTCTTGGTCATTTTCCACTCATTGTTTAATAGACTATCTATAGAATATATTAGGATTATTTTTAGTTATTAGTTCATTGTAAATATTTCACAACAAGACTTGTAATATTTTTAAGACTTCTCTCTCACTCTTAAGAAATTCCACCCAAAACTTCTAACAAGTGTAGTGACACTTGTGTTGTTCTTTGGCTTGAGACTTGCCTTCTTAAGGTAATTGAGTTCCTATTGGATCCAAGTAAGAGTTTGGAGTTGATATCTCTTAGTCTTAGGGTCCTTGTATTTGATACATATTATGGTTTTTAGACTTTGGGCTATTGTATGTCAAGCTAACTATCTACTTTCATTGTAATCTTATTATTGTCTCTTTTAATCTAGAGAAAGTCGGGTGTGGTGTTGCTTCTATATTATTGTTGTTCTCTTGTTTTCCTTGTGTTGTTTGATTGTTGTCATTTGGTATCAAGAGAAAGGCTTGATTTTGTTTCACCAAAAATCAATCTTGGGACGATCTTGCAAAACATAGCATTATTGTCTTGTAGTATTATTATTGTTCTTGTTATGAACCTTGGCTAAGACTTTAAGACTAGATCTAGAAGTCCTTTGTTTGTTTTGAATGTTAAGTTGTACCGACCCTAACCGGGGCCCTGTCTGTGATGAGTATTCTGAACCATGAGGCCGGAAACACCCCTACCTGTCTGGTAATCATGCACACAATTCATATGATAAAAGAAATACGGAAGACACACAATTAAAGAAAACATGGTCAAGAATCATGCTAAAGTAATAATGGAGAATAATGTCCCACAATCTCAACACAACATCTCTATAATGTCTGCGAAATATCTACTTCATGACTAAAGCAAATGTCTATCCAAAAACTGGGACAAGGCCCCCAATAGACCCAAAACTAATAAATGATAAATTAAACTGCAGACATCAGGCCTTCAGAAATATAGAAGGCTCACCACTTGATTCTACGATCTGTCGAAAGGAATATACTGGTTGTCTGGAACCCTAGACTGTGCCTTTGAACCTGGGAAGGGAGGGGGTCAATACAAATGTACTGGTATACAGAGAAATTAAAACAGAAATATAATATTTTTACACAATATAGGTGAGAGCCATTATAAAGCAGTTTCATATCAAAATATTTGAAAACACATGGGCATAATGTAATAGTTTTCAATAACAATGTAATGCGATTGAGCTGGGTGGAATACCCTACAACTTTAATTCCACGACTATGTGGAATCCGCCTCTAGTGCTCGGCAGCCAAGCCTCTAATCCAAGTAGCCGCTAGGATTTGGAGCTGATATACCCCCATGTGAGTACACCGCAGGGAATTCCCCCATGTGAGATGTCCCAATTATTTTATTATCCTCCCATGTAGGATACAATATCATATGACCCACATCGGTAACTACGGTTTCCAGTGATGAGCCCTTTCACTTAAACGCCTTCTTCGAGCATCCACCTTTCTCATAAAAATTAATGCATTCAAACTTTGTTCAAATTAATCACATGTCATACTTTATAGGGTATCTTCATACCCAACTTACAAGTCATTAGTATCATATCATTCTCTTTATTCAATCATCATATGCAATATATTTCAACATGAACAAAACAACCCTCTCTTTGAAAGTCAAAAACCATATCCAAATCATGACATTTTAAAGACATTTCATGACATGCCTTTCAAGATGATTTCAAACGATTCATATCATGTGAAAGCTTAAAATAGTATCATATCAAGAGAGAGGTTCCATATAAATCATGCTCGCAATTTATCATCATTATGATACACATGCATATCCCTATATAATATATCAAATCACCTTGGAATTAGGCCTAAAGACCAAATCAATATCATAAAATGATTAAAACATATTATATTCATAATTTCAAAATCCCCATTTTGAAAACATGAATTTTTAAAGCCCATGAGATTTTTGAGATAACCCCACGTACCTCTATATGCGAAGATTATAGGTGCTTTTTGAAGCCTACATTCTGGGGATTCCAAATATGAAATTAGTTTCTAAAACCCCCGGTTGAATCTTGAGTTTCTTGGGTTTTTATTTTGAAACCCTAAGGAGAATCCTTGAGAACTTTTGATGAATAAAGGTGTATTTTGGGGTTTTTGGAACTGAATCTCGTGTTTAGGGCTAAGTACGGGTGGAAAAGGGCCATTTTGCCCCAAAAATGAAGTGTTTAAGTAACTTGAAACCTTTACATAGGCGCCACCTATGCCATCGCCTATGTTTACATAGGCGCCGCCTATGCTTTGTAGTGGCCATGTGAGATTGGTTAGGCGATGCATATTACTTTGAAAGGCCATAACATCTTGCTCGGGTGCCGGATTTTAGCAAAATTGGTATTGTTGGAAGCTAACTCAGAAACCTATCATTTTACACATAGTAGGCTTTCTAATTTGACATATACAAAGAGTCATGGTCAATAGAAGTTGACACAAATTATAATATCCACTTAAGCTTAATCGGTCGAAGTAGTTTTCAACTCGTCCTTAAGTCAAATAACCCCTATGGTCTAAATTCAAGATTGAATGGATTCACATGCTACACAAATAATTAACATGCCGTATTGGCATAGGATTTATGGCTTCGGGATTCATCAACACATCGGAATCATGGTCTATATTGTAGCCCAAAATGCGGGGCATTACTTTATCCCCCCTTCGGATCATTCGTCCCCGAATGATGCTGTGGGACACAAACAGACATGATTTAAAGCATAATAAAGGACTTGGAAAGATAAGATAGGAATAGCACCTTCTGTCTTATCTTCCATCGAAGCAAATAAATTGGGATATCTAATTCTCATGTCATCTTCTGACTCCTAAGTTGCTTCTTCGACTTTCTGATTCCTCCATAGTACCTTTACTGAGACTATCTCTTTGCTCCTCATCTTTCGAACTTGGCAATCTAAAATTTCAATGAGCTCTTCTTCGTAAGACAAGGAATCTGTCACTTTGACACCCTCTACTGGCAATACCAAAGAATGATCTCCAATGTATTTCTTCAACATGGATACATGGAATACCGGATGAACGGAACCCAAACTTACAGGCAATTCTAGCTCATAAGCAACTGCACCAATCTTTCTCAGAATCTGATATGGCCCTATATAGCGAGAGCTTAATTTACCCCTTTTTCCAAACCGCGTAACTGCTTTCATAGGAGAAACCTTGAGAAACACCCAATCACCGACTTTAAACTCTAGTTCTCTTCTTCGAACATTGGCATAGGACTTTTGATAACTCTGAGCAGTCTTGAGTCGTTCTCTAATGATCTTCACTTTCTCCATTGACTGATGAACAAGATGAGGCCCATATAACTGGATCTCACCTACTTCATACCATCCTATTGGAGACCTACATCTCCTTCCATACAAAGCCTCAAAAGGAGCCATCTTGATGCTGGCATGGTAACTATTATTGTAAGCAAATTCAACCAGTGGCAGGTGATCTACCCACCTTTGAAATCAATGACGTATGCCCTCAACATATCCTCGAGGGTATGAATGGTACGATCAGCTTGCCCATCCATCTAAGGGTGGAAAGCTGTGCTTAAATTCACTTACGTACCTAAACCTTTCTGAAAAGATCTCTAGAACTGAGATAAAAACTGCATACCTCTATCAGATATAATGGACACTGGTGCCCTATGAAACTAAGCTATCTCATCAATATAAATATTAGCATAACCCTCTCCCAAATAATTAGTCCTCATAGGCAAAAAGTGGGCTGACTTTGTCAACCGATCTGCAATCACCCATATAGAATTATACTGGTTTCGAGATCTCAGAAGTCCTGTAATGAAGTCAATGTTTATCATTTTCCACTTCCATAAAGGCAGGGCTATCTCTTGGGAAGTACCACCTAGCCTCATGTGTTTTACCTTCACTTTTGACAGTTCAAACACTTGGACAGAAAATTAGCTACATCACGTTTCATGTTATTCCACCAATACAAGGTTTTCAGATCATGGTACATCTTAGTAGAGCCTGGGTGAACGACATACCTCGAAGTGTGCACGTCATTAAGGATTCTTTCTCGTAGACCATCAAAATTCAGAACGCACAACCTACCTTGAAATCTCAGAATACCATCACCACCAATTTCAAACGACATAACCTTTTGCTGACCCACATCTTTCTTGATTTGCATCAAGATAAAATCTTCAACCTGCTTCTTCTTAACTCCAGCACAAAGGGATGACTTATCTAACTCATGAACAATCCCCCCTCCATCTTCAGAATCTAAGTGTTGCACTCCCAGATTTGCAAGGCGGTGCATATCCTTCACCATCTCTTTCTTCCTTTCTCCTACATGAGAAAGGCTACCCACAGACAACCTGCTGAGGGCGTTGGCTACAACATTTGCCTTGCCCAGATGGTAATGCAGACTCATATCAGTCTTTCAAAAGCTCCATCCAACGCCTTTTCCTGAGGTTCAATTCTTTCTGCGAGAAAACATACTGCAAACTCTTATGGTCAGTATAAATATCAACATGAACTCCATAAGGATAGTGCCTCCAGATTCTAAGTGCAAATACCACGGTTGCTAACTATAGGTCATGAGTGGAGTAATTGCACTCATGCACCTTTAACTGCCTAGATGCATAAGCTATCTTCTTACCATGCTGCATCAATACACAACCAAGTCCCACACGGGACACATCACAATAAACCATAAAACCATCTACACCCTTAGGAAGGGTCAAAACAGGAGCAGTAGTCAGCTCGTCCTTTAACTTCTCAAAACTATTTTCACACAGGTCAAACCACACAAACTTTTTCTTTTTTTGAGTCATTTTAGTAAGTGGAGCAAATATGGAAGAAAAACTCTTTACGAACCTTCTGTAATACCCCGCCAAACCCAAGAAGCTCCGAATATCGGTTGGAGTGGTGGGTCTGGGCCATTTTATCACTGCTTCAACTTTCTGGGGTCCACTCTTATCCCGTCACTGGACACAATATGCCCTAAGAAGGCAATAGCATCTAAATAGAATTCATACTTAGAAAATTTGACATTCAACTGATGATCCTTAATGGTCTGAAGAATAATTCAGAGATGATTAGCGTGATCCTCTTTACTCTTAGAATAGATCAAGATATCATCAATAAATACAATGATTAACAAGTTAACAAACTGATGGAATACTCTATTCATAAGATCCATGAAGGCTGCAGGGGCTTTAGTCAACCCGAAGGACATGACTAGAAATTTATAGTGACCATATCGGGTTCAAAAGGCTGTCTTGAGAATGTCTGACTCCCTAAGTTTCAATTGATGATAACCCGAAGGAGGATCTATTTTCAAAAAACACTTAGCACCCTAAAGCTGGTCAAAAAGATCATCAATCCTAGGAAGAGGATACTTGTTTTTAATCGTGACCTTATTCAGCTGACGATAGTCTATGTACAGATAAAGGGAGCCATCTTTCTTTCACATAAAAAGTACATGTGCACCCCAAGGGGTCACGCTGGGGAGAATAAGACCCTTATCTAGAAGGTCTGCTAGCTGTTCTTTTAACTCTTTCAGTTCTGTGGGATCTATTCTAAATAGCGGAATAGAAATAGGATGAGTGTCTAGCAACACATCAATGCCAAAATCTATTTCCCTATCATGTGGTATCCCAGGGAGATCTTCGGGAAAGACTTCTGGAAACTCATTCACTACAGGGACTGACTGAAAAGGAAGATTTTCAACTCTTGAATCTTTTACTCGGATTATAGGGTACATACAACCTTTGGAGATAAGCTTTCAGGCTCTAAAATTAGAAATAAAGTGACCTCTAGGTTCCACAGAACTTCCTGCCCATACAATTGGTGTCTCATTCGGAAAAGAAAAAGTGACCTTTCGAGTTCTGCAATCAAGTATGGTATAACACAAATGGAGCCAGTCCATCCCCAAAATGGCATCAGAATATACCATATCAAGTTCTATAAGGTCGGCCATAATATCCCATCTAAGAATAGACATAACACAATTTCTATAAACCCTTCTAGCAACAATAGAATTACCTACAAGAGTAGAAACAGTGAAGGGTTCTTCAATAACTTCATGCTCAAACCCAAAACCAACAGCCACATAGGGGGTTACATAAGATAAAGTAGACCTAGAATCAAGCAATACATAAACATCACGAGAAAAAAATTGTAACGTACCGGTGACAACATCTGGTGAATCTTCCGCCTCTTGGTGGTTAGTCAAAGAATATAATCGATTATGACCGCTCCCGGTAGCTGAAGGGGCACCCTTAGGAGGAAGAGCCGTGGGGGCATCTTGGGGTCTACTCCCCCTTGTATTTCCTCCAGCAGAAGGGCAATATCTCCGAAGATGTCCCACCTTGCCATAAGTATAACAATTTTTCCCCTAAAAAACACTTCCCTGGGTGATTCCTCCCACAAATCTCACACTGTGGATAAGTACGACGCTGTTGGGCGACACTCCCCTGTGATTGAGTATCTGGGACTCTCGATCCATGATGAGTCTAGAAACTCTGAGATCATCTGTTTACTGGTGTTTCGAGTGCTGGGGTGCTGGTAGCAGATGGTGCATTACTCCAAGACTTCTTCTTTTGCCATCTATTTCCCCAGTTGCTGCTCTGTGGCTGGCTGTGATTCTGATCTATGGTTCTGGCTCTCTTTGCTTGCCGGTCTTTCTCTCTTATTTATAAAATTTTCTTTTTCTTCTCTTCTATCTGCTGCATATGAATGGTTAGACGAGCAAAGTTACTTCCTTGTTCAACATAGCCCCCTGGCACTCAAGTACCAGGTTATCAGTAAGGCCAGATGCAAATTTCCTTATCCAGACTCTCATATTACTAGTAAACTCTGGTGCATAGCGGGCTAGTTTATTAAACTTCAAAGTGTACTCCTGGACACTCATACTGCCCTACTTCAGATTCATAAACACTTTCGCTTTGGCCTCCTTCAACTCCAGAGAAAAGAATCGATCAAGGAAAGCTTCCACAAATTTGGCCTAAACTATAGGCTCAACACTCTCACCTTTTGCATTCTCCCAGTCGACATATCACTGATTCGTAATATCCTTGAGCTGATAAGTTGCCAGTTCCACCCCTTCAACCTCATCCACATGCATTACCTTAAAGATCTTTTCCATATCATCCACAAACTCCTGCGGATATTCCTCCACCTTAGTGCGAGTGAACTTAGGTGGGTTCATCTTCATGAAATGTCCAACCCTAGTAGCCTCAGACGTAACAGATACAAACCCAACATCTTTTGATCGTTGATCCTGGTTAGCTACTAATTTTGTCAGCATATGAATAAACCTTCTGAATTCTATATTTGAAATATCCCTCTGAGCAGTTGAGAAACAGTTGACATTAGTCTGTGGAGCACGAGGTGGACTGGTCAGGACTAGAGGGACTCCCGGAGTAGGGAAAAGTTTTAGAGTATGAGCTCTATTATGGGTCCGTATCTCATGGGTGGGACGAACCTTATATGAATGAGCATTTTGATCAATGATACGATGTGGAGGCATAACTGTGTTTCTGAAATACAAGTGATCATTAATTAGGGGATAGTTCAGACACTGAAGCATGAACTAAATCACAAAGAAGGGAAACATTTCCTAAGCACCTAGCAGCCTCCTGCTTATAAGTGTGGCACACTACATACCCATAAATAGGACTCTACCCGACGTGATTTTGTAGATACCCTGGGACCATGAACCGTGATCTGATACCAAGTTTGTCATGACCTGGGGCCCTAGCCGTGATGAGTATTTTGAACCATGAGGCTCGAAACATCCCTATTTGTCTGGTAATTATGCACACAATTCATATGATAAAAGAAATGCGGAAGATAAATAATATAACGAAAATATGATCAAGAATCATGCTAAAGTAATAATGGGGAATAATGTCCCATAATATCAACACAACATCTCTATAACGTCTGCGAAATCTTTACTACATGTCTAAAACAAATGTCTATCTGAAAACTAGACAAGGCCCCCAGTAGACCGAAAACTAATAAATGATAAATTAAACTACAGACATCAGGCCTTCCAAAACATAGAAGGCTCACCACTTGATTCTGTGATCTGTCGGAAGGAATCTACTGGTTGTCTGGACCCCTAGACTATGCCTCCAAACCTAAGAGGAGAGGGGGTCAATATGAAAGTATTGATATGTACAGAAATCAAAATAGAAATATAATATTTTTACACAATATAGGTGAGAGCCGTTGTAAAGCAGTTTCATATCAAATTATTTGAAAACACATGGGCATAATGTAATAGTTTTCAATACCAATGTAATATGATTGAGCTAGGTGGAATACCCTACAATTTTAATTCCACGACTATATGGAATACATCTCTGGTGCTCGGTGTCCAAGCCTCCAATCCAAGTAGCCACCAAGATTTGGAGCTGGTATACCCCCCATGTGAGTACACCGCAGGGAATCCCCTATGTGAGATGTCCCAATTATTTTATTATCCTCCCATGTAGGATACAATATCATATGACCCGCATCGGCTACTACGATTTCCAGCAATGAGCCCTTTCACTCAAACTCCTTCTTCGGGCATCCACCTTTCTCATGAAAATTAATGCATTCAAATTTTGTTCAAATCAATCACATATCATACTCTGTAGGGTATCATCATACCCGACTTGAAAGTCATCAGTATTATATCATTCTCTTCATTCAATCATCATATGCAATATATTTCAACATGAACAAAACAACCCTCTCTTTGAAAGTCAAAAAATCATATACAAATCATGACATTTTAAAGACATTTCATGACATGCCTTTCAAAATGATTTTAAACGATCATATCATGTGAAAACATAAAACAATATCATATCAAGAGAGCAGTTCTGTGTAAATCATGCGCACAATTTATCATCATTATGAAACATATGCATATCCACATATAATATATCAAAAACCTTGGAATTAGGCCTAAATACCAAATCAATATCATAAAACATTTAAAATATATCATATTCATAATTTCAAAACCCCCATTTTGAAAACATAAATTTTTAAAGCCCATGAGATTTTTGAGATAACCTCACGCACCTTTATATGTGAAGATTATAGGTGCTTCTTGAAGCCTACGTTTTGGGGATTCCAAATATGCAATTAGTTTCTAAAACCCTCGGTTGAATCTTGAGTTGTTTGGGTTTTTATTTTGAAACCCTAAGGAGAATCCTTGAGCATTTTTGATCAATGAAGGTGTATTTTAGGGTCTTTGGAACTGAATTTCGTATTTAGGGCTAAGTAAGGGTGGAAAAGGACCATTTTGCCCCAACAACGGAGTGTTTAAGTAACTTGAAACCTTTACATAGGTGCCGCCTATGCCATCGCCTATGTTTACATAGGATCCGCCTAGGCTATCGCCTATGTTTACATAGTCGCCGCCTAGGCTATCACCTATGTTTACATGGATGCCGCCTTTGCTATCGCCTATACTTTCCAGTCGCCATGTGCGATTGTTTAGGCGACACATATTACTTTGAAAGGCCATAACTTCTTGCTCGGGTGACAGATTTTAGCAAAATAGGTATCGTTGGAAAGATAACTCAGAAACCTTTCATTTTACACATAGTAGGCTATCTAATTCGACATATACAAAGATTCATAGTTTATAGAAGTTGACACAAATTATAATGTCCTTTTAAGCTTAATCGGTCGAAGTAGTTTTCAACTCGTCCTTGAGTCAAATGACCCGTATGTTCTAAATTCAAGCTTGAACGGATTCACATGATACACAAATAATTAACATGCCGTATTGACATAGGATTTATGGCTTCGGGATTTATCGAAACATCGGAATCATAGTCTATATTATAGCCCGAAATGCGGGGTGTTACATTAGTGTTAGTTTATTCTTCACTAATACTAAAGGAGTCTAGATATAAGTTTGAGCTTAAATTGTTGATGTTGGTTTTGTGAGCCCAAAACTTGACCATGTGTTGTGACATTATTATTGTGGATAAGAGTTGGATGTGTTGCTATTATTGTTATTCTTGGTTGTTATTGTTGTTGTTCTTGATACTTCACCACATTAATCTCTAGTTAAAACATAAAGTGAATGTTAGATCCAAAAAGGTAAAGGAAAAAGGTGTAGTACTTGGTAAAAATACTTGGTCAAATCACTCAAAGACTTGACAACCACTTTTCAACCACCTCCCATGTTTTAAGGACCATGTTTTGCAGAAGAAGTACTAGTAAAGTCAAGCCTTTGATTTTGAATTTGAAAAAGCTCTCCAAGACTTGTATTTCCCTCCTTTAACCAAATCTCACCAATTCCAAATTGTAAATTGGTCAAGACTTAAAATTGGAAAATAAGAACTTGATAAAAACAGCAACCAATAGTGCACTGCTATGTCACCATTTACTATTTACACATCAATTTTGAGCTCAAACTTTGGATTCTTAGTTTCATTTTGTTGCTTCTTTATTTTATTTGTTGGTCCTAATACTATTTAACAAGATCGTAAACTCCTACTAGGTTATCAATTAGTCCTTGAATTTGTTTGTTTGCGTTTGCATTCCTTGAGTTCTTTTGTCTTTTTGATTTTTTGTAAATTCTTGGTTCAAGTCTGATGAGATTTCTTTGAGTCTTGTAACGAAAATCTATTCCATCCTAAGAGTATACTCATACCTCAACTATTCAAGAGTTACTAGCCAACTTATAACACTGGTGGAGTTAAGTGTTAGGTAATCCAAGTGTGCGAGTGTGGTGAGGCTATTTTGAACTGATTTGTTTGTTGTTTTGTACGTATTGTTTTAGGTTCATTTTCAATAGAAGGGTACTCTTCACAAACCGGGGACAACAATACACTTAGTACTATCATGGTATATCTTGAGGTCATAACCCAAAACATAAAAAAGATGTAACAAATATGACTTTGATGAAGGGGGATGTGTCATAGTTGAAAAGGGAAGTGTCAACAATGAGTGGGAGGTTGGAACAAGTGGAGAGTCAAATGAACTCCTATCCTTCTACGCCTCAATATTACCATGTTTCTTTAAGTGGACATGATTAAAATTATTCCGCTACTATTACTCTAAAAGCCTTATATCAAATGTTCAATCCACCAGGACCTCAACGAATGCCGTAAGCCAGGCCACTCCTTTCCCCCAAAACCGAGACTCTAATAGAACATTCCACCCACAATCACCTCAATTCCCACAAGAAGGAATTGGTCGCCACATACTACCACTAAATCCAAACCCTCCCCTCCAAGATCCTCTCAACCAAAGGCCACAACCTCCACTAAATCTAATTCCTCCAAAGCAAGTTCCAATTAACCAAAACTGGGCCACTTAGAAAAATATGGTAGAGAGGAACATGAAGGGTATGGAGTTTATGATAATTCTTATATTAGAGAGGAGGAGATTAGAGAAGGCCGTATGGATCAAGGGGATACCAAAGGCATGGGGGAAGAGTTAGTTAATGGAACCAACAAGGAAACTGCCCCAAGATAGAGATATAGGTATCAATACCATCAAGTTAAGTCTTCCAATATTCAAGGGTAAAAGTGATCCCGAGGCCTACCTTACTTTGGAATCATCTTATAACAAGATCTTCCAAGTCAATAATATCTAGAAAGAAAAGAAAAGTTGCTATGCCATGGTTCATTCTGAAGGGTATGCTAACATTTGGTGGGAATATGTCAAGAGGTTTGGTAATGAATTAATTGATAGGAAGCCTCCACCTTGGTTTAGATTGAGGTACCTTATGAGACAAAGGTATCTACCCGAGAGCTATAGACATGAGATCCTTGCCAAGTTGTACAATTTCAGGCAAGGTAGAAAGAGTTTCCTGGCTTACTATGATGAGTTCTAATAATTGATGTTGAATCTTGATCATCGAAGGGAACAAGTGGGTCATGACATTATCCAGTTCAAGGTTGGGTTGAATAAGGACATCTCTACTCACTTGACTCTTTACAAGTTTGATACCATTGATGGCATCTTCCAAGCAGCATTAAAGATTGAAAGAGATCTCAAAGAGAGGTCAACTTATAAGGCAAGGAGACAAGCACCCTTGGTTTGGTCTACAAATAAAGAAATGGCTCAAGCCTCCTTGGGATGGAACAAGGACAAAGACCAACCCTCGAAGGCTAACCAATCGAGACCAAGGCTATCCAAAAGTATCCTCCGAGGCAAGAAAGTAACAAGTATCGTACTCCTAATCCTAAAGTGTTCCAATGTTTCAAATATCAAGGGTTAGGACATAAAGCCAATGAATGTCCAAATCGATGTAATGCAATCCTTAGAGAGGGAAAGTTATACTATCTTGGAGAGTATGTAGGAATTAAATCCGAAGAGAATGAGGATGAGACTAAATATGGAGAGCAACCCGAGAATAAAATGCATGAAGAAGAGGATGGGGAAGATACTTGGCAACAAGAGAGTGAGTGTCTAGTTCCAAACTTTGTGGTGAGATTAGTCATGGTTAGTAATGCTATAGATGATCTAGCCAAAGGGAGAATCTATTCCATACTAAGTGCCTTATTAAATGAGGTGTGTGTACCATAGTGATTGATAGTGGGACTTGTGCCAATATTGCTAGTAACACTATGGTGGATTTCTTACAATTACCCACTACTCCACATGCTAGTCCTTACAAGCTCTAATGGTTGAACGAGTATGGAGAATTGAATGTCACAAGGCAATGTCTGATCCGATTTAAGGTGAAAAACTACCATGATGAAGTACTTTGTGATGTGATTCAAATGCATGTATGTTACTTGTTGTTGGGTAGACCATGGCAATATGATAGGTCTACTAAGCATGATGGGAGAGAAAATTAGTATTCTCTTGAGTTAAATGGCAGAAGTTCATACTTAACCCTCTCTTTCCATTTCAAGTGAATAAGGTATATAAATAAGTGAGAGAGTTGAAAGAGAAAAGAAAGAAGGTCGATAAAGAGAGGGAACCCAAGAGAGTGAGAGGGGAGGAAACCAAGGGTGTATCAACTTTAAAGGGAAACAATACTATGGTGATGTGGGATAGGAAGAGGGATCTCTTCTTGGAACATGATGAAAACACTCCTGCTCTTTTCTTAGCTCATGTTCTTAACACTAACCCCTTAATACTTCTATTCCCCGTTCTATTTCTCTTGTTTTGTAGAATTTTGAGGATGTCTTTCCTAAGGAACTTTAGAAAGGGTTGCCCCTAATTAAGGGCATTGAACATCAAATTGACCTTTTACCGGGCTCATAATTACCAAATAAACCAGCCTATAGAAGTAACCCTACGAACACCAAAGAGCTACAATGTCAAGTAGAGGAACTCCTCAACAAATGGTACATGAAAGAGAGCATGAGTCCATGTTTGGTTTTAGTGTTGTTAGTGACAAATATAGAACATGGTGCATGTGTGTAGACTTTCGGACCATCAACAAAATCATAGTAAAGTATCGCCATCCCATTTCTAGATTGGATGATATGCTTGATAAGTTGACTGGTTCTTATGTGTTTTCCAAGATTGACCTTAGGAGCGGCTATCATCACATTAGAATACAACCCGGTGATAAGTGGAAGACCACCTCCAAGACCAAATTTGGTCTCTAGGAATAGATGGTCATGCCATTTGGCCTAAATAATGCTCCTAGCACTTTCATGTGGTTAATAAATCATATATTGAAACCATTTATTGGAAATTTTGTTATTGTGTATTTTGATGATGTATTGGTCTATGGCAAGTCCATAGCCAAACATATGTTGCATTTGCAAAGTGTCTTTGATATCCTTAGAAAAGAGAAATTGTATGCTAATTTTGAGAAGTGTTCATTTGGTGTTGATGAAGTTGCTTTCTTGGGTTTTGTTGTTAGTTCAAGAGGGGTCGAAGTTGATGAATCCAAGATAGATGCTATTAAAAATTGGCCAACTCCACAATCCATCGGTGAATTTCAAAGCTTTCACGGATTGGCTAGTTTTTATTGATGATTTGTCAAAGGGCTTAGCACCATTGCTACCCCTTGACCAAAATTATTTGGAAAGACCAAATATTTTAGTAGGGTGATATAAAACTAAGGAATTTGAGATCTTTGAAAGCTATGATCATTTCTACACCTTTGTTACAATTACCCAACTTTGACAATATTGGAACAGAATTAAGCAAGGACTCTTTGTGCCAATATCATAAATATAAGCAAAAAGACTCACAACCCCTTGATATTGATCCCTGCCATACAATTGAGGGTATGCTAGGCATAGATATGGTAATGGTATTGGCAAAAAAACCCAAAATTTCCTATTAGGGGGATAACCAGTCCATGCCTAGAATCACATTAAAGTCCACCTATCTAACACAATAAGATCAGCCTGAGTATCAAACTCTCGAACGGTCACAACACATGATTATAAACTTGATCCACTACTAAAAAAATCACCCACGCGAGTAGATACACATAATGACATAGATAAAGAAACCAAGATAACTCTAACCACAGTGCATAATAAGAAGACACACAAAAATAAGTGGATCTCAAATCAAATAAATCAAAATTCGACTGATGGCACACTGAGATCATACTTATAATAACAACGTTCGAAGAATCTGCCTCTGATATACCAGGTACAACATATAAATAACCTTTACCTTTAGCTGGCTCGGTGCCTAGATGATCACCTATCCTACCTGCCTGATAAATTTCTTGAGAATCCTGGGGGCTACCCGATAACCCTATGCACCACCTTTAGATGGGGAAAGCATGTCCTAATCGGTGGAGAACTTTGTGATAAGGTACAATTTCTCCTACATCGAGGACACTCTCTATAAAAATGGTCAAAGATCCCACACTCATTTCATGTTCCTGGTAGTGCTCCTTATCTATAAGATCTAAGAGACTCGAAAAAGCCACTATGGCTATAAATCCTAGAATGTACAAATATTAGAGACTGATCGCTAGTCTATCCAAGATAGTCATTATAGATTGACTAACCACCATCAATAATCTAAAGTGTAGCATGAATGAGCCTAGAAGACCAACCCTGATACTGATCGAACTGGTGTGAAGGGTGCCTATCCTGATGATGCAATTCAAATGGAAACCTTACCTTTCAATGACATCATTCTAAGTCAGTATGTGGGGCATGAATCTTTGGTCACATTAAGGAAATGGGATCCTACATGGAGGGGCCGATTTGAGTACACCAAAGAGCAATCCCATATGTGAAAGATTGTTTAGAGCGTTAACGATTGAGGATTCACGGTTTTGGCCCTTCATTAAGTACATTTTGGTTACTTAGCCTTATCTAAGTAACACTCCATGACCACCCCTTTTCATTAAGGGTATTGTGATCATTTTGTTATTCAATAAGTTAGACTATAAATAGGGTTTATTATCTCATTTGCTAGCTAGTTTATGAAAGATGAAAGATAGAAAACTTGAAATCCTCTCTCTTGATAGTAGACCACCTTAGTATAGTCTTAGTTAGAACTTGGAAAATTCATCCTTAGTATAGGGCTTGGAAACGCCAATATTGTTCTTTGTTTGGAAATGATGGATCTTGAGGTGAGTCGATTACCTTGAAGGTCACCGTAAGAGTGTGGTTTTGATTATTACATTCATTAGGGGTTAATTTTGAAATATACTTGGTTCTTAATCTTATAATAATCTTGGTCTCACTATCTATCCTTTCATTATTTTGCAAATCCGTGTCTTTTTGTGTTTGTCATCTTGTATCCCTTTGTGTTGCTTATTCTTCTCATGTTTGGTGGACTATTTTGGCATCTTGGTGGACTTATTTGTATTATTTGGTATCATATCATGTCTTTATATTGTCCCCACAAGATAAATCTTGGGCTCGTAAACTTGAAAATAAAAAAAGTGTTAGAAAACTGAAAAATCAAAAAGAGGCAAATCTGTCCATTTTTTGTGTTCTTGGACGAAATTGTGTTCTTCTTGTTGTTGTTTTTTGGCTGAGATTTGTGTCTAAATTTAGGTGTGTTTTGATTGTATTAGTTATTCTATGTGTTAGTTTTGTCTTCACTAACACCCTTGAGTCTAGATCTAAGTTGAGCTTGAACATTGTTGTTGGTATTGTTTTACGGTTTCAAGAATTTGAACATTGTTGGTGTTGTTGTATGGACCAAAACTTGAAGGTGGGTTGAGCTCATTTTGTTGGTATTTTGTTTTGGTTATTAATATTGAGAAAGGTGTTGTTGATTGTTGGAGGTTCAATGTAAGGCTAGGTTTTCAAACTTCTATTGAGAGTTCTTGTTGTTCTAGACTATCTTTATGTCTAGTTACAAAAAGGCTTTTCAATAGTGTTGTTTGATCCAAAAGCCAAGTGGAAAGAAGTGAGGACTTTTTTAGTCTTTAAAACAAATCCCAAAGACCTACCAAAAGGGAAGGGGGACAAAAAGATCTACAAAAGACTTGGTACTAAAAGAGAGAAAAACACTTTTCTAGGTGTCCAAAAGAGGAAAGGGCCACCAACCTTCAAAAAGGTGTCTTGCCCAAAAGGTGTAAGACAAGTCAAACCTTTTTGAATGTGAAAAAGGGCTCCAATATTGATATTTTTCTTCCCAAATTCCGAAATACACTTCTTCAAGAATTGAAAATTGAACCAAAATTTCAAATTTGGGAAAATAAGAACCTTTCAAAAACTGCAACCAATCCTAGACCGCCACATCACCAATTTTTTTACAATACCAAAACTTAGGGCTCAGAATATTAGATTCTTAGTTTCTTATTGTTGATTCTTAGTTTCATTTTTTTTATTCTTATACTAATTGGCAACTAGTAAATACCTACTAAGTTGTAAATTAGTTTTTGAATACATTTCTTTCATTTCTTCATTATTTGTGTGCTTTTCTCGTTTGTAACTCGTAGTAACTTCTTTATTTCAAGTTCATAAGTGAATTTTATTTTCTTTCTTGAGTCAATCAAAAAAAGAATCCATTCCGTCCACCAAGTAGGATTGACATCTTATTGACTATCAGAGTATAAGCAACTTCCAATATTCGCCGCTCCAATTGAGAGAATCATAAAGGTGAGTGTATTGAGTGTTGGTAAGGAGCTTTTTTTTTTTTAAATTTTGTTAGGTACCATAGCTGCACATAATTTCAAGGCCATGAGTGATCGCATCCATGATGATCTTGAAGATATGCAACAACATATTGAAATTATATGCCAATTGTTACCCAAACTCTTCCCTCAAAATCCAATTGTCCAAAAAACTTGCGATAACAACTTTCTGAAGGATAGTGCTTCCCAATATTGTGATGGACTTTCACACTGAGGTAAAGACGAACGTACTCATAAATTTCAAGGTAAAATAGCTAACACTTACACTTTTGTGCATGTGAATGATAATTGTGTGGCTAGTAGCCCATTGAGTGTGAGTTATAGCTTGCCTATATGTGAGTCTATTATTTATTTTCCACTTGATGATGATATACTTATTGTCAGTATGGATACACTAGTTTATCCTATTGATAACCGAATCGACTCTTCTTGTAAGATCTATTTATGTCCACCTTGTGTTGAAATCATTGTGTTGAATAAAAGTACACCGTCTTGTGAAATTTATGTTGATCAACTTTTATGTGAAAATTCCCACCACTTGAGGATGTGTGATGTGATAAATGAATCTCAAGTGTGTGATGATGTTGAAAAATATTGATCAAAGGAATAGGAGTAAACCCAAGAGCTATTCTTGGGATAATCTTGCACTTGAAATCTCTTTGAAACTTGATATTGATCTTTTAGAGAGTGATGAACGTGTTTGTTCCGAATAGCTTGTGAAATAGATCATGCTCTCTTAAGGTATAATGTCTTGTTCGAAGATGATATAACCACTCGTAATGAACCTATTGGTGGAAATAATGGTATAACTTGCCTTAGAAGCTCTAGCCGATATGCTAACCCACTATGGTGTGACAACATTCCTCCTAAAGATGGAAATCTCTTCTTTGAAGATGAGAGTACTCTTAAGGGTAAGGGATGTGTGGTTTTGGAAACTACTTCTCCTTCTACTTTGTGAGAATTTATTGTTGAGAGTACTCATGATGATGATTGTGAAACTAGTAGTGAGTACACATATGATGGCACCTTAGTAGAAGTCAACTTGAGTGATACCTTTCTCTACTTTCTATTTGCTTTGGATAATATGTATGCTATTGTAGAGAGTATGCCGTTTATTTTGGGTGGATAACACGGGAAAGGGGAGTGTTGTCTAGACCCGCATCTATGGCTACTCTTCCCGTTTGACCCCGGTGCCAAATATAGAATTGGTGATGATGGTGCACCAACTTGTTTCTTGGTTTACATGACAAGCAAAATATCATTTTTGGTGAATTATATATCCAAATCCTTTGTGCATTTTTCATTAATTATGTAATATTTAGTTCAAAGGATCCTTGGTTATATTCTAAATATGTGCAACCTTGGTATGTTGAGGTGATTTGTCGTGCTTACCCTAACACTCATGCCATGAGGAGTTTTTATTTGTGTTTCCTTTCTTTGGTTTTACAAGGTTTGGATTCTAAGTCTAATCCTCTTCAAGAAGGGGAGGATGATGTAATTCAAATGGCTACCTTAGCTTTCAATGAAATAATTCTAAGTCAGTACGTGGGGCATCAAGCTTTGGTCACATTTAGGAAACGGGATCCTACATGGAGGGGTAGATTTGTGTACACCAATGAGCAATCCCACGTGTGAAAGATTGATTGGAGCATTGAAGATTGAAGACTCACGGTTTTGGGCCTTCATTTAGGACATTTTGGTTACTTAGCCTTGTCCAAGTAACACTCTATGACCATCCCTTTTCATCAAGGGTATTATGGTTATTTTGTTATGTAATAAGTAAGTCTATAAATAGGTTCTATTAGTTCATATGCTAGTTAGTTTATGAAAGATGAAAGATTGAAAACTTGAAATCCTCTCTCTTGAGAGTAGACCACCATAGTATAGTCTTACTTAGGACTTGGAAAAGTCATCCTTAGTATAGGGCTTGAAAAAGCCAATATTGTTTTTTGCTTGGAAACGGTGGATCTTGAGGTGAGTCATTACCTTGGCGGTCACCGTGAGAGTGTGGTTTTGATTATTACATTCATTAGGGGTTAATGTTGAAATATACTTGGTTCTTAATCTTGTAATAATCTTGGTCTCACTATCTATCCTTTCATTAGTTTGCAAATCCGTGTGTTTTTGTGTTTGTCATCTTGTATCCCTTTGTGTTGCTTGTTCTTCTCACATTTGGTGGACTATTTTGGCATCTTGGTGGACTGATTTGTATCACCTGAGAACCTTTGTCTATGAACTGTGAGACACTCCAGCTTCCACTGAAGCTACCTTGGTAAAATAGCCTCTTATTGCTACTCCATTGGTCATCACGATGCATTACCTCCATGGTCTAAGCATAATTGGAAACCTCAATAAAAGATCTACCAGCGGCAAACAAACTCTGTGTAACCATGTGAAGAGGAAGCTTCAGTCCCCAAAAAACACTGAATCCGCTCATACTTAATCGAGAAAATAGCCGTAGCATACCTGGCTAACTCATGAAATCGAGCCTCATACTCTAGGTTAGTCATAGAAACCTACTCCAATAGGCATATACTTTTCTAAGAAAATGACAAAGAATAGAGTTTGTGTCAACGAAAATATCTAGCTATCCTATAATCAAGATAACCTCTCCACCAATGTCTAATTTCCAGGTCCAACTAAAAAGTAGTGTAGTTGACCTCATGAGTCTCAGCTAGGCCAAAATTATAGAGCCTATCCTCACAAGAAGTCAAGAACTCAAATGCATCCTTGCTGGTTAGCGTAAAAAACCTAGGCAGAGTTAGTTTCAAGAATTTGCCTAATATCTTCTACTTCTCAACAGACATCACAGAATTGGAGACTACAGTGTCTGAAGGATCTCAACTTTGGGGGCTTCAGTTAGAGGTTGTGTCCTGCCCGTATACTACTATGATCTATCGATTGATCACCATCAGATGGTGTACTACCAAACTAAAATCAATAGATCAACTTAAACATCTTTGAGCTGCGATAAAAAAATCAACTTCGATGGAGCATAGGCTGCCCCCTGGCCCACCATTGGATAGGGTGGAGGAATCTCTAGCAAGGGGAAGGAATAAAGTCTATTTATCCCTAGCCTAATCTCTTATTGGGGTTACAACTCTCCCCTTTCGTAACCTCTAGATAGACCACGACCTCTGGTAGGATCCCTAGTTGTAAAATTTTGGGGTCTTTATCTCCAGTAGTAGTAGTTCATGACCTAGCCATCTGCAAAAGAGTGAAACCAAGTGAATCTTAGAAACCAACACAAACTTTTAGTATGAAATGACTGAATGAAGTGAAAATCTCCTTAGAATGTCCTATAACCTCCAGAAGATAAGAAACAAAGTCATGGTTCTGATCCATAAGACTTTACTAGCTACTTGCTCTTGTAGCAATAGTAGCAGTGAACCTAGGCTCTAATACCAATTTTTCACGACCTAATTTCATGATTCATGATGGAACCCACTTTGTTCCTCCAGCAGGTAAGTCAAACGTAGCCCAACACTATAAGTAATGGGCTAATTAGTGAAAAATAGAAAAATCACCTAAACTACCCAAATAATAAGGTTACTAGTCATAAAATGTAAGGATGGTATCATAAATGAAGATAAATAAGGAAAGGAGTAATAGTATCCCACGACCTAGTAAGTTGTTACTAGAGCCTCTAGGTAAACAATGAGAGTACTATAAGTAGAAAATACATAACAGTGTCGAATAGGAAGACCATCCAAAGAGATGACAGAGAGAAAACTCAAGCTCCGAAAGCTCACCCTATCTCCAAACTCTAACTAGCACTAAGATAGTGTCAACAACGATAACTAATGCTCGAATCTACACCAGAAAAGGATGCAAAAGTATAGTATGAGTACCAACACAACGGGTAATCAATAGGCATTATTAGTCTATTGAGCCAAATCATAATATAAGTATAATAAATGTAAGATAGTAAATTAAGCCAGGAAAATAGGACAAACCTGGAATTATTCTCCAAATACTGAAAGTAAATAATCAAATAAATAGTATCAAAGGGAACATAACTAGTTACAATATAATTAGTCCCCCATAAGCCTAGAAGATGTAAACAAAAGTAAATAATCTAATGCAAGCCCCCATAATTCGGGTGGATGTAATCAAGAAGAAGTAATAATAGTAAATATTCCAGCCATTCAAATGTTAAAAACAAAAGGGTGGGACCTTTTATACCATAAACATTAGACTCAAACTAGTTCCATAACCATCAGATGCAACTTCTCAATGTTGTACTTAAACCGAAACTAACATCTCACACACAAAACTTGAACCAAAAAAATATCATAAATATCAGACTAGAACCAGAAGTAATATCATCATAGAAACCAGACTTGAACTGATCTTAATATAATAATTTGTCAGATATGAACCGGTCTTAATATCTCCCAAATACAAGCCTAGAATAAGTCAGAATGTTTCTAAATCCTTCTTAGGCTTGAAAGTGTAAGTAATATGACATGTCAAGGTCTATTGAGTCTACAAAGAGCTAATAGTAGTATTGACCTAAAGTGGACCGAAGAGGCCCACTTTTAACCCCGAAAGTCCATTTTAAGGAAAATTATACCTTGAAATAGCTAAGGCCCCAAAGTACTACTATGAGGTATTAACTAATTGAGCCATAAGATAGAAATTCCACATAAGGAATAGATAACTAGGTCAATCCATCCAATTGCGATTCACTAACCGACTAAATAGTCCAATCTTCACTAAATATCCAACCAAGTTGTAATTCCCAACCCAAAACTAGCATAATATAATGACTATACCATAATAAAGCTCAATATAATAAGAGATTAAGCCTATCCTACATAGGAGCCGAAGAATGCCTGGTAAAGTCCACTAACTTGGAGATTTCCCCTTTTGAGAAGCCTCCACACGATGCCGCACTATCAAAATAGTGATCTATATATTAATACGAGTATAATGACACCTATATTGCATTTTATTATGCTTTGACTCCAAAATTTAGTCAAAATTCCTTGTAGGGCTTGCTTGCAAAATCACACTTTTTAAATCATAAACACGTGCCTTTGTACTCTTGGACCATTTACCTTCAAGAATGAGTAAATTTTGAACTAAAATAATACCAAAGTCAACCCATCAAGAAGCTATGGATTTATGACTAAATTAAAGAATTAACTTAAGAATTAGATGGAAACTTACAATGATTACAATGAGGAAATGACTACTCCAAGCTCACAACACCCCACAATTACTAAAGGATCAATCTCCTAATTTCTCTTACTCTCAAGGGATTTAATGCTCCTGGGACTTGAGAGGAATGGGAGAAAAATGGGTGAAGAGAAGAAATAAATGCCTCATAGGTGCCGCTTAAGCGGTCACTACTAAAGCAAAATAGGATTGGTAAAGCGATCCCTGACATGGCTGACCTCCGCTAAAGCAGACAAGATGTAAGTTAAATGATATTTGCTTTAGCTGTTAGACTTCCGCTAAAGATACCTATGCGGGATCAGCCTCGGCCGCTAAAGAAACTAATTGGACACTAATATGGACTTTGATTATATGAACAAAGGTCCGCTTAAGGGGATGTACCAACTTAGTCCATGCACCAGTTGAACTTAGATTTTGCCAAGTTTCCATCAACTCCTCAGGATTCTTTGGAATCCCATAAATTTAAATAAACTATATTACTCAATCAAATTTGACATTCCGGAGTCAATGGTGCTAACAAAATTTCTATCGAGAGTCATTTCAATGAAATATAGGCCCCACACCCAAGGTCCACTTTTACCAAAATTCATCCAATTACCCAAAATGAGTTTAGAAGCCTTGGGACCCAAACCAAAGGTCCCTCTAGAATAAAATCGATATTTTAGAACTGATGGAACTATTAGATTTAGCATAAGTTTATGCCCAATAGTTAATCCTTACCAACGATGCCTTTAAAATAGGGATTTGACTTTAAAAACAAAATGAATTACCTGGTAACTGAAATGTCTTCTCCAACAAGTTATAATGACTTAGGGTAGCTATAGAAATTCACTAAATGATGAAAACATGTAGAAATGTTGAAAAATGACCTGGAAGGTCATTATAATAGGAGAGCCCCCTTCTCAACCTTTAAAAAATTAAGCAAAATTCTTTATTAAAGAATAAACAAACTTTATTACAAAAGGTTTGCAATAACTGAATGAGGAAAACATAAACTACTCAAGAACCTAGTTTTAAGCAGGTACAAGAGCTTTTAAGTGAAAAGTAAGACTAGAAATAACTTCCCCCATGAATAAGAGGAGTAGAAAAAGTAGTATCACTATCCACGATAATCATGAGACCAACACTGAGTCCTACAAATAACTATACCCTAAAAAAGGGTATAACAGGAGTACTATCAGTACAAACCACACATACTAGTAAGTCTTCAATCAACCTGAATTAGATTACATAAACATAACATAAATATTCAAAAATGATATGTATCTTAAATTCACATTCCCAAGCTTTACCATCACACTGTTTCCCCATTATTAACCCTTAATATTCCCTTCATCCTACCTTCTTTATCCTTAAATTAATCGAGTTACTTCCTGCTAAACATTTTGGTGATGAACCCCGAGATACCACTCTTACCCTTATGACTTCACTACTATTATCACTAACCCTATCCTTCCACTGTATTGAAATAATTATATCTAAGGTGAGATTAACCCATATTAATACCTTAATAAAATTAGACCCAACATCCATAGGGATAACTCACTCCCCATCACCTGATTTGTCAATGAGACCTCAAGTTATTAACCCTAACTTGGATGATAACTTACAACCTTTATACAATAAGTACACTTAGAGCGCCTTTGGAAACCCTAGCAATAAGTCAGAAGAGGTAAAAAATATACCAGTCAAGTCAATCACCAAAGTACAACATCATATATATTTCCCTAGTTCACTAATGGAACTGTCAAACTCACCTATATCGTGTACATATATGCCACAGGTTTTACAATCAACCACTAGCCATGACCTATATGGGACAAATCCTGTTCATGTACTGTAATACCCCATATTTCCCTAGCATAATCTAAGTCTTAATATATGAGAATTCATAGATGAAATTTTTGAAACACTCATTATTTTTCAGTTTATGCCATCCATTGCATAGAAAATTCAATTAGCTTACCAACGATATAAAATTTTTCCAAATATGATAACCGAGTAAGAAGTTATGGCAATTTTAAGTTTCAATCATTAAACACCGTTATTTTAACCCTCAACGCGTCGCGTAGATAGTCCAAATAATAATTTTCGATTTCTAGTGTGACTCAAGTGATCATGATGCATCGTGGAGTAGGCTAATTTCCCGTTTGTAAATTTCTATTGGGCCTCCACGATCACGGCACATCGTGGAGTTGGCCAAAATGGCATCTACAGGCTTACCGTGAAGGTGGCGTATTGCGGTGTGTCCAGGTCCCAATTGTCCCTTTTCCAGTGTCTTGGCGCGATAGTGGCACATCGCGCCAAGGCTAAAATTAGGATGGTCAATTTTTAGCTCTCATTTTTAAATTCGTTTAAGGGTATTTGGGTCTTTTTCCACGACCCTAATCAACTTAAAACATGAAATTTAACCCCTAAGAACCCAAAGTAGTCATCATTATTTCAATTCCTCTCACAATAAAAAATCTCTCTTTCAAGAACAAGAAAACCTAGCCCTCAAATTCAAGGCTATTTCTCAATAACCCTCCATACACCTCTTCAAATTCATTAACCCAGGTATGTTAGATGTTCATCCATGGATCCCTTTCATCCATGGAGTCCAAGCAACCTTATTAGATTATAAAATTATGATCTTTTCAGTTATAATGTTTTAAATTATGATTTTATCCATGAATCTCCATGAACTATGATTCAATACCATTTTACCATGAAATTATTGTATTATTCAATCTTCCATGTTTTAATATTATCATTTACTACATTAAACCATAATTTAATGCTATTATGATGAATTCATGCTATTTTTACAAGTTCCACGACATTTTTATGATAGTTTTAAAACTATAAAGTACACATGTTTGATAAAATGCCTACAACAATGATTTATTTATTAAGAGCCTTTATGTTTTAGTCTTCAAGCTTTAGTGTATTTTCATTATTGTTGTTTTGGGTCCTGGGGTTATTGAATACTCAAAAACCATAGCTATTTATTTAGTCTAGCCTCAGTACGTTACAGAATAGTCTTCAGATTATATATGAGCATTATCAGAATAGTCAGATATCAGATATTCAACTCAAAATAGTCTAGTATATCAGTGTCTTTTAGTTGGGAGTAGGATGTAGCACCGAGTGAGTATAGGGATGGAGACTTCGCCATTAAATAGGCAGAGTCATTACTAATAGTTCCTATGCTCCAGAACTATGTAGACAACATAGGATATGAGTAGTCACCCATCAAATTAGGCTTGACTATCTCGCAGGGTTCACCCGTAAGTTCAGGCTTGACACCCTTAGTCCTTTGGATATTATATCAGTTTAGTGGATCCACACAGCCATTGTAAGTACTCGTGGCATGGTATTAACACCCTTCTATTTGGTGTTACAAGTTTGACCCCTATTAGCTTAAATTAGGGAATGTCGATTAGATGATACCTCCCACAGTCTCAGATATGGTCTTAGTTACAGTCTCAGTTTAGTTATTCGGTCTTAGTGTTGCTTGACAAAAGCATACAAATTTGAGTTATCTCAGTATTTTAGTTCATACAGTTTACTCAGTTATGTTTACGCATGGTCACAAATCCTTAATATTTACTGATTTCTATGCATTATTAGTATCTACAAATACCATGTTCTCTACTCAATACTCCATACTTTATATGCATATCAGATAATCATTAGCTTTATTCATGAAGCCATGGATATCAATCTACCTCATTTAGCATACCAGTACATTCAAAGTACTGATCACATACCTTTTATTTTGTGCTATGATGTATTGTATCATAGGTTCTGACTCTCAGTTCCAAGCTCATGAGTAGACTCATTAGATTCTCAACAGTAGCAGCGGTGAGTTCCCATACTTCAAGGACAGTCTTACTTTATTTCATGTCTCAGTTAGTATTTAGTTGGGGCCTGTCCCATTAACTCATATCCTTTTAGTCAGTTATAAAGGCTTTTCAGACATTAGAGTCACTTATTCAGTATTCAAATATTAAAGTTATTGATCTAGTTTATCTTTATTTTATCAGATTCAGTCAGTTATTTCTATAGACTCATATTTTAGTTTTAAATTCAATTATTAAAACCTTATGGCATGTTAGTATTCCTCCACATTTATGATTATGTTATTCAGTACTCACAGATATGAACTCGTGGGTAAGCTTGTGGTCCTTCAGGATCGTAAGCACTGTGTAACGACTAGGGGTAGTCTCGGGTTGTTACAAATACGGTATTAGAGACTAAGGTTTTAAAGTGTCCTAGGAAGTCTAAAAGCCACGTTGAGTAGAGTTTTGTGCATGGGTGTGTAGCATGCCACACTTATGGATGAGAGGCTACAAGGCGTTTAGGAAAAGTTTTCCTTTTTTCAAGTATTCATGTCATTCAATTGAGCATGATCTCAAGTTAAACTCTCAATCTAATCCATTTCTTCCTTTATTTTGTAGAACATGCCTCCCAAGAAGAATGAAAGAAGAATATGAACTTAGCCAGCCCCTCATCCCGTCCAGGCAGATCCTCTGGACAAGCATGTCTCTTACACAAAATTTGGGGATGCATTCACTACCCTAGAAAACTCCGTAACAACATATAATGATTGACCAACTGCTGTTTCAGCCAACCCAATGGTCAATACTGCTACAACTAGAATTTAGGATTTTCCCTGAATAAATCCTCCTTCTTTCATGGGATCCAAGTCTGAAGAGGATCCACAGTAATTCTTAGATATAGTTCATAAGGTCACGGATGCTATAGGGGTGACGTCTAGTTAGAGAGCTGAGTTGGCTGCATATCAATTGCAGGATGTAGCCCATACTTGGTTTAAGTAGTGGAAAGTTCATAGAGGTGTTGATGCAGGGCCTATTGAATGGAAAGAGTTTGCCACGTCTTTCTTCAACAAATTCTTTCCTTTGGAGTTAAGAGAGGCCAAAGTGTTGGAGTTCATTAATTTGAGGCAAGACATCATGAGTGTGAGGGAGTATTCTCTTAAGTTCACTTAGTTAGCTAGATGCATCCTCATATGGTGGCTGACAGAAGGTCCAAGATGAGTAAGTTTATGTCTGGTGTGTCTAATAGTGTGGTCAAGGAGTGTAGGATTGCAATGCTGATTAGTGAGATAGACTTGTCTAGGCTTATGGTTCATGCTCAACGAATAGAAGAGTAGAAGATTAAGGAGAGGGAGATAGGAAACAAGAGAGCTAGGATGAGTAGTTTTAATTTCAATCAGCTAAAGTTAGAAGGTGGTAATCATCCTCAATTTCATCAGAGGTTTTCATCCTCAGTACCTTCTCCAGCTAGTGCCCCAGTACTCAAATTCAGAAATGACAATAGGGCTAGGGCACTAGGCTCTAAGTCCCAGGTCAATGTGTGATACAAGTACGACCACGAGGATGAACGTGAATAAGTGCGTAATGAATCCGTCCGAGGAAGTACACAAGTGAAGTGTAAAAGAGGGCCTAAGCATACCAAAATCAACCCACTTCTTGCACTTGATGGGCACCTCACCCTTGAGGGGTATTATATATATTTCACACTATTTTTGTAATATCTATAAATAGAACCTTTTAGGGTTTCATTCATTAGTCTTTAATGATAATGAATATTGTATAACATTGAAAGACAAGTCCTCTCTCCTTGAGGCACAAATCCGAAACTTGTAACTAGGGTGATAATAGGGTGGAATCACTAGTGTTGCATTCTTAAATAGAACGTTGGGTGCTAGAGGAGGTTGAGGTCTCTCTTGTGCTCACAGAAGAGAGTAGGTGTTCCTATTATCATTGTATTAAGGGTCTAGGTTCTTGAATATACTTAGTTTCTTAGTTCATGAAGATAGTGTATGTCACTTTATCTATCCTTTCTATTCTTGCAATCTTGTAATGTTTGTATCTCGAATTGTACCCATTTGTGTTGTTTTTATTCCCATTGTTAAGTTCATCTTGTTCTTCATATTCTTGTTTTTAATCATAGTTTGGGTTGGATGATTTGGTGTTGAAAACACCCCTTTCTATCTTGTTATTGTGTAGTTGTAGCGAATCCGAGAGAGGTCTCCATTTAGTCCATGATTTGTTGTGATTTGTGGACTATTTGGAGTGTGTTTCGTATTTTCATTGTCATTCGCATATCATTTGGTATCAAATCGTGGCTTGATATAGTTCCTACAAGATCAAATCTTGGGCTAGATCACTTGAAAAAAAATTGAAATTTGAAAATTCCAGAAAAAGAACAATCTGTCCATTTTGTGTTCTTGGCCAAAAATTGTGTTTTTGTTGTGTCTTGGGTGAGATTTTTACTTGTCTTTGTTATCTATAAGTGTTAGTTTTGTTCCTCACTAACACATTGAGTCTATATCTTGATTTGAGCTTGTATTTTGATGTTGTTATTATGAAAATAAGTTTTGCCCATTGTTGTTGAACATTGTTATGGTAGACATTGTTGTTGAGAAACTTGATTGGCCGTGTGTTTGGTTGTTGTTGTTGAAAGGAGTGTTGTTGTTGTTATTCTTAGTGAATGTTGTTGGTGTTTTTGAAGTTCATCACTGATACAATAAAGACAACGGAAGGATGAAACACACCCCAAAATAGTCCACAAATCACAAGATTCGAGGACCTATTGGGGACCAACTCTCAGATTTAACAAATACAACAAGAATACAAGATACAAGAGTGTATTTTAACACCAAAACAGCTACAAAACATTATGAACAATATGAACAATAATAATACAAGTTTTGGATTCAACGAAGGTCCCAAAACAGTCCACTACACAACACATACATGATTTGCAAGAAAGTAAAGGATAGATAGTGAGACCAAGATTATTACAAGATTAAGAACAAAATATATTTCAACATTAACCCCTAATGAATGTAATAATCAAAACTACACTCTTACGGTAACCACCAAGGGAATCAACTCACCTCAAGATCCATCGTTTCCAAGCAAAAAGCAATATTAGCTTTTCCAAGCCCTAAACTAAGACTAAGTGTTCTACTCTCAAGAGAGAGAATTTTTAATGTTTCAATGTTTCATCTTTTATAAACTAATAAAAATAAGACTAAAGGAGCCTATATATTATCAATTACAAAATGAACACAAAATGATTCCAATGACCTTAATGAGGAGGGATGGTCATAGAGTGTCACTTAGACAAAGATAAGTGACTAAAGTGCCCTTAATAAAGGGAACCAAAACAGTGAACCAACAAAGGTGGCCCAAACCCGAGAGTCCTTAAGTCTTCAATTCTCCTAGCAATCTTCCACAATCGGGTTTGATCAATGGTAGGCTCAAAACGTCCCCTCCAAGTATAATCTCGTGCCCTCTATGCGACCAAAGCTTGATTCTTCATATAGTAACTTTGAATGATGTCGGCAAAATCTAAGGTGGCCATTATTCTCGTATCATCCTCCCCTTCTTGCAAAACATTCGTCCTCGAATCCAAACCTTGCAAAAACGAAGAGAGGGAAAACAATACAAACTCCTCATGGCATGAGGGTTAGGGTTAAGCACAATAAATCATCTCAACATGAAAAGGTTGCACATATTTGTAATGTAACCCAAGATCCTTTGAATTAAATATTAAAAGCCTAATAAAAGGTGCACAAAGGATTTGGTTATAGGAATTACCAAGAGATAAAGAAACTACATAGGTAGCAATGGCATCAAGTAATCCACAAGGTAGAACTTCCTTCATCTATGAGCCATAAGACACCATTGCTTCTTTATCTCATCAAAATACAACACCAAGGGGTGTATTTTGATTGTTTCCAAAGTCCATAAAATCCATATAGCATTATGACACACACACATGGACAGACCAATAAACTTTCTACCTCGACATAAAACAAATCCAAAACTAGCATGGACATCATCATAGGCAAGGAGGTAGTATAGGAAAGAATCACGTGCAAAGGAATTCACAGATGAAGAATAAGCATTTAAACACATACATATTCTTTCCTTCAAACAACTAGACAAATTGGTATCCATAAGTTGGAATTCATGTAATTTAGGCACAAGTGTGTCAAACAAGGATGGACATTTTGGAACATTACCCCAAGGGGTCAATGACACCTTTGCCCTTGGATTTTTAAGGACTACATATTCCTTACCCTTAAGAGTACTCTCATGTTTCAAAAAGAGATTTCCATCTTTAGGAGGAAGGTTGTCAAACCATAGTGGGTTCGCATATCGGCTATAGCTTCCAAAGAAAGCTATACCATCATTTTCACCACTAGGTTCATTAGGAGTGTTTATATCATCTTCAAACAAGACATTATACCTAAAGAGAGCATGATCTATCCCACGGGCAGATTTGGAAAAAGTAAGTTCACTCTCTAAAAGTTTATTATCAAGTTTTAAAGATGTCTTAAGCACATGATTATCCCTATGATCCAAGCAAATATTAGAGTCAAAGGGTAAGCTCACGGGTTCACTCCTATTCCTTTGATCAACATTTTCAACATCATCACACACTTGAGGTTCATTAATCACATCATACACATCCTCAAGTGGTGGAAAATTTTCACACATAAGTTGATCAATACAAATTTCACAAGATAATGTACTTTAATTCAACACAATGGTTTCAACACTAGGTGGACATAAATCAATCTTACAAGAAGATTCAATTCGGTCATCAATAGGATCAACTAGTGTATCCACACTCACAACATGTACATCATCATCAAGTGGCAAAGAAATAATAAACTCACATATAGACAAGCTACAACTCACACTCAATGGGCTACTAGCCACACAATTATCATTCACATGCATAAAAGTGTAAGAGTTAGCTATTTTACCTTGAAGTCCTTGAGTACATTCTTCTTTGTCATGGTGTGAAGGTTTTCCACAAGCTTGGATAGCAACTTCCTTTTGGCATTGTTCGCCTTCGTTTTCCATGTTGGTACCTACACAAATGTCCTTAGAAATAGAAGGATAACCAATGTTAGAACGGTTTGGTTGTAATTCCCTCACTTCGCTCCACACAACCTCTCCTTTTTCCACTCTCAGATTACCACCTTGCACTCCCTTATTCCTTTCAATTTTTTGTCTCTCATAATAATTTGGATTGGAGTAGGTAGGCACTCTTTGTGGCTTGGACAACAAGTAAGTCATAAGGCAATTCCCCCATTGGTCTCTTACAATATTAGGCTAATTTTCTATGTTAGGAACTTGATGTCATGCAAACCAATCGGCACCTAAGTATACATGACCATAGTCCAATGGAAGAAAATCGCACCACACCTCCTCATGGTATTCATATTTGGAGAAGACAAATTTTACCCTCTTGGTAACCTTGAACCTGTCCAGGAAGTATGGAACAAGTAAAGGCTCGTAAAACAACACCAAGTAGTCAATCATGGATGGATTGATGTAGTTTCTATAGTACCTATCATTTAACACAATGAGGTATTCCGGTATCCCACAGATGGTCACCTTTTCAGAGTGTACACTCCTTCTCAGATCAATATTATAAAGCATACGAGTACCCCTCGATTTTAGAGATACATACCCTCTTCTTCTCCTTGGACAACCTTCACTATAGCTAGTATAACCATCCACATTATATTGACTTTGATAAGAAGTACTACAAGGCAGATAATATGAATCTTTATACTCATTACGTGTAATCTCATCATAGCACTCATAAGCTTTGTGAACGAAAGGGTTATACCTAACACCAAATCTAGGTTCGGAATAAGAAGTGTAAGACTCCTCACATGCCCCAACATCATCATAAGATCCATCACGAGGTCCTACATCATCTCCAAAGTTACCATGAGAACTAGGCACTTCATTCACCTCATTTTCTCCCTCAAAACAATAACTTTCAAATCTGCCCAAGTTCTGTTCATGGCAATTTTTATAGCCTCCGCAATTTCCGTCTACTTTGTAGCCATAAAATCCCTCGCTATAATCATAGTCTCCTATATTGTAGTCATAATAATCCCTGACTATCGAAGACATGTTCCCCTTGTATCACCTTTGTACCTACACAATGAACGAACAAGATTATTAGTAAAAGCTTCTCACTAACACTCGTATACTTACCTTTATGATTCTAACAATTGGAGCGGCGAATATTGAAAGTTGCTTATACTCCGGTAGTCAATAGGATGCCAATTCTACTCGGCCAGAATAGATTCTTGTTTGATCGACTCAAGACACAAAAATAAAATTTACTTACGAACTTGAAACAAATAAGTTACTGCGAGTTAAAAATAAGAAAAAGCACACAAATAACGAAGACACGAAAGGAACGGATTCAATAATTAATCTACAACTAAGTAGGTGATTACTAGTTGTTAATTAATTCTAGAATCAAGACAGGAAACTAAGAAAACAATAAAGTGCAACTAATAATCTAAAATTTTGAGCCAAAATTTTATATGTGAACAGTAACTTGATGATGTGGCAGCCATGTATTGGTTGCGGTTTCTACATTTTTTTATTTTCCAAAGCCCAAGTCTTGACCAATTTTAATTTGGATTGGTGGAATTTGTTTTAAGGAGGGAAGAATAAGTGTAGAAGTCTTTTTTTCAAGTTTCAAATTTCAAGACTTGACTTTTGTAGTACTTTTTCTTAAAACATGGACCCTTGTTTCATGGGAAAGTGGTTTAGAAGTGATGTAAAGTCTTATGGTGGTTGTGGGTCTTTCAAGACAAACAATTACTTACACCACTTTCCTTCACCTTTTAGGATCTATCATACACTTTATGAAGGAAGGTGAAAAACTTAAAGAACAACAACAACCACACCAAGAACAATACAACAATCTTCAAGAACAACAACAATTCCTACGGCCACCTCCAATCCACAACAACATATGGCTAAGTCTTTTTAGTGTTGTGTCTTCGGTTTTAACAAGAGATGAAGGTCATGAAGAACTTCAAGAACAAAAACAACATTCACCAAGAACAACAATGAAAACACTCCTTTCAACAACAACAACCAAACACATGGCCAATCAAGTTTCTCAACAACAATGTCTACCACAACAATGTTCAACAACAATAAGCCAAGCTTATGTTCACAAAAACAACATCAAAATACAATCTCAACTCAAGATGTAGACTCAATGTGTTAGTGATACAAGAGGCACAAGGGAAACACGAAACAAACAACAAATCAGTCCACAAGTTTGAAGAAGCGAGGACCCCTTTGGTGACCACTCTTAGATTTACTGCAACAACAATGAAAACACAATAACAACAAGTTATTGAAGGTGTAAATACACCAAAACAGCAACAATATGGAGAGATGGACAACAATAACAAGATAGGAACAACACATGATTTTACTAACAAGAGATAGAAATAGTTACAAGAACACAAACTACTACAAGATTATAATAAAAGTAAAGGGATAGTTAGATAGACTTAATGAAGGTATAATCTTAAGAAACCAAGAGCATATTCTACTCTTGGACCCTTAACACTAAACACAATGTTCACCTATCTCTTACGAAGACACAAGGTCTGAATCCACCTCCCAAGAATCATGTTTCCAAGCCATGAGATCAACAAGAGTGATTCCATACTCTCTATGCCTAATTTTGGTTTCGGTGCCTCAAGGAGAGAGGACTTGTGTTTCTTTGTATTTCAAGACTTATAACATCATGAATAATCTAAGTCTAAAAGCCCTACTATGTTTTATTTATACTAGGTTACAAATAAAATACAAAATGTCCAAAATGCCCTTTTAAGAGCTAGGCTCCCTTCAAGTGTATTTAGGGGCTTCCTAGTTGTGTTCCAAGGCCCCTATTTACACTCCAAGTGCGATATTAGGGTCGGTTTGGTGTGTTTTAAGTACTTCACTTACACACTCAAAGCCCCGGTTCGTTACATTCTCACATGCGTCCATCTTGGTGATCGTACTTGTATCATCTTCCCCTCCTTAAAAAGGATTCGACCTCAAATCCATGCCTTGCAAAATCAAAAAGAGACAAGCAAGAACACTTCCTCATGGCATGAGAGTTATGATTAGCAAAAATAAACAATAATGGTATGCACTCAAAACACTTAAAACAGCCCACACCAAAAAAAAGAAATCGAGGACCCTTTGAGTTCAAGTCTCGACCAACAACAAATCTCGACATGCCAAGGTGGTTCATATTTAACATATGACCAAGAGTCCTTAGTGTTAAACATTATGAAGCCATCTAAAAATTCACCAAGAACTTGGCTATTATAAGATCCCAAAAGAAACGCAAATAAGCTGAGAGTAAATCTTCCCTACTCTAAGATGGCACCGGGATCAAATGGGAAGAATGACCATAGACACGGGTCTAAGCAACACACCCATTTCCCGTAGTCTTTACCATAACCACATGGCCTACTCTCTACATTGGCATACATATCATCACAAGTAAAGAGAGAGTAGAGAAAAGTGGCACTCAATTCTACTTCTACTATGGTGTATCCACACAAAGTAAAAGAAGTAGTTTCCAAGACGACATATTCCTTACCCTTAAGAGTACTCTCATCTTCCAAGAAGAGATTTCCATCTTTAGGAGGAATTTTGTCACACCATAGTGGGTTTGATATATGCTATAGCTTCTAAGGCAATCTATACCATCATTTTCACCACTAGGTCTATTAGGAGTGTTTAAACTATCTTCAAACAAGACATTGTACCTAAAGAGTGAATGATCTAACCCGCAGAAAGATTTGGAAATTTCACTCTCTAAGGAATCATTATCAAGTTCCAAAGATATGTCAAGCACACGATTAACCCTATGAGCCATGCAAACACTAGAATCCTTACAACAACATAGGCTCAGAGGTTCACTCTTTTTTTTTTGACCAACATTTTCAAATTCTTCACTCACTTGAGACTCATTAATCACATAACACATATTCTCAAGTAGTGGGTAAGTTATACACATAAGTTGGTCAACACAATTTTCATACGATGATATACTTTCATTCAACACAATAGCTTTAATACTAGGTGGACACAAATCGATCTTACTAGAAGAGTCGATTCGGTCATCTATAGTATCAACTAGTGTATCCACTCACACACCATTTACATTATCTACAAGTGGTAAGGAATCAATATACTCATACATAGGTAAGCTACTACTAACACTCAACGGATTATTAGTCACACGTTCATCATCCACATGTATCAAAGTGTAAGAGATAACTATTTTACATTGACATTCATGAGTATGTTCATATTTACCTTGGTGTGAAAGTCCTTCACAAGTTTGGGCAGCAACTTCCTTCGGGAAAATCTCACCGCAAGGTATTTGGACCTTAGGTTTTGAATTTGTTGGAATAAGTATGGATACTAATTGGTGCAGCCTTTAAACATGCCATTTCATGTCTTCAATATTGTTAGTGATGAGGTCAAATGTGGCATCGAGATTGGTGGTAGCTATGGTACCTTAAAGAAAAGAAAACAATGAACAACAAAACAAACAAACTTGTTAGTTCAAAAATGCCTCACCAACCTCTCACCCTCAATTTTTACGAAACACTTGGTTTCATAAGTGTTGAAAGCCATCTTGTATTCGTGAGTGATTGAGGGAGGAGTCTACCTTGGTCCGGAATAGATTTTTGTTTGAGTTGACTCAAAGAAAATTTTCTTACAGACTTGAACCAACAAGATACAATGAATTCGCAAAAGACAAAAGCACACAAAGTACGTTAACACGTACGAACACAAAACTAATTTACAATCTAGTAGGAGTTTACTAGCTTGTCAATCAGCATTCGGACGAACAATCAAATGAAACTATGGAACAATAAAAAGAACTAAGAAAATCTGAAATTTGAGCCAAAATTGTTGCGTGAATAGTAACAATAATGACGTGGCAACATGTAATTGGTTGCGGTTTCTAACAATTTTATTGTCCAATCTCAAGTCTTGGTCAATTTACAATTTAGGAATAGGGAAATTTGTTTTAAGGAGGGAAATTAAAACAAGTCTTGGAGCCTTTTCAAATTCAAGTTTTCAAGACTTTGACTTTCTTGTACTTCTCCTTATATCATGGATCCTTGTTTAATGGAAAGTTGTTGGAAAGTGGTTGAGATGTGATTGACTATTTGATGAGTGATGGTAAGTCTTTCAAGACTAACAAAGTTTCACCCCTTTTTCCTTCACCTTTATAGATCTAATGTTCACTTTATATTAACAAGCTATGAAGGTTGTGAAGAACTTCAAGAACAACATCAACAATCACCAAGAACAACCAACAAAAATCTCCAAAAATACCACAATTTTCACGCGGCCAACTTCCAATTTTCATAATACAATATCTTTAACACTTGGCCAAGATAACTAAAATTTCAACAAAATCGTTCTTAGTCCACCAATGAACAAAAATATCACGCGGACAAGCTTAGAACAACAACAAGATGAAGACCATAAGGCCAAAACAGTCCACCACAATAATGTTTCAACAACAATTCGGCCAAGCCCTATGTTCACAAAAGCAACACCAAAAATCCAAGATAGGAACTACACACGATTTTACTAACAAGAGACAGAAATGGCTAAAAGAACACAACCAGTATAAGATTATAATAAAAGTAAAGGGATAGTTAGATAGACTTAATGAAGATATAATCTTAAGAACCCAAGAGAATATTCCACTCTTGGACCCTTAATACTACACACAACATTCACCTATCTCTTACAAAGATACAAGGTCGGAATCCACCTCCCAAGCATCAGTTTCCAAGCCATGAGATCAAAAAGAGTGATTCCACACTCTCTATGCCTAATTTCAGTTTTAGAGCCTCAATGAGGGAGGACTTTTGTTTCTTTGTGTTTCAAAACTTACAACATCATGAATAATCTAAGTCTGAAATCCCTACAATGTTCTATTTATTCTACGTTACAAATAAAATACAAAATATTCAAAATACCTTTTTAAGAGCTAGCCTCCCTTCAAGTGTATTTAGGGGCTGCCTAGTTGTATTCCAAGGCTCCTATTTACACTCCAAGTGTGAGATTAGGGTTGGTTTGGTGTGTTTTAAGTCCTTCACTTGCACACTCTAAGCCCCGGTTCATTACATTCTCACATGTATCCATCTTCATGATTGTACTTGTATCAGTTAGAGAGGAACAAAACAAACACTTAGAGACAACAAAGACAATGAAAAATCTCAGCCAAGACACAACCAAAAACACAATTTTCGGTCAAGAACACAAAATGGAAAAATTGTTCTTTTTCCAAAATTTTCAGATTTCAATTTTTTTTTGAATTTTCAAGTAAGCAAGCCCAAGATTGATCTTGTGGGAACAAAATCAACGCATGATTTGATACCAAATGATACAGTAAAGACAACGGAAGGATGAAACACACCCCAAAAATAGTCCACAAATCACAAGATCCGAGGGCCTATTGGAGACCACCTCTCGGATTCAACAGATACAATAAGAATACAAGATACAAGAGTGTATTTTAACACCAAACCAGATATAAAATGTGATGAGCAAGATTAACAAGAATATTACAAGTTTTGGATTCAATGAAGGTCCCAAAACAGTCTACTACACAACACATACATGATTAGCAAGAAAGTAAAGGATAGATAGTGAGACCAAGATTATTACAAGATTAAGAACCAAGTATATTTCAACATTAACCCCTAATGAATGTAATAATCAAAATCACACTCTTACGGTGACCACCAAGGGAATCAACTCACCTGAAGATCCACCATTTCCAAGCAAAGAACAATATTAGCTTTTCGAAGCCCTAAACTAAGACTAAGTGTTCTACTCTCAATAGAGAGAATTTTTTATGTTTCAATCTTTCATCTTTTATAAACTAATGAAAATAAGACTAAAGGAGCCTATTTATAATCTATTACAAAATGAACACAAAATAATTCCAATGCCCTTAGTGAGGAGGGATGGTCATGGAGTGTCACTTGGACAAAGATAAGTGACCAAAATGCCCTTAATAAAGGGAACCAAAACTGTGAACCAACAAAGGTGGTCCAAACCCAAGAGTCCTTAAGTCTTTAATTCTCCAAGCAATCTTTCATACTCGGGTTTGATCAATGGTAGGCTCAAAATGTCTCCTCCAAGTATAATCCCGTGCCCTCCATACGACCAAAGCTTGGTTCTTCACATAGTAACTTTGAATGATTTTGGCAAAAGGTAAGGTGGCCATTATTCTCGTATCAATCACAACCTTCATCTCTTGTTGAAATAGAAGATGCAACACTAAAGAGACTTGTCCGTTTGTTGTTGTGGATTGGAGTTGGCCGTTGGAATTATTGTTGTTCTGGAAGATTGTTGTTATTGTTCTTGGTGTGGCTGTTGTTGTTCTTTAGTTCTTCACCTTCCTTCATATATTGTTAGAACATAAAATGAATGATAGATCCTAAAAGGTAAAGGAAAGAGGTGTGAGTAATTATTAGTCTTGAAAGACCCCCAACCACCAAAAGACTTTACATCACTTCTCAACCATTTTTCCATGAAACAAGGGTCCATGTTTTAAGGAAAACTACAAAAGTCAAGTCTTGAAATTTAAAAATTAAAAAAAAGGCTCCAAGACTTATTCTTCTCTCCTTAAAACAAATTCCACCAATCCAAATTAAAATTTGTCCATACTTGGACTTTAGAAAATTAAAATTGTAGAAACCGCAACCAATACATGGCTGCCACATCATCAAGTTACTGTTCAAGCATCAAATTTTGGCTCAAATTTCTGATTTCTTAGTTTCCTTTTGTTGTTCCTTAGTTTTAATTTCATTGGTTCCATTACTAATTGGAAAACTAGTACTCATCTACTAGATTGTTAGTTAGTCTTTATGTTCGTTCATTCGTGTTAAGAGTTTGTTATGTGCTTCTCTCTTTTGTGAATTCATTGTGTCTTGTTGGTTCAAGTCCGTAAACAAATTTTCTTTTGGGTTAACTCAAATGAAAATCTATTCTGAGCAAAGATAGACTCATCCCTCAATCACGCATGAAGTACAAGCCAACTTTCAACACATGTGAAACCAAGTGTGAGGTAAAAATCAAGAGTGAGAGTATGGTGAGACATTTTTGAGCTAACAAGTTTGTTTGTTTTGTTGTTTGTTATTGTCTTTTCTTTTAGGTACCATGGTTGCCTCCAATCTCGATGCCATATTTGACCACATCACCGACTATATTGGAGAAATAAAGTGGAACGTGGAAAGGCTACGCGAATTTCTACCTAAACTTATCCCACAAAATCCAACTTTCCTTGTCCAAACACCTTGTGACGAGAGCTTCCCGAAGAAAGAGGTGGCCTACCCCGACCCACACCAAGGTAAAGAGGAGATTGAAATATCTTTGGTATGTAATAGTGAGCTTATATATAGAGAGAAGCACTTTGATAGCCTAGTGGCTATGAACACATCAAAAGTAGATACTAAGATGCAAATTCCAGCAACCAAACAAAGAGAAAACAACACATAGAATGGAGATGAAGAAGAAGATTACTTGAAATTGAAAGATAGATAAAAAGACCCTTACTCTTATTAAGTGATTAGCACTAAAAGATGTTTCAAATCTTCAAACATACTTCACAAATAATTCAAACCTTCCTCTTAGGTGACCCAAAGGAATAACTCTTCCTCAAGCACTTTCTTGCCAAATTATCCAAGAAAAGTGAAACCCTAACTTGAAATGTCAAAGACCCAATTTCGGTTTTAAGAACCTTTCTACAAGACTAAAAACTACAATATAAGAGTAATATCAAATATCATCAAAGTCTAATGAAAAGAGTGAAGAAATGGTCTATTTATACTATTATATGCCAAATGTCAAAAATGCCCTTAATGAGGTCTAGGCAAAGGGGCGCCTCTTGAGTGTTGAAATATAGGGTATAAAGTCAAATTTTCCATTCACTTGAGGCGCCTCTTGAGTGTATAAGTCCCTCCTACTTTATTCTCTTGACCAAGGATTCAAAATACTCCAAAAAGGACTTGAATATCTTTCCAATTTTGATGCTTGAACCTTGGACAATAGCTTGTACTCTTGGTGCTCCTTGTGCTTGTATCATCCTCTCTATCTTGAAAGGAATTTGTCCTCAAATTCAGATCTTGCAAAACCAAAGAGAGAAGAAAAAAAACACACAATCCTCTTTGTATAAGGGTTAGTATTAGTACCATAATTACATCATCACTCCAAGGTGGTTTGCATTTAACATACATCCATGCATCCTCGGTATTTGGCATGAAAATCTTTGCATAAAGAAAACACATGAAGTGAATGGAATCAACATTAAAAGGTAATGACCGTGAACTGAAACCACACCTCCTACATCTCAAAGGTATTCCGGGGTCAGAAAGAAGTAGTAAACAAGGGTTTAGGTTGAGGTTAACCATTCCTTTTACTAGAAAATCATGTTCACAATTACCAAAAACAATCACCCTTAAGAGAAAGATATTATTCAAAACTAAAGGGTTGTGGTCTAAAAATCCCCTCCTAGGAACAAGCACACCTTTATTCACAAGTTTTCCAAATAAATAATCATCATGAACAAGACTAGTGGCACGGTTTTCATCACACAAGCTCAATCGACCAAGTTTCATATCATGATCAACATTACAAGAATGAGCACCAACTTGAAGGCTTTCAATTCCACAATTCACATATTCAAGTAGTGGACTATACGTAGGAGCACATTGATCATGGTACAAAGTAAGATAGCTATTAAGAGGAGAAACATGTACCCCTATATCAAGCAAATCCGAGAACAACACACTAGAGGGTACATCACAACATTTCAAGCTTAAAGAAGGATAATGAGTAGCTTTAAGAGTAAGTTGATCATTGCTCATAACAAAAGAGCTACTAAGAAAAGTTTATGCACTTGTAAACCTGAAACTACTTCACAAGACACTAAATCACATAATTTTGAATTCAAGGGAGTGTAGAGAGTTGTGAAGTCGCCTCGAGTAAGGGTTGGGCAGTCCACTTTTTTTGCGTTCTTGGTCAAAGGAGTCTCTTGTTAATTTCTCATGCTTTCATATGGAACTCCTTTTGGATCCTTATTGATTATCATTTCATCTAGTACCTGCACATAAGAATAATCAAAGCTGGGAAAAATGCTAGCTTTTGGGTTAGGAAGTGACAAAGGTTCTTTGTGGACAAGATCCACAATTAAGCAATATTATTTCTTTTCTACTTCACTACCCGTGATTTCTCTTTCCCTTTCCTTCCTTTCTTCACATTTTTCTTGTACCTCAACATCAAGCTTCTCTCCATCTTGAAAACTGACCTCATCACCCTCAGATTCTATCACTATCTCTTCTCTTAGTTATATGAGGTGATTTTGGTTTAGTGGATCTTGGAGATAAGGCATTGGATTACATTGGTGATGTATTTAGATTTATGGCGTGGGACTTTTCGGAGGCATTGGTAGATATAATCTATCAACCCTTGCTTTCATTCTAATCACACCACCCTTTAAAGATGTCATTTCACTCCTCAAGGCATCATGATTATCTTCCATTTTCCGGGCAAAGGCCTCAAGCCGAGTCTTCAAGGCTCCAAAAGCATCATTTCTCAAAGATTGGGATGAAGAACCCTCAGATTCAATAGTCAAAAGAACCTAAGAAGAAGAAAAAACATAAAAGAGAAAACCTATAAAATGAACAAATAAGTTAGTTCAAGAAGGCCTCACCACACTCTCACTCAACCTCATGTCACACTTGGCTTCACAAGTGTTAAATAATTGGCAAGTTACTTGAGTGGTGAGAAGCTTGGGTGCGGAATTGATCTTTTTTTGAAATGACTCAAAAAAAGTGATGCACGGACTTGAACCAACAAAACACTAAGAACTAAAATAAAAAAATCACACTAAAACTTAAGACACGAAACAACGAGCTCTAATCTAATTACAAAACTAGTAGGTACTTACTAGCTTACTAATTAGTGATAGAGCCAAAAAATTTGAAACTAGAAACAACAATTAGAAACTAGGAAATCTAAATTTGAACTCAATTCGGTTGGTCACCAAAGTGATGATATGGTATCTTGTGGTTGGACGTGACTTTCAAAATTTTTAATTCCCAAATTCTTGTCTCGGCCAAACAACACTTAAGGAGATGAATGATTTAGGTTTTGAGGGGGAATATGCAAGTTTGGAGCCTTTTTGAGCTTCAATTTGAATTTGAAATGGATTGGTCCCCCCTTGTACTTCAATTGTACTTGCCTTTGTACTTTATTATTCCTTTCCTTTTTATTGGTTTCTTTCTTTTGGATGACTAGGAAGGTGCTAGGAAATCTCCTTAAACAAGTAATGCACTCTCTTTACTTCCTTTTTAAGATCAAAAAACCTCGTTGAATATTATTCTTCAACAATCTATGAAGATGAAGAAGAACAACATGAATATTCAAGAGTTGACCAAAGTTTGACTACAAGGCAAATGAATCCTAAATTCAATTTTTCTTTTGGATATAGGTTCCCTTTGCTAAGACAAGCTTCAATATCAAAAAACCAGCCATAAAACATCATAAATACCCCAAGCCACACGAAATCCACCCACAAAAAGCTTCAAACACATTTTCAACAATTGTGGAGTGCACAAACACAATCGTATCTTTCTCAAAACTTAGATCTAGACTCCCTATGTGCTAGAGAGAAAGGATCTAGCACTAGGAACCTTCAAAACACAATAAAAACTTTTATATCTAACTTATAAATTTTTGATCTACAACAAACACACAAGACAACACTTTTTTTTTTGTATTTTCGGATTTTTGACTCTTTTTTGTTGAGATTTTCTTAATAAGAACACGAAAATCAAGATTTAGGGATGTTGGAACAACTCTAACCAAGGCTTTGATACCAAATGATAACCAAGTGTCTATGAACACACGAAAATTGGCTACTAAGATGCAAATTCCAGCAATCAAACAAAGAGAAACAACAAATAGAATGGAGTTGAAGAAGAAGATTACTTGAAATTGAAAGATAGATAGAAAGACCCTCACCCTTATTAAGTGATTAGCACTAGAAGATATTTCAAATATTCAAACACACTTCACAAATAAGAGTTCAAACCTTCCTCTTAGGTGATCCAAAGGAATCACTCTTCCTCAAGCACATCTTTCTTGCCAAATTATCCAAGACAAGTGAAACCCTAACTTCAAATGTCAAAGACCCAATTTCGGTTTTAAGAACCTCTCTAAAAGACTAAAAACTACAATATAAGAGTAATATCAAATATCATCAAAGTTTAATGAAAAGAGTGAAAAAATGATCTATTTATGCTATTGCATGCCAAATATCAAAAATCCCCTTAATGAGGGCTAGGCAAAGGGGCACCTCTTGAGTGTTGAAATTTAGGGTATAAAGTCAACTTTGACCTTCACTTGAGGCACCTCGTGAGTGTATAAGTACCTTCTCCTTTCTTCTCTTGACCAAGGCTTCAAAATTCTCCAAAAAGGTCTTCAATTGCTTGCCAATTTCGATGCTTGAACCTTGGACAATAGCTTGTACTCTTGGTGCTCCTTGTGCTTATATCACACTTGCTAGTTTCGAATCTGTCCGTGAGATATATCATGCTCTCTTTAGGTTTCATATCTTATTTGAAGATGATATAAACAATCCTAATGAACCTAGTGGGAAAAATAATGGTATAGCTTGCCTTGAAGGATATAGCCAATATACTAACCCACTACGGTGTAACAACATTCCACCTAAAGATAGAAATATCTTCTTGGAAGATGAGAGTACTCTTATAGGCAAGGAATATGTAGTCTAGATAATGAGTACTCTTGGTGTGCATGATGATCAATTTACTCTTAAATGTAGTTCACTACTTGAGCATATGAATAGCGTGCTTAAAAATTCTTAAGTTAGTAATGATGTCTATAGAATTGATCTTGAAAATGCACATGACTCTTTGAACATCTTGTGTGGTAAAAGCATTGCAATTAGTTTTGTTCATAGAGACTATGTGTATGAAAATATTTTTGTGTGTGAATGTGGGAGTGACATTCTAGGGGAGGAAAGGGATAGCCTCGGCTTAGGCCCTTGGCTAATTTTTCCATTTGATCCCTTCATCCTCTTGGAATATGGAAATCTCTACACTCCCAACTTAATGCTTGGTCAAGACGATAAGTAATATTTGGTTGTGGGTGCTAATGAAGGAAGACAAAGTTCTTCCTTATCTCTTTTTATGGATGATGAGCGTTTCCTTTGCGTTTTTTTACTAAGCTTTTATGTTCAACACAAAGGACCCATGGATATACTCCAAGTTTGTCCCCCCCTGGGCATGGAATATGATGTGTGAATTTTACTAACCCTAACCCCTTATATCTTGAGAATGTGTGTTAGTTATCTTCTCTTGATTTTGCGAGGTATGGATTCGTGGTCGAATCCCTTTTAAGAAGGGAAGGATGATACAAGTACGACCATGGGGATGGACATGAATGAGTGCGTAACGAATCCATTCAAGGAAGTTCACAAGTGAAGTGTAAAAGAGAGCCTAAACACACCAAAATCAGCCCACTTCTTGCACTTGATGGGCACCTCACCCTTGAGGGGTAATATGGACATTTCACATTATTTTTGTAATATCTATAAATAGAAAGTTTTAGGGTTTCGTTCATTAGACTTTGATGATAATGAATGTTATATAAAATTGAAAGACAAGTCCTCTCTCCTTGAGGCACAAATCTTAAACTTGTAACTAGGGTGATACTAGGGTGGAATCACTAGTGTTGCATCCTTGCTTAGAATGTTGGATGGTAGAGGAGGTTGAGGTCTCTCTTGTGCTCACCAAAGAGAGTAGGTTTTGTATTATCATTGTATTAAGGGTCTAGGTGCTTTAATACACTTAGGTTCTTAGTATGAGATAGTGTATATAACTCTATCTGTCCTTTTTATTCTTGTAATCTTGTAATATTTGTATCTCGTATTGTATCTGTTTGTGTATTTGTTATTCCCATTGTTAAGTTCATCTTGTTCTTTATATTTTTGCTGGTAATCATAGTTTGGGTTTACTTATTTGGTGTTTAAAACACCCCTTTCTATCTCATTATTGTGTAGTTGTAGAGAATCCGAGAGAGGTCTCCATTTAGTCCACGATTTGTTGTAATTTATGGATTGTTTGGAGTTTGTTTCATATTTCCATTGTTATTCCTGTATCAATATTAGTAGTGCTCATACAAATCCTTTATGTCAGAAGTGTGTAAGACACCATAAAGGTGAGTATAGAGTGGGTAGTGATATGTGCTTCAGGTATGGCAAGCCAGGCTATTAGATTCGTGAGTGTCGGGTAGTTGATCAGAAGGGTAGGGATGTGCGCCAATAGGGCCAGTCCCATCAGCCATAAGTTCTATCTAGTCACCCAACTCAGCAGGGTGCCACTTCTAGTACTACCAGAGGTCAACGTCTAAATAAAATATATGCTCTTCAATCCTGCCAAGATCAGGAAAATTCTCCTAACATAGTTACTGGTATGTTGCAGGTCTTTCACTTACATGTTTATGCTTTGCTAGACCATGGAGCTTCTCTTTCTTTTACAACTCAATATATAGCTATCAATTTTAGAGTCAGTCCAAAAACTCTACCAGACCCTTTTTATGTCTACCTTAGTAGGTGTATCCATTATAGCAAAATAGGTATGTAGGAATTTTCCAGTCATAATAGCTTAAAAAATTACTTTAGTTGATCTCATGGAGTAAGAGATGGTAGATTTTGACATTATTCTCGACATGGATTAGCTCCACTCATGCTATGCCTTAGTTGATTGTAGAACCAGAATAGTTCATTTTCATTTTCCAAATAAACCAGTCCTTGATTGGAGGGGTAGTTCCACAACTCTTAAGGGTCAATTTATTTTGTACCTTAGAGCTAGAAAGATGATATCGAAGGGGTGTATTTACCATCTCATGCGAGTCAAAGACTCTAATTCAGAAACTCCCACTCTTGAGTCAGTTTCAATAGTAAATAAATTCTCAGATATGTTTTATGAAGATCTTTCCAGAGTTTCCTCCGAAAGGGAAATCAACTTTGGAATAGACATTCTCTCAGATACTCAACCTATTTTTATTTTGGCATATAGAATGGCTTCATCTAAACTCGAACTGAAAAAATAGTTGAAGAACCTCTTAGATAAGGGATTCATCAGACCCAGTATTTCCCCATGGGGTACACTGTTCTATTCGTGCATAAAAAATGGTTCTCTCAGAATATGCATAGACTAACCTCAGTTGAACAAGGTCACAGGTTAGAATAAATATCCACTTCCTAGAATCGATGAGTTGTTCGACCAACTTCAGGGTGCCAGTTATTTTTCCAAGATAGAACTCCAATCAGGCAATCATTATCTTAGATTCAAAGAACGTGACAATCCAAAAATAGCTTTCTGAAAATGGTATGGTCACTTCAAATTTCTAGTCATGTCCTTTAGTCTCACGAATGTCCTAATAACCTTCATGGACTTGATGAACCGAGTGTTTAAGCAGTACTTGGACATGTTCATCATAGTCTTGATTTATGACATCCTTGTTTACTCCCGTAGCCAGAATGAGCATGCAGACCACCCCAGAGTAGTGCTTTCAATCTTAGAGCCCACCAGTTGTTCGCTAAATCCAGTAAGTGTGAATTCTGGATAAGATCAGTAGCTTTCCTTGGCCATATTATTTCTGGTGATGGTATTAGAGTTGCTCCTCAAAAGACTGAAGTAGTGAGAAACTAGCCTAGACCCATCTCTCCATCAGATATCAGGAGTTTCTTAGGTTTAGCTGGCTGTTATTGTTGATTTGTTGGAGTTTTTTCTTCTATTGCATCCCCCATGTCTAGATTAACTTAGAAAGTTAAGTTTCAGTGGTTAGATTCATGCGAGAAGAGTTTTCAAGAGTTGAAGACTCGACTCACCTCAGCCCAAGTATTAACTTTACCTGATGATTCAGATGGTTTTGTTGTGTATGCATCCAGAGTAGGTTTGGGTTATTTTCTTATGCAGAGAGGTAAGGTCATAGCCTATGCCTTCAGATAGATTAAGCTTCATAAGAAGAATTATCTAACTCATGATCTTGAGCTAGCAGCTGTAGTGTTTGCCTTAAAGATTTTGAGGCATTACTAATATAGGGTACATGTAGATGTCTTTACAGGTTATAAAAGCCTTTAATATGTGTTCTCTAAAAATTATTTGAATTTGCATCAGAGAAGATGGTTAGAGTTATTGAAAGATTATGACATGAGTGATCTGTATCATCTGGGCAAGGCTAATGTAGTGGCTGGTACTCTCAGTAGAATGTCTCTGGGTAGTGTAGCTCATGTTGAGGATGGTAAGAAGAAGTTATCTCAGGAAGTTCATCTGATTGCCTGACTAGGTGTCCGTTTACTCGATTAAACAGAAGGTAATGTATGGGTACAAGGTAGCTCAGAGTCATCTCTAGTTCCCAAGGTAAAGGAAAAATAGGATAGAGATCTTAGTCTAGTTAAGTTGAAAGAATTAGTCAAAGATCATAAAGTGGAGGTTTTCTCCCAAGGGTGAGATAATGTTTTGCGTTGTTAGTGTAGATTGTGTGTACTTGGTGTAATGAGTTGAGGCAACGAATTATTACAGAAGCGCATGTTGCACGTTACTCTATTTATCCAGGGGACACTAAGATGTACCCTAATTTATGGGAGATCTATTGGTGGAGTGGGATGAAGAGAGATATTGCAGAGTTTTTTGCTAAGTGCTCTACATGTGCGCAAGTTAAGAATGAGCACCAGAAACCTAGTGGGTCCATACATGAGTTTTGTATTCCTATATGGACATGGGAGGAAGTAAACAAGAACTTTGTGATAGGTTTACCTTGTACCCATAGTCAGCATAACTTTATTTGGGTTATCATAGACAAGATGACCAAATTAGATTACTTCTTACTAGTCCATAACTCTTACTCCGTTAAGGACTATGCCAATCTCTATCTCAGAGTGTTGGTTAGGTTGAAAGGTGTTCTATCATCTCTGATAGAGTTACCTAGTTTACCTCTAATTTCTGGAAAGCATTCAAAAGGGTCTTGGTACCCAAGTTTACTTTAGTATAGCCTTCCACCCTCAGACAAACTGTCAAGTAGAAAGGACCATTTAGACTATTGAGTATATGTTGAGAGTATGCGTTGTTGATTTCAAGGGTAGTTGGGATGACCATTTTCCTTTGATTGAATTCACATACGATAACAACTATCATTTTAGTAATTGTATGGCTCCATTTGAGGATCTCTATGGTGGGAGATGTTGATCTTCAATTGGTTGGTTTGAAGTAGGTGAGGCTTCAATAGTACGGCCTGACTTGGTGTTTGATGCATTAGAAAAGGTTCAGTTGATCAGAGAAAGGGTTACAACTGCCCAAAGTTGACAAAAATCATATGCTGATGTGAGGAGAAAGGATCTTGAGTTAGAGGTTGGTGACTTCGTGTACATCAAAATCTCTCCCATGAAGGGAGTGAAGGGATTCATCAAGAAAGGGAAACTCAGTCCACGATATATCTGTCCCTTCATAATTCTCAATCATTTTGAAAAGGTAGCTTAAAAGTTTAAGTTTTCTTCAGATTTAGCCCCAGCACACCCAGTGTTCCATGTCTCATTGTTGAAAAAGTGTATTGGTGATCCAGCTATAGTTGTTCTCTTAGAAAGTGTAGATATTCAGAACGACCTTTTCTTTGAGAAAGTTCCAGTCAAATTTCTTGATCATCAAGTTCTTAGACTAAGGAACAAAGATGTTCCACTAGTCAAAGATCTTTGACCGAATCAGTCTATTGAGGGAGCCACTTGGGAAGCAGAAGTAGATATGCGGACCAAGTACCCTCATATTTTCTCTGCGAATCTAGAATCAGTATAAGGTACTAATCTTCTTAAGATTTTCTTTTCTCTGTCATGCTCAGTTTCAACCATATATCAAGTTCTTGTCAATCGTATATTGATGAATCCATTTAGTAATGCATTCTATGCATTAGGCATGCATATTCAGCGTGTAAGCATAGTCCATCAGTTCTCTCAGCTTAACTAGTTTTATTCTGGTGCGAATGATCCCAAGGGGGAGATGTTGTAAAACCCCATATTTCCCTAGCATTATCTAAGTCCCAATACATGAGAATTAGTATTTGAAATTTTTTAAACTCATTATTTTTCAGTTTAGAGCCTTCCATTGCTTAGGAAATTCAATTATCTTTCCAACGATATAAACTTCACCCAAATCCGATAACCGGGTAAGAAGTTATGGTGATTTTAAGTTTTAGTAGTTAAATACTATTATTTTAACCCTCAGCGCATTGTGTAGACAGTCGAAATGACAATTGTCGATTTCCAATGTGACTCCACGATCATGGCACATCGCAGAGCAGGCCAATTTCCCGTCTGTCAATTTCCAGTGGGCCTCTGCAATCATGGAGCATCATGGAGGTGGCAAAAATTGTATCTACAGGATTACCGTGATGGTGGTGCATCACTCCATCTGTCCAGGTCCCAGCTGTCCCTTTTCTAGTGGCTAGCCGCGATAGTTGTGCGTCGCTACAAGGCCAAAAATCGGGATGGTTAGTTTTCTACTTCCATTTATAAATTTGTTTAAGGGTATTTGGGTATTTTCCACGGTCCTAATTAAACTAAAACACAAAATTTAACCCTAAACACCCAAAGTATTCATCATTATTTCAATTCCTCTCACAATTAAAAATCCCTCTTTCAAGAACAAGAAACCCTAGCCCTCAAATTCAAGTCAATTGCTCAATTACTCTCCATTTATCTCTTTATGTTAGATGGTCATCCATGGATCCCTTTCATCCATGGAATCCAAGCAGCCCTTTTAAATTATAAAATAATGATCTTTTCAATTTATCATGTTTTAAATTATGATTTCATCCATGAATCTCCATGAACTATGATTCTATACCATATTACCGTGAAATTATTGTATTATTCAATCTTCCATGTTTAAATATTATGATTTACCAAATTAAACTATGGTTTAATGCTTTTATGATGAATTCATGCTATTTATACAACTTCTATGACAATCCTATGACGTATAAGTGTTTGATAAAATACCTACAAGAGTTATTTGTTTACTTTCTAGATTTAGTGTCTTTTCAATATTGTTGTTTTGAGTCCTGGGGCTAGTGAATACCCAAAAACAATAGCTGTTTATTTAGTCTAGACTTAGTACATTATATAATAGTCTTCAGATTATAATATGAGCATTATCAGAGTAGTTAGATATCATATATTCAACTCAGAATAGTCTAGTATCTCAGTGTCTTTCAGTTAGGAGCAGGATTAAGCATCGAGTGAGTGTAGGGATGGTGGCTTCCCCATCAGATAAGCAAAGTCATTAGTAGCAGTGCCTATACTGAAGAACTATATAGCCCGCGTAGGATATGAATAGTCAACCATAAAATTAGGCTTGACTATCTCGCAGGGGTCACCCGTCAGTTTAGGCTTGACACGCTTAGTCCTTTGGACATTATATCAATTTAGTGGATCCACATAGCCATTGTTAGTACCCGTGGCATGGTATTAACCCCCTTCTAGCTGGGTTTACTGGTTGGACCTCAATTTGCTTAAATTGGGGAATGTTGGTTAGATATTACCTCCCACAGTCTTAGATATAGTCTCAGTTACAATTCGAGTTCAGTTATTCAGTCTTAGTGTTGCTTGACCAAAGCATACAGATTTTAGTTATCTCAGTATTTTAGTTTACACATTTTACTCAATTATGTTATATGCTTGGTCATGCATCCTCAGTATTTACAGATTTCCATGCATTATCAGTATCTACATATTCTATGTTCTCTACTTAGTACTCCATGCTTTACATGCATGTCTAGATAATCATTAGTTCTGTTCATGAAACCATGCATATCAACCTACCTTATTTAGTATACCAGTACATTCAAAGTACTGATCACATTCCTTTTCTTTTAGGCTATGATAAATTATATCATAGGTTCTGATACTCAGTTCTCGACTTGTGGGTAGACTCATCTGATTCTCTGTAGTAGCAGTGGTGAGTCCTCATACTTTGAGGAAATTCTTACTTTATTTCATGTATTAGTTGGTAGTTAGTTGGCATTAGTTGGGGCCTTTCCCATTAACTTATATTCAGTCAGTTAGTTATAGAGGCTTTTCAGACATTAGAGGCAATTATTCAGTATTCAGATATTACAGTTAGTGATCTAGTTTATCTTTATTTTATCAGATTCAGTCAGTTATTTCAATACACTTATATTTTAGTTTTAAATTTAGTTATTAAAATCTTATGGTATGTCAGTATTCTTCCGTATTTATGATCATGTTATTCAGTGCTCACAGCATGTACTAGCTCATGGGTTAGCTTATGGTCCCTCGGGACCGTAAGCACAGTGTAACGGCAGGGGTAGTCTCGACTCATTACAAACTTGGTATTAGAGCCTAAGCTTTTAAAGTGTCCTAGAAAGTTTGAAAACCGCGTCGAGTAAAGTCTTGTGCATGGGTGTGTACCGCACCACACTTATGGACGAGTGGCTATGAGGTGTTTAGAAAAACTTTCCCTTCTTTCATATATTTATGTCATGCGATTGATCATGAGCTCAAGTAAAACTCTTAGTCTGATATATTTCTTCCTTCTTATTACAGAACATGCCTCCCAAAATGAACAGGAACTCAACCAACCCCTCATCCTATCCAGGCAGATTCTCTGGATTAGTATGTCTCTCACACATAATTTAGGGTTGCATTCATTACTCTAGTATACTCCGTGCAGTATAAAATGAATAGCCAACCACTGTTTTAGCCAACCTAGTGGCCAATAATGCTACAATTAGAATTTGGGGTTCACCCAGATGAATCCTTCTTCTTTCACGGGATCCAAGTCTGAAGAGGATCCACAAGAATTCTTAGATATGGTTCAAAAGGTCATGGATGCTATGAGGGTAACGTCTATTCAGAGTGCCAAGTTGGTTGCATATTAATTACAGGACGTATCCCATACTTGGTTTAAGCAGTGCAAAGTTGATAGAGGTATTGATGCAGGGCCTATAAAATAGGAAGAGTTTACCATGGCTTTCTTAGACTAATTCTTTTCATTGGAGTTGTGAGAGGCCAAAGTATTGGAGTTCATTAATTTGAGGTAAGGCAGCATAAGTGTGAGGGAGTATTCCCTCAATTTCACATAGTTAGCTAGATATTCTCCACATGTGGTGGCTGACAGTAGGTCCAAGATGTATAAGTTTGTGTCTAGCGTGATGGTCAAGGAGTGTAGGACCATAATAATGATTAGTGAGATGGAATTGTCTAGGCAGATGGTTTATGCTCAACAAATAATGGAGAAGAAGGTTAAGGAGAGGGAGAGACGAAATAAAATACCTAGGACGAGTAGTTTTAATTTCAATCAGCCAAGGTCAGAAGGTGGTAATCGTCCTCAATTTTATCAGAGGTCTTTTGACCAGTCCCTTCTTCAGCTAGTGCCCCAGTACCCAAATTCAGAAATGACAACATCGATAGTGCACCAGACTATAAGTCTCAGGTCAATGTTAGCAGTGCTCATACAAATCCTTTATGTCAAAAGTGCGGCAGACACCATCTGGGTGAGTGTAGAGCAAGTAGTGATATGTTCTTTAGGTGTGGAAAGCCAAACCATCAGATTTGGGAGTGTTGAGTAATTGTTCAAAAAGGTAGGGATGTGTTCCAACAGGGCCAGTCCCATTAGTCGTCAGCTCCATCCGGTCGCCTAACTAAGCAGGGTGCCGCTTCCAGTTCTACCAATTGTCAGCGTCCAAACAGATTTATGTTCTTCAGTATCTGAAATTGACATAGGTACTGGTACGTTGCAGGTCTTACGCTTACATATTTATGCTTTACTAGACTGTAGAGCTTCTCTTTCTTTTGTAACTCCATATATTGCTGTCAATTTTGAAGTTAGTCCAGAAATACTAGCAGAGCCCTTTTTAGTGTCTACCCCAGTAGGCATTTCCATTGAAGCTAGATAGGTATACAGGAATTGTCTGATCACAATAGCTCAAAAGTTACTTCAGTTGATCTCGTGAAGTTAGAGATGACAGATTTTGACGTCATTCTTGTCATGGATTGGCTCCACTCATGCTATGCCTTAATTGATTTTACAAACAGCATATTTTATTTTCAATTTCCAAATGAACCAGTCCTTAAATGGAGGGGTAGTACTATAACTCTTAGGGGTTAGTTAATTTCGTACCATAGAGTTAGAAAGATAATATCGAAGGGGAGTATTTACAATCTCGTGCGAGTTAAAGACTCCAATTAAGTTACGCCTACTGAGTCAGTTCCAACAGTGCATGAATTCTCAGATGTGTTTCCTTAAGATTTTCCTGGAGTTCCCCCCGATAGGGAAATTGACTTCGGAATAGACCTTCTCTCAGATACTCAGACTATATCTATTCCTCCATATAGAATGGATCCAGCTGAACTCAAAAAATAGAGAGAACAGTTGAAGGATATCTTGGATAGGGGATTCATCAGACCCAACATCTTCCCATGGGGTGTACCTATTATATTCATGCATAAGAAAGACGGTTCTCTCAGAATGTGTATAGACTACGGTTAGATGAACAAGGTCACAGTCAAGAATAAATATCCACTTCCTAGAATCGATGACTTGTTCGACCAATTTCAGGGTGCCAGTTACTTTTTCAAGAAAGAACTCAGATTAGGCTATCATCATCTGAGAGTCAGAGAATGTGACATTCCAAAAATAGTTTTCCAAACTCGGTATGGTCACTTTGAATTCTAGTCATGTCCTTTGGTCTCACGAATGCCCCAACAACCTTTATGGACTTGATGGACCTAGTATTCAAGAAATACTTGGACATGTTCATCATAGTCTTCATTAATGACATCCTTTTTTACACGTATAGCTAGAATAAGCATACAGACCACCTCAGAGTAATGCTTCAGACTCTTAGATCCCACCAGTTGTTCGTTAAATTCAGTAAGTGTGAATTTTGGCTAAGATCAGTAGCTTTTATTGGCCATATTATTTTTAGTTATGGCATTAAAGTTGATCCTCAAAAGACTAAAGCGGTGAGAAACTGGCCAAAATGCATCTCTCTATCAGATATCAGGAGTTTCTTAGGCTTAGCTGAGTATTACTATCAATTTTTTGAAGGGTTTTCTTCTCTTGCATCCCCCATGTCCAGATTGACTGACAAGAAAGTTAAGTTTCAGTGGTCAGATTCATTAGAGAAGAGTTTTCATGAGTTAAAGACTCGACTTACCTAAGCCCCAGTCTTGACTCTACCAGATGATTTAAATAGTTTTGTTGTGTACTATGATGCATCCAGAGTAGGTTTGGTTGTGTCCTCATGCAGACAGGTAAGGTCATAACCTATGCCTCCAAAAGCTTAAGCCTCATGAGAAGAATTATCTAACTCATGATCTTAAGCTAGCCGTTGTTGTGTTTGCCTTACAGATTTAGAGGCATTACTTGTATAGGGTGCATGTAGATGTGTTCACAGATCACAAAAGCCTTTAGTATATTTTCTCTTAGAAAGATTTGAATTTCCGTCAGAGAAGATGGTTTAGAGTTATTGAAGAATTATGAAATGAGTGTTCTGTATCATCCGAGCAAGGCCAACTTAGTGGCTAATGCTCTCAATATAATATGTATTGGTAGTGTAGCTAAGGTTGAGGATGGTAAGAAAAAGTTAGCTCAGGAAGTTCATCAGATTTCCTGACTAGGTGTCCATTTACTTTAGTTATCTCTAGTTTCTGGTGTGAAGGAAAAACAAGATAGAGATCCCAGTCTAGTTAAGTTGAAAGAATCAGTCAGAAATCAGAAAGTTGAGGTTTTCTCCCTAGAAGGAGATGGTGTTTTGCGTTGTCAGGGTAGATTATGTGTGCCAGGTGTAGATGAGTTTAGGCAATGAATTCTTGTAGAAGCGCATGGTGCGAGTTACTCTATTCATCTAGGGTCCACTAAGATGTACCACAATTCATGGGAGATCTATTGGTGGAGTGGGATTAAGAGAGATATTGTAGAGTTTGTAGCTAAGTACTCTACATGTTAGGAAGTTAAGGTTGACCACCAAAAATCTAATGGGTCCATGGTAGAGTTCAATATTCCTATGTGGAAATGAGAGGAAGTGAACATGGACTTTGTGACAGGTTTGATTCATACCCATCGTCAGCATGACTCTATTTGGGATATTGTAGATAGGATGACCAAATCATCTATTTCTTGCTAGACCATACCTCTTACTCAGCTGAGGACTATGCCAATATCTATCTTAGAGAGTTGGTTAGGTTGTACACTGTTCCCTTATCTATCATCTCTGATAGAGGTACTCAGTTTACCTTTTATTTCTGGAAAACATTCTAAAAGGGTCTTGGTACCCAAGTTTACCTCAGTATAGCCTTCCACCCCCAGACAGACAGTCAAGCAGAAAAGACCATTCAGACTCTTGAGGATATGCTGAGAGCATGCGTCATTGATTTTAAGGGTAGTTGGGACAAACAGACATCCATATAAGGCTCTCTATAGTGGGAGATGTTGATCTCTAATTAGTTTGTTTGAAGTAGGTGAGACTGTAGAAGTAGGGCCTAAGTTGGTGTTTGATGCTTTAGAAAAGGTTTAGTTGATCAGAGAAAGGCTTAGGGCTGCCCAAAGCCGACAGAAATCATATGCGAATATGAAGAGAAAGGATCTCAAGTTTGAGGTCGGTGACTTTATGTACATGAAAATGAGGTCGGTGACTTCGTTTACATGAAAATCTCTCCCATGAAGGGAGTGAAGAGATTCGGCAATAAAGGAAAACTCAATCCCCGATATATCGGTCCCTTCATAATTCTCAATTATTTTGGAAAGGTAGCTTACAAGCTTTTGTTGCCTTCAGATTTAGCCTTAGTACACCCAGTATTCCATATCTCATTATTCAAAAAGTGTATTGGTGATCCAGCTATAGTTGTACCCTTAGAAAGAGTAGATATTCAGAACGACCTTTTCTTTGAGGAAGTTCCAGTCAAATTACTTGATCATCAAGTTCGTAGACTAAGGAACAAAGAAGTTTCACAAATCAAATTTCTTTGGCAGAATTAGTCCGTTAAGGGAGCCACTTGGGAAGCAGAATTAGATATGCGGACCAAGTACCCTCATCTTTTCTCTGCGAATCTTGATTCAGTAAAAGGTACTAATCTTCTAAAGATTTTCTTTTCTTTGTCATTCTTAATTTCAGCTGTACATCATGTTCCTGTCAGTCATGCATTCATGAATCAGTTCGGTCATGCATTCTATGCATCAAACATGCATCTTCAGTGTGTAAGCTCAGTCCATCAGTTCCCTTAGCTTAACCAGTTTTATTCGGGGATGAATGATTCCAAGGGGGAGATATTGTAACACCCCATATTTCCCTTGCATAATGGAAGTCCCAATACATGAGTATTCATATATGAAATTTTTGAAACACTTATTATTCTTCAGTTTAGAGCCTGGCATTACGTTGGAAATTCTATTAGCTTTCCAATGATATAAAATTTGCCCACATTCGATAACCGGGAAAGAAGTTATGGCAATTTTAAGTTTTGGTTGTTAAACACCATTATTTTAACCCTCAGCGCATTTCGTAGAACGTCCAAATGACAATTGTTCATTTCTAGTGTCACTCCGCGATCATGGCGCATCGCAGAGTAGGCTAATTTTTTGTTTATCAATTTCTAGTGGGCCTTCACGATCATGGCGCATCGCGGAGGTAGCCTAAATAGTATCTATAGGCTTACCGCGATGGTGATGTGTTGCTCCATCTATCCAGGTCCCAGTTGTGCCTTTTCTAGTGGCTTGGCGCGATAGTTGCACGTCTCAGTAAGGTCAAAAATCGGGATGGTCAGTTTTCAGCATCTATTTTTAAATTTGTTTAAGGGTATTTGGGTCTTTTTTCACGGCTTTAATTAACCTAAAACACGAAATTTAACCCCTAAACATCCTAAGTAGTCATCATTATTTCAATTCTGCTCACAACAAAAAATCCCTCTTTCAAGAACAAGAAACCCTAGCCCTCAAATTCAAGGCAATTTCTCAAGGTATGAGTAGCACCTGTCAAATTTAGATAGGCAGAGTCGTTATTAGCAGTCCCTATACTCCAGAACTACATAGCCAGCATAGGTATGAGTAGTCACCCATAAGATTAGGCTTGACTATCTCGCAGGGGTCACTCGTTAGTTTAGGCTTGATACTCTTAATCCTTTAGATATTATATCAATTTAGTGGATCCACATAGCCATTGGTAGTACCCATGGCATGGTATTAATACCCTTCCAACTGGGGTTACAAGTTAGACCTCAGTTAGCTTAAATTGGAAATGTTAGTTAGATGATACCTCCCACAGTCTCAGATATAGTCTCAGTAAGAATCCGAGTTCAATTATTTAGTCTTAGTGTTGCTTGACCAAAGCATATAGATTTAAGTTATCTCAGTATTTTAGTTTACACATTTACTCAGTTATGTTATCTGCTTGGTCATGCATCCTCAGTATTTACAAATTTCCATGCATTATCAGTATCTACAGATTCTATGTTCTCTACTCAGTACTCTATGCTTTACATGCAAATCCAGATAATCATTACTTCTGTTCATGAAACCATGCATATCAGCCTACCTCATTCTACATACCAGTACATTCAAAGTACTGATCGCATACCTTTTCTTTTGTGCTATGATATATTATATCATAGGTTCTGATGCTCAGTTCCTGACTTATGAGTAGACTCATCAGATTCTCAAAAGTAGAAGTGTTGAGTCCTCATACTTCGAGGACAGACTTACTTTATTTCATGTCTTAGTTAGTAGTTAGTTGGAGTTAGTTGGGGCCTGTCCTATCAACTCATATGTAGTCAATCAGTATAGAGGCTTTTCATACATTATAGTCAGTTATTCAGTTTTCAAATATTACAGTTAGTGATCCAATCTATCTTTATTTTATCATATTCAGCCAGATGTTTCTATAGACTAATATTTCAGTTTTAAATTCAGTTATTAAGACCTTTTGGCATGTCAGTATTATTCCACATTTATGATCATGTTATTCAGTGCTCACAGCAGGTACCAACTCATGGGTTAGCTTGTGGTCCCTCGGGACCATAAGCACCGTGTTTCGACTAGGGTGAGTCTCAGGCCGTTACAAACAGTGTATCAGTGCCTAAGGTTTTAATGTGTCCTAGGAAGTATAAAAGCCATGTCGAGTAGAGTCTTATCCATGGGTGTATAGTGCGCCATACTTATGGACGAGAGGCTACTAGGCATTTAGGAATGGTTTTCCTTCTTTCAAGTATTCTTGTCATGTAATTGAGCATGAGCTCAAGTTAAAATCTCAGTCTAATCCATTTCTTCCTTCCATTCATAAAACATGCCTTCCAAGATTAACAGAAGAAGAACAGGAACACAGACAACCCCTCAACCCATCCAAGAAAATCCTCTGGACAAGCATGTCTCTCACGCAGAATTCAGGGCTGCGTTCACTACTCTAGAAAATCCACAGCAACACAGAATGAATGGCCAGCCGCTATTCCGGCTAACCCAGTGGCAAATACTGCTGTAACTAGAATTCAGGTTTTCACCCGAATGAATCCTCCTTCTTTCACGGGATCTAAGGTGAAGAGGATCCACATAAATACTAAGATATGGTTAAGAAGGTCATAGACGCTATGGGGGTAATATCTAGTCAAAGTTCCGAGTTCATTAATTTGAGACAAGGCAGCATGAGTGTGAGGGAGTATTCTCTTTATTTCACTCAGTTAGATAGATATGCTCCTTATATGGTGGCTGACAGTAGGTCCAAGATGAGTAAGTTTGTGTCAAACGTGTATGATAGTGTGGTCAAGGAGTGTAGGAAAAAAATGCTAATTAGTGAGATGGACTTGTCTTGGTCGATGGTTCATGCTCAACAGATAGAGGAGGACAATATTATGGAGAAAGAGAGAGGAACTAAGAGAGCTAGGACAAGTAGTTTTAATTTCAATCAGCCCAAGTCAGAAGGTGGTAACCGTTCTCAGTTTCATCAGAGGTCTTTAGGCCCAGTATCTTCTTCAGTTACTACCCCAGTACCGAAATTCCAAAACAACAATTGGGATAGAGCACCAGGCTCTAAGTCCCAGGTCAGTGTTAGCAGTACTCGTACAAATCCTTTATGTCAGAAGTATGGAAGACACCATCAGGGTGAGTGTAGAGTGAGTAGTGATGTGTGCTTTGGGTGTGGCAGGCCAGGCCATCAGATTTGGGTGTGTTGAGTAGTTTCTCAAAAGGGTAGGGATGTGCGCCAACGGGGCCAGTCCCATCAGTCGTCAGTTATCCGGTCGCCCAACTCAGAAGGGTGCCACTTCTAGTGCTACTAGTGGTCAGTGTTCGAACATATTATATTCTCTTCAGTCCCACTAAGATCAGGAAAATTCTCCTGACGTAGTTACTGGTACATTGTAGGTCTTTTACTTAAATGATTATGCTTTACTAGACCCTGGAGCTTCTCTTTCTTTTGTAACTCCATAAATAGCTGTCAATTTTGGAGTCAATCCCTAAACTCTAGCAGAGCCCTTTTCAGTGTCTACCCTAGTAGGCGTTTTTAATATAGCCAAATAGGTATACAGGATCTGTCTTGTCACAATAGCTCAAAAAGTTACTTCAGTTGATCTCATGGAGTTAGATATAATGAATTTTGACGTCATTCTTGGAATAGATTGGCTCCACTTATGTTATGCCTTAGTTGATTGTAGAAACAGAATAGTTTATTTTAAGTTTCCAAATGAACCAGTCCTTTAATGGAGGGGTAGTACTATAGCTCTTAAGGGTCAGTTGATACGGGAAAGAAAACGGAAGCACGAAACAAATTCCAAATTAGTCCACTAATCTTAAGGATTCGAGGACCAAGATGGAGACCACACTCGAATTCGCTACCAACAACAAGAATACAAGATACAAGGATATAGTTCAATTCCAAAACATCTATAAAACATGATGAACAATATCAACAAAATAACACAAGTTTTAATTCAATAAATGACCCAAAACAGTCCACTACACAAGATAACAACAACAAAAGTAAAGGATAGATAGTGAGATCAAGATTATTACAAGATTAAGAACTAAAGAGTGTATTAAACTCAAAATCCCCAAATGAATATAATAATCAAAACCAGACTCTTACGGTGACTGCTAAGGGAATCAACTCACCTCACGATCCACCATTTCCAAGCAAAGAACAATGTTAGCTTTTCCAAGACCTATACTAGAACTACACTAAGTTGGTCTACTCTTAAGAGAGAGGATTTTAAGTGTTTCAATATTTCATCTTTCATCAACTAAAGAGAAAAGACCTAAAGTGCACTACTTATAGTATATTACAAAAATGTACAAAAAGACCACATTAATCTTAATGACTAAGGGTGGACTTGGTGTGTTGAAAGACAATATAAATTGTCCAAAATACCCTTGAAGCTAAGTTACCAAAATACCCTTAGTAAAGGGAACTAAAACCATGAACCAATAAAGGTGGTGCAAACCTGAGAGTCCTTAAGTCTTCAAGGCTCCAAGCAATCTTCCACACTTGGGTTTAATCAATGGTAGGCTAAAACGTCCCCTCCAAGTATGATCTCATGTCATCCATGTGACCAAAATTTGATTATTCACATAGTGACTTTGAATGATGTTGTCAAAAGCTAAGGCGGCCATTATTCTTGTATCATCCTCCTTTTCTTGAAAAGGATTCGACCTCGAATCCAAACCTTGCAAAACTAAAGAGAGGGCAAACAAATACAAACTCCTGGCATGAGTGTTAGTGTTTGCACAATAAATCATCTCAACATGCCAAGGTTGCACATTTTTGAAATATAACGGAGGATCCTTTGAATTAAATATAAAAATCTCAATAAAAGGTGTACAAAGGATTTGGTTACAGGAATCACCAAGAGATAAAAAACTACATAGGTCCTAATGGCATCAAATAATCCACAAGGTAGAACTTCTTTCATCTTATGAGCCATAAGACACCATTTCTTCTTTATCTCGTCAAAAGACCACGCCAAGGAGGGGTGTTTCAATTGGTTCTAAAGTCCATAAAATCCATATAGCATTATCACACACACACATGGACAGACCAACAAACTTCCTACCTCGACATAAAACAAATTCAAAACTAGCGTGGACATCATCATAGGCAAGGAGGTAGTATAGGAAAGAATCACATGCAAAGGAATCCACGGGTGAAAAATAAGTATGTAAACACATACACATTCTTTCCTTCAAACAATTAGACAACTTGACATCCACAAGTTCGAATTCATGAAATTTTGGCACAAGTGTGTCAAACAAGTATGCACATTTAGAAACATTACCCCAAGGATTCAATGATACATTTGTCCTCGGGTTTTAAAGAAGGACTACACATTCCTTATCCATAAGAGTACTCTCATCTTTCAAAAAGATATTCCCCCACCGGTCTCTTACAACATTAGGCCAATTTTGCACATTTGGAACACTATGTTGTGCAAACCAATCGACACCTAAGCATACATGACCATATGTCAATGGAAGAATATCACACCACATCTCCTCATGGTACTCAAATTGGGAGAAGACAACTTTGACCCTCTCGGTAACCTTAAACCCGTCCAAGAAATATAGAACGAGTAAAGTCTTGCAAAACAACCCCAAGTAGTCAACCATGGATGGAACGATGTAGTTTCTAAATTAACTATCATTTAACACAATGAGGAAGCCCGGTATCTCACAAATGATCACCTTTCCAGAGTTTACACTCCTTCTATGATCAACATTATAAAGGACACGAGTACCCCTTGATTTTAGAGATGCATACTCTCTTCTTCTCGTTGAACAAACTACACTAGATCTAGTATAACCATTCACACTATATCGATCTTGAGAAGAAGTACTAAAAGGTGGAGAATATGAATCTTCAGACTCCTCACATGTACTCTCATCATAGCTCTCATAAGCTTTGCAAAAAAAGGGGTTATACCTAACACCAAATCTAGGTTTGGAGTGAGAAGTGTAGGACTCCTCACATGCCCCAACATCATCATAAGATCCATCACGTGGTCCTACATCATCTCCAAAGTCACTATAAGCACTAGGCACTTCATTCATCTCATTTTCTCCCTCAAAACAGTAACTTTCAAATCTGCCCGAGTTTCAATCATGGCTATTTTCATAGCATCTGCAATCTCCCTCAACTTCGTAGCCATAAAACCCCTTACTACAATGATGGTCTCTTATGTTGTAGTCACAATTACCCCCGGTTATTGAAGACATATTCCCCTTATATCACCTTTTGAACATACAAAATGAACATACAAGATTAGTAGTAAAAGGTCCTTAACAACACTCATATTCACTCACTTTTGTGAACCTCACAATTGGAGCAACGAATATTGAAAGTTGCTTATACTCCGATAGTCAATAAGATGTCAGTTCTACTTGGTGGCCGGAATAGATTCGTGTTTCATCAACTCAAGACACAAAAATAAAATCTAATTATGAACTTGAAACAAAGAAGTTACTATGAGTTAAAAATGAGAAAAAGAACACAAATAACGAAGAGACAAAAGGAACGGATTCAACAATTAATCTACAACTAAGTAGGTGATTACTAGTTGTTAATTAATTCTAGAATCAAGATAGGAAACTAAGGAAACAATAAAGTGAAACTAATAATCTAAAATTTGAGCCAAAATTTGATGTGTGAATAGTAACTTGATGACCTGGAAGCCACGTATTGGTTTTGGTTTCTATAATTTTATTTTCCAAAGCCCAAGTCTTGACCGATTTTAATTTAGATTGGTGAAATTTGTTTTAAGGTGGGAAGGATAAGTCTTGGAGCCTTTTTTTCAAGTTTCAAATTTCAAGACTTGAATTTTGTAGTACTTTTACTTAAAACATGGACCATTGTTTCATGGAAAAGTGATCCTTATTTCATGGGAAAGTGGTTTAGAAGTGATGTAAAGTCTTTTGGTGGTTGGGGGTCTTTCAAGACTAACAATTACTTACACCTCTTTCCTTCACCTTTTAGGATCTATCATTCACTTTATGAAGGAAGGTGAAGAACTTAAAGAACAATAACAACCACACCAAGAACAATAACAACAATCTTCAAGAACAACAACAATGCCAATGGCCAACTCCAATCCACAACAACAAATGGCCAAGTCTCTTTAGTGTTGTGTCTTCGGTTTTAACAAGAGATGAAGGTTGTGAAGAACTTCAAGAACAACAACAACATTCACCAAGAACAACAACAACAACACTCCTTTTAACAACAACAACCAAACACACGTCCAATCAAGTTTCTCAACAACAATGTCTACCGCAACAATGTTCAACAACAATGGGCCAAGCTTATGTTCACAACAACAACATCAAATAAAAGCTCAAATCAAGATGTAGACCAATATGTTAGAGAGGAACAAAACTAACACTTAGATACAGTAAAGCCAAGTAAAAATCTCGGCCAAGAGACAACAAAAAACGCAATTTTTGGCCAAGGACACAAAATGGACAGATTGTTCTTTTGCTGAAATTTTCAGATTTCAATTTTTTTTTGAATTTTCAAGAAAGCAATCCCAAGATTAATCTTGTGGGAACAGAATAAAGCTATTCTTTGAAACCAAATGATACTGGAAAGAAAACGATAGCACAAAACACACTCTAAATCAGTCCACTAATCTTAAGGATTTGAGGACCAAGATGGAGACCACACTTGGATTCGCTACCAACGACAAGAATACAAGATACAAGGGTGTATTTCAATGTCAAAACAGCTATAAAACATGATTAACAATATTAAAAACAATAATGTAAGTTTTAGATTCAATAAATAACCCAAAATAGTCCACTACACAAGATAACAACAACAAAAGTAAAGGATAGATAGTCAGACCAAGATTATTACAATATTAAGAACTAAAGAGTGTATTAAAGTCAAAATCCCTGAATGTATATAATAATAATCAAAACCACACTCTTATGGTTACCTCCAAGGGAATCAACTCACGTCAAGATCCACCATTTCTAAGCAAAGAACAATGTTAGCTTTTCCAAGCCCGATACTAGAACTACACTAAGTTGGTATACTCTCAAGAGAGAGGATTTTAAGTGTTTCAATATTTCATATATCATTAACTAAAGAGAAAAGACCTAAAATGAACTACTTATAGTGTATTACAAAAGTAGACAAAAGACCACATTACCCTTAATGACCAAGGGTGGCCTTGGTGTGTTGGAAGACAATATGAATTATCCAAAATACTTTTAAAGCTAAGTGACCAAAATACCCTTATTAAAGGAAACCAAAACTGTGAACCAATAAAGGTGGTCCAAACTCGAGAGTCCTTAAGTCTTCAAGGCTCTAAATAATCTTTCACACTTGGGTTTGATCAATGGTAGGATAAAAAAATCCCCTCCAAGTATGATCCCATGCCCTCCATGCAACCAAAGCTTGATCCTTCACATAGTGACTTTGAATAAGGTTGTCAAAAGCTAAGGCGCCCATTATTCCTGTATCATCAGTTGATTTTGTACCTTAGAACCAGAAAGATAATATCGAAGGGGTGTATTTACCATCTTATGTGAGTCAAAGAATCTAATTCAAAAAGTCCTAATCATGAGTTAGTACCAGCAGTAAATGAATTCTTAGATATGTTTGTTGAAGATCTTCTTAGAGTTCTTCCCAAAAGGGAAATGGACTTTGGAATAGACCTTCTATAAGATATCCTCCTATATCTATACCGCCATATAGAATGGCTCCAGTTAAACTCGAAAAACTAAAAGAACAATTGAAAGATTTCTTATAAAAAGGATTCATTAGACCCAACATTTCACCGTGGAGCACACCCATTCTATTCATGCATCAGAAAGATGGTTCTCTCAAAATGTTCTTAGACTACTGTCTGTTGAACAAGGTCATAGTCAAGAATAAATATCCATTTCCTAGAATAGATGAATTGTTCAACCAACTTTAGGGTGCCTATTAATTTTAAAAGATAGACCTCAGATCAGGCTATCATCAGCTTAGAGTCAAAGAATGTGACATTCCAAAAATAGCTTTCCAAAATCGGTATGGTCACTTTGAATTTCTAGTCATGTCCTTTGGTCTCATATATGCACCAACAAACTTCATGGACTTGATAAACTGAGTGTTCAAGAAGTACTTGGACGCATTCGTTATAGTATTCATTGATGACATCCTTGTTTATCCCTATAGCGAGAATGAGCATGTAGACCACCTCAGAGTAGTGCTTCAGACTCTTAGAGCCCACCAGTTGTTTTCTAAATTTAGTAAGTGTGAATTCTATCTAAGATTAATAGCTTTATTTGGCCATATTATTTTCGATGATGGCATTAGAGTTGATCCTCAAAAGACTAAAGTAGTGAGAAACTGGCCTAGACCTATCTCTCCATTAGATATTAGGAGTTTCTTTGGTTTAGCTGGATATTACCATCTATTTGTTAAAGGGTTTTCTTCTATTGTATACCCTATGTCTAGATTGACTCAGAAGAAAGTTAAGTATCAGTGGTTAGATACAAGCGAGAAGAGTTTTTAGGAGTTGGAGACTCGACTCACCTCAGCCCCAATCTTGATTCTACTAGATGGTTCAGATGGTTTTATTATGTACTATGATGCATCCAAAGTATGTTTGGGTTGTGTCCTTATGCAGATAGGTAAGTCATAGCCTACGCCTCCAAATAACTTAAGCCTCATGAGAAGAATTACTCGACTTATAATCTTGAGCTAGTAGCTGTAGTGTTTGCCTTACAGATTTAGAGGCATTACTTGTATGGGGTTCATGTAGATGTGTTCACAGATCACAAAAGACTTTAATATGTGTTTTCTCAGAAATATTTGAATTTGCGTTAGAGAAGATGGTTAGAATTATTGAAGGATTATGACATGAGTGTTCGGTATTATCCGATCATGGACAATGTAGTAGCTGATTCTCTCAGTAGAATATCTGTGGATAGTGTAGCTCATGTTGAGGATGGTAAGAAGAAGTTATCTTAGGAAGTTCATCAGCTTGCCCGACTAGGTATCCATTTACTTGATTCAACAGAAGGTAGTATATGGGTGCAAAGTATCTCAGAGTTATCTCTGTTTTTGAGGTGAGGGAAAAATAGGATAGAGATCCCAGTCTAGTTAAGTTCAAATATTCAGTCAGAGATTGAAAAGTAGAGGTTTTCTCTTAAGGAGGAGATGGTGTTTTGAATTGTCAGGGTAGATTGTGTGTGCCTGGTGTAGATGAGTTGAGGAAATGAATTCTTGCAGAAGCGTATGGTGTGCGTTAGTCTATTCATCTAGGGGCCACTAAGATGTACCACAATTTGTAGGAAATTCATTAGTGGAGTGGAATGAAGAGAGATATTGAGGAGTTTGTAACTAAGTGCTCTACATGTCAGCAAGTTAAGGTTGAGCACCATAAACCTAGTGGGTCCATGAAGGAGTTCAGTATTCCTATGTGGAATTGGGAGAAAGTGAACATGGACTTTTTGAAAGGTTTGCCTTGTACCCGTTCTCAGCATGACTCTATTTGGGTTATTGTAGATCGGATGACGAAATCAGCTCATTTCTTGCTAGTCCATACCTCCTACTCAGCCGAAGACTATGCCAATCTCTATCTTAGAGAGTTTGATAGGTTGCATGATGTTCCCTTATCTATCATACATGATAGAGGTACTCAGTTTACCTCTCATTTCTAGAAAGCATTCCAAAAGAGTCTTGTCACCTATGTTCACCTCAGTACAACCTTCCACCCTCAGACAGACAGTCAAGCAGAAAGGACTATTCAGACTCTTGAGGATATGCTGAGAACATGTGTTGTTGATTTCAAGGGTAGTTGGGATGACCATTTTCCTTTTATTGAATTCACATATAATAATAGCTATCATTCCAGTATTCGTACGACTCCATTTGAGGCTCTCTATGGTGGGTTATGTAGATCTCTAATTGGTTGATTTCAAGTACGCGAGGCTGCAGTAGTATTACCTGACTTGGTATTTGATGCGTTAAAAAAGGTTCATTTGATTAGAGAAAGGCTTAGGGCTGCCCAAAGCCGAAAAAAATCGTATGCTGATTTGAGGATAAAGGATTTGAGTTTGAGGTCTGTGACTTCATGTACATTAAAATCTCTTCTATAAAGAGAGTAAAGAGATTCGGAAAGAAAGGGAAACTCAGTCCCCAATATGTCGCTCCCTTCAGAATTCTCAGTTGTTTTGAAAAGGTAGCTTACAAGATTGAGTTGCCTTTAGATTTAGCCTCAGTACACCCAGTGTTCCATGTCTCATTGTTGAAAAAGTGTATTGGTGATCAAGCTATAGTTGTTCTCTTAGAAAGTGAAAATATTCAGAACAACCTTTCTTTTGAGGAAGTTCCTGTCGAAATTCTTGATCATCAAGTTCGTAGACTAAGGAACAAAGAAGTTCTACTAGTGAAAGTTCTTTGGCAGAATCAGTCCGTTGAGGGAGCCACTTGGGAAGCAGAAACAGATATGCAGACCAAGTACCCTCATATTTTCTCTACAATTCCAAATTCAGTATAAGGTACTAATATTCTTAAGATTTCCATTTCTCTGTCTTGCTCAGTTTCATCGTACATCATGTTCCTGTCAGTCATGCATTCATGAATCAGTTCAGTCATGCATTCTATGCATCAAGCTGCATGTCCAGTGTGTAAGGTCAGTCCAACAATTCCCTCAGTTTAACCTGTTTCATTCGGGGACGAATGATCCCAAGGGGGATATATTGTAACACCCCATATTACCCAATCATAATTTAAGTCTGATACAATATCTATTCCATAATGCAAGAATCCAGTAAGAACACCAGGATGAACAAACTAACAACAAACACAACAAGTGCTAGTGAATCGAAATAGGCCACACACGGCTTCACTAGGATTTAAGAATCACATTTTTAGAACAAAATGATGAAGTTCTCAAGAAGAACCAGCAAGTCAACAAGGTACTAGTGAATCGAAAGAGCCCGAGCCCCACACGGCTTCACTAGACTTCAAGATTACAAAACACAATCTTAACAAGATTACAAGAAGATAGTAACTTGATGTGTAATATGCAAGAGTCTAAGAACCGTAAAAACAAGAGAGGACCCTCAGACTAAAGAATTTTAACACCAAGTTCTTACTTGGACCAAGAGGAACTCTCTGACCTCAAGATCCTTTTTTCTAGCCAAGATACAACACAAGTATCACTCTACTTGTGAGTTTTGTGATTTGGGGCTTCTACAATGGAAGAGTGAGAATTTCCTCAATATTACAAGTGTTTATGTCTCAAAATATTATGAAAGAACTAGCTTCCAAATAACCCTAACATTGTCTATTTATATTACACCATAAATGAAGGAGAAAATAACTAGATTGACCTTTCCATGGAGTGTCCTTGGAGTGTAAGTTTATTACACTTCAAGGCCCCTCTTCACACTTAAAAATATTTAGATCATTAGGTGGATCAATCACCAACTCACAAACGGCCATTTGTATGAACAAGGCTTGGAGTTTTTGTAACTCCTAAGCTTGGCTACGTGTGAATGATCGTGAACTTGTTGGACAGCTTGCTACACCCGTATCATCCTCTCTATCTTGAGAGGAATTTGACCTCAAATTCGGCATATGGACATCTTCAACCGTATCCATGAGAGAAAGATCACACACGTTGAAAGTGTTGTGCAATTGATATTTCGGTGGAAGGTCAAACTTGTAGGTGTTGTCATTGATTTTCTAAAGTACTTGGAATGGACAATTACCCCTCGGCATCAATTTGGAATTTTTTGATATGGAAACCAATCCATTCAAAGATGCACCCACACCCAATCTCCTAGTTCTAGAATGAGTTTCTTTCTCTCCTTGTTGGCCCTCCTTGTAATTTCTTGGTTTTTCTTCTCAAGTCGAAGCTGTACCTTCTTATGTAACTTCTTCATAGAATCTATCCGCTTGATTCCATCTAAGCTAATAATGATATCACTTGGCAAGGGCATTAAATCCAAAGGGGTAAGGGGGTTGAGGCCGTATACATACTCAAAGGGAGTCATTCCCATACTTGAGTGTATGACACGGTTATAGGCAAACTCAATCAATGGTAAGTGCTCCTCCTAAGAAGTCATTTTTCCCTTAATCATGGAACATATCATTACATCCAAATTCCTATTTGCTACTTCTATTTGGCCATCGTTTTATGGGTGGCAAGACGTAGAGAACAACAATAAGGTACCAAGCCTACCCTACATGGACTTTCAAAAGTGACTTAGGAACTTAGAGTACCTATCACTTACAATGTTCCTCGAAACGCCATGCAATTTGACAGTATTATCAACAAATAAAGAGGTCATTCTAGGTGCGTTATCACATTTAGAGCAAGGAATAAAGTGCATCATATTAGAAAATCGATCGACTATAACAATGACACTATCCTGGCCTCATCTAGTCCTTGGCAACCCCAACACAAAATCCATAGATATATCAAGCCAAGGATGTAGAGGGGTGGGCAGCGGAGTGTACAACCCATGAGGTAGGAGCAGAGAGTTGGATCCTTTGTATTCTACACATTGGCCGCAAATCCTAACCATATCCTTGTGCATTCTTGGCTAATAGAATTGCTCCTCCAATATTCCGAAGGTCTTTTTGACCCTAAAATAACCCATTAGACCGCCATCATATGCTTCTTTTACAAACTACTCTCTCCAAGAGCTAGAGGGTACACATAATAATCTACCTTTAAATAATTAATCATCAAACCTGGCTTAGGGATTTGAACCCCTAGCCGAATCCCACTTGTCCCTACCCAATTCTTTGCATTTCCTAAAAATAGGACCAAAGTGAGGGTCCTCAGGATATAATCCTCTTAAGCACTGGAAACCCATTAATTTTGATGATAAAGTGGACACAAGAACATATTTTCTAGACAAAGCATCAGCTACTACATTGTCCTTACCCTTCTTCTTTTGGAAACATAAGAGAAGGTCTCAAGAAACTCAATCTATTTGGCTTGCCATTTGTTAAGATTGTCTTGTGCCCGAAGATGCTTTAAGGATTTGTGGTCCATTTGGAACACAAACTCCTTAGGCCATAAGTAGTGTTGCCAAGTGGCCAAGGCTCTAATCAAGGCATACAACTCTAAATCATACATGGAGTAGTTTAGAGTTGCTCCTTTGAGCTTTTCGCTAAAGTAAGCAATGGGTTTTAAATCTTGCATCAAAACAGCCCCTATGCCTACTTTACTCACATTGCACTCGACTTCAAATGTCTTATCAAAGTTGGACAATTGTAACAAAGGAACGGAGATGAGAATAGCTATCAAAGCTTTACAAGCCTTAGCTTGCTTGTCACCCCACTTGAAGGGTTGATCTTTCTGAATGACCTCGGTCAAGAGGGCGGCTATGGTGCTAAATCCTTTGACAAACCTTCTATAAAAACTAGCCGTCCCATGGAGCTTTCTTAGTTCTCCAACAGTTTGTGGGATTGGCCAATTTTTGATAGCATTTATCTTAGATTCATCCACTTTAGCCCCTCTTGAACTAACGACAAAACCCAAGAAAACAACTTCATTAACACTAAAGAAGCATTTTTCCAGATTTGCGTACAGTTTTTCCTTTCTAAGGACATCAAACACACATTGTAAATGCATCACATGCTCATATAAAGACTTGATATAAACCAATATATTATCCAAATAGAAAACAACAAACCTTCTAATAAATGACTTCATCACATAATTCATTAGCCTCATAAAAGTACTTGGAGCATTTGTTAGTCCGAATGGCATAACTATCCATTCATAGAGACCAAACTTAGTCTTGAAGGCAGTTTTCCATTCATCATCAAGTTGCATTCTTATTTGGTGATAGCCACTCCTTAAATCATTCTTGAAAAATAAACACGAACCATTCAATTCATCAAGCATATCATCTAACCTAAGGATAGGGTGATGATATTTTATTGTAATCTTGTTGATGGCTCTGCAATCCACACCCATACGCCAGTTCCATATTTCTTAGGCACTAGTAGCACCAAAACCGTGAACAGACTCATGATCTCCTTGATATACCCTTTGTTGAGGAGTTCCTCAACTTGACGTTACAATTCCTTGGTGTCCGTAGGGTTGCTTCTATAAGCCGGCTTGTTTGGTAATTTTGAGCCCGATACAAAAATAATTTGCTTCTCAATTCCCTAAAGTGGGGAAAATCCTTGTGGAGGTTCTTTAGGAAATACATCTTCATAATCCTGCAACACATAAGAAATCAAAGGAGAAATGGAGGAATTAGTGGGGTTAAAGTTAAAACAATGAGCCAAAAGTAACATAGGCGTGGCCTCATCATGATCCACGAAGAGTTCCTTCTTTCTAACCATCATCACCATGTTTTCCTTCCCCTTTGATGTTGAGGTAGCCTCGGATACCCCTACAGTCGCACCTACAGGTTCCCCTTTTTTTTCTTTCTTTTTAGATTTTTCCCCTTTCCTTCAATTCTCTCATCTTATAATGCCACTCATTTACTTGGGAAGGAAAAAGATTCCTTCTCAAGTGTACATTGATTAGACCTCCTATCATGTTGGTAGACCTATCGTATTGCCAAGGTCTACCTAAAAACAAGTGACGCGCTTGAATTGTTATCACATCACAAAGTATTTCATCGTGGTAGTTTTCCACCTTAAACCGTATCACACATTGCCTTCTGACAACATTTGCACAACTACCACTATCGATCACGAAAGTGCACACTCCCCTTACAAGACATTTTGTATGGAATAGATTTTCCCTTTGACTTGGGTCATCTATTTCCTTACTAATCATGATGTTCCTAAATACAATTCTTGGAACCATAGACTCCACTTCTTACGGATAAACATATTCACCAACATCATCATAATCATCATGTGGTCCATTCTCGGGTTCCTCTCTATCTTGAGGCTCGGCCTCATCCTCCCTCTTTTGAAGACCCACCTCTTTACCAAGGTAATACAATCTCCCTTCCCATAGTATCATGTTGCATCGGTTTGGACATTCATTGGCTTTATGTCTCCAACCTTGGCACTTGAAATATTGGAATCCCTTTGGGTTAGGACACTTATGAACTTCTTTCTTTGGAGGAGTTTTGTGGACTATTTTAGGCTCGGGCAGCCTTGTAGTGGTGGTTTGGTTCTTGTTTTAGGGCCAACCTAAAGAGGATTGAGCCATCTCCTTGCTTCTAGGCCAACCCGAGGTGGATTTTCCCTTTGTATTGAACGACTACCTCTCTTTAAGTTCCCTTTCAATATCAAGAGCCGCTTGAATAATACCTTCAACGGTATGAAACTTGTGAACAGTTAAATGAGTGGAGATCTCTTTGTTCAACCCACACTTGAACCGGATGATGTCATGACTGATTTGTTCCCCATGATGATCAAGCTTCAACATGAGTTGTTGAAACTCATCATAATATGCCATCACACTTTTGTTACCTTGACACAAGTTGTACAATCTAGGAAGTAACTCATGGTGATAACTCTCGAGAAGGTACCGTTGTCTCATCAAGTACCTCAACCGAAACAAAGGTGGTGGCTGCCCATCAACTAATTTATTACCAAACCGCTTGATGTACTCCCACCAAGTGTTAGCATAACCCTCAAAATGAGCTATGGCATAACAACTTTTCTTTTCTTTCAAGATATCATTAACCTGGAAAACTTTGTCACAATTCGATTCCCAAGCTAAGTAGACCTTAGGGTCACTTTCACCTTTAATGATTGGTAGGCTCAACTTGATGGTGTTGATGCCTAAATCTCTCTCTTGGTGTCAGTTTCCTCTTTCTCCATACCCTCGATATCTCCTTTGATCTCTACAACCATATCTTATCTCCTCCTCCCTCATGTAAGCATTCTCTAAGGCTCCATATCCTTCATATCCCTCTCTACCATATTCTTCAAAGTGGGCTGGACGCATTTGGATATTTTGAACTTAATTTGGAGGAATTGGATTTTTTAGAGGTGATGGTCTTAAGTTTAATGGAGCTTGGAAGGGAGGGTTCAGATTTAGTGGAGGTACTTGATGTCTAAGTCCCTCTTGTGGAACTTGAGGAGTTTGGAAATGTATTGGTCTAGTGGGGTCATGGTTTGTATGGAAAAGAGGGGTTTGGCTTGCGGCATTTAGTGGAGCTTGGGGTGGATTTAGCATTTGGTGCACTATTTCAGGAGTGATGGTTGCGGATAAAGTTCTATCATGCCCACCTGAAGAAAAATGTAGAGGAGTAGAAGGGCGATAGTTCCTTTGACTCTCCACTTGTTCTAATCTCCCACTAATAGCTGACACATCTTCCTTTATTGTGGTCAAATCCCCTCTCATAGCTCCGATTTCCATATTTAACCTTACAAGTGTTCGGGTAACAGCCTCAGGAGTGGCCCTCATAGAGTCAAGAGAATTAGTATCCATATTTTGGGACGTAGTCCCATCTATTATCAGGGTATTACCTACAAAATCAGAAAACAAGTTAGTGAAAAAAAATCCTCTCTTCACTTACACTCTTTGGATCACCTCACACTTTAGTTCCACAAGTGTTGTAGTTTGTCTAGTAACCCATGAATCCTTAAGGTATGAGTAAGATCTGGTCTGGAATGGATTCTTTTTTGAAGACTCAAAGAGTTCTCATTGGACTAAAACCAAGAAGTAGCAACGTATTCAAAAGATAAAAGCACCTAAGTAATCGTTGACACGAACAAATGGATTCAAAGGACTAATTGACAACCTAGTAGGTATGTACTAGTTTGTTAATTAGTTTTAAACCCAAGTACGGAAACCAAGAATCAACAACTAGAAACTATAAAATATCCAAATTTAAGATTATTAGTGATGTGGTAGTAGCAATGGTGATGTGGAAGCATGTAATTGGTATGGTCCCACACAACAATCTTTTTTGTCACAAATTTGAAATTTCAATATTCACACAAAATGTAATGGATGACAATTTGTATTGGAGGGAAAGTAAAAGCCTTGTACTCTTTTTAACTTTGAAAACTCAAAAAGATGAGATTTGACTTTATTAATCCCATAAAACAAGGTCCCTTGATTTAAGGAAAAGTGGTTGTCAAGTCTAGGAAGTGATGTGTGCAAGTCTTCTGACCAACAACTTTATAACTTTTGTCTTACAACCTTTTGGATCTATTTTACACCTTTATTGTCTTAAGTTGTAAGAATAGATGTAGAACAATATGAACACCACAACAACCTTCAAGAACACAATATCAACTTCTTCAAGAACACAACACAAAACCACCAATTGTCATCAACAAGGTACAACCTAAGGCCCACGTCAAGTTGCCACAACAATGGTCAATATTATAAGCTCAACTTTAGATCTAGACACTTTTAGTGTTGGTGAGAAAGAAACCAACACTAGAAACACACTAAAAAAGTAAAATAATACCTAGATCCAAACACATAAACACCAATCTTGGCCAAGACAACAAGATGGACAGATTTCTCTTTTTCGTTTTTTGGAATTTTCAGATTTCAACAATTTTTTTTTTGAATTTTTGTCCAACAGAGCCCAAGATTGGTAGTGTAGGAACACAACCAGCCTTTCTTTGATACTAAATAATACAATATCAAGTCTATAATGCAAGAATCCAGCAAGAACAAAAAGATGAACAAACTAACACCAAAAACAACAAGTTCTAGTGAATCAAAATAGGCCACACACGGCTTCACTAGGATTTAAGAATCACTTTTTTAGAACAAGATGATGAGGTTTTCAACAAGAACCAGCAAGTCAAAAAGGTTCTAGTGAATCGAAAGAGCCCCACACAGGTTCACTAGACTTCAAGATTACAAAACACAATCTTAAGAAGATTACAAGAAGATAGTAACTTGACATGTAATATTCAAGAGTCTAAGAACCCTAACAACAAGAGAGGACCCTAATACTAAAGAATATTAACTCCAAGTTCTTACTTGGAAAAAGAGGATGTCTATGACCTCAAGATCCTTGTTTCTAGCCAAGATACAACACAAGTATCACTCTACTTGTGAGTTTTTCAGATTTAGGGCTTCTACAATGGAAGAGTGAGAAGTTTCTCAATATTAAAAGCATTTATGTCTCAAAATATTATGAAAGAACTATCCTACCAAATAACTCTAATATTGTCTATTTATATTACACCATAAATGAAGGAGAAAATGACTAGATTTCCCTTTCCATGGGGTGGCCTTGGAGTGTAAGTTTATTATAGTTCAAGGCCCCTATTTACACTTAAAAACATTTAGACCATTAGGTGGATCAATCACCAACTCACAAACGGCCATTTGCATGAACAAGGCTTGGAGTTTTTGTAACTCTCGATCTTGGCTATGTGTGAATGGTCATGAACTTGTTGGACAACTTGCTTCACCCCTATCAAAGTCTTAATACATGAGTATTTATATATGAAATTTTTGAAAAACTCATTATTTTTTAGTTTAGAGCCTGTCTTTGTGTATGAAATTCAATTATCTTTTCAACGATATAAAATTCTCTCAAATCCGATAACCGGGTAAGAGTTTATGGTGATTTTAAGTTTTAGTCATTAGACACCATTGTTTTAACCCTTAGCGCATCGCATAGATAGTCCAAATGACAATTGTCAATTTCTAGTGTGATTCTGTGATCATGGTGCATTGTGGAGAAGGCTAATTTCCCATTTGTCAATTTTCATTGGGCCTCCACGATAATGGCACTTCGCGGAGGTGGTGAAAATGGAATCTATAGTCTTACCGTGATGGTGCAGTATTGTGCCGTCTGTCTAGATCCTAGTTGTCCCTTTTAAAGTGGCTTGACATGATAGTGGCGCGTCGCGCCAAGGCTAAAAATGGGATGGTCAATTTTTGGTTTCCATTTTTAAATCCGTTTAAATGTATTTGGATCTTTTTCCACGGTCCTAATTAACCTAAAACATGAAATATTACCCCTAAACACCCAAAGTAGTCATCCTTATTTCAATTCCTCTCACAATAAAAAATCCCTTTTTCAAGAACAAGAAACCATAGCCCTCAAATTCAAGGCAATTTATCAAGAACTCTCAATTCATCTCTTCAAATTCATTAACCCAGGTATGTAAGATGTTATTCCATGGATCTCTTTCATCCATGGAGTCCAAGCAACCTTTAAATTATAAAATTATGATCTTTTCAAGTTATCATGTTTTAAATTATGATTTCATCCATGAATTTCCATGAACTATGATTCTATACCATGTTACCAAAATTAGTACATAATTCAATCTTCCATGTTTTAATATTATTATTTACTGAATTAAACCATTATTTAATGTTATTATGATGAATTCATGCTATTTCTATAAGTTTCATGACATTCCTATGATTGTTTTAAAAATATGAAGTACAAGTGTTTGATAAAATGCCTACAAGAGTGATTTATTTATTAAGAGCCTTCATGATTTGGCCTTCAAGCTTTAGTGTCTTTTAAGTATAGTTGTTTTGTGTCCTGGGGGAATTGAATACGGAAAAACCATAGATATTTATTTAGTCTAACCTCAGTACATTACAGTATAGTCTTCAGATTATATTATGAGCATTATCAAAATAGTGAGATATCAGATATTCAACTCAGAACAGTCTAGTATCTCAGTGTCTTTCAGTTAGGAGTAGGATTTAGCACTGAGTGAGTGTAAGGATGGCAGATTCCCCGTTAGATAGGCAGAGTCATTAGTAGCAGTACCTATACTCCACAACTATGTAGCTAGTATAGGATAAGAGTGGTAACCCATCAGATTAGGTTTGATTATCTCACATGGGTCACCCATCAGTTCAAGATTGACATACTTAGTCCTTTGGATATTATATCAGTTTAGTGGATCCACACAACCATTATTAGTACCTGTGTCTCGGTATTAACACCCCTTCATCTAGGATTATAGGTTGGACCCCAATTAGCTCAAATTTGGAAATGTCGGCTAGATGATACCTCCCACAGACTCAAATATAGTATCAGTTATAGTCCGAGTTCAGTTATTCAGTTTTAGTGTTGCTTAACCAAAGCATATAGATTTTAGTTATCTCAGTATTTCAATTTACAGATTTTACTCAGTTATGTTATATTCTTGGTTATAAATCCTTAGTATTTATAGATTTCCATGCATTATCAGTATTTACATATTCCATGTTCTCTACTCAGTACTCCATGATTTACATACATATCCATATAATCATTAGTTCTATTCATAAAACCATGCAAATCAGCTTATCGCATTTAACATACTAGTACATTCAAAGTACTAATCACATACCTTTTCTTTTGCTCTATGATGTATTATATCATAGGTTCTGATGCTCAGTTCTCGGCTTATGAGTAGACTCTTCAAATTCTCAGCAGTAGCAGTGGTGAGTCCTCATACTTCAACGATAGGCCTACTTTATTTCATGTCTCAGTTATTAGTTAGTTGGAGTTAGTTGGGGCCTGTCCCATCAACTCATATTAGTCAGTCAGTTATAGAGGATTTTTAGACATTAGAGTTAATTATTCAGTATTTAGATATTATAGTTAGTGATCTAGTTTATCTTTATTTTTTCAGATTCAGTCAGTTGTTTCTACAGACTCATATTTTAGTTTTAAATTAAGTTATTAAAACCTTATGGCATGTCAGTATTCTTATATATTTATGATCATGTTATTTAGTGCTCATAACAGGTACCAACTTATGGGTTAGGTTGTGGTCCCTTGGGACCGTAAGCACCGTGTAATGACTAGGGGTAGTCTCAGGTTGTTACAAACTTGGTATAAGAGCCTAAGATTTTAAAGTGTTCTAGGAAGTATGAAAGGAACGTCTAGTAGAGTCTTGTGCATGGGTGTGTATCTCGCCACACTTATGGATTAGAGGCTATAAGGTGTTTAGGAAAAGTTTCCCTTCTTTCAAGTATTTATGTCATGCGATTGAACATGAGCTCAAGTTAAATTCTCAGTTTAATTTATTCTTCCTTCCATTTACAAAACTTTTCTCCCAAGAAGAATGGAAGAAGAACAGGAACTCAGCCAGCCCCTCAGCCCATCCAGGCAGATCCTCTGGATGAGTATTTCTCTCACGCAGAATTAAAGGCTGCGTTCACTACTCTAGAAAACTTCATAGTATCTTAGAATGAATGGTCAACCACTGTTTTGGATGAAGCAGTGGCCAATACTACTGCAACTAAAATTTAGGATTTCACTTGGATGAATCCCCCTTCTTTTACGGGATCCAAGTCTGAAGCGAATCCATAGGAATTCTTAGATATGGTTCAGAAGGTCACGAATGCTATGGGGGTGACGTCTAGTCAGGATACCAAGTTGGCTGCATATCAATTACAGGATGTAGCCCATACTTGGTTTAAGCAGTGGAAAGTTGATAGAGGTGTTGATGTAGGGCTTATATAATGGGAAGAGTTTTCCACGTCTTTCTTGGATAGATTCTTTCTATTGGAGTTGAGAGAGGCCAAAGTGTTGGAGTTCATTAATTTTAGGTAAGACAACATGAGTGTGAGGGAGTATTCTCTCAAGTTCTTTTAGTTTGCTAGATGTGCTCCTTATGTGGTAGTTGACAGAAGGTCCAAGATGAGTAAGTTTATGTCTGGTGTGTCTGATAGTGTGGTCAAGAAGTGTAGGACCGCAATGCTGATTAGTGAGACTGACTTGCCTAGGATGATGGTTCATGATCAAAAGATAGAGGAGCAAAAGATCAAAAAGAGGGAGAAAGGAAACAAAAGAGCTAGTATGAGTAGTTCTAATTTCAATCAGCTAAAGTCAGAATGTAGTAACCATCCTCAATTTTATCAGAGGTCTTCAGCCCCAGTACCTTCTTCAGCCAGTACCCAGTACCCAAATTCAAAAATGACAATAGGGATAAGGCACTAGGCTCTAAGTCCTAGGTCAGTGTTTGCATTGATCGTACAAATACTCTATGTTAGAAGTATGGTAGACACCATCAGGGTAAGTGTAGAGCGGATAGTGATGTGTGCTTCGGGTGTGGCAAGCCAGGCCATCAAATTTGAGAGTGTCGAGTAGTTGCTCAGAAGGGTAGGGATGTGCGCCAATAGGGCCACTCTATTAGTCGTCAGTTCCATACGGTCGCCTAAATCAGTAGGGTGACACTTCCAGTACGACCAGTGGTCAGCTTCCAAACAAATTATATGCTCTTCAGTCCCGCCAAGATCAGGAAAATTCTCCTCACATTGTTACTAGTACGTTGTAGGTCTTTCACTTACATGTTTATGATTGACTAGACCCTGGAGCTTCTCTTTATTTTGAAACTCCACATATAGCTATTAATTTTAGAGTCAGTCCAAAAACTTTAGCAGAGCCCTTTTCAGTGTCTACCCCAGTAGGCGTTTCCATTGTATCTTGACAGGTATACAGGAACTATCCGGTCATAATAGCTTAAAAAGTTACTTTAGTTGATCTTGTAAAGTTAGAGATGACAGATTTTGACGTCATTCTCGGCATTGATTGGCTTCACTCATGCTATGCCTCAGTTGATTGTAGAAACAGAATCGTTCATTTTCAGTTTACAAATAAAGCAGTCCTTGAATGGAGGGGTAGCACTACAGCTCTTAGGGGTTAGTTGATTTCGTACCTTAGAGCCAGAAAGATGATATCAAAGGGGTGTATTTACCATATCATACGAGTCAAAGACTCTAATTTAGAAACTCCTACTCTTGAGTCAGTTCCAATAGTAAATGAATTTTCAGATATATTTCCTGAAGATCTTTGCAGAGTTCCTCCCGAAAGGGAAATCAACTTTGGAATAGACCTTCTTCCAGAAGGGAAATCGACTTTGGAATAGATCAATTGGGTGGTTTGAATGGGTGAAACTACCTTATTTAGGACAAATCTTGTTCATCAAGCAATAGAAAAAGTTAAGGTGATACAACAATAATTAGAAACAGCTCAAAGCCGACATAAATCATATGTGAATACTAGAAGAAGAGGGTTAGCATTTGCTATAGAAGATTGGGTTTTCTTGAAGGTGTATCTAATGAAAGGGGTAACGAGGATTGGTATAAAGGGAAAACTAAGTCCCTGCTATATAGGGCCATATAAAATTATTCAAATATTTTTCCAAGTGGTATATGAGTTAGACCTACCCCAAGAGATTTCAATGGTGCATCCAGTGTTTCATGTCTCAATGCTCCGCAATGGCATAGGAGATCTATCTCATATTACTCCTACTAAAGATGTTCATTTTATCAAAGAAGTCACGTATAAAGAAGTGCCTACTGCTATACTAGATCGGCAAATTAAGAAGTTAAGAAATAAAGAAGTAGCTTCAGTAAAAGTGCTTTGGAGGAGCCCACAAGTAGAAGAAATCACATGGGAAGCCGAAGAAGCAATGAAGTCAAAATACACTCATTTATTTGAATATAAAGACTTGGTCCAAGGATGCTGGTTTGGGGCATAAACAAGTAAGTATAAATACACAAGTTTTATATGGATAACAATGAGTTTAAACTTAGTCATATATTCGTTTAGGTTAGCTAGTTATGCTAGCATTCGAGGAATTCCCACATGTACTGAAATGTGGTATGATTAAGTTACAATCGATGAGAGAATCTAAACTTAGGCCCTTAAGTAGGTATTTGAATCTAAAGGATGAAGTTACCAAGTTTTAAGTTTAACTATAAGCATTTTGATCTTAAAATGGAATAAAATATTAAGGTGCTTGCTTGACTTATTTTAAGCTAGTAGGTGAATCACCTACTTTGACATTTTGACCAACCTAAAAACTAAGTAGGTGCATCACCTATTAAGGATCCCTTGACCAGCTTATTGGGCCAAATACACAACCACCTACTTAAGTTAATTCGGGCCCAAATTAAAGAAGAGAAAAGGAGGAGAATAGGCAGCCAAGGCCCAATAGTTTTTAATCCACAAAGGCCCAATATAATGAGCAAGTAGGTGCATCACCTACTTGATAAATTATAGCCCAAAAATGACCAAGAAAGTCGGCCAACATCAGCTCTTTTTAAAGGGATTACAACCAACCAAAAAATAGCTTTCAAGATTTTCTCTCTTGTTCTCTCTTAGCTATGCAACAACCCTAAAATTCCACTATTGTTTTTTGGAAACCTTCCTTCCAAGTTAAAGGTAAGTGAAAAAATAATGAGCACATCTTAAGAATATATAAGGATTATGTTCTCCATGATTAAACTATAAGATATCCCCTTTTTAAGTTTGGAAGTCCCTTTATCCTTGATTACTAAGAGATTTTTCTCTTCATTTTTGATTTGTGAGTAAAGGGATCAAGATATTGAAGAGATATACATTAAGGAAATAAACTACCACCAAAATTAAGGTATTGCTACTATCCATTTTTTTCCTTTTCCTATATACGTGTGTTAGTTGAGGATTGTGTATATATTGTTTTTAAGAACTGAAGGGATGGTGAGTTCAATTTTTGGCTGCTAAATTAAGGAATATTTGGGTCTGTTTTGGATCTATTTTATATATGTATGATGGGGGCTGCTTGGTTTATGTTGGGGGAATGGTGTGAATAATTTCCATTGAAAGGTAGAAGAAGAGTACAATGGTACACCACCGAATTAAATGTCGCATAAGTTTACTACCCACATCACTTGACATACTATTTTGAGAATACAATAAAGACAAAATGGTTAAGGGTATCTTATAATAAGATACATTTCGTGTGAATGTAATTGGAAAAGAACGAGGCTGAGAGAACACCTTTGGATTAGTTGATTATGGATTACTACCCGGTTACTATTTTAGTAAGTTTTAAATGCCGTAAATATGTTACTTAGCTACTAATACTAGTCTTACGCTATTGTAGATTAGTAATAAAAAATGGAAGACATTAAGTGAAACTGTGATAAGTTGTGCAGCAATGTATGTATGGTTCATCGATCCTATACTCTTTGGCATAAATCTAACTCCTTTTTTACAAAGTAAGCTTCCTAAGCGTTCTTTCTTTCAAGTTATACATAACTACAAAAAACAACCCCCAAGGTGGTTAACAACCTTATTCTAACTTGTTAGGTTGTTAAAGAACCTAAAGATGTGTTTGTTACTAAATCTGTCCATTTTCCTTTCTAAATACTAGTATCATATGGGTGCTTTCAGAAATAAGACTTACGAGTTGTTCTCTTAGTCAACATGACCCATGGTATTAGTTAATCTCATATGTGTTATATTTCAATTATTGCTATATTCTACCTCATTACTACTGCATCTAGTGCATATTTTCCTACTTTTTGCTACTGGTCCAAGGCTTCAAATCTAGTACATTACCACCAAAATAATAACTTTAAATATGAAAAGAATGATCTTAAATGATTCTATATATTTTGGGTGGTGGAAAAAACACCTAGCATGGGTCAATCCCAATTTATGTACTTATGAGGAATGTATCTCAGGGGTTAAAATGCCTAGCATGGGTCATCCTCTTTTACCACTGATCAGCTGGTCATTTGTATTATGCCTTATAATCTTATAAAGTAAAGAAGAATAAATAAAAGTAAGGTATGTAATGTACATGATCCCATAAGCACAAGCAAAGTTGGTATTCTATCCTTATATTTATGGTTATATATTGATAACTCATTTTGTTAAGATCTTGTCTTATTTATAATCACTTCATGCCGTACATACTCAGTACACTCTTTGTATTAACACCCTTCATAAGGGACACTATGTTTTATGCCGCAGGTACAGGTACTCCAGCTAGTAGACCACCCAGTAGGAGTACAGGACATCCAGCTACTATTGGTGAGCACCAAGTTGATTTAGAGCTTTTCGAGTCTGTTATATATAGTTTGGTATTGTATAGTAGTTATGAGCACGGCGGGGGTTTGTCCCGACCTTAACTAAGTCCATGCGTCTTTTAGAGTCTTTCAGACTAATGTGATGTTAAGTGTGGTAGTTTTGTGTTCTTTTAACATTGTGGCCCCAATGGCCAAGTCTTGTATATGTAGGTTTGGACTTACTTAGGTGGTTTACTTTATCAATGCATCATATCCATACTAGCAGAACCTTTGAGTGCCATAGTTATATGCATGAAATGTATATGGTTACGAGTTGGTTCTCCTAAAATGGGTGCCTGCCCACACCAACGAAATTTGAGGCGTGACAAAATTGGTATCAGATAGGTCATCCTAGAGAGTCATCTGCAAAGTCGTGTCTATGTATAGTCTTGCTTATGGGTGTGTTGTGCACCACATCTCTAAGTAGGAGGCTACGAGGCATTTAGGAGTTGTTTCTTTTTCTTCATTCCTTAGATCATGCGATAGAGCCAATAATGTAGGTTGAGTTGTATTTTACCTTAAATATGTTTTTTTTTCAATATAGTGATAATGCCGATTACAATAAGGAGTAAGAGTAAGAAGAGTAAGCAAGTAGATGTGGCTGTCGGAGAAGGGAAAAACAAATCACCACCTAGATATGTTGGTCTAAGTGAGGCCCTAGATGAGTTTACATCATGGACTTCTTCTACTCCTCCATCTCCAGAAGAGCTAAGGAGGAGGGGAGTACCCACAGAGTCACCTATTAGTGCTATTGAGCAAGATTTGAGGAATGCGGTGCAATTATTAACATGTATAGTTGCTGGACAAGGTCAAGGACAAGCTGGTCCATCTATGGGTTCTAGTGGTGTGGATAGGGAAGCCAATCTACGGACCCAGGATTTCCATAAATTGGACCCTCCTTAATTTGATGGGTCTGATCCTAATGATGATCCACAAGACTTTATTGATAAGATTCAAAGGGCTTTAGATGTTATGCATGTATCTGGTAAAGAGATAGTGGAGTTATCAGCATATCGATTAAAGTGGGTGGCTATATTGTGGTATGAAGCTTGGAAACAATCAAGGGGTATAGGTGCACCCTAATGTAGTGGCTACTATGCAGGATACAGTTCATCGATATGTAGACATATTGGACCCATATTTGGTTAGAGATTGTACTATTGCTACCTTGAATAAAAACATGGATATAGCAAGAATACAAGCTCTTGCTAAAAAAATGGATGATCAAAGGCAAAGAAGGACATAAAAGCTGGAAAGAGGGCACTCCAAGAAGGCTAAATCTATGGGAAAATTATCTCCATCTCTAAGTGAATTTAGGCCTCAATTTTTTAATAGACCCCCTAGACCATCACCTTTCTACTCTACATCAGGTGCTCCTCCTCGATTCTAGGGGTTTAAGAGAAATCAATTTTGGCAAAAAAGTGAGAGTCAAGGTTCACAAGTAGTGGGGTATCAAGAGCAAGGAGGTGCAAGCCAATCAAGACCTCCTAGACAGCTTTGTAAGCATTGTGTAAGAAATCATCTAGATGCATGTCGATTTGGGACAAATTCTTCTTATTGGTGTGGCATACCGGGACACATAATGAGAGATTACCCAAAAAGAGGCATGACTGATATGGCACGACCTACTAGATCTACTGTTGCATCATAATCCCCGGTTCTTTTTTTTGGTAGGGGTTAGCAGATACCTACTGGTCATGGTAGGGGGTGTTAAGGGAGCTAGTTCTAGTGGTGTTCAAAATTATACATATTCTCTAGCAGGTCAACAAAATTTGGAGGCTTCTCCTGACGTGGTTATAGGTACATTGTCCATATTTTCACATAAGGAATATGCATTAATTGATCCAGTCTCTACATTATCATATGTCACTCCATTAATTGCTGGAATGTTCAAAAGAACACCAGAATTGCTAGCTAAGCCATTTAAAGTGTCTATACCAATTGACAAATCTATTATAGCTAGAAGAGTTTACCGTAATTATATAGTAACTGTTTGTAATCATAATACATTGGCTGACCTTGTAGAGCTTGAAATGGTGGATTTTGATGTTATAATGGGTATAGATTAATTGTCTTCTTATTATGCCACAGTGGATTGCCGAGCTAAGAGGGTGCATTTTTATTTTCCAAAAGAAGCAGTCCTTAATTAGAGGGGTAATATTGGGGCACCAAGGGGTAAGTTTATTTCTTATATTAAGGCATGGAAGATGATATCCAAAGGATACATATTCCATCTAGTAGGGGTGAAAGATATAGAGGCAGAGTCACCAACTCTTCAATCTATCTCAGAGGTAAATGAATTTCTTGATGTATTTTCTGAAGAGCTTTTGGGTTTACCTCCGAAAAGAGAAGTAGAGTTTGGTATTGATGTGATCCCAGGTTCTCAACCAATTTCTATTCACCTTTATAGAATGGCCCCTATAGAATTACATAAATTGAAGGAACAATTAAAAGATTTGTTGGAAAAAGGGTTTGTACGTAAGAAAGATGGCACATTAAGAATGTGTATTGATTATTGAAAATTGAATAAGGTGACAATTAAGAACAAATATCCCCTTTCTAGAATTGATGATTTGTTTGATCAATTACAAGGTGCTAAGTGTTTCTCAAAGATCGACTTGAAGTCAGGTTATCACCAACTTAGAGTGAAGGAGAAACATATACCTAAAACGGCTTTTCAAACGTGATATGGTCATTTTGAGTTTTTAGTTATGTCATTTGGGCTAACTAATGCACCAACAGCTTTCATGGATTTGATGAATAGAGTGTTTAAGCCATTCATGGATGTATTTGTTATCATATTTATAAATGATATTCTGGTGTATTTAAGATCAGAAGAAGACCATGCTAATCATTTACGATAGGTGTTACAAATCCTTCATGATTGTAAGTTGTATGTAATGTTCTCTAAATATGAGTTTTGCTTAAAATCGGTAGCATTGATGGGTCATATTATATCTGATGAAGGAATAAGGGTTGATTCTCAAAAGATAGAGGCAGTGAAGAACTGGCCAAGACCCATGACGCCTATGAAGATATGTAGTTTCCTAGGCTTGGCAGGTTATATAGAAGGTTTGTTAAGGGGTTTTCTTCTATTTCTGCACCTTTAACAAAGTTAACACATAAAGAAGCTATGTTTCAATGGGATAAAATGTGTGAAAGAAGTTTTCAAGATTTGAAGAATAAGTTGACTTCTACACCCATAGTGGTGCTTCCAAATGGCACGGAAGGCTATCCGGTATATTGTGACGCTTAAGGAGTTGGCTTAGGATGTGTTTTCATGCAACATGGTAAAGTAATAGCTTATGCCTCAAGACAATTGTGGCCACATGAGAAGAATTTCCAACACATGACCTTGAGCTAGCAACAGTTATATTCGCTTTAAAAATATGGCACCACTATTTGTATGTGGTACATGTTGATATATATATCGACCACAAGAGTTTGCAGTACCTCTTTAACAAGAGGGACCTAAATTTAAGGTAGTGAAGATGGCTTGAGTTGTTAAAAGACTATGATGTTGATATCTTATATCATCCGGGCAAAGAAAATGTGGTAGCCGATGCACTAAGTCATAAGGCGATGGCAAGTAATTATAGGAAGCCTATGGAAAGGCAAGGTATATCCAGGGATCTACACCAATTAGCTAGCTTGGGGGTTTGCCTTATTGAATCTTCAGACAAAGGAGTTATTCAGCAAAATACAGTAGAATCCTCATTAGTAAATGAAGTTAAAGAGAAACAGTACATAGATCCTATTCTTTTACCGCTTAAGGAAAATGTACAACAAGGTGTGAACATAGAAGAGGGAATACTTCGATGCCAAAATAGATTATGTGTACCTAAGTAGATGGGCTAAGAAAGAGAATTATGATGGAGACACATCATTAAAGATATTCTATCCATCCTAGTTCAACTAAAATGTATCATGACTTGAAAGAGGCATATTGGTGGTGCGATATGAAGAAGAACATGCAGAATTTATAGCTGAATGTCCGAATTGTGAACAAGTCAAAATGGAGCACCAAAAACCAGGAGGTTATATGCAACTTATGGAGCTCCCAACTTGGAAGTGGGATATGATCAACATGGATTTCATCACTGGTCTACCTCTCTCGTCTCAAAAGTTTAATTCTATATGGGTAATAGTTGATAGACTCACCAAATCAGCACACTTTCTACCGATTAAGACTATGTACACAGCTGAAGAGTATGCAAAATTATGTATTAAAGAGATAGTTTGGCTGCATGGAGTCCCAATCTCTATTATATCTGATAGGGAAGCTCAATTTACCGCACATTTTTGGAGGTCATTCCAAAAGAGTTTGGGAACGCAAGTGAGTTTAAACACAACTTTTCACACTCAAATGGATGGCTAGGCGGAACGTACAATCCAACCATTAGAGGATTTATTGCGTGCTTGTGTATTAGACTTCAAATGTAGTTGGGATGATCATTTTCCACTAATTAAGTTTTCATACAACAATATTTATCACTCAAGTATCAAAATGGCACCTTATGAAGCTTTATATGGAAGAAAGTGTCGATCACCAATTGGGTAGTTTGAAGTGGGTAAAACTACCTTATTTGGGCTAGATCTTGTTCATCAAGCTATATAAAAAGTTAAGGTGATGCAACAACGATTACAAATAGCTCAAAGCCAACATAAATCATATGCGGATACTAGAAAAAGAGGGTTAGAGTTTGCTATAGGAGATTGGGTGTTCTTGAAGGTGTCTCCAATGAAAGGGGTAACGAGGTTTGGTAAAAAGGGAAAACTAATTACCCGCTACATAGGGCCATATACAAGGTTCCAAATATAATACATGACCATAAAAATAACAACTTTAAAGACGGGAAGAATGATCTAAAATGATTCTATATATTTTGGGTGGTATCCCAGGGGTGGAAGAAACACCTAGCATGGGATAATCCCAACATTACGGGTGGTATCCCAGGGGTGAAAGAAAAGCTTAGCATGGGTCGATCCTGATTTCTGTACTTATGAGGAACGTATCTTATCGGTTAAAATGACTAGCATGGGTCATCCTCTTTTACCACTAATCAGTTGGTCATTTGTATTATGACTTATAATCTTGTAAAGTAAAGAAGAATAAAGAAAAGTAAGGGATGTAATGTACATAATACCATAATCACAAGAAAAGTTGGTATTCTATCCTTATCTTTATAGTTATATATTGGTAACTGATTCTGTTGAGATCTTGTCTTATTTATAGTCACTTCATGTCGTACATACTATGTACACTCTTTGTATCGACACCCTTCATGGGGGATACTATATTTCATGCCGCAGGTATAGGTACTCCAGTTAGTAGACCACCCAGTATGAGCACAGGACATCCAGCTGCTATTGGTGAGATCCAAGTTGATTCGGAGCTTTTCTAGTCTGTTATATATATTTTGGTATTGTATAGTAGTTATGAGCAAGGCGGGGGTTTGTCCCGACCTTAACTAAGTCCATTTCTCTTTTAGAGGCTTTACAGACTAATGTGAAGTTAAGTGTGGTAGTATTATGTTCTTTTAACGTTGTGGCCCCAAAGGCCAAGTCTTGTATATGTAGATTTGGACTTACTTAGGTGGTTTATTTTATCAATGCATCATATCCATATTAGCAGAACCTTTGAGTACCATAGTTACATACATGAAAAGTACATGGTTATGAGTTGGTTCTCCCAAAATGGGTGCCTTTCTGCCCCAACAGAATTTAAGGCATGTCAATTAGACCCAGCATCTCCCCATGGGGCACACCTATTCTATTCGTGCATAAGAAAGACGATTCTCTCAGAATGTGCATAGACTACCGCCAGTTGAACAAGATTATTGTCAAGAATAAATATCCACTTCCTAGAATTGATGACTTGTTCGACCAACTTCAGGGTGCCAGTTACTTTTCCAAGATAGACCTCAGATCAAGCTATCATCAGCTTAGAGTCACAGAACATGACATTCCAAAAATAGCTTTCTAAACTTAGTATGGTCTCTTCAATTTTCTAGTCATGTCCTTTGGTCTCACGAATGCCCCAGCAGCCTTCATGGAATTGATGAACCTAGTGTTCAAGCAGTACATATTCGTCATAGTCTTTACTGATGACATCCTTGTTTACTTCCGTAGTGAGAATGAGCATGCAAACCACCTCAGAGTAGTGCTTCAGACTCTTAGAGCCCATCAGTTATTCGTTAAATTTTGTAAGTGTGAATTCTGCCTAAGATCAGTAGCTTTCCTTGGCCATATTATTTTTGATAATGGCATTAGAGTTGATCCTCAGAAGATTAAAGTTGTGAGAAACTGGCCTAGACCTATCTATCCAACAGATATCAGGAGTTTCTTAGGTTTAGCTGGCTATTAATGTCGGTTAGTTGAAGATTTTTCTTTATTTTATCCTTTATGTCCAGATTGACTCTGAAGAAAGTTATGTTTCTGTGGTTAGATTCTTGCAAGAAGAGTTTTCAGGATTTGAAAACTTGACTCACCTCAGCAGTCTTAACTCAACCAGATGGTTCAGATGGTTTTGTTGTGTACTGTGATACATCCAGAGTAGGTTTGGGTTATGTCCTCATGCAGACAGGTAAGTACATAGCCTATGCCTCCAGACAACTTAATCCTTATGAGAAGAATTACCCAACTCATGATCTTGAGCTAGCAGCTGTAGTTTTTGCCTTAACGATTTAGAGGCATTACTTATATGGGGTACATGTAGACATATTCACAGATCACAAAAGCCTTAAGTATGTGTTCTCTCATAAAGATTTGAATTTGCGTTAGAGTTATTGAAAGATTATGACATGAGTATTCTTTATCATCCAGGTAAGGCCAATGTTGTGGCTGATGCTCTCAGTAAAATATCCATGGGTAGTGTAGCTCATGTTGAGGATGATAAGAATAAAGCTCAGGAAGTTCATCAGCTTGGCCGACTAGGTATTCGGTTACTCGATTCAGCAGAATGTAGTGTATGGGTGCAGAGTAGCTCAGAGTCATCTCTAGTTTTCAAGGTGAAGGAAAAACAGGATAGGGATCCCAGTCTAGTTAAGTTGAAAAAATCAGTCAGAGATCAGAAAGTGGAGGTTTTCTCCCAAGGGGATAATGGTGTTTTACATTGTCAGGGTATATTATGTGTGCTTGGTGTAGATGAGCTGAGGTAACGAATTCTTGCAAAAGCGCATGGTGTGTATTACTCTATTCATCTAGGGACGACTAAGATGTACCGTAATTTACGGGAGTTCTATTGGTGGAGTGGGATGAAAAGAGATATTGTAGAGTTTGTAGCTAAGTGCTCTACATGTCAGCAAGTTAAGGTTGAGCACCAGAAACCTAGGGGTCCATTCAGGAGTTAAGTATTCCCATGTGGAAATGGGAGAAAGTGAACATAAACTTTGTGACAGGTTTACCTCATACCCATCGTCCGCATGACTCTATTTAGGTTATCTTAGAATGTATGACCAAATTAGCTTATTTATTACCAGTCTATACCTCTTACTCAGTCGAGGACTATGCCAATCTCTATCTCAGAGAGTTGGTAAGGATGTACGGTATTCCTTTATCTATCATCTATGATAAAGGTACTCAGTTTACCTCTCATTTCTGGAAAGTTTTCCATAAGAATTTTGGTACCTAAGTTCACCTCAGTACAACCTTCCACCCTCAGACAGATAGTCATGCAAAAAGGACTATTCAGACTCTTGAATATATATTGAGAGTGTGCATTATTGATTTCAAGGGTAGTTGGGATAACCATTTGCCTTTGATTGAATTTGCATACAATAACAACTATCATTCCAATATTCGTATGGCTCCATTTGAGGATCTCTATGGTGGGAGATGTAGATCTCCAATTGGTTGGTTTAAAGTAGGTGAGGTTGCAGTAGTAGAACCTGACTTGGTGTTTGATGCGTTAGAAAAGGTTCAGTTTATTAGAGAATGGCTTAGGGCTGCCTAGAGCCAACAAAAATCGTATGCTGATGTGAGGAGAAAAGATCTTGAGTTTGAGGTCGGTGACTTCGTGTACATGAAAATATTTGCCATGAAGGGAGTGAAGAGATTCAGCAAAAAAGGGAAACTCAGTCCCCAATATGTCGGTCCCTTTAGAATTCTCAGTCATTTTGGAAAAGTAGCTTACGAGCTTGACTTACCTTCAGATTTAGCCTCAATATACTCAGTGTTTCATGTCTTATTATTAAAAAAGTGTATTGGTGATCCATCTGTAGTTGTTCCCTAGAAAGTGTAGATATTCAGAACGACCTTTCCTTTGAGGAAGTTCTAGTCGAAATTCTTGACCATCAAGTTCGTAGACTAAGGAACAAAGAAGTTCCACTAGTCAAAGTTATTTTGCGGAATTAGTTCGTTGACGGAGTGACTTGGGAAGCAGAAGCAGATATGCAGACCAAGTACCCTCATTTTCTCTCTGCGAATCTGGATTCAGTATAAGGTACTAATCTTCTTAAGATTTTCTTTTCTATGTCATGGTCAGTTTCAGCCGTACATCATATTCCTATCAATCGTGCATTCATGAATCTGTTCAGTCATTCAGTCCATACATTAGTCATGTATATTCAGTGTGTAAGCTCAGTCCATCAGTTCCCTCATCTTAACCAATTTTATTCGGGGACGAATAATCCCAAGGGGGAGATATTGTAACACCCTGTATTTTCCTAGCATAATCTAAGTCCCAATACATGAGTATTCATATGTGAAATTTTTGAATCACTTATTATTTTCATTTTAGAGCCTATCATTGCGTTGAAAATTTAATTAGCTTTCCAACGATATAAAATTTACCCAAATCTGATAACCGGGCAAGAAGTTATGGCAATTTTAAGTTTCAGTCATCAAACACCGTTATTTTAACCCTCAGCGCATTGCGTAGACAGTCCAAATAAAAAGTTTTGATTTCCAGTGTTACTCCGTGATCATGGTGCATCATGGATGTCACGCCCCAAATCCTATTAAGGCGGACTGGCACCCGTTGCCGGTAAGGCTCGGGAGAACCAACTTGTAGCAATACATTACCTATGAACATTATAAGTTACTTTTATACTAAACATGCCCTCAAAAGATAAATGGAACTAGCAAACCAAAAGATGTTGTATGACTAGGCCGTTGGAGCCACAATGTCTACGATACGATACATGACCATACTATTCTTTACATAGTCTACAAAGCCTCTAGATAAGAAACATTATCTTATAAGGGTCGGGACAGGCCCCGCCTCATGATAAGATACTATACAATGCAAAAAGATATGATAAGACTCAAAGCCCCGAAGCAACCTGGAGCTCAGTGACTGCAGTTGATGTCCTGTACTCTTACTGGGGAGGGTTATTAGCTTCTGCACCTGCAGCATGGAATGCAGGTCCCCCAACAGGGACGTCAGTACGAAATAATGTACTGAATATGTAAGGCAACATGTACTATATATGAGATAAAAGCTCAAATGAAACCATACACTGCTGTAGGGTAAAAGACCACCTTTATGAATATTGTGGAGTCATGCATCTTATAACAATTATGTTACTTTACTCTTATCACTTGTATAATCTGTGCACATCATGTAATACAAATGACCAGCTGATCAGTGGTAAATCTATATCAGGATCGACCCATGCTAGGCTTTCCTTTCACCCCTGGGATACCCCCTGTAATACTGGGATTGACCCATGCTAGGTGATTCTTTCACCCCTGGGATACCACCCAACAGAAACAACTGTATACATATATCTTCTTATTACCTTTGAGATGAATCTTTGGTGGTCGTAACATTTGAGCTATAAGACTATAAGCATGACAAATGACAAGTATGTGAGCATGTAACATCATATCACAATGAAAAGAGTGGGTTATACAATTAGTGAAACATGTAGGAGATAAACAATGTATGAACTTAATTTAGCTGAAAAGAAGACTCATATGTCATGGTATCCAATGTATGTATGCAGCAGTGACAATGCTCGAATATGGACACACAAATACATGTGAAAGAGTGGAGTGGTTATATCGAAGTTTGTAAAGATCTCTATGTGCCAATAAAGACTTTGGATTCCATGCCAAATAATAAGAGATCGAATAGCCTTACATACCTCGACATATCAACTTGTTTTTACCTCGAAATGACTTCTTTTCTTCCAACTATTTATCTACAATATCATGTTTTAAAGCTAGTATTAGCAGCTAATCAATGCATCTGGACAGCCCAATCTCACAAAACACAACACTTTGGCAACAAACGTATAACCATCGACTCAATGGTGTTATTCCGACTTTCTCAATTATAACTGTCTTCAACCAGTACACATTATCATATACATGATGTACACAGCCTATATCAGCTCTACAACATGCTGGCAACAGTCCATAACTACAACACAGAACCATTTTACAAAACGCTCAACTAAGAAGCACAACATCTCGTCGTCTCCCTACATTTCGTCGTTAACAATTCATACTTGTCCCAACTTTGAACCAGATGCTCCCAACATATATATACATCAAATAAACCTTAAAACAGTCACAAAATAGCTCAAAACACAGGGGGTGAAACGTGAAACATCAGCCCCCTCATCAAAACAGTCCAATACCATTTTGGAAGTACATAAGATCATATAAGGATACTTGTTTCCAAAGAACTAGCAAAACAGTCCAGCAACCTTGGCAACCATATACACACTATAACATATTAATAACCTCAACTTTATAACATATCAAAGTCAAAAATCAGGGTAAGAATCGTTCCAAAGCCAAGAAAATCAAACAACAACTTTCAGGACACAAGCTGTCCAGAAATTCCTGCACAGTACACCAGCCAACTTATCTTGTTTTCCATGGAAAATTCATATCAAGTATATGGTTATTTTTACATACCTTAACTCCCAAGGTGTATTTCTAATTCAAGAACTCAAAAAGTAGCCTTTGGTTGCCTTCCAAGGTGAAGAAATGCCAAGAGAAACTTAGAGAGAAAAGCTGAAAGTTTTGGTCTTCTACTAGTTACCCTAAGGAGCTCGGTTTTGGTCCCTTTTTAAGGAGGACTTAGGCCGACTTTCTCTTGATATTTACAACTGATTAAGTCAAGTTGGTCAATTAATAATCTTCCCCTTTCACTTGGGCCTTTTGGATCTCTAAATCAATGGGCTTTAGTGGCCCATTTTCCTTGATCTTTCTTGCACTTTGTTTGGGCCCAATTTTGCTAGTAGTGAGTGAATGTAGTTGGGCCTATTATATAAAAATCTTGGGCTGAACATCTTGGCCCAATATAATGCTAAACCATTGGCTTTAATAGCCTCCCTAACTTGGGCTTCGTTTGTCACAAGACTTGGAAAGTTTCGGCGTTAAGCCTTGTCTTCATTCCTCTTTCTTTTTACTAACGTCTAGACTTCAAGTGAGTTCACTTATGAATGAATTATTCTCCTTCATGTATATATATATATATATATTTTTTTAAGCCAACCACACAGGTGACTCACCTGCTAGCTTCCTAAGTTCCATAAGCACGTCAATGATTTTCTCCGTTTAAGGCCACAATCTCTAAATAGACTTCCATATAGTGCCCCAATCTAACACTTGAACACTTAAAAAAAAGTTTTGGTAGTAATTAAATCAAGTCGTATGTCATTTTATGTGAACATTACTAGTACATGTAAAATGTGGGGTGTTACATCCTCCCCCCCTTAGGAACATTCGTCCCGAATGTTAACATAACCGTATAGTCTAAGCAGGTTTGAATTTCTGGTCACACAACTGTTAATAACATAACTAGTATTCAAACACATACCTATTAATGTTCCTCCTCTGTATCTTTTGGTCCCTCCTTGTCTTCAAATAGATGAGGGTATTTGGATTTCATTACTTCCTCCGGTTCCCACGTTATTTCTTCTACTTGGTTGTTTCTCCAGAGTACCTTTACTGATGCCATTTCTTTGTTCCTTAACTTTTTAATTTGGCGATCTAGAATAGCAACCGGTACCTCTTCATAGGTAAGATTCTCTGTGACCTGTACATCTTCTATAGGAGTGATACGAGAGGGGTCACCTATGCATTTTCGAAGCATTGACACATGAAACACTGGATGAACCATTGAAAGTTCCTGGGGTAGCTCTAATTCATATGCAACTTGTCCGACCCTCTTAGTAATCTTATATGGCCCTATGTAACGTGGGCTTAGTTTCCCTTTCTTACCAAATCTCATAACCCCTTTCATCGGTGATACCTTTAAAAATACCCAATCTCCAATAGAGAATTCCAGCCCTCTTCTCCGCATATCTGCATATGATTTATGACGACTTTGGGCTGTTTTTAGCCGTTGTTGTATCACCTTAACTTTTTCCATGGCTTGTTGGACTAAATCTGGCCCGAGCAAGGTGGTTTCACCCACTTCGAACCAACCAATTGGTGACCTACATTTCCTCCCATACAAAGCTTCGTAAGGCGCCATCTTGATGCTCGAATGGTAGCTGTTATTATAGGCAAATTCAATAAGGGGCAAGTGTTCTACCCAGCTACCTTTAAAATCTAATGCACAGGTTCGCAACATATCCTCAAGTGTTTGAATAGTACGCTCTGCTTGGCCGTCTGTTTGGGGATGGAAGGCTGTACTCAAATTCACTTGCGTCCCTAAACTCCTTTGAAAGGACTTCCAAAATTTTGCCGTGAATTGAGCTCCTCTATCAGATATAATAGAGAGTGGGACCCCATGTAGCCTAACTATCTCTTTGAGGTATAATTTGGCATATTCTTCAGCTGTATAATCACTTCTAACTGGCAGGAAGTGCGCTGACTTCGTGAGTCTATCAACTATCACCCATATAGAGTCAAACTTATTAACTGAACGAGGCAAACCAGTTACAAAATCCATATTAGTCATATCCCACTTCCAAGTTGGAATCTCTATACATTGCATGTAACCACCTGGCTTTTGGTGCTCTACTTTGACTTGTTGACAAGTAGGACATTGAGCCACAAACTCTGCAAGGTCCTTTTTCATGCCTCCCCACCAAAACACCCCCTTTAGGTCATGATACATCTTAGTAGATCCTGGGTGGATGGAATATCTTGAATAGTGGGCTTCTTCCATTATTCTCCTTCTGAGTCTGTTAACATCAGGAACACACAATCTATTTTGGCAATAAAGTACTCCATCTTGTGTAAGCCTAAACTCCTTCATTATACCTTGACTTACTTTCTCCTTAAGGCATTGTAGAATAGGATCATAATACTGTTTTTCTTTCACTTCCCTTATCAATGAAGAATCGGTAGCATTATGTACAATAATGTCCTTTCTTGGAGTTTCGAGTAGACGAACACCCAGATTGGCTAGTTGACGCAGATCCTTAGCCATGCCTTGCTTTACCCCTTTCTGATCACTGGTACCCATGAGTGTCTTACGACTTAGAGCATCAGCCACCACATTTGCTTTCCCTGGATGGTATAATATATCAATATCATAATCCTTTATTAACTCTAGCCACCTCCGCTGCCTCAAATTTAGATCTTTCTGCTTGAAAATATACTGTAAACTCTTATGATCTGTATATATGTCTACGTGCACCCCATACAAATAGTGGCGCCATAAGCAAATACAACCGCTGCTAGCTCAAGATCATGTGTTGGGTAGTTTTTCTCGTGTGGTCTCAATTGTCTCGAGGCATAAGCAATCACCTTACCATGTTGTGTTAGTACACACCCCAAACCAACTCCGGAAGCATCACAATACACTGCATATCCCTCTGAGCCTTCTGGAAGCACTAGCACAGGTGCTGAGGTTAGCCTGCTTTTCAACTCTTGAAAGCTCCGTTCACATGCATCATTCCATTGGAATTTGGTTTCCTTGTGAGTTAGCTTAGTAAGAGGTGCAGACATAGAAGAAAAACCTTCAACAAACCTTCTGTAATAACCTGCCAATCCAAGGAAGCTTCGAACTTCTGTAGGTGTCGTTGGCCTTGGCCAATCTTTCACAGCCTCTATCTTTTGTGAATCCACCCTTATTCCTTCATCCGACACAATATGGCCCAAAAATGCCACTGATTTTAACCAAAATTCACATTTGGAAAACTTAGCATACAACCGGCGATCACGGAGAACTTGTAGTACTAGTCGTAAATGATTTGCGTGGTCCTTTTCTGACCTTGAATACACCAGAATATCATCTATAAATACTATCACGAACACATCCAGGAAAGGCTTGAATACCCTGTTCATCAAATCCATAAAAACTGCTGGTGCATTCGTTAGCCCAAACGACATAACAAGAAATTCAAAGTGACCATATCTGGTTCGGAAAGCTGTCTTAGGTATATCTTTTTCCTGCACTCTCACCTGATGATAACCTGATCTCAAATCGATCTTTGAAAAGTATTTAGCACCCTGTAACTGATCAAACAAGTCATCAATTCTGGGGAGGGGATATTTATTCTTAATTGTCACCCTATTCAGTTGTCGGTAGTCAATACACATCCTCAATGTGCCATCCTTTTTACGCACAAATAAAACTGGTGCACCCCAAGGGGACACACTAGGTCTTATAAAACCCTTTTCTAACAAGTCTTTCAGTTGCTCCTTTAATTCACGTAATTCTGCCGGGGCCATTCTATATGGAGGAATAGAGATAGGCTCGGTGCCTGGTAATAAGTCAATACCAAAATCAATTTCTCGTTCTGGAGGCAAACCAGGGAGTTCCTCAGGAAAGACATCAATAAATTCATTCACTATTGGAACAGACTGGATAGTTGGTGATTCTGCCTCCATGTCTCTCACTCTAACGAGATGACATATATATCCCTTTGATATCATTTTTCTGGCTTTAAAATAAGAGATAAACCTCCCTTTTGGTGCCCCAATATTGCCTTCCCATTCAAGGACTGCTTCATTTGGAAAGTGAAAGTACACTCTCTTGGTTCGGCAGTCAACGGTGGCATAGCAAGAAGCCAACCAATCCATACCCATTATAACATCAAATTCTACCATTTCTAACTCGATAAGATCAGCTAATGTATCTCGGTCGCAGACAGTCACTATGCAGTCACAATAGACTCTTCTAACTATAATTGACTCCCCAGTTGGTGTAGACACCGCAAGTGGTTTATTCAATAATTTAGGTGTTCTACCAAGCTTCCCAGCAACTAATGGAGTAATATATGACAATGTAGAACCAGGGTCAATTAATACATACACTTTATGTGAGAAGATGGACAATGTACCTATAACCACATCGGGTGAAGCTTCCAGGTTCTGTCGAGTCCCTAGAGCATATGTGCGATTTTGGGCCACGCTGGAACTAGCTGCCCCTCTAATACCTCTGCCGCGACCTATGGGAAATTGCTCACCTCTACCTAATGGAGGCACTGATGATGATGATACAACATCTGATCTAGTAGGTTGTGCCATATCACCCCTGCGTCTTCTTGGGCAATCTTTTATTACATGCCCTGGCATACCACACCAATAACAAACATCCGTTCCCCTGCGACACGCACCTATATGATATCTCCCACATTGTCTGCAAGGCTGCCTAGGAGGCATTTGCTGGCTTCCCGAATATCCTGTTGTCCGTGTACGTTGGCCCTCACTTCTCTGCCCAAATTGATCATTTCTAGACCCTTGAAGTGGTGGTGGAGCACTAGCTGTAGAGTAAGAGGATGATGGCCTGGGTGGCCTATGAGAAAATCGTGGCCTAAACTCACCCTGGGGTGGTGTAAACTGTCCTGTAAATCTGGCCCTCTTGAATTGCCCCCTTTCTATTTCTTGTTCCCTCCTTCTTTGTCTCTGATCCTCCAGTTTCTGTGCAAAAGCTTGCATCCTCGCTATATCCATGTCTTTATTCAAAGAAGCAATGGTACAATCTCTAACCAAATATGAATCCAACCTATCCACATACCGATGGACTCTATCTGCCATAGTAGCAACAACATTAGGAGCGTACCTGGCCAGAGAATTAAATTTAAGACTATATTCCCTCACGCTCATATTCCCCTGATGGAGGTTCAGGAACTGATCTGCACGGGCCTCCCGGATCTCTAATGGCAAGTAATGATCAAGAAAGGCCATTTTGAACTCCTCCCAAGTAGTTGGAGGTGTATCTATGCCTTTGGAATGCTTCCAGGCTTCGTACCACAGTATAGCCACACCCTTCAATCTATATATTGCCAACTCAGCAGCTTCCGAACCACTTACATGCATAACATCTAAGGTGCGTTGGATCTGATCAATAAAATCCTGTGGATCTTCATTTGGATCTGTCCCAGTGAATGATGGAGGGTCTAAGTTGAGGAAATCACGTATTCTCGTACTGGCTGCCTTACCTGCACCAACTGCACCTGCAACTGGGCCTTCTTGTCTTTGACCTTGGCCAGCAACTATACAAGTCAACAGTTGAACTGCATTTCTCAAATCCTGCACAGAAGCATCAACAGGTGGTTCTCGGGGATTTTCACTACTTCCTGGTACATCAACAGATGGAGGGGTTGGTGATGTCTGTGATAGAGACTCATCTAGGGCCTCACTCTGTCGTCTCGCCCGATTGGGTATACCAACTACCACTTCTACTTCCTTTCCTTTACCTTTACTCTTCCTTGTCTCAGGCATACTTACTGTACAAAATAATTCAGGGATTAGACATGGTACACTTATAATATTTGGCTCTATGGCACGATCTAAAGAATGAAAAGAAGTGATAACTCCTTAATGCCACGTAGCCTCTGGTTTATAAATGTGGTGCACAACACATCGATAAACATGATTCTACATAGACACGGCTTTGTAGACTCCCTAGGACAACCCGCTCTGATACCACTTCTGTCACGCCCCAAATCCTATTAAGGCGGACTGGCACCCGTTGCCGGTAAGGCTCGGGAGAACCAACTTGTAGCAATACATTACCTATGAACATTATAAGTTACTTTTATACTAAACATGCCCTCAAAAGATAAATGGAACTAGCAAACCAAAAGATGTTGTATGACTAGGCCGTTGGAGCCACAATGTCTACGATACGATACATGACCATACTATTCTTTACATAGTCTACAAAGCCTCTAGATAAGAAACATTATCTTATAAGGGTCGGGACAGGCCCCGCCTCATGATAAGATACTATACAATGCAAAAAGATATGATAAGACTCAAAGCCCCGAAGCAACCTGGAGCTCAGTGACTGCAGTTGATGTCCTGTACTCTTACTGGGAGGGTTATTAGCTTCTGCACCTGCAGCATGGAATGCAGGTCCCCCAACAGGGACGTCAGTACGAAATAATGTACTGAATATGTAAGGCAACATGTACTATATATGAGATAAAAGCTCAAATGAAACCATACACTGCTGTAGGGTAAAAGACCACCTTTATGAATATTGTGGAGTCATGCATCTTATAACAATTATGTTACTTTACTCTTATCACTTGTATAATCTGTGCACATCATGTAATACAAATGACCAGCTGATCAGTGGTAAATCTATATCAGGATCGACCCATGCTAGGCTTTCCTTTCACCCCTGGGATACCCCCTGTAATACTGGGATTGACCCATGCTAGGTGATTCTTTCACCCCTGGGATACCACCCAACAGAAACAACTGTATACATATATCTTCTTATTACCTTTGAGATGAATCTTTGGTGGTCGTAACATTTGAGCTATAAGACTATAAGCATGACAAATGACAAGTATGTGACCATGTAACATCATATCACAATGAAAAGAGTGGGTTATACAATTAGTGAAACATGTAGGAGATAAACAATGTATGAACTTTATTTAGCTGAAAAGAAGACTCATATGTCATGGTATCCAATGTATGTATGCAGCAGTGACAATGCTCGAATATGGACACACAAATACATGTGAAAGAGTGGAGTGGTTATATCGAAGTTTGTAAAGATCTCTATGTGCCAATAAAGACTTTGGATTCCATGCCAAATAATAAGAGATCGAATAGCCTTACATACCTCGACATATCAACTTGTTTTTACCTCGAAATGACTTCTTTTCTTCCAACTATTTATCTACAATATCATGTTTTAAAGCTAGTATTAGCAGCTAATCAATGCATCTGGACAGCCCAATCTCACAAAACACAACACTTTGGCAACAAACGTATAACCATCGACTCAATGGTGTTATTCCGACTTTCTCAATTCTAACTGTCTTCAACCAGTACACATTATCATATACATGATGTACACAGCCTATATCAGCTCTACAACATGCTGGCAACAGTCCATAACTACAACACAGAACCATTTTACAAAACGCTCAACTAAGAAGCACAACATCTCGTCGTCTCCCTACATTTCGTCGTTAACAATTCATACTTGTCCCAACTTTGAACCAGATGCTCCCAACATATATATACATCAAATATACCTTAAAACAGTCACAAAATAGCTCAAAACACAGGGGGTGAAACGTGAAACATCAGCCCCCTCATCAAAACAGTCCAATACCATTTTGGAAGTACATAAGATCATATAAGGATACTTGTTTCCAAAGAACTAGCAAAACAGTCCAGCAACCTTGGCAACCATATAAACACTATAACATATTAATAACCTCAACTTTATATCATATCAAAGTCAAAAATCAGGGTAAGAATCGTTCCAAAGCCAAGAAAATCAAACAACAACTTTCAGGACACAAGCTGTCCAGAAATTCCTGCACAGTACACCAGCCAACTTATCTTGTTTTCCATGGAAAATTCATATCAAGTATATGGTTATTTTTACATACCTTAACTCCCAAGGTGTAGTTCTAATTCAAGAAATCAAAAAGTAGCCTTTGGTTGCCTTCCAAGGTGAAGAAATGCCAAGAGAAACTTAGAGAGAAAAGCTGAAAGTTTTGGTCTTCTACTAGTTACCCTAAGGAGCTCGGTTTTGGTCCCTTTTTAAGGAGGCCTTAGGCCGACTTTCTCTTGATATTTACAACTGATTAAGTCAAGTTGGTCAATTAATAATCTTCCCCTTTCACTTGGGCCTTTTGGATCTCTAAATCAATGGGCTTTAGTGGCCCATTTTCCTTGATCTTTCTTGCACTTTGTTTGGGCCCAATTTTGCTAGTAGTGAGTGAATGTAGTTGGGCCTATTATATAAAAATCTTGGGCTGAACATCTTGGCCCAATATAATGCTAAACCATTGGCTTTAATAGCCTCCCTAACTTGGGCTTCGTTTGTCACAAGACTTGGAAAGTTTCGGCGTTAAGCCTTGTCTTCATTCCTCTTTCTTTTTACTAACGTCTAGACTTCAAGTGAGTTCACTTATGAATGAATTATTCTCCTTCATGTATATATATATATATATATATATATTTTTAAGCCAACCACACAGGTGACTCACCTGCTAGCTTCCTAAGTTCCATAAGCACGTCAATGATTTTCTCCGTTTAAGGCCACAATCTCTAAATAGACTTCCATATAGTGCCCCAATCTAACACTTGAACACTTAAAAAAAAGTTTTGGTAGTAATTAAATCAAGTCGTATGTCATTTTATGTGAACATTACTAGTACATGTAAAATGTGGGGTGTTACAATGGAGTAGGAAAATTTCCCGTTTGTCAACTTCCAGTGGGCCTCCGCGATCATGGTACGTCCCGGAGGTGGCCAAAATGGCTTCTACAGGTGTACCACGATGGTGGAACATTACGTTGTCTGTCCAGGTTCCAGTTGTCCCTTTTGCAGTGGCTTGGTGCGATAATCGCGTGTCACACCAAGGCCAAAAATCGGGCTGGTGTATTTTCAGCTTCCGTTTATAAATGCGTTTAAGGGTATTTTGGTCTTTTTCAACGACCTTAATTAACCTAAAACATGAAATTTAACCAATAAAAACCCTAATTAGTCATCATTATTTCAATTCCTCTCACAATTAAAAATCCCCCTTTCAACAACAAGAAACCCTAGCCCTCAAATTCAAGGCAAATTCTCAAGAACTCTCCATTCATCTCTTCAAATTCATTAACCCAGGTATGTTAGATGTTCATCCATGGAGTCCAAGCAACTTTTTTAAATTATAAAAATGTGATTTTTTCAAGTTATCATATTTTAAATTATGATTTCATCCATGAATCTCCATGAACTATGGTTCTATATCATGTTACCATGAAATTATTGTATTATTCAATCTTCCATGTTTTAATATAATGATTTACTAAATTAAACCATGATTTAATGCTATTATGATAAATTCATGTTATATCTACAAGTTCCATGACATTCCTATGATTGTTTTAAAACTATGAAGTACAAGTGTTTGATAAAATGCCTACAAGAGTGATTTCTTTATCAAAAGCCTTCATGTTTTGGCCGTCAAGCTTTAGTGTCTTTTCAGTATTTTTGTTTTGAGTCCTGGAGGTATTGAATACCCGAAAACCATAGCTGTTTATTTAGTCTAGACTCAGTATATTATAGAATAGTCTTCATATTATATTATTAGCATTATCAGAATAGTTAGATATCAGATATTAAACTCAGAACAGTCTAGTATCTCATTGTCTTTCAATTGGGAGTAGGATTTAGCACCGAGCGAGTATAGGGATGGAGGATTCCCTGTCAGATAGGCAGAGTCATTAGTAGCAGTCCTTATACTCCAGAACTACGTAGCCAGCATAGGATATGAGTAGTCACCTATCATATTAGGCTTCACTATCTCGCACGGGTCACCTGTCAGTTCAGGGTTGACACCCTTAGTCCTTTGGACATTATATCAGTTTAGTGGATCTACACAACCATTGTTAGTACCTGCGGCATGGAATTAACACCCTTCCAGTTGGGTTTATAGGTTGGTCCCTGATTAGATCAAATTAGGGAATGTCAGTTAGATGATACCTCCCACAGTCTCAAAGATATTCTCAGTTAATGTCCCAGTTCAGTTATTCAGTCTTAGTGTTGCTTGACAAAAACATATAGATTTCAGTTATCTCAGTATTTTAGTTTACAGATTTTACTCAATTATGTTATATGCTTGTTCATGCATCCTCAATATTTATAGATTTCCATACATTATTAGTATCTACAGATTCCATGTTCTCTACCTAGTACTCCATGCTTTACATGCATATCTAGGTAATCATTAGTTCTATTTATGAAACTATGCATATCAGCCTACCTTATTTAGCATACTAGTATATTAAAAGTACTGATCACATACCTTTTATTTTATGCTATGATGTATTATATCATAGGTTCTGACACTCAGTTCCCAACTCGTGAAAAGACTCATCAGATTCTCAGTAGTAGCAGTGGTGAGTCCTCATACTTTGAGGACAGGCTTACTTTATTTCATGTCTCAGTTAGTAGTTAGTTGGGGCCTGTCCCATCAACTCATATTCAGTCAGTCAGTTATAGAGGCTTTTTAGACATTAAAGTTAGTTATTCAGTATTCAGATATTACAGTTAGTGATCTAGTTTATCTTTATTTCATCAGATTCAGTCAATTGTTTCTATAGACTCATATTTTAGTTTTAAAGATAGTTATTAAAACCTTATGGCATGTCAGTGTTCTTCTGCAGTTTTGATCATGTTATTCAATGCTCACAACAGGTACCAGCTCATGGGTTAGCTTGTGGTACCTCAGGACCGTAAGCACTATGTAATGACTAGGGGGTAGTCTCGGGTCGTTACATGTACTAAATCCCAGAACAAGTGCTTTCCAACCTTATTCTATCAATATCTCATACGAATGTCCAATTATCAAATCATTCCACAATCAACAATGGTATGTACGTACACACACACATATATAATAAAACCATATAACACAATGATAACAACCAACACTTGTAATATTCACAAGCTTTACATATAAGTTCAGTGAAATGTGATGACACCTAACAACCTGCATGAACAAGTAATCCTAAGAAATAGTCAACATGCACATATAACACAAGTTGGATAAAACTATGTAACCATCACCCACACTACCATATAGGGCCCTAAAAGTATCATTTAAATCACTCATCCTTGCTAACACAATGCTACTCATTACCACCTTAAATTTTTCAAAATTCACCAACACCTAAATATGATCATCACTTTCTTTAAGGATATAGACAAATGACTTGTATTTCTCCCTTTTAACTACCCCCTTGAGAGTCTACAATAATATACCAACCAATTTATGGGATAAACTATAACATAACATGATATAAATATAATACAATAACCTTTTCATATATTACCTCAACTTTGATCAATTTTCATTATCCCAAACGTCATGCTCGAAGGCCTAACAATGAAATATCCCATCCATCTATTTTATGTTCATTCTTTATAACTTGGTTCTACACTACTCAATTAAACTTATGCTACCTGTATTCCAAGCAACTTCTACAAATGTGTAAAAGGTAATTCTGACCCCATGAAAGTAATACGAATGTGAATCCCCAAGATTTTTCTGGGTTTTCCTTTATTCGAGCCTAATCCTTCTTATTCATGGTTCCATAGATTGGAGGTAACCCTAGAGGGGATTTTGGAGTGTCTTTTACGTCAACTAAAAAGGAAAATACAATAAACCTCATTTTAAGAGGTTCTGGTCTGTCATGTTACTATAGTGACATTCACGTTGCTCTAGTGATGCTACTTTAGCGGGATAATTCTCGCTATAATCGGATATGTAAACCTTACCATTATATTTTTCAACTCTAAAAATTCAACTTGCGTTGCTCTAAATAAGTTTCCAGTCATAATTTTGATTTTCTTCATACTCGGTACTATCTAGGTGCTTCCCAGTAACGACAAATTTGGTTATTACAATAGATACGAATTTACCCAATGTTCATCCCTGAATGATTATAGAGGAAGAACATTTTGAGTCTTAAATTGAACTTTATGCATTTTCTCGTGATAACTCAAGAACCTATTTTACCGATTCCTGGATCCCCACTTCCCTCCAATTCCATAACTTAGGATGAAAATATGGGCACTCTTTCCCTCCCCCCTCTATTTGTTTTATATATTTTATGCTTGGATTGCCCCCTTTGGGTTATATATTAGATGACACACACCTTTTATACCATTAGTTTACACACATGGATGCTTTCTTCCTATTTGAATTAAAAATATTATGTGTTTTTACTATACTTAAGTGATTTTCCATATTAATGCACCTTTCGTACTCAATATTAAAAGAATATGCTAAGAAACTGAAGGAAAAAATAGGGGAAATGAAAGAAAGGGTACTACCTCGTCCATGTCGCTATAGTAGAAAAATTCCCTCGATAGTAACACCAAGTGTCACTATAGCGGCCCAATTCAGCAGTTGCCCAAATTTTTTAATTCCAATATTTTGTATTCCCCAACCTTTTTAATATTGACAATGCTACCAAGAAAACATTAAAATCTTTATGTACCCTAAATAACAAACCCAATTAGCTTAAATTAGGAATGTAACAACCATATTATGACTGTATAATAATTTAAGAAGCAATCATTTACAAGTGTAACATTTTTTTAAACTACCCGCACTATTCTATGATTTTCAAGTTTCAATTTCCATGATTCAAAACCATTACACAAGCATGTCTACGACCCTTCGTACTGCACAATATTTGCAAAATCCAACAAGTATGATTTACTTAAGTATCAAACTTCATTAACCTCAAGTACCAACGTAAAAATTTTACTATCAGTAAGACAAGCTATAGTGCTAGCCAAATTTGTTCACACAACACATAATAACTTGCAATATTCACCTACAATTAATTTAGAAATAATCAATCAACTACAGATCATAGACTTGAATTTGGAGATTTCAAAATAAAAACGTTATTCTGCATATCTTATTTAACATAACTTTTACTTGCGCACTTGATGACCCTAAGTGGGTCATCTACCATGTTATTCATAGCCTTTATAGTAAGATACCAGTTGGAACCTTCTCGATTCCAGTTTTGTTGCTTATATCATTCCAAGTAAAGTCAAGTAACATCCACTTGTCTAGTTGAGATACTAACTAGAATCAAGAGATACCAATTGGAGTCAACTCGTACAACAAGCATACTACCGCACAAGGGTAAAGAAGGAAGTAAAACAATTATCCTAAAAGGCTTCACAACTCCCAGTAGATTAGACGTGGACGTCAACATAGTATTCTTAAGGACTCTACACGATATTTGCTCTTATACTAGGAGACTAGCAACCCAGATTTGATACCAAGTTTCACAACCCAAAGTATCAGATCGTGATGGCACCTACTCTAATCTACCTAGATAGGTGTCACGCCTCAACTCCTATTGGGGTGGACAGGCACCCGTAGTTGTAAAGGCCCGAGAGAACAAATTCATAACCTTATACTTCTTATGCATGTAACTATGACAACCCAAGGTTCTAACAAACATGATATTATGTATCGATGAGAATAATTACATAGGCAAGCACAAACTTATATATACAACACTTGGTCGTTGGGGCCACCACGTCCAAAGAAAAACACTACCATAACTTTACATTAGTCTACAAAGCCTCTAAAAGATACATAGACATAGTTAGGGTCAGGAAAAACCCCAGCCCTACTCTTGACTCACTGCATAATACCAAAATATATTGAACAGACTCGAGAAGCCCTGAATTATCCTGGAGCTCACCAATATTCACTCAAAACCTTGTGTTTCTACTAGTGAGGTGTATGAGCTGAAGTACCTATGCCTGTAATATGAAATACAGGTCCCCCATGAGGGATGTCAGTACAAAAATATGTACTGAATATGTAAGGATGAGGTAACAACACACGATATAAGAGCGCAAAAGAAATTAGATACAAGTATATAAGTAGTCTAGTAGACCCCTTTTATATATACTTGTGGGACAACATACATTACGTTCCTTTCTTCATTTTTACCTTTCTTACTTCATAATATTTGTAAGCCATATATAATGCAAATGACCAACTGATCAGTAGTAAATAGATAAATTAGGATCAGTTCATGCTAGACTTACGCCCCTGAGCTCCACCTACATATAAAGATTGGGATTGGCCCATGCTAGTCTTATGCCCCTGAGCTGCCACCCACATATAAAGGTATTGAGATCGTCCCATAATAGGCTTATGCCCCTGAGCTGCCACCCACATATAAAGGTATTGAGATCGTCCCATAATAGGCTTATGCCCCTGAGCTGCCACTCGTTTTACAGATTTACGTTATTTAGTTTATTTAGCCTTTGAGATTATTACTTTTGTGGTCATCACATTATGGTACCTTGAACCAATAATCTGCTAATACGAGATATATAAATGGATACTTAATGCAACAAAAATAAGGTAGGGAGATGTTGGCACACAAAATGAAGTGTTTAGAAGCTAAAAATACATATGGGTCTTATTTAAGTAAACAGAGAACTTCTGAAATTTTATAGTGAAAATAGATGAGCAGGTCCAATAATAAGCATGTATCGAGGTGTTTTAACACATTAGAGAGTGGGAAAAAGGTCATTGGCTATATGGAATATAATGTGCTTCTATTACGTATCACTTGTTATAGGATAACCTTGGAAGCTTACTTGATGGAACAAATGTTCGATTTCATGCAAAATAGTACATTAGTATGCCTTACGTACCTTATTGTACAACTCCAATACCATCCAAACTCAAATTCCCACCCTTTTAGATTACTTATCTATAATGAAATATATGGCAAACTAATATTAGCAACCAACCATCTCATTTTGGCTATTTAACTTCACCATAACAGCAATTGGGCAGTAAGCCTTTACTCTATCAATCAGGGTGTTATCTTAACCTTTTTTCTCCTGTAATTATACCCACATACCATAAATGTTCTTATAATCACAAAAACCACTTCATCTTCATTACGCATTCCAAATAATATGGCAAACAGATTGCATAGTAACAAATGCAATAATTAGTTCAGTGGTGTACCAGCATACCTTTCTTCTATATTTCAATCTGAATTAGTCACACCTTTCTCCAAAATAAACCTGGCATCCCACAACCTATACATATAAAATATTCCACAAAACAGTCCCAAATCCCTTTTGTTATAGTAATCCATTATTGAACACATAATCTCCTGAGTTCTCAATAACAACACGTCTATAATTCTCTTTCAAATTCACATAAAAGAAGAACAAAATGGAGTAGCCACATAACATCAATTCTGCAACTTATTCTTTTGATTGAACTCTTCAAGAACTTAAACTTTCCTTCAGACTTTCAACCAAAGAAGAAAAGAGAAGTTCCTTAATATCAAAGAAAAGTGAGCAAATTACTTGTTCTATATTCTGCCATATATGTATAATTAATCACTTCTAACATCTTTTCCTAATATTCCAAGAGATAATTAACCAAAAAAAGTGTTTTCACTTACCTTGGGATGAAAAGGTAAGGGTTTCTTCAAGAACCCTAGAAAGGAAAATAGGGGTGCTCCTAGTTTCTTAAAAGGAAGTAGAGAGAGTTTATGAAGTGTAACCCTTTTTTATGACTTAATAATGAGGGAAATGACCAGCAACTTCTTCTTATAAAACCTCTATTTTTGGCCATCCACCTAGCTAATTTTGGACCATAAATTTAATCAAATTGGTCCAAGTAGGTGATGCACCTACTTAAGGAGTTCAAGCATCTGAATATGTCAAAGTAAGTGATGCACCTACTTGCTTAATTTCTTAGTTGGGCTCAATTATATTTGGGCCTTGGCAGATTTGAGCATTGGGCCTTTATCTATTTTTCTTCTTCTTTTACTTAATTTGGGCCTAAATAAGTATTCTAATAAAGGCCCAAATCTAATTCATGGACTTGGTCTATTAACTTGGCTCATATAGCTGAAGTAGGTGACTCACATACTAGTTTAATTAAGTCAAGAAAGCATCACAACATTTTGTTCCAATTTCAGCTCCTAACCCCTTTAATATAACCTTAATCTTATACACACTTGGTCACTTTAAACTTCATATTCAAAAACAAACTTATGATCCCGTGTTTAAATAATTGTATCGATGTTAACTTGGTCGCATCAAATTAAACTGTATGGTCAGCATCTATAATTCCATCTACACCATTAATACTTGCATAACAAATCTCATCCATTACCTATACCACAAGGCTATACAAGGTTCCATATAATTGGAATAAGTACAAGCAAAATATGGGATGTTTCATACTTCCCCTCTTAGGAACATTCATCCTTAAATGTTAGCATAACAATCCAACCAAAACAAGTTCCAGCCTAAGTTTAATGTCCCTATTATCACATAGTATTTATATATTACACTTACTTGTTATTGCTCTAATTCAGCAACTTGGACTTTCTCTTTGCATTTGAACAAATGGGGGTACTTAGATTTTTTCTCTTTTTCAGTTTCCCATGTTATCTCTTCTACTTGTTGGTTCCACCAAAGAACTTTTGTAGAAGCTATTTCTTTATTCCTTAACTTCTTAACTTGTCGATCTAGGATAGCAATAGGTATTTTTCATAGGCAAGATCTTCCATAACTTGTACATCTTCAGTAGGATTTATATGAGATGGATCTCCAATGCACTTTTGAAGCATTGAGACATGAAATACTGGATGGACTATTGAGAGCTCTTCGGGTAGCTCGAATTCATAAGCGACTTGGCCAAACCTATGAGTAACCTTGTATGGGCCTGTATAACGTGGAATTAGCTTTTCTTTATTACCAAATCTCATAACCCCCTATATTGGTGACACCTTTAAGAATACCAAATCACCTATAGAAAACTCTAGCCCCCTCTTTCTAACATCTGCATATAACTTGTGTCGACTTTTGACTGTTTCTAGATGTCATTGGATCACTTTTACCTTTTCCATAGCTTGATGAACTAGATTTGGCCCGAACAAGGCAGTGTCACCTACTTCAAAACATCGAATTGATTATCTACACTTTCTTTCTTACAAAGCTTTATATGGTGCTATTCTAATACTTGAATGATAGCTATTGTCGTACGCAAACTCTATGAGAGGTAAATGATAATCCCAACTACCTTTAAAGTCCAATACATAATTTTGTAGCATATCTTCAAGTGTTTGAATGTTACATTCTGCTTGTCCATCTATTTGAGGGTGAAAAGCCGTACTTAGATTCACTTGTGTTCCTAAATTTCTCTAGAAAGACTTCCAAAATTTTTTAGTAAATTAAGATCCTCGATCAAATATAATAGAGATTGGAACTCCGTACAACTGAACTATCTCTTTAATATATAATTTGACATATTCTTCAACTGTGTAAGTGGTCCTAACTGGCAGAACGTGTGCTGATTTGGTAAGCCTATCAACTATAACCCATATGGAACAAACCTTTGCGATATACGAGGCAAACCAGTAACAAAATCCATGTTGGTTATGTCCCACTTCCAAATTGGAAGATCTTTACATTCGGCTACAAACTCTACAATGTTCTTCTTCATGTAACCCCACCAATACATTCCTTTCAAATCATGGTACAATTTTATTGACCCTGGATGGATGGAATACCCTGAATGATGTGCTTCTATCATAATCCTCTTTCTTAGCCCATCTTCATTAGGCATACACAATCTTTTTTGGCACCGAAGTTCTCCTTTTTGTGTAAGCTCAAATGCTTTCATCATACCACATTGCACATTTGCCTTAAGCTTTAATAGAATGAGATCTGTATATTTCTTCTCTTTCACTTTAGTTACTAGGGAAAATTCTGTAGAATTATGCACAATAAGCCCCTCATATGGAGTTTCAAGAAGGCGAACCCCTAAATTGGCTAGTTGGTGTAGATCCTTAGTCATCCTTTGTTGTTCTGTACATTACCCATAAGTAACCACCATAGACTTACGAATTAATGCATCAGCTACCATATTTGCTTTTCCCAGATGATACAAGATATCAACGTCATAGTCTTTTAATAATTCAAGCCTTCTTCATTTTCTCAAATTTAGGTCCTTCTGATTAAAGATATATTGCAAACTTTTGTGGTCTGTATATATGTTAACATGAATCCCATATAAATAGTGATGCCATATCTTTAAGGCAAATATAACTTCCGCTATCTCCAAATCCTGCGTCGGATAATTCTTCTTATGTGGCCACAATTGTCTTGAGGCATATGCTATGACTTTACCACACTGCATCAATAAACACCCTAAGCTAATTCTTGAAGCATCACAATACACTACCTACCCTTCCTTGCCTTCTGGAAGTACTCATACGGGTGTAGAAATCAACTTATTCTTTAGATCTTGGAAATTTCTTTCATATGCATTATTCTATTGAAACTTGGAAGATCTGTGTGTTAGCTTTATTAAAGGTGCATAAATTAAAGAAAATCCTTCAACAAACATTCTATAAGAACCTACCAACCCAAGGAAACTATGAACCTCCATGGGCATTATAGGTCTTGGCCAGTTCTTCAAGGCTTCTTTGTTTTGAGTATCAACCTTTATCCCTTCATCAGATACAAAATGACCTAAGAATGCTATAGATTCTAAACAAAACTCATATTTGAAGAACTTTGAATATAGCTTATGATCATGAGGAATCTACAACACCTGTCGTAAGTTATTGGCATGGTCCTCATTTGATCTCAAATAAACCAGAATATCATCTATAAAAACTATCACAAATACATCCAAGAATGGATTGAACACCCTATTCATCAAATCCATAAGAGCTGCAGGTGCATTAGTTAGCCCAAAGGACATGACTAGGAACTCATAATGACCGTACCATGATCGAAAAGCTGTCTTGGGTATGTCCTCTTTGACCCTCATTTGGTGGTAATTAGACCTTAAATAAATCTTTGAAAACCACTTGGCACCTTGCAACTGATCAAATAAGTCATCAATTCTCTGAAGGGGATATTTGTTCTTAATAGTCACCTTGTTCAATTTCCTATAGTCAATACATATTCTTAATGAACCATCCTTATTATAAACAAATAACACTGGTGACGCTCTAAGGGGACATACTAGGCCTTATGAATCCTTTTTCTAGCAAGTTTTTTAATTGCTCTTTCAACTCCCGTAATTCTGTCGAGGCCATTCTATTTGGAGGAATTGAAATTGGTTAAGTACCGTGAATAACATCAATACCAAACTCTACTTCTCATTCTGGAGGCAAATTAATAAGATCTTAAGGAAATACATCAGGAAATTCATTTACCATTAGAATAGTTTGAAGAGTTGGTGTCTCCGCATTTGTATTCATCACCCTAACTAGATGACATATGTAACCCTTGGAAATCATCCTTTTTTCTTTAAAATAAAAAATAAATTTACCTCTTGGTGCATCAATATTATCCCTCTATTCAAGGATTGCTTCTTTTGGAAAATGGAAATACACCTTCTTAGTTCGGCAAACTACTGTGGCATAATAAGAAGCCAACCAATCCATACCCATTATAATATCAAAATCTACCATTTCTAACTTAACCAGGTTAGCCATTGTATCGCGACCGCAAATAGTTATTATACAATTTTGATACACTCTCCTAGCTATAATAGATTCATAAATTGACGTTGATACTTCAAGTGGCTTAACTAGCGATTCTGGTATTTTTTTTTAAATTTTCAGTAAATAATGGAGTGACATATGATAATATATAACCCAGATCAACTAATGCATATACATTATGTGAAAAGATGGGTAATGTACCGATAACCACATTTGGAGAAGACTTTGAATTTTGTCGATCTGCTAAAGCATATGTACGATTTTGAACTCCACCAGAGCTAGCTACTCCTTTAGAACCTCTACCATGACCCATAGGCTATACACCTCTACCTGAATAAGGCACCGATAATAATGATGAAATAGATGATCCAATAGGTCGTGCCATACGACCTATGCCCTTTTGAGGGCATTCTCTCATCATCTGTACTGACATACCACACCAAAATCAAGATTTGTCCCAAACCGACATGCACCTAAATGAATTTTTCGAAATTGTTTACATGGCTGTCGGGGAGGCCTTAATTGGATCATACTCCCTTTCTCTTGATACCCCACTATTCGTGAATTCTGACTCTTACTACTTTGTCCAAACTGGTTACTTTTCGACCCTTGAGACTGTGGTGGGCACTAGCTGTAGGATAAGAAAATAATGGCCTAGGTGGTCTATTAGAAAATCAAGGCCTAAACTATAACATTCTGTATTTTTCTTGTACTTGTTCCAATTATATAGAACCTGGTATCGCCTTGAGGTTTAGGTAACAGATAAGATTTGTTATGCAAGTATTAATGGTATAGATGGAATTATAGATGCTTCCTCGAACATTTTAATGTGATGCAAACAATTTAACATCGATACAACTATTTAAACTTGGGATCATAAGTTTGTATTTTAATCTGAAGTTTAAAGTGACCAAGTGTGTATAAGTTTAAGGCTAGATTAAAGGGGTTAGGAGCTGAAAATGGAACAAAATATTGAGGTGGTTGCTTGACTTAATTAAGATAGTAGGTGAGTCACCTACTTAAGCTATATGAGCCAAGTTAATGGACCAAGTCCATGAATCCGATTTGGTCCTTTATTAGAATACTTATTTGGGCCTAAATTACGTAAAAGAAGAAGAAAAATGGAAAAAAGTCCCAATGGTCAAATCTGCCAAGGCCCAAATATAATTGATCCCAAATAACAAATTAAGAAAGTAGGTGTATTACCTACTTTGACATTTTGAGCTACTTGAATTCCTTAAGTAGGTGCATCACCTACTTGGACCAATTTGATTAAATTTATGGTGCAAAATCAGCTAGGTGGATGGCCAAAACTAGAGTCTTTATAAGAAGAAGTTGTTGGTAATTTCCCTCATTATTGAATCATAAAAAGGGTTACACTTCACAAAATCTCTCTACTTCCTTTTAAGAAACTAGGAGCAGCCCTATTTTCCTTTTTAGGGTTTGTGAAGAAACCCTCATCTTTGCAGCCCAAGGTAAGTGAAAACACTTTAGTTTTTGTTTATTTATCTCATGGAAGATTAGGAAAAGATGTTAGAAGTGCTTAATTATAAATATATGGATTAATATAGAATAAGCAATATGTTCACTTTTCTTTAATATTAAGGAACTTCTTGTCATGCCTCAATCTTATTGGGGCAGACAGGCACCCATAGCTATAAAGGCCCCAGAGAACTAATTCATAACCTTGTACTTCCCATGCATGTAACTATGACAACCAAATGTTTTGACAAACATGATATTATGTATCGATGAAATAATTACACATGCAAGCACAAATTGATATATACAATACTTGGCCATTAGGGCCACCATGTCTGAAAACAAGACACTACCATAACTTTACATTAGTCTACAAAGCCTCTAAAAGATACATAGACTTAGTTAGGGTTTGGACAAACCCCCCACCCTACTATTAACCTACTGCACAATACCAAAACATATGAAATGGACTCGGAAAGCCCCGAATCAACCTGGAGCTCACCAATATGCACAGAATATCCTGTGCTCCTACGAGTGGGGTGTATGAACTGAAGTACCTGTGCCTGCAGCATGAAATGCAGGTCCCTATGAGGGACGTCAGTATGAAAATATGTACTGAATATGTGATGATAGGCGAATTTACACGCCTATATCAATATATTTTGCCCATATTTTAGCCTAGTTTTGAGAACAAATTATATATTTCATGCACTTTTAGTCCTTTTTCCTATAAATGAGCTAACGAACATGATTAGTAAAGTTTCAGGTATAAATGATGCAAAATTCAGCATTTTATGGCTTACTTGACGCAAAAGAAAGCTCACGAAGGAAGGAGAGGGAGTTTACACGCCTAAGGACCAAAACTGCTGCATGGAAAATCTGTCCCGGGCTAAAACAACATTTCTGAAGACTCTAGGGACCTGGACCAAAACTGCTGCATGGAAAATCTGTCCCGGGCTAAAACAACATTACTGAAGATTTTGGGGACTTACAGACACAAAGTTGGATTTGGACAATGATACATTAACCTAGTACAATTGGGTTATGTATTTCATTAGTTTATTTGGATTATGATAATGTTACATTAACCTAGTACATTTGGGTTAAGTATTCCATTAGCCTAGTAGGATTTGGTTATTTATTTCATTAGCTTAGTAGGAGTAGGATATGGGTATTATAAATACCCTATCATGCTAGAGATTTTTAAAAAACTCCTCCCTTAGTGGAGAGATACATTCATTCTTCTATCTTTCAATACATTCCTCTCTTAACAATCCATCTTTCTATTCACTCTTCTAATCTTTCCATTAATTCTATTCTTCTTCTATTCTTAAATTCCACAACAAGAGAATCGTTACTTGCTAAGGAATCACGCCACACACCGATCACCTAAGCCACACGCCATCAACCAAATATCGTGATATAATAACAATGCCAATCGTGATCTCCTTCGCATTCATGGGTAACTAAACTTCTCTGTTGGGGTTATGGAAGCCGAATGAGTTACTATCTATTGCTGTGAGTTTGTGAGTTTGTGACACGTATATTTCTTATATCATTATTCTCTTCATCTTAATCTACATTCTTTGCGGTTGCAAACGCAAGAATACGCCAGTCTAACATTTAACTTGTTCGAGAGAAAGGTTATTTGTCTGGAAAAGAGATAATGTCAAGGTAGTAGGACACCCTTTCCTATTAAAAATCTAGTGCCGTAACTGGACTAACCTCTTGGAGAATTCGTACCGTTAGACACGCTTTATGCTCGAGAGAGTTAAAGTGAAATAGTCCTTGTTTAGGTTGAGAGACACTTGGATTTACCATAGAATACAATTCTCTATAAGCAATTGCATGTCAGAATTCTACACACTCATAGCCAATAGAGACGTATACCTCAGAAGGTGTACATAACCCCAACGCTTCAATTCTCATTGTTTACAACTTACGTAACAATCTTTCTCTCTTTACTTTGCTATTTTCAGCTTTTACTTTATTGTTTTCGTTACACATTACAATCCCCCCTTCTTACGAGACTTGCACCAAAAGTTTAGTAATTTTGCTTACTTGTTGGCCAAGCTATTCCCTGTGGGATCGACACCCAACCCAGGTTGGGTTCTATATTTGTTAACGACCGCTTTACACTCACAAGATCTGTAGATTGAGCGTTATCAATATGTAAGGCTGAAGGTAACAACACACGATACAAGATCTCAGTAGAAATCAGATACAAGTGTATAAGTAGTACTAGTAGACCACCTTTATATACATATTTGTGGGACTACATACATTATGATTCTTTCTTCATTTTTACCTTTCTTACTTCATAATCTTTGTAAGCCATATGTAATGCAAATGGAAAGACCTTCCTTGTTTAGGTATCCCTAACCCTGAAGCCTTTATGATTGTCGAAACTGATGCTTCAGATCTCGAGTATGGGGGTATTCTGAAGCAAAAGATTGACAGTAATTTCTCTGAACAATTAGTCAGATTTGCATATGGGATTTGGAATTCCACCCTAAGAAATTACAGCACTATCAAAAAAGAAATTTTATCTATAGTACTATGTATTACAAAATTTCAAGATGACCTTATTAACAAGGAATTTTTACTTCGAGTAGATTGCAAATCTGCTAAAGAGATTTTACAAAAGGATGTTAAAAATCTGGTTTCTAAACAAATATTTTCTAGATCACAACTCTCCTATCTAGCTTTGATTTTCAAATAGAATTTATCAATGGAGAAAACAATTCCCTTCCCGATTTGCTAATAAGAGAATTCTTACAGGGCCAGAATGAGACCCACTACACTAGGGAAAATCCCAATCGGGAGCAAACAGGAACAAACAAAGATGGCCAGACCATTTGACACTACATCAGCCCTGCTGAATTCGTTAAGACCATCAGTCCCTCAAAGGCCTACACTGAAACCGGAACTACAGTCACCGTTTCAAAACAAATATGCAGCTTTGGCAGAATTTCCAATGCTTCCTCCACCAATGCCAACTAGATTGGTAGATTTGAAAACTAATAAACCTTTTGATAAAGGACAATCAACAATTTTGTCTGTTCAGTCGAAGCAGAGTTATACTATGAAGGATCCTGAAACCTTCGCATAGGATGTACATCCTACAACAAGAAAAACGACAACAATAACTTCTCCCATCAAAGAGGAATTCAAATTTGTTACCACTCAGGTAATGACAGTTCTTTCTCTTGATAAAGAATAAGAAGGATATCCGTTACACCATTTAATAAAGCCAGTCTACAATGATAAAAACTTTGTGGATACGGAGAATCCACTCAAAACAAGGATATACTATGAAGCTATCCTTGTGGACACCGACTCTATCGAAGTCGAACATTCCATGAATGAAAGGAACCCAGAATATATCGACTATTCTAGGTTCACCATCAAAACGATATTAATACCTTCAACTGGTTTGCCGATCACCAGCATACCCCAATTTCCTTATAGATGCCTCACAGGCCTCAAACGTATAATTGGTAGGATTACAAGTCCGCATGGTTTAATTTCTTATATGTCAGACCAGGACACACCTGGTTTATTAAATATTGTTCAGCCATGGTAGAAGCTATTATCACTAGATGGTTCTACGAATGGTGGATTTATTTTGGAGGAATCAATGAAATCCTCCCTCTACAATTCATTAACAGGTTCAATGATTTCTATTCAAAATAAGGGTGTGTAACCCTCCCTGAGCACATTCAAATGTGTAAATTATTTATTAAAAAGCGAGATTCATATATTATATCTTGGAACTTCGCTAAAGGAGAACATGATCATATCAAATATTTATCCAAAGAGATAAAGGTCAAAGGATGGACTCCCAAGCCAGTAGCGCCAAGGACTCCGGATAAAGAAAAGACAGCTTTACCAGTTTCACCTCCAAGCAATGCTGCACAAAATAAGAAGGCACTAAAAGAAAAATTGAAGAAGGCTTTGCAAGATATGGAAAGCCAGGAAACCAATGAAGAAGAAGTCTTACAGCTTCTAGAAGAAGCTTCTTCCACTGAAAGCAGTGATAATAATGGAGATATGCTAAATCCCAAAGGAATAGCTATGGCCTATATGGACACCTATTAAGAATAGGGAAATGACTCTTCAAAAAAGTAGAGGTTCAAAGAACCAGAATTGGTTTTTGAAAGGGCATTATAATGTTCCTAATAGGAATCTTAGAGACAAGCTTTTCAAAAGCAAAGCACTCAACTTTTTCAAAATGTAAAAGCACTCAACTACCTTTACAAAAGGACTGTCGGCTACTAAGACTTAATCTTAGACTTACACTTGTACAATTTAGATGCATTTTATCTTTCATCTTTTTCTATATAAGACATGTTGTAATTCTAGTTAAGGCATCAAAAAATTTCCAACATAAGAAATATTCCGCCTGCCTAAACTCTCTTGTAATGTTTTCAGTTAACAAATTTGAATAAAATCTTGTAAGTTGTTTTAATTGTTTTGTTTTCTTTCACATTTCTTCAAATAATCCTTTAGATCCTTTAATTTGTATCAAAGCCATGCTGGCAGTATATGCATTTAGCATGAGCAACTAAATTCATATATTGTCTAGAGCATGGGAAAACTATTTTCATATAAGCTAGTCACTACTTTAATCTTTTAATAATGAGACTTCTAATAAATTATTTTAATATATCTTGTTCTATAATGGGATTTATCTAAGTATGGGGTATTCGTTTTCTCGAAGTGTTTGAGATGTCCGATTAATATCCAATTTTAGACGTTGGTCAGCCTGAAAGTGTGGTCTCGGCTAAGGTAAGGATTCGACACTGTTGGTAGTCCCGTCGCTAAGATAAAACTAAAAGAAAACTAGAAGTTATAGCCATTAAGACTCATTTGATCCCATAGGACCTAGATCTATTGATATAATTTATTATAGGTTGAATTATTAAATATTCTTATGGTATGCTCTCGTGTGAAAACTATTTTTCCCAGTTAGTCTCTGGACAATATCTTTTGTAATGGATTCCAATAACTATGTTAAAATTACTATTAATCTGTCTTCTCAAGCAACTCAGATTGCTAATATTGAAAATGATCTTCAAAACTGGAGTATTCCAAAAGAACCTTTTAAAACTATTTATCAACTTGGTAAATTTAGTTTTATAGAAAAATATAATATCAAGACCTCCGAGTCTACTGTCGCCATTAATAATTCCTTAGAAATTATTCAATTATTAAATGAGCATGACATAAACAGATATAAAAATTAGTTTAATTATCTTTATGTTGGACTTGTTCAAGTGGCTATTAATCCACTCTTTAGACAAGGTCTTGATATTCCTTTTTGTGCTATTCTAAGATATGCTCGTCTATTGAATTTCGATGATTCTCTCTTAGGGTTAATTCAAAGTAACCTCGCCGACGGCCTGATATACTTTAATTGCTACCCAAATTTCTCGGTGGATATTAATGATCCTAACATCATGGATGTTTTAACACTTAATGTTAAAACAAAAAACATGAACAGCAAGGATAATACTAGAGAAATAGCAATAATATACAGAGTATATCATCGGCTTATGGATACAACCCTAGCTCCCAAAGCTAGAATCACGAGCCCTAGGGGTGTTACAACCCTCACGGAGGCAAACAAAGACAAAAGTAATATCTTTGTTCCCAAGGCTTTTGTTTGGAAAGATATCATGCATAATGATGATTGGCACTTTGATGCTATCACTCAACCTCTCCTTACCTATCCAGAGAAATCACAGATCGAAAGAGTTATCCAGCACCCTAATGGATCCATTGATTTAAAATTCCTAGGTTTTGAAGCCTCTAGAAATTTTTCATTTAGGAGATCTGTCTTGCATAGAGCTTCTACCTCCAAAAACCTCAGAGGAAGTGAAAAAAATGATAATGACAAGGGAAAAGTTAGAGGAGTTGACTTCTCTGGTCCTATTCCCAAAGTACATTACCAGCAACATACTAGGGTTCAAATCAATGAGAAACTCTCATGGTTTAGCCTATCTAAAAAGGAGAAAGGCGAATCTAGCACCCAAATGGATAAGAACTCCCTTTCAAAACTGACCAATGAGCGTTTTTCTACCAAGAAAAACTACTACAAATGACCCTCTCCTATAAACGTCTAGTTTGAGGAAAACCCTTACCTCTCCACCTCAAATCATGATGGTAGAGACAACACTGAATGGAATGTTGATGGATTGGCAGAACACGAAATCTATAACAAACTCCATGAAATGGGTGTCGCTATTACGGCTTATAAAATCAGAGGAGTTTCTGACAAAGAAGAAGCCACCATGATTGTATCAGGATTCACTGGTATGATAAAGCATTGGTGGGACAACTATTTCACAGGTGAAGTTAAGAGCCTTATCTATGAGGCCACAGCCATGGAAACCATCATTGTAAGAAATGAAAGTGGACAAAGAAACCCTTGAGCAAGTGGCAAAAGAAGACGCCTGTGCTACCCTCCTATACCATATAGCTAGACATTTTATAGGAGAGCCCAAATTATTTCAAGATAGGAGCCTTGAAATTCTTAACAACCACACCATCAAGGATTTAGCAGACTTTAGGTGGTATAAAGATACCTTCTTAGTCAAAATTATGATTAGACCTGACTGTAACAACAATTCTGGAAAGAACGTTTCATTAGTGGTCTCCCTCCTCTGTTCCCAGACAAAGTTAGAACCAAAATTAAATATAGGTTTGAAGGAAAAATTCCTTACAGAATTTTAACTTATGAAGACATCATAAGCTTCATTACCACCGTAGGGATAGACCTCTGCACAGACCTAAAACGTAAGAAACAACTTAAGAGTGACAGTGCTTCCAAATATGGGTTAGGAACCTTCTGTCAAAATTTTGGATTTGCTAACCTTTCTTCTTTATTTAGTAAAAAGCATAGGAAAAAATCCTATAAGTCTCATAGAAAGTCCAAACCTAGAAAGGAGTCCTCAAAAAAGGAGTCTTATAAATCAAGTAGAAAAACTAGGAGAAAATCCTCTAAAAATAAGGATGTTTTCTGGACTTGTGGTAAAACTGGCCATAGAGCTAAAGATTGTAGATCTGGCAAGAAGAATAAGATCAATCAATTAGGTCTCTCTGAAGAAACCAAAGAGAAATTGTTCTCTATAATGGAAGACTCTTCAGACTCTTCCGACACTTCAAGCTCTTCTAGTGACGATTATAGCGACGAAGAATTTATCAATACCGCATATGAATTCGATCGGTCTCAGTCTGGCCAAGATTGTGCTTTTAAAGGTACTTTCTGTACTTGCACAAAAAAGATTGTTAATGTCATCTTTGGAAAGCCTAAGTAAATCTTGTTTGACATCATAGAACACATCCAAAATGATGAGGCTAGAAATAAATATCATCTAGGACTCAAAAGATTGATGCTTTCTCAAGAGGAAAAGTCCCCCAGATCTATTATTTAGCATTTTAGCATAAAACAAGTTATGTCTAGATTTGATAAACCTGCAGAACCTTCTATAGCTGATCTCAAGGGTGAAATTTCCACCCTCAAAGGAGAAATCAGAGACCTAAAGATCAGACTCGATCGATTTGAACTCAACATTCTTACCGAACAAGTTCTAAAAAATATGTCTCTTCCAGAGCATGATTCCCCACCAGAATCAACTAGAGCTTCTACGATAATCAATGATCAAAATGATCCCCTTAAAGATCCAGGATCATTCCCCAGCTCGGACTCTCCCTCTACCTCAGGTGCCGCTATAATAGCCATTAAGGCTTACATCGAACACATCGCAGTAAAAATTGTCATAAACAAAGACTTTGTTCTTAGCAGAGTCACCCTTTTTGATACTGGAACTGATAGCAATTGCATCGTCAAAGGACTTATACCCACCAAATATCTACAGAAAAGTACTTCTCGTCTATACTCCACCACGGGAGAAAAGATGAAAATTGATTACAAGCTTTCAAAAGCCCATATCTGCAATAATGGCATTTTTCTTGTCAATGATTTTGTCATTACTGAAGGTATAACTGAAGATATCATTCTAGGAATACCTTTTGTTAATCAACTTCGACCTTACACAAGTGATTTTGATGGAATTCGCACGACGATATTAAATCAAAATCTATTCTTTCCTTTATTAAGGCCTCTCTCACAAGAAGAAGGTAACCTTATTAAAGAAAGAACCGCTTTTAAAATTAATAGACTTTCTTCTCATATTTTTTTTCTTAAGCAAGAAATTCAAATAAATAAAATTTAACAAATTTTAAAAACCCCGGAGATGGTGAGTAAAATTGCCAATCTTCAAAACACTTTCGAAAAAGAATTTTGTTCTGAATTTCCTAATGCAGTTTGGGAAAGAAAGAGGCATTTAGTAGTACTTCCCTACATTACTCGATTCAATGAACAGGCCATCCCTACTAAGGTAAGACCCATTCAAATGAACCAAGAAATGATGGAAATCTGTAAAAATGAGATAAACCAATTATTAGAAAATGGGATTATCAGACCCTCTAATTCTCCTTGGAGTTGTTCTGCCTTTTATGTAAATAACAGTGCATAAAAGGAATGAGGTATAAATTACAAGCCTGTGAATACAGTTTTGAAATAGATCAGACATCCGATTCCTAACAAATGGGATCACTTTCAAGGAAGGTGATGTACCTACTTGCTTAATTTCTTGTTGGGCTCAATTATATTTGGGCCTTGGCAGATTGTGTGTGTTGGTCCATATATCTATTTTATTTCTCTTATATTCAATTTGAGCCCAAATGATTACATTACATTAGTATAGGCCCAAATCTAGTCCATAGTAATATGTCCATTAATTTGGTCCAAATAATTCAAGTAGGTGACTCATCTACTAGCTTAATTAAGTTAAGAAAGCATCTAAATATTTTGTTCCATTTTCAGCTCCCAGTCCTATTAATCTAACCTTAAACTTATACTCACTTGGTCACTTTAAACTTTCGATTCAAATACTAGCTTACAATCCTAAGTTTAAATAGTTATATTGACGTTAACTTGGTTGCATCACATAAAAATTTCACGGGAAACATATATAATTCTATCTATGCCATTAATACTTGTATAACAAACCTTCCCGTTACCTATCCTATAAGACCATACCAGGTTCCATATAATTAGAATAAGTATAAGCAAAATACGGGATGTTACACTTCTCTTTTCTTTTCTGGTTTAGAGTGTGATAGAAAGTTCAAGTTCTTAAAGAGTTCAATTAAAAGAATAAGTTGCAGAATTAAGGTAAGGCAACTTCTCCATTTTGTTCTCCTTTTATGTGAATTTGAAAGAGAATTATGGATGTGCTGTTATTAAGAACTCAAGAGTAATAAGTTCAATAATGGATTATTACAATAAAAGGGATTTGGGACTATTTTGTATGTATATGTTCTAGGATACCAGGATGATGTTGAAGAAAGGTGAGAGTAATTCAGATTGAAATATAGAAGAAAGGTATGGTGGTACACCACCAAACAAATTATTGTATTTGTTACTGCATAATCTGTTTTGCGTATTCTTTGGCATGTATAATGAAGCTGAAGTGGTTTCTTTGAATCTTATAAGAACATGTATAGTATGTGGGTGTAATTAAAGGAGAAAAATAGGTTAAGATAATACCATTGATTGACAGAGTAAAGGCTTACTGTCCAATTGCTATTTTGGTGAAGTAAATAGCCAAAATGTGACGGTTGGTTACTTATATTAGTTTGCCATATATTTTATTATAGATATGTAATCTAAAAGGGCGGGAAGTTGAGTTGGGATGGTATTGGATTTGTGCAACCAAGTATGTAAGGAATACTCTATTTTGCACTCTTTGGCATGAAATCGGATATTTTTTCCATCAAGTAAGCTTTCGAGGTTATCCTATAATAGTGATACATAATGGCAACGTATTATATACCATGAAGCGAATGACCTTGTTTCCACTCTGTAATGTGTTAAAACACCTCAATACATTCTTATTATTAAACCTATACATCTATTTTCTCTAGAAAATTTCAGAAGTTCTCCATTTACTCAAATAAGATCCATGTGTATTTTTAGCTTCTAATCACTTCATTTTGTGCGCCAACAACTCCCTACCTCATTGTTTTCGCATTAACTATTCATTTACATGCCTTTTATGAGTAGATTATTGGTTAAAGGAACTACAATGTGATGGCCACCAAAGCAACAATCTCAAAGGCTAAATAAATGAAGTAATGCAAATCTGTAAAATGAGTGGCAGCTCAAGGGCATAAGCCTCGCATAGGCCAATCCCAATCTTTATATGTAGGTGGAAGCTCAGGGGCGTAAGCCTAGCATGGGCCAATCATAATTTATCTATTTACCACTGATCAACTGGTTATTTGTATTATATTTGTTTTACAAAGATTATGAAGTAAGAAAGCTAAAAATAAAGAAAGAAACGTAATGTATGTAGTCCCACAAGTATATATAAGGGTGGTCTACTAGTATTACTTATACACTTGTATCTGATTTCTATTGAGCTCTTGTATCATGTGTTGTTAACGTTATCCTTACATATTCAGTACATATTTTCTTACTGACGTCCCTTATGGGGGACCTATATTTTGTGCTGTAGGCACAGGTACTTTAGCACATACACCTCACTAGTAGGAGCACAATCTTTTCAGTGACTACTGGTGAGATCCAGGTCTATTTGGGGCTTTTCAAGTTTGATCCATATATTTTTGTATAATATAGTGAGTCAAGAGTAGGGAGGGGGTTTGTCCCAACCCTAACTAAGTCTATGTATCTTTTAGAGGCTTTGTAGACTAATGTAAAGTTTGGTAGTGTTTGTCTTTAGACACGGTGGCCCCAACGGACAAGTATTTCATATACTGTGCTTGCCTATGTAATTATTCTCATCGATACATAATATCATGTTGGTTAGACCCTTTGTTTGTCACAGTCACATGCATAAGAAGTTCTAGGTTATGAATTTGTTATCTCAGACCTTTACGGCTACGAGTACCTGTCCACCACAATAGGAGTTGAGGCATGACAAAAGTGGTATCAGAGCCAGGTCATCCTAGGGTGTCTACAAAGCCGTGTCTATATAGAGTCTTATTTATGGTCCTGTTGAGCACCACATCTTTAAACAGAAGGCTATGGGACATTTAGGGGTTGTATCTTTTTCTTCATATCTTAGATCATGTAATAGAGCCCATGTTGTAGGTAAAGTCATATTTAACCATTGAACCTATTTTTTTTCCTCTTATTATAGCAAAGATGCCGGTTACAAAAAGGAGTTAGAATATAGGTAAGTGGATAGATGTGGTTTCTAGGGAAGGGACCAACAAATCACCACCTAGATGAGCTAATCAAAGTGAGGATCAAGCTGAGTTTGTGTCCCAAACTTATTCTACTCCTCCATCTCCAGAAGAGCTAAGAAGAAGAGGAACTGTATCCTCAGAACCTCCTATTAATGCTACAGACCAAGATCTAAGGAATACAGTGTAATTATTGGCTCAAATAGTTTCTGGAGAAGCTTAAGGACAAGCCATTCCAACCATAGGTTCTAGTGGTGCAGATAGGACAGCTAGCCTATGAACGCAAGATTTTCTTAAATTGGATCCTCCCACATTCACCGGATCAGATCTTAATAAAGAACCATAGGACTTTATTGATCAAATCTAAAGGGCTCTAGATATCATGCATGTGTTGGGTAAAGAGACAGTTGAGATAGCAACATATAGATTCAAAGGAGAGGCTATATTTTGGTATGAAGACTGGAAACGATCTAGGGGTATCGATGCAACTTCAACTACTTGGAAAGAGTTTAAAAAGGCATTTCTTGATCATTACCTTCCATTTGAGATTTGAGAAGCCCATTTGGATCAGTCCTAAATCTTTGTCAAGGAAATATGAGCGTGAGAGAGTACAGCCTCCGGTTTAACTCTTTAGCTAGGTATGCTCCTATTGTAGTAGCTACAATGGATGATAGAGTTCATCGATATATGGATAGATTGGATCCATATCTAGTTAGAGATTGTACTATTACTGCTTTGAAAAAAGACATGGACATATCAAGGATACAAGCATTTGCACAAAAAATGGAGGATCAGAGGCAAAGAAGAAGAACACAAGAATCGGAAAAAGGGTATTCCAAGAGGTCTAGATCTATGGGGCAGTTTAGGCCTTGGTTTTCTAATAGTCTGCCTAGAGCATTATCTTCTTATTCTACAGATAGTGATTTATCATAGTTTTAAGGGTCTAAAGGAAACTAGTTTGGGCAAAGAAGTGAGAGTCAAAGTTCACGAACAGTGGGGTATAAAGAGGAAGGGAGCATGAGCCATTTAAGGCCTCCTCGGAATCCATGTAAACAATATGGAAAATCTTCATTTAGGTGTATGTCAGTTTGGGACAAATGGATACTTTTGGTGTGGTGTGTTAGGACATATGATGAGAGAATGCCCTCAAGGGACATAGGTGGTATGGAAGGACCTACTGGATCAGCCATTGCATCATTATCATTGGTGCCTTACTCAGGTAGAGATGTATAACCTATGGGTCATGGTAGAGGTGCTAAAGAAGGATATAGCTCTAGTGGAGTTTAGAATCGTACATATTCTTTAGCAGATCGACAAAATTCAGAGGCTTCTTCAGATGTGGTTATAGGTACATTGTCCATCTTTTCACATGATGTATATGCATTAGTTGATACGGGTTCTACATTATCATATGTTATTCCATTGGTTGCTGGAAAGTTCAAAACAACACCAGAATTGCTAGTTAAGCAACTTGAAGTATTTACGTCGATTGGTGAATCTGTTATAGCTAAGAGAGTATATCAAAATTGTATAATAACTATTTTTGGTCAAGATACAATGGCTGACCTGGTTGAGTTAGAAATGGTAGATTTTGATGCTATAATGGGTATGAATTAGTTGGCTTCTTGATATACCACAGTAGATTGCCGAACCAAGAAGGTGTATTTCCATATTTTATAGAGGCAGTTCTTGAAGAGAGGGATAATATTAGTGCACCAAGAGGTAAATTTATTACTTATTTTATGGCAAAAAAGATTATTTCTAAGGTTTACATATGTCATCTAGTTAGAGTGAAGGATATAGATGCGGAGACACCAACTCTTCAAACTATTCCAGTGGTAAATGAATTTCTTGATGTATTTCCTGAAGATCCTCTGGGTTTTCCTCTAAAATGATAATTAGAGTTTGTGATACAAGCATGAAGAGCATAAAAGAGTACAAGGTATTGTCAAAGGTTTAAGCTTCGGAATTGTGAAGTGTTTGGAGCCTTTTAAAGCCTTGGCAAGTTAAAGGAGGAGAAGGGAACCATTACACTCAAGAGGCTCCTTACTTGAAAGACAAGATGGAACTTGCACACAATAATTTTAAACTCAATACGTGCCCATTTTTATGGCTATTATGGTCCTTGAAGACTTTCTTTTTACACTCCAAAGGAGCACCCTTCATTAAGGGTATTTTAGTCTTTGTTTTGTAAAAGTATAAATAGGCTCCTTAGCTATTATTTGCCTAAGTTTTGACAAAATGAATTGAGTTAATTTTCACATTTTAATATTAGTATTAGCTTTTAGTAGTCTCCTTTTCCTTAAGAGAGAGAAACCAAATTAGGGTTAGCACAATTGATGGATTTCACTTGTATTGACAAATTGGTAAGAAAGGTGAGTTTTGAGGAGTGTGAATTCCCTTGGTCCACCTAAGATGGAGGTTTGAGATTCTATTGGTGAGGTGTGATTAATTGTTTGATACACCATCTTTTATTAATCACTTGGTAGAAGCAAGGGTTTTCTATCTATCTTTACGTTTATGCAATCTTCTTCTTCATCCCCTTTCTTTTGTGTTGTTTTTGCTTGCTGATTTTTGCATCTTGGGTGTGTCCATTTCATGGATTCCTAGTATTCTCTTTAATCATTTGGTATCAAATCGATATATTAGAGTTGTTCCCACAACTCTAAGTCTTGGATCTAAGAAAATCTCAACAAAAAAGAGTGAAGAAAATCAAAAATCTCACCAAAAAAAAAATTGTAAACCATTTTTGTGTTTGGGAAGATTTTTGAATCTTATATCTACATGTTTTTGCATTTTTTTGTTGGTTTCAAGTGCTAGATTCTTGTTCCCTAGCACCTAGGGAGTCTAGATCTACATTTGGAGCAAGATTTGGTCAAATTTGAGCTAGATCCAACATGGTTAGGGCGTTTTGAAGCTTCAAAAAGCTAGATCCATGTGGGTTTGGTGTTGTGGACGTTGGTTAGCTGTGATTTATTGTTATTTGCGCTCACCTTGGCCTAAGTAACCTAAGTCTACAAAAAAAAAAAATCAGATTTGAAGTTTATTTGGTTGTGGGATAAAACTTTGGTCAACTCTTAAATATTCATCTTGTACTTCCATGTTCATCAAGTCTTGCTAAGGAAGAATATTCAAATTGTGTGTTTGATCCAAAAAAAAAATTAGAATAAAGAGAGTGTACTTGGTGTTTGTGAAAGAATATTCTTTGTCATATTCATTGTCATCCAAAGAGAGAAGAAATAAGAATAATCAAAGAACAAAATCAAGTACATTCCAAGTACAAAGGGGGGGACCATTGTTTTTGAATCCATTTGAAGCTCCAAAAAGGCTTTCAAACCTTTATTTTTCCCTCCCAAATGATATTCTTCTTCACCAAAGGGGTTCTAGGTCGATACTTGAGAATTAGGGTTGAAAAATTTGAAAACTCAACGTCTAATCACAAGCTGCCATATCATCACTAGGTAATCGGCCAAATTGAGTTCTTAGGTAGATTTCCTAGTTTCTAATTTTTGATTCTAGTTTATTTTAAGTTGATTCTACCACTAATTACCAAACTAGTAATTACCTACTAGGTTGATAATTCATCTAGAGTTCTTTGTTTCGTGTCTACGTTCCTTTTGTGCTTTTATCATTTTTAAGTCATAGTAACTTGTTGGTTCAAGTCCTTATATCATTTTTTAGTCTTATCAAACAAAAATCGATTCCATACCAAGGCATATTCACCACTCAATTCACTTGCCAAGTGTTGCCAAGCTTTCAACACTTGTGAAACCAAGCATGAGGTAAGAAACGAGAGTGAGGGTGGTGAGGCTCTTTTTGAACTAACTTTTTTGTTCGTTTTGTAGGTTTTTTTATTTCTATTAAGTACCATGGATTCCTATAGTTTTGATGCCATGTTTGATCGCCTCAAAGATGATTGGGATAGCTTCATTGAAGATATGCGCTAAATGCTTAGTGCACTAAATCCTAATTTTGAAAAAGTGATTACAAAGAGAAAAATTAACATATTCCCTTCTAATATGGATAATTAAGGCTTCCATAATGCAAAACCAAGTGAAGAACACACTTCCCATGATATACACGGCAACAAAGCTATCTTCTACACTCCAACAAACTTGAATTGTTGAGATATGGCTAGTAGTAGCCACAGTGGTATAGTTTCGGATTTGCTTAATGGAGAAGTGTGTGAATCTTCCTTTTGTGATACTCTTAGTGTTTTTAGGTTGCATAAGTACCAAACTCTTTTTGTGAGTACACAAGCACTAGTTGATCCTTTAGATGACAAAATCAATTCTTTCGTAAGAATGATTTGTGTCCATCTAGTTCTAGAACTTATGACTTGAATAAGGTTCTCTTACCAAGTGACAAGAATATTCACACACTAGTTGACCCTTGTTAAAAACAAGGTGATTCTACGTTGGTATGTGAGTTGCCAACAACTAGTGAGGATATGACGAATTAGCAACCTACTCCCGAATGTAGTCCACTACTTGAGCATATGTGTGGTGTATTTAATAGGTGTAAATTTAGTAATGATGTTGATAGAGTTGATCATGGGATTAGAGATGATTCTTTGAGCATGATGTATTATGAAAGCCATATTGATAGATTTGCTCAAAGAAACCAAGAAAAGGCACAATTAGATGAAGGTGACCTTGAATTGCTTGAATATGTAAGAAACCCAAATTGTGATTGTTCTTGTGAACATGTTATTGTGTATGATCTCTTTGCTGCTTATGGTGACTTATATCTATGGGGAAATTACTCTTTTGAAATAGGAAGTGGTGTATGCTTAGAGATTCCATCTATTTCTTCCTTGTGTGTTTCCTATGTTGAGCATCCTAGTGGTGATGAACTTGGAACTAGTGATTACTTGCATAAGGGCACCATAGTTGAAGTTGATTTGTGTGATACATTTCTCTACTCTCTATTTGTCTTTGATGATATGTATTCTATTGTAGAGAGTATGTCTTTAAGATGGGGAGAAGCCTATGGGGAAAAAGCGTGTTGTCTAGATCTATGTCTAAGGCCACTCTTTCTATTTAACCCCAGTGCCAAATGTGGATATGACGATGCTGGCACACCCAACTTGTTACTTGGTCTACATGACAAGCAAAGTATTATTCTTGAAAACCCGAGGGCAAAAGTGTGATTTTTATCTTGGGATAATGCTTCTAAATGTGCATCCTTGATTGACACACTTGTGCTTGAATTGAATGAATCCAAACTTGTGGATGCCAAGTTGATGTTTTACTTGAAAGAAGGAAGCCATATGTCTTTAAATAACTTGATTCCAACCTTATGTGCTAAAACTATTGAACCAATTGGTATTCTTATAGATTATAGCACCTTGGATGATGCCTTTACCCTTGATGCCTTCCTATACTACCTATTTTCTTATGATGATATCCCTGCAAATCTTGGATTTGCTTTATGCAGGGGTAGGATATTTGTTTGTTGGTCCACTTAGAGTTACAATGCTATATGGCTTTTGTGGACCTTTTTAGCTGTCGAACCTGTTGATGTTTGCCTTAGCCGTGTCCTTTTTGATGCTTGTAGTATGTGTTTCATGATCATAATGAGGGATGGTTATATTCCAAAAGTGTACCCCTTTGGCATATTCACCTAATTTGTGGTACTAATCCTAACCCTCCTATCACGAGGATTGTGTGCTTGTTTTTCCCTCTCTTTTGTTTTGCAAGGTTCAAATTTGAGGACAAATTCCTTTAAATATAGAGAGGATGATACAAGCAGGAACAGCATAAGAGAGTACAAGGTATTGTCAAAGGTTTAATCTTCGGAATTGGGAAGTGTTTGGAGCCTTTTAAAGCCTTGGCAAGTTGAAGGAGGAGAAGGGAACCATTACACTAAAGAGGCTCCTTACTTGAATGACAAGATGGTCCTTGCACACTATAAATGGACACTCAAGAGGCACCCATTGTTAGGGCTATTATGGTCCTTTAAAACCTTTTTGTTCACTCCAAAGGAGCACCCTTCATTAAGGGTATTTTAGTCTTTGTTTTATAATAGTATAAATAGGAACCTTAGCTCTTATTTTCCTAAGTTTTGAATAATGAATTGAGTGAGTTTTCAGATTGTAATATTAGTGTTAGCTTGTAGTATTTTCCTTCTCCTTAAAAGAGAGAAACCGAATTAGGGTTAGCACAATTGATAGATTTCACTTGTGTTGATAAATTAGAAAGAAAGGTGGGTTTTTAGGTGTATAAATTCCCTTGGTCCACCTAAGAGGAAGGTTTGATCTTCTATTAGTGAGGTGTGATTGATGGTTTTATACACCATCTTTTGTTAATCACTTGGTAGACGTAAGGGTCTTTCTATCTATCTTTATGTTTATGCAATCTTCTTCTTCATCCCCTTTCTTTTGTGTTGTTTTTGCTTGCTGATTTTTGCATCTTGTGTGTCCATTTCATGAATTCCTAGTTTTCTCTTGTATCATTTTGGTATTGATGTGATTCCAGGTACTCAACCAATTTCAATTCCTCTGTATAGAATTGCCCCGGCAGAATTATGGGAGTTGAAAGAGAAATTGAAAGACTTGCTAGAAAAAGGATTCATAAGGCCTAGTGTGTCCTATTAGGGACCACCAGTGTTATTTGTGCGTAAGAAGGATGGCTCATTGAGAATGTGTATTGACTATCATCAACTGAACAAGGTGACTATTAAGAATAAATATCCTCTTTCGAGAATTGATGACTTATTTGATCAGTTGCAAGGCGCCAAGTGGTTTTCAAAGATTGATTTAAGGTCTGGTTACCACCAAATGTGGGTCAAAGAGAAGGACATATCCAAGATAGCTTTTTGAACACAGTACGATCAGTACGAGTTTCTAGTTATGTCCTTTGGGATAACTAATGCACCTGCAGCTTTTATAGATTTGATGAATAGGGTGTTCAAGCCATTCTTGGATGTGTTTGTGATAGTTTTGTAGATGATATTCTGGTTTATTCGAGATAAAATGAGGACCATGCCAGTCACTTATGACAGGTGTTACAGATTCTTCATGATCATAAGCTACATGCAAAGTTCTCCAAATGTGAGTTTTTGTTGAAATCTGTGGCATTCTTAGGTCATATTGTATCTGATGAAAGGATAAAGGTTAATACTCAAAAGATAGAAGCCATGAAGAAGTACCAAGACCTATAATGGCCACGGATGTTCGTAGTTTCCCTGGGTTGGCAAGTTATTATAGAAAGTTTGTTGAAGTATTTTCTTCAATTTCTGCACCTTTAACAAAATTATAAAGCTTCCAAGTTTAAATGGAATGATGCATGTGAAAGGAGTTTCCAAGATCTGAAGAATAAGTTGACTTCTACACCCGTATTGGTACTTCCAGAAGGCACAGAATGGTATGTAGTGTATTGTGATGCTTCAAGAATTGGATTAGGTTTTGTATTGACGCAGCATAGTAAAGTCATAGCATATGCCTCAAGACATTTTCATCCGCATGAGAAGAATTATCCGACGTATGATCTGGAGCTAGCGGCAGTTATATTTTCCTTAAAGATATGGCATCACTATTTGTATGGGATTTATGTTGACATATATATTGACCAGAAGAGTTTGCAATATATATTTAATCAGAAGGACCTAAATTTGATACAACGAAGATGGCTTGAATAATTAAAAGACTATGATGTTGATATCTTGTTTCATCCGGGAAAAGAAAAAGTTGTAGCTGATGCATTAAGTCGTAAGTCTATGGTGATAACTTATGGTAAATCTACAGAACGACAAACGATGACTAAGTGATACAATATCAAGTCCACAACACAAGAAACCAACAACAACAACAAGATGAACAAGCTAACACAAGAGCTACCAAATGAGCAACTAGGTGCTAGTGAATCGAAATAGGCCACACCCGGCTTCACTAGACTTCAAAATTATAATAAAAACAAGATGAAATATTACAAAGAGTACAATGTTAACAATAAGAAAAACAAATGGCAGTAACTATAGTGAATCGAAATAAGCCCCACACGGCTTCACTACGTTACTGCAATAGTTTCAAGAGTACAAAAATGAAAGATTAGTAACTTGACACAAAGATATCCTAAAATCAATGAACCCTAACTCGAAGAAAGAACTCTAAGACCTGAAGATTTCAGCATTATTACTTAGACCAAGAGGAACTCATGAACCTCAAGATCTCAAGTTTCTAGCCAAGAAACAACACAAGTGTAACTACACTTTGTTGTACAGATTTTAGGTTCTACTCTCAAGAACAAGAGAGAGAGAAAAATATTCAATGTTACAAGACTTGTTGTTGTGAAATATGAAGTATGAACTAAGTGCTGAACATAACCCGACTAGCAACTATTTATATTGCACACAAAATGAAGGACAAATGACCCTCCTACCTGTCAGTTATGGGGCGCTCTTGGAGTGTAATTTATTACACTTCAAGGCTCCTCTTCACACTTAAAAACATTTAAGATCTTTGGCAGATCAAGTACCAATTCACACACGGCCATTTGCGTGAACATGGATTGTAGTTTTTGTAAATTCCAAGCTTGGCTTTGTGTGAATGGTCAAGAATGTATTGGACAGATTTGTACCCCCGTATCATCCTCTCCATCTTGAGAGAAATTTGACCTCAAATTCAGGATTTGGTCATCCTCAATTGCATCCACTATAGAAAGATCACACACGTTGAAAGTGTTGTGCACTTGGTATTCTGGAGGAAGGTCAATCTTGTAGGCATGATCATATTGATCTGTTCAAGTACTTGGAATGGTCCATCATCTCTTGACATCAATTTAGATTTTATTTGAGATGGAAACCTATCCTTCCTAAGGTAAACCCATACCCAATCTCCCTGGGTAAGAATGAGTTTCTTTCTTCCCTTGTTGACTCTCCTTGAAATGTCTTGACTTTTTTTCTCAAGTTGAAGCCACACCTTCTCATGTAACTCTTCATTGAATCTGCCCGCTTGCTTTTATCTAAGCTAATCATAACATCACTAGGCAAAGGAGTTAAATCCATAGGGGTAAGGGGATTGAGGCCATATACGCACTTAAAGGGAGTCATTCCCGTACTTGAGTGTATGACACAGTTATATGAAAACTCAATCAATGGTAGGTGTTCCTCCTAAGAAGACAATTTTCCTTTAACCATAGAATGTAGCATAGCACCCAAAGTCCTATTTACTACTTTCGTTTGGCCATCGGTTTGTGGGTGGCAAGATGTGGAGAATAATAACTTGGTTCCAAGCCTACCCCACATGGATTCCAAAAGTGACTTAGGAACTTAGAGTCCCTATCACTCACAATAGTCCTCCGAACACCATGCAACTTGACAACATTATCAACAAATAAAGAGGTCACACTAGGTGCATCATCATATTTAAAAAATGTAATAAAGTGTGCTATCTTAGAGAACCTATCAACCACAACAAGGATACTATCCCGAACTCGTATAGTCCTTGGAAACCCTAACACAAAATCCATGCATATATCCAGCCAAGGGCGTAAAGGAGTGCGCAGCAGGGTGTACAACCCGTGAGGTAGGATCCGTGATTTGGCTCCTTTGCAATCTACACATTGGCTACAAATCTTGGCCACATCCTTGTGCATTTTTGGCTAATAGAATTTCTCCTCCATTATTCCAAGGGTCTTTTCGATCCCAAAGTGACCTATTAGACCGCCATGGTGTTCTTCCCTAAGAAACTACACTCTCCAAGAACTGGAGAGTACACATAATCATCTACCTTTCAACAAGTATCCATCAAACTTGGTATAGGGATTTAGACCCCTAGCTAAATCCCACTTGTCCCTAACCATTTCTTCACATTCCCTATAGATAGGAGCAAAATGAGAGTCCTCGGTATACAATTCTTTCAAAATCTCAAAACCCATCAATTTTGAAGATAATGTTGACACAATAAAGTGTTTTCTAGACAAAGCATAGGCCACTACGTTGTCCTTACCCTTTTTGAATTGAATAACATAAGGAAAGGTTTTAAGAAACTCAATCCATTTGGCATGCCATTTGTTAAGCTTGTTTTGTGCCCGAAGATGCTTCAAGGTTTCATGGTCCTTTTGGATCATGAACTCCTTAGGCCACAAATAGTGTTACCAACTGGCCAAGGCTCGAATCAAGGCATACAACTCTAGATCATACTTGGAGTAGTTTAGAGTTGTTCCTTTGGGATTTTACTAAAATGAGCAATGTGTTTTAAATTTTGCATCAAAACAACCCCTATGCCTACTTTACTAACATCACACTCAACTTCGAACGTCTTATCAAAATTGGGCAATTGTAATAACGGCGCGTAAATGAGCATAGATTTCAAGGTTTCAAAAGCCTTAGCTTTCTCTTCACCCTACTTGAAGTGTTGCTCTTTCCGAATAACCGCGGTCAAGGGTGCAACTATGGTGCTAAATCCTTTAACAAACCTTCTATAAAAACTAGCCAACCCGTGGAAGCTTCTCAATTCGCTAATGGTTTGCGAGGTTGGCCAATTTTTGATAGAGTCTATATTGAACTCATCCAATTCGACCTCTCTTGAACTAACGACAAATCCCAATAAAAAAACTTCATCAACACCAAAGGAGCACTTTTCCAGATTTGCATACAACCTTTCCTTTCTAAGGACATCAAACACACATTGTGAATGCTTCACATGCTCATCTATTGACTTACTATTGATCAAGACAACATCAAAGTATACAAAACCAAACTTTCCAATAAGTGGATTAATCACATGATTCATTAGCCTCATGAAAGTACTTGGAGCATTTTTTAGGCCGAATGGCATAACCATCCATTCACAGAGACCAAATTTGTTCTTGAAGGTGGGTTTCCATTTATCACCGGGTTGCATTCTTATTTTGTGATAGCCACTCCTTAAATCAATCTTTGAAAATAAACACGAACCATTCAATTCATCAAGAATATCATCTAACCTAGGGATAGGGTAAATATATTTTACCGTAATCTTATTGATAGCTCAGCAGTCCACACACATACGCTATGTTCCATCTTTCTTTGGCACTAGTAGTACCGAAAACGCCCACGGACTCGTACTCTCTTTGATATACCCTTTGTTGAGGAGTTCCTCAACTTGACATTGTAATTCATTGGTATCCATAGGGTTACTTCTGTAAGCTGATTTTTTTGACAATTGTGATCCCGACACAAAGTCAATTTGATGCTTATTTCCCCAAAGCAGGGGCAATCTTTGTGGAAGTTCTTTAGGAAATTCATTTTTATAATCCTACTACACATAAGAAATCAAATGAGAAATGTAATAATTAGTGGGGTTAGCATTAAAACAATGATACAAAAGAAGCATAGGCGTGTCCACATCATAATCCAAGAAGAGTTCCTTTTTTCTAGCCAACATCACTATGTTTTCTTGCCCATTTGACGTTGAGGTATTTTAGAAAAACCCTACTGCCCCACTCACGGTTTTCCCCTCCTTTTCTCCATTTTTGGGTTTTTTTCCTTCTCCTTCAACTCCCTCATGTTTCAATGTAATTCATTTACTTGTGACGGCAAAAGAGGATAAAGAATAACCTTTCAAACAACCTTCTCAAGTGAATATCGGTTTGACCTCCCATCATATTTGGTAGACCTATCATATTGCCAAGATGTACCTAACAACAAATGCCATGCTTGCATTGGTATCACATCACAAAGCACTTTGTCTTGGTAGTTTCCTACCTTAAATTGTACCACACATTGTCTCATGACCTTCAATTCACCATATTCGTTCAACCATTACAACTTGTAAGGACTAGTATGAAGTTTAGCTGGTAATTTTATAAAGTCCACCATAGCAACACTAACGACATTCGCACAACTACCACTATCAATCACCAAATTACACACATTCACATTTACAAGGAATTTAGTATGGAATAGATTTTCCCTTTGGCTAGGGTCATCTATTTCCTTACTAATCATAGCGAATCTAACTACAAAGTTTGGAACCTCACACTCCCCTTCTTGTGGGTAAATAACTTTACCATCATCATCATCATCATCATCATCATCATCATCAAGTGGCCTATTTTCAGTTTCCTCTCCATCTTAACGCTCGTTCTCATCCTCCTTCTTTTAAGACCTACTTCTTCACCAAGGTAATATAATCTCCCTTCTTGTAGGATGAAGTTGTGTCGATTCGGACATTCGTTGGATTTATGTCCACAACCTTGGCACTTGAAATATTAGAATCCTTTTGTGTTAGGATACTTGTGAACTTCTTGTTTTGGAGGAATTTTGTGGAGTTTTTTGGTCTTGGGCAGCCTTGTAGTAGTGGTTTATTCCTTGTTTTTGGGCCAAACCGAAGAAGATTGAACCATATCCTTGTTTCTAGGCCAACCCGAGGAGGATTGTGCCCTTTTCTTGAACGACAACCACTCTTTAAGTTTCTTTCAATCTTTAGAGCCTCTTGGAAAACACCTTCAATGGTATCAAACTTGTGAAGTGTTAAATGAGTGAAGATCTCTTTGTTCAACTCACACTTGAATCGGATAATGTCATGATTGATTTATCCCCTACGATGATCAAGTTTCAACATGAGTTGTTAAAACTCATTCTAGTATGCCATCACACTTTTATTACATTTATGCAAGTTGTACAATCTAGCAAAAATTCATGGCGATAGCTCTCAGGAAGGTATCGTTGCCTCAGCAAGTACCTTAACTAAAACTAAGGTGGTGGCTGCCCAACAACTAATTCATCAACAAAATGCTTGACGTACTCCCACCAAGTGTTGCCACAACCCTCAAAATGAACTATGGCATAACAACTTTTATTTTCTTCTGAGATATCATTAACTTAGAAAACCTTGTCACAAGCTGATTCGCATGCTAAGTAGGCCTTGGGGTTACTTTCACCCTTAAAGATAAGTAAGCTCAATTTGATGGTATTGATGCCTATGTCTCTTTCTGGTGTCGATTTTCCCTTCTCCATACCCTTGGTACTTTCTTGGATTAACACGGCCCCCTCTTAGATCCCCCTCTCTCATGAAAGAATCATCAAAGGGTCTATATCTATCATACTCTTTTCTACCATGTTCAACAAAGTGGGCTGGTTGGTTTTGGTAATTTGGAATCTTATTTGGAGGAATTGGGATTTGTGGAGGTGGTGGTCTTTGATTTGGTGAGTTTGGTAAGGTAGGTTCAAATTTTGTGGGGATAATGGATGGCCAAATCCTTCTTGTGGGGTTAGAGGAGTTTGGGAATGGCGAGGCCTATTTGCTTCTTGGTTTGGAAGTAATTAGTGGTATAATTTGTGGCATTTAGTGGGGCAAGAGGCAGATTCATTATTTGGTGCAGTGTTTCAGGTGAGACAGTGGTGGATGAAGTTCTTTTATGCCCACTTGAAGGAATATGATGAGGAGTAGATGGACGAGAGTTTCTTTGACTCTCCATTTGCTCCAATATCCTAGTTATCGTAGTCAAATCTTCCCTTATTTCCCCAACTTCCATGTTCAACCTCTCTAAGCTTCTAGTAATGGCCTTAAGTGTGGCTTTCATAGTGTCTTTTTCAGTTGTACCCCCACTTTGGGATGTGCTTCCTTCCATGTCAAGGTGTTACCTACATAATCAGAAAATGTGCATAATGCTACAGAATCTTTCCTAGTAGCTGAAGTGATAGAACAGATTATGTGTGCCTGATGTAGTTGGGCTAAGAAAGGGGATTATGATAGAAGCACATCATTAAAGGTATTCCGTCCTCCTAGGGTCAACAAAAATGTACCATGATTTGAAAGAAATTTATTGGTGGGGTGACATGAAGAAATAAATTGCAGAGTTTATAGTCGAATGTCTAAATTGTTAAGGAGTTAAAGTAGAGCAACAAAAGCCCGAGGTTATATGGAATGTATAGATATTCCAATCTAGAAGTAGGACATGATCAACATGGATTTTATCACTGGATTGTCTTGTACATCTCAAAGGTTTGATTCCATATGTGTGATAGTTGATAGGCTTACCAAATCAACACACTTTCTACCAGTTAGGACCACTTACACAGTAGAAGAATATGCCAAATTATATATTAAAGAGATACTTTGGCTGCGTGGAGTTCTAATCTCTATTATATCAGATCGAGGAGAACAATTTACTACAAATTTTTGGAAGTCTTTCCAGAGAAATTTGGGAACACAAGTGAATCTAAGTATAACTTTTCACCCTCAAATAGATGGACAAGCAGAACATACCATTCTAATACTTGTAGGTATGCTACGGGCTTGTGTATTGGACATTAAAGGTAGTTTGGATGATCATTTACCTCTAATCGAGTTTGCCTACAACAATAGCTATTATTCAAATATTAAACTGACACCATATGAAGCTTTATATGGAAGAAAGTGTAGATCACCAATTAGATGGTTTGAAGCGGGTGACACTGCCTTGTTTGGGCCAAATCTAGTTCATCAAGCTATGGAAAAGGTTAAAGTGATCCAACGATTGCTAGAAATAGCCCAAAGTTGATACAAGTCATATATAGATGTTAGAAGGAGGGGGCTAGATTTTTCTATAGGTGATTAGGTATTCTTGAAGGTGTCACCAATGAAGGTGGTCATGAGATTTTGTAAGAAAGAAAAAAAATAAGTCCACGTTATATAGGCCATACAAGGTTACTCAGAGGTTTGGCCAAGTCGCTTATGAATTAGAGCTACCCCAAGAGCTCTTAACAGTCCATCTAGTATTTCATGTCTCAATGCTTCGAAAGTGCATGGGAGATCCATCTCATATAACTCCTACTGAAGATGTACAATTTACAGAAGATCTTACCTATGAAGAGATACATATTGCTATCCAGATCGACAAGTTAACAAGTTAAGGAATAAAGAAATAGCTTCTGTAAAAGTGCTTTGGAGAAACCAACAACTAGAAGAGATAACATGGGAAGCTGAAGAAGCAATGAAATCTAAGTACCCCCATTTGTTCAAATACGAAGAGAAAGTCCAAGATGCTGAATTAGAGCAATAACAAGTAAGTGTAATATATAAATACTATGTGATAATAGGGATAGTAAACTTAGGATTGAACTTGTTTTGGTTGGATAGTTATGCTAACATTCGAGGACGAACGTTCCTAAGAGGGAAGGATGTAACATACCATATTTTGCTTGTACTTGTTCCACTTATATGGAAACTGGTATAGCCTTGTGGTATAGGTAACAGATGAGGTTTTTAATGGTGTAGATGGAATTATAGATGCTTCTTGCATATTTTAATATGATCCGACCAAGTTAATATAGATACAACTATTTAAACTTGGGATCGTAAGTTTGTATTTGAATCTGAAGTTTAAAGTGACCAAGTATGTATAAGTTTAAGGTTAGATTAAAGGGGTTAGGAGCTGAAAATAAAAAAAAATATTGAGGTACTTGCTTGACTTAATTAAGCTAGTAGGTGAGTAACCTACTTGAACTATATGAGCCAAGTTAATGGACCAAGTCTATGAATCAGATTTGGGCCTTTATTAGAATACTTATTTGGGCCCAAATTAAGTAAAAGAAGAAGAAAAATGGAAAAAAGGCTCAATTCTCAACTCTTCCAAGGCTGAAATATAATTGAGCCCAACTAAGAAATTAAGCAAGTAGGTGCATCACCTACTTTGACATTTTGAGCTGCTTGAACTCCTGAAGTAGGTGCATCACTTACTTGGACCAATTTGATTAAATTTGTGGTCCAAAATCAGCTTGGTTGATGGCCAAAAATAAAGGCTTTATAAGAAGAAGTTTCTGGTCATTTCCCTCATTATTAAGTCATAAAAAAGGGTTACACATCACAAACTCTCTCTACTTCCTTTTAAGAAACTAGGAGCAGCCTTATTTTCCTTTTTAGGGTTCTTGAAGAAACCCTCATCTTTGCAGCCCAAGGTAAGTGAAAACACTTTAGTTTTTGTTTATTTAACTCATGGAATATTAGGAAAAGATGGTAGAAGTTCTTAATTATAAATAAATAGCAGAATATAGAACAATCAATCTGCTCACTTTTCTTTGATATTAAGGAACTTCTCTTTTTTTTCTTTAGTTTAAAGTGTGAAGGAAAGTTCAAGTTCTTGAAGAGTTCAATTAAAAGAATAAGTTGCAGAATTGAGGTAAGGTGACTTCTCCATTTTGTTTTCTTTTTATGTGAATTTTAAAGAGAATTATGAATGTGTTATTACTGAGAACTCAAGAGATGATGAGTTCAATAATGGATTACTACAATAAAAGGGATTTGGGACCTTTTTGTGGACTGTTTTGTTTGTCTATGTTCTAGGCTACCAGGCTGATGTTGGAGAAAGGTGAGAATAATTTGGATTTAAATATAGAAGAAAGGTGTGGTGGTACACCACCAAACTAATTGTTTCATATGTTACTGCATAATCTATTTTGCGTATTGTGTGGAATGTGTAATGAAGTTGAATTGGTTTTTGTGAATCTTATAAGTAAATGTATGGTATGTGGGTGTAATTAGAGGAGAAAAAAGGTTAAGATAACACCCTTTATTGATAGAGTAAAGGCTTACTACCCAATTGCTGTTTTGGTAAAGTTAAATAGCCAAAATGTGACGGTTGGTTTCTAATATTAGTTTGCCATATATTTTATTATTGATAAGTAATCTAAAAGGGAGGGAAGTTGAGTTGGGCTTGTATTGGAGCTGTACAACTAGGTATGTAAGGCATACTCTATTTTGCACTCTTTGGCATAAAATCGGACATTTGGTCCATCATGTAAGCTTTTGATGTTATCCTATAACAAGTGATACATAATGGCAGCGTATTATATCCCATTAAGCGAATAACCTTGTTCCCACTCTCTAATGTGTTAAAAAACCTCAATACATTCTTATTATTAAACCTTCACATCTGTTTTCACTAGAAAATTTCAGAAGTTCTCCATTTACTCAAATAAGATGCATATGTATTTTCAGCTTCTAAACACTTTATTTTGTGTGCCAACAGCTCCCTACCTCATTGTTGTTGCATTAAGTGTTCATTTACATGCCTCTTATTAGTAGATTATTGGTTCAAGGAACCATAATGTGATGACCACAAAAGTAACAATTTGAAAGGCTAAATAAACTTAGTAATGCAAATCTATAAAAGGAATGGCAGTTCAGGGGTGTAAGCCTAGAATGGACTGATCTCGATACCTTTATGTATGGGTGGCAGCTCAGGGTCATAAGCCTAGCATGGGCCGATCCTAATCTTTATATGTAGGTGGCAGCTCAGGGACGTAAGCCTAGCATGGGCCGATCCTAATTTATCTATTTACCACTGATCAGCTGGTCATTTGCATTATATATGGCTTACAAATATTATGAAGTATGAAAGGTAGATATGAAGAAAGGAACGTAATGTATGTAGTCCCACAAGTATATCTAAAGGTGGTCAACTAGTTCAGTGAATACACTCGTATCTGATTTTTATTGAACTCTTGTATCATGTGTTGTTACCTTTAGCCTTACATATTCAGTACATAGTTTTGTACTGACGTACCTCACGGGGGACCTGCATTTCATGCTATAGGTACAGGTACTTTAGCTCATTCACATTACTAGTAGGAGCGCAGGCTTTTTCAGTGACTATTGGTGAGCTCCAGGTTGATTCGGGGCTTTCCGAGTTTGTTCCATATATTTTGGTATTATGCTGTAATTCAAGAGTAGGGAGGGTGTTTGTCCCAACCCTAACTAAGTTTATATATCTTTTAGAGGCTTTGTAGACTAATGTAAAGTTATGGTAGTATGTGTCCTTAGATATGGTGGCCCCAACGACCAAATACTGTATATATAAGTTTGTGCTTGCCTATGTAATTATTCTTATCGATACATAATATTATGTTGGTTAGAACCTTTGGTTGTCATAGTTGCATGCATGAGAAGTTCAAGGTTATGAATTGGTTCTCTTGGGCCTTTACGGCTATAGGTGTCTGTCCGCCCCAATAGGAATTTAGGCGTGACATAAACTCTCCTTGGGATGCCATGAAATACCCCGTAGATCTGGCCCTCTTAGAATATCCTCTTTCTAATTCTTGTGTTCTTCTTCTTTGCCTATGATCCTCCTTTTTTTGTGCAAATGCTTGTATCTTTGCTATGTCCATATCTATGTTCAAATAAGCAATAGTACAATCTCAAACTAGATATGGATCCAATCTATCCACATATCTATGAACTCTATCATCCATTGTAGCTACTATACTAGGAGCATACTTTGCCAAAGTGTTAAATCGGAGGTCATACTCTCTCACGCTCATATTCCCTTGGTGAAGATTCAGGAACTAATCCTCACGGGCTTCTTGAATCTCAAATGGAAGGTAATGATCAAGAAATTCCTCTTTAAACTCTTTCTAAGTAGCTGAAAGTACATCAATACCTTTAGATTGTTTCCAGTCTTTCTACCAAAATATATCCTTCCCTTTGAATCTATATGTTGCTAGCTCAACTGTATCTTTACCCAACACATGAATAATATCTAGAGCCCTTTTGATTTGATCAATAAAGTCCTTTGGATCTTCATTAAGATCTGAACCAGTGAATGTGGGAGGATCCAATTTAAGAAAATCCTGCGTTCGTAGGCTAGCTGCCTTATCAGCACCACTAAAACCTGTGGTTGGAATGACTTGTCCTTGAGCTTATATAGCTACTATAGAAGCCAATAACTGCACCGCATTCCTTAGATCTGGGTCTGTAGCATTGGTAGGTGGTTCTGAGGATGCGGTTCTTCTCCTTCTTAGCTCTTCTGGAGATGGAGGAGTAAAAGAAGTTTGGGACACAAACTTAGCCTGAGCCTCACTTTGATTAGCTCGTCTAGGTGGTGATTTTCTAATCTCTTCCCCGGCACCCACGTCGATCCGCTTACCTATATTCTTACTCCTTCTCATAACCGGCATCTTTACTATAATAAGAGGAAAAAAATAGGTTCAATGTTTAAATATGACTTCACCTACAACATGGGCTCTATTGCACGATCTAAGATATGAAGAAAAAAAGACAAACCCTAAATGTCCCATAGCCTCCTATTTATTGATGTGGAACACAATACACCCATAAACAAGACTCTATATAGACACGGATTTATAGAAGATGAAAATACACATGGGTCTTGACTCACTGCATAATACCAAAATATATGGAACAGACTCGGAAAGCCTTGAATTAACTTGGAGCTCACCAATAGTCACTGAAAAGCCTGTGCTCCTACTAATGAGGTGTATGAGCTGAAGTACCTGTGCCTGCAACATAAAATACAGGTCACCCATGAGGAATGTCAGTTCAAAAATATGTACTAAATATGTAAGTCTGAAGGTAACAACACACGATACAAGAGCTCAATAGAAATTAGATACATTGGTATAAGTAGTCCTAGTAGACCACCTTTATATATACTTGTGGGACTACATACATTATGTTCCTTTCTTTATTTTTACCTTTCTTACTTCATAATCTTTGTAATCCATATATAATGCAAATGACCAACTGATCTGTAGTAAATAGATAAATTAGGATCAGCTCATGCTAGGGTTAAGCCCCTAAGCTTCCACCTACATATAAAGATTGGGATCATCCCATGCTAGTCTTAAGCCCCTGAGCTGCGACCCACATATAAAGGTATCGAGATCGGACCTGGCTAGCCTTATGCCCGTGAGTTGCCACTCGTTTTATAGATTTGTGTTACTTAGTTTATTTAGCCTTTGAGATTGTTACTTTGGTGTTCATCATATTATGGTACCTTGAAGAAACAATCTGCTAATAAGAGACATATAAATAGATACTTAATACAACAAAAATGAGGTAGGGAGCTGTTGGCACACAAAATAAAGTGTTTAGAAGCTGAAAATACATATGGGTCTTATTTGAGTTAACAGAGAACTTCTGAAATTTTCTAGTAAAAATAGATGTGCAGGTCAAATAATAAGCATGTATCGAGGTGTTTTAACACATTAGAGAGTGGGAACAAGGTCATTGTCTACTAGAATGTAATGTGCTACTATTACATATCACTTGTTATAGGATAATCTTGGAAGCTTACTTGATGGAACAAATGTTCATTTCATGTCAAAGAGTACATAATGGAGTATACCTTACATACCTGGTTGTACAACTCCAATACCATCCCAACTCGACTTCCACCCTTTTAGATTACTTATCTACAATGAAATATATGGCAAACTAAAATTAGCAACCAACTGTCATATTTTGGCTATTTACCTTCACCAAAACAACAATTAGGCAGTAAGCCTATATTAATCAAGGGTGTTATCTTAACCTTTTTTCTCCTCAAATTACACCCTCATACCATACATGTTCTTATAAGATTCATAGATACCACTTTAGCTTCATTACACATTCTAAACAATACGTTAAAAAGATTGTGCAGTAACAAATGCAATAATTAGTTTGGTGGTGTACGACCACACATTTCTTCTATATTTTAGTTCGAATTAATCACACCTTTCTCCAACAAATACCTGGCAACCCACAATATATACACGCAAAACATTCCACAAAATAGTCCCAAATCCCTTTTATTATAGTAATCCATTATTGAACTCATCATCTCTTGAGTTCTCAATAACAACAAATCCATAATTCTCTTTCAAATTCACATAAAAGGAGAACAAAATGGAGAAGTCACCTTACATCAATTCTGTAACTTATTCTTTTAATTGAGTTTTTCAAGAACTTTAACTTTCCTTCACACTGTAAACCAAAGAAGAAAAGAGAAGTCCCTTAATATCAAAGAAAATTGGGCAGATTGCTTGTTCTATATTCTGCCATATATTTATAATTAAGCACTTCTAACATCTTTTCCTAATCTTCCATGAGATAATTAAACAAAATCTAACGTGTTTTCACTTACCTTGGGCTGCAAAGGTGAGGGTTTCTTCAAGAACCCTAGAAAGGAAAATAGGGCTGCTCCTAGTTTTTTAAAAGGAAGTAGAGAGTGTTTGTGAAGTGCAACCCTTTTTTATGACTTAATAATAAGGGAAATGACTAGAAATTTCTTCTTATAAAGCCTCTATTTTTGGCCATCCACCTAACTAATTTTGGACCACAAATTTAATCAAATTGGTCCAAGTAGGTGATGCACCTACTTAAAGAGTTCAAGCAACTCAAAATGTCAAAAAGTAGGTGATGCACCTACTTGATTAATTTCTTAGTTGGGCTCATTTATATTTGGGCTTTGGCAGATTTTAGCATTGGGCCTTTTATATATTTTTCTTAATTTGGGCCTAAATAAGTATTCTAATAAAGACCCAAATCTAATTCATGAACTTGGTTCAATAACTTGGCTCATATAGCTCAAGTAGGTGACTCACCTACTAGCTTAATCAAGTCAATCAAGCACCTCAATATTTTGTTCCATTTTCAGTTCCTATCCCCATTAATCTAACCTTAAACTTATACACACTTGGTTACTTTAAACTTCAGATTCAAATACAAACTTAGGACCCTAAGTTTAAATAGTTGTATCAATGTTAACTTGGTCGCATCACATTAAACTGTATGGGAAACATCTATAATTCCATCTACAACGTTAATACTTGCATAACAAATCTCATTCATTACCTATACCACAAAGCCATACCAGGTTATATATAATTGGAACAAGTACAAGTAAAATACGAGATATTATAATAGGAGAACTGCCATGCCTCAACTCCAATAGGGTTGGATAGGCACCCATAGCTGTAAAGGCCCGAGAGAACCAATTCATACCCTTGTAATTCTTATGCATGTAACTATGACAACCAAAGGTTCTAACAAACTTGATATTATATATCGATGAGAATAATTACATAGTCAAGAACAAACTTCTATATTCAACACTTAGCTGTTGGGGCCAGCACATCTAAAGAAATATACTACCATAACTTTACATTAGTCTATGATTTAAGTAAAATGACCACCTTAGCTTTTGAAGACATCCTACGAGGCCAACACAAGAATAACCCAATTGTGGTCACATTGAGGGTACGGGAGCACGCATGGGGGACCCATTTTAATCCCACAATAGAACAATCCCATTTATGGAAGGTTGCTTGGAAGCTTGCCTTGATGAGATGCCTGAGAGGTTCAAGTGTTGAAGAATAATTGTGAAGACCAAAAAGACTCAAGAAAAGTCATATGTTCAAGTGTGAAGAAGACCACATAAAAAAACTACATGATCGCCCATTTATTAAGGGTGTAATGGTCTTTTTATGCTTTTTCTTTACACTTCATAGTAACTCCTTTTCATTAAGGGTATTTTGGTCATTAATGTAATAAGTATAAATAGACTCCTTAGGCTTATTTTTTATTAGACTTTTATGAATTGAAATTGAGTATTACTCTTAGTTTCGTTTCTTCCTTTGTGTAGGGCTTGGATAAGCCATATTAGTGTAGGTCTTGGATAAGACATCAAAACTTGAGAGATTAATACATTTGATGGATTTCACTTGTGTTGTTCAATTCGCAAGAAAGGTGTGATTGAGGGAGTGCGAGTTCCTTTGGTGGAAGTGAAGGTCTTTCTATCTATCTTTACTTTTATGCAAATCTTCTTCTTCATCCCCTTTCTTTGTGTTGTTTTTCCTTTTGTGTGTTTGCTGATTTTTGCATCCTAGTATCCATTTCGTGAATTCCTAGGTATTTCTTGTATTATTTGGTATCAAATCCATATTTTAGGGTTGTTACTACAACCCTAAGTCTTGGATTATTGACTACCTTGAAGAAAATCAACAAAAAAGAGTGTAGGAAATTGAAAATCTCACAAAAAACATTCTTAACCCGTTTTTGTGTTTTGATAGATTTTTAGATCTTAGATCTACTTTGTTTTTGTTTGTTTTGTTGGTTTCAAGTGCTAGATTCTTGTTCCCTAGAACCTAGGGAGTCTAGATCTTCATTTGGAACAAGATTTTGTTGAGTTTGAGCTAAGAACCTCCATGGATATGGTGTTTTGAAGATTGTTGAGCATAGATCCGTGTGGGTTTTGAAGTCGGACGTTGGTGTTTTGATTATTTTTAGTTATTTTAGTTCACCTTGTCCTAAGGAACCTAGATCTACAAGAAAATCCGAATTTGGGGTTCATTTGGTTAGAGGTCAAACTTTGGTCAACTCTTAAATATTCATCTTGTTCTTCCATGTTCATCAAGTCTTGCTAAGGAAGAATATTCAAAGAGTGTGTTTGATCCAAAAAAGGAGAATAAAGAGAGTGTACTTAGTGTTTGTGAAAGAATATTCCTTGGCATATTCATTCTCATCCAAAAGAAAGTAGAGACAAAGAGAATAATCAAGTACAATTGCAATTATTGGGGGGGGGGTACCAATCCATTTTGAATTCATTTGAAGCTCCAAAAGGTCTCCAAACCTTCAATTTTTCCCTCCCAAATGAAATTTCTTCTTCTCCTAAGTGTATTTGGCAGAAACAAGGTTTTGGGGAAAATTGAAAATCCAAAAAGTGATGTCCAACCACAAGCTGCCACGTCATCACTTTTATGAACAACCAAATTGAGTTCTAAATTAGATTTTCAAGTTTCCAGTTTTTGATTCTAGTTTCTTATAATTCAATTCTATCCCTAATTAGTAAGCTAGTAATTACCTACTAGTTTGATAATTCGATTAGAGTCCTCTTCGATTTTTGTGTTCTTTTCTCATTTTAAAATTCGTAGTAGTTTGATGGTTCAAGTCTGTACATAACTTTATTTGAGTCTTATCAAAGAAGAATCGATTCCAAACCAAAGAATATTCACCACTCATTCACTTACCAAGTATTTCCAATTATTCAACACTTGTGAGACCAAGTATGAGGTATGAATCCAAGAGTGAGAGAGTTGGTGAGGATATTTGAACTAACTTATTTGTTTGTTTTGTATGTTTGTTTCTTTCTTTTAGGTACAATGGCTGCCTATAGTTTTGATGCCACGTTTGATCGTATCAATGACAATATTCATAGTTTCATTGAAGTTATACGCCAAATGCTTAGTGCAATAAATCCCAATTTGGGAAAAAGAGATGAAGAGGTGAAACAAGGGAGAAGACTTAACAAACTTCCTTGTGATGTGAGATTCTAATAGGAGAAAGTGGGCTGCCATGATCTGAACTAAGGTAAATAAGAATGTACTCAAGAACATAAAGGTAAAATAGTAAACTCTTACACTTTTGTACATGTGGACGATGATTGTGTGGCTAGTATACCATTGAGAATGAGTGGTAGCTTATCTATTTATGAGTCTATTAATTCTTTACCTCTTGTTGATGATGTACTTGTTATGAGTGTAGATATACTAGTTGATCCTATTGATGACCAAATTGACTCTTCTTGTAAGATCAATTTAAGTCCACCTAGTGTTGAAGCCATTGTGTTGAATGATAATACATCATCTATTGATTCTTTGCCCCCTGATAATGATGTACATATTGTGAATATGGATACACTAGTTGATCCTATTGATGACCGAATTGACTCTTCTTGTAAGATAAATTTATATCCACCCAGTGTTGAAGCTAATGTGTTGAATGATAGTACATCATCTTGTGGGAATTGTGTTGATCAATTTATGTGTGAAATTTTTCCACCACTTGAGGATGTATGTGATATGTTTAATGGATCTTAAGTGAGTGATGATGTTGAAAATATTGATCAAATAAATAGGAGTAACCCCTTTAGCATAACCTCTAGTGAATGTTCTACTCTCGGTTTTGCTCATAGGGATAATCATGTACTTGAAATATCTTTGAAGCTTGATAACTATCTTATAGAGAATGGATTTGAATATTCTATATCCTCTTCATGGATAGATCCTTCTCTCTTTAAGCATAATATCTTGCTTGAAGATGATGAGTTCACTTCTAATAAACCTAGTGGTGAGAATGATGTTGAATGTATAGCTTGCCTTGAAACCTATAACCTATATTTCAACCCTCTATGGTGTGACAACATTCCTCCTAAAGATGGAAATCTATTCTTGGAAGATGAGATTACTCGTAAGGGAAGGAAATATGATGTCTTGGAAAGGAATGATCAATCGGGTGATGATAATTTTTACTTGCTTGAATTCTTAAGAAACCCAATAAGTGATTGTTCCTTGAAAATTAATTATGGTTGTGATCCTTTGTATGACACCCCACCCATGTTTGATGATTATGAGGATGAATTACTTGCTTCTTGAGAAGACTTAAGTAATAATTTCTTTGACTTTGGTGGTGGTATGGGTATAATTGAGGGTACTTCTATAGAAAGGGAAGGTGTCCATTGCTTTGAAATTACTTCTTCTTCTACTACGTGTTATCTTATTATTGAGAGTACTTTTGGTGATGATGTTGAAACTAGTGGTGAGTCCACATATGAAGACACCTTAGTAGAAGTTGACTTGAGTGATACCTTTCTTTACTCTCTACTTGCTTTTGATGACATATATTCCATTGTAGAGAGTATGTTGTGTAGTTTGAGTAAAGCCTATGGGAAATAAGTGTGTTGTCTAGACCCGTGTCTATGGACACTCTTCCCGTTTGACCCCGACGCCAAATATAGAATTGATGATATTGATATGCCTAACTTTTTGCTTGGTCTACATAACAAGCAAACTGTCAGTTTTGGCAAATTCCATAACCAAATCCTTTGTGCATCTTTCATTGAACTTTTAATATTTAATTTAAAAGATTCTTGGTTATATTGCAAATATGTGCAACTTTGACATGTTTAGATGATTTGTTTTGCTAACCCTAACCCTCATGCCATGAGGAGTTTGTATTTGTTTGTCCTTTCTTTGGTTTTGCTAGGTTTGAATTCGAGGTTGACTCCTTTTCAAGAAGAGGAGGATGATACAAGTCAAATGGACACTTTATCTTTTGAAGACATCCTGGGACGCCAGCACAAGAAGAACCCAATTCTGGTCACATTGAGGGCACGGGAGCACGCATAGGGGATCCATTTTAAGCCCACAATAGAACAATCCTGTGTATGGAAGGTTGATTGGAAGCTTTCCTTGATGAGATACCCGAGAGGTACAAGTGTTGAAGAATAATTGTGAGGACCAAAAATACTCAAGGAAAGTCATATCTTCAAGTGTGAAGAAGATAACAACAAAACACTACATGATCACCCATTCATTAAGGGTGCAATGGTCTTTTTATGATTTTTCTTTACACTCAATAGGTGCCCCTTTTCATTAAGGGTATTTTAGTCTTTAATGTAATAAGTATAAATAGACTCCTTAGGCTTATTTTTCATTAGACTTTGATGAATTGAAATTGAGTATTACTCTTAGTTTAGTTTCTTCCTTAGTGTAGGGCTTTGATAAGCCATATTAGTATAGGTGTTGGATAAGACATCAAAACTTGAGAGAATAATACATTTGATGGACTTCACTTGTGTTGATTGATTGACAAGAAAGGTGTGATTAAGGGAGTGTGAGTTCCTTTTGGTCCACCTATGAGGAAGGTTTAAGCTTACATTGGTTATTTTTGTTTGAAGGTTTGATACACCTTCTAGTGCTATTCATTTGTGGAAGTTAAGGTCTTTCTATCTATCTTTAGTTTTATGCAAATCTTCTTCTTTATCCCCTTTCTTTGTATTGTTTTTCCTTCTTTGTGTTTGCTGATTTTTGCATCCTAGTATCCATTTCGTGAATTCCTAGTCTTTTCTTGTATCAGTCTATAAAGCCTCCAAAAGATACATAGACTTAGTTAGGGTCAAGACAAACCCCCGCCCTACTCTTGACTCACTACATAATACCAAAATATATGGAACAGACTCGAAAAGCCGCGAATTAACCTGGAGCTCACCAATAGTCACTAAAAAGACTACGCTCCTACTAGTGAGGTGTATGAGCCGAAGTACCTGTGCCTGCAGCATGAAATACAGGTCCCCCGTGAAGGACGTCAGTATTAAAATATGTACTGAATATGTTAGGATGAAGGTAACAACACACGATATAAGAGCTCAATAAAAATCAGATATAAGTGTATAAGTAGTAATAGTAGACCAGCTTTATATATACTTGTGGGGCTACATACATTACATTCCTTTCTTCATGTTTACCTTTCTTACTTCATAATCTTTGTAACCCATGTATAATACAAATGACCAGCTGATTAGTGGTAAATAGATAAATTAGGATCAGTACATGCTAGGCTTACGCCCCTGAGCTGCCACCTACATATAAAGATTGGGATCGGCCCATTCTAGGCTTATGCCCCTGAGCTGCCACCCACATATAAAGGCATCAAGATTGGCCCATGCTAGGCCTAAAATCCAGAGCTGCCACTCGTTTTACCGATTTGCATCACTTAGTTTATTTAGCCTTTGAGATTATTACTTTGGTGGTCATCACATTATGGTATCTTGAACCAATAATCTTCTAATAAGAGACATATAAATGGATACTTAATGCAACAAAAATGAGGTAGGGAACTGTTGTCACACAAAATGAAGTGTTTAGAAGCTGAAAATACATATGGGTCTTATTTGAGTGAACAAAGAACTTCTGAAGTTTTCTAGTGAAAATAGATGTGCAGGTCAAATAATAAGCATGTATCGAGGTGTTTTAACACATTAGAGAGTGGGACCAAGGTCATTGGCTACATGAAATGTAATGTGTTGTTATTATGTATCACTTGTTATAGGATAACCTTGGAAGTTTACTTGATGGAACAAATGTTTGATTTCATGCAAAAGAGTACATAATGGAGTATGCCTTACATACCTGGTTGTACAACTCCAATATCTGCCCAACTTGATTTCCCACCTTTTAGATTACTTATCTATAATAAAATTTATGGCAAACTAATATTAGCAACCAACCATCACATTTTGGCTATTTAAATTCACCAAAACAATAATTGGGCAGTAAGCCTTTACTTTATGAATCAAGGGTGTTATCTTATCCTTTTTCTCCTCTAATTACACCCACATACCCTACATATTCTTATAAGATTCACGGAAACCACTTCAGCTTTATTACATATTCCAAACAATACGCAAAAGAGATTGCGTAGTAACAAATGCAATAATTCATTTGGTGGTGTACCACCACACCTTTCTTCTATATTTCAATCCGAATTAGTCATACCTTTCTCTAACACAAACCTGGCAGCCCACAATATATACACACAAAATATTCCACATAACAACCTCAAAATCCTTTTATTGTAGCAATCAATTATTAAACTCATCATCTCTTGAGTTCTCAATAACAACACATCTATAATTCTCTATCAAATTCATATACATGGAGAACAAAATAGAGCAGTAACCTTACCTCAATTCTGCAACTTGTTCTTTTAAATTTGAACTCCTTAAGAACATTAACTTTCACTTTCCTTCACACTTTAAACCAAAGAAGAAAATAGAAGTTCCTTAATATAAAAGAAAAGTGAGCAGGTTGGTTGTTCTATATTCTTCCATATACTTATAATTAAGAACTTCTAACATCTTTTCCTAATATTCCATGAGATAATTACACAAAAACTAAAGTGTTATCACTTACCTTGGGCTGCAAAGGTTGTGGTTTCTTCAAGAACCCTAGAAAGGAAAATAGGGCTGCTCCTAGTTTCTTAAAAGGAAGTAGAGAGATTTTGTGAAGTGTAACCCTTTTTTATGACTTAATAATGAGGGAAATGACCAGCAGCTTCTTATTCTAAAGCCTCTATTTTCGGCCATCCACCTAGCTGAATTTGGACCAAAAATTTAATCAAATTGAAGTAAGTAGGCGATGTACCTACTTAAAGAGTTGAAGCAGCTCAAAATGTCAAAGTAGATGATACACCTACTTGCTTAATTTCATAGTTGGGCTCAATTATATTTGCGCCTCGGCAAATTTGAGCATTGGGCCTTTTCCCCATTTTTCTTCTTCTTTTACTTAATTTGGGCCTAAATAAGTATTCTAATAAAGGCCCAAATCTGATTCATGGACTTGGTCTATTAACTTGGATCATATAGCTCAAGTAGGTGACTCACCTACTAGAATAATTAAGTCAAGCAAGCACCACAATATTTTGTTCCATTTTCAGCTCCTAACCCCTTTAATCTAACCTTAAACTTATACATACTTGATCACTTTAAAATTCAGATTCAAATACAAACTTATGATTCCAACTTTAAATAGTTGTATTGACGTTAACTTGGTCGCATAACATTAAGCTGTATGGGCAGTATCTATAATTCCATCTACACCATTAATACTTATATAACAAATCTCATCCGTTACCTATACCACAAAGCTATACTAGGTTCCATGTAATTAGAACAAGTACAAGCAAAATACAGGATGTTACAAGAACCCCTTACCACCCTTTTAAGAATTTAAGGAAAAATTTTAATAAAATAGCAAATAAACAAAATTTATTATAAAATGTTTACAATAATTAAATATAGAAATTATAAACTACCCAAGGACCAGTCTAAATGGTACAAGTGCATCTAGGTGAAAACTAAGACTGGATACAACTTTCACCATGAATAAGAATAGTAGAAGCTGCCATAGAAATATTATATGCAATGCTCATGAACCAACAGTGCTTCTTTCAAATGAATGTACCCCAGAAAGTGTATAGCAAGATTAGTATTAGTACAAACATACATATAGGTAAACCTTATTGATTGACCCAAATTCGATTACACAGATATAATATAAATATTCAAAAGAGGACATACATCTTAACATTCACATTACTGAGATTTTTTGCCACCCCATTTCCCCATTATTGGAACTTAATAATACCTTAGCCTTTCCTTCTCTATCCGTAAATCAATCTAATTACTTCCTACTAAACCTTCTAGTGATGAACCTTTAGATACTGCTCTTATCCTTACAATTTCACTACTCTGAAGCACTAAGCCTATTCTTACCCAGATTATTAACTACATTTAAGGTGAGCTTAACTCTTGTCAAGACCTTAATAAAATTAGACCCAACATCCATAGGAATACCCACCCATCAATGAGACCTTAAGTCACTAACCCAAACTTTGCTGATACCTTATAACCTTAATGCAACAAGTACATTTAGATCACATTTAGTAACCTTCATAACAAGTCAAAAGAGGTAAATAAGTATACCAATCAATTCAAATGAAGTAAAGTAAAGTAAAGTAAATTCAATCACCAAAGTACAATAATAATATATATTTCCCTTATTCACTCATGGAACTGCCAAACTCACATGTACCTTGTACATACATGCCAAGGATCTAAAAATCACCTACTAGTCTTGACATTTAGGAGAAAATCTTATCTGTGGACTATATCCCAGACACCAGTGCCTTCCAACCTTATTCCACCAATATTCTATGAGATTCTAATTGCTATAATAATCCACAATCAATAATAGTGTGTGTGTATGTGTGTTTATATATATATATATATATATATATATAAGAAATCACATTACACAATGACAACAACCAACACTTGTAATATTCACAAGATTTACATTTAAGTTCAGCGAAATGTGATCACACCTAACAATATGTATCAACCAGCAAAACTAAGATATAGTTAATATGCATATATAACACAAGTTGGATTAAACTACATGACCATTACCTATACTACCATCTAGGGCCCTAAGCATTTCACTTATATCACCCCTCTTTGCTAACATAATTGTACTCCTTACCACCCTAGATTCTTTAAAATTCACCAACACCCACACATTATCATCACTTTCTTTAACAATCTAGACTAATGATCGGTATTTGGCCCTTTCAATTACCGCAATGATAGTCTACAATAGTATACTATCCAATTTATAGGGTAAACTACAACATAACCTGATAAAATATAATACAACCTCCTTCCCGTATATTACTCTAACTTCAACCAATTTTATCCACCCCAAATGTCATGCCCAAAGGCCTAATAATGAAATATCCTATCTATTTATATTACATTCGTGCTTTCTAACCCGAGTATACAATACTAAATTAACCTGAGCTTACCAGGATGCCTAGTAGCTACTTTAAATGTATGAAAGGTTATTCTAACACTGTGTAAGTGGATATGGACATGATATTTTATGGGCTTTACTTCATTTGAGCCTATTTCCTCCACTTCATGGTTTCATGGATTGAAGATAACCATAAAGGGTTTTTAAAATCCTCCCCATATCTTTTTTCGTTTAGTGCAAGGGAAAAGATAATAAATCTCATTTTAGGAAGTTCTAGTTGTGTCATATCCCAATAACAACATGTACATTGCTATAGCGGGATAATTTCCATTATAGTGGGATGGAATCATCCCATCCATAACATTTTTAAACTCCAAAAATTCAACTTGCATTTCCCCATGCAAGTTCTCTATCATAATTCCTATAATTACTGACCCCATACTAATATTGAGGACCTTCTAATAATGATGCATTTAGTTATTCCACTATAAGCTCAATTTTTCTAATTATATTGTGTTGTTGGGCCTGTATTAATGTATTATGCAGTTTGGAAACTTGAGTCGGGCCTTAGAAAATGATTGATTAATAATATTATATGGTAGAAACAAAGATTATAAACTTGGAGTGAAGGGGGGAGGGGGTTCTAATGGTTCATGGATTCTTTGATTGTTTATGGCTTTCTTATATGTATTGTTGTAGTGAGGCAGAGGGTCATGTTATAGGATGGTTGAATGGAGTTTTATTTAAGTATAAAAAGTTTGGTGATACACCATGTGTTTGGAGTAATACTTCATTACGTACTTATATTGTAAAGTAATACTTAAAAGAAGGTTTAAGTATTTTAGTCACGTGGTTGGATGGTAAGGTATGTAAGGATACTTAATTGCATATTAGTTGGCATAAATCTAATATCTATGTTACAAAGTAATCTTTCTAAGTGCTCTTCTTAGAAAATGGCACGTAGGGGCAACGTATAATCTCTAATGTAGATAGCGATCTTCTGTCACCCTTTAGGGTGTTAAGTACTTCAATATGGGTGCATAACTAGACTTGTCTATTTACACTTCCATGATAAACCCTTGTCATATATTTATGTTAGATGAGTCAATAAGATCCTAGATTAACTTGGTAAGCATGTTCATATTGGGTACACAAATTACCCAGTCATTGCTAACTTGATTTAATTGGTTTAGTTCACCATATATTTTATTGGCTCCCATATTTACATGTTCCCTTAATTTATAACTCCCATTGTATTACTCCATAATTTTAGCTCATAGAATCCTTACTATCTTTGAACGTGTAATGTGATAACGCTCAATCTACAGCTCTCGTAAGAGTGTAAAGCGGTCGTTTGTCAAATGTAGAACCCAACCTGGGTTGGGTGTCGATCCCACAGGGAATAGCTTGGCCAACAAGTAAGCAAAATTAATAGACTTTTGGTGCAAGTCTCGTAAGAAGGGGGGATTGTAATAAGTAACCAAAGTAATGAAATAAAAGTTGAAAATAGCAAAGTAAAAAGAGAGTAGTTCGTAGGTTGTGAAACAATGAGAATTGAAGCGTTGGGGTTATGTCCACCTTCTGAGGTATACGTCTCTATTGGCTATGAGTGTGTAGAGTCTTGACATACAATTGCTTATAGAGAATTGTAGTCGATGGTAAATCCAAGCGTCTCGCGACCTAAACAAGGACTATTTCACTTTAACTCTCGCGAGCTTAAAGCGTGTCTAACGGTACGAATTCTCCAAGAGGTTAGTCCAGTTACGACACTAGCTTTTTAATAGGAAAGGGGGTCCTACTACCTTGACATTATCTCTTTTCCAGACAAATAACCTTTCTTGTGAACAAGTTAAATGTTAGACTGGCGTATTCTTGCGTTTGCAACCGCAAAGAATGTAGATTAAGATGAAGAGAATAATGATATAAGCAATATACTTGTCTTGAACTCACAAACTCATAGCTATAGATAGTAACTCATTCGGCTTCCATAACCCCAACTAAGAGGTTTAGTTACCCATGAATGCGAAGGATATCACAATTTGCATGGTTGATGGCGTGAGAAGTAGGTGATAGGCATGTGGTTTTGGTGATTCCCTAGCAAGTAACGATTCTCTTGTTGTGGAATTTAAGAATAGAAGAATAGGTTAGAAGTGTTTATGGTGGAAGATGAGAGAGATGGAAGAAAATTAATTGTCGAATTAAGTGAAGAATTAATTTCTGAATGAATAAAAATCTCTAACATGATAGGGTATTTATAATACTCCTATCCTACTCCTACTAAGCTAATGAAATAAATAGCCAAATCCTACTATACTAATGAAATCCTTGACCCAAATGTACTAGGGTAAGGTTACAATATCATAATCCAAATAGAATAGTGAAATACATAACCTAATTGTACTAGGTTAATGTATCTTTGTAAAAATCCAGCTTTGTATCTGTAAGTCCCCAAAGTCTTCAGAATTGCTGTTTTAGCCCGGGATAGATTTTCCATGCAGCAGATTTGGTCCTTAGGCGTCCAGCTCCCTTCTACTTCGTTTGTGAGCTTTCTTTTGCATCAAGTAAGCCGTAAAATGCTGTATTTTGCATCATTTATACCTGAAACTTTCTTATTCATATTTGTTAGCTCATTTACAGGAAAAAGGACTAAAAGTGCATAAAATAGATAATTAGTTCTCAAAACTAGGCTAAAATATGGGCAAAATATATTGATATAGGCGTGTAAATCCGCCTATCATCAACACCCCACACTTAGAGCTTTGTTCGTCCTCGAACAACATATCATGTCCTTCTAAGCATCGACTTAAGGTTTTTTACAGCAACAACACAAAATATTCTTCAAGACAAGCACAACAATTATCAACCAAGAGTAGCTTTCCGATTATAAATAGAAACCATTTACTCTCAAGCATAGACTCGTGATGGTGATCAACTCACATGCAAACGTTCAAGTGCATAGAATCATATACAACTATCCAAACTCATGAACCATGTGTGTCTCACCATTTAGTACCCATAATCACGCACAAATATAACATATTTTTGAAACATGGGTATCAACGTATCCTTGCTCTCACTCTCACAAAGAATTCATATGTAGCAACTAATGACCATAGGCTTGCCTTTAATGTAGTACTCTACTAAATGTCGGAATGTTACGATTAGGATCAAGTAGGTCTTTTGATGGTTGTAATGTAGGCTAAGGGACGGGTAGGACTATTTTGGCCAGAAATAGTGACTAAGTTCCTAAGCACTTTAATACATCACATTGGATCATTGACACTTTTTTCTTTCAATCTTTCTTTATTTTATTATTCCACCCTTGTTCTCATCTTTTGTTTTTCAATTTTAAGCACAACTTACTTTTCAGCTTTCTTTTCCTTTTTCTTTTCACAACATACCTCTTATGATAGCACTTTCTTTTTCATAACACATTCAAGCACCATTACAATTTAAAGCATCATACTCACCCAATTTCCTCTTATGTTGTCACATGACTTTTTCACTTTAAAGCACTTAGGAATTTGGATCAAATTTCGGTCTTGAAAAAAATGGATTAGGCTTACATGCAAGGTTGTCAAAGAAATAGGCTAAAGGCTCAAAAGGGTTTACTAGGATGATTTCCATGGGTAGGTAAAACTGAAGGTAAACATGTATAGGTTGCCAAAGAAATGCCTAAATCATATCCTAAACTTATACTCCTTATTTTCGCTTTGCATACATACTAGGCAAGTTCTAGCATCAGCCACAGACATAGAAGATACTATTAATCTCACACACACAAGGCACATGGTCGACTTGATTGGAAGTAATATAGACTCTCGACCCAACAATTGAAGGAATTGAATCACACAATATCACATAATAAGTCACAACTAGAGCCTAAACGTCTCAATAGTCACAATTGTAGCACATACTCTTGTTCTAATCTCATGCTGCCTATCAAAATAATTTCATCCGAAGCTAGGACTCTAAAATAAAAAAAAACTTTGAACAAAAAACAAAAAAACAGACTCAAAAAAAAAACGAAGTAAACAAACAAACATAGGTGCAAACAAAGAAGTATAGCATGCGATTCTGCCACCCCACACTTAGACGGGACACTGCCCTCAGTGGAAAATAAATTCGAAGAACCTGATTAGTCGGACCCTTCATCAATGTCGAGAGTCATACCCCCTTCGTCGAAATCATCATAAGAGTCATCGTCAGAGTTCTCCTCATCATCAGAATCAGGCAAGCGTCGATCATTATCAGTCGGCACGTCATCGTCTAGAGGTTCCTCAAAATATATACCCACTCCACACATATCCCGGGCATGCATGTTCATTGGGTAGTCGTGGTCCAGCTGGTGGAGCTCTTCAGCAGTTGGAATATGTCCACCACTTATCATAGTAAATCGTGTCATGCCATAGAGATGACGAAAGAAACTCTCATCACGAGCATGTCTCTCCGCAGTAGTAAAGTTGACTCCATGAGATGTTTCTGCATCTTTGACCTTGGTGAGGTCAACCTTCTTTGGGTTATGTGGGAGTTTGTGGTCAGCGGGTTCCTCTTCAATATCTTCCTTTCACAATATTGTTGTCAACAAATTGCCAAATGTGAAATGGGACCTTTTGTGGAGTCTGGCCTTCCTCATGGTAGATCGAATGATTGCCCCAAAGTTGATAGGGACATTCGTCATCAAAGCATAGACCAAACACACTCTATCTCTCGATATCTTGGTGTATTGAGTCCTAGGAATAAGGCATGAGTTGACAATGCGCATCCAAATTCTTGCTTCCCTATTTAGTGGAGCATAGGGGAAGGTGTTGTGACGGCCTGTTTCCTTATGTCTGCCACATCTTACAATTGATCTACTTCCACAAAGCGTGTGTCGTATTGCTCTGTAAGGCGGCCTGCTGTACAGCTCTTTGAATGGTGCAGTGTCGACCGAAGGTAAGCCAAGAAAAGAGTTGATCCAATCTGCGGTGAGCTGTAACACTTGGCCCCGAATTTTGACTTCATTGCTTGTTGTATTCGGTGACCAGTTGGCATAAAACTCTCTTGTTAAGTCAAGATTTCACTCTCCCATGTCGTGGAAGATGAAATCCAGCTTCAAAGCCATTATTTTCGCCAACATTCGCGGCTCCTTCTTTGCTAAGGTCTCCTTGTTGATCAAGTCGACGTGCACATATTTTCTTTCTTTGTTGCTGCTGTACCATGCCTTGGCTTCTTCCTCAAGAACCCATTTTATTCCGAACATTCTGCGTGGTAGGTGTGCTGAGGATGATTCTCCTTGGTCTTTTCGACTTCTCTTTTTGCCCTTTTGGGATGTGGTAGCCTTCTCCTTGCCTTGCCTCGCCTTAGGTGCCATTGTACCTGAGACTAGAAATAATGTTAGTTGCAGCACAATCTCACTTGATACACTCTATATGCAAGCACTAGGGGTACCACCCCACACTTAGTTTTGTTAGCACAAATCAGTGAAGTGAAAGTGGTCGAGTACTCAGATTTCGTCGACATATGTTTTAGGATTGTATTCCGACAAGAAAATCAGCATTGCATCACTTATTTGCAGCCATTGGACTACTTTCATGGTGGGTATAGCAACACTATGACATAGGGGTTACCACATGGAATCATTATTCGTACAACAAGCACAACCTCCTAAGTCGATAGGCACTATAATCTTATCCCGATGGCCGGGATAGTCTATTATGTAAGCATCTAAACAACACTCTTAAGCAATATTCATAGCCATATATATTCAGCATATATCATAACAATGCTTTTGAAACAAAATTCAAGTCGGAAACAAGTCAAGAATTTCCTACGTATATGCTCACTCACATGATTTTGCAACAATAATCCAAACACATGAACATCACCACCAATCTCACATGATTTAGCAATTAATAATAAGCATAGCAATGTAGTACTTACGATAAATGGATGAAGAATAAGAGAGTACTTACTTGCTTGAAGCTTGTGGAGAAGTTGTTGTGAATTGGAAGATCAAAAGAAGAAAAGTTTGAGAAGATTTGGAGGGTTATGCGGCGCCTTTAGGGTTGTTTCTAATGTGGTTGTGTTATAAAACTTAGTCCCCTTTATATAGGAAGAGTATGGGTCGGGTTATGACCCATTTACAATCAGATTTGGGGACAAAAACACCATATATGCGGCTCATATCACTCGGCATATCAATGACATATGCGGCGCATTGTCTATGGCATAATGGGACATATGCGCCGCATAGTCTATGGTATTTGTAGACATATGCGCTGCATAGTCTATGGCACATGAGATACTGAGACCAAATTCCATAGCATAGGCGGCGCATAGTCAAAAGAATACCTAGGAATAGGCGGCACATAGTGTATAGCACACTAGATTCCGAGTCCTTAGGCTATAGAATAGGTTGTGCATCGTTCGTGGCCTATTTTTACCAAGGCCTAGCCTTCCTCGAAGCCTATTTTGACGAGGAAAAGGCTCAATCCATAGCCTTATGCATCACCATTCCTAACTTACCAACTTTACCATACAATGCGTCCAAATCGTCAATTGAAATCGATCTCCTCGTTGAATACTTCTTGCACCTATTTTTGCTCAAAACAAATGAACACGATTAGTACGATGGGTTGCCTCCCACCGAGCGCCTTAGTTTTGGTCGTGGCACGACTCTTATTTTTGGATTTTTCTTTTATCAAAACAAAACAAGTACTAAAACGATGAAACAATAAAACGATAAAACGACAAAACAATAAAACAATAAAACGATGGGTTGCCTCCCATCTAGCGCCTTATTTATTGTTGTGGCTCGACGTAGTAATCTCGAGTACTTAGACTTCGTCGAGATAAGTGATGGCCTTGTTATTCATCGAGTCAAGAGGACTGATATATGGCTTAACACGTTGGCCATTCACTTTGAAGACAACACCATCATTGTCTTCCAATTCGACTACTCCAGACGAGTAGACTTGGATGACTTTAAATGGACCAGACCACTTTTATTTTAACTTACCTGGGAAGAGCTTGAGTCTGGAGTTAAAGAGTAGTACCATTTCACCTTTTTGGAAGTTTCGTCGAACAATCCGCTGATCATGGTACTTCTTCATCTGCTCCTTGTAGAAATCTGATCTTTCATATGCATGGAGACGAAATTCATCTAATTCGTTCAGCTGCTCCAACCTCAGGTTCTTCATATTATCCCAATTCAGATTCAAGTGCTTCAATGCCCACAATGCCTTGTATTCAAGCTCGATGGGTAGATGACAAGCCTTCCAATAAACTAGCTGATAAGGTGACATGCCAATGGGTGTCTTGAATGCAGTCCTATACGCCCCTAGTGCATCATCTAGCTTTCGAGACCAGTCCTTCCTATTCGCATTAACCGTCTTGGCAAGGATTTGCTTGATCTCGCGGTTGGAAACCTCATCTTGTCCGCTGTTTTGGGGATGATAAGGCGTAGCTACCTTATGTTGCTTGACACCATACTTGGCCAAAACAGATTTGAATAGCTTGTTGCAAAAGTGAGATCCTCCATCACTTATGATAGTACGAGGTACTCCAAAGCGAGAGAAGATATTCTTCTTTAAGAACGCTACAACACGTTTTCCTTCATTATCGGCCAATACTAGAGCTTCAACCCATTTGGACACATAATCCACAGCAACCAAGATGTACTTCATTCCAAACGAATTCACGAATGGTCCCATGAAATCAATACCCCACACATCAAAGAGTTTTACCTCCAGAATTTTGGACATGGGCATTTTATGGTGTTTTGAAATAGCACCTTGACGTTGGCATTGGTCACACTTTCTCACATAGTCGTGTGCATCTCTGAATATTGTAGGCCAATAATAACCACTTTGCAAGACTTTCCTCGCCGTTCGATTCCCTGCATGATGTCCTCCAACTTGCAAAGTGTGGCATGCATCCAATATAGTAGGCACTTCTTCATGGGATATATATCGTTGAATGATACCATCCGCGCATCTTCGAAACAAATAAGGCTCATCCCAATAGTAGTGATGAACGTCATGCATAAACTTCCTCCTTTGGTGGTAAGATAAATTGGAAGGTAACACATTACTCACCACGAAATTTGCAAAGTCGGCATACCATGGTAATTTATCCATTGTTGTCGCTAGTATCTCCTCATCAGGGAATGCATCATCAATCTAATTTTCTGGTTACGCCACATACTCATTCTCAAGTCTAGATAGGTGATCAGCCACTTGGTTCTCACAACCTCTTCTATCTTTGACTTCGAAATCAAACTCTTGCAGCAGCAATACCCATCGAATCAGCCTTCGTTTTGCATCCTTCTTAGTCATTAGATACCTAAGAGCTGCATGGTCTGTATGAACGATCACCTTAGTACCCAATAGATAGGCACGAAACTTTTCAAACGCATACACAACCGCTAGGAGCTCTTGTTCAGTAACAGTGTAGTTCCTTTGGGCTTCATTTAGGACCTTACTCGCATAGTAGATAGGATGAAATAGTTTCTCCTTTCTTTGTCCAAGAACAGCACCAATGGCTACACCACTAGCATCACACATGACTTCGAACGGGAGCGTCCAATCTGGTGCTACCATGATAGGGGCTTCAATGAGTTTTCCTTTAAGGCATTCGAATGCCTTTAAGCAATCGTCATTAAAGTCAAATTTCGCATCTTTCTCCAATAGTTTGCACAATGGACTAGAAATTTTGGAGAAGTCCTTGATGAATCTACGATAAAACCCAGCGTGGCCAAGAAAACTACGAACTCCTTTCACCAAAATTGGAGGTGGTAGCTTCTCGATTACCTCTATTTTTGCGCGATCAACCTCTATTCCTCTTTCGGAGATCTTGTGCCCAAGAACGATTCCTTCTTTTACCATGAAGTGGCACTTCTCCCAATTCAGCACAAGGTTGAACTCTACACATCTTTGCAATGCCATGCTCAAGTTTGCCAAACATGCTTCGAAAGACTCACCAACCACTGAAAAGTCGTCCATAAAGACCTCCAAAGTGTCTTCAACCATATCAGAGAAAATAGACATCATACAACGTTGAAAGGTGGCTGGTGCATTACATAACCCGAATGGCATGCGTTTGAAGGCAAACGTACCATATGGGCATGTAAACGTTGTCTTCTCTTGGTCTTCAGGTGCAATACAAATCTGATTATAACCTGAATAACCATCCAAGAAGCAAAACCATCCTTTCCCCGCTAATTGATCTAGCATTTGGTCCATAAATGGCATGGGGAAGTGATCCTTGAGCGTCCAAAAATTCAGCTTGTGGTAGTCCATGCATACTCTCCATCCAGTAACGGGCCTGAGTGGAATAAGCTCATTCTTTGCATTCGCGACCACCGTCATACCTCCTTTCTTGGGAACACATTGCACAGGACTCACCCATGTACTATCAGAGATAGGATATACAACTCCTGCGTCTAACCACTTGATAATCTCCTTCTTCACCACTTCTTGCACTGGTGGGTTTAATCGTCTTTGATTTTCAATGGTGGGTGTGCACTTTTCTTGAAGCTGAATTTTATGAGTGCAAATCCCAGGTGGTATACCAATAATATCCGCAATGGTCCATCCAATAGCTCTAATGTACTTGCGTAAGATTGCAATAAGAGCTGCAACTTGTTGCTCACCCAAATCGGCTACTACAATGACTGAAAGAGTGTTTCCGCTTCCTAAGAATGCGTACATCAAATGGCTGGGCAGCTCCTTCAATTCTAACGTGGGTGGCTCTTCAATAGATGGCTTAGCTGGTGGTGTGGGTCGATTCTTGAGATCAAGATCCAGCTTCTTGGGAGTATAACGATATGTTCCTAATCCCGATAGAGCACAAATATCTTTATCAGAAATTTCAGCATCCTCATTCTCTCCTTTCATGAGCGAAACCTCCAAAGGATCATCAAGAATTTGTTCTTCTTCAAGTCGTTCTTCCTCGTCATTAACGATAACATCAGCCACAGAAAATACACTCAGATCTTTGGGTTTCTTCATTGATTTGCAAACGTCAAAACGAACCACTTCGTCATTAATTCGGAATGAAAGTTCATTAGCTCTCAAGTCTATGAGCACACTTCCCGTAGCAAGGAAAGGGCGTCCCAAGATTATGGGAACCTCTGAATCTGCTTCACAATCCAAGATGACAAAGTCTGCTGGGAATATGAATGAAGATACCTTCACCAAGACATCGCATAGAATACCAACCGGTCGTTTTACCGACCTATCCGCCATAACAAGCCTCATATTAGTTGGTGTAGGATCTCCTAACCCCAACTTCTTGTAGATCGATAATGGCATCAAGTTGATGCTGGCTCCTAAGTCACACAATGCTTTAGCAAAGTCCAAAGATCCGACGGTGCAAGGAATCGTGAAAGCTCCGGGGTCGGCCTTCTTCTGAACTATCGATCGGGTAGCAATTGCACTACAATGATGCACATCATCTTTCAGCTCATAACTTGCTGCCCTCTTCTTAGTCAAAAGATCTTTCATAAACTTCGCATACCCAGGCATTTGTTCAAGTGCCTCTACCAATGGGACATTAATGGTCAGCTGCTTCAACATAGTCATAAATTTGCTGAACTTAGTGTCATCGGCCACCATCTTCAATCTTTGTGGAAAAGGCGGTGGTGGGTATGGAAGTGTTCTCACCATGGCTTTATTCTCCTCTTGCTTCCGTTTATCATTTTTCTCAGGCTGCACGTCACTAGGTAAAACATCCTTGACGTTTGAAGTAGTTGTTGCGGCTTCTTCTCTTGTAACGTCACTAGGTGTGGCGTCAATGTCTGCTGCTACGTCAACCACTTGCTTGCCTTTTGCTGAAGTTTCCAGCACCTTACCACTTCTGGTAGTGATGGCCATGCATGACCCATCATTCCTTGGGTTTTGCACAGTATCGCTCGGTAAGGTGCCAGCCTGTCTTTGATTGAATGCTGCTGAAAGTTGGCTCAATTGCTGCTCTATTTGCTTGATAGAAGTGGAATGAGAATCAACTAATTGCTTCATGGAGGCCAAATCTTCAATTACCTCCTTAACTCCCGCGCTCGTTGCTTCCACTCCTTTCAATAACTTAGCCATCATGCCTTCCATAAAGTTAGATGTGGTGGTGTCACGTTTACCAGTGGGAACGTACAAACCACTCTTTTCATTATTTTTCTTCCAACTACCTTGGTCTTTGCTTCCAGATTTATCATAATAGTTCCGACCTTGGTTTCCTTGGGCATTCCCACGGAAACCCCCCTGATTGTTCAAGTAGTTGGCCTCCTCTTCCGAATCAGATTCGTCTCTTCCTTTCAGCGCCACAACTTTCACTTTTTTGGTCTTCTCTGATAATAAGTGCTTTGTCAGAAGATCCAATTGTGTTTTCATGTGCGCCATGTCTTGCTCACGTTCTTCTTCTCTTCTTCTTTGGTCTGCAGACATGCCAATAGATAAAGTGGGGCTTGCTACCTCAGAATCCCTGGTATGCCAGGCTCTACTTTGCTTTGTCATGCGATCTAGCATATTGCTTGCTTGACCAAAGGTAAGGTCCATGAAAGAACCTCCAGTTGCGTTGTCCACCACTGGTTTAGTTATTGAATTCAAGGCTCTATACAAGATCTCCATGAGGTGAACATTAGTCATGTGATGGTTTGGGCATCTCGCTAGCTTTGTCTTGAACCTCTCCCATGTTTCATGAAGAGCTTCAGAGGGAAGCTGACGAAAGTTGCTGATTTCATCTCTCAATTGAGCCCTTTTGGATGGCGAAAAGAATCTTTCTAGGAAAGCGTCTCTCAATTGCCTCCAATTTGTAATTGAATCAGGAGTCAGCCCATTCAACCATAGTGTTGCCTCCCCAGTCAGAGACAATGGAAATAGACGTAATCGAATAGCATTCTGACCAACACCAGGATTGTCAAAAGGCTTGCATGTAGAAATAAAGTTGATGAGATGCATATTCGGATCATCGCCGGTTAGTCCACCAAATAACCCCTTGAGTTGCAATAACTGAATTATGGTGCTAGTGATGCTGAACTTGGCTCCGGGCGCTAATGGTGGTGGAATTATAGCTCCAGTGTCTCCGGCACCATCAAGATCATCATCATCGTCGAAAGCTGGCTGCACAGGTTGGCGATCATATCTATACCGAGCTTGTCGACCTCTTCTGTTGGCAGGTGTTGCAATTTCAGCGCCATGACTTGGGTTTATCAACTCGTCATCTCCTAAATCCTCATCATCAGGGTTTGTTGCTCGCCCAGGATTATCAATGTTTTGCTGGTGTACTTGGGCAGCGGCAATAGCAGCTAATCTTGCTTGCTCGTGTTGAGCAGCCATCCTGTCGATTTCAGCTTGTGCTTCCATTCTTCTAATTCGTTGTGGTTCCGGATTGATTGGTAATAACGGTTGACCAGAACTTCTAGTATGGGGCATGCACTAAAAGAAAAACCTGCAATAAACAAAAACAAAAACTAAACATAAAAGTACGAGAATCTTTGACCAAAGGGTCTAGCAATTATCACGAACTTGATTGACACTCGTATTCCCCGGCAACGGCGCCAATTTTTGATAATGCTCAATCTACAGCTCTCGTAGGAGTGTAAAGCGGCGTTTGTCAAATATAGAACCCAACCTGGGTTGGGTGTCGATCCCACAGGGAATAGCTTGGCCAACAAGTAAGCAAAATTAATAGACTTTTGGTGCAAGTCTCGTAAGAAGGGGGGATTGTAATAAGTAACCAATGTAATGAAATAAAAGTTGAAAATAGCAAAGTAAAAAGAGAGTAGTTCGTAGGTTGTGAAACAATGAGAATTGAAGCGTTGGGGTTATGTCCACCTTCTGAGGTATACATCTCTATTGGCTATGAGTGTGTAGAGTCTTGACATGCAATTGCTTATAGAGAATTGTAGTCGATGGTAAATCCAAGCGTCTCGCGACCTAAACAAGGACTATTTCACTTTAACTCTCGCGAGCTTAAAGCGTGTCTAACGGTACGAATTCTCCAAGAGGTTAGTCCAATTACGGCACTAGCTTTTTAATAGGAAAGGGTGTCCTACTACCTTGACATTATCTCTTTTCCAGACAAATAACCTTTCTCGCGAACAAGTTAAATGTTAGACTGGCGTTTTCTTGCGTTTGCAACCGCAAAGAATGTAAATTAAGATGAAGAGAATAATGATATAAGCAATATACTTGTCTTGAACTCACAAACTCATAGCTATAGATAGTAACTCATTCGGCTTCCATAACCCCAACTAAGAGGTTTAGTTACCCATGAATGCGAAGGATATCACGATTTGCATGGTTGATGGCGTGAGAAGTAGGTGATAGGCGTGTGGTTTTGGTGATTCCCTAGCAAGTAACGATTCTCTTGTTGTGGAATTTAAGAATAGAAGAATAGGTTAGAAGTGTTTGTGGTGGAAGATGAGAGAGATGGAAGAAAATTAATTGTCGAATTAAGTGAAGAATTAATTTCTGAATGAATAAAAATCTCTAACATGATAGGGTATTTATAATACTCCTATCCTACTCCTACTAAGCTAATGAAATAAATAGCCAAATCCTACTATACTAATGAAATCCTTGACCCAAATGTACTAGGGTAAGGTTACAATATCATAATCCAAATAGAATAGTGAAATACATAACCTAATTGTACTAGGTTAATGTATCTTTGTAAAAATCCAGATTTGTATCTGTAAGTCCCCAAAGTCTTCAAAATTGCTGTTTTAGCCCGGGACAGATTTTCCATGCAGCAGATTTGGTCCTTAGGCGTCCATCTCCCTTCGACTTCGTTTGTGAGCTTTCTTTTGCATCAAGTAAGCCGTAAAATGCTGTATTTTGCATCATTTATACCTGAAACTTTCCTAATCATGTTTGTTAGCTCATTTACAGGAAAAAGGACTAAAAGTGCATGAAATAGATAATTAGTTCTCAAAACTAGGCTAAAATATGGGCAAAATATATTGATATAGGCGTGTAAATCCGCCTATCATCATAATGTCACTAAGTTGAATCTGTCCACACGCTTCATTAGTTCCTATGTTCATGTAACTCTTTCATTTTATATCATTACAATGTATTTAGCCATCATATCACTATATAGAGTCCATATCTCTTTGCTTGATGAGTTAAATGTCTCCACTTGATATATGTTTCAATTTGAGCTATCAAAATGACTATTGTGTCAAATAAGCTCCTAAGTATTGTGTTGGTAGTACAGTTGTTTCCCATGTCATACTATTACTTTAAGTCCATATTCACATATCTTCTACTATGGTTTGTTTTTGCAAAGATGAATAACACCATGACTACTAAAATAACAATCTAAAAGATTAAAGAGTGATGTAAGTAAAATATGATTATATATAGGTGGTTGCTTATGGGCAAAGCCTAGCATGGGACGATCCTAATTCATGGACTTATGGGTGGTATCCAAAGGGTGGAAAGAACACCTAGAATGGGTTGAATCCAACACTACCGGTGGTGTCCTAGGGGTGAAAGAAAGGTCTAGTATGGGTCGATCACTATTTGTGTTTGATGAGAAATGTATTCCAGGGGTATAATGCCTAGCATGGGTCATCCTTCTTTACCACTAATCAACTGGACATATGTTCCACATGACTTATAAAGATCATAAATTAAAGAAACGAAGAGTGAAGAAACAAATGTCATGGACATAATTCTAGAAATATAAATAAAGGTCTCTTCCTTATCTATATTTATTTACCGATACATGATTTCATTGAGATCTTGTTTTACATATGGTTACTTTAAACCTTACATATTTAGCATATTTTTTGTACTAATGTATCTCATGGGGAATGTTGCATTTCATGCTATAGGAATAGGTACTATATTTAATAGACCTTCCTAATAGAAGTACATGATACTCAATAGCTGTTGGTGAGCTCCAGGTTAATTCACGCTTATGCTAGGTTTCAGTATATCTGTGTGTGTATATATATATATATAGTGGAGGATTACAGTCATGGTTTATAGTGGAGGATTTGTAGACATTATAAGGATGTCATATGTATTTATAGTTTCACTGTCATTTGTATTGGATTAGCTGTTTGCCGGTGTTGTATATATATAGCTTCTCACTAGAAACTCTACTTACACAATGATTCATATTCTTATCATAGGTTATTCAGATAGCATGTGTTCATATGGTACTTGTTTGCCTTACCAAGGATTAGGGCGTGATAGTGGGACAGTAGTGAACCTTAACCCAGTATAACATCATTAAGGTAGAAACTTGAGGTAGTTTCTAGGTTTGGTCCATTTCATAACATACTCCGAATTCTAACAATAAAAAGAAACCCCTCTATGACAACCCTTATAAAAGGTGTTATTCAAATTCATTTGTCATTCCAAAACTTCATGTGAAATACTATATAAATCAACTGCCCCTCAATAACCTCATAACCATCAATTATCACACCATCATCCATAATCAAACACTAAATCGCATGACAACAAATTTTTAACCAAAACCATGCTACTTAAAGGTTTATCAATTTTTAACTAAGGAAAAGCCTAGCATGGACTTATGCCTTTACCATGTTATAACTCATGATAGTCACTCGACTCTCGAAAAGTATTCTTACATAATCAAACCAGATGAGTATTCTTACATAATCAAACCAATTTATTAGTTATCACATAAGGACAATCTATACACATTTAGCCTCACAATTAGCTTATAATTAGTTAATTACCAACTAAATATACCTCAACCACTAAATGAGCAATACCAACCAACAACTATTATATAACAAGGCAATATCAATAATGTCATATAATAAGTCACTTATCTTATCCTATTTTGGTGCATTTCTTAATCATTCCGGTTTAACTAAGACATTTGATTTTGCATTATCACCATCTTTGGGATTGCTATCCTCTAAGGTTGTCATATATCAACTAGTTCTATGGGATGTCTAAATAGACAATTTAGCCATAAGGTTAAATCAATAATTAATTACTCTTCTCAATGTTTCGCCTAATGCACAGATCCATAACTAGAACTCATGCCAAAAAGATCACTAACTAAAGACTCACCACACGACAGACACTTCACCGTCCAGGTCACCCTTATATCACTAATACCAATTTAAATATACAAGGCCATCATATTTAGTAATGTACAAGGGTAGATTTATTTTTATTTTGGGCCTACCATATTATCATTATGGGCTTCATTATCTCAACACCTCAAGGATTGGTTTAAGCATATAAATAAGGTCAAACAATAACCAACTAATAATTTGTCATTTTTGGAATTCAACCAATAAGTCATTGCATTAATCAACATATGAATGACTAGTTTCACCAATAGGCAAGCATAATTACCATATTTACAAATACAAGGAAACCTATTTCCACCATAATATCACGATTTCCTCATCAACTACACATTATCATTACAATATAAGTAGTTTACTCAATTAATAGTCAAAACCACCAAGACAAAGTCAGACATTTAAATATGTATGCCACCTCAAATAGATAATAATTCCCACATCAGATATTTACTTATCAACACATCATATTTTATCAACCACCATATTAAACTTCCATGCCACAGGATACTATATCCACCCTCTTAAATAACCTTCTCTTATTATTATCCAATTTACATTATTTAAGTAATAATTGCCAAGAAAGTAATAAAACTACAAATATTCATCAACGAACTCAAATAAACAAATCAATACAAAAATTTAGAGCTATTTACATAGTTTTTATGTTATTATCTATTTAAAGTCATATTGACATTGACTCGACAAATAATACCTAATATCACAAACTCACAATCAATCAATCAACACCAACACCAGGAAATCATAAATTAGTTACTTACACATCAACCTAATTGTTATCACTAGATACTAGTTGGAATTAGCTAGATTCCAATACTAAAATCACCAATATACTAATTGAAATTAGCAAGATACTAATTAAACATGTCCATAAACTAACTGAAATTGATTAGATACCAATTGGGTTTTATCTAATGGATGATGGACTGAAACAACATGACATGAAAAATGAAAGATAAATAATTCCTAAATTGCCTCACAACTTCCCCATTATTAGATATGGACATCTACACATAATTTGTAGGACTCTACTCATTATTCACTTTTGTACTTATGGATCGGTAACCTATTCACTAATACCATCTATCATGACCTAACTAGGATGATTACATGGGCATCTACTCAATTATAACTAGATAAAAGATCCCATACCAACCATTTAATTAATACATGGAATTTATTAATAAACTAATTTATTACATCATTGAATTACTTGTAAACATATTACATTCTTTTAAAGATACAATAAAAAAGCCTGTCCTTGAGGATCTAGTCTAGATATGTATAAGAGCTTCAAATACAATAATTAAAAAAAATGATCAACTTCCATCGTAGGAATACGATGAGCAGAAATGCAATGAATACTTACCGCTTTATAAGACACCTAAACTAAGATACAACCAAACTAAACTCGCAAAAATAGGTATAATAAGAGTAGTATCAGTATAACCAGAAGTATTGGTGGGTATCATCAGTTGACCAAGATTAGATCATGAAATACCTTATAAAATCAATATGATAAACATGTTAATTAACCATTTAATTCATATCACATCTGCACGCTTACGTTATCTCTCTCATATATTACCTAAAAGTATTTCTATTAGTATGGTCGCTGACTTAGTTGTATCTAATTTATTACTAATAGGCACTATGTATGACCAATATTCTTTATACCATTCCATATTTAATCTCACCAATAATACATTGTTCCTCACACCAACTATCATCTATTATAATTCTTTAACCATAATTCATGCGCCATTCCTCAAATCCCATTGGAGCGAACAAACTCCTACAACTGTTAAAGGCTTGAGAGCACCAACCCATAACCTTATACTTCTCATGCATAAGACTATGATATTGAAAGGTTCTGCCAACTATGGATATGATGAATCAATGAAAATAGACCATAAATAAAAGTTCAAAGATATACGTCTTAGCTATTGGGGCCTCAACATCCAACAGATAAGAAACTATAATTCTTAACTTTACATTGGTCTATAAAGCCTCTAAAAGATACATAGACTTGGTTATAGTTAGGAAAAACCCCCGCCTTATTCTTAGTTACTATACAACACTCAAAACATATAAAACTAATTCAAAAAATCATTAAATTAACCTAGAGCTCACCAATAGTTGTTGGATATCTGTGCTCTTATTTAGGAGGTATATTAGATGAAGCACCTATGATTACAGCATAAAATATAGGTCCCACGTAAGGGACATGAGTACATAAATATGTACTGAATATGTAAGGCTGAAAGTAATTACACATAATACAAGAGATCAATAAAAATAAGTTACAAGTGTATAGATAATACTGATAGACCACCTTTACATATACTTATAGGATAATGTACATTACATTCTTTCATTATTTTAACATTTATACTTTATAATTATTGTAAGCCATATGATACAAATGACAAACTAATTAGTGTTAAACATATAAATTGGGTTTGACCTATGCTAGGTTTATGCCCTTGAGCTGCCACCCATATATGAATAGATTGGGATCGGCCTATACTAGGATTTTACCTAGAGCTGCCACCCACATATAAGGAGATCGGGATCGGCTCATCCCAGTATTATGCTCATGAGTTTCCACCCAAACATAACAAGATTTGCATTACTTAGTTTATTTAACCTTTGAGATTGTGATTTTGGTGGTCACAACATTATTAAGCTGTGGGACAATAATATACTAATAAGAGACATGAATAAATACTTAATTCAACAATAATGAGGTAGGAGTAGTTTGTACGTGAATAAAATGCTTAGGAGCTGAAATAGCACATGGATCTTATTTGACTAAAAAGAGAACTCCTAACAATTTCCAGTGAAAGTAGTTGTGCAAATTTTATAATGAGCATGTATTAAGGTATTTTAACATATTGGGAAGAGAAAACAAGGTCGTTATCTACATAGGAGATCGTACACTACCATTATGTATCTTTTTCTATAGGTGAACTTTTGAAGCTTACTTTGTAACACAAGTGTTTTATTTCATGTCAAAGAGTACTGGATAATGTAGCCTTACATACCTTGTTGTACAACTCTGGTATTACCCCAAATTAACATTCTACACTTTGGATTACTTATCTATAATAAAGTATGTGATAAAACTAGTATTAGTATCTAATCAACACATTTGGGCTACTTAACCTCACAAAATAGTAGACTGGCAGTAAGCCCGTAATTTAGAAAACCAAGGGTGTTCATTCAATCCCTTCTCCTCTAATTATATTTGTAAAGCACAAATTCATATGAGATCCTAAAAAACTCCTTAGCTTCATATTATGTACAAAATAGTTCACAATATGGGGATGGGAAGTGGGCTCATACAACGTCTAATTTAGGGATGTATTATTACACCTTTCCTTTTTTAAATCAATGCCAACTATTCATATCCCCTTTCAAGATCAACCAAGCTGCCTCAATATATAGACATAAAACAACCCTTAAAATAGTCCTAAAATTACTTTATCACAACAGGGTATTATTGGATGTTAAGGATTTCTATCAGCCTTTGATTTTCTTTCCAAAACACATATAGAATTTCTCAACAAATGTTGTATATAAGGAGGAGCAAAAAGGGGTAGTACCCTTTCCTTAATTTCTAAAGTTTACCCTCTAACTTAAAAATTCTGCAATACTTTGAAATTATTTCCATGCTTGAACACCTTAAAAGGAAATCATTAAGAACCTCAATAAGAGTATGTGACTTTCTTGTAATAGAATATTCTTAGGGCTGTCTCACAAACTTCAGGTTTGGAGACACATAATACCATAACCCTTTAAGGGCAAATTAAGCTAAATCTATACATTAATTTGGCCTAGTTTTTATTAATTTGGCCACAATGGACACCACCTCCGATGGGGCTGACCCATCGAATAATAATCAAAGGATGAAGGGTGTTAAGGTTTGTAGCAAAAATCAAGGAGAATCTCCCAAAAAGTTGAGTTATGCTAATTTGTTAAAGCCTAAAAATTGTAATATAGGGTGGAAAAGGTTCTACTCAAACTAGTTGTAATGTTAAATAGAGAGCCTAGTTTAAATTGGAAATCATCAGAAACATGAAGCTTAATCATGCAAGAAAGTTTATAATATGCAATTATGGGTAAATTTTTTTATAAGAAACTAGATATAATGGAGTTGAGAAGAGATATTCCAAATCAGTATGGTATTAAAGGTAATTGCACTATGGGTTTCTTGGATACTAGACACATTTTAATGCGATTAGAAGTGTTGGCGAATTATGTTAATCTAATGTCATTGGCTGCATACTACATAAAAGCCAAGGATAGATCTTGGCAGATACGAACTCTAAAGTGGGATCCTTGGTTTGAACTGAATGTGGAAACAACGATAGGGGTAGCATGGATATCAATGCCTCTTCCACCCAATTCTTTGCTAAAGAGGTAATTTTTTTTGATATGCAACAATAGGAAAACCATTAATAGTTGATATAGCAATTAAGAATCAAACAAGAGCTAGCTGCACAATGTTAAAGTAGAGGTAGATTTGGTTTCTAAGCTGCCACAAAAGGTGAGAATAAATAAAAAAGATCATGTGATAGGAGAAACAAAGTTTAAGTAAAATTCAAATTCAGTATGATTATACGTAGATGTATTACAAGGAGTGTTTTTTTAAAAGGGCGATGAAAGTACTTGCTGAATATTCATCCTGAGTTGCATGAGAAAAAGATGGAAGAAAAGAAAAGGAGTTGAATCAAAAAACAAAAGTAGATAAGGATAAAGAAGAAGGGTCCGTTAATAACAATCAAAGGAGAAGAAGTAAATACAAGTTACTACGGTTCACTAGAAGAAATAAAAACAAAAGAGACAAGTATGGTCATATTTTGGGAGAGATTGAAGAGGAAGTCCAGAAAGAAATTACTGTATCAAATCCCTTTGATGCACTTTCTGAAGAAGGTATGATTGAGGAAGAACAACAAAACAAAGAGAATAATGATGACAGGATATCAAGGAGAGCACTAAAGATTGGGTCACTAAAAGCTTTGTCAAGGAGTCACACACCAATGAAAATATTATAGAACAAAAAAAAGAAGGTGTAAATAAAAAGAAACTAGAAGAGAATGAAGCAGGGCTACAAATTCTATTCAAAAAGAAAATATAGAAGAGCTACAGTCCATACATAATGATAAGAGCTTAATATTGTTAGCTATAGTTGGTATGCAGGGAAGTGAATAAGGGATAAAAGTGGTTGAAGATCTTATGCCATTAGCAGTACATGTTGGATGATGATGATCTGGATAGAAACATTAAGAAAGTTATCATTAAAGTAAATCTATCACCTAAACAGATTGATAAATTGAAATCATCTCAAGGGATCCAAAGAAAGAAGGACAAAGGACCAACAACAAGTTCAATGTAGACTAGAAGTTCTCTGAAAAATAAATCTTGATGAATGGACTAATTTGGAATATAAGATCAGTGAATACTTAGAAGGCATTGACTAGGTTGATCACTCTACAAAAAAGACACTAATTTTATTTTATAGGATTGAAGGAGCCTTTTCAAGACAATCATAATATAGATAAATACAAAAAGAGATTAGGGATGCAATATGCAGTGGACAACAAATAAGGGAAAATATGGGAATTCATGGATTCAATTGGTAATTACATAGTGATAATGGATTAAGAGCAACAAATGACTTTAAGATTGGAAAATCAAGATACAGGAGTTATTATTATGGTCACCTTAGTATATGCTAAAAGTTCTCAAAATGAGAGACTAGGGTTATGGGAATCTTTGGAGGAAATGGCATAATCTTTTCAAGAACCATGGTTAGTAGGAGGAGACTTCAATGTTATTATTAGTGAAGAAGAGGAATTTAGAGGATTGCCTATTACTGTTTCAAAAATAGAGGACTTTAAGCATCGTATAAATATATGCAATCTTGAAGATCCTGGTTTCAAAAGCAATAAATTTACATGGTGGAATGAGAGAACTAATGAGTAATGCATATTTAAGAGTTTAGATAGAATTCTGTGTAATGAAAGAATGCATGAAATTTATTCAGAAGTGGTTCGGACCACACTCCGTTGCAACTTAACTTCAGTAGTGTCAAGGAGCACATATCTAAACCTTTTAGATTTATCAATTTTTGGTTAAAAGAAGATCCTTGTTTAGAATTTATTAAGATGATGGGATAGTTGAAGTCCAAGGTAATCCATTTATCATGTTTCATCTTAAGTTAAAGCATGTTAAATTTGCTTTAACTAAATAGAGTAAAGAAGTCTTTGGTAACATTTTTCAAGAAATATCTACCTTGGAGTAAGTTATTAAAATTAGGGAGAAGCAGTTTGAAGAATCATTTTCAAGTACAAATAAAGAAGCACTTTTTAAGGCACGAGCGGAGTTGAATGCCCAACTAAGAAGAGAAAAAAAATTTTGGAAATAGAAAGCAGGTTTAAAATGGTTAAGAGATGGATAAAGAAACACCAAATTCTTTCATACAATGGTTAAAGGCAGAAGAAGTAGACTAAAAGTGAGAAGAATTCAAAATGATGAAAGAGAATGGTTAGAAGATCATGATGAGATTGCTGAAGCTGCAGCGAGATTTTTTCAGAAGCGATTTCCAAAAGAGAAAAGAAATTAAGATTTTTCAATGCTTGATAATTACCAACAGTAGTGAAAGAAGAACAGAATGAGGAATTGAACAAAATTCTCGACATAAAAGAGGTGTGAAAATCAGTTATGGGGTTGAATAGAAGTAGTACAGGAGGTCCAGATGGAATGACTGGAGCTTTTTTCTAGGATGCATGGGAAATTATTAGAGAGGAGGTATATCAAATGGTATTAGCATCCTTTTGCGATTATGAATTACCAAGATTTATTACCTATACAAACTTGGTACTTCTACCTAAAAAATTAGTGGTGAATATATTTTCTGATATGATGCTAATTTCTCTGAGTAATTTTGTAAATAATTTTCCAAAATTATTCATGAGAGAATAAAATATTAATTACCAGAGATCATTTCTGAAGAATTTGCTTGTTTTGTACTAGAGATGAGCATTATTGAGAATCTCTTGATGGTTCAAGAAATTATTTCAGACATAAGAAAAAGAGGTAAAATCCCTAATATGGTTATTAAATTATACATCATGAAGGCTTATGATAAGGTGAATTGGTTGTTCCTTACTAAAGTGTTAAGAAAAGTGGGATTTAGTAAAACTATTATTGATATGGTGTTCAGGCTCCTGGGTAACAACTGGTATTCTATCTTGCTAAATGGATAGGAAAAGGGATTCTTTAGATCCTATAGGAGATTTAAACAAGAACAAGGATAAAAGTGAAATATATTTGCACAAGGAAGTATCTCAAGAGGTAGTTGTGATGGAAGAAGTTGCTACAGAATAAGAAGTAAATTGTAGCCTTAGAAAGGAAAATTATTATCATTTAGTGGAAGAGCTGTTCTTATCAAGCATGTGCTACAAAGTATTTCCATCCATTACTTATCAGTTATGAATCCTTCAGTGGATGTCATGAATATAATTTAGAAAATATTTTCTTAGTTTTTTTAGAGTAGTCACATAGGAAAAAGAAGTGGACCTCGGGTGAGGTAGAAGTCTTTATGCTTGCCTAACGATGAAGGAGGACTTGGATATAGAAGAGTTCAGGATATGGCCATGGCTTTATTTTGCAAATTGTGGTGGAATTTTAGGACTAAAAATTCTATATGGAGTACTTATATGCATAACAAGTACTACAAAAAGGAGCATCCTAACAAGGTAATTTGGAAAATAGAAGCAGGATCTTAGGTTTGGAAAAAGATGTTGCAAGCTAGAGATCTAATAAAACACTAGAATCTATGGCAAACAAAAATATGGGGAAGCTAGTTTATGGTTTGACAACTGGACTGGTTTAGGAGATCTATATAATATTACTCAGAAAAAAAGAGAGTGGGACCATATGTATTAATAGGTGAATATTTGATTAAAGATGGAACATGGAATGCTCAACTGATAACTCAGTTCTTTTCTAAGGAGATTGCTGATCATATTATTGACAAAATATTTCCACCAATCAATTCAAGTGGAGCTGATAGACCTATTTGGATGCTTGAAGCAAAAGGTAATTTTACAGTTAGATTAGCATGGTAGTACATCAGACGAAAGGAGGAAAAAAGTAGGATTTTTAAACACTTTTGGATAAAAGGGTTACCATTCAAAATGGCCTTCCTAATATGGAGAATATGGAAAGGAAAGGAGCCAGTTGATGACAATATGATAATATAGTATTACACAGACCATCTATATGTTGGTGTTGTACTACTCTGGATTAAGAAATTATTTCTCATGTGTTTCTGAGATCACAAAGTGCTAACAGGATATGATCCTATTCTTTTTCTTTTGCAGGTATTAACATATTGAGTCTAAGTTTTAGAAAGATTATACTATCATGATGTAATGCTAAATTCAGGAGTAGAGCAAAGGCTTATTACGAAACTATGCCTAGCAATATCATTTATGAAATTTGGAAGATAAGAAATAGTACAAAGCATGAAGTAAAGAGTGTTTCAGTGCAAAGGGTAATTTTCTATATAACTAGGAATATTGGAATGTTACTCAAAGTTAGGAATCTAAATCAAGAATTTCCTTATTCATGGCTGGATATACTGAAGGATTTGGAGAAAAGAAGATTAAAGCTGAAGATTACCAAAGTATTGTGGAAGTTTCCCAAGGAAGGATGGTTAAATATAATACTGATGGAGCATCAGGAGGGAATCCTGGTATTGGTTCTTATGCATTTTGTTTAAGAGATGAATATGGAGATTTGATGTATGCACAAGGATCTAGAATAGAGGAAACTAATAATGTGGAAGCAGAGGTATGTGCTATTCTAAAAGTAGCAACACATGGCAGTCACACTAAATACAAAAAGGTAGTATTTCAAATAGACTCTCTATTTGTTCATCACATCATGAGAGCAGGAAATCAACTAAATGATCATCTAACTAATTTATCCACTGATAAAGGGGAGTCCACATGCACAATGTTTCAACAATTAGAAATAACAGGCAAGAAAATTCTTAACAGTTGTAAATTACAATGTCCATATTTAATATTGGCACCATCAATTTGGTGAGGGGGCTGGAATAGATAAAGCTTAAATTTTTCACATTTAATTATTTATAGGCTACTGGGGTAACGAAAAATATGCAACAACTATCTAGCCTAGTCTATTGTATCCAACGAAAAGGATTTGCAGTAAAAGGGGAGGGTTATTTGAGGGTTATGCAATTAATACACCTGAAGAGGAAATTAAAATCTGATTACTTGTAGTTTCGAGCATCCCATTATCTTTTACCAACCATATCTATAAAAATAAAGGGATTGTTAGATTAAGTCAAGAGTTCAAAGCAAATCAGAAGCTGGGTTTTAAGCTTACTCAGATATATAATTATTTTCAAGGGCCTAGGACCCTTAGTAGAGCACAAAAATGGGTTGTAGTTCCTATCCACCAGAGAGCACAACTAGGGATAATAAAAGAGAAGATGGATGAGCTGAAATAGAAGAGTAAAGGAGTATAAGGTAAATATGAATACTTACTTCTGCAAGTTGTTCTGAGCAGATTCTACAACACTCCAAGGAACAGAATTGATCACCCTTAATATTTTCATGATGAAACTTTAATTCAACATCGGTAGAGGCAATATTTCTCAGTTGTATTACGGTTCTTGTGTTTGATGCATATGAAGCATGAATTAGGAAACCCTACTTTCTTGGGTATTGTAATAGAATAGGGATTGAGCCGAGTCTTAGAATCAGATAGGAAGAGGGCCAATTTTTTTTAATTTTGTATTGTGTAGTTTTTTTAATAGGTTGGTCCATATGTGTAAAGACTTAATTTTAGAGTTGTTCTATTATTAATAAAATTTCTAATATAATTAAAAAAATCCAAATATAAAATTGTACTTACCTTGGCTTGAGAAAAAGATGATGCAACTTAAGAACCCTAGAGGGAAAAATAAGGTGGCTCCTTGCTGTTCTAAAGATGCATAGAGAGAACTTATGAAGTATAATTATTTGTGACCTAGAAATGAATAAAATGACCAGCAACTTAGACTTATGAAGGTCATATTTTAACTTTTCTTTAAGCTTCATTTTTGATCTAAAATTGGTCCAATTAGGTGATGCACCTACCTAAGGAGTTCAAGATACACAAAAGGTCAAGATAGGTGATACTCCTACTTGCTTGATTCTTTGTTGCACTCAATTAAATTAGGCCTTATGAAATTTGAGTGTTCCCTTTCTCCATTATTTTTCTTTTACTTAGTTCGGGTGTAATGACTCGAGACTACCCCTTGTCGTCACACAATGCTTGGAACCATAAGTGATCCACAGATAACACATAAACTGGCATTCTGTTAAGCAACTAAATTATAATAAAATAAATAACAAGTTCTGCTGAGCATAAACATAATCGTGGCAAAATCAGAATAAATACATTACTGATAAATCTTAAAATTTGATAAAACTGAGGAAAGAAATTGAAATTTCATAACTGACTCTGACTGACATCTATGAAGCCAGACTATACTGACTATAGAAAGCTGGGACATGCCTCCAACTACCACTAATGAACACATACAAAAAATAAATGAACTATACATGAAACAAAATTGTCTAGAGTTCCCGATGTAGGAGAACTCATCAACTGCTAGTTGGAATCTGCAACTATGAAACTGTGATGTGTGGGCTACAAATGGTACCTACATTATGAAATAATGTAGCGACATAAACATATATATGGTCAGTACTTTTGGAATGTACTGAGTATGCAAGGGTGAACACAATAAGTAAATCTAATTTCATACGTAATCTCATAACATACATGTTAAGTGTAAGTATACTCACCAATAGGTTGGAATAAATTGAAATCTTAAAACATCTTAAAGAATAAGTGACAAACTATGATAAGATGGTGAATCTCTACACTTAGTTTCTCAAAAAAATACTTTAATAATATAAGTAGAACTGAAGATTGGATACGATAAAATGTGAATACTACATGAATACTGAGTCTGAAATTACGTTATGAAAACTGATATCAAATTGGGGATTTGAATATACAATTATACTGAGCATGAATACCTAAACATATAGAATAAAATGTAGCATATACTAAGTTTATCTGATTAACTTAGTGATTGATAGCTGACTAGTGGTCATGTAAGACTAGACTGTACTTGGTCTGAATAATTAGACTGAACCTGTGAAGTACTATACATATGAGATACGGACTCACTGAACAACATGAGATGACTAGACATGAATTCATGAAACTATATTATCTGATAATAAAAGACCAAGCGTATAATATGATTTTGAAATAGTCTATAAACTAAAATACTGATAACTGAATAATTGATAACTGTATACTATGATCAAGAAAACCTGAAACTAAATTGAGTTCTGAACTTAATACTAAAACTAAAACTGTAGGAGTTATCATTTAACCGACATACCCTGATTATAGACTGATTTGAGGTCCAACCTGTAACCCCAGTTAGAAGGGTGTTAACACCGTGCTATGAGTTACTAATAGTAGCTGGGTCAACCCTAATCTGGCAGGAAGACTCATGAGATATATATAATTACATCAACCCTAGTCTGGCAGAAAGACAATTTACCCTATGCTGGCTACGTAGTTATGTAACTCAGGGAATGCTACTAAGGGTCAAACCCTCTGCTGGAAGGAATGCCCGCATCCTTAGGTTCGCTCGGTACTGAATTCTACTCCCAACTGAATCGACATTGAACTGATCAATAGACTAGGATTGACTTAACTCACACTGATTATATTGACTTACTAAATGCTACTATTCAGGACACTAAAGAATCATTCTATTTTAATTGGAGACTAGATAAACAACTAAATTTCAGGTATTCAATATCCTAGGACTCGATAACATAGATAATAAGGACACATGAGTGAATTTGAGACCATAACAAGTAAGCATTATTTAAAGAAACCCATCACTTGTATATTTCTTCAAGCACATGGAGATTAATACTTTAACATAGGTAAATTCACCAAACAAATGAGAATCATGAACTTGGACATAGGGATATCTTAATCATGGGAGCACAACATGATTACATAACTAAAATCATAAATTTAGTAATTCACATAAAATTCGCTTGAAATAGGCCATGGGCGTTTAATCATAAATGCAAAGATCATAGCTTGAACCTAAGAATGTCTTAAACATGGGTGAACAATAGAGTTACAAGGAAAAATTCATAACTTAGGGATTCATCTTTAAATTGATTGAACATGATATGGGAATTTTATCAAACATGTGGAAAACATGAATTTGAAACAAGGAAATACTGCTAAAAATTATGAATTTAGGATCTATCATGGAATTCATTTGAATAAAGCATGGGAAACATAAATTCATAGCATGGGGAATTCGAAATTTTGCATGCAATCACGCATGGATTGAATCTTTCTTGAACATTTAAAATTAACATAGTGATCGAAAAATTAAATCTTTAATTTAAATAAAAGGGTTTTGGGCTCCATGGGTGAAAGGGAACCCATGGATAAACTCCCACATACCTTAATTAGATGATTTGAAATTGAAAGCTTGACTTGGAAGCCTTGGGAATGTTATTGAAAGATTTTTCTTGAATTTATTGGATTAGGAACCTTAATTTCTTGATTGTATTTAAGAAACTTTGATGAAGTTCTTGGTGTTCTTGAGGAAGCTAGGGTTTTATTGGAAAGAAAAATATGAGAAATCATGTATCTAATGCTTTACGGGACTGAAATTAAGTGTTATGGATTAGGTTGAGGAAAAGTGACCAAAGTGCCCCTAGACCCTTTAGGAACTGAAATAGCATGTGAAATAGTTCGGTGATGCGGTTTCCATAGAGTCACATTGGTAAACATGTCGATGACCGATGCATCGCATCCCAATCGCGTTGACTTACTACCTCTCATGAAAAATGTCATTACTTTTTGCTCGGGTATCATATTAAGGCAAAATAGGTATCGGCGGAAAGCTACTCAATTATCTACAATTTGGTGGGTCTTGAACTGCAAAATTATACTTATATAAAAAGTTATAAATGTTCAAAGTTGACCCATGTAGAATCTAAAATCAAATTTTTGATAAATCAAAGGCTCTTAGCTCAACTTTGTTCTAAGTGATTCTTATGAACATTTTTCACCTCAAAAGCAAATAAAACATGAGGATAAATATCATGAAACTTATATTTATGTGGGAATAATTTGGATCATAGACTATATACATAGGGACGACGTTTCTAAGACTAGCCCAAAAATGTGGGGTTTTACATTATCTCCCCTTTGGGAACATTCGTCCTAGAATGAGACTGGTTAGACTGAGATTACTGTATGAAGGAAACTGAGATCCTATTTCTAACAAGCATGATGTGGAACATGATTACATGACTAATTCTAAAATAGGATACATGAACTATACTGATATTCGTGAATACATGCACTGATATGAGAATGGTTGTACGATTGAGATATAAACAAGAGAATCAACTTATGAGCAACTATTACTTCAAGCTAGACCTAATTTCATAAAAAAAGATGAGAGGTTTAGGACATGAATACTCGAGGCATTACAACATCCCCATTGGGATCGTTCTTTCTCTGAATGACACTACCTTGGCTGAAATACTAAGGAAAGACTGGTATGATGCACAGGACACTTATGAATAGAATCATGACTAAATATCTGAATTTGAAACATGATGCATAGATTAAAATGAATTTGTAACTTGCATGAATGTGAATGAATTATCCCATGGAATAGTTAAACTCACTGAACATTGGATAGTAAGACTAGATGGAAAAAGGAAAAACTATAGGAACTTTTCTGTGTGACTACTAAACTAGATTACTGGCTAAACGGACTGAATTATACTAAAAGCTTATACTCGACTATACATTCCACTTCAAAACTGCACTTCACTTGAGGCTTCTGAAAATTTCTCACAGGCACTAATAACTCTATCTACTGAAGTCTGAGCTGAACCGATTCTCTCACTATGATCTTACCTACTCGAATCCCCAAAGTGCACACATTTCTACTCTAACAATTAACTTCAACCTCTTAGCATGAATTAACTAGTGAACAATGAATTCATCCACTATAAACCAATATGATATTCAAGTCTATCATTATAACCATGCATGAACTTCTAGGAAAACAACCACCACAACATCTCTCTAACATTATCTAAACCTCTATTAATAACAACTTTCATGCACTAGCCTAAGAAAACACACATGGAATTTCAACTAATTATGACATAAGGAGAGGTCACTGAAAGTTAGAACATAAGGACCTAAAACATAAAGAGATACTATGTATCACTTAACTGAAGACTGAGGAATAGAGTATCAATATAATGGATTCATCAAAGAGGTCTAAATCGAGAATATACATGACATAATATGAATTTCGCTGATCATTAAGGGTGTAGCATAAGTTATGAGAATTGAGCATACTGTAAAGTATAGGTACATAAGTCATAAGCTGTATGACATAAGTTCAAAGTTCATGAATTCATGGGATCTGATTCGTACTGCTGAGTGAACTAGAACTGCTCATACCAAGAACTGGAAGCATATATGGTTATCTGGAAAGTTCATAAATATGAGTTGTGATCGTGGAGCTGACATGTAAGGAATGAGTAGATATCGTGATGACTGAAATACAACACTAAAGTAAGAATGGGTTGGGAATCATCCTCCCTTACAAAGTTTCTACACCTACTGGCTTCACTACTAGAATCTGAGAGCCTGACTTGGTTACTTGTTCTATTATCATCTCCCCTTAGCTTTAAGACATCATTCTAAGTTTGTGAACCACTTTACTAAAATTCCTTCATAGCCTACTAACATCACATCTAAACCATGAGAACTACCACCACACCTGAACATCTGATATCAACAACATGTAACTGTACTACTGCTAAACTTCTAGGTTCATGATTCTAACTCAAGATCATATGCTATCATAGGATTCTGAGAAAGGGCATAAAATCACATCTGACTTCCGCTCAGTGTAGGATTTTCATCAATAAGAATGAATATTTTCAAAGTTCAAAACATAAGGGAACTGATGGGATACTTTCTGAGCCAATATGCAATCCTAAAACTGTCTGTGGGCACTATCTGAGAAAACTCTGTCCATAGGAATTTGAGCTTGACTGTTTCAAATACCTCAAAAATAAGGTAGAGATGGCATAAATAGAGAAAGATGAGAATCTATATAAATTTCTTAGAGAATCTTTCTGTAGCATGAAAGAAGGAAAATATTTCCTAAATGCCATATAGGCTCTTGAAGAAAAGTACAGACATTTCTGTACCATTTTGCAAGACTCTACTAGACACGACTTCATAGACATCCTAGGACACTTAAACTCTGTGCTCTGATACTAAGTTTTTAACAACCCTAGACTACCCCTAGTCGTCACACGGTGCTTGAAACCACAAGTGATCCCAAGCTAACCTGTGAACTTCCATGTTGTTAAACAACTAAATTATAATAAAATAAATAACAAGATCTACTTTGCGAAAACATAATCATGGAAAAATCTAAATAAATACATTACTGATACAATTTACAATCTGATAAAACTAAGGGAAGAAACTGAAATTTCATAACTGACTTTGACTGACATCTATGAAGCCTCTACTATACTGACTATAGATAGCTGGGACATGACTCCAATTACCACCGATCAATACATACAAAAAATAAATGAACTATACATGAACCAAAATTATCTGGAGTCCCCAAAGTAGGAGAACTCATCACCTAATGGATAGAATTTGCAACTGTCTAATTGTGATGTACGGGCTACAAATGGTACCTACATTATGAAACAATGTAGCCACATATGCGTTTATATAGATCAGTACTTCTGAAATGTACTGAGTATGCATGAGTGAATGCAATAAGTAAAACTAATTTCATACGTAATCTCAGAACATGCATGCTAAGTGCAAGTAGATTCACCAATAGGCTGGAATAAACTAAAAACTAAAAACATCTTAAAGCATGAGTGACATACTCTGATAAGATGGTGAATCTCTACACTTAGTTTCTGAATGACTTTACTTTAATGATATAAGTAGAAATGAACGTGGGATACGGTAAAATATGAATATTGTATGAATACTGAGTCTAAAATTACATGATCAAAACTGATATCACATTGGGGATCCAAATATACAATTATACTGAGCATGAATACTAGACATATAGAACAAAACATAACATATACTAAGTTTATCTAATTAACTAAATGATTGATATACAAATACTAGTCATGTAAACTAGACACTTAGCCTAATTAACTAGACAGAAATTGTAGACTACTATACATATAAGATAAGGACTAACTGAACAACATGGGATGGCCGAACATGAATGCATAAAATTATATTATCTGAGAATAAAAGACCAAGAGTATAACATGATTCTGAAATAGTCTATAAGCCAAAATACTGAAATACTGATAACCCAATAATTGATAATTGTATGCCAGTCAAAAAAACCTAAAATTGAACTGAGTTTTGAACTAAATATTGAAACTGAAATTGTGGGAGTTATCATCTAACCGACATACCTGATTATACTAATTTTAGGTCCAACCTGTAGCCCTAGTTGGAAGGGTGTTAGGATCGTTCCAAGAGTTACTAACAGTACCTGGGTCAACCCTAATCTGGCAGGAGGACTTATGAGATATATATGGTTACATCAACCCTAGTCTGGCAGGAAAACAAAATATGCTACACTGGCTATGCAGTTATGTAACTTAGGGACTGCTGCTATGGGTCAAACCCTTTACTGGCAGGAATGCCCCTATCCTGGGTTCACTCGGTGCTGAACTGACACTAGACTATACTAGGCTTGACTAAACTCACACTGATTTTATTGACTAACCTAATGCTACTATTCGGGATACCATAAAATTATTCTATTTTGATTGAAGACTAGATAAATAGCTAAATTTCAAGTATTCAATACCTCTAGGACTCGATAGTATAGATAATAAGGACACATGAGGGCATTTGAGACCATAATAAGTAAACATTATTTAAAGAAACCCATTAATTAGGAATTTCATCAAGCATATAGAGATTAATACTTTAACATGGGGCCATTCACCAAACACATGGGGATCATGAGCATGCAAATGAGGATATCTTAAACATGGGAGCATAGCATGATTAATAACTAAAATCATGAATTTTGAAATTCACATAAAATTCACTTAAAATAGGACATGGGTGTTTAATCATACATGCAAAGATCATAGCTTAAACCTAATAATGTCTTAAATATGGGCGAACAACAGAGTTACATGGAAAAATTCATAACTTAGAAATTCATCTTTAAATTGATTGAACATGATATGGGAATTTCCTCAAACATGTGGAAAGCATGAATTTAAAACATGAATATGTTGCTAAAAATCATGAATTTAGGATCTATCATGGAATTCACTTGAGTAAAGCATGGGAAACTCAAATTGATAGCATAGGGAATTCAAAATCTTGCATGGAATCACAAATGGGCTGAAATTAATTAATATCACCATGAAAACATGCAATTCAATCTTTCTTGAACATTTAAAATAACATAATGATCGAAAAATTCATTCTTTAATTGAAATAAAAAGGTTTTAGGCTCCATTGGTGAAAGAGAACCCATGGATAAACTCCCACACACCTTAATTAGATGATTTGAAATTGAAAGCTTGACTTAGAAGCCTTGGGAATGTCACTGAAAGCTTTTGCTTAAACTTCTTGGATTAGCAATTTTAATTTTTGGATTATATTGAAGAAACTTTGATGAAGTTCTTGGTATTCTTGAGGGGGATAGATTTTTGTTGGAGAGAAAAAGATGAGAAATCATGTATGTAATGATTACGGGGGTTGAAATTAATTGTTATAGGCGGATTTGTGTGAGGAGAAGTGACCAAAGTGTCCCTAGACCCTTTTGAAACTAAAATACCATGTGAAACTGTTTGGTGACACGGTTGCCATCGCGTGGATGACCGACGCATTGTGTCCCAATCGTATCGACTTCTTACCTCTCATAAAAAATGCTATAACTTTTCACTCGGGTATCGGATTAAGGCAAAATTGGTATCATCGAAAAGCTAACACAATTATCTACAATTTGGTGGGTCTTGATCTGCAAAGATATACATATATAAAATATTATACACATTCAAAGTTGATCCTTATAGAATCTAAAATCAAACTTTGGATGAATTAAATACTCTTAGCTCAACTTTGTTCTAAGTGATTCTTATGAATATTTTTCACCTCAAAAGCAAATTAAACATTAGTATAAATATCATGAAACTTATATTTACATGGGAATTATTTGGATCATAGCTTATACACGTAGGGACGACGGTTCAAAGAATATCCCAAAAATAAGGGGTATTACACTAGGTCCTAAATTATTACATTAATATAGGTCCAAATATGATCCATAGCCTTGAATCCATTAACTTAGTCCATATTGCTCATGTAAGTGATTCACCCACTTGCTTAATTAATTCAAGCAAGCACCTCAATATTTTATTATATTTTTAGTTCTTAATCCCTTTAGTTTAACTTCAAACTTGTTTACACTTGGTCACTTTAAACTTTAATTTAAATATCTACATACAATCCAAAGTTTAAATAGTTGCATCAATGTTAACTTGGTTGTGTCACATTAAAATGTACGGGCAGTATCTTCAAACCTACTTATACCATCAATACTCACATAAAAGAATCTAGTCCATTGCCTATACTACAAGGACATGTATAATTTCTTATAAGCAGAACAAGTACACCTAAAATATGGGGAGTTACATCCTACCCCCTCTCCCCTCTTAGGAACATTCACCCTCCAATATTAGTATTATTATCCAGCCTAAACAAGTTCAAGGCTATTTTAATCTTCCTGTTACTACATATACCTATATATATACACACTTACTTGTATAACTCTAATTCAGCATCTTGGACTTTCTCTTCTGTTTCAAATAATTGAGGGTACTTAGATTTCTTCTCTTTCTAAGCTTCCCATCTGATCTCTTCTATTTTCTAGTTCATCCAAAGTACTTTACGGAAGCTAATTTATTATTTCTTAACTTATTAACTTGTCAACCAAAATAGCAATGGGTACTTCTTCATAAGTCAGATCTTCCACAACTCATACATCTTCATTAGGAGTAAAACAAGATAGATCTCCTATGAACTTTCAAAACATTAGGCGTGAAACGCCGGATGAACTGTTGAGAGCTCTTGGGGTAGCTCTAGATCTTATGTGACTTGTACAAACCTTCTAATAATCTAATATGGACCTATACAATGTGGACATAGTTTTCCTTTCTTACCAAATTCCCATTACCCCTTTCATGGGTGATACCTTCAAGAGTAACCAATGTCCTAACCCGAGATTACCCTAAGTTATAATACGATACTTAGAGTCGTGGATGCAAAAATAATAAATTAGGAAAATAAGCCCCAAATGATAATATCTTAATAACCCATAAAGCTAAAAATAATAATCCATCTAACTATTTGAAAGACTCTAAATAATATGAGTTATCGGGACAAGTCCCTAGCTAACTCTAATTGTCTTGAATTTAAACAAACAAAAAATGAAATATTTATAGTCATCCTTGAATAATGAGGATCGACTAAAGTACTATTGTTGTGATAGGTGATCGTTTTAAGTGAAATCTAAATTTTGAGCATCAAAACCTATATTGTGAGAGAATATAGTGCAAAAGAAAGTAGGCAATTAGTACTTTGAATGTACCGAGCATGTGAGATAGAAAATAACTAATATAGGTTGAATATGATGCATGTAACATGGTTAATCAATGAAAGACAAAGTAACGAACATTTACTATATGATAAACTGAATAACTAATTACAAGGTCATACAAATATCTAAATCTGAATCATGGGAGCTACTAATAACCAAAATACCCCAATCTATGCTAATCGTGGTCTAACTTGTAATCCCAGCTACGAGGGTGTTTAGTACCTTACCAAGGTTATGAATAATTACTGATGTGGATCCACTAAAATGATGTCTAAAAGGACTAAGGTATTAAGCCTAGTCTGATGGCTGACCCTTTTTAAACCTATGATGGCGCCTTAGTTCTAGGACTTAGGGATTTATACTAAAGGTTTTCCTAAAATAATGGGTGAGCCTTCATCCCTGCGTTCGCTCAATAGTAAGTACTAGTCTAATTTGAATAACACTGATAACTATAATGCTCAAGGATGATAATAATTTTAAGACTAAAAATAAATGCAATAAATGAATGCATTCAAAAACATGTAAGCTAGAGGGTTTTATACTCATAAACATATGCATAAAACCCAAGGTCATCGGGTGTTCATAACCTACCATCTCTGAAGAATTCCCCTATTATGTCAATTTCATAAACTGAATGAATTTAAGAAAGTCAATAACTGAAGTTTGACAATCACGGAGTTCATAAGATAATTAGCGTTAATGGTTACAACATGTAAGGGTACTAAAATTCATGTTGAAACATGGGCATATAACTCAATGGTATCAAGGAACTAGAATATCAAAAAATTCAGACTATTCATGAACCCTAGGCTTTGGAAAAAAATTAAACTGACGATTTACATTAACTTTGGGACTCAATGGGTGAAAGAAGACCCATTGATGAAATCCCACATACCTAGAGATGAGAACCCTTAAGAATTCATTGAAATCGGAAGTCTAAATAAGAAGCACCCTAGCTCTGCCTTGTGGAAAGAAATTGCCTATTTTATTAGTGTTGAAACTACGTGTCGAATCATTTTCTGAGTAATGAGGCTTAGGGTAGTATTAACTTTAATAATTAGCCTTGAAAGAACCTAAATGATGTAGTTTTAATATCAAAAGAGTGGAAAATATAGATGTACTCCTTTTAAATTCATAACTGAAAGCTGCTAGACGACATATACGGGACTTTCCCATAATGTAGGACCAACCTACAATCATGGGTGGTGTTTATGGTTGGGAGTTGGATGTGATCTGTCTGAGCATATGATCAAATAAACCTTGGTATGATCATGGTGCCGACCTATGATTCTACCTTCGTTCGTAGGTTGAAGGTTCTGATCAGGTCAACTTTAAGAGTCAAGATCATACCTATGATCATGGTTTCTGTCATGAACCAATTTTTGAGTCATGGTGGCACCTACTTTATCCCACCAGTAGGTAAGCCAAAATCATAGCTCGAAACCATAAGTAATGGGCCAGTTGGTGAAAAATAGCAAGAATATTGGAGATATATAGTAAATAAATCACAAGAGATGAGTCATAAGATAATAACATAAGGGAAGAGAAATAATAGGAGTAGTAACATTCCACGACCTAGTAATAATGGTATAAGATCCTGTAATCCATAAGAATACAAGTACTACCAAGTATTACAATAGTATTGAAAATGAAAAAACTAGAAAAAAAATAAAAAATGAAAAATGGTCGTCTCTAGCTCTGAGAGCTCACCTTGTCTCCAATCTCTGACAAACACGAATCTTGGCATCAACAGTGGCAACTAGTACTTGGATCTAAACCACAAAGGTACAGAAGTATAGTATATGTACCAAAGCCATGGGTACTCAGTAGTCATCATTGGACGACTGAGCTAAATTATAATATAAACACAATTAAATGCAAGATAAATGAACTAAGTCAGGGGAAGAAGAGGAAACTAGAATAATGCTCCAAATGCTGGAAGTAAACAACCATAATAATAATAATAATAATAATAATCAACAATACAACTATATCTACATAATTGGGCCCCATAATCCAGAAGGTACATATAAGTGAATAACCCAATGCAGGCCCCTATAAGCCTGGAGATTGCAACCCAGAAGAAGAAATAACAATAATCAAACCAAGTATCCATATCTCAAAACCATAACAATAGATCCTACCATACTCTCAAACACCGGACTTGAACTGGTTCCATAACTGTCATAATAAACCTCTTGATGTTGGACTTGCACGAAACTCATATAATCATTTGCTAGATTGAACCAAAACTAATATCATCTTTCATGTATCAATCCAGTATAAAAATATAATACATCAAAACCTTCTAGGATAAAGAAAATAATTGAAGTAATGCACAAGCATTATTGAGTCTACAAGGACCTAATAACAATCCTTGCCTTAGGTGAGCAGAAGGGCCCACTTCTAATCTCGTAATCCATTCTAAGGCAAACTCTACCCCAAACTAGGCTAATGTATCTAGTTTCACTACTATATATTAAACTATCCATATTCTAGTACTAAGATAGCAATTCTACCTAAAGAGTGAGTAATTACATTAGCTATGCCTAATTATGGTTCCTTAATATGCTAAACGATCCAAATAATACTATGTGTACCTCCAAGACCTAATTTCCATCATAAAACTAGAATAATATTATATTCATACTATAATAAATCCCAATAAAAGAGAAAGATAATCCTAGCCTACTTAGACGTAGAAAAAACCCAGTGAAATCTGCTAAATCAACGATTTCTTCTTTCGAAAAGCTTCCACAAGATGTCACACTATCAAAATAGTAATCTACTGATCAATACAAGAGCAACAGTACCTGTATTAAATTTTTATGCTTTGGTTTCAAAATTAACTACAAATCCCATGTGGGGCTCGCTTGCGGAATCACACTTTCAAAACTGTCAACACGTCCCTCTATGCTCAATGAACTTTTACCCTAAAAAATGGGTAAATTCTAATTTCAAACGATGCTAAAATAAACCTATCAAAGCTATAGATTCTACAAATAGATTGAGGTATTAACCAATAATTTGACAAGAACTTACCAAGATCTCAATGAAGAAATGAGTAATCCAAGCACACAATTACCCACAATCCCTCAATAATTATTTCCCCAATTTCCCATGCTCTCTAGTATTCTAACTCTTGAGACTTGTGAGAAAAATGAGAAAAAATTGGGTAAGAGGGGCATTTAATGGCCTCCCAGGTGCCGCTTAAGCGACCACTTGATAGTTTAAGTGGTCACCACTAAAGCGGCTATATTGGTACTCGCTGGGGCCTCACATATCGCTAAACAGACATTCACTTTAGTGGTCAGACTAATAGTAAAGAATCTCACTGGGAAAGACAAGGCCTCTTAAGAAACCGTCTGCCTGCTAAAATGGCAAAATTCCCACTTTAACAGATGCACCAATTGAGTGCACCAACTGTAACTTAGAAAATTTCCACGTTTCTACCAACCCCTCTAGATTCATTTTGGAATCCCATGAATGAAAAAAACTATGATACCTTGTCAAATTCGACATTTTAGATGTAATGGCCCAGTTAAAATATCCATCCAAGGTTGTTTTGATGAAAAGTTGGCCCACACCTAAGGGTTATTTTACTAAAATTCTGACCAATAGCCTAAAATAAATTCGAAAGTCTAGGGACCTAAACCAAAGGTCACCTAGCCTAAAATCTATGTTCCAGAGCTATGGAACCATTAAAATTGGAATATGACGTTGTTAAACTGAAGTTTTCACCTGATATCCAATTTTGCCACTAAAGGCCTCAATATGAAAATTTGGCTTTGAAACTAAATAAACTGCCCGATAATTAAATTATGATCTCCAACAAGTCACAAATGACTTAGGAAAGATATAGGAAAGTTCTAAATGAAAAAAATATAGAAGTACAAAAAATAACCTGAAGGGTTATTACAATATCCACAACTAAAGAAACTTTCATCTACAAAAGTTAGGGTTAGGATGTACCTGAAGGATCAAACAAGTGAGGATATTGGGTCCATATCTCACTCTTGATCTCACAAGTAGCCCCTTCGACTAGGCGGTGTCTCTACTGAACCTTAACTATTGGAATTTCCCTAGAGTGCAACCGCTTGACATTCCTGTCTATGAACATCGACTCACCATGAAGGTCAATCTCTCATCCAACTGTTCATAGTCCTATCGAAGAATGTAAGACTCATTGGGAATATACCACCGCAACGTAAAAAATATGGAAAACCAGATGAATAACAGTAGAATTTGAGGGTAAGTCTAACTTATATGCCACCTGTCTAACTGTACAAAGGATCTCAAAAGGTCTAATATATCTGTGGATGAGCTTGCCTTTCCTCTCAAACCTCATCATACCCTTCATAGGCGATACTCAAAAGAATACTCGATCTCTAACTCTAAATCTCAAGGCATGAAGTGTGCAATCTACATAAGCCTTTTACCTACTTTGAGATGCCCTTAGCCTATCCTGAATTACCTTGACTTATCTGACGACTCCTAAAGAAAGTCAGTACTAGGAGGTATAACCTCAGAGGTCTTGAACCATCCAATAAAAAATTGACAATTCCTATCATATAGTTCCTTAAATGGTGACATCTCAATACTCTAAAGGTGGCTATTATTATATATGAACTCAGTCAAAAAGATATGTGTTGCTCCCACTGACCTCCAAAATCCATAACACAGGCTTGAAGCATGTCCTTAAGAAGCTGAATAGTCCACTTTGACTGCTTGTTGGTTTGAGGATGAAAAGATGTGCTAAGATCCACCTAAGTACCCAACTCCACTTGAAAAGCTCTCTCGAAGCTAGAAGTAAAAACTGAGCCTCAATCTGAAATAATAGATATAGGCAGTCTATGTAGGTGAATTATATCACAAACATAGATACAGGCTAAATTGTGCTATGAAAGAAATGTGCTAAGTTGTTTAACCGATATATATTAACCCAAATACCATCGGAATCATAAGAGGTACGAGGCAAACCACTAATGAAATCTATGGTGATCCATTCCCATTTCCACTTGAGAATGGGAAATCTCTGAATAAATTTGCCAGACCTCTAATGATTGGCCTTTACCTACTAACAACAGAGACAATGAGCTATGAAATCCAACATATCTCTCTTCATGCTACTCAACTAGTAATACTATATTAATTCCTTATACATCTTAGATGCACCAGGGTGAATGAAATATCCGGAGCATAAGCCTCACATAATGTCAACTGAATTAAGTCACCAACCCCCGAGTCACAAATACAGTCATCATAACTCAAAATCTATTATAGCCCTCCTGGAATTACCACTCAATGCCTGATCATAGATGATACAAAGTCTTATATCCTTGAACTGATAACTCTAAATCTGCTCTAATCATGTTGATCTCACCTCAACACTATCAAGAATCCTCCTAGGGTCTGATATATCAAGTCGCCCAATCAAGTTTGATAAGGATTAAATATCCTACACCAATGACCTCTGAGACACTGAGATAGAAACTAAGCAACCCATAACCATTACCTTCAACCTCAAGGCATCCACTACCCCATTCACCTTGCCTGGATGATGCAAAATATAAATGTCACAATCCTTAAGGAACTCCATCAATGTTTGCTGCCTAGAATTAAGTAGTCATCGGGTCATAAGATGATGAGGACTACTATTATTAGTGTAGATTTCACAATGCATGACATACAAATAATGCCTCCAAATCTTTAGAGCAAAAACTATCATCGCCAATTCAAAATCACGAGTGGGGTGGTTGTGCTCGTGTACATTCAGCTGCCTTAATGCATAAGCATTAACTCAAACCTTCTGCATAAAAACACAACCCAAACTAACACTAAAAGCATAACAATATATGCAAATTTGTCATCCTTAATATAAAAAGACAATATGCAAACTGAAGTGAGAAAATCCTTGAGCTTCCGAAAGATCAACTCACCCTTCTTAGACCACTAGAAAGGAACTTTCTTTTAAGTCCATCTAGTCATCTACACTGATATATCAGCAAACCCCACAATGAATTACCACCAGTACCCAACTTAAATAGTTGAGCTATGAAGCTCAGATGAAAAGGTATGCCTAGCCTAATCACAAATAACCTCAATCTTTGTTGGGTATACCATAATCCTATCCTTACACACCAAATATACTAGGAATATTGTCGACTCAACCCAGAACTCACAGTTTTAGAATTTGACAAAAAAACTATTATCTCTAAAAGTTTGGAGCACAATCCTCAAATATTTCGCTTCTCTCTACTCCTCGAGTACACAAAAATATCATTAATGAACATAATCATAAAGAAATCCAAATGAGTTCTAAATATGTGCTTCATCAAGTCTATGAACACAACTAGGGCATTGGTCAGCCCAAAAGATATCACTAGGAAATCATAATATTCATAACAAATCCTGAAGGTTGTTTTTAGGATATACTTATCCTGAATCCTCAATTGGTGGTAGAAGGACCTCAAGTTAATCTTAGAGAACACTGTTGGTCCCTGAAGCTAGTCAAATAAATTATCAATACGAGACATAGGATACATATTCTTCACCGTCACCTTATTAAGCTGTATGTAATCACTGAACTTATGTATGGAACCATCCTTCTTCTTCACGAACAAGATAGGACCATTCCAAGGAAACACACTTGGACTAATAAAGCCCTTACCTAAAAGATCCTGAAGCTAGGAATTCAGCTTCTTAAGATCGATAGGATCCCTATGGTAAGGTACCATAGAAATAGGCTAGGCTCCCAGCTTAAGATCAATAAGAAACTCAATATTGCACTTATAAGGAAGACTGGGTAGATAGATAGAAAAAATATCAAAAAACTCATGAACTATAGGATCAGAGTCAAGCAATGGACTCTCTACACTAACTTTATGAATAAGACAGTTAAAACTCAAAATCCCTCGATATAAGTCTCCTAACTTAAATATAATAAACAATATCTATCAGTTCATGACAAAAAGATCCCTTCCACCCAATAGGGGCTATATCGGGCATAGCTAAGGTAACAATCTTAGTAAAATAATTCAAGATCATATCAAAATCCACTTGTCTAATGGGATAACCAGTCCATGCCTAGAATCATATCAAAATCCACTTGTCTAATACAATAAGATCATCCTAAGTATCAAACTCTCAAACACTCATAACATAAGATCTACAAACCTATTCCACTATTAGGAAATCACCCATTAGAGTAGATACACATAATATCATAGATAAGATATCCTAAGATAACTCTAACTATAGTGCATTATAAGAAGACACAAAAGAATAAGTGAATCTTAGATCAAATAAAGCAAAGGCCGACTGATGGCACATTGAGATTATACCATAATAATAGAATTTGAAAACCCTACCTCTGGCCTACTAGGTACAAGATATAAATGACCTCTCTGACCACCTGGCTGGGTGCCTAACTGATCACCTCTCTTCCTTGCCTGAGAAGCTCTATGAGCACCTTGAGTATCACCCTAATGACCATGAATACCCCTTTAACTAGAGGAGGTATTGCCTTAATAGTATGAATGCGTTATGCTGCAGGCATAATTAACCCACGATGGGGACACTCTCTAATAGTTGATGGCCCCACAATCATAAAATGCCCTAGGCACAGCACTATAACCAAAAGATCTGACTGGTCTGAATAACCACCTCAGTTCTAAAATCCAAAAGATAAACATATTGAAGGCTTGAAACTACTCTGTCTAGGATGATGTTGACACCTAATTGTTTCCCTCGACTGTATTTATTCCTGAGTTTTTCAGTTTTAATAAGATTACAACATTTATTTTATCTGGATAAAAACTTTTTAAAACATTTATCTAGGTATTTTAGGCGATTCAAAGTAGAAATTATATATTTTTTTGTATTCAATTAAATGAAATCATATAATTTTATTACTTAAATATTTATTTTAAAGAATATCAGATTTAAATCAAGGCTTGTCTTGAAAATTAATTCAAATGGTTAAAATCTTGATTTAATTATAATTTATTCTCAAAAATAATTTATTTAGAGAAATATGTGTTTGATTTTATTAAACTAAGACACTCAAGATTGAATCAGTCATTAATTTATTTCAAGCCTTGATTCAATTTAGTGGATTTATTAAAATTAGCAATAATTGAAGTCAAATTGACCATAATTGCAATGCAATTGGTCAATTGATATCCAATTTGGTTAAAATTTAAATAAAATTGACTAAAAGCTTTAGTTTAATTTGGACATTTTATAAATGATCAAATTTTTATCATTTCCCATTTATAAAATTCGGCCATAATAGCAGCCCAACCAATTGACCCATTACAACATAATACTAGCCTCCTCCAAAATTACCCAACCTATACCCATTTTATTTTTAATTACAGCCTAAACCAACCAACTCTAGGCCCAAAAGCTACTGACCCGGCCAAGATTTATTTTCTTCTTCAACAGACGTACAAACCTACTCAACAACAACCTTCGATTAAACAACAATGTACAAATAATATCAACACAACAACATCAACATGTAACAACAAACAACAGTAATGCAATAATACCCAAAGACGAAACTAGTGACCAGTCAGCAAAACATTACCGTGAATCCATTAACCCATACAAAACTCTAACGACCATCAAAATCAAGCCCAAATTCCAAAAATTTCAAATTTAAATTTCAAAATTTGTACTAGATTATGTAATTTCCGCTCAACCTTGTCCTTTTGATATTTTTGAAATTCAAAATTTATACTATATTATACCATTCTCCTTCTACCTTTTCCTTTTTTTCATTTTTGAAATTCAAAACTTGTACTACATTGTACAATTCCACCTCATCTTATCTTACAACAAACCTTACCCTCAATTTTAAAAATTTCAAAAACACCCCTAAGTTTTTTCTCCCATATTGCTGGATTCAAAGAATTCAATCCACATCCTATAAATGCTACCACCATTTTGGTTGAAAGAATGTTTGAAAAAAAACTTTTAAGCAAAGAGTTAAAATTTTTAGTAAAAATTTTCAAGTAGTAGTCTAATTGGGGTTCCCGAAAGAGTTCTTTCTGGTGGTGATCAAGACTACAAAGAAAGCTTGAAGTCCTATTTTTTTGCTCCTAAAATGATAAAAAAAAAACCTTTTCTTTTAGTTTTGATATCATTTTCTTCTTCATCTCCTTCTTCATAGTTTCATAGTTTTAATTTTGTTTGCTGGGATTGTTTATTGTAGACAGCCTTGAAGGCCATAGGATGTTGTGATATCAATATTATATCTATTTTTTTTGTTTATAGTATAAAATGAGCTAAAGTGTTTCTTTGGATTTATACTCTCATTATTATGATTAGATCGATAATGTTTCGATCTAAGATTGATTTAATACGTACTCATACCTTGTTTAAATTCATTGGATTTAATATGTACTCATGATTAAGTCAATGTTTTCTTTTCAAGGTTTAGTTGAGTATATTGTGCTAGGTTCAATATTTTTGTAAGATTGTTTGAGAAATGAGTTAATTTCCTTTTCGTTGGATAATTTCATTTTTTTTTATATCATAGTATATTATTTCTTTATGCTTAAGAATATTATTTTTCCATCTTATTATTTATTTATTAAGTGTAGAATTTTTGAGAATATACTAATTCTTTTTCTTGTATATTTTTCTTTACATGAATCTATTTTGGAGTCCAAATAGACTCATTTCCTCTTGAATCTCATAATGGGCCAATGAGGTCCACCTCTTTGAGTCATGTCCAAAGTTTAAACACAAAGTCGATTATATCGCGTGTGACTGCAAGACGATGGAATAAAAAGAAAAATGGATCAAAACCTATTGATGATAAAAGCACAAGGAATTGCCACAACTTCAATCATTGATCAAGCAATTAAGGTGTGTGAAGGTGTAATGCATATGACTAAGGGAGGTCACGTGCTGATTTTTGAAGAAGTGCATTGAAGGAACTACTCTTCTACACCTCATGGGCATCTATTGGGAGAGGTATGGTGGAATTTTTGCACCTAAACATCACACTTCATAGGAGCCTCTTTTAGGGTCTCATCAAGGGCAGTTTTGTCCTTTGGCATGTAATAATATAAATAGGCATTTTACTTCCTTTTCTCATTAGAATTTTTATGACATTGAATATTACTCCAATATTATAGTTTTTAGTCTCTTAGTTGATAGGTAAAATCGAAATTGAGGTCCTTGACACTTAAAGTTAGGGTTTCACTCGTCTTGGAACATTTAGCAAGAAAGGTGGTTCTTTGAGGAAGAGTGTTTCCTTTGAGTCACCTAAGAGTGTGGTTCGAACATTTATGATGATGTGTGTTTGAGGGTTTTATACCCTTTTAGTGCTATTCATTTGTGGAAGTAAGGGTCACCCTACTATCTTTTCAATTTATGCATTCTTCTCCTTCTTCTCCCTTTCTTGTGTGTTGTTTTTCTTTGTGTTACTTTCATGAATCTTTGTTTGTTGGGGTATCATTTGGTATCAAAGCCTTGCTTATGGTTGTTCTCACAACTCTAATCCTTCGTTTTAGTGTTCCTATATAGAAAATCTCCACAAAAAAAAGTCAAAAATCAGAAAATACAAAAAAAAATGGTGTCTAGTTTGGTCTTGTGTTAGATCCGAAATTTACGTCTTAGATCTACAAATTTTTAGTTTGTTTTGAAGGTTTCTTGTATTATATTCTTGTTCTCTAACACCTAGTGAGTCTAGATCTACTTTTAGATTGAAGTTTGGTTGAGTTTGAGCTTAGTTCCACCATGGCTATGGAGTTTTTAATGCTTTTGAGCTATACATGATTTTGTCTTGGTGATTTAGGCTTTATTTGAGGCTAATTTTTGGTTAGTTGAAGTTGTTTTAGGCTAAGAAACCTATAGCTTAAAAAAAATTCAGATTTTGCAATTCATTTGCTTGTTGGTCAAACTTGGTCAACACTTGAATATTCATCTTGTTGATCCTTGATCTTCTTATCTTAGAGAAGAAGACTATTCAAAGGTGTTGTTTGATCCTAAATAGGGAATAAAGAGGGAGAAAAAGTTGTTTGTCCAAAATCATATTCAAAGAATATTTCATTCTTCCAAAAGAAGAGGGGACAAGGGGACAAACAAAGTACAAGTGTAATTACTAAGCGGGGACCATTTCATTCCATTTTCATTTGGAGGCTTGCAAGAGTTCTAAATTGCATCTTTACACCCCTCAAAACGGAAATTCATCTTCCCTAAGAAGAGTTTGGCCGAAAACAAGTCTTTGGAAAATTTGAAAAATCAAAAAGTGACAACCAACCACGTAGCGCAACGTCATCACTTGTGCTCAACCGAAGTTCAACTCTAAACTTAGATTTTTCTAGTTTCTAGGTTCTTGATTCTAGTTTCCTATAAGTCAATTCTATCCCTAATTAGTGAGCTAGTAATTACCTACTAGTTTGGTAATTAGATTAGAGTCCGTTTGTTTCGTGTCTTCAATTTTTTTGTGCTTTTCTCATTTTTAAATTCATAGTATTTTGTTGGTTCAAGTTCATGCATAGCTTTATTTGAGTCATATCAATCCAAGATCAATTCCGATACAAAGCTTCTAGCCTCTCAAGTAACTTGCCAAGTATTTCCGATTCTCCTATACTTGTGAAACCAAGAGTGAGGTGAGGTTGAGTGAGAGTGAAGTGAGGCTTTTGAACTAACTCATTTTTTTCATTTTGTAGGTTGTTTTGCTTGCTGTGTTTTTTTTTTTTTTTTTTTTTTTTTGTAGGTACATTTTCCATGGAATCCGGGGGTACTACTTCCCAATCTTTGGGAAATGATGCTATTGGAGCCTTGATGGCTCAAATTGAGGCCTTGGGCCGAGACATGAAGAGTAACCATGATGCCTTGGCCCAAAAATTGGAGATAGTCATGATGCCTTGAGAAGTGAAATGGAGACTATGAAGGGTGAAATTTCCACTTTTAGTAGAAGGCTTGATTGTGTTTAAAGTAGGAGGAACTCAAGACCTTCTACTCCAAATCCATACCATGCATCCTCTAGTGTCAAAGATAATAACTCTTCCATGAATATAAATCCCGAAACTCTTCTCCAAATGCTTAAACCTCCACGAGTTCCACAAAAATAGCCACTAAACCCACCCCAAACTTCTCCTAATCGAACCCTACAAAGGCCACTACATCCTCAAATGAACAAAGTCCAATAAGAGAGACTTGGAAATCAAACTCCACCACCAAATCCCATGGACCAAACACCTTACCATCAACCACCTCCAATACCACAAGTTTAAATACCAAATAACCAAAGACCATACCCATTTCGCCAAAGGCCTCAAATTCAAAACCCACCTATCCAAATTTAGGATTATGGTAGAGGGGAGTATGAAGGTTATGAATTTCATCATGGTGATCATTGGTTTGATGAAAAGAGAGGAATATATGAGAAAAGGGGACATTATGGTGGTAGATTCCGAGGGCATGAGGCAAGGCAAGGCCATGTTAAACATCAAAGAAATCGAGACATTGGCATCAACTCTATCAAAGTTGGCATTCCGGTCTTCAAGGGAGAAAGTGACCTTGAGAAGTACTTAGCTTGGGAATCTTCTTTTGAAAAGTTGTTCCAAGTGAATAACTTAACCGAGGAGAAGAAAATTTGCTATGGCATTGCACATTTCAAGGGTTGTGTTAATACTTGGTGGGATTACACTAAGAGGTTCGAGAATATCTTGATTGGTGGCCAACCACCCCCTTGGGAAGTCTTGAAAAGAATAATGACAGAACGGTATGTCCCGGAACAATATAGGCATGATCTTCTTGCCAAGCTTTACAATCTAAACCAAGAAAGCAAGAGCGTCATGGCTTATTATGATGAATTTCAGCAACTCATTTTGAAGCTTGATCATAGAGGTGAACAAGTGTAACATGATGTTATTCGCTTCAAGGTTGGGTTGAACAAAGACATATACTCCTGTTTGGATCTTCACAAGTTTGTAACCATAGTTGAATTCTTCCAAGCATCCTTAGATATTGAAAAGGGGAACAAAGAGAGGTCGGCTTACAAGCTCAAAATTCAACAAGGTTCGGGTTTGACCAAAACCAAAAGAGGTAAGTCTTTTGACTTTGGATTGGAATAAGAACAAATCTTCTTCATCTTCTCTTTCTTCTCAAATATCAAACAATCAAGTGTCATATCAACCTCTAAAATTGGACGTAAAGCCGAATGCACTTCCTCCTAATCCAAAAGGTCTTCAATGTTTCAAGTGTCAAAGATGGGGTCACCGGGTAAGCGAGTTTGCTACTCGTTGAAATATGATCCTAAGGGATGGTAGGTTGTATTATTTTGGTGAAGAGGTTGAATTAGAAACTGAGGGTAATGATGACAACTCTCAAGATGGAGAGTGCATAAAACCCGAATCTAAAGGAGAGGGAAGTGAGGAAGATATGTTGCCTTGCGAAGGAGAATGTGATGTCCCTAGTTATGTGGTTTGGAGAACTTTATTTAGTAAGGTCTTGGATGATCAAAGAGAGAGCATGTTTAATACCAAGTGCCTTATTAAAGGAAGTGTGAGTTCCAAGATTATAGATAGTAGGAGTGGTGTGAACATTGATACTTTGGTTGATCACTTAAATCTACCCACTATCCCTCACCCGAACCCATACAAGCTTCAATGGTTAAACAAGTGTGGTGAATTGAAGGTCAAACAACAATGTGTGATTAGATTCAAAATAGGGAATTATCATGATGAAGTATTGTGTGATGTAATTCCTATGCATGCATATCACATCTTGTTAGGAAGACCTTGGCAATTTGATAGACACACTATGAATAGTGGGAGGGCTAATAAGTACACCTTTAAGCATGATGATTGAAGATTCACTCTTCTTCCTTTTCAACCATATAGTGTGAATTAAATACAAGAGAAAACCAAGAAGTTGGATGATAAAATAAGGAAGGAAAAGGGAGGGGAAGTTTCAGATTTTGAGAAAGAAAAGGGGAAAACAACTTTGTTTGTGGGACTTTCCCACAAAAGATCCTCGATACTCACTAACCAAAAGTCTAGAATTTTACCTAGCCTTGATACTCCTTATTTTCAGGTTCAAGCTCATGAATTAATAAAGGAGTATCAACAAGAAATCATACATGAAAGTGGCCTCAAAACACCCTTGGCCGAAAGCTTTAAAAAAGTGGACTGTCCTAGTCCAAACAGAGGTAATGATGCTATTACATATGCTTCCTTGAGCTTAAGTTGCTGCAATGTGATTCATTATGTAGAGGTTTAAAAAATCCTTGATATAGGTGTGAATATTTCTTCTCTTGTTAGCTCTCTTGATATGTATAGTAAACCGTGTGCACCTAATATTAGCTCTCTACTTGACTATGAGAATAGTGTGAATGGAAAATTTCAAGTTAGTGTTTATACTAGTAATGGTGGTCTTGATATTGAACATGGTCCTTTTAACTTGTGTAATGAAAGACATTATATTAATCTTGTTCATAGTGACTTTGTGTTTGTCCTAGTGGTGAATAATGCCTTGAATGATTGTGAACTTGGTAACCTAGTGAAAGGAGTGGGCCATCTAGACTTAAACCTTTATCATTTTCTTCCATTTGACCCCGGAATACCCTTGATATGTGAAGGATATAGTTGCTGGTTGTGCTCACTTATTCTTGATATTGAGGCTATTCATGTCTTTGGTACCCTTTATGCTAAGTTTTTTATGTTAAAAACCAAGGATATGTGAATGTATGTTAAGTGTGAGCAACCATGGGTTGATGATATAAGTGTGGTACTAATATTAACATTCCTACCAAGGGAATTTTTGTGTTTGCTTTGTTCTCTCTTTGGTTTTACAATATTTGAATTTGAGGACAAATTCCTTCAAGATGGAGAGGATGATACAAGAACAAGGAATTTCCACAACTTCAATCATTGATCAAGCAATTGAAGGTGTGTGAAGGTGTAATGCATTCGACCAAGGGAGGTTACTTGCTGATTTTTGAAGAAGTGGATTGAAAGAACTACTCTTCTACACCTCATGGGCGTCTATTGGGAGGGGTATGGTGGACTTTTCACCCCTAAAGTTCACACTCCATAGGAGCCTTTTTTTAGGTCCTCATTAAGGGCATTTTTGTCCTTTGGCATGTAATAATATAAATAGGCATTTTACTTTCTTTTCTCATTAAACTTTTGATGACATTGAATATTACTCCTATATTGTAGTTTTTTAGTCTTTTAGTTGATAGGTAAAACCAAAATTGAGGTCCTTGACACTTGAAGTTTGGGTTTCACTTGTCTTGGAACATTTGGCAAGAAAGGTAGTTCTTTGAGGAAGAGTGTTTCCTTTGGGTCATCTAAGAGTGTGGTTCGAACATTCATGATGATGTTTGTTTGAGGGTTTTATACCCCTTTAGTGCTATTCATTTGTGGAAGTAAGGGTCACCCTACCATCTTTTCAATTTATGCATTCTTCTCCTTCTTCTCCATTTTTTCTGTGTTGTTTTTCTTTGTGTTGCTTTCTTGAAATTGCATGTTGATACCCCATTTTTCATGAATCTTAGTTTCTTGGGGTATCAATTGATGAGGTCGCCAAGAGACTTGAAAAATCTCAATTTTTATTGTCTTATTCTTTATTTATCTATCTATTCATTCATTTGGACCTCGAAGTCAAAGTTGTAATTTAATACCGGTGAAGTGGATTTTTGGGACTTCAAGGTTCAAAAACTAGCTTAGGAAAGGTTGTGGGCCGAAAGCTCAATTAGACTAGGATAGGTTAATTTGAATGATTTGGGACTAATGGCCTAAGTCTTTGAGTCTCCCCCTTTCCTATTTATATGCTTGTTGTTTTTTTAGTTTTCTTAGACTTAGTTAAAATTTCTGCTAAATCGTCAAAACTCATTTTGCACAAATATTGAAAATAATTTTTCCTTAATCGATTTCTTTTCAAAAATTGACTTTTCCTTTTAAAGTTAGTTAAAAAGTTGTTTTCAAATAGTTTGAATAACCGCAAGTTAGTAGATACTCTTGGTGCCTTAACAACCTTCTAAGAGTATTAATAGGAACCACTTACTTGGAATTTTTTATCTTAAAAGATTTTTTCTGTTTGAATCTTTTAAATAATATTATTATTTTTTCTTGATATTTTCTCAAAAATCATGTGGCGACTCTGAAATTTCTTAAATTGTTTCAAACCCATTATTATTGATTGCAATATTTTGATGTTTTCCCATGAAGTGAGAGTCTAATGGGATTATTTTCTCATATTTTCTTGAGAAATTACAGCTAGGTCTATGCCCCATGATTTTAATCCTTAGGAAGTTAATTGTTGAAATGTTTGAGATATTAAAGTATATGAGTATGTTGAGATTTTGAGATAAATTTCTAAAATTTTCAGATTTCTACATTAGTTATGAATCTTATGCTATCTATTATGCTTTTGATGAGTTGTAACTTGAGAATGAATTATGGATTATTGAGCCCTACCTGAGATTTGTAATTTTATGAACTCTTATCCTATAAGCACCCATGATTTGAGTATTCTGAGATTGTTGAGAAATGTTTTGACCTAACGGTCATTGAGTTTTGAAATTCACTCTACTACATGAGATTACAGATTTGATTATTGGATTCTTATTGAACCATCAGATTATTCTAAAGTGGATTTTTATGAGATGAGCGAGATAAACTAAAGGGAGTAGTATTTAGCACTAAGCTGGTAGGCTACTATGGTTTCTTTTCCCAAAACTACTTGCCACCATAGGTTGGTCCTGAGGCCAGTTTATGACTATCATTGGGCCTAAGGCCAAGTTGATATTAAGCCCAAGGCTGAGTTTGTTTAGTGATCATTGGACCTAGCTTATACTCCCTGGCAAGAGTATGATGCCTTTCCCCAACAAGAGGGCTCTTCCTTAGGATGACAAAATGTTGGACTCCATGTAGCTTGCATGGTTTATGTCGGATAAGAGAAACTCCCTAAACTAAAGTATTTTCCATTGAGATAAGATATTTTCCTTTAAAACTAAAATACTTTTCCTAGGCATTTAAATTTCGAGATCAATTACTTCCTTGAAAAATAAATTATTTACCCTTCCAATGGAATATTTTCCTAACGTGAATGAAATGCCTTCAAGTATGTTCCAAAGTTATATCATTTCGAATTCCAAGGATTTGAGTTCAAAAGAGTTATGAGTTCTTGATCATTAAAGAAGTTTTACTCTCCATCAGGCATATGAATGAGTTGAAAGCATTGTTTGAAGTCTCCTTTAGTCTATGGGTAATGATAATAAGAGAAGATTACCTATTTCAAATTTATAATATGATGACTCACGATATTTGTGTTACATGCTCCATTCTAGATGATTCATGGGCTTTACATTTTATACTTATTCAAGCCATTGCCTAATGAATGCATGATTTGATTAAAGAGTATTGATGTTGTTTTATATAAATGCATGCACCACCACATAATCAGTACATTCCCAAGTGCTAATCCATATATACGTCTATCTGCTACATTATCTCATAATGTAGCTTCAGGTGCTCAGTCCCAGCCTCGTCAGTGACTTTTGAGTACCTCTGTTTACATCCCTATAGTGGTGAGTCCTCATGGTTTGAGAACCTATCATCAGACGTTTCAGCATTTGAGAGACTATGTTATTACTTTCAGTTCATTTCGAGTCAGTTGGGGACCTGTCCCAATGACTCTCTAGTTCATGGATTAGTAGAGGCTTTGTCAGACTAGTTATCAGATTGTGGTTGTGTAGAGAGTTTTTGGTATTGCATGGTCATTTGTACCGAGTATTTTCTCTGTCTTTCCTTTCATATGATATGATTATGCCAGTGTTTGAATCATTTCATCATGAAATGCACGTTATTAGTTGAAACAAGCTTGAAGGATTAGCTTGGGGCTACTTGTAGCCTTAAGCACCGTGTGACTTCCCGGGAGGCGATTTTGGGTTGTTCCAATTTCACACCAAACAGCTACAAAACATGATAAACAATATGAAGAACAATAACACAAGTTTTCATATTCAACAAAGGACCTAAAACAATCCACTACACAACAACAACAAGATACTAACAACAAAATGTAAAGATAGGTAGTGTGACACAGATTATTATAATAACTAAGAACCTAACTGTTGATCCTACACTAAGACCCTTAATAAATGTAATAACAATACCGACACTCTTACGTGGACACAAGAGGGACATCAATCTCCCCAAACGCCTACGTTTTCAAGCCTTGAATGCAACACAAGTGAAATCCATACTTGTATCACCCTAGTTTTGGGTTAGTGGTCTTCTCTCCTTAGAGAGAAAAAGTTTCAAGTGTTATACACTCATAATATTTATCAAAATTTGATTATTAAATGACCTAAAATGTTCTATATATACTAGGTTACAAAAATAGTGTGAAATGTCCAAAATGACCCCTTAGTAAAAGTCTTCAAGTGGGATTGTCACAACCCAAACTGGGGCCCTGGCTATGACGAGCATTCCCGAATCCGAAGGCCCGGAACACCCTCTGTCTATCTGGTAATCATGCACATAATTCATATAATAAAAGATAATGCAGAAAGAGAAATATAATATGGAAACATGGGCAATCTGAATGTGATCATAATACTGAAAACTGAAATCCAAAATATATCTAAATAATAATGTCTGACTCAGTCTGAGAAATCTCTACCATGAAATAATCAAAGTTGTGTGAAAGCTGGAACAAGGCCCCCAGTAGACCAAAAATGTCTAAAGATAAATATCTAAAATAAACAGGACTTCTGGAATATAGAAGGATCACCCCTGCACAATATGCTCTGCGATCTGAAATATTACTGTTTATCTGGACCCTTAAACTATGTCTCAAAACCAGGAGGGAGGAGGGGGTCAGTACAAATGTAATAGCACACGAAGCAATCCAAAATATAGTAATTTAACATATATATATATATTATGTGATAGAAAATGTTCATCAAACATTATGCATAAAACAGTTTCTGAAAAACGCATAGGCACCTTCTGAAAAAATACAACCTATTTGTTTATTTCAAATTCTAATCTGTGTATTACTTCTGAGTTAAGTGGTATCCCCTACAAGTCTGATATTCTACGGGTGGTATAAAATCTGTCATTGACTCAGTGGGGAAGCCTCCAACCCGAGTATACCACAAGGGTTGGAGATACTGAATTTGATACGCCATACAACACTTAAGTCAGCGTATAATAATATACCCAATTCGACAAACCACAGTTTTAGGCAATGAGTTGCTTGAAATCAAGCCCTCTTTAGGGAACCACCTAACATCTCTATATGCTCATTTTTAATCGTTTATGTACATGCAACATTCTGAATGTCTAAAATCATGATAGTCTGAAATGTCTATTAGTCTAAGTCTGATATGGCATTGGTATGAATTGGTAACGTTATACCAATAATTGAAAGTCATGATTAATGAGCCATAATACATTAAGCTAAATCTTTCATTTCAAGCATAATTTAGACCACCAAAAACATACAACTGATATAGAAAATTTCATGTTTCGAAACTCAAGTCAAAATCATGCAAAAACTTAATCAAATATGGCAGTCTAATGCCTTAGCAAATCCATGCACTCTTTCATTACATGCATTATGAATATTAAACATTCATGCTAGATTCCCTCTATTTTGATTTAAAACCACATTTATATCATAACAATAGTTCAATCATTCCATATAGTGATTTTCAAGGATGCATTGCAAAAAAATTCATATGCTATGAGAAATCTGAAAAAAAATTCATAATACGAGAGAATTCACTGAAAATCACGCTCTCAACAAGAATTCATTCTTAAATACATGATTTCATATATTCATATTCTCAAATCACTTTGGGGAAGGTCAAAAAACCAAAACAATAATGTTAAAACATTTAATACATGAAAATATATATATATATATATATATATATATATATATATATATGATGATAGGCGTATTTACACGCCTAAAGTACTAAAATTTACCCATATTTTAGCTAAGTTTTGAGGACAAATTATATAATTCATGCACGTTTAGTCCTTTTTCCGCTAATCGAGCTAACACACGTGATTAGCAAGTTTTCAGGTATAAATGATGCAGTATTCAGCATTTTATGGATAACTTGACGCCAAAGGAAGCTTCACGAGAGAAGGGAAGGAGAGATTTGACGCCTAGGACTAAAAGTGACGCATGGAAAACCTGTCCCAAGGAAAAACAAAAATTCTAAAGACTTTGGGGATCAGCAGTAACTTATTAGGATTAGGATAAGGATGCTGTAACCTAGTAGGATTAGGTTAAGTAATGCAGTAGCTTAGTAGGAATAGGATATGGGTGTTATAAATACCCTATTTTGCTAGAGATTTTTATTCATTCTTCTATTAGTTATTCTTATTCCATCATTCATTCAACAATTACAACAATTCTCTTTCAATTAATTCTTATTACTTTCTCTTCATCTATGCAACTCTTAATTTTCACAACAAGAGAAACGCTATTCTAAAAGGGAATTCACGCCACAAGCCATACCAAACCCTAATACACGTGAGATCTTTATTTTGGTATAATGATAATGTCTATTGTGATTTCCATTGCACTCATGAGTAGCTAAACTTCTCTGTTGGGGTTATGGAAGCCTTATGAGATACTATCTATTGCTATGAGTTTGTGAATTCTTGACACGTATGCTGCTTATATCATTATTCTCTTCATCTTAATCTAAATTCTTGTGGTTGCAAATACATAGGATAGGCCAGTATAGCATTAAATTGTTCGAAAGAAAAGTTATATGTCTGGAAAAGAGATAATGTCAAGGTAATAGGGTACCAAACCCTGTTAAAAAATTAGTGTCGTAACTGGACTAACCTCTTGGAGAATTTGTACCGTTAGATACACTTTAAGCTCGAAAGAGTTAAAGTGAAATAATCCTTGATGGTCGAAAGACGCCTGGATTTACCATAGAATACAATTCTCTATAAGCACATGCATGTCTGAATTCCGCATAACTCATAGCCAATAGAGACGTATAACTCATACGGTGGACATAACCCCAACTCTCAATTCTCATTGATTAACATCTTACAAAACATTCTTTCTTTTAACTTTGGTATTTTTCATTTTCACTTTATTAAATTGTTGCACGCTACAATTCCCCCTTTTTACGAAACTTTCACCAAAAGTCTAATAATCGTTGCTTACTTAGTGACCAAGTATTCTCTATGGGATTCGACACCCAACCCAGTTGGGTTCTATATTTGACAACGACCGCTTACGCTCTTACGAGAGCTGTAGTTTGAGCGTTGTCAAAAATTGGCGCCATTGCAAGGGAATATGGTTGTCTACTAAGTTTGTGATAATTACTAGACCCTTTGGTCAAAGATTCTCGTACTTTACTTTTAGTTGTTGTTTTTGTTTTCTGCAGGTTTTTATTCAGTGCATGCCCCATACTCGAAGTTTTGGTCAACCGTTATTACCTATCAATCCTGAACCATAATGTATTGGCTGAATGGAGACACAACAGGAATTTGAAAGAATGGCTGCTCAACAAGAACAGGAGAGACTAGCTGCTCTAGCCGCCGCTCAAGTGCATCAACAAAATATTGATAACCCTAGGCGAGCAATAAATCCTGATGATGAGGACCTAGGTGATGACGAGTTACTAAAACCTAGGCATGCTGCTGAGATAGCGACACCTACTAACAGAAGAGATCATCAAGCTAGGTTTAGGCCTAAACGCCGAGCCTTGTAACCAGCATTTAACAATAATGATGATGATCTTGATGGAGCTAGTGCCACAGGAGCCATTATTCCTCAACCATTGGCACCTGGAGCTAAGTTCAACATCACAAGCACCATGATTCAGTCATTGCAACTCAAGGGATTATTTGGTGGACTAGCAGGCGATGATCCGAATATGTATCTAATAAACTTTATTTCTACATGCAAGTCGTTTGACAATCCTGGCGTTGGTCAGAATGCAATTCGATTATGCCTATTTCCATTGTCTCTATCTGGTGAGGCAACTCCATGGTTGAATGGGCTGACTCGTGATTCTATTACAAATTGGAGGCAATTAAAAGACGCTTTCCTAGAAAGATTCTTTCTGCCATCCAAGAGAGCACAATTGAGAGATAAAATCAGCAACTTTAGACAGCTTCCAGCTGAAGCCATTCATGAAACATGGGAGAGATTCAAGAAGAAGCTTATGAGATGCCCAAACCATCATATGAATAATGTCCACCTAATGGAGATACTATACAGAGCCTTGAATTCAATAACTAAACCAGTGGTAGATAATGCGGCTGGAGGATCGTTTATGGATCTCACCTTTGGTCAGGCAAGCAATATGCTAGATCGGATAACGAAGCAAAGTAGAGCTTGGCATACCAGGGATTCTAAGCTAGCAAGCCCCACTTTGTCTATTGGCATGACTGCAGAACAAAGGAGAAGAGATGAAGAAAGTGATCAAGACCGAAAAAGTCAAAGCTGCTGCATCAAAAGGAAGAGAGGAATCTGATTCTGAAGAAGAAGCCAACTACTTGAACAATCAGAGGGATTTTCGAGGCAATACCCAAGAAAACCAAGGTCGAAACTATTATGATAAATCTAGAAAAAAGGACCAAGGCAGTTGGAAGAACAAGAATGACAAGAGTGGTTTGTATGTTCCCCCAGGAAGACGTGACACCTCTTCGGCTGGTTCTGGAAATATTGAAGATATGATGGCTAAACTGTTGAAGGAGTGGAGGCAACCAGCGCGAGAGTAATGGAGGTAATAAATGATTTATCCTCGCTGAAGATATTGGTTGAATCATATTCCACTTCAATAAAACAAATAGTGAAGCAATTAAGCCAACTTTCAGCAGCACTCAATCAAAGAAAGGCTGGCACTTTAACTAGCGACACTGTGCAAAATCCAAGGAACGATGAATCATGCATGGCTATTACTACCAGGAGTGGTAAGGTGCTGGAAAATTCATCCCAAAGCAAGTAAGTGACCAAAAATAAAGAAGATGAAGACGCCATAGAAGTTGACCAAGACGTCCGTGACGTCACCCCTAGTAGCTTGCAGCCTGAAAAGACCAAAATTCGGAAGCAAGAGGAGAAGAAAGCCGTGGAGAAAACAATTCCACTTCCACCACCACCTTTTCCTCAAAGATTGAAGAAGAAGGCGGATGATACAAGGTTCAGTAAATTCATGACGATGTTAAAGCAGCTAACCATTAATGTTCCGTTGGTGGAGGCACTAGAACAAATGCCTGGGTATGCAAAATTTATGAAGGATCTTTTGACAAAGAAGCGGGCAGTAAGCTATGAGGTGACAGATACTGTTCATCATTGTAGTGCAATTGCTACCCGATCACTAGTTTAGAAGAAGGCTGACCCCGATGCTTTCACTATTCCTTACACCGTTGGATTTTTGAATTTTGCCAAGGCATTATGTGATTTATGAGCCAGCATCAATTTGATGCCATTATCAATTTACAAAAAGTTGGGGTTGGGTGATCCTACTCCAACCAATATGAGGCTCGTAATGGCGGATAGGTCGGTAAAATGACTTGTTGGTATTTTATGTGATTTATTGGTAAAGGTTTCTTCATTCATCTTTCCGGCAGACTTCGTTATTTTGGATTATGAGGCAGACTCAGAGGTTCCCATAATCTTGGGGCGCCCTTTCCTTGCAACAAGAAGTGTGCTTATTGACTTAAGAGATAATAAGCTTTTATTTCGGATAAATGACAAAGTAGTTTGCTTTAATGTGTGCAAATCAATGAAGAAACCCAAAGATCTAAATGTATTTTCGGTGGATGATGTTTACTTTGATGATGAGAAAGAATTACTTGAAGAGGATCAACTTATTGATGACCCATTGGTGGTTGTGCTTATGAATGATGAGCGTAAGGATGCTGAAAATTATGAAGAAACTATTGGTGCTCTAACAAGATTAGGGTCGTATCCTCATGCTCCCAAGAAGCTGGACCTTGATCTCAAAAACCGACCTACACCACCAGATAAACTATCTATTGAAGAGTCACCCACATTAGAATTGAAAGAGCTGCCTAGTAATTTAAAGTATGCATTCTTGGGAAATGGAAACACACTCCAAGTCATTGTGGTAGCAGATTTGGGCGAGCAGCAAGTTGCAGCTCTCATCACTGTTCTATGGAAGTACATAAGAGCCATCGGTTGGACCATCGCTGATATTATTGGTATTCCACCTGGAATTTGTACACACAAGATTCAGCTTGAAGAAAATTGCACACCCACTATTGAGCAGCAAAGGCGTCTCAACCAACCTATGAAAGAAGTGGTGAAGAAAGAAATTATTAAGTGGTTAGATGCAGGGGTTGTGTATCCAATTTCTGACAGTACATTGGTGAGCCCGGTACAATGTGTCCCCAAGAAAGGAGGCATGACGGTAGTTGAGAATGAGAAGAATGAGCTTATTCCACTCAGACCCATCACATGATGGAGATTATGTATGGACTACCGAAAGTTGAATTCATGGATGCTTAAAGATCACTTTCCTATGCCATTTATGGACCAAATGCTTGATCGATTAGCGGGGAATGGATGGTTCTGTTTCTTAGATGGTTATTCCGGCTATAATCAAATTTGTATTTCCCCCATAGACCAAGAGAAAACAACGTTCACATGCCCATATGGTACATTTGCCTTCAAACGTATGCCATTCGGGCTATGCAATGCACCAGCCACCTTTTAGCGTTGTATGATGTCCATTTTCTCTGATATGGTGGAAAATACTTTAGAGGTGTTCATGGATGATTTTTCAGTCGTGGGTGAGTCGTTTGAATCATGCTTGGCAAACCTAAGTATGGCGTTGCAAAGATGTGTTGAATTCAACCTAGTGCTGAACTGGGAGAAGTGCCACTTTATGGTTAAAGAAGGTATTGTTCTTGGGGTTAAAATCTTCAAAAGAGGAATTGAGGTTGATCGAGCTAAAATTAAAGTAATCGAGAAGCTACCACCTCTAATTTCCATGAAGGGAAGTTTCCTCGGTCACGCAGGTTTCTATCGGCGGTTTATCAAAGACTTCTCCAAAATTACTAGTCCATTATGCAAACTTTTGGAGAAAGATGCAAAGTTTGAATTCAATGAAGATTGTGTGAAGGCATTCGAATTCCTCAAAGGGAAGTTAATTGAAGCTCCTATCATGGTAGCACCAGATTGGTCCCTACCGTTTGAAGTCATGTGTGATGCAAGCGGGGTAGCTTTGGGTGTTGTACTTGGCCAGAGAAGGGAGAAGTTATTCCATCCAATCTACTATGCAAGCAAGGTCCTGAACGATGCTCAGAAGAACTATACTGTCACAGAACAAGAGCTCCTAGCGGTTGTATATGCTTTTGAGAAGTTCTGTGCTTATTTTTTGGGAACCAAAGTGATTGTTCACATAGACCATACAGCTCTGAGATATTTATTGACAAAGAAGGATGCGAAACGAAGGCTAATTCGATGGGTATTGCTGCTGCAAGAATTTGATTTCGAGGTAAAAGATAGAAGAGGTTGCGATAACCAAGTGGCTGATCATCTATCTAGACTTAAGAATGAGCACACAATGCAGCCTGATCTTGAGATTGATGATGCATTCCCCGATGAAGAGATCTTACCCGCAATAATGAAAGAGTTACCATGGTATGCAGACTATGCGAATTTTGTGGTGAGTAATGTGATACCTGCAAATATATTTTTCCATCAAAAGAGGAAGTTCATGCATGATGTAAAACACTACTTCTGGGATGAGCCATATTTGTTTCGACGATGTGCGGATGGTGTTATCAGGCGATGCATATCCCATGTAGAGGTGCCAAATATATTAGAAGCATGTCACACTTCCCAAGTTGGGGGACATCACGCAGGTAATCGGACAACAAGGAAGGTATTGCAAAGTGGATATTATTGGCCTTCGATATTTAAAGATGCCTACGACTTTGTGAGAAGATGCGACCAATGTCAGAGACAAGGTGCAATTTTGAAACACCATGAGATGCCCATGTAGAAAATTCTTGAAGTAGAGCTTTTTGATGTATGGGGTGTTGATTTCATGGGCCGTTTCGTAAATTTATTTGGAATGAAGTACATCCTAGTTGCTATAGATTATGTTTCAAAATGGGTCAAAACAGTAGCGTTGGCCGATAATGAGCGAAAGTGTGTTGTATCATTCTTGAAGAGAAATATCTTCTCTCGTTTTGGAGTGCCACGTACTATCATAAGCAATGGAGGATCTCACTTTTGCAACAAGCTATTCAAATCCGTGTGGGCAAAATATGGTGTCAAGCAACATAAGGTAGACACACCTTATCACCCACAAACTAGTGGACAGGTAGAAGTTTCCAATCGAGAGATCAAGCAAATCCTTGCTAAGACGGTAAATGATAATAGGAAAGATTGGTCTCGGAAGCTGGACGATGCACTATGGGCTTATAAGACTGCATTCAAAACGCCAATTGGCATGTCCCCATACCAACTAGTTTATGGGAAGGCCTGTCACTTGCCCATTGATCTCGAACATAAAGCATTATGGGCTTTGAAGGGGCTTAATTTGAATTGGGATGATGCCATGAATTTGAGATTGGAGCAGCTGAACGAGATAGATGAATCCCGTCTACATGCGTATGAAAGATCAGACCTCTACAAGGAGCGGATGAAAAAGTATCATGATCAGCAGATTGTTCAACAAAACTTCCAAAAGGGTGATATGGTACTACTTTTCAATTCTAGACTAAAGCTATTCCCAGGTAAGTTAAAGTCCAAATGATCTGGTCCGTACAAAGTTAACCAAGTCTACTCGTCTGGAGTAGTTGAGTTAGAAGACAATAATGGTGTTGTCTTTAAGGTGAATGTCCAATGAGTGAAACCTTACATCGGCCCTCTTGACTCGATAAAATGCTTGGCCACCATTTATCTCGATGAAGTCTAAGTACTCGAGGTAACTATGTCGTGCCGCGACAATAAATCAAGCGCTAGATGGGAGGCAACCCATCGTTTTTCATTTTTTTTTTCTTTCTTTCATTCTACTAAGTGTTTGTTTTTGTTAAATAAAAAAAAATATTTCCAAAAAGAAGAGTTGTGTCACGACCAAAACTAAGGCGCTTGATGGGAGGCAACCCATCGGTCTAATCGTTTTTGTTGTTCTTGAGTAAATATAGGTACAAGAGGTGTAAAAGAGGAGATTGGTTTCAAATTTTTACTTGGAAGTATTGCATGTTGAAAGTGGTAAGTTAGAAATAAAGAAGCAAAAGTCTATGGGTTAGGCATTGCCTATGAAAATATAGGCAACGAACAAGGCAAGGCCTATGTAAAACTAGGCCACGAACAAGGCAAGGCCTGGGCTATGGCCTAAGCTCTCGGATTCTAAAGTGCCATAGCATAGGCGCCGCCCATACCTAAGTATGCCATAACATAGGAGCCGCCTATGCCAAAGCCTTTTGTCTCTGAATCTCATATGCTATGGCATAGGCGCCACCTATACCTAACATTGCCATAGCATAGGCGTCGCTTATGCTCAACTAGGCTTTGCAAAAGGCGCCGCCTATGCCAAGCATAGGCAAAGCATTAGGTGCCGCCTATGGTCACTTTTGGTCTCCAAATCCAATTTCAAATGGGTCAAAACCCGACCCAAGCATGCCCTATAAATATGAAACTTAGTCTTAGACCAAAAACACATTGCAACAAACCTAAGCACAGTCTATCTCTCCAAATACTCTCAAAAATTTTCCTTTTGCTCTTTTACTTTGCAAGAACATCTTTCAAGGCCATCAACCAAGTACAATGGCACCCAAAGCAAGACAAGGAAAAGATAAAGCAACCACTTCACAAAAAGGCAAGAAAAGAGGACAAAAAGAGCAAGGACAATCCTCCTCACTGCAAATACCCTGCCGCATGTTTGGAATAAAATGGGTCCTAGAGGAGGAAGGAAAGGAATGGTATAGGAACAATAAAGAGAAAAAATATGTTCATGTGGAGTTGATAAACAAGGAGAGCCTAGCAAAGAAAGAACCCCGTATGTTAGCAAAGATAATGGTGTTACATCTTGATTTCATCTTCCGAGATATGGGAGAGTGCAATCTCGATTTAAATACAAGAATTCTATGCCAACTGGTCACCAAAAACTAGAGGAAGTGAAGTAAAGATTCGGGGCCAAGTTCTCCAACTAAATGCGGAGTTCTTTAACTCTTTTCTAGGTTTGCCATCTGTTGATCCATCACCATTCAAGGAGTTGTATAACATACCTCCGTACAGGGCCATTAGACACACGTTATGTGGAACAAGATCTATGGCACGATGGAGTAGACATAAGGACACCGGTCGGCACAACACCTTCCCATATGCTCCCTTGAATAGTCAACTCTTGCCTAATTCCAGGGACATAGTACACAAAGATAACACGAGATAGAGTGTGCTTGGTGTACGCATTCATGACGAATGTCCCTATCAACATTGGGGCAATTATTCAATCTACAATGCGTAAGGCTAGGCTGCACAAGAGGTCCCACTTCAGCTTTGGCAATCTGTTGACTGCAATATTGAGGAGGAGGACATCAAAGAGGAACCAGCTGATCATCAGCTTCCACAAAACCCAAAGAAGGTTGACCTCACAAAGGTTAAAGATGACGAAACCACGTATGGTGTCAACCTTACTACTGCAGAGAGACATGCTCGGGATATGAGTTTCTTTTGCCATCTTTATGGCATATCTCGGTTTACTATAATGAGCGGGGGTCATGTTCCAACTGCTGCAGAGCTCCAACAGCTGGATTATGACTACCCAATGAATGAGCATGCAAGGGCGATGTGTGGAGTAGGTGTATATTTTGAGGAACCTCTTGATGACGATGTGCCAACCGATGATGATCTCAGAATACCAGACTCTGATATGGAGGAGAATTCTGATGACGACGACTCCAACGATGATTCCCACGAAGGGGGTATGACCCCAGACATAGAGGAGGAGTCCGACAAACCAGGTTCTTCTTATTTATTTTCCATTGAGGACCGTATGTCCCGTCTAAGTTTGGGGTTCTGGTATTTGCATGCTATACTTCTCCATCTGCATTTGCATTTATTTATGTTTGTTTTGTTTTTTTAGTAGTTTTTTTTAGTAGTTATTTTTTTTTTGGTTAAAAACTTTGCATAAAATCATTCTGATAGGCAGCATGGTATTGTGACAAGAGTCTTTGATAAAATCATTACTATTGAGACGTTTAGGCTCTAAGTATGACTCATTGTGTGATAATTGTGTGGTTTAATTCCTTCATCTATTGGGTAAAGAGTCTATACTACTCTCAATAAAGTCGACCATGTGCCTTGTGTGTGTGAGGATATAGTATATTTTGTGTTTGTGGCTGATGCTAGAACTTGCCTGGTCTGTGTGCGAAGCGAAAATAAAGAGTGTGAGTTTAGGAGATGATTTATGCATTTCTTTGGCAGCCTGTAATTGTTTACCTTATTTTTACCTACCCATGGACATCATCCTAGATAACCCCCTTTGAGCCTTTTAGCCTATTTTCTTTGACAGCCTCATATGTAAGCCTAATCCATTTTTTTCAAGACCATAATTTGATCCAAATTCCTAAGTGCTTTAAAGTGTAAAGTCATGTGACAAAATAAGAGGAAATTGGGCAAGTATGAAGCTTTAGAATGTATTGGTACTTGAAGTTGTTATGAAAAAGAATTGCTATCATAAGAGGTGTGTTATGAAAAGAAAAAGGAAAAGAAAATTAAAAAGTTAGTTATGTTTAAAATTGAAAAACAAAAAGAGGAGAAAAAGGGTGGTAGATTAAAATAAAGTAGAAAGGTTGTTTAAAAGAATGTGTTAAACGGAATAATGTGATGTATTAAAGTGCTTAGGAACATAGTTACTATTTCTGGCCAAAATAGTCCTACCTGTCCCTTAGCCTACATTACAACCTGTAGAAGACTTATTTGATCCTAAGCTTAGCATTCTGATATTTAGTGGAGCATTACACTAAGGTCAAGCCTATGGTCATCAGTTGCAGCATATGAATTCTTTGTGAGAATGAGAGCAAGGATACTAGTATACCCATGTTTCGATAAATATACTATACTTGTGAGTGATTATGGGTAATATATTGTGAGACATGCATGGTTGATGAGTTTTGGGTAGTTGTGTATGATTCTTTGTGCCTTAACTTTTGAATACGAATTAACCATCATCACGAGTCTAAATTGGAGGTTGAATTGTTTCTAGTAGTGATCAGAAAACTGTTCTTTGTTAATGATTGTTGTGCTTGTCTTGATGAATATTTTGTGTTGTTACTGTGAAACCGTAAGTAGAGGTTTAGATGGACATGATATTTTATTCGAGGACGAACAAAGCTCTAAGTGTGGGGTGTTGATGATAGGCGTATTTACACGCCTAAAGTACTATAATTTACCCATATTTTAGCTAAGTTTTGAATACAAATTATATAATTCATGCACGTTTAGTCCTTTTTCCTCTAATCGAGCTAACAAACGTGATTAGCAAGTTTTCAGGTATAAATGATGCAGAATTCAGCATTTTATGGATAACTTGACGCCAAAGGAAGCTTCACGAAAGAAGGAAAGGAGAGCTTGGAAGCCTAAGACCAAAAGTGACGCATGGAAAACTTGTCCCGGGCAAAAACAGCAATTCTAAAGACTTTGGGGATCAGCAGTAACTTATTAGGATTAGGATAATGCTGCAGTAACCTAGTAGGATTAGGTTAAGTAATGCAGTATCTTAGTAGGAATAGGATATGGGTGTTATAAATACCCTATTTTGCTAGAGATTTTTATTCATTCTTCTATTAATTATTCTTATTCCATCATTCATTCAACAATTACAACAATTCTCTTTCAATTAATTCTTATTACTTTCTCTTCATCTATTCAACTCTTAATTTTCACAACAAGAGAAACGCTATTCTAAAAGGGAATTCATGCCACAAGCCATACCAAACCCTACTATATGTGAGATCTTTATTTTGGTCTAATGATAATGTCTATTGAGATTTCCATTGCACTCATGAGTAGCTAAACTTCTCTGTTGGGGTTATGGAAGCCTTATGAGATACTATCTATTGCTATGAGTTTGTGAATTCTTGACACGTATGCTACTTATATCATTAGTCTCTTTATCTTAATCTAAATTCTTGTGGTTGAAAACAGATATGATACGCCAGTATAGCATTAACTTGTTCGAAAGAAAAGTTATATGTCTGGAAAAGAGATAATGTCAAGGTAATAGAGCACCAACCCCTGTTAAAAAGTTATTGCCATAACTGGATTAACCTCTTGGAGAATTTGTACCGTTAGATACGCTTTAAGCTCGAAAGAGTTAAAGTGAAATAATCCTTGATGGTCGAAAGACGCCTGGATTTACCATAGAATACAATTCTCTATAAGCACATGCATGTCTGAATTCCGCATAACTCATGGCCAATAGAGACGTATAACTCATACGGTGGACATAACCCCAACTCTCAATTCTTATTGATTAACATCTTACAAAACATTCTTTCTTTTTACTTTGTTATTTTCCGTTTTTACTTTATTACATTGTTGCACGCTACAATCCCCCATTTTTACGAAACTTTCACCAAAAGTCTAATAATCGTTGCTTACTTAGTGACCAAGTATTCTCTGTGGGATTCGACACCCAACCCAGTTGGGTTCTATATTTTACAACGACCGCTTACACTCTTACGAGAGCTGTAGTTTGAGCGTAATCAATATATATATATATATATATATATATATATATATATATTTAAAAACCCCATTCTAAACGATGAGTTTTCTATGCCCATGAGAATTTATGAAAACCCCGCGTACCTCTATTTCGGAAAATAATGGGTGCTTCTTGAAGCCTGTGGATTGGGGATTCCGAATCTCTAATCAATTTTGAAAACCCATGATTAAATCTTGATTTATTTGGGTTTCTAGTTTGAAACCCTTGGGAGTGTTCTTGAGAATTTTTAGATGAATGTGGATGTATTTTGGAGAATTAGGGACTGAATTTCGTGTTTATGGCTGAATAAGGGTGGGAAAAGGACCCTTTCGCCCCAAGAACGGAGTGTTTTAGTCACTTGAAATGATTACATAGGCGCGGCATATGATATCTCCTATATTTTCATAGGCACTGCATATGCTATCGCCTATGTTTGCATAGTCGCCGTATATGCTATCGCCTATGTTTACATAGGCATTGCCTATGCTATCGCCTATGTTTACATAGGCACCGCATATGCTTTCCAGTGGCCATGTATGATTGGTTAGGCGACGTATACTACTTTGAACAGCAATAACTTCTTGCTCGGGTGCCGGATTTTAGCAAAATCGGTATCGTTGGAAAGTTAACTCGAAAACCTATCATTTTACACATAGTAGGCTCTCTAATTCAACATATACAAAGAGTCATGGTCGATAGAAGCTAGCACAAATTACAACGTCCACTAAAATTTAATCGATCAAAATAATTTCAACGCGTCCTTGAGTTAAAGGACCTCTATGGTCTAAATTCATGCTCAAGTGGATTCACATACTACATAAACAAGCCAACTTGGCATAGGATTTATGGCTCTGGGATTATCAACGCATCAGAGTCATGGTTTTTATTATATCTCGGAATGCGGGGTGTTACATTATCTACCCCTTGGGATCATTCATCCCCGAATGATGGATAGAATGTCAAAGTTTTAAGGGTATGGGATAATGCAGACATGATATGTTCCCTAAGAAAGAATACACTGATTGGAAAATGACTATAAGATTGGAACTACAAATGTTTTAAATGCTTATGCCGGACATGCATATCCAGGGCATGGAATACACAACTGAAGCTACTCATAGGATAAATTCTAATAATGAATCATGCATATCTGATGCATAGATCTGTGACCGAGTTGTACTCATTAATGTAGGACTGAATACACTGATAGGCTGAACTTTTCTAATGAACACGCATTTCTAATGCATGCATATCTGACTGAACTAACGTATGATCGTATGGCTAAATACACAATAATAACTGATGTGAAGCTTGTAATACGAATCTATGCATGCAACTGAATGGGGTATTTCCCCCTTGGTACCCTATGTCCCTCTATGAATGCTCAATTCACTAAGATACATGCACAGGGAACCTACGAATTGAATCATAACTGAACATCTAGAATCTGAATTTAAAGCATGATGCATGAAATAGGCTGTACTTGTAACTACTAGAATACTCTATCTAGGAATAGTAGCATGTCTGAGATTTTGAGTAGCATGAATAAGTGCAAAGACGAGAAAACAAGTCATGCGAATCTAACTGCTAAACTGACTTATTGGCCATATAGACTGAATTATACTACATCCTCATACTTAGCTGGAGTATCTCTTCATCACAATTCTCTAAAGAAATTCTAGTAGTAATAGGGAGCCATGAATCTTGGGTATGAATTACACAAGACATCCAACTAAGGAATCACCACATTAACACTACTCTGCAGTCTGGAACATAGGAATATAACTCCTGAATTAGGATAGAATCACCAGGCCTTTGGCATTACAACTTCTTACTTTCAAGCTTATCACACTTCTCGAATATCACTTAACTATACTATTCTCCTTAAATATCATATTCATTCAACTCAGCTTAAAATTCTGATATAAGCATTGACATATCTTTCTACTAATGTTGGAAATAACTTAATACCTTCGCCGTGATCAAGCCTAACTCTAAGTCACAAAAATACAACATGCCAGACCATGCTATTATTCTAAACCATATGATGCAATCTTCTATATCTCCTTTAAAGATCACATCCTAAGTATAACATGCCTTACTATTTCAATGACTACTCTGAACTCTTACTATGAAGTCGCTAGCTCATATAGCGTTCCTTTACAACAATCTCAACATGTCATTCAAGCCTATCTTTATAACCACATATGAACTTCAAAGCAAATACTCATAAAGGCATACTTCACATATTCTCTAAACTACTATCAATATCACTCCCATGAGCTACCCCAAGAACATACACATACAAAATTCCACTAACCATCACATAAATAAATCTTACTTCATACTTATGGCCTTATCTAAACAAGCATACTATGATCTTCCATCAACAAGGAATAATTACTCACCACCACAATCATCGCATAAGGAGGAGTCACAAAAAGGTAAGAACATAAGATCTGGAGGCATGGAATGATACTATATAAAGCTTGACACTCATCTGAGGCCTGAGGAATAGCAAAACTACAATAGGGACTCACCAAAGCGCTCTAAATAAGGGTATTCATGGCTATAAGACGAATCTCGCCAATCACTTGGCGTAAAACATGAGTTATGGAAATGGAGCACATTATAAAGCGTGAGTACATGACTCTCTATCATTTGTATGAACGTGAACTGACCATGGAACTAAATGGTAAAGCATGAGTAGGTATTAGGATCACTGAAAAATACTGAGATGGGAATGTGTTGAGATTCACCCTTACTTTTTGATGTTCTATATCATCATGACCTCACTACAAGAATTTGCTAGTCTTACTTGATTATTTGTTTAGTCATATTCTCCTTAGCTTCAAGCCATCATCTTAAGTGTTTTTTTTGGGAGATACCTTACTAGACTTTAAACTTAACTACACTCACTGCACTCTGGATTCTGAAATATGACAATACACAAAATTAATAAAACTTAACCTGAAAGACCATAGATAAGAGTGGAACGCCCACTGCTAATACTAACTCATGAGGCACACTCTATCATTCTGTAACCCCAAAAGTCATCATCTATTACTCGAACACTTACTAACTTCGAATCATCATGAGTATCCCCAAAGTTAAAGTGCACACTCTCTAGTGCCTCTACTCTTATTTCTATTAGCACGACTTTCAAGGACTCAATCTTAGATTATAACACCTAACATGGGTATCACCAAGTCTTCAATGAGCCACTCTACTTCTATCGTAGTCTACCAACATAGCAACTTCAAACTTATTTTCCTCTACCATGAGAATCAAGTTCAAATCAAAAGGCTCAACGCTATCAATCAAAGGTCCTTAACTTGGCTATTTAGATCACTATATACTATCTAGCTAGTCTTTTTCCACCTAGCAACTCAACGGTACCAGTAGCCACACACAACATGTGATAGCCTTAGAAAAATACTACAACTTTATACCACCTTGGGCATACTTCTATATCACATATACAACGTCATATTTCATTACGAATAACATAAACTTAGGCATTTGCATACACTGTTCAAGCCTATAGATCACTTCTATATGACTAGTATCATTAACCAAGAAATCATCACTTCAACCTCCATGGCCTTCAATTGTTTCAAACTTAATGTCTAGTGCTAAACATGATTTACAACCAACCTTACACACAATCCTCACTTAAAAACTATGAAATAAACATCAAGAAACACTAGTACACTAGAAATTCATAACCACAATAATCGGTCATGACCTTACAATTTTCCTTGTCATAATCCATTATCACATACTTTTTGAACACATCAAGCTAATAAATCTAATCCCACGAAACATGTATCATCAATCTCTTACCACTATTCACCACCACACCATTTAAATTCAAGCCTATAGTCTAGCATCAATCATTTACAACTAATGAAGAATGCAACATAATATAAATATACTAATCCTTCAAATTGGGATATTCTACCCAAATACTTCAAAAATATACTACATACTTTCTCCCAAGTAGTAGTAGTTTACAACTACCAATGAGAAGAATGTTAAGGGGTAAGGTCACATAATAGACATAATCAACCTTAAGCTAATATTATAAACATACAATCTTATATACTTATACGACTTTTTCACGTCATACTTACTTACCCCAATAGACATTTAGACTACCTTCAGGTAGCCCATATGACAATGAGCCTATACTTACAACCTACTGGCTAATATAGCCATTTTCATTCATAGCCTATAAGGGTTTCTATAACTACCTTAAGTATCCACTCTGGGCTCTTTCTCTATTTTTAAATAAAGAAAACAAATAACATTCTGAGTTTAACACTTCCTTCATGGACTACCATACAATTCATAAATGGTACGACCATATTAGTCTACCACCACGAAAGGGTAAATCATTCTCAATCAATGATTATTCAACTATATATATTTAATCATAAAAGTCACCCTCACTATATCCTCAAACCTTATAACTTCATTCCTAAACACCTTGAAGCCTCTTGCTTATAAGTGTGGCATGCTACACACTCATAAACAAGACTCTAACCGATGCAATTTTTCATACACCTTGGGACCATGAACCGTGCTTTGATACCAAGTTTTTCATTACCCAAACTGGGGCCCTGGCTATGACGAGCATTCCTAAACCCGAAGGTTCGGAATGCCCTCTATCTATCTGGTAATCAAACACATAATTCGTATGATAAAAGATAATGCGGAAGAGAAATCTAATACGAAAACATGGTCAATCAAAATGTGATCATAATACTAAAAACTGAAAATTGAAATCCAAAATATATCTGAATAATAATGTCTGACTCAATCTGTGAAATCTCTGCCATGAACTAAGTAAAGTTGCCTGAAAGATGGGACACGACCCCTAGTAGACCAAAACATGTCTAAATATAAATATCTGAAAGTAAACAAGCCTTCTGGAACAAAGAAGGCTCACCCCTGCACAATCTACTCTATGATCTGAAATATCTACTGTTTATCGGGACCCCTAGACTGTGTGTCAAAACCAAGAAGGAGGGAGGGTCAACCCAAATATACTGGCATGCGAAGCAATCCAAAATAGAGTAATTGAACATATATATATAATACATGAGAGAAAATGTTCATCAAACATTATACATAAAATAGTTTCTGAAAAAAAACACATGGGCACCTTTTGAAAACATGCAACCTGTCTGTACATTTCAAATTCTGATCTGTTTATTACTTCTAAATTAGGTGGTATCCCCTACAAGTCTGATATGGAATACGCAATTGACTCGGTGAGGAAGCCTCCAACCTGAGTATGCCGCAAAGGTTTGAGTTTCTAAATCTGATATGCCATACAACACTTAAGTCAGCGTATAATAATATAACTGGGTCGGCAAACTACGGTTTTAGATAAAGAGTTGCTTGAACTAAAGCCCTCTTCAAAGAACCACCTAACATCTCTATATGCCCATTTTAACCTTTTCTATACATGCAACGTTCTGAATATCTAAAATCATGATAGTTTGAAATATTTATTAGTCTGATTCTGATATGGGATTGGTCTGAATTGGTATCGTCATACCAAGACTTGCAAGACATGATTTTTGAGCCATAATACATTAAGCTAAATATTTCATTTAAATCATAATTTAGACCACAAAAAACATGCAACTAATATAGAAGATTGCATGTTTCGAAACTCAAGTCAAAATCATAGAAAAACTTTATCAACATATGGTGGTCTAGTACCTTTAGCAAATCCATGCACTCTTTCATTACGTGCATTATTAACATTAAACATTCATGATAGATTCTCTCTTTAGTGATTTAAAACAACCTTTAATTCATAACAAGAGTTCAATTATTTCATATAGTGCTTTTCAAAGTTGCATTGCAAAATAATTCATATGCTATGAGAAATCTGAAAAATAATTCATAATAAGAGGGAATTCACCGAAAATCATGCTCTCAACAAGAATTCATTCTTAAATACATGGTTTCATACATTCATATTCTCAAATTGCTTTGGGGAAGGTCAAAAGACCAAAACAATGATGTTAAAACATTTAATACATGAATATATATATATATATATAGGTTCAAAAACCCGAATTTAGAAAAACCCCGCGTACCTCTAATTTGGAAAATAATGGGTGCTTCTTGAAGCCTATGGATTACGGATTCCGAATCTCTAATCAATTTTGAAAACCCATGGTTAAATATTGATTTATTTGGGTTTGTAGTTTGAGACCCTTGGGACTGTTCTTGAGGATTTTTAGATGAATATGGATTATTTTGGACAATTGGGGACTGAATTTCGTGATTATGGCTGAATAAGGGTGGAAAATCGACCATTTTTCCCCAAGAACGGAGTGTTTAAGTCACTTTAAACCATTACATATGCTTCGCATATGATATCGCCTATATTTACATAGGCGTCTCATATGCTATCGCATATGCTTTCCAGTGGCCATGTGCGATTGGTTAGGCAACACATACTACTTTGAAAAGCCATAACTTCTTTCTCAGGTGTCAGATTTTAGCAAAATTGGTATAATTGAAAAGCTAACTCGAAAAACTATCATTTTACACATAGTAGGCTCTCTAATTCAACTACCAATAGTCATGGTCGATAGAATATAACAAAAATCACAACGTCCACTAAAACTTAATCGATTAAAATAGTTTCAACTCGCCCTTTAGTTGAAGGACCTCTATGGTCTAAATTCATGCTCAAATGGATTCACATACTACATAAACATGCCAAATTGGCATAGGATTTAAGGCTCTGAGATTATTAACGTATTAGAGTCATGGTTTTTATTCTAGCCCAAAATGTGGGGTGTTACAGGGAGCCCTTGAAGTGCATTATATGGACGGTTTTGGACCCCTTTTAAGTTATCTTTGAACTTCACTTTCACACTCTAAGTCTCAGGTTTAATACATCTCACAAACATGCATCTTTGTGGTCATACCCATATTATCCTCCCCTTTTCTAAAAGGATTCGACCTCGGATTTAACAAATACAGCAAGAATAAAAATGGAAGCATGAAACACACCCCAAACATCTCACAACCATGATACAAGAACACTAATGAAAGCACAAAACACACCCTAAATAGTCTATAAATCACAAGATCCGAGGACCTATTGGAGACCAACTCTCGGATTCAACAAATACAGCAAGAATACAAGATAACAATGGTGTATTTCACACCAAAACAACTATAACATGTGATGAAAAATATGAAGAACAATAAAACAAGTTTTCAGATTCAACAAAGGACCCAAAATAGTCCACTACACAACAACAAGAAGATGACAACAACAAAATGTAAAGATAGGTAGTGTGACATAGACTACTACAATAACTAAGAACCTAAGTGTAGATCCAACACTAAGACCCTTAATAGCAACATCGACACTCTTACGTGGACATAAGAGGGACATCAATCTCCCCAAACGCCTATGTTTCCAAGCCTTGAATGTAACATAAGTGAAATCCATACTTGTAGCACCCTAGTTTTAGGTTGGTGGTCTTCTCTCTTTAGAGAGGAAATATTTCAAGTGTTATACACTCATAATATTCATCAAAATCTGATTAGTAAATGACCTAAAATGTTCTATATATACTAGGTTACAAAAATAGTGTGAAATATCCAAAATGACCCCTTAGTCAAACTCTTCAAGTGGGTGCCCTTGGAGTGCATTGTATGGATGGTTTTGGACCCCTTTTGGGTCCTCCTTTGCACTTCACTTTCACATTCTAAGTATCGGGTTTAATACATCTCACAAACATGCACACTTGTGGTCGTACCCATATCACACTCCTCTTCATGAAAAGAATTCGACCTCGAATCCATGCCTGGCAAAATCAAGAGGAGACAAACAAGCACACATCCTCATGAAAAGAGGGTTAAGCTTAGCAAAATAAACATATCAACATGTTATACTGAGGTGGAACAAACTTGAAGTATAGCCATAGGTCCTTTGTTTTAAATATGAAAAGATTAGTACAAATATTAGAAAGGAAGTGGCTTGGACAAGAATTAAGACAATAGGAAAATAGGCCAAGATTAATCCTTTCCCACCTTAAGATGGTACCGAGATCAAATGGGTGAAGTAACCAGGGACTTAGGTCTTGGCCAATCTCACTTTCCCCTAAGGTGCCATCCTCAAGATTAGGCGTTCCCCCTATATTCCTATGGAAAATATCGTAAGCACAAAGAGGGTAAAGAAAGGTGTCACATGAGTCAACTCCAACTCCAACAAGAAAAGACAACAACAAACAACAAAACTAATAAACTTGTAATCTCAAAAAATGCCTCGCCATACGCTCATTCTCGGTTTTACCTCACATTTGGCCTCATAAGTGTTGAAAGCCATCTCCTACTTCGTGAGTAATTGAGGGTCAAGTTTACTCTTCTCCGAAATAGATTTTTGTTTGATTTGACTCAAAGAAAATTTATTTACGGACTTGAACCAATAAGATACAATGAATTCACAAAAGAGAAAAGCAAACAACAAATGCCTAACACGAATGAATGAACACAAAGACAAACTAACAATCTAGTAGATGCGTATTAGTTTGCCAATTAGTATTGGAACCAACAAAATTGAAACTAAGTAACAACAAAAAGAAACTAAGAAATATGAATTTCTAGCTAAAATACGTTGTGTGAACAGTAAAATATGATGACATGGCAGCTACGTATTGGTTTTGGTCCCACACAACTTTTGTTGTCCAATTTAAAGTCTTGGTCAATTTACAATTTACGAATTGGTGGAATTTGTTTTAAGGAGTGAAATTCAAGCAAGTCTTGGAGTCTTTTCAAATTTGTGTTTTCAAAACTTTGACTTTCTTGTACTTCTCCTTATAATATGGACCCTTGTTATATGGAAAGTTGTTGGAAAGTGGTTGAGATGTGATTGACTATTTGATGAGTGATGGTAAGTCTTTCAAAACTAAAAGAGCTTCACCCCTTTTTCCTTTACCTTTATAAATCTAATGTTCAATTTATATTAACAAGCTATGAAGGTGGTGAATAACTTAAAGAATAACATCAACAATCACCAAGAACAACCCAACAACAATCTCCAAAAAACACCAACAATTTTCATAGGGCCAACTTCCTATTTTCACAATATAATATCTTCAACACTTGGGCAAGACAACTACAATTTCAACAAAATGGTTCTTATGCCACCAATGAACAACAATATAAAGTATCCAAGATTATAACAACAACAAAATGAAGACCACAATGCCAAAACAGTCCACCACAATAATGTTTCAACAACAATTCGGCCAAGCCTTATGTTTACGAAAACAACACCAACAATGTAAGCTTAAACTTAGATTTAGACTCACGAGTGTTAGAGATGAATAAAACTAACACTAGAAACAGAAAAAAAAGTAAAAATCTCAGTCAAGACACAACAATAACACAATTTCGGCCAAGAACACAAAATGGACAGATTTGCTTCTTTTTGATTTTTCAGTTTTCTAACACTTTTTTTTTAAATTTTCTATGAAGCAAGCCCAATATTGATCTTGTAGAAACCATATCAAGCCAGGATTTGATACCGAATGATACAAGAACAAAAATGGAAGCAGGAAACACACCCTAAACAGTCCATAAATCAAAAGATTCGAGGACCTATTAGAGACCAACTCTCAGATTCAACAAATACAACAAGAATATAAGATAACAATGGTGTATTTCACACCAAAACATCTACAAAACGTGATGAAAAATATGAAGAACAATAACAAAAAGTCTACTACACAACAACAAGAAGATGACAACAATAAACTATAAAGATACATAGTGTGACATAGATCACTACAATAACTAAGAACATAGGTGTATATCCAACACTAAGACCCTTAATACATTTAATAACAATACCAACACTCTTAGGTGGCATAAGAGGGACGTCAATCTCCCTAAATACCTACGTTTCTAAGCCTTGAATGCAACACAAGTGAAATCTACACTTGTATCACCCTAGTGTTGGGTTGGTGGTATTTTCTCCTTAGAGAGAAAATGTTAGAAGTGTTATAAACTTATAATGTTCATAAAAATATGATTTTTAAATAACCTAAAGTGTTCTATATATACTAGGATACAAAATATTGTGCAATGTCCAAAATGATCCCTTAGTCAAGGACTTCAAGTGGGTACCCTTGGAGTGCATTGTATGGATGGTTTTGGACCCTTTTTAAGTCCTCCTTTGCACTTTACTTTCATATTCTAAGTATCGGGTTCAATACATCCCACAAATATGTACCCTTATGGTCGTAACCATATCAATCACCTCCTTTACAGTGACATTTAATTATGTTATGGACCGTCACCTTCTTTAGAGTGGCATGTTATTATGTTATGGACCGTCTCCTTCTTTAGAGTGACATGTTGTTATCTTATGGATGGTTACTTCCATTATAGTGACATATTGTTATGTTCTGGACCGTCACCTCTTTCAGATTGATATGTTATTATGTTATGGACTGTCATTTCCTTCAGAGTGACATATTATTTCATTATGGACAATCTTCTCCTTCAGAGTGACATATTATTATACTATGGATTGTTATCTATATCAGAGTAACATGTTATTACGCTATGGACTATTAACTCCTTTAGAGTGACATATTGTTATGTTATAGACCATCACCTCTTTTAGAGTGACATATTGTTGTGTTATAGACTGTCACCTCCTTCAGAGTGATATGTTGTTATGTTATGGACCATCACCTTTTTTAGAGTGAGATGTTATTATGTTATGGACTGTCACCTCCTACAGAGTGACATGTTATTATGTTATGGACCATTACCTTCTTTAGAGTGATGTTATTATGTTATTGATTGTTACCTCTTTTAGAGTGGTATATAATTATATTATGAACCATCACCTCCTTCAGAATGACATATTATTATGTTATGGATGATCACCTCCTTCAGAGTGACATGTTATTAAGTTATTAGACTATCACTTCCTTTAGAGTGACACATTACTATATGGATTGTCATCTTCTTCAACATAATATGTTACTACATTATGAATTTTCATCTTCTTCAGTGTGGCATGCAAAAATAAGGTTTTTATAATTGCCCTTATATTGCATTTGCTACTAATAAGTTTGGTGTAGGTGATTAAGAGACACGTTGGATCGTCACTTTGTCCAAAGTGGCATATTACATTAAATGGGTCATCCGCCCTTCAATAAGGTATGTTGGACCGTCACTCCATTCAATATGGCATGTTATATTTAAATTAGGTCGTCCACCCTTCAATGAGACATATTGGACCTGCACTCTATTTAAAGTTGTATGTTACATTTAAATTGGATCATCCACTCTTTAATGAGACATATTGGACCATCACTCCATTCAAAGTGGCATGCTATATTTAAATTGGGTCGTCCACCCTTCAATGAGACACCTTGGACCATCACTTTATTCAAAGTGGCATGTATATACAAATTGGGTTGTCTTTCCTTCAATAAGACATTGGACTATCACTCCATTCAAAGTGGCATATTATATTTAAATGGGCCATCCGCCCTTAAATGAGACAAGTTAGATCGTCACCCCATTCAAAGTGGCATGTTAGATCCATAGTGGATCGTCCACCCTTTAATAAGACACACTGTACCATCACTCTATTTAAAATGGTATGTTACATTTAAATGGTTTGTCCTCTCTTTAGTGAGACAAGTTGGATTGTCACTCCATTCAAAGTGGCATGTTACATTTATATTTGCTCACTTTCCCTTTAATGAGATACGTTAGAATGTTACTCTATTCAGAATGGCATGTTAAATTTAAATTGGGTCGTCCACCTATCATGAGACACATTAGATCTTCACTCAATTCAAAGTGGCATGTTACATTGTAACACCCCGAATTTTTTGAACCAGACTTCTACACGGTGCTTATGATCCTAAAGGACCATAAGCTAACCTATGATTGATATCTGTACCTATATACTGTATAATATATCATAAAAAGTGGAAACATAAACATGAAAGCCATAAGGTTTGAACTAAATAAACGTCTGATAACAAAATGTCTAGAAAAGTATTACAATACCAAAATAAGTCATAAATACTGAAAATAATGAGATCTGAATATCTAATCTGACATCTAGTCTGAAAGCCTCTAGCTAAAATGAATAAGGAGTTGAAGGAATATATCTCTAACTAACTCCATCCAGTAATTGAATATTAAATGTAGCAATAATCATATCATCCTCAAATGAGAAGGACTCACTGCAATATCTGACCACTGGAATGCTGCTGTTGATCTGGAGCTCGTGCCTCTGAACCTATGGTGTAACATAAGAGAAAGCACCATAGCACAAATACGTCAGTATGTCTGAATGTACTAAGTATACGAGTGAGGTAGGATAAATTCAAAGGATTATATGCATGAACAATGCTAACTAATATGAATGTGAGAATACATATATGCATAAACCACTATAACTGAACTCGTGATAATGCTGACTACTAAGTCTGAATGCTGACGACATGACTTTAATGTTACTCAGGTACTGAATAGATTATTGACTATTTTTGTTAGTTCAAATTATGAAGAACTGGTTTAAATAATTATGTCTAAGAGTCCTTAAACTGAATACTAGTAACGTGAACTATGACAACTGCTATAGCTAATATAACTGTAATGATCGGAATAATCGATATAACCGATACTGAGCGAATGTATCTGACAGTCTAAGTTCTGATGGAACTATCAGTGTTCCATTCTACTTGGAGTAACTAAATCTGAGATCAGTCTTATCTAGCGGGTGATCATAAGTATACTAATAATAAGGATGATTTGACTTAGTTTGAGATCAATCCTATCTAGCGGGTAATCTTTAAATCTAATGATTCTGATACTGATTAATCATAGTTGAGATCAGTCCTAGCTAATGGGTGATCTTGAAGTCTATTTACAATGACAAGTATTGAATGTATCTAATAGTACTGAATCCATACTACTAACCTGAGTTGACTGTGTCTGAAAGCCCTGATTCTATAACTAAAACTGTGGAATGTGTTCATCTAACCGATATTCCCCTAGCTAAGCTGACTGGAGTCTAATATCTGCCCTAAATTGAAGAGTATGAGTACCATGCCAAAAGTAAAGACATCTACTGTGGAGTCAGTCCTAATCTAGCGGGTGACTCCTGGGATAAGTCCTATTCATATAGACGTGCTAACGGGTGACCCCTGATTATGTCAGTCCTATCTAACGGGTGACAACTTGTACCTACACTTGAAACATAGTTTTGGAACTTAGGGATTGCTTCTATGGATCTCAGTCCTATTTTAGTGGGTGAGCTCCCATACCTAGGTTCGCTCGGTGTTGAATCCTACTCCCATCTAAAAGACACTGAACTGAATAACTAGTCTAAACTAAATAACTTAACTGAACTAATTTGCTGAACTGATTCTAATTAAGCAAACTTATACTTGTGGTATTGTTTAAAAGAGCTAAAACTGAGTTTACTGGATTCTGATGACGGACGGAATATAATGAGTTTTAAGGACTAATTAAGAGTACTGAAAATACTATGATTTACTGTGATTACTGAGGTTACTGAGCATTGAGATTACTGAGACTACTGAACTACTGAGATTACTGAATTTTCTTGAGTCACACAACAAACTGATTTCTATAGATCATGGCTTGACTGAGAGTATCGTGAAAACATGACATGGCTCTAGGCACACAACTATATTTTTCGTGTACAACTACCCCCAAGACTTGATGGAAGAAAACTGATACATATGACTAACTTGATCGTAACAGTAGAGAACATTATCCACAATATCATAAATAAGGGATTTCATACTACACATGGTTCCCAACATTCTATTTCATGGAAGGGAATTTCATATAACATGTATATACTTACATAGATTTCAATATTATTCTCATTACATATTACACCATAATCCATAATATCATAACTTGGGGAATTTCATGAAGTACATGGGTATTCTACATCTTGTACATGAGTGGGTTTTGCAAGTAAGCATAACATAATTCCATAAGACTAGTTCATGAGTAATCCAACAGTATTCACAAGACACATTATCAACATGGATGATATTGAATCATAGAGGCCTATCATGAATCCTTCACTTAGTCAGAATTTTGCTATAATGAATGATTTCTAGTCTCTTAGGTATTTTATCAAACACCTTACATGCAATCCTTAAGGAATAGGTGTATTCAGAAACTTACACCACTTTAATCCACCCAAATTCATGGGTTCCAACTATATGGTCACAATCTTCCTGGAAGTTCATCAAATTGCTACTCTATAACACAAACCATAAACAACAACATGAATACAACCATATCACCAAAGAACATTCATGATTTTCTTATCAAAGAGTGATTCTTGAACTCCACAAACAAAAGGATTCCATGAATGAACACTACGCATAGCTTAATGGCGATGAAATTGGTGAAAGATTGGACCTTCAAGCTTGATTATGCAGCCCTAGTAGTTTTTCTCCTTCTTGTGGTCTTGGATAATGAGCTTAAGAGGTTAATAGGGTTGTAATCTGATTAGAAGCTATAAATTTGGTTAGGTTAAGCATTGGGATGTGTAAGGAGTGTTAAAAGACTTAATTATCCTTAAAATAACTCAGAAACTAAGTGTTTTTTCGTGGCTGAAATCATAAGTGTACGTCGCACACCTCATCACACATGCTAAGGTGGGCACCGCACATCCTATTTCATAAGCTAAGGTGTGTATCACACATGCTATCACACACTTAAGGGTGTGCTCTGCACAACCTATCGCACACTTGTTCCAGTAGCCATGTGTGATTATTTATGCATCACACTCCTACTTTGTAGGGTTATAACTTCTTGCTCGGGTGTTAGATTTTTATAAAATAAGAATCGTTGGAAATATAATTCAATTATCTACAATTGGGTGGGTCTAAATCTGCCAAAATTTCATATATAAATTAAGTTATCCTCGTTCAAAGGTCACTTTTGTAGAATCACACATTAAAACTTGATGGATCAAAAAGCTATTAGCTTGCCTTACTCTGAGTGACTCACATGATCATAGTTAACACATCATAAGCTATCTTATTGATAGTATACTCACTGTAAATAATGTAATCAAATATGAGTCATAGGATATGAGTTTTCACACATAGGAGAACTGATTTATTTCCTAGCTTGGAAACATACGGGGTATTACAATATCTCCCCCTTGGGAACATTCATCCTCAAATGATACTGGTTGAGATGAGAGAAAAAAACTCTATACAAATATATAGCTTGAATGACTGATTATGATTTCATGGTTGACATGACTAAAAGCTGAGCATATCATACTATACATGCATATCTGATGCATGGGCATCTGATTTGTGCACGTAGGACTGAGTGTTCCGATAAACTGAGTTTTTGAAACTGAGAATACGTATCTGATACTTAACTGATAACTTGATTCCATGCATGTTTGATGCATGATTATATGACTGATATGATACGTGAATGCATGATTGAAAGTACTTATAAGTTGACAATGCATCTCTAATGCGTGAATACATGACTGAAATAACTCACGAACATATGACTAAACATACAATGGTAAAGGAACTAATATTGAACTAAAACATGAGAACATGACTGATTCTGCTATGTGACATATGGACTGAATATCATGAACTGAACTAAACCTTTGAATACTTGGCTTACAGCTAAGGTCTAATTTAAAGGTCAACTTATAAGTACCCTATATTCTAGAATGAATTCGTTATGCAAGGAGAGATTGGAGGATATAAGGCCTGAGAGCATTAAGAGAAAGTGGGGTATCTCTTCTTTGGAATGCTATGTCCCTCTAAGAATGCTTACCTTATGGAGATACTGGGTGATACACAGGGTTCTATAAACTAGATAATAATTAAACTTTAGGAGTCAAAAACTAATGAATGATGCATGAGATAAACTGAACTTGCAACTACTAGGAAGTTCTACCTTAAAATTGTTACATTCTCTGAGATTTTGGATAGCATGAATAGATGCAAGGATGAGAAAACAAGCTATAAATATCTGACTACTCACTGGCATTACATGAATACTGAAAGAAGGGAAATTATTCATAAAACATCTCATAGCCTCCTACTCATAAGTGTGGTGCACAACACACGCATGTACAAAACTCTACTAGATGCAGCTTTTAGACTTCCTAGGACTCTATTGAACCTTAGGCTCTGATACCAAGTTTGTAACATCTCAATTTTTCTGAATCAGAATGCTACACGGTGCTCATGACCCCGAAAGACCACAAGCTAACCCATGACTGATATCTGTACCTATATACTCCATAATATATGATAAAATATGGAAAAATAAACATAAAAGGCCATAAGGTTCAAACTAAATACATGTTTGATAACAAAATATCTGAAAAAGGTATAACAATACCAAAATAAGTCATAAGTAGTGAAAATAATAAGATCTGAATATCTAATCTGACATTAAGTCTAAAAGCCTCTAACTAAACTAAATAAGAAGTTGAAGAAATACGTCTCCAACTAACTGCATCTAGAAACTAAATAGTAAATGTATAAATAATCATATTATCGTCAAATGAGAAGGACTTACTGTAAACTCTGAACACTAGAATACTACTGCTGATCTGGAGCTCGTGCCTCTGAACCCATGGTGTAACATAAGAGAAAGCACCATAGCACAAATGCATCAGTATGTCTGAATATACTGAGTATATAAGTGAGGTAGGCTAAATGCAAAGGGTTATATGCATAAACAATGCTAACTAATATGAACGTGATAGTACATACATGCATAAACAACTATAATTGAACTCATGATGATATTGGCTATTGAGTCTGAATGCTGATGACATGACTTTACTGTTACTGAGGTACTGAATAGATTATTGACTATTTCTAACAGCTCAAATTATAATGAACTGGTTTGAATAATTGTGTCTAACAGTCCTAAACCTGAATACTGGTAACGTGAGTTATGATAACTAACATAGCTGATATAAATGTAATGATCAGACTAATCAATATAACCAATACTGAGCTACTGTATCTGACAGTCAAAGTTCTGATGGAACTATCTGAGTTCTGTTCTACTTGGAGTAACTAAATCTGAGATCAGTCTTATCTAGTGGGTGATCATGAGTATACTGATAATAAGGATGATTTTACTTAGCCTAAGACTAGTCCTATCTAGCGAGTATTCTTTAAATCTAATAATTATGATACTAATTAATCATAGTCGAGATCAGTCCTAGCTAATGGGTGATCTTGAAGTCTATTTACAATGATAATCATTGACTGTATCTAATAATACTGAATCTGTAATACTAAGCTGAGTTGATTATGTCTGAAAGCCTCGATTCTATAACTAAAACTGTGGGATGTGTTCATCTAACCGATATGCCCCCAGTTAAGCTGACTGGGGTTGAATTTCTGCCCTTACTGGAAGGGTGTCAGTACCGCGCCACCAGTAAAGACATCTACTGTGGAGTCAGTCCTAATCTAGAGGGTGACTCCTAGGATCAGTCCTATACATATAAATATGTTAATGGGTAACGCCTGAGTATGTCAATCCTATCTAATAGGTGACATCTTGTACCTACGCTGGCAACATAGTTTTGGAAATTAGAGATTACTTCTAGGGATCTCAGTCCTATTCTAGCGGGTGAGCCCCCATCCTTAGGTTTCCTCGGTGATGAATCCTACTCCCATCTAAAAGACACCGAACTGAATAACTGGGCTGAACTAAATAACTTAACTGAACTGATACTAGTGGTATTGTTTAGCGAAGCTAAGATAGAGTTTACTGGATTCCGATAATGGATGGAATATAATGATTTCTAAAGGACAAATTAAGAGTACTGAAGTTACTGAGATTTACTGTGATTACTGAGGTTACTGAGCATTTAGATTAATGAGAATATTCAACTACTGAGATTACTAAGTTTTCCAGAGTCACATGACTAACTGATTTCTATAGATCAGGGCTTGACTAAGAGTATCAAGAAAACATGACATGGCTGTAGGCACACATATATATTTTTCGAGTACAAGTACCCCCAGGACTCGATGGAAGAAAACTGACACACATGACTTACTTGATCATAAGAGTAGAGTGCATAATCCACAATATCTTAAAAAAGGTATTTCATACTAAGCATAGTTCTCAACTATCTATTTCATGGAAGGGAATTTCATACAACATGTATATACTTGGATAGCATTCAATATTATGCTCATTACATATTACAACCACAATCGATAATATCATAACTTGAGGAATTTCATGAAGTACAAGGGTATTCTACATCTTTTACATGAGTCGGTTTTGCAAGTAAGCATAGTATAATTCCATAAGACTAGTTCATGAGTAATCCAAAAGTGTTCACAAGACATATTATCAACATGGATGACATTGAATCATAGAGTCCTATCATGAATGATTCACTTAGTCACTATTTAGATATAATGCATGGTTTCTAGTCTCTTAGGTAATTTATCAAACACCTTACATGTAATCTGTAAGGCATAGATGTATTCACAAACTTTCACCACTTTAATCCACCCAAATTCAAGGGTTCCAACTATATGATCACAATCTTCCTTGAAGCTCATCAAATTCCCACTCTATAACCCAAACCACAAATAGCAACATAAATACAATCATATCACCACAAAACAGTCATGATTTTGTTATCAAATATTGATTCTTGAACTGCACGAATAAAAGGAATCCGTGGATGAACACTAGGCATACCTTAATGGCAATGAAATTGTTGAAAGATTGGACCTTGAAGCTTGATTATGCAACCCTAGTAGTTTTTCTCCTTCTTGTTCTCTTAGATAATGAACTTAAGATCTTAATAGGGTTTTAATGTGATTGGAAGCTATAAATTGAGTGAGGTTAAGTATTGGGACATGTAAGGAGTGTTAAAAGACTTAATTATCCTAAAAATAACTCAGAAACTAAGTGTTTTTTCATGGCTGAAATCATAAGTGTGCGTTGCACACCTCATCACACAAACTAAGGTGTGTGACACACATCCTATCACATAATCTGAGGTGTGCGTCGTACATGCTATCACATACTTAAGGGTATGCGCCACACAACCTGTCGTACACTTGTTCCAGTAGCCATGTGTGATTGGTTATGCATCGCACTCCTACTTTGCAGGGCTATAACTTCTTGCTTGGGTGTCGGATTTTTATAAAATTAGAATCTTTGCAAAGTTAATTATATTCTCTACAATTCGGTGGGTCTAAATCTGCCAAAATGTCACATATAAATCAAGTTATCCTTATTGAACAGACACTCTTATAGAATCATAAACTAAATCTTGACGGATCCAAAAGCTATTAGCTTGCCTTACTCTGAGTGACTCACATGAGCATGCTTAACACATAATAAGCTATTTTATCGCTAAGGTACGCACTATAGATTATGTTCTCAAATATGAATTACAGGAAATGAGGTTTCATACATAGGAGAACTAATTTATTTCCTAGCTTGGAAACATACAGGGTATTACATACATTCAAAATGGGTTATCCGCCTTTCAATGAGGTATGTTCAACTGTCATTCTTTTTGAAGTGGCATGTTATATTCAAAATGGATCGTTTGCCTTTTAATGAAATACGTTGTACTATCACTCTTTTCAAAGTGGCATGTTATATTCAAAATAGGTTGTCCGTCTTTTAGTGAGACACGTTGGATCGTCACTTCGTTCAAAGTGGTACGTTACATTCAAGATAAGTACTTTGTCTTTTACTAGTAAATATTGCGTTGTCACCCCTTTCAAAGTGGCATAACATTTTTATAACAAGTTGTGCAAAGTAGTTCATCAACTATCTCAGCAAAGAAAGTTCAAATAGGTTTGCACCAATTTATGTTAGTGTAATGCTGTATTTATAACTAATCATTTTGTTTGAGATGATGTCGGGAGCATTCGGAAGGACGAAATCTCAAATCAAAACCATAGGTGCAGATGACACCAGAAAGGATGCATCATAATGTAGAATATTTTCTTAGTAGAAAAACAAGACATATTCTAGAGAGGGAAATCAAACTCTTTAGACCCAAGCTAAAGGATGATGGCCACCATCCTCAAACCACACCCCAAAAATAAAAGATTATGTTTTATACTGACTGAGTCGAACTACTAATAGTTTGATTTCCTGAGTCTTAGGGATATGTAGATTGGGATCTATGTCAAAAACCGGATTGCATTCCAACCTCCCCCCAAATCCCATTATTTCCCTGTTTTTCAATTTCATCAAAAACTTGAGAACTGAGATAGCTTGTGAATTCTTTGAAAGTCATACTTAAAATCAAGCTTTATAAACTACAAGTGGACTAAGTTATCATGTAACCTGAGATATATAGGAAACCCAATATCAGGGTCCGTCCATAACTCCATGAAACTCATGCGAAAATCAACCTTTTGGGGAATGAATATGTGGTTAGACAAAAATTAAGAATGTCAAACTCCCTTTGCACGGGGTTACTTGCATCTACCCTGCCTAAAGGGAGGGAGCAATTGTGGACACCTAATTTTTTTTCTCCCCGACTAAATTTATTCCTGAGTTTCTTCAATTTTAATAAAATTACAATATTTATTTTATTTGCATAAAAACTTTTCAAAACATTTATCTAGGTATTCTGGCCATTCTAAATAGAAATTAAATATCTTTTCGTATTCAATTATACGAAATCATATAATTTTATTACTTAAATATTTGTTCTACAAAATATCAAATTTTAATCAAGGCTTATCTTAAAAATTAATTTAAATGGTTAAAATCTTGATTTAATTATAATTTGTCCTAAAAAATAATTTAAACTATGAAACTCGAGATTAAATTGGTCGTTAATTTATTTCAAGACTTGACTCAATTTAGTCGATTTATTAAAATTAGACATAATTGAAGTCAAATTGACCATAATTGCAATGCATTGGGATAACAGATCGAGATAATGGGGAGCAAAATAACAATTTAAAATAATTACTACTTTAAAAGTAGTAGTTTAAAGTGTCACTTTAAACTTTAAAATAAATTTAACTTTAAAACCACAAAACTAAGAACAAAATAATCTTAAGCAAAATTAATGAAAACAGTAGAGAAATAAAAAAAATTATACTTACAAAAACTTTTTATTGATCTGGGAAAATAAGAGAACTTTACAGAAGGAGGTGGGAAATATGGGAGATAGTAGAGAGATTTTTGAGTTGGGAAATTTTAGAATGCTCTCCGCTATTGCATGTTGAAAGACTTAAATAGGCTTCGGAAGTGCTGACTAATTTTTAACAAATACTATCTATTTTACATTTGTCTATACACTAATGAAAGCTATTTATTCTACACCTATCTAGGAGTAGCTGATGACTATTTATTTTTTCTGCTCGTGTCTCTGACTCTGTTGAACTTGTGTCTTTTGATGATTTTGAGAAGATTTTGATATTTACTTCCTTGAAGATATGTGCCTTTGTTTTCTAGTTTTCTTTTGTTTGTGGGGTCCATCAAGTAGCTTTTCAAACTTTAAAAGGGTGCGGGCACCTTTCTTTCAATTAAGAAGGTATGCCTATGCTATTTCTTGTGGGTCCAATATATCCCCGTTGCTAGGTTCCCTGACATAAGAGGATGCAACATCTAATAACTCCATAATCTATTTTGGATGATTCTCATTATCTAGATTTGAAAAGGCTTCTTTGATCCTTCTTTTTAATTCCTCTTTGGAGAGGTGAGGTTCCTTCAGTGAGGGTGAGCTTGTTGTTGGATTCTCCGTTAGAGTCCATCCTTTAATCTTGATGGTTTGGTTCAAGTATTTTATCCTTTCAAATTCATGGATATCGAAGGACCAATAGATAATATATGAAATTCTTTTAGCGATAAAAGATTTGCACTATTTAACATTTTTCGGTAGTGTAAATATATTCTTCTCTACCTGTAACTTTTCAAATTGCTTTTGAAACTGTGTAGACATTACCTATTTATTTTCTCCAAACTGACTCCACCAGTCATAGAACCATCGGGGAATTACAACAATTTTCTTCTGCTCTGAATCTTTCATGAACCAAGAGTGAGTGTTGGGACTAACATATATAAAATTTTATTGGGATGCCTCATAATTATACCAAATTATAAGTCTGAGGTCTGTGATTTCTCGACAGAAGAATGGGTGTATGTAGCTGACCTACATACCATTTAAATGGGCTTAATATCCGTTTGATTGTAAACTTTGAATCTTAAATACTATTAGGATCAATTATATCTACTAATTTATAATTGATTTGTAATGAATCCGTATCTATTAATATGAACTCATAATACTTTTGGGTCTTGAGGGGACATCTGTCTCTACATAGTCCCAATTTGTATAACATAGCTTTAACAATTCTAGTACTAAAAAATTTTCATACTTCTTATCAAATGCCATTATCAGCAGTACCTGTAAATCTACTATCTCGAATTACTTTTTATCAGGAATACTTTGCTCTTCTTTCCTTTGTGAAGTAGCTAGGGAGACTGATTGTAAGTAGGTCTCTGGTGGTTTCATCTCATAACTATCGTTAGTTTGGATAGAAATATTCTTATTGGCTGATGAATATTCTTCCTTAAATATCTGTATAAGTGGCTGCATTTTTGGACACTGGTAATAGACTCTTTTGACGAAAGAGGAATGGTAGGTTTTGGTAGAGATGGAAATTCTGCTAAGACTGAAAACCTATTTTTTGACCTTTTATCTGACTTTTTATCTTCTTATGTGAATGGTTTTTTCATTTTTGCTTATGGTCAAAAAGGCTGGAATGGAGGCCTTAACCTTGATCCTGGTGTTCCAGGTCTCATAATTTCCCTATGGAAAACTTTTGCTAAAATTTTTGGGAGAGATTTTCTCCCCTAAAAAATTCAAATTTGTTGATATTTGGTATAACATAATTTAAAAGATTTTCAAGATTTGATAACTTATAAAAATTTTCCTTTAATAGTGGATTAGTTTTCCTCTAATCCCCATTAGATTGAATTTTCTCTAAAAATAGTTTTATTTTTTTATAAAATCACTTTCTTCTTTTGATATATTATTTCGATAGGGGAAAATAATATTTTTGGCCAATATAGTGGTATGGATGCCATCTAGATCAACAATATAAGGTTTTATTTGAGTGATAAAAGGAAGAACTAATACTATATCTTCATTAATATCACTAGTGATTACAAAATTATTAATAAAATAGCTCCGTCATTGCAAATACAGGCTTTGGGGAGTCTATAATTTATTTTTAATTTTTCCCCTAATGCGGAGAATAAGCCGGTAGTACCTTTTTTTAGATACTCTATAGGAATTAGTCTTTCTATGATGCAATTTTCATCAACACCTGTATCAAATAATGCAATATTATAAATTTTATAATCTTTATTGACGACTATAGTAATTAGTATATCGTAACTTTGTGGTTTAACTATAGTAATTGCATTAATTCCTGATTTGTTCATAGGAAACTTTTCGAGAGAATCTATTTCTTTATTATTATTTACTTATGATGTTTCACAAAGCTCAAATTTAGGGTCTTGGTTTGGAGTTAAATCCTTTAATATTTTACTAGCAAGTGACTCTGTTTCTAGATTGTTAGGTCTCTGCTTAACTTGCCTAAGTTTTTATATTAGGTATAATAATTCCGTGTGAAAATCTTGCATGGTTGTTTCAGAATTATGTTCTTTAAATTTATTTAGTACGTTTTTCATATTAAAGTGTTCAATAATTTCTTTATTATCAATATGTTGATCAAGAACAACATCTTTTAAAGCTATTAAATATTATCTCCTAAGAGTTGGGTCTTCTAGATTATCTATCATGTCAAATAAGGACTCTTTCTCTTTATTATTGGTGATAACATTTATAGAATGACTATCACAAATGCAAAATGCACCGCTACAATTACAATGGTTTGTTAATTCACCACTATTTGAGTTGTATGTAATGTTAAGTTGATTATCATCACTAAGACTTTCTTCATAAGAAGAACTATTTCATTTTCATCAAGTATTGAATATAATTTTTCTTTAACTTCATTTCCTAGTTATAACATATTTATCTTGTCTTTATTTTTATTTGGGACCCAACAATCTTCATCCTTATGCCCAATTTTACAGCAGTTCCAGCATGTTTCATTAGTGGTTTTATTTTCTCCCTTAGGTGCCTTTTTTGATTTTTTAAATCATCTTTTATAATAATGAGATTTCTCTAATTTATCCTTATAATTTTTATGTTGTTTTCTACTCTTTTGGGTAGCTTCCTTTTAAGGGGCAGATAAATTTACAAAATCGAAGTCTTTGCAAAACTGCCTAGCTCCTTGCGAGTTATTTTATTATCTTTTTTAAGTTGGTGTTTAAGCATAACATCTATACATAATTCTAGTCTTGTGATATTTATAAAACTTATACTATCACCATATGTTAAATTACTATAAGGACTTTTTTCCTCAAACCTATCTTTAATTTTGTTCTAACCTTTTCGACAAATAATGTTGGTAAGCCACTTATAAATTTTTCTTTTCAATAATCATGATTACAATCTTCTCTAATCATAACTTTGTTGAGGAAAACATCTTTATACCATCTAAAATCATCTAACTTCGGATACGATAGATTTGATAATATTTCTAAACTTCTATCTTAAAGAAGTTGAGGTTCTCCAATAAAATATTTAGCAATACTATAAATCAAAGTGGTTGTGGCATCTTCTGAAACTTGATTTTCAATCGTTTGACTTGTTGACTTTGTCTTAATAACTTGAGTAATTGTTGTAGCATTTAAAATACTTTGTCTATTATTATCTAAGAGGTAATTATTCCACCAATATTTTATAGTACCTGTAAAACCTGATATAATCACAAACGCTACTTGTTTGTCTGTTATTTTTACAATTTTATATGCCTTAATAGTCATTCCCATTTCATGTAGTTTATTATATATTTGATGTTCTGCTAATCCATCTATATTCCATTCCACGACTTCTTTTGCACAATGCGAAGTATGAGATGAAAATTTATTTTTTTCAAACTGCATATCCAGAAATGTGGGTTTTTTTTTATAATAATTCTTTTGTATTGAATTCTTAGAGCTGAGTTTGTTAATTTCATTATCATTATTTTTTTGATAAAGTTCTTATAACCTTGTCATTTGTGACTTTTAATTCAGATTTTAATCTTTCCTAAAATATAATCGGTTACTCCAAACTTTTCTTCAAATTTATGAAATTTATCTTTAGAAAATTATGATAATTTAAATATTGGATGATTTTTTAATTTTTTATCATAATGAGAAGAACTTGGTTATCTTTAAAAGTCAATTTATTCTCGGCTTTGAGAATCTGTTTAGAAAGCACATGTAATAATTGATTTGTATAATTATTTTACTGGAGTATTTTATTTATATCCTTATTTGTTGGATCACCTTTAGTATCTATTGAATCTAATTTAAAAGACGAGGAAGTAACAATTCTACCTTCTACTGGTAGGATAATTTCTTCTAATGGAGGCATTGTTGATTCAACTACTTTATTAATAGTAGCATACCATTTATTAACATCATATTTAACGACTCCTTTTGGTCATCTAATTTTATTATAATTTCGAACCATTTAAAAAATTCAATATTACATACTAATGTTTTCATATCATTGCATCATTTTTCTCTAAAAGAGTATCGTTCTTCTAATGAATATTTTTGTTTATGCCATTGCTTTTTAATAGAATTTTCTGGGTTATTCCATAATTTATCTAAATATTCAAAGTTAGGCTCAAATACTACGTCGACCTAATCATGCATAGGGAATTTCTTACTCGTAGCATTTCACTAACAATGGGACTTATTGATTTTTTAGCCTTTAAATTTGTAGATTCAAATTATACTTTTGGAATTGTTTTTGAGAAATCAACCCCTTTTAATTTTCTTTCAATATCTTCTAATGTTACTTCTACTTCTTTTACAGATTTGGAGATCGAAGGTTTAGAAAAGGACATTCTTTTACTCGAAGATGCTTGATTACAGGCTTGGGATCTTAGAAATTTTCAATCTATAGATCCATTTAGATATTGTACTACTTGTTTAATATTTGAATTTTCTTCTTCTATATCTGGCTCCGTTATGGAGTTGAAATGCCAATTATGTTTTATTAGTACATCATCCCATTTTATCATCTTTAGGACAAAGCTATAATTATGATTAAGGTTAGCTTACATAAGCAGGTGGCACCTTTATTACTAATTATTTTAGGCTTAGGGGCTAAGGTTGTTTTCATTAATCTATAATATACTTTATGTATTATTGCTATTTCTTTAATATTTACCTTACTATTCATGCTTTTTTAACATTTAATGTTATTGTATCCATAATATTTTGACCGTTAATATATATAAAAAAATTAGGATAACAATTAAAGTATATCGGGTCATTAGCGAGGTTACTTTGTAATACTGCTAGTAATGAATCATCAAATTTTAAAAACCTATTATCTCTTAAAAGTAGACATATAGGTACAACTAAACCTAATCTATATAATGGTTTAACTGCTACTTGAACAAGACCTATGTGAAGGAACTTATAATTTTTTCTATATCTATTAATATCTGCAACTGCTAATAATTTAATAGTATCAATATTTCTCTTAATTGCAACGGTTCATTTGAGAGTCTTAATATTATAATTTTTAACAAAATCAAAGTGTCCAGTTTTATAGACTCTATCAAAACTTTCTTGTGGAATATTTCAATTTTGTATATTACTTTCTATTTTAGCAATTTTATTAAAGATAGATTAAATATTAACACTATTTATTACGTTTTAGTTGGTTGGAGTAGTCATTAGGATTTTTGCAGATGAGAGAAAAAAATCTTAGCCCTAAGGCTAAAATAATTAGTAATAAAGGTGGCACCATGCTTATAGAAGCAAACCTTAATCATAATAATACCTTTGTACCAAAGATCATAAAATAGGATGATCTATTAGTAAAAGATAATTGGTATTTCAACTCCATAACTGAGCCAAAAATAGAAGAAGAAAATTCAAAGATAGGTTTGAGGGAAAATTCCTTATAGTAATTTAACTTATGGTGTTATTTTAGATATTTAAGGAAGAATATTCATCAGCCAATAAAAATATTTCTATCCAAACTAAGATAGTTATGAGATGAAACCACCGGAGACCTACTTATAAGTAGTCTCCCCAGCTACTCCACAAAGGAAAGAAGAGCAAAGTATCCCTAATAAAAAGTAATTCAAGATAGAAGATTTGCAGGTACTGCCGATAATGACACTTGGTAAAAAGTACTAAAATTTTCTTTCTATTACCAGAATTGTTAAAGCCAACCTAATCTATATAATGGTTTAACTGCTACTTGAACAAGACCTATGTGAAGAACTTGTAATTTTTTCTATATCTATTAATATCTTCAACTGCTAATAATTTAATAGTCTCAATATTTTTATTAATTGCAATGGTAGATTTCGAAGTCTTAATATTATAATTTTTAACAAAATCAAAGTGTCCAGTTTTATAGACTCTATTAAACTTTCTTTCGGAATATTCCAATTTTGTAAATCACTTTCTATTTTAAAAATTTTATTAACGATAGCAAAAATATTAACACTATTTTTTATGTTTTGGTTGGTTAGAGTAGTCATTAGGATTTTTGCAGATGAAAGAACACACTATCCGAGGACCAAAATTTACTTTAGATGATACTACCACAATAATTATTTTTGTATGCAGTAATTACAAATTTTCTTCTCCCAAAATTCTTTTATTTTATCCCTATAGGCTTGGCGATGGGAAAACCCTCTGGGTCTGGCTGTATTTCTTCATACACTCAGAGATAATCCAATGGAAAATTTCATGTTTGCCAATGTCTAAACCTATATTAAACGGCTACCCAACTTAAGGAATAAAACTAAGAACATAGACGAAGAACACAATAATTACTAACTAGAAAAATGATTATTCTAGGGGTAACATTAATTTTGATCGGCTCTAGGACAACATAATGCTTTAGCCATTCCTACTCATACTCGTACTCCCTCCCAAGCAATATCGGGATAAGGAGGAGCAAAATAACAGTTTAAAATAATACTACTTTAAAGTAGCAGTTTAAAGTGTTAATTTAAACTTTCAAAAAAATTTAACTTCAAAACAATAAAACTAAGAGAAAAATAATCTAAAGCAAAATTAATAAAAGCAGTAGAGAAATAGAGTAATTTATACTTATAAAAACTTTGTGTTACTCTAGGAAAATAAGAGAACTTTACAGAGGGAGATGGGAAATATAGGAGATGGTAGAGAGATTTTTGAGTTGTGAAATTTCAGAATACCCCTCGCTATTACAAGTTGAAAGCCTAAATAAGCCTCATAATATGCTGACTAATATTTTTCCTACTCTATCTATTTTACATCAGTGTATGTATACACTAATATAGGATATTTGCTTTCCACCTGTCCGGTAGCTGATGAAAATATGTCTGTAGATACTTGCTTTTGATAACTCTTTGAAAAATATGTATACTTTTATAGGGATTTTTGGTCTTTCGTCATTTAAGACATGAAGACTTGTGATGTCTTGTCTTGATGTGGTCTTGTCTTGATGTGGTCTAAGGTTTTGGGTGGATTCAGTGGGGTCCACCATATGTTGGTTTTGTACCTTTTATCTTGTAGTGGCATGTTTTGTGTTTGCTAGATGTAGTAGAGAGCTTAAAGTTTTCTTATTGAATAAACATTGCAGTAGCTAATTTAGATCTGTATTCTGGCTTTGAAGATTTGATTCGGTCCGTGAGAAGGAACCATATATAATTTATTTGACGGGGTTTTCCATAAATATATAGATTTTAATAGGATAATAATATATTAAACATTTTAATATGTAGAGACATTTCATCTAGTATTTTATATTTTTATAAAATATTTATAAAATATAATGAATGACCAACTTTGTTATGCACCTTTATTGAGTGCTATAATTTACGCGAAGCTATTTAATTTTTCAAAACATGTTGTTTATTTAAAACATTTCTATTTATAAAAATAGTTACTAGTGAAGGGTCTTAGTATCCTTTAATAGTGTAAAAATACTCTATTAAAATTAACTCAGTAATTTTTTTCGATTTCGAGGGGATTATTTGCCTCACTTTGTACATCAAGAATTTAACCACTCTCGCAGCTTCATAATTTTTATCAAGTGCTCTGACTGGCAGTATCTGTAGAGTTGCTACCTCAAATTGCTTTTCATCAAGAATACTCTATCCCTCATTCTTCCTTGGTGTGACTAGGGAGACAACCTGTGCGTATGCCTTCGGCTATTTCATGGATACTTTTGATGGTAGGAAGTAGTAGGATCTGGTGGAGACGGAACTTCTACCAGGATTGAAAATCTAATATCTGGATTTTTATTTTCTTTGTTAAAAGGCCTTTTTATTCTTTCCCTATATGGAGGCCTCGTCTTTATTTTGAATTTTTGGGGTCTCCACATTTTTTCCCTGAAGAAATTCTCAGGTTAAAAAATCTGGGAGAGAATTGTTTTCCCCGATTATAAATTCTATTTGAAAATCAAAACTTGTTAACAAAGCTTGCCATCTGGCAAATATCTGTTTCGAAATTAAATTTTTAACATCTTTTTGTAAAACGTCTTTGGCTGCTTTGTAGTCTACTCTTAGAAAAAATTCTTTATTTATTAAATCATCTTGAAATTTAGTTATACATAGTACTCTAGCCAAAATTTTCTTTTTATTGTACTATAATTTTTTTGAGTATCATTCTAGAATCCTTACGTGAATCTTACTAATTGTTTAGTAGATTCTATAGAAATCCTTTTTTAAAGATGCCTCCATGCCATATGTCTGAGGCATCAGTTTCAACAACCATGAGAGCCTCTGAGTGCGGTATCCAAGACATGGAAGTTTTTTAACTATTGATTTTAATTTTTGAACTGTGTTGGTGTGCTCTATACTCAAAGACACTGGATTTTTCTTAAGACGTTGAAAAAGAGGCTTACAAACATGTCTAATATTAGGAATAAAATCTGCAACATAGTTGAGACTTCCTAAAAATCTTTGGAGCTGAGCTTTATCAGTTAATTAATCTGGAAATTTAGAGGAGAACTTTATGGTTCTACATATAGGTTTATAGGTTCCTTGATATAAATCATGACCGAGAAATCTAATATAAGTTTGGAATAATTTAATCTTCTTAGTACTAACTACTAGTCCATTTTGTTTGACAATTTTTTAAAATGTGTAGAGGTGTTTAAAATGTTGGTCAATATCTTCTAAAAATATTAAAACATCATCTATATAGACTATAGAAATTTTACTATATTGGTTAAATATATTGTTCATAATATTTTGAAATTCAGATGGAGCGTTTTTTAGTCCAAAAGGCATTACATTCCATTCATATTGTCTAAAAGGAACATTGAATGCGGTTTTATATATTTTTTTTCCAGCAATTTGTATTTGCAAAAATCTTGATTTCATATCTAATTGTTAGGTATCGAGTACCTAATCCTTTTTAACACTATTAAGAGGCTTATAATTGATAACTAGTCTTGGAGCACCTCTTTCCTTTTTTAGCGCTATTATTGACATAAAAGGCTGAATAACTCCAAGATGATTTAGAGGGTCAGATAATATTTTTATTTAGTTAATCATTAATTTCCTTTTTACAGTATTCCATAAATTCTTGGTTCATTTGAATGGGTCTTTCCTTTTTTGGAATAATCCTTTCATCGAATCCCTTAACATAGGGTAATTCAACTATATGCTGTTTTCTTTCCCAAAAGGCATTAGGAAAATCCGAGCAGACCTCTCACTCTATGACTTCTTGTAGATTTTTAATTTTTGTTTCTACTTCTGCTTTTTTAAAGAGAATTCAATTCTTTTGATTTTAATTTCGTCCTTTACATAATTTATTTTCTGTGAAATTAAATTGATTTTAAAATTTTTTTTATTTTTTATAAGGTCACTTTCTGCTTTTGATACACTATTTAGATAAGGAAAAATAATCTTTTTCTCTAAGATAGTGGCGTGGATATAGTCTAATTCGGCAGTATAAGGCTTTATTTGATTCGTAAAACATATACCTAAAATTATCTCTTCATTTATATCTTTGGTTATTACTAAGTCATTTATGAAACAAATTCTATCCTTACATATATGTGCATTGTATAGTTTATAATTTATTTTAAATCTTTCGCCTGTTGCAGAGAATAACCTTGTAGTACCCTTTTGAAGATACTTTGTGGGGATCATTCCTTGAATGAGGCAGTTTCTATCTGCTCCTGTGTCTAATAATGTCATCTTTCAAATTATGTAATTTTTATTTATAAAAAATGTAACAGGTATATGGTAACTTTGTTCTTTATCTTTTGTAATTTTGTCAATTTTCGAATGATTTTCTAGGAACTTAATATCTTTGTTATTTCTTTTTATGTTTGATACTTCTCCAAACTCTAATTGAAATGGTTCAGATTTTTTATTAGAAGCTAAATTATCAGTTAGTAATTTATTGTTAAATTCCTGCTTAAATATTTTAGCTTCTCTTTTTAAGTATTGTAACTCTACACGAGAGTTTTGTATAGTTGTTTCTGATTTGTGTTCTTTTCCTGATATATTTCTCATAGTATAGGGTGCAATTATTTCTTCATCAAAATGTTGATTAAAAATAAAAATTTTAAAGCTATTAAATATTTTCTCCAAAGTATTGGATCTTCTAAATGATTGATAATATCAAACAATACTTATATTGTAACGCCCCAAGTCTACACCTCGGACGTCATACGGTGCTCACAATCTCGAAGCACCACAAGCTAATCCATGGCTGGTACCTGCTACAATCACTGAATAATAATACTGTACAATGTGGAAATTAGGCAAAAAATGTGCCATAAGGTTCAAAACTAAAATCAAATGCGGAATACTGAAAATCAACACTGTAATTGAACATCCGTCTGAAATACTCCAGTCTGAAAAGCCTCTAACTGAACTGTCTGAAAGTGGAGTTGATGGGAAAAGTCCCCAACTAACTCCAACTACTGAAGTACTGATAACTGAAAATAATACTCTATCCTCAAACTATGAGGACCCACCACTAAATTCGTTGTTGTTAATCTGGTGATAGCCTAAATGGCTATGAACACACGAAATTGACACAAGAATGCAAAAATCAGCAAGTAAACAAAGGGAAAATAAACACACTAGAAGGAGATAAAGAAGAAGAATGAGTAAAATTAAAGGATAGATAGAAAGACCCGTACTCCTATTCAATGATTAGCACTAGAAGATGTTTAAAAATATTCAACACACCTCAGAAATAAGAGTTTAAACCTTCCTCTTAGGTGACCTAAACAAAACACTTTTCCTCAAGTACACCTTTCCTACCAAATTATCCAAAACAATTCAAACCCTAACTTCAAATGTTCTTGGACCAATTTTTAGATTCTAAGACTAAAACTAGAGACTAAAAACTACAATATAAGAGTAATATCCAATTTCATCAAAGTCTAAGGAAAATAAAAGCTAATAGCTCTATTTATACTATTACATAACAATGACGAAAATTCCCTTAATGAAGGGTGCTCCTTTGGAGTGTAAAAGAGAGCCATCAAAAGATAATATTGCCCTTAATCATCCCAAGTATAGGAGACCTTGGAGTGTAAGAACCCTTTCTCCAATTTTCAACTTGAACAAGGCGTTGTAATGGTTCCAAAATGTCTTCAAGCATTTTCAAATCCGAGGCTTGAACCTTTGACAATTCAAAACGTGAAGCTTTGATAAGACTTTTAATCCTTATGCTCTTTATGCTTTTATCATCCTCTCTATCTTGAAAGAAATTTGACCTCAAATTCAAACCTTGTAAAACCAAAGAGAGGGAAAAAAACACATAATCCTTGTGTTAGGAGGGTTAGCATTACTATCATAACTTAGGTAAACATGACAAGGGGTTACACTCTTAGAATACAACCAACCATCCTTTGTTATGAGTAAGAAACACCGAACACTAGCATATCAAAGGACACAACTAGTACGAACATCAATGAGTGAAGGATACAATCTGAAATTAACAAAAAATGCCACTTGTTTTCAAGGGAAGACAAACATTCAAAATTCGGCATCTATGGCTTAAAAAGGTTCCTTTAACAACACATATCCTATCACTCACCACATCTGTATGGACCATATTCATCATGAAGATCTACATTACAAGCACCAAATAGCCAAGGTTGTTCACATTTGAAATACATCCAAGGGTCCTTTGTGTTTGACATAAAAGTCTTAGCATAAAGGATACCAAAGACATGAATAGCATCAACATCAAAAATAAATGCACATGACCAGAAATTATTCCACCACATCCCAAAGGAATTTCGGGATCAAATGGAAGTAGAAGATAAAGGTCTAAGCCATGATAACTCACTCCCTTCATTAGGCTAATTTGCTCACAATCATTCAAGGTATTACAAACAACTTTGACATACGCAAGGCCACTATGAGCAATACTAATATCATGGATTTTATTACACAAATTCAAACGGCCATGTTCAATACGAAGATCATCAATACAAGCATCACACTAACTTGGAAATTCTCAAACATACCATTCTCATGATCAAGTAGCGAACTAGTTTTAAGAGAAAGTTGATCATTATTCACAATAAAAGAGTCATTAAGGAAAGAGATATGCACTTGCAAACCCAAAACCACTTCACTAGACACTAAATCACAATATTTGGAGTTCAAAGAAGTGTTCAGGGTAGCAAAGTCACCTCGAGTAAGGCTTGGTCAGTCAACTTTTTGGGAGCTCTTAGTCAAGTGAGCCTCTAGTTCATTTCTCATTCTTTCATATGGAACTCCATTTGGATCCTTCTTGATTATCATTTCATCTAGTATCTGCAGAGAATAAGAATCAAAGCTAAGCAAAATGCTAGTTTTTGGGTTAGGAAGTTACAAAGGTTCTTTGTGGACAAGACCCATAATCAAGAATTTTTTTTTCTTTCCAACCTCACTACCTACGACTTCCCTTTCCTTTTCCTTCTTTTTTTCACACTCTTCTTGTAGCTCAACATCAAGCTTCTCTCTATCTTGAAAACCAACCTCATCACCCTCAGAGTCTATCACAATCTCCTCTTAGTTGTATGGGGTGATTTTGGTTTAGTGGATCTTGGGGTGGAGGCATTGGATTACCTTGGTGATGTATTTGGATTTGTGGCATGGAATTTTGTGAAGTGTGAGGTTTTTGGTAAAATAGATTTGGAACTTGGTGGTTTGAATTTTGTGAAGGCTTTGGTGGATATAATCTATCAACCCTCGCTTTTATTCTAATCACACCGCCCATCAAAGACACCATTTTACCCCTCACAACATTCGCATTACTTTTCAAGTCATTATTATCATTTTTCTTTTCTTGGTCAAAGGGATCAAACCGAGTCATCAAGGTTCCAATAGCATCATTTCCCAAAGGTTGGGAAGTAGTACCTTTAGGTTTCATAGAAAATGTACCTAAAAGAACAAAAAAAAAATAGCAAGTAACACAACCTACAAAATGATCAAACAAGTTAGTTCAAAAGCCTCAATTAACTCACGCTCAACCTCACCTCACACTTGGCCTTACAAGTGTTGGAGAATCGGTAATACTTGGCATGTTACTTGAGAGGTGAGAAGCTTTGGTCTGGAATCGATCTTTGTTTGAAGCGACTCCAATAAAGTGATGCACAAACTTGAACCAACAAAATATAAGACTTAAAAATGAGAAAAGCACACAAAAAAAATGAAGACACAAAATAAACGAACTCTACACTAATTACCAACCTAGTAGGTACTTACTAGTTTGCGAATTAGTGATAGAACAAAAAAATTGAAACTAGAAGCAACAATTAGAAACTACGAAAACTAAATTTAGAGGCGAATTTCGGTTGAGCACAAGTGATGATGTGGCACTATGTTCCCAACTTGTTTCGGCCAAAACCTCTTAGAAAGGAAGGGAATTCAGATTTGGAGGGAAATATTTCAAGTTTGAAGCCTTTTCCAGCTTCAAAATGGAGGAGAAATGAATTGATCCCCCCTTTGTACTTGCAATTGTACTTTGTTGTCCCCTTTTACTTTTAGAAGAATGGAATATTCTTTGAATATGCGTTTAGACAAACAACTTTTTCACTCTCTTTCTTCCCTTTTTTGGATCAAACAAGAACTTTGAATATCCTTCTTCACTAAGTTATGAAGATCATGGATGAACAAGATGAATATTCAAGCATTGACCAAGTTTGACGACCTAGCAAATGAACTCCAAATCTGAATTTTTCTGAAGATCTAGGTTCCTTGGGCTAAAACAACTTTAACCAAACAAAAATCAGCCACAAATCAAGTCACCAACACCAAACAAAAAAGTTATCCTCTCTCAAAAAGCATCAAACAAGCCACAACAATGGTGGATCTAGCTCAAAACCAACCAAACTTCACTCAAAAAGTAGATCTAGACTCCCTAGGTGCTCGGAAACAAGAATCTAGCACTTGAAACCAACAAAACAACACAAAATCATGTAGATATAAGATCTAAAATTCAGTCAAAACACAAAAACATGAAACTCCTATTTCTTTTTTGATTTTCTTGACTCTAAACTCTTTTTTTGTGGAGATCTTCTTTGATCCAAGACTTACGGTTGTAGGAATAAACCTAAACAAGGATTTGATACCAAATGATAGCCTAAATGGCTATGAACACACGAAATTGACACAAGAATGCAAAAATCAGCAAGTAAACAAAGGGAAAATCAACACTGTAGAAGGAGATAAAAAAGAAGAATGCTTGAAATTAAAGGATAGATAGAAAGAACCTTACTCCTATTCAATGATTAACACTAGAAGATGTTTCAAAATCTTCAACACACCTCACAAATAAGAGTTCAAACCTTCCTCTTAGGTAACCCAAAGGAAACACCCTTACTCAAGTACACCTTTCTTGCCAAATTATCCAAAACAAGTGAAACCCTAACATCAAATGTTCTTGGACCACTTTTAAGATTCTAAGACTAAAACTAGAGACTAAAAACTACAATATAAAACTAATATCCAATTTCATCAAAGTATAGGGAAAATAGAAGCTAATAGGCCTATTTATACTATTACATAATAATAACGAAAATAACCTTAGTGAAGGGTGCTCCTTTGGAGTGTAAAAGAGAGACATCAAAAGATAATAGTGCCCTTAATAATCCCAAGTATAGGCGACCTTGGAGTGTAAGAACCCTTTCTCCAATATTCAACTTGAACAAGGCATTGTAATAGTTCCAAAATGTCATAAAGCATTTTCAAATCCGAGGCTTGAACCTTTGACAATCTGAAGCGTGAAGCTTTGATAATACCTTGTAATCCTTGTGCTTTTTATGCTTGTATCATCTGGGCTGCTAGGTACGGTCGAAGCTCGTGCATCTGGACCTATGATATAAGATATCATAGCATAAAATAAATGTATGCGCCAGTACTTTGAATGTACTGGTATGCTAGGTGAGGTAAGGTTGAATGCATGGGTTCATATGCATGATCAATAACTGAATAAAGGGCATGAATATAAATGAATGAGAGTCTATGTATATCTGAAACTATTGTAGATACTGATTATGCAATACTATGCACATATCTACGTATACTGTAACTGAGATTTCATTAACTTTGGATAATGAGTTCTGAAAACTGAATGACTGATATCTGAGTTTGCTGATATTGTATTATTGTTAACTAAGTGACTATTTTTGATAGTGCTGATTCTATAGAAATGAACTAAGTTCTATACTGAGCTAGGTGACTAGATCTGATACTCCTAATTTTGGAACTAAAATGAGGTATTATACTGAGTCTGAAACTGAAATTATAGGAGTGTTCATCTTACCGACATACCCTGGTTATGAACTGAGTTAGGGTCCAACCTGTGACCCTAGTTGGAAGAGTGTTAGCACCTTGCCAAGGGATACAAACAATGACTATGAGTTAACCCTCTCTGACAAGAAGCCTTTTTGTCAACCCTAGCTAGCAGGAAAACTCATGCGACATATATCAACCCTAGACTGGCAGGAAGATATCTGAACTTACACTGGCTACATAGTTCTATAACGCAGGGACTGCTACTAAGGGTCAAATTCTTTACTGACAGGAATGCCCCAATCCTTAGGTTCACTCGGTGTTGATTCCTACTTGCAACTGAATAGACACTGAACTGTTACTGATCATGCTATCTATCTAAGCTGGATTGAGTTCACTGCGCTTTGATAACTGGCTGAATACACTAAGTTCTGTTAACTGGCCGAATATACTGAGTTCTATTATCTGACTTAGTACTACATCACAGAGACTATTCTGAAACTACTATAAATCTAGGTAAATAGCTAGATTGTCGGGTAATGATCTTGAAAGCATGATAGCTAGACACTTTGTCACAATTCATTTATTGAGGCATTTTAGCAAAAATTTGTTTGGCATGAACTTATATGTATGCTAACATAATAGGATTTCATTATTCAACTCACATAAACAATTCATCAAACACTTGGGGAGCATAATTTATACACATGACAATACTATAACATGTAAGTATCATGATCAAAATCCCAAACTCACTTATTCAAGGGTTTTTAACATGAAACCATATAACCACACACATGCTATTTGTTTCTCAAGAAACTTATAATTAATCATGGATTATAAACCCAACTATATCATAATCATGAATAAAATAAAATTCAACATGAAGTTCGTAAAATAAATCAACCTGTAATCTAAAAAGGGTTCTTGAACTTTAAAGGTGGAAGGAAACCCTTGGATGAACACCTAACATACCTAGCAAATTGAATTCGTGAAGATTGACGGTGAATTTCTTAAATCTTGATCTTGAATTGGTGGACAAGGGTTTGTTCTTTAGAGTATCTTAGTGAATAATAAGAGTAGTTTGCCTATTGAGGGGTTTAATCTCGTGTTTTGGAGTTGAAAAAAGTGTGGAAAATGTCCCAAATACCCCTATAGACACTGATTTAATTACTAAAAATGGTACCCAGTGTTGCGTTGAGTTTGCATTGATTCACTGGAATTGCACTGAACGCTAAGAAAAAATTATAGGTCTATGAGATAGGCAACGCGACGTTTTAAGATCATGTCGACCCACTATATTTGTCACCTAAACATGATTCAAACGAGGTTCAAAGAATCCAAAACTCACCCGAAGTAACCTATTGAAACACCTGATGTTACAATATCAAGTCCACAATGCAAGAATCCAGGAAGAACAACAAGATGAACAAACTAACACCAAAAATAACAAGTTGAACAACAAGTGCTAGTGAATCGAAATAGGCCACACACAGTTTCACTAGGTTTTAAGAATGACATTTTTAGAACAAGATGATGAAGTTTTCACCAAGAACCAGCAAGTCAACAAGGTGCTATTGAATCAAAAGAGCCCCACAGGGGTTTACTAGACTTCAAGATTACAAAACAATCTTAACAAGATTACAAGAAGATAGTAACTTGGCTTGTAATATTCAAGAGTCAAAGAACCCTAAAAACAAGAGAGGACATTAAGACTAAAGAATAATAACACCAAGTTCTTACTTGGACCAAGAGGAACTCTATGACCTCAAGATCCTTGTTTCTAGCCAAGATACAACACAAGTATCACTCTACTTGTGAGTTTTCAGATTTGGGGCTTCTCCAATGGAAAAGTGAGAAGTTCCTCAATATTACAATTGTTTATGTCTCAAAATATTTTGAAAGAACTAATTTCCAAATAACCATAATATTTTCTACTTATATTACACCATAAATAAAGGAGAAAATGACCAGATTTCCCTTTCCATGGGGTGGCCTTGGAGTGTAAGTTTATTACACTCCAAGGCCCCTCTTCACTTTTAAAAAACATTTAGACCATTAGGTGGATCAATCACCAACTCACAAACGGCCATTTGTATGAACAAGGCTTGGAGTTTTTTTAACTGCTGAGCTTGGCTACGTGTTAATGGTAGTGAACTTGTTTGACAACTTGCTACACTCGTATCAACCTCTCGATCTTGATAGAAATTTGACCTCAAATTCGGAATTTGGTCATCTTTAACCGTATCTACGAGAGAAAAATCACACACGTTGAAAGTGTTATGCACTTGATATTCTGGGGGAAGGTCAATCTTGTAGGTGTTGTCATTGATTTTCTCAAGTACTTGGAATGGACCATCACCGCTCAGCATCAATTTGCACTTTCTTTGAGATGGAAATTGATCATTTTGAAGATGCACCCACACCCAATCTCCTGGTTCAAGAATGAGTTTCTTTCTCCCCTTGTTGGCCCTCCTTGTATTTTCTTGTTTTTCTTCTCAAGTTGAAGCTACACCTTCTCATGTAGCTTTTTCATAGAATCTGCCTGCTTGCTTCCATCTAAGCTAATCATGAGGTTAATTTTCAAAGGCGTTAAATCCAAAGAGGTAAAGGGGTTGAGGCCATATACATACTCAAAGGGAGTCATTCCCATACTTGAGTGTATGACACGGTTATATGCAAACTCAATCAATGGTAAGTTCTCCTCCCAAGAAGTCATTTTTTCCTTAACCATGGAACATAGCATAGCACCCAATGTCCTATTTACTACTTCCGTTTGGCAATCGGTTTATGGGTAGAAAGACGTAGAGAACAACAACTTGGTACCAAGGTTACCCCACATGGACTTCCAAAAGTGACTTAGGAACTTAGAGTCCCTATCACTCATAATGGTCCTCGTAATGCAATGCAATTTGACAACATCATTAACAAATAAAGAGGCTACATTAGGTACATCATCACATTAAGAGCAAGGAATAAAGTGTGCCATATTAGAAAATCGATCGACACAACATAGATACTATCCCGACCTCATCTAGTCCTTGGCAGCCCCAACATGAAATCCATTGATATATCAAGCCAAGGACGTAAGGGGGTGGGCAGTGGGGTGTACAACCCATGAGGTAGAAGACAAGACTTGGCTCATTTGCATTCTACACATTAGCCACAAGTGCTAACCACATCCTTGTGCATTCTTGGCCAATAGAATTGCTCCTCCAATATTCTGAGGGTCTTTTATACCCAAAAGGACCCATTAGACCGTCATCATATACTTTCCTCATAAATAACTCTCTCTAAGAGCTAGAGGGTACACACATTGTCTACCTTTAAATAAGTAACCATCAAAATTGGCATAGGGATTTGAACCCCTAGCCGAATCCCACTTGTCCCTACCCAATTTCTTGCATTCTCTAAAGATAAGAGTAAAGTGAGGGTCCTTGGGATATAATCCTCTTAAGCTCTTGAAACCCATCAATTTTGATGACAAAGTGGACACAAGAATATGTTTTCTAGACAAAGCATCGGCTACTACATTGTCCTTACCCTTCTTGTATTGGATAACATAAGAGAAGGTCTCAAGAAACTCAATCCATTTGGGATACCCTTTGTTAAGCTTGTCTTTTGTTCGAATATGGTTTAAGGATTCATGGTCCGTTCGGATCACGAACTCCTTAGGCCATAAGTAGTTTTGCCAAGTAGACAAGGCTTTAATCAAGACATACGACTGTAAATCATACGTGGAGTATTTTAGAGTTGCTTCTTTGAGCTTTTCGCAAAGTAAGCAATGGGTTTTAAATCTTGCATCAAAACAGCCCCTGTGCCTACTTTACTCACATCGCACTCGACTTTGAATGTCTTATCAATGTTGGGAAATTATAATAAAGGCTCGGAGATGAGCATAGCTTTCAAAGCTTCAAAAGCCTTAGCTTTCTCGTCACCCCACTTGAAGGGTTGACCTTTCCGAATGACCTCGATTAAGGTGGCAGCTAAGGTTGTAAATCCTTTGACAAACCTTCTATAAAAACTAGAAACCCCTTGGAAGGTTTTTACTTCTCCAACGGTTTATGGAATTGGCCAATTTTTGATAGCATTTATCTTGGATTCTTCCACTTCCACCCCTCTTTAACTAACAACAAAACTCAATAAAACAACTTTATTAACACTAAAGGAGCATTTTTCTAGATTTACGTACAGTTTTTACTTTCTAAGGACATCAAACATGCATTATAAATACATCACATGCTCATCTAAAGACTTCCTATTAACCAGTACATCATCAAAATAGACAACAATAAACTTTCTAATAAATGGAGTCATCACATGATTCATTAGCCTTATAAAAGTACTTGGAGCATTTGTTAGTCCAAATGGCATTGCCATCCATTCATGGAGACCAAACTTGGTCTTGAAGGTGGTTTTCCATTCATCACCGGGTTGCATTCTTATTTGGTGAAAGCCACTCCTTAAATCAATTTTGGAAAATAAAAATAAACTATTTAATTCATCAAGCATATCATCTAAACTAGGGATATGGTGATTATATTTTACTATAATCTTGTTGATGGCTACGCAGTCCACACACATACGCCACATTCCGTATTTCTTAGGCACTAATCGCACCGGAACCGTGCATAGACTCATGCTCTTATTGATATACCCTTTTTTGAGGAGTTCCTTAACTTGACGTTGCAATTCCTTGATGTCCGTAGGGTTTCTTTTATAAGCCATCTTGTTTCGCAATTACGAACATGACAAAAAGTCAATTTAGTGCTCAATTCCCCGAAGTAGAGGAAATCCTTGCGGAAGTTATTTGGGAAATACATCTTCATAATCTTGCAACACGCAAGAAATCAAAGGATAAATGGAAGAATTAGTGGGGTTAGTGTTAAAACAATGAGCCAAAAGTAACATAGGTGCATCCTTATCATGATCTACGAAGAGTTCCTTCTTTCTAACCAACATCACTATGTTTTCCTTCTCTTTTGATGTTGAGGCAGCCTCGGATACCCCTACTACCTCACCTACGGGTTCCTCTCTTTTTTTCTTCCTTTTCAGATTTTTTTTCCTTTTCCTTCAATTCTCTCATCTTTTAATGCCACTCATTTACTTGGGAAGGCAAAAGAGGATGAATTGTGACCTTTCTTCCATCCTTCCCAAGTGTATATCGATTGGACCTCCCATGTTATTTGGTATACCTATCATATTTCCAAGGTATACCTAACAAAACATGACATGCTTGCATTGGTATCACGTAACAAAGCACTTCATCGTAGTAGTTTCCTACCTTAAACCGTATCACACATTTTCTTGTGACCTTTAATTCACCACATTCATTCAACCATTGTAACTTGTAAGGACTAGTGTGCGGTATAGTTGGCAACTTCAAAAAGTTTACCATAGCAACACTAACAACATTTGCACAACTACCACTATCAATCACCAAAGTGCACACACTCCTCTTTACAAGACTTTTAGTATGGAATAGATTTTTCCCTTTGACTTGGGTCATCTATTTCCTTACTAATCATGACACACCTAACTACAAAGTTTGGAACAACACACTCCCCTTCTTGTGGATAAACGTCTTCACCAACACCATCATCATCATCATGTGGTCCATTCTCGAGTTCCTCTCCATCTTGAGGCTCGGGCTCATCCTCCCTCTATTCAAGACCTATCTCTTCACCAAGGTAATACAATCTCCCTTCTCGTAGAATCACGTTGCGTTAGTTTGGACATTCATTGGCTTTATATCCCCAACCTTGGAACTTGAAACATTTGAATCCCTTTGGGTTAGGATATTTATTAACTTCTTGCTTTGGAGGAATTTTATGGACTGTTTTGGGCTCGGGCAGCCTTGTAGTGGCAGTTTGGTTCGTGTTTTTGGGCCAACCCAAAGAGGATTAAGCCATTTCCTTGCTTTTAGGCCAACCTGAGGTGGATTGTACCCTTACCTTGAACAACGAACTCTCTTTAAGTTTCATTTCAATCTCAAGAGCCACTTGAAAAATACCTTCAACGGTATCAAACTTGTAAGGTGTTAAATGACTGGAGATCTCTTTGTTCGACCCACACTTGAACTGGATTATGTCATGACTGATTTGTTCCCCATAATGATCAAACTTCAAAATGAGTTTTTGAAACTCATCATAATATTCCATCACACTTTTGTTACCTTGACGCAAGTAGTACAATCTAGAAAAAAACTCATGGCGATAACTCTTGGGAAGGTACCATTATCTCATCAAGTGCCTCAACCGAAACCAAGGTGGTGGCTGCCCATCAACTAATTCATTACCAAATCGCTTGACGTACTCCCACAAAGTGTTAGCATAACCCTCAAAATAAGCTATGGCATAACAACTTTTCTTTTCTTTCAAGATATCGTTAACCTAGAAAACTTTGTCACAACCCGATTCCCAAGCTAAGTAGACCTCGGGGTCACTTTCACCTTAATATATTGGTAGGATCAACTTGATGGTTCTGATGCCCACATCTCTCTCTTGGTGTTGGTTTCCTTTTTCTCCATACCCTTGATATGTCCTTTGATCTCCACAACCCCCTCTTATCTCCTCCTACCCATGTAAGTATCCTCAAAGGCTCCATATCCTTCATATTCCTCTCTACCATATTCCTCAAAGTGGGATGGACAATTTTGGACATTTTGAACTTGAATTGGAGGAGTTGGATTTTGTAGAGGTGGTGGTCTTTAGTTTAATGGAGCTTGGAAGGGAGGGTTCAGATTTAGCGGAGTGTAATTGACGTCCAAGTCTCTCTTGTGGAACTTGAGAAGTTTGGAAATGTATTGGTCTAGTGGGGTCATGGTTTGGAGGGAAAGAAGTGGTTTGGCTTTTGGAATTTAGTGGAGCTTGGAGTGGATTTAGCATTTAGTGCACTGTTTTGGGAGTGATGTTTGCGGATAAAGTTCCATCATGCCCACTTGAAGAAACATGCAGAGGAGTAAAAGGGCGAGAGTTCCTTTGACTCTCCACTTGTTCTAATCTACCACTAATAGCCGACACGTCTCCCTTTATTGTTGTCAAATCCTCTCTCACAACACCAACTTTCATATTCAACCTTTCACGTGTTTGGGTAACGGCCTCAAGAGTGGACCTCATAGAGTCAAGAGCATTATTATCCATATTTTGGGATGTAGTCCCTTCCATTGACAAAGTATTACCAAGAAAATCAGCAAACAAGTGGTAAAAAAAATCCTCTCCTCACTTACACTCTTCCGGACTTGATTCTTTTTTGAAGACTTAAAGAATTCTCGTTGGACTAGAACAAAGAAGTAGCAACATTTTCAAAAGATAAAATCACCAAAGTAATCATTGACACAAACAACTAGATTCAAAGGACTAATTGACAACCTAGTAGGAATGTACTAGTTTGTTAATTAGTTCTAGAACCAAGGAAACCAATAATCAACAATTAGAAACTAGAAAATATCCAAATTTTAGATTATTAGTGACGTGGCAGTAGAAATATTGACATGGCAACATGTAATTGGTCTTGGTCCATACAACAATTTTTTGTCACAAATCTGAAATTTGAATATTCACTAACTTGTAGTGGATGACAATTGGTTTTAGAGGGAAAGTAAAAGTCATGGGGTGGACTTGGAGTATAAGTTTTTTACACTTCAAGGCCCTTATTCACACTTAAAAAAATTTAGACCATTTGGTGGATCAATCACCAACTCATAAATGGCCATTCGCATGAACAAGGCTTGGAGTTTTTGTAACTCCCGAGCTTGGCTGCGTGTGAATGGTCGTGAAATTATTGAACAACTTGTTACACCCATATCACCTGATAATGATTCAATCTAAGGATCGACATTTTAAGGTCATAAGGTTCATAAAAATAGGATCACCATCTTATGAAGGCTAAAATACATTCTAAGTATGGACACTTAGCTGCAATTTCTAAGCCTGGGACCTCTTTTCAAGCTTTAACGGATTGAGTTAAGCATAGGATTTTGTGGGGTCTTACAATATCTCCCCCTTGGTAACATTCATCCTCGAATGAGACTGACTAATATGAGAATACTAATAAACTGAATTTATATATACTGAACATGCACAATTATAGCATGATTACATGACTGAAAGTACTGATATACTGAGTTATCATACTGAACATAGGTAAGTGAAGCATGACTGAGTTTTGAAAACATGACACATGACTGAGCTATTTCATGATGGTATGAATGATATGAGAATGCTATGCAACTAAACCAATACAGAGTTATAATGGAAATCTGAGCATGGAACAGAGTAAATTCAATGAAAATACTTACCTTGAGCTGAGTCTGAGTTTGCAGAAAAGAGGTGAGGATACTTGGTTTGCATATTTGTTTCTTCTTCCCAAGTAACTTCCTCAATGGAATGATTCTTCCAATGAACTTTAACTAGAGGAACTTCTTTGTTCCTTAGTCTGCGATCCTGAAAATCAAGAATTTCAACTGGGATTTTCTCATAAGAGAGGCTATTTTGGACATCAATTCCCTCTATCGGGACTACAACTGCAGGGTCACCTATGCACTTCTTTAGAAGTGAGACATGAAACACTGGGCGAACTAAAGCTAAGTCTGAAGGCAACTCAAGGTCGTAAGCTATCTTTTTGAAATGACTGAGAATTCAGTAAGGGCCGACATATTGGGAACTGAGTTTCACTTTCTTACCAAACCTCTTCAGTCCTTTTATAGGAGAGATTTTCAAACACACAAAGTCACCAATATAAAACTCGAGATTTTTTCTTCGCACATCTACATACTATTTATGTTGTCTCTGAGCTGTCTTGAGCCTTTCCCTGATCAATAAAACTTTTTCTAAGGCATCAAATACAAAGTTAGGCCCTACCACTGCGACCTCACTCACTTCAAACCAACCAATGGTAGATCTACATCTCTTCCCATATAGCACCTCAAACGGAGCCATCTGAATACTGGAATGATAACTGTTATTATATGCGAACTCAATCAAAGGCAAATGGTCATCCTAACTCCCCTTAAAGTCAATGGCACATGCCCTTAGCATATCTTCCAAAGTCTGAATTGTCCTTTCTGCTTGAACATCTGTCTAAGGGTAAAAGGTTATACTGAGGTAAACTTGGGTACCAAGACCCTTTTGGAAGGCTTTCCAAAAATAAGAGGTAAATTGGGTATCTCTATATAAGATAATAGATATTGGGACTTCGTGGAACTTGACTAACTCTCCAACATAGCGTTTGGCGTAGTCCTCAGCTGAAAAAAGGTATGAACTAGAAAGAAGTGAGCTAATTTGGTCATCCTATCTATAATGACCCAAATGTAATCATGCTGATGATGAGTACGGGGAAAACCCATCACAAAGTCCATGTTCACTTCCTCCTACTTTCATCTGGGAATACTGAACTCTTGAATTGATCCACAAGAATTATGATGCTTAATCTTAACCTGCTGACACATAGAGCACTTAGCTACAAACTCTGCAATGTCTCTTTTCATCCTACTCCACCAATAGATCTCCTGCAAATCGTGGTATATCTTAGTGGCCCCTGAATGAATAGAGTAATACGCACCATGCACTTCTATAATAATTTGTTGCCTCAAGTCATCTACACCTGGAACGCATAGACAACCCTGGTAATGCAACACACTATCTCTCCCTTAGGAGAAAACCTCTACTTTTAAATCTCTTACTAACTCTCTTAACTTGACTAAACTGGGATCTCTGTCCTACTTTTCCTTCACATTGAAAACCAGAGATGATTCTTAACTATTGTAACCACGCACTATCCTCTGCTGAATCGACTAAGTGGATGCCTAGTTGTGCAAAATAATGAACTTCCTAAACTAACTTCTTTTTGCCATTCTCCATGTGAGAAACACTACCTATAAGCATCCTAGTAAGAGCATCAACCATGTAACATCCTGTATTTTGCTTGTACTTGTTATAATTATATGGAACTTGGTTTATAATTTTGATATATATAACGTATGAGAATTGTTATGCAAGTATTAATGGTATAGATGGAATTATAGATGCTTCCCGTATAGGGTAATGTGATGTGACTAAGTTAATGTTAAGATAACTATTTAAACTTGGAATCATAAGCTAGTATTTGAATCTAATGTTTAAAATTACCAAGTATGTATAAGTTGAAGGTTAGATTAACGGGATTAAGAGCTGAAAGTAGAACAAAATATTGAGGTGCTTGCTTGACTTACTTAAGCTAGTAGGTTAATAAAGTAATGATCATGTCCTTGAAGGATGAGGACTCACTGCTAACTCTGACTATTGAGACTGGAATGCTACTAATACTCTGGAGCTCGTGCTTCTGAACCTATGGTATAAAACACCATAGCACAAATGCGTCAGTACATTTGAATGTACTGGTATGTAGGGGTGGAAAGCGGGCGGATTAGATTGGATTTGGACGGGTTAAATATGGATTGGACAAAAATGGTTTGGATTGTAATCCGTCTATATAAATATGGGTAAATATGGATTTGGTCAAATATGGATTGGGTAAAAATGGTCCAACCCACTTTAACTCCTGAAGTCAAAAACATAAAACATCTATATCATATCAAGTTGACTTTTGTTTCGTTTTTTTTTTTTTTTAGTTTTTTTCTTTTTAGTTTTTTTTTTCTTTCTCTTCTATATGTAGCCTCTAGTTTTATTTTTTGCATTTCTTTTTTTCTCTCTCTTCTATCTCTACTCATTGCTTCTATTTCTTTTTTCTTTTCCTTTTCAGTGTCCTTTTTTCTATTTTTTTATTTTGTTTTATTTTTACTTCGTTCTATTTTTTTTCTTTTTTTGTTGTATTTTATGTTTTATATTTTTTTATTTTTGAAGAATATGGTTAAGTCGAGTACAAATTATGGATGATGACTAAAATCATAACCGCTCAGTATATTTGTATTTACCGTCATTTTTTTTTTCTTTTTCCTTTTCTCCGATTTCATTATTTTTTCTTTTTGATTTTTTTTTTGTATTTTTTTATTCAATTCTTTCTTTACATTTTTTTCTCTCTTCTATCTCTAACATTTACCTTTTTTTTTTACTTTTTTTTATTTTTTTCTATTTTTGGTTTTATTCCTTTTTTATGATAATGAAAATACCCTAAGCGCATGTTGATTTATATTCACCCAACATTTATAATTTGTGTAAGTACACTCAAGTGGACTCTACCTAATGGACAGATACAAAGATAGTATCCTGAAAGATCTTGGGTTACATTCATCAAACAAAATATCTTTAGCAGTCCCAAATTGATGCACAAATACTAATAACACATTTTCATTGAATGATACATTGTATATTTATATATTTTAGTCTCAAAAAAATACAATAAATTCATACACTTATTTGTATATAAATACAAATGGTAAATAGTACATATTGATAACTAAGCTATTCCAATACAAATAATAAAATTATTTGAAATATATAATACGATACAAATAAATTTAAAGTAAAAAAAATTATAAATATAAAATGCAATGAAAAAAATGTGGAAAAAAATATAAAAAGGAAGAAAAATAACAAAACTGACGAACCAAGAATGAAAAAGGGGAAAATGGAAATACCAAAAAAAAAAAGAATGCGAAGAAAAAAGAAATAAAATTGAAAAAGAAAAAAATTGATGAAATAGAAGAAATAAAAAGTATACGAAACGAGTAAAAAATAAGTGGAAAAAAACAAAAAATGAAAAAGAAAAAAAAGTAAATTAAAGGAAAAGGAAGGAAAAAAATAGTAAATTAAAGGAAAAAACAAAGAAAAAACAAAAAAAAATAGAAAAGAAAAAAAAGAGAAATAAAAGATAGAAAAAAATAATCATAAATGAGTGATACTATGGATTATATTTAATTGATAATAGATGTTATAAATTGTATAGGCTAAATGGAATAATTAGAAGCTTAAATTAATTAACTCATGTAGGTCTCAAGCGAATATGAATGATGGAATAAGAATGAGAAAGGGGAAAATGAAAAAAATACAAAGAATAAAATAGATGAAAAAATGAGAAAAAAAAAAGAAATTATAAGAAACGAGTAAAAAATAAAGAAATGAAAAACCAAAAAAGTAAATTAAAGGAAAAAAGAAAGAAAAAACCAAAAAAGAAGAAGAAAAGAAACTAAAAAAGAAAAAAAACTGAAATTTTAAGCATAGGTAAGTGATCTCTGTGTTTAAATGGGTACCTATATTTTGCCCATTTTGTTCATATTTGTATGAGCTTTAAAATGAGTTGAAGTTTATATTTATCCATTTGAAATATGAGTGATCCAATTTATAAATATGGGTTAAATGGATTCTTTTCACAAATAGGAGCTGAAATTGTTAGCCTTACTAGTTTGCATGTGAGGTAGGCTGAATACAAAGGTTCACAAGCATAAACTATACTAACTGACTGGATAACATAAACGTGAGAATGCATGCATGAATACATAAACTTGAGTACTGATAACATAAGATACTGATAAATATATAACTGAAACAACTAATATGGAGCGACTATATCTGACAATCTAGGTTCTGATAGAACTAGCTGAGTTTCGTGTTGTTATGAGGTGACTATATTCGATAGTCCTAAATTCTGTATAACTATCTGAGTTCTATTATTGAGACTGAATGACTGCATCTGACAGTCTATATTCTGTAATTGAAACTGTGGAAAGTAGTCATCTAACCGACATGCCTCAAATAATGTAATATACCTGAGTTAGGTTCCAATCTATAACACCAATTAGAAGGGTGTCAATACGGCGCCACTAGTAAGGACAATCTATGTGTAACCCTTATATAATAGGTAACTCTAGTGAGAATGGCTGAAACTCTTATAAAAAAGGTTAAGCCACTTCATCTACCCTCATATAAAAGGCTATGATATCTTAACATATGCTAGGTACGTAGTTCTACAATGCAAGGATTGCTTCTAAGAATCACTCCCTCATTTAACAGTTGGGTTCCCATCCTTGGGTTTAGTCATTGCTAATTTTCTACTCCCATCTGAATATGATTAACTGAACTGAACTGGGCTGAGTTAACTAAGTTTCTTTGACTGACAGAATACTACTGAGATTACTGAGTTTTCCTGAGTCATGAGATTGATTGAATGATATGGAGAATGGATTGACTGAGAGTATCTTTAAAACATGACACTATTTCTAGGCATACAACTAAATTTTTTGGTACAAGTACCCCCAGGACTCGATGAGAAGAAACTGAAAAAGCATGACTTTCTTGAATACATGAACAACATGAACAGTCCATAATATAATAAGTTGGAGATTTCATGAAGTACAAGTTCTACAGCACCACAGTGGCTACACATATATCCATAATTCATTGACTAAGACATTTCTTCAAACGCTGGACATGCATAAACTTGTACATAAATGGGGATTTTATATTATCATACTAGTATGGCACTTTTCCTTCACATAGGCATTTTATCGAATACATGGGAGCATGCTTTGGTTATACAATCATCAACATATCTAATAATCATGGATACATCAGTCAACATGTAAATTTAAGGGTTTATCATGATTATTATGCAAATCACAACATCCTAGGGAAAACATTAGAATAGGTAATTTAAAACAAGAATCAAAACCCTACAACATCATGAACATGAATTTCAATTCAATTTAAATCATGAACATTCATAGATATAGAAATCTTGAATTTTGAAAAGAGATTCTGGAGCTTCATGGGTGAAAGGGACCTATGAATCAACACATTACATACCTGGGTTGTGATTTTCTTGAAGTTCTTGGACTTGAAGAACTTGAAATATCTTATTTTTTTATGAAGGGCTTGGATCTTGTTCTTTGGGATTATCTTAGAGAGAAAACCCTAATTTGATGTTATAGATGGATAATGAACTTATGAGCCTTGGTCTGATATAATTAGGGGTTAAAACAGGTGGAAAAGACCCAAATACCCTTTTAAAAATGGCTTAGAATTTGCTGAATGGGATCTATGATGGATCGTGTAACAGTATATCGCTGGCTCGATGGTCCATCATTCTGACCGTCGCACCTGGGCTAGAATAGGGACTCACTGCCTTAGTAGCGCTGGCTTAGGTAATGATCTATCGCTAACTCTATGGTCTATCGATCCTGGCTGTTGCACTTGACCAGAAGTTGGAGTCACTGCCTTAGTTGCGATGGCTTGGGCGACAGTCCATTGTTGGCTTGACAGTCCATCGGTTTGACCATCGCTTTTGAGTAGTTTTCAATAATTCGCTATAAAATGTCCATAACTTTTTACTCCAATATCGGGTTTGGACGAAATTGGTATCGTTGGAAAGATAATTCAATTTGCCACATGATAAAAAGTCAAAATTAGGGAAATTCTATATCATTTTAATATTAATCAATTAGAAAGTCATTAATAACTCTTTTGAAGAGTAGATTTGACTTAAAAAAAGTTTGGGGTATTACAATATATCCCCCTTCGAAACATTCTCATCGAATTAGGCTGACTGAGAGGGGAAAAACAAATAATTGAAGTACATATTGAACATGAATGACTGAAATATGACTCCATGACTGACATGAGTGATAAACTAAATATATTTCATACTGAACATGCATATTTGATGCATGAGTAACTGATTTATGACTGCATGACTGAATTACTAATAAGATAGGTTTCTCATCAACTGAACATGCATGTATGATGCATAAATACTTACTTAACTGACACATGAATTCATGGCTGACTATGCAATGGTACTTAATATCAAATTTATAATGGAATTCTAAACATGAAATTGATACCAAGCTTGTCACTAAAATCTAAACATTTAACTGAAAAGCTTAAAGAGAACTGTTACCTTGATCTAGATATATGTTGGAAAACAAGAGGTGAGGATACTTGGTCCGTGTGTCTGTTTCTGCTTCTTCTTCCTAAGTAGCTCCCTCAATGGACTGATTTCGCCAAAGAACTTTGATTAGATGGACTTCTTTTTTCCTTGATCTACGAGTCTGATAGTGTAGGATTTCAACTGGAATATCTTCATAAGAGAGGTTGTTCTGAACATCTATACTCTGAATAGGGACTACAACAGCTGGGTCATCTATGCACTTCTTGAACAAAGAGACATGGAAGACTGGATGAACTAAGGCTAGATCTAAAGGCAATTCGATCCATAACTTTTTACTCCAATATCGGGTTTGGACGAAATTGGTATCGTTGGAAAGATAATTCAATTTGCCACATGATAAAAAGTCAAAATTAGGGTTATTGGGAATCTAGTTCTTTCATAATATTTTGAGACTTAAACACTTGTAAAATTGAGAAACTTCTCACTCTTCCATTGGAGAAGCCCCAAATCTAAAAACTCATAAGTAGAGTGATACTTGTGATGTATCTTGGCTAGAAACAGGAATCTTGAGGCACAGAGTTCCTCTCGGTCCAAGTAAGAACTTGGTGTTAATATTCTTTAGTATTAGGGTCCTCTCTTATTTTTAGGGTTCTTAGACTCTTGAATATTGCATGTCAAGTTACTATCTTCTTGTAATCTTGTAAGATTGTGTTTTGTAATCTTGAAGTCTAGTAAGGTCATGTGGGGATCTTTTGATTCACTATCACCTTGTTTACTTGCTGATTCTTGTTGAAAACTTCATCATATTGTTCTACAAACGTGATTCATAAAGCCTAGTGAAGCTGTGTGTGGCCTATTTCTATTCACTAAGACTTGTTGTCAACTTGTTATTTTTGGTGTAAGTTTGTTCATCTTGTTGTTCGTTCTGGATTCTTGAATTGTGTACTTGATATTGTATTATTTTGTATCAAATCAAGGCTGGTTGTGTTCCTACACTACCAATCTTGGGCTCTATTGGACGAAAATTCAAAAAAAATAATTATTCTAATCTGAAAATTCCAGAAAAAGAAAAAGAGAAATCTGTCCATCTTGTTGTCTTGGCCAAGATTGTTGTTTGTGTGTTTAGATCTAGGTGTTATTTTACTTGTTTAGTGTGTTTCTAGTGTTGGTTTCTTTCTCACCAAAAAGTGTCTAGGTTGATATTATAATATTGACCATTGTTGTGGCAACTTAAAGTGGGCCGTAGGTTGTACCTTGTTGATGACAATTGGTGGTTTTGTGTTGTGTTTTGAAGAAGTTGATATTGTGTTCTTGAAGTTTGTTGTTTTAAAATTGTTCTTCATCTATTCTTACAACTTAAGACAACAAAGGTGTAAAATAGATCCAATAGTTAGTAAGGCAAAAGTTATACTTGCACACATCACTTCTTCGACTTGACAAACACTTTTCCTTAAATCAAGGGACATTGTTTTGTGGGATTAGTATAGTCAAATCTCACCTTTTTGAGTTTTAAAAGTTAAAAGAGTACGACTTTTACTTTTCCTCCAAAACCAATTGTCACCCATTACAAGTTGTGTGAATATTGAAATTTCAGATTTGTGACAAAAAAAATTATTGTGTGGGACCAAGACCAATTATATGCTGCCACATTACCATTTCTACTGCCACATCACTAATACGATCAAATTTGGATATTTTCTAGTTTTTAATTGTTGATTCTTTGTTTCCTTACTTGGTTCTAGAACTAATTAACAAACTAGTACATTTCTACTAAGTTGTCAATTAGTCCTTTGAATCCATTTGTTTGTGTCAATGATTACTTGGGTGCTTTTATCTTTTGAATACGTTGTGACTTATTGGTTCTAATCCGATGAGAGTTCTTTGAGTCTTAAACAAAGAATCCACTTCGTATAAGAGCTTTGCTTAAGAATCCACTTCGTATAAGAGCTTACTCATACCTTAAGGATTCACACTAGACAATCTACAACACTTGTGGAACTAAAGTGTGAGGTGATGAAAAGAGTGTAAGTGAGGAGAGGAGTTTTTTTTTTCACTAACTTTTTTGCTGATTTTGTAGGTAATACCTTGACAATGGAAGGGAATACATCCCAAAATATGGATACTAACGCTCTTGACTATATGAGGGCTACTCTTGAGGCCATTACCCGAACACTTGAAAGGTTGGATATGGAAGTTGGAGCTGTGAGAGGGGATTTGACAACAATAAATGGAGACGTGTTGGCTATTAGTGGGGGATTAGAATAAGTGGAGATTCAAAGAAACTCTCAACCTCCTACTCCTCTACAAGTTTCTTCAGTTGGGCATGATAGAACTTCATCCACAACCATCACTCCCAAAATAGTGCACCAAATGCTAAATCTACCCCAAGCTCTACTAAATGCCGCAAACAAAACTACTTCTTTCCCTCCAAACTATGACCACACTGGAATAATACATTTATAAACTCCTCAAGTTCCACAAGAGGGACTTTGATGTCCAGTACCTCCGCTAAATCTGAACCCTCCCTTCTAATCTCCATTAAACCAAAGACCACCACCTCTACAAAATATAATTACTTCAAATCAAGTTGAAAATATCCAAAACCGTCTAGCCCACTTTGAGGAATATGGTAGAGAGGGATACAAAAGATATGGAGCCTTTGAGGATGCTTACATGAGGGAGGAAGAGATGAGAGGGGGTCATGGAGATTAAAGGAGAAATCGAGGGTATGGAGAAAGGGGAAACCAACACCAAGACAGATATGTAGGCATCAACACCATCAAGTTGAGCCTACCAGTATTTAAAAGTGAAAGTGACCCCGAGGTCTAATTAGCTTAGGAATCTGTTTGGGACAATTTTTTCCAAGTTAATGATATCTCGAAAGTAAAGAAAAGTTGTTATGATATAGCTCATTTTCAGGGTTATGATAACCCTTGGTGGGAGTACGTCAAGCGGTTTGGTATTAAAATTAGTTGATGGGCAGCTACCACGTTGGTTTCAGTTATGGTACATGATGAGACAATGGTACCTTTCTGAGAGTTAACGCCATATATTGCTTGCTAGATTGTACAACTTTCATCAAGGTAACAAATGTGTGACGGCATATTATGATGAGTTTCAATAACTCATGTTGAAGTTTTATCATCGTGGGGAAAAAATAAGTCATGACATCACCCGGTTCAAGTGTGGGTTGAACAAAGAGATATCCACTCATTTAACACTTCACAGGTTTGATATCGTTCAAGGTATTTTTCAAGCGGCTCTTGAGATTGAAAAGGAACTTAAAGAGAGGTTGTTATTCAAGTCAAGGGGACAATCCACCTCGGGTTGGCCTAGAAGCAAGGAGATGGATTAATCCTCTTTGGGTTGGCCCAAAAACAAGGACCAAACCTCCACTACAAGGCTACCCAAGCCTAAAACAGTCCACAAAATTCCTCCAAAGCAATAAGTTCATAAGTATCCTAACCCAAAGGGATTCAAATGTTTCAAGTGCCAAGATTGGGGACATAAAGCTAATGAATGTTCAAATCGATGCAACATGATTCTACGAGAAGGGAGATTGTATTACCTTGGTGAAGAGGTGGGTCTTAAAAAGGGGAAAGATGAGTCCAAGCCTCAAGATGGAGAGGAACCCTAGAATGGACCACATGATGATGATGTTGGTGAAAATGTTTATCAGTGAGAAGGGGAGTGTGTGGTTCCAAACATTGTAGTTAAGCGCGTCATGATTAGTAATGCATTAGCTGACCCAAGTCAAAGGGAAAAATATATTCCATTCTAAATGGATTATAAAGGGGAGTGTATGCACTTTGGTGATCGATAGTGGTAGTTGTGCAAATATTTTTAGTGTTGCTATGGTAAACTTTTTGAAGTTTCCAACTACACGACATACAAGTCCTTACAAGTTCCAATAGTTGAATGAATGTGGTGAGTTAAAGGCCACAAGGTAATGTGTGATACAGTTTAAGGTTGGAAACTACCACGATGAAGTGCTTTGTGAAGTGATACCACTGCAAGCGTGTCACTTGTTTTTAGGTAGACCTTGGCAATATGATAGGGCTACCAAACACGATAGGAGGTCCAATAGATATACAGTTGAGAAGGATGGACGAAAGGTCACACTTCATCCTCTTTTGCCTTCCCAAGTATATGAGTGGAATCAAAATATGAGAGAATTGTAGAAAAATGAAAAAAGTTTAAAAAAGAAGAAAAATGAAAGGAACCCATAGGTGGGGCAGTAAGGGTTTCCGAGGTTGCCTTAATATCAAAGGAGAAGGAAAAGATAGTGATGTTGGTTAGAAAGAAGGAACTCTTCGTGGATCATGATGAGGACATACTTATGTTATTTTTCACTCATTGTTTTAACACTAACCAAACTAATTCTTCCATTTCTCCTTTGATTTCATATGTGTTTTAGGATTATGAAGATGTATTTCCCAAATAACTTTCACAAGGATTGCCCCCACTTCGGGGAATTGAGCACCAAATTGACTTTGTGACGGGCTCACAATTGCCAAACAAGCCAGCTTATTGAAGCAGCCCTACGGATACCAAGAAATTGCAATGTCAAGTTGAGAAACTTCTCAACAAAGGGTATATCAATGAAAGCATGAGTCCAAGTGTGGTTTCTGTGCTATTAGTGCCTAAGAAATATAGAACACAGCATATGTGTGTGTACTACCGAGCCAACAATAAGTTTATGGTAAAATATGGATACCCTATCCCTAGGTTAGATGATATTCTTGATGAATGGAAAGGTTCGTGTTTATTTTTCTAAATTGATTTAAGGAGTGGCTATCATCAAATAAGAATGCAACCCAGTGATAAATGGAAAACCGCCTTTAAGACCAAGTTTGGTCTCTATGAATGGATGGTTATGCCATTCGAACTATCAAATACTCCAAGTACTTTATGAGGCTAATGAATCATGTAATGAAGTCATTTATTACAAAGTTTGTTGTTGACTGTTTTGATGACTTCTTGGTTTATACAAAGTCTTTAGATGAGCATTTGATGCATTTACAACGTGTGTTTGATTCCTTAGAAAGGAAAAACTGTACACAAATCTGGAAAAATGAACCTTTAATGTCAGTGAAGTTGTTTTCTTGGGTTTTGTTGTTAGTTCAAGGGAGGTCGAAGTGGATGAATCCAAGATAAAAGCTATTAAAAATTGGCCAATCCCACAAACCGTTGGAGAAGTAAGAAGCTTTCATGGGTTGGCTAGTTTTTATAGAAGGTTTATCAAAGGATTTAGTACCATAGCCACCCCCTTGATTAAGGTCATTTGAAAAGATCAACCATTCAAGTGGAGTGATAAGCAAGCTAAGGATTTTGAAGCTTTAAAAGCTATGCTGATCTTCGCGCCTTTGCCATAATTTCCCAAATTTGATAAGACATTTGAAGTTGAGTGCGATGCTAGTAAAGTAGGATAGGGGATGTTTTGATGCAAGATTTAAAACCCATTACTTACTTTAGCGAAAATCTCAAAGGAACAACTCTAAACTACTCCACGTATGATTTAGAGTTGTATGACTTGGTTAGAGACTTGACCACTTGGCAAAACCATTTATGGCCAAAGGAGTTTATGATCTGAATGGAACATGAATCATTAAAGCGCCTTCGGGCACAAGGCAAGCATAACAAACAACATGCCAAATGGATCGAGTTTCTTGAGACCTTCCGTTATGTTATCCAATACAAGAAGGGTATGGATAATGTAGTAGCCAATGCTTTGTATAGAAAACATGTTCTTGTGTCTACTTTGTCATCAAAATTTATGGGTTTCGAGATCTTAAGAGGATTGTATCCCGAGGACCCTCATTTTTCTCCTATCTTTAGGGAATGCAAAGAATTGGGTAGGGACAAGGGGGATTCAGCTAGGGGTTCAAATCCCTATGCCAAATTTGATGGTTACTTATTTAAAGGTAGATGATTATGTGTACCCTCTAGCTTTTGGATAGAGTTGTTTGTGAGGAAAGCACATAATGGCGGTCTAATGGGTCATTTTGGGGTTGAAAAGACCCTCGGAATATTGGAGGAGCAATTCTATTGTCCAAGAATGCACAAGGATATGGTTATGATTTGTGGCTAATGTGTAGAATGCAAAGGAGCCAAATCTCGTCTCCTATCTCATGGTTTGTACACCCCTCTGCCCACCTCACTACGTCCTTGGCTTGATAAATCTATTGATTTCATGTTGGGTCTGCCAAGGACTAGACGAGGCCGGTATAGTATCTTTGTTGTACTGAATCGATTTTCGAAGATGGTGCACTTTATTCCTTGCTCTAAATGTGATTATTCACCTAGAGTGGCCTCTTTATTTGTTGATAATGTTGTCAAATTGCATGGCATTCTAAGAACCATTGTGAGTGATAGTTACTCTAAGTTCCTAAGTAACTTTTGGAAGTCCATGCGGGGTAGGCTTTGTACCAAGTTGTTGTTCTCTACTTCTTGCCACCCACAAACCGATGGCCAAATGGAAGTAATAAATAGGACTTTGGGTGCTATGCTACATTCCATGGTTAAGGAAAAAATGACTTCTTGGGAGGAGCACTTATGATTGATTGAGTTTTCCTATAACCGTGTCATACACACAAGTACGAGAATGACTCCCTTTGAGTGTGTATATGGCCTCAACCCCCTTACACCTTTGGATTTAACACCTTTGCCAAGTGATCTCATGATTATCTTAGATGGAAGCAAGCAGACAAATTCTATGAAGAAGTTACATAAGAAGGTGCGACTTCAACTTGAGAATAAAAACCAAAAAATTGCAAAGAAAGCCAACAAGGGGAGAAAGAAACTCATTCTTGAACTAGGAGATTGGGTGTGGGTGCATTTAAAAAGTATCGATTTCCATCTCAAAGAAATTCTAAATTGATATCGAGGGGTGATGTTCCATTCCAAGTACTTGAGAAAATCAATGACAACGCCTACAAGATTGACCATTCACCGGAATATCAAGTGCACAACACTTTTAATGTGTGTTATATTTCTATCATGGATATGGTTGAAGATGAACAAATGCCGAATTTGAGGTCAAATTCCTCTCAAGATGGAAATAATGATATGGGTATAGCAAGCTGTCCAACAAGTTCACGACCATTCACAAGTAGCCAAGCTCAGGAGTTACAAAAACTCCAAGCCTTGTTCATGAAAATGGCCGTTTGTGAGTTGGTGATTGATCCACCTAATGGTCTAAATTTTTTTAAGTGTGAAGAGGAGCCTTGAAGTGTAATAAACTTAAACTCCAAGGCCACCACATGGAAAGGAAAATCTTGCCATTTTCTCCTTCATTTATGGTGTAATATAAATAGACAATATTAGGGTTATTGGGAAGCTAGTTCTTTTATAATATTTGGAGACATAAACACTTGTAATATTGAGGAACTTCTCACTATTCCATTGGAGATGCCCCAAATCTGAAAACTCACAAATAGAGTGATACTTGTGTTGTAACTTGGCTAGAAACAAGGATCTTGAGGTCATAGAGTTCCTCTTGGTCCAAGTAAGAACTTGGTGTTAATATTCTTTAGTCTTAGGGTCCTCTCTTATTTTTAGGGTTCTTAGACTCTTGAATATTACATGTCAAGTTACTATCTTCTTGTAATCTTGTTAAGATTGTGTTTTGTAATCTTGAAGTCTAGTGAAGACGTGTGGGGCTCTTTTGGTTCACTAGAACCTTGTTGACTTGCTGGTTCCCGTTGAAAACTTCATCATATTATTCTAAAAATGTGATTATTTAAGTCTAGTAAAGATGTGTGTGGCCTATTTCGATTCACTAGAACTTGTTGTTCAACTTGTTGTCTTTTAGTGTTAGTTTGTTCATCTTGTTGTTCTTGCATGATTCTTGCATTGTCGACTTGATATTGTATCACTTAATGGGAGAGATCTTTAGATAGACATAGTCACCAATATCAAACTTGAGATCCTTTCTGCACACATCTGCATAAGACTTCCATTGGCCCTGAGCATCCCAGAGTCTTTCTTTGATCAGCTAGACTTTCTCTAAGGTATCGAATAGTAAATTAGGCCCTATGACTGAGGCCTCACTAACTTCGAACCAGCCAATTGGAGATCTGTATCTTCTACCATAGAGAACTTCAAATGGTGCCATATTAATACTGGAATGATCGTTGTTGTTGTATGCAAACTCAATCAAAGGCAAGTGGTCATCCTAACTACCCTTAAAATTGATTGCACACACCATTAGTATATCTTCTAAAGTTTGAATGGTCCTTTCTGGTTGACCATCTATCTGAGGATGAAAGGTGGTACTAAGATGAACTTAGGTACCAAGACCCTTTTGGAATGCTTTCTAGAAATAAGAGGTGAACTAGGTATCTCTGTCTGAGATAATAGAACATCGTACAATTTGACCAACTCTCTGATGTAGAGTTTGGCACAATCCTCAGCTGAATAAGAGGCATGGACTAGAAGGAAATTAGTTGATTTGCTCATCCTATCTACAATGACCCAAACAGAATCATGTTGGCGATGAGTACAAGGCAAACTCATCACAAAGTCAATGTTCACTTTTTCCCACTTCCAAGTAGGAATACTGAACTCCTACATAGACCCACTAGGCTTCAGATGCTCTATCTTAACCGACTGACATATAGAGATTCTAGCCATGAACTCTGCAATATCTCTCTTTATCCCACTCCACCAATATATTTCCCATGAGTCACGGTACATATTAGTGGCCCCTGGATGAATAGAGCATCATGCACTATGCGCTTCTACAAGAATTTGCTGCCTTAAGTCAACTACACTTAGAACATACAGACGACCTTGAAAATGTCGAACACCATCTCCCCCTTGGGATAAAACCTCTACTTTTTGATCCTTGACTGACTCTTTCAACTTGACTAGACTGGGATCTCTATCTTCTTTTTCTTTCACCTCGGAAACTAGAGATGATTGTGAAGTACTCTGAACCCATATGTCACCCTCCTCTGAATCGAATAAGCAAATGCCTAGTTTAGTAAGCTGATGGAATTCCTAAGCTAGATTCTTCTTACTATCCTCAACATGAGCAACACTACCCATAAATAATCTACTGAGAGCATCGGCCATAATGTTGGCCTTGCCCGGATGTTAAAGGACACTCATGTCATAATCTTTCAAGAGCTCTACCCACCTTCTCTAATGAAGATTGCGATCTTTCTGAGAAAAGACATACTGAAGGCTCATATAATCTGTGAACACATCTATATGAGCTCCATAGAGATAATGCCTCCAAATCATCAAGGCAAAATCTACAGCTGCTAATTCAAGATCATGAGCAAGATAATTCTTCTCATGGGATTTAAGTTGCCTGTATGCGTAGGCTATGACCTTACCATGCTGCATGAGGACAAAATCCAAACGTACTCTAGATACATCACAATACACAATGAACCCATCAGAACTATCTGATTAGCTAAGACTGGAGCTGAAGTGAGTCGAGTCTTCAACTCCTGAAAACTCTTCTCGTAAGGATCTGACCACTAAAACTTTAATTTTTTCTGAGTCAATCTGGACATAAGGGATTCAATAGAAGAAAATCATTCAACAAATCATTTGTAATATCCAAACAAACCAACGAAACTCCTAATATCTGATGGAGAGATAGGTCTGGGCCAATTTCTTATTACTTCGATCTTCTGAGGATCAACCCTAACGCCATCATCAAAAATGATATGACCAAAAAATTCTACTGACCTTAGCCAAAACTCGCACTTATTGAATTTGGTAAAAATCTAATGATTTCTGAGTGTCTAAAGTACGATTCAGAGATGGTCTACATGATCAAGCTCACTGCAGGAACAAACCAGAATATCATTAATGAAGACTATAACGAACATGTCCAAGTACTGCTTGAGCACCCAGTTCATCAAGTCTATGAAAGCTGCTGGGGCATTGCTAAGACCACAGGACATGACTAAGAATTCGAAGTGACCATACTGAGTATGGAAAGCTATTTTTGTAATGTCACATTCTCTGACTCTGAGCTGATGGTAGCCTAATCTGAGGTCCATCTTATAGAAATAAATGGAACCCTGTAGTTGATAGATTAAGTCATCAATTATAGGAAGAGAATACTTGTTCTTAACTATGACTTTATTGAGCTGATGGTAGTCTATACATATTCTAAGAGAACCTTCTTTCTTACATATGAATAAGACTGGTGTACCCCACGAGGACACACTAGGTCAGATGAATCCCTTATCTAACAGATCTTTCAATTGTTCTCTTAGTTTGTTGAGTTCTGCTGGTGCCATTCTGTATGGAAGAATAGATACAAGCTGAGTATCTAGAAAAAGATCAATGCCGAAGTCTATTTCCCTTTCGGTAGGAATTCCTGGAAGATCTCTGGGAAAGACATCTAGATATTCATTCACGATTGGGACTGAGTCAAGACTGGGGCTTCAAAACTAGTGTCCTTAACTCAAACAAGATGATAGACACATCCTTTGGATATCATTGTTTGTGCCTGAAGCTAGAAAACAAGTTGACCTACCACTCCACTCTAGGATATGTTGATTCAAAAATTGGAACTAGACTATTCTATTTCTGAAGTCGACTGTGGTATAGCAAGAATGAAGCCAATCCATATTGAGAATGACATCAAAATTAGTCATCTCTAATTCGACTAAGTCTGCTGAAGTAATTTTCTGAAGTATCATGACCGGGCAGTTCTTGTATAACTATCGGGCTATGATGGTTTTACCCACTGGGGTAGAGACTGAAAAAGGGCCTTGCTAGAATTTTGGGACTGGTTCTAAAATCACCTGCTATATAGGGAATAACAAAAGACAAATAAGATCCTGGATCAACTAAAGTATAAACATGAACATGAAAGATTTGTAACATACCCATAACCACATCAGGAGAATTTTCCTGATTTTGCCGGGATTGGAGAGAACAAAGTCAATTTGGGCGCTTCTCACTAGTAGCATTAGAGGTTTTACCCTAGAGGTTTGGATGACTGGACTAAGCTGAGGTATAGTTTTGTAGACTCTAAGTACCTTGCTGAGGATAGTCTCTGACTCTTTGGCTTAGCTTGCCACATCTAAAACAAATACCACTACCAACTCTATAAATACCCTGATGGTTCTTGCCATAAGTCTGGCAAGGAGTATAGGTACAGGCACTGCTAATACTGCCTTGAGACTTAGAGCCTAGCACCCTATCTCTGTTACCTTCTCTGAATCTAGGAGCTGGAGCACTATCTAAAAATAAAGCTGAAACTGATGACTTAGGAAGAAACTGAGAATAGTTTCCTCCTGCTAATTTAGGCTGAGAAAAGTTTAAACTACCTATCCTTGCTCTCTTATTCTTCTTCTCCCTCATCTTAATCTTTTTCTCTTCTATCTTCTAAGCATGTGTCATAAGCTTGGCTATGTTTATGTCACTATTCAACATTGTAGACCTGTACTCATTAACTACATATCACTATCCCAGAAACAAACTTACTCATCTTGTTCCTGCTATCTGCAACCACATGAGGAGCATATCTGGCTAGTTGAGTAAACTTAAGAGAATACTCCTTCACAGTCATGTTGCCCTGCTTTAGGTTGATAAATTCTAACACTTTAGCTTCTTTCATCTTTAAGAGAAAGAATCTATCTAAGAATGCGGTAGCAAAATCCTCCCATTTAATGGGCCCTACATCTATAGCCTCTCTTTCTTTCACTGTTTGTACTAAGTATGAGCAATATCCTACAACTGATATACAACTAGCTCCACACTCTAACTAGAAGTAACCCCCATCATATCCATAACCTTTTAAACCTTGTCAATGAATTCCTGAGGGTCCTCGTCTGTTTTAGACCCAAAAAAGAATGGAGGATTTATTCAGGTAAAGTCTCAAACCTTAGCTACAGCTGAATTGACCACTGGTCTGGCTGGAATGATAGAAGGTCTTTCATTCTAAGCAACAACTAACTGAGCAAGAGTAGTGAATGTAGCTTTGAACTTTACATGAGAAACATGTTCGCCTAAAGGATCTTTAGGATGAGGGGTTTATTGATTCTCGTTTCTTATTTTGGGAGGCATGTTCTATAGAAGAAAGAGAGAAATAGATCATACTGAGAGATTAAATTGAGCTTATGCTCACTGCTATGACATGAATACTGAAAGAAGGAAAACTGTTCCTAAAACATCTCATAGCCTTTTATACATAAATGTGGGATGCAACACACCTATGTACAAGACTCTACTAGATGTGGATTTCAGACTTCCTAGGACTCTATTGAACCTTAGGCTCTGATACCAAGTTTGTAATCCCCTAATCTGGTACCCAGAGTGCCACACGATGCTCATAACCTCGAAGGACCATAAGCTAACCCATGACTGATATCTCTACCTGTACACTGCATAATATACTGTATTTACAGGTATGCATATGAGGTAGGCTGAATGCAAAAGGTTCACATACATGAACTATGATAACATGAATATGAGAATGCATGCATGAATACATAATAAATATAACTGAGTTAGTGATAACATGATTACTGAGCCAGATAACTGGTAACATGAGATTCTGATAACTGTATAACTGAAATAACTAATATGAAGTGACTATATTTGACAGTCTAGGTTTTGATGGAACTAGCTGAGTTCCATTCTGTTCTGAGTTGACTGTATCTAACATTCCTAAATTCTGTATAACTATCTGAGTTCTATTACTGAGACTTAAGGACTATATCTGACAGTCCTGATTCTATAACTAAAACTATAGGTAGTATTCATCGAACTGGCATGCACGAAATAATGCAATATAGCTAAGTTGGGGTCCAATCTGTAACCCTAATTAGAAGGGTGTTAGTACCACTCCACTGTTAAGGACAATCTATGAGTAACTCTCATATAATAGGTAAATCTAGTGAGAACGTTGGGAACCCTCATTTAATAGGTTAAGCCACTTTATCTACCTTCATATAAAAGGCTATGGTGTCTTAACCTACGCTGGCTATGTAGTTATGGAACGTAAGGATTATTTCTAAGAATCTCACCCTCATATAAAAGGTGGGTTCCCATCATTGGGTTTACTTGGTTCTAATTTTCTACACTCATCTGAATAGACACTGAACATGATTAACTGAACTAATCTGGATTGAGTTAACTGAGTTCAATTGACCGAAGGAATACTACTGAGATTACTAATTTTTCCTGAGTCATGAGAGTGACTGAATTATATAGATCATGGCTTGACTGATAGTATCTTGAAAACATGACACTGATTCAAGGCACACAACTAAATTTTTTGGTAAAAGTACCCCCAGTACTTAATGGAAAAAAACTGACAAAGCATGACTTGCTTGAATACATGACCAACATCAACAATCCATCATATAATAAGTTGGAGATTTCATGAAGCACAGGTTCTAAAGCACCACAATGGCTACACATATATCCATAATTCATTGACTATGATATTTGATCAAACACTGGACATGCATAAACTTGTACATAAATGGGGATTTCATATTATCATACTAGTACGACACTTTTCCTTCACATAGGCATTTAATCGAACAAGTGGGGAACATGCTTTGTTTAAACAATCATCAACACATCTAATAATCATGGATACATAAATCAACATGCAAATTTAAGGGTTTATCATGATTATTATTCAAATCACGACATCTTAGGGTCAATCATTGAAATAGGTAATTTAAAACATGAATCAAAACCCCATAACATCATGGAAACCCTAATATAAAATCCATGGATATGTCAAGACAAAGGAATAAAGTAGTGGACAGCGGGGTGTACAATCCATTAGGTAGAAGCCATGATTTGGCTCCTTTGCAATCTGCACATTGGCCATAAATCTTGGCCACATCCTTATGCATTTTTGGCCAATATAATGTCTTCTCCAATATTCCAAGGATCTTTTTGATCCCAAAGTAACCCATTAGACCACCATTGTGTTCTTCCCTCACAAACAACTCTCTCCAGGAACTAAAGGGTACACACAATTGTCTACCTTTAAATAAGTATCCATCAAACAAGGCATAGGGATTTACACCCCTAGACGAATCCCACTTGTCCCTACCCATTTCTTAGTAATCTCTATAGATAGGAGCAAAGTGAGGTTCCTCGGGATACAATTCTTTCAAACTCTCAAAACCCATAAATTTAAAAGATAATGTTGACACAAGAATGTGTTTTCTAGACAAAGCATCGACTATTACATTTTCCTTACCCTTTATGTATTGAATAACATAAGGAAAGGTATCCATAAACCCAATCCATTTGACATTCCATTTGTTAAGCTTGTCTTATGCCCAAAGATGCTTCAAAGATTCATGGTCCGTGCGGATCACAAACTTCTTGGGCCAGAAATAGTGCTGCCAAGTGGCCAAGGCCTATATCAAGGCATACAACTCTAGATCATACGTGGAGTAGTTTAGAGTTTCTCCTTTGAGCTTTTCACTAAAATAAGAAATGGGTTTTAAATCTTGCATCAAAATAGCCCCTATGCCTACTTTACTAGCATCACACTTAACTTTGAATGTCTTATCAAAATTTGGCAATTGTAAAAAAGGCCCGGAAACAAGCATAGCTTTCAAGGTTTTAAAAGCCTTAGCTTGATCATTACCCCACTTGAAGGGTTGGTCTTTCTGAATGACTGTGTTAAAGGGTGAAACTATGGTGATAAATCCCAACAAAAAAACTTCATTAACACCAAAGGAGAGCTTTTATAGATTTGAAGAAAACCTTTCCTTTCTAAGGATATCAAACACACATTGTAAATGCTTCACATGCTCATCTATTGACTTACTATTGATCAAGACATCATCAAAGTATACAACAACAAACTTTCCAATAAATGGCTTCATCACATGATTCATTAGCCTTATGAAAGTACTCGGAGCATTTGTTAGGCCAAATGGCATAACCTTCCATTCCTAGAGACCAAATATGGTCTTGAAGGCAGTTTTCCATTCATCACCGGATTGCATTCTTATTTGGTAATAGTCACTCCTTAAATCAATCTTGGAAAACAAACACGAACCATTCAATTAATCAAGCATATCAACTAAACTAGGGTTAGGGTGATGATATTTTACCATTATCTTATTGATGGCTCGGCAGTCCATACACATATGCTATGTTCTATCTTTCTTAGGCACTAGTAATACCGGAACCACAAATGGACTCATGCTATCTTTGATATACCCTTTTTTGAGGAGTTCCTCAACTTGACATTGCAATTCTTTGGTGTCCGTAGGGTTGCTTCTGTAAGCCGGCTTGTTTGGCAATTATGAGCTAAGCACAATGTCAATTTGATGCTTAATTCCTCAAAGCGGGGGCAATCCTTGCGAATGTTCTTCGGGAAATACATCTTCATAATCCTACAAAACATAAGAAATAAAAGGAAAAATGGAAGAATTAGTAGGGTTAGTGTTAAAAAAATAAGCTAAAAGAAGCATAGGTGTGTCTACATCATAATCCAAGAAGAATTCCTTCTTTATAGCCAATATCACCATGTTTTCTTGCCCATTTCATGTTGAGGCAGTCCCAGAAAAACCTACTACCCCACTCACGATTTTTCGCTCTGTTACCATTTTGGGTTTTCTTTCCCTTCTCCTTTAACTCCCTCATCTTTTGAAGTAATTCATTCACTTGTGATGGTAAAAGAGGATAAAGAGTAATATTTCGACCATCCTTCTCAAGTGAACATCGATTGTACCTCCCATCATGTTTGGTAGACCTATCATATTGCCAAGGTCTACGTAATAACAAATGACATTCTTGCATTGGTATCACATAATAAAACACTTCGTCTTGGTTATTTCCTACCTTAAACCGTATCATACATTACCTCATGATCTTTAATTCACTGCATTCGTTCAACCATTGAACCTTGTAAGGGCTAGTATAAAGTGTAGCTGGTAGTTTCAGAAAGTTCACCATAGCAATAATAATGACATTCGCACATCTACCACTATCAATCATTAAAGTGCACACATTCCCCTTTACAAGGCATTTAGTATGGAATAGATCTTCCCTTTGGCTAGGGTCGTCTAGTGCCTTACTAATCATAACGCATCTAACTATAAAGTTTGGAACCTTACACTCCCCTTCTTATGGGTAAATAACTTCACCATCATATCATCATCATCAAGTGGCCTATTTTCAGTTTCCTCTCCATCTTTAGGCTCGTCCTCATCCTCCTCTTTTTCAAGACTCACCTCTTCACCAAGGTACTACAATTTCCCTTCCCGAAGGATCACGCTGCATTGATTTGGACATTCATTCAATTTATGTCCCCAAACTTGGTACTTGAAATATTGGAATCCTTTTGGGTTAGGATACTTGTGAACTTCTTGTTTTGCAGGAATTTTGTGGACTATTTTGGGCTTGTGCAGCTTTGTAGTGGCGGATTGGTCCTTGTTTTTGGGCCAACCCAAAGAGGATTGAACCATATCCTTGTTTCTAGGCCAACCCGATGTGGATTGTCCCCTTGCCTTGAACGAAAACCTCTCTTTAAGTTCCCTTTCAATCTCAAGAGCCACTTGGAAAATACCTTCTACAGAATCAAACTTGTGAAATGTTAAATGAGTGGAAATTTCTTTGTTCAACTGGCACTTGAATCGGATAATGTCATGACTGATTTGTTCCCTGCGATGATCAAGTTTTGACATGAGTTGTTGAAACTCTTCATAATACGCCATTACACTTTTATTTCCTTGATGCAAGTTGTACAATCTAGACAGCAATTCATGGTGATATCTCTCAAGAAGGTAGCGTTGCCTCATCAAGTACCTTAACCAAAACCAAGGTGGTGGCTGCTCATCAACTAATTCATCACCAAAATGCTTGACGTACTCCCACCAAGTGTTGGCATAACCCTCAAAATGAGCTATAGCGTAACAATTTTTCTTTTCTTCCTAGATATCATTAACTTTGAAAACTTTTTCACAAAATGATTCCCATGCTAAGTAGGCCTCGGGGTCACTTTCACTCTGAAATATAGGTAAGCTCAATTTGATGGTATTGATTCCTACATCTCTTTTTGGGTGTCGGTTTCCCATTTCTCCATACCCTCGATACTTTCTCCAATAAACACAGCCCCCCCTCAGCTCCCCCTCCCTTATGTAAGCATCATCAAAGGGTCCATATCTATCATACTCCTCTCTACCAACAACAACAAACCCAGTGTATTCCTATCTGGTGGGGTCTGGGGGGGTAAGATGTACGCATTCCATACCTCTACCTCTAAAGAAGTAGAAAGGTTGTTTCCAATAGACCCCCATCTCAAGATGCGAGATACCACATACTCCTCTCTACCATGTTACTCAAAGTGAACTGGTCATTTTTCGTGATTTTGAATCTAATTTGGAAGAATTGGGATTTGTAGAGGAGGTGGGCTTTGATTTGGTGGAGTTTGGTAAGGTAGGTTCAGATTTTGTGGGGGTAATGGATGGCCAAATCCTTTTTGTGGGACTGGAGGAGTTTTGGAATGGTGAGGCCTATTCTCTTCTTGGTTTGGAGGGAAAGTAGTAGTATGATTTGTGGCATTTAGTGGGGCTAGAGGCGGATTCATTATTTGGTGAAATGTTTCGGGTGAGACAGTGGTGGATGAATTTCTTTCATTCCCACTTGAAGGAATATGATGAGGAGTAGATGGAATAGAGTTTCTTTGACTCTCCACTTGCTCCAATCTCCCACTTATCGTAGTCAAATCTCCCCTCATTGCCCCAACTTCTGTGTTCAACCTCTCTAAGCTTCTGGTAATGGGCTCAAGTGTGGACTTCATAGTTTTTTTGTTCAGTAGTACCACCACTTTGGGATGTTCTTCCTTCTATGTGAAGGTACCACCTACACAATCAGAAAACACGTTTACATTACCTCTCCTCACTCACACTCTCTTGGTTCACTCACACTTTAGCTCCACAAGTGTTGTAGATTGACTAGTAACCGTGAATCCTTAAGATAAGAGTAAACTCTTGTCCGGAGTAGATTCTTGTTTGAAACTCAAAGAATTCTCGATAGACTGTAGTTAAGAAGTTACAACGTATTTAAACGAATAAAAGCACCCTAGTAAACATTGACACAAACAAAGGAACTCAAAAGGACTAATTGACAACCTAGTAGGAGTGTACTAGCTTGTTAATTAGTTCTCGAACCAAGAAATGAAACTAAGAATCAACATTTACAAACTAGGAAAACCTAAATTTGAGCTTATTAATGATGTGAACAATAGCAAATGGGTAACGTGAACAGTAGTATCAAATGGGTGACATGGCAGCATGGAATTGGTCTTGGTCCTACACAATTTAAGCACCAATTCTGAAATTTAATTCTTTACACAATTTGGAAAGGATGATAATTGGTTTTGGAGGGAAAACATGTCTTGAAATAACAAAAGTATCTTGTCCCACAACACAAGGTTCTTCAAATAAGAAAAAGTATCTTGTCCCACAACACAAGGTTCTTCAAATAAGAAAAATTATCTTGTCCCACAACACAAGGTTTCTTAAAATAAGAAAAAGTATCTTGTCCCACAACACAAGGTTCTTGAAATAAGAAAAAGATGCTGAAAAGTAGAAGTTTAGTCTAGGAAGTGATGGGTTCAAGGCTTCTTACAACAATCTTTACAACTTTCAGATTCACCTCTTGAATTTATATTGCACTTTTTGACTGTCTTAAGTTGTAAGAAAAGATGAAGAACTAGATGAACACCACAACAACCTTCAAGATCACAACAACAACTTTGTCACGCCCCAAAAATAATCATGGAGGCACAAAGGGAACCTGCTTGTCATACTTTGAATGAATCAACTGAAACAAAACCAAACTACTTTAGTGGGATCTCAAGGCCAAACTGATGTTAGAAAAAATAATAGTAAAAATAAAACAATTTATCTAAAGACAAATGTAACTAAAGATTATATAAGGACAATTGAACTATATAACTGACTATATGGCTCACAACAATAATTTTCTACAACCCTCTAGGATGAGAAATTTCTAATAACCTTTTGGGATAAATCCCATAGTATTCATTAACTATACAAGACAAAGTAAACTCTAGACTCGACAACTTCATAAAAAATGCAGAATACCAATCTTATGTAAAACTCGATCATACACAACAAGGGCCCCTTTCTACCTAATAACCTTCAGGCATGAATGCAGTGCCCCCAGGCAATGGAACATCACTACGAAAGAATGCACTGAGTATGTAAAGCCTAAAGTGACCATATGTCATATAAAAGCTCAATTGAAGTCAGGTATCAATATATAACAATAGAGGTAAGTATAGAAGACCACCTTTTCTTATAATCATGGAATCATGTATATTACATCCTTTACTTTACTTTATATTCGTTGTTTATAAACATTAAAGCATGGGATATAATGACCAAATGATCAGTGGTATAAGAGGAAGACCCTCACAAGTACATCAACCAGGATCGGCCGTATGCTAGGTATCAAAACCCCTTGGGCTGCCACCCATAAATGCGTTAACTAAGATCGGCCCTGTGTTAGGCATCAAAACCCCTTGGGCTGCCACCCATAAATACATCAACTAGGATCAGCGCTGTAATAGATATCAAAACACCTTCGGCTGCCACCAATAAATACATCAACTAGGATCGGCCCTGTGCTAAGTATCAAAACCCCTTGGGTTGCCACCCAATAATACATAAATTGTGTTACTTAACTTATTTTTTAACTTTGAGATCATTTCTTTAGTGGTCATATTTCCTTTGAGCTTTTGAAACTATAGGCATGTTAGTAGACATATGAATAAAATAATCAAGGAAACAACATTGATATAGGGAGTAAACAGAGACTTCAATGTGATACTCAAAAACTTATAGGATTCGATGAACTTTGCTGGACACAATGATTATACAAAATTGAGCCATGAAGATGTGTGACAAGTAATGAATTTAGGGATATAATTTATCCATTAAGATGTAGCATATATATCATTTAAAAAACATCTAGACATTTCAAATGTGCGTGGTCCTAATAGAGACACGTAACTTCTCAAATAAAGGGGTTTGAGCTATATAGTAAATGCTTACTATATGATAACAATTAAAATGGTACATGAGCATGGAGACTATTGTGGCACATTGACATATAATAATTGGACACTCCAAGTTAGGGCATAAAATCATATAATTAAATCAACAAGTACTTCATAAGATCGCCCTACCCTAATACGATAGAAACGATGTTGAAATAAAAGAACATGTGATTGTGTGAACCAAATGAAGTATACAATCAAATAGATAATTGGAGCTTATAATACAATGAAAATTTAAAACATAGCAGCCGGTAAAAAGAGTACATGTTCTATTTTATATACGAACCCTAAACTCTTAACACATAAGCAACCAATCCATAGCTTGAAGAGTTTAAATTGTTATCCAAATAATTACTTCAAGTCACTTGGGTTATGAATGGGTATATACATTGTTGAAAACCAGTTAAATACCTCTTGAATTTTCAATAATTCAATAATATATTGACACAAATCTAGATTAGTTCTAAAATGAAGCTTAGTTTGCACTAATTTTACTAAACTGCCTCAAAGTAGTAAATCTGGGCAGCTCCACTGTGTAGTGTTGTAACTTACTTTAAAATATGTAAATGTTAGAACCAAACTTTATAGCCTACATGAAATTGTAGGTATGTATCTCGGAGTTGTAAAGAATCCTGAATCACCACAAAATATATTTTGTATAAGAAAATAACATTAGAATACTGGTAGTAGAATATAGGGGGTTTCTATATAAGAAAATAAGGCAGAACTTGTCCTATCTTGTGTTTCCTATTTTGAGTTCTTAATAGAAAAACCAGCTTTTGACATAAAGATAAAGTTGTAGGGATATGTGTTAGCTTTCCAACATATATTTTTCTGTTCAAAATGAATCTCTACATAAAGAGAAATAACATATTTACTGCCATGATTACGCCTCAATTTTAAGACATTAGTCTAAACTGATAACAATGGTAAAGCTAGCACTAATAGACAATCAACCCTTAATTTACATGACCCCCTTTAGCTATACATGTACCAACTAACCCTAGTTACATGATATAAAAAAAAGGAAATAAAATGCAAAACCAAAAACTGTATCTTCAAAAATTGTACCTTCCCCTACTTTAACTTATACAACTGTTGGAACTATAACACGATAACCTACTACTAATAACTTGCAGTTAATTCTATTTGTAATTGAATCTTATATCGTCATAACACTAGAAGCTTACTAAACCTCTATAGTCCCTTACTAACAATAAGTCGATGTTATATTATACGACCATATGAAAGGATTCATGTGGTATAGGCGAGCAAGTACCCCAATCTTAGCCTCAAAGACATGAAATATAATGCATATATAACTATGTGTATGCACATGGACATAAAAAATAAGTCACACCCCTAAACTAATTTCAACAAACCAATAGCCTATAAAAGAGACAAATAGATCGCCTTGTGGATAGACAAGACCATTATAATATCTAGAACCTCAAGTACAGTAGGAACACATACATATCCCAAATAAAAACTTTACGAGTATCCTGTGCAAAATAATGACCCTAAGCTATGACAAAGATTAACTATTTCCTAACTCAATTTGTTGGGACACTATCTTCTAGAGAAGAGTATCATAAATGGTCCATTTGTATAAATCAGGTTCCAAGTTAATATCTAATATTAAAGGGTCTATAAACACGTTTTATGAAGAGATCATATTAATGTACTCGTGTATGTAACAATTTTTTTCAGAATAGAAATAAATATAGGCAAAGGTTGATTAGAAACATAATAAAATGGTCGAGAACGTATTGTTGGAAGACGTAAAATCTTATGATCCTATTAATTTCCTGTAAACTAAGAAAAGGTGTTTTAATGTGTTTCTAAATAATTAAATTTCCTCATTGAAGAACAAAATACGACTAGTCCCCAGCCAAAGATAGAAACATTCAATGGTTGACCTTCAAAATATTCTAAATTGGGTGATATATCATTGCCAATTTTGTCACATTACCATGTGTACCAATATATGAGTTTTTCCTATTTAGCCAACTAGTAATTTAATATAAGCTTGTCACGGTACATATACTACGATTATTGTCCTATTAATCATATTCATTTTACACATACACCTATACACATTTAAGCAACTACATACATAACAATGCATACAAATTGCTTAACTAAAACTAGTCACACCCTTAGTGGGTGATAGGAAATACTTTTCATCATATTTTGACTATACTCCTATAAAGATAGCACACATCCCTCCCTCCTTCTTTTTAATATTTAAATTACTCACTTTGTGTCTCATTTCAGTATCATTACCCCATGTATAGAATCATCTTCTATCCTCAACTTAACACAGAATGGACATCACCGGGTAGGAATTTTTTTGCAAGAACAATGCCAACAACAATTTGGAAACACCCAAACCGTCATATCTTTTAATAGCACGATAGACCTAAAAGTCATACATCTGATGAAATCATGCCAAGAAAAGAAAGGGGTAGCCTTAACATAACTATTAGTCCACCTCCATAGCTGCCCTCTTTAACGATGATATGCATAAGAGTTCTACAGTTTGAATGATTACTTGGTAATGGAAGTAAATGAAAAATGATTTAGAATATGAATATGCATAAGCAATATATACAACTAACATTTTCTTTTCTTCTTTTTGAAAAGGATAAGGTAGCCTTCTAATATATTTGAAAAGTTTATGCTAAGTGTTAGAATATAATACACTGAGAAAAATCATTTTGCTGAAATTAAGGTGGATATATATCCACCTCACATAAAGCCACCACTTCAATTAAATTCAAGGTGTAAACTTACTTCTCTCCCATGTGGGAGTAGAGATGACAAGGACCAAAAAATTTTATTCTATTATATATATTTGGGTAATTCAGGAATGCATGGTAAAATAATTTTATAGACATTTTAAACACTTTTGGAAAGTAATAAAAATTTAACATCTCTTATTTTCCAATCCCCAATTTAAATCAAATATTCCCAATTCACACTTAACATTATAATAAAACAATGAAATTTAAGCTTGAGAACCTTTAAAATGGGACGAAAAACAACCATATGCATTTGGGGTGTTACAAACTTCTTCAAAAACATGACACAACATCACCAATTGTCAACAACAAGTCACAACATATGGCCAGCTTCAAGGCATCACAATTATGGTCAATATTTTAAGCTCAACTTTAGATCTAGACACCTTTAGTGTTGGAAAGAAAGAAACCAACACTAGGAACACTCTAAACGAGCAAAATACTACAAGATCTTATAAAAAAACAAGAAAATCTCAGCCCATACAACAACACAACACAATTTTCGGCCAAGAACAAAAAGGTGGCCGATTTGACTATTTCTGAAATTTTCAGATTTTAGTTTTTTTTTTGTTTTTTTTTGTAGTTTTCAAGTATCAAGCCCAAGATTGTTCTTGTTAGAAAAAAATCAAAGATGAATTTTATACAAAATGATGCACTATCAAGTACACAATAGAAGAATCCAGCAACAATAACAAGATGAACAAGCTACCACAAGAACTACAAGGTGAATAACAAGGTGCTAGTGAATCAAAATAGGCCACAACCGGCTTCACTTCACTTCAAAATTACAATGACAACAAAATGAAAGATTAAAAAGAGTAAAGTTTTAACAACATGAACAATAAATGGCAGGAACTATAGTGAAGCAAAATCAGCACTACACGGCTTCACTAAGTTACTGAAATAGTTTCAAGAGTACAAAAATGAAAGATAGTAACTTGACACAAAGATATCCTAGAATCTATGAAACCTAATTTGAAGAAAGGACCCTAAGATCCGAAGATTTTAGCACCAAGTTCTTACTTAGACCAAGAGGAACTCGCGAACCTCAAGATCTCAAGTCTCTAGCCAAGAAATAATACAAGTGTAACTACATTTTATTGGACAGATTTCAAGTTCTACTCTCAAGAACAAGAGATATAGAAATGTTCAATGTTACAAGACTTATTGTTATAAAATATGAAGTATGAACTAAGTGCTGAAAATAACCCTACTAGTATCCATTTATATTACACACAAAATGAAGGACAAATGACCCTTCTACCCTTCAGTTATAGGACGCTCTTGGAGTGTAATTTATTACACTTCAAGGCTCCTCTTCACACTTTAAAATATTTAATCTCTTTGGCGGATCAAGTACCAATTCACACAAGGCTATTTGCATGAACATGGCTTCTAGTTTTTGTAACTCCCGAGCTTGGCTTTGTGTGAATGGTCGAGAATGTATTGGATAGCTTTGTACACCTATATCAGTCAGTTTTTGCTCAGAATAAATGACCAATTATTATTTCAGCCAACTCAATAGCCAATTCAGCTACAAGCAGAATTCAGGACATTACCCGAATGAACCCTCCATCCTTTCTCAGGTCTAAGTCAAATGAGAACCCTTAGAAATTTATTGATCAGGTTCTGAAGGTGACAAACATCATAGGGGTGACTGCTTTTGAGAGTGTTGAGCTACCTGCATATCAGTTATAGGATGTGGATTATAGTTGGTTCAAACAATAGAAGTCAGAGACGTCAGATGCTGCAGGTCCTATAGAGTGGGAGAAGTTTGTCATTGCATTATTGGACAAATTTTTCCCCAAGTTCTTAGGGAAGCTAAGGTGCTAGAATTCATCAACCTCAGGCAGAGAAACATGACAGTGAAAAAGTATTCTCTTATGTTTACTCAATTATCCAGATATGCCCCTTATATAGTTGTAGATAGCAGGGCTAAGATCAGTAAGTTCATTTCAGGGATGAATGATAGCATGGTAAATAAATGTAGATTTGCCATGTTGAATAGTGATATAACTTTATCCAGACTCATGACTCATGACTCATGCTCAGTAGATACAGGAGCAAAAGATTAAGATAAGAGAGAAGCAAAGTAAGATAGCAAGGATAGGTAGTTTCAACTTTGCTCAGCCCAAGTTAGAAGGAGGAAAACGTTCTCAGTTTTTTCCTAAGTCATCAATTCCAACTTCTTCTTCATCTAGTGCTCTAGCTTCTAAGTTTAGAGATAGCAATAGATATAGAGCGCCAGGCTTTAAGTCTCAGGAAAGTGTCAGTAATGCCTGAACTAATCCTCTTTGTCAAACTTGTGGTAAGAACTATAAGGGTATTTGCAGATCAGGTAGCGATGTCTACTTTGGTTGTGAAAGCTAGGCTACAGGGTTAGTGATTGTCCTCATTTGGCTTATCAAGGTCAGTAGAACCATTCCCCAACTTAGTTCAGTCACCCAAATCAGCAGGGTTCCACCTCAAGTGATAATAGTGGGCAACACGTAAGTCGTATTTATGCTCTTTAGAATAGATAAGATTAGGAAAATTCTCCTGATGTAGTTACTGGTACATTATAGATCTTTCATGTTCATGTTTACGCTTTGCTAGATCTAGGTGCTTTCTTATCTTTTGTTACTCCCTACATAGCAGGCAAGACCAAAGTAGTATGAATCTAGCCTTGCCCCATCTCTCCATCAGATATCAAGAGCTTCTTGGGTTTGGCTGGCTATTATAGGTAGTTTGTTGAGGGATTTTCTTGTATTGCATCCCCTATGTAAAAATTGACTTAGAAGAAGGTCATGTTTCAGTGGTCAAATCCTTTGGAGAAGAGTTTTTAGGAGTTGAAGACTTGACTCACGTCAGCTCTAGTTCTTGCATTACCAGATGGTCTAGATGGGTTCGTAGTATATTGTAATCCATCCAAAGTAGGTTTGGGTTATATCCTTATGCAACATGGTAAGGTCATTACCTATGCCTCCAAATAACTTAAGCCCTATGAGAAGAATTGTCCTACTCATGATCTTGAATTAGAAGTCGTAGTATTTTCCTTAAATATTTGGAGGCATTTTCTCTACGGAGTTCATGTAAATGTGTTCATGGATCATAAGATTATTGTGAATGCCTTTTCTTAGAAAGATCTCAATCTTCATCTGAGAAGGTGGTTAGAACTCTTAAAAAATTATGACATGAGTGTTCTTTATCATCCAGGAAAGTCCAATATAGTGGCCACAATTCTTAGTAATCTATCCATGGGTGGTGTTGCTCATGTTGAGGACAGTAAGAAGAAGTTGACTTAGGAAATATATCAGCTTACAAGACTAGGCATTCAATTATTCCATACAGAAGAAGGTGATATATGGGTTTAGAGTAGTTCAGAATCATCTCTAGTATTTGAGGTAAAGAAAATCAAGATAGAGATCCCAGCCTTGTTAAGTTGAAAAAGACAGTTAAGGATAAGAAAGTAGAGGTTTTCTCCTAAGGAAGAGATGGTGTATTGCGTTTTCAGGGTCATCTATGTGTCCTAGGTGTAGATGACTTAAGGTGGCAAATTCTTGCAGAAGCGCATGGTGTGTGCTACTCTATTCATCCAGTGTCCATTAAGATGTACTGTGACTTACGAGAAATCTATTGGTGGAGTAGGATAAAAAGAGATATTGCAGAGTTTATGGCGAAGTGCTTTACATGTCAAAAGGTTAAGATAGTGCATCAGAATCCTAGTGGTCATATGCAGGAGTTCATTATTCCTACTTGGAAGTAGGAAGAAGTAAACATGGACTTTGTAATGGGTTTGCCTCAAACTCATCATTATCATGATTCGGTTTGGTTCATTGTAGATAGGATGACTAAGTCAGCTCATTTCCTTCCAATTCATACCTAGTATTTAGCTGAGGATTATCCCTAACTCTAAATTAGAGAGTTGGTCAGATTGCATGGTGTTCTGTTATCTATTATCTCAGACAAAGGTACCCAATTCACCTCTCACTTCTAGAAAGCATTCCAAAAGGGTCTCGGTACCTAAGTCCATCTTAATATAACCTTTCATCCTCAGAAAAATGGTCAAGTAGAAAGGACCATCAGACTCTAAAAGATATGCTAAGGGCGTATGGTTTTCAAGGAAAGTTAGGATGACCACTTGTCTTTAATTGAGTCTGCATACTATAACAACTATTATTCCAGTATTTATATAGCTCCATTCTAAGCTCTTTATGGTAGGAAATACAGATCTCCAATTGGGTTGTTCAAAGTTAGTGAGCCTCAGTCATAGGGCCTGACTTAGTATTCGATGCCTTAGAGAAAGTCCAATTGATCAGAGAAAGACTTTGGGCTTCTCAGAGCCGGAAGAAGTCTTATGTAGATATTTGTAGAAAAGATCTCAATTTTGAGATTGGTGACTCTGTGTATCTAAAGATCTCTCCTATCACAAGAGTAAAGAAGTTTGGCAAGAAGGGAAAGCTCAATCCACAATATGTCAGTCCTTCCAGATACTTAGACGTTTTGGCAAGGTATCTTATAAGCTCGAGTTGCCTTAAGATCTAGCCTTAGTTTATCCAGTCTCCTATGTCTCTTTGTCAAGAAGTGCATAGGTGACCCAACAGATGTAGTACCTATTTAGAGCATAGATGTTCAGAATAGATTCCAGTCGAAATACTAGATTATCAGACTTATAGACTGAGGAACACAGAAGTATCTCAAGTTAAAGTTCTTTGGCGAAATCTGTTCATTGAGGGATCTACTTGGGAAGCAGAAGCAGAAATGCATACCAAGTATCCTCACCTCTTCTCTGCCAACTCAGATCAAGCTCAAGGTAACAGTTCTCCTTAAGCTTTTCATCTTCATGTCCAGTATTCCTTACAAACTTGATATCCAGTTTCATGCTCATGTTCCCATTATAAACTTGATATCAAGTACCATTGCATATTCAATCATGCATTTATGCATCAGTTTAGTTATATAATCATACATCAGATATGCATTCTCATTGTGAGAAACTTAGTTCATCAGAACACTCAGTTATGCATTAATGAATCAGTTATACATACATCAGATATGCATGTTCAGTATGATATGTTCAACTTATCCATCATGTCAGTCATCAAATAGTGTTACAGTTGTTCTTGCTTAGTATTCATGTTAGTTGTCTTTTCTCTTCTCTCAGTCAGTCTCATTCGAGGACAAAGTTCCTAAAGGGGAGATATTGTAAGACCCCACAAAATCTTATGTTGATAATAAACTCTTTTAGCTCTAAAATGCTCTTTGGAAGGTTCAATACTTACAATATTTAAGCTAGGTTTTCAACAGTTAGTCTCATTTTAAGCTTTTGAATTTTGGGGTTGACGACCTTCCCTACCTCCATTTTCTAATTTTCAAGTTATGTTGCGATAGGGAAAGTCCATAGTACATTTTGGGTGAGTTTTAGAATTTTTGGAATCCATTTAGGGTACGTTTGGATTTTGAACCAGTAGCTAAAGGCGATAAGGGGTGCCGCCCAGCTTATAGCCTTGGCCCCCACCCTCAATAGCAAGCCATCGTCCAATTACAAAAGGCTCTAGGAAAGGTGTCGCCTTGCTATAGCCATTTTGCTCAGTTTTTTAGCATTTCACCTCCGTGATTTGAGGGGTAATTTGGTTAATTTTATACCCCTATATATTACAAAAACACATAATTTATCCCTCAAAACACCAAAATATACTTTTTTCACCAATTTCTCTCCAGAATAAGAACAAGGGTTTCAATTTGAAGACCCAAATCAAAGAGATTTCACCATAGATCGTTAAGGAACATATATCAAGGTATGTGTTGTGTTGATTTATGGATTCCTTTCATAAAGCTCAAGAACCCTCTTTTAAATTATGAACCATGTTATTATGTTGTGTGTTGATTTGTTTATGTAATTAATGTTTAAAATCCTCATGTGAGGGTCTTTCTGTGTTTTTATGAAGCTATGATATTATATGAGTTGGAAACATGTAAATTTGGTTTTTCATGATGAATAATTTGATGATTACACCTATGCCTAGGTTATTCATGTAAGGTGTTTGATAAAATGCCTTGGAGACAAGAAATCATGTATTATAGCTAAATTGGAACCTAAATGACAAACGCTGGCTACACCCTTATAGAAACAATGACTTCTATGATATTGTATGCATTATGATTGTTGATGGGATGTTCATGAAACTAGATTTGATGGACTTATGGCATGTTGTTATATGAATTCCCTTCCATGTATAAAATCATGAGAACTATGTGTAGTATCAAATCCCCTACTTATGGCATTATGAATTGTGGGCTTTATTCCTATAATCAAGAATTGTCATGTTATGTCAGTTTTCTTCTATTGATTCCTGGGGGTACTTATACCCGAACAGATAGTTGTGTGCCTATATCCAGTTTCATGTTTCACGATCTTCTCAGTCAAGCCATCTTCAGTAGAATTTAGTCAGCCATATGACTCAAGAAAGTTCAGCAACTCAGTAATCTCAGTAGTACTTCATCAGTCAACGAAAACTTTATGAATCCATTCAGTTCAGTCCAATTAATCATGTTCAGTTCCTATTCAGATGGGAGTCGGAATTAGTAATGAGTGAACCCAAGGATGGGAATACACACTAACAAGTAAAGGAGCGATTCTTAGAAGTCATCCTTGCATTCTAGAACTATATAGCCAGCATAGGTTAAGAAATCAACACTGTCAGATAAGGGTTGATGAGGTGGATAAGAATTGTTATATGAGGGCCCCACCATTCTCTTTTGGAGGCACTATCACATGAGGGTTACCCATAGTTTGTCTCTACCAGTGGTGCGGTATGTACACCCTTCCAATCAGGGCACAGATTGGACCCTAGCTTAGATATTATAGTGCATTTGGGGCATGTCAGTTAGATAACTATATCCCACAGTTTTAGAATCAGTCTCAGTAAGAGAACTCAAATAGTTCTTTAGATTTCAAGACTGTCAGATATAGTCAACTCAGATATAGTACGGAGCTTAGCTAGTTCCATCAAGTTTAGGACTATCAGATACAATCGCCCATGTTATCATATTTGAAACATCTTCTAGTGCTAATCATTTAATAAGAGTGAGGGTATTTCTATCTATCCTTTAATTTCAAGCATTCTTCTTTTTCATTTCCATTCTATGTGTTGTTTTCTCTTTATTTGGTTGCTGGAATTTGCATCTTAGTAGCCAATTTTGTGTGTTTGGTAGTCTATATGCTATCATTTGGTATCAAATCCTTGTTTAGGGTTATTGCTACAACCCTAAGTCTTGGATCTAAGAAAATCTCCACAAAAGAATAGTTTAGAGTCAAGAAAATCAAAAAAGAAATAGATGTTTCACGTTTTTGTGTTTTGACTGAATTTTAGATCGCAGATCTACATGTTTTTGTGTTGTTTTGTTGGTTTCAAGTTCCAGATTCTTGTTTCCAAGAACCTAGGGATTCTAGAACTACTTTTAGAGTGAAGTTTGGTTGATTTTGAGCTAGATCCACCATTGTTGTGGCTTGTTTGAAGCTTTTTGGGAGAGGGTGACATTTTTGGTTGGTTTTGGAGACTAGATTTGTGGCTGAATTTTGGTTGGTTGAAGTTGTTTTAGGCTAAAGAACCTAGATCTTCAAAAAAAATCAGATTTTGAATTCATTTGCTAGGTGGTCAAACTTGGTCAATGCTTGAATATTCATCTTGTTCATCCATGATCTTCATAACATAGTGAAGAAGGATATTCGAAGTTCTTGTTTGATCCAAAAAAGGGAAGAAAGAGAGTGAAAAAGTTGTTTGTCTAAAAGCATATTCAACAAATATTTCATTCTTCCAAAAGGAGGAGGGGACAAGGGGACAACAATGTACAATTGCAAGTACAAAGGGGGGATCAATTAATTTCTCATCCATTTTGAAGCTTGAAAAGGCTTCAAATTTGAATTTTTTCCCTCCAAAGCTGAATTCTCTTCCTTCCTAAGAGGTGTTAGCCAAAACTAGTTGGGGAAAAAATTTTGCAATTTTGAAAAGTGACAACCAACCATATAGCGCCACGTCATCACTTGTGCTCAACCAAAATTTGCCCCTAAATTTAGTTTTCCTAGTTTCTAATTGTTTTTTCTAGTTTCAATTTTTTGGTTCTATCACTTATTAGCAAACTAGTAAGTACCTACTAGGTTGGTAATTAATCTAGAGTTCGTTTATTCCGTGTCTTCGATTTTTTGTGTGCTTTTCTCATTTTTAAGTCTTAGTATTTTGTTGGTTCAAGTTCGTGCATTACTTTATTTGAGTCATTTCAAACAAAGATCGATTCCGAACCAAAGTTTCTCACCTCTCAAGTAACTTTCCAAGTATTGCCGATTCTCCAACACTTGTGAGGCCAAGTGTAAGGTGAGGTTGAGCGTGAGTGAAATGAGACTTTTGAACTAACTTATTTGCTCGTTTTGTAGGTTGTGTTGCTTAATTTTTTTTTTGTTCTTTTAGGTATATTTTCCATAAAACACAAAGGAACTACTTCCTAACCTTTGGGAAATGATGCTATTGGAGCCTTGATGGCTTGGTTTGATGCCTTTGTCGGAGAAATGAAAAATGATACTAATGCCTTGAAAAGTAATGTGAATGCTATAAGGGGTGAAATGGTGTCATTGACGGGTGGTGTGATTAGAATGAAAGCGAGGGTTGATAGATTATATCCACCAAAGCCTCCACAAAATTCAAACCACCAAGTTCCAAATCCACTTTATCAAAGACCTCATACTCCACAGAATTCCATGCCACAAATCCAAATACATCACCAAGGTAATCCAATTCCTTCTCCCCAAAATCCACTAAACTGAAATCACCCCATACAACTAAGAGAAAAGATGGTGATAGAATCCAAGGGTGATGCGGTCGGTTTTCAAGATGGATAAAAGCTTGATGTTGAGGTACAAGAAGAGTGTGAAAAGGATCCATGGATGTATTCATGTCTTTGGTATCCTTTATGCTAAGACTTTTATGTCAAACACAAAGGACCCGTGGATGTATTTCAAATGTGAACAACCTTGGCTTGTTGGTTCTTATAATGTAGATCTTGATGATGAATATGGTCCTTGAATTTGTTTGATGAAGACCTTGATAGTAGAATGCTTCATAGTGATCACCAAATGAACCAAGTCGAACAAGAGGGACTTGTAACTCAAACTCCACCACCAAATTCAAACAAAATAACTCCGTAAATTACATCTGACAAAACACCAAATCCCATGTACCAAAGACTTTTCCATCCACCACCTCCAATGCCATAAGTTCAAGTACCATATAACCAAAGACCAAACCCACTTCCCCAAAGCCTCAAATTAGAAACCCACCCATCCAAATTAAGGATAATGGTAGAGGGGAGAAAGAAGGTTATGATATTCCAAGCTTTACAATCTAAAGAAAGAAAGCAAGATTGTCATGGCCTATTATGAAAAATTTCAAAAACTCATTTTGAAGATTGATCATAGAGGTGAAGAAGTCATACATGATGTTATTCGCTTCAAGGTTGGATTGAACAAGGACATATTATCCCGTTTGACTCTTCAAAAGTTTGGAACTGTGGTTGAAGTCTTCCAAGCGGCCATGGTTATAGAATTTTACCTATCCCTGATTCTCCTTATTTGCAGGTTAAATCTCATGAATTATAAAAAAAGGATCAACAAGAAATCTTACATGAAAGTGGCCTCAAAATACCTTTGGCCTAAATCTTTAAAGAAGTGGACTGTCCTAGTCCAAACTGAGGTACTGATTCTATTACCCATATTTCCTTGAGCTCAACTTATTTTCATGTGATTCCTTATGTAGAGGTTTAGGAATTTCTTGATGTAGGTGTACATGATTCTTCTCTTGTTAGCTCTCTTGATATGTATAATAAACCATGTGCACCTAAGATTAGTTCACTACTTGAATATGAGAATAGTGTGATAAAACTTTTAAGTTAGTGTTGATGCTAGGAATGATGGTCTTCATATTGAACATGGGTCTTTGAACTTATGTAATGAAATCCATTATATTAATCTTGTTCACAGTAACCTTGTGTTTGTCCTGAGGGTGGGCAATGCCTTGAATGATTATGAACTTGGTAACATAGTGAAGGAGTGGGCCATCTCGACTTAAACCTTTGTCATTGGCTCCCATTTGACACCGAAATATTCTTTAAATGTGAAGATTATAGTTGCTGGTCATTCTCACTTATCTTTGATATTGATGCTATTCATGTCTTTGGTATCCTTTATGATAAGCTTTTATGTAAAATACTAAGGATATATGGGTGTATGTCAAGTGTGAACAACCATGGGTTGATGATATGAGTGTGGTACTACTACTAACCTTCCTACCGAGAGGATTGTGTGTTTTTTTCTCTCTCTTTGGTATTTTTAAGATCTAAATTTAAGGACAAATTCCTTCAAGATGGAGAGGATGATACAAGCACAAGGAGCACAAGGATTTCAAGGTCTTGTAGGAGGTTCAAGTTCGTATTTGGAAAGTGCTTGAAAACCCTTTTGGAGCCTTTTCAAAGCCTTGATCAAATTGAAGAGAAGGAGGGATCACTACATCATATAGGCACCTATTCATTAAGGGCATAGTGGTCTTTACACTTCAAAAGACCACACTCCAAGGGCGCCTCTTCCTAACCCTCATTAAGGGTAATTTAGTCATTGTTATGTAATAGTATAAATAGACACTTTAGATACTATTTTCATTAGACTTTTGATGATATTGAGCATTACTCTTAATTTATAGCTTTAGTCTTCTAATGTAGCCCTAGAATCTGAAATTAGGTCCCTTGAACATTGAAATTGTTTTTTCACTTGGCTAGGGAAATTTTTAAAAAAGGTCTGCTTGAGGAAGTGTGAGTCCTTTGGGGAACCAAAAGGTCCTCTGACAGTCCTAAATTTTATATAACTATCTAAGTTCTAATACTGAAATTGATTGACTGTATCTGACAGTCCTGATTCCGTAAATAAAACTATGGGATGTAGTTACCTAACTTATATGCCCTAAATAATACATTATAGCTGAGTTGGGGTCCAAGGTGTAACCCCAATTGGAAGGGTGTCAATATCGAGCCACCGGTAAGGAAAATCTGTGAGTGAACCTCATCTGATAGTGTCCCCAAAAGAGAATGGTAGGGACCTCATCTGACAGAGCTTATACATCTCATCAACCCTTATCTGACAGTGTTGATGTCTCAACCTATACTGGCTATATTGTTCTGGAATGCAAAACTGACTTCTAAGAATCACGCTCTCATTTGACAGTTTGTTTTTCCATCCTTGGGTTCACTCAATGCTAATTCCTACTTCTATCTGAATAGACACTGATAATGGATTACTTAATTGAACTGGACTTAATTAACTGAGTTTTGTTGACTGATGGAATATACTGAGATTACTGTATTACTGATCTTTCTTGAGTCACACAACTGAATGAGTTCTATGGATCATGGCTTGACTGAGGATATCGTGAAAACATGACACAGACTCTTGACAGACAGCTATATTTTTTGGGTACAAGTACCCCCAGGACTCGATGGAAGGAAAATGACAAGGCATGACATTCTTTAGTACATGACTAACATCAATAATCCATAATACAATAATAGAAGATATTTCATGGGCATTTGATTGCCATAGATTGGTACGTGAATAAGATAGCATGTACACATAACATAATTTCATATGGCTAACTCATGAGTAATCCGACAAAAAATTTCAATACATAAGAATAGCATGGAAGTAATTTTGGATCACAATTAAGCTATAGTGCATAATTTCTATCCTCTGAGGCTTTATAAAACACTTTGTATGCACCCTTAGGGCAAAGGCCTAATCATCAAATTGACACATTATAAATAATTCAATTTATATATTTCACTCACTTGCTACTGTAGTTTCATGAAAAATACATAAATATTCCAACTTGGGAGTTATATAACAAGATAAACATGGTTACAACTAATCCACAACATAAATATAATGATTCATAATTTAAAATAGGGTTCTTCAGCTTTATATATGAAAGGAATCCATAAATCAATACAAAACATACCTTAGTTCTTGATTTAACAAAGATTGAAGAAGCGACTTTCTTGAAATGGAATCACCAATTGAAATCCTAGCTTGTTCTTGAGAGAAAATTGATAGAAACTAGTATATTTTGGGTTTCAAATAGCTGAATCGCATGTTAAAGGGCTTAAATACGTGTGGGAAATTGACCCTTTTAACCCTGGATGCGTCTTTTAATTTTAGTGAAAGTTTCCCGAATTGGACCCCTAGCGCAATGCGGTGCTATCGCGCAGTGTCACAGGAATTTGACAACTGGGAAATTGAGGGATAGCGCGACACAGAGCCATCGCGTTGCCACTTTATTTTGGAACTGGAAGTTTAGCGAGATGCAACCACTATCATGGACCCCTACTAGAATTTGACAATTTCTATTATTTTTTGTGGCGCGGCACGCCACTGACTAATATGGTGCCGTTTTATGACAAGAACTTGAAATAGTCATTACTTCTTACCCGATTATCGGATTTAGGCAAATTTTATATCGATGCAAAGCTTATTGAATTTTCCATATGACATAAAATGATAATATTGAAAATTCCTCATGGAATAAATATCATTCAATTTAGAAGATAATACTTGACATTCTTGAGAAAAAATTATCTAGGAAACTTTGGGATAGTACACAATCATGCACAAGTTCATGTATATCAAGTGTTTGAAAAAATGTCCAAATGAGTGCATTATTCAAAAGTAAGTATTGTTATGCCTTTATGATCATGTTATGTCTTTGTTTTTATTTTATCTAGTCCTGGGGGTATTTAATACCCGACAATCTAGTTGTTGACCTAGAGCCAATGTTAGTTACAGAATAGTATCAGTTATGTCATGATCAGTAGAACTCAGTCAGTTACAGAACTCTAGAAAACTTAGTAGACTTAGTATCAGTCTAGTCCAGTTTAGTCTAATCAGTTTAGTGTATATTTAGTTGGAAGTAGGATTCAGTACCGAGCGAGCCTATGGATGGGGGCTCACCCATTAGTTAGGATTAGGTCCCTAGAAATAATCCCTAAGTTCTAGAACTACATATCCAATATAGGATATGATATGTCACCCGTTAGATAGGACTAACATACTAAGGGATCACCCGCTATTTTAGGATAGAGCTCAAGAATCACCCGTTAGATAATACTGACTCCATAATAGATGTTAGTGCCTGTGGAATGGTATTAACACCCTTCTAATTGGGGTTACAAATTGGACCCCAACTCAGTTAACTTATCTTATTTGGGGCATGTTAGTTAATGATTGCCTCCCACAATTTTAGTTTTAGTCTTTAGTTTTTAACTCAATTCATTTTACATAATCAAAATTGTCTGACACGGTCAATCAGTATCAGTAAATCAGTTATCAAAACTCAGTAGTCAGCTTCAGAAAAGCTCAGTTATAGTCTACACGTATATGTATAGTATTGCATATTTAGTAATTTCCATAGTATCAGTTATCCACGTACTCTTATATTCACTTATTCTATATCATTTAGTTAGTTATTGTTCATGCATATGAATTCCATGTATTGACCGTATACTCATTCTTGCACTATGATTTCTCATATCATAGGTTTGGATGCACAACATCTCAACCACATTTAGACAGATCTAGTCAGTACTTGCAGATTTAGTAGTAGTCCTTATTTATTAGGGATATAATTTATATTAGTTTATCAATTGTTCAGTAGTTGGAGTTAGTTAGGGGCTTGTCCCATCAACTCCATATTCAGACAGTTTAGTTAGAGGCTTTCAGACTACACCAGTTCAAACAATGTTTAGTATTCAGATATTTTTACCAGATGTTATTATTTATTGGTATTTAGATTTTGAACCTTATGGAAATTCATCCTAATTTCACATTTAGTTTAGTCATACTATTCTATGCTCATATCAGATATCAGTCATGGGTTAAATTGTGATCCTTCAGGGTCGTAAGCATCGTGTGGCATCCAGGGTGTTATCATGGGGTGTTACGAAGTTGGTATCAAAGTGTAAGGTTTAACAGATTCCTAGGGATTCTGAAAGCCACATCAAGTAGAGTATTGTGCATGGGTGTGTAGAACGTCATACTTATGGACATGAGGCTATGAGGTGTTTCAGGAAAAGTTTTCCTTCTTTTAGTATTCATATCGTGTTAGTGAGCATGAGCTCTAGTTAAACTCTCTTTCTAATCTGTTTCTTATTTTTATTTATAGAACATGCCTCCTAAAAGGGATAACAAAAGAAGAACCAGAAATAAGTCAGCATCTCAACCTGTTCAGGCAAATCCCCTAGACAAGCATGTCTCCCATGCAGAATTCAGAGCTGCATTCATTACTTTAGCCAATTTCATAATACCTCAGAATAAAATGGTCTGCTACTATTCAGGTAAACCTAGCGGCCAATACTGCTACAGCCAGTGTTTGGGACTTCACCTGAATGAATTCTTCCCTATTCTAAGGATCCAAGTTAGAAGAGGATCCATAAGAGCTCCTCGATCAAGTTCAAAAAGTCATATATATTATGTGAGTCATTTCTAGTGAGATTGTTGAGTGAGCTGCTTATCATCTATAAAATGTATCTCATATGCGTTTTAAGTAGTAGAAGGTAGACAGAGGCACAAATGCAGGGCCCATAGAATAAAAAGAGTTTGCTTGCTTTTCTAGATAGATTTTTTCCCTTAGAGCTGAGATAAGCTAAGGTGTTAGAGTTCATCAATCTCACGCAAGACAACATGAGTGTGAAGGAGTATTCCCTTAAGTTTACTCTGTTAGCCAGGTATGCTCCCCATGTAGTAGTAGACAATAGGTCCAGAATGAGCAAGTTTGTGTCTCGGTGTCAGATAGTATGGTTAAAGAGGGCAGAACTGTGATGTTGACTAAGGAGATAGATATCTCTAGGCTTATGGTCTATTCTCATTATATTGAGGATTAGAAAGAGAGAGAGAACAAAAGAGGTATAATAGGTAGTTTCAATTTTAATCAGCCTAAGTCAGAGAGTGGTAACCATTCCCAGTTTCATTAAATATCTTAAGTTATTTCTTGGTCCTTAGCTAGTGTACCAGTACCAAAGTTCAGGAATGTTAGTTAGGATGGGGTGCTTGGCTCTAAAACCTAGGGTAGTGTTAGCAGTGGTAATACCCATCCGCTTTATAGAGAATATGGTGGACATCACCTAGGTACATGTAGAGCTAGAAGTGATGTATGATTTTGATGTGGTAAGCCAGGCCACAGGATGCAAGAGTGTATAGTTATGACTCAGAGGGGAAAAGATTTGTGCCAACAACGTCAGTACAAAAATCCTTCAACCATTTGGGTCACCCAAATCAGTAGGGTGCTACTTCAAGTGCTGCCAGTGGGCAACACCCAAATAGGCTTTATGCACTTCATTCCAGACAAGATCAGGAAGGTTCTACTAATATGGTTACTGGTACATTATGGATCTTTCATTTACATATTTTATCATATAGATCTAGTAATTTCTCTGCCTTTTGTAATTACTAGCATAGAAATTTATTTCAAAGTCAGAACAAAAACTATAATAGAACCTTTCTCAATCTCCACCCTAGTGGGTCAGTCTATCACAGCCCGGAAGGCATACGAAAATTGTTCGGTTATGATACCTTAGAAAGTCAGGCCTTCAAATTTTAGAAGTAATGTTAGTATATGTAGAAAAGAAGTGGGAGAGGTTGATGCCCAACCCGTCCTTACCTCAGTGAAAAGTATTTCACTTCAGCTATTACGATATCTACTCATGCAGTACATAAGTTCGATGATGATAGCTCCTATTCATACACGTTATCAAAAATCATGTATGCTTATAGTTCCAAGTATGAGTAGGTCCAGTTATCAAAAATCATGTACGCTTGCAGTTCCTAGTACGCTTAAAACCCTACTATTGCCTCATTATTTCCTCACTTTTTCTCAAGAATAAAATATTTTCTCTCAAAGAGGTAAAAACCCTAGTTCAAGGAAATCAAGAACAAGCCTAAGAATTTCTCCAAGAACCTTCAATAAAGAATATTCTAAGGTATGTTAGGTGTTCATTAATGGGTCCCTTTCACCCATGAAGTCCCAGAACTCTTTTTAAACATACGATATATCAGATTGATTATTTCCATGTTTTAATTAGATTGAATTCATGTTCAAGATATTAGTTGGGCTTCAATCCATGAATTAATTGTAAGTTTCATGAAAATTGAATAGCATATGTGATGAATATGTGATTATCTTGATAAACCCTTGAATTTATAAATTAATTAATGTATCATGATGTTTATGTGATGGCCACTATCATGTAAATAATCCATGCTCCCTAAGTGTTTGCTAAATTGCCTATGTAATGTAAATAGTGGAATCATGACATATTATTATATGGTCCCAATCATGTACAAGCTTATGCCCTACAAGTGTTTGACGAAATACTTATGTGATTTGACTAATGAAAGCATTACATGTTATATCCCATTTATGCACAAGTTCATGTATATCAAGTGTTTGACAAAATGTCCAAATGAGTGCATTGTTAGCAAGCAAGTATTTTTATGCCTTTATGATCATTTATGTCTTTCTTTTTATGCTACCTAGTCTTGGGGGGATTTAATACCTGACAATTTAGATGTGGACCTAGAGCCAGTGGTTGTTACAGAACAGTATCAATCATGTCACGATCAGTAGAACACAACCAGTTATAGAACTCAAGAAAACTTAGTAGACTCAGTATTAGTCTAGTCTAGTTTAGTATAATTAGTTCAGTATCTATTCAGTTGGGAGTAGGATTCAGCACCGAGGGATCCTATAAATGGGGGCTTACCCGTTAGTTAGGGCTATGTCCTTAGAAATAATCCCTAAGTTCTAAAACTACATAGCCAATATAGGATATGAGATGTCACTCGTTAGATAGGACTAACATACTCAAGGATCACCCGCTAGTTTAAGACTGATCTCAGGGGTCACCGCTAGATAGGACTGACTCCACAATAGATGTTAGTACCTGTGGCGCAGTATTATCACCCTTTCAAGTAGAGTTACAGTTTGGACCGCAACTCAGTTATCTTATCTTATTTGGGGCATGTCAGTTAGATGATTACCTCCCACAGTTTTTGTTTTAATCTTTAGTCTAGAACTCAGTTTATTTTATAGAATCAGGACTACCAGACATAGTAAATCACTATCAGTAACTTAGTTATCAGTAACTTTTGATATAAGTTACTCCGTTATCAGAACTTAGTGCTCAACTTCAAAAAAGCTCAGTTATAGTCTATATGTATATGTATAGTATTGCATACTTAGTGATTTCCTGAGTATTAGTTATCCACGTACTCTTATATTCAGTTATTCTATATCATTCTGTCAGTTATTATTGATGCATATGAACCCTTGTATTCAGCCTTACCGCATCTAGAATACCAGTATATTCTACGCAGTAATCGCATAATTTTTTTGTGCTATGATGTCGCATATCATAGGTTTAGATGCTCAAGATCCCGATCGTGTTTAGATAGATCCAGTCAGCAGTTGTAGATTTAGTAATTAGTCCTTATCTATCGGGGATATAATTTATTTTAGTTTATCAGTAGTTTAGTAGTTGGAGTTAGTTGGGGGATTGTCCCATCAACTTTATATTCAGACAGTTTACTTAGTGGCTTTCAGACTATACCAGTTCAGATAGTGTTTAGTTTTAAGATAATTTTACCAGATGTTATATTTATTAGTATTTATATTTTGAACCATATGGTAATTCATCCTAACCTTCGAATCACTAAGTAAAATCTTGAATCACACATACAAATGAGGTTAAGGTTGATTAAGGAGTTCTATGTCAGTAGGATAAGGAGAAGAAAAAGCGTATGTTATGGGTTAAATTTGATATAAGGTTTGAAGGGCCAGGTGGATAGGTCACTAGTCCAGATGGGTCTTCTCCGTGTATGCTAGGTGATTTATTAGTTTCATGACTTAGGTCTAAGGTATTCCCATATTATAGTGGTCCATAGAAATTTTGTTGACCCTCATTGTAATACAAAACATAGTGTTCCAAGGTAGTAGAGTCATAAGAGAGGAAGTGGTGTCTTAAGATTCTTTACCAAATATTAGTAAGAGGTCAAAGAAAATATTGGGGATTGGGTAATGAGTCTAAAAAATGGATGTTTTCGTTTGAATATTTATGTTATATTTGTGTAATCCAGTTCAATTCAACATATGAAACTTACAACTATGTGTGGTTTGTACTGATGTCACTCTTGCGATGCCCTTTTGGGGGTATAGTCTTTTACAAGAATAAATTATAGTTTCTTGACTAATATGGGAGTGATCCTTCAGTATCTCCCACTCCTCTCACTCATGGTCGAAGTTGTGTCCATTTTTAATGTTCCTTTAACAGCTCTTGTACATTATTTGACTAGATCCCAAGATAGTTATAATTCCATACTAATTGCAAAGATTTTTTAGTAATAAAGTTGGTTCCATTATTTAAGTTAAAAACTTCTGCTTATGATCTTTAAGGGAAGGAAAGGGGTTCTCCTATATAGGTTGATTAGAATAGGTGCCTTCATGATCAGGTAGTTTTGGTCATAAAAAATTATATCTTTGATTCATCAAATTAAGAAACATATGTAATTATTCTACTTTTTTTTAGTTTTTTAAGTGCTTTTTATTTCTTGCTTATTTTCTTTGACTTTTATATGTTAGTTAATTGATAAACTTCTTGATTCAAGTCCTTTTAGTTTATAGGTGATCTTGAATTGAATGAGGAAAGCTAGTTCACTTTAAGTTTTTAGATGAATATATAAGAGGTGAAATGAGAGTTTAAATATGAGTGATGTAAGGATTTTAGAACTAACCTTGTGTGTTGAGTTTTGTAGGTACAATTCCTAATCACTTTCCTTAAAACCATGGAGAACGAAGCTCAACAAATAACATGGGGTCTTATGCCAATGTTTCAAGGCGAATGACCAATGTGAATAGAAGGGTAGTTTGAATGAATAGGAGGTTTATATGTATGGAGGAAGGTACAATAAGGGTGGATGTATGTATAACGCCTCAGGTGTTTGGTTTTTGAAAATTTTAGAAATTTTATCCTTAGTGTCTTGACTACAACTTACCCATACAAGTCGCAGGGTGACTTGAGGGGTCCTATGGACCCAATTATAACCAAATCAATAAGTATGTTGCAAATTTCTGCTCTGAGTACGAGTGGCTCAATAAGAGTCATAAGGACTTTCTAAAAATCATTGTGTATAAATAATAAGGTGTCCAGTGAATGTCCCAATTGGTTTTTGTGTTGACTACGACTAGGCACTATAAGTTATGAGTGGTACCAGTTGTGTCGTAGGGGCAATAGTGTGTGGGTGTCTTAGGAACTGTCTTGGCTAGGATTCAGGGTAACGAGTCGTATGGTGACCCATAATCATTGACGACTAAATTTTATCATTTAGTTTTGAGGGCACTTTGGACAATTCCTTTCTCACCTAATTAAAACCGAACATTCATAAAGCACTCAAGTTGGTTATTTTTCATTCATATCATACTTAAACACTTCCAATCTCTCTCAATTTGCTCATGTAGCCTTAAATAGTATTTCCAAGAAGTATGTAAGTCAAGAGATCAATGGTTGAATTCTTTTTGTAAAACTTAGTATTTCAGGCATGTTACTCTTCCCTCATTGCAAATTTGTTAAAATCATAGATTTTAAAGTATTGTTCATGATCTATTGATGTTGGGTTCGAAACATGGGTTTAGGATTTTAAATACTTATATACTGAACAATATTTCCCATGGTTTACATGCGATTATTCTTTCTTTCATTATGGTTTTGAACTTGTGGGTGAATGAGTATAGTGAATGAACATGGGAATTGTCATTTTCCCCCAACTTGTGACTTTTCCAATGGTTATACCTCAATCTCATATTGTGAAATTTGTTTGAATATGAAAAGTATACATACTGAACCATTCTTGAAGGTTTGCATAATGTGAAAATCTAATAAGGCATAATAGTTTTGAATTGAGCCTTGTGGGTTTTGTGTTTTCACAAGCTACTGTATTATTGATCCAAGGGGATTGTAATTCCCCAAGTGATGTGATTATTTTTACATGTTATTGTTACCTTGCAAGTGTAGTTTGTATGACGATATAAATAATATATACCTTAATATCTAATATTGTTCAATGAATAGGATTGTGTTCTAAATATTTTTAATTGGGCTTGAAATAAGGTTGTGTAGCTGGTCGTGAAAGTGATGGTCCTAAGAGAATAACACTGGAAACTATGGTAGCTAGAGGTGGGGTCATAATAGTTTGTGGTTAGATTTCCTTCTCCAATTTATGAAGTTACACAGACTAGGGCCCGACTAGAGGGTGAGAGATGGGCCCATAGGTACTATTATACTATGACAGTTAAGCTAGATAACCTAGGTTAAGGGTTTAAAAATTAATGCTTGTCCTTGTTACCTATATCGATATATGGTACATATGTCTTTGATTATGTGTATCGGATTTGAATAATTTTAAACTATTGATCATGGTATTATGTTATTCTTACCCCTGATTTTCATGCTAGTGTCACCCTACTAACCATCTCCAAATGGTGTATCCCACTCGACGCAGGCCTAGAAGCTACTTTTACTTTTTCTATGCGAAGTTAGGTTGGTCGGCTTAGTTCATCAGTTTGTTGTGGTGAAGTGGTGAGCTTTCATTCTCTAGAAGACTTATGCATTTCCCCAACTTCCATTCTTATATTTAAGTTGATGGTTTTCTATCATTATCATTGTCATTGTCTTTTTCATCTGCCAGAATCATGGGCATATCCCGACCAACAATGGTTTCAGTTCTTTTGTTAGATGGCTTTGTTGGATTATTGTGGACTTGGGTTACGTTGGTCGGTTGTTTAGGCCGGTTGTTGGTTATGGATCATAAAATTATCTTTTATTCTTTAAATTGATCTTATTATATATTTGAAATTCATCCAACATCAAGGATATCATGTTGTTTGGTTAGGTACACAGGGGTGGTCTCCAGTCCATGTGGGGCTTGAGATCCCCGACACGGCTAATCCCTAGTTAGGATTGTGACAAAGATGGCATTAGAGACTAGGTTTGGTATCATTAGGTGTCCACAAAGTCATGTCAAGTAGAGTCTCTTTCATGGGTGTGTAGTGCACCATACTTAGAAAGGAGATGATATAAGGCATTTAGAAATGTTTGCCTTTTCTTGTGTACTAACTTTGGGCTATAGAGTCTAAGGTCTTGAATCTCCTCTAATGTTCGTTTGTTCTCATCTCAGATCATGCCTCCCTGAAGATCTAATGATCATGGAAACTCCTCTGTCCCACTTGAGGATAATGTGGACTGAGTTTATCCTATTTTTGGGGTACAGACCCGACTAAGGATCATACTCGTGATTACTCTCGTGGAGTTCCACTGGCCTTCACTAATCCTTCTTTAGTTAGTAACACTCATGTCTAGTCTCAGGCTAATGAAGCATAGTCAACCACATCCTATCCACTTTGTCGATTTTATAGTCTGTTGGATTGTGGATAGTGTGATAATGAGAGGGATTGATGTTTCAGTTGTGGTCACATTGGTCACATGCATCATGAATTTCCTTCTTGTGTTGATTTTTGGGATAACAAGGTTCCACTTGCCATTTCTTCAGCTCCTACACCAAAGGGTGCTATTTCTGCTTCTGGCTTTGGCGTTGGACAGAATTGTCTATACATTTTTGCCACACACAAAGATTCTGAAGCATCTCCCAATATTTTTACTAGAATGCTCAAAGTTTTCTCTCATGGTATATATTTTCTACTTGATCCTAGTTGTACTCTCTCTTATGTGATCCCTTATGTGCTTATTTATTTTGGTTTTGATCCTGAGTGTATTTTGAATCCTTTCTCAGTGTCCACCTCAGTGACTCAATTATGTCTAGAAGGGCGTATAGGGGTTGTATGATATCGGTCAATGGTATAGAGACCTTGGTGGATCTAATAGAGTTGGACATCTTAGCCTTTGATATTATTTTTGGGATGGATTAGTTGCATTCGTGCTATGTGTCTCTTGATTATTTTACAAGAAGGGTCAATTTCCATTTTCCTAATGAGCTGGTTATTGAATAGGAAGGTAGTTCCCTAGTACCTAAGGGAAGGATTATTTCATATCTTAGATACTTGAAATTAGTTTCTAGAGGGTTCCTTTATAACCTCGTGCATTTAAAGGATTCTAGATTTGATGATCCTTCTTAGTAGGTTGTTCTTGTGGTCTATGAATTTCTAAAGTATTTCCTGATGATTTTCCTGGTATTCCTCCAAATAGAAAAATTGATTTTGAAATTGATCTTTATCTTAAACTTATTTTGTTTCTATTTCTCCCTATAGAATGGCTCCGAATAAGTTGAATAAACGCAAGGAGTAGCTAAAAGATCTTTTGGATAAGGGTTTTATACAACCTACTGTATCCCCATGGGGTGATCCTATTATTTTTGAGTGTAAGAAGGATGGGTCCCTTCGGATATATATTGATTACCTCCAATTGAATGAGGGGACCATGAAGAATAAGTATCCACTTTCGAGGATTGATGATCTTTTTGATCAGCTTTAGGGTGCTAAGTCTTTTTCTAAGATTAATCTTCAGTTTGGGTACCATCAGTTGAATACTAGGGAGGCGAATATCCCTAAGTCTTCATTTCGAACCCGGTACGATCATTTTGAGTTTTTGGTGATATCTTTTAGCTTAACTAATGCTCCCACAGTATTAATGGATCTTATGAATTGTGTTTTCTGTCAGTTTCTAGACTTGTTTGTCATTTTGTTTACTGATGATATTTTGGTGTATTCTAAGAGTGAGGCAGATCATGTCGATCACCTCCGCCTTGTGTTCCAGACCCTAAAGTATTAGCATTTGTATGTTAAGTTCTCTAAGTGTGAGTTCTGGTTGAATGTTGTGACTCACCTAGGTCATGTTGTTTCTAGTGAAGGAATCACGGTGGATCCACAGAAGGTTGTAGTGATTAAGAAGTGGCCTAGGCCCACGACTCCAATCGATATTCAGAGTTTCATGGGTTTAGTCGGATGCTATAGAAAGTTATGCAAAGTTTCTTTTCTATCATTCCCCATTGATCAAGTTGACTCTGAAAAATGTGGAGTTTTTATGGTTTGACTCTTCCTAAGGGAACTAGTGTTTTGTTGTTTATTGTGATGTGTCCCAGGTAGGATTAGGCTATGTGTTGATGCATCATGGCACGGTGGTTTGCTTATTCTTCTATACAATTGAAATATCAATAGAAGAATTATTTGACTCGTGATTTGGAACTATTAGTTGTGGTTTTGTTTTAATGATATGGCAGCATTATTTATACGGGGTCCATGTTGATATTTTTCTTGATCATAAGAGCCTGCAATATATGTTCACTCAGAAAGAATTGAATCTGAAGAAGAGGAGATAGCATGAGTTGCTCAAGAAATATGACATGAGTCTTCACTATTATCCAGGTAAAGCTGACATACTTTCTAATGCTCTTAGCAGGTTGTCCATGGGAAGCTTGTCTTATGTGGATAAGGATAAATGGGATTTGGTTAATGATATTCATTGTTTGGCTAATCTTAATGTTTGTCTCTTGGATTATGAGAAAGGTGGTGTATTGTTCAAGAGGTGGCAAAGTTATCTCTTGGTGCTAAAGTAAAGGAGAAACAAATGTTGGATCCTATTCTGATGCAAATCAAGAATGATGTAGATAGGCCAAAAGTAATGGTTTCTGACATTGTTGATCATAATATCTTGAGGTACCAAGGTAGTATAACACACCATATATTTCGACACGAATATGATTTAGTTTGCATCGATGAAGGTATTTAAAATTTACAAGTAAGGTAGTTTTTGAGCTTAAAGGTTAGAGTTAAGTTTTAAGTGTAAATAAAAGAATTAAAGTATCATAGTGCATATAAGCATTAGGTTAAAATTTTAAGACATAGGATATGGAATTAATAAGCAGGCTGTTTGCTTGACTTAAATTAAGCTAGTAGGTGACAAGTAAGTACATCACCTACTTTAACTTATTGACCAATCTAAGAACTAAGTAGGTGCATCACCTAATACGACTCCCTTGACTATATTATTGGGCCAAATACACTACCACCTACTTGAATCAATTTCTGCCCAAACTAAAAGAAGAAGAAGAAGAAGAATGGCAGCCAAGGCCGAATAGTTTTAGATCCATGAGACCAAAGTCCAATGGCCAAGTAGGTTCATAACCTACTTTGACTATTTGACCAAATTAAGAGATAAAGTAGTTGCATCACCTACTTAAGGTAAATGGACATTTTGACTAGTTTAATAGAGCAAGTAGGTGCATCACTTACTTGGACTACTGACTAGCTTAAAGAACCAAGTAGGTGCATCACCTATATGGACCTTTTGACTAAAAAGAAATTTCTGGTCCAAATTAAAGAGAGAGAGGCGGTCATGAAGGGTTAGTTATAGACTAAAGATAAGATCACTTCACTATTATTTCATTTTTAGAAAAATCAGATTTCTCTCAAGCTCTTCTCAACCAAAAACAACCGCCTAATATCTCCTAGGGTTCTTGAAGAAACCATTCTTATTTCCTATCATGGGAAGTTATGGAAATCAAGTAATTTTCGTTTGAAGTGTAGGACTGACCATTTTGCAAAGCTTGGTAGTGCACTTCTCTTTATTCTCTTAGAAATTTTCCAATAGTATTTGGTACAACTTGAAGGGAAACATAGGGTCTTGATGGAGTACACGTTAAGAAAGAAAATTTCAGAAATAAAGGTAAGGTTATACCCCAATTTTTCCCTCTTTATGTGTAGGTCTTGATGGAGGATTTTATATTTATGGTTGTTAAGGACTCACAGGAAGCTAATCGGAAGCTGTGAGTATATTGTGTTGAAGGATTTTGGGACTATTAAGGTGATGTCTATAGGTTTTATTGTTGTAGGCAGTAGGTGACCTTATAGAATGGTTAAGTGGAGTTATATTAAAGTATATGTGGAGGGTGTGGTGATACGCCAAGTGTTTAAGGGGCTAAATAGTCTTACTGCCCGTCAAGTGTTTAGCTACTATTTTACAAGGGTTACATTGTCATTAATTGCTAATATTAGCTCCATTATATCCTTATATTGTAGATTAACATCTTAAAGGAAAGAAGGTTTATTCATTGTAATAGTCAGGTTGTACAACAAGGTATGTAAGGCTATTCTAGTTCATACTCTTTGGCATAATGTCTTGTGCTCATGTACCAATAAAGTGAGCTTCGTAGATGATCTTTCATGGTGAAAGATACATTGTGATGGTGTACAAATCCCACATTAGTTATTCGACCTTTTATATACTGCCCATGGTCTAAAAGTGTGTCAAAGTGACATATGTTTCTCTTATACGAGTCAATAAGATCAAAGATTATACAAGTTATCACATGCTGTGATATAAATCAGTCAACCAAGATGCCAAAACAGTCTACAAAACGTGAGAAGAACAAGTAACACAAAGGGATACAAGATGAAAAATACAAAAACACACGGATTTGAAAAATAATGAAAGGATAGTTAGTGAGACCAAGATTATTACAAGATTAAGAACCAAGTATATTTCAACATTACCCCCTAATAAATATAATAATCAAAACCACACTCTTACGGTGACCGCCAAGGTAATCGACTCACCTCAAGATCCACCATTTCCAAGTAAAGAACAATATTGGCTTTTCCAAGCCCTATACTAAAGATGACTTTTTCAAGTACTAACTCGGACTATACTAAGGTGGTCTAGTCTCAAGAGAGAGGATTTCAAGGGTTTCAATCTATCATCTTTAAACAACTAAAGAGAAATGACCTAAAATTCACTATATTTAGTATATTACAAAAAAAAAGGACTCCAATGCCCTTAATGAGGTAGGTGGCAATGGAGTGTCATTTATATAAGGCTAAAAGACCAAAATGACCTTTAAGATAAGTGACAAAAATGACTTTAATAAAAAGGGCCAAAATCGAGAACCATCAAATATGGTCCGAACCCGTGAGTCCTCTAATCTTCAAGGCTCCAAGCAATCTTCCACACATGGGTTTGTTTGATGTAATGCTCAAAATAACCCCTACAAGTATAATCTTGTGCCCTCCACGCAACCAAAGCTTGATTTTTCATGTAGAGACTTTGAATGATACCATCGCAAGCTAAGGCGTCCATTTCACTTGTATCATCCTCCCTTTCTTGAAAAGGATTCGACCTCGAATCCGTACCTTGCAAAATAAGAGAAAGAACAAACAAGAACAACATTCTCAAAGCATGAGGGTTAGGGTTAGAACAATAATAAACATCATCACGCCAAGGGGGTACATACTTGAAGTATAGCCAAGAATCCTTTGAAGTGAGTATTAAAAACTCAATGAAAGATGTACAAAGGATTTGGTTATGGGATACACCATGAGTGATACTTTTCTTGTCATGTAGACCAAAAAAACAAGTGGGGTGCACCAACATCACCATTTCTACATTTGGCACTGGGGTTAAATGGGAAAAGTGGCCATAGACACGGGTCTAGACAACACTCTCCTTTCCCATGATCTACACCCAAAATAAATGACGTACTCTCTATAATAGCATACATATCATCCAAAGCAAATAGAGAGTAGAGAAAGGTATCACTCAAATCGATTTCTACCAAGGTAACCTCATGTGTTTACTCCCTACTAGTTTCCCAATAATAACTATGAGTACTCTCAACAATAAAGTCACTTAAAGTAAAAGAAGAAGTAGCTTCCGCAACTACACATTCCTTACCCCTAAGAGTCCTCTCATCGTCCAAGAAGAGATTTTCATCTGTAGGAGGAATATTGTTACACCATAGTGGGTTAGCATATAGGATATAACTTCTAAGGAAAGCTATACAATCATTTTCACTACTAGCTTCATTAGAAGTGTTTAAATCATTTTAAACAAAACACTGCACTTAAAGAGAGAGTGATCTCCCTCACACACACATTTGGAACAAGCAAGTTTCTCACACTCTAAATGATCAATATCAAGTTTCAAGGATGTTCCAAACACAAGATTACCCCAAAAAGAGATCTTGGGTTCACTCCCACTTTGTTCACCAACATTTTCAAATACTTCACTCACTTGAGTTCTATTAAGCACATCACACACATACTCAAGTGGGGGACAATTTTCACAAACAAGTTGATCAACACTAATTATACAAGACGATATACATTCGTTCAACATATAGGCTTCAACACTAGGTGGACATAAATTTATCTTACAAGAAAAGTCAATTTCATCATCAATAGGATCAACTAGTGTATCAAAACTCATAATATGTACATCATTAACAAGAGGCAAGGAATCATTAGAATCATAAATAACTAAGCTACTACTCACATTCAATGGATTACTAGCCACACAATTGTCATTCACATGCACTAAAGTGTAAGAGTTAGCTATTTTACCTTTCAGATCTTGAGTAGACTCTTCCTTGCCGTGAGGTGAAGGTCCTCCACAAGCTTTGGAAGCAACTTCCTTTTGGCATTGTTCACCTTCGCTTGCCATGTTGGTACCTACACAAATGTCCTTAGAAATGGAAGGATAACCAATGTTAGCATAGTTTGGTGGTAATCCTCTCACTTCGCTCCACATAACCTCTCTTTTTTCCACTCTCGGATTACCACCTTGCACTCCCTTACTCCTCTCAATCTATTTTCTCTCATAATAATTTTGATTGGAGTAGGCAAGCATTTCTCTTTGTGGCTTGGGTAACAAGTAAGTCATGAGGCGATTCCCCCATTGGTCTCTTACAACATTAGGCTAATTTTGCACATTAGTAACTTGATGTCATGACAACCAATTGGCACCTAAGTATACATGACCATAGGACAAGGGAAGAATATCGCACTACCTCCTCATGGTATTCATATTGGGAGAATACAACTTTTACCCTCTCGGCAACCTTAAACCCTTCCAAGAAGTATGGAAGAAGTAAAGGCTCGCAAAATAACCCCAAGTAGTCAACCATGGATGGAGCGACATAGTTTTTACAGTACCTATCATTTAATACAATGTGGCAGACCGGTATCCCTCAAATGATTACTTTTTTGGATTGTACACTTCTTCTCGGATCAATATTATAAAGCATACGAGTACCCCTCAGTTTTGGAGATACATACCCTCTTCTTCTTGTTGGACAACCTCCACTATAGCTAGTATAACCATTCACACTATATTGACCTTGATAAGAAGTACTACAAGGTGGAGAACATAAATCTTCACACTCCTTACGTATACTACCATCATAGTTCTCATAAGCTTTGCGAACAAAAGGGTTATACCTAACACCAAATATAGGTTTGGTGTGAGAAGTGTAAGACTCCTTACATGCCCCAACGTCATCAAAAGATCCATCACGAGGTCCTACATTATTTCCAAATTCACCATAAGAACTAGGCACTCCATTCACCTCATTTTTTCCCTCAAAACCATAACTCTCAAATCTGCCCAAGTTTTGATCATGGATATTTTCAAAGTCTCTGCATTCTCCCTCAACTTCGTAGCCATAAAACCCCACACTATAACCATAGTCTCCTATATTGTAGTCATAATAATTACCCGCTATCAAACACATGTTCCCCTTATATCACCTTTATACCTACACAATGAACAAACAAGATTAGTAGTACAAGATTCTCACCAATACTCATATACACCTACCTTTGTGATTCTCAAAAACTAATCTACAATCTAGTAGGTATTTACTAGTTTGCTAATTAGTATGAGAACCAACCAAATTTAAACCAATAGAATCAAAAAAGTAAAACTAGGAATTCCAATGTTCTTGAGCTATTGATGATGTGGCACTCGACTATTGATCGATGAACAAAAACTATTGTTGAAGTTGAAAAATTTTATTCCACAATTTTGGTTATTCAAATTTCCCAAAGATGGGGGGAATTTTGGTTTTGTTAGGTTAATAAACAAGACTTTAAGTCCTTTTTTTCAAAATTCAAAACTTGACCGACTTTCACCTTTTTGGCAAGACAACTTTAGAGGTTTTGTCCCCCTTTTGTCTTTTGGCTTGTCAAGAAAAATGAACTAACTCCCCTTTGGTATGAAGACTTTTGGGAGGTCTTTTGTTCTTTTTCCTCATTGGTAATGTCTTGAAAGTTATTTCAAGAATAAAAAGAACCCACACTCTCTTTTCTTTGAATTTGGATCAAACAACAAACTTTTATAAGACTTTTTCAACACAACACAACAACAACAACAACAACAACAACAAAACCGTTCACTCTTCCCACAACAAGTTACAAATTGTTTTTCTCAGGAACTTGGGTAAGACTAAAGTAGTGTTAGAGATAAATAAAACCAACACAAGAAACAAAAAAGACAATCAAAACAACACCTAAATCTAGACACAAATTCGGCCAAACAACAACAACACTTCGGCCAAGACACTAAACCCGTAGAATAACATCTTTTTGTGTGATTTTCGACCTTGGACACCTCTTCTAATGTTAGGAAATAAATATATAACAATAGAACACAAAACAAAATACAAAAATCACAAGAAAACTAGGCTTCAAATTTTGGCCTAAACACAAAAACGTGGACAGATTACTATTTTTGAGTTTCTTAGCTTTTCAACATTGTTTTTTTTAATTTTTGAGTGAACAAACCCAAGATTGATCTTGTGGAAACAAAATCAATGATGGATCTAATATCAAATGATGTAGGAAAAACAAGAGAAACATGAAACAACTCAAAAATAGTCCACTAATTTGAAGGATTTGAGGACTAAGATGGAGACCACTCTTGGATTCGCTACAACCACACAATAACAAGATAAAGAGGTCTTTTTTAAACACCAAAATAGCCACAATACACAATGAACATGATAAACACAATGATTACAAAATTCAAATTTAACAAAGACACAAAACAGTACACTACAAATCTGAAATATAAAGATAGATAGATAAACCAAATGAGGCAATAATATTACCAACCCAAGAATTGTTACACTCTTGGACATTTAATACAAAACACAACACTAACCTATCTCCTACATAGGAATAAGAAGGACCTTGATCTCTCAATGCACCCAATGTTTCCAATCATGAATCCAATACAAGAGATTCCACCCTCAAGTTGAAAATCCTAGTTACATGGATTTCGACTATAGGAGCCTTTTTCATAAGAGAGAAATATTTATAAGTGTGATACAACATCAATATTCAGCCAAGTATGATGAATGAAACCCTAGAAGGTTGTATTTATAGTGTATTGCAAGAATAGTGTGAAATGTCCAAAATGACCCCTTAGTCAAAGTCTTCAAGTGGGCTCCCTTGGAGTGCATTGTATAGACTGATTTTGGAGCCTATTTAGTCCTTAATTTGCACTTTACGTGTACACTCCAAGTCTTCGGTCAATTCACTCTCGCACTCACCCACCTTCGTGGTCGTACCCATATCAGGTTGATGGCCCCAATGGATCATATGCTGGGAAGATTTAGCTCCATAGGTATGCATGGAGGTTCTGCGACAACCTCAATCATTATCACCATCATTATCTTTATCATCATCATATCCATTCCATTTATATTTACTTTGTACATTTCTGTGATGTATTATTTTTCTTGATGTGATACCTATCCATGTGTATTTCTTCCTTCATATTCGTGTGTGTGATACTTGGATACTTGTACTTCTCTTTCGTATTGGTACATGTGAATATTATAGAACTGTTAGTAGAGACGATGTGGGTTATAATTTGGGACATTTTCTTTTTTCTGGTGACGTGCCCTTAGTGTTTATTTTTCTATATTTTATTTTCTTCTTTGCTCAGTCGGCCTATGATACCTACTGAATACAAGTGGACCATACTCACCCCTACTGTGCCCTATAGATGCAGATCCAGGTTAGTGCGCTCCTCACGGTGGTTGACTTTAGGCGATACTTAGAAGCTATTCGAGGTAGCGGGTAGATTCTTGCTCTCGAATTCTACAACTATCTTTTTTTATTTAGACTGTGTCTTTATTTTGCGTTCGGAGACAATGTTGTTCCTGTTTGGATATCTTATGTATTTTGATCTCGAGTTGTAGTAGTTAGTTCTTACACCGTGACACTAGGTTTCGGGATTATGGTATGATATCTTTGGTGATTTTCTTTTGTTGTTATTATATTGTGTGGTTCAGCTTCGTTCTATAAGCCTTCCTTTAGGTTATTGTCATTATTTTCTCTTTTTGTATCAGTTTGTGTGATAGACTTACTTGTCAAGGCTTGCCGTAATAAGTGCCATCATGACTTTTAATTTTTGGATCGTGACAATATTTGTTGAATATAAGCTTAAAATGAGGGTTTTGAGGGTGTTGTGATTCCCTCTAGGTCCATGTAGACATAGGTGCTCGTTGGATAATCTAATTAGAGGTTATTGGATTTGAAACATCCATTAGTTCTTAGTTCATCATCGTTCTTGTGTCTATCTTCATCTATCCATCAATTTCTATCTTGTTTTCTTTGTTAAATTCTTGTTTTCATAATTTGCCATGTATCACTAAATGACTTTTTTTTTTTGTAACTAAAATTTTTATCGGTGTACTTATTACCTAAGTCTATTATTTTTGGCTTTGTTACTTATTCTTATCCTGCTTTCATGTCCATATACACATTAACAGTTTTGTTTGTGAGGAAGCTTAAAATGGCAACGGTAAATAAAGAAACTTGTAGTCCTCAGTTACTGAAAAGGACGATGGTGAACAAATTTTCCAAGACAAGGAAACTTAAATTTTCCAGCCATACATTATTACATATAAAACTTTTCTAACGTTGTGTATGTAATATATATGTTATGTATTTGTAGTGTATAAATAATTTATGTAGTGTATATATAATGTGTGTATATACTTGTGTCATATATGTATGTACATATATATATATATATATGGATACATTACATAATATTATATATATAATATGTAATATTATGTTATGTATCTATATTGATTTATTAGACTATCATGCATTACAAATCCTAATAAATAAAACTTTAAACAAAAAAAAAGTAAAACAACATAAATGTTCATTTTTTTTTCATAAAAGGAGAGTAACAATTGGAGGAGAAAAAATGGTTTTTAAAAAGAGCAATAATTTTTTTAAAAAGAGAAAAAGCGGTAAAACATAGTGAAAAAATATCAATGATTATTTAAAAAAAAAAAATTGCAGCAGGAAAAGTTTTAAATAGACAGTAAAACCTTTTCTTTCTAAAAAATAGCACAGTGAATTTTCTTTTCTAAACTAGCGCAAAAAACAATATGGTCGAATGGCCAAAATTAGATGCCAAGAAAAGAACATGGCCATTGACCACTTTTGTTGTAATTCAGCTGGCCAAGTGGCCAATAACTGTAATTATCCTTAAATAATAATTGCTTATGCATATTTGGCTGGAGTTGATTCATCCTAGCATACCGATTTTTAACTAACTGATTAATTATTAAAGACCTTTTGATTCTGTCTTTCAATTTTTTTTTAATTAACATTATCCAATGCTGGTCATTTAATGATAAAAAGAAATCAAATCCGTATGTACATCAATGCAGTCAGGCTTCCAAATAAAAAAAATAAAAAAGTGAAATCAGGCCCAAAAACTCGATCTCTAAGTGGATGTTTGAATTGTTTTATTTTTAGGTGATTTTAGTTTTTAAACATTTTTTTCAATTTTGGTTTATTCAACTGCCGATAATCAATGCACATCCGAAGGGAATCATCCTTCTTGTGCACGAACAACACTGATGCACCCCAATGGGATATATTAGGACGGATAAAACCTATATATAAAAGATCTTTAAGTTGCTCCTTGAGTTCCCTCAATTCACCCGGAGCCATTTTACAAATAAAAACAGATATTGGACGATTGTCGGAAACCAAATCAATATAAAAGTCGATTTTCCTACTCGGAGGAACACCAGGAAGATCATTCGAAAAAACCTTAGGAAACTCATTTACCTTCGAAACCGAATGAAAAGAAGGACCCTTCGAGTTAGAGTCGTTAACCCGGGGCAAGTGATAAAGACACTCTTTTAAGTTTAATAACTGACCTCTAAGATAAGAAATAAACCTCCCATAAGTGTTAGGGAGCCACTATCCTACTCTATAACCGAATCACCAGGGAACCTAAAGACAACCTTATGGATCCGATAATCTAAGAACACGTAACAAGAGTGTAAACAATCCAACCCAAGAATAACATCAAAATCTACCATATATAGCTCAAACAGATCTACCAAGGTCTGTTTGCTACCAGCAAATACCACACACCCCTTATAGACTCTTTTAGCAATAACCGAGTTACCTACCATAGTAGAAATGGAAAAAGATCCAAACCAACCTCAGGATCAAAATCAAAACATACAGCCACATATGGGGTCACATAGAAAAGAGTAGACCCCATATCAAACAGACTATACACGTCATGAGAAAGAGTTGTAACGTACAAATCATAACATTTGGATATGCCTCAGATTTCTGCCGAGATACAAGAGCATACAACCTAATTTAATTTGTTCTGGTACTAGATGTAGGAGCAGGCGCAGAAGCAGCACCACTAGGTGCAGGAGCAGAAAATGAATCAATCGAAGCCTTGACCACTACAAAAGAACCCTTTCCAACTGAATAGTTTCTAAGCATATGGCGTGGCTGGCCATATTTAAAACATCATTCCCTTCCTTCATCATAAAATCCTTAATGAAGACGACCACAGAATCGACAAGGAGGACACGAAAAAGTTGATTGTGCCCCTCTCTCCTGAGATTGGGCACCCTATTTTAGGAAATTATCACCACCATGCTGACGCCTATCACATGACTAATTCAAGTAAGTAGCACTAGCAGTGGAGAAAGAACTATAACTCCCCCACTTCTTCTTCGGCCATTTTCCACCATCCCGACTACCCTACTACTGAGCAACCTGCTCAGAAAACCTACTTTTCTTATCCTTTCTTTCCCCAAAGTTGGCCTTTTTCCTCTTTTTATCCTCCAGTTGCTGCATGCGAACAACCAACCTCAAAATATCCATATACTTAATTAGCAAAGCAGTCTTGATTTCGAGGATCAACTCCTGAGATATCCTCGAAGTGAACTTCCTCATCCTCGCACTCATATCAGCAACAAATCTGGAGCATACCTTAATAGATAATGAAATATTTCAAGGCATATTCCTTGATAGATATTCTTCCATGCTTAAGATTCACAAAATCCACTATATTTTATTACCTCAGCTCCTGACGAAAGAAGTGATCAAAGAAGGCATTAGAAAAGGTCTCCCACAAAAACAACTCCTCCACATCACCGCTATCCCTATCCTATTCCTCATACCATTAGTATAAAACATATTTGAGATGATAAGCTACAAAATTTACCTTTTCCACATTAGTGTCCTGCATTAATCTATATATCTTCTCTATTTCATCCAAGAAACCCTAAAGATCCTCCTTCACCTCCACACCATTAAAACTAGAACGATTCATCTTTATGAACTGGCTAACCCTTGTAGCCTCATCTGAAATAACACCAGATATATACAGCTCAATATGAGCAACAACCAACTTAGCAATAGTATGAATTGACTATTGAAAATCTGTGTTTTTCACCTAGTAGCAATCGAAGGGAACTCCAAAAAAATCAAGGATAGGACCCTAAGATCGAGTATGAACTCCAGATATAGGGAATACTCTATCAACATCATCCCCAGATGGGAAATAAAGGTTTTCTTATGTTCCAGATCTATGAGGCATGAAATGAAAAGTGAACAAACAAGGATTAGAGAAAATTTCAGTACTTAGACTCCAAGTTTGAAAACAAAATACCAAGAAAGTAAAATATTCCTAAATGCCTTGTAGCCTCTCTCTTATAAGTGTGGAACACTACCGAACCCTAAAAGAGGCACTACCAAACAAGTCTTTGTGGACTCCTAATTGACCATGAACCTAAACCTTTGATACAAAATTTACCCAACCCAACCTGAGGCCTTATCGTAATGGGCGTCCCAAGTCAAACCAGGATAAGAGACCATCCTCGTTACCTAAACCAACCTCAAACTACAATCGCTGAGTTTGCTGACTATCAAGCATATAAAAAGATAGCATAACTATCAAAATTATAGACTTTAGGATAGGTCTACTAACAAGACCAACCAAATCGTGTCCAACCGTCTGAACCCAACCAAAAGCAAAACCAAACCACAAACCATGACCATATGAGTTCCAGAATAGTTATAATAATCCCAAAATAAAAGAGGATGGAATGGTGAGAAATTTAGTCCTTTAGTATTAGCCCCAATACCAATGCCAATACTAAGGATAACACCAATATTGATCCCTCCTCTACCAACCCATAGTTGTTCCATAATAGCCTCAAAACAAAATACCAAAATCCAGTAGGGACGTTACCCCAACCATAGTCAACCCCAATATACATAAATTAACTAAAGTATAAAATAATATCCGTGAAATGGAGACATTCAGAAAGGTGGGAGATCACCACTTCAATCCACTAGCTGATCTCGAATGTTTGATAGCTAAGTAAGAGGAGTAGAATATCCGGTTCCTGCATAACGCAGGGATATAACCACCCAAAGATGGGTTAGCAGGTGAATGCTAGCATAAATTCTAGATAAGGATAAAATAATACCATCTAGTAAAACCAAGTAAAACAACCATATCCATACAAATCATACATACAACAACCATATCCATACAAATCATACATGCATATATATATATATATATATATATATATATATATATATATATATATATATAACCATGACGGGAAAGGGAATCAGTTTTAGAATGCATTTAAAACCATTTACTTGGGTATGTGTAGATTAATTATCCTTAACCACCCATGGGCTATTGGGTCCAGTGTAACCCCTTGAATGGGCCCCAATACGAGTCACCACATGAATTGGAGATACCATAAGAGTAAGGGATTCCCAAGTACCCTTACCCTTCCTGAAACATATGTACAACGTACTTGTATGATTCGTGCGTACCTTAAAGTATCATTAAAGGGTCGATATTCTGTACCCCTCATATTGGCAAACATAAGTTTCCATTGTTCGTTCATTGAACTCCCACCTTTACAGTTAGCTATTACACCCCACCATCATTGCCTAATTAAAACCATTTCCAACAAACCAATCAATTATTCCATTTATTATTAACCAAGGCTACGAATAGTGGTATCGACATACTAACTATAGCTTAAAAGTATGGTCCTTATCCAAACATTTTAAGCTAAATGGATTCTCATGTACCCATTTACCAAGTTAAGTTGAGGGAGTCCCATGTACCCCGGAAGTTTTCATTGTGTTTTCTTAGGGGAGTCACATGTACCCCATAAGTTGTTCATTAGTATGTTCACTTGGGGGATTTCATTATACCCCAAAAGGAGTTCAATTAACCATAACTATGACCACCAAACAATAACATTTGACCATTCCAAACCATTCAACTATTTAGGGTTCCATTACAAATTTTAAACCATGTAATAGTTCTATTAAAATCCAACAATCTATTGAAAACATTCCCATAGGCATTTTATTAAACATATTGGGGGCATAGTATTTCCAAAACCAAAGCCAATTATCAAACTACTATTCCATGCAAAAAATTATCTAAAACCACATTTAAAGCATATAAAATAATAATTAAAACATGAAAAAACCATAACAAAAAATTTATAACCAAAACCCGCAAATTCAATTTGAAAATCCAAAAGAATACAATAATAAAGCCATAAAAACATTGTATAAAATTATTGCTTTAGTTGGAAATAACAATGAGGGAAGAGAATATTCCTTAAACCAAGAAGATGATAAAGATAAATCACCAACACAAGCCCCAAATTAATCCTTAAGATAAAACTGTAGCCATCATTTACCGAAAAGCCTCATAGAGAATAGTAGAGTGTTTAAGAGAAGTTTCTAAGTGTTAATGAAAAGAATAATAGGGGAAATAACATTCCAATAGGAATATGTCATGGGGCCTTATTAGGTTAAGTGGGGAAACATCCAGATTGCCCTCGCATAAACTCCCAAAAATCACGTCAGGTGGGTACGATTATCCATACCAGTCGTACCTTCTAATACGAGTGGTACCCTCAACACATACCCAAGGCATTCTCCCTTAGAAATAACACTGTCCAAGGTATGAATCTCCCTAAACAATGTTGTACCTAAGTATACGACTATTACCCCTGGTAGAATGAAATCCCAAGAGGATTAAACATTGTCCATTATACAATTCCATGGTACGAGTCTTACCTAGCTTACGACTCATAGTAAGCCACTCGTACTCAGATCCAACTTAAGTTACCAAGTATAAGACTTAGTGAAGTAACCAAAAAACTCGTATCCACCAATGTGATTTGTACTATCCAAGTCGTATCCATTTAACAAACTAAATACTATCTACCAACCAACACGAATTTGCATAAAACTAACCTACACCATTTGTATCCCAATGTACGAGTCATTATCCCTAGTCCTATCCTATCTAGAGACTAAAAATCAAAGAAATTTTCTAAGAGCTAGTAACCAGGGTGTTTCATATTTCCTCTCTATGAGAGTGGTTCTTATACTTATGCACCAAAGAAGATTTATTTGGATTTGAAGAATAGAACAACTCCACCTTCTCGTCCATCCATTGAAGAGCCACCAATCTTAGAGTTGAAGGCGCTTCCTTCTAATTTATGATATGTATTTTTGGGAGCCAACAACACTTTGCTGGTTATTATTGCAGCTGACTTGGGTGATACAGAAGTATAAGTTTTGTCATAAGTGCTACAGAGATTTAAGAGGACCATAGGTTTATCAATCACTAGATATTATGGGTATACCGCTTGGTATTTGTACTCATAAAATTCAACTAGAGCCAGATTGTATGCCAAGTATAGAACATCAGTGCAGAGTTAATCCTCCTATGTAAGAGGTGGTAAAAAAGAAGATAATTCAGTGGTTGGATGCTTGTGTAGTATATCCTGTTACTGATAGTTAGTAGGTTAGTTTGGTAAAATATATTCTAAAGAAAGGATATATTATTATTGTGCCTAATAAGAAGAATGAGCTAGTACCATTAAGGCCATTAACAGGATGGAGAGTATGCATGGATTATAAAAAAATTAATGCATGGACTCAGAAGGGCCATTTTCCCATTCCCTTCATAGACCAGTTGTTAGACAGATTAGCGGGCAGAGAATGGTACTATTTTCTTGATGGGTATTTAGGTTACAACCAAATTACTATTGCACTTGAAGAACAAGAGAAGATAATATTCACATGTTTTTATGGGACCTTTGCATTCACATGTATGCCATTCGGGTTATGTAATGCTCCAACCATATTTGAGAGATGTATGATGTCAATCCTCTCTGACATGGTAGAATACACCATTAAAATGTTTATGGATGGTTTTTTTGGTCGTTGGTGATTCTTTTGATAACTTCTTAGTGCACTTGGCCAACCTATTAGAAGGTGTGAAGAATATAACTTGGTACTTAATTGGGAGAAGTGCCATTTTATGGACAAAGAAAGTATCATTTTATGGTCAAAGAAGGTATAGTTCTTGGACACAAAATTTTAAAAAGGGGTATTGTGGTGGATAGAGCGAATATTGAAGTTATAAGAAATTACCTCCACTAATTTTTGTGAAGTATGTTTGTAGCTTATGGGGCTATGCCATTTTTTATAGGCAGTTTATCAAGTATTTCTCAAGAATTGCCAAGCTTCTTTGTAGCTTCTTAAGAAAGAGGTGATATTTGAGATAATTAAGCATGCTTAAAGTCTTTTGAATGTCTAAAAGAGAAGTTGATAACTGTTCCTATTATTGTGTCTCAAGACTGGTTCTTTCCATTTGAGATTATGTGTGACACGAGTGATTTAGCCTTAGGGGTTGTACTAGGTCAACGAAAAGAAAAGATCCTTCATTCCATCTATTATGCTAGCAAGGCACTAAATCATTTTCAAAAGAACTACACTATGATGAAACAAGAGTTGTTGGCAATAGTTTTTGCCTTTGAGAAATTTAGGTCTTATTTGATTGGGACAAAGGTGATTGTGCAAACTAATCATGAAACGATGAGGTACTTAATGGTGAAAAATAATGTAAAGCCTAGATTTATTAGATGGGTACTATTGTAATAAAAATTTGACTTGAATTTCAAGGACAAAAAAGTCACAGAGAATCAAGTTGCAGATCATTTTATAGGCTTAAGGAGGAAGCTACACAGATTGTTGACAATGTTCTCAAGATTAATGGAATTTTTTTAGATGAACAATTGTTGACAGCTTCCTAATATCTAATTTCATGGTTTGCAGACTGTGCAAATTATCTAGCAAGTGATCTAATTTCAGAAGATCTTCCCTTTCAATAGAGAAAGAAATTTATGAATGAGGTAAGGAAATTTTTTGGAGATTAGCCTTATTTATTCATTATTTATATGGCTGTAATTATTCATAGATGCATACCTGAGGTAGAAATAAAAAGTATACTTGTGTTTTGTCATTCTTCACCATTTGGGGGTCATCATGGAGGAGCCAGCACAACCCATAATATCTTGCAATGTAGGTATTATTGGACAACAATCTACAAAGATGCACATGACTTTGATTTAGCTTGTGACCAATTTCAAAGACAAAGTAATATTTCTAGATGCCTTGAACTTCCTATGACTCCTATTTTATAATTGAAATTGTTTGATGTATGGGATATAGATTTCATGAGACCTTTTGAGAGTTTGTTTTGCATGAAGTATAAACTTGTGTTGTAGATGATATATCTAAATGGGTGGAAGAAGTTGCGCTTCCCAACAGTGAAGCACGCAGTATCAATGCATTCTTGAAAAAGTATATCTTTTCTCAATTTGGTACCCCATATGCTATCATTAGGGATGCTGCATCATATTTTTATAATTATCTATTCAAAAGTATGGAGTAAAACACAAGACACCTTATCATCCATAGACTAGTGGATAAGTTGAGGTATTCAATAGAAAAATTAGGTCTATCATGGCGAAGACAGTAAATGCCAGTAGGAGTAATTGGTCATAAAAATTAGCTGATACATTATGGGCTTACCGAACAACATTCAAGACCCCAATAGGTGCTTCACCTTATCAGCTAGTGTATAGTAAAACTTGTCACTATCTTGGTGAGCTTTAACTTAAAGCACTGTGGCCTATGAATAAGATGAATTTTGAGTGGTAAGTTGCAGCCAAGTCAATGATAAATAGTGTGAATGAGTTTGAATAATTTCAACAAAAGGAGTATGAAAGCTCTACACTTTACAAGGAAAAGATGAAGCTTCATCATAATTGAAAAATTGAGAATAGAATTTTCAGAAAGGGTGACTAGGTAATGCTCTACAAGTCAAGGCTTTGATTGTTTCCAAGTAAGTTAAAGTTTAGATGGTATGGTCCCTTTACTGTGCTAAGAGTGTTTCCATATGGTGTTTTGGAATTGAATCTGGAGGGTGAAGCCCCATTCAAGGTGAATAAAAAAATAGTCAAGCACTATATGGGTAACACTAAGGAAATAAATATATTTTTTCAGATAGACCTTTGTCAAGGCTAAGCGACCAAGGTAATTGCATCATGTCGCGACGTTAAATCAAGTACTACATTGGAGACAACTGTAAAGACCCAAAACCAGGTCCCGAGATGTCACACGGTGCTCAAGACGACGAGTAGGCTTAAGCTAACCCTATCTACCTTCTACAGGAGATAAATCTCATAATTAAGGTAATATAGACATAAAAGTCATACTGAATGCGGAAACTATCTTAAATAACAAAGAATAATCTTAATATAATGTATGAAACATCAATAATAAATAAGATGGATCACCACTAGTAGTCTGACAAACCTCTACAGCTAACATCTAGAGAGTTACTAGGACAAACCCCCAGTTAACTCAAACTATCTGAAAAGAATACTAACTCATGTAAGCTAGTAAGCTGCAAAATCTGAGTGAACATGTCCCAAAACTATGAGGACAAACCAACTGTAGGATGTAGATGGAGATGCTCAGACTACTCACGTTGCTGATACTGAGCACCTGAACCTACATTATGAGACAATGTAGCATATAGATGTATATGTGGATCAGTACTTTGAGGATACACTGAGTATATAGGGTGAAATGCATAAGTAAAACATCATCTCATCATCATAATTTATAAAACAATGTATGCTAAATGTAAATGACTCACATAAGCTGGAATATCTAAAATACTGAAATCATGAATAATAAATCAATTATACTTTATAAATCTAGTGAGTCATAACATTTAGTTCTGAAAGCTATACTCGTATACTGGTTGTAAATCACACTGTTTAAGTGTAGAAAGAGCTCACTTCTAAAATCTGAAATCTAAACGTTGAAGTCTGTAACTGTTATCTTTTGGTAAAGCATAATTTGAGTAAACTTTGTGATCCTTTACACTTAGTTTTTCTGAAAGATTTTTTGTAAATCTTTTATGTTAGGCTTTACTATTAGGGAAAGTTGTTCTGTATGGTAAAAATACTTTATCGAAAGCTTATCTGTAAAGGAGATTCTTCTAACCGACATAAATCATGTGAGCTGCAAGAAGTCTAATATCTCATCCTCCTAAGGAAGAAATCTCACATTGGAGAGAGGTGTCATACTTTTGCCAGGAACTATAACCTTATCTTAAGTGATCTCTATGTAATCCTACTATGGGCCCTTTAATCTCATATCTACGGTTGCACATAGTTTTTGGGGTATTATACCTTGGAATCACGCTCAACTCTATGCTAAATACTACTCTCTTTTTCTTTGCTACGCTCATCTTGTTGGAAATCCACTTTAAAACTTGCATAAGGGTTTATTATGAAACCAGTTATGCATTTATCTTAATCAATCTGTAAAGAAAGCTATTTTGCTTTCTGTAAACAGTAATAAATATGTAAAGTGTATTCCAAAACTTATCTAAGGATCAAAATATCCAAACTTTATTGTATATCTGATATAATCAGCTCATATGATGCTTAAAGCATCATCTTTCTCAAAATCTCAAGATATAAATTTGGGGATTACTTACCCATGTATCAAACTCATGTCAAAACATCATAATAATCATACTTGATAATGAAAACAATATTAATTTATCTCAAAATCTATAATTTATTGCAATAGGTATGAAAATATGAAAATAGAAATGCAATTCATTTTAAAATATCTCAGAAAGTCATAACTTTGGAAATAGCAATAATGGGTATGAACCCTAATTCAAAACTCATGTAATATCATTCAAAATCATATGAATTTATTGTAAAAATTTGGTTTTGGCCACAAAGATGGAAAAAGATCCTTATTCATAAACCCCCTATACCTTGATTGATGATTAGATGGAGAAACTAGAATTATTTATTCTTAATTGAGTTCTTGAAGATTGATTCTGGCTTATCTTTCCTTTGGAATCCTTAATCATAAGCTTTCTGTGAGAATCAATGGAGGATTTTGATTTCTTAGAGAAGAGGTTTTAGTGGTCTAGGGTTTTACTTTTGAAGTGAATGATGAATAATGAGCACAAAGTGCTTTGAATATGATTAATCATGTGTTTTCGATTGGGGGCTTGGGAATTGACCAAATACCCTTTTTAAACTTTTGGACAGAGCAGAAAACGTAACATTTTTCAGATTTGGGTGGCCATTGTGATGCTCCACTATTGCGGTGTCTTACTGGAAAATAGATGAGTGGGAACTGAACATTATTTGCGATGACCCACTATCATGGTGCCCCTTTGAAATACCATTTTATCCACTAGTGCAATGAGCCAATATCGCATAGGGCTACTGGAAATTGACCATTTCAAAATTATCCCTCTGTACGATGCGCCAATATCGCATCGGTCAACTGGAATGGGAAAATTGGGAACTTAGGCTTCTCCACTACATAGGACTATCGTGGAGGGCCACTGGAATTTGATAGTTATCAATTTACTATCAATTTACCCACCATCGCAATGCGACAAGTGCCGAGGTTACACACTATGAACTTAAAAATTCTCTAACTCCTCAACCGAGTATTAGATTTTGGGCGAATTTGGTATCGATGAAAATCTTATTCAATTTTCCACACAATAGGAAGTCTAAATCTAGAAAATTCCACACCAAATAAATATTCTTGTTTTTGGAAGCTATTTCTTAATATTCTAGAAATGAATTTAACCTAGGAAAAGTGCGGGGTATTATAATATCTCCTCCTTGGGAATATCCGTCCTTAAATGTGGCTAGATAAACTAAAAATACTGAGGAATCTGAGGCTATAAGCTATCATACACAACTAAAATAAATTGAATAACTGAATCTCGATTAAAATAAGTTACTGAATTGATCTGCGAGTGCATGAATTCTCATGAAGATAACTATATAGTTGAATGTAAAAATGGAAAAGAACTGAATGAAGGAAAACTATTACCTTCATCTGAATCTGAGTCTGTGGAGAAGAGACATGGATACTTGGTACACATGTCTGCTTCTACTTCCCAAGAACCCTTAACGGACTAATTTTTCCATAAAACTTTGACCAAGGGAATTTCTTTATTCCATAGTCTACGAATCTGATGATCAAGAATCTCTACTGGAACTTATTTGTAATATAGTCTATTCTAAATATTTGTGCTTTCTAGAGGAACTACAACAGCTGAATTGTCTATGAATTTATTTTACAAGGACACATGAAACACTCGATAAACTGATGATAAGTCTACGGGTAGCTCAAGCTCATATGCTATCTTCCGAAAATGGCTCAAAATACGGAAGGGACCAACATAACGGGGACAAAGCTTTTCCTTCTCGCCAAATCTCTTTACCCCTTTCATGGGTGAAGCTTTCAAATACAAAAAATCATCAACCTCAAACTCAAGGTCTCTTCTTCTCATGTCGACATAGGATTTTTGACGACTCTGGGCTTTTTTAAATCTCTCTCTGATTAATAAACTTTCTCCATGGCCTCACACACCATGTCTGGCCTAATCAAGGTAGCCTCCCACTTTGAACCAACCAACTGGCGATCTATATCTTTGCCCATAAAGTGCTCCAAACATAGACATCCGAATACTAGCATGATAACTGTTATTATAAGTGAACTCAATCAATGGAAAATGCTCATCCCAACTACAAATCAAGAACACATGTTCTCTACATATCCTCTAAAGTCTAAATGGTCATTTCTACCTGACCATCTGTTTGTGGATGAAAAGCTAAACTAAGATGAACTTGGATACTAAAACCCTTCTGAAAGTCTCTCTAAAACTGAGAGGTAAACTGAGTACCCCTATCTGAGATAATGGAAAAAGGAACTCCATTCAATCTGACTATCTCTCGGATATACAACTTAGCATAATCTTCAGCCGTGTAAGACGTGTAAACTGGCAAGAAATATGGTGATCTGTCTATAATAACCCATATCGAGTTATGCTGATGAAGACAATGGTGTAAACCAGTCACAAAATCCATATTCACCTCTTCCCACTCCCAAGTGGGGATTCCAAACCCTTGGAATGCATCACCAGGTCTTTGGTGCTCCACCTTACCCCGTTGACAAGTTGCACAGTTAGCTATGAAATGTGCTATATCTATTTTCATACCACTCCACCAAAAGATTTCCTACAAGTTGCGATACATGTTGGTGGTTCTTGGATGGGTAGAATAACGTGCACCATAATTTTCTTCCATAATTCGCGGGCTTAAATCATCAACACATAGCACACACAACCTACTCTATTATCTTAAAACATCATCTCCCCCTTGGGAGAAAACCTCTACCCTTTGGTCTTTAACTAACTTCTTCAGTTTGACTAAACTAGAATCATTATCTTGCTTCTATTTAACTTCCATAACTAGAGAAGATTTAGAACTACTTTGAACCCAAACATTCACTTCAGTTGAATCAACTAGTATCACACCCAATCTAGCTAACCGATGAACTTCCCAAACTAAATCCTTTATTTCTTTCTCCACATGAGCAATACTGCCCATAGACAATCTACTAAGGACGTCTTCCACTACATTGTCCTTGCCTGAATGATACAATACACTCATATCATAATCTTTCAATTATTCGAACCATATTCTCTACTGAAGATTCAACTCTCTCTAAGTAAACACAGACTTTAAGCTTTTATGATCTGTGAACATATCAATATGCACTCTATACAAATAATGTCTCCATATTTTCAAGGAAAACACAACTGCAGCTAACTCAAGATCATGGGTTGGGTAATTCTTTTCATGGGGTTTAAGCTATCTATAGGCATAGGCTATTATGACCTTAGCTCGCTGCATCAAAACATAACCGAAACCAACTCTGAAAGCATCAAAATAAACTATAAAACTATTTGTACCATCAGGCAATGCTAAAATTGAGGCTGAAGTGAGTCAAGTCTTCAACTCCTAAAAACTCTTCTCACAGAAATCTGACCACTGAAACTTAACATTCTTTTTGGTTAATATAGACATAGGAGACGCAATAGACGACAAACCCTTTATAAAACATCAATAATAAGCTACTAGACCCAAGAAACTCCTAATGTCTGATGTGGAAATTGGTCTAGGCTAATTCCTTGTGGCTTCTATCTTTTTGGATCAACTCTAATACCTTCAGTGGAAATGATATGAACAAGGAAGGCTACTGACCCTAGCCAAAATTCACATTTGCTAAATTTGGTGAACAACTGGCGATCTCTAAGGGTTTGTAACACAATTTTAAGATGGTCTACATGATCATCCTAACCACAAGAGTAGACAATAATATCATCAATAAAGACTATGACAAACATGTCCAGATAATAATTTAACACTCTGTTTATCGAGTCGATGAAGGCTATTGGGGCATTTGTTAGTCTGAAGGACATGACTAGAAATTCAAAATGACTATAAAGGGTTCTAAAAGTTGTCTTTGGAATATCACATTCCCTTACTTTAAGCTGATGATAGCCGAATCTAAGTTCTATATATGAGAAATAACTGCCACTTTGGAGTTGATCAAATATGCCATAAATTCTACAAAGAAGGTATTTTTTTGAATGTAACTTTATTCAACTATCGATAGTCAATGCACATATGCAAAGAACCATCTTTATTTCTCACACATAAGGCAGGAACGCCCCATCGAGAAACACTAGGCCTTATAAAACCTTTATCTAAAAGATCTTTGAGTTTCTATTTCAACTCTTTATGCTCGACAGGATTCATACGATATGGAGTTATAGAAATAGGTTGAGTATCTAGAAGAAGGTCAATACTGAATTCTATTTCCCTTTCAGGAGGTACCCCTAGCAAATCTTCAGGAAAGACATCAGGAAACTCATTAACTATGATGACTGACTGAACTATTAGAATCTCAGACTTTGTATCTTTGACTCAACCTAGATGATAGATACACCCTTTAGATATCAACTTTCGGGCTCTAATATAAGATATGAAATGACTCTTAGGAGACACTAAATTACTTGGATACTCAAAAACTGGCTCATCTAGAAACTAAAACTTCACCACTCAAGTGCGACAATCTATAGAGGCATAACAAGAATGGGGCCAATCTATACAAAGAATAAGATCAAAGTCAACCATGTCTAGCTCTATTAAGTTTGCTAAAATGACTTTACGAAGGACAGTGATAGGACACTTTCTATAAATTTATTTAGCTAGAATTGACTCAGCTACTAGGGTAGACACTAAGAAAGGCTTAGGGATCTTTTCAGAACTTATCTCAAAATTTTCTACAACTAATGGGGTCGTATAAGAGAAACTCGACCCAGGGTCTATCAACATATAAATATCAAAATAAAAGACATGAAATAAAACTGTAACAACATCTAGTGAATCCTCCTACTCCTGATAGGATGGTAAAACATAAAACTAATTTTGGCATTGACCGCCACCAGTACTGGATGATACACCTTGCGAAGGGACTGGGCGACTTATAAGAGTTGGTGTACTAGCACTCTGAGTCTGGGAACGATCATCTCTAATTCCCTGCTTAGCATACAGGCACTCTTTAATTCCATGACCCAACTTACCATGACCAAAACAACCCTTCTATCCAACTAAATGCTCATCGAGGTGATTCCTACTACACTTAGAATAGGGAGAATAAAAAGGTTTTCCACTTACACTATTCTAAGATCTGGACATACAAAACTTACCCTACTGCTCTTGTCTACCTCTGGGAGCAGGAGCACTAGTTGAAGATGGTGTTGTCATAGATGAATGATTCAAAAATAGTGAATGATTTCCTCCTTGATATCTATTCTGACCATACTCAAACTTTCCTATTCTATCCCTCTTATTATTCCTATCTCTCCCCTTTAGCTTCTCTGCCTCAACTTACTGAGCATGCATCATCAATCTTGCAAGGTCCATGTCATTAATTAGCATGGCAATCCTACACTCCTTAACTACTAATCTAGACACTCCAGTAACAAACTTACTCATACTAGCCCTGGGATCAGCCATCATATTAGGGGCACACTTAGACAACTGATTGAACTTAAGGTAGTACTCATTCACTGTCATCGAGCCCTGTCTTAAATTAACAAACTCGTCTATCTTAACTTTTCTCATCTCATGCAGGAATAACCTATCTCGAAAAACATCCTAAAATACTTGTCAACTAATAGGAACTATATTCTCATCTCTACCACTCCTCCACATAACTACCCAATCATACGCTACATCATTCAGCCTATATGATGCTAACTCTACACTTTCTCCTCAGAAATATGCATAATATGGGTGAAGACTGATAAAGATATGGGTCTTCACCTGCTTTTGACCCAAACAACTATAGTGGGTTCATTCTTATGGAGTCTCTGATTCTCGCTACTTATAAATCCCCATTCTACTAGAGTGGGACTGCAACCTGATTTTGATGGTTGCCCTAAATATTAAAAGTCATAGCTTGGGCCAATACCTGAAAGGTAGCCCTAAACTCAGCATGGGATACACTCTCATTCAAAGGATCTGCGGGCTGGGGTAGCTAGTTATCGTATCTATGGGTGCTACCTTGATGAGGAGGCATAAACAACTATTAGAAAAGAGCATGAGTCAAAAATAAAAAAAGATACTATAAGCATGATAGATCATAAAAGAAAGAGATTATTTTATAAGAACGTTCTATAGTCTCTTGCTTATAAATATAGCATGCTTCACACCCATGATCAAGACTCTATGTAACATAGCTTGTCTGACTCCGTAGGACTCTTAAAAACCTTAGGCTCTGATACCAAGTTTGTAATGCCTGAAAAATTGGTCCCGAGATGTCACATGATGCTTAAGACGATGAGTAACCTTAAGCTAACCCTGTCTACCTTCTACTAGATATAAATCTCATAATCAGGGTAATATAGACATGAAAGTCATGATGAATGCAAAAAATATCTTAAATAATTAAGAATAATCTGAATATAATTTAAGAAACATCAATACTTAATAAGCTAAATCACAAATAGTAGTCTGACAAGCCTCTAATATTTAGAGAGTCACTAGGAAAAACCCTAGCTAACTCAAACTGTCTGACAAGAATACTAAATCATGTAAAATGGTAACCTGTAAAATTTAAGTGAACAAGTCCCTAAACTATGAGGACTCACCAACTATAGGATGTAGATAGAGATGCTTATACTACTCACACTATTGATACTGAGCACCTGAATCTATATTATGAGACAATATAGAACATAAACGTATATGGCGATCAGTACTTTGAGGATGTATTGAGTATATGGGGGTAAAATGCAAAAGTAAAACATCATCTTATCATCATAATTTATAAAACAATGCATGCTAAATGTAAATGACTCACATAAGCTAGAATATCTAAAATAATGTAATTATGAATAATAAATCATACTTTCTAAATCTAGTGAGTCATAACATTTGTTTTTGAAAGCTATACTTGTATTCTATTTGTAAATCATACTGTTTAAGTGTAGAAAGAGCTCACTTCTTAAATCTAAATCAAAAAGCTAAAGTCTGTAACTATCATCTTTTTGTAAAGCATAATCTGAGTAAACTTTGTGATCTTTGCATTTAGTTTTTCTAAAAGCTTTTCCGTAAATCTTTTCTGTTAGGCTTTACTATTAGGGAAAATTATTCTGCAAGGAAAAAATACTTTATCTGAAGCTTATCTAAAAGGGATGTTCTTCTACCCGACATAAACCATATAGAGTCCAATATCTTATCCACCTAAGGAAAAACCCTCACATTGGGGCGAGGTATCATAGTCTTGCAAGGTAGTATAACCTTATCTTAAGTGATCACTATCTCAGCGCACTATGGGCCCTTTAATCTCAAATCTATGCTAGTACATAGTTTTGTGGTATGATACCTTGTAATCATACACAACTGGATGCTAAATACTACTCTCTTATTATTTACTACACTTATCTTATTGAAAATCCACTTTAAAACTATCATATGGGTTTATTATAAAACCAGTTATGCATTTATCTGAATGAATCTGTAAATAAAGCTATTTTTCTTTCTATTATCTATAACAAATTAGTAAAGTGAATTCCAAAACTAATCTGAGGATCAAAAGATCAAAACTTTATTGTAAATCTGATAAAATCAGCTCATAAGATGCTTAAAGCTTCATCTTTCCCAAAATCTCAGTATATAATCTTGGGGCTTAATAACCCGTGTGTCAAACTCATGTCAAAACATCATAATAATCATGCTTGATAATGAAAACAATAACAATTCATCTCAAAATCTATTATGTACTGCAATAGGCATGAAAATATAGAAATAGACGTGCAATTCATCTTCAAAATATCTCAGAAACTCAAAACTTTACAAATAGTAATAATGGGTATGAACCCTAATTCAAAACTCATGTAATATTATTCAAAATAATATGAATTTAATGTAAAAGATTGGTTTTGGGCACAAAGATGGGAAGAAGATCCTTGTTCATAAACCCAACATACCTTGATTGATGATTAGATCGATGAACTTAAATAATTGATTCTTATTTGAGTTCTTGAAGATGGATTATTGCTTATATTGGATTGGGAATCCTCAATATTAATCTTTCTTAGAGAATCAATGGAGGATTTTGAATTCTTGGAGAATAGGATTTAGAGCTCTAGGGTTTTACTTTTGAAGAGAATGATAAATAATAAGCACAAAGTGCTTTGAATATTATTAAACTTGTGTATGGATGGATTGGGGGATTTGAATGGACCAAAATACCCCTTTTAAACTCCTAGATGAAACTAAAAACAAAATATTTTTTTAATCTGAGTGGCCACCGCGACATGCCACTATCGCGGTGGCTTACTAGAAATTGGATGAGTAGGAACTGGACATTCTCCGCGACACACCACCATTGTGGTTCCCCTTTGAAATGCCATCTTGAATACTGGTGTGATGCACTAATATCACGTTGGGCTACTGGAAATCGACAATTGGGCAATTGTCCCTCTTTGCGTTGCGCCAATATCGCGTCGGTCTGCTAGAATGGGAAAATTGGGAACTTAGACTTCTCCACGATGTGGGTCTATTGCAGACGGCCACTAGAATTCGAAAATTATCATCTTACCTACCTCAACAATGCGCCAAGTGGTCAGGTTTCACACTGTCAACTTAAAAATTCTCTAACTCCTTAATCGAGTATCGACTTTAGGCAAATTTGGTATCGATGAAAAGCTTATTTAATTTCCCACACAACGGGAAGTCTAAATATAGAAAATTCCACATAAAATAAATAGTTTTTCTTTTGTAAGCTATTTCTTAACATTTTAGGAATGAATTTAGGCTAGGAAAAGTGTGGGGTATTACAATAACTCATGAGGCTAGTTTGTGAAATATTACCACCCAACTTAGCCACGTCATGACACGATGTTAAATCAAGCATTGGGTTGGAGGCCACCCATGTTTTTGTAGTTAGTTTAAGGGTAATATGTTTGTTAAGTGTGTAGGACTGAAGATTGCAGAGAATATCCAGAAAATTTCAAGAGGTTTGGTCATATTGAATCTTTACAAGTCGTATCTTGATAGTACGACTTATGAGTAAGAGTCATAAAGGCATAGAAGAAAATTTAGAATCTGGTAAAAGTTATAAGAATGGATACGATTCTTATAATGAGTCATTCCCTCTAGGTACGACTCGTTGCATTGAGTCGTATCCACTTCCCAACCGGGTAAGGTTCTAGTCTATAAGAGTTAAAGAAATGACACATAATCCTGGGTATGAGTCGTACACTTGACTCGTACCCAAGATTTATAGGCTGGGGTCATAGGTTAACCTATCCCAACTTTGAGTTAAAAAGGATAAAAAGGGGCACCCATCGGGTACCTAATAACCAAAATACTCACCCACCGCCAATGTTTCTCAATTTGCAAGCTTCCAACAAACCAAATCACTTGAAAACACTTAGAACTAACTATCAAAGTGCTCAGATTCCTCTCATTGCATAATTTAAGCATGAATTTAGGGGAAAATAGTTGAAATTAGAGTAAATTCAAATTTATCCAAGCAAGTAATTTCATACTCAAGCTCATCATATTTCACATTAAAATTGTATATGTGCCTTATTGCCAACTTGGTTTGAGTTGAATTTTTGTGTATGTTGCATTTTTGAATCCTTATTCTTAGTGTTAAGAATGAAAATTAGTAGTGAAATAAGGTTTGGGCATTGATATTTTATGTTATTTTAGCCAAATTTGAGTGATATTACTACTTAAAGTTGAGAGTAGATTAGGAAATTAAATTTAGAGTGAACTCTAAGGTTGAACATTTTTGTTACAGTACATACAAAGCATCTTACGACTCATACCCACAAGTAATAAGTAGTAACATGAATCATATAGAGTACAATTGGCCTATACGAGTCGTACGCCAATGCTATGACTCGTACATTAAAGTTGTAAGGACCTGGGTCTCATATTATATTTTTGAACTATGTTTCTAACTTGCTTATAAGTGTTGGTAACAAGTTGTACCTTAGCTTATAACTCATTGGGAGGACTCGTAAGCAAGCTAGTGAACACACATGAATACACTGTGTATCATACGACTCGGTCATATGAGTCATATCAAATCCATACGACTTGTACCCTCTACTCGTACTCTATATAATAGATGCACACTGGTAACTTACTTTCTTCTTTTAATTTCTATTCTTTATTTATTTACTAATGAATATATACTTTTAGGTGCAATTCCTCCGAAAGGTGCGTACTTATAAAAGCAAGTGGCCAAAATAGAAATAAAAAGGTACAACTATCAAGTAATAATTCTATGGAGTCACCCACTACTAGCAATGATTTAAACCAGTACCAACAATGGGAAAATCTATAAATTGGGTGAAATTAGCAACCATATAAGACTCATCTCCATGAGGAATAAAGATGAATAACCCAAGTACATCACATTCATATTCACCCTGCACCTTTAGATGTTAAAGATGATGCTTAGTCAAGCTCTGAAGAAGTTAGTTCTAAAAATACTAACAGTATAGAAGAGGTACCCTCTTTACCACTTACTACTTCTCTGGTGCCTACCGTTGAATGATGGGGGTACCTCAGAATGTAGGAGACTTTTGATGATGCACTGAGAAGATTCTTGATCGATAGAATTAAAAGAAGTATACATCTGGAGAGGAGGTTGACTTCTAATGGGATAGATTAGTTAGCCAAATTTGAGCAACACTTCAAGCAGTATGGATTCTAATTGATGATGAGAGCACCCAAGAAATAAATTGAGGTATTGGTAAGTGAATTCTATGTGGTGTATAAGGGGAAACTTAAGAGGCAATATCTAAAAGGTCAATTATATAAAAGTGGTGATCCTGTATCTTCACTGACTATTTGGGGAGTGAGGGTAGATATTTCCATACGCATGACTGGTATATTCTTTTATGGACTGGTGTATCAGCCTCTATTCAACAGTGGGAAATATAGTACCGCATGGATGAGATCCAAAAAATCATTAGAAAGCAGTAGGGTTCTAATGATAAGATGGGTCACTTCTAATGGATGACTAAAAGGATAGCGATGATTGAAGAGATTGTTGTGTGGGTAATGGGTGGCCCAGATGTCACCTCACAGAAAATAAAGAAGCATACCCTCAACTTTGAGGGTAAGGCATGTTGAATGCTAGTATGCCACAAGTTACTTACCATTACTGGGGATAATATACTGAATCTTAGTACGAGAAACTATGATAGCAAAATTTATAGCCGAGTGTGAGTTTGATGTTAGAGAATTCCTAGATCGAGTGATAAGAGACCGAACTATAGAGGGTGAAAAGTGGCTATTTTCTTACCCTACATGATTATACAAATTTATTTTGTTGCATGTCTACAGGAGATCCTAGTTCTTAATGAGATACTTGAAGCTACTAACATAACCAATCTTGGGATAATCTAGGATGCGACAACCCAAATGGTAAGACAGGAAAGGAGAGCAATAGATATGGTAGCTGAGATATTCCAATAGAGTGGTCAGGCAGAGACTGTTGAGGCTATTAAGATTAATAGACAAGCAGAGACATCACAGATAGATGCAATGGATAATTCTAATGTTTCTCCACTTGTACAGTTTGTACAACCCAGTCCATGAGGTATACCTTCTTGTTTTATTATGATTTCACAGAGATATGGACCAAGTTCATTATGAGACTATCCATATTGGTGTCCAAGTCCAAAACATAGAAGGGGGCATGAATCCCTAGATTGATGCTTCATTTGAAAATAACTATAGACTGGTGCAAAGTTAGCTTCATGCATTTGAGTTGAGGAATACTTGATTTTTGAATCAAGGCCAAACCTCAGACATTACAGATATCAACTCTAATGTGGCTGTGATAAAGAGGATGGTGTATGAGTTATACGATATACTAGTAGCGCTGGAGCCCAAGGTTATGACAATAATGCTTGATGTTCATATTCCTACTATTTAGGATATTCTGGAACTAGTAGAGTAGGACCATGGAGAAACCACTAAATAAAGGAGACAAAGAGAGAAAAAGGTATGAGAAAAAGATGTTTGAAGAAGGCCAAGGCAACTAGTATTCAGGATGAGCAAGATTGGGAGACATAGGTCTGTGAGATGGGGGCTAGATCAGGTAGTTCAAGACACCAGTTATTGATGTTGAGGGAGATGGTGTTGTCCCCCGACTACTATTACTTTTTAATCATGATTTATGAGATAATTACTGAGGAGAGTAGGACCGATCTGAGGGCCCACATGTTGATATTGTTAAGCCGGTGCCTTGAGCACCTAGGTATGACCTTTCATCCTTACATTACATATTTCAGCACTGGAGATTGTGCAAAGATTTTCAGTTAGGGTTGAGAGTATATCAAATTTCTAATTTTTGTGAGTAGCTAAAAAGTATAAGTAGCAGAAAGTCTGTTATTACTTGCAGGCTTGGTGCTGATAAAGGGCTGAAATAGGAAGAAGTTTAGCACCTATGGTAGAAGATTATTTTTAATAAGTTTTAAGTGATTTTAAAATTGATTTGTAATGAATTGAGATTTTTGAATTGATTTGTGATTCTGAAAACATGAAATGTGGATTTGAAATAATTATGCTGAAAGTATTTGTGTTAAATTGAATTGTGTTGAAAAGTTGAAACCCCTTATAATTTTTTTTTAACTGTGTGATATTGTGTATGTGGGAGACCATTGTGAATATGATAGTTGCATTATAATTAGGGATAGAACAATTAGGGAAAACAAGTTCATAATTGGATAAGTAGTGCATAACTATGCAAGTGTTTGTGAGGTATGCGGAGTTCTATGTGTAAAGGAATCTAAAACTTGCCCTGTTTCTTTTACCAAGTTTAGGATAGTAAATTGGGAGATGATCACAGGCCGTTTAATTGTAAGTCCACCTGATCCTAAATGCCTAACCAAATGAATGAGTCCCTTTGATCCAAATATTTGAGCCTTAATTAACCAATTTTGTTGTTTACATAAATTTCACCTTTGTGTTCCCTTACCATGAACATAACTAATTAACCAAGTTTGGTTGTTTACATAAATTTCACCTTTGTGTTCCCTTACCATGAACCTGTTATGGACCTAGTCCTCTTTGGACACTATGACCTTAACTCAAGAAAATTGCTTAAGCTTAGGGTAGCTACTATAGGGGTGCATAGGAGAAAATGGGTATGAACAAAGTGGTGTAGAAGAAATAGACGAAAAAAGGACAAGTGTGGTAAAAACAAAAGAAAATAAAATAAGAAAATTGCAATGAAAAGAAAAAGAAAAAGAAAAATAAAGTGATAAAACCATACTTGGCCTAATCTGAATGTGTCAAAATAAAAAGGGAGACATAAAGGGGGAAATAAAATTGAACAACAAGTTGAAAAATAAGTGGATCCTAAGGAAAGAATAGTGTCAAGGAGGTGTAGTGAATAAATAAATCCCAAAAGGATCTCATACTAGCCACAAGCCTACGTTACAAGCTGGATAAAGTCCTTTTGTGATCTTACTTTGATTACCCAAAAACTTATGAAGAGAGCATATGGGCAAGCCTATGGTATTTTGTATACACCAGTGATAGTGTTGTTTGTTATATCCCTAAAGTAATTGCTTAATCTTAGCTGAGTGAATGTTATTTCTTAAAATGTGAGTGCATGTGGGTTGTGTTGTTAGGTTGCTAGTCTGTTTGGTAAATGTGGCTTGTATTGATGCCCAATTGTCTGTGACTAATGTAATGCCATCATCGAATTCTTTTGTGCTTATCCATGTGCAAAATCATTGTACATAGTTTATTTTTGGAAAAGATATTAGGAGAGGGGAAATAATATATGAGAAAATTGAATTCAAAATCACTGTCATGGGTATGTAAAGATCTTCCTATTTAAGTATTATTTCTGTGTTCGAAAATAGTTTTGGTTTTGTTTGCCTGAGGACACAAAAAACTGTAAGTTGAGGGTGTTGATGTGTCTTGGATACACGTCGCTTTTGATGCTATAACCTTGAATTTATGCATGTACTTAGGCTATTTTAGTGGATATGATGCACTTTTGTGTTTAGTGTAGGTAAAATAGGTCTACAATAGTATTAGGATGAAAACAGAACAAAAAGACCTAAAACGACAAAGGCTGATCAAGATACGAGTCACCTCAAGTCGTTAACACATCATACAACTCGTAAGAACAACAGAACCAAAAACCCAAACAAAGTACTAAGTGAAGAAAAGACACTACTTAGTTATATGCATCATAAGATGAAGGTATGGGTTATGACTGGGAGTCGTAAGTATAACATTATCTAAAGCTACAATCCAAAGTTCAAGTCTCAGAAGTATATAAGTTGAAAGTTAGAGTACGACTCAAATAATTAAATCGCAATTAGAACTGTTTCTAAGTTTGGAAAGAAAGATATCACAGGTTGATACAAAAAGAGGACATTAGTCGTATGATATAGGTACGACTAATAAGCAGAAGTCATAAGAATATAAGAGAGTTGAAGCCTTGGAAGTCCAAATACTAGAATGGAAATGAGAAGCCATGGTATGACTTTTATGATGAGTATATAAGTGGATAAACGAGTCGTACCATATCCCGACATAACTTTACCTTTTCCACTTTTAGGATTTCTAAGTATTTTTGGGATACTATAAATACCTCAGGGTTTCTCATTTGGTTACACACTTTTACATTCTTTAGCATTACTATAAATTATTGATATTTTGTTCTTAAGATTTTGGGTTATAGCAGATTCTAGATTTTATTCATCTCATTATTGTGCAATTAATTACATGTTTTCTTTATTGATTATCATGGATTATTGCATGAACATGAGCAGCTAACTTCCCTGACTAGGATTGTTGGAACCCTAGTGGATTAACTACACAAGGGAAGTAATATTCATCTATTCTAAAGTAAATGACATGTATCTTAATCTTCTTCATCATAGTTGACCTCTTAGCTATTGCAAAATCTTGGGGATAGCCTGTACTCGTAAACATCCTTACAAGGGAGCTTATGATTTGGAAAAGTAGATTAAGATAATAATTTGAGATTCAGTTTCATCATTACAATTCTGAGATCTTATCTAATCAACTCGAGACTTAAAATATGAGAGTTGAAATGATGTCATAACCAAGAGGAAATAAGCTAAGACCCTGAGATTCACAAGGTAAAGGGTGAGATTTATCAACACTTTCATAATAATATTTATAATACATAGCTTGTCGATTAAACATGCACAGCAGTAGAATAGGTGGGTTGATCACGAGAAACTTACAGAGTTAAGAAGCCGTGGGGAACATAGTCCTAGTGTTCATCTTCTATTTCTCATAACTCAAAGCACTCAAGATTTGGTTACTACTTATTTATTACTTCTCAAATCCTCCATTTACTTTTCTTCATTGCTACTGAACTACATCAAGTCAAGCAACTATTTAGAATCTTCCCCGTGGGATAGATCCCGAACTAGTTGGGTTCCTATATTTGGTATCGACCACAACATACTTCTTTGGAGGTTAGTTTTGGGCGACATCAGTCGACCTATGATTCCTACTAGTATACATTATTTGTAGTAATATTACACATGTACTCTTTTTTTTTAGCGTACACTACATTCTAGAGACTTCAATACAACCTTATACCTTCAAATTTCAATTTATCAATTCGAGGGTGAGATACTCCCATTCAAGATACCACAAATCTTCATAGTTGCAACTGTCTTTATTTTACACGGGTGATCTTGATTACTATTTGTAACACCCCAAAAATTCAAGCTAAGATTATAACCATGATTCAAGTACATATGAATTAAAAAAATTATGATTTTATGGTGTATGAAGTGATATATACATGTATTATGGGAAAAAGTAACTCCTAGATCCTAGCCAAGTTAAAATCATTCTTACCAATGGTTTTCTTAGGAAGAATATCCCTATATTCAACTTTAAACTATGATGAATTCTAAATTCTGGTATGTTTTTTTATCTCAATACCCACCAAATAAAAGGTATTTTAGTCATGTTTCCAATGTATTAAGTTTTATGTTTATCCGATATTAGAGTAAAATGTTATGGCCATTTTAGTGGAGCACTATCCATTAGCGAGAACATATAAGTGTTGGCATGATCTTGGTGAGATTGTACGATTTTACAATGTTCTTGTCTGATTAAAACAGTCCCAAACACATAAAAGGTTAAAAGTATACCCTTTAACCATGATAGGTAACCACAGTCATGGTTTTAAACCATAATCTTAGGTACGATCGTGAGTCCTAAAGCTCATTTGGCATAGACTTCCAGTTATGAACACAAACACGATTGTAAGTGGCTACCAAAATGATACATAGCTCATAAAATCAACTACACAAAGCCTTAAATCATCCAACCACCCACTAGTACCACCCACGATCATAGGTGGGTTCAACGATCGTGGGATGAGTCGTATGTCCTCCTTGATGCTTATTCAGTTATTATTTATAAGGGGCATTCCAGTATTTCCCACTTCTTCAACTAATAATGTATGTAACTAATTAATACACTGATTATTAATTTTAATAATACCCTATGTCCCTTATTACTAAGAAAACAATCGATACGTAGCAGAAATAAGAAAAAAGAGGCTATTTCCCTTCTTCAGGGCAAATGAGGGTTCATATTTTTTAAGATGCAATTTTAAAGATTTCTTCATGATTATTATTTCAATGTAGGTTGGATTTTATCAATGGGATCCTTCCACCCATTGAGTCCTAAAATTAACTAAACTACTCAAGTTAATTCTTTTTTCAAGCTTGGTGTTTCCATGAAATGAAAGAATTCCAATATCTTTTAGTTTCTTACAATAAATGAACCTTAACTATATGTTTTCACATAAAATTTAGCATCGTTTCATACTCATGACTATGAACCCTCATCATATTTATTAATTCTTAATTTTTGAGCTTGAGTTCTAAATTCCTTATTACATTTATTTTGTAAAATTTTCATTAGTAGTTGCATTCTTCTGAGATGGTGGGTTATGAACACCCGCTGGCTTCAAATTCTTTTAGATAAAGCAATTATCCTTATGTTTTATGATATAATTATTATTGAGCATTTTAGTATGTCAGTTTACTTTCATTTGCGAGAAGTACTTGCACCAAGAGTACAGGGTTTAAGATAACCCAAGTCCTAAACTATGTGCCATTATAGGTAATAAAAGAGTACATAATAGCTGAGACTATCTCTATTGCCCTTAATGGGCTCATGAGTGAATTTATTCCAATCATTGTTCACATCATTGACAAAGTATTAAAACACTCTCATAGTTATAGGTTGGATTCTTTGTTGCTTGCATAGTCTGTGTTGGTTACAGTAACCTCATAGAGTGTAGTGTTAGACTTTACTTAACCTTGTATTCAATTTATTCAACATCTTATAGTGTGATATCTCAATTACTTGGTTATAGCATCAATTTATTGATTATAGTCCTATGTTTAGGTTATTGTGTCGCTTTCAGCATGTTCATCATACAAAGGGTCATCTCACATGCTCAGTACATTCAAAGTAATGACCACTACTTTCTTATATGCAACATTGTATTATAATATAGGTTTTGATGTTCACTATCAAAATTATGATTATCTATATTCTACAATCACTCCAATAGTAGTGCTTGGTGAGTCCTCATTATTTCAAGACCATTTGTCAACATCTCCTTTAAGTTTTATTTTAGTTTCAAACAAATAGAGTAGGTTGGGGGCGTGAAGGGTTTGAGTGGTGGGTTGATCCTCGACTTAGAGAATTGTTCCCAGAATCATAACCACAATAAGAATTAAGAGGAAAATGTCATAAGTAGTTCGGTTTCACATGGAAACTCCTGACTCAAGGGAGAAAAACCATGACCCGCGTCTAAAATTTTAAGCTCCATGATATTCAAGTAATCTCTTAAATACTGACTCCAAGGATTAACCTATTAATCCTTTGTTTTCTAGAAATAACTCTATTATGAGAAAACAAGTAGTAACTCTATTGCTTCCACGTCCAGCCAACTTTAATGAACTCCTTAAGCTAACTCTAGATTTGAAACAATCACGTAAATTTAGATGATAACAAAGAGTTGATTATAGCACAATACTTTCTATAATCATAAGCAAACTTAGTAAAAATTTGAGTACATATTATCAAGGCTCGACTATAACAAGGAAGTAAAGACCAACTCGATAAACAATAAGTTCCCCATTACAGTTCCAACTTTTGATTAAAGTGCTGCTTTACTTTAAAAAGATCTTTAATTGTAAGTATATGGAAGTGATGGTTTTCTTGTCGAGGAAGATGAGAATAATAAGTTGTAACCCAAGAAAACCTAGAGGCATTCTCATTGGTTAAGGTAAAAAGATGGCTGCAACATTTCACCAACACTTATACTATATGTCAGTTGGAAAGTTGACTATGATGATGATAGGTGAGATCAACCTATTGCCTAATCTGTAGAGGCCTTTATCATCACAACAAAATCTTCAGGGAATAGGTCCCAAATTATGAATTTGTCAATCATTAAAACCAAGGACTTAACAATTTCCCTCTTTTTGATGATGACTAACCCATATAATAAATCAACATATTCAGCACCTTCAATCAATATCTACACAACACAACCTATCCTTTTAGAAGACAATATAAGCCACAAAATAACATGCTGAATTAGTTTTCCTAACCAATTCCCCCTTTCATTAATGCCTATAAGAATATGGACATCCTCTACCTTGTTCCCTCTATAAATGAGCATTTATGTTCCCCTCGAATGAGAAAACTATTAACTTTATCAGCATACCCCACAGACTATATATCTACAAAGCTACTACATAACTTTACAAAATATATTTTTGCACAACAACATTCAATATCTATGCATATACGTATCTACAAATGTAGTTTGTATACATATCTAGAAATACAGTCTATTTTTCCCGTTTTGACATCATAAAAAACGTCCAGCAGTAAACAAGGCATAGATAAGCCATACATGTTAATCATAACTGTTGAAGCAACATTAGCATGAGCAAGAAAGGTTCGGATATAAAAAGGAGAATTGATAGCACCTTATTCATTAAAAAATAATAGTACCACAAACCATTTACAAAGATAATGACTACAAAATATTAAAACAACTATGCCAATCATTCACCATTAATAAAGAAGGATCAGTTCTATTCCAAAATTATAATAAAGATTCAATGAATCAAGACTAGAGGAGATAACTATGAGGAATAATAGAAAACTAGGTAGGAAGTGATTCAGAGAGGAGTTTATATAAAAAGATCATAGATTTTTACTCCTCAACCCTTTCCTACAGGGCAACATTTGTAGTACACACTTTCTTTCCTTATAATGTTCCTTATTAATTTTTGTGTTGTAAGAGTATCCTTCAACAAATCTATCTCTGCATCTCTAGAGCAACAAGGGCGTTCAGAGTGTCTATCTCATCCTTCAGTTATTTCTTCTCATCCATGAGGTCAGCCACGTGCTAATTATCGTCAAACGTTGACTTATCCAACTCCTCCTTCATTGAGTAAACTTTTATAAGTCCATACTCAATTTTAAAGTATGAAAACACCCTATTCATCTATATTTCTTAAGGAATCCCATGCCTTTCAGTGTCAACATTGATGATAGAATGCATATTTTCAATAATAATGGCTGGAAAGTTGAGCGTTTTGTATTTAAATAGCATCTCCATCAGGAACAATTATCCCCTGTATGGTTGGTCTCCTTGTCTAACCTGAGGAGTTTTGCTCATTTTACTAGTTCAAGAAGTAGTAGAAATTCTTCTCGAAGATTCCTATTATTGATGTTTATAATAGTAGAAAGACTTAAAAACTTAGTAGATCCTTCATATAACTTAATGGACTTGATTCCCACAGCTAGAACACTAAAGATTTATAAGAGTGTATCTTCATTCAGTGCCATATCTACAATATTTACCTGAGATGTCAGAAGTGAAATGCCATTAGAGATTTCCAAGTAATAGTAAAATACCTTCACCTCCTTCTCATACACATGAGATATACTAAAATTAAGTAAGTGTTCCCACTTTTAAAATTTTACCATCTCTAGTAGCTTTATCATTTCTTGTGTATTGGTCACTGCAGGGTCAAATGTTCTTTCACCAAGAACATCCTCATTCTTAAAAAATTCAAGACTTGCCTCTCTAAAAAAGGATGAGCCAGAACCTGATTCCTTGATAGTAGCTTGGTCTAACCTTTTTATTTTACCCATGGAGGAGGCTACTATATTTGATTTCACAACTAAAAGCTCCTTTCTTTTTTCTAAAATGCATCTCCTGTTCTTCTCTTATTTACTTCAGTATCAATAAAATATTTTTCAAAGTCCTACTCAGGGGACTCATCTTCAAAGTCACTAGTTCCTTTAAACATTCTTCCTACTTCAGTGTCTTCATTGTCTGATAAATATTCCCATGTAGGTAACTTAGTCCTTGAGGTTGGGAGTTTTATCTCCCCTGTAGTTTTCCTCATTGCTGAAAATGAAAATCAAATGGATTTTTTTTGAAGTAGAAAAGTTAGATAAAGATGATAAAAGTAGGGTTGTTAATCAGTTAGGGAACTAATGAGAATTTTGAGAGGAATAGCTTTAAGAAAAGAAGGAATTTTATCTTATTTTAAACATAATTTATGGTACAAGGGAAAGATAAACATTAATGGATATGAAGTGTTTGAATATACAGGTCCAGTTAGATGGATGGGTCTCTTAAGGTTAATGTACGAGTGACATCCTTTTGAGAAGGTGGGAGAATGTTTCAACCCAGTTATTGAAAATTTAAAATAGCCATTAAATAAGAGTAGCGAATGATACTAACCTGATCAGGGACGTGGTCCCAAGGCAATGTTAAAATCCTATGACTTGTGTTGTCTTACTACTCCATTCATATCTTTTCTTGCCATGGGTGTCTAACTGCAAGGAATGAGACTAAATTAGACACATACGAGATTATTATACCAAGATAACTGCTTACCATTTCATGGTCATAAGTGGGGGGCTCAAGAGTGTCACCTACATTCATATGGATCCCAAACAACTTTCTTCTCAATTATTACCCAATTAGTTCCCTTATTTTTTATCATGATCCGATTATTTAGGAGTCATATCTTTGCCAAAGGCATTTAGAAAGAGAAATTCTTCAAATTTTACATTCATATGATCTAAGCAACACACAACATCAGCTTGGTTATTACTCCCTCTTGCCTTTTCTTACATCATTTCTCATTTGTCATATTTAGGAACCCATTTAAGTTTGAGTTCCAAAAAAGGTAATCAAGGAGAGATTAATCTTTTCTTTGTCTAGCTTGGAAGCATTTGCTTCCTTCTTATGAGCACTATGGAGCTTTACCTATCCCCCAAGGTTGCATACTTAAAAGAACACTTGAACTTAAAAGGGCCGTCCTCTCTATTTTATGAATATAACACAATATTTATGGACGTCCTCTCTTTGAAATGGCCGTCCTCTCTTTGAAATCTCTAGTACTTTCTTCTTCCATTGATGATTTTCTTTAGTAATAGTCTTATAAGTGTATTGATTCTTAGTCACTTGTATGCTTAGTTACACTATCTCTTCCTTACACTCACCAATTCTTCCTTTAATTTTTCTTCTTATTTGTTGCATCATCCACTAAAGTGATTATTTCGATTGCCCTATCCTACCATTTTCAATAGCCACTTTTTTATTTTTTTTCTTTTGCCAAATCATGTAGGGGTCAATCAGCACAGATGTAAAGGACCTCAGCTTACTCAGAGAGTAATTCTTAAGGTCTTCTTTGATATCATGAAGAGTGACATGATTATAAACCTCACTGTCACTATACGCTATTAAAGCAATCAGTAAGCCAAACCCTGAGACTTTGTCTTTTATTATCATCATGGAAGCATCATTTATTTGTTCTGGATCATCCGAGTTTCTAGAAGAGTCACCCCAGCAGGCTGCCATTACTTGGCTAAAAATCTTGTCTACTTCACCTTTCTTGTTATAAGTAGCTTGCCTAGCACATTCCTTATAATCCCTTTGGTACATCAAACAGTCCTTGATGTACTGTCTGAGCTTGCCATATTTTCATTTTCTCATCCTTCCTTAGAGCTCCTACTAGAGTCTTTTTCCTTTGACAGCCCCTAACTTCCTCAGTATTTTGAGAACCCGATTGGATATATAGGTTGTTACCATATCATAAGTGAAATTAGTTTATTTTCTAGCCTTCAGAGCAAGGTTTATATCAGACCTATGCTTAACCTTTAGCTTTCTAAAGTTTTTTAGTATTTCATTGGTTTTTGAGATTATCAATGAGCTCATCCATAGTCCTCTTGATTAAATCCATAGCTTTTGTAATGGCATCTTCTTTTCTCTCCAACTTCTTGGGAAAAATAATTAAAAACATTCTAAATTGTTTGGTTGTAGGGAAAACTTTACGAAGATAGAAAAGCTCATTGGTAATTGCAGTGAACCTAGTGTGCATTTCTTGAATGGATTCTCCTTCCTTGATTGTAAAAGTCTTGTATTGGTGAGTCAATATGTCTACCTTAAATTGCTTGAATTGAGTAGTTCCTTCATGAGCTACTAGAAGGTATTACCAGATTCTATTTGCAATTTAGTAGGTTACGATCCAATTATACAATCATCAGGACCAATGCCACAAACTAGTAACTTATTTTCTTTATAATTCTTTTCTATCTTTTCCTATCAACATCGTCATGATCCTTCTTGATTTTAGGAACTTGTGTAGTCACATCACCAATTTAACTAATCTGGTGGGATAAAATGAACCATTTTTATTGATATCCCAGAGCTCACTGTCTTCAACCATGATAAAGTTATGTTTCCTCATCTTTCACCACACATAGTATTAACTATTAAACCATAGGGGTCTGGTAGTAAACTAACTTTCTTCTAAGATTGTAGGAGCTACCATTTTCTAGATAGGATCATTCCAAGGGGTTAGTATTTAAAAAGAAGTCTTGCTCCAATACCAATTGAAGGTTTTGGCATGGGGGACTATTCACAGAATCTTAAACACAATAAGAACAAAGAGAAAAATGTATTTAGTAGAAAAAGTAAATAAATGGGGTTTTTAAATGGAAACTCCTTGCTCAAGGGCAAAAAACCACTACCTACCTCCAAAATTTAAGGCTCAACTATATTCAAGACACCTCTTGAATATAGATTCCAGGGATTAACCTCTTAATCCTTTTTTCCTAGACATAACTTTATTACAAAGAAACCAAGCAGTAACTCTACTGCTTCTACCTACAACTAAATATAATTGGAATCCTCAAGCTAACTCTAGCTTAGACATTGTCAGCTAAATCTAGATGATCAAAAAGTGTTGATTACACTTACTACAATAATAAGAAAACGTAGGCAAGCATTTAAGTACATATTACAAAGGCTCAACTATAATAAGTAAAGATCAACTCGATGAACAACAAGTTCCCTATTACAATTCCAACATTTGATTACAGTGCAGCTCCTCTTCAAAAAGATCTTTAATTTTAGGTATATACAAGTAGTGGTTTTATTGTTAAGGAAGATGAGCATTATATGTTTTAACACAAGAAAACCTAGAAGCATTGTCATTAGCTGAGGTGAAAAGGTGGCAACAACTTTTCACCAACTCTTGTAGTATGTGTCATCTGGAAAGTTAACAGTGAGAGTGACAGGTGATCCCAACTTTTTCACTAATCCATATAGTCCTTTGTCATCACAATAAAATCTTCAAGTAATGGGTCCAAAATTATAAATTTATCAATCTTCAAAACCAAGTACTTAACAGGGCTTATTCGTGCAACTCATCTGAGTAGAAGCTTTCATATATTCAATTAGTCTTTTAGCAAAATAGTTGTTGAGAATTTATGGATTTAATATTACATATTGATTCTACTTTATTATGATTATATCTTCTATCTTGGTATTTATCTGTTTACTTTATTTTTCTTAGTGTTATTCCATGCCATATATTAGCTTAGGGTCACTTGTGACTCTAAGCATTGTGTTATGACTAGGGGATAGTCCCGGTTCGTGACACTCTTAGACTTTGTTTTATTTAGTGTCCTATGTAAGATGACATTCAAATTTTAGGTTTGTAATAGTTAGAGTTCCATACTTTTATATTTTAATTTGGGAATGTTCTTATTTTATTTCTACATTGTATTAAAAAAAATTAGTTATGTCTTAGGGTACGTTTAGGGTTCAAGATGTTTCTCTAATTTTAGGGTTAAAGTGGGTGCCATTAACGATCATTTTAGTTGTGATAAATACGGTATTTGAGTTTTAGTTTCATCAATCACATCATACAGGGGCATGTTTATTAGAGTTTTATCGAATGGTACAAAGACATTTATAATTTTCTTTGAGTGGCTACAAGGCATTGGAAAAATCCAACTCTTTCATCTATTTGTGTTGTTACTTAAGTTCAATTGGTATTTATCGATACAATTGATATTTGATTTGTTTTATTCTTTTTTCTTACAAATAGTGAGGACAAAAGAGATAGAGAAAAAAAAGGAGGCACCCAAATCTGCCGCTGGTGCTGAAGCTTATGGTAGAGGATGTACAAGAGGAGTAACTCCTCTAGTGGTAGGGTACAAAAATCAATGTCTTATAGAGATAGTTCTTGGGTCAGTGGACTGGCCCATGAGAGATTAGAATCCCCTTCCATACTAATAGATATCCTAAGTTAGTAGAAGGAGAAATAGTGGCATAATACTAGGAATATGTTATGTCTTCATTGGAAACATTCGGTATTCTTCAATGTGATTACAATTTGTTTAGTAGTTTGTCAAGGATTGGGATGACGCCCGTAACTCCCACTAGTCAATATGTGATAGATTTGTATATTATTATTGTGATATCCAAAATTAATGAGGCTATAGATACTAGGATCTTTTCGAGAATAGTAATAGGGTTGGTGATGATAGGAGAGAAAAATGATCTATTTTTGACGTTTTCTAAGAAAAAGTCTCTGGCCTTCTATGGTACTAGGTAGATCATGAATATGAGTTCATTATCGACTATCTTGAGAGACTTTGTAACATGAGAGAATTTGAGTAGTATGTGTGGATTTTATTACCTTTTAGTTTAATTGTGATCCAAAGTTATGGTAGAGAGCATTTGTGCATTGCAGACAAGATGGGTCGCCTCCATTGACATAAACTCAGTTCTATTCCATCTACTTTGATAATAATGTTCCATGTTCTTTGTAGAATTGAAGGAAAGATGAGTTCATGGGCATTGAGTATAGGAATTTATCACTTTTTCATATGAGGCCCATTTACACTACCTTTCCAAGTATGCTTTGCAGTTATTGCAAACCAAAAATCAGAGGATTTGTAGGTTCGTTAAGTGATTGAACATGGTACTTCAAATTTCTTTAATACAAATAATGTCTTTGAGAAAAAATTTTCTAGAAGTGGTCAAGTTTTTAAGATAATTAAAGGGGTAAAGCAGGATGGGTATGAAAATACTGTAGAGAAGAAGGCCCAAAAGGGTGACCGCTATAGTAGATTTTTTCTAAGGGTCTAATGTATAATGGTATTTTGGGTGACCTATTTTGTTGGCTATGCAAATTTTAGTTGGGGTTCCGTCAAAGGATAGATAGCCTTATTTTTATATAAGTTGGTATATAGCATCTTTCGCTTTGACTTAGGGGCCTATCTTGGACTGCACATATTTTGAGTATTCAAATCTTAGGAATATTAATAGGTGGTGTTAAAGGTTCAAGTAAGATTATCAATTCGGTTAGCAGTAGGCCCCCAAGATCAAGATTTAGCAAATAAAGGTGATGGTACCCATGGTAAAGATTATCCTCAGGGAGGGTGTGATAGTCTTGCAGTGGGTAGAGGTGGACAGTAGTCTAACTAAGGTGTCAAAAATACTAGTAAGGGTTTAATTAGCTCGATAAGAGCAGTACATAGGCAATAATGGAGGCAGCAAGTAATCCTTCAAGGATATCCATCCCCAAGTATTTTCATATGTTTGATGATTAGGATTTTTATCCCTACTTGGATTTGATTGTGATTATATTTTTTTTAATGACATCTAAGTGTATTTTAAGAGTAAATCAGAGCATAAGAATCATTTTCAAATTATGTTGGGTTTGTTGAAAGAGAAGCAATTATATGCTAATTTTTCTAAGTGTGGTTTTTGGTTGTCTTCTATGTCCTTGGGGCATGTGGTTTCAAAATAGGGGATTATGGTAGATCCAAAAAAATAGAGGCAAGAAGAAGTTAGACTTGTCCTATTTCAATGACTGAGGTTCAACAATTTAAGGGGTTGGCTATCTACTATTGCTAACTTATGAAAGTCTTTACTTATATTTCTTCCCAACTGACTCATTTGACTTATAAAGATGTGCCATTTCAGTGGTTTGAGGCATGTGAAAAGTTCTTTCAAAATCTTAAGACTTTTTATACTATAACTCACATCCTTGCCTAGACTATTAGAGGGTAAGGATTTTGTTGTTTATTGTGATACTTCAAATACTGATTTGGGTGTCATTTTGATGCTAGAAAAGAAATTCATTTCATATGCTTCTAGCTAGTTGAAAGTGCATGAAAAAAACTATCTTGCATATGATTTAAACTAGACAATGCTAGTGTTTGCTCTCAATATTTGGAGGAACTATTTTTATGGTGTCTATTATGAGTAATTTACTAATCAACATAGTCTCCAACATTTTTTTATAAAAAGTTAATTAACTTGAGGCAACATAGATGGATGGAGATTCTCAAAGATTACCATATTACTATCTTGTATCGTCCATGTAAGGGTAATGCAATGGTCGTTGCATTGAGCAGGAAGCTTGTGAATATCGATAGCCTATCTTGTTTTGATGCTATGAGATATTCGATGGATAGAGCGGCTAAGACGCTAGCTAAAAACTTTATGATACTTTAGTTAATAACACTCAAAATACAAAAAGACCAAAACAAACATGAAAACTAAAGAAATAATAAAATAGAAAATACAGAAAGTAAAGGATGGATAGATAGATAGATAGATATATAGATAGATGCAAGATAATATCAGAAAGGACAATAAAAGAATGTTTCAAATCCTATGACCTCCCTTTCAAATACAATGAAACACCTATCTCTTATGTAAACCATAAGGGAATTGATCTCCCAATTAACCCACGTTCTGAAATGAATGTTCAAGTCAAGACAATCCTGTCCCTCACACTCTCAAGTGTATAATTCATTATAATTCAACAAAAACTAAGGAAAATAAGCTACGAAACTAGTATTTATAGTCATGGTCTATTTATTACATATATGGGCCTAAAAGTGACCCAATTTAACAAAATAAGCCAGTTGAACAGGTTTGATCCACATGCCCACATATATGGACATCTCCTAGCATAAATAAAACACATGTTGGTGAAGAAGGATGACCTGCGGGTGCAACACAGGTCATAGGTCACTACCGAATACCTCTGATCTCTTTCTTAGCCTATAATGGCCCTCGATCCTTCTAGTATGCATTAGCCATTCTAAAACTCTCTGTAAATCATACCAAGATATAAAGAAATACATATAATTCATCAATATTCATTGGAGTGCTTGTAGTTCTCGACCTTGCCTCCTAGTTGTAGTCTTTGGATGAATTTGGCTCTCGGCTCTAATCTTCAAAAGGGTTATCCAAACATATCATTGCCTCCTTAAGATGATCATTACTTTGGTCCCTTTGTGTTGGCCTTAGATTATAGTCCTTGAATGTAATTTTAATTTGGATTGTATTATCCCTCCTTTGTCTAAAAGGATTCAACCTCAAATCCAAACCTTGTAAAAACATAAGGGTAGCAAGCAAAAATAATATCCTCATGGCATGAGGGTTAGGATTAGTAATAACAAACTCTTCACCAAGCCTAGGAGGAACACACGTGACATATAAATAAGTATTAAAATTATAAATTAAGGGTTTTTAACCAGCAAAAAATAGAAACTACTTGCCCACTCAAAAAAATTGGAGAAATTTGAAAGCTAAAGTCTATTTTCATCATAGCCTCGATAATATCTATTTTCATCATAGCCATAACTTTCTGCACATTATCATAGTCTCCTATTTGTAGTCAGGAGTATTAGAGGTTACTAATGACATACTTCCATATAACTCCTTGTACCTATAAAATTAACAAATAAAATTAGTACTAAAGATCCTCACCAACACTATAATAATCTCACCTTTATATGCCTCCCAATAGATGTAGCAGGTGTTGAAAGTTTATTTCTACTCTATTGAAAGATCTGGTATCAATTGCTACTAAATGGTCAAAGTGGTTTACTGTTTCGAAGAAGAATAAATGACTCAAAACAAAAGATCAAGAACTTGGAAAAGAAATAATATAAAAATAAAATGAAAAAATAACAAACAAAATGGAGGCGAAAAGAAAACAGACTCAAAAGAACCAACCAACCAACTAAGTAGGTGAATAACTAGTTTTTCATATGTTTAAGAATCAAAACTTAAAATATGGAATAAAGAAATGCAACTATGAACTTGCAACCTGAGCAAGATGGAATTTAGAATGGTTGAAGTGCATTTTTGAGGTGGGTGAATGCATGTCATGACCTTCCCTAGCAGGTGAACTTCTTAAGCCAAAACAATAAGTTTCTAGAGTGAACATTGTTGCCACATGCAGCCACATGTGGCACCTGCGTGTGCAAATGGGGGGGCACATACACTCTAGACAGCTTAGTGGGAGGCTATAAAATTGGTCCCTTTATGAGACCGTTTTGCCCTCTCTCTCCTAAAATATTCTCCTTTCTTTGGATTTTCTTTTGTACGAACACCAAAACTCTTTTCTTTTTTCCCATTTTAGATCTAACACCACTTTTTATTGAATCTTTTCCTTGAAGATATGAATATCCTCAAGAACACCAAGAATTATTATGAAGATCCAAAATTTACAACTTCTTCATTTCTAATAATTTCATGAAATTTAACCCAATGTTCCCTTCATCACGGGGAATGCTTTCCAACAACTTTTATCTCTCAAAGCATAACAAAAATTTTTAGATTTTCAAACCCACTTGTATTCTCTTTAATCTAAAAAATCAAAAAATTATGGATATTTCAAACCTTTCAAAATTATACCAACTTTTGAAAATGGGTTCTCTTCACTGAAAAGAACACCTTTTCAGCAATTTCAACACTAGATCTAAGAACCCACTTTTTAAATTCAAGCTCAACAAAAAGTTTTTTCTCAAAATCTACTCAATCCACGAGTAATGCATAAGATCCCTACACAAATAACAATAGAGGAAATAAATCAAGTGTTGAAACCACAAGAACGACTCAAAAATACAAAAACATTTTAGGGATTTTTTTGTAAAAGCATTTTGGACTCTTTTTCTTTTACTTTCGATTTCAATATTACAACCCATGGATAGAATAATTGGAATGATTCTAAGCTTAACTCTCATAAAAAATGATAACCCTTAAAATACAAAAGACGAAATAAACACAAAAGCTAAAGAAATGAAAGAATAGAAAATGCAGAAATTAAAACATAGAAAAATAGATAGATAGACATAAGAAAATACATGAATTGACAATTAAAGAATATATAAAATATTAAGACCTCCCTTTCAAATACAATTAAAGACATATCTCTTAGGTAAACTAAATTGATATCCCAAGTAACCCATATTTCAAAATAAATGTTAAACACAATCTAATCCTAAACCTCACATTCTCTAGTGAATTTTTCATCATAATATAACAAAAAGTAAGGAAAATAAGCTAACAAAACTAGTATTTAAATCATGTGTTATTTAATACATATTGGGCTGAAAAGTGACCTTATTCAACAAAACAAGCAAGTTGGTCGGGTTTGACCCACCTACCCATGTATATGGGTAAATACTGAGTAAGATGAAAAACCTATTAGAATAGGTGGATGACGTATGGTCCAGGTCAGGTTGTAGGTCACTCTAGAACGCCTTCAGGCTCCTTTTTATCCTCTAATGACCACTACAATGCCCTTAGGTACTTTTTGTATGCATTAGTCACTCTTTTACACTCCTTAAATTGTATTAATATAGTTTAAAACCAATAAACCTCCATCAATAATCATTGGAGTTTTTGTACATCTAGAGATTGTTTCTTTATTAATGTCCTAGGATGAATTTGGTTCTCGACTCCAAGCTATCCTCCATATGTTATGTTTATTTCTTGGAATCTTGAAAAGAATTGTAAAAACATATCCTTGACTCATTGACATTGCCATGGTTGGGTCCCTTTATGTAGGCCTTGGATTATAGTTCTTGAATATTCAATGCCGAGTTGGATTTTATCATTAGTGGTTTGGGAAAGGTAAAGGTTTGGATTATGTGGGAGGAAGGTATTAATTTCTAGATAAATCAAGGATAAATAGTTTTAAGTTGTTCAATTAAGAATTGTTTATGACAAACTCTTGTAGGGAGAGACAAAGAGGCCATGATTGATGATAAGGGTACTACAGGATCAAGAGGCGTGTATGTGTTCAGCATGTTGATGATTTGATTCAAACTTTTCTTGTAGAGGATCAAAATTTAAGCTATTTTATACTGCATGATGCAACCAAGATGTATTTTGATCTAAAATATCACAATTTATAGGGTTTCATAAAAAGAGACATTATTGATTTGTTACCTGATTTTTGAATTGTCTTTAGGTAAAGTATAAGAACTAGAGACCAAATGGAACACTTCAGTGGATGCTTATTATTGAATTAAAGTGGGAAGAATTTTCATAAATTTTGTACTTGGTCTTACATAGAACATGGGGAGTTATGATTCCATATGGGTGATTGTCGATAGGTTAATTAAGATTGCAAACTTTACTCTAGTAAAAGTGAACTAAAATGCAAAAAAATTTATCCAAAGTCTATATCCATAAGGTTGTTTGATTGCATGGAGATTTAGTCTCTTTTATCTAAAAAGAAAGGTATGAAATTTACTTCCAAAGTTTGGAATAAATTGCATACTGAGTTGAGTACTAGGCTGGACCTTAGAACAATGAATCATTCTCAAATTATTAGGTTATCTGAGCAGATGATTCTAGTGTGGGAGGATATGCTTTATTCTCTTGTGATAGACTTTGGTGGTTATTGGGTCCAATATTTGCCTTTGGGTGAATTTGTTTATGACAAATGATAACATTTAAGTATAGATATGACATTAATTAAGGTATTATATGTAAAGTTGTGTAGATCTTCCATTGGTTAATTTTGATGTATTCATGGTATGATCATGAGGTATCTATATTTTGAGGGAGTTGTGAGAGAATGTGTAGTTCATCCAAGTGAAGCTCTTAGCATCCTAGAGTAGGCAAAAAAAGTATGCAGACTATAAGTTTAGATATATGAAGATCATGATAGAAGAGTAAGTGACATCAAATGATTCAACCATGTATAGTGTGATGAGGTTTTCTAAAGACGTAAGCTCCTCTTGAGGTACTTATGCCATTTAAGATTCTTGACCATGTAGGGAAGGTAGCCAATTACTTGGATTTACCTCCAGGCTTACTAAGAGTTCACTCAATATTTCATATGTTTATGGTGAAGAATTATCACGGTGATGGAAATTTTATCATTCATTAGAGTTTGGTCTTATTTTATGTGAAATTTTCCTACGACGAAGAACCTACGACTATCCTAAAAATAGAGGTAAGAAATTTGGGGTTGATAGAGATTGAATCTGCATAGGTCAAGTGAAAGAACCGTCATATAAGAAGGACATTTAGGGGACAAAATAAGACAAGTGTAATAAGTATCCCCATATTTTCACCAAATTAGATATATATTGCATTTTTATCTTTCATGACCATTCAGGGATAAAGTATTGTTTAATAATAATTTAATGTGATGATCCTCCCAATCGTTACAGAGTGGTAAGGCCTACGTACCATGTTAGAGTGACCTTAATTAGTTGAGTTAATAAAATCTCAATGTAGGGTGGTTAAAGATTAAACTTAGTATTTGTGAGTATTCTTGATGATTATGAATCATATTGTAGTGTTTTGTGGAATTGTATTCCATTAGGAGGTAACTTGTGATCTAGACGTCCGTACAAAAAATTTGAGACTAAAAATAAAGTCATATCATGTGGCTTTAGTGGCTTATATGCTATGGTAGTCCTATGATTTCATATATTTATATTTTAATATGTCAAATGAGGGTTGAATATAGTTATTTTTGATTTACTACTAAAGGGACACTATAGTAGTGGAAATTCCCTCGGCAGCGAGACTGCTATAGTGTACGAAGCTTTTCCATAGTGGGTGAATGGGAATTTTGTTAGGGTCTACCATAGTAAGCTCTAGTTTGCTATAGCTAGTCAAGTGAGAATCAGGCCCCACAACAAAATACATGATCTAGAATGCTTGTTTAATTATATTTTGCATTTTATTTTACAAATACCAAAACATCATTCCAGAGCTCTAGAGAGGTAATTTTCCCATGGCTAGGATGAATTTTATTGTTGAGGTAAGTAATTACATCCATTCCTTTGTTCTATAATCCATTAACATCGAGAATCATTACAAAAATTATGATGGTAGATTTGTGGGCTAGAACCCTAGGTTTATGAGCATTTTAGGAAAGCTTATGAGTAGATGTAAAATCATCTAGAATTGTTTCTAAGATTTAAATTAACACACCCTAGAATGAATTGGTAGTTAATAAATATGAAGTGTAATAATTGGGCACCTTGAGTACCATAATGATAAGACGTTTAAGTTAAAAATTAGTTAAGAGGATAATTGAAATGGAAACTCCATGAATTAAATAATATGATAATTATGGGACTAGTATCTGGCGAATTGACCCTTGTAGAATGTTATAAACTACAAATAAGGGTATAAATAAGTGGATTTAAATTAAAAATGTATTGTTTAAAGAGTACATAATTAATTACTTTTTTATTTAATTTAGACATGAATGGTCTGAGGCACTGAAAAAGGGAAAGGATCTTGTGAATTAGCTTATAGTTTGGATTCTTTGATTCTGATAGGCTATGGTTTATGTGGAGTTAGACTTGAAATAGTCTCTTATACATGTTATCAAATATTGAGCATGTTAATTGACATTCAAACTTAATTTGTGATGGATTATTCATTTGGCTTTATATGTGCCCGTCGTTAAATAACTTGTGATAATGATGTACAACTATTATATTTGTGTGCTTTTTATATTATCCTGATACATGGTTTTATTACAAGAACATATTGAGGCATGTTAAAAGGTTTAAAAATATTAATACTATTCTGATAGTTGAGGGACTTAAGTTTGATGTGAGCTTATGGATGGGTTGTTATGATGTTGAGCGGGTACCATTCCTGTACAGTCATGTGCCCTAGGTCATAGTTACCTATAAGTCAATGACTAAGTGGCTAGAAATAAGACCTTTTAGCAGGAGTGTGCATAGTTATATTTATATGAATTATGATTTGATGTAGAGTGATATTTATGAGATATAGAAGCTATACAACTTTGAAATTTGGGTGGACAAGATCTATAATTGTGATGTGGCTACTCATACTTAAAATGTCTGAATGACTCATATGTTTTATGTGATGACTTATATGCCTTTATATTTTTACACTAATATGTATGTTGATGACTATACACCCTTTATGTGGTTGCTATTGATGAGTCTTGAAATTTCATAACTTTTTACGATGATACAATTATTGATTATGTGTTGATGTACCTATCAACTTCCTTTATTGGTTCATGGGATATACTTTATACTATTTTGAGTCGAACTATGATTCCTGCTACTACATGGTGTTGTACTAATACGGCTTTTGTACACTTTTTCTTATGTAAAGACCTTAATCAAGAGATTTTAACATGATTTCATATCTAGTGGTTTTAGTTGATCGATTGGAGGGTGTTCTCCTCATTTATCCTATCACAGGTCTTCTTAGTTAAAATTATACTTTTTGGATAATATTTTATTGATTAGTGATTTGGATTACTCTTAGACTTGGTTTTATTTAGTGTCTTATGTATAATTTACTTTAGAATATTGGGATGTAATAGTAAGAATATTGCAATTTTAATTATTAATATGAGATTGTTTATTTTATTTATTTCTATATTATGTTAAAAGAATTGGTTAAGGTATGGACTCCACTTACAATTATTGGGTGTAATAGTCAGACTTCAGTACTTTTAATCTGTCATGACCCGAGGCTACCCCTAGTCATAAAACGATACTTAGAACTACAAGTGATACCAGGATAGCCCATGTACTAGAATACTATTTGAGCAACTGATTTATAATGTAAATAAAAGCTAAATTTGTTGAGCAGAAGCATAATCATGAGAAAATCTAAATGAATATTAAACTGACAAAGCTTACAACATAATAATACTGAAGAAAGACCTTTAGTTACATATCATGTCTCTAACTAACTATCTATGAAGCCTCTGGTATACTGACTGTAGGTGTCTGGGACATGCCTGCAACTATAAAAAAAAATAATGATAACAATACAACACATAAACTACAACTTACTAGAATTCCCGAAATAAGAGAACTCATCAACTATTGGTTAAATACTGAGAACTGATTGACCTTGGTGTATGGACTACATCTGGTACCTATATCAAGAAGAAATGTTGCCACAAACACATGTATGTGCCAAGTACTTTGGAATGTACTAAGTATATGACATGCACTAAATCATGGAAATATTTAAAACATGCTTTAAAACTAAGGACATATGTTATTTGCTGAAACATATATTTAAAACATAGACATACTTTCAAATTGTAAGTCATATTGAGATTTATAAATTATGAGGCAATTTTTTAAGTTGGGAAGCGGTAGAAAGATGAATACTGTATATAAATCTCATGTAAAGCTGAATATGTCGTAAAACTGAACAGAGGATCATGCATAGATACTGAGCATGAAAACACGAACATGTAAGATGAATGGAAGAACACGTAAAGCATGTACTAAAATGATCTAAATAACTAAAAAAATTGATATCTAAATTACTGAATAACTAAAAATCTAATTACTTGATCACGCAAACCTAAACTAGTATAGACTTAGTACTGACTGAAACTGTGGGAATTATCATGTAACCGACATAAACTATGTAAGCCATCATAGAGTCAAATGTCTGACCCACGTTAAGGAGGGATGTTTTATTCTTGTCATCAGAATTGAACGTAAATTGAACTAGAGTAATGACTAAACTGAGCCAATATTGGGAAAGAGGAAACACTCTCTAGCAAGGTGTAATACCCCACGATTTTCCTAACTTAAACTCATCCCGAAAATATCAAGGATTATCTCTTATAATGAATGATGATTATTTTATGTGGAATTCATTATATTTGAACTATACATGGCATAGGAAATTAAAAAATCTTTCCAAAAATATAAGATTTACTTAAATCCAATAACTGGGTAAGAAGTTATGGCTATTTTAATTTCCAGTTGTAAAACACCGTCATTTGGACCCTTAGCTCTTCACGGAGCCATGTTAATTCCTAATTGTTAATTTCCAGTGACCCTCCATGATATTTGCACATTGTGCAGAGAGCTAAATTCCAAATTGTCTAATACCATTGAAGGTCCGAGATAATGGCACGTCGCACAAAGTTTACAGGTCTCATCCAAGGAGGCAATGCGATACCTCCTTGTCGCCCCACCAAGCATTTTCCAACTTGGCTCTTTCTAGTGGCTTGGTGCAATAGTGGCGCATCACACCAAGGCCAAAAATTCAGACCCCATTTTATTTTTTCAGTTTTATTTAGGAGTTAAAGGGGGTATTTTGGACTTTTACCCAACCCCCAATCCGTCCAAACTCATAATTAAGGCCTTTTAGAAGAATTATATGCTAAGTTTCATCAAAATTACTCTCATCCAAATACCTAGGCTTCAACATTCATATCCAAGAAACTTAACATTCCACTATCTCTTTTCAAGATTATTTCAATATTTAAGATCCCTAAACCAAGAGCTTCAAGAATCTTTATTCAAGAGCACAAATAAATTCTCAAAAATAAGTATTATTCATTTAGTTCAACATCTAAGGTATGTGGGGTTTAAACACGGAAAATCCTTTCATCCTTATGCCCAAAAATTTGATTTTTAATATAGATTACATGATTTGCAAGCTAGAGTTGATACCCAATTATTATAATTTTTCGTTTATGAAATTATCATGTTATTAAAGGATTAAAAGGCAAGAGATTTACATATATTCATGTTTGAAATCATGAGATTCATATTATGAGTTATTTTTCTACTATCTTGATTGAGATTGTTGAAAACTTTTAGGATGACTATTGAGCATAAAGTTTAAATATGATTTTGATGCATTAAAGCTGTATATTTTGAGTCCTAAGTACAAGTAATGAGATTAAAAGGATATTATGATCCCAAGTTTTATTGTCAAGTTTTGATAAGTGCTTTCAAGAGCAAAGATTGATCTTTTGATCCTAAGCTAAGAAAAGGAATCCACATTATTTTTCACATAGTTTGAGTTTTAAAGTAGAGAAGCACAATCAATTTTAATTATAAACCCTAATGCTATTGTAAGGTCCTAAAGTTCGGAGCATAAGATGGGAGTAGTATTTAGCACTGATTTGGGTATGATTCCAAGGTCTCATGCCCTAGAACTACATGCCACCATAGGATTAAGATTATTCCTATTTCTACGTTGATGACCAAGCTAGTGATCTATCAAGTTAAGGTTCTTTTTAATTGGCAAGGGTAGAACATCTCTCCCCAATATGGGCAAGACTTTGGACTCTATGTCAACTCACTTGGTTTATGTCTGTTATAAGAAACTCCCAAGCCCAAAGTCCCTGAGTTCCAAAGTCTCTAACTCACAAATTTTCTATGTTTCAAAAGAATAAAATGATAGAAAAGCTTTTACAAGACCAAGCATTATGACTCACTAGATTACAAGTATGATTGGTTGTACATGATTTTATATTTTGATATCTTTGATAATCAAGCTTATGATAGTCATATACATCTACATACATTTACTTTATAATTATGATGAAGTTTACTTATGCATTACACTCCCATATACTCAGTACATTCTCAAAGTACTGATCAACATATTTGTCTATATGCAACATAATCTTAAAATATAGGTTCAGTTGCTCTGTATCAACAATGTGAGTAGTTCAGACATCTTTATCTGCGCTCCCACAGTTGGTAAGTCCTCATGATCCGAGGGCCTACTTCTTCAAATTTCCATCTTTTATAGTATTTAAGTTATCATTTTCAATTTTGTTCGAGTTAGTTAGGGGTCTATCCCAATGGCTCTATAGTTCTTTATTAGTCGTAAAGGCTTGTCGGACTACGATTTTATTTACAGTCTTTTAGTATTTATTGTTTAGACCTTATCTATAGTTTATTCTGTTTAATTTTGGTATGATAAAGTATTATTTCTTGACTAGATGATCTTAAAGTAAGGTTCAAACTTAGTAGCAGACTCAAAGAGTTAGGTTGAGGCTACTCGTAGCCTTGAGCACCGTGTGACATCCCGGGATTAGATTTTGGGGCGTTACAAACACGGTATCAGAGCCTATGTTTTAGAGAGTCCTTAGGAGTCAGACAACCCGTGTTACATAGAGTCTTGATCATTGGTGTGAAGCGCACCACGTCTATGAGTAAGAGGCTATGGATCATTTTAAGGAAATTCTGTCTTTCTTTCATAATCCATCATGCTTAGAACTATCTCTGTCGTCTATTAAATCATGCTCTTTTATGATAGAATATGCTTCATCGTAGAGCTAATGCCTGTATAAATGATAACCAACTTCCTCAACCCGCAGATCCTTTAAATGAGAATGTGTCACCTGTAGAGTTTCGGGCAACTTTTTAAGCACTATCCCAATCTATGAAAATGAATGTTTAGGGTAACCTCTAGGATATAGTTGCACCTTAACAGGATGGGGATTTAGCCAAAGTCACAATTCAATACTTTATGAGAATGAACTCGCCAGAATTCATTAGGTCAAAAGTAGGTGAGGAATCACAGCTGTATCTTGATGAGGTGAAGAAGATCACCCAAGTGATGCATGTTATTGAGAAAGAGAGTGTAAAATTGGCATCCTATAGGCTGAAGGATTTTGCTTATGATTGGGTAGTGATGTGGAAGAAGAGTAGAGAGGAGAATGCAACTCCCATGAATTGGCAAACGTTTTAGAATGCATTCTTATACAAATTTTTCCCAAATGAGATAAGGGAAGCTAAGATACAAGAGTTCATGAATCTAAGGCAGGGCACCATGACAGTGAAAGAGTATTGCCTCAAGTTTAACCAGTTATCTAAGTATGCCCCAGATCAGATGGCTAATCCTAGGTTAAGCATGAGTAAGTTTGTGACCAGTGTGTCTAGATTAGTAGCTAAGGAGTGTAGAACTGCTATACTTAATAGATACATGGATCTTTCAAGATTGATGATTCATGCTCAGAGATTGAGGCAGAGTAAATTAAGGAAAAAGAGAGAGCAAATAAGAAGAATAGAATAGGGCAGTTTGAGTATGGTCAAACTAAATCCCATGAGGGGAATTACCCACAGTTTAAGAACAGTTAATCTATGCCAGCACCATCTTCAGCCAGTGCTCCAGCTCCAAGAGGTAGGCAGGAGTAGTGGGGGTAAGTCTTCTATGTCCAGATCCTAAAATAACATGAGTGGTAAGCCCAATTACCCTCCATGTGCTAAGTGTGGTAGAACACCTCCCGGTGAGTGCTTCACTGAACAGAAGGGTTATTTTGGTTGTGGCATCCTTCATAAAGTCATACTAGCAGACTGATAGAGCAATACATGGTTGATTTTGATCTTATTATAGGTATGGATTGGCTTCATTACTATTATGCTTTTGTATATTGCCCCACTCAATCAGTGAAGTTTGAATTTCAAGATGAGCCAGTCTTTGAGCTGTCACTAATTTAGTAGCTACCAAGAGTCATTTTAAAACTTATCTAAAGGCCAGAAAGTTGATTTCTAAAGGTTGCATTTACCATCTAGTTTGAGTTAAAGACAATAAGTCTGAGACCCCAACAATTGAGCCAGCCAATGATGCAAATGAGTTTCCAGATGTCTTTCAAGAAAATCTCCCAGGGGTACCTCCCGCTAAAGAGATAGAATTTGGTATTGACCTTCTCCCAGATACACTACCTATTTCGATTCCTCCTTACAGTATGGATTCCAAATATCTTAAGGAGTTAAAGAAACAACTCAAATATCTTTTATATAAATGTTTTATAAGGCCTAGTATTTCTTCATGGGGCACTCCCATCCTATTTGTGCAAAAGAAATATGGTTCTTTGTGTATGTGCAACGACTATTGTCAGCTAAATAAGGCCACATTTAAGAACAAATACCCTCTTCCTAAAATTAATGATCTTTTTGATATATTACAAGGTGAAAATCATTTCTCAAAGATGGACCTTAGATCCGGCTATCATCGGCTTAAAGTTAGGGAATGTGATATTCCAAAGATTGTTTTTAGAACCTTTTATGGTCATTCTAAGTTTGTAGTCATGTGTTTTGGACTAACTAATGCTCCAGTAGGTTTCATGGACCTTATGGATCTAGTGTTCAAGAAGTACCTCGATATGTTTGTCATAGTGTTCATGGATGATATCCTTGTGCACACCTATAGTGAGAATGACCATACCGATCATTTTAAAATTGTCTTGTAAATTCTTAAAGATCATCAATTGTTCGCCAAGTTTAGAAAGTATGAATTTTGGCTAAGGTCAGTATATTTTCTCGGTCATATTATTTTCACCGATGGCATTAAAGTTGATCCCCAAAAGATAGAAGCCATAAGAAATTTGCCTAGACCTATCTCTCCATCAGATATTAAAACTTTCTTGGGTCTAGCTGATTATTACTGCCGTTTTATTGAAGGCTTCTCTTTTATCTCATCTCCTATGTCTAGATTGACCTAAAAGAAAGTTAAGTTCCTATGGTCGGATTCTAGTGATAAGAGTTTTAAGTAGTTGAAGGCTTGACGCACTTCAGCCCTAGTTCGAGCATTACCTGATGGTATAGACGACTTTGTTATTTATTGTGAAACCTCTAGAGTTAGTTTGGGTCGTGTGTTGATGAAGAGAGGTAAGGTCATAGCCTATGCCTCTAGACAGTTGAAGCATTATTAATAGAATTACCCAAACTACGATCTGGAATTAGCTGTTGTGGTGTTCGCTTTGAAAATATGGAGACACTATCTATATGGTGTTCATGTTGATATGTTCACATACCAAAAAATCTTGCAGTATATGTTTACTTAGAGGGAGTTGAATCTTCATTAAAAGAGATGGTTGGAGTTGTTGAAGGATTATGATATGAGCGTTTTGTATTATCCGGGCAATGCCAATATAGTGGTAGGTGCCCTTAGTAGATTGTTTATCGGCAGTGTTGCTCATATGGAGAATGATAAAAAAGAGTTAGCTTAAGAAGTTCATCATTTGTCTAGATTGGGTGTTAGGATGGTTGATTTAGCTGAGGGTAATGTTTGGGTTCAGAGTAGTTTTGAATCTTCCCTAGTTTCTAAAGTGAAGGAGAAGCAAAATATGGATTCTAGTTTAGTCACACTGAAAGAGTCAGTTAAAAACCAAAAGGTAGAGGTTTTCTCTCAAGGGCGAGATGGTGTGTTGAGACACCAAAGTAGATTGTGTGTGCCATGTATTGATGATTTGAGGTAGTCTATTATGGCAGAAGCACATGGTGCGCGATATTCTATTCATCCAGGTGATATCAAGATATACCGTGACTTACGAAAAATATATTGGTGGAGTAGCATGGAAAGAGATATAGTAGAGTTTGTAGAAAAGTGTGCAACTTGTTAACAGGTTAAGGTAGAACACCAAAAACCTGGTGGTACATTGCCAGAGTTTGGTATTCCCACTTTGAAGTAGGAAGAGGTGAATATGGATTTTATGACTGGTTTATCCCAATTGCATGTTCATTGTGATTTTATTTTGGTTATTGTAGAAAGATTAACTAAGTCAGTGCATTTCTTGACAGTTCACACATCCTATACAGCTGAAGACTATGCTAAGTTGTACATTCAAGAGTTAGTTAGATCGCATGGAGTCGCCTTGTCTATTATCTCAGATAGGGGTACTCAGTTTACATCGCAACTTTAGAGAGCCTTTCAGAAAGGTCATGGTACACAAATCCATCTTATTTGAACTTTCCACCATCAGACAGATGGTAAAGCAGAGAGGACCATCCAAACTCTATAGGATATGTTAAGGGCGTGTGTTCTTGATTTCAAAGGTAGGTGGGATGATAATTTTCTATTGATTGAGTTCTCTTATCACAACAGTTACCATTCTAGCATTCAGATTGCCCTGTTTAAGGCTTTGTATAGGAGGAGATGTAGATCACCCATAGGTGTGTTTGAAGAGGGTGAGACATCTTTTCTTGGGCCTAATTCAGTGTAGGAAGCCATGGAGAAAGTAAAGTTGATTAGATCAAGATTGAAGAAAGCCTAGAGTTTTTAGAAATCCTATGTGGATATGAGAAGAAGGGACCTCCAGTTTGTAGTTGGTGCTTTAGTGTATCAGAAGATTTCACCCATGAAAGGGGTAAAGAGATTTGGCAAGAAGGGGAAACTCAGTCCCCGGTATATTGGCCCTTTTAGCATTTTGAGTTGTGTTGTGAAAGTAGCTTATAAGCTTGATTTGCCCATAAACTTATCAGCCGTTCATCATATATTTAACGTCTCTATGCTTAAGAAGTGCATCGGTGACTCCACCATTGTAATTCCTTTAGAAAGCTCAAAAATTCAGAACAACCTTTCATACGAAGAGATTCCAGTTGAGAGTTTAGATCATCAGATCCATAGACTAAGGAACAAAGAAGTTCTATTGGTCAAATTTCTATGGCAAAATAAGTCAGTTGAGGGCACTACTTGGGAAGCAGAAGCAAATAGCCAAGCCAAGTACCCTCACCTCTTTTCTAAAACCTTAGATTTAGTGAAGGTGACACTCTTCCTCAATTCAGTCCTTTTCTAATCAAAGATTCAGCTATATAGCTGTCCCCATGTAAGGTCATGCACTCATAGATTACTCATAAGATCATAAATATTTAGATTTAGATATTCAGTTCATTTAAGTTGTGCATGTTATCTTATGCTCTCAGATTCCTCAAAAACTACAGCTTAGCTAGCCACATTTAGGGACGAATGTTCCCAAGAAAGAGATATTATAATACCCCACGTTTTTCCTAACTTAAACTCATCCCAAAAATGTCAAGGATTAGCTTTTATAAAAAATGATGTTTATTTATGTATAATACAATCGATTTGAACTTTCCATGGCGTAGGAAATTGAAAAAGATTTCCAACGATATAAGATTTGCTTAAATTTGATAACCGGGTAACAAGTTATGGAAATTTTAATTTCTAGTCATAAAACACCATCATTTGGACCCTTAGCGCATCACAGAGCAGTGTCAATTCCAAATTGTCAATTTCCAGTGGCCCTCTACGACATTGGCGCAGCGCAGAGAGAGCCGAATTCAAATTATCCAATGCTAGTGAAGTTACGCGATAATGGCGTATCGCGCCGAGTTTCCGGGTCTCATCCATGGTGGTAATGCGATACCTCTATGTCGCACCACCAAGCATTTTCCCAGTTGGAATTTTCCAGTGGCTTGGCACGATAGTGGTGAGTCGTGCCAAGGCCAAAAATTGGGACCCTAGTTTATTTTTTCAGTTTCATTTAGGAGTTGAAGGGGGATATTTTGGACTTTTCCCCAACCCCAATCCGTCCAAATTCATGATTAAAGCCTTTTATATGCATTATATCCTAAGTTTAATCAAAATTACTCTCATCGAAAACCCTAGGCTTCAACATTCATCTCTAAGAAACTTAAGATTCCACTATTCTTTTTCCAGATTGTTTCAAGATTTAAGATCCCTAGACCAAGAGCTTCAAGAATCTTAATTCAAAAGAACAAATAGCATCTCAAAAAAGAAAGCTCATCAATTTAGTTCATCAACTGAGGTATGCGGGGTTTGAACAACAGAAATCCTTTCATCCTTGTGCCCAAAAACATGATTTTTATTAAAGATTCCATGATTTGCAAGATAGGGTTGATACCTAATTCTTATATTATTTCATTTATGAAATTATCATGTTATTTAAGGCTTCAAAGGCATGAGATATATATATATCTATGTTTCAAATCATGAGATTCATATTATGAGTTATTTTTCCACTATCTTGATTGAGATTGTTAAAACCTTTTAAGATAACTGTTGAACATAGAGTTTAAATATGATTTTGATGCATTAAAGTTGTATATTTTGAGTCCTAAGTACAAGTAATGAGTTTACAATGAGATTATGATCTCAAGTCTTATTGACAAGTTTAGATAAGTGCTTTCAAGAGCAAAGATTGATCTTTTGATCCTCGGCTAAGTCAAGGAATCCATATTATTTTTCATATAGTTTGAGTTTTAAAGAAGAGAAGCACAATAAATTTTAACTATAAACCCTAATGATGTTGTAAGGTGGATTTCCTAAATTTTTTAGCATCAGATGGGAGTAGTATTTAGCACTGAGTTGGGTATGATTCCAAGGTCTCATGCCCCATAACTACATGCCACCGTAGGATTAATATTATTCCCGCTTCTATGTGAATGAGCAAGCTAGTGATCACTCAAGTTAAGGTTATTTTTAGTTGGCAAGGGTAGAACAACTCTCCTCAACGTGGGAAAGATGTTGGACTCCATGTCAACTGACAACTCGCAAGCCCAAAGTCCCCGAGTCCCAAAGTCTCTAAGTCCCAAAGTTTCTAAGTTAAAAAAGAATAGAATGATAGAAAAGATTTTATAAGACTAAGTGTTATGACTCACTAGATTTACAAGTATGATTTGTTGTACATGATTTTATATTTTGATATTTTGGATAATCAAGATTATGTTAGTCATATACACCCACGTGCATTTATTTTCTAATTATGATTATGTTTACTTATGCATAACACCCCTATATACTGTACACATCCTTAAAGTTTTGATCCACATATATGTCTATGTTCTACAATGTCTTATAATGTAGGTTCAGGTGCTCTGCATCACCAACATGAGTAGTTCGAGCATGTTTATCTACGCTCCCATAGTTGTTGAGTCCTCATGATTTGAGGGCCTACTTTTTCATATTTCCAACTTTTATAGTATTTTAGTTATTGTTTTTAATTTAGTCTTAGTCCGTTGGGGGTCTGTCCCAATGGCTCTCTAGTTCTTTATTAGTAGCAAAGGCTTGTTGGACTACTAATTTATTTACAAACTTATAGTATTTGTTGTTTAGAGCTTATCTATAGTTTATTCAGTTCAGTTTTGTTATGATACAATATTATTTCTTGACTAGATGATCTTGATGTAAGGTTTGGACTAAGCAGACTGAAAGAGATAGCTTGAGGCTACTCGTAGCTTTGAGCACCGTGTGACATCCCGGGATCATATTTTGAGGAATTATGATAATGATCAACTTACACATCAATTTAGGGCAAGACGGTAGTCATCAATATATTTACCCAACTTTAGAGTCGGGGCTGAATCCATAGGGAATAATGTGAGTGGAGATTAAACTAATTTAAAACTAAAGTTATAAGTTGAATTCAAACAAATGATACGAAAAGATAAAATGGGGGTTTCAAATTATTGAACAAAAGTTATTAACACTTCAATTCGTATTAGAACTTAGATCTTAAACTGCAATATTTCAAATCAATGATATAGAAAAACTATATTTGTGATCACTATGATTATTAACCCCTCATTAAATGATAGTTGTAGTACTGGATTCTTATGACTTGTGGGAAACACCAAATTATCAGTTTCTACAGTCCATCTATGTATTTCTCAACCTACCTAGATGTTGAACTCCCTAATTCTCTGGAACTTAGGATATTATTCCATTCATACTGATTTTATCTCAAGTTGATCAATCTTTTTATGGTATTAATCATTAGATAGGAGCTTAACGTTCCCAAATCCTTATTGATAATTCGCTACCTTTTGTTTATTTCTCAGTTCGAGCAAATCAACATAAGGTGGGATTTCCTATTTGCAACCAATAAATAACAATCATAATAAAGGAATTATCAAGATGTCCCCATAATCACTCAACCCCTAACCAATTATTAAATCCATAGGGGAATAATTATATATCCCACATCCTTAGTTATGGATTTTAGAACCACATGAGAAAGAAAGAGATAGCAACAATTATAATCATTATTAAAATTAATTAAACTTACAAAAGATAATGTCTGAAGTTGATTCTCTTCTAAATTCAAGAGAAAATTCCCACAACCAAATCAACAAGTTGAAAATTGAATTCTCAGTTAAGAGCCCCCAAAGAGAGGTGAACTCCTTTAGAATGAGTTCCAACCATTTCAAGATGTTTAATGAAACCATAAAAGTTGCTATTTATATACTTCATACTAATTATGGAAACAAAATCACAGATCACAGCTTTTTTCTTGAACAAATAACATCATGGGTGATGGCTTATCAGGAGTCTGACGACTTATCAAGAATGTCGTCTGCTCCTCTTCACTTCTGAAAATATGTACCTTAGGTTGACAATGAGGCGTGATGACTTATCAGACCTTTAATGACTTATCATGGATGTCTTCATATCTTTATTTCAATTTCTCAAGCATTGCTTAAGCCTGATGATGATCCTGATGGCTTATCATAACTCTGATGGCCTATCACAGATGTCATCACGTATTCTAGTTGAAGTCCATTGTCTGTCTAAGGGTGATGGTACTTCTGATAACTTATTACAAGGATGATGACTTATCAGAAAATTTGTTAGCCATACTTCCATCTCTTCTTACTCAGAAATCAACTCTTTTACCTCTGTTGTTGCTGCTTCTCTTGCATCTTAACTGTTACTGTAATTTAAAAGAGAAAATAATAAAAAAAAACAAAAGTTGTTTAATACTTTGCAATTATTCTCAGTTAAAATCCTCAAATGTGTAAACATCTACTCACACATCAACACACTCAACTTAAAATAATTATATGTCCTCAAGCAACTAAAAGACAACTAAGAGGATACAAAGTATATTTGGCAGTCAACTATTTATATTATCTCAAAACATCTTCACCATCTCCAAGGTTAATTAATTTCAAAACAACTATGCATATTAATGAAGGATAACAATGTAACATACAGGTAGCAGGATATGGCATCAATTCAGCAACAACACCCATGTATGTACTAAGATTACACTATCCAAACAAGTTAGCAACTAGCAACGTAACCAGTGTGCCCTTACAACAAAGAGGTCCCTCCTCACTCATATGTGAACTCAAGCATGTCAATGCGGGGATGGTCAAGAGAAACTCACTCTCAGAAAAAAGTTCCAATCAATGTATGCCAAATACCATAAGCTTGCCCTTATTTTCATTACCGAAGCTTTTAGACAGTTAAGTTAGGATTACTATAGAAATTTTCTTCAGTTTGTAATGTAGGATTAGGGCTGGTATGATACACAAAGATATTTAAAAAAAAAAACTAAGCCTCCTTAGCGCTACACTATTTTTGGGGTCTCACTTATCAACCTTTACCTTATTTCTCCCTTGCTTGATTAAAGCACATTCAAGCTGGGTGCAGTTTTTATTCATTCATTTTTTTTCAAAACTTTTCTTTTCTCATTCTTTTTCTACCATGCCTAGCCTTGTATATTTTTTTATTACCCTTGTTCATACTCACTTTACATCACACACCCCTATGATAGCCACTCTCAACTTAGGCTATTTTCCTAAGTCAAAGTAAATAATGTTCAAGGAGGACCAGGGCCAAAATAGGTTTATTATGATATAAATGGGAAGGTGATTGGTAACATAAAAAGAATAGGCATTCAGGCTTAAAATTAGGATCAAAGAATATTATTCTCACATGGAAGGTCATTTAGGCTTTAAGTGAACTAATATCAACAGCGGCCTATGATTCTCTCCTAACCGCTATCATACAACCAACACAAGACCAATTATGTAAGTTCTGGATTTAACATACAATGGGAACTAGGTAGAGTATTTCATACACACATGGCACAAAGGTACATCACAAGCTACTAACCATTCGTTTCATGCAATTATTTAGCAATGGATATCATGTCACTAGTACTAATGCCATAAAAAGATGCACAGTGGTCACACATAAATGCATATCACACAGTTATAAAATAGGCCATTAGAGAGGTATTAAAAAATCAACAAAAAAATGTTAACTGCCTAAGGTATTTATATTCCTCTTAGTCGACTACAACATTTTACAACAAATCACAATACAGATAAACATACGGGCTCTACTTGGAATAAGTCTCCGGGGAAAAGAGGAACAACAACAAAAACCCCAAGAGGACATTAACACCCACAAGTAGCCCCACCCTCAACTTAAAATTATTCAATATCCCCAATGCATCAAACCAAAACAAGAGAGTTAGAAACATACCTGTGGCACTACGGTTGTGAAGATATGATGTCAATCATATAATATGAATGCAAACAACAAAATACCTTGGATTGCCTCCCAAGAAGCACCTAATTTAGTGTTGCGGTATGACCCAACTCAATTTTTTCCTCCACCTTGAGGATATAAATTTTACCCCAAACTTAGAGTCTATCTTCTTACCCCGCTTATAGGTGGGTGGTACAAAAATTAAGAAGTCGAGTAATAGATTGAGCATGGTAAACCACTCTGCCTTAAAGTGAGGTGTGTTTATATGTTGCTTGTCTAAATATAAAATCAAGTATATAGGATTCTTGTTCCTCATCTTCACACTCTTCTACTATTTAAAATGATTCCACAGACAAGATATCATCTAAACATAATGAAGAAAAGTGCTTTAAATGAGGCCCAATCAATCCTACTTCAAAATTTACACTATCTACTACACACTCACTTTTATTCACCTTCTCGACATCTTCACTTTGAATTGGGCTAGAGTCTTTATTAGATATTTTCTTTGTTACTTCTTTTGCCTCAAGCACCATGTCCTCAATCTTGGCATCATATCTCATGGTTGGTTTGGTTGGTTGGAAAATCACTGAGGGTTGCTCAACATCAAGCTCAACATTAATATAGAGTTCTTACTCCCCATCTTTACACTCTTTCATTATTTTAAATGATTCCACAGACAAGATATCATATTGAAGAATTCTTTGAATGATTGACCTCTATATCTATCTCCTCATGAATGATTGGCTTCATGTATTGATGCATATCATATATGATATCATACATTTTTTTGTGGAGATCCAACATTCATTAAAACATAGCTTTAATGCTACTGTTACTGGTATGTCATTCTTCCTTTTAATGACCATAGGACCTATAAAACTCATTAGAAAAACTAAAATTTAGGTTAGCGCAATAGGGGGAGGGGGCATTTGGGCAATAACTCCAATGTCCATCTTGACCACCATATAAAGAACAATCATACTCCCGGTAGGATGGATATGGTGCATACATCTTTCTCTGGGGAGCATATCTACAATCTTGCCAGTAGTGAGGTCTATCACAATATGGACATAGATCATCAAGATAGAATTTCCAACCACCAAGTTCACGTTCATTCCAAGAAGCCATAGTAATAAGTAAACTAAAATAAAAATCTACCTAACATAAGAAATAAAGAAAACTAAAAACAAATGTTTACAAGTTTGAATTCAACCAAGTAGGCTAAAATTCCAAACCAACTCAATATTCTAAATTGTTCCTCGAAAATGGCGCCATTTTTGATAAAGCTCAACTTACACGTCAATTTAATGCAAGACAGTCATTGTTAATATATTTACCCAACTTTGGAGTTGGGGTCGAATCCACAGGGAACAATGTGAGTGGCGATTAATCTAATTTGAAACTAAAGATATAAGTTTAATTCAAATAAATGATAAAAAAAATAAAATGGGGGTCTTTTAATGATTGAACAAAATTTATTAACACTTCAATATTCCTTAGAACTTAAAGCTTAAACGGTAATATTTCAAGTCAATGATATAAAGAAACTAGAGTTGTGATCACTAAGATTATTAAGCCCTCATTGAATGATATTTGTAGTACTGGATTCTCATGACTTGTGGGAAACACCAAATTATCAGTTTCGTTAGTTCGTCTAAGTGTTTCTCAACCTACCTAGATATTGAACTCCATAATTCTATCAAACTTAGGAAATCATTATATTCATACTGATTTTATCTCATGTTGATCAATGTTGTTACGATATTAATCATTAGATGGAAGCTTAACCTTCCCAAATCATTGTTGATAATTAGCTACCTTTAGTTTATTTCTCAATCTGAGCAAATTAACATAAGGCGGGATTTATTTTTTGCAACCAATAAATAACAATCATAACAAAAGAATTACCAAGATGTACCCACAATTACTCAAACCCTAACCAACGATTAAATCCATAGAGGAATAATTATAGATACCACAACCCTAGTTGTGGGTTTTAATTCCACATGAGATAGAAAGAGATAGCAACAATGGTAATCACCATTCAAAGTAATTAAACTTACAAAAGATGAAGTCTAAAGTTAATTCTCTTCTAAGTTCAAGATAAAATTCCCACAACCAAATCAAAGATTTGAAAATTGAATTCTTAGTTAAGAGCCGCCAAAGATAGGAAAACTTCTTTGGAATGAGTTCCAGCAATTTCAAGATGTTCAATGACACCCTAAAGGTTCTTATTTATATACTTTAAACTAATTATGTAAACAAAATCACTTATCATAATTTTTTTCTCTGATAGATGACGTCGTGTATGATGTCTTATTAGGAGTCAGAAGACTCATCAGCAATGTCATCAGCTCCTCTTAACTTTTGACAATCTCTACCTTAGGTTGACGATGATGCATGATGGCTTATCAAACCTTTGACGACTTATCACGGATGTCCTCATATCTTTACTTTAATTTCTCAAGAACTACCTAAGCCTGACAACGATCGTACTGGCTTATCATACCTCTAATAGCCTATGATATATGTCATCACATATTCTAGCTGAAGTTAATTCTCTGTCTAAGGCTGACGGTACTTCTAACAAATTATCACAAGGCTGATGACTTATCTGATAAGTCGTCTTCCATACTTCTATCTTTTCTTACTTAAAAATCAACTCTTTTACCTCCGTTGTTGGTTATTCTCCTACCTCTTGACTATTGCTACAATATTAAAGAGAAAAAAATCAAAAACAACAAATGTTTCTTAAGACTTTGCAACTATTATCAGTTAAAAGCCTTAAATGTGTTAGCATCTGCTTATACATCATGTTATAAACATGGTATCAGAGCCTAAGGTTTAAAGAGTCCTAGGGAGTCAGATAAGCTACATTACATAGAGTCTTCATCATTGGTGTAAAACACACTATATCTATGAGCAAGAGGATATAGAGCATTTTAGAAAAATCCTCTCTTTCTTTCATAATCCATCGTGCTTACAGTTATCTCTATTTTATATTAAATCATGTTTTTTATGACAAAATATGCCACCTCACAGAGCTAATGTTCATAGAAATGATTACTAACCTCCTTAGCTTGCAGATCCTTTGACTGAGAATATGTCACTTGCAGAGTTTCAGGTAGCTTCTCAGGCGCTAGCCCAAGCTGTGACAACTAATGTTCAGCGTAACCATCAGGATGCAGCCTTACCTCAATGGGATAGGGATTTTTCCATAGTCAGAATTTGAGACTTTATGAGAATGAACCCGCCAAAATTCTTAGGTCAAAAGCAGGTGAGTACCCACAACTGTATCTTTATGAGGTAAAGAAGTTTACCCAAGTAATGTATATTACTGAGAAAGAAAGTGTAGAATTTGCATCTTTTAGGGTAAAGGATGTTGCTTATGATTGGGTAGTGATGTGGAAGAAGTGTAAAGAAGAGAATACAACTCCCATGACTTGGCAGATATTTCAGGAAGCATTCTTAGACAAATTCTTCCCACTTAAGATAAGGAAAGCTAAGATAGAAGAGTTTATAAACCTAAGGTAAGGCTCCATGACAGTGAAATAGTATTGCCTCAATTTCAACCAGTTATCTTAGTATGTCCCAGATCAGATGGCTGACCCTAGGTCAAGCATGAGTATGTTTTTGACCAGTGTGTTTGGATTTGTAGCTAAGAAGTGTAGAACTTCTATGCTCAATAGAGATATAGATGTTTCTAGATTTATGATGCATGCTTAACAGATTAAGGCAGAAAAGATAAACAAAAGAGAGAGAGTAAATAAGAGGGTTAGAGTAGGGTAGCTTGAGTATGGTCAAACTAAATCCCTTAGGGGGAATCACCTACAGTTTTAGAATCGTTCATCTATGCCAGCGCTGTCTTCATCTAGTGCTCCTACTCCTAGAGGTAGGCAGGAGCAATGGGGTAAGTTTTCTATGTATAGATCCTAGAATAGCGTGAGTGGTAAGCCCAATTACCCTCTATGTGCTAAGTATAGTAGAACACATCCCGATGAGTGCTTGGCTGAGCAGAAGGGTTGTTTTAGTTATGGAAATTAAGGATAAATAATTAGAGAGTATCCGTATACTATGCATGGAAATAAAGATATTCGTCCTCAGACTTAGGCTAACATTGCACCATCCCCTATAGGTCGCCCAGCTGCTCCTCAGAGTTCATCATCTAGTACCAGTGGCGGTCAGTGCTAGAATCGATTTTATGCTTTGCCATCCCACCAGAAATAGAAAGATTCCCCATATGTTATGACAGGTATGCTTTGTTTCTTCCATTTTGAAGTTCATGTGTTTTTAGACCCTAGGTCGTGTTTCTCTTATGTGACCCCATTAGTTGCTGTAAATTTTGAGATAAGTTTTGAAAAGATTCTCGAACCTTTCGTAGTTTCAACTCTAGTAGGTGAGTCAGTTTTTACCATGCTGATTTATAAAAAGTGTCTTATCACCGTCCTTTATAAAGTCATATTAGCAGACCTGATAGAGCTAGACATGGTTGATTTTGATCTTATTCTGGGTATGGATTGGCTTCATTCTTGTTATGCTTCTATATATTGCCGCACCCGAGTGGTGAAGTTTTATTTTCCAAGCGAGCTAGTCTTTGAGTGGTCACCTAATTCAGTGTCTCCCAAGAGTCATTCCATATCTTATCTTAAGGACAGAAGGTTGATTTCCAAAGGTTTCATTTACCATCTAGTTCGATTTAGGGAATGTGATATTTCATAGACTATTTTTAGAATATGATATTCCGAAGACTATTTTTAGAATCCGTTATGGTTATTTTGTGTTTATAGTAATATCTTGTGGGCTAACCAATGCTCCAGCATCTTTTAGGAACCTCATGAATCGATTATTCAAGTATTACCTACATATGTTTTTTATAGTATGTATAGATGATATCCTTGTAGACTCTTATAGTGAGGATACCATGCAGATCATCTTAAAATTGTCTTGCTAGCTCTTAGAGATCTTCAATTGTTCGGCAAGTTCAGTAAGTGTGAATATTGGCTAAGGTTAGTATCTTTTATCGGTCAGATTATTTCCACCGATGGAATTAGAGTTGATTCCCAAAAGATAGAACCCGTAAAAAATTAGCATAGACCTATATCTTGGTTAGATATTAAAAGTTTCTTGGGTCTAGTAGGTTATTACCACCATTTTTTAAGGTTTCTCTTCTATCGCATCTTCTATGTCTCGACTGACCCAAAAAAGTAAGTTCCTGTAGTCATATTAATACGAGAATAGTTTTAAGCAGTTGAAAACTCAACTCACTTCAGCCACAGTTTTAGCATTACTTGAGGGTACAGACGGCTTTGTTATTTATTATGATTCCTCATGTGTTGGTTTGGGTTATGTGTTGATGCAAAGAGGTAAGGTCATAGCCTATGCCTCAAGGAAGGTAAAGACTCATAAAAAGAATTACCCAACCCATGATTTGGAATTAGCTGCTGTGGTGTAATATTTGAAAATCTAGAGACACTATCTATATGGTGTTCATATTGATATGTTCACAGACCACAAAAGTTTGCAGTATGTGTTTACTCAGATAAAGTTCAATCTTCATCAAAGGATATGGTTTGAGTTGTTGAATGATTATGATAAGAGCGTGTTATATCATCCAGACAAGGCCAATATCATCTGGGCAAGGCCAATGCAGTGGCAGACGCCCTTAATAGATTATCTATGGGCTCTGTTGCTCATGTGGAGAATAATAAAAAAGAGTTAGCCCTAGAAGTTTATCGTTTAGATAGATTTGGTGTTAGGCTGGTTGATTCAGTTGAAGGTAATATTTGGGTTTAGAGTAGTTTCGAATCTTCCCTAGTTTCGGAAATAAAGGAGAAGCAAGATATGGATTCTAGTTTATCAAACTGAAAGAGTCAGTTCAAAATCAAATGGTAGAGGTTTTCTCTATTCTTTTAGGTGCTACAAAGATGTACCACGACTTGCAATAAATATATTGGTGGAGTGGCATGAAAAGAGATATAGCAGAGTTTGTAGCCAAGTGTGCAACTTGTCAACAGGTTAAGTAGAACTCAAAGACCTAGTGGTACATTGCAAATTTGGTATTCCTACTTAGATGTTGTAAGAGATGAATATGGATTTTGTGACTGGTTTACCCCAATTGCATCATCATCATGATGTGATTTGGGTTATTGTATACATATTGACTAAGTCAGTGCATTTATTGCCAGTTCACACATCCTATACTGCTGAAGACTATGCTAAGTTATACATTTGAGAGTTAGTCAGATTGGATGGAGTCCCCTTGTCTATTATCTCGTATAGGGGTACTTAGTTTACTTCCCTTTTTTAGAGAGCATTTTAGAATGGCCATCTTAGTTCATCTTTTATCTCTCAGACAGATGATCAAGCAGAGAGTACCATCCAAACTCTAGAGGATATGTTGAGGGCATTTGATCTTGATTTCAAAGGTAGTTGGGATGAGCATTTGCCATTGATTGAGTTTGCTTAAAATAACTGTTACCATTCTAGCATTCAGATGGCCCCGTTTAAGGCTCTGTATGGGAGGAGATATAGATCACCCGTAGGTTAGTTTAAAGTGAGTGAGGTCAGTTTTCTTAGCCCTGATACAGTGTTTGAAGCTATGGCAAAAGTCAAGTTAATTAGAGAAAGATTAAAAATAGCCCAGAGTCATCAGAAATCCTATGCAGATATGAGAAGAAAGGACCTCGAGTTTAAAGTTTGTGATTTACTGTATCTGAAGATTCACCCATGAAAGGGATGAAAAGATTTGGAAAGAAGGGAAACTCAATCCCCAGTATGTTGTCCCTTTCAATATTTTGAGTTGTATTGGAAAAGTAGCTTATGAGCTTGAGTTACCCGCAGACATGTCAGTCGTTCATACTATATTCCACGTCTCTATGCTTAAGAAGTGCATCGGTGACTCCACAGTTGTAATTCCCTTAGAAAGCTCAGAAATTTAGATCAGCCTTTCATACAAAGAGATTCTAGTTGAAATTTTAGATTATTAGATCCGTAGACTAAGAAACAAAGAAGTTCTCTTAGTTAAAATTCTTTGGAGAAATCAGTTGGTTGAGGGCGCTACATGGGAAGCAGAAGTAGATATGCAAGCCAAGTGCCCTCACCTCTTCTCAGTAACCTCAGATTTAGCCAATGGTAATACTCTTACATAATTTAGTCCTTTTCTAATCATAGATTTACCTTTATAGTTGTCCTCATGTAAGTTCATGCAATAACAAATTACTCAGAAGGTCAAAATGATTTAGCTTTAGATATTCAGTTCATTTCAGTTTTTGATGCTATCTTTTGCTCTCAGATTCTTCAAAAATTTTATCTTAGCTAGCCACATTTGAGTATGAATGTTACTAAGGGGGAGATATTGTAATATCCCATGATTTTCCTAACTTAAACTCGTCCTGAAAATGTCAAGGATTAGCTCTTAGAATGAATGACGTTTATTTTATGTGTAATTCTGTAGATTTGAAATTTCCATGGCATAGGAAATTGAATAAGCTTTCAAACAATATAAGATTCGGTTAAATTCAATATTCGGGTAAGAAGTTATGGCTATTTTAAGTTCCAACTGTAAATCACCATCATTTTGAACCTTATCACATCGCAGAGCAGTGTTAATTCCTAATTTTCAATTTCTAGTGGCCCTCCATGATATTGGCGCATCACGGAGAGAGCCAAATTCCCAATTATCCAATTCAAGTGAAGGTCTCCAATAATGGCGCGTCGCACCAAGTTTCCAGGTCCCATCCAAGGTGGAAACATGATACCTCCATGTCGCGCCACCATGCATTTTGCCAGTTGGCATTTTCTAGTGGCTTAGCGCGATTGTAGCGTGTTGCGCCAAGGCAAAAAATTAGAACCCCAATTTATTTTTCTCATTTCGTTCAGGAGTTAAAGGGGGTATTTTGGACTTTTCCCCAACCCCCAATCCATCCAAACTCATGATTAAAGACTTTTAGAAGCATTATATGCTAGGTTTCATCAAAATTAATCTCATCCAAAACCTAAGCTTCAACATTCATCTCAAAAAAACTCATGATTCTACCATTTTTTTTTTAAAATTGTTTCAAGATTTAAGATCCCTAAACCAAGAGCTTCAAGAATCTTCATTCAAGATCACAAATAACATCTCAAAAACCAACATTATTTATTTAGTTCATCATCTAAGGTATGCGGGATTTAAACAAGGACAATCCTTTCATTCTTGTGCCCAAAAACTTGATTTTTATTAATGATTACATTATTTGCAAACTAGGGTTGATACCCAATTCTTATAATTTTTTATTTATGAAAATATCATGTTATTTAAGGCTTTAAAGGCAAGAGATTTACATATATCCATGTTTGAAATCATGAAATTCATATTATCAATTATTTTTCAACTATCTTGATTGAGATTGTTAAAAGTTTTTAAGATGATTGTTGAGCATGAAGTTTAAATATGATTTTGATGCATTAAAACTGTATATTTTGAGTCCAAAGTACAGGTAATGAGATTACAAGGAGATTATGATCTCAAGTTTTATTGACAAGTTTTGATAAGTGCTTTCAAGAGCAAAGATTTATCTTTTGATCCTAAGCAAAGCCAAGAATAAACATTATTTTTGCATAGTTTGAGTTTTAAATAAGAGAAGCATAATTATTTTTAATTATAAACCCTTACGCTATTGTAAGGTGGATTTACTAAAGTTCTGAGCATAATATGGGAGTAGTATTTAGCACCAAATTGGGTATGATTCCAAGGTCTCATGCCCTAGAGATACGTGCAACCATCGGATTAAGACTATTCCCACTTCTACGTGGATGACCAAGCTAGTGATTACTCAAGTTAAGGTTCTATTCTGATGGAAACAGTAGAATGGAAAGGGTAGAACATCTTTCCCCAACATGGGCAAGATGTTGGATTCATTGTCAGCTCGCATGGTTTACGTCGGTTTGAAGAAACTCCCAAGCCCAAAGTCCCTGAGTCCCAAAGTCTCTAAGTCCCAAAGTTTCTAAGTTTCAAAAGAAAGGAATGATAAATAAGCTTTTATAAGATTAAGTATCATAACTCATTAGATATATAAGTATGATTGGTTGTACATGACTTTATATTTCGATATTTTGGATAATCAAGCTTATGTGATTCATATACATCCACTCCATTTACTTTCTAATTATGATGATGTTTCCTTATGCATTACACCCCCATATACTCAGTACATCCTCAAATTGATCCACATATACGTCTATTTGCTACATTGTCTTATAATGTAGGTTCAGGTGCTCCGTATCAACAACGTGAGTAGTTCATGCAACTCACAATAGGTTTGGATCGTGACAATTAGACACACCACAATAAAATTTTTCAAGTGTAATAGGGGTAATCCTTAGTAGAATTATGAATTTGTCCCTTCACTGTGAGCACGGGGTTAATGCTATCATCCAACTTGCAAGAGGCATCATTCAGATGATATGACATGATCACATTCACATAGTCAATATCCTAATCCATATCACTATAGATGATAACCTCCTCATCTTGATTAACTTGTTGTACAATTGGTTGAACTGCTGCTGCTGCTACTTTAGTTGCCACCTAGGTGGAAAGTTCTTGCTGAGATACTCATTGTGCCATGATGAATTGATTCACATCCAAAAACAAGCAAGCATGTGATAGAACAAAAAAGACCTAACCATAGTAAACGCCAATATGTAATTTCTGATTGTATTTCCTGAAAACGACATCGAAATTTGATAGAGAAAGACTAAGGAAAGCAGTAATAACATTGATATTTTAAAAATATAATTAAAGAACTAAGGTTGTGTCCCTTAACAGAATGCACCATTCAAACTGTCCCTGCACCATCATTCAATAATTTCCAAGAGTTGAACAATTTATCCCAATATGATGTTCCCACAACTATACAAGTTATTTAAATTAGAATGATTGATTATGTCATATAAATTTAACATGTTTCTAACCAAAATTCCATTAACCAAGGGTTAGCGACTTTAGTTCATGCAAACTTCTTTTACCTAACCTTAATATGCTTTCCTAAGCAAATCTAAAATATCATAGCACAAGCTAAAATTATCAACAATAAATGATCAATAAAAATAAGAAGGTTGATATCTTATTTATTGAAAATCATGCTACACACAAACCTTGGAATGTTGCACCCTCATTAGGTTCACAACCTCAATAGAGAATTTAGCTACTCGTGATAGAACAAAAATGACAATAACAATTATTGAATTGAATTCAAAAAGCTTAACTTAAATATAGATAATGTAAGAACAGTGTTTTTCTTCATTGTTCACACTTGAAAACTTGAGTAAAAAATAATAAAACTGAAACCTAAAATTGAAAACTTTGGCATTACTAGGTAGATCCAGGCTTGGGTTGGGAATTAACTAGTTTAAGGATTAATAAAATAAATAAACCCTATTGTGCCACATAGTAAACAAAGTCTTTAATTATATTTTAAAATAGGTCCTGCCAATACATTAACATTGGAGTACTTTTAGAGATAAAAGGTAGACATAGGGATTTTTGTACCAAATCTAATCTTTCAAGAGAATTTTAGGCGCTTTTCATATATTATTAATTCTAAAGTAGGTGAAAATATTTTGATGTATGAAACATAAAGTTGAAATTGAGATTTGAATAATATCTGCACCATTTGGAAAACTAAAAGTTTTAAATAAAGATTATATCAATGCATGTTATCTCTAGAGATATATTCTTGATATCAAATTCTTATTATACATGCATTTGAGAATTAAATCATGGCAATGATAAAGTAATATTATGTTTTTTTCTACTTAGAACATTCATATTAATATTATCCTCCATGTTGATCACTGAAAATGTCAGTTCCAAATTCAAATGATTGACATAGAAACCAAATAATTCTTTTCCCTGAAATTCACGTCGCTTAACAGTACGTTCAATCCAATTTTCATATAATCCAAAAACTCCTTCTACGTACTTTTTCAACATAAGGAGTTGGATAGCTCCAGTGTCTTGATCGCAAAGAGGAATCATAACCTCACCTTCTTTCTCAGCTATTACAGCTACTACAGGATCCATGTTCTAAAAGAGATATTTTAGATCATTTTCAGTAAATCTAACCCCTCTAAAATCATTTGTCAGACATTTCACTAAAGGAAAGTCTTTTTCAACCGTACTTACCAAAGAGAACTCTCTTTTAACCTTACACTTGCCTTTCTTTCAAAACATGTCACATTATTTTGAAATAAAATCTTACATCTTAACAGTTTGAAAGCTATAGCGTATACTTGTATGTATTATTTTTACATTGGGTTGTATATATAAGTCTCTAGTCTACAATTTCATAGGTAAAAATAAATCTTTAGATAAACGGCTAATCATTTTCAAGATTATCCAAATTTTTCATTTTCTTTGTAGATCTCCAAAACATTAAAAATATACTTCCTCTATTTAAATTAAATAGAAAAGAGATTAAATAAAATTAACTTAAGTTTTCTTTATTTTTTAATCTAAAACAATTTAATATTTTTTCCTTATAACGAAAATTAAATATTTTGCTCCTTTGACTTCTATTGAAATTTACATAACAGTCCACAAATATATCAAGCAGCTACAATTGGATCCTAAGAGCGAGCAATATCCTTGAACATAGGTACTAGATCAATGTTCAGAAACAACTGGCTTGGTACCTACACACAAGGTGCATAAAATAATAACCGTGAGTACAAATCCTATGGATCCTAATTTTTACCAATGGTGTGGGTCTGTCCTAGGATACAAAAACATGCATTTGACCTTAACAAATACATAGAACCAAGACTGAACTACCAAAGCAGTTCAAATATACATAGAAATTCAACTATGATATGATCACAGATAATCATGTCAACTTTTCGTAGAATTTAAGTACAAATCCTTCAAATTGAATCAAGAGTAGTGTAAGTATAGCGTGTAGGAAGAGTTGAAAGTGATTCATGTGTTGTATATACACCTTGTACTTTGTATAGATAAATAGTATCTTTGACGGACTCACGAGGTCCATATACAGGAAATACATTCCTTCCATACCCAAACAAATCAATAATAAACCAGGTAGGTGTGCCCCTCTTATCTATATAACATTGGGCAGATGTATCACTCCGATCAATATGAAATGAAATGTACCATATGAAAGTGTCAACCCCAATTACATAAGGGTTGGATTACAAAACACATGAGACTTGAATGTGTAATTAAGGATACTCATCGAATAGGAGTTGCATGATTGGTTACTTGAACTTAAATTATTGATTCTACATGATAAATACTGAGAGATCACTATTACAAAGAACCCATAGAGTTATGAAGTCATTTGGAATATAGACCTTGTGTCTCTCATGTATTAATTATAAACATGAAGAAACTCACAATTGTTAAATTTTACAAGCTGGCATTCAAAAAACCCTAACTTATGGAATAATTACTAATTGCCTAGATAAATTCATGGAGTATGCTTTTTTTCTATTCCTGTACGATCAATCCCAACCTAGTTGAGTTTTATATTTGATTCAACGATCATTTTGTACTTCACAGTGAGATATAATTTAGGCAACATCATAATTTAGTGTTGTTGTAGGGAATATAGTTTAGAAGTATATCTATTGCATGGTCTAACTATTAGTAAGGTCAGTACAACAGCTACTAAGCAAAAAAATATGAGTATTAGTGGTATCTCAAATGGAAAGAATATCCAAAAATAGTAAAGTGAGTGAGAATCATCTATGGCTCCAAAATCTCACCCCTTTTGGAGACAACCTAAATGTAGCATAATACCACACCAATACCATAATAAAGCTCAATTTAAGAGAAAGGTAAACCTATATTACTCGAACACCAATCAATTCCCATGAAATTCTACTAACTTGGAGATTTTCCATTTTAAGAAGTATCTACATGATGCCATTTTTGAAAAAAAGAATCTATAAATCAATATGAGAGTAATTTTCATGACCCGAGGCTTTCATATTCTAGAAGGCTCCATTTTTTGGTCATGGATGTTTTAAAATACTTTAATTCCTTTATGGATATTGGTTTTATCTGTGGTTGGGAGCATGTCCAACTCGGATATTGGTTTTCCTTTTGTAGAAGCTTTTGTGGAACTACTATGGGTTTATATGGGCGGGATCAGTATTGATTTTAGCCTTACTATTGGCATTGATATGGGCTGATACCATTGGACTAATTAATTTATTGTTACGATTTGTGGTTTTTATTCTTCTTGTAAGCGTATTATTAAGATTTCTTCCAAGAATTAATATTGCATTCCTGCAATTATGAGTGATAAACCCCAAAAAATAAGGTTATGGGAACCATGGCAAATTATGGAAATAGGGTTCAATGTACATGGGATTTTAGATGGTGTTTATGCATTTATTATTGTTCTCTTTTCTTAGACTTTTTTTTACTTGTTACAAACATTAAATATCCCCTTATTCTTACATACATTGGACGAAGAGGTAATATATGAAAAAAGTAACAAATGTTGGAGACTTAGCTTACAGTTATAAACCTTTATTTAATAGCTGGAGTATCAACCTTAAATTAATAACTTGAGTTGTGGATTGTAGAAGGAAAATATTGAATAAATGATAAGGGTTAGATTGCAAAACTCATGAGACATAGATGTATACTTAAGGATACTAATCTGATAGGATTTGCATGATTGGTTACTTGAACTTAACGTATTGATTCTACAAGATGAACACTGAGAGAGATCACCAGTATAAAGAACCCATAGAGTTATGAAGTCATTGGGTGTATAGACCTAGTGTCATACATTTATTAATTACAAACGTGACAAAATTCACAATTATTAAATTTCACAAGCTGGCTTTCAAAAAACCCTAACTTATGGAATAATTTACTAATTGCCTGGATAAATGTATGGAGCATGCTTCTTTCCTATTCCGTATGTTAAACCATAACCTAGTTGGTTTTTATATTTTATTTAATGATCGTTTTGTACTTCACATTGAGATATAATTTAGGCAACATCATAATTTATTGTTTTTGTAGTAAATATAGTTTAGGATCAGATCTATTGTATGGTCTAACTATTAGACTTTGTTTCCTTATTTTACTTTTTTTGTTGTTTTTAAGATGTACAATAGTGCATGCCCAACATTAGCAGTCAAGGATAATCCATAATTCTATTTGATCTTGAAGTTTAGTGAACGTTTGGTCACTAGTTGTAATACCCCGTAATATCCTAGCTTAATTTTGGTCTCAATCCAATTTCAAAGGGGTATAATACTTTGTAATTTCACCAAGTGTCGAGGAATTAGTCATTTTCAATACCTTTAAACCTTGATGATTTTTAATTTGGTCTTCCCTACCTCGAGATGTCAATTTTTGAGTTGATTCATGATTGGAGTTGTTCAAAGGGTACCTCAGGTAAGTTTTAGAACTTCCAGACGAGCGTATGCAACCAAAACAGAAGTACAACCAGGATAGGCAGCCTCCTCCCCCTCTAGACCGTAAGGGTAAGGAGGGCGCAGGCCGGGATTGACCTTCACTCTAAGGTTAGTTCTGCCCAGGGTAGTCCGTCACTCCATGGCTCTCGTTGCCCCTACCTATTCTACCCATTTTTGTTTCTTAACCTTTTAAGAGTATTTGGGTCAATTCCCTTCACCCAATTCGTCCATAACACGAAATTGGGGTCCCTAAGGAGCATTATTTTCCTTTTTACTCCTAAATCCTCTCAAGAAAAACCCTCTTTCTTTGCAAAACAAACCCTAAATCATTCACAAGAAATTAAGGAACTCAAGGTTTAAGTTCATGAAATTCTCAATGAATCTTCAAGAATTCATCCAGTGAAGTATGTAGGATATTCATCCATGGGTCCCTTTCACCCCTGGAGCCCTCAATCCTTGTTTTGTTTAATTTAAGAGTTTATACCTATTCTTAATGAAATAAATTGATCAATCAATCTCTTATTAATTAAATTACAAACTATGGTTACAATTATTTTTAAGTAGAATGAGTCATATCATGTTCCATGTATTGCAATTCCCATGTAATAATCAATTAATTTCAGGATTAACCATTAAGTTATGAATTTAGCTATGTAATCTTGTTATTTTCCTCATGTTTAAGGTATTCCCATGTCCAAGTATATGATTATTACATATTTGATGAAATGCCCATGTTTTAGTTCTTTGAACTGTGATTTTATGCTATAGTATTTCAAGTTTGATATCGTATTTCATAATTTTTTAGTGCTGGTGTGTTATGAAGACACGATACCTAGTTGTTTTACATAATTTTAATGTCTCAAAAATGATTTCAGTTGAACCATAAGCATTATCACTCAATCAATTGTTATGGTCAGACCATGATGATTAGTGTCAGTTGTATATTCAACTATATCTAATTCAGCTCAGTTCAGTACCAGTGTCAGTTTAGTTGGCAGTAAGATTTACCATCGAGCAGACCTAGGGATGTGGGCTCACTCGCTAGTTAGGACTGGGTCCTTTGTAGAAGTCCCTAAGTTCCAAAACTACATAGCCAACGTAGGATTAGGAGATGCCACCCACCAGTTTAGGATTGACACTCTCTTGGGGGTTACCCACCAGTTTAGGACTGACTCCCTAGTCATTCAGGATATCAAATTAGTTGATCCACATAGACAATGTTATTACCCGTGGCACGGTACTGACACCATTCCAACTGGGATTATAGGTTTGACCTTGATTAGCTCAGATTGGGGTATGCTAGTTATATGATATCTCCCATAATCTCAGCACAGTATTAGGTATATTTAATTTAGGTTTTCTTTTTCAAGTGTACTAAACCTCAGTTATTCAATTATACAAATTGTAGTTATTCAACATACAAATTATTTTTAGAAATATATTTATACTTTTTCTTGAATTCATAAATCTTATATGATCATACATTTATGTTTAGTTATTCCCATACATTTCAGCCAATCCTTATCTTATATACCAGTACATTTAAAGTACTGACTGCATACTTTTGTTTGCGCTATGTTGTATTTTACTATTGATTTGGATGATCAGTTTCCCGACCATTCTTAGATAGCTCACCAACATTTAGCATTAGTAGTGGTGAGTCCTTATCTATCAAGGACATTATTTGTTTATTTTAGTATTTTCATATTTTCATAAGCCTAGTTAGTTTGAGTCAGTTGGGTGTCTGTCCTATCAACTTTTTAGTTAGTTTAGAGGCTTTCAAACACTTAGTTAAATAGTTAGTAAGTCATTTCAGTATTATCAGCTGTAATATGATATTTAAGACATATATTAATTCCTATTTTAGTAGCTATTTTTATAGTATTTTATCAATTTATTTTCTACATACATTATAGAGTGCTATTATATTTTGTACTTCCAGTAGGTACCAGCTCATAGGTTATCTTGTGGTCACTTGTGACCGTAAGAACCATTTTCATGACTAAGGTGTAGACTCGAGTCGTGAAAATAGTTGGTATAAGAGCCTAAGGTTCCAGAATGTCCTAGGGAGTCTAAAAACTATGTTGAGTGGAGTCTTATGAATGGGTATGAAGTACGCCATACTTACTGACAAGAGGCTATGAATTATCTTAGGAAAGTTTCCTATCTTTCAATATTCATGTCGTGCAAAAGAGAATAATGCACTATTTAAATTCATTTTCTAACTCATCCTTCATTCCATTTACATATAATGCCTCCCAGGAGAAATAATAGAAGAAGGACTAGGGATTAGATTGCATAACTACGTATTTAGGAAGATCCCCTAAATATGCATGTTTCTCATGCTGAATTCAGGGACGCTTTCATTACTTTATCCCATTCAGTACCTGCTCAGAACAACCAGCAAACTATTTCCCCAGCCAGTCTAGTGGAAAATACGACTATCGTTAGGATTCGGGATTTCAATCGGATGAATCCCCCTTTATTTTAATGATCCAAGTATGAAGAGGATACAAAGGCATTTCTTGATATAGTTTATAAGGTTAAAGATATTATGGGCATCACTTTTAGTGAGAGTTCACAGTTGGATGCACATCACTAGTAGGATGTAACTCATACCCTGTTTAATAAATGGAAGGAAGATCTAGTTATTGAGGCAAGGACTATTGAGTGGGGGAAGTTTTCCATGACCTTTTTAGACAAGTTATTTCTATTAGAATTGAGGGAAGCTAAGGTTCAGGAATTAATTAATTTAGAGCAAGGTAATATAAGCGTGAAGGAGTACTCACTTAAGTTTACTCAATTGGCGAGGTATGATCTTACCATAGTGGCAGATAGTAGTTCTAGAATGAGTAAGTTTGTTTCTGTTGTTACTGATAGTGTGGTCAATAAGTATAGAACCTCCATGTTGATTAAGAAGATGGGCATAGCTAGACTTATGGGTCATGCTCAGTAGATTAAGGAGAAGCATAAAGACAAAGAGAACTAGAGGTCCAAAAAAGGTAGTTTCAAGTTTTCTCATCCAAGGTCAGAGGATGGTAATAGTTCTTAATTTCATCAAAAATTTCCATCCCCAGCTTCTTCTTTAGATAGTGAACTAGTGCCAAAGTTCAGGTAGGATACTCAAGATAAGATGCTAGGCTCTATGGCGTAGGGCAGTGTTAGTAATAGCCATACTAATTCTCTCTTAGAGAAATATGGTAAGAACTATCAGGATGTGTGTAAGGTATGGAGTGATGTGTGTTTTGGATGTGGAAAGTCGGGTCACAGGATCTGGGAATTTCCAATAGTTGCTCATGGGGGAAAGGATTTGTGCCAATATGGCCAGTCTAATCTTTCATTAGCATCAGCAGGTCACCTGACTCAGCAGGGTGCCACTTCTAGCGCAACCACTGGGCAGCGTCTAAAAAGGTTGTATGCACTCTATGTTCAGCATAATCATGAGAGTTCTCCTGATGTGGTTACGTGTATGTTATAGTTTTTCCATCTTCATGTTTATGATTTATTCGACCCTGGAGATTCACTTTCCTTTGTGATCGCCTACATAGCATTAGACTTTGGTGTCACTCTTGAAACATTAGTAAAACCTTTCTCAGTGTCTACTCCAGTGGGTAGCTCTATTATAGCCATACGGGTATACAGGAACTACCCATCACAATATCTTAAAAAGTTACCTCATTTGATCTTGTGGAGTTAAAGATGATAGATTTTAATGTCATTCTCGACATAAATTGGCTCCACTCATGTTATGCCTCAACTGATTGCAAAAATAGAGTCGTTCAGTTTTATTTTCTGAACTAACTATTCATTGAATTGAGGGGTAGTATCTTAGTGTTTAGGGGTTAGTTTATTTCATATCTTCAACTAATAAACATGACATCTCAAGGGTTGTATTTATCATTTTGTTTCATATTTCTGAGACTATGAGTCTCGAGTTAGTTTTAGTAATGCGGGAGTTTTCAAATGTTTTCCCTGAAGATCTTCCTGGAGTTCCTCCTTGAAGGAAAACTGACTTAGAAATAGATATCCTTCCAGATACCTAACCTATCTCTATTCAAACCTATAGAATCTCTCTAGTTGAGCATAAGGATTTGAAAGAGCAACTACAAGATCACTTAGATTAAGGTTTCATCAGGCCCAGTGTTTCCCCATGTGAAGCTCTAGTCTTGTTCGTACGTACAAAAGTCTGTTCTCTTAGAATGTGCATCAATTACTGCTAGTTGGAAAAAGTCACCATCAAGAATCCGTATCCACTCCCCAAAATTTATGACTTATTCTACCAACTTTAGGGTGCAAGATATTTCTCTAATATAGACCTCAGATCCGGCTATCATCAGGTCAGATTCAGAGAATATGAGATTCTAAAGACAGCTTTAGAACTTAATATGGTCACTTCAAATACTTTTTTATGTCGTGTGGAATAATGAATGCCCTTGCAACTTTTATGGACTTGATGAATATAATGTTCAAACATTAGTTGTACATGTTCTTCATATTTTTCATTTATGATATCTTTGTTTATACCCTGAGAAAAAATTATTGTGTGGACCATCTGAGAATTATGTTGCAAACCCTTAGAGCTCATCAGTTGTTTGCCAAATTCAACAAGTGAAAATTTCGTCTAAGATTAGTAGCTTTCCTTAGCCATATTATTTCCTATAATGGCATTAGAATTGACCCTTAAAATACCAAAGTAGTAAGAAATTGGCCCAGACCTATCTCTCCATTAGATATCAGAAGTTTCTTATGTTTGTCTTGCTATTACATGAGGTTTGTTAAAGGTTTTTCTTGTATTTCATTCCTTATGTCTCGATCAACTCATAAGAAAGTCAAATTTTAGTTGTTAGATTTTTGCGAAAAGAGTTTTTAGGAGTTGAAGATTCAACTCACATCTGCTCAAGTCTTGACGTTTCTAAATGGAACTATTGGGTTTGTAGTTTATTGTGATGCTTCTATAGTTGTTCTTTGTTCCGTATTGATGCATAGAGGTAAGGTCATAGACTACACTTCTAGTCAGCTTAAACACCATGAGAAGATTTATCTTACCTATGATCTTGAGTTGACAGCTATTGTTTTCACCTTAAAAATTTGGAGACATTATCTTTATGGGGGTCATGTTGATGTGTTCAATGACTATAAGAGTTTATAGTACCTTCTTAGGTAGAAAGATCTGAATCTTCATCCGGGAAGGTGTCTTGAGTAATTAAAAGATTATGATATGAGTGTGTTGTATCATCAAGCAAGGCTATTATAGTGGCAGATGCCCTTAGAAAATTATCTATAGGCAGTGTTGCTCATGTTTAGAAGGATAAGAAGAAGTTAGTCAGTGAGGTTCATCAGCTTTGTATATTAGGAAGTTTGTTGGTTGATTCAGCTGAAGGAAGTGTATGGGTTCAGAATAGTTCAGAATTTTCATTGGTTGTCGAAGTTAAAGAGAAGCAATATAGGGATCCTAGTTTGGTTCAACTAAAGAAAGAAGTTAGAGATTAGATAGTAGATATTTTCTCCCAAGGTGGAGATGGTGTACTTCATTTTCAGAGAAGGTTATATGTTCTGTGTGTTGATGATTTGAGACATCATATACTTGCAGAAGTTCATGGTGCACAGTACTCTATCAATCCAAGAGCCACTCAGATGTATCGTGATTTGTAGGAAATCTATTGGTGGAGTGGTATACGAATATATATTATAGAGTTTGTGGCTAAATGACCATATTGTAAGCAAGTCAACGTCGAGTACCAATGGACTAGTGGGGTATTGTAGGAGTTTAGCATAAGCACTTAGAAGTGGGAAGTGGTCAGCAGGGATTTTGTGATAGGGTTGCCTCATACGTGTCGTCATCATGATTTAATATAGGTCATCGTTGACAGAATGACCAAAGTAGCTCATTTCTTGCAAGTTCGTATTTCGGACTCAGCTGAGGATTATGCTAGGATTTACATTAGAGAGTTGGTTAAGTTGTATAGGGTTCTGTTGTCTCTAATTTCAAATAGAGGTACTGAGTTTACCTCTTACTTTTGGAAATCTTTTCAGAAGGGTCTTAGTATCCAAGTTCATCTTAGTATAGTTTCTAATCCTCAGAAAGATGGTCAGGCAGAGAGAACCATCAGACCTGGGAGGACATGTTGAGGGAATGTGTTATTCACTTTAAAGGTAGTTGGGATGACCACTTTTCTTTGTTTGAGTTTTATTATAACAAAAATCATCACTTCAGTATTCAAATGGCTCCATTTGAGGCTCTCTATGAAAGGAGATATAGATCTTCTATTAGATGGTTTAAGGCAGGTGAAGCTTCTTTGATAGGGATAGATGTAGTATTTGATGTGATTGAGAAAGTTCAGTTGATACAGGAGAGGCTGAAAATAGCCTAAAGCCATAAAAATCTTATGTAGATATAAGGAGAAGGGATCTTGAGTTTGAGATTGGTAATTTTGTCTATTTAAAGATTTTGCCTATGAAGGGAGTGAAGAGATTTGGCAAAAATGGTAAAATCATCCCCCATTATATTGGCCCATATAGAATCTTAATTCATTTTAGGAAAGTAGCTTATGAGCTATAGTTACGTGCAAATTTGGCATTAATGCATCTGGTATATCATTTTTCCTTATTAAAGAAATTTATTTGTGAATAAGATGTAATTATTCCATTAGAACATATTGATGTTAAGGATAGCCTTTCCTATGAACAAGTCCTAGTTGAGATCCGTAATCGTCAGGTCCGTAGAGTAAGGAACAAAGAATATCCCTTAGTTAAAGTTATTTGGCAAAAGAAGTCAGTTGAGGGAGACACTTAGGAAGCATAAGAAGATATGCAAACCATGTACCCTCATCTTTTCTACGCAAACTCAGATCCAACATCAGGTAATGATTTTCCTTAGATTGACTCTTTTCAGTTCCTCGTTTCACCTTTGTATCCATCCTCATTGCATTTCATGCACTCATGAAAACTGTTCAGTTCATGTATGATGTTTCATACTTAGTTATGTTAGGCATGTTCAGTAAATGATCTTAGTTTCCATACTAGTTTCAGTTTAAACAGTCTAATTTGAGTATGACTGTCCCAAAGGGGGAGATATTATAATACACCACAAGATCCTAGCTCAATTCAGCTCTCAGTGCAAGTTAAAAGGGGTCAATAAATTGGAAATTTCCCAAAGTGTGGAAGACATAGTCATTTTCAAGACCTCTAAACTTCAATGATTTTTATTCTGGTCTTTTTGACCTTGAAACATTGACTTTTGCATTAATTTATGATCGGGTTTGTTCAAAGGGCGTCTTGGGAGTTTCAAAATTTTCATACGAGTGTCAGATGTATTTGGGACACTAAATAGAAGCACTACTAGGATAGACAAGTGTCGCTCCCTCTAGACCACCAAGGAAAGGCGGGCATTGTCCGGGTTAGTCCCATTCTCTAAGGAGGGCACTGGCCAAGGTAGTCCGCCACTCCAAGGCCCACGTAGGCCCCTACCTATTCCGTCTAATTTAGTTTCTTAATATTTTAAGTGTGTCTAGGTCAATTCCCTTTACCCAATTTGTCTTTAACATGAAATCGTGGTCCCGAAGGAGAATTATTTTACCTTTTACTCTTAAATCCTCTCAAGAAAACCCTAAATCTTTCACAAGAAATAAAAGAGCAAACCCTAACTCATTCACAAGAAATAAAGGAACTCAAGCTTCAAGTTTAAGAAATTCTCAAGGAATCTTCAAGAATTCATCCAGTGAGATATGTGGGATGTACATCCATGCACATGGAGCCCAAAATCCTCTTTTGGTTTAATTTTTGAGTTTATACTTGTTCTTGATGAAATAAATTAATGAATTTCTTGTTAATTTAATTTTCAATTATGGTTACGAGTGTTTTCAAGTTAAATGAATCATATCATGTTTCAAGTGTTGCAATTCCCATGTTATGATCAATTGATTTCAGGAGTAACCCTTAAATGATGAATTTATCCATGTAATCATGTTTTTTCCTCAAGTTTAAGGCACTCCCATATCAAAGTTTATGATTACATGTTTAATAAAATGCCCATGTTTTGGTTCTTTGAACTATTACTTCGTATTACAGTATTTCAAGTTTGATATTGTATTTTATAATCATTCAGTGTTGGTTGGTTATGCATCCCTAATACCTAGTTTTTTTATATGATTTTAGTGTCTAAAAAATGATTTCAGTTGAACCATGAGTATTATCATTCGTCAGCCGTTATGGTCAGACCATGATGAGCAATGTCATTTGTATATTCAATTGAATATGATTTAGCTTAGTTCAGTACTAATGTCAGTTAAGTTAGGATTAGTATTTAGCACAAAGCGAACCTAGGGGTGTGGGCTCACCTGTCAGTTAGGACTGGGTCCTTAGTAGCATTCCCTATATTCCAAAATAGCATAGACAACATAGGATTATGAGCTGTCACCCACTAGTCTAGGACTAACACTCTCTTGGGGATGACCTGTCACTTTATGACTGACTCTCTGGTCCTTCGAGAAATCAGATTAGTGGATCCACATAGCTAGTATTAGTACCCATGGCAAGGTACTGACATCGTTCCAATACAGATTGGACCCCCTTTAGCTCAGATTGGGGAATGTCGGTTAGATGATACCTTCCATAATATCAGTACTGTATTTAGTATATTTCAGTTCAGGTTTGCTTTACCAAGTGTATAGAACCTCCGTTATTCAATTATAAAGATTTTAGTTATTCAACTTATAGATTAGTTTAAGAAGCATAATTATACTTGATCTTGCATTCAAAAATCTTATATGATCAGGCATTTATGTTCAGTTACTCCCATGTATTTCAACCACTCCTTATCTTATAGACCAGTACATTCAAAGTATTGACTACATACTTTTCTTTATGCTATGTTGTCTTATAACATAGGTTCAGATGCTTAGTTTCCCAACCACTCTTAGGCCGCTAAACAACATTCAGTAGTTCTAGTGGTGAGTCCATATCTATTAAGGACATGATTTGTCTATTTTAGTTACTTCCGTATTTTTATATACTCAGTCAGTTGGAGTTAGTTGGGGGTCCGTCCCATTAAGTCTTTGGTCAGTTTAGAGGCTTTCAGAAACTTAGTTAAACACTCATTCAGTCATTTTTGTATTATCAGTTGTTATTAGATATTTCAGACAAGTTTTAATTTTTGTTTCAGTAGCTAGTTTTATAGTATTTTATCAGTTTATTTTCCATATATGTTATAGCAGTGCTATTATATTCAGTGCTCATAGCAAGTACCAGCTCATGGTTTAGCTTGTGGTCACTTGTGACCGTAATAATTGTTCTCACGACTAGGGGGTAGCCTCAGGTCATGACACAACTTGGTATCAGAGCCTAAGGTTTCAAAGTGTTCTAGGAAGTCTGTAAGCCATATTGAATATAGTATTGTTCATGGGTGTGTAGCATGCCACACTTATGGGTAAGAGGCTATTAAATATTTTAGGAAAGTTTCCCATCTTTAAGTGTTCATGTCATGTAAAAGAGCATGCTTTTCTATTTAAATTAACATTGTAACTCTTCCTTTTTTCCATTTATAGACAATTCATCCCAGAAAAAATAACGGAAGAAAGAATGGGGATCAGCCCGCACCTCCGCCAGTTCAGGAAGATCCCCTAAATGAGCATGTCTCTTATGATGAATTTAGGGCTTATTTCACTAACTTAGCCCTTTTAGTTGTTTCTTAGAACCATCGACATACTATTGCCCTAGCCCATGCAGTGAAAAATACGGCCGTGGTTAGGATTCGAGATCTCACCTAGATAAATCCCTCTTTATTTTCAAGATCCAAGTCTGAAAAGAATCCACAGAAGTTTCTTTATATGGCTCAAAAGGTGACATTTATTATGGGTATCACATCGGGTGACAGTGAATAGTTAGCTGTATATCAGTTAAAGGATATAGATTACACCTGGTTTAAGTAGTTGAAAGAGGATCGAGCTGCGGATGTAGGGCCTAATGATTAGGAAAAGTTTTCCATGGCCTTCGTAGACAGGTTATTCCTATTAGACTAGAGGGAAGCTAAGGTTCACAAATTCACTAATTTGAATCACAGTAATATGAGCGTGAAGGAGTACTCACTTAAGTTCACTTAGTTGGTGAGGTATCATCCTACGATGGTGGCAGATAATAGGTTTAGAATAAGTAAGTTTGTGTCTGGTGTAGCTTATAGTGTGATTAAGGAGTGTAGGAATGCCATGTTGATTAAGGAGATGGACTTATCTAGACTTCTGGTTAATGCTCAGTAGATTGAGAAGGAGAAGTATAAGGAGAGAGAAAGAGTGAACAAGAGGGCCAGAATAGTTAGTTTTAACTTTTCTCAGTCATGGTTAGAGGGTGGTAATAATTCTCAGTTCCCTAAAAAATTTTCAGCCCCAGCTCCATTTTGACCTAGTCCGCCAGGGCCGAAGTTTATTCAGGACAGTCAGTATAGGTCACCAGGCTCTATGTCCCAGGGCAGTGTGAGAAGTATTCGTACTAATTTTCTTTGCAGGAAATGTGCTAGGAACTATTAGGGTATGTGTAAGGCAGGTAGTGATGTGTGTTTTGGGTGTGGTAAGCTGGATCACAGGGTACAGGAATATCCTCTGATTGCTCAAAGGGGAAAAGATTCGCGCCAACAGGGCCAGTCTTATGTTTCATCAGTACAGCAGGCCGCCTAACTCAGTAGGGATCCACTTTCAGTGCAACCAGTGGGCAACATCAGAATAGGTTTTATGTACTCTAGGATTCTCCTAATGTGGTAACATATTTTTTACAAGAATTTCATGTTTATATTTATGCTTTATTAGAACCTAGATCTTTACTTTCCTTTGTGACTCCCTACATACAAAAAGACTTTGGTTTCAGTCCCAATACTTTCTCAAAACCCTTCTCAGTGTCTACTCCAATAGATCTATTGTAGCTAGGCATGTATACAGAAACTGCCCGATCACAGTATCTCAAAAAGTTACCTAAGTTGATCTTGTGGATTTAGAGATGATGGATTTTGATATCATTCTCGGCATAAATTACTTCAACTCATGTTATGCCTTAGTTGATTACAGAAATTGAGTTGTTCAGTTTTAGTTTCCAAATGAACTAGTAATTGAATGAAGCGTAGTACCTCAGTATTTAGGGGTCAGTATGTTTCATATCTTCGAGCAAGAAAGATGATATCTATGAGGTATTTTTACCATCTTTTTTTATTCAAAGAATCTAGTTCTGAGACTCTGAGACTCGAGTCAGTTTTAGTATTACATGATTTCTAGATTTATTCCCTAAAGATCTTCTCGGAGTTCCTCTCGAAAGGTAAATCAACTTTGAAATAGATCTCCTTCCAAATACCCAACCTATCTATATTCCACCCAAAAAGCAGTAAAAGCATCTCTTATATAAAGGTTTCATCAGGCCCAGGGTTTCCCTATAGGGCACTCTAGTCTTGTTTGTTCTTAAGAAAGATGGTTCTCTCAGAATAAGCATCGGTTACTGCCAGTTAAACAAAGTCACTATAAAAAATAACAATCCACTCCCCAGAATTTACAACTTGTTCGACCAACTTCAGTGTGCCAATTATTTCTCTAAGATAGACCTCAGATCCGGCTATCATCAGCTTAGAGTCAGAGAATGTGACTTTCAGAAGACAACTTTCAAAACATAGTATGGTCACTTTGAATTCTTAGTTATGTCTTTTGGACTAATGAATTCCCCTAAAGCTTTCATAGACTTGATGAACAAGGTATTCAAATAGTACTTGTACATGTTCATTATAGTCATTATTGATGATATCTTTGTCTATTACAAGAGTGTGAAAGATCATGCGGACAATTTGTGAGTTGTGTTGCATACCCTTAGAGCTCATCAATTGTTCACCAAATTTGGTAAATACAAATTTTGGCAAAGATCAGTATCTTTCCTTAGCCATTTTTTTTGGTGATGGAATTAGAATTCAATATCAAAAGACTAAAGTAGTGAAAAACTTGCCCAGACCCGTCTCTCCATCCGATATCAGGATTTTCTTAGGTTTATCTAGTTATTTTAGGATGTTTGTTGAAGGGTTTTCTTCTATTACATCCCCTATGTCACGATTGACTCAGAAAAAAGTCAAATTTTAGTGGTCATATTCTAGTGAGAAGAGTTTTCAGGAGTTGAAGACTCGACTTACTTCCGCTCTAGTGTTGACTCTTTTATATGGCACGGATGAGTTTATAGTTTATTTTGATGCTTCCAAAGTTGGTCTTGGTTGCATATTGATGTAAAGATGTACGGTCATATACTATGCCTTTAGAAAACTTAAACCCAATGAGATGAATTAGCCTACCCATGATCTTGAGTTGGTAGTTGTTGTTTTCATTTTACAAAATTAGAGACATTACCTTTATGGGGTTCATGTTGATGTGTTTACTAACAATAAGAGTTTACAATACGTGCTTACACAAAAATATCTGAATATTTGTCAGAGAAGGTGGATTGAGTTATTAAAAGAATATGATATGAGTGTCTTGTATTATTCGGGCAAGGCCAATGTAGTGGACGATTCCCTTAGCAGATTGTCTATGGAAAGTGTTGCTCATGCTGAACTGGATAAGAAGAAGTTAGTCAGTGAGGTTCATCAGCTTTCTAGATTAGGTGTTTGGTTCGTTGATTCAGATGAAGATAGTGCAAGGGTTCAGAATAGTTCATAATCTTCATTGGTTACCGAAGTGAAGAAAAGTAAGATAGGGATCCTTGTTTGGTTAAGCTGAAGGAGGTAATTAGATATCAGAAGGTAGAGTTTTTCCCTCGAGTAGGATATAATATGCTTCATTGTCAAGGCAACTTATGTGTTTCGTGTTTTGATGATTTGTGTGACACCCCGAATCTGGTACCTGGAACAATACCTGGTGCTCATGACCCCAAAGGACCACAAGCTAACCCATGACTGATATCTATACCTGAACATAGTATAATATACTGTATAATTGTGGAAATAAAGGATAAAATGCCTTAATCTCTGAATAATATGGTATCACAATACCAAAACAAAACAAGAAGTAAACTATCTGCATATGATAGTCTGAAAAGCCTCTAACTGACTGAACTATCTAAATAAGTAGTTGATAGGACATGTCCCCAACTAACTCCAACTACTTAAATAAATTAATTAATGAGAAAATAAAGTAATGGACATTCCTCGAAGGATGAGGACTCACTGTTATTCTGAGTGCTGAGATTGGAATGCAATTGTTGCTCTGGAGCTCGTGCTTCTGAAACTAGCGTATAAAACACATATCACAAATGCATCAGTACGTTTCAATATACTGGTATGCATGTGAGGTAGGCTGAATGAAGAAGGTTCACATGCATGAACTATACTAACTGACTGGATAACATGAACGTGAGCATACATGAATGAATACATAATAACTGTAACTGAGTACTGATAACATGAGATAGTAATATCTGTATAACTAAAATAACTGATATTGAGCGACTATATCTGATAGTTTAGATTTTGATTGAACCAGCCGAGTTCTGTAATGTTCTGAGTTGATTGTATCGAACAGTCCTGATCCTATAGAAATATCTAAGTTCTATTACTGAGATTGAATAACTATATCTGACAGTCCTAATTTTGTACTAAAACTGTGGGAAGTAGTCATCTATCCGACATGCCCCAAATAACATAATATAGATGAGTTGGGGTCCAATCTGTAACCCTAATTAAAAGGGTGTCAATACCACGCCATTGGTAAGGATAAGCTGTGGGTGAACCGCATCTGACAGTGTCCCCCAAAAAGAATATTGGGACCCTCATCTTACAATGTTTATCCATGTCATCAACCTTTATCTGGCAGTGTTGATGTCTCAACCTATACTGGCTACATAGTTCTAGAATGCAAGGATGACTTCTAAGAATCATATCCTCATCTAACAGTGTGTGTTCCCATCCTTGGGTTCACTCGGTGCTAAATCCTACTCCCATCTGAATAGATACTAAACATGATTAACTGAAATAAACTAGACTGAGTTAACTATGTTTCGTTTACTGACGAAATACTACTGAGATTACTAAATTACTTAGATTTCTGAGATTAATGAGTTTTCCTAAGTCACATGACTGATTGAATTTCTATGAACATGGCTCAACTGTGAATATCTTGGAAACATGACACTAGCTCTAGGCACATAGCTAAATTGTCGGGTACAAGTACCCTCTGGACTCGATAGATGAAACTGACAAAGCATGACTATCTTAAATATATGACAACATCACATTCCAATAGGGATGGAAATAGTGCAGTGCGGTGCGGGTGTGGTGCGGGATTTTACTAAACCTGCAAGTTTTAAAAACGCACCGCACCACCCCATGTTTTTATTTTTTTCCTTTTTTTTTGAAAAATTTGTAACCCCATTGAAAATCATAATATTTTCAAATCTACAACTAGAAAATAATAATTAATTTCTATTATATCATTTATCACTAAAAAATTATCAAAAAATATAACGTGTACAAATAATGATCAAATATCATATTTTTATTTAAATAAATAGAGATATTAAAAAAGCTACTATAAAATTATTTATTTTTAGTGTTATGCATTTAGTTTTAAGTATCATAAAATTTAAGCAAAGAACACATATAATTTTAGGTATATTCACGAGAACAATACTAATTTTTATCTTTTTTGTCAATTTAAACCCGCATATACCCACAACCCGCACCGTACTGCACCATTTAAAAAAAATACCTTTACCCCGCACCATACCCACACCACACCACATAACTTAAAACCCGCACCACACGTATAGCTTAAAACCCGCACCGCACCCGCATTGCCCCATTGCCATCCGTACAATCCATAATACAATAGGTAGGAGATTTCATGAAGTGGAGGTTCTAAAGCACTACAAGGGATACATATATATCCATAATTCACTGACTAAGACATTTCACCAAACATTTGACATGTATAAAATTGTACATAAATGGGGATTTCATATTATCATATTAGTAGGGCACTTCACCTTCACATAGGCTTTTAATCGAACACATAGGGAACATGCTTTGGTTATACAATCTTCAACACATCTAATAATCATGGATACATCAATCAACATGTAAATTTAAGGTTTTATCATAATTTTTATGCAAATCACCACATCCTAGGGTTAACCATTGGAATATGTAATTTCAAACATGAATCGAAACCCCACAACATCATGAACATGAATTTCAATTCAATTTAAATCATGAATATTCATACATACACAAATCGTGGATTTTGAAAATAGATTATTGAGCTTCATGGGTGAAAGAGAACCATGAATCAACACACGACATACATGGGTTGTGAGTTTCTTGAAGTTCTTGGACTTTAAGAACTTGGAATCACTTAGTTTCTTGAAGAATGATTTAGATATTGTTCTTGGGGATTATATTTGAGAAAAAAATCCTAATTTGATATTGTAGATGGATAATGAACTCATGAGCCTTGTTCTGATAAAATTAGGGGTTAAAACGGGTGGAAAACACCCAAATACCCTTTTAAAAATAGCTTAGAATTCGCTGAATAGGATGTGCGATGGCTCGTGCGATGGTCCATCGCTAGCTTGATAGTCCATTGATGCCTAGACGGTTCTTTGTTTTGACCGTCGTACCTGTTCTAGAATAGGGACTCACTGCCTTAGTCATGATGGCTTGGGAAACGGTCCATCACTAGCTCGAAAGTTCGTCGGTCTTACCATCGTTTCTGGGCAGTTTCGATAGCTTTCTGTAAAATATCGATAACTTTTTACTCCGCTACTGGATTTGGACAAAATTGGTATCGTTGGAAAGATAATTCAATTTCTCATATGATAAAATGTCGAAATTGGAGAAATTCTATCTGATTTGAATATAAATCATTTTGGAAGTCATCACTAAATCTTCTAGAGACTAGATTTGACTTAAAAAAAGTTTGGGGTATTATAATTTGAGACAGTGAATACTTGTAGAAGTTCATGGTATGCGATATACTATCCATCTTGGAGACACTAAAATGTACCATGATTTATGGGAAATCTATTGGTAGAGTGGTATGAAGAAGGCTATTACAGAGTTTGTGGCTAAGTGCCCAAATTTTTAGTAGGTCAGCGTCGAGCACCAATGACCTAGTGGTGCATTATAGGAGTTCAGCATCCCTACTTGGATGTGGGAAATTTTATGATGGATTTTGTGATAGGGTTGCCTCAATCACGCTGCCAACATGATTTGATGTGGGTCATTAAAGACAGAATCACCAAATGAACTCCTTTCTTGCTAGCGCATACTTCGTACTCAGCTAAGGATTATGCCAGGTTTTATATTAGGGAGTAGGTTAAGTTGCACGGGATTCCATTATCTATCATTTTAGATAGAGTTCTGTCCTCTCATTTTTGGAAAGATTTTTAGAAAGGTCTTGGTACCCAAGATCATCTCAGTAAGACTTTTCATCCTTAGACAGATGGTTAAGCAGAGAGGACTATTCATACCTTAGATTACATGATGAGGGATTATGTTAATTACTTTTAAGATAGTTGGGATGACTACTTACCTTTGATTGAGTTTTCTTATAATAACAGTTATCACTCTTGTATTCAGATGACTTCGTTTGAGGCCCTATCTGAAATAAGATGCATATCTCCTATTGGGTGGTTTGAGGCACATGAACCTGCTTGGATAGGGCTAGATGCAGCATTTGATGTGATGGAAAACTTCACTAAATATGATAGAAAATGAAGATATCCCAAAGCCGTCATAAATATTATACAGTGTTAGGAGAAAGGATCTTGAGTTTGAAGTTGGTGATTTAGTCTATTTGAAGATTTTTCCTATGAAGGGAGTGAGAAAACTTAGTAAGAAGGGGAAACTCAGCCCTCACTATATTCGACCATATAGAATCTTGAGTCATTTAGGGAAAGTAGCTTATGAGCTAGAGTTGCCAACAAATTTGGCATCACCATATCTAGTATTTCATGTTTCCTTGTTAAAGAAATGTATTGCTGATTCAACTATTATTATTCCTTTTGGAGGATATGGATATTATGGATACCCTTTCCTACAAAGAAGTTCTAGCTGAGATCCTTGATTGTCAGGTTCATAGACTAAGGATAAAAGAAGTTTCCTTGGTTGAAGTTCTTTTGCGGAATTAGTCATTTGAGAGAGCCACTTGGGAAATAAAAGAAGATATGCAAACAAAGTACCCTCAAATTTTCTCTATAAACACAGATCCAGTATCAGGTACCGATTTCCGTCAGATTGTCTCTTTTCAGTTCCCTATTTCATCTATGTATCCATCCTCATGTCATTTCATACACTCATGAAACTAGTTCACTTTATGTATGATGTTCCAAACTAAGATATATTATTATGTTTCCATTCTGCATGTTCAGTACATGATCTTAGTTTCTGTAGTAGTCTCAGTCTAACCAGTCTCATTCGAGGACAAATGTTCCCAAGGGAAAGATAATATAATACCCCATAAATCTTATCTCAATTCAGCTCTCAGTACAAGTTCAAAGGGGTCCAAGACTTGGAAATTTCACCAAGTGTGGAGGACTTAGTTATTTTCAAGACCCTTAAATTTTGATGATTTTTATTTTGGTCATCTTGACCTCGAGACATCATTTTTTGAGTTGATCCATGATCTGGGTTGTTCAAAGGGTGTCTCGGGTGAGTTTAAGAATTTTTAGATGAGTGTTGGGGTATGTTTGGGAAACCAAAACACAAAGACTACCGAAATAGGATGGCGCCAGCCCCTGTAGGTCACTGGGGTAAGAAGGGCGCCGCTAGAGTTACTCCCCCACTCTAAGAAGTGCGTCGCCAGAGTTACTCCCCCACTCTAAGAAGGGCGCCACCAGAGTTAGTCCCCAACTCTAAGGTAGGCATATCCTGGAGTATTCCGCTACTCCAAGACTCACGTTACCCCTACCTATTCTGCCTAGTCTTGTTTCTTAACATTGTAAGGGTATTGGGCTCAATTCTTTTTATCCAATTCATCCATAACAAGAAATTGGGGTCCCCAAGGAGCATTATTTTCCCTTTTACTTATAAATCCTCTCAAGAAAAATCATCTTTCTTCCCAAGAAAAAACCCTAACTCTTTAATAAGAAATCAAAGAACTGAAGCTTCAAGTTGAACAAATTCTAAAGGAATCTTCAAGAATTCATCTAATGAAGTATGTGGGATGTTCACAGATGGTTCCCTTTCACTCATAGATCCCAAAATACTCTTTTGGTTTGATTTATGAGTATATACCTTTTCATGATTAAATAAATCAATGAATCTATTGTTAATTTAATTTTAAAATATGGTTACAAGTGTTATCAAGTAGAATGAGTCATATCATGTTTTAAGTGTTGTAATTCCTATGTCATGATCAATTGATTTCTGGATTAACTCTCAAGTATGAATTTAGTCATGTAATCATTTTGTTTTACTCATGTTTAAGGAATTCCCATGTCCAAGTTTATGATTATTACATATTTTATAAAATGCCTATGTTTGGGTTCTTTGAACTGTGATTTCATACTATAGTATTTCAAGTTTGATATTGTATTTTATAATTATTCAGTGCTGGTGGGTTATGAAAACCTGATACATAGTTATTTTACATTACTTCGTGCCTCAGAAATGATTTCAGTTGAACCATGAGTATTACCATTCAGTCAGTTGTTATGGTTAGAACATGATAAGCAATGTCAATTATATGTTCAGTTGTATCTAATTCATCTCTGTTCAATATCAGTGTTAGTTCAGTTGGGAGTAGGATTTAACATCGATTGAATCTAGGGATGGGGGATCACTAGCTAGTTAGGACTAGGTACTTAGTAGTAGTCCATAAGTTCCAAAACTACGTAGCCAGTGTAGGATTATGAGATGTCACCCGCCAATTTATTATTGATACTCTCTTAGGGTTACCCACATATTTAGGACTTACTCCCTAGGCCTTCAGGATATCAAATTAGTTGATCCACACATCCAGTATTGGTACCCAAAGCACGGTACTGACACCCTTCCACCTAGGGTTACAGGTAGGACTCCGATTAGCTCAAATTGGGGCATATGAGTTAGATGATACCTCCCATAGTCTAAGTGCAGTATTTAATATATTTCAGTTTAGGTTTGATTGACCAAGTGTACCAAACCTCAGGTATTCAGTTATACAGATTCCAGTCTTTCAACTAATAGATTATTGTTAGAAACATAAATTGGTCTTGCATTCATAAATCTTATATGTTCAGTTATTCTAATATATTTCAGCCAGTCCTCATCTCATATACCAGTACACTCAAATTACTAACCACATATTTTTCTTTGTGCTACGTTGTCTTATAACATAGGTTTGGATGCTTAGTTTCTCGAACACTCTTAGACAGGTCAACGACGTTCAGCAGCAGTAGTGGTGATCCTCATCTATTAAGGACATGATCTATCAATTTCATTTAGTTTCATATTTTTATATGCTCAATTAGTTGGCGGTATCCTATCAACTCTTTAGTCAGTTTAGAGGCTTTCAGAAACTTTGTTAAATAGTTAGTCAGTCATTTCTGTATTATCAGTTGATATCAGATATTTTAGACATATTTTAATTCATGTTTCAATATCTAGTTTTACAATATTTTATCAGTTTATTTTCCACATATGTTATAGTAGTGCTATTATATTGAGTGCTTATAGAAAGTACCAACTCATAGGTTATCTTGTGGTCACTTGTGACCATAATCACCATTTTGCGACTAAGGGGTAGCCTCAGGTCGTGACACTAGTGCTATGATATAATTGTTAAACTTGATGGGAGTATTAAAGTTTACTACTACTAATGTGAACTTACATCTAATGAGTATTATAGGGATTTGTAATTCCTTCAAGCTACAAGGGGTGAGCCTAGATACTATCAGACTATGGTTGTTACCATCCACTCTAACTGGTGAAGCTATTCTATTGTTGACAAAGTTGCCAAGAGGATCAATAACTATATCAAAGGAGTTGAATAAGTTATTCTTTGAGAGTTTTTTTCCACCTTCTAGGATGTTGCATTTGAAAGATAAATTTACAATTTTAGGTAACTATATTCAAAGGTATTGCATGATACATAGTTAAGGTTTAAGAAAAAGTTACAGAAAGTCTTAGATTATAGGATAAAGACTCAAAGTTTTCTTGAAATATCCTACAGATCTTTGAATGCTAACAACAAGCTTGTAGCAGACATTATAATAGGTGGTGAATTTATGAATATAATTTGGGAGAAGGTACACAACCTAAATCCATGAGTCATGATCGCACCAACTTTAAACCACCTGTAGGTAAGACAATCTAGTTCCCAGAATGACAAGTAATGGGCTAGATGGTAGAAGGTATGAGTAATACCAAAATAAGGCATATAATATGTCTAATTAAGAAATTTAAATGCTATATTATAAATAAAGAGGGAGGAATAAAAGAGTGTCCCACGACTTAGTAAGGTAATTACACAAGCCACAAAGAAAACAAAATATGAGTACTAATGGTATCTCAAATGGAAATACTATCCAAAAATAGTAAAGGGAGTGAGAATTTTCTCTGGCTCCAAAATCACACACCTATCTCTGAATCTTGACATATTTTAGAATGGATTTCAATGGTGGAAGCTAGTACTTGGATCTAAATTAGAAAAAGATATCCAAGTGTAGTATGCATACCAAAATAATGGGTGCTCAGTAGGTATCATCGACCAATTGAGTTAAATCATAAGATAAGCATAATTAGAGATGAGAATGTACCCATAGCCAGGGAAAATGGCAAACCCAAAATAATGCTCTAAATGACTAAGGATACATAACAGAGTAGATAATGATTAAAAGGATGTAACTAACAATAGCCTAACTGGGCCCCTACAAGCCCAGAAGGCACAAACAAGAAGAAGGAAACCAAATTGAGCCCCTTTAAGCCAGATAGATCCAATTAAGAGAGAGACAATGATAATAATAATGATATAATATCCGAACATCAAAACCATACCCATGAATCCTCCCATACGATAAGCACATACTTAAACTGGTTTCTCTTTATGATAAAATTTTTTTAGTGTTGGACTTAAATAAAAAATAGTATCATAAATGTCGGACTTAAACCGGTCTTAATATCATAAATACTGGACTCAGACTAGTCTTAATATCGTAAATACCAGGCTCAAATCGGTCTTAATATCATAAATGCCAAAGTCAAATTAGTGTTTAAATAAATTCAAGGTACAACTCTAGCCAATAGTTAGAAATGTATCTAAATCCTCCTAGGGTCCAAATATAAATATAAAATAACTAAATAAGGCCTCCTAGATGTATAGGGATCTAATTAAAATATATGATCTTAAGAGGGTCAGTAGACTCGCTACTAAACCTCTGAAAGTTCATACTAAGGTAGTTCATACCTAAAATTAGGATATACGATCTAAGTTCTAAGACAAGTCTTCTAAGTTCTGCTAAAAGGTGTCGACTAAATCTACAGGTCCTATTGTCACAGTTTAATTTGTGAAAAGGATGGGTAGGCCAATTTTACCTAAAAATGAGTCACTATTCATTTATGTATTCCAAATTTTAGTACACATACCAACTAGTCATGATTTCCAACCCAAATATAGCATAATACTACTCCAATACCATAATAAAGCTCAATTTAAGAGAAATGTATGCCTATCCTACTTGGTCACTAATTAATGCCAAAGAAATTCAAATACATTGGAGATTTCAATTTTTGAGAAGTCTTTTAATGATGCCATACTTCATAAACAAAAATATACAAATCAATATAAGAGTAATTGTCTTGACCCGAGGCTTCCATATATCAGAAGGCTCCATTTAAAGTTCATTGATGCTTTTACATAGTTTGATTCTTTTATGGATATAGTTTTTGCTATGGTTGGGGGAATGATGTATATTGGTTTTCTTTTGGATAGAGGATTTTTTGGAACTACTATGGGTTGGTATATGTGGGATCGGTATTTGCGCCAACCTTAGTATTGGAATTGGTATTGGGGCTGATATCGTTTGACTTAATTTTTCACTTTTCCATCCGTTTATATTATATTATGGAACTTGGTTTGGTTATTATTATGGTTTTTGTTTGGTTATGGTTATTGGTTAGCTTTGGGATGGTTGGGCTCATTTGGGTCGATCTCGGTTATAGACCTATTCCCGAGTCTGGATTTGTGAAATTACATACTATCTTATTATACATTTAGAATTCATCCGAATCAGGGTATGCATTTTCATAGTTGGGTTGGGTAACGGGGGTGGTCCTCGGTCTTGGATGGACTTGGAATTCCCATTACGACAAGGCCTATGGTCAGTTCGTGTCAATATATAATAGGGTATAGATATGCCATAAGATCCATTGCTAATTTTGTTGCTACTGTAGACTCATTTTTTTCTTATTATGTTAATGACATGATTTTTTTTTGTATCTATAGATGTCCTATTTGTTTTTATGTTTTAATTTATATTATGTTACTACTTTTGAGCCCATAAACTTGATCTTGAGAGTTGTAAACACATTCTTTGAGTGATTAATTTATGGTTGAGATTTGTGGTTTTTATTCTTCTTCTTGTATGAACATTATTATGATTTCTTCCAAGAATTACTATTGTATTCTTGAAATTATGAGTGGATAAACCACCACAAATAGGGTTATGGGAACCATGATGAATTATCAAAATAGAGTTCAATGTACAAGTGATTATAGTAGGGTATTTATGCATATATTGTTGTGTTCTTTGCTTTGAATATTTTCTAGTGGTTACAAACATTAGATATCCCCTTATTCTTACTTTTCATGAAGGGTAACATATGGAAAAAAGTAACAAATATTGGAGACTTTTCTTAGACTTATAAACAATCATTTAATAGCTGACGCTATCAACCTTCACTTGATAGATTGAGTTGTGGATGCTAGAAGTCTAATATCAAATCAAAGATAAGGGTTAGATTGTAAAACTCATGAGATGCAGATGTGTAATTAAAGATATTTATCAAATAGGAGTTGCATGGTTAGTTACTTGAACTTAGCTAATTAATTCTTCATGATAAACATCGAGATAGATCACCAGTACGAAGAACCCATCGAGTTATGAAGTCATTGGGAGCATAGACCTAGTGTCTCTCATTTATTAATTACAACAATGAAGAAATTCACAATTGTCAAATTTCACAAGTTGACTTTCAAAAAAGCCTAACATATGGAATAATTTACTAATGGCTAAGATAAATGTATGGACCATGCTTCTTTCCTATTCTTGTACGATCAACCCCAACCTAGTTGGGCTTTATATGTGATTGAACTATCATTTTGTACTTCATAGTGAGATATAATTGACCCAACATTAGAATTTAGTGTTGTCGTAGGAAAATTATTTTAGGATTCGATCTATTATGTGGTCTAACTATTAAACTTTGTTTCCTTATTTAATTTTTTTTGTTATTTTTAAGATGCACAATGATGCATGCCCAACGTTAGCAGTCAGGGCAATCCTCTAATTCTATTTGATCTTGAACTTGAGAAAAAGTTGATCACTATTTCTATGATATAATTGTTGAACTTGATGGGAGTATTAAACCTTACTACTACTGATATGAACTTGCATTTAATGAATTTTGTACGGATTTGTAATTCCTTCAAGCTATCAGGGGTGAGCCAAGATACTATTAAACTATGGTTGTTACCATTCACTCAAACTAGTGATGTTATTCTATGGTTGACAATGTTGCCAAGAGGATCAATAACTATATGGAGGGAGTTGAAGATGTGATTCTTGGAGTGATTTTTCCCACCTTCAAGAATGTTGCATTTGGAAGATAAATTTACAATTTTATCAAACTATATTTAAAGATATTGTATGAGATATAGCAGAGGTTTAAGAAGAAGTTACTAAAGGTCTTACATTATAGGATAAAGATTCAAAGTTTTCTTGAAATCTTCTATAGATCTTTGAATGCTAGCAACAAGCTTGATGCAGACATTATAACAGGTGGTGCATTTATTAATATAATTTGGGAGAACGTATCACAACCTAAATCCATTATTCATGATGGAATATACTTTAAACCACCTGGAGGTAAGACAACCTAGTGCCTAGAAAGAAAATTAATGGGATAGATGGTATAAGTTACGAGTAATACCGGTATAAGGCATACAACATGTCTAATTAAGAAATGTAAATGCTATATCTTAAATAAAAAGTCAAGGAATAAAAATGTGTCCTACGAAGGTCACTACAAGAGCCACTAAGCAAAACAAAATATGAGTACTAGTGGTATCTCAAATGGAAAGACAATAAAATAATAGTAAAGTAAGCAAGAATCAAGTCTGGCTGCAAAAGCTCACCCCTATTTCTGAACCCTGACAAATGCTAAAATGGATGTCAATGGTGGAAACTAGTATGTGGATATGCACTAGAAAAAGATGTAGAAGTGTAGTATGAGTACCAAAATAATGGGTGCTCAGTAGGCATCATCGACCAATTGAGCTAAATCCTAATATAAGTATAATAAGAGATGAGAATGTAACGATAGCCAGGGAAAAGGAAACCCCAAAATAATTCTCTAAATGACTAAGGATACATAACATAGTAAATAATGCTTAAGAAGATACAATTAAATATTGCCTAACTAGGCCCCCATAAGCCAAAAAGGCGCAAACAAGAAAAAAGAAACCAAACTGATCCTCTTTAAGCCTTATAGATCCAATCAAGAGAGAGACATCCACAATAATAATGAGAACATAACCGAACATCAAAACTATACCAGTGAATCCTACTATACGCTAAGGACCAGAATTGAAATGGTTTCTCAACATGATAAAACTTTTCAGTGCTAGACTTAAATAAAAAATGGTATCATAAATGTCAAACTTAAACCATTTTTAATATCATAACTACTGGACTCAGGCTAGTCTTAATATAATAAATACCAGACTCAAATCGGTCATAATACCATAAATGTTAAACTCAAATAAGTATTTTAATAAATTAAAGGTACAACTCTAGCCCAGAGTCAGAAAAAAATTTCTAAATCCTCCTAGGGTCCAAGAATAAATATAGAATGACTAAATAAGGCCTCCTCGATGCATAAGGATCTAATTAAGATATTTGATCTTAAGAGGGTCAGTGGCTCTCTACTAAACCCTAAAATTTCTTACTAAGGTAGTTCATACCTAAAAATCGGATATGCCATCTAAGTCCTTAAACTAGACAGCTAAGTTCTACTAAAAGGTGCCAAATAAGTATACAAGTCCTACAGTCACGTTTAATTTTCAGAAAGGATGGGTAGGCCAATTTTACCTTAAAATAACTTACTATTCATCCAAGTTTTCCAAATTTCACTACACAAACCATCTAGTCAAAATTTCCAACTCCAATATAGCATAATACAACACATATACCATACAAAAGCTTAATTTAAGAGAAAGGTAAGACTTTCCTACTTGGACATCAATGAATGCCAAAGAAATTCCACTAAATTTGAGATTTTCCATTCCAATAAGTCTCTGCATGATTCCATACTATAAAAATACGATTCTACAAATTAATTTGAGAGTAATTATCATGACCCGAGGCTACCCCCGAGTTGTAAAATAGTGATTAGAACTACAAGTGATCCCAAGCTAACCCATGTACTGGCATGATTTTTGATCAATTAATTTAAAATGTATATACAAGCTAAAGTTGTTGAGCGGAAGTATCATCATAAGAAAATCCTAATGAATGTAGTACTGTAAAAGTTTACAACACGATAAATCTAAAGAATGAACTTAAATTACATATCATGACTTTGATTAACTTTCAAAAAGTGAAACACCTTAAATTTTTCACCCTTGCAAAAATTCTTGAGTTTTGGACTTACTATGCTTCGTACAGCTTATGGGTACCAATCGTACACTTGAATATGAGTTAGGGGGTGGGTAGGTGGCTCACTTATACACTAGGAAGTATGTTTAGCTTGGTTACTTTCCAAGGTATGACTCAATAAGGTATGAGTCATATATAAGGATACGAGGGGTACAAGGTAAGTTGTTTTTTTCTTGTTAGTTGGTTTTGTAAAATCTGTCCATAGTATGAAATGTTGGTACAGGTTGGTGTACCACTCATACCCTTAGGTACGAGTTAAGTGAGTGATGTTATATAGGAACTAGTATGTAGGGTCTTAGTAAGGTTTTGGTATGATTTAAGGTACCACTAATACCCTAGGGTATGGATCACATGGTTTATTCATACCCTACATTGTGTCCTGTTATAATTTAAGGTCAATGGTAGTCAGGATATTTCCTACGTCAAAATACTTATGTTCTCACATTATATAAACCTTGGTGGCCTTTCATAACACTTGTTAAAGGATATAAACACTCTAAATACTCTGTCAAACTTACACTTGAAGGTTGGAGGCTAGGGTTTCTTCATATGTTCTTTAAAGGGCTCAAGAATCATTTTTATCTTCGGAATCTTCTAATATAACGCTTATAATTATTCTCTTATTATTATTTCCAACTAAATTCATGATTAATGTTTTTTAAACATTGATATACACATCATAAAAGGTGGTTTTGAGAAAATGTTGAGGGTGTTGGTACATATTGTTTGGTATTCGTTTAAACTATATTTTTTTACATATTTTTGGTAATGTTTTGCACATGTGGGTGCTTGTTGGTCAACGTTTAACAAATGGGTCATGAGTAGCCCTAATTATAATGGTTTATTCTTTGGTTTTTGTCTTGATAAAGGTATGCCCTTAATATTTTCACTAAAATGCCTAAAAGGATATTTTTACTCTATTATTGAACTTTCATTAGAAGTCTTGCATGGTATGGTTTGGTTATATAAACCTAAATTTATTTGGATGGTTTTGTATAGTTTAAATAGTTTAAATAGTATAAATATCGTAAATGGTTAAATGGTTTATAAAAGAGTGTGAATGATTTTAAATAGTTTTGAATGGTCATATGGTAAGGTCTTAGTGGTTATGCATGGTTAAATAAAAACCTTATGGGGTATATAGGAACCCCCTAAGTTAATGAAATAATAAAATGGGTTTGTATAATGGTAATGGTTTTTCTGAATAAATAGGGAATCCCTTAAATTAATATGGTAATGAATACTTATGGGATACATAGGAATCACCCAAAATAATTTGACAATATGATCTATGGGTACATGAGTTTCCATTGATCCCTATAAGGTTTGGATAAGGATAATACTTACAAGTTATAGTCGGTGTGATGATTCCACTATCTAATAGCCTTGATTAATAATAATGCTATAGTGGTTTTGTTGGAAACAGTTTTAATTAGGCAATAATAACAGGGTGTGATGGATAACCATGAAGGTGGGATTTTAATAAATAAACACTAGAAAATCATGTTTTATAACATGAGGGGTAGGGTATGACGACCTTTTTATGATACTATAAGGTATATGAGAATTCTCTAAGTACATTGTATATATGTGTCATAGAGGGTGAGGGGTATAAGGGAATTCTCAACTCTTATGGTATCTCTGAATCATGTGGTTACATACATTTGGGCTTGTTTAGGGTGTTATACTGGACTCATACACTCTATGGGTAGTTAAGGATGGTTAACCTTCACATACCAAACTAAATGGTTTTAAATGCTTGCTAAACCTGATTCCCTTTCCCAGCACAGTTATATATATGTATAGTTTACTTTCATATGGATGGTTTACTTAACCTTATTAAATGGCATTATTTTATCCATATCCTAGTGTATCTAGCTTTCACACGCTAACCTATCTTCGGGCGTTGTATCCCCATGCAATGCAGGAACTAACCATTCTACTCCTTATGCTTTGTGATGAGATTCAAGACCTGTTATTAGATTGAAGTGGTGAGCTTCCATAGTTTAGAAGGAATCTATTTCATATTATGGATTACTTTATGTACTTTTGTCTTTCATACACTTGGTTTATGGATATGTTCGGGGCATGTCCTAACTAGGTACTCTTTGGTTTGGTCTGAAGGCTTTTCATGGACAATTATAGACTTGGGTATGGTATGGATAGATTATGTCATATATATATATATAAGCATACTTTAAATTATTGTCTTGGTTTTGGATTATGGTTTTGGTTTAGTTGGAGTTTTTGGTTATTAGGTGGACCGACTTGGTTGGGTTAGCCTCAAATATAGGATTATTATAAAGTCACCATATGATGGATATATTATCTTATTATTGGGTTGGAGTTCATCTAACTCAGGGTATATTTTGGTGGGTTGGTTGGGTATAGAGGGTGGTCTCCAATTCAGGTTGGACTTGAGATTGTCCTTTAAGGCAAGGCCCCAGTTCATGTTGTGCCATGTTGATATCAGAGCTTTAGTATTTGGTGTCATGGTGTGTCCACAATGCCGTGTCGAGTAGAGTCTTACTTATGGGTGTGTCGTGCACCACACTTATAATCAAAAGGCTACAAGATATTTAGGAATGTTTTACTTTCTTAGTGTTCTATGTTCAGGCTATGGAGTCTAAGATCTTGACTCTTCCCTGAATCTTCTTTGGTTCACATTTTGTATCTTTTCCTCTCTATAAGAAATCTCACCATCCCACTTGAGGAAAATATTGATAGATCTAGCCTAACTCATGGGGCACAGGCCCGGTCAAGAGTTGTAGCTTTTGGTTTTCCAAGTGAAGGCTAATTTACATCCTCCTATTCTCTTTAAAGAGTTTGTAGTTATTCACACAATTGTTGTTGAAAGGAAAGGAGAAATTGTTATTTTTTTAGTCGGTTGGGTGAAGTGCTACAGGTGTTAACCATAATGATTGACGCTTGGGAAAATAGTGTACTGGTTGCCACTTGTTTAGCCCTTATGCCAAAGTGGTGCTACTTTGGCTTTAGGCTCTGGTTGGGATCATCTTATGCTCTTACTATCCCTTAGAAGTCTGGGGAATCTTCTAATACCGACACAGGTATGCTGAAAACTCCTTTCTTTATGGTGTATATGATTTACTTTATTTGGGGGGGCCTCTTTTTTATGGCCCCATTTTTTATTATGTATTTTGGTTTTGGTCCCAAGGTTATCTCAAAATTTTATTTGATTTCTACCTAGTAGGTGACTATGCGATTGCCAAATAAGTCTATGGGATGTGTGGTATCTTTTGATAATAAAGGGGTCTTAGCGGATTTTTTTTAACTTGGATGTGGTGGATTTGGATGTCATTCAGGGTATAGATTAGCTGCACTCATGCTATTTATTATTTGTGGTCGTGTCTATGAAATGGTTGTCTTTAGGCTTCATGGTGAGTCGGTTATGGGATGGGAGGATGGTTCGTTCACTAGATGTTAAAGGAAAGGTTATATCATAACTTAGATCTCAGAGATTGGTTTCAAAAGGGTTGTCTTTATTATTTATTTCAAGTTAAAGGTTCTAACTCGAAAGGTATTTTCTTGTATTGGGTTTTGTTGGTGAATGAATTTCTTGAGGTCTTCTTAATGAACCTCATGGTGTCTTCCTAATAGCGAGGTGTTTTGCGATTGGTCTCATTCTGGACATTTATCCAATTTTTATACTATCTTTATAGAATTGTTTAGATTGGGTTAAAGAAGCAAATAAGGGATATTTTAGATAAAGATTCCATTTATTCTTGTACTTTTCTATGGGATGATTTCGTGCTTTCATGCATAAGAGGAATGGTTCCCTGGAAATAAATAGGTTGTTGATAGGTGAATAAGGGAATCGAAGTGTCCTCCTTGTGGGGTAGACCATGCATAGGTATATTCTATATGGGTACTTTGCTAGTAGTACATGGTGGTTGGTAGATCCTAGGCTTGAACCTAGATGCTTGACCTTGGTAAGGGAAGTATGTTATCTTGGGGATAGTAACCTAGGAATTTTTGGAGGGGTGAGATCGATAACTTTAAGAAAGTTGTGATATATAGGCCAGAAGTTTAGGTTGAATGGAGGGACTGGGGATCTAGTTATTCAATGGGTTAGATCATGTATCTTGCATGTATCTTTGTCCCTAAACTTGTACTTTATTGTTGGCATGAAATTGATTATTAAATTAATGGTTTTGAAAGTAGGTTTTGGCACAAATTAAGGGCTTTGACATGATTACTTATTGAATTGATTTCCCATGAATTATGATGCACTATTCATACTTTATTAATTTTTATGAACAATTTGGGATGCATAGGAATGGTATATGGATTTTGAAGTACTATGGATTCTCCAATTACTTGGTTTTGGTCATTGAAATTATATGCACTCAAACTGTTTGTGAAATTTGCCATTGAATATAATTTTGTCATATGGTTTGACTATTCTTGAATCTTTGCATTGCATAAAATGTTAAGGGAGAATGAATTGGTTTTGGTTAGATTCAAATGATTTTGGAAAGGCCTTTGTGGACATGGTTTGATTTTCATTTTTTTGGTTTAATTGGAAACCTTGGAGTCAATTTGGTCAAATATTTTTTGCATGTTTATGCTGGGTTCTAGGTCGCAGTGGGATGACTAAGGTTTTAGGAATAGGATAACCAAGCATCCCTGGAACACATTTTTGGTGATACTCATTAGAGCGAAGTATTATGATTGTAGGTGTAATGGGGTGAAGGTTGATGATTATTCTAAATTTTCTTTTAGTAGTGGACTTCAAGGGACGTTCAGCTTGCATATCCTAGTGATACTCTTATTCAGTTAAGAGAGTACTCTACTAGTTTTGTATGCATTCTTATATCACTTATGCCTACGGTTCGCATTTTGCATTCGGCTTGTTCCATTGGTATGAGTCTTGGTCTTATGTTACATTACTTATGGTATAGGAGGTTGTGTTTGTTTCGGTGTCTAGTTCTAAGGACTCCTTTTATTATATTGTTTGGTTGGGATGTTTCTTCATTATGGTCTAGGTTATTCCTGTTAATTACTTAGTTCCTATAGTGTCATGTCTTGTTTAAGGGGTCTTACCTTGGGAGGCATGGATAATTCTTGTGTTTCGGAACCTTAATGACTCTCTTTTTGTTTAGATGGTAGTGGTTTGGGGAACTTGGTGGTTTTTGAAATAAGGGATTTACAAGTCCCTAAGTGAGGGAGAGTCTCGGGTGACTTCTAGAGTTAAGGTTTTGGATGGTGAGGTAAGGTTGTAGTCATGAGAAATGGTTAGGAAAGGAATGGGGCCTAACCTCGAATGTCTTGAAACACCTAATATAAACAATGCTTACAAAATAATGCCTAAAATGGTGCAATCTCAATACTCGAATGGTAGCTATTTTAAAAGGTAAAACTCTGCTAAGGAATAGCTGCTCTTACTAACCTCAAAAGTCATAACACCTGAAATGAGTATATCCTCAAGACCATGAATAATCTGCTCCAACTAACCATATGCCTGAGAGTTAAAAGTGGTGCTAAGGTCTATCTGAGTGTCCAACTCTTTATGAAAAGTCCTCTAGAAGCCAGAAGTAAAAATTAAGCCTTGATCTAACATAATAGCCATGGGAAATCCATGAAGACAAACTATCTCTCAAATTTAGATACATGCAAACCTCTCAACACCGAAGGACATCTAAATAGAAAGGAAACATTCTGATTTAGTCCATCAATCAACAATGACCTAAATGTCATTGAACCCTCAAAAGGTGAGAGACAACCCACAAACAAAGTCCATAGTGAACTGCTCCTACTTCTACTCTAGAATTGGCAATCTATAAACCAGGACACTAGGTCTGTGATGATTTTCCTTTACCCATTGACAACATCGACAATGAGATTCAAAGTCCACTATATCTCTCTTCATACCAATCCACCAGTAGTGTTGTCTCAAAACTCTATACATCATAGTTGTCGTAGGGTGAATAGAATAATTAGAGCTCTAAGCCTTTCGTAATATCAACTAAATCAAGTCTCTGACCCTCAGAACAAAAATGCAGCCATCACATCAACAAATACCCAATGAATCCTAGGTGTCTCTCCGATACTAACCTTTCCAAACGTGATCACAGATTCCACAAGTCTACTATCCTTACACTATAGACTTTTCAAATCTACTTGTATAAGGTAGATCTAGCCTTAACATTAGCAGAGTTCTTCCTAGAGTCTGAGATACCAAGTTGATCCATCAATTAGGCTAAGGAATAGATGTCCCACGCCAATGGCTACTCATAAACCAAAATATAAGCCAAGCTACCCATACTCACTTCCTTCTAACTCAAGGCATTTATTGCCACATCCGTCTTGCTCCAATGTTATAAAATAAAAATGTTACAATCCTTAAAGATTTCAATCCATATAATTTATCTAGAATTAAGTTATCTCTGAGTCTTCAATTTTTGAAGACTATGGATGATGTAAATCTCGCAATGAACACTATGTAAGATATGTCTCCAAACCATAATAGCAAAAACTACTGCTTTTAACTCAGAATCATGATTGGGGTAGTTGTACTCATTCACCTTCAAATGCCTCATCATATAAGCTATAACTCAAACCATATTCACTAGTACGCAACCCAAACAAACATTAAAAGCATCACAATACACGGTGATCCCCTCACCCTCAATAGGAAGAGTCAATATAGGAGTTGATTTGAGCAAGTCCTTAAGCTTCTAAAATCTTGAATTTTTACTCTAAAGACCATTGAAAAGGAACTTTTTTCTTACTCCATCAAGTCAAAGGCATTGAAATAGTAGTAAAACCCTCAACAAATCATCTATAGTAACCTATAGACCATTAAAGTTATGAACCACAACTTTAGATGTTGCTATAGCCTAATCACAAATTGCCTAATTTTTTTTTGAATCCGTAAAGATACCATCCTTAGACACCACATGTCCTACGAAGATAATAGACTGGAGCTAGAACTCATATTTGAATATTAGGCAAAAAGCCTATGATCTCTACAATTCTGGAGCACAATCCTCAAATATTGTCTACGCTTCTTCCTACTGCTTGAATACAAAGGAATATTGTTAATAGACGCAATCACAAAGAATTCCAAGTAAGGTCTTATAACACCCCAAATGTTTAGGATCCTAAATAAACATTGAAACGAGCATATGTGACCCCTAGATTGAGTATAAAACACTTTGGAATGGGTTTAAAAGTGTTGGGGAAAGTTTTAGACTTTAATAATGGTTGAGCATTGTAAGGAGAGCATTGCGTGTTGGATTTGAGTTACATTGGACCTGGGGGAGGGGGCCTACTACCTCACCCATGTAGTGGGCCCCATCTTATGAGGGGGCTACCATATGATAGGCCCTACTTAGTAAGGCTAGCTCCCCACAATGGGCCTCACATCATTCCCTCCCTCTCTTATGTTAAAGATTAACTAAGGGTTTTGGGGTCTTTTCACCCTATTTTAGACCATTCCTATTTCGCCCAAGGTGTTTCCAAGTTTGTAAGTACAATAGCTCACATCAAAATTTTATTTTATTCCTTCCCAAACAACTAAAAGAAAAAGGACTAGGGTTCCCATCATAAGGCTCTAGTTCTCTTGCATTCATCAAGTATTTTCCATTAAAAGGCCATATTGAACACTCCTCTTTTTCGAGTATTATTATATATTGTTAAATTACTTTTTAATTATCTGTTCTTTAATAGATAGTTTAACCTAGGATTGAGGATATTGGTTGTGAAAATTTTTCTAATATTTTCCTCTTCTTTTCTAAGTGTCATTAATGGGTTTTGAAATATAAATATATTGTATAAAATGGTGAACTTGCTAACATAGATTCACAACTTTTATGATTATGTATGGTGAAAATATGGCCCTCAACCCACTTCGAAAGCTTATTTTTAATGAGGATTTTAAATTGTTTATTTAGTCTTCAAAATAATATTTGGCATAAAAGGAAGAAAAGGCTAAATGGCCCTTCAAATATTTAAAATATTTTATGGAAATAGTATGATTTAGAACTTATGGCTTGCAAGTATTTGTATGATGATACAAATAAAGGAATGTCTTAATGGAAGACATCATGGATAATGATTTATAAAAATATTTTTATTGGGCTTTAAAGAGAATAATATAGTTTTACCAAAAAGGCGTACATCCTCGTGACCAACACTTGAAATCTATGTTTTGCTTACATAGGGATCTCGTACCATCATTAGATAATCAATTGTATTCTTAACATGATAAAATGACAGCTTTAGACTATTGGTAACTTTATCCTAATCGCAATACTTGCGGTAAACATGAACTGAGGCCCCACCGATTACCGAGTACAAGACCCATATAGCCCATGAGTTAATGGATATTGGTGAGAAGATACATAGTTCTAAACTAAATCTTTATATGGTTGTGCCTTTATTTCTTATGTCCCCTGCCTCTTACTTTATTACTATTAAGGATGAACAATATATGTTTTACAATTGGTTTTATAAAAGAATGTTTTATCCCTTTCCCTAGGTTGCATGCTACTACTTGTCATACTGACTAACCCAAAATGATATATTATTTCATGATATACGTATGGAGATATTTTCTTATTATTCTGTGTAGCACTAGGGCACTCGTATTCTCTCTTGGATAATTGGTAATAAGTAGTGAGCCCTTTATTATTCGGAAGATGTTTGGACCTTACTTATGTTTTTATTCTAGAATTTATGGGTTTATGGTATAGTAGGGTCTATGTCCCAACTTAGGAGTTATTCTGAAAGTTAGAGGCTTTGTAGATGGTGTTTGCTATTATTTTGGGATTTTGTTCTTAAGATATGAACATTACTTTATTTAAAACGTTGAACTTATTTTCTTATGGGATTATTATACAACTTTAGTTATGACAATGTTTTAGATATATTTCTAAGGGTGATCTCAAGTTTTACTTAGCTTGGGATGCCCTTCACAGCCAGGGCATAGATTTGAGTCTTGACAAATTTAGTATCAGAGTACCATTCAGGATCCCATAATATCGATAATGTTGTGTTGAGTAAAGTCCTTTATATGGGTGTGTAGAATGCCACACTTATAAGAGGAAGGCTATGAGGCTTTTAGGAATGTTTTCCTTTCTTTATGTTCTTGTTTGTGCTAGAGAGTCTAGTTGCAATGAATTCTTCTCTCTTTCAACTTTCCTGTATTTTAAATCATGCCTCCAAAAAGATCGAATGGATAAATGAATTCTGCTAGAGCCCCCGTCCTTACCGGGGAAAATGTTGAGGAGGTCTTCCTTACATATGGAATGCAAACCCAATATGGAACCTGTACTTCTAATTTCTTTACTCCTCTTAGGGTTCTACTAGCCCCTATTAATCCTTCCCTAGCTCCTAGGACTGATAACACTCATACCCATAATCCAGAATGAGAGGTCGCAAATACAAATTTTAGAAAGACTATCCATATATTAGCTTAGACTATTTTTTCAGAGTCTCTCTGATCAGATAATTTTGGAAATGTTAGTGATTCTTTTGATGCTACTCGATTTACTAATTTATGTAGCTGAACCCCTCTATATTCATAGGGTCTAAGCTGGGGAGGACCTTCAAGAGTTTATTAAGAAAATATAAAAGATCTTTAGAGTGATACATAATAGTAATAGTGAGGGGGTAGAGTTTGTGTCTTATCAACCAAAAAAGGTGGTTTATCAGTAGTATGATAAATGGAAGGAGATTAATAATGTACATACTGAAGCTGGTAATTGCGAAAAACATTTTGATGCAATTATTGATCACTTCTTCCCTAAGGAATTAAGAGAGGCCAAGGTGGAGGAGTTTGTGAATTTAAAGCAAGGCAAAGATAAGTGTCAAGGAGTATGTTATAAAATTTACTTAGTTGACTCATTATACTATCGTATTGGTGTCTAACATGAGATCCAGAATGACGAAATTTGGTTCTAGAATGTAAATATTCCATGTCGAATGGTTACATAGACATATCCAAGTTAGTGGTTTATATGAAATAAGTGAAGGATAAGAAAATAAAAAGGGATAAAACAAAGACGAGGTTGAGTTAAAAGCGTAAGCATTCATATCATGATATGAAATAATAAAATAGTTGGAAAGATGGAAAAGAATGGTGCAAGAAAAAATCGTGGGTTCATTATCATCCATTAGCTAGTGCTCGTACCCCTAAACCTAGGGTGAGTCATGATTTTAGCCTAGAAATGGCTCTAGAGTATTGAGTGTCGGATCTCACGCTAGTGTAGCTTAGTCAAACCTATATTACCCTCCATGTTATGCTTGTGGGTATCTTCATCATGGTTATTGTCATTTGGGAAGAAGTTTTTTCTTTTATTATGGCTAGCTAGGTCATATGCAACGAGACTACCCCATAGCTAGGGGGTTCATTTAGGGGTAACAAAGTTATAAATACTACTTCTTTAACTCCTTATGCAAATGATTCGGCTTTAGGGGATAGAAATGGCCATAACTATCTATATGCACTATCAATTGATCAGTATTCTGAGGTATCTCTAGATGTAATCATGGGTATCTTATAACTTTTCTCTCATGATGTTTGTGCATTTCTTGATCTCGATTTCACTCTATCTTATGTGACTCCTTATATGTTTGTACACTTTATTTTTGGTCCTAAAAATATTCCTAAACCCTTATCAGTCTCTACCTTGGTGGGTGAGCCCATTATTTCTAGGAGAATCTATAGAGGTTGTATTGTCTCTATTTTTCGTCGAGCTGCTGTGGTGGACCTGGTAGAGCTTGATATGGTCAATTTTGATGTAATCTTGGGAATGGATTAGCTTCACTCGTGCTATGCTACCTTGTTCTATAGGACCAAATGGTCATTTTTTATTTTCCTAATGAACTAGCAATTGAATCGGGGGGGAGTTCAGTAGCTTCAAAAGGGAAAGTAATCTCTTATCTTAGAGACCAAAAGTTTATATCTAAAAGATGTCGGTATAATTTATTCTGAGTCAAAGGCATAAGCTATGAAAGTCCCTCTTTATAGTATGTTCCTATGGTTAATGAGTTTCTCAAAGTATTTTTGATAACCTTCCTAGAATTGCTCCTAATATAGAGATAGACTTTGGGATAGATCTTTCACCCGATACTAATCCCATCTCTATTCCACCATATTGAATGGCTCCTAAGGAGCTAAGAGAATTAAAAGAATAATGAAAAAACCTATTTGATATGCTTATTATCCGTCCTAGCATTTCTCCCTGGGGTTCTGCTATTCTCTTTATGTGAAAGAAGGATGGGTCCTTTGGTATGTGCAAAGACTACCTCCAATTGAATAAAGTCACTGTGAAAAATAAAAAACTCCTTTATTGAATAAATGACCTCTTTGACCAACTCTAGGTTGCTAAGTGTTTCTTTAAAATCTATCTTTGTTAGGGTTATTATCAGTTAAAGATTACGAAAATGGAAGTTTCTGAGACTATCACTAGAAGTTGCTATGGATTTATGAACTCTTTATTGTGTCATTTATATTACCTAATGCCCCTACAATTTTCAGGGATCTTATGACCAGGGTGTATGGATTTGTTCATTATAGTCTTTCTCGATGATATAAAGGTGTACTCCTAAATTAAGTAGGATAATGCCAATCACCTCTAAATTATACTATAGACCCTTAAGAATCAAGAGTTGTATGTCAAAAAAAATTAAGTGTGAATTTTTGTTGAGTTTTGTGGCATTCATTAAGCATGTCGTTTCTAGTCATGTGATTAAAGTGGATCCAAAAAAGATTGAACCAGTGAATAAGTGGCCTAGACCCATGACTCCAACCAACATTAGGAGCTTCTTGGGTTTGCAGGCTATTATAGGAGGTTTGTCAAAAGTTTTTCATCTATAGCTGCTCTATTTAAAGATTAACCTATAAAAATGATAAAGTTTCCATGGTCTGACACAGGTGATGGAAGCTTTGCAAAATTGAAGGATTTCCTAACTACTGCTCCTACATTGATGATACCCAAGGGTACTAAAGGGTTTTTTTACATATTATGATGCATCCTAGGTGGGATGTTGTTGTGTTCTTATGCAATATATAAGGGTTGTAGCTTATGCATCCAGGCAACTTAAGGTTCATGAGAGGAATTACATGACTTGTGATGTAGGATTGGTGGTAGTAGTATTCATATTAAAATTTAGGTGCCACTATTTGTATTAAGTACATATGGACATCTATTAAGATCATAAGATCTTACAATAGGTATTCACCTAGAATAAATTGAACATCAACAAAAATAGGTGGCGTGAATCGCTAAAGGACTGACATGAGTATGCACTACCATCCAGGTAGGGCTAATGTTGTTATTTATGCTCTTTGTTGGTTGCCTATAGGGATTCTATCTCATGTTGAGGAGGAAAAGAGAGGCTTGGTGATGGAAACTCACCAAATATATAATTTAGGAGTCATACTTTTGGACTCTAAGGATAGGGGATTAGTTGTCCACAAAGTGGTGAAGTCATCCCTTGGGAAAACGTTAAGGAGAAATAGATTAATGATCCCATTCTTATGAAAATCAATAGAGATGTGGGTCATGAAAAATATATTGCATTTGAAATTAGGGATGATGGTGTTCTAAGGTACAAAGGAGGTGTATTTCCGATGTAGATGGTGAAAGAGAGTATTTTGACAAAATCTCAGGTGTCCAGGTATATAGTTCATCTCGATTCAACAAAACTACATCATGATTTAAATGAGATATATTGGTGTAATAACATAAAAAGAGATGTTGCTAATTTCATTGCCAAGTTCTTGAATTATCAACAAGTTAAGTATTTAAGATCGGGTGGCACCTCCCAGTATATAGCTTTACCTATGTGGAAATGGGAGATGATAAATATTGATTATCTTACTATTCTTCCATGGTCCCAAAACTAATATGATTCTATTTGGGTCATTTTTTATTCTATCTTTAAGAACTAATTATTCAAAGCACAATTATACATTACACAGATACTGCAATTGCATGGGGCCCCAGTGCCTATCATATCCAACAGAGGTACGCAGTTTGCTTCCAAATTTTGGTGATAATTTCATAAAGTATTAGGTACTAAGGTCAACCTTAGCACCGTTTTCCACTCTCAAATATTTGTCTAAGTAGAGCATACTAATAATACTTTAGAAGATACGCTAAGGGCTTGTGTTAATGACGTTAAGGGTAGTTGGGTGGATCACTTACTACTATTAAGTTTGCCTATAACAATCAGTATAACTCTAGAATTCAAATGGATCTTTTTGAGGACCTTTATAGTAGAAGTTATAGATCATCGATAGGATGGTTTGAGGTGGCTGAGACTAGATTATTTGGGCCCAACCTTATATATCAAGTGATAAATTAAATAAGGTTTTGCTAGAGGGACATAAGACCGCTCAAAGGATCCCAAAGTCTTATGTAGATATGAGACACAGACAACTAGAGTTTGAGGTTGCGATTGGGTATCCCTGAAAGTCTCTCCTATGAAGGGAGTTATGCGATTTGGGAAAAGTGGGACGCTCTGTCCTCTCTACATTGCACCATATCAGATTCTAAAAAGAGTTAGAAATGTTGCTTACAAATTGGACTTATCGATAAGCTTGACATCAATTCATCCTGTGTGTCATGTGTCCATGCTTAAGAAATATGTGGGTAATCCTTTTTTAATAGTGGCCATAGAAGATATTGGTATGAAGGATTTTTTGTCCTATGAAAAAATTACTATTTAAATTCTAGATAGAAAGCTTTGAAAGTTAAGAACCAAGGAGATAGCTTCGATAAAGGTGTTATAGAGGAACCAAATAGAGTAGCCATCTCAGTCTGAACAACCTATACCCGAGAATTAGTGGCACTCTAAATTTCCACTAAGCTCTATAAGAACTCTTGATATTCTATAATTGTACCTGTAGCAGCAGCTATAGTGGATGAGTGAGTGGGCTCTGAAGATATGCCAACCGGCTCTAAGGTGCAAGTTGGGGATGCTAAATAATTGGTTGGCGTCCCCTCTCCCTGAGTACTCAAATATGGGGCCTCTCTTTTCTCCCCTATATTAATAGCAACACTATCTCCTACATTATCTCTGTGTACATCACTTGGCTCATAAGGTGATGCAGTAGGCTCACTAGGTCTCTTCGGAATGGTCATGTATGATAAATCCTTCATAGTCTTCATCCATGCAGTGCCTATCACAAGTACACTTTTATTGACTCCCTGTATCTTTGATACAACTACCTTATCACACTATCTCTGAATAAGGAACAAGAACAGTAAATCATGGATCTCATGGTAGAGAATGGCTATAAAATCAATAGCATACCCAGACATCACACTTACAATTAGGTAGGCTCCCTTCCAAGTCAGTACATTATCTAAAGGAGTAGGGAACAATCGATATCAGATGAGTAAACACTAGAACATGGCATCAAATGTCAATGAACCCTTCTTATCACACCGTATCCCTCGATCTATTGGGTTTCATCATCCAAGGGTTAAATTTAGTAGGTTATCCACCTAGCCATCTTAAATATCTTATGTCTATACTCCACCTCTCTCGTTATATATCTGTTATGTGCAACTCTTATTTTGTAGACATAGTTCTTTATGGATGCAAAAGTAAAATGATCTGTATTGAAAAATAACCCGATAGATAGTCTCTGCTAAAAGATCAACCATAACCCCTCTCACAAAGGTCTAATCAAGCTATGGATTCTCCATATGCCTCATCAAACCTAGAAATCTATGCATCAGAAAAACTACTATGGAATGATATGATGCATGAAACTATCATACCAAAGAAGGCTTTTAAGAACATAGTGGGGTACTCATCTACTCTAATGGATAATAATCAAAGAAAGCCTGCAACTATGGTGCTCTACTCAGTCTAGAAATATCAATCTTGCGCTTTAAAAAACAAAGCTTCTTAGATATATTATTCTATGAGATGGGACTGTCTATAACATATATTGTTCTCATTCCCTCAACACACTACCTTGAGCTATCCTTATCAAGAAGTGTCTTTGAGACATGTGTAGGGGTGGCAAAACTCTTTCCTTAATGTATGGTGTGCCCTCATCTAGAATGGAAACCTCATGGGAAGCCTTCTCTTTAACCTTCTCAAACTAGTGTACATCTGACTGTTGTACCTGAACTGTGGTACCCTCTTCAGACTAGGGTACTACTAATGACTTCTACTATTTTGCACCCTTAGCTGAATCTTGGGACCCCTCCTCAAACTATGGGTCCTTAGATGCATCTATTATTATGGGATTAGAATCTACCTCACCTCATATTCATCACCACTCAAAGAACGAGAATGTGGAGGTGAACTCCATGCTGACTTCGTCCCCGGTCAAGCTAGCACTTCCTGGAAAGCTTGGATAATTTGAACTGCTTTAGGCCGAGATCTAGGATGAGTAAATTTTGGCCTTCTTCCCTAATATGAATTCTCAAGCAGCAGCTATCCCAAAGTTCCCAGTATAATAGTCTCAACTTCCAAGTGGACTTGGCCTCTAGTCACTCAATGTGTAGCCCCAGTCGTAACTTCTCTAAGTCATGCGATCAAGTACTCTTCTATAAAACATAAAGATCATAGGACTCATCCCATCTCCTCGATGTATAAACATTCTTCTTTGCAGCTTTTGGTGCCATGTGTACCTGAAAAACTACTCATTAGTTTAAAAAAAAAGGGTTTGCAAAAGTTAAAGAAAAACTCAGGATTAGAAAAGTTTGGATTTTTCCTCAATTTTCATACCTCTATAACTTGATGGAAGACCCAAAAAATCCAGCGTGAAAAAATATATCAAGGTGATTATTTTTAATGCAAGGTAACATGCATAAGCTTTGGTAATCCTCTAATTGTTCAAGTTCAACTTCTTTTTAGGGCCTAACCTTAGATTTCAATTTAAAACAAAGCCCTACATGAAGATATTAGGCTACATCAAGGTTCCTACACACTAGCATGATTGTTTATAGATATTTAGCTTGGAAATACACATATCAACTTGTTTTCTCAATAGTTAAATCAAGATATAATCGCTCGGAGCTGAGAAGTTACCTCTTTTATTATAATCCGAAAGCGAAAAATAAATAACTATAGTGAAACCCAAGTTTGAACATATTTAAAATTTGTAAGGAAAAGTTGGTATCCATAATAAGTTTCAATTTAGCCTTTCTGTACGTGTAGGATTAGTTTATGTTTTGAGAGAAACGTATGGATATAAAGGAAAATTGAGATTTTAAGGATTAGAATAGATTAGAATGATGCAAAATATGTTTAAATAATGAGGGGAAAATTTGGTATTAAATAAGCCTTGGTTGCTCCAAAATTTTAACTAAAATTCAGGCCCATGAATAGAGAACTTACGGCCTGCATATGGCCCCATGTCCACATGCGGTCTGCATGTGTTGGGCGCATGTGGGCTTATTTTTTTGGCTCAACATCCTATTTCCTAGACTTTGTGCTTTAATATTTTTCTAGATACTAATGGATCTAAAACTTGAATTTATATTTCCAAAAGTATGATTATGCCCTAAAGTCCATAACTTTCCATTATTATCCTCACAATTTTATCTTTTCTTTAAATATTGTTCAACATTACCTAGCCCGAGTAAGGCTTGTGACCATAATGGATTGTTCACACATTCCCCTTACTTTAAAATTTATGCATAAATCAATCCTACCGTATTCTTGGTAAGTCCATAAGCTATAAACCTACCCCAATAAAACAAATAAAATTGAACTTTAAAATAGTGGGTTGCCTCCCTCTGAGGCCTTGATTTAATTTAATGTTGCGGCACAATGTAGCTGTGTTGGTTACTTCAACTTCACCAACACTCCCATGACTTTTCTCTCATGCAGCGCTTAAAATAACATTGTGACACGACGTGGTTATGTTTATTACTTAGAATTTATCAATATACCAATAAGTGTACCCTCTTGGGTCATCAATATAATCTACCACTGATACCACCCTTATGTTAGTTTGTTGCTTCATTAATTTTTAGATATTGAATGTGGCCTCTTTACCATTAATTCTAAATTTCAGCTCTTCCTTTTCCATGTCAACCATTGCTCTACCTGTGGACATAAATAGTCTCCCCACTATGATGGGTATCTCACTGTTAGCCTCAAAGTCCAGAATGACAACGTCATCCATAAATATAAATTTATGTACTCTCACAATCACATCAAAAGAAATGTCCACAGGTTTCTTCACCATGCATTCAACCATCAACAACCGCATTGTAGTTGGTTCAGGAGGGTTCAAGCCCAATTGCTTGAATACAACTAGAAACATCAAATTTATGCTAGATCCTAAGCCATATAAGTCTCTGGTTAATTGAGATGACCCAATAGTGAGTGGTATAGTGAATGCTCTAGTATCACTATTTTTAGGGTCCCGAGACTAGTTGTGACTGCACTATAATGGTGAAAACCATCGACAACATCAATTACAACCCCTTTTTTTTGTAACAAGTTGCTTCATAAACCTGGCATATTCAGGTATCTGCTCCACCACCTCTAGAAGAGGAACATTTAAGATCAACTCTTTTAGCATCTGAATAAATTGCTTGAACTTTCCTTCCTCTTTTTTGTGCTTCAATCGATGAGGAAAATATGGGGGTGGTCCTGGAATCTGTCATATTTCCTGATTAGCGATCGAATCCCTACCTTTGTGATTAAAAGCTTTACCATCACCACCTATTGCCTTTTTTTGACTCCACAATAAGTATTTCATAAAAATCAACTTCATTATGTCGTGTTACTTCTGTTGTAGGCATTCAGGGATCCAAAGTAGTCATACTACTCTTTGTGGTAATGGCAAGAACATGACTGACATTTTTTGGATTTTGCACAGTGTTGCTCAGAAGGGTACCTGGCTACCTCTGGTTCAGTGTTGCTAACATCTCTTTGAATTGTTGCTCTAACTGCAGGATAAACGTGGCATGGGGTTCAATATTTTGGGCCAACCTTGAAATGTCAGTCTTAATCTCCTTAAGGTTGTTATCTTGATTTTCTTGACCCTTTACTAGATTGGTTAGTATCTCTTACATTCTTAATTCTTCATCTCGTTTCCCAGATAGAATGCACCTTTCTCCCTACTCTCTATAGTAATCATTTTTTTCCAATGACTATCTCCCTCCTTAACACGATCTTTGTATCTGACATAATAGTTCTAACCTTGCTTTTCTTTCTCTTAGGATCAGAATCCCTCCAACTAATGATCCAGATAGTTTGTTTCCTCCTATTATTCTGACTAATAAGCTTTCGAAGCTTCACCCTGTGCTCTTACTAGATTTATTTTCTTAGAACTTGCTTCTGCACACTGCTTTGCTAGTAACCCAAGATCAGTTCTTAGCAGTGTAGTCTCTTGCGCTACTGAATTATTAGTTACTTTTTGGTCTAAGGAGGCACCAATACAATATGTGTCAAATTCTCTCTCATCCACTTGAGCTTTCCACCCTTGTTTAGTGAGCAAAAACTAATCTAGTATCCCAAGAGATGCCTCCCAGCATAGTCTCATAAAAGCTCATCTAGATATGGTGTTTTCAATGGCTCTATAACTGATGGTTATGGCTTTGTATAATATCTTAAGTAAACTCATCCCTGAAATTCAATGGTTGGGCACCATACGTAGGTTCTTATTGAACCTGAACCATGCCTCTATATAGATTCTGACTGTAGCTTTATGAAATTATATATCTCATACTTAAGCTGCAACATCCTGGTTAGAGAAAAGAGCCTTCTCAAGAATTGCCTGCATAATTCATTCCATATAGTGACAGATTCTCTTGGAAGTTCCCCTAGCCATAAAGATGTTTCTCTTGTAAGGGAGAAAAGGAATAACCTTAGTCTAAGATCCTCCTATTTTACCCCTAGATTTGTACACAAACTACTGATCCCGATGAAATTTTCAAGGTCCATGTTTACATCATCTATAGGCAAACCAAAAATACACACTACAAATTTAAGAGTTGGATCATCGCACTGATTATGCATAACTTAATGCATGGGGTTAAAATAAGAGGAATAATGATTTAAGCCTCTATCGGCTCAACATACTATAACTCCTCTTCATTATCCTTATATGGCTGCAAATACTGACAGGCTGGGATCACCTAAGAATGGCCACCTCTAGCTCTATTTTGTTTTCCAACGAGTCCTGCTCGGTTATCTGTTGTATGTCTCTACTTATCTAAATCTACCTCTCAAGTAGTATGTTGGGCTTTTGTTTTCCTCCTCTAACTAGAAGCTTATGCTAACAGTACCCCTGTCTGCAGATCAACAATATACTAAACTACTTCAGGAGGAGGTGGAGGCACATTATCTCAAACCCCTTCAGGAATATAATCTCTTTTTAGTTCCATCATCCTACTAGGTGTTTGTAGGATCCTCCCTGGATTTGAAATCACTGGGAGTATGGTATTACTACTACTCAATGTTCTAGGAATACACCGGCATATACCAACCTAGAAATAAAATCAAAAATACCCAAAAACTACACCAACCTTGATTCACAACTCAATACCGTATTCCCTACCAATGATTCCAAAATTTAATAATGCCCAAGATACACCTTCAATCTAAATATTATGTGATTGATATCAAATATAGTAACCTAAAAAAAGATTGGATCAAATCCAAAGGGAATGAGTGAATTCATGGATCTCAACAGTTGTAATCAACGGGAAAAACTAGAAAAGTCAATGGGGGATTAGAGTATCAATATCAAACTAGTCGATATAATCAACATCGAATATAATCAGTCATCGTGGAAGACTAGGATTGTTTCCCACCTAACTTCTCAAATCCTTAGGCTTATCATGTTTTTTTCAACCAACTCGATACCTTACATGTAGAATCTGATAAGTTATGTACCATTAACTGTGTTTTGAACTAGCTAGTAGATTTCACCATTTAGTTTTTGAAACTCAAGGTGTCACCTTACTAACCCTTATCCTAGATCCCAATTAGCTATTTCCTTTTGAGTCTTTATTTTTAGGTGACAGCTAATTATCTTACTTAGATAATATCTAGTAATGTGGATCGATAATTAAACTTTAAATTGTTGTTGTAGGTATTTATTCTTAGTCACTACTCCTCATTAGAGTGAGTAGCAATAATATAGATGGGATCCTAATCTTTGAAAGCGTTAAGATAACTAAACTGAATATAATACAATGCATGCATGGGTACCGATTCAAAATAACAATAGAACTTCCACTACTTCGTCAATCCACAAGGGTTTCCATATCCCTAACTAAGGGTTTTTAGCTGCTCATTCTTGTGAAAGAATCAACATCATTCATGATTGAAAGCATAAGATTAAATCACAATAGTCAAAATTGAAAACCCAAAACTTTAACAGAATCAAGCAATAGAGGTGAATACTAGAGAATTCTAAGACTAAAATCTAATCTCAAAATCAAAATTTGTTTGTAAGTATCAAGAGTGCATAACTACTACTAAAAAATACAGAAAAAGGTATTTATAGTACATGAGGAAACCCAAAAATCAAATCCAAGAAGAAAAAGGACAAAAAAGGTTCAGTGGCCACTTATCTGTGTCTACATGTTGTCTAGCCTTGGGCACATATGCCATATGCGGCCTGAAATTGGGCACATATGTAGACATATATAAGTATCTAAATATTTTCCCGCACCTTCTACTCTTGGGATTTTGGAATTTTGACACTTATCCTACCCACATGCGGTCTACTTGTGCTACATGTGGTCTGCATGTTGACATGGGTAAGTGCAGAAAGTTCTTTTTAGCTCTTTCACTCTTTGGATCTTCAATTTTAGTACTTACCATAGTCTTATATAGATTACATGTGCTATATTTAGTCTACATTTAGACATAGGTAAGTGCTAGGACTTCCAATACTTGGAGCCAAACTTCAAATATTCAACCTTCATCACATGATTTGGCACGCACATCCATAGAGTGTCACGAATATCTAAAATTGGTCAAGTAAGTAGCCAAAAACTCCATCTTTCATGAACTTAGCATCCAAATACTTGTTTTCTATGAAACATACCCAAAATATATCATATCTATCAAAACAACCTAAGAAACTTGATATTTTCATCTATTTAAGAAACGAAAGTTCTATATTTCTATAGCACATCACTAAGCAAAATTAAATGGTGTGCCACCAAAAAAATATTAGTAGCTGAATTTAAGCATCTTTGAGCAGTGATGATGGAATATACCCTAGTGGATCCTAGGGTACCCTCTGGCGTACCACTAGCTTGGGTGGAGGAATGATGAGTGGTGACTTTACTACTCATTTATACAAAATATTTACACACACTACCATTTACACACACTACCATGTTTTGTATTATAAAATGAGACATCAACATTATTTAAATAGAGAAATATCCATATTTTGTAGGTATCTAGTTGAGAAGGAGAAATGATATGAATTAGAACTAAAAAGAATCAAATGGAAGCAAAATGTGTGCAGCTAAGAGCTAGAACAGTTCAGCCTCAATTACCGCAATGGTGGTCCTCAAGCCACAGTCACGTCCAATCATATAGGTCAATAAAATATGATCGCATAACATAATTACAGTCGCATTGGCCGCAATTGTGGACAACCTCATGAGAGCGCAGCTAAGCGGGAGTATGCCTCAAGGAAGTTTTATAATTTCTATTAGATGAATACCAAACCTTATATTAACAAAAACCCTTTTTCCTTGGGGTATTGATTACCTCATAGACATTTTTATGTTCAAAGGAAGAAACCCTAAATAGGCAAGTGTGTAACTAATTTTGGAGGCTTGATTTCTTAGTAATTTTGCGAAGAATGAATGCCTTAGATAATCCTTATGGTATATCTTTCTTTACTTTCTTCATGAGTAACTAATAAATTCAGTCTTGGCATTATTCTGAACTAAAAGTGTGATTGTGTGTGGGTGTTGTTGAGTTTTCATGATTGTTAGTTGTTGAGTATGGATTCCACCATTGCTTGAACTTATGAGTTGGAATTTAGGGGTGAAAACCCTAAATCTCAGAGTAGGTTTTATAGGTTAAAACCTCAAACTCTAGAAACCATTTATCATCCTTGGAAAAGGGATAAAGGTGAACATGAGGTAATCCATAACATCCTTGAAAGAGGGTTATAGGTGGAAAAGGCAATGGTGGACAATTAAGCCGATGGCTTACCACATTTTGCAATCTTATAAATAAGTGTAATTGGAGTGTAGGTCATGTGAAGAGCATCATCCTAGAAATAGGGATGTTTGACTAAGGTTTTAGGTGATTACAAATTACACACTTGTTATGTGCTCGAAAGAGCCAATAGGTGAAATCGTTGTGGTTTTATTAAAAGATTAACCATAATGATATTTGACCTAGCCTATCCTTTAGTCCATAATTAAGTTTTATGTTAAACCATAATCAACCTACATTCTTTTACTTTTAGGTATACATAATCCCAATATCTCCCCAAATCTTGACTTTAAATCAAAAGTGTCATATTCGTGCATTGTTAGTAGAAAATCATTACAAACTAATTCCCTCCATTTTATTTTACATGTCATGTTTGTTAGCATTCTGGGTAACCTTTTAGTAATTAGAGTACCCATAGGATTTGAAAGTTATAATTAACTCCTTATGGATTCAACCCCAACTCCAGTTGGGTTATTGACAGTGACCGCCTCAACCCACAACAATGGAAGTAAGTTGAGTGTTATCAAAATGGCGTCGTTGCCGGGGAGTGGAATGTAGATTTCACTTGTGTGGTGTGATTCTTACTTGGGAATACCTGGGGTGGTATAATTTGCTTTATTTGTTGTTTTTTAATTTGTTTAGGTGATCGAACTGTTAATGGAACAATGAGTGATAGCACAAGAAACATGGGACCCTTTGATGGTCAGCTAGATGATGAGGTCCCACTAAATAAAGCGGGACAAAAAAGTGCAATCTTCATCCCACCAACTAATAGGAATGGAGTATTCCATATGATTAGCGTCATGCTTCATATGTTGCAAATGAAAGGATTGTATGGGGTCAAGCCTTTGAGGACCCATATGTCTATTTGAAGAATTTCACAGAAGTGTGTACGCCATTCAATATAGCGCACATTACTCAAGAATGTATTCAACTTTTCCTCTTCCCATTCTCACTAATGGGCGATGCGGTTTTGTGGCTTCGCTCACTTCCACCTGGCCCAATTACCTCTTGGGATAAGATTACCATGGTGTTTCTTGATTGATACTTCCCACCATCTAAAATGCTTCAAAAGTGGGATGACATTGTGAATTTTTGGAAATTGAATGGAGAGCCATCGTTTGAATCTTGGGAATGCTTTTATGGGAAATTAACGCAACACCCAAATCATGAAGTCCTAGATAAAATGATAATTGAGATTTTCTACCGTTTCCTTGATCCATTTAATAAAACGGAGGTGCATAATGTGGTGGGTGGTTCCCTAGTGAATTGGCACCACTATACGGCCTTTCTATTAATTGTAGAAGTGTCAAAGAAAAATTGAGGTTGGCATACCCGAGAAACAGAAGCTCCCAAGATCCCTTTTACTACTTTCATGGTCGATTATAAGCAAGGAAAGCAAAATGAACAAAAGAAGGAGAACACGGCTAAATAATGACCCAACTTTAACGCTTGACAAAGCATGTTTTGGGTGCAACCTCAAAAGCGCTAAATGCCATAGCATCAAAACCCTATTATGATGATGAAGAAGAAAAGAATTTATATAGGGAAATCTGGTACTTGGCTAACTACTTGGGGGTTCCCTCCCGACCTATCAAAGGCAAGGTCAAAACCAAGGTTGGATAGACCGCGAGATGAATAGAGATTGGAGATATTAGGAATGGGATTATGACCGTTATTATCCCCATCATTATTGATCTAAGCCTAAGACGTGAAGTTCAATTGACCCCAAAAAATTAATGACTAAGGATATGTAAGCAAGAACATTGAATAAAGTGGAAGGTACGTACAAAATGGTCCATGAGTTGAAAGGTGACTTTTCTAAACTTTCCAAAACCATAGTGTATTACTCTATCTCTATTAATCAATTGGAGACCCAAATTAGGAAAATCTCCACGCAATTAAATATGAGGCCTAGAGGTGGATCCCTAGTGACACAATTTCTAACCTAAAGAATAATGCCCAAGTACTAGCAAATGTTACAAAGAGTGGAAAGAAACTTGATGAGCCCTTTAAAAATAGTTGAGTGATAAAATGCCCAAGGATAAAGCAAAGGAGGTGTTGCCTCAAAGTCGAGACGAATATGATGAGAAGGAGGCCAAGAAAAATGATGAAGAAGTTGTTGATCATAAAAAGTCAAAAACTAAAGCAAGGCCCACAATCCAAGTTCCTCCCCCTTTCCCTTAGAAAATACAAAAAAAAAAAATAGGAAGGTGACAAATTGAGGAAATTTATGGTAAAACATAGAAATTTATCAATAAATATCCCATTGCTCGAGGCAATCCAAGAAATTTTGGGATACACAAAGTTAATAAAAAAGTTGATATCCAAAAAGAAATTTGTTATATATGAAACCATTGAGGTCAGTCATGGGTATAGAGCTATCATGGATAGTAAGGTTGCAGAAAAGAAATATGACTCGGAGCATTCACTATTTCTTTTCCAATTGCGATGCATAAGGTTTTAAAAAGCTCTATCTTATCTTGGTCCGAGCATTAAATTAATCCCCTTTATCATCTACAAAAATCTTGGATTTGATGCCCCTACACCAACCTCTATGCGACTTTTAATAGCGGACCGGTCCATCAAAAGGCCAATGGGAATTTTGTTTGATGTCCTTGTTAAAGTGGACAAATTTATACTCCCGGTAGAGTTTATGGTATTGGATTGTGAAATAGATCAAGAGGTACCTATAATTCTTGGTTGTCCTTTCTTAGCCACCAGAAGGGCCATTATCGATTTAAAGATAGAGGAAATAAAGTTCAGGGTGCAAGAGGATGAGGTCACTTTCAATATTTGCAGACAAAGAAGCCAACCATGGATCTTCAAGTGGTATCAGTAGTGGATGTTGAAAGTGAAAAGGTGAATATGGAGGAGCTTAGGACCCCCCTTGAAGATGGATGAAGAAAGATGTTGTGCCATGAAGTTAACTAAGGTACTAGGTTAGAGGCAACACATAAATTCCATGAAAGTGGCTCATATCCTTTTTGTCATGTTTCTGTAGTATAGATGTTAGCTTTTGCATATGAATAACCTATGCATTTATTGAACTATGGAGTGAATTGGATGAGATTGGAAGGGGGAGGTATGTAATTTTTCATTGAAAATTGAATAGGGAAAACAATTGGTATAAATTGAGCAAAAAGCTGAAAAGGGGAAAATAGGGGTTCAAAACTGCTCTCAGTTACCGTGATCGTGGTCACCCACGTGTCCATAATTGTGATCATCTTAATGTGGTCGCAATCACTTCATCAACTTAATCACTAATTTCCCTTATTTTCCTCACACTTCCTTTCATGATTATACTCTCTAACGCAGGCTAGATTTTCGCCAAGTTTTATGAGCTATCCAAGAACATCCTTGCATCCCTCTTGCATCAAAACTCCAGTAGATATCATGTATCCATGCTTTTATTTTTGGAAAATAGGCCTTAGAAAACATTATTAAGGTAAGGCCTAAAGTTTTAATTGTAATGCTTTCCTTCCAAGATACTTCCCTTCCAGGGCATAGCCTTTGAGGAGATTAGAGTTGATATTATAGCCATTAGGGAGCTTCTGTCTAGTTTGTCCCAAAGACCAGGAGAGTCTTCCACTACCCATCATTCATATGTGTCACATTTAGATTCTGGGAAGTATAGGGAGGACCAAAACAAGCAATAAGCTACCAGTCCTGAGATAGATAAAGCCTACTCTTCTTTGGTAGAGTCGTAATGAGACCTCCAAATTATACATGAAAAAATGGTTACAAGAGAGAAGAAGAAGGATGATTTCTTTATCAAGATATTAAAGGGGGTGAAGGGTGTATGGAAGTTACTAAAACCCCGAGATAGACTTCCTTCCTCTTAGGTAGAGAGTGATTATGAGGCCCCAATTGAGAGGACTATTCTTAAGGAGAATTGTGATGATACAGAATTCAAGAGTGAAAGTAGCCCTTGATATAGTTTCAGAGAGCACCCTTATCTCTTTTATTCTTGATTATTTATGCAATGGGGCATTGTTATCCTTTCAGTTGGGGTTGTATCCTCTTTCATTTAATTTAGGCTTGTATTATTGATATTTCTGCATACTTTTTTGCTCTTTTTGATGATTCTTAGTTTTATTTGTTTTGTAATATTAGATCACTCTAATGGTGTCCATATTTTCATAGATTAGTTACATTGTTCTTAGCTTGTTACTTTAGTTTAGTTTTAATCGACGAGATTTTCCCTATGATAGATTAAGTGATGACATTCTTAAGGGCAAAGTGTCGCGATTGGGTTTTTAACCATGGATGCAGGGTAAGTCTGAGTACCTGTGGCATCAGGGTAATAAATACAAGAGAAGTCTAAGTACCCCTGGCACTGATAAATTGGGAACACATTCATACCCATTGGGTAAGTCTGAGTAGCCATTAGGTGGTTCTCCTATATCAGAGCCAGAATGTGAGAAACTATATTGGGTTGTTTCTATGATTAGCAAGTTATATATAGTGCTAATGCAAAACAAAGAACCCCCTCCATCAAAAAATTTTTGCAAAATTCAAGGGCATGGATGTGAGCAACCTGGTAATAAAGCTTTTTCTCCTTCTATGACTCTAAAAATTAACTTTGGAAGAATAGTGAATACTTCATCTTTGTCTTGAATGGGAGGAACAGTTAAACCCCTTTGACGAAATTCATATGCCATGTATTGTCCTTGGTTGGTAAAATGATCATATCCATATTGTGACATTGGAAGCCCACTTTATCCTAGAAATCCTACCAATACATAGGAGTTTCCCCTAGTCATCCTCTTTGAGCCTTTGGACTTTGCTTTGCAAGCAAAATACAAGTTGTGACCCTTCTATTTGTCCTCTTTTGAACCCTACCCTCCTTTACCTTAAGAATACAAGTTGAGGCTAAAAGCCTAAGTTGGGGGTGGTGGAAATTAAAAGAGATATAGTTAGGCCATAAATTCATAAGAAGGTGCCTACGAGCTTCAAAAAATAAAGTATTTTGATTTGAAGAAAGAAAAGATCCCACAAAGGAAAGAAAGGGAATATCTATGAATAAAAAAATAAAAAAAAATTGGAAAAACCAAGAAAAGGGAAAATAGGCAAATTAATGAAAGAAAAAGAAGTGGCCCAATAGCAAAAAGTGAAGAGAGTTTAGCCCTATTGTCCTAAGTCGATATCCTACCCTGCCTTAGACCAACACTACAAGCTCAAAAAGTCCTTTGTGATTCCCAACCAAGTGTTGTCATTGTTGTGGTGATAGAAAATAGGGACAATCCTATGGCATAGTACCTGTTAACATGGAGAATTTCTTGAGAGAGAAAGTGTTTGCATTTAAAATTCCTTGTTTTATGATTGGTAATTAGGTGTGTAAAATCTTCTTTCTTTTGAGGAGGTATGTCAACAAGTTGAGGTGGGGGATTTTGTGATCTTCTACAAAATGAGATAAATAAAAGTATAACATGGTTTTAGTCAACAAGTGAATCATTTCTATAGTGTTAGTGTTTGTTGCATAGTTTCTCCCAAAAATCTAATGGATATTTCAAATATTCCATTTCATTGAGGGGTGTAGTTAAAACCATTTTGCCCATATGCAAAAGAGATTTTTATGGTAGAAATCAAGTTTAAATCATCATGATCATTCGGTGATAGAATAAGGGCATAAATATGAAATTGTCTCATAGAAAAATGTGGTGTCTCTTAAATACAAGCAAAGATTTAAGTTGGGGGTGTTGATGAGTGGTGATTTTACCACTCATTTGTACCAAACATTTATGCACACTACCATGTTTTGTATTAGAAATTTGAGACATCACCATGATTTAAACGCACTAATATCCACATTTGATAGGTATCTAGTTGAGAAGGTGAAGTACTATGGATTAGAGCTAAAAAGGATCAAAAAGAGTGCATTTAGAGACCTGGAGCAGTTCAGCCTCAGTTACCACAACCGCGGTCTATAGGCTGCGGTCGCAGTCAGTCATAGAGGTCAAGAAAGTACGATCACAAATCACAACTGTGGTCGCATTAGGTACAATCGCAGACAACCTCACGTGATCGCAGCTAAGCGAGAGTATGACCCAAGGCAGATTTATAATTTCTCTTGAACAAATCCAAAACCTTATATTGGCTAAAACCCTTTCTTCTTTAGGTATTGCTTACTCATAGACATTTTTGAATTCAAAAGAAGAAACCCTTATTGGTCACGTGTGTAACTAATTTTGGAGGGTTGATTTCATAGTAATTTTGTGAAGACTGAATGCCTTGGACAATCCTTATGGTATAACTCTCATTACTTTTTTCATGATTATCTAAATAATTTAGTCTTGGGATTATGTTGAACTAAAAGTATGATTGTGTATGGGTGTTATTGTGTTTGCAGAATTGTTAGTTGTTGAGTATATATTCGCCCATTTCTTGAATTTATGAATTGGAATTTATGGATAAAAATGCCAAATATCCAAATGGGTTTTATGGGACAAAACCTCGAACTCTAGAAACTGTTTATCATCCTTGAAAAAGGGATGAAGGTGAACATGAGGTAACCCATAACATCCTTGAAAGAGGGTTATAGGTGGACAAGGCAATGGTGGACAATTAAGCCTATGGTTTATTAGCTTTTGAAATCTTTGAAAAAAGTTTAATTGGAGTGTACATCCTGTCAAGAGCATCATCTGAGAAATAGGGATGCTTGATTGAATTTTTGGATGATTATGAATTGCACACTTGTTAGGTGCTCGAAAGAGCCAATGAGAGAAATTGTTGTGGTTTTATTGAAAGATTAACCATAATGATCTTTGACCTAGACTATCCTTTAGTCAACAACTAAGTTTTATGTTAGACCATCATCAACCCAAATGCTTTTAATTTTTAGTAGACGTAATCCCAAGATCTCCTAAAATCTTGATTTTAAATCAAACGTGTCATATTCGTGCATTATTAGTTGAAAATTGTTACAAACTAATTCCCCCCATCTTATTTTAGAAGTTGTGTTTGCTAGCATTCTGGGTAACTTTTTAGTATTATAGCACCCATATGATTTTAAATTTATAATTCACTCCTTGTGGATTTGACCCTAACTCGAGTCAGGTTATTGACATGGACCGTCTCACCCTTCAACAAAGGGAGTAAGTTGAGCATTATCAAGGACCCTATAGTGTGGGAGCAGAAATGAAATCAGGCGATGGTTCCCAATGGCTACAACTCTCCCCTGTTCTTGGCCTCTAGGCCAACTATGATCCTAATCAAGAGCCCTAATATTGGACTCAAGGTTCCTATTACTATAAGCTATAGCTCGTATCCTAGCCATCTACAAAAGAGAAGAACAAAATGAATTTTAGAAACTAAAACATACTTATAGCAATAAATGAGTGAAGAATGTCAATATAAGAATATCCTATAGCCTCCCAAATAAAATAAACGAACGTTATCATTCCAACCTCAGGTACTCAACTTTACACTTGCTATTGTACCAACTATACCAGCAAAACCTATTCTCTGATACTAATTTATCATGACCCAAATCTATGTGTCCTTACGGAACTTTCTTTAACTTACCAGTAGGTAAGTGAAACCATGGCCCAAAATAATATGTAATGGTCTAGAAGGAAGATGGTATGAGTAATACCAGTATAAGGCATATAATATGTCTAATCAAGAAATGTAAATGTGATATCATAAATAAAGGGGAAGGGATAAAAGATTACCTAGTAAGGTTTGTACTAGAGCCTCTAAGAAAAAGAATATGAATACTAGTAGTAGCAATAAAAAGGTAGTCTTAAATGGAAAGACTATCCAAAAATATTAGAGGGAGAGAGAATCAATTTCGGCTCCAAAAGCTCACAATATTCTTGAATCATGACAAATGCTAGAATATATGTTAGTGGGGGTAGCTAGTATATGAATATGCATCAAAAACAATATGTAGAAGTGTAGTATAATTACAAAAATAGAGGGTACTCAGTAGGCATCATCAACCAACTAAGTTAAATCATAATATAAGAATAATGTGAGGCGAAATTAAATAAAGTTGGGGAAAAGGGAAAATCTAAAATACCATGGTGCAATAATATAACTAAAGATAGGGAAAAGGGCCTAAATATAACTACATCCAACTAATGCAGATAATATGTTGCTTACGTGATGTCCGCTAAAGTGGTCTGGTCTCTACTAAAATGGTCTAGTATCTATTAAAGCGGCTAGGCAAGGACTCATCTTTGATGATAAAGAGGTTATTTAGATGTTTAAACTTCCACTGCTTAAGCGATCAAAGGTGCTCTTAAGAGGCTGCACCAACTGAAACTTGGTTTTTGCCAAGTTTATATCAAACCCTTGCGATTCTTTTTGAATCCTATGAATGCAAATCAACTATGCTACTTTATCAAATTTGCATTTCAGACTCAATGACACCAGTTGGATTTTTGTTCGAGATTGTTTCTATGGAATGTGGGTTCCATGCCTAATGGCTATTTTATAAAAATCCACCCAACAATTAAAAAAGAGTCCAAACTACTTGGGACCCAAACTAAGGGTCCTCCTAGACTAAAATCAATGTTTTGGAGCTAATAGAACTAGCAGAACTGGCATACAATGTCGTTAATCTAAAGTTTAGGATCAATAACCAATTCTTTTTATCAAAAACAACAAAAAATAAAGTTGGCTCCAAAAAAAGTATACTGCGAAGTAACAAAACTATATCTCCTACATGTCATAAATGACTTAGGGCAGCTATGTGAAAACTCTAAAGAGCAAAAAAGTATGGAAATGCATATATACAGTAGGATCAATAATACTTGATAGGATTACTAAAATAAAACTAGGTAGGCACACTCGAGATTTAGACGTACCTGTAGGAACTTATGTGATAGGAACATCCTCTAAACAATGAATGATAGTTGAGGATGTCACTCAAGATGTAAAACAATTGAGGATGGATTTTAACTTATTAAGAAAATAATTTATATCAGTGGGGTAGAGAAGGTAAATATTGTTACTTTGACTGGTAAATCATTTAGACATGATGTCTTTAATTCTGTGGGGGAGGAAAATATCTAGATGACCAGGAGGAGGGTTTTTTATCCTAAGTTCAAGGGTTTAATCAAGATTATTTGCACTCTAGTCAAGGAAATTAGGGTCCAAACTATTATACGAACGACAAATACAATCCATCTAGGAATAGAGATTGGAGTATTGGTAGATATGGTGACTAAAAGTATAATGATGATTACAAGAATGACAGAACATTAATGTTCCACCTAGGAGTCGTAATGTTGAATTGACTAATTCATGATTGGAGGAGCTGCCCTATAAATTATTTAAAATGTTAGAGAAAATTGATAAGATCCTTGGGGAGATTTGAGGAAATATTTCTATTTAAAACATGGTATTAATAATGACTTGGTTTTTGGCAAAACAGCAACAAAAAAGAAAACACCTTGAAGGTCAAACACAATGTCTATATTATTTAAGAAGGATAAGTTACAAAGAGCAAGGTGCTTAACTCAACTAAGAGGAAAAATTTAGAAAATATGTGACTTCCAAGAAAGCTTACTGATAATTGAAATATTAGATGAAGTAGGAAGAATAGATAATGAAGAAATAAATTCTTAGGAAAACTAGGAGAATCTATTCAGCAAATTCATATTTCTAGAAGAATGTAACTTTCAAGAAAGCTCATTGAAGACCGGAATATTGAATGAAGAAGGGAAGATAAAGAATGAAGAAATAAATTCTCCAAGAAACTAGGAGTATCTGTTTAACAAATTCATGTTCAAAATACAACATCCAAAAATTAAGAACTGAAGACCTAAGTCTACCACTTAAAGTTAATGTGTGACTTTACTTTTTTTCTTGGAAGATTACTTTTCCAAGGATAAAGAGTATCTTGAGTTCGTATCTCTTCAGTTCCTCAAACGGATAGCTTCTACCAGTATATAAACAAGTATTAGGAAAACAAGTTAGCTATACAAACAGTTTTTAGCCACCCACAAGTCTTTGCTTAACTTTTTGTAACCAGTTGTTTCATAAACTTGGTATATCTAGGCACCTGCTCCATCACCTCAAGAAGAAAAATATTAAAGATCAACTCTTTCAGCATCTCAATGAATCACTTGAACTTTCCTTCCTCTCTTTTGTGCTTTAGTCAATGAGTAAAATGTGGGGGTGGTCTTGGAATCCATCTTATTTTCTGATTAGCAATAGGATCGTTACCTTTGTCTACCAGCTTTACTATAACCACCTATTGTCTTTTATGACTTCACAATAGGTGTTTCTTCAAAAGAAACTTCATCATGCCTTGGTGCTTTCACTATAGGTAGTGGGGATCCAACGTAGGTAAACTACTCCTTGTGGTAATGGAAAGAACGTGACTACCATTTTTTAGATTTTGCATAGTGTTGCTTATAAGGGTATCTGGCTACCTCTAGTTAAGTATTGCTGATATCTTTCTGAATTATTTCTCTAAATGCATGATGTAAGTGGAATGCGATTCAACTTTTGGGGTCAACCCTGAAATGTCAACCTTAATCTCCTTAAGGTTTTGCTCCTTATTTTCTAGACCATTTACTAGATTGGTTAACAACTCATCCATTCTTGATTCTGCATCTTGCTTTCTAGGTAGAATGTACCTTTATCCCTTCTCTCTGTAGTAATACTTCTTTCTCCAGTCACCATCTTGCTCCCTACTACGGTCTCTATATCTGTTATAGTAGTTCCAACCTTGGTTTTATTTTTCTTAGGCTCGGAAACCCACCAAATGATGATCCAGATAGTTTGTTTCCTCCCTTTATTCTGACTCAGAAACTTTGGAAGCTTCACCCTGTGCTTCTACTACATTCATTTTCTCAGAACTTTCTTATTCAAACTACTTTGCTAGTAACCTAATATTATTTCTTAGCAGTATAATCTCCTACACTACCAATCATTATCTACTTTTTGGTCCTAGGAGGCACCAATAGCATATGTGTTAGATCCTCTCTCATCCTCTAAAGCATTCCACCCTTATTAAGTGAGTGAGATCTGAAGTAGCATCGTCAAAGATACCTCCCAGCATAGTCTCATAAAAGCTCCTATAGATATAGTGTTTTCCATGGCTCTAGAACTGATGGTTATGACTTTGTAGAATATCTCAAGTAAAATCATACCTAAAATTTGATAGATTCTAACTACATTTACTTAAAATTATATATCTCATACTTAAGCTACAATATCCTGGATTGAGGAAAGAACCTTCTTAAGAATTGCCTGCGTAATTTTTCCATGTAGTGACAGATCCTCTAGGCATTTCCCTTAGGCATAAAGATAATTCTGTTGCAAGTGAGAAGAGGAATAAACTTAGTCTAATCACCTCCTAATTTACCCCTGGATTTTTACACAAACTACAAATCCTGATGAAATTTTCAAGGATCATGTTTGCATCATCTATAGGCAAACCCGCAAATACACCCTTAAAATTTAAGAGATGGATCATCGAGCTCGTTATGTGATACTTAATGCCTGGAGGTAAAACAAGAGTAATAATGGTTCCACTCTCTACCAGCTCAACATACTACAAATCTTTTTCATTATCCTCGTATGGCTGCAAATACTAATAGCTTGGGATCACCTAAGAATGGAGACCTTTAGCTCTATTTTGATTTCCACCAAGTCATTCTTGGCTATCTATTTTTTGTCTCTAATCAGCTAACTCTGCCTCTCAAGTTATGCGTTAGGCTTCTTCTTCTCTCTTCTAACTAAAATCTTATGCTAACAGCACCTCTATCTGCAGATCAATTATGTCCTGAACTCCTTTAGGAGAAGGGGAAAGCACATCATCTCAAACCCCTTTAGGAATATAATATCTTTTTGATCCCATCATCCTTCAAGGTGTTTGTAGGATACTCTCTGGATTCAAAATCACTGGGAGTAAAGCATTACCTCTATTCCGTGTGCTAGGCATACACCGACGTATACCAAACTAGAAATACAAAAAACCAGAAAATTGCAACAACCTTGATTCACAACTCAATAGCATATTCCCCACCAACGATGCCAAATTTTGATAATGCCCAAGCTACATATTTAATCTAAATATTATGTGATTGCTATCTATCGTAGTAACCTAACAAAGGATTTGATCTAATCCCAAAGGAATAAGTAAAATCATGGCTCTCAGCAGCTATAATCAATGGGCAAAACTAGAAAAGTCAATGAGGGATTAGAGTATCAATATTAAACTAGTAGCTATAATCAACTTTGGATGTAATCAGTCATCGTTGAAGACTAGGATTGTGTCTCACCTGGCTTCTCAAATCCTTTGGCTTATCATGTTTTTTTAACCAATTTGATACCTTACATGCAAAATTGGATAAGTTATGTACCATTAACCATCTTTTGGACTAGCTAACAGATATCACCCTTTACCTTTTCTGTTTCAGTATGTTGCCTTACTAACCCTTATCCTTGATCCCAATTAACTATTACCTTTTGAGTCTCTATTATTAGGTGATATCTAATCATCTTAATTACATAATATCTAGTAATGTGGATCAACTGTTAAACTTCAACTTACTTTTGTAGTTATCTATTACTAGTCACTGCTCCTTTTTTGGCATGAGAAGCAATAATCTAGGTGGGATCCTGACATTTTCAATCATTAAGTTAACTATTAAAGTGAAGATAATACAATTCATGCATAGGTATCGGTTCAGAATAACAATTGCACTTTCCTTACTCATCAATCCACCAGGGTTTCCATAACCCTAACTAAAGGTTTGTAGTCGCTTATGCTTGTGAAATAATCAAGATAGTTCCTAATTGAAAGCACAAGATGAAATCACAATAATCAAAATTGAAAACCCAAAACTTTAACTGAATAAAGTAATTGAAGTCAATACTATAGAATTCCAAGACTAAACTCAAATCTCAAAATCAAATTTTTTTTGTAAGTATCAAGATTACGCAACTATTACTAAAACATACATAAAGGGTATTTATAGTACATGAAGAAACCTAAAGTTAAAACCCAGAAGAAAAAGGACAAAAAAGGTTCGATGGCCACTAACCTGTGTCTACATGCGGTCTGGCCTTGGGTGTATGTGCCACATGCGGAAGGACCCTGGGCGTGCATGTAGACATATATAAGTGCCTGAAATACTTCCTGTACTTTTTTCTCTTCGGATTTTGGACTTCTGACACTTACCCTACCCATATGCGGTCCACATGTTCTACATATAGTTGGCATGTTGACATAGGTAAATGTTGGAAGTTTTTTTTAGCTCTTTCACTCTATAGATTTTCAATTTTATAACTTACCTTAGTCTCATATAGACCACATGTGCTACATTTGGTCCATATGTTTATATACGTAAGTGGTATATAGACCACATGTGCTACATTTGGTCCATATATTTATTTATGTAAGTGGCAGGCCTTCAAATACTTGACGCAAAACTTTAAATCTTCAACTTTCATCACATGCTTTGGCACATACATTTAGAAATTATCACGAATACCCAAATTTGGTTAAAAAAAGGTAGCCAAAAACTCTATTTTTCAGATTTTTTCTTGAACTTAGCATCCAAAACCTAGTTTTCTATCAAAAAGAAAAAACAAAACACATTATATCTATAAAAAGAACCTAAGAAATTTTCATCTTTTTATATCTTTAAGCATCGCGTGCTATATTTCTATAGCACATCACTAAGCATAATTAAAAGGTGCACCACCAACAAATTCCAGTAGCTGAACATAGGCATGTTTGAGAAGTGATGATGGAAGAAACCTTGGTGGATCCTGGGATTCCTCTTCGCCTACCTCTATCTAGGGTGGAGGAATGATGAGTGATGACTTTACCACTCATTTATACAAAAATTTTACGCACATTACAAAGTTTTGTATTAGAAAATGAGACATCAACATGATTTAAATATACTAATATCCATATTTTGTAGGTATCTAGTTGAGAAGGTGAAATGATGTGGACTGGATCTAATAAATAATCAAATAGAAGATAAAGGAGTGCATCTAAAGTCTTGGAGCAGTTCAGCCTCAGTTACCGTGACCACGATCCTTAGGCCGCAGTCATGGTTAGTCATAGAGGTTAATGTACAGAGGTCATATGGCATCCACTTCTGATGGGGTTAGCCCACTGAAGGAGCTAGTACATCATACAAAAGTCAATGTACAGAAAATTGAAGGGAAAGAAAGATCATATGCTGGCCTACTTAATCATAAAGAGTACGTGCATGAGAATATCAAAGTGCAGTATAAAACAATGGTACATATTGAATTTACAAAGTATGTACAGTATCACCTAGAATTCATCGGAGTTAAGAAATATGATATTACAATAGAATTTAAAGTATGCAATCATCATCAAATTCTCTTATGGAAAATTTTATATCCATTAATTGATAAATGCTATACTATCGAATGTTGAATAAAAAGAGAGTGTACAATTATAGTTCTTGATACAAGACATATAGTTATTCATTTGAATAGATTGGATGATTATGTGCAACTACTATTGAAAGCAGTATTCTATATTAAGTCTAAATATATTTACTAGAAAATGAGAGCCCTCAAATGGGATCCATGGTTTAAACCAGATGTTGAAACCATAATAAGAGTTTCATAGATCTCATTGCTAGATATACCTCCTAATTTCTTTGTAAAAGAGGCAATTTTCTTCAAAACATCAAAAGTAGGAAAGCCTATAACATTGGATATGGACACCAAGAGCCAAACAAGGATCAGCTTTGAAAGGGTTAAAGTGAAGGTAGATTTGATAGCCAGGCTTCCTAAAAGGGTAAAGATAAATGAGGAGAATGATGTCACAGGTGCTATAAAGTCTAAATGGGTCAGTGTTCAGTATGATTATTTGCCTAAATACTGTAAGGAGTGTTCATTACAAGGACATCATGAAACAACTTGCTGGAATGTTCATCCGAAATTAAGAAATTCATATCAAAGGGAGAAGTAGGAGCAAAACAAATAATTAAACCAGGGTCAAAATAATAAAAAAAAATACAGCAGGCTTATGACATACAGATAACATACACAAGTGGCTAAAGAGGCAAAGCAAATATAAAAAATATAAGTATGGAAAGTAGTAGGAAAGATTGATCAAGAACAAACGGAGATGAGTACTTCTAACACTTTTAATGCATTGAAAGAAGTTTAATAAGGGGAAGCAGATCATACTAAAGTAAACAGTAAAGGCAATACAAAGAAATCTACAAGAGATTGGGTGAATAAAAGTTTTGGTAAAACTGAGACAATGAATGACAAACCAATTCAAAGAGAGACTCAAGAGCATGAAAACCCAAATTAAGGAGAAGGGGAAGATACAACAACAGAAGGTAAAAGTTTTCAGCAAGCAAACTAGCAGGGTTACAAGATCCAACATAATATAAAAGGGTAAAAAAATAGAGAAGGAACAACAGGTATCAGGTAATGAGCTTATGATAGTAGAGTAGAAGAATACTTCAGTAGATGACCTGATAATGAAAGAGGTCATTTTCAGTGCAATAGAAGTGGGAAAATAGATAGAGATATCCAATGTAAGCAATGTTAATCGGGATGAGGAGGACCTGGAATACAATATTAATCAACTAATAGATTAAGCTGATTTGTCCCCAAAGAAGGTCCAAATGTTAAGTACTAAGCAAGGAAAGCAAAGAAAGAAGAGAAAAAAGCCACCAAAAACCATAATGCAGACAAAAGGCTAGCTAACTAAATCAAATACAAAATGAATGTTTTCGTATGGAATATACGATCAGTTAATCCCCTGAAAGCATTTACAAGGTTAATTATAATGCATAGGAGGTATCATTTTTGTTTTATAGGTCTTATGGGGACTTTTTAGGAAAGCTTCACTATTAAGGACTATAAAAGAAGACTAGGGATGCAACATGTCATAGCCACTGTATATAGTAAGATATGGGCATTTTATGTACTGTATAATAGAATACAATATCATCATCAATGAAGAGCAGAAGTTAACACTGAAGCTAGATAATAAAGAAGGAGGGGTTGCAGTCCATGTTACTCTAGTGAATGCAAAATGTTCCCCTGCTGAAAGGTTAGCTTTGTGGTAATTTTTGGGTAGATTATATGACCTAATAAAGAATCCTTGGCTTGTGGGAGGGGATTTCAATTTAATAAAGAAAGAAGAGAAAAAAACTAGGAGGGTTGCCAGTTACTGAGGCAAAAATAAATGATTTTAATCATTGCATTAATGTGTGTAATCTAGGGAAAAATGGCTTTAATGGGAGCAAATACACTTAGTGGAATAAAAGGACAGATGCAGACTGCATTTTTAAAGATTATCTAGAGTTTTATCTAATGAAGTGATGTTGGACTTATCTCTAGTAATGGAAGTGGAATATTTAGTCAAAAGTGGTTTTGATCACGCACCTTTGTTGTTGAAGTTCAGCACCATTAGGGATAGTTTTAGTGGATCATTCAAGCTTCTAAATTTTTCGTCGAAAAAGATTCCTTTCTAGTTGTTTGAGGAGGATCCTTCAACAGCTAATAGAGTTAATCTGCAAAATACTCAAGCTAAGCTAACCTTACAACTCAAAAGGAATGAGGAGTTTTGGAGACAAAAATCTAGTTTTGAATAGTTTAAAGATGGTGACAAAAACACAAGATTTTTTCATACTATTTTTAAGGGAAGAAGAGCAAGATTAAAATTTTAAAGAATACAAAATGAAGAAGGGGAGTGGTTAGAGGAACAAGGTGACATTGCTAAGGCTGCAGAAGAGTTTTTTTGAAAATAGTTTACTAAACAAGAAGGGGAAGTGGATATTTAAATTCTAAAGAATTACCATTTTTTGGTTTCTCAGGAGAAAAATAATTATTTAAAAAAGCCACCTAACATGGAACAGGTGAAAATAGTAGTGATGGGACTCAACAGAGATAGTGCAGAGAGGTGAAATAGTATGACATGAGCATTTTATCAAGCTACATGGGGTATAATAGGTCTAGATATTCATAACATGGTAAATTCTTTCTTTTATGGATTTGAATTTCCAAGGTTCATTACTCATACTAATTTGGTATTGCTACCAAAAAATTTAGTGGTGAACACTTTTTTTTAAATGAGACCCATTTCTCTTAGTAATTTTGTGAATAAGATCTTTTCAAGGATAATTCATTATAGAATTAAGGGATTCCTACCTGACATAATATCTGAAGAAAAAGATAGTTTTGTCTAAGGTAAAAGTATAGCAAAGAAAATACTAATGGTTCAGGAGATTGTATCTGAAATAAGAAAGAGGGAAAAGCCACCAAATATGGTGATGAAGTTAGACATTATGAAAGCATCTGATAGGGTGGAGTGGTTGTTTCTTGCAAAAGTACTAAAAAAGATTGGTTTTTATGAAGAATTAATTGAGATGATCTATCTATTGGTGGATAATAATTGGTATTCTATCTTTTTGAATAGCCAGCCTAAAGGTTTTTTCAAATCTTCCTAGGGTTTGAAATAAGAAGATCCATTATCTCCTACTCTATTCATCTTAGCTACTGAAGTATTAACAAGAAGTTTGAAAACTCTGTTAACACAAATAATTTATGATGTTTGGGATGCCAAAAGTAAGAACTAAGATAAATCATCTTGCTTTTATAGATGATATGATTATTTTATGTAAAGAATAAATGGGAACATTGAAAAGGATAACAGACACTCTGTATAATTATGAACAGGTGTCAAGGCAAAAGATCAACAGAGAAAAAAGTGCTCTTTATTTTTATGAGGGAGTATCTAATGGTACAATAGTAATGGTTGAGGTAGCTACAGGGATTCTGAGGCAGGATTTTTTATTTACCTTCTTGGGTTGCCTAATTTTCTACATGAGGAAGAAGAAGGAATACTATAATACTCTGATGGCTAGAATAACAAGTAAGTTACAAAGCTAGAATGGTAAATTAATCTTTTATGGTGTAGAGTTTTCCTAATAAAACATGTTCTCCAAAGTGTCCCTATTCATTCTCTTTATGTTATGAACCTACCCCTTAATGTGATGACTATAATTCATAGAGCTTTTGGTCAATTATTTTGGAGCAATACAATAGAAGGAAGAGGAAGGCATTGGGTGAAATGGAAGAATCTGTGTCTTCCTAAGAGTGAAGGAGGATTAGGGTTCAGATGGGTACATGATATGTTTAATACTTTATTTTGTAAGTTATGGTGGAAATTTGGAACTACAAAGTCAATTTGGATCAAATTCATGCATAATAAGTATTACAAAAGCAGACATCCTAATAAGATAATATGGAAAGTAGGTGGAGGCTCTCAGGTTTGGAAAAAGATGTTGGTTAGGGACCTGAGTGATCAAAATATCTTTTGGAAAAGTGGAAAGGGGGACACAAACATTTAGCTTAATCACTAGATAGGGCTTGGAGGTTTATACTCCTTTGATAATATTGAATAAGATGCCAGGTAAAAATAAGTAAAAGAATTGACTCTGAATAGGGAATGGAATAAAGAATTAGTGTAGTCTTTTTTTCCTGAATAAGTTTCCCATCACATTATAAAATGATAATTCCACCAAAACAAGAAGAAAGGAAATATATTTCAATATAAAGTATTGACACTTAAGGATATTTCAACATTAAAATAGCACGACATTATATTAGACAAAAATAGGAGGTGAATGCTACTTACAAAGATATTTTGATTAAAGGTCTACCTTTTAAAATATCTTTCATAATATGGAGATTGTGTAAGGGGAAGATCCGTGTGGATGACAATATTAGAAGATGGGGAATTGAAGGTCCATTAAGGTGATGGTCTTGCACTAGTCCAATACAAAAGACACTGGCTCATGTCTTCCGAAGATCATATTTTTCTTACTGGACCTGGTCCTACTTTTCTAATTTTATAGGTATACACATCCAAGGATTTATCTTAAGAGAAACAATTATACAATTGTGGACAACAATAGTAACGCCTAGGGAGAAAGTATATTTCAAAGATCTTCTAGGGTTTATTATTTGGGAATTTTAGAAAAGGAAGAATGGAATGAAACATAAAGAAAAAGAGATCGGATTTAACATGAGCAATTTCAACATCACCAGAAACATGAGGATATTGTTAGCAGTGAGGAAACCCAACAAGGTCGTTTCAATAGACTGGCTACGTTATTTAAAGTATTTTGCTCAGCTAAAACCATCAATAAAAGTTACTGCAGTCATGTGAGATTTGCCTAAGAGTGGATGGGTGAAATACAAAATGGATGGAGCTTTAAGGGTAAATCCAGGAAGTAGCTCATATGCCTTTTGTTTGAGGGATGACAAAGGGTATTTGACTTATGTAGAATGGGCAATCATTGACAACATTAATAACATAGATGCGGAAGCAATTTCTATTCTAAATACAGCTAAACAATGCAATCATATGCAGTATAAGAAGATTATCATACATATAGATATGTTGACAATGTAAAGGATGCTAATAACAAAGTGGGAATGTCCATGGAGAATACAAGAGCATTAACAAAAAATATGGTGGCTAGTTGTAAGAAAGCAGAAAATATTTCAACATATTAACAGAGAAGAAAATCAACTTGCTGACTTATTTTCTAACTGGGCTTAAGATAATGGCAAATTTATACTCATATTAGTTCAGCAATTACATGAAATAGGAAAGAGGATACTAGGGAGTGGCAATTTACAATGCCCTTACCTGAGATTATAACTAATAAAGAGATGAAGGGGCTACGAAAACTTAAGTTAGTTTTCACTTAACAGTATAGTTATAATTCATAGTAGAATAGAAAAAGTGCAGTAGCTAAAGAGCCTAATCTACTACTGTAATGCCCTGGAAAATGGGTTCCAGAATGCCACACGGTACTTGAGGCTACGAGTAGCCCCAAGCAAAACCTTTGAGCCATTTTTATTTATTTCAACACAAATCAACGGGGTTTCCATAAATAACCCTTAAATATCAACAGAGTAATCATCATCCAAGAATAAAAGAATTTTAGAAATATAACAAAATACGACTTATTAGTCAACTCCCAACATCTGTACTAGTCTGACAAGCCTCTAAAAAAATCAATAAAACCAGAAAGACATGCCCCAACTAACTCATACTCAATTATCAAATGTAAACACTTCTGTGAATCCAACATCAGACATCACGTCCTCGGAACATGAGGACTCACCACAACAGAGAATGTAGAACAACGTACCGGAAGAATCACAGTCGAACTTGGAACTGAGAACCTAAACCTACATTCCGAGAAAATGCAGCCCACATCCGAAGATGTGGGTCAGTACCATGGAAAGAAACCGAGTATATAGGGTTGTATGTAGTTTTATAAAAATCATCATCATAAATATTTATAAAAAATATGCAAGATGTATGAAAGACTAACATAGACCGAATAAAATCATCATAATCATGAGACGAACAAATAAGTATAATAACACATGTGAATCATCATATAATTTTTCAATCACTTTCAGTTCATCAAGAATATCAATTCTCATAATGTAAATATCATTTAAATATTTTGAAAGAGTAACTTTCACAATTCTACTTTCAAATCACTTCACCATTCACCACAGACACAAGGAAACACACACACGCTGGAAGATCCTATAACCGACATAAACCATGTGAGCTGCATGGAGTCCAACGTACAACCCACGTTGGGGAAAACCGTCCTATCCTTGCCATCAGATTAGGACTATCGATATCAAATCCACCCAAACTAGTGATCACTTTATAAATCAACCTCAGGCTCACTCCTACGGTGGCAAGTAGTTCTAGGTAAGTAAGGTTGCTTTATACATCTCACTCGGTGCTAAAGATTTCTCCCGAACTTTGCTTAGATCATTTCAAAAATAATCCACAACAAAATAATTTCAGTAATATATAAATATACATCAGGAGCCATCATGCTTCCCATCTATCAAAATCAACAACGTTGTGAATTTCTTTCACACTCGAGTTCAAAACAACTCTATTAATACCAAAAGGTCAAATCATTCAAAATATCTCAAATATTCAACATCAACGTGATTACAACACACACTTTCTAAAAAACACAATTTTCAATGGGGATTCACGACCCAAATATCAAAATCATGATAAATATCGTTAAAGATTCATGCTTTATATCTCCATATATGTTAAATCATCTTTCAAAATCATAAACATCAAGATTTACTAATAATCATCATAAGATATAGGTTCATGCTTCAAATTCATAAAAGTCAAATAAAAATCATGCCTTTGTAAAAAAAATTACTCTTGGTACAAGAAGGAAAGAGAGTTCTTGTTGTAAAACCCCACATACTTTGATTGATGAACTTTAGATCGATACTCATTTTAGAGATGTTAATCGTGCATTTGAATGATGGTACTTGGAGATCTTGAACTAGGAACTTGGAATCTTGAATAAATTTACAGAATTAATGGTGAACTTTGGAGGTTCTTGAAGTTGGATATAGGAGCTTAGGGTTTTCATTTTGAAGAAATTTGATGAAATATAATATATAATGCTTCTAATAGGCTTTAATATAGGGTTTGGATGGATTTTTGCTAAGGGGGAATGACCAAAACGCCCCTAAAAAATAAATAATTCTTGAATCTGTCCTTTGGTAGACTGTTTTGATAGTCTGAAGTAGATCAACCATAATGTTTTACTTCGATATCTAAATTGGATGAAATCAATTTCATTAGAAAGAGGACTCTCATACCTTTTTGCTGATATATAGTATCTCACCCATATCATTATGTACGAGGAGTTATGATTGTTTGAATTTGACCAAAAAATTCACTTTAAGTAGGATGAAGTAGATTGACCATAACTTTTTGGTCTAATAGACAAATTGGATGAAACTAATATCATTGGAAAGAGGACTCGTAGAGCTTTCCGTTGGTATATAGTAGATCACTCAAATCATTATGTAAAAGGAGTTATGATCATTTAAAGTTGGAGAAAAAATACGCCAGGCCTCAGTACTTTTACCTGCACGTTTTAATGTTCACTACTATTCACGGTTCGATCAGAATGTTCATAACTTATCATTCTGGTGTCCGTTTTGGATGATCCATATATCGTTAGAAATCTTATTCAATACTGTACGCAATGGTGGGTCATAATCTAAGATATTCCACATGAAAAATTTATAATTTATTTTAGAATATAGAACCCAACACGTTTACGCACAAAATTTCAACAAAAATTTTTTTGGGGTATTACAACTACAGCCAACAAAAAAGGACTCTTAGCAAAGGGGAGGAGTCTATTAGTCAAATACAACATCAGAAACTTGAAGAGCAATACACTATCCAAACAATTTTAGGTATGAGCATCCCATTCTCCTTCCTAACTATGTCTGTGAACAAAAAAGAGGCTTAACATAGCTACTGAGAATCAACCCTCAATGATCTTTAGAAACTTTAGATACTTCCTGTCCACTGGAGAACGCAGCAGAAATAGAAGAAAGACTGATCAGGTGTTCACACTAATTATCAATGAACAAAAGGAGAAATTGAGCTTACTTATACAAGTTGGAACAGTAATACAGAAACACCAGCCAAGAAAAAGTGTCAAACACCCAAAAATAAAGTAAGGTGAATAGGTGGTGCACGAATGGAAACATGGATGTAGCACCAGCTACAGCGGAGGGAGCAAAGTAGAAATGGGAGCTAAATTTAGAAACCCTACTAGCTTTATGTTTTGTTTATTTTTATGTATTTTTCAAGTGGACAGGGTAATAAACCGGATGGCCCTTGTGCGTTGGGCCTATTGGGTCAAATATATTTTGTATATGTTTGTTTAAGTTATTGATTAATAAAACCCAAAAATTTTCTTTAAAAAAGCTTAACTCATAGACATTTTTGAATTCAAAGGAAAAAACCTTAATTGGGAAAGTGTGTAACTAATTTTGGAGGCTTGATTTCTTAGTAATTTTATGAAGAATGAATGCGTTGGATAATCCTTATGCTATATCTCTCCTTAATTTCTTCATGAGTAACTGAGTAATTTAGTCTTGGTATTATGTTAAACTAAAAGTGTGATTGTGTTGGCTGTTGTTATGTTTGCATGATTGTCAGTTGTTGAGTATGGATTCCACCATTGCTTAAATTTACGAGTTGAAATTTGTGGGTGAAAACCCCAAATCTCCAAATGAGTTTGATGGGTGAAAACCCCAAACTCTAGAAACCATTTATCATTCTTGAAAGAGGAATGAAGGTGAACATGAGGTAACTGATAAAATCATTGAAAGAGTGTTATAGGAGGTCAAGGGAATGGTGGACAATTAATCCTATGGTTTAAAAACTTTTGCAATCTTAGAAATAAGTGTAATTTAAGTGTAGATCATGTAAAGAGCATCACCCTAGAAATAGGGATGTTTGATTGAGGTTTTGGGTGAATTGCACACTTGTTAGGCGCTCAAAAGAGCCAATGAGTGAAATCATTATGGTTTTAGTAAAAGATTAACCATAATGATCTTCATCTCAAGGCATGCCAATGTTATTTTATCAATACTCAACTAACCCAACGTGTACTAATATTGGTTGGGTTGGGTAATAGGAGGTGGTTCCTAATCTTGGTTGGACTTAGCGTTTGTATTACGATAAGGCCCCCAGTCAGGTTTAGTCAAGTGGGTCTCATATCTTTTGATCCACGGTCTATTGGGAGTCCACAAATACATGTCGAGTAGAGTCTCTTTTAGGGGTGTGTAGCGTGCCATACTTATAAGAGAGAGTGTATAAGGCATTTAGGAATGTTTTACTTTTTCGGTATTCTATTTTCAAGCTTTGATTCTAAGTCCTAAAATTCTTCTCCAATCCTTGGTTTTCACTTTTTAGATCTTGCCTCAATGATCTAAAATACAACAAAACTTTTCAGTCCCATCTGGGGACAATGTTGATGGGGTACGTCCTATATTTGGAGTTTATCATCGATCTCAGGGTCTTATCACCTGTTGTTTAAGAGCTCTTCTAGTTGCTACAAGTCCTCCCCAGGGTGAGGTAACTATTGCAGAATTTCATCAGTCTACTTATACTATAGCTAAAATGGTTGATGCTCGCGGGATGTGTTTGGTGGGTTAACTGTTGAGGCCATAAGGGTTGTTATTTTATGAAACTGAATCCTCCTACTTTTACTGGTGTGTAGACATGGGAGGATTATCAGAGTTTCTTAGATAAAATAGAGAAGATATTCATGGTGATACATGTTACTAATGTGGAAGGCATTAACTTTGAAACTTGTTAGATTAATAATTTTTTATGCCAATGGTATGAAGAGTGGAATAAGGATAGAGAAGACGTGGAAGAGTCTTCCATATAGGATATTTTTTCCTAGAGCTTTTTGGGATTGTTTCTTTCCTCAATAGATAAGATAAGCAAAGATGGAGGAGTTTGTTAACCTCATGCATGGGAGGATGTTTGTCAAGGAATATTCCTTAAAGTTTCATCAGCTGTCAAGGTATGCTCCTGCTTTGGTGGCTAACATGATAGCTAGGATGAGAAAATTTGCTTCTGGGTTGAATTGGGATTTGATCTTGGAAAGTAAGACTACCTTGGATTAAATACATAAACATTTCTAGGTTGACTATTCATAATTAAAATCTAAATATAAAAAGAGAAAACAGGATGAGTTTGGAGGTTGGTAGGGTAGGAGGAGTAGGTTTTATAACTAGGGAGGTGCTCTGTCGTAGGGTTGTCAGGATGGCGGAAAATGAAAGAAAAAAGTGGTGGAGTTTGGCATCCTTCTCTACTGCTAGTGCTCCTTACCCAAAGCATTCGGGTGATAGGCGTCAGCAGGGTAGTGATAATTTTTAGGCACAGGGGGCCCAATCTCAGGTGAGTGGGGTTAGTCAATTTCTTTATGCCCTCTCTGTTAGTTTTGTAGTCTCCCTCATAGGGTTTATTGATATGATGGGAGGGACAAACGCTCAGGTATGTCCAGATAGGACATCGACTAAAGGATTGTCTAGTTAATAAGGTTGCAATGGGAACCAATAAGATTTTGGTGGCTTCATCTTCTACTCCTCCACCTGGTGATGCCACATCGTCTTCTGCTATTTCACTTGGTTATAGTGTTATACAAAATAGGTTGTATGTTTTACCATCCTAACATGAATCTGAGGCATAACCTAATGTCATTACTGGTATGTTAAAACTCTTTTCTCGTGACGTGTAATGTTTTCTTTACACGTGGTCCACCCTTTCTTATGTGACCTTATTTGTGGCTAGATGTATTAGTTTTGATCCTGAGGTTATCTCAATTTTTTTTCTGTTTCTACCCTAGTAGGTAACTCTTTTATTACTAATAGAGTATATAGGGTGTGTGTGGTATCTGTTAGTAATATGTAAACTTTGGTGGATTTGTTTGAACTTGATATGGTGGATTTTAATGTTATTCGGAGAATGGATTGGTTACACTCTTATTATGCATTCATAGAGTGTTAGACTCGTAAGGTTGTCTTTATGTTCCTTGGTGAACCGTTTATAAAGTGGGAGGGTTGTTCCCTAGCTCCTAGGGAGAGGTTTATTTCTTATCTTAAAGCTTAGAGGTTAATCTGTAAAGGTTGTCTTTATTACTTGGTTTGGGTTAAAGAGTCTAACTCAAAAGGTCCTTTTTAGAATCACTCCCAGTGGTAAATGAGTTTCTTAAGATCTTTTTAGATGATCTTCCTGGTGTTCCTACGGATAGGTAAATGGAGTTTGGTTTTAATTTACTTTTGGACACTCATCCAATATATATTACTCCTTATAAAATAGATCCGTATGAGTTGAGGAAACTCAAAGATCAACTTAAGGACCTTCTGGATAAGGGATTTATTCATCCTAGTGTATCTCCATAGGATGCATCGGTGTTATTCGTGCGCAAGAAGGAGTTTTCCTTCATATGTGCATTGACTACAGGTAATTAATTAAGGTAATGGTCAACAACAAGTATCCTCCCCCAAGGATAAATGATCTATTTGATCAGTTGCAAGGTGCTAAGTTCTTTTCTAAGATAGATCTTCGATCTGGGTATATCAGCTAAAGATTATGAAGGTGCATATACCTAAGACAACTTTTCATACTAGGTATAGGCACTTTTAATTTTTGTTAATGTTATTTGTATTGACTAATGCCCCAACAAAATTTATGGATTTGATGAATAAGGTTTTAGGCAGTTCTTGGATTTCTTTATCATTGTGTTTATTGATGACATTACGTCTTATTCAAAAATCTAGGTGGATCATGCTAATCACCTCTGTGTCTTATTGGAAACCTTGAAAGACTAGTAGTTATATGCCAAGTTCTATAAATGTGAGTTTGGTTTGAACTCTCTAACTTTTCTTGGTCATATTATTTCTAGTGAGGGGATCGTGGTGGATCTGCAAAAAGTTATTGTAATTAAGAGGTTTCCTAGACCAATGACTCCAACCGATATCCAGAGTTTCTTGGGCTTGGATGGGTATTATAGGCAGTTTGTGGAAGGATTTTCATCGATAGCTTCTCCTTTGACTAAGTTGATTTTAAAAAAGAAAAAGCTTTCTTGGTTGGATGCTTATGAGGGGAGTTTTGAAAAGCTGAAGGATAATCAAACTTCGGCTCTAATTCTGACCTAGTCGGAAGGCAATGATAGGTTTGTGGTCTATTGTAATGCATCTCAGGTAGGTCATGGTTGTGTTTTGATGCAGTATAGAAAGGTGATAGTCTGTTCTTCCAGGTATTTGAAGGTACATGATAGAAACTATCCTACTCATGATTTGGAGTTGTTGGCAGTTGTATTTACTTTAAAAATATGGCATCATTATTTGTATGGTGTACACGTGGACATCTTTTCTGATCAAAAGAGTCTACAGTATGTGTTCACTTAGAAGAAGCTCAATCTCTGGCAGAGAAGATGGTTGGAACTTTTCAAGGACTATGATATGAGTCCGCACTATCACCGAGGTAAGGCTAACATGTTTGATGATATCCTTAGCAGGTTTTCCATGGGGAGTTTGGATCTTGTGGAGAAAGAAAAGCAATATATCATAAAGAATATTCACCATTTGGATAATCTTTGAGTTTGCCTCTTAGACTCTAAAGATAGAGGTTTAATAGTAGAAGAAGTGGTTTGATCGTCTATAGGTGCAGAGATTAAAGAGAAACAAGTGTAAGATCCTGTCTTGATGAAAATCAAGGGTGATGTTTGTAGGCAAAAGGTGACAGTGTTTGAGATCAGTGGTGACGGTACTTTATGGTACCAAGTGAGATTATGCGTTCATGATATCATAGTTTATGACAAAGGATTTTGGCTGAGGAGTATGAGTCATGCGTTGTTCATCCTGATTTCATAAAGATATATCATGATCTCAAGGAGATCTATTAGTGGAATGGTATGAAGAGGCATGTGGCTAATTTTCTGGCCAAGTTCTTGGTGTGTCACCAAGTTAAGTTTGAGCACATGAGATCTAGTAAGTTGTATCAAGATATTGTTTTACCCTAGTAAAAATGGGAGGCAATCAATATGGATTTTGTTATTGGTCTTACTCTATATCGAAATAAATATGATTTGATTTAGGTCATCGTGGATAGGTTGACAAAGTCTGCTCACTTCTTTCCAGTGAGTACTACCTTTTCGGAGGAGGATTATGCAAAGCTATATCTTTAGGAGATTGTAAATCTACATGGGTATCTATTTTGATTATTTCTTATTGTGGCATACAATTTATGTCTCATATCAGGCAGTCTTTTTAGAAAGGGTTAGGAACTAAGGTGAGTCTAAGTGTTGTTTTTCATTCACAGATCTATGGACAAATAGAGAGAACGATTTAGACATTGGGGGATATGCTTTGGGCTTGTGTGAATAATTATGGAAGCAATTGGGTCAATCATCCACCTTTGGTCGAGTTTTCTTAAAATAATAGCTATCATTCTAGTATTGGTATGGCTCTTTTTGAGGCATTGTATGGTAGGAGGTATAGATCTCTAATTGGTTGGTTTGATCTTGGGAAGGTGGATATGTTGGTTCCTGACTTGGTTTACTAAGCTATGGAGAAGGTGAAGCTGATTCGGGAAAGACTTTAGGCTACCCAACATCACCAAAATTCCTATGCAGATATTAGGCATAGAGATTTAGCATTTGAGATTGGGAATAAGTTTTTTCTCAAGGTATCATTCACGAAGGGAGTAGAGAGTTTTTTTAAGGAGAGGAAGCTCAGTCCCCGATATGTTGGTCTTTATGTGATACTGTGGAGGGTTGGTATTATTTCTTGTGAATTGGAGTTACCTTCTAACTTAAGTTTGGTTCATTAGTATTTTATGTCTCTATGTTAAGGAAGTGTCTTGGTGATCCTTCTTTGATTGTGCCTTTAGAGGGGTTGGGTACCTTTGACTCCTTTTCTTATGAAGAGCTCCCGATTGAGATCTTGGATAGGCAGGTACATCGGTTGCGGACCAAGGATGTGTCTTAGGTTGAGGTTTTATGGCATAACCATAAGGTGGAAGAATCTATATGGGAAGTGGAGGAAGACATGAAGTCCAAGTTTCCACATCTATTTTTTGTTCTTGGGATTCATGCGTAAGGTATATCTCTTCAACAAATCTTTTTTTTTGGAGTATGTTAAAGGAATTATTAATATCTTTGTCTCTTTGTTTTCAAACTTTTTTAAGGATTGGAAATATATTTGCTAATGTAAATGACTCTGGGTGTGGTAAACCCTACTTTGCCCATTATTTGGGGATGAATGTTCCTAGTGGGGAAGACTGATATACCCTGGTTTCTAGACCATAGACCATTTTCTAGAATACTGGTCTCTAGGACCAATATGACTCATGGTACGAGCCATATATTAGGGTACAGATGGTATGGTTCGGTCGTATGCTGACTAGTGTTGATTGGAGAGATGGATTTTGGTTACTAGAATAGATATGACATTGAGTTATGAGGCGTATTGGTAGGTATGGATTATTTTGTTTCTTCACTTAACCTTAAACCTAGGGTACGAGTAGCTCACCAAGAGCTGTAAGCCCGGATATGAGTCACACCAAGGACTCAACTGGTGGACAGTGTTCAACCTTCTATGATTCTATCTTGCCAAGGATACTATGTAACACCCCGTAAAATTTTTTCGTACACTTATCGCGATTATATGGAGTCCTAAAGGCTTGTGTATCGGTTAAATTAAGTGTATGCTTTTCGGAATTATCCCGTCAATAGATGTATTTGTAGGTATTGGAATAATCTTTCCAACGATATAAAGTTTGCCCAAACCAGAGGAGCATTTCATACAAGCGAGCACATTCGAAATTTCAAATCGGTGGTCGGAAGCCTGTGAACAGTAAATCTGCAGGAAAATTACTGCAGCTAGGCAATCCAAATTTAGACGATCATAACTCCTTGTACAAAAAGACCTGTGTGAGATTCTATATATAGACGGAAAGCTCCAAGAGTCTTCTTTCGTATGAAATTGGTTTCATCCTAATCAAATGTCTGAGTAAGGAGATATACCTGTTTTACTGCAGCCTATAAAAAAAAACAGAATTGTCTGACAGATTTTTGGGTCAACTTTAAACGACCATAACTCCTTTTAAAGGAAGCACTGGGTGGTATACTGTATATGAAAATGCCAGATCTTTGAATTATCTTTCCAATACAATTGGTTTCACCCAAATATAATACCGGAGCAAAGAGTTATGATCGATTTACTTTAGCCTGTCAAAACTGTCCACTGGGAACAGATTTGGGATTTATTTAAATCTTTAGGGCAAAATGGTCATTTTCTATTACCTCTTGGACGAAAATTGTTCTTTATAAACCTGCACTTAGCCTCATATATCAGATATCATCCAATTATTAAGCGAAGGTGAAACCCTAGCCTAATTTCAACTTCAACTATATTGTGATTCAACCGTAGAAAATTCGAATTGGTTCCGTAGTTGTGTTCACCATCTCGAAAGCTTCGAGAAGCACCCCATGGTTATGTAAGGAAGATTCTAAATACAAGAGTTCATTGTTAAGGTATGAATATTATTTATTCTTGATTCTTATCCATGAATAAGTATTGATAAAGGATTATGAGTATTGTCTTGATGTTGGAAGATAACTAGAAATATAGTTATGAATTGTTTTGTATAAATTGTTAGTAGTAAATTATGGAAGTTGTTGTATTGGATTATGGAGGATGAATTGTGGTGATATATCATTATATTAGTGGTTATGTATGCCTAGTGATCATGTTGGTATTGGATGATGATTAAGAAGGGAAATAAAGGCTAAGAGTGATGTTGAGGGATATTTCATGAAAATGTATGATATGTGAATGTAATAAGAGTATAAGAGGATGTATGTAGTACTCTTATTGATGAGATAAAGGATTACTTCCTAGACATTATTTGGTGAAGTTAATACCTAAATGGTAAGGTTTGGTTGCTAATACTAGTTTGCCACAAATGACTTATTGTAGATATGTGTTCGAAGAGTACGGGAAGTCACTTGTATTGAAGTGGTTATATCAAGGTATGTAAGACATACTCTATCTAATCTTTGGCATGAATAATGACCCATGGCACTCTCAAGTAAGCTTCCAACATTGTCCTACGACACATGACACATAATAACATCATATGATCTTCGATACTACCAATTGAACTTGTTTTCACTTTTAAGATGTCCGGCTAGTCAAAAAAAATGTCCATATACTATTGTTGACTCCGAAATGGTTTAATGAGGTATCCATGATTCTCTACTTCATTTTCATGATATTGATTACCTATTTACATGTTTTTCCTATTGAAGTATCATGGTTTCAAGTTCCATAAAGTGTGACCACAAAGTAACCAATCTTAAAGATTAATTGAATTAAGAAATGGAATGTCTGTATTTTAAATTGATGATATGATGTATTGTATTAGTACCACTGATCAGTTGGCGATTGTATTACACAGATTATGTATATATGGTATTCCAGGGGTGGTCCCAGATGTATTGTATTAGTACCACTGATCAGTTCGCCATTGTATGACATATGTTATGTATTGATAAGGATTACGGGAAGTAATGATATGAAAGTAATGTGCAGGTATCCCATCATTTCTTTTAAGTGTGGTCTACTCATACTGTTTATTCACTGGTATCTGGGTTCTGTTGATCTTTTGTATCTCATCTTGATACTCACTTCCTTACATACTCAGTACATATTTCCGGGCTGACGTCCCTCACGGGGGACCTGTATTCATGCCTGCAGGAACAGGTACTTCAGGTCGTACACCTTCGCAGTAAGAGCCAGGATATTCTGTTGTTAGTGGTCAACTCCAGTTATTTCGGGGCATCCTAAGTTGTCTCTATATGTACTTTTGGTATTTGTATAAAAGTCTTTTGTGGGCGGGAGTTTGTCCCGACCCCAAATCAGTTACGTATCTATGTAGAGGCTTTTGTAGACATATTGTACAGCCATAGGAGTGTTTGGTTGATAGACGTGATGGCTCTGACGGCCAATTACTGTTCATATATATATTTATGCGTGTTTGCTGGGCTGATACAGGTACTGTTTTCTTTTATTTACAATGAAGTGCTGCCCAAATTTCTAATTTTCATAAGTAATGTAAATGTGAAAGTATAGGTTATGAACGGGTTCTCCCGGGCCTCCTCGGCCACGGGTGCCAGTCCGCTCCAATGGGATTTGGGGTATCACAGAAGTGGTATCAGAGAAGTTCATCCTAGTGAGTCTACAATGCCGTGTCTACGTAGAATCTCGTTTATCGGTGTGTTGTGCACCACATCTATAAACAGGAGGCTATTGGACATTCAGAGATTGTTTCCACTCTTCATTTCTTAGATCGTGCAATAGAGCCCATATTAGAGATAAAGTCATAATCGATGGCTTAATCCAATTGTTTTTTTTTTATTTATTATAGTGATGATGCCGGTTACAATAAGAAAGAATAAGTGAAAGCGAGTAGATGTAGTGGCCGGAGAAGGTACTAGTAAGTCACCACCGGCACAAGCTAAACAAAGTGAGTCTCAAGCTGAGCATATATCAGGCGCTTCTTCTCCTCTGGAAGGGCCGTCTATTAATGCTGTTGATCGAGATTTAAGGGATGCAGTACAACTTCTAACGCGTATAGTTGCCGGTCAAGTTCAAGGGCAAGCTATTCCTACCACAGGTTCTAGTGGTACGGATAGAGCAGCTAGCCTTTGGACACAGGATTTTCTAAAACTGGATCCTCCTACTTTTACCGGATCAGATATTAACAAAGACCCGCAGGACTTTGTCGATCAAACCCAAAGGGCTCTAGATGTTATGCACATATCCGATAAAGAGATGGTTGAGCTAGCAGCATATAGACTGAAGGGAGAGGCTATATTGTGGTACAAGGATTGGAAATGATCTAGGGGTATTGATGCACCTCCAACTACGTGGGGATAGTTCAAAGATGCATTTATTGATCATTATCTTCCATTTGAGACTCGTCAAGCCCGTGCATATCAATTCTTAAATCTTCTTCAGGGTAATATGAGTGTAAGGGAGTATAGTCTTCGATTTAACTCCTTGTCTCGATATGCTTCTAATGTGGTAGCTACTATGGATGACAGAGTTCATCACTATGTGGATAGATTGGAACCATACTTGGTTAGAGATTGTACAATTGCTGCTTTGAACAAGGACATGGATATAGCGAGGATACAAGCTTTCACTCAGAAGATGGAAGATCAGAGGCAAAGAAGATGAACCCAGGAATCAGAAAAAGGATATTCTAAGCGGGCCAGAGCTATAGGGCAGTTTATGGCATCTCAGGGAGGTTTTAGGCCTTCGTTCTCTCATAGATTGCCTAGCCCGTTATGTTCTTATCCTGGAATTAGTGCTCCACCGTAATTTCAAAGGTTCAGAGGTAATCAGTTTGGGCAAAGCAGTGAAAATCAGAGTTCGCGAACAGTGGGGTATCAAGGGCAAGGGAGTATGAGTCAATTGAGACCTCCACGACACCCGTGCCCCATATGTAGAAAATTTTACTTTGGCGAATGTCGGCTTGGGATGAACAATTGCTTTTGGTGCAGTAAGCCGGGGCATATGGCTAGAGATTGCCCACGCAGGACCACAGGTGGTATAACATGACCTACCGGATCAGCTATTGCGTCATCTTCGGTGCCTCCTTTGAGTAGGGGTGCACAACCTATGGGTCGCGGTAGAGGTGATAGAGGAGAAGCGAGTGCTAGCGGAGCTCAGAACCGTGTGTATGCCCTAGCAGATCGGTATAATTTAGAGGCTTCTCCAGACGTGGTTACAGGTACGTTGTCCATCTTTGCATTTAGGAGCTCGACTTCTCGAAACTCCAGATAAAGAGGTTATTGTATGTAATGCAATGGAATATTCATTGATAGCTGAAGTGAAAGAGAAGTAGTATGCAGATCCAATTTTATTGCAGCTTAAGGAGGATGTGCAGAGTGGCGCGACAAAGGCATTTGAGCTTACGCGAGAAGGAGTGATTTAGTGTCAGAATCGTTTATGTGAACCTGATGTAGTTGAGCTAAGAAAGAGAATTATGAAAGAAGCACACTGTTCAAGGTATTCCATCCATCCAGGGTTGACTAAGATGTATCAAGATTTGAAAGCAATATATTGGTGGAATGACATGAAGAAGAATATTGCCGAATTTGTAGCCGAATGTCCGAATTGTCAAAGAGTCAAAGTAGAACACCAGAAACCCGGTGGTTACATGCAATGTATAGATTTTCCTGTCTGGAAGTGGGACAAGATCAATATGGATTTCATCACGGGTTTGCCTCGTACATATCGGAAGTTTGATTCCATATGGGTGATCATTGATAGGCTTACCAAATCTGCGCACTTCTAACCAGTTAAGACAACTTATACGGCAGAAGAGTATGTGAAGTTGTATATTAAGGAGATCGTTCGGTTACATGGAGTTCCAATTTCCATTATATCCGATCGAGGAGCCCAATTTACCGTGAATTTCTGGAAGTCTTTTGAAAGGAGTTTTGGGACACAAGTAAATCTAAGTACGGCTTTTCATCCTCAAATGGATGGACAAGAGGAACGTACCATCTAGACACTTGAAGATATGCTACGAGCATGTGTATTAGATTTCAAAGGCAATTGGGATGATCACCTATCTTTTATCGAGTTTGCCTACAATAATAGCTATCATTCAAGTATCAAAATGGCACCATATGAAGCATTGTATGGAAGAAAGTGTAGATCGCCAATAGGATGGTTTGAAGCAGGTGATGCGGTGTTGTTTGGACCGGATCTTGTTTATCAAGCAATGGAGAAGGTTAAAGTGATCCAACAACGGCTTAAAACAGCTCAAAGTCGACACAAATCTTATGCGGATGTTAGAAGATGAGGACTTGAGTTTTCTATTGACGACTGGGTATTCTTGAAAGTATCACCAATGAAAGGAGTGATGAGGTTTGGCAAGAAAGGAAAGTTAAGTCCACGATACATAGGTCCGTACAAGATCATTCAAAGATTTGGACAAGTTGCTTATGAGTTAGAGCTACCTGAAGAGCTCTCAGCAGTTCATCCCGTATTTCATGTTTAGATGCTTCGCAAGTACATCGGAGATCCATCGCACATCACTACTATGGAAGATGTACAAGTTACAGAAGATCTCACTTTTGAAGAAATGCCTATTGCTATTCTTGATCGCCAAATTAAAAAGATAAGGAATAAAGAGATAGCATCGGTAAAAGTACTTTGGAGGAATCAACAAGTTGAGGAGATCACATGGGAAGCCGAGGAAGCGATGAAGATTAAGTACCCTTACCTATTCAACGATGAGGAGCAAGTTCATGAGACGGAAAAAGAACAATAACAAGTAAGTGTTTATTTTTATGCAAGTATGTTATGATGATGAATATGTTAATTGTAAGCTTGGACATATCTTAATTGAGTAACTATGCTAACATTCGAGGAAGAATGTTATTAAGGGGGGGAGAATGTAACACCCCATAAATTTTTTTCGTACACTTATCGCGATCATATGGAGTCCTAAAGGCTTGCGTATGGGTTAAATTAAGTGTATGGTGTTCGGAAGTATCCCGTCAATAGTTGTATGTGTAGGTATTAAAATAAGATTTCCAACGATATACAGTTTGCCGTAAAAAGAGGAGTATTTCGTATAAGCGAGCACATTCGAAATTTCAAATCGGTGGCCGGGAAGCCTGTGAACAGTAAATCTGCAGGAAAATTACTGCAGCTAGGCAATCCAACTTTAGATGATCATAAATCCTTATACAAAAAGAACTGCATGAGCTGCTATATATATACGAAAATCTCCGAGAGTCTTCGTTCCGATGAAATTGGTTTCATCCAAATCCAATGTCTGAGTAAGGAGCTATACCCGTTTTACTGCAGCCTATAAAAAAAAATAGAATTATGGGACAGATTTTTGGGTCAAATTTAAACGACCATAACTCCTTGTACAGGAAGAACTGTGTGGTATACTTTATATTAAAATGAAATCCCTTTGAATTATATTTCCAATGCAATTGGTTTCACCCAAATACGATACCGGAGCAAAGAGTTATGATCGATTTACTTCAGCCTGTCAAAACTGTCCACTGGGGACAGATTCGGGATTTATTTAAATCTTTAGGGCAAAATGGTCATTTTCTATTACCTCTTGGACGAAAATTGGTCTTTATAAACCTGCAATTAGCCTCATATATTAGATATCATCCAATTATTAAGAGAAGGTGAAACCCTAGCCTAATTTCAACTTCAAATATATTGTGATTCAACCGCAGAAAATTCGAATTGGTTCCGTAGTTGCGTTCACCATCTCGAAAGCTTCGAGAAGCACCCCATGGTTATGTAAGGAAGTTTCTAAATACAAGAGTTCATTGTTAAGGTATGAATATTGTTTATTCTTGATTCTTATCCATGAATAAGTATTGATAAAGGATTATGAGTATTGTCTTGATGTTGGAAGATAACTAGAAACATAGTTATGAATTGTTTTGTATAAATTGTTAGTAGTAAATTATGGAAGTTGTTGTACTGGATTATGGAGGATGAATTGTGGTGATATATCATTATATTAGTGGTTATGTATTCCTAGTGATCATGTTGGTATTGGATGGTGATTAAGATGGGAAATAAAGGCTAAGAGTGATGTTGAGGGATATTTCATGAAAATGCATGATATGTGAATGTAATAAGAGTATAAGAGGATGTATGTTGTACTCTTATTGATGAGATAAAGGATTACTTCCTAGACATTATTTGGTGAAGTTAATACCTAAATGGTAAGGTTTGGTTGCTAATACTAGTTTGCCACAAATGACTTATTGTAGATAAGTGTTCGAAGAGTACGGGAAGTCACTTGTATTGAAGTGGTTATATCAAGGTATGTAAGACATACTCTATCTAATCTTTGGCATGAATAATGACCCATGGCACTCTCAAGTAAGATTTCAACATTGTCCTACGACACATGACACATAATAACATCATATGATCTTCGACACTACCAATTGAACTTGTTTTCACTTTTAAGATGTCCGGCTAGTCAAAAAAAATGTCCATATACTATTGTTGACTCCGAAATGGTTTAATGAGGTATCCATGATTCTCTACTTTATTTTCATGATATTGATTACCTATTTACATGTTTTTCCTATTGAGGTTTCATGGTTTCAAGTTCCATAAAGTGTGACCACAAAGTAACCAATCTTAAAGATTAATTGAATTAAGAAATGGAATGTCTGTATTTTAAATTGATGATATGATGTATTCTATTAGTACCACTGATCAATTGGCCATTGTATTATAAAGATTATATATATATGCTATTCCAGGGGTGGTCCCAGATGTATTGTATTAGTACCACTGATCAGTTGGCCATTGTATGACATATGTTATGTATTGATAAGGATTACGGGAAGTAATGATATGAAAGTAATGTGCAGGTATCCCATCAGTTCTTTTAATTGTGGTCTACTCATACTGTTTATTCACTGGTATCTGGGTTTTGTTGATCTTTTGTATCTCATCTTGATACTCACTTCCTTATATACTCAGTGCATATTTCTGTACTGACGTCCCTCACGAGGGACCTGTATTCATGCTTACAGGAACAGGTACTTCAGGTCGTACACCTCCGCAGTAAGAGCCAGGACATTCTGTTATTAGTGGTGAGCTCTAGTTGTTTCGGGGTATCTCATGTCGTCTCTATATGTACTTTTGGTATTTGTATAAAAGTCTTTTGTGGGCGGGAGTTTGTCCCGACCCCAACTCAGTTGCGTATCTATGTAGCGGCTTTTGTAGACATATTGTACAGCCATAGGAGTGTTTGGTTGATAGACGTGATGGCTCTGATGGCCAATTACTGTTCATATATATATATATGCGTGTTTGTTGGGCTGATACAGGTACTGTTTTCTTCTATTTACAACGAAGTGCTACCTAAATTTCTAATTTTCATAAGTAATGTAAATGTGAAAGTATAGGTTATTAATGGGTTCTCCCGGGCCTCCTCGACAACGGGTGCCAGTCCGCTCCAATGGGATTTGGGGTATGACATACTAGTGAAGGGTACGGATCGTATGATGTCAATACGACTTGGGTAGGATGAGTCACACACTGGATTGTGTTGGGTCCAAAGGTTGAGGATAGCATACAGTGGAGGGTACCAATCATATCAGAGGGTACGACTTATGAAGTCAGTGCTACCCTGTGATGGGACTTTGTGCAATATCAGTGAGGGCATTCTGGACATTTCCCTACTTATCCTAATAAGGTCCCATGACTTTTAACTCTCTTGGGAGGGTATTTACCCTATTATTCTATTCATTAACACTTAGAAACTCTTTCTAATCATTCTGTAATTCTCTTAAAAGGTTTTGGACAAGAAAGCTTGGGTTTCAACTAGAGGACTAAATTATGAATCTTTTTGGTGGTTTTTCTCCGTCTATTTCATCAATAAGGCATGTTCTCTTCCTCATTTTTAGTTCCAACTAAAGTCATGGTTTTATACAATGTTTTTATGATTTCATTGTTGTATGATTTTGAGTTTTTAACTATGATTTGGGGTTTTTGTTATAAATTCTTGGTTATGGTTTTCCCAGGTTTTAATTATGCTTTTATATGCATTAATGATTGTTTTGGATAACTGGTTTCATCAAAATAGTTCTTTGGTAATGAAATTTGGTTTGGAAATAGTACTTCACCAATGTATTTGATAAAATGTCTTTAACAATGTTTTCATATAATTTGATATTTCAATTAAACTTATGCATGGTTAAAACTTGGTGATGTAACCCTAAATGATATAAATGGTTTAAATTATTTTAAATGGATTTGAAAGGCCTTGGTGGCCATGGTTTTGGCAAATTAGAAATCATAAAGAGTACATGGAATCCCTTAAACTTATATATGGTTAGCTATGGACAAATCCTACTAGTATTATTGGTATGATGATACCACTATTAATGTCCTTGGTTAATAAATGGTAAATGGATTGGCTGGTTGATTGCTAATAGCTTTAATAGGGTCATAATGGTGGGGTTTTTAGTAAAGTCATGGAAGGTGGAGGTCCGGGGGGGACCAAAACTTGAGACTCATATTTTTTAGTGTAAGGTTGGTCTTGGCGACCGTGTATATGATGTTACACTTTATATTTGGGGAATGTGCTAGTCTTCCCAGGTCGTTCAACTTAACACACTAGGGACCTTTCATCAAGGGGAGCTGAACCCATATAGCTTATGGGTAATTTATGACAGCAAACCTAGACAGCCTAGGTAAAGGTGTTAATGGCATGCTAAACCCAGTTCTCTTTCTCGGTATGGATATATATATATATATAGTTTGTGTGCATATGGATGGTTTAAATTTGTTTTATAAATGGCATTATTTTATCCTTATCTTGAGTTTATACTAGTGATCACTCGCTAACCCATCTTCAGGCGGTTGTATACCTATGCTATGTAGGAACTGGACATCTACTTCTTTTACATAGTGATTAACTCGAGGACAGCAGTTATATTAAAGTTGTGGGCTTCCATCTTTCCAAAAGATTCCATTTCATGTTATGTATATTTTTAGACATCTTAAGTTATTTTTGGATATTTTTTTGGCTATGGTTGGGGCATGTGCCAACCGAATATCCTTACTCTTTTGGTTAGAGTCTTTGTGTTACTATTATAGGTTGGAGTGGGAAAGATCGGTATTGGTGTTGGCCTTGGCATTGGAATAAACCAGTGGGCTGACATCATTGGACATAATTTCTCACTACTCCATCATATTTTATTTTATGATTAATAATATTATATTTTTGAACTTATTTGGTTATGGCCTGGTTTATGGCCCTTGGTTCAATATTGGTTTGTCTTAGAGATTTGGTTGGTACGGTTAGGTGTGACCAAATAACTTGATAAGGTTGGTCTAGAAATAGATCTATCCAAAAGTTAGAAATTGTCCAGTTATGTTATCTTTCTATTTGTTCGGTAATCAACTGACTCAAGGTATGCTAATAGTGGTTGGGTTGGATAGCAAGGGGTGGTCCTCAGTCCTGGTTGGAGTTAGGATGCCCATTATGAAAAGGCCGCCAGTCAGGACGTGTTACCTAGGTACGACTAAGCCTCCTCCCAATCTTATCTAAGTGTACAAGTCGTACACAACCCAATTGTATAGAGTGAGATCTTAACTTATAGTGGACTATTTTTTTTTACAGTGAAGTATACGAGTAATGGAATGAGTTGTACCCTTTGGATACAACTCAATGGTGGTATTCATACCCTAAACAGTATAGATGATCAAGGAGAAGCCCAGGGTACGAGTTAGGGTACCACTCGTGCCCTAGGGTATGATTGACTCAAATGAGTCGTACCCAACATCATGGCCAATTTTCAGTTTTTACTTGAGGACCTTATGGTTATTTCCCTCACCCAAAACCCTAAGTCCCTTCACTGTATAAGTTTATATGGCCTCATAAAACATATTTTGAGTGGATCAAACATCCAAATCTCACTTTAAAACATATTTTGAAAGAATTGGAGGATAGAGTTCAAGGGTGTCCATCTAGAAGAAAGAGGAGTCATGTTTCTTGTGTGCATTAAGTTTTTTAAGACATGTAACTCTCTCCCTTGTTAAATAAGTCAAAAACTATTTGTTTCACACTGGTATTAGTAAGTGTACATGGAGATTTTGAAATCAAATATTAAGGATTTTGATGCCTTGTGATGAATAATGTCCACCCTTTCTTAGACTTGTGTTGATACATGTTATTATTGATGTTTTATTTGTGTGGGCACTTGTTGTTTGTATCTTATCGAAGGGGCCTTAATGAAACACTAATACTGCTGATTGTTGCTTTGAAAATGGACTTGATAAAGCCATGCCCATAAGGTGTTTATGAAAATGTCTAAGTGAAATGACAAATCACATGTTGAGAAGGCATTAAAATAAGGAAATGGCTTAACTAGTATAAGTTGTTGCTAAATGAAAATGCGATAACATTGTTAGCCATATGATTATTAAATTGTGACTTGTTGGTTTGATGGATAAAAACGTGTCAAAGTCCTTAAGACATGTGATTTAATTATGTTTAAACTAGAGTGTGGTGTATGTATTCTAAGAAAGAAGGCATGATTGATTAAATGTCTTGAGGATCATACTTTGAATTAAATGATGAACTGAATAAATGCCTTGCCCCATTGAAGTGTAAATTGATAGGTAGGTTAAAGTCCTTAAGTGAGAGTTTGAATGGATATTGATATGTGGGAAATGGGTTAAAGTCCCAATGTTAATTAATGATAGTTGTGATGGCTTGTGGTTTGATTCCCTAGCATAACAAGATGGCTTAAGGTTAAAGCCCCTTGCCTAATGAAATTTCTCAAGGTTAAAGTCCCTTGCTTAAGGAGATCTCTTGAGGTTAAAGTACCTCACCGAAAGAAATGGATTGTGGTTAAAGTCCAAGTGTAGCATGAGGTTAGAGTTCCCTATCTAACAAATGGGAATGAGGTTGGAGTCCCTTGCCTAGATGAGTTATTGGTTAGAGTCCCTTATTTTAATAAACATGTGTGTGGTTAACGTCCTTGACTAATGAATACGTGTGCATGGTTAGGTCCCATGTATAATGATAAATTGAATATGGATAAGGTCCTCTGTATATTGAGAATGTTTGAATCTATAAGTGTCAGAGGTCGTAGTCCTCCACTTCATGTATGATGAATGAGTGCTTTAAGAGTGTCAATAAGACTTGTTCCTTTGTTTGCCATGTGGTGTACCTATATGTATGGATAAGTGTATGTGATAGAATATGATATATTAATTTGTTGTTGAATGATAATGTTATTTTATCCTTATCCTTGAGTTACATGCTAACACTTCAACCACTAACTATCTCCGAACACTATGTCCCCACGACATAGGGTCCAAAGCATCATCTTGTTTTCCTGAAGAAAGATTAGAGAATCAAAGTAGTTCTTGTAATGACTTTGAAGTGGTGAGCTTCATTACTTTGGAAGACATTCATCCTTGGTTTCTTATCTTTAGACATAGACTTATTTAGATTTGGTTTGGTTATTTTTGGGGGCTTATCTCAACATGCATATTTCTAAACATTGGTTTATATAGAGGTATTGTGGATGGAAGTGGACTTGGTCATATTGAATGAACTGATGAATCTAATGAGATGTTTAAACATATTTAAATTATGACAATTGGAGTTGTTTCTGCTATCTTATTATGTGGTTTGAATTCATCCTACTATTGTAATTTATATTGATGACTAGGTTGGGCTTTTGGGTGACCTCCAGTTTATGTGGTCTAGAGGTGCCCATACGACATGGCCCAGTTTTGAGTCATGTCACTCGAGACATGATGCTATATTGCAAAGCCACCTTTCTAAATAATGGCATGGATATCTCTAGGCTTGTAGTGTATATGCAGCAGGCCAAAGATGAAAAGAAGAAATAAGCTGAACTATGGGAAAGGTAAAGTATGAGGTCAAGGTATTTTGAGCATGGTGGAGGCTAGAGGAATAGTGGTAGAGATGGCAGGCAATGGTGTAAAAAGAAGTAGGAAAATTTTGGTTCTTACTCTACAGCTAGTGCTCTATATCCTAAGTCATTCGACGATCCCTACTTTTAGAGAAATAGTAAATTTAAGGTACAAGGTGCCCGATCTCAAGCTATTAGGGCCCAGTCAGCTCTGTTATATCCTCCTTATAGATTTTGTGGTCACTTACACTACGATTTTCATGATGAAGAAAGAAATAAGTGGTTTAAATATGGCTAACCTAGCTATATTTAGAGGAACTATCCCTTCGACGATGTTGCTACTGGGGCTAATAAGGTCCCAGTTGTTTCTTCGTGAGTTCCGTCACCAAAGGGGCTACTTCTAGCTCTAGCAATGGTCAAAGCTGTCTTTATTCTCTTGCCACTCGTTAGGACTAAGGCATTTATTGATATTGTTAATAATATGCTAAAACTTTTCTCTCTTGATATGTATTGTCTGCTAGATCCTGAGTCTAACCTTTCTTATATGACGACTTATATGTATATTTATTTTGATTTTGGTCTTGAGAGTATTCCTGATTCTTTTGTGTGTACCCCATACGGTGACTCTATTGTGCCTAAGAGAGTCTATAGGGGTTGCGTGGTAACTGTTTGTGATAGGGAGACGTTGGTGGTTTTGATAGAGTTAGACATGTTAGATTTAGATGTTATCTTAGGGATGGATTGCCTCTATTCAGGCTATGTATCTCGTGATTGTATGACCCAAAGGGCCAGTTTCAAATTCTTGGATAAACAATGATTGAGTGGGAAGGGAGTTCCTAGTTCCTACGAGAAAGTTTAGCTCCAATCCAAGAGCTTGGAAATTAATTTCCAAGGACTATCTGTGTCACCTAGTTTGGGTTAAAGATTCTTATTTCGAGGGTCCTTTCTTTTCATCTGTCCCCATTGTTTATGAGTTTCCCAATTTGTTTATTGATTATTTTTATAGTGTCCCACTCGATAGGGAAATTGATTTTGGGATCAATCTTCTTTTGGACATTAATTCTATCTTTATCCCTTTCTATAGAATAGCTCTGAGTAAGTTTAAGAAACTTAAGGAGCAGGTGAATAATATTCTTATTAAGGGTTTTATTCTCTATAGTGTGCCCCATGGGGTGCATACGGTAATATTTGTGCGTGAGAAGAATGTGTCCCTTCAAATGTGTATAGATTACCCCCAGTTGAATAAGGTTACAGTGAAGAATAAGTATCCGTTTCTTAGGATTGATGGCCTATTTGACCATGTGTAGGGTGCAATATAATTTTATATGATTGACCTTCGGTAGGGTCATCATTAGTTAATGATTAGGAAGGTGGTATCCCTAAGACTTCTTTCAAAAAATGATATGGTCATTTTGAGTTTTTACTAATCTCCTTTGGTTTAACTAATGCATCGATAATATTCATAGATTTTATCAATTGGGTATTTCATCAGTTTTTGGACTTATTTGTTATTGTATTTGTTGATGACATCCTAATTTATTCTAATAGCAACGTAGGGCATTTTAATCGCCTCCATATAGTGTTATAGACCCTTAAGGATTAGGATTTGTATGCTATGTTTTTCAATGTGAGTTTTGGTTGAATACTGTGACTTATCTGGGTCATGTTGTTTCTATTAAAGTGATAATGGAGGATCCACAGAATGTTTTGATAGTTAAGAAGTGGCCTAGACCCATGACTACAACCGACATTCAAAGCTTCTTGAGTTTAGCTGGATATTATAGAAGTTTTATGGAGAGTTTTTCTTCTATTGCTACCCTATTGACTAGGTTGACTCAGAGGAAGGTGAAGTTCCTATGCTCTAATACTTGCGAGGCAGTTTTAAGAAGTTAAAGAATAAGTTGACTTTTGCAATTTTTCTAACCCTACCCGAGGGTACCTATGGCTTTGTTTTTCATTGTGATGCATCTCGTGTGGGACTGGGTTGTGTATTGAGACAGTGGAGTAATATTGTGGCATTTGCTTCTAGGCAGTTAAAAGTGCATGAGAAGAACTATCCAACTAATGACTTAGAATTATTAGCAGTAGTTTTCCCTTTGAAGATTTGGTGATATTACCTGTATGGGGTACATGTTGATATTTTCTTAGACAACAAGAACTTGCAATATGTGTTCACTAAGAAAGAGTTGAATCTCTGGCAAAAGAGATAGCTTGAATTTCTCAAGGACTATGATATGAATCTTTATTATCATCAGGTAAAGCTAATATGATTGTTCATTCTCTTAGAGAGGTTATTCATGGGGATCCTATCTTAAGTAAATAAAAAGAAGTGAGAGATGGTGAAGGATATTCGCTATATGGCTAATCTCAAAGTTTATCTGTTAGACTTTGAGGATGGTGGTGTGATTATCAAAGAGGTGGAGGAGTCCTCTCTAGGTGCCGAGCTAAAGGAAAAGCAGGTTCCAAATCTTATTCTGATGAGAATCAATGATGATGTGGGTCACAAGAAGGTGATGACTTTTAAGATTGGTGGTGATAGTATCTTAAGGTACCAAGGTAGATTATGTGTTCCCGATGTTAATGGGTTGCGAGAGAGAATGTTAGTAGAGGCTCATAGGTTAAGGTACACTATTTATCCTGGTTCGACAAAGATGTACCACGATTTAAAATAGATCTATTTGTGGAAGAATATGAAGCTGGATATGGCAAATTTTGTGGCCAAGTGCTTAGAGTGTCAACGAGTGAAGGTTAAACACTTAAGGCCTGAAGGTTTGTCCCAAGAGATTGAGTTGACTGTATGGAAGTGGGAAGTGATCAATTTGAATTTAGTTACTTGTATTCCGCGATCTCGAAATTAGTTTGAGACAATTTGTGTCATTGTTGATAGGATGACTATGTTTACTCACTTCTTTGCCAGTGAAGACTACTTATTCGACAGAGGATTATGCTAAGCTTTTCATTTAGAAAATCATCAGGTTTTATGGTGCTCCAGTTTCTATCGTATCTTATAGAGGTACTTAGTTCTCTTCTTATTTTTTGCGTTATTTTAGAGAGGGTTTGGGACTAAGGTGAACCTTAGGATCTCTTTTCATCCTCAAATTATGGTGAAGCAGAGAGAATAATTCATACTTCAGAAGATATGCTAAGGTCTTGTGTTCATAATTTTGGTGGTATCTAGGTTGATTGTTTGTCTGTAATAGAGTTTGCGTACAATAGTAGTTTTCACTTTAGTGTTAAGATGGCTCCTTTAGAGTCCCTTTATGGTAGGAGATGTAGGTCTCCTATTCGGTAGTTTGAGATAGGTGATAATAGGTTATTTTTTCCTTACTAGGTTAACCAAGCCATGTAAAAGGTGAAGGTGATTCAGGATAGACTTAAGAATACCCAAAGTTGCCAAAAGTCCTATGTGGATGTGAGACGAAGGGACTTGAAGTTCGATGTGGACGATTTGGTGTTGTTGAAAGGGTCTCCCATGAAGGGAGTGATGTAGTTTGGAAAAAAAAGGAAAGCTTAGTCCCCTTTATGTTGGTCCCTTATGTGTTTTGAGGTAAGTGGGACATGTGGCTTATGGGCTAGAGTTTTCGTCTAGGTTGGGTTTCATTCATCTTGTCTTCCATGTTTCGATGTTGAGGAAGTGGGTGGGTGATCCTTCCTTGCTTGTTCCTTTAGAAAGTGTTGGTGCTTTGGATTCCTTGTCTTATGAGGAATTCCCGATTAAAATTTTAGATAGGCAAGTCTATTGTTTGAGGACTAAGGATGTGGCTTCGGTGAAAGTACTAAGAAGGAATCATATGGTCAAAAAAAGCTACTTGGGATGCCGAAGAGTACATGAATTCCAAATATCCATTCCTGTTTCCCACTTTTGATAATCATGATTGGGGTATGTGTATTCCCTAACACCTTTGTTTTCTATCTTTACTAAAGGTAAGTGTGGTTGTACTCTGCGTTAAAATCATGTTAATAGATGCCTTGACTCAACATTTTAGGAAAAATAATCCTAAGGAGGGAGAATGTAAACCCCAGATTGTTTGTCCCTGATAATATTCTTGACCTTTGATCTTACTATCTAGATTATAACTCTCCCTATGAGTCGTAGAATGTCATTATAAGTTGTAGGACCATAATCGTATCCTAAATAGTGTGGATTTGCAAAGTTTATGTTATCATTATGATTGGCTCCTAATGATTCCTAAAGACCTTGTACAAGTCATATAGTCCCATCCGTAGTCAAACTAGTGTGATGCCCAGATGCTCTTTCTTGCCAACAATTTGACCAGCCTACAATTTGACCAAACTAGTTGTAATGTCTAAGTATGAGTAGTATGGTGCAACTCATAGCCATACTAGTGTAGGTGCCCATGGATGTTGTCCAAACTACGACTAAAGTTCAAGAGTAATAGCGTGACCCTACAAGTCATAAGATCGTCCATAACGACTGGGTGATAATTTTTCAGTGTTTCATTAAGAGCACTTTGTTTCCCGTCTTCCCGAATTGTGAACCACGACTTAATACCCTATTAGGGTATGAAATAAATCAATATAACATCTCAACCTCTCTCAAATCCTCAATGTCAAGAACAATAAGTGTTTCCAAGAAGTTGGTCAATTAGGGCTCTCAAGGGTGATTTCTCTCCGTAGTTGTGATACTTTAAGTCTTGTTACTCTTCCCCAAATCTTATTTTGTGAAAAGCATGTGTTTTAAATGGTTTAACTGTATGGATTTGAATGTGGGTTTTGACATAAGTTGAGGGTTTTTTAAAGTATGATTCTTGAATTTTTTTTCCCATAGTTTTCATGATTTGTTTATGCTTTAAATCAAATGTTTTGAGATAATGGGGTGCATGGGTGTTGGAATTGGAATGGGGGTTGAGGTAATCCAACAAATTGTTGTTTTGAACTTGTAAATTGGTTTTGAAAAATTGCATTCCCTCAATCTACTTATGTGTAAATTGTTTTGAATTGTGGAATAATCTCTTAGTTTGACTTACACACCAATACTATTGCATTGAACAAATGGTTAAACAATGAACAAGGAGGTCGAGGAATTCAGCCAAGTTAATGAAATGGTAATTGCATAATTATGAGCTTGCAAGCTAAATGATTGAAACCTGTGGTCTGTCTTAATGCATAATTCCTTGGTAATGAATTGATTATGTGGAACGATTTTTAATTGGACTTAATGGGTTTATAATGCTAATCCGTGAAGGTGCAGTCTCGAATGACTTATACTGGAAACTTACCTTTGCCTACGTGAAGGTGGTCTTGATGAATGTGTGTATGGTTCACACTATTGATATATTTTGTATCTAGGATTGACGCGGGTTGGGGAATTCCCTAGTTTTCCTTGGTGCCTCCAGTTCGTGCGGCTAACACGCACTGGGCCCTTTCAGTTAGGAGAGTTAAACCCATATAGCTTGTGGGTGCCTGTTTATGAAATTTGAGCTACATAGTCAAGGATAATATTTTACTATTATCCTAAACCTTGTTCCCTACCTTAGCGTCTACTATACATATGTATGCATGTATGTGAACATATATAGTGAGTTCGAAATTAAACTTTGGATTGACATTATTTTACCCTTATCCTGAGTAAAATGCCACTGCTCAATCCACTAATCGTCTTCAAACGTTGTACACCCACGCAATGCAGGTTCTGAAGCCACTTCTACTTTTCCTGCGCAGTGATAGGTTATCTCAAAGTCAGTCATTGCGGTGATCTGGTGAGCTTCCTTTCCCTAGAAGACTTGATCATTCCATGAGTTTTTCATTCCATAAATTATAATTGAAGACTTTACATTTACATTCTATCACGATCCGAACCAGGGCTTGGACATAATTGACATCTCAAGTCCCACATGGACCGAAGATCGCCATTTTTTACCTAACCAAACAACACGATATCCTTGATGTCGGATGAATTCAGAACATATAACAAGATAAATTTAAGGAATAAAATATTTTCCTATGATCCATAACCAACAACCATCCAAAACAACCGACCAACATCACCCAAGTCCACAGTAATCCAATAAAACCTTCTAAACAAAGAACCAAAAACATTTCTTGGTTGGGACATGCCCCCGACTCTAACAGATAACAATGATAATGTTGATGATAATGAAAAATACCAATTTAAATCTAAAAATGGAAGTTGGTGAAATATATAAACCTTTCGGAGACTGGAAGCTCACCACTTTACCACAGCAAATCGACTAACCGAGCTAACCAACCTAACTCTGTGTAGGAAATGTAAAAGTAGCTCTGATTACTGCATCACATGGGGATATAGCATCCGGAGATGGTTAGATGAGGTGAACAATAGCATGAAACTTTGGGCTAAGGACAACATAATACAATGATCAACAGTTTCAAATCATTCAAATCCAATGCATATAATCAAATGCATACACACACATACACACACACGCACATACACACAAACACACACCTATATATATCACAAGCCAGGATAGCGAACAAGGCTTAACATGCCCTTTAAAACTTTTTCCTGGAATGTGTAGCTCAATTGTAATAAATACAAAGGCACCCATGGGCTATATGGGTCAAGCTCTCCCCCATCTAGTAGGGCCCCAGTGTGTATGGCCGCACGAACTAGAGGGTATACATATGCACTATGGGCAATTCAAACCTCCTGGAATATAAAGGTGACATGGGCACCAAATTATTTAATATAATGTGGAGTACTCAAACCTCCAAATCATATAATAATAATATTAAGAGGGGACTCAAAGATCCTGGTCATATAGACCCCCGGGTCGGCATTCAAGGTTTCCAGTATGGGTCCCTCGAGACCACCACTTTCATGACTCGGGTAAACAACCCTCATTAAAGCCCAATTAAATATGTATCACACATTCCCATTCATTGAACCGAATTTCATATTAAGACATACATTATTGGTATCGTCATACCAACTACACTTGCAAGGAAACAACATCATACAAAAATAATTACATCACTTGGGGAAATTCAAAAATCCCTTAGTTCAATTTTGCACTAGCTTGTGAAAACACAAAACACACAAGGTTCAATTCAAAACCATTGTGCCTCATTAGATTTTCACATTTTACAAAACTTCAAGAATAGTTAAATATGTGTACTTTTCATATTTAAACGAATTTCACAATATGGTGTTGAGGTCATAACCACTTTAAAAGACATAAATTTGGGGAAAATTACAATTCCCTATTTCATTCACCATATCCATGCACCCACAAGTTCAAAACCATAATTAAGGAATGAATAATCATATATAATCATGGGATGAATTGTTCAATCCACAAGAATTCAAAAACCTCAACCCTTGTTTCAAAACCAACAACAATAGTTTATTAACAACACTTCAAAATAAATGATTTTATAAAATTAATAATGAGGGAACAGTAACATGCCTGAAATACCATGTTTCATGGAAAAAATTCAACCCTTAAGCCCTTGGATAACCTACTTCTTGAAATCCCTAAGTATGGATGTTTGAGAGAATTTGAGAGAGCTTAGAAGTGTTTGAGTAAGTGATGAATGAGAAATGAACCCTCTTTACTTGGGTGATTTCATTAGTATGATGCTACTAGAAATATTTAGATAGTTAGGGTTGGGGTCACCCAGACTAACTTTTATGAGACTTCTTATAGAGGACCATATCATAAAAAAGCATGTGAGAGTTTTATATGATGTTTTGGTGAGGGTTGATTCCTTCATATTTTTAGATACTTTTTCATCTTCAAATATGAAGATTATTTTGAGGTTTTCATCATCTTTGGGATAACATTCCATGCAATCAAAAAAGCATTGGTTGATATGGAAACTAGTTAGTTGAAGTGTTGGTTGAATCATGAGGAAGTCAATTTTAATATTTGCCAATCTATAAGGCAACCAATGGACATGTGTGTGATCTTAGTTATTAACAGTGTTGATGAGAAGTTCTTGGTGGCTCCTACTAAGGAAATATTTGGTGTTGAGGAAATAGTAGTGGCGATCTTAAACTTTGAGGGTGGTGATATCTTTAAGTATGATGAGATGATGAGTGAACTTGATGGTATGGATTCTTAATGTTTTACACCAAAAAAGTTAGATTTCGATTTAAAAAATATAGATACTCCACTTGCCAAGCCTTCTTTTGAGGAGCCTCCTGTCTCAGAGCTCAAAAGCTCTCCTATCCCACCTTAATGGTGCTTTCTTGGGAACCAACAATAATTTTTTAGTCATTATAGCAGCAATTTGGTTGAATGTCAAGTTGGAGCTCAAGTATCAATTTTGCAAAATTTCAAGAGATCCATTAGATGGTCCATGATAACATTGTTGATATTCCACTTGGAATTTTCATTCATAAAATCGAACTCAAGACAAATTGTATTTCTAGAATTAAGTATTAGTGTAGGTTAAATCTACTTATGCAAGAGGTAGTCAAGTTGAATATAATGAAGTGGTTGGATGCAAATATGGTTCATCCTATTATAGACAAAAAATGCATAAGCCTAATTAGATATATGCCAAATAAGGGTGGAATCACTGTGGTTCTATATGTGAAGAACGAGTTTATTATGATGATATCGGTCATTGATTGGTAAGTGTGCATGGATTATACAAAGATAAATGTGTGCACGGAAAAAGATTCATTTTTATGCCTTTTATGGATTAGATTTAGACTGTCTTTCTGGTAGAGGATGGTATTATTTTCTTGATGGTTATTTGGCATACAATAAGATTTTGATTACTCCTATAGACCAAGAAAAGTCCGCTTTCACTTTTCCACATAGGGTGTTTTCTTTCAGAAGGATGTCATTCAGATTATGTAATATTCCAATAGCCTTTCAGATCTATATGATGTGTATCTTCTCTAACATCATGAAAAACGCAAGTGAGCTATTCATGCATGATCATTTAGTGGTTCATGATCTATTGAAGATAGTCTGACCCATTTGGCTAGTATTGAGAAGATGTAAACATATCAATTTGGTACTTAATTAGGAATAATTATTGCTTTATGGTCAAAGAATGGATAGTTCTTGGTCATGGGATTTCAAAGAAAGGAATTGACATTGATAAGGCGAAGATTAGTAATTGAAAAATTGCCTCCAGCAGTTTCTAAGAAGGGTATTAGAAGGGTTTTGGGGCATGCTGGATTTTATAGTGGGTTCATTAGGGATTTGTCACAATCCAAACATCCATGATTGGCATGATCCCTAACTAATGGCATAAGAACCATACTTGGCGCACCTTTACTCGCTCAAGTGTTATTCTTGAGTTCATAATAATTATCAAGTGATGCTTTTTAAAATGTACTAAAATGGTCTCATTTAATAACTAATAATCATCCAATGACACTACCATTCATAAAACAAATAGAGTGTAGAAACCTCAATTTATTATAATCTCGAGAACTAAAGTCACCGTACAAGAACATCTAAAAGCAACTAAGTCTAGAAAATAACTAATATCCCAAAAACATAACAAGGAATCATGTTAGTCCTTAAACAAGGGGCATCAACATCATAAAAAGGTCTGAAGGTTGTCTGAATATGGTGATCACTCTCAAAATTAGATTTGAACTACTAACAAGATCTGAGGTCACATATCAACCACTAAAATATGTTCTACACCAAAAAAATAAAGAGTACAGATAACATCAGTAATCAACAAGTACTGATAAGCATCATAGGATGATCAACACAACAACGAAAGGGAAAGCAAGCCAAACAAGTATGAAAGTAATAATCATGAAACTCATAACCAATGATATCATTCAATTAAATACATCATATATTATGACATAATTATTACTTACAAGTTTATTTCCATAGTATTTCACACATAGTCATTTTCGTCAAAAACTCATCATCATATAAAATTATTGTAAGGCACTCAACGCATATGTATGAATGCATGTATGAAATATGCGCACATCAACTTTATCCTTTATCAACCTCATCATCAACATCACTTTGTACCGTTATGGTACCCAACCTATTATCAAAACATATTATATTTACACCGATGATATAACCAATCCATTATCATAGCATATTATATTTTTATCAGCATGGTACTCGATCCAGAATCTCAACATATTAGAAAATTAAATAAAATGCAACATAAGCATTAAACCAAAATTTATGTTAGAAGGAAATCATAAATGTCAGGTTCACTAACAAGAACAAAGCCAAGAAAGTCAAGTGTAACAACAAAATCATATCCTACCTTAACCTTGATTAAATTCACCTTTAAGACACACTTTTACCCTTTTTTTCTCGTTTAATTCATTTTTGACCTATACAAAACAAGAATATACACCCTTTTCAATAATTCATTTGTTTTAAATCATTAGGGATCATAACCCATTAATTTTATTTAATCACTTACCCCATTTCATTATCTTAGTATTTCTTATCATTTAGCTTCATAAACTAGCAAAAACAATCGTACATCAAGTCCCATAAGTGTTTTCTAACACCTTACGACCATTATATTTTAAATTTATAGACAATTCTATCAACTTCCACTAACTAGGATTGAACCCCCAAAACCCCTATCAATCCTATTTATAGTGATTTCCTAAGGTTATACAAATTAAATTCAATTCCAGAATGTAATTAATTACCTTCAAAGAGGAAAAACTACACAAACCCTCTAAAAATTGCCTCCCCAACCTCTATAACATTTTTTTAAAAAAATGGTAAATTAAATTGTTTTTTAGTTTTAAAAATAAAAATTTTACTGCATGTTACTGCTACAACGCTTAAAGTTTCATAAAATTGGTCCGCACCCTTTTTCACAAACGTTTGAATTGCGGTTCTTATTTTTATCGCATGGTACAACTGCAATGGTTACTCTTTTAGCAGCAGAAGTTCGAGGAAAAAACTTGGTACCTCAACTCAATATTATTTATTTTACAAGATACACTACAAATTTTGACATCGGGAATCAACCCCTCTATGATAAACACTATAACCAGAGTCCTACAACTCTATTTCAGGTGTTGAAAGTTTCTATAACTCCCTATAATCATTAGATATCTAATTAGTACATCGAATAACACTATTACCAACCATATTATCATAAAATTTGTTTGACAATCATACTTTCAAAACTAAGACAATCCTAGACTAGCCTTGAATTCCTCAAAATATGACTAAGACGGGTCCAGGTAAAATTTTTACCTCTTATTTCAGTTAAACAATAGTTTTGACTGTTACATCAGATGCCAATTTATTGTTCTCTCATCCTTAAAATAGTGTTGGCCCAAAGAAAGCAAAACAACTAAAAGATAAGGTACATGAATCAATAAATAATTGTGGATACCATTTATGTGTGTCTGCTTTATTCTTTCATGTAGCCTATTCTATGGTACAATTTCTCCATTGAACCTTCAAATAAGGAACAGCTCAAATGATGAACTGTCTCATATCTGAAACTAAAATAGAAATCAAGTCCTCTTTATAAGGTAGTTACTTATCAAACAATTTTAGGTCTGCATAAATAATATAGTCACCATCTCCATAGTTCATCTTTACAACAGGCACATGGAATCAGGGTGAACCTCGGATATACCAGGGGTAAGGCCATCCTATATTCTACTGACCCATTTTATTTAATACCTCAAAAAGTCCTATTTACCTTTGGTTCTACTTATTCTTCATGTCAAATCGGATCACTCCCTTCATGGGTGATACTTTCAAGATTACCTTCTCCTCCTTCTCGAACTTCATGCCTCTCACTTTTTTTAGAATATTTCTTCTATCAACTTTGAGATGCTATGAGCTTATCTTATATGAATCTCACTTTTTCCATAGAGTCCTTGAGCATGCCAATTCCCTAAGGCCTCACCTCAAGCCACCTAATAAGGGACCAACACCATATACATATATGGCCTAAAAAAAAAGCTATGTCAATGCTAGAATAGTAGCTATTATTGTAGGAAAATTTATACAACAGTAAGTATTGGTCCCACTATCCCTTGAAATCTATAACACAAGCTCAAAATAGGTCCTCAAGAACTTGGATAGTCCTCTATGATTGGCTATAGGTTTATGGATAAAAGGTAATGCTTAGGTCCAATCTAAAACCCAACTCAAAATAAAATATTACACAAAAATTAGAATTGAACTAAGTACCCCATTTGTAGAGAACAGACACTAATTACCCATGTAACCTTATAATTTCCTTCATATAAATCTTAGGAAACTTGGCCGCATTATAATCAAATATTACTGGAATGAAGTGAATTATCTTAGTAAACCTATCCATAATAACCCAAATAGAGTTGTATTTCCTTAAGGTTTTCAAAAGACTAACCATAAAATCCATTATTATCTATTCCTACTTTCATTCTGAAATGGGCATCTGCTGAAATAGGATACCAGGTTTCTAGTAAATATAATGGACTTATTGATAGTTTTGAAACTTAACAATAAATTCTTCTATGTCATGCTTTATCCTTTACAACCAATAATGCAGCCACCAGTATTTGTGCATATTGTTGGCACCTAGATGTATGAAGTACTTGGACTTATGGGCCTCTATTAGAAATAGTTGGAATCATGTTATCTATTCATGGTACACACAACTAGACTTGGATTCTAAGGCCACTTTATCATCCAAAATGGCCTCTTTCGTCTTTCCTTGTAACACCTTTTCTCTAAGGTTGACCTTTTCTCTAAGGTAGTTCAATTTCTTATCTCAAACTTTGTTTTCTTATTCTGCTTATAAAAAGTGGACCCAACCTCCTCGTGTAACAACACCTTTCCCTTGCTAGTTTCCTGTAATCTTAAAAAATCAATAGCCAAAGACTATACCTATCTCACCAGTAGGTATCTGGATACCTCCAGCATTTATAAACTCTACGTGCTCACTAATTCTAGCTTAGTACATCAACTACCACATTGGTTTTAACTGGATGATCCAAATTGAGATGACATAGTACTTTATAAACTCCATCAATCACCTCTATCTCAAATTGAATTCTTTTAGGGTGAATAGATGGTGTAAGATGCGATGGTGTATGAAAAACTCACTGTTTACCCCATAGAGATAGTGTCTCTAAATTTGTATGGAAATTACCATCGCAGAAAATTCTGGTCATGTGTAGGGTTTTTTTCTCATAGGGCTTTAGTTGTCTCTAAGCATAAGCAATCATATTTTGATCATGTATTAACACTTCACCTAAACCCAAATGTAAGGAATCACAAAATATAGAAAAATCTTCACCATCGATAGGCACGGTTATTACTACAGACAAAGTCAACAAAGTAGTAAGCTTTTGAAGGATCAACTCACACTTGTCATCCCATTCAAACAAAACTTCTTTCTGAGTCAAGTGGGTTATGTGAAAGCAATGGAAGAAAACCCTTTGAACAAACTAGTGATAGTAATTGGCCAACCCTATAAAACTATAGATTTCCATCACATTCATTAGTTTAGCCCAATTCTTAACAACCTCAACCTTTAATGGGTCCATCATAAATCCTTTTTTATACCAGGTCCACCAAGAAGGATACTGAATAAATCCACACTTAGAGTACTTATATAAAAATTATTTCTCCATCAATAACTCCAATACAATACACAAATAAGCTTCATACTCTTTTTTACTCTTAGTACAGACAAGTTTATCATCCATAAACACAATCATAAATGAATCTAAAAAAGAGTTAAACACTTCATTCATCAAGCTCATATAGTGGTTAGGGCATTGGTAAAACCAAAAGACATAATTAGAAACACCTAGCGCTCGAAATGAGTTCAAAAAGCAGTCTTTAGGATGTACTGTCTTGATTTTTAGTTAATGATAATCAAACATCAAATCAATCTTGGAGAAAAATGTATCCCCCGATAATTGGTCAACCAAATATATATTCTAGGAAAAAGGTATTTCTTACAAATTATCACCTATTTAACTAGCAGTAATCTATGCACATCCTTATACTATCATTTTTCATTTTCATAAAAAACATCGGTGCACCATAATGAGACATACTTGGGTGAATAAAGCCTTTTTCTAACAATTCTAGTAATTGGGAATTCAATTCTCTCAACTCCGCTACACCATATGGTATGGAGGGATAAAATAGGTCTAGTCTCCAGCTCCAGATCTATACAAAAGTAAACTTTTAGATCTAGAGGCATACCTAGGAAGATATTTAGAAACACTTCTATGAATTCACATACCATTAGAATAGACATTATACGAAGAACCAAAAAATATTTTTTCTTAAATATGGCCTAAACTTTCCCTAAACCCCTTCTTTATTAATTTTTAGGAACAAATTACGGACATGACCCTTAATGGGTTAGGCTTAAAAGTACCCTCCTACTCTAAATTTTTTGGGGAACATGACAACCATGTATTATTTCCTATCACACATATAAGTGTATGTGGTTACCCATGTAATAAAGTGATAGACTTGTCCTTAGCAATAAACTAGTTCTAGCATTACTACAAAGATTAAACAAGTGTTAATGGTAACCACAAGATTTTGAGGTTTGAAACTTACAATAAATAGTTGATAATACGATAATGTAAAGTGGTGGAGATAGTGTTGGGGAAAATCTAGTTTCAGGACACTACGAACAATCTTAATAAGCCTAACAACCTTGTTAGTTTAGTTAATTATCTTGGTTTTTGATTCATGGGGTTGATAACATAATTAGTGAATGGCCATCCTTTAATCATCTATCTAACTTAGTCCCACATCTACATTGTTGAGCGGGGATGTGAGAACTAAGTTAAGTACATATATATTTAATCTCGTATATGAACCAAATGGGGTGGATTAGGTATATTCCTATCCTAAACACAAATCCTAACGTCAATCCCTTAAACGTATAGGATCCCACACTATATACCCAACGACCTAATTTATTGTTCCTCTTTCTCATAATAGAAATATATGTTTATCCTAAGGGTTGTGAATCTATAGAATCATAAGAACAAGGATATATGAACAACTATAATAATAATCATCTTAAGCAATTGAAAGCATAAGTTTTATGTTTTTTAGCTCAACCATAGAAAAAGGTTTTAGCCACTCATGGTCTTACAACGACTCACACAAATAAAATTCATTTATAAAATTCAAACGTAAGCAAAATTAAAAATAAATAACCCTAATTGTAGCCTTCCTCAAGTTTTTTCCATCCCCTAGAGTCTTCCAAGATGTGTATAATGAGACATAAATGTTCTATTTATACTAGGAGAAAAGTTGCCCATTTTGTGCCCTTGGGCATGGCACGCCCATGTTGTAGCGCGTTTAGGGTGTGTCACACCCTTAATGTGGATGCACACTATTTTCTTCATGTATTTTTATGTTCTATGGAGTTTCATTCCCTTATCACAGAGGTTCAAGGGCGTGGTATGCCTATGGCCTCAAAAATTCTAGATTTTTCCATCTTAAACTCCTTCCTGCCTTTGATTTCCTGACTTGGTGGTTGCCTTTCCAACATCACTACACCTTGTTATACTCTTAAAAATTTCTCCTAAAACATAAAATTGTCTCCTATAAAATCAAACACCACTAATTAGGGCATAAAACACAAGAATTCATCGAGTTACACTAGAATAACATCTAGCTCAAGCTAGTAACACTAGTTTTCTTATCTAAACTCTAAGCGATCAATTTTATGCCAATTTTTTTAATACACCTTAAACATTATAAAAAAATACTTTAACGCATGGATGCTCAATTATATCATTAAAAATCACTAAGCACACAAGAAATCCTCAAAATTAGTATGACCCTTAGTTTTATAAATCCACCTAAGATCATCACCCCACAATTAAACATTTGTTCTTCCTCAAACAAATCTTTACATTAGGCACTACCTAAGGAAAACTCCAATATCACTACTACAAGAAATACACTTAAGCTAGCACTACAACAACCACATAAATAACAAGTTCCACATTAAGCATGTCATATACATTTGTAAACTCATAATTGCTATTTAAAAACATCCTAAACTCAAGAATTGACTCTACCAAGTTGGAAAACTCATGTATATAACTCAATCAAAGATATCATGCAAGTTACCTAACTATCATCAAACATACGCCCATACCACAAATAAGTTACCCATAGTTACTCACATGTAAGTAACTCATCACAAGAATATGTATTAGAATAAAATTTTGCTCACTCAAATAACACATGCCACATAATATGAACTGTAAGCTTTCCCTTTGTACAGTACTCCATGAATATCAGAACATCAAGGATTAGGATCTGATATGACTTTGAGGGTTTTAATGCCTAAGGGACCAGTTGGAACTATTCTTGATAGTAATAGTGACTAATTTCCCTAGGTTCTTTAAAACATTACAATATACATTTATGCTTATTTAAACGGCCAATTTCTCACCACTTCTATCTTCCTGCCTCACTTTTCTTTTACCCTATTTCTTTAAGCCAATACACATATAGTAACGGAAATTATTCTCTATCACACATGAGTCAATTTTGATCATTTTTCTTTTTTCATTACATTACTCTGACCCATAAAACATAAATTTATCAACACCAATAACTACAATTTTGGGGATTTATATTTACCTCTTTCCTTCTTAATTTTTTACACTTCTTAACTCATGATATTAAATTAAAGTGCCTAAGAGCTTTAGATCAAATTACGGTCAATCAAATAAGCGGAATGGGATGTATATGACGCTACCAAAAAATAGGCTAAAGGTTCAAGGGTTGAGTAAGATCATACAAAAAGGAGAGATAAATATAGTATCAAACATGGTTATCAACGAAATGCCTTTATCATATCCTAACTCGAACATTCTTTATTTTGCTTTGCACACATACCAGGAAAGTTTTAGACATCAATAAACAACAAGGAATAAAACAAAAAATGTCACATCACACATAGAACATGATCAAATCAAGTAGGATCTCTATAGACTCTAAACCAAGCAATAGAAAGAATTAACATTCAAGACAACATCACATAAGAGTCATAAAAATTAGCCGAGCTATCTCAAAAATAGTCATTTAACTCATTCAACATGCCTTTTACATTCAAAACCACCTGTATCAATAATCACACATAAAATTTAGCAGGAACATCTCATTTATTCCTAAAACAAAAAATTTAAAGTTTACTGCTAAAAATGAAAAAAGAATATTGGGTTTTAAGTGGCTCCCACTCAAAAAAGAACTGAAAAGAAAAACCAAAGGGTGGGTTAAGTATGCCCTTATTAAACTAACACCAATAAAAGCTAAACAAACAAAGAGAAAATCATTTTTGTAGTTCTTTTAAATTTAGTCAAAACTATAAAAACAAATAAAAATTGAAATCCTATAGCAGCACTTTACCCTAATCAATTGGAATATTCCCTACCCTATACTTAAAATAACACTTTGTTCCTAAAGTATAACTAGAAGTAGAGCTAGAAAAACTCCCTGAGGCCTCTAGGCTTAGCTAGTAGCATCTTTAATTATCTAAGAGGTCTAGTGGACCTTATACCTAGTTTTTTCTATGCTTCTTAGCTTTGGTTCTCTGTTACTTAGACTTGTCATCAACCTATGACTTAACAAAACCAGAACCAAAAGTTCTATGAAAAGAAAAATACAAAAATCAAATAAATGCCTTAACTTGGGTTGCCTCCCAAAAATGCTTGATTTACTATTGCAGCATGAATTCTTCTCATTTTTTCTAGCCTTTGATTGCTTACTCTCAAGGTCTACAGTTTGTTCCACACTTGCCTTATAAGGATCCTTCTCAAGTTTCCCATCTTCAGGCTTAATTTACAGTTTGCAGAACTCAAAAAAAATAATCGAAGAGAGCATTAGAGGTTTGCACTCCTCCAATCCACACTCATCTAGTTCTATTATTGTGATCATGGATAAATCCATATAATCCGATGGCGGATCAAGTGTCCTATATAACTTGAATACCACCTCTTTATCATTCAATCATATTCTTAGAGTGCCTTCTCTAACATCAATCAGTGTTTTTTCTGTCACCAGAAATAGTCGCCCAGCATGATTGGTACCCTATCATCTGCATCATAATTAAGAACAATGAAATCAACAGGAATAAGGAACTTAAAAACTTTAATAAGGATATCATTGATGATTTTTTGTGTGGCACTCTTGTTCTATCTCCATTTGGAGAACCATAAAGCATGTCCTTGGCTTTCATAATCCTAGAAATTTAGAAACAAATAGGGGCATCAAATTATGCTTATAACTAAGTCACTCACATCATGGACCACATCATTTCCACTAATTTGTATTCGGAGGGTGAAACTCCTTGGGTTCTTTAGATTTTTTGTTATCTTGCTTATCACAACTAAACTTTACTACTCAATAAGTGCCACCATCCCAATGTCTCCTAGATTTTTCATATTGGTCACCACATCCTTTAATTAATTAGCATACTTAGGCATACCCTGTAAATATCTTGTAAAGAAAGATTAATGTTAAGTTATCAGAACATGTCAAATAATTTCATAAAATAGGCATCCTTCTTATCCTTTTTAGGTGCTCAAGGGAATGGTGATAGTGGCCTATATTGTATATACTTAGTTGCCTTTATTTTTGGGTACTCATACTTCTTCGAATTTCCAGCATCTTTGGCTAAAACTTGCTTTTCCTCTACCTATTATGGGAAATACTCTACCTGTGTCTCCTACTTTAACTTAGGGATTTGTAAAGAAGGTATTTTCTACTCCTAAAGGTGATTTCCATGATCTATTTTCGATTCTCTATGTCACTTGGAAAAACCCTTTGAGGTTTTTTATTTTGGGATGTGCTGACTTCCTCAATTGTGTCTCTAGATATTTTTGAGCAAGTTACTGGATTTTAATCTTTGTAGCCATTTTTTCTTGATTGGTCAGTATATTCTTCAAGGTCTCTTCAATATTATTGGCCTACATATTTTGATACTTAAATTGTTGAGGTTAATCTTGACTGTTGTCCCATGAATAATTGGGTTGACTCTGCCAATTGCAGTTGTAGGCATTTCTATAATTTTGATTACCCTTTTTTGAATTGCCTACAAAGTTTAGAGACTTTGGATTTGCACCATCCGAGTCTACAGAGGGACCACTAATACCATAAACTTCACACTAGGATAGGGCCTGTTGAACTGCATTTGCTTAGGTTGTGGTTGATTCACACTTAGCTTCCTGGATTGTGACATTATTTGATTCTGAAGAGAGGCCAATTGAGTTGCCAAAGTTATGAAACTATCAACCTTAGTCATCGATGCAGGTTTTTCGTCATGCTACTAGACATATCACCTTGCCATTTAGGATTACATGGTACACAACTCATCATAAGTTTTCTACAAATCTTGGACACCTGCATCTGAATCTAACAAAATTTTTGGGGTATGATCAAAATCTTCCAAAAAAATGTGAGCCAATACCTCATTTGTTTGTTAGTGGTGCAGGTAATCTCTTAGAAAAGATATGAATTTCTCTCATAAATGATATATTTTGTCATTTGACTTCGTCTTAAAACTCAAAATATCACACCTTAAGCTGGCAGTCTTATTAGATGAGAAGAATTTGATGATTAATTATTTTGTTAGATCATCCTATATAGTGATGGAATTTAAAGGTTATTCCTTCGACTAATTCTTTCTCCCCCTAAAAGTGAGAAAGGAAAGAGAGTGAGTCTTACATAATCAGTAAAGTCTCCAGTAGGGATGAAAGTATCATTGATCTCCTAGAATCTCTCTAGATGAACTTGAGGATCGTCATGCGATAGGCTAGTGAATCGCCCATTACTAGGTAGTAATTGCACCGTATTCTATTTTAGCTCAAATTTACCTCTAAGTTCTGATCTACGGATGATGAAGGTAACATTAGTTGCGAGTGGGATTTCCACTTCATGTATCATCCTATGGGCTAGTTATTCTTCATCCATTAGTGCAGGAATAACTTATTCCTATGTGACTTACAGTATGTAAAATAAAAGTACTACTTCTCTCTTTAACAGATTTAAGAGTCGCTTAAGATTAGGATATGGGTCAACCAAATCCCTTTTTCTTGCCAACTTGGTTGAGATTTAGACCTGCGCCTATACATTCAGAAGCTAAGATGAAGTTTTCATCACTTATGAAGCAAAATAGCAAACTAAAATTAAGGCAGTTTCCAAATTTCAAGTCCTCAGCTAAGAGACCAAAAACTTGTTGCATCCTAGTGCACACGCAGTGTACGTGGTCACAAAGTAGTAAAGTGGAAATTAACAACCATGTATCGATCCCACAGAGAATTTTTATTAGAAACAATCTAATTATAGCATTACTACAAAGATTAAGCAAGTGATAATGGTAACCACAAGAGTTTGTGGTTTGAAACATAAAAGAAACAGTAGACAATATGATAATGTAAGGTATTGGAAACAATAGGGTCAAGACACTATGAATAATGCTACTCAGCCTTATAATCTTGTTAGTTCAGTTAATTACCTTGGTTTTTGATTCATGGAGTTGATAACATAATTAGGTTATGGTCATCCTCTAATCGTCTATCTAACTTATCTCCACAAATACCTCATTAAGTGGGGGTGTGAGAATTAAGTTAAATGCATTCATATTCCATCTCGTAAATCAATCAGATAGGGTAAATTACGTATATTCCTATCCTAAATCAAAATCCTAACTTCAATCCCTTGAACATAAGGATCCAACACCATATACCCCATGATCTAATCTAATTTTCCTTCTTTCGAGCTCATAAAAAAAATATAGATTTATCCTAGGGTTGCAAATCTATAGAATAGTAAGAACAAGAAAATATGAACAACCAAATATCATAATCAACTTAAACAAACTCAATTGAAAGCATAAGTTTTTATGTTCTTAGCCTCACCCATAGAAGAGGATGTCTATCCACTCATAGTCTTACAATGAATCACACAAATGAAATTGTAATACCCCATATTTCTCAATCATAACTTAGCTCCCAGTTCATGAGTTATTCAATGTAAAAAAATTTAAATACTTAGTATTTTTCAGTTTAGATCTTGCAATTGTTTAGGAAATTGAATTAGCTTTTCAACGATATAAAATTTGCATAAATCCAATATCCGAGTAAGAAGATATGGCTATTTTGAGTTTTAGTCGTTAAACACCGTTATTTAGGCTAGTAGTGCATCGCGGCATATGTCAAAATGACAATTGTCAGTTTCCAATGAGGTACCACAATACCGGTATGTCCCACCTCCAACTAATTAATCAATTGTGAAAATCCATTATACTCTGCGATATTTGCGTGTCGCCAAGGACCCAATCCACAATTGTTAATTTCCAGTAAAGCAATGTAATTGTACCGTATTGAACCAAGATTCTAGTTCCCATCAAATATTGCAACACAATTCCACCATATCATACCACCAGCCACATTCCAATTGTCATTTTCCAGTGGCTTGGCGCGATAGTGACGCGTCGCACCAGGTTCCCTACACGGGAATTTTTCAGTAACAATTTTAAATCATTCCCATGGGTAATTGAGTATTTTTCCATGGCCCAAGTCAGCCTTTAACATGTAAATTACCCCAAATTAACCTAGTTACATCATTAGTATTCAATTTTCCCCAAATCAAAGGCATTCTCTCTCAAGAAGAAAACTCTAACTTCAAGAATCAAGATCAAAACTCAAGAATTTCATCAAGCACCTTAAATTTCCAAGGTATGTTAGATTTTCACCTATGGGTTCCTTTCGCCCATAGAGTCCAAGAATCTATTTTTAAAACATCAAGAGTTATGATTTATGATTTCCATGCTTGGAATTAAATGTATTCATGATTATGGTAGTAATTGGGAACCAATGTATGGTTAATTATAAGTTTCCATGAAACTGAGATAGTTATATGGTGAATCATATGAATTTCCTACTTAACCCTTGAATTTGAAAATTGAATATTGTATTCATGATTACATGTGTTGACAATCATCATGTGAAAAACTCCATGCTCCCCAAGTGTTTTCTAAAATGCATACGTGAAGTAGAGAGTGGAATCTTGACATGTCACTATGTAGTCCCAATCATTTACAATTTTTTTCCCTTACAAGTGTTTGATGAAAAGCCATTAGGAATGAATTATGGACAAGTGTACATTGTTGTGTATCTCAAGATCATGCTATGCTTTATTTTTCATACTATCGACTCCTGAGGGTATTTAATACCCAACAATTCAGTTGTTTACCTAGAGTCAGTGTCAGTTACTAAATAGTATCAGCCCTATCACAATCAATAGTACTCTCAGTCAGTTACAGAACTTAGTAGAACTCGGTTTGTCATAGAACTCAAGAAAAATTCAGTAAACTCAGTATTAGTTTAGTCCAATTTAGTATACTTAGTTCAATGTCTTTCAGTTGGGAGTAGGATTCAGCACCGAGTGAACCCATGGATAGAGGCTCACCTTCCAGAAGAGGGTGTGATCCTTAGAAGCAATCCTTGAATTCCAAAACTACATAGCCAGCATAATTTAAGCCATTAAACCTGTCAGTTGAGAGTTGATGAGGTGTTTTAACCTATCAGATGAGGTTTATAGCATACTCACTAGAGTACCTACCAGATGGGGGTAACTATTTAGTGTTTTTACCCATGGCATGGTATTGACACCTTTCCAACTGGGGTCACAGGTTGGACACCAACGCAGTTATCTTATTTGGGGCATGTTGGTTAGATGATTGCCTCCCACAGTCTTAGTTTCAGTCTTAATAGTAGAACTCAGTTTAGCTCTACATATTCAAGATTATCTGATATAATCAACCAGTATCAGTAACTCAATTATTTATAACTTCAGATATCAGTTACTCAGTATCAAAACTCAGGACTTATCTTTAGACAAGCTCAGTCATAGTATTTGTTTATATGCACAGTAGTGCATACTTAGTATTTACAACAGTATCAGTTATCTATATACTCTCATGTTTAGTTATTCTATATCATTCAGTCAGTTATTGCTCATGCATATGAACCCTTGTATTCAGCCTTACCTCATCTAGTATACCATTACATTCAAAATACTTACGTATATTATTTCTTTGCACTATGATATTTCATATCATAGGTTTGGATGCTTAGGTTCCCGACCGCGCATATGTAGATTCAAATTCAGCTAACAGTGTTAGAGTTAGTAGTAAGTCCTCATCTTTTAAGGATATTTTATTATTTTAGTTTATCTGTAGATGCAGTATTTTAGTAGATAGAGTTAGTTAAGGGATTATCCCATCAACTCTGCTTTTAGTCATTTCAGTTAGAGTCTTTTTAGACTGGAGTTTAGATAGTATTCAATTTTAGAGATTGTTATTTCAGTTGATACATTTTATCAGTATTTACAGATTTTGAACCTTATGGCATTTCAGCCTATCATTCTGCATTTATTATTGTATCATGTTTCAGTGCTTACAGTAGATATAAGTCATAGATTAGCTTGTGGTCCTTCGGGGTCATAAGCACTATGTAGCATCTGGGGTACAAACTCAGGGCATTACAAAGTTGGTATCAGAGGCTAAGGTTTAAAAGAGTCCTTGGAAGTCTGAAATTCACATCTAGTAGAGTCTTGTGCATAGGTGTATAGCATGCCACACTGATGGACAGGAGGCTATGAGATGTTTTAGGAAACTTTTCCCTTCTTTCAGTATTTATGTCTTGTGAGTGAGCATCAGCTCAAGTTAAAATCTCAGTCAAATCCATTTCTTCCTTTCATTTACAAAATATACCTCCCAAAAAGACTAATGATAGGAGAACCAAAAATCAATCATTACCTCAACCCATTCAGGCAGATCCCCTGGACGAGAATGTCCCCCATGTAGAATTCAAAGTTGTATTTACTATTTTAGCTAATTCCGTAGCAGCTCAGAATGAATGCTAGCTACTGTTAAGGACAACCCAGTGGCCAATACTACTGCAGCCATGATTTAGTACTTTATTAGAATGAATCCTCCCCTATTTTTAGGATCTAAGCCAGTAGACGATCCATAGGAGTTCCTTGATCAGGTTTAGAAAGTAACAGACATCATGGGAGTGATTTCCAACGAGAGTGCTAATCTAGGTTCCTATCATCTATAAGATATAGCTCATACATGGTTTAAGCAGTGAAAGGTAGAAAGGGGAAAAGATGCATAGCCCATAGAGTGGGAAGAGTTTGCTACTACCTTCCTAGAGAGATTCTTTCCCTTAGAGTAGAGAGAAGCCAAGGTGTTATAGTTCATCAACCTCAGGAAAGAAAATATGAGCATGAAAGAGTTTTCCCTCAGGTTTACTCTATTAGCAAGGTATGCTCCCCATATAGTAGCAGAAAGTAAGTCTAGAATAAGTAAGTTCGTATCTGGGTGCCAGATAGTATGGTCAAGGAGTGCAGAATAGTGATGTTGATTAAGTAGATGGACATATCTAGGATAATGGTCCATTCTCAGTATATAGAAGAGTCTAAAATCAAAGAGAAAGAGAGGTAGAATAAGAAAGCGAGAACAGGTTGCTTTAATTTTAATCAACCTAAGTCAGAGGGTGGTAACCATTCCTAGTTTCACCTAAAGTCTTAAGTTCTAGTTCATTCCTCTACTAGTTCTCTAATTCATAAGTTCAAAAATGGTAAATCTTAGGGTAGTTTCAACAGTGCTCGAATAAATCCTCAATGTCAGTAATATGGCAAGAACCACCAGGGTGTCTGTAGAGCTAGAAGTGATATTTGTTTTAGGTGTGGCATACCAGGCTATAGAGTCAAAGATTGTCATCAATTAGGTTCTAACGGTCAGCATAACTATCCCCCAGCTCAGCCTGATCACATAAATCAGTAGGGTGCCAGTTCTAGTGCCACCAGTGGGCAAAACCCAAATAGGTTTTATTCACTTCAGTCCAGACAAGATCAAGTAAGTTCTCCTAAGGTTGTCACTGGTACATTATAGATCTTCCATTTACATATTTATGCCTTGTTAGATCCATAGAATTCATTATCTTTAGTAACTCCTTTTTTAGCCATTAACTTTGAAGTCAATCTAGAAATTCTAGTAGAGCCTTTCTTAGTTTCATCCCCAGTGGGTAAATCTATCTAGACCAATGGATATATAGGAAATATCCAGTTATGATATCTCAAAAGTTTACTTTAGCAGTCCTTGTAGAGCTAGAGATTGCGGATTTTGTTGTTATTCTCGGCATAGATTGTCTTAACTCATATTATGCCTTAGTTAATTGTAGAAATAGAATACTTCATTTTTAGTTTCCAAATAAAATAGTCCTTGAATGATGGGTATTACCATAGCACTTCATGGTCAGTTTATTTCATACCTTAGAGCGAGAAAAATGATATATAAGGGATGTATCTACCATTTTGTGTGAGTCAAAGACTCTAACTCGGAAACTTCAACTCTTGAGTTAGTTCCAGTAGTAAATGAATTCTAATATTTTTTTCTCGAAGATCTTCTTGGAGTTCCTCCCATTGTGGAGATAGACTTCGGAATAGACCTTTTTTTAGATACTGAACCTATATTTATTCTTCCATACAAAATGGCACCAACAGAACTCAAAGAGTTAAAAAAATAGTTGAAGAATCTCCTGGATAAGGGATTCATAAGACCCAACATTTCTTCGTAGGTCACACCATTCTTATTTATGCATAAGAAAGATAGTTCTCTCGGAATATGTATAGACTATCATCAGTTGAACAAAGTCACAGTCAAGAATAAGTAACCACTTCCAAAAATTGATGACTTGTTCGACCAACTTCATGGTGGTAGTTACTTTTCTAAGATAGACCTCAAATCAGGCTATCATCATCTCAGAGTCAGAGAATGTTACATTTCAAAAATAGCTTTCAAAACCCGATATGGTCACTTCAAGTTTCTAGTCTTGTCCTTTGGTCTTACTAATATCCCGACAACTTTCATGGACTTATTGAATTGCATTTTCAAGTGGTATTTGGACATGTTCATTATAGTCTTCATCAATAACATTCTTGTCTATTCCCATACCGAGAATAATTATGCAGATCACCTCATAATCATGCTTTAGACTCTTAGAACTCATCAGCTATTTGGCAAATTTAGTAAGTGTGAATTTCGGCTAAGGTCAGTAGTGTTCCTTGGTCATATTATTTTCGATAATGGAATTAGAGTTGATCCTCAAAAGACCAAAGCTCTAATAAACTGGTGTAGACTATCTCTCTATCAAATATAAGGAGTTTCTTGGGTTTAGCTATTTATTACCATCAGTTTGTTGTAGGGCTCTCATCCATTGCATCTCCCATATCCAGATTGAGTTAGAAGAAAGTCTAATTTTTGTGGTCAGATTCCTACGAGAAGAGTTTTCAAGAGCTAAAGACTCGACTAACCTCAGCCCTAGTTTTGACTCTACCAGATAGTTCAGATGGTTTTTTTGTGTACTATGATATATCCAGAATAGGTTTGGGTTGTTTCCTCATGTAGAGAGGTAAGTTCATAGCCTATGCCTCCAGACAGCTTAAGCCCCATGAGAAGAAACATCCGACTCATGATCATGACCGAATTAGCTCATTTCTTGCCAGTTCATACTTCAGATTCAGCCAAGGACTATGCCGAACTCTATACCAGAGAGTTGGTCAAGTTGCATGGAGTCCCAGTATCTATCATCTCAGATAGAGGTACCCAGTTTACCTCTCATTTCTGGAAAGCATTCTAAAAGGGTTTTAGTACCCTAGTTTACCTCAGTACAGCCCTCCACCCTTAGATAGATGGTCAAGCAGAAAGGACCATTGAGACTCTAGAAGATATGCTAAGTGCATGCATCATCGATTTCAAGGGCAATTGGGATGACCACCTGCCTTTGATTGAGTTTGCATATAATAACAACAATTATTCTAGTATTTAAATCACTCCATTTGAGGCTCTCTATGGTAGGAAATGTAGATCTCTAATTGTTTTGTTTGAGGTAGGTGAGGCCACAGTAGTAGGTCCTGACCTAGTATTCGATGCCTTAAAGAAGGTTTAGTTAATTAGAGAAAGACTTAGGTATGCCCAGAGCTGACAGAAATCATATGCAGATATACGAAGAAAGGATCTAGAGTTTGAGATTGGTGATTTTGTGTTCTGGAAAATCTCTCCCATAAAGGGGGTAAAGAGGTTTGTCAAGAAGGGAAAGCTCAGTCCCCGATATGTCGGCCCTTATAGAATTATCAGTCATTTCAGAAAGGTAGCTTAAGATCTTGATTTTCCTTCAGACCTAACTTCAGTGCACCCTGCATTCCACATCTCCTTGCTAAAGAAATACATTGGTGACCGAACAGTCATAGTCCCCTCAGATCCTCGATCATTAGACTCATAGATTGAAGAACAAAGAAGTTCCCTTAGTCAATGTTCTTTGGCAAAATCAGTTCGTAAAGGGGGCTACTTAGGAAGCAGAAGCAAATATGTGGATAAGTATCCTCACCTCTTCTCTACAACCTCAGATCCAGCTTAAGGTAATAGTCTTCCTTAGCTTTACTCAGTTCCATGTTCAACTATAATTATAACTTGGTATCCATCACCGATGCATATTCAGTCATGTATCCAAAAATAAGTTCAGTCATGTACTCATGCATCAGATATGATGTTTTGTATGAAAACACAATTTATCAGTAGCTTCAGTCATGGATTCCATGCATCATATATGCATGTTTAGTGTAAAAGCTCAGTTTGTCAATAGTTCAGTCATGTACTCATGCATCAGATATGCAAATTCAGTGTGTCAGCTCAGTCTATCAGTGTCTCAGCCTAATCAGTCTTATTTGAGGATGAATGTTCCCAATGGGGAGATATTGTAATACCCTATATTTCTCGAGCTTAACTTAGCTCTCAGTTCATGAATTATTGGATATAAAATTTCTAAAAAAATCAGTATTTTTCAATTTAGAGGCTTCCATTTCATAAGAAATTGAATTTTCTCTCCAACAATATAAAAATTGCCTAAATCCGATAACCGGGTAAGAAGTTATGGCTATTTTAAGTTTCAGTAATTAAACAATGTTCTTCAGGTTGTAGCGCATCACGGTGTATGTCAAAATGGGAATTGTCAGTTTCTAGTGAGGTATCGTAGCACTAATGCGTCGCACCACCAACTATTTTCAAGTTTTCAAAATCCAATGTTGCTCCGCGATATTGGCACGTCGCGCCAAGTACCCAATCACAATTGTCAATTTTGAGTAAAGCAACACAATTGTACCGTATCACGGCAAGCTTCTAGGTACCATCCAGTATTACAACGCGATTCCACTGTATTGCACCACCAGCCACATTCCCAGTTATGAATTTCCAGTGGCTTGGAGCGATAGTGGCGCATCGAGCCAGGTGGCCAAATTGGAAATTTTTTAGTAACAATTTTAAATCATTCCCATGGGTAATTGAGTATTTTTCCATGACCCAAGTCAGTCTTTAACACATAAATTACCCCAAATTAACCTAGTTACATCATTAGTATTCAATTTTCTCCAAATCAAAGGCATTCTCTCTCAAGAAGAAAACTCTAACTTCAAGAATCAAGATTAAAACTCAAGAATTTCTTCAAGCACCTTAAAGAATTAACTTTCCAAGGTATGTTAGGTTTTCATCACTGGGTTCCTTTCACCCATAGATTCCAAGAATCCATTTTTAAAACATCAAGAGTTATGATTTATGATTTCTATGCTTGGAATTAAATGTATTCATGATTATGGTAGTAGTTGTGTCCCAATCTATGGTTAATTATAAGATTCCATGAGACTAAGATAGTTATTTGGTGAAGCATATGAATTTCCTACTTAACCCTTGAATTTGAAAATTGAATATTGTATTCATGATTACATGTGTTGACGATCATCATATGAAATACTCCATGCTCCCCAAGTGTTTTCTAAAATGCATATGTGAAGTAGATAGTGGAATCTTGACATGTCACTATGTGGTCCAAATCGTGTACTAGTTTATTACCCTACAAGTGTTTGATGAAATACCTTTATGGATGACTTATGGACAAGTGTACATTGTTGTATAGCTCAAGATTATGCTATGCTTTATTTGTCATGCTATCGAGTCTAGGAGGTATTTAATACCTGATAATTTAGCTATTTACCTAGATCTAGTGTTAGTTACAGAATAATCTCAATCTTGTCATGATCTACAGTATTCTCAGTCCGTTATAGAACTTAGTAGAACTCAGTTAGTTACAAACCTTGGGACAAATTTAGTAAACTCAGTATCATTTCAGTATAGTTCAATATACTCAGTTCAATGTCTATCAATTAGGAGTAGGATTCAGCACCGAGTAAAGCCAAGGATGGAGGCTCACCTGCCAGAAGTGGGTGTGATCCTTAGAAGCAATCCTTGCATTCCAGAACTCTATAGACAGTGTAGGTTAAGACATTAAACCTGCCAGTTAAGGGTTGATGAGGTGTTTTAACCAATCAGATAAAAGTTCCACCATTCTCATTATAATATCTATCAGATAAGGGTAAATCTTCAGTGTCTTGACTCATGGCACGGTACTAATACTTTTCCAACTGAGGTCACAGGTTGGACCCCTACTAAGTTATCTTATCTGGGGAATGTCAATTTAATGATTACCTCCCATAGTCTCAATTTTAGTTTTCAGAATAGAACTCTGTTTAGTTTTACAGAATCAGGACTGTCGGATACAGTCAACCAGTTTTAGTAACTTAGTTATCCTTAACTTTAGATATCAGTTACTCAGTATTAGAACTCAAGACTTATCTTCAGACAATCTTAGTCATAGTATTTATTTATATGCACAGTAGTGCATACTCAGTATTTACAGTAGTATTAGTTATCCGTATACTCTTATGTTCAGTTACACTATATCAGTTAGTAAGTTATTGTTCACGCATATGAACCCTTGCATTCATCCTTGCCTCATATCACATACCAGTATATTCCATGTACTGACGCATACTCTTTATTTGCACTATGATGCTTCATATCATAGGTTTGGACTCTTAAGTTTTAGACCACGCATTGATAGATATTAATTCAGCCAGCAGTATCGGAGTTAGTAGTGAGTCCTCATCTATTGAGGATATTTTATTATTTTAGTTTCTCAGAAGATGCAGTATTTTAGTAGATAGAGTTACTTGGGGGATTGTCCCATCAACCAACTTTTAGTCAGTTCAGTTAGAGGCTGTTCAGACTAGAGTTCAGACAGTAATCAATTTTATTGGTTGTTATTTTGGTTGATACTCTTTATCAGTATTTAAAGATTTTGAACTTTATGGTATTTCAGTATATTATTCTGTATTTGTTACAATATTATATTTCAGTGCAAATAGCAAATATCAGTCATGGGTAAGCTTGTTCTCCTTTAGGTTCGTAAGCTTCGTGTAGTATCCAAGGTACAGATTAGGGGCGTTACAAACTTAGTAGCAGAGTCGATGGTTCAACCGAGTGCTAGAAATTCTAAAACCCATATCTAGTAGTCTTGTGCATGGGTATGTAGCACGCCACACTTATGGACAAGAGGCTATGAGATATTTTTGGAAAATTTCCCTTCTTTCAGTATTCATGTCGCGCGAGTGAGCATAAGCTCAAGTTAAACTTTCAGTCTAATCAATTTATTCCTTTTGCTTATAGAACATGCCTCCCAAAAAGACTAATGAAGGGAGAACCGAAAATCAGTCAGCACCTCATCTAGTTTAGGCAGATCCCCTAGACGAACATATATTCCATGTAGAATTCAGAGCTACATTAACTACTCTAGCCAATTTTGTAGCAGCTCAGAATAAATGGACAACTATTGTTCAGGCCAACCTAGTGGCCAATACTATTAGATCCAGGATTTGAGATAGAAGAGGATCCACAAGAGTTCCTCTATCAAGTTCAAAAAGTCACAGACATCATAGGAGTGTCTTCCAGTGAGAGTGCTGATCTAGCTACCTATCAGCTACAAAATGTAGCTCATACATGGTTTAAGTAGTGGGAGGTAGACAGAGGCATAGATGCAAAGTCCATAGAGTGGAAAGAGTTTGCTACTGCCTTCCTAGAGAGATTCATTCCCTTAGAGCTGAGAGAAGCTAAGGTGTTAGAGTTCATCAACCTCAGGTAAGGAAGTATAAGCATAAAAGATTATTCCCACAAGTTTACTAAGTTATCCAGGTATGCTCTCCATGTAGTAGTAGACCATAGGTCCAAAATAAGAAAATTTGTATCTGGGTGTCAAATAGTGTGGGTAAGAAGTGCAGAACAGCAATGTTGATTAAGAAGATGGGCATATCCAATCTTATGGTCCATGCTCAGTAGATAGACGAGGCTAAGATCATAGAGAGATAGAGGTAGAACAAGAGAGCTATAATAGCTAGCTTCAATTTTAATCAGCCTAAGTCAGAGGGCGGTAACAACCACATCCTCTTCATTTGGAGCATTGACTAGATTATCCTATGGTAGGGGAGGGTAAATCAATGTCTGTCTTGTCGATCTATCAACTAGCTATGATCCACCCCTAATAGGTGTTTCTCCTTATCCTCTTATCCATGCTCCTTCTATAACTCGGGGACTTCCCAGGACTACAATTATAGTACCTGGTATAGGTGATTCTAAAGGTGGCGATGAGTGTGTTTCCATTGCTGCTCTGGTGGTGCAAGTATTCACCATCTTCAAATAAGAGTGAAAGGATTAGATACCAACTTGGATTATGAGATATAGACTGGAAATAAGTAATAGCATGAAAGGATGAAAGAAAAAGAAATTATTTCCTAATGCACTATAGCCTCCCAAAGAAAAGTACAGTTGTCTTTATACCATTATGCAGGACTCTAATAGGACTACTCTTGTACAATGAGATCTACAAACCCAATGCTCTGATACCATAACTATCATAACCTAAACGATCATGATTGGAACCACCCCTGGAGCGCCATATTAGACTCACCTTTATGCGCTCAAGTGTTATTCTTTCACAATAATTATAAACTCATGCTTTTAAAAAAGTACTAAATGGTCACATATAATAACTAATAATCATCCAATGAATTTATCATTTGAAAATTGAATAGAGTGCAAAAATCTCTATTGTTAGAATTCTTGATACCTAAAGTTACAATACAAAAACATCAAAGAACAACTAAATTTGGAAAATATCTATAATATTCCTAAAACATAACAAGGAATCATCTTATTCGCAAAACTAGGGACATCAAAATCATAAGAAGATCAAAAAGTTGCTTGGACGTGGTGCTCACCCTTAAAATCAAATATAAACTGCTAGCAGGAGTTTCTATTGTATTTTAACCACTGTAAGATATTATTCACTCAAAAAAAAGTACATGGAGCATTAGTAAATTAATAAGTAATGGTAAGAATCATAAGCTGACTAACTCAACAATGTACGATAAGAAAGCCAAACACATATAAAAGCAATATTGACAGAACTAATAAGCAAATATATCATTCAATTAAACAAAATATATATCATCACATAATTATAAGTCACAAGTTCATTTTCAACAGGCTTTATAGTTAGTCCTTTCATCAACTTTTCACCATCATATAAATTTATTGTAAATTATCCAATACATATGTGTGATTCATATATGCAATATGTGTGCATGGTCTCTTACCTTCTCAACCTAATCACCAATATCATATTGTATAGATGTGGTACTTGAACCATTATCAAAATAAATAATATTATAACGGGCGTGGTACCCAATCGATTATCACATCATATCATATCTAGATCATCATCGAAGCCAATTCATCATCTTAGTGTACTATCATAATGCAAGTGAAATCAATGCTGTTATTAAATCACAAGTCATACAAAAAGGTAATATTAGATGTCATGTTTAAACCAACTCACACCATGAATTTCAATATCGCAAACCAACGCTTGCTTAGTAAATTCTATAATTAGAGTTTTATAACAGTTTTTCAAGCATCGAGAGTTGATACAAATTTCTATCCTTATAAGATATCCAATTATTCCATCAAATCCTACTATTATCAACCATATTAGAAACATATTTCATTCCACTATAACACCCTCAAAAAATTCAATCCTTAACTATCATTAAATTACTTAAAATCTGATAAAGTGTAGTCTAGGTGAAATTCTTACCTCCTATTTTAACATATAGACATTTTGGGTCGTTATAGGATTTCTCTAAGACTTCACATTATTTTGGTGAATTCTTGGAGAAGGAGGTGAATTTCATTTTTTATGATGCCTGTATAAAGGCATTTGAGTGCCTTAAAAAGAAGTTGACATCAACCTCTATAATTATGTCAGCTAATTGGTATATGCCTTTTGAGGTTATATGTGATGCTAGTGGAATGGTGCTAGAAGCATTCCTAGGACAAAGGCATAAGAATATACTTTATCATATATATTATGCTCGAAAATCACTTAATCCAGCTCAAAAATTTACACTGTTATTGAATAAAAGTTGTTTGTTGTGGTCTTTGCTTTTGAGTAATTTTAATCTTATTTGCTTGCACTGAAGTAATTGTGCTTACTGACCATGCAGCTCTTAGGTACCTTATGACAAAAAATGATGCAAATCCTAGATTGATTCATTGGGTGCGTTTGTTAAATGAATTTGATTTGAGGTGAAAGATCATAAAAGAACAAAAAATCAAGTGGTTGACCACTTATCATGACTTAAAAAAGAGGTAGTGTTGATTTTGAAATATATACTTGAAATTGATGATACTCTTGCAGACGAGTAGGTATTGGTTGTATCACAAGATTTGATTACATGGTTCATGGATTTTGTAAATAACATGATAAGTGATATAGTTCCTGAAGACTTATCTTTTCAACAGTGGTAGAATTTTAGATTTGATGTGAAAAAAAATTACTACGATGAGCTATACTTGTTCCATATTTATGCAAATAGAATAGCTTATAGATGTGTCCTTGAGGTTGAAATGATGAGTATTTTAGATGCATATCGCTCATCCCTAGGTAGAGATAATCATAGTGGTGTGTGGATGGCTCATAATATTTTGTAGTATGGTTACTATTGGCACACCATTCATTAAGATGGTCATGACTATGCAAGACCAATGCCAAAGAAAAAGAAATATCACATGCAGGCATAAGCTACCATTGTGTGGATTCTAGATATTGAGTTGTTTGATATGTGGGGTATTGATTTTATGGTCCCATTTATCAGTTTATATGGACAAACATCTTGTTTCTATTAACTGTGTCTTAAAAAGAAAAGAGGACACTGCTTCTTTAAATAATGAGGAAATAGTGTTATAGCTTTTCTAAGGAGAAATATATTTTCCAGGTTTGGTATACCGAAAGCCATCATTAATGACGGATGTCTCACTTTTCTTAATTTCTTTGTAAAACGTTTATTGAAAATTATAGTCTGAACCATTAAGTGGCAATAACTTACCATCCTCAATTAACCAGGCAAGTTGAGGTCATTAATTAGGAGATATAGTCCTTTTTGGCAAAGACTATGAATACCAATGAACATACTAGGCTACAAAGTTGGATGATGAATTATGGGATTATAAAATAGCTTTTAATACTCTTATTGATTCTTCTCCATATTAACTAATGTTTTGCAAAGCATGTCACTTACTTGTCGAATATGAGCATAAGGAATCGTAGGAACTCAAGAGGTTGAATTTGGCATGGAGTGATGCAGGAAAGTTGCAACTTAAGAAATTAAATAATATGGATGAGTTCCAACTTAAAGAATATGATAGTTCACCTCTGTAAAAAGGAAATACTAAGATATTTCATGATCAAAAGATCGATAATAGAGAGTTCCTTCTATCAATATGGTTCTATTATTTAAATTTAAGCTTCACTTATGTCCTAGCAAGCTGAAGTCAAGATTCATAGGACTGTATTAAGTAGATAAGGTTTTTCTTTATGTTTCCCTTTAGCATGAGAACAATGATAGAAAAAGATTTAAGTGAATAGACATAGGGTGAGATAGTATGTTGAAGAGGTCAAGGTCGTATGTTATGTGATTATTGATGATATTTGAGTAATCAAGATAGCTGAGTTGTTCCATGATGTTAAACCATGCACTACATTGAGGGAAATTCATAAGTTAGTTTAGTGAAGTCTAAGTAGTAAAACTAACCATATCGTATCATGATATTAAATCAAGTATTGCTTCAAATGCAATGTAGGGATTTTGTTTTGTCTTTTCTTTATTTTTAGTGTGTAGTATAGGATTAATAGGTGTTGAAGTACGTAGGTGTTCATATATCAAAATTAAAAACAAGTAAATAAATCTAGTGCCCAAACCCCATTGGCCTTACAATAGGTCGCAGGTAGACCCAACAACTCGTGGGGTAAGTTGTAACCACTAGGAGTGAGAAAGGGAATTAATGCAATTGTAGGGAGTCTACCCCAAAACTCTAAGAATGAGTCAAAGTGAACAATAGGGCCTCACTACATCCCTTTGCATTGATTCATAGGCACTCAAGCACAAAAATCAGGTAAGTGCTCTAAGCTATTCATAATGGGTACTTGGAATGTTTTATAGCTAGTGGCAATGAGTCTTAGGGTAAGTTGTTGGCTCACAGCAAAATTCAGTCCTAAGTTTTAAATGACCCAACTTGATTACCTGATCCACATATTCAAAACCCTAAATGTGCACCCAGTTGAACTCTTCCTCTATAATTTAAAATTATAACTCCCTCCATCACTCTAAAACCATCCATTCCTCATGATTTTCTCCTTTAATTATGAATTATAAAAGTTGAAATTCATCATAATCATTCCCTTTACTAGAATGTTTTGGAACTCAGATATGTGTGATTGTTTTTCTAATTTATTTTCTACTTTAAGTTTCAGACTCAACAAAGTAAAGTAAGTTAAATTCCCCTAGATTACTTTGAGTTTTTTTACTAACAATTCTCTAAGGGTGTTCTATCATGTTTATATGTATGCTAAGCCCTAAGTGGACCTATTTTAATAGAATTGAGTTAGGTTAAACATAAAATCTTGATCACTTGGTTAGTGTTAAAACCTGGCATAACGGGGGGTTATATGTGTTAATAATTAACTTGAGCTTAATTATGCATATAATAGTGATACGAGGTAATGTGTAATTATCCATGGTATTTTTGGTAATGAGTACACGTGAGGAATTGGATTTCTTGGCCATGCAAATAATCATAAATGTGGTCTAAGTATGAAATTATTGGAAATTTTTTATTACAACTATCGGTGCTCAAGCATTAACTACGTTAGTATAGTACTCACGACTCTTCAAATGACTTGTACACAAAAGTAATAGGTCATCGAGTGACTCGTGACCACTAGTACTATGGTTCAAAATTGCAAGGCTTCAATACTTTATGAAAATTTCTCAGTAAGAGTAAGCCAATGAATCATAGGGGGACCCAAAAACTCTTAGGGTAGACTGATGTGAGTACGATCATGATCATGTACATTTTTTGAGTATTTTTAAGACCACCTAAAGAGTGCACAAGGCCCAAAACCATCCCAAGCACACTTCATGGGCTATTTTTGGATCCCTTTTCATCAAAGGATCTTTTAGTCTTTTGTCTTTTATTTTTTAATGTAATATAAAGTGAACATTTTAGGGTTTTAGTTGGTATTTTTTATGAATGTTGAATAAAGAACACTCGCCTTATAGAGAGAGAGTCCACAACCAAAACTTGGGCATAGAATAAGGGTAGATTCTCTTATGTGTTGCATGTTGCTTGATACATTGGTGCTTGGGTAGTGGATGCCTCTCTTGTTTCAATTGTAAGAGTTAGGTGTTTTTTGTTTTAAGTGTTAAATGTCCAAGAGTGGAATATGCTCTTGGATTGTTAAGACTATATCAACACTTATCTAACTATTTATCTTGTATCTTGTTTTAGTTTCGGCTTCTTATGTTGTTAATGTAACCCATTTATTCTTGTTGCTATTGTAATATTGTGGAGCTTCATCTTGTGTTGCTAAAATTGTTGTTGGGTGGCTTTTTTGGAGTATTAACACCTTGTATCCTTTTCTCTCTTATTCTAGATAGTGAATCTGAGAGAGGTCCCCATTTGATCCACGATTTGTTGTGATTTGTGGACTATTTTAGGGTGTGATTTTGTGTTTCGTTTTTTATTCTATATATTTTGGTATCAAAGCAAGGATGGTTTGTTTTCCCACAAAGACAATCTTGGTTTTGATTAGTCAAATAAAAAGTTGATGAAAACTAAAAAATTCTAGAAAATAGCAATCTGTCCATTTTTGTGTTCTTGGCCAAAAATTGTGTTGTGTTGTTGTCTTGTCAAAGATTTTTTTGTTTTTCGTGACTAGGTCTTGTAGTTATTTTATTTGTCTAGTGTATTTCTAGTGTTGTTTCTTTCTCACCAATACTAAAAGTGTCTAGATCTAAAGGTTGAGCTTATAATATTGACATTGTTGTTGTGAACTTGAAGTAGCCATGCGTTGATCCTTATTGTTGAAGATTGGTGTTGTTGTTGTTGAGTTCTTGATCTTGAACTTGTGTTATTGTTGTGAATTGGTGTCTTAAGAACTTTTTTCTAAAGTCTTTGTTGAAAGGTGGAACTTGACAAAGTGTTGATTGTAGTGTGAGACTAACTTGAACCTTAGACTCCAAGATTCAAAAGTTTGTGTTCTTGGTGTTCTTGGTGTTCTTCACCAATCTTCATCTTTTGTTGAAAAAAAATGGAAGTTAGATCTATGAGGGTGAAGGAAGGAGGTGTAGTATTTGTTAGTCATCATAGACTTTTACCACCACTTCCAACCATTCAAAGACTTTACAAACCTTTTCCAACCAACTTTTATGTTTTGAGGGCCTTATTTTAAGGGAAAATACTACAAAAGTCCAAGTCTTAAAAATTGAGTTGAAAAAGATTTTTAAGAGTTATTCTTTCCCTCCTTAAATAATTCTACCAATCCAGATCAAAAATTGGTCCAGACTTGAATCTTGGACAATAAAACTTGACAAAACCATAACCAATTGAGGGTTGCCACATCATCACATTTTTACTATTCACCGATAATTTTTAAGGTCAAATTTTAGATTTGTTAGTTTCATTTTATTGTTTCTTTAGTGTCGTTTGTTGATTCCATTACTAAATTATAAGCTAGTACTAAAATGTAAGTTAGTTTTGAATCTATTCTTCGTTTATACATTCCTTTATGTGTCTTATTCTTTTGACTCATTGTAATACTTGGTCCACCTCACAATGCCTCATGGAGTACAAGCAAGGTTACGACACATGTGAGATCAAAGTCTGAAAAATTTGAGTGACAAAATAATAGAGAGGGAGTGTGAGGACCATTCTTGTACAACTGACTTGTTTGTTGTTTTGTAGGTAACTTTTGTCCATAATGGAAACCATTTTATCCCACCTTGATGCTTTGTCCCAAGAACTTTATAGGGAAATTGTATGTCTTGAAAAAATTGACTTGGATGTGCTAACTATTAGTGAGAGGCTGGATCAAATGGAGAGTCAAAAGAACTCTCATTCTTTTACTCCCAAAAGTTTACTTCCAATGACCAATCCTCAAAGAGAACCACATAATGCCACAATCAAAGCTCCAAATAGCCCTCAAAACTGAGAACAATATATACCACTTCCCCCGCAAGTTGATCAAGTCCAACAAGGAGGATTTGGAAGCCAATTTTCTCCCATCCAAACTCCACAACCGAAACCTCACTTAACCAAAGCAAGCCTCTCAACCGAAGCTCCATTACACCAAACCCGACATTTGCATATAGAGGATAATGGTAGAAATGAACATGAAGGATATGAGGTCTACGAAAATGCTTGTATGATGGTAGGAGACTTGTTTCGGATGAGATTAAAGACAAGGCTCAAGATAGAGAGGAAGCCTAGGTTCAAAATGAAGATGTTAATTGAGACTTGTTCTCATTGTATCCTTGGGTTCGCTTTGTTTTTTTTGTGGACTATTTTGTGCACTTTCTTGATGTTTTGCAAACTGTTTTAGGTGGTTTCTTTTGGACGGCCAATTGCATGAGGTGAAGCCGTGAATTTGTGGTCAAATTTATCTAAAGATAGAGAGGATGACATGAGTACGATCACGATCGTGTATACTTTTTGAGTATTGTGAAGACTACCTAAAGAGTGCACAAGGCTAAGTGTGAAGGAGGCCAAAATCCGTCCCAAGCACACTTTAGGGACTATTTTTGAAGCCCTTTTCATTAAAGGATCTTTTAATCTTTTATCTTTTATTTTATAATGTAATATAAATTGAACATTGTAGGGCTTTAGTCGGTAGTTTTTATGAATGTTCAAGAAATAACACTCATCTTAGAGAGAAAGAGTCCACAACCGAAACTAGGGCATAGCATAATGGTGGATTATCTTTTGTATTGTATTTTGCTTGATACGTTGGTTCTTGGGTTGTGGACGCCTCTCTTGTGTCAATTGTAAGAGTTAGTTGTTTGTTGTGTGAAGTGTTAAATGTCCAAGAGTGTAATATGCTCTTGGGTTGTTAAGACTACATCAACACTTGTCTAACTATCTATCTTATATCTTGTTTTTGTTTTGGCTTCTTGTGTTGTAAATATAACCCGATTGTTCTTGTTGCTATTGTAATATTATGGAGCTTCATATTTTATTTCTAAACTTGTTGTTGGATGGATGTTTTGGTGTATTAATATCTTGTATCCTTTTTTTCTTGTTCTAGATAGTGAATCCGAGAGAGGTCCCCATTTGATCCATGATTTGTTCTGATTTGTGGACTGTTATGGGGTGTGATTTTATGTTCCATTGTTTATTCCATATCATACACTCATATCAAGAATATAATATAATGAATTATTGGAATTTAACCCTATGAGTTAGCCAATGGGTCATAGCCACATACAACGACTCATTTCTTGACCAATATAATAAGGATCGATTGTACATTGATACTTGTTTTTTATATTCTTGATTTCTTGAGTATTGATGTTTAGCCTCTATAGGTACCATAGATCCTAAGAATCATTTATATAAAGAAGTTATAGGGAAACCTATATTCAAGAGATAGGCACCGTCTACTGTAACGACCTGAGACTATCCCCTAGTCATCACACGGTGCTTAGAACCACAAGTGATCCCAAGCTAACCCATGAACTAAAATATTGTTAAACAACTGATTTATAACATAATTAATAATTGTTCTGTTGTGCGGAAACATTATTACACCAAAAATATAAAATAGATACAATACTGATAAAGCTTTACAATCTGATAAATCCGAAAGATGAAACTGAAATTACACGACTGACTCTGACTAACATCTATGGAGCCTCTAGTATCCTGACTATAGAAAGCTGGGATATGCCACCAACTACCACTAATCAACACATATAAAAGTAAATGAACTATACATGAACTAAAACTGTCTGGAGTTCTCGAAGTAAGAGAACTCATCACCTGCTGGATGGAATCTGCAACTATCTGATCGTGATGTCCAGGCTACAACTAGTACCTACATTATGAAATATTGTACCCACATAGACGTCTATGTGGATCAATACTTCTGGAATGTACTGAGTATGCAGGGGTGAATGCATTAGGAAAAAACTGATATCATACATAATCGTAAAACATGCATGCTAAGTGTAAGTAGACTCATTAATAGGCTGGAATAGACTGAAAACTGAAATTTCTTAAAGCCTGAGGGACAAACATACTCTGATAAAATGGTGAATCTCTACACTTAGTTTCTATAAAACTTTACTTTAATGATATAAGTATAACTGAAGCTAGATATGATAAAACATGGATAATATATGAATACTGGGTCTGAAACTATGTGATGGATACTGACATAAATTGAGGATCTGAATATACAATCACACTAAGCACGAATGTATAAACATACTAACTTATCTGATTAACTAAATATTCGATAGTTGAATACTGGGCATGTAAGGCTGAACTGTACTTAGTCTGAATAACTTGACTGAAACTATAGAGTATTATACATATGAGGTAAGGACTGACTGAGTAACATGAGGTAAATGAGCATGAATTGATGAAAAACTATATTATTTGAGAATACAAAACCAAGAATATAACATAATTTTGAAATAGTTTGTAAACTGGGATACTGAAATAATGATAACTGAATAATTGACAACTGAATGCTATGGTCAAGCAAACCTGAAACTAAACTGAGTTACTAATCTGATTACTGGACTGAAACTGTAACTAAGATGGAAATTGAGATTGTAACTGACTTTGTAACTATGACTGTACCTGAGACTGCAATTGAAACTTAATACTGTGTTATGATAACTAAGTAAATGATATTTGTACTTACTGATAATTGAGATACTGATAATGGGTGACTGTTTTTGGCATTCCTGATTCTATAGAACTAAACTGAGTTTTATATAGAGTTGGGGGAATTTTTCTGACCGTCCTCATTTTGTAGAATTAAACTGAGTTCATTACTGAGTTTGAACCTGAAACTATAACTATGGGAGGTATTATCCAACCGACATGCCCTAATTTTAGCTAATTGAGGCCCAACGTATAAACCTAGTTGGAATAATGACAGTATCATGCCATGGGTACTAACACAGGCTGTGTGGATCCACTAAACTGCTATCCTTAAGGACTAAGAAGTAATCTTATACTGGCAGGAATTTCATGAGATATGTGTCAACCCTAAATAGGCAGGAAGACATCTTAAAGATAAGTTATCTACATAGTTCAATAACTCAAGGATTGCTACTAAGGGTCAAACCCTCTGCTGGTAGGAATGCCCCCATCCCTGGGTTCGCTCGGTGCTGAATCCTACTTCTAACTGAATGATACTTGAATACTAAATAGTGCATGCACTAATAACTGATAAACTCAGGTCCTGGTATTTTGGAAATAACAGTGCATTTGGATTCTGAGGTCATGATTAATGATTAATTAGATAATGGGCCTGAAACTGAACTATACTACACTTGACTGATACCACACTGATTCTGTTTACTGATTGAACTAGACTGAGTTCACTGAGTTCTCTAATTGATTGGGTACAACTGTACGTGACATTACTGAGACTATTCTAGGTAAACAGCTAGATTTCAGGTGTTGAATACCCCCAAGACTCGATAGCATTGAAAGCAAAATTTGGCATGATCATAATAGCATAACAATAGTAGCTTGTTAACAAGGCTTTCATTTAGATATTTTGCCAAACACTTGAGAGGCATGAACTTGTACATGAATGGGTCCACATGATAACATGTCATTATCATGAACTTGAACTTAGGAATATCTTAAACATGGGAGCATAGCATGATTACATAACTAAGATCATAAATTGGGGAATGCACATGTAATTCGCTTTAAATTGGACATGAGTGTTTCATCTAAACATGTAAAGTTCATAGCTTGAACGTAAGAATGTCTTAAACATGAGGGTATAATAGAGTTATATGGAAAAATTCATAACTTGGAGATTCATCTAGAAATTGACTTAACATGGTATGGGAATTTCAGCAAGCATGTGGAAGGCATGAATTTAAAACATGGAAATATTGCTAAACATCATGAATTTAGGATCTATCATGGAATTTACATTAATAAAGTATGGTAAATTCAAATTCATAGCATGAGTAATTTAAAATATTTCATGGAATCCAACATGGGCTGATTTAAATTAAAAACACCATGAAAACATGAAATTCAATCTCTCTTTAACATACAAAATACCACAATAATGGAAAATTCATTCTTTATTTAAGTAAAAAAGGTTTTTGGGTTGCATGGGTGAAAAAGGACCCATGGATGAGCTCCCACATACCTTAAAGCTTTAATATTGAAGGAGAAACACAATCTTGAAAGCATTCTAGAATTAGTAAACTTGAGTTCTTGCTTTCCTTGATGAAAAATTGATAAAGTTCTTGATGTTCTTGAGGAGGCTAGGGTTTTTCTTTGAGAGAAAAGATGAATAACTGAGTGTATATTGGTTTTGGTTGCTGAAATTAAGTGTTATGGGCGGATTTGGGTGAGGAAAAGTGACCAAAGTAACCCTATACCCTTTAGAAATGGAAATAGCATGTGAAATAGTTCCGTAATGCGCTGGCCGACGCATCGCGTTGCTATCGTGTTGTCTTACCGCCTCACACTGAAAATGTCATAACTTTTAGCTCGGGTATCGGATTGAGGAGAAATTGGTATCATTTGAAAAATAATTCAATTACCTACAGTTTGGTGGGTCTTGAGCTGTAAAATTATGCATATAAAAAGTTATACATATTTAAAGTGGACCCTTGTACAATCGAATACCAAACTTTGGATGAATCAAAGGATCTAAGCTCAACTTTGTTCTAATTTATTCTTATGAACATTTTTCACCTCAAAAGCAAATCAAAAATGAGGATAAATATAATGAAACTCATATTTGCATGGGAATCATTTGGATCATAGCTTATACACATAGAAACGATGGTTCAAAGACTAGCCAAAAAATGTGGGGTATTACATTACCTCCCACTTGAAAACATCTGTCCTCAAATGAGACTGGTTAGACTGAAAGTACTGTACAAAGGTAACTGAGATCATATTTTGAATATGACAGACTTGGAACAAATTGCATAACTAATTCTGAAACATCAGACATGAACTGAATATCACAAACATAACTGATTTCTTAAATACATTTAGTGACATGAATTCGTCAGAGAGGTCTGAACTGAAGACATACATAACATAAACATAATTTCACTAATCATTAAAGGTGTATCATGAACACTTGGGACTAAACATACTATAAGGCATGGGTACATGAGTCATGAGCTGTATGACCTGAGCTTGGAGTTCATGAAGTCATGAAATATGATTCGTACTACTGAGTGAACTAAAACTCCTCATACTAGAAACTGAAAGCGTACATGGTTTTTCTATAAAGTGCATGAATATGAGCTATGATAAAGGAGCTGATATGTTAGGCATGAGTAGATATTGTATGACTAAAAAACTTTGTACTAGATAAGAATAAGTTAGGAATTATCATCCCTTACTGCTTTTCTACAAACACTGGCACTACTATTAGAATCTTAGATCCTAACTTGGTTACTTGTTCTATAATCTCCCCCTTAGCTTTTATCCATTGCCTTAAGTCTGTGCTCACTTTACTAAACTCTAAACTAAATTACTTTACTCTAGAGTCTGGGATATAGCTATACATATAAATACTAAACTCCCATAGAATATACTACCCTTAAATTTCTTTAGCTTTTGCAATCATTATCGCATACTTACACTCCTCTCGACATATACTTTAAACTTAGAAATAATCAAATCTCATCAACTCAAGTACACTTCTAAATCATACAGAAAATATGATACTTAATTTCAAATTAGTAAACTTAAATTCTTGCATGCACTATTCAAGCCTACTGATTCACCTTTCGTATAACTAGCCCCTTGAATACATTATCTGTTTAATCCAAATAACACCATCCCAACTCTACTACTGGTAAACTTCTGGTTTCATACTTCTAACTCTAAATCATATACTGTAAAAGAAATTCTAAAAAGGAATCTAAAAGTATATCTGACTTTGGATTAATGTAGAATTTTAAAGAACATAAATGAAATATTTCAAACTTTAGGACATAAGGGTACTGATGGGATACTTTTTGAGCCAACATGTGATCCTATAACTATCTGTAGGGGCTAGCTGAGGAAACTCTGCCTGTAGGGATTTAAGCTTTAATATTTATGTCACCTCAAAACTAAGGCAAAGTTAGCACGAATAGAGAAAGATGAGGATCTACATATATTTCTTAAATAATACTTCTACTGAACAATCTAGGACTTGTAAGAAGGGAAATATTTTCTAAATTCCTTGTGGCTTCTCAAAGAAAAGTACAGATGTCTCCATACAATTCTACAAGACTCTACTAGACATAGCTTCATAAAAACCCTAGGACACTTGAAATCTGTGCTCTAATACCAAGTTTGTAACGACTCGAGACTGCCCCCTAGTTGTCACACAGTGCTTGGAACCACAAGTAATCCCAAGCTAATCCATGAACTGAAATACTATTAAAAAACTGAATTATAACATTTTTAATAGTTGTTCTACTGGGTGCAAAAATAATCACACTGAAAATCAAAAATAGATACAATTCTGATAAGGCTTTACAATCTGATAAATCCGAAGGATAAAACTAAAATTACATGACTTACTCTGACTGACATCTATGAAACCTCTATTATACTAACTATAGATAGTTGGTACATGCCTCCAACTACCACTAATCAATAGACATAAAAGTAAATGAAATTATACATGAACTAAAACTCTTTGGAGTTCTTAAAGCAAGAGAACTCATCTCCTATTGGCTGGAATTTACAATTGTCTGATCATGATGTGCGGGCTATAACTGGTACCTACATTATGAAATAATGTAGCCACACAGATATATATGTGGATCAGTACTTCTAGAATGTACTGAGTATGCAGGGATGAATGTAATAAGTAAAACTGATTTCATACATAATCTTAAAATATGCATACTAAGTGTAAGTTGACTCACCAATAGGCTTGAATAAACTAAAAAATGAAATATCTTAAAGAATGAATGACAAACATTCTCTGATAAATTGGTGAATCTCTAAACTTTGTTGTTGTAAAATTTACTTTAATGATAGAAGTATAACTAAAGATGGGATATGATAAAACATAGATACTATATGGATACTGGGTCTGAAATTATGTGATGGAGACTGACATAAATTGAGGATCTAAATATACAATCACACTGAGAATGAATGTATAAGTATACTAACATATCTGATTAACTGAATGACTGATAGCTAAATACCGGGCATGTAAGGATGAATTGTACTTAGTCTGAATAACTGGACTAAAACTGTAGAGTATTATACATATGAGGTAAGGACTGACTGAGTAACATGAGGTAACTGAGCATAAATTCAAGGAAAACTATATTATTTGAGAATTCAATACCAAGCGTATAATTGAGGTACTGATTACTTGAATACATACAATGACATAAATTCATCTGAGAGGATTGAACTGAGGACATACATGACATAAACTGAATTTTGTTAATCATTAGAGGTGTAGCATGAGAACCTGGACTGAACACATTGTAAGGAATGCATACATGAGTCATGAGATGCATAACCTAAGTTTGGAGTTCATGATGTCCTGGAATATGATTTGTACAACTGAGTGAACTAAAACTCCTCATACTAGAAACTGAAAGTGTACATGGTTTTTCTATAAAGTGCATGACTATGAGCTATGATGAGGGGGCTGATATATTAGGCATGAGTAGATATCGTGATGACTAAAATACTTTGTACTGAGATAAGAATAGGTTAGGAATCATCCTCCCTTGGTACTTTTCTAAATACATTGGCACTACTATTAGAATCTTAGAGCCTGACTTGGTTACTTGTTCTATCACCTCCCCCTTAGCTTTAAGCCATTGTCTTAAAATTGTGACCACTTAACTAAACTCTAAACAAAAATCACTTTACTCTAGAGTCTGGGGTATAACTATACACACAAATACTAAACTCTCATAGAATATACTACCCTTAACTTTCTTTATCTTTTTCGATCATCATCACATACTTATACTCTTATTGACACATACTTTAAAACATAGAAATAATTCAATCCCATCAAGTCAAGTACACTCATAAATCATACACACAACATCATACTTAATTTTAAATTACTAAACTTAAACTCCTACATACATTATTCAAGCCTACTAATAAACCATTTGTACATCTAGCCCCTTGAATACATAATCTGTTTAATCCAAATAACACCATCCTAACTCTACTACTAGTAAACTTCTGGGTTTATACTTCTAACTCTAAATCACATATTGGAAAAGGAATTCGGAGAAGAAATCTAAAAGCATAGCTAACTTTGGATTAATGTAGGATTTTCATAAACATAAATGAAATATTTCAAAACTTTAGGACATAAGGGTACTGATGGGATACTTTCTGAGCAAATATGTGATCCTATAATAGTCTGTAGGGACTGGATTAAGAAACTCTGCCTGTAGAGATTTAAGCTTCACTATTTTTGTCGCCTCAAAACTAAGGTAGAGTTAGCATAAATAGAGAAAGATAAGGATCTACATAAATTTCTTAAATAAGGCTTATACTGCACGATCCAAGACTTGAAAGAAGGGAAACATTTCCTAAATGCCTTATAGCTTTTTGAAAAAAGATTTGCAAGACTCTACTAGACACGGCTTCATAGAAACCCTAGGAAACTTGAACACTTTACTCTGATACCAAGTTTGTAATGACCCGAGACTACCCCCTAGTCGTCACACGGTGCTTGGAACCACAAATGATCCCAAGCTAAACCATAAACTGGTATACTATTAAACAACTAAATTATAGCATAATTAATAGTTGTTCTTAAGTGAAAAAATATAATCACACTTAAAATCTAAAATAGATACAATACTGATAAACCTTTATAATCTGATAAATCAAAAGGATAAAATTGAAATTACAAGACTGACTCTAACTGACATCTATGAAGCCTCTACTATATTGACTATAGATAGTTGGTACATACCTCGAACAACCACTAATCAATACATATGAAGGTAAATAAACTGTACATGAACTAAAACTGTCTGGAGTTCTTGAAGTAAGAGAACTCATTACTTGCTTGCTGAAATCTGCAACTGGATGATTTTGATGTGTGGGCTATAACTAGTACCTACATAAGGAACAATATAGTCGCATAGACATATATGTGTATTAGTACTTCTAGAATATGCTGAGTATGCAGGGGTGAATGTAATAAGTAAAAATGATTTCATAGGTAATCGTAAAACATGCATCCTAAAAACTGAAATATCTTAAAGCATGAGTGACAAACAATCTCTGATAAGATGGTGAATCTCTACACTTAGATTTTGTAAAACTTTACTTTAATGAAATAAGTATAACTAAAGTTGTGATATGATAAAACATAGATATTGTAAGAATACTGGTCTAAAACAATGTGATGGAGACTGACATAAATTAAGGACCTAAATATACAATCACACTAAGCACGAATGTATAAACATATTAACTTATCTGATTAACAAACTGACTGATAGTTGAATACTGGGTATGTAAAGCTGAATTGTACTTAGTCTAAATAACTGGACTGAAACTATAGAGTATTATACATATAAGGTAAGGACTGACTGAGTAACATGAGGTAACTGAGTATGAATTCATGAAAATGTATTCCATGATTCTAAACTAGTCTATAAACTAAGGAACTAAAATATTTATAACTGAATAACTAATAACGTTATGTTCAAGCAAACCTGAAACTGGGTTGAGTTAGTAATTTGATTAGTAGACTGAGACTGTGACTAAGAATTCAACTAAGACTGTAATTGAGATTGTAACTGACTTTGTAACTAAGACTGTAATAGAAATTATAACTGTAACTGTAACTGAAATTAAATACTGAGTTGTGATAACTAAGTAACTGATAGCTGCAATTACTGATAACTGAGTTACTAATAACTGGTTGATTATTTCCGACAATCCTAATTTTGTAGAACTAAATTGAGTTCTAGATTGATCTCGGTGAGTATGTTTGTCAGTCCTGATTTTGTAGAACTAAATTGAGTGCCATACTATGTATGAAGCCTAAATTGTAACTGTGGGAGGTATAAACTAACCGACATGCCCCAATTTGAGATAATTAGGTTCCAACCTGTAACCCTAGTTGGAATAATGTTAGTATTGTACCACAGGTACTAATACTGGTTGTGTGGATTCACTAAACTAGTGTCCTGAAGAACTAAGGAGTAACCCTATACTGGTAGAAAACTCATGAAATATGTGTCAACCCTAAACTGGCAGGAAGATATCTCAAACCTTCTCTGGTTGCGTAGTTTCATAACTCAGGGATTGCTACAAAGGGTCAAACCCTCTGCTGGCAGGAATGCCCCTATCTGTAGGTTCGCTCAATGTTGAATCCTACTCCTAACTGAATGACACTTGAATACTAACTAGTGCATGTACTGATAACTAATAAACTCAGGTCGTGGTATTCTAAAACTATTAGTGTATACGGATTCTAAGGTAATTATTAATAATTAAACTGATGCTGGGAATGAAATTGGACTATACTAGGCTTGACTGAACCCACACTAATTCTGTTGACTTATCAAACTGGACTGAGTTCACTGAGTTCTATAACTAATTGGGTACAACTGTTTGTGACATTTCTGAGACTATTCTTCTCTACTACAATTCTAGGTAAACGTCTATATTTTGATATTAAATACCCCCAAGACTCAATAATATTGAACGAAAAATATGGCATGATCATAATATCATAACAATTATAGCTTGTTAACAATTGTTTCATTTAAATATCTTGTCAAACACTTGAGAGGCATGAACTTTTACATGAATTGGTCAACATGATAACATGTTGTGATCATGAACTTTAACATGGGAATAGGTTAAACATGAGAGCATAGCATGATTACATAACTAAGATCATGACTTAGGGAATTCTCATATAATTCACTTGAAATAGGACATAAATGTTTCATCAAAACATGTAGTTCATAACTTGAATGTAAGAATGTCTTAAATATGAGGGAACAATAAAGTTACATGGAAAAATTCATGACTTGGGGATTCATCTAGAAATTGACTTAATATAATATGGGAATTTCATCAAGCATGTGGAAGTAATGAATTTAAAACACGGGAATATTCCTAAACATCATGAATTTAGGGTCTATCATGGAATTTACTTAAATAAAGCATGGAAAATTCAAATTCATAGCATGAGGAATTTAAAATTTTGCATGGAATTATACATTGACTGAATTAAATTAAAAACACCTTGAAAACATGAAATTCAATCTCTCTTGAACATTCAAAATACCATAATAATGGAAAATTCTTTCTTTATTTAAGTAAAAAGGGTTTTGGGCTCCATAGGTGAAAGAGGACCCATGGATGAACTCCCACACACCTTAAAGCTTTAATCGTGAAGGAAAAACACAACCATAAAAGAATTCTTGAATTAGGAAACTTGAGTTATTGCTTTTCTTGAAGAAAAATTGATGAAGTTCTTGGTGTTCTTGAGGAGGCTAGGGTTTTTCTTTGAGAGAAAAGATGAATAATTAAGTTCTTATTGCTTTTGGGGACTGAAATTAAATATTATGGTTGAATTTGGGTGAGAGAAAATGACCAAAGTGCCACTAGACTCTTTAGAAACTGAAATTGTGTTTGAAATAGTTTCATAATGTCCTGGCCAACGCGTCGCGTCGCTATCATATCGTCTTACTGCCTCACACGGAAAATTCCATAACTTTTTTCTCAGGTATTGAATTAAGGCAAAATTGGTATCGTTGGAAAGGTAATTCAATTATCTATAATTTGGTGGGTCTTGAGATGTAAAATTCTGCATATATAAAAAGTTATACATGTTTAAATTAGACTCTTATAGAATTGAATACCAAACTTTGGACGGATCAAAGGCTTTAAGCTCAACTTTGTTCTAGTTGATTCTTATGAACATTGTTCACCTCAAAATAAAATCAAACATGATTATAAATATCATGAAACACATATTTGCACTGAAATAATTTAGATCATAGCTTATACACATTGGAACGACAGTTCAAAGACTAGCCCAAAAATGCGGGGTATTACATCTTCTAAGCAATTGAAAGACGAGGCCGCTATGAAGGTTCGAGTGATTTAGTAGAGGAGTATCCACTCACCACTCAAGTTGAGCCATGAATTTTACCTCATACAAGGATATCGATGCCCTATATGAAAAATTATAAGGCTTTACTACCGCATACACCAATTTCTCTCTAATTTTAATAAAAAGGATAATCAATGTCTGTGAAAGAAAAAAAGGAATGAAACTCTAGAAATAGAGATGGGACTACATATAGACATCAACTAAAAGATCAAGAAAGTTCATGTTTTGGTACATATGTCTCGGGTGAGGCTAATGATGCGACCTCTGGAGATATTCCACCACTACATAATCATCCTCAACCATAGTGTCAACCTATACTTTATATTTAGCTAGCCTCTTAAGTTGAGAGACGGTGTATTTGATGTATGTAGTCCATCTATAATTGAGACATTAAATTCACCAAAATCTTGGGTCAACTTAAAAATGGTTTATATAAGAACCCGAGAATAATCACTAGGTGTATGTCTAAGATGTATGAGTTTAAGAGATTGTTTAACATGTATAAGTTTTGGTGGATGACTGAACAACTAAGTAGATTCATTCTTACACTTGTTCATGAGTCCTATATTTCTTATTAGGCCACCCTGAAGATTTTGGATCCACAGGTTTCTTATAGAAAGTAAAGTCCCCACTGATCATTGCGTTAATTTGAGGAGTTCAGGCAAATATTTGGATTGCACTATCTTATGGTTCTATCACAGTCCCAACTTTACATACCTAACTAACACTTTAGATATAGATCATCGTAGATAATATGATAAAGGTAAAGACAACAAAACATAGCACTAATAATAAAGTAGTGTATTTTCAATGGATGGTGCACATTATTACAGAGGTTGAATAGGTAACTCAGGGAGTGACATAAATCATAAAAGGGAAACTAAGCTACAATATTTAATCTTGGAGGACTTTTATTCATTACATATTAGGGCCTCATTTAGAGATAATATTTTAATCCCTAATTGGGATACTTAATTGAATGGAATCATGGAGAGATATGAGATTGATATTTCTAGGTTAATTACCTAACAAACAAACCTATTGAAGGCAAAATGAGCATCCTATTCCTATGCTTAGTTACAAAAAATTGTTCGGAGGTTGGTGTTCTTGTACTGCCCTAGATTGATTAGCTCATTGTGATTCATCATATTTGTCATACTGTTGATCTTGGGTTGATTCAAGATCAAAAAATTCAGTTTCTAGAATGAAAATTGTAGTGAGAGTTACATTAGTAGAGAGGGAATTTTAGTTGGGAATGCAGATGGAGATTGATACGCCCATTTTTCTTGACCTTGGGGAAATACCTACTGAGTCCTAAACTGAGTCCATAAGGCCTAAGACCTATTCCTAGCATGATGTCACCACTTCCTCTACTTCACAACAACCTTCAGTTCCTGTCTTACTAACTCTCATGCTTGTTCCATACATCCTTTACCTACTTATTAGTAGGTATGTCTTAGTCCCATATGAGTTCTTATAAACCTTGCTAAATTTGTTGACTATTTTAAGTGAAAGGTTGATAATATCAAAAGTGGGGTTCAACCTTGGGTGGAGGGTGAGATTAAGATAGAGATAAGCGAGTTACAAACCTATTTTAAAAGTTTTGAGAAAAGGTTTAATGATTAGATTTAGGGTGTTAAATCTATAGATTTTCCAAGATTAGAGAGGAGTTTGTCATCTTTCTTGCTACAGAGAAGGACATGTCATCTAGATAATTTGTAGTATTTTTTACTCCAACTATACACATGATAAAGGAGTTTTAGAAAATTAAGATGACTAATATATGGAGAAATAAGGGAAAATACAAGAGTTCCAATGATGGTACGGAGCTATCCTAATAAAGAAAGAAAAATAAGAGAGGTAATAAAAAATTAAAGAAAGTGATGGATGCAAGCAAGCAATCTTCCTAGGATAACTTATCTTATATACATAAACGGGGGAGTAGATCTTGGAGCTCTAAAGTTTGTGAATCCTTGAGAGTTGAGTTTGTTTGTACTTCTGAGTGTGGTAGGGGTACAACAGCTTCCCCTACTTGTTCTACACCATTGAGTGAACTGATCACGATCAGTGCCAATGTTAATTTTAGTGCTTCATCTACTATCGGGGCCATGAGATTAGAGACTAGGTGATTTTTAAGACCCCCAAATTTGATGAGAACGCATGTGATACCTATAGCACTATAGGTATGTCCTTAACCCTCACTTTTACTTTTTTCACTATATGCATGTAGTGAGGGCACTACATGTTCTCAAAGTTTTGTTGTGGGTGTACCACCACTCAGGGGGCTTTATTGTTGTGTTTCTTTTTTTCTAGGTGTTCTATCATAGTAGAACCAACATGTTTTGGTTTTTATTTTTTATTTGGATGTGCTTTTATATTTTTTTTCTATGTGTGATTTGGAGGAAAATAAGGGAACCTTAGTACAGTCATGTTTTGAAAGTTTGAATATTTTTATTTTGATGTTTAAAGGATACCTCTCCTAAAAAATTTTTTAGACCGCCTGTATCCATGTTGGACTATGAAATCTGACCATAATGGATCTTGTTATGGCATTAGAATCATTGGCATAACAATTGTATCTTAGAAATATATGAATTGGATAGGTAGTAGTTGATAGTGTAACCCTGTGGGAAGTGTGTGTGAGATATTTACTTAGTTTAGTTATGTTTATGCAATATAGAACATGCCTGGTTAGTCTTGTCAAGGCTAGTATAATTTGTAAGTAAAGAATCATAGGTCATTTTTGAATAATCCATTTGCAACCTAAATGCCCTACCATATGGAATGAATATCCCTTAATTTCAGGTTTGAGCCTAAATCAACCTATTTCCTTCATTAGACTATTCAGTTTCTCATTTCATATTACAGTAAACATATTTTTACCCTAGTCCCTCCTTGGACACTATGTACCTCAACTTAGGCAAATTACATAAGTTGAGGATGACTATCATAGGGGTGCATAGTGTGATATGGGCATCAACAAGAAGTTAGTAAAACAACAAAAATATGTGGGTTCAGTGAGAAAGAAAAAACAAGAAAATTAGAAAAATGAATAAAAGTGTGAAAAAGAAAGAAAATGAAAAGTGTAAGAAAAAAATCACATCCAAAATATGAAGAAAAATAAAGGAGAATAAAGGGAGGAAATAAGTGAGATTGAAAAGTAGAGCCAAAAAATAGTGTAGTTCCAAGGAGGATTGTGTCACTATATCCATATCTACCATACCCATCCTTAAGCCTACATTACAAGTTAATATAAGTTCTATAGTGATTTTAGCCCAATCGTCGAAGACACTAAGCACAGAAAATAAAGGCAAACCTATTGTATTTCATGTACACTATTAGAACTTCTCTAAGAGTGTTAGTATCTTGATCCAGTCCCTATTTTTTTTCTTCTTTATATTGTGAGCATATAGCCCATCTTCGTTATGAGGACTCACGGGTTACATGGATATTTGCTATTTTTTGGGTAATTTTATTTTCATATATGCTTGGTTGATTATTCATAATCTAAAACTATCTCTTGACCTATTTGTGTAATGGTAATGGGTTGCATTTATACACCCAGTGGTTTTAATTTTTTGTGCATAGGGGATTGAAAATTTTTTGCAAAAAGCAACCAATTGACAGTTGTAGGTCTCTTAGGTTTCTCTCAGTTGACCATTATAGTGTCTGTTCTGTTTTGTTTGCCTGAGGATATAAAAATATTTTAAGTTGAGAGTGTTGGTGTTTCATACTTTTATGATATTTTCGATGCTTAAATTGAGGAAAATAAGCAAGAACTTAGGTATATTTTATCCATGAGTTTATTTTAAGTGCTTTGCGGGAAAACAGGTCTTGGTAGTAAAACAAATGAAAAAAACCAAAATTTGCTAAGTTTTGGCATCTGATGCTTGGACAGGACTTGTTGGGTCATGCTATGAGTCATGGCTTGAACTGTTGCATTAACAGTGAGCCAGATCTTGAAGAGTGAATATTAAGTGTTGGCTATGACTTCACCATATGAGTTAATAGAACAAGAAAGGAGTTGTCAAAGGCCTCATCCTGAAGAAAACTCCATAGGTTCTATAAAGGTGAAAATCCATGCCAGTGGCTACAAGTTCTACCTATGAGCCATCAGGAGTGGAGAAGAGTCGTTGCATGATTTATCCTGAGAAAGAAGAGGCCAAAGTCCTAAAATTAAGGTTTCATGGGCAATAGATCACCAAATGAGTCATATGAAGTCCCTACGAGGCATAACCAACAGTTGTTACTAGCTAGTAAGAAAACAAGACAACAGGCCACAAGCATATACAACAAGGTGTATCCAAGCAATACGACTTGTTACCAACTCTGTTGCCTCTATCGACTCAGTTTTCCTATTATGTTTAGGATAGGATTAATTTTGTATCTATGAATATTCCTATTAGGTTTTATATTTTAGTTTACGTTCTCCTACTACTTTTAATTCCATATACTTGTTATTCAGAGTTGAAAACTCACTTTTTGAAATATTAATTCATAGTTGAGATTTGTAGTTTTTATTCTTCTTGTTGTAATTGCATTATTATGATTTCTTCAAAGAATTATTATTGTATTCTTGTAAATATGAGTAGCTAAACCTCCATAACTAGGTTTGGGGGAACTATTATGGATTAACAAAGTAGGGTTTGAAGTATATAGTGATTCTTGATAAGTTTTTATGCATGTATTGTTGTTCTCTTTTCTTTGACTACTTTCTAGAAGATGTGAATAATAGAACTCACTTTATTCTTCTTTTTTTAGATGAATGGGTAACGGGTTGGATAAGAGAAAAAACAATGAAGACTTGTCGCTATCAACCATTATTTAATAGCTTGAGTCTTAGACGTGGGAAAGCTAATCAAGAATCCATTATAAAGGTTAGATTGCAAAACTCATGACATATGGATACGTAATTGAGGATAGTTATGAAATAGGGTTGGGATGATTTTTTAGATGAACTTAACTTGTCGATTCTTCATATTAAGCACCGGGATAGATCACAGTATGAAGAACCTATGAAGCTATGAAGTCATAGAGAACACAGTCCTGGTGTCTCTCATCTTTTGATTTCAAACTTTAAAAAATTCATTAATACTTGTTCAAAAGCTGACTTTTACAACCCTCCAATTTAAGAAAATAATTTACTAATAGCTTAGATAACCACATCGACCGCTCTTCTAGAGTTTATTCCATATTTTTCCTATGGAATAAACTCTAACCTAGTTCAGTTCTATATTTGATTCAGCCATCGCTTTATACTCATAGCAAAGTGTAATTTTGTCACATCACTTAGTTCCATCAAGAATAAGAATTATCCGAAACCCAATAGATTATTCACTGCCACTCAAAAAGAACTTAGCAAGCTAGAGTTAGATGATGTCAACTATAAGAGTTTACATTAGTCAGTTGTACACCTCGGTGAAGAAGAGTTTAACAATGCCAAGTATAAGTCAGGTTCAATGGGTATAGTAGGTTTAACAAGCTTCCTTATTTTATAAAAAGTATGGTAAGAACCATGTTTATTAAGGATATCCACTGAATCTTGAATCCATCTACTAAGAAGGGTAGCAGAATCATAGCTAAGGGTATCAAAGGGACAATTTTAATCCAATTACAAAAATCACACAAACTTATCTTAGGGTGGAAATTAGAATGGCCAGAGACAGCAATATACATAGCAAGCTCCATAGGTGAGTAGTTCCCTAGTAGAAATATTGAAGCAGTTCATTACCCAATAAAAACAAGTTCAAGCAATTACAGACAAAATTTCAGCTTCAAATAGGACAACTTTTCACCACACATCATGATAGACCTCAGGTTGTTTTTTCTAGTGTACACTAAATTATAAGAGATGTAAATCACCTTGAGGAATGGGAGAGAGTTGTCGGATAAAGAGTGCCTCAAAAGAGAAAAGTAGTTGACTGGAGTCATTTTAAGAACCTACCTCCCTTTTTACAAAGATTATTGGCTACACTAGAACCAAAGCAAGTGTAAGAAAAGGAGATAAAAGAAAGAGGTTATCGAGTAGCCTAAGCTTGTAGTTGAAAGACCTCCATCATTCCAAAAGAGTAAGGACGATGCAAACTTTACTAAGTTTCTTGATATCATCAAGAAATTTCACCTAATATGTGTAATGTCTCAAATGTCTTTTAAATCTTGAGGTCTTAAATATGACATTTAGGATGTTGGATTGAAGGAGTCATTCTAGTCATTCCAATTTATATGATATTATTTCTTTTTTTAGTAAGCCCCCAAAAGAGTATCTTTTCATAGTGATAATTTTATTTCAAACTACTAATTTTACCTTTTGAGATGATTTATAGTCATCGCAATTTCATTGAATTATTTTAGATTACAATTTTTTAGATTCTTTTTTCCACTTAAAGCTCGTGTATCTAGTCAAACACATTCACATAAATTAAGACGTAAGGAGTACTAAAAATAAAATATCATTCTTTTTAAATAGTCTAAAAATGACAGTTAAACATATAAATTGAAATAAAGAGAGTGTAATGTATTTAAATTCCTCCAAGAAAAAGAGACATTATTTTAGAACTATCCAGAAAGAAAGTTAAGTCTACTTTATTATATGCTTGAACCAACACAACTAATTAGCAATATACTTTGAAATAGAACTCCTTCTAAATATGAAAGGTATTTTTCTTAACATGGCATTCTCAACACATAAATCAATTCTGTTACGACAAAAAATGAATCTCTTGCATGAAACCAACACTATTTACTAGCATACTAGGAGGGGAAAATGTACAATTAATGGAATTCAACTTCTATATACTAAAAGTGTAATCATCTAATTAATCATAGTTGCACATTCCATAAGAGTGTTAACTTCCTTTATTTCATGCATTATTGCAATTGTCACAATGCTTCTTGTTAAAATATTTGTTCACTCACCACCCTTGGCAGCATATCTCATATTACTTGCACTTGTTACCACATTCCCACAATTGGATCTATCATTGAGGACACTCACACATTGTTTTTTGTAATAATTTTGACCTCGACCGCCTTTCACAGCACCAATCCTAGGGTATTTATCACATGTTGTGACATATTATTGTTTTGAGGAAAGAAAAAAGGTCTTCCCTCTCTAATAAGTTGCATCTAGACCTTGAAGGTGTATTTCTTGACTAGACCATTGTGGAAAGAGTGCAATGGTTATGAAAATAGCTTGTAAGATAACAAATAAAAATTTGAATGAATTTATGGTTCGATAAGGGGTTTCATCGGTAATATTTTGTGTTTGGTCTCTAGCTTGATTTAAAAATAAAAAAAAGGATATATCAATGGATATTTATAGGGACAAAAATTTGTCAAAAAGGTATTTATCTTTAATGGGCGTCTCTATCAGTGTGAATGAACATATATTGTTACACCGAAATTAAAGTCGTGAATATTTGGCCTAAGAAGGAAGGAATCGCTGGGAAGAATTGAATGTTTTCCCAAATAGGAAATAGGTGATGAAACTTGAAATTGTTGTAGGAAAAGTAGCTATAGTGACTACTTTCTAACCAAGGATGTTAAGTGGAAATTTCTTATGTGAGATTCTTAGATTTTCAGAGATAGTAATAAATGCTTCCAGCTTCATGTTGAATATTGTTCGAGCTCAACTGGTAAAGGCAATTTATTTATATGAAAAAATGTCATTAAACTAAAAATTTACCTTTTGATCATTTGTTTAGAAATTATTGTTTGTTAATATTAATATAATTACTCTACTTTCGATGACAATGATGTATTATGTTTACTTGAATATTGAAACTTGAAAGGTGATGCTCTGTCGATCCAATGCAATTAATATAATATAATACATTGTATGATTTCGGACAGAGTCATATATATGGCCTGAAAAAAGTATAATAAATAAATTTTTCAACTTAAGCTTTTTGTTTTAATTCGGTTAATGCATTTTGCTAACTGAATTTTAATCGATCAACTTTTAGAGTTAAATATAGGGCTTTAGGCTAATTTATTTTTCTAATTAAAAATTGAATTTATGTAGTTAGAGTTAAAGATAGAGGTGTGTTTGGTTATACTTTTTGCAAATTGTGTTTGAAATAATATTCATATTTGAATAGTTGAATCTACTTGAATACAACTTCAAAAGTGAAAAAATAAATTGGAGAACATGTTATAAATTACTTTCCAAATTTAATATACAATTTCAATTTCAATTTGAAAGTTTCATGGTCAAACACCGATTTTCAAGTAATGTAAAAAATTGGTCAAAAACAAAAAATTGATTTTTATGGCCAAAACAGGTCCTTAGTTGAGAAGATTTAGAACCATACCCATTTTAAAAACTTAATTAAGTTCATACCCACTAAACCTTTTTTTTGGGGTGGGGTGGGGGGTGGGGGGTGTTAGGGTATGAAAAAAAGCAAAAAGTGGGGAGGATTGTGGGGTCATGTTTCTCTTTAACATTCCTAAAAGTTGACGATAACGAAAAAATATAAGTTTGTAAAAGTACAACAAGGTTCATTTTTATATTTAATAAATATTCAAACCTTTTTAAAAGTCATTTAATAAATTCACCAACTTCTTTCTCTCCTCAAGTATTTCTCTTCCCGAATTTACTTCATACTTGTTGAAAATTCAAATATTTTTCTCCATTGTTCAACCTCAAGTCAAAATACTTCATCATCTCTTGCTCAGGTAAGTTTAATATTCTTCCTCAATCAATTTTAGATTCATTTTATCTTTTTTATTTTTGTTGTTGCATTTTTGCGTAGCGATTCTTGGGTTTTCAGAAAAATTGCACTATTCTTGATTAAATTAGTTGAAATTTGAGAGTTTTTAGTTCATGTTCTTTATTTAGCATGTTTAATTGTGTTTTTCTATTGATAATGACAAGAAATGTTTCATTTTTTATGGTTATATAGCCTATTAATTTTGAATTTTTTACTGAATTAGACCGATTTTAACAGTGTTTATATTATTGTCAATTGGACTGTTGATATCTGAAATGTTGCTACTTAATTTGCATGTTTGATTTGAGGAATTTCTCAGTTTATGTTAATAGACTAGTGTTCAATAGATTGACCACTTCAAATTTGTATTTGCTTGTATATCACAAATGGTTAAAGTTCGTAGAGCAGTTAAAGGGCCTGCTTCGACTACTTCTAGCAGTAGGAAGCTAAAGGTCGAGGAAGTTTCAAAAACTTCAAAGAGAAAATTTATAACTGAAGGACCCAAGTCAAAAAATGAATCAAAAATCTTTTCCGAGATAGAGTATTTCAATGACAGTAGTGCAAAAAAAAGTGATAGCATTGAGGACGGTGAAGGGGAACATGAAGGCAATGGCAAAGGAGAAAGTAAATGAGATAGCAGTGAAGATGAGAATAGAAGAGATAGTGGAGACGGGGAGGATGATGATCCCATACCTTTTTAATTTGTGCAAGAGATGTCACTGTTGAGTTATATCACCTGGCTACATGGATGGATGAGTTAGATTTTTTCCAGCAAAACTTTGAGTAAGAGAAAGAATGATGGTTTATCGATAGTTTAGAAAGATTCTAGTTGAACAAAAGCTTAATGTTGACTTTAAGCAAACCTGTTTTGGACACTTGAGACATTTGTTGGAATATTTTAAATTCAATAGACAGATGGTCCATTATATGTTATTGCAATGTATCAAAAATAATTAAAAAAAACTATATGAACTTTGGTTGTGTGAATAATAAGCTAATTTGTTTTGGCTTAAGGAAATTTGTTCTAATTATATGGTTGAATTATTTAGCATACCCTATGATTTAAAAATGAACAAAGTCCTCCAAAATGGTGAAAGTTTTCATTTAAGGTGACGAAGAACAACAACATTACTACTACAAGGCAAATTAGCTTGATCAAAGGTAATAAGTTTGCTAAGCGACAAAAGTTGAAGTACTATATAGTTTGATTTGCACACTCGATGCTACTACAAAGGACCAATCAAAAAAGGTGGATTCAGATGACATCAAGATGGCGGTTGATTTCAATTTCTTTGGGAGCTATCCATAGAGAAAAAATTTGTTTGAGTTGACATTGAGCTACTTGACAAAAAAGACTGATTCGAGCAAGTAAAAACAAGCATATGTCAAGAATAATAATGCACCTATGTTTTATATGATTTTCCCTGGATATTTGTTATACTTATTATCTACCATCCTATCAATTTATTATAGAATCTTACTTAATTATGAAGTAATACATAGACCCTGTAGATTTATTTATACTTCTATTGGTTGCAGGTTTAGATATATGAGGTTTTTCCTTATCTTGAAAAGTACGATGAAAAGTCACTGAATTCTGCTTTATCCATTCCCCATCTAGTTATATGGCACACATCGAAGAGTGACAATATAATGGAAGGCAACCTATTTAATTACAAAAAGAAATAACACAAAGGTTATAATCTAATAATAATATTTTTAAACATTGTCGCGTAATTTATATATATGTTTTTTATAGATTACACACTTATACCTTACCCCTACTGTTCATGAGATCAAACAGACCTACATGAAAATATTTAAGTCATAAACGTATGAAGTTAAGAACACGTCCATCGATACCTTTAAGAAAGAGTTAACTATCCTTACTTCATCAGTAGAGGTTGTGGATGAAGATGAAGATTTGGGTGGCTATAATTATGTCTCTATTCCAGCCCTACTTGTGATTATGGTAGTTTTAGTGGACAAAAAATTTCACTGGACACTTCTAATAACAAAGATCTGTGTGAGCATGTTACTTTGCTTGAGAAAACTGTGTTGGATATTGCTTCTTATGTTAGAGATGAGAGGTTGAGGAGAATTAAGCTGACAAAAAAAAAGAAATAAAAATAAGGTAAACTAGTTTAGTTTTTGTTCTTCCTAATTAATTTACTTGCGTAATTTTTGTAATTCTTTCAAAAAAATTTAGCGCATATCACCAGTCCCTCTTGTATCCAATGTCAAGTAAATATTGAAGAACTTGTAGTCGTAGTGACTAACCTTGCAGCAACAGATGAAAAAATTGAAAAAAAGAAAAGAAAGAAGAAGAAATAGAGGAGAAGAAGGTTGTAGATGAAGAAGATAAGAAAGAAGAAGAAAAAATAATGAGGAGATAACATCTAATGAAAATAGATAAAATAAGAAGAAATCATAAGAAGATGGTGAGAAGAAATCATCATCATCATCATCAAAAGAAGAAGAAAAAGAATAAGAAGGACAACAATGAGAAGGAAGTTGATGAAGAAGAAGAAGTGACTGAACAGGAGGAGGAGAAGAAATCATCAAAAGAAGAGAAAAAAGAGAAGGCAGTTGATGATGATGAAGTGACCGAACAGGAGGAGAAAGATAGAAGAAGAGAAACAATCGTTAGAAGAAGAAGAGACACAAAATGAGAAGAAAAAAAGTAGAAGAATAGGAAAAGAAAGATAAAGAAAATGGAGTAGATGTAATTGGAATTGTTAAGGAACTCAACGATGAGAGTGGTGTCAGCTAAAACAGTTGATAACATATAGTTTGCTAGCTTGAAATAAATAATTTTTTTTAATGATTTATTGTTTTTAATGGCTTGGTTTCTTATGGATAATTGGATAACATATATTTGGCAACTCAATGATGACAAATAAGTTTGTTCTTTATTGTATAAACCTTTACTTATGAAATTATGTTCAGTTATTCCATTCTCTTATTAGATAATACAGTTGATGGCACTGTGTTATTAATTCCATTATTATATAGTTTATAGTGGTCGGTGGTAAATATTATAAAAGTCATTCTCTATTATTTATAGACTGCACCACGATTGATTTAAGAAACTATACATCCATTTATTTAGTCCCCCTGCATCCTTATTACAATGATGAAAAACAAGTTTGCTCTTTATTGTATCAATCTATACTGATAGAATTGTGTTTAGTTATTGCATTATTTTATACATTAATACAACTGATTGCATTTATTATAGAAGACCTACTTAATTATCTATCAACTTGAAGTTGATGTTTACTGTTATATGTTGCATTTTGTTATAAATTCAGTTATTGTAAAAGTTATAGAGGTCAATAATTAATATTATAGAAATCATTCTCTATTAATTATACACAGCACCCATGATTGATTTAAGAAACTATACATCTATTTAATCGGTCTCCCTACATCCCTATTACACCTTTTCAAAAATCTAACACCAACAATACATCATACAATAAATCTTTTAGGTCATTCTCTTTTTCGTCGGTTAAAATCAACCTTTATTTTAGTTTATCCCTCTCCATTTTGGCCTTTTTAGCTATCCTTTCAAGTTATCTCTTTGATCTTCGGCTTATTTTAATAATACCATGAGCAAATCTCTATTTTTTTGGATTCTCAAAGCCTTTGTAGTATTTAAAACTTGACGAGGTCTTGAAAATTTGATGTCAGGCTACTCATCGGTGAGTCTTCCATAAGACACTTAAAAAAATGAGCATCCGCCATTATTGTAGTCCCAAAAAATAAACAATTAGATTCAATTTATTACTTAAACAAAAAAATATGAACCACATATTCATATATTCATTCACCTTTCCAACCACACCATTAAAAAATTTTGAACAGGATTCGAATCGGTGTACGACGTCCTCAAGACAGTGGATTGCCACAACAGTTGAGTTATTTAAAAATGAACAATAAATAAAGCCAAAAAAGGAGAGTGTTAAAACAAGAATTTCCTTCCTTTTTATACGAATAAGAAAGTCGGATATTACCGTTGGGTATGATTTGACATGTATTTATTACTATTGTAAAAATTTGATAGTTAAATTATTTTACTACTAGAACTCATTCATAGACCATCAATATAATCGATGAATTCTCATGCAGTAGGTAGATGATGGACCATATAGATTGATACTCCGTCGTTGTAAGATATATACGGGTTGGTGCTATGGTTAAAAAAATATTAGTATATAACCAAAAATATAAATAATTAAATAAATTATATTGAATTGAGGAACATTGATTGTGTCCAATGTAAATCATAGACTGGATGCTTTGTCAATAATATACCGGATTAGTTTATTTTCCTTACTAGCATATTGTGAAAAATAGAGTAATTAATAAAAAATAAATTATTGGATTTTATACAATTAAATGATCTTAAATAATTCATGTGGTTGTATAATAGTCCACGTAAATTGGATATTGTGATCAAAGATGTATGAGGATCGGTAGCGGTTGTGCAATCAGTATGCCTAGTGTAATTGTCAAGATCCAAAAATTCAAGGATAATAATGACACTTGTTGCAGCAAAACATGACAAGTAAGCATATTACACAAACTGATACAAAAGGAAAAATAAGAGGAATAACGCAAGTAAGGCTTCTAGAATAAAGTTAAAACACATAATATAGTAAAGCAGAAAGACATAACCAACAACACCATAATCCCAAAACCTGGTGTCACGGTGTAAGAACACCACTAGTACAACTCGGGATCAAATGCATAACATCTCCAAAATAGGAATACTATATCTCTAAATACGAATAAAGACAGTCAAAATAAAGAAATATAGTAGTCAAATCCAGATTCAAGAATCAAACTGCTACCTCAAATACCTCCAAAAATAGCTTGAATTAGCCACGATGAGTTGCACTTGAACTAGGGTCTGCAGCAAAAAGGTGTAGTAGGGGTGATTACGGTCCACTTGTACTCAGAAGGTATCATAGGTTGACTGAGAAAAGTAGAAAATAAAGCATATAAAATACATACTAAGGGCACGTAACCTGCAATCAGAAAATGTCCCACAATGGTAGCCCACATCATTTTCACTAATAGTTTTGTAATATTTACATACATCATAGTAAATACGAGAAATAAATACAAGTAAATCAATATCACACATAAATGTACAATGTAAGGGATTACACATAGACAATTATACATCCATAGAGATAATACAAAACAAATAAAGGCATAATGTAACACAAATGCAATCAAGCTGATGATTATGATAATGGTAATAATGATAAAGATGATGTGCATGAGACTGTCACACAACCTCCATATACACATACGAAGATAAATGTTTCTAACGTAGGACTCATGGAGGGTTCTTCAACTCGTATACAATCTATATATATATCTCTTCTCTGGTACATCTTTTGGTAAAAGGCTTTAAAGATGCCACATTTCCTGTCACAAAAAGCCAATGTTTCTAGTATTTTCAATAATTCCATGGTGGTACCAATGTATCATGAATGTATATGATATGAGTATAATGCTCATAACCAACCAGAATGAGTATTTTCATGTCCAACCAAGCGAGCCAAGAATTCACTCAATGTTTCCAACCATCAATGAATTTCAAAATAAATTGTATGCCAATAAAATAAAACATATAAAATACACCATTGGTACCATATTAGGATTTTTCAGCAATCAAGAGACAACTAATTGCATGTACACAAGTCCAACAATATCATATAGGACCCCACACGGTCATACATATCCAATAGTATACCAAGACCATCAAATAACATCATTATATAGGCCCTTACATGGGAACAACTTGATAATAAATCTATTTCATGATGAGTTCCCATACCTTTAACATAATTTTGTATCAACCTTCACTACCCAGCCCAATTTGAAGAAATTTAAGCCATAACCTACCTCAAATATTGTATACTGGTCTGCAAGCCTTCACTCTGAAGACTTGCTACTCTCGAATGAACTCAAAATAAATTATAACATAGACATATAGAATCTATGCATCAAAATAAAGCCAACGATGCCTATATTGCCTATTTTCAAGTCAGAGTCAAAATGAATCCTCGATACGGGTTTTCAAAAAAGGTCAAAATCATAATTTATCTTTGAAATATATTTTCTTTATTTTTAGGAGTCTACCACTAAAAAACCAAGAAACAATAAGTTAAAAATGATGTCTAGATTGAAGAAAAACTATGTTTAAGCTTTACCGACAAAATCTCCTAAAATCCTTTTTGAAATTAAAAATCTAAACTGTTTTTGAAGATTAAATTGATAGAAAACTGATAATTATAATATTAGAAAGTTTTCCAAGAAAAATGGGTTAAAATGGAGTTTGAATCAAAGAAATACAAGTTTTAGGCCTTCTGTACCAAAATCCCTAATTTTCTACTTGAATACGTGTTAAAACAAAAATTAGGTAATAAAATTGAAGTAAAGTAGTTGAAACAGGTATTTTGAAGTACCCAAACTTAGAAACGGAAGAAATTGCTCAAACGTGTGAAATCCTAAGCTCTTAGTCTCAAAAATGGGGAAAAGGACGAAACATGGGTATATATAAGGTCCAAGTCTCCGCGGACTCCTCGGGATTCATCTAAAATTCTGTGAACGCAAATGAAATATGTTACCTTATCAAATTCAATGCTCTAGACCTAATGGTGATATTAGATTTTAGAAAAAAAAATATCGTTTTCATAGAGTTGATCCCCGAAATTCAATTTCACAATTTTCCGAACCAAGGATCGAAATAAGATGTATAAGTCATAAAACTACACCAACTAAGTTACCAACCTAAAATTGACGTTCTAAATATGCAAGCACAATCCATTTTGTCATTCAATGCACAGATCAATAAATGTTGACCGAAGTTAACTATAAGGCTCTCAAAGCCACTAAAAATTATAATTTCACATAAATCACACCAAAATGCATCGAGAACCATTTCAATCATTCCCATGTCCCAAAAATACAATAAAGCAACCATGAGAAGGGGTAAAATTATCAAATCACACATAAATAAATATTTTAAAAGAATCACCAAAGAATCAGGTTGTTATAGTAATATTTACCAAAGGACAAATATGTTATGAGGAATTTATTTATTCAACCACAACCCATTCTCTCACTTATTTGATTAACGTTTCCAATTTACGTCAACTCTTATATGATCACATGACTTTTTAAAGCTCATTTAATTGCATAAATTCTAATAATTTATTTTTTATTAATTAATTATTCTCGTTTTTAAAATTCTACAAGTTATGGTCTATACATATGTACACTATTATGATACCCCATAAAATTTTAATGAATTTATTTTTGAACCTTCCGCATACATAATGTTAATTTTTATGTGAATTACGTTAAGGGTATTAAAAGGGTGTTTTGGAAAAGTTTTAGAATTTTTGAAAGGGTTCGGAGTCATTTTGGGATCCCAAGGCAGTACGCCTCCATGATAGTGGTCTGCCACGGAGGCTAACCTCCGTGATAATAGCATGGTACGGAGGCTACCCTCCGTGATAGAGGTGTGCCATGCTCCTATGTAAATTTCATCCAGTTTTTTATTTTTTCATTTGGGGTGAGTGGCTTTTGGTCTTTTTACCCATTACATGACCTTATAACATTAAAGTGACCCTTTTCATTCAGTTTTGAAAGATAAAAACCATTTATTTTACCCTTCAACTCTAAACAAAAGAAAGTTCAAAGGTTTTACAAGGATTAAGCAGTCAAGCTCCAAACTTTGAATTCTCTTCTAATTGTTTTATGTTTCAGGCAAGTTGCTCATCGCTAACATATATTTTTACATTATGGAATATATTTAATCATTATTCATGTGATTTTAAATTATGGGATTTAGATTGGGTTAAGTGATTTCGATTGGGTTTACTTGAATTACTTTCCCATATTTTAAATGAATTAATTATTTTTTAAATGATGGTTTTGGGACTGAATTGGTGCATTATTTTAATGATTGGAATGGGAGACATAGGTTTTCTCAAATTTATGGAAGTTTGGCTTGGTAATGACATTAACTTCAACCTACTTTCTAAACTTAATTTTAAATACGGATAACTGCATGGTTTAGCTTGTCTTTTGAAAACATTGCATTTCATTAAAAGAATAAATGGATAAACATGAATTTGGATGGCCTTGGTGGCCACATCTTGGATTTAAATGGAACTTGGGAGTCTATTTGGTGATATGGATTGGTTTGACATAATTATATTAGCTTACAAACATATTGTTATGACAATACAAAGTTTCTAAATGTTTTAATGGAAGACTTGTGGGCTAATTGTTGGATTATGTTCAACTATTTTAATTTGGACTTAAATGGAATTGTGTACTTCATCATGAAGATGTAGGTCCCAGATAGATCAATACTGGAAACTACATTTGTCGGTATTAGGGGTGTATGTGACCGTGTGCTTAGTGAACACATTATATACATATATATTTGGGAGGGATATATCCTTTGTGTCTTTAGGCTTTCCTTAATTTTTCCTCGGTTCTTGTATCTAACAGTACTGAGGCCCTTCTAGAAGGGGGAGCTGGACCCATATAGCCCATGGGTGCCTTTAAGACGTAACGAGCTACATAGTTCATGTTAATACTTTAAACTGTAATTTTCATTACCCTTGTCCCTATCCCAGCATCTTATATACATGCATATGAATGTGGTGCATGTGCTTTATGACTAGATTTTGATAATTGCATTATATTATCCCTATCCCCTAAGTTACAGGCCAGTGCTTGCCTCACTTACCGCCCCTGGATGTTGCATCATTTTATAATATAGGGTCTGAGGGATTTTCTATTGCTCTTATGTAGTGTTAGGTGATTTAGCATTCCTTTTAATCTGCTATTGTCACGACCCAAGACTAGCCCCTAGTTATGACCTGGTGCTTAGAGTCACAAGCAACCCCAAACTAACCGGTGGCCTGGTAAAAGAATTAAATACTAGAGGAATATAACAAAACACTAAGCTAAATCTAATTAAATTAAATAATAAGGAATAATTCTACAATCAAGATAGTTTGTAACGCCCCAAGAGTACACCCTTGGCGCCACACAATGTATACAGTCCCGAGGGACCACAAGCAACCCATGGGGTGGTACCTACTATGAGCACTGTATAAAACTGATAACAATAGTTCATATGTGGAATTTAATTGAGGGATGCCATAAGGTTCTAAATTCATAATTCTGATAAAGTCTGTAAGATAATACTGAGAATATTAATAAAACGCCTGATAACGACAACTAAAAACTGAAGACTGACCAACTGTCTGTATTAGTCTGAAAGCCTCTACTGGCTGGCTATGGAGCTGATGGGAAAAACCCCTACTAACTCCGACTGAATGGAAAAACATACTAAAATTGATGAAATAACTAAGATAAATAAACCATGTCCTTGAAATATAAGGTCTCACCACTGCTACGTCTGATAATCTGGAAAGTCTATACGTGATTCGGTAATTGAGCTCCAAACCTATGATATGATACATTATAGCACAAGAAATGAGTATACTATCAGTACTTTGAATGTACCGATATGCTAAATGAGGTAGGCTGATATGCATGGTTTCATGTACAGGAGTAATAACTGACTGAATGAATAGCATAAAGTATTGAATAGAATGTATAAAATCTGTAAGTATTAAGAATGCATGATCGAGCATAAAAAATATTCTAAATATAATCTATAAATTGAAATACAGAGTACTGATACTTGAATAATTGATATATGTATGCTATAGTCAAGCAAAACTAAAACAAAATTATGAAGCTGATTACTGGATTGAGACTGTGGGAGCTATCATCTAATCGATATGCCCAGATAAGAAAATTGGGGTCCAACCTGTGACCCAAGTTGGAAGGATGTCAGTACAGTTCCACGGGTACTAATACTAGCTGTGTGGATCCACTAAAGTGTTATCCCGAAGACTTAGGATTACCCTCAACTGGCGTGTACCCGTATGATATCAACCCTCAACTGGCAGGTTAACATCTCAACGTATGCTGGATACGTAGTTATGAAATGCGGGGATAGCTACTAAAGGTCACACCCTCAACTGCCAGGTGAGCCCCCATCCCTGGGTTTACTCACTGCTAAATCCTACTCCCAACTGAACTGACTCAGAATACTGGACTATTCTAATATTAACTGATTATGCTAACTAGCTGAACTAATAACACACATGATTTATATGAAACTATTCTGAAGATACTGAGACTAAGTAAATAGCTATGTTTTCAAGTAATCATAACCCCCAAGACTCGATAGAAATAATAGCAAAATATTACTAAAACTTTTAGGACATTATATAGAAGCATTTATTCAAAAGTCATTCTTGTAGGCATATCATTTAAAACTTGATATTCATAGTGTAATCTAAGCATGAGAATAGTTTAAAGCTTGTAGAAATAACACGATTTGAACACCAACATCACTAATTATGATTTAAATCAGCAAATAACATTATTTAAATGTGTGGGATTTAATAAAAACAACAATTTCATGTACACATGGTATAGAATCATAATTCATGGAGGTTCATGGTTAAAAATCATAATAACTTGTAAAATTTATGACTTTTAATTGAAAATTAGATTTTTAGACTCCATGGGTGAAAGGGACGTATGGATGAACATTTAATATACTTGAGTTGATGAATTTATGATAGTTCTTGGGGTTTTTCTCGAGAATTAATCTTGAATTTTGCAAGCTAGGGCTTGTTCTTGAGAAAAGATTAGTTTCTTAGATAGAAATTATGAGTAATAGGACACAATATGCCCTTTATGGTTATAACTACGTGTTTTGGATGGATTTGGGGCCATGGGAAAAGACCAAATGGTCACTGGAAATTTAATACATGGACTGACAATCCCGATGTTCCACGACAGCATGATGCGGTGCTTATCGCATTGCTTCACTGGAAAAGGACAATCCATATTTTCCCTAACAGCGCAATGCGATACTATCGCGTTGTGCCACTGGAAATGAAAATTTTTGAACTGACACCTTGGCGTTATGAAGTGCCATCTCAGTACCTCACCAAATTTGAATTTCACCCTTAGAGCGACGTGATGTTATCACGGTGCTCCACTAGAAAAGAACAAATATGATTTTGGTCAACACCGCAACGTGGCCTTATCGTGTTAGGATACTGTAATATCCTATATTTTCTTAGCTCGGTTTAGCTCTCAGTACACTAGAATTTCAATATAAACTTTTCAATACACTAAGAATTTTCCAGTTTAAGACTTACCAAAGTGTAGGAAATTTAGTCAGCTTTCCAACGATATAAAGTTTGCCCAAATTTGATATTCGAGTGAGAAGTTATGGCCTTTTTTGTAAAACAGTATGTCAAATTGAGCATCATTGTGTCGCGGAGACAGGCCAAATGGCATTCATCAGTTTCCATTGAGACACCACAATTCCAGCACATCGTGGTGAAGCACCTGTTCTAAATTGTCATTTTTCAGCGAGGCACCGTGAAACCCCACATCATGCCAATGTCCATTTTTAGAATTGTCAATTTCCAGTAGCCTGACGCAATACCACCGCAACGCGCCAAAAAATCCATTTTTGCAATTGTCTATTTTTGAAAAAGTTTCAGCCATTTTCTACTGGCTCATCGCGATGCCACTATGTCGCAATGAAGGCCAAAATCGAGACTTTCAGTGATGGAAATTTAATTCTATTCAGGGGTAATTTGTTTTTTTTTCACGGCCCAAATCAGTCTAAACACATTAATTAACCCCTAATAATCTAATTAGATCATTATTCACTCAATTTTCCTCAAAATCAATAGCATTCTCTCAATTAGCAAAACCGTATCCTTCAAGAATCAAGAACTATCTAAGAAAACCATCAAGAAACTTCAAGAACTCATCTTCGTAGGTATGTTAGGTGTTCATCCATGGGCCCTTACTGTCCATGGAGTCCAAGAACCCTTTTTTCAAGAATATAAGTTTTCAGATTTATGATTCCCATGCTTTAATTAGATTGGATGCATGTTCATGGTGATGTTTGTGTTTCAATCCATGATTAATTACAATTTTTCATGAAATGAAGAAAGCATGTGTGTTGAAATATGTGATTCTTATGTTAAATCCTTGAAATTATAAGTTGAATGTTGTAGCCATGATATTTATATATGTTAATTATTATGTGAAATAATCATGATCCCCATGTATTTGTTATAATGCCTATAAGAATTAAATAGTGCAATCATGACAAGTTATCATGTGTTCCCATTCATGTACAAGTTCATGCCTTGAAGACAAAATGTCTCAATGAATGAATCATGACTAAGTGACTAGCTAGTATACTTTTGAGATTGTGTCATATCTTACTATTGATGCTATCAAATCTTAGGGGAATTTAATATCTGAAATCTATCTGCATACCTAGAATCACAGTAGCAATAATACAGTCTCAGTAATGTCACAAATAATAGTACTTAGTCAGTTACAGAACATAGTCCAGTTCAGTCAGTCAACACGCTCAGTCATAGTTTAGTCAAGCCTTGTACAGTCTAGTGATCAGTTCAGTATTTATTTAGTTAGGAGTAAGATTCACCACTGAGCAACATAGGGATAGGGGCCACCTACAAGTTGAGGGTGTGACCTTTAGTAGCAGTCTCTTAGTTCTAGAACTATGTAGCTAGCGTAGGTTGAGATATCAACCTGGAAGTTAAGAGTTGATAAGGTGGTTTACCTGCCAATTGAGGGTAATACCGTTCTTATTAGGGAATCTGGCAGATAAGGGTGACTCTTTATCTTGTCTTTACCCGTGACACGGTACTGACACCCTTCCAACTGGGGTTACGGGTTGGGCCCCACTTATCTTATTTGGGGCATTTCTGTTAGATTATTAGCTCCCATAATTTTAGTTTTAGTCTCAGCATAGAACTTAGTTTAGTTCTACAAAATTAGGACTGTTAGAAAGAGTTAGCCAGTTATCAGTAATTCGTTATCAATATTCTTAGATATCAGTTACTCAGTTATCATAACTCAGTACTCTGTTTTAGTATAAATCTCAAACATGGTATATATATGTATATGCATAATGTTGCATAATCAGTGTTTACAGTAGCTTCAATTATCCATGTACTCTTATTCAGTAATATTCATATCACTCAGTCAGTTATTGTTCATGCATATAAACCCGTGCATTAAGCCTTACCTCATCTAGAATACCAGTATATTTCACGTACTAATCGCATACTCTTTTCTTGTGCTATGATGTATCATATCATAGGTTCGGATGCTTAGGTTCCTGACCGCGCTTAGCAGCAGCAGATTCAGTAGTGAGTTGTTATCCATCAAAGATATTATTTATTTCACTATTTCAGTATATTCAGTATTTGTTAGTCGAAGTTAGTTGGGTATTTTCCTATCAACTCCACATTCAGAAAGTTCAATAGAAGCTTTCCAGATTAGACTAGTTGAGACAATATTCAATTTTCAGATGTTATTAGCAGTTGCCATATTTTTCAGTATTAAAATTATGAACCTGATGGCATTTTAGCCTAACTTTTATATTATTTCAGTATTATTATTTAGTGCTCACAGCAGGTACCAGTCATGGGTTAGCTTGTGGTCCTTTGGGGTCATAAGCACCGTGTGATATTCGGGGTGCAGACTTGGGGCATTACAACTACTGTCTCTTACTAAAAGTGTCATAACTTTTCACCCATTTATCGGATTAAGGCAAAATTAGTATTGTTAGAAAGATAATTCAATTTCCTATTATTTGGTGGGTCTTTATCTGGAATATTCTCTATTTAATAAAATATAAACTTATTTAAAGTTGACTATAGCAATATTTTTCTCAAAAACTAAATCGGTAAGGAATATTTTGATCTGTCTAATAGCTGGGAGTTATTCGAGGCCTTAAGATACATCAAACTCACTTATAAAATTATAAAATAATTATAATTTACTTTGTATAATCTTGAAATATGTCTCTAACATTAGTTTAGATTTTTGAGGTATTAGATAATTACTGTCTGAAGATACTCAATGAACTTAAAAGAAATATGTCTAACTGTCTGACCATCTGAAAGCCTCTAAGCCTGATGAGATGTTGGGAGAGGCCCCTAACTAACTCTGACTAACTGAAATAAGATAAAATACTAAAATGAATAGCTGATAAGATAACTAGTCCTCGATAAATGAAGACTTACCAATGTTACAGCTGAGTGGCGTGTGAATGCGCTAAGGGTAGTCTGAGTACTAAATGTCCAAACCTATATTATAAGACAATATAACACAAAGAACTATTTCACTAGTGCTTTGAATGTACTGAGTATGCAAGATAAAAATCTAGCTAATATATATATATATATATATATATATATATATATATATATATATTGAGCATAAATGAATGATCATGGAAACAAGATGAAAGACCAAGTACAAAAAAATATGGTTGATATCTGAATAACTGAATGACTGAATACGGTACACTTTTTCATGCAAACCTGAAATAAACAAAATATGAATATTAAACTGATTACTTAGGGAGCAAGAAATAACTTACATACCCTAATCTGAGCTAATCAGGGTCCAAATTTTAACCCCTATTAGAAGGGTGCTAGTACCTTGCCAAGGGTACCAACATTGGATGGCATAAATCTACTAAACTATTGCCCCGAAGGATGAGGATTTCAATTTTAACCTGATGGATAACCACTTGTAACCTACGGTGGCGCCATATTTTTTGAACTTTGTGAAACACCTTAACTTTAAACCCTTAGAAAAAATTCCCTTAGTTGAGTTTCTGGACAAGGTACGATTTGAGCATACTTTTCATATACTATGGTATATTTAGGCCTTTCTATCGTATGTTATACAGCGAAGTGTGGTTTACTTTCTATCCAAGGTACGGTTTAGCCTCATCCAAGTTGTATTATAGGGAACTAGTCGTAAGTTGCCAAGTCATAGATATCTTGAGCTTAACCTAGTGTATTCTACCTAGGGTACAAATTGTAGGGTATTTCTCATACCTTAGGGTATGAGTTATGCATATGTAGTCATATGTTGGATAGTTTAGAGGTCCATGGTAAGGCCTAGGGTACGATATAGGGTACCACTCATACCTTAGTTTACAATTTATGTAAGGTGAGTCGTTCCCTCTTGGGTTCAATTTTTATCTTTTAAGCTTAGGATATTTACATTTCCCACCCCTAAATCCTTATGACCCGTGACTTATAACATTGTTTGGCCCTTTATTCTTCACTTGAAAAAGATCAAAACATTCCAAAACACTCTCTAAACTTCTTCAACAAGATTGGAGCCTAGGGTTTCAAGAGATATTCTTCTAGAGGCTTAAGGGGTCAAGTTCATTTAGTGAATCATTGTGTATAAGGCATGTGACTCTTCCCTAATTTTTATTTCTCGAATATCATGTGTTTTAAAATTGATTTTGATTCTTAAATGGTGGGTTTTGAAATCAAATATTGAGTGTTTTGATGCATACTGATGGGTATTGTTTAGTCTTGTTCAAACTTGTGTCCATACATGTTTTTGGTGATGGTTTTCACATGTGGGTTCTTGTTGATTGTCGTTTAGAAAATGTGTCATGAGTAACCCTAATCTTGATGATTTCAAATTTGATTTTGGTCATAGTAAAGGTATGCTCTCAAGGTGTTTGTCAAAATATCTAAGAGAAATAACCAGTTACATATTAATAGTGTTTTTAACTAAGGCAATGTCTTAATGGGTAAGAATGATTAGTAAATGACTTTGTAAAGGCCTTGTTGACCATGTAATAATTTAATTGATGACTTTGGTGGTTTGATTGGTTAAATGGGTTAGATTCCCTAAGTATGAAATTGAATTGTATTTGAACTAAATCTTGGAATAAGAATGCTAATGAAGAATAAATGGTTTTGTAAAGCTTTTGATAACCCTAATTTGACGTGAATAGTGATTGAAACTAAGGCATTAGCCTATTTACATTATTGAATGATAACTGGTTCATAAAGACCTTATGGTCATGTATGGTATTCAACTGTGGCCTTGATGGTTTACATCAACTAACTGGGTTAGAATCTTTAAATACTGAACATGAGTGGATGTAAATTCATGGACAAAAGTTTAGAGTCCCAATGTCGACTAGAAATGGACATAATGGCTTATGGTTAGAGTCCACTTGCTTAAAAAGATGGCTTATGGTTAGATCCCATTGTCTAATAAAACAACATCCAGTTAGAGTCCACTTGATTAATAAAATGGCTTGTGGTTAAAGTCCACTTGCTCAAGAAGATGGATATAGGTTAAAGTCCACTTTCTTAATATAACCAGAAGTCCAAACTTCCCAACCTACGCAGGTGGGATGTTAGAGTCCTCCACTTCATGTACCCTAATTGGGTGCTTAAAAATGTATGATAAGACCTTGTCTCATTTCCCGACACTTAAGGTACCTATATATCTACATGTATGCCTATGTATATAAATCTGGTCTCTAATGATAGTTTGACTTGATTTTGAATAATGGAACTATCTTATCTTTATCATTGAGTTACATGCTAGCATTCCAACCACTAACGTCTTTCGAGCGTTGTATCCCCACACGACATAGGAGCCGGAGGTTCTTCTTTTCTTCATGTGCAGTGACTATATTTTCAAATGGTTTGTGTAGTAAGCCTCCATACTTTGGAAGGAATACATTTCATGGTCTTTTTATCTTATGTTATAGACTCATTTTAGCCATTGGTTTTGGTTGTTGTTGGAGGCATATCTTGACATACTATAGACATCGGATTGGTAGAGGCTTTATGGATGACTATGGACTTGGGTATATTGTTTTAGTATTTGATATTAATGGATCGATTAAACACTTCTTAAGCTATGATTATTAGTATTCTTTTTGCTATCTTGTTATATGGTTGGGGTTCATTCGACGCTTATGGATTGATTTGATGATTGGGTTAGGTTAACATTCTCCGGTCCTTGTTTGGGTCAAGATGACCATAAAACAAGGACAAATTTTAGGTCGTGTAAAGTTGCTATTAGAGCCTAAGTTCATGGTCAGTTGGGTATCCGCAAAGTCGTGTCTTGTGCAGTCTCTTTTATGGGTGTGTAGCATACCACAATTCTAACAAAGAGTCTATGAGAAATTTAAGAAAGTTTCTATTTCTTATGGTTCTATCTTGAGCTACAGAGTCTAAGGTCTTGGATTTCTTTTATTTCTGTATGCTTACCTTTAAGATCATACTTCTAAGACGATTTAATGTTCAGGTAAACCCTTCTATCCTGACTGAGGATAATATGGATTGAGATCATCTAACATATGTAGTCTATACTCGGACTAGGGGTATAATTCCTTATGGCCTGGAGTTCCGCTGGTTCCCTCAAGTCCTTCCCTAGTTCTTCAGGCTGACATGATGAATGGTGAGTTTCTTCAGTCGATTCATATGATTGCTTAGTTGGTGGATTCTCAGGCTGACTTCTGAGGCTATAAGGGTTATCCAGTTCATGAGGTTAAGTCCTTACACCTTTATAGGTTTTAAGGGGTAGGTGGATTCTTAACGTTTTTTAGAAGAGACGGAAAAGATTTTTAGAGTTATACAAGTCACTGATATGGAAGGGGTATTGTTTGCAGCCTATAAGCTGAAAGGTATGGCGTATTGTAATATCCTATAACTTTTCCTAGCTTGAAATCATTGCAAAAATATTAGGATCTTTTTTTGAAAGATGAATCCACTTGTGTACACGTGGTATTTTTAAAATTTTCACTTTTTGTCATATGGGAAATTCAATAAGATTTATATCGATATAAAATTCGCCTAAATATGATAATCAGGTAGGAAGTTAAGACTATTTCAAGTTCCTGTCGTAAAACAGCGTCATATTGGTCAGTGGTGCACCATGCCACAAGCTAAAATGACAATTGTCCTTTTCCAGTGTCTCAGCACAATTTTCTATGCATCGCGCCAAATTTTTAGGTTGTAAAAGAAGGGGCAATGTGATGGCTCTGCATTGCATCATCCCTCAGTTTCCCAATTATCAAATTCTAGTAACATGGCGCAATAGCGCCGCGTCACGCCAAGGGTCCAATTTGGGAAATTTTTACTGAATTTACAAGACATGTGCAGGGTTAAAAGTTTCAATTTCCCACCCCTATTTAATCCCTTTAAATTGTGATTCAGCCACTTTTCACCCAAAATACACTCTCTTCTCTTAGAAACCTCTCAAGAATAACCTAGGGCTTTTCATAGAAGATTAAGAATCACGAATTTCCTCCGTTAATCTTCGTGTATTTACGAACCAAGATGTGTATAGTGTTTATTCATGGACTCCTTTCGTCCATGAAGCCCAAGAATACCTTTTCTAAATTCAAGTTTATAGATTTTCTTATGAATTTCATGATTGGGCTGCTCTTGTTCATGTGGATAATGAGATTGTATTCTACTCTATGTTGGATGATAAATTCTATATGGGTTAAATTATTATAGATATAGATTCATGCAAACCTATGACTAAACCCTTGAATGATGAAATTAGAATTGAACCATGATGTTTAATTATTGTACAATAATTTTTACATGTACTATGCCTACAATATGTTTTATTAAATGCCTAGATGAAGGAAAAGTGCCTAACTAGGATGATGCCATGAAATCCCCATGTTTGTACAATTTATGCCTATCACATGTTTTGATGAAATTCTTCTCTAAATGTATTATGGATTATGATGTTAGTTATATGTTCAAGTAAGTTATGCTTGGTCAGTTTCCTTCCATTGAGTCTTGGGGGTACTCGTACCCGAAACATTAGTTCTGTGCCTAGAGTTATTTCATATTTTCCTGATACTCTCAGTCAAGCCATGAATCCTTAGACTTCAAACCATTTTATGACTTAGGAAATATCCATGATCTTATAAACTTTGTCAGTTGTCAAATATCAGTAGTATTCCATCAATTAACAGAATTCAGTAACTCAGCCTATGTTCAGTTTAGTAAATCATGTTCAGAGTCTATTCAGAAAGGAGTAGGAATTAGCACCGAGTGAACCTAAGGATGGGAATACACACTATCAGATGAGGGTGTAATTTTTAGAAGTCATCCTTGTATTCCAGAACTATATAGCCAGCATAGGTTGATACATCAACACTGTCCAATGAGGGTTGATGAGGTGGATAAGCACTGTCAGGTAAGTGTCCTACTTTTCTCTTTTGGGGATGCTATCAGATGAGGGTCACCCATAACTTGTATCTACTAGTGGCGCGGTATTGATACCCTTCCAATTGGGGTTATAGATTAGACCCCAACTTAGCCATAATGGTGTATTAGGGGCATGTTGATTAGATAACTACTTCCTATAATTTCATGTTAAAGAATCAGGACTGTCAAACACAGTCAACCAGTCTCCGTAATAGAACTCACATAGTTTTTTAGATTTTAGGACTATCAGATATAGTCAACTCAGATACAGTACGGGACTCAGTTGGTTCCATTATACTCAGGACTATCGATATAGTCACTTATGTTATTAGTTATATTAGTTATTAGTATTCCATGCTATCAGTATTCAGATTCAGTAATCATGTTATCACAATATCAGTGTTAATTATTATATCTCATGCATGTATTCTAATGCTCATGATAGTTAGTCTACTATTGTTATTGTTCATGAATATGAACCCCATGCATTCAGCCTACCTCACATGCATACCAGTACATTTAAAGTACTGACGCATTTGCACTATGGTGTCTTATACCATATGTTCAAAGACACGAGCTTCAGAGCATCAGTAGATTCCAGTCTCAACTATTAGAGACAACAGTGAGTCGGCATCTTTTGAGGACATGATTATCATTTTATTATCTCAGTAATTATTTTATTAGTTTGAGTTAGTTGGGGTCATGTCCCATCAACTCCTTCTTCAAACAGTAACATTTTAGAGGTTTTCTAGACTACAGTATGTTTAGATACCTTATTTTAGTTGTTTTGGGTATTTCATACCCCTCTCAGATGTTATATTTTTATCAGATACTATGTCTCAGTTTTGTACCTTATGGTCTTTCAGTTCATGTTTCTTCATTATAAAGTATTTTATACAGTATGCAGGTATAGATATCAATCATGTAGAATTTTGGGTATTAGATTTAGGTCATTACACGTACCAATAGAATGAAGAATAGGATCAGACAAGGGGCGATATTGATGAGTCATCTTTGTGGGAGGATTTCTCTAATGCATTCTTAGACCACTTTTTTTCTTAAAAGTTGAGTAAAGCAAGGTTGAGGAGTTTGTTAATTTGAGGTAAGTAAGGATATCACTCAAGGAGTATTCCTTGAAGTTTCACCAACTATCTCAGTATGCTCCAAAGATGGTTTCTAGCATATGGGATAGAATACGTAAGTTTTCTTCAAGACTATCTCATGAGTTGGTCCTTAAAAGTGAGAAAGCGTTGTTAATCAAGGACATGGACATCTCTAGATTGTTTGGGTATATGTAACAAGTAGAGAAAAAGAAAAAGAAACAAGTTGAGGTTGATGAGAGACAGAGCAAAAGGTCTATTTTTTTAATAAGGTAGAGGCCAATAGTTTAGTGGTAGGTGGTCTAAGAGAAAGAATTGGGTGAGTCCTAACTCCTATTTTATAGCTAGTACTCCCTACTCAAGGCAGTCAGAAAATAGACGTTTTCAGAGTGGTAATGCTTCTAGGGTATAAGGTGCCCAGTCTCAAGCTAGTGGGGCCTAATCAATACTAACCTACTTTCTTTGTAGTTTCTATGGTTAGCATCATCATGGACAATATGAGAAGAGAAGGAACATATATTTTTGATGTGGTTAGATCAGGAACATATAGCGAGAGTGCCCCTCTTTAGTGGCTTCTTAGGAAAACAAGACCCCTATTTCTACATTATATGCTCTTGCACCGAAGGGTGCTACTTCTTTTTCTACTTCTTTTTCTCGTACCAGTACAGACCAAAATTGGTTATATGCATTTGCTATTCACGAGGAATCTGAGGCATCTCCAAATATTGTTACGGGTATCTTGAAACCTTTCTCCATAATGTGTATTGTTTACTTTTTTCAAGGTCCTCTCTCTCTTATCTGACCCCATTTGTGGTTGTGCCTTTTGATTGTGATCCTGAGTATCTATCAATTCTAGTTTCTATTTCTACCCCTATACGAGACTTTGAGGCTGTTAAAAGAGTCTATAGGGGGTGTGGGAGCTGTTGGAAGTAACAAAACTCTGGTAGTCTTAATAGAGTTTTACATGGTTGATTTTGATGTTTATCTAAGGATGGATTAGTTGCATTCTTGTTATTCTTCCTTAGATTATTGGACCCATAAGGTCACATTTAAATTCTCTAATGAGTTGGTCATTGTATGGGAATGGGGTTCTTTAGTTCCTAAGGGGAGGTTCATGTCATATGGTAGAGCCCAAAAGTTAATTTCTAATGTATGTTTGTTTCATTTGGTTCGAGTTAAAGATTCTAACTCAAAAGGTTCTTCTCTAGAATCTACTCCCATGGTAATAGGTTTTCTTAGGTCTTTCCTGGTGACCTTCTTAGTATTCCTCCTAATAGGGAAATTGATTTTTGGATTGATTTTATTCTGGGCACGCGTCCAATTTTTATCCCTCCTTATAGAATGGCTCCGGTGGAGTTAAAGGAGCTTAAGGAGTATCTCTTACATAAAGGTTTTATCCATCCTAGTATGTCTTCTTAGGGTTCTCCCACGTTTTTTATGCATAAGAAGGATAGTTCCCTTGGAATGTGCATTGATTATCATCAGTTGAACAAGGTGACCATAAAGAATAAGTATCCTTTTGCTAGGATCAATTATTTGTTTGATCATCTTTAAGGTGCAAAGTGTTTCGCTATTATTGATATTAGGTCGGGTTATCATTAGCTTAAGATTAGGGAAGTGGATATCCTTATGATCATCTTTGGGACTCGGTACAGTCATTATGAGTTTTTAGTTATGTCTTTTGGGTTGACCGTTTCCCCTACATCTTTAATGGATTTGATGAATAGGGTCTTTTATCCATTTCTGGATTTGTTTGTCATTGTCTTCATTGATGACATCTTGGTATATTCTAAGATTAAGGCGGATCATGTCGATCACAACCGTGTTGTATTGTAAACCTTAAAGGAACATCATTTTTATGCCAAGTTCTCTAAGTGTAAGTTTTGATTAAATGTTATGAATTTTCTTGGCCATGTTATCTTTAGTGAAGGGATCATGATAGATCCATAAAAGGTTGTGGTGTTCAAGAAGTGTCCTAGACCTACGACTCTAATCGATATTCAGAGCTTCTTGGGTCCAGTCAGTTACTATAGGAGATTTGTGGAAATTTATTTGACTATAGTATCCCCTATTGACTAAATTGACCCAGAAAAGGGCCAATTTCTTATGGTCAGCAGCGTGTGAGGGTAGTTTTAAGAAGTTGAAAGATAAATTGACTTTGGCTCCAATTTTGACCTTGCCTGAAGGTAATGATGGTTTCGTAGTGTATTATGATTCTTCCCATATTAATCTTGGTTGTGTATTGATGCACCATGGTAGGGTGGCGGACTATGATTCTAGGTAATTGAAAGTTCATGTGAAGAACTACCCTACTTATGATTTGGAGTTATTAGCCATAGTATTTACATTGAAGATTTGGTAACACTATCTCTATGGGGTTCATGTTTAAGATTAGTGTGGGTCATCAAAACGTTGTTAATTTTGGAATGGATAGTGATGGTATCTTGAGATACTAAGGTAGGCTATAAGTTCCCAATGTCGATAGATTGAGGGAAAGGATTTTGGCCGAAGCTTATGGATCTTATTATGCTATTCATCCCATTTCTATAAAGATGTATTATGATCTTAGGGATTTCTATTAGTGGAATAATATGAAATGAGATGTGGCTAACTTTGTGGCTATGTGTATGCAGTGTCAACAAGTAAGAGTTGAGCACTTGAGACTTGGGGTTTGTACTAAGAGATAGAGTTTCCCAAATGGAAGTGGGAGATAATTAATATGGATTTCATCACTTTTCTTTCCCAATCTTAGAATCAATGTGATTCTATTTTGGTCATTGTGGATAGAATGATCAATTCCACTAACTTCTTACTGGTGAGGACTAGTTATTTGACCAAGGATTATGCTAAGTTGTATCTTATAGAAATTCTAAAATTCCATGGTTCTCTGATTTTTATCATTTTGGATCATTGTACTACATTCTTATCTCACTTTTGGAAGTCATTTCAGAAAGGTTTTGAAACTAACGTGTTTCTTAGTACTGCTTTCCACCCGCAGATGGATAGATAGGTGGAGAGAATCATTCAGACATTGGAAGATATATTGCGCACTTGTGTGATTGACTATGGTGATAATTGGTATGACCATTTTCCTTTGATCGAATTCGCCTATAACAATAGTTACCACTCTAGAATTTGTATGGCTCTTTTTAAGGCATTAAATGGTAGAAGGTGTCATTCTCCTATTGGGTGGTATGAAGTTGGTGAGGGTAAGTTACTTGGCCCTAATTTAGTTCATCAAGACTTGCATAAGGTAAAGGTGATTCATAATAGGTTGAAATCTACCCAAAGTCGCCAAAAGTCCTATGCGGATGTGAGTCATAGGGATTTGGAGTTTAATGTTGGTAATTAGGCATTCTTAAAGGTATGTCCGATGAAATGAGTGATGCAGCTTTGTAAAAAAAAGAAATTTAGTCCCTGGTATGTGGTCCATATTTGATTTTTAAGAGGTTGGTAATGTTTCCTATGAGTTAGAGTTGCCCTCTAGTTTGAGCTCCATCCATGCGGTATTTCATGTGTCTGTGTTGCATAAATGTATGGGTGATCCTTCATTGGTTGTTTATTTGGAGGATGTTGATATTTCAAACTCTTTGTCCTATAATGAGGTCCTAGTAAGGATCTTAGATCGTCAATTTCATCGGTTGCTAACGAAAGAGGTGGCTTCGATAAAGTTTCTATAGATGAACCAAAAGTCTGAGGAAGCTACTTAGTAGGTGGAAAAGGGCATGAAGTCCTAGAATCCACATTTATTTTACATTCTGGAAACTCTTACTTGACAAATGTGTTAATCTTCTTAACTTGAGTTATGTCTTTGATAGGCAATGGGTTCAAGTCCCTACACTTTGAAATGAGCAAGTGTTTTCATAGACAATGGGTTCAAGTCCCAGAATGAATGGTTGATTGATAATGATCATGGCATGTGTCTTATCCTTGTGGTATGTCTTTGTTTTCTAAATTTATTAAAGGTTAGCTTAATGTACTATAATGTGTTAACACATGCTTGTGCTTACCTTACTCGTCATTCGGGGACAAATGATCCAAGTGGGGGAGAATTGAAATAACTTAGCTTTGAACACTTAGAAAAAATTCCCTAAGTTGATTTTCTGGACAAAGTACGGTTTAAGCATACCACTTGTATTCTATGGTACGATTTTGTCCCACACTCTCGTTTGTTAGGTAGTATAGTATGGGTTAAATTCTATCCAAGGTACGGTTTAGGCTCACCCAAGTTGTATGATATGGTACTAATAGTAAGTTTCCAAGTCGTATGATGTCTTGAGATTGACCTAGTGTATTCTTCATAGGTACAAGTTGTAGGTTACTTCTCATACCTTAGGGATTGAGTTATGAATGTGTAATCATATATTGGATAGTTTAGAGGTCCATGATGAGGCCAAGAATACGAGATAGGGTACCACTAATACCCTAGGGTACGGTTTGTGTAAGGTGAGTTATACCCTCCTGGGTTTAATTTTCATCTTTTAAGCTGAGGATATTTTAGACATTTTCCACCCTTAAACCCCTATGACCCATGAATTATAACATTGTTTGGCCCTTCATTTTTCAGTTGTACAGGATCAAAACATTCCAAAACACTCTCTAAACTTCTTCAACAATATTAGAGGTCAGGGTTTCAACAGGTATTCATCTAGATGCTTAAGGGGTCAAGTTCTTTAGGTGAATCATCTTCTTTAAGGCATATGAATCTTCCCTTATCGTTATTTCTCAAATATCACGTGTTTTAAACATTGATTTTTATTCTTGAATGGTGGGTTTTGAAATCAAATGTTAAGGATTTTGATGTGTAGTGATGGGTGTTTTTTACTCTTGTTCAAACTTCTGTCTATGCATGTATTGGTGATGGTTTGCACATGTGGGTGCTTGTTGATTATGGTTTAACAAATGGGTAATGAGTAACCCTAGGATTGATGATTTCTACTTTGATTTTGCTCCTAGTGAATATATGCCCTCAAGGTGTTTGTGAAAATATCTAAGGCAAATAACTAGTTACATGTTAATAGTATTTTGAACTAAGGCAATGTCTTAATGGGCAAGAATGATTGGTAAATGACTTTGTAAAGGACTTGTTGACTATGTAATAATTTAATTGATGACTTTGGTGGTATGATTAGTTAAATGGGTTGGAGTCCCTAAGCATGAAATTGAATTGTGTTTGAACTAAAGCTTGTTATAAGAATGATAATGAAGTATGAATGTTTTGGTAAAAGTCTTGATAACCACAATTTGATGTGAATAGCGATTGAATCTAAGACATTGGCCTATTAACGTGATTGAGTGATAAATGGTTCATAAATACCTTGTGGTCATGTATGGTGTTTAATTGTAGCCTTGATATCTTGAATTGGCTAAATGGGTTAGAATCCTTAGATGTTTAACATAAGTGGATGTGAATGCATGGACAAAGGGTTCGAGTCCCTATGTCGACTAGTAATGGACATGATGTCTTGTGGTTAGAGTCCACTTGCTTAAAAGGATGGATTGTGGTTAGAGTCAACTTCTCTTGTAAAATGGCTTGTGGTTAGAGTCCACTTGCTTAATAAAATGGCTTGTGGTTAAAGTCCACTTGCTCAATAAGATGGCTTGAAGTTAGATTACTCTTGCTTAATATAACCGGGAATTCCAAACATCCTAACCTACGCAAATTGGAGTTTAGAGTCCCCCACATAATATATCATGATTGGGTGCTTCAAAATGTATGCTATGGCCGTGTCACCTTTCCCGACACTTGAGGTACCTATATATCAACATGTATGCCTATGTATATAAAATTTGTCGCTTATGATGGGTTGAATTGATTTTGACTAATGGCACTATATTATCCTTATTCTTCAGTTACATGCTAGTATTCCAACCGCTAACTGCCTCCGAATGTTGTATCCCCACACAACACATCGGATAGAGCCTTTTTTTCTCTTTCTGCACTGTGACCAGGTATTTGAGCGGTTCGTGTGGTGACTTTGAAATGGAGAGGATTTCGTACTTCGGAAGGCATACATTTCATGGTCTTTCTATCTTATTTCATAGAATTGTTTTAGACATTGGTTTTGGCTATTGTCGGGGGCATGTCCCTATATATTATAGATATCAGATTGGTAGAGGATTTGTTGATGACTATGGACTTGGGTATATTGGTTTAGTATGTGACATTAATGGATCAATTAAAAACTTCTTAAGCTATGATTATTAGTCTTGTTTCTGCTATCTTGCTATATGGCCGGGGTCCATCCTACACTTGTGATTGATATGATCATTGGGTTAGCTTTATGGGGCGATCAACAGTCCTTGTTGGGCTTGAGATTCCCATATGACAAGGCTCGGTTCTGGGTCGTGTCACTTAGGGACTGCTACTAATGATCTCTACCTAATTAATGGAGGAGTCATTATTCCTGCATTCACTGGATGCTAAGTATTACTCCCAATTGAATGACACTGAAGTATAACTGAAACATGGCTGATATTGATATGCCCAAACCATGGCATTTTAAAAGTAACAATGCATGCATAATCAGAATTAATCATGGACATGTAACTAATATATATTTAAGCTCCTTGGTATCGGGTGTTCATAACCCACCAGCAATGACTAATACTATGGAACATGATAACATTAAAAGTTAATTATGATAGAGAATGTCATGAATAAGGCTTAATATTTCAATAATAAATCATGATATGGAAGATCATAATTATTGGACTCTTGTAGACACAAATCTTATCAAAAAAAAATATGTATTCATCATTCATACACAAAATAAATTGAAAGAGCTGAATTAAACTCATATTTGACCTGGAACCCAAAACAAGGGGAAAGGAAACTTTACTTGAGAATGGAGGATTTCTTGGGACTCAATGGTTATAAGGGACCCGTGAATGAAACTGATGTTTTGAAGGCTTAAACAGCATGGATTTTGGGTAAAAGGGAGTGGAATTTACCAAAAGACCCTTGATAAAATCGTGCAGGAATTTTGGTCCCACTGGTCAAGGCTCACCTAACGAATCTTACCCTCTAGTCATGAGTTATAGTCTATGTCATGTCCTGAGATCCTGGGTTTTAATCCTTTACTATTAAGGTATCGACTCTGCCTCTTAATAACTCATTAGGTCTGGCCATGACTCGTTAGGAGTAGTCATCGTCTGAGACTTACTTTCTGGGTTCCACCCTGTTAAGGTAATAGGTCCACCCTACAACTTGTTGTCACTGAAAACAAGTCATGAGATAGAATGTTACCCTTGTAAAAAATATGAGGGGGTCCTTACTAGTGCGGCTACGAGTACATATGATGACTTGTTACGTGTGATAGCGAGTTGTACGTTGGACTCGTTACCACTGATCCGCTTCTTTGAGTCAGATACTACCATGGTGATAAGTCTAGGAAACTACTCGTTACATATGGAAATGATTCATTGCATGTACCATAACCACTGGCAACCTAGCAGATTCTTAGCGGAATTTTCTTAACTTTTTGCCATGACATCAGATTAAGGAAAGGCTTGTGGTAGTGGGAAAACTACCTTAATGGCCTATCCTTTGATAGGATTAGAGCTTGAAAACTTGGGTATCACAATATCTCCCCCTTGGAATCATTCGTCCCGAAATGAAACTGACTAAGTTGTGAGGATGGGGAAAACTAAGATCTCGCTCTGAATGCTTATGAGCTGAATTATGAACTAGCATCAACCTTAACCTACTGGAAATTTGGACACTTAGCCACAAATTTTGCAATATCTTTATTCATACACTCCACCAGTAGACTTCGCACAAATTACGGTATATCTTAGTGGCTCTAGAATGGATCAGAATATCGCAAACCATGAGCATTTGCAAACATCTGCTGCCTCAAATCATCCACATTCGGAACACATATCCTGCCCTAACAATAAAGAACACCATCTCCCCCTTAGGGAAAAACCTCAACCTTCTGATTCTGAACTACCTCATCCAACCTAAGCAAAATAGGATCACTATCTTGTTTTTCCTTTACCTCCACCACTAAGGAGGATTCCAAAGCAATTTGAACTGAGACACTACCTTTAGTTAAATTAACTAGCCAAAATCCTAACCTAGAAATCTGGTGAACTTTACAAACTAAATCACTTTCTCATCCCAATATGATCAACACTGCCCATAGACAATCTACTTAGGGCATCGGCCATAACATTGTCCTTACCCGAGTGATACAACACACTCATATCATAATTCTTTAATACCTCTAGCCATTTTCTCTGATGAAGATTCAGATATTTTTGAGTGAACACATACTAAAGACTATTGTGATTAGTGAACTCATCCACATAAACCCCATAACGATAATGCTTCCAAATCTTGCAAGGCATAGACAAATGTTGCTAACTTGGGATCATGAGTCAGATAGCTTTTCTCATAAGGTTTTAGTTGTCTGAAGGAATATGCAATAACCTTTCCCTATTATATCATCACACAATGAACACTAACTCCAGAAGAAACACAATACACATGAAACTATAAGAACACCCTCTAGTAGAGTCAAAACTAGAGTGGAGATGAATCGAGTCTTCAGCTCATGAAAACTCTTCTCACAAGAATTGAACTACTAAAATTTGACTTTCTTCTAGGTCAGTCTAGACATGGGGGAAGAAATCGAAAAAAATCCCTTAACAAGCCTTTTTTAGTAATAGGCTATACCCAAGAAACTCCTAATATCTGAGGGACAAATAGGTCTAGGCTAGTTCCTTGCTACTTTGATCTTTTGGATATCAACTTAAATATCATCTCTGAAAATAATGTCTCCAAGGAAAGCTACTAATTTTGGTTAGAATTCACACTTATTAAGCTTAGTGAAAAACTGGTGATCCTTGAGAGTCTGTAAAATAGTGTTTCAATAGTCTACATACTCATCCTCACTACGAGAATAGACGAGAATGTCATCTATGATTACTATAATGAACATGTCTACGTGCCTCTTGAACACCATGTTTATCAAGTCTGTAAAATATCTTTGAGCATTTGCTAGTCCAATATATATAACTAAAAATTCAAAGTGACCATACCAGTTTAGAAGGTTGTCTTCAGAATGTCACATTCACTGAATCTGAGCTGATAATAACTGTATCTGAGGTTTATCTTAGAGAAATAATTTTCACCTTAAAGTTGGTCAAAAAAGTCATCAATCCTAGAGAGGTGATTCTTATTCTTGAATATGACTTTATTCAGTTGACGATAGTCGATACACATTCTCAGAGAATTGTCTTTCTTATGCATAAATAGAACAAAAACTCCCTATGGAGAAACAAAAGGACTGATGAAACCATTATTGAGGAGATGTCTCAATTGTTCTTTCAATTCCTTAAAATCAACTGAAGCCATTTTATAAGGTGTAATTGAGATAGGTTGGGTATTTAGAAGGAGATCTATTCCAAAGTCAATTTCCCTCTCGGGAGGTACTTCGAGCAAATATTCAGGAAATACTTCTAGAAACTCATTCACTATCAGAGTTGACTCGAGACTCAAGGTTTTGGACCTTGAGTCATTGACTTGAATAAGATAATAGATACACTTTTTAGAAAAAAATTTCCTCGCCTTGAGAAAAGAGATAAATTGGCCTATGGTCACTGAGGTACTACCCTTAAATTTTAGGACAGTATTATTAGGAAATTGAAACTAGACTACTCTATTTCTACTATCAACTGAGGCATAGCAAGAGTAGGGCTAATCCAAGCCAAGTTTATAAACTCTTTCACCTTGGTCTCCCTTCACTCGAGTGGGAAGTACCTATCTAGAAAAGTAGTAGCAAACTCATCCCACTCTTCACTACTTAAACCAAGTATGGGCCACTTACTCTAATTGGTAGATAGCTAAATCAACATTCTTACTCGAAGTTACACCCATGATCTCAATCATATTACAAACCCTGTTTAAGAACTCTTTTAGCTCCTACTCAGAGTTGGATCTGAAGAATGTTAGAGGATTCATTCAAGTGAAATCCTAAATTCTATCTACTACCATACTCACCACTGGATTGGTTAAGGGAGCAGCCTGCTAGTTATTCTAAAAAGGCATGGATTGGGCTAATAGTATGAAAGTAGTCCTAAATTCAGGATGGGAGATATTCTCATTCAGAAGGTCTTCGAGAATAGGCAGCAGTGTTGGCTGGTCCCTATTCCTTCTTTTGTTAGCCCTTCTAGGAAATATTTTTGTTAAATGGTTAAAGGACGAGTTAGAAGAAGTAGTTTAATAGAGTTTGTGCTCCATCACACGACATGAATAATGAAAGGAGTGAAACATTCCTAAAATGCATTATAGCCTCTTGTCCATTAGTGTGACGCACTTCACACACGTGAATAAGACTCTACTTAATATGTCATTTAGACACCCGAGGATACATTAAACCTAGCTCTGATACCAATTTAGTCACAACCCAAGACTACTCCTAAGTTGTGACTTAGTACTTAGAGTCACAAGTGACCTCAACCTAACCCATGGACTGGCATAAGAAGTATAACAAAAGAATGAGCAGGAACTAACTTAAGTAACTGATAAGAAATAAACATAAAATCAAGATAAATTTTGTTTGAAGATACTCAATCAACTGAAAATAAATATGTCTAACTATCTAACTGTCTGAAAGCCTCTAAACTTGATGATTTATTGGGATAGGTCCCCCACTAACTATGTCTAACTATAATAAGCTAAAATACTAAAATAAATAGTTGATAAGATAACTAGTCCTCGACTGATGGGGACTTACCAAGGCTGCAGTTGTGTGGCATGCGAATGCACTAAGGTTGTTCCAAGTACTGAGAATCCAATCCTATATTATTAGATAATATAACACAAAAAAGTATGCAATCATTACTTAAAATGTACTAAGTATGCGATACAAAAATCTAGCTAATATACATATATACAGATCATAAATGCATGATCATGAAAATAGAATGCAAGACCAATTACAAATATATGTTAGTTATCTGAATAACATAATGACTTAATATTATACGTTTGGTCATGCAATCCTAACCTGAACAAAATCTGAATACTAAATTGAGGACTTTAAGAGCTAATATAATTAGCATACCCTAATTTATGCTAATTAGAGTCCAATATTTAACCATAGTTAGAAGGGTAATAGTACCTTGCCAAGGGTACCCATGCTGGCTGACGTGGATCCACCAAACTATTATCCTGAAGGACGATGGTGTGAAGCCTAAACTGATGGGTTGACCCTTATAACCTATAGTTTTGCCATAGCTTTGTAACTTAGGGATTACTAGTAATGGTCTCTTCCTAACCAATGGGGGATTCACTATTCCTTCATTTACTCAGTGCTAAGTATTACTCCCGAATGAATGACACAAAGTATAACTAAAACATGACTGATAAGGATACACAAAAACCATGGCATTGTAAAAATAACAATGCTTGCATAATCTAAAGTCATCATGAACATGTAAGTAATTCATATTTAAGCTCCTAGGTATCAAGTGTTTATAATCAATCAGCAATGACTAATACAACAGAACATCATAACATTAAAAGTTTATCATAGTAAGGAATATCATGTATAAGGCTTAATATTTCAATAAAAAATCATAATATGGAAGTTCATAATTCTTGGAAACTTGGAGACACAAATATTTTCAAAATACATGTATTCATTATTCATACACAAAATAAATTAAAAGACTAAACAAAACTAATATTTGACCAGGATCCCAAAACAAGGGGAAAGGATATTTTGCTTGAGAATGGAGGATTTTTTTGGACTCAATGGGTGAAAGGGACCCATTGATAAAATCCCACATTCCTAAAATCAACCCCTTGAATAAATCTTCTTGAAACTTAAACTTTCTTGATGAACCCTTATTTAGCTTTTGAGACAAGAAATTACTTTTTTTGTTGTGTGTTGAATGACTTTTGAGCTATGAGAGGTAGGGTAATGTTTACCCTTGATAAATAATGTTTTGAAGGCATAAACATCATGGGTTTTGGGTTGAAAGTGGTGGAATATACCAAAAAGCCCTTGTTAAAATCATGCAAAAATTTTGGTCCTAGTCGTCATGGTTCACCCAATGACTCATAGCTTTTGGTCTCGAGTCATGGTCTAGGTTATGACATGATATCCTGGGTTATGTACCTTTACTATTAAGGTAACGACTCCCTCTCCTAACGACTTGTTAGGTATGGCCATGAGTTGTTAGGAGAAGGCATGGTTTGAGACTCACTTTTTGGGTTCCTCTCAGTTAAGGTAATAGGTCCACCCTATGAATCGTTGTCACTGATAACAAGTCATAAGGTAGAATATTTATCCCTAGATGGAAATCTTGGGGTCTTGACTGATGTGGCTACGAGTCCACATGACGACCCATTACGTATGATGTCGTATGTTGGACTCATTACCACTGAGCTATTTTTTGAATCACATACTGCCACGATGACAAGTCTAGGTCACAAATTCTCATGTCTAGTAAAGATTCATTTCATAGACCATAACCAGTGGCATTCTTATAGATTCATAGAGTAATTTTCATAACTTTTTGCCATGACATCGGATTAAGGATTTACTTGTGGCATTGGAAAATCTAATTTAATGGCCAATCCTTTGACGAGCTTAGATCTTGAAAACTTAGGGTATCACAGCTGTGAAGTGTTGAACCTTCAACCTTTAAATGACTTTGTTATTTTACTGGTTTATTTATTATCCTAGTACCTTGGATTTCTTTATTTCATAGTCGAGGACATGTCTCGACTTAATTGGTATTCCAGTTTTGAGGCTTTCATGAACAGGTATCGGTAGGTCATTTGTTTGGATTCTTAGTATTGTTATTTTATTTAGCTATCCTTTTCATTATTTTAATTAACTTTTACTATTTACTTTTACGGTGCTCTTGAGGTAAGGATAAAGAGGAGATCTTAGGACATTGGTGGGCTTGAGATACCCATCACAGCTAGGCTCGAGTTTAAATCTTGATAAGATTGGTATCAGAGCAAGGTTCAGGCTCATTGGGTGTCGACATAGTCATGTCAGGTAGAGTCTTTTTTATGGGCATATAGAATGCCACACTTATAAGACAAAGGCTTTGAGACATTTAGTAATGTTTCCCTTTCTTGTATTCTATTTTAGGATATAGATTCAAGTTCAATAAAACTACTCTAACTCCTAGATTACTCGCGTTTTAGATCTTGCCTCCCTAAATATCTAACAATTGTAGAAACTCTATCGCACCTAAGGGGAATATGGTGGGAACTCACTTTGTTTATGGAGTATAGACCTAGTCTAGGGTCGCTGATCCTAACTGAACCACTCAATGTGAGGTTCTATTGATCCCTACTAGTCTTGTTCATGCTTTTTGGGTTGGTAATATATATGCTCAGTCACTCACCTCATAGAGATATCTCTAATGTGGAGTTCCATCATTCTATTAATATGCTTTCACACTGTCTCATCAGTTTAATCATATTGGTTATAGCTTTAGTTTATCTGAGGTCACTCGGGCTTGCTAATTTATGGGGTAAATCCCCCAAACTTTAGAGACTCTAAGTTTGAGGAGAATCCTTAAGATATTTTTAATGAGATAGAGAAAATATTTAGGGTGGTGCATGCTATTAATTCAGAGGGTGTTGAGTTTGCTGCCTATCAGTTAAAAGGTTTGGCTTACTAGTGGTATGAGATTTGGGAAGAAATAAGATGTAATGATGCTAAAACAACTATGTGGGATGTCTTTTAGGTGTTTTTTCTTGACTACTTCTTTCCTCGAGAGTTAAGGGAGGCTACAACAGAAGAGTTAGTAAACATATAGTAGGGAAAGATGAGTGTTAAGGAGTATGCCCTAAAGTTTTATAAATTGGCTTGTTATGCTCCAGAGTTGGTGTCTAATATGAGGTCCATAATACAAAAATTTACTTTGGATTTGTCCCGTGGTTTGGTGTTAGAGTGTAAGTTTGCAATGCTGAAATGATATGGACATATCCAGGCTAGTGATTTGTATACATCATGTTGAAAATGAGAAAAAATAGAAAGAGATAGGAAAAAAGTAGAGCAAGAAGTTTAAAGCTAAAGATCAGGATACAAAGCAGCATAACAATGGGAGAGATGGTAGGTAGTGGAATAAGAAGAAGAATTAGGGAAATTCTTATTTGTTAGCTAGTGCTCCTTATCCTAAACCATCAAGTGATCATCGTTTTTGCAAGCTAGCAATGGTCCAAAGACACAGGGTGCCCAGTCTCAGGCTAGTGGAGCTTAATCAGCCCAACCTTACCTTTTATGACAATTTTATGGGCAGCTTTACTATAGATATTATGAGAAAGGGAGAAATTAGTGCAATAATTATGGTTATCTAGGTCATATGCAGCAAGATTATCCTTCAATTAGGGTTTCCACTAAATCTAATAAGGTCCCAGTTGTTAGCCTTGCCCAAAAGTGCACCATTTTAGGTACTGACACTGGCTAAAATCATTTGTATGCTCTTGCTACTCGTCAGGAATCTGAGGCATCTCCAGATGTTGTTACTGGTATGTTATAACTCTTTTCTCATGATGTTTATTGTTTTCTTGATCCAAGTTCTATCCTATCTTATGTGACCCTTTATGTAGCTGTACACTTTGGTTTTGATCCTTAAATTAATTTTGATCCCTTTTTTGTGTCTACTTCTTTGGGTGATTCTATTGTTGCTAGAAAAATCAATAAGGGTTATGTGGTGTGTATCTTTCATAGGGGGATGTTAGTGGATCTAACAGAGCTTAACATGGTCAATTTTGATGTAATCTTAGGGATGGATTAGATTTATTCGTGCTATGCCTCTCAGGATTTTAGGACCAAAAAGCTCTATTTTCACTTTCCTAATAAACCGGTATTAGAATGGAAAGGGAGTTCCTTAGTACCCAAATAGAGGTTCATTTCTTATCTTAGAGCTCAAAAGTTGATTTCCAAGGGGTGTTTGTATCATCTAGTTTGGGTTAAGGAGTCAAACTCTGAAAGTCCTTCTTTGTAATTTGTTCCTATAGTTAATGAATTTCCTAAAGTTTTCCTTGATAATCTTCTTGGGATTCCTAGCGATAGAGAGATAGATTTTAAGATTGATCTTCTAAAAGATACCTTTCATATTTTTATTCTTCCTTATATGATGTTTTAGGATGAACTCAAGGAACTCAATGAGAAATTAAAAGAACTTCCTAATAAAAGGTTCATTTTCCTAGTGTTCTATGTGGGTTTCTCATGTGCTTTTATGCAAAAAAAAGATGGGTCTCTTCAGATGTGTATATACTATTGTCAGTTGAACAAGGTTACAGAGAATAATAAGTATCCTCTATATAGGATTGATGACCTATTTGAGAAGTTTCAGGGTTCGAGGTGTTTCTCAAAAATTAATGTTCGTTTGGGCTATAATCAGTTGAAAATTAGGGAGTTGATATTCTCAAAGCTGATTTCCAAACTCGATATGGCAATTATAAGTTTATGGTTATGTTATTTTGGTTGAAAAATGCTTTGATTGGTTTCATGGATCTTATGAATCGAGTGTTCAAGAAGTGTTTGAACTTTTTTGTTATAATCTTCATCGATGATATCTTAGTGTGCTCCAAAGGTGAGGCGAATCATGTCAGTCACCTCTGAATTGTGTTACAGACTCTTAAGGACTAGAAATTCTATGCAAAATTTCCTAAGTGTGAATTTTTGCTAAATATTGTAACATTTCTTGGACATGTTGTTTCTAGTGAAGGGATCAAGGTAGATCCACAAAAAGTTGAGGCAGTTACGAAATGTCCTAGACGCACGACTCTAATTGACATTTGGAGATTCTTGGGCTTGGATGGGTATTAAATGAGGTTTGTTGAGAGTTTGTCATCTATTGCTTCTTTGTTAAAGCAGATAACTCAGAAAAAGGTTAATATTTTATGGTTCGATACTTGTGAAGATAGTTTTAAGAAGTTGAAAGGGTAAGATAACTTTTACACCTATTTTGACTTTTCCCGAGGGTACTGATGGTTTTGTTATGTACTGTAATGCGTCCTGTGTGGGACTGGGTTGTGTTTTGAGGTGGCATGGTAAGGTTGTATCCTATTCTTTTAGGAAGGTTAAGGTTCACGAGATGAATTATCCGACTCTTGATCTAGAGTTGGAAACTGTGGTCTTTGTTTTGAAGATTCAATTCTATTATCTGTATCGGGTGCATGTAGATATTTATTCATATCATAAGAGCATGCATTATGTGTTTACATAAAAGGAATTGAACTTCAGGCAGACATGGTGGCTAGAGCTACTTAAGGATTACGACATGAGTTTTAACTACCATACAAGTAAAGTTAATATTGTTGTTGATGCTCTTAGCAGGTTATCTATAGGGAGCTTATATCACCTAGATTAGGATAAAAGAGGGTTGGTGAAAGATAGTCATAGGTTGTATAACTTGGGAGTTTTCTTTTTGGACTTCAATAATAGAGGAGTGATTGTTTAGAAAGTGGTTATATTATCTCTTGGTGCTAAGGTGGCGGATAAATAGGCTTTGGATCCTATACATATGTAGACTAAGGATGATGTGGGTCAGCAAAGGTTTATCGCTGTAAAGATTGGGGGAAAAGGCATCTAGAGGTGTTAAGGTAGGTTGTACGTTCTTTATTTTGATGGATTATGATATGATATAGAAATATAGAAATTTTGACACATAAAATGAGGAAAATATGCAAGTTTCTAAGGTTGTTTTGTTATATATGATGCGTTTTGGGTATGTTTTGTAGGAAATCATGTTTTTGATGCTAAGTTAGTGAAAAGGATTAAAAAAAGGAGTTTTTGGCTACTTATTGGAGAAATTATAGATGTTTGGGATACTTTCCGACTTGTTTGTAATCAAATTATGTGCGGGAATTGAAGAAGAGCTGAAAATATGACTTTCGGCACTTTCTAAGTCAGCATGTGAACCATAAGTTGCACTTATGGGCCGCATGTGGTCAAAGAAAGTGCCAGAAGTCCAAAATCCCGAGAGCTGACCTACAGGATTTTTGGTCTTGGCACTTGCGGTCTCTACATGTGCCTACCCTAACAGCCGCAAGTGCTACCTATGCCTAAGGTTTGGGTACAAGTAGGGACCATAAGTGGCCACCGACCCTATTTTCTCCTATTTCATTTAGGCTTTGATATTAGGATTTCCTCATGTACGATAAATACTATTTATGTGTTTTTAGTAGGAGTTACACATTTTTTATATTTATAAACATATTTTGATTCAAAGATTAGATTGTGATCATGGGATTCTCTTGTATTAACTTCATTTGATTAATTCAGTTATGGTTATAGGTTTTCTACTTCTTATTATTGTGATTCAATCTATGCTTTCAATCATAAAAGTTGTCGATTACTTAACAAGTATGAGCGGCTAAAAAATCCATAGCTAGGGTTGTGGAAACCCTGACGGATTGACAAAGTAGAGGAAGTACTATTGTTGTTCAGAATTGGTACCCATACATGTATTGCTTTATCATTAATATAATAGTTTTCTTAACGGGTGCACACATTAAGATCCCGCCTCAATTATTTCTACTTTCTCCAAAAGAAGAGTAGTGACTAGGAAAAGATAAAGACAATAGTAATTTGGGGTTTAGCTATCGATCCACGCTTCTAGGTTTTATCTACGTAAGATGGTTAGATTTCATATATAGTGACTAGGAAAAGATAAAGACAATAGTAATTTGGAGTTTAGTTATCGATCCATGCTTCTAGATTTTATCTATGTAAGATTGTTGTAGTTTATCTAATAACTAGAGACTCCAAAGGTAATAGTTAACTCGGATCAAGAAACGGGTTAGAAAAATGACATATATCATTATGTGCTAGAGGTGATATATGTGTTGGGATCACAGAATAGAGATAGAGGTGCCCGTGTTCAAGTGATACCAGTATATCATTATGTGAAGCCATATATAAATAATGACGAAGATCAGGTAGATGTCAACAACTTAAATTAGAGGCAGCCAGGTACCCTTTTGAGCAACACTATGTAGAATATGAAAAATGATGGTCATGTTCTTGTCATTACCACAAGGAGTAGTATTAATATTATGGATCCCCCACTACCTCCTGCAGAAGATGATGATAATGAGACACCTGTTATGGAGCCAGAAAAAGTAACAGGTGTTGATGATGTAGTTTCTAAGGAAATATGTAAGGGTTCGATTGTTGAGCAAGAAAGCAGACAAATTTTGATACCACCTCTACCTTTTCCCCCAGAGACTAAAGCAGAAAAGAGAGGGAGAAAATTTCAAGAAATTTATTAAGATGTTGAAAGAGTTGAGCTTAAATATTTCTCTTTTCAAGGTATTGGAGTAGATTCTTGGATATGCCAGTCTTATGAAGAAACTGGACATAAGGAAGAAAGAGGCAACGATTGAGGATATTGATGGCTTGCATCACAGTAATGCAGTCACTATGAGGTTTTTGGATCAGAAAAAGAGTAACCCCAGAGCATTCACCATACCATGTACTATTAGGTCATCCCAAATTTCTAGATCCTTATATGACTTAGGATCTAGCATAAATTTGCTGCCACTGGCCAAATTCAATCAATTGAGTTTGAACCCTTCAAAATTTTCTTTAATACGGATGTTAATGTCTTGCTGCGATGAAGAAACTTGTTGGAATTTTGTTTGATGTGATTGTTGGAGTGGACAATTTGATATTCCCAGTTGAGTTTTTCATTCTGTACTATGAGGTTGGCATTGAGATGCCCATTATATTAGGGAAGACTATTTATGGCCACAGGTAGAGCAATAGTTGACATGCATAAAGGATAGCTAAAATTCAGAGTCAACGGTTTAGCTTATGGACTTGACCAAAATATGGTAAGAATGCTACATTCATCAATTCTAGGTAAGGAGATTATATGACCAACCCATTAAGGTCATGATTCCCACACAGACCAAGTAAGTTGAGCAATAGATGAAAAGTTGACATCTTTAGGATGAGAATGGAAAGTTGTGGACTTAGGTACCTAATTATACTTTTGGACCATAAAATTAGGTTATGGGACCACAAGTATTTGGAAAATATCAAAAAATCCAAGTCTGGATTGTAGGTAAGCGAGCCAAAAAAATTTCTCTGCACCTAATAGCCAAAGGTGGCATTGCGCCCCATGCTTGGCCACAGGTGGTAGGTACAAATGGCTTCTGCGGCTAGGTCATGAGTAGGCCGAAATTTGAATTTTAAATTTTGGGCCTACCAACATATATATATATATATATATATATAGATATATAGATTTAACCCTCATTCTAACTCTTTCAAATCCTCAAAACATCACTTTTCTCTTTGAGTTCAAACTTTCCTCTTAAAACATAAAATAACCCTGCTAAATTGACACTTGTTTGAGATACGAACTTTTCCCAACACACTAAAAAAAAGTTCCAACTTTGGTTTTGCTTTACTTTATCATTGTTCACCTCCGGTTCTTCATAAAAGAGGTAACTTTCTTACTTCCTAATAGTTATGTATTGATTTATTTATTGTTAAAACAAGTTGATATGTGTATTCCCATGAAAAATATATATATTCTATCATGATTGTACGTAGGAGCCTTTAAGCAGCCTAAAATCATAATGTTGGATCTTGTTTTGAATTGAATTCCAAGGTTAAGCCCTAACCGGAAGTTGAATTTTAAGGACTAGAGTAATACCACAAGTAGATAAAGTTGAGTCTGCTTTGAAAATCATGATTCTTGATATGTGTGTATACATTGTACTTTTTGGGATTTCAAATAAGTTAGAGGGGTGCAAAAATGGAGGAAAAATTTGAACTTTTTTAATTTTGAGTTTTTCTTCAAGTTGTTGTTATCCTTTATTTTTGTTAGAAACTAACGACTGGTTTTTAAGGTTTATATGGCACCTAAAGCTGATAAGAAGAAGAAGGCTAATACCTTAAGGAAACGGGAAGAGTCTCCTGATCCTAGTAGTTCAGTAGAGGGGTACCTAATAAAGTAACATAGAGACACTGCAGTAGGGGTGACACACAGAGTTACTAGAGGGCAGATGCACCAGGCTGCTCAGGAAGTTACATCTCGGCCATAGATTAAGTAAGAAAAGATATCACTACCACACACTCCTCCACCATATGATAATAATGGCAAAAAGGAGATAGATTCTGAGTATACTCCAAAGGTTGCAGCTAAGGACCCCTAGCTGTGAAAGGGTCCTAAAATTCTTCTAAGGATGCTGAGCACGAGGAGTCATCAGTTGTACCCTAGTCTAAAGAGGATATTGCCACATATGTACAATACTTAGATATGCCCTAGTATGAGAAGGTTACAGAGTAGGTTACCCACAATACATCAATACATTAGTAGCGGAGCCCTGTACCCGTACATGCCACGAAGGAACCTTCGAGGTGGTGCAGAGAATATTCTGGAAAGCCTAAGAGACTTATTTATGAGTAGTGTAGGGTTGATCTATCGATACTGAGTTGAGTATCTTAGCTACGGGCAATATGTGATCGATATCAATTAGAGTGGATGACCAGACCACTTATTTCTTATAGCCTAGCTATGGTGCATGAGTTTTATCCATCATACTGATCTAAGTACAGCTTACCATACGTAGATTTCTAGGGCCGATGAGGCATATGGAGAAGCCACAGCTTGATCATACACTTGTGAGAGGGGTCAGAGTTGATCTATCAATAGAGACTATCTGCCGAGTCATTTTTGACCTAGATTCTACAAATGAGTATGACTACAGGCTAAGAGTCGCACATGATCAATATTTTATGTGGAAGAATGAGCATAAATAAGAAATGGTCAAGATATTTAGGTGGATATCGTACTATATTTCAACTTTGGGTGATGTCACCCCATGAATTAAGCGTCATGGTGTGATCGAGAAGGGCCTACTAATATTTGATGCCAAGTTCTTATAGTTGTTGATCTAATACTAACTATTCCCCTCTGCTTTAGATAATTTATTGACTTAAGATAGAGCAGCTCTGCTTGCTAGTATAATGGTCGGATATTCTATGAACTTCAAGTTATCCTCCGGCATGAGATGTATGATAGAGTATTTGGGGAGCTGAGTTATCTATTATTTCATTGCATGATTCAAAGACTATGCTATGAGGCCAGTGTACCTGAGAAATCCAATATAGATAAGAGAGAAAGAGTTATGGATACTGAGCATACAAAGAGTATGAAGATCTAGCAGGCCCAAGCCTTCCTGGGAGATCTACGAAGCCATCCTCAGTACCTAGGGCCCAGATTGAGGGCCCTAAATTTTTCACAGAGCCTGATGATACACATGGAGTCAATATGGGTCGTGGTGTTGATTACGAGATAAGGGAGAATATAGAGGCTCTACATTCAAGTACATAGGGCAAGGGGACACCAGCTAATTCTTTATTAGCCCTGGCTTTAACCTTAGAGCTAGTTGGCGCATCTTCATAGCCCACTCTTCCATTCATTGCATCTCCTTCTACATGTATGATTACTATATCTTGAGAGTTCTTATAGATTTTAGTGGATATCTGAGGGCCACTAATGCTTGATTGAGGATTGTTTAAATCGAGATAACTACCCTTTACAAGTACATAAGATCAGGGTTTTGGACCATATTCGAGCAAGCAGAGGCCAGATGGAAGGCCATATAGAGAGTTGCTCTATCTGAGCTACGTGCTGACTTCTATTAATGTCTTGATAGTTTGAGAGATAAGTTAAAGCCCATTTCACAAAGATAAAATATAATGTAGATGAGTGAGGATTTTGATATACTAAAAGTAGAGGTATGCTCTCTCATAGAGATCCATATAGGATCAACTCTCTCAGGTATACCTCTAGTGATATAGATATCACCTTTGCATGCACCGAGGTAGTTTGGTTTTTTTGGAGATGATGATGAAAAGGTCCTGATATTTAGGGCTAAGAGAGGTCACACTGGAGACTTGCAGGATCTTGATATATATTCCATATGACCAGGTTATTGAAAGAGACAGGCATGATTCGATAGATATTATGGTCATTGGCAGGTAAAGGCGTAGAGAGCTAGAAGCGGGTGCATCCTCTAGTAACACACTTCCACCACCACTACCTCTGCCAGCTAATATGTCCCCATCTAAGGATGCTTACAACATGGATTCTTAGTGCGTCTTGGGTAAGTTCTCACTTCCCTTTGTTTTGTATTATTTTAGTGCATTGAGGATAATGTATTGTTTTTTAGTTGGGAGTGAAATGTACCATAGCTACTTTTGGTTTTTGTTATCATGCTTCTTTTCCTGCCGGTTGCAATATAGTTGTATAACCGGTATGTCTTGGATAATTTATGTAGTATTGTGTTTTGTTTCATATTGTGTGTTGTTTTTATATAATTAGGATATTTTTAAGTATTCAGGGCAATAATCATGTTTTGTTTGATTGTTGATTTCCCTTCAAAAATTATGTTTTAGAACTGCGTCAATGTATATATGTGTGAACATTGTGGATCTTATTATGGCATTTGGATTAGGGACATGATAATCACTTGTCAATAATTGCATGAATCGAATAAGTAGTAGCTTGTAATATTGACTCTGCGCTATATGTGTGTGAGATACTACGTAGTTCCCTTTGTGTGTTGAATTCAAAACTTACGTAGTTAGTCTTACCTAGGTTGAAAGATAGTCGGTTAGAAAAGTTGCATAGGTAATTTTTTATTTCGGTCCACTTTTAGCCTAAATGACCTTCCTTATGTGAATTGTATCCCTTGATCTCTGTTTTGAGCCTTATAGCCTATTTTTCTTATTTCACCATTCACCTTTACACTTTTTTTACAAAGAACTTTTTTGGGACCTGGTCCTCCTTGGATATTGTCCACCTCAACTAAGGCAAAAAATTCCTACGATGAGGGTGGCTATCATAAGGGTACATAGTGTAAAGTGGGTATGTAGAAGGGTAAAATAAGACAAAAAGTGAGTAGGGTTGGATGTGGTAAGACAAAAAACAAAAATTATGCAAAAGTAAAAAATAAAGAATAATAAACCACACCCAACTTGAAGTGCATTAAAATAAAAAAAGAGAAATAATGGTGGAAATAAAGTGAAAATTGGCTTGTAAGTGAGACCCCAAGGTTCGTGTAGTGCCAAAAAGGCTTAGTCACTTGATATGTCCATATGTACTATACCAGCCTCATAGCCTACAGTACAAGCTAAGAAAAGTTCTATAGTGATCCTAGCATGACTATCTGAATACTAAGATAAAGAAAATAAGGGCAAGACTATGGTATTTTATGGACAATGATTGGAACTTCTTTTATAAGTGTGAGTGTTTCTTGACTGCCCCTGCATTAACATCCATTATTTCTTTGAGTGAGTGGGACAACTTTATTGTAAGGGCACTTGATTTATATTGCTAGCAATTTGTTTATTTTAGGTAGTGTAACTTGTTCATACGCGTGCCTGTTGCTAATGTAACTCCATACTGTGATCCCATTAAGTCACACTATTGTGCTTCAGGATCATACACAGCCAGTTTTGAAAAGTAAGATTGGAAGGGATGTCATGTTTTGAACTTAAAACATTGATTGACTGCCTTGAATAGCTTAGATTCTCCTAGTTAAGTGCCATTTTTGTTTTGTTTTGTTTTGTTTTGTACTTTGGGGATATGCAAACATCCTAAGTTGGGGGTGTTGATGCACTATATATAGAGAACTTTCGATGCTTAAAATAAAGAAATATGCAAGTTTCTGAGGTTGTTTGGTTAGATATAATGTGTTTTCGGTATGTTTTACCAGAAACCATGTTTTGGATGCTAAGTTCATGAAAAATATGAAAAAGGTGTTTACGGCTACATATTGGAGCAATTATAGTTTTTTGGGATACTTTTTGGCTTGTCCATGATCAAACATATGCGGGAATTGAAGAAGAGCTTAAAGATGACTCCCGACACTTGCTCAGACAACATATAGACTATAAGTAGTACTTATGGACTACATGTGGGCAAAGAAAGTGCCAAAAGTCCATAATCCCGAGATCTGACATATAATATTTTTGGTCCTGGCACATTTGGTCGCTACTTGCACCCACCCTGTAGGCTGCAAGTACTATCTCTGCCCAGGTCCAAGGTGCAAGTACGGATTATAAGTGGAAACCAACCCTATTTTCTCCTATTTCATTTTGACTTTGATTTTAGGGTTTCCTCATCTACTCTAGATATCCTTTATGTGTTTTTCAATAGGAGTTTTGCACTTTTGATATTCATAAGCATATTTGATTAAATAATTAGATTTTGATCTTAGGATTCTCTTGTATTAACTTCAGTTGATTAATTTAGTTACGATTGTAGGTTTTCTACTTCTTATTATTATGATGTCATCTATGCTATCAATAATGAGTGTTGTTGATTACTTCACAAGTATGAGCGGCTAAAAAACCCATAGCTAAGGCTGTGGAAACCCTGGTGGATTGACAAAGTAGGGGAAGTGCAATTGTAGTTCTAAACCGATATCCATGCATGTATTGCCTTATCTTTAATATAATGGTTTTATATTATTGATAGTTACTCCAAAAGAGGAGTAGTGACTAGGAAAAGATAAAGACAATAGTAATTTGGAGTTTACCTATCGATCCACGCTTCTAGGTTTTATCTACGTAAAATGGTTAGATTTTATCTAATAACTAGAGACTCAAAAGGTAATAGTTAGCTTGGATTAATATAAGGGATAGGAAAGCGACATTCAGAGACTCCAATGGTAAAGAATGGAATCTTTATACTCATCTAAAAGACTGTAGAAGGTGCATAACTTATCGATTCTACATGCAAGGTATCAAGTTGGTTCAACATAGCATGATAAGCCTACAGAGTTCTCAATCCAGGGGAAACACAATCCTAGTGTTCACTTATGACTAACTACAATTGAGGTTGATATTCACCACTTGTTTGATATTTGCTATTCAAACCCCCCATTTACTTTTCCAGATCTGCCCGTTGATTACAATAATTGAGAACTATGAGTCCACGTATTCCTTTGAAATATGACCCAACCTTTATTGGGTTACTATTTTGGCAGTGATTGTATCATCTTCTAAGAGGAGGTGTAACTTGGACTTCACTAGGCTATGGGGAAGAATCTTGGGTGAGGCTTACAAGTCTAGATATACAGTTCATCCATGTTCAACTAAAATGTATCATGACTTGAAGGAAATCTACCGGTGGAATAATATGAAAGAGATATGTCGAATTTTGTTTCTAAGTGTATGATTTGCCAACAAGTTATGGATAAATATTTGAGGCCTAGTGGCATGTCTCAAGAGATAGAGTTGCCTATATGGAAGTTGTATGTGATCAATATAGACTTCATTATTGGTATTCCACGATTTCAGAATCAGTATGATTCCATTTGGGTCATTGTGGATAGGATTACTTAGTCTGCACACTTTTTTCCTATGAGGACTAACTACTCCATGGAGGATTATGCTATGTTATTCATTCGGGATACAGTGAAGTCGCATGGGGCATTGGTTGATGAGTGAAAACTTTTCACTCATATATACCCAAATCCTCGCACTTTATGATGAATTAATCATTTAAATAAGCTAATTCTTTATTGAAATGCATTAATCTCCAGTATTTGTGATCTTATAGGTAATCTAATAAAAATAACTTGATACATGGAGGAGAAGTAATGGAGCAAGAAAAGCTAAATATCAGGCCAGGGAGGTGACCCTCAGTTGCTGTAATCGCAACTTGAAGGTCGTGATTACCATCAGTTGAAAAATCAAAAGGGTACAACTGCAGCTACATGTGATGCTATCGTGAAACCGTGATAACAGCCAATAGAAGACGGTCATGAGAGGTAGATAATTTTTCAAGGTAAAAATTAGAATTCCACAGATTTGAATGCCAAAAACACAAAGGCAAAACCCTTGCACAATTAGAGGATCTTTCATCCAATTTTAAGTTTTGAGAGAAACAATACTCTAATTTTTAAAGTTGAGGACATTTTGTTAATTTGATTCCAAAAGATTTTGGTTATAAATTGAGATTGAAGTTTGCGTTTACTCTTATTTGGATTATAATGGATCAAGTGCATGCCAATTTGGGTATATCTCCTCTCTTTAATTTCATAAGTAGATAAATCAATATCTTAGGGCTATGTTTGATTAGGTAGTAGATTAGGGGTTGGTATTGAGTCTTTATTCAGATAATTGGCTAATAGTGATGGGTTTTGCTTTTACTCTGTGGTTGAATTTAGAATTGTGGATGAAAACCCCAATTGCCTTGGATCCCATATCCTCCGTGAAAGAGGGATATGTATGAAAAGTGAATTTACTTAAAATAAAAATTCCATTTGGGGGTCAATCACATAAAGATGCAAATTTACATTTGAGAAACATCATTGACTTGTGCTCCCCTTTTGATGTTGCCAATGTATCTCAAGCTTCCATTCGGATGTGTCTTTTTCCATTTTCTTTGATGGGAAAGGAAATTTTGTGGTTTAGATCTCTACCCATCGGGTCTATTACATCTTGGGTCGAGCTTATGGAGGACTTTTTGGATTAATATTTCCCTCATTCTAGATTGCTAATCATAATTTTTTGTTAATTTAGTGGTGATCCCTTATATGAAGTGTGGTAAAGTTTCAATGACAAAATCATGTGATTCCCAAACCATGAAGTGTTGAAGAAGATTCTTCTCTAAATATTTTATCAGGCATTTGACCAATTGAATAAATCCATTGTTGATAACACATTCGGAGGGTCTATTAGCAAGTTGTCTTATAGGGTTGTATTGAATTTGTTGAATCAAGTGACGAAGCTATCTAGAGGTTGGAACACAAGAGATGCCTAGGTAGCCGTGGGGGCACCCTCTGCAACTTTCATGTGTCAAGAACAAAGAAGAAGGTATGAAGGTAAAATGTAAATATGGAAAATCTAGTAACCCAACTCAATATTCTTACTGAACATATGATGGGGACTAGTCTTGGAGCATTTAATGCCATTACTTCCAAAATCACTAGGGTGTATGAAGGTAAGGAAAAGATGGAACTTGATAAACAAATAAGATTTATTTCAAATCATATGGAGGTTACCACCTTACCAATCAAAGAAAAAGAGAGAATTAAGGTGGAACTATCAAAAAATAAGCAAAAATAAAGATGTTTTGGTGCAAATTTTGAGGGGTGTTGAAGGGACCGACAAAATGGTAAAGGAAATAAAAAGTGATTTCTCCCAATTAAACCAAATGGTGATATCCAATTTAAAATACATCGATCAATTTGAGGCACATTTGGAACAAATGTTGGCAAAACTTAAAGCTAGACAAAGAGGGGGACAACCTAGTGATGCGGTCGCAATTTCAAAAGGTAATGCTCACATCGAGGCTATCGTCACTAGGAGTGGTCGATCTCTTGGTAAAAAAGTTGTTGATATTAATGAAGACTCCAACAATAAGGCAAGTGATAGGCAAGCTGATGTTAAAAAAAATTGGTTTTATAATCCAAGTGATGAGGTCCCTAAGCCCAATGAATAAATTGATGAGCAACCAAAGGTAGTGGAAGACAAGAATAAGAGGGAAGAGCCTCCTAAAGTGGATATGGATAATAATACAAAAGTCAATGAAACTCAAATTGTCCCATTGCGACAAATTAAAATTCCTCTTTCATTCCTACAAAGGCTCAAGAAGAAAGATGACAATGCAAAATTTAAGAGATTTCTTGAGAAATTTAGCAACATATACATCAACATTCCGCTGACAGTGGCTTTCCAAAAAATGTTAGGGTATTCTAAATTCATGAAAGACTTGATTTCTAAAATGTGAGTTGTGGATTGTTAAACCATAGAGGTGACTTATAATTGTAGTGATATCATATCGAGCACAATGGATTTAAAGAGCGAAGATCGGAATGCATTCACCATACCTTTCACCATTAGGATGTTTAAATTTTCTAAAGCATTGTGTGATCTTGGGGAAAGCTTCAACTTGATTCCATTTTCTGTGTTTTGTAGGTTGGGTTTGGGTAATCCTAAGCCTACCACCATGATGCTATTGGTGGTCGATCGCGCAATCAAGAAACCCACTAGAGTGTTATATAACATGTTAGTGAAAGATGATCGGTTTGTATTTATGGCAGACATTGTTGTCCTTGATTGTGTGACTGATTATGAGGTTTTTATCATTCTTGGTAGTCCAATTTTGGCCACTGAAATAGCATTAGTGGATATGGAGTCTGGAGATATAAAATTTTGGATAAATGGTGAGGAAGTCACCTTCGATGTATGCAAGTCCATGGAGCAACCTATGGACTTGCAAGTGATCTAGATGATTAATGTTATTGATGAAAAAGTGATGGAACACAATTTATGTAGATCTTATGAATGACACCTTAGTGGGTATGTTGTAGAACTTCAGGAGTGAAGAAATTGAAAGGTATGATGAGGTGGTTTCTTCATTGACGGGTCTTGGATCTTATACCAAGAATATAGCCAAATTAGATATAGACTTGAAGAATCGTGAAAGTCTGCCTATCAAGCCCTCCATCATTTAATCTCACCAACTTGAGTTAAAAGCATTGCCATCCCACCTCCAATATGTTTTCTAGGGTGATAATAATTTTTTGTCAATCATTGTCGCAGGTGATCTTGCGACTTCCCAAGTGTAAGCCTAGAAAACAAACATAAAAATACATTCATGCTATCGGATAGACTATAGTGGATATTATAGGCATAGCTCCCAAAATTTTTTCCCACAAAATGAATTAAGAAATCGATCATGTCCCAAGTGTGGAACATCAAAAGATACTAAAACCACCAATAGAAGAAGTTGTATAGAAGGAAATCATAAAGTAGCTTGATATGGATGTCATTTACCCAATTTCAAATAGCACATGGGTGAGCCTGATGCAATTTATCCCAAAATGGGTGGAATGATGGTAGTTTCTAATAATAATAATGACCTTGTCCTCTTTCATCCAATCACATGGTTGAGGGTCTGTTTGGGCTATCATAATTTAAACTCACGGATCGAGAAAAACCATTTCCCAATGCCCTTTATGGATCAAATTCTTGATAGGCTAGTCAGGAGGGGTATTATTTTCTAGATAGTTATTCAGGGTACAATCAAATTTCCATTTCCCCATAAGACCAAGAAAATACAACTTTAACTTGCCCCTATGGTACATTCTCTATCAAGCGTCTTTTGGGTTATGCAATGTTCCGGCAATGTTCTAACGATGCATGTTATCTATTTTGTGGATATGGTGGAGAATTCAATGGAGTTATTCATTGATGACTTCTCCGTAGTAGGGAGTTATTTATTTCATGCCTTCCTCATTTAAGAAAAAGTTCTTTAAAGGTGTGTGGAAACTAATCTAGTCTTTAATTGGGAAAAATTCCACTTTATAGTTAAGGAGGGAATTATGCTTGGTCAGAAAATCTTGGGGGTGGCATCCAAGTAGATCAAGCAAAAGTTGAGGTAATTGCTAAGTTGCCTCCTCTTACCTCCATGAAGGGTGTGAGAAGTTTCATTGGTCATGTGGGTTTCTATAGATGATTCATTAATGATTTCTCAAAGATTGCACATCCCTTATGAAAACTCCTTGAAAAAGAGGTAAAATTTGAGTTTGATGATGAGTGTTTGAAGGCAGCATTTAATCATCTCAAAGAACTTCTCATTGCGTCTCCTATTATTGTTGCCTTGGATTGGTCCTCACCCTTCGAACTAATGTGTGATACAAGTAGTGTTTCTATAGGTACGGTTCTAGGACAACAAAAATAGAAGTTGTTCCATCCAATCTAGTATGCAAGAAAACCATTGAATGATGCCCATCATAACTATAAATTTACTAAGCAAGAATTATTTTCAGTAGTCTATGCTTTTGAAAAATTTAGAGCATACTTTTTAGGAATGAAAGTTGTTATACATATGGAACACGCCTTCCTTAGATACCTCATGGTAAAGAAAAAGGCTAAATCGCATTTGATTAGGTATATTTTTCTCTTGAAAGAGTTTTATTCTAAGCTGAAGGATCGAAAGGGTTGTGAAAACTAAACGGTCGACCACCTTTCCTGCCTCAAAACTAATTATGAGAACTTGGTTGAGATTGAGATTGATGACACCTTTCCCAGTGAACTAATCATGTCAATCTCGAGAAATGTTGTACATTCGTACGCAAATTATGTAAACTATATGGTAAGTGGGATACTTCCTGAGTATCTTATTTATTACCAAAGAAAGTGGTTTTTATTTGATGTAAAGAAGTACTTTTATGATGATCCCTTTTAGTTTTATGAATGCGCGAATAGTATGATTTTTCGATATGTTATGGAAGTGGAGATGAAAGATATCCTTGAAGCTTGTCATTCCTCCCCTTTTATGGTCACCATTGGGGGATTCGGACCGCAACCAAAATTCTTTAAGGTATTAGCCCACCATTCATAGATATGCCATTGAAATAGTCAAAGCATGTCATCAATTCCAATTTCAAGGTGGTGTCTCGAGAAAGCATGAGATGACCTTTAAACCCAATCTCAAAGTCAAAATATTCAATGTGTGGGGTATTGATTTATGGGCCAATTTGTGAGCTCTTTGGGTAACAAATACATCTTAGTGGCTATTTACTATGTCTTAAAATGGATAGAGGTTGTGGCTCACCTGAACAATTAAAGGAAAAAAGTTACTTTCTTCTTGAAAAAGTACATTTTTACAAGGGTCAGAACTCCATAGGCCATTATTAGCGATAGAGGCTTGCATTTTTGCAATTGGGTTTTGGTGCTCTTCTTGACAAATATTTAGTTAATCCCAAGGTTTCTACCCCGTACCACCCTAAATGAGCGGCAAAGTTGAGGTTTCCAATCGAGAAATCAAATCTATCCTTAAGAAAATCATAAATATTGGCCGAACAAATTGGGCACTGCAACTAGACAATGCACTTTGGGCTAGTAGGACGACCTATAAAATCCCAATTGGTATGTCCCCCTACTAATAGGTGTTTTGAAAGGAATGTCACTTACCCATTGTACTAGAGCATAAAGATTTGTGGGCTCTAAATAAATTAAATATGGATTGGGTGGATGCATCAAAGTCAAGAGTGATCAACTCCATGGGTTGGAAAATTTTTGACTCAAGGCATATGAAAGCTTCGTGTTGTACAAGGAAAAAATAAATAAGTGGCATGATTCAAAAATTCTTAAGAGGGCATTCCATTTGTGGGATGATGTACTTCTTTACAATTCTCCATTAAAGCTTTTTGTGGGAAAGCCTTGATCTAAGTGGTTGGGTCCCTTTGTGGTTACGATGGTGTATCCTATTAGTGCGATCGAGTTGGAAGACCAAAGAAAAAAAGATTTGTTGTGAATGGGCAAAGTCTAAAGTACTACAATGTAGGTGGACTGGGGAAGCCAAGTTTGAGTTATTGCACTTCAAGGATCCATAATGATGATAAAAGAGCGTCGTACCACGAGGTTAAATTAGGAACTTGGTGGGAGGCAACCCATCATTTTCAAGTTTATGCCAATCACTTTTGATTAATTCACATAATTTTGATGTTTTACAGGTGTTTTAGACAGATTAGAAGCCAAAAAATAGGGGAAAGTCAAGTTTAGGAGTATGGCAACCATTCAAAAAAATAGGGCAAAATAGGTAAATATCTGTCTCAAATGGATCGTGATTGCACAACATTTGTCATGATTACGACATCTAAACCATCCCTCAATGTAGTTTTAGGGATCCTTTTTAACCCTTCTCATGCTTTTAAATTATACAGTGAGGACACTACAAGCCACTTCATTAGAGGTATGTGTTATCTTTATGTGTGGCTATATTTCATGACTCAAAATTAGTTTCAATACTTGAATTTATTTCACAGAGTAAGGAGATTTTGTGAATTAACTCTGTCATTTTTAGATTTTTAAAATTTCTCCTTTAATATGGTGTTGGATGATCCTTTTCTTATGATCGATTGAGTGACAACATTCTAAAGGGAAAATTATAGTGTTTGGGTTTTAAGCTACAAATGCAGGGGAAGTCTGAGTACCCATGACATTGTAGATTTGGGATTTTCATTATTCCTGGGGTGAAGTCTGAGTAGCCATATGGTTTGCCCATGTGAGAGCCCAAATATGACATGGCTGTTTGATTTAGTGATAACAATCGTTAATCTAGCATAATGAAATGCGAAGCAAGCACCCCCCTCCATCCAAAGATTTTTGTGAAAATTAAGGGAATGGATGTGAATTATTTTGTAACAACACGTCACCTCTTTTTGTGACTCCAAATTCTTTAGTAGGTAGTGAGTAGTAATTAACTCCTTTTGCCTAAATAGGAGATGCAATTGATCCTCCTAGAAAAGTTTTCATGACATGTATGGTGAGCTTAGTTGATTGATTCTCAGGAATACTTGTGTCATCTTGAACTTTCCTAATTTGTCTTTCAAAGCTAATCTTAATTACACATGGTTGGAGGAAAGATCTTAGGCCTTCTTTGTAATCATGGAAAACTAATTTAGCCTAAAAAGTCTACCCGTGCTAGAATGGAATCCCTAGTCTCCCCTTTTGAGCCTTTGATCCTTTCTTTGGCAACCAGATTACAAGCCTTGAACCATCTAAACTTTCTCCCTCTTTTGAACCCTACCCTCCTTGAACATATAAAAAATGCAACTTGAGGCTAAAATCCTATGTTGGGGGTGGTCAATCTTGGAAAAGGTGATCTTCGTCCATGGTTTTGTAAGTGAGTGCCTAAAAGCTGAATAATAAAGAGTAATGAATGAGAGAAAGAAAAAGGACGAAAAAAAAAGAAATAACCTGACATTACACAAAGGAAAAAAATTAGAAAAAATACTTTCAAAAGATAGGAGAACCAGTGGTAAAGGAACGCACATGTGTGAATTAGGAATGAATAAAGTGGTCCATGACCCAAAGTTTGATTTAATAGTGTTTAATGTGGAGTTCAAGGAGTATGTAGTCACTTTTATCCCAAACATTTATCCCACCCTTCCCCGAACCTACATCATAAGCTTAAAAAAGTCCTTCGAGATCTTCAACCAAGTGTTTTAAGTTAGTAGCGATTGAAAATAAGGGCTAGCTTATGGCGTGATACTTGTGTGTATTGAAATTATTTGTGAAAGTGAATGCTTGCACATTTTTCCCTTGTTTCATGATAGAAACTATGGTGTACTGGGACTTTCTTTCTGTGAGGAGGCATGTAAACTAATAAAGGTTGGTGAAGTTGTTATATTCCAAAAATAAGGCAAAGGAGTGTAGTTAAGTGACTATTGACAAAGATCCACTTATTGAACGTTAGTATTTGTTGTTTGATTGTTCTTAAAATTATTTGGCATCCATGAAAATGTTATTGATTTTGAGGGGAGTTGCACGAATAGTTCTTCCCACACTCATTGGCTAATTGTTAGTCCTAATCAAGTTCGGAATCTGTTGTAATCATTTGGTTATAAGAATGGTCGTATAAGTTGAGTAGTCTGCTTGAGTATGGATTAGTGTTGCTTGAGGACAAACAAAGTTTTAAGTTGGGGTGTTAATTAGTGAAAAATTTATTACTCATTTATACCCAAATCCTTGCACTCTATGATGAATTAATTGTTTAAATGAGTCTAATTCTTGATTCAAATGCATTAATATCTAATATTTATGATCTTACAGGTATTTTGATAAAAATGACTTGAGACAAAGATGGAGGAAAAGTAAAGAGGCAAGAAGATCAAGAGAGTTGAAGATCAGGCCCAAGAAGTGACCCTCAGGTGCCACGTTCGTAACCTGAGGGTTGCGATCACCATCAGTCAAAAAGTCAGAAGGGTGCGATCATAGATAGATGCAACTCGATAGAGAAACCACGATCACAAAGAGTGGAACACAATCGTGATAGGATGGGAATTTTTCAAGGGAAAAATTAGAATTCCACTAAGTTGAATCCCAAGAGAACAAAAAGCAAAACCCTTGCACAATTGGGGGATTTTTTTATCCAATTTTAAGTTTTAAGAGCAAGAACACTCTAATTTTTGTGTTGAGGACAATTCGTTAATTTGATTCCAAGAGATTTTGGTTGTAAATTGAGATTGAAGTTTGGGTTTAGTATTATTTGGATTATTATGGATCAAGTGCATGCCAATTTGGGTATATCTCCTCTCTTTAATTTCATGAGTAGCTAAATCAATATCTTGGGGTTATGTTTGATTTGGTAGTAGATTATGTAGGGGTGTTGATTGTTAGTCTAGATAATTGGTTAATAGTGATAGGTTTTTCTTTTACTCTATGGTTGAATTGATAAGTATGGGTGAAAACCCTAATTGCCTTGGATCCCATATCATTCTTGAAAAAAGGATGTGGGTGAAGAGTGATGGCAAATAACACCTTGAATTAGCTTATTTGTTAGCACTATCTTAGAAATAAGGGTGCTAGTTACATTTGCCATGTTCATAAGCATCATCTTAGAAACAAGGATGCTAAGTTTGAGGTCATGGACTGGTAATCTTGTTACGCTCATAAGGTATTTGAAAGAATACATGAGTGAAATTTAGTATTTTATTGAAAGGTTACAACTAAGACCCTAAATCTAGCCTACCCAAAACCTTAGCCAAAAGTTGGACTAACTCTTGATTACCCATGTATGAGCACTACATAGGATAACATAACCCCAAGATCTCGCTTGATTTTATAAACTTACAATTGTTCAATGTCATATTAGTGTAATTTGGTGATTATGTTCAACAAATTTCAACATTCAAATCGCCTCAATTTACTTTCATGTTTTGTTTTAGTTTTGCATTACGTGTTAACACATAGTTAAATCTCAACACATATAGGTGTTGAAATCTAAATTGTGAAGAGCACTAGAGAACCATACGGAGACACACTATGTCATATAAAACCCTTATCCAGAAGATCTTGCAACTGCTCCTTGAGTTCTTTTAACTCAACCGGAGTCATTTTGTAAGGAGGGATAGAAATAAGACTAGTGTTTGAAAGAATATCAATCCCAAAGTTGTTTTTCCTATTGTGAGGAATACCAGAAAGATCACCAGGAAACATCTTGGGAAACTTTCAAACCACAAGGATAGTCTGCAAGGAAGGACATTCAGATATAGAATCCTTAACATGTACTAAGTGATAGAGGCACCCTTTAAAAACCAACTTTTGGTCTCTAAGATACAAAATAAACCTTTCATTAGGTACTAGGGAACTACCTTCCTATTCGATCATCGGCTCATTATGGAAGGGGAAATTGACCTTTAGCATCCGATAATCAAGAGACGCATAGCACGAATGTAACCAATCCAACCCCAAAATCATATCAAAGTCTAACATATCCAATTCTATCAGATATACCAAGGTCTCTGTACTAACGATCTATATCACACAACCCCTGTAGACTCTTCTAACCACAATGGAGTCTCCTATTGAGGTGGACACAAAGAAGGGGTCTGAAACACATTTATGATCAAAGTCAAACTGGATATCCACATAAGGGGTCATAAGAAAGAGTAGACCTAGGATCAACTAGACAATATACACTACAACAGAAGATTTTAAGAATACCAGTAACAACATTGGGGGATGACTCAGAATTCTGGCGAGTGCCAAGAGCATACAAGCAGTTCCAACCATTGCCGAAGCCAAAAGTAGAAGTAGCACCTTTTGGGCCAGGAGCTGATGAAGTAGCAACAATCTTATTTGCCTAAAAGAAATCTTAGAAGAACAATACCCTTGCATATAACTAATATGACCATATTTAAAGCGTTTGTTCCTCCCCTCTTCTCAAACACTATGGTGAACCTGAACAGAAGATCTACAAGGAGGATATGATGGAGCTGACTGAGCCCCACTATTCTAAGGCTGGCCTTCTGTTCCTCTAAACCCGCTATTATATTAAGAATGTCGATCACCCAACAACTTTCAATAAGGATCACTAGTCAGACGTAAAGTAGGAACCATGATTGCCCCAATTCTTCTTAGACCATTTTCCACAATCTCTACCATATTTTTGACCTACACCTTGATTCGAGTAGTGAAACTCCTTATTTTGATTTTCACTCATCTCTGCTAGATTCTTCTTTTCTTCTTCCACTTGTTGAATATATACTACAAGTCTAAAGATATCCAAATCCTTGTTCAATGAGGTAGACCTTGCTTTTCAAGATTAATTTTTGGGAAAACCCAGAGGCAAACTTCCTCATTCTAGACCTCATGCTAGGCACCAATTCTAGAGCATCCTACTACAGCTGATGAAACTTCAAGGCATACTCCTTCACGGACATCCTACCTTGCTTCAAATTCACAAACTAATCGTCCTTCACCTCCCTCAACTATTTAGGAAAGAAGCGATCAAGAAAAGTACTAGAAATTCATCCCACAAAGCTGACTCAACATCATCGCCCCTAAGAAACTCCCACTCTACATACCATTGGTATGCTATATCCTTCAACTGATAAATAGGGAACTCTACACCCTCCACATTAGTAGAATGCATCACATGAAAGATCTTTTTCATTTCATCAATAAAATTTTGATGATCCTCCTCAACTTTAGAATTAGGGAAAATAGGATGACTCAATCTCATAAATTGGGCCAAATCTAGTGGCCACATATGATGGAGTAATAGAAGTAATACGCTCAATCTGGGAAACCACCAACTGGGTAAGCAAATGAATCGACTAGTAAAACTCAGCACTAGACATGCCATCTTAGGGTGAATGAGGAGGGATTGGGAGATTGGTAGAGTTCCATCAGGGCAATCAGAAGTAGTGACCCTAGATCGGGTCTGAAATCCTAGAGTTGGACGAGCTCCGTCAATATTATCCTCAGATGGGATAGATGGGTTTCCACGAGTATCAGATCTTCTGGGAGGCATGATTTAAAATACGTACATATGCGAATTAGAGAAGATTCAAGACCTTAGACTCTATGTTTTGAAAATAGAACAACAAGAAAAGAAAATATTCCTAAATGCCTCGTAGTCTCTCCCTTATAACTGTGGCAAGCAACACACCCATAAATAAGACTTTACTTGACATGGCTTTGTTGGACACCCAATGACACCAAAACTAGGCTCTAATACTATTTTTGTCATGACCCAAACTAGGGTTTTGTCATGGTGAATATCTCAAGTCACACATGGATCGGAGATCACTCCCTGTGCCTAACCAAACCAAACACCATATCCCTAAATTTCAATGAATTCTGAACATATAACTAAACAGCAAGAAACAAGCTTAAGAAAATTCCAAACATGTCTATAACTAACGACTAGTGACCAACCAATAAACCAACCAACGTCCCGCAATATCCACAGTAATTCAAACAAAGCCTTCAAAATAAAAAACCAAAACCAGTCTTGTTCAGGACAAGTCCTCAACTCTAACTTATGACAATGACAATGTTAATAATAAAGAAAATTATCAACTCAATTCTAAGAGTGGAAATTGATGAAATGACTAAGCCTTCTAGAGAATATAAGCTCACCACTTCACCATAACGAACCAAAGAATCAAGTTGATCCACCTACCTCTGTAGAGGAAAAGTACACTTGCCTTCGAATTCTGTATCGCGTAGGGATACAACATTTGAAGATGGTTAGTGGGGTGAACACTAGTATGAAATTTAGGGATAAGAATAACATAATGCCATGATCAACAGTTTTAAATCATTCATAACGAATGAACATAATCAAATGCATATGAATATATATATATCACATGTAGAGATAAGGAACAAGGCTTAACATGCACTTTAAAACTTTAGCCTAAATTGTGTAGCTCAACCATCATATCATACGAAGACATCCACAAGCTATATGGGCCTAGCACTCCCCCAGCTAGTAGGTTCCTAGTATGTATGGCCGCATCAACCAGAGGGTAAATATATACACTATGGGGGACTCGAACCTCCAGGCATATCAAGATGACACTATAGACCCCCACGTCGGCAACTACAATTTCCAGTATTGGTCCCTTAGGACCTCTACTTTCACGACTTAGTTATACAACCCTCATTAAAGCCCAATTAAAATGATTATCACATAATCCCATTCATTGAACCATAATACAAACTTAGGCATATATTGTTAGTATCATCTACCAATTATAGTTGCAATGTAACATTAATATGCCACAACAATTATCTTCACTACTAGGAATTCACAACCCCATTGGTTCAATTTTACATTGGCTTGGGGAATTACACAACCCTATATGGTTCAATTCAAAATCATAATGCAATAATTCAAAAATAGGTCATTTCACATATTTCTCATAATTAGCACCAATTGCATAATATGGCGTTGGGTCCATAACCATTTCAAAAGTCACAAGTTTGGAAAATCATAATGCCTAGTTCCTTTACCATTACCATGCATCAAATTTACTCTAAAACCACCCTTTAAACCAAACCCATGCAGGGACAAATATGAAACATCCCATAAATAATAGTTGTCCAAAACCCTCAACCCATATTTTTAAAACAAACCTCAATACCATACAAGAAACACTTTAAAACTTATGTTTTTAAAAAATTAATAATTAGGGACGAGTAACATTCCTAATTTATCAAGTTTCACGGAAGTATTTTAACCCTTAAGACCTTAGATGACCTACTTCTTGGAAACCCTAAGTATGGATGCTTGAGATGATTTGAGAGAGCTTTTAAAGTGTTTTAGTATGTTAAAGATGAAATATAACCCTCTTAAGTGATTTATGGACATGGAGTTTTAATTGGGTAAGGAGAGAATTTTCCAAAGTGACCTTAAATTAAAAGCTAAAAATTTAGTCGTGAATGACTATAGGTCACCATATGAAACATATAGACTCATAACGACTCATCACCCTGAGTCATAGCCAAGATAGCTCCCAGGATGCGCACATACTGTTGACCTTATGACTCAATTGGTACCACTTGAAATAGGACCCTATGACTCATAGGGTCCAGTCATAGTCAACACCGAACCCAATCAAGCAAACATTGGACACCCTACGATTTGTACCCAATAACTCTTAACAGGTCCTTATGACTCATAGTGAGCCACTCATATTCAGAGCAAAACTTTGATGCATACTTACCAATTTTATTATTATTGGGTCCCTAGGACCCATCAAGACTCCCTACGACTCATAAGGGTAAGTCATAGTCAAAACAGTGGGAATAAAATTTCTGAACTTTTTCAAGAACCAAAAAATGAGGCATTACAAATCATGTACTTAGGGTCCAATTCCCCAAGACATTAACCATTAGAAATTATGGGATGTCAAAGTATTGAAAATGAAAGAGATGAAAGAAGAAACTTATCTCAATGAAGAATCACCCTTACCAAGAGAAAATTACTCCTCTAGGTCTTAGAAATGAATTTTGGAGTTTGGAGGCTGAAACCTATCAAAAATAGGATATAAATTGTTTTAGCATTGCTACAGAGACATGTCATCATTATAGCAACCTGACCCGCTATAACACCCTTAGCATTTTTCAACATGGACAGTCTTCGTTAGAATAGTCATAACATTTTAGTCAAGAATCAGATTGGCGAATGGTCAATTTCATCAGAATAATACTCATAGGTGTTTAATTTGGTGGGTATTATGACACCTAAACCGTTATATTCTAGGAGAAGTGCTCATTTGAAGTTGAACCTAGTTTAAACTTGGCCCGAAACAAAATCGATAAGAATACTTTCAACTTAACTTTGTGCTATGGGTATTTTATGACCTTAGTACATATAAAATGTACTCTCATATTAAATAATTTACTCTAAAATACATGATGAATGATATTCATATGACTTTACCACATACATTTTCAGTAACGGTGGGATCAGTCATTACAGGAACCCCTAAAATCTTAATTTAACCAGTTGAAACTATCCAATAATTGTTATAAATTAATACAATAGTTTTTTGATATGCTACTCTAAATTGTTGAAAAAATAAAAGATATACCCAGATGAGAAATTAAACTAAAAATTACTACCTCCATCCCATTTTATGTGTCGCCATTTGATCAGGCACAAAGTTTAAGAAATAAGTGATGACTTTGTAAAGTTTACAAAACTTCCCCTCTTAAAGTTATTTTAATGTTTACTTTTTAGTTGTTTTTCTTGATAAGTGGGATACACTATGGATAAAATGGGAATGATCCTATTAAATAGTTACCAAATAAGGAAAGATGTCATTCTTTTTGGGAAGGCCTAAAAAAAATGGCGACACATAAAATGGGATAGACTAAGTATTATTTTACTTTCCAAAATCACCTATGAAGTAATGCTAAGTGATATACAGACAAAAAGGGTCCAAAAAATTCAAGAAAGAAGAAGAAACAGTACCAATAGAAACAAAAACAACAATAGAGAGAAGGAAGGAAAAAAGCATCACCAGTGAAAACAACAACAATGGGCGTTCGCCAAAAGAGAAGAGGAAGAAAAGAGACATTTTCTCTCTCCATTTTTAGTTATGAGGATTTTATAAGATGGGTCAAAGTGTAAAATAAAAAACTTATGGATATGAAATTCATATGATTCAAACCCTTTAAATCCATAATATATAAGTTTCACCCCTACTCAATAATTGAAACTTGAGTCACTACAAGTTAATTTTAAAATGTTTTAGTCACCCTTAATTCATTGTCCCAAGATTCTCGACATGGACAACACTATGAATAATTTTCCTAGATACACTCGTTCTCCAAGTTGCATTCTTCCTCCAGATATGATGATTATCTAAATAAAACATCTCAGCAATAAGTGGTGCCATATTTTATCGCCTGACGTGTATCTCACTAGAAAGCCCAAAAATTTGTAAATTTTGAATATATGAGGCAAATATTTTTAACAAAATATCATGATTCATCTCGTAGTATCTACCTAAGGTCAATTCTGTAAGCTTCAAAGATTCAATTTTCAAATATTGTTGTTAGGTTCTAATTGAAATGTGAATGAAAAATAGAGTGAAAAAAGGGAGAAAAAATGAATTGTGTTTTCATTATATAAAAGAAATGTTCTCCCACATTGGTGGATAAAATTAATAAAAAACCAAGCCTCATGTCATCATCATTGTTGCTCGGCTTGGCTCAGCTTCGGTTTTAGCTTTGGATTTTAATTAAAATTTTGATTTGAATTTTTCAAATGATTGAGAAATTATATTTTTGTATAAAATTCATTTAAGATTAATTATTAATAATTATTTAATTCAAAAATATAATCTAAAATATTTCCTCCATGTGCGGACACAAATGAGCATGTAGGGATGCATATCAAAATGCATATTAAAAGGAGGTGATTTTCTAGTCCTCTATTTGAATAACAAAAAATAGATGTGCGGGCGCATTTGTCCATCTGTGGATGTAGATTCTAGTGCATATCGCTTCACATAGAATCTCTAACTTTTTGTTTATATTAAAAAGCAACATGCAGCCGCACATTGTCATCTGCGACCACAGATGGATCCATATATGATTCATCGGTCCAAAAAAGTACAATTCCTTATGAACCATTGCTTCTTTTTTGAACAAATGTATTTTGGATATAAATTTATGATTTTTCTTTGGATATTGGCATGAAATTCTTAGGTTAAAAGCTCATCCTTCTTGCAAAACCTTTGCTACCATTGAGTGCATTTAAAATACAGTAAATTTGAGGTACTATTATTTGGTTGAAATGAATCATTTTATCCTAGGACGATATATATCATAAACTTAGATACTTGAGGGAAATAATTTCTTTAAGGACACACGGTGAATTCAGGGGACTTGACTCTTAATTCTATCTTCATTCTTTCTTGTTTGAGTTTACTATTTTTTAGAAATATTTTGAACTTGTTGAAGTTCAAATTTTGAATATAGATTTTATTTAACCTTAAAGTAATAATTGTATGCCCCAAACTTCATATAGTTCCAAGAACTCTATGTTCAATCAACCAGATAATACCTTTTTCCATGGTACCATCTACTACTTTGACGTACCCAATTGAAATAGAAACAAGACTACTCCAATGAACATTACCACTAGGGTTCAAGTAGCAGTGTGATAAATCTAAATTCCTCAACAATGCATTTTTATATGAAAATTGAGTAAAATCATACTTTTAATGATTTGGAATAATTCCTAGATGAAAATATACAACATTAGTAGGAAAATATATCCATAAATTAACATATTTAGCATAACACTCCTCGTATATAACATCACACACTCTATACCTCTATATTTTCTAGTAAAACCTACAATAATGATGTTCTCTATGGATGAAAGTCATATAACCAGGAATAGTTAAGTTGTTTTTACTAGTAGGGAAATTGTAACATCCCAAAAAAATAGAGCCAAGATCATAACATGATTCAAATACTTGGAGAACCAAACTTTATGTCTTGATGGTATGGGAAGTGAATTAGATTTGTATTTAGTCCACAAGTAACTCCTAGCTCATAGTCATGTTGAAACATTCCTTACCGATTGATTTTTTGTGAAGAATCTATTTATAGTCAACTTTGAATGAGTATAACTCCTATATTCTAAAGTATTTTTGAGATCAAGACCCATCAAATAAAATTTCTTTGAGTGTTATTTCTAGCCCATCCTGTATTGCCTTAATCCAATTTCGGAGCTAAAGTTATGACCATTTTAGTGAAGCACTGCCAACAATGAGAATCTATGTATAGATGCCACGATCATTTTTAGAAACCACAATCGTACAATGGTTTCATTTTCATGAAACAACCTAAAAAATATGAGATTTTCCAAGTATATCTCCCAACCGTGAAACAGTACCATAATGTTGGATAGAAACCATGATCTTGGGCACAATCTTAGCTTCTAAAGTTCATCCAACTTAGACTACCAACTTTTGAACCAAGGTAGGATTGTTGGTGGGTCCCATGAGTCATACCAAAGATCTTATGATAAATTCCATATAGCCTCAAATCAGCCACCCAACCATGAGCACCACCCACGATCATAGGTGGGTCCCACGATCATTGGTGGTCTATACATCACAATTCTGTAGATTTTTAGTTATTTTTTATAAGGGTATATCCAGTATTTTATTATTATTAAACCTAAATTATGTCATTTTGGATGCTTCAAAGTATGGTTATTAAGCCTCAATTACCATAACTCCTCATTAACAAAATATCAAGTGAAACTTAGGTATGTGGAATTTCATCTAAAGATTTCACTAAGGTTTAACTCTCAGGTACGTGGGATTTCATTAGAGGGTATCTATTCACCCTTTGAGCCTTGAAATATATTAAGTTCCTCAATAAACTCTGGATCTCGAAATTTGGGTTTTCATTATAGCCACGATTCTTCTTGTACTTCAGTTCCCTGTAATTAGTAAACTATAAATACACGTTCCTCCCTGAAATTTAGTATATTGATATTATCATGTCCATGAACCCTAAATATAATGATATTTTCATGATTTTTGGGATTGTATTATGTAATTTCATATTCCATTCATATCATAAAATCTGTTATGAATAGTTTCATTCTTTAGAGATGGCGGATTATAAACACCCGATGACCTAGGATCCCATGCATTATTAATTGAACTATTATTCTCTTAGGTTTACATGTTTTAGGACACTTTTTGATAGAGGTCCTGTTATTGAATCTAAGTTTATCCATACTTTTAGTGTTGGTGACTTGTAGAGTGTTTTTAGATAACATATATTCTAAATGGGGTTTTCATATAAATTCACCCTATTAGACTTTTAGTAGTTTCATGAGTTAGGATTTAGGGGTCAGGTCCAACCTTATGGATTTCTTCTAAATATAAGTCCTCATATGTTTCTTTTATGCATTTTCCCCAGCCATCTCATGTCTGTCATAAATGTAAAATTCCTATAATTTACAAAGACATATATACATACTTATATATACTCTCACATCATAGTCTGGATCTTTGGCTCATATCAGTAAGATGCATGACATTAAGATATGCCATCAATGTTGTGAACAATCCAAAGGTAAGGTTACTGATTAGTATTGTATTTGGAATGCCATCAATGATCGTGGATCAAATTTCTTATAAAAACAAGGCTCACTAGTAGTATGAGAGTTAGGTATAGCATCCATGATTATGGATAGGTTGACATATATATATGTTATCTCAGGTTGACATCCATATATGTCATTTCATCAAGCTATTAATCATGCTCAATATATATCAATAAGAACAACAACATACCCAGTATATTCCCACCAAGTAGGGGTCTAGGGAGGGTAAGTGTACGCAATTCATACCGCTACCTTAGATGTAAGATATAGAGGTTGTTTCTGATAGACCCCAGCTTAAAATAAAACTATTTATACAAGGAATTGTAAAAGAACAAGATACAACATAAATCAACATATCCTATGATACCATATACAAGATACACCAAGTAATGTAACAAAAGATACAACATACTAAACTCCTACTAAACTTCTACCCTAATCTACCTCCTTCACAACTTCCTATCTAGGGTCATGTCCTCGATAAGCTAGAGCTACTCTATATCATGTCTAATTACCTCCCTCTAATTTTTATTTTATCTACCTCTACCTTACTTGAATCCATCCCTATCCAACCTCTCACACCTCTGCACTGGGTCATCCGTACCCCTTCTCATCACATAACCAAACCATCTAACCTCTCTTCTCTCATCTTAGCTTTTATCGAAAACATTGTCACTTTATCTCAAATAACCTCTTTTCTAATTCTATATTTACTAGTATACCCACACATCCACCAAAGCATTCTCATTTCCGTCATCCTTATCTTCTAGATGTTTTCCTTCATAATAGGCCAACACTCTACCCTATACAATAAAACTAGTCTAACCACCACTTTGTAGAACTTAACTTTAATCTTAGAAGGTATATTTTCATCACATAAGATTCTGGAGGTGAGCCTCCACTTTAATATATATATATATATATATATATATATATATATGTATGTATGTATGTATATATATATATACTTATATCATAGTTAGGATATTTAACTCATATCAGTAAGACTCGTGACATGCATGACATCTATATATGCCATCAATTATCTAAACAATTTTCACAAAGGTAAGGATCATAATAAGTAAGGTATTTAGAGTGTCGTCAGTGATCATGGATCAATTTTCTTATAAAAACAAGGTTCACTAATAGTATAGCAGTAAGGTATGACATCCATAATTATGGACAGGTTGACATCCATATATGTTATCTCATGTTGACATCTAGATATGGCATCTCATAAATCTATCAATTATGTTCAGTTGGGACTAATACTTATGTAACACCCCATATTTAAGTACGTGTATTGGAGTATTCAAGTACGTGTATTGGTCTTATTTATATGGAATTAATTTTTTATTTTATTTATATCGAAATTTGCCCGTCGATGGATCCATGCGACGGTTATTGAATAAGATTTCCAATGATATAAATATTTCCAAAAAAGGATAGGTTTCGGATATAATCGAGCACGTTCAAAACTATAAAATAGTGGTCGCGATATTTGGGAATAGTAAACGTGCAGGAAAATTTCCTGCATACAAACTACTAAGGCCAGCCAAATTTTTGGGTCAACTTAAAATGATCATAACTCTAGTAAAGTAATGAACTGGGAGATGTGCAACCTATTAAAAGAAATATATTTGAGTCTTCTTTCCAAATCAATTGGTTTCATCCAAATCCAACGTCTGAGTAAGGAATTATACTCATTTTAATTTAGCCTATCAAAACAAATTTTTACGGTCAACTTCAAATGACAATAACTCCTTGTACAGGATGAACTCGGTGGCCTACTTTATATAAAATGAAAGCCCTTTGAATTATCCTTCCAAAGATACCAATTTCACCCAAATCCGATATTGGAGCAAAGATTTATGGTCAATCTACTTTAGCTTATCAAAACAGTCCACCAAAGGACAGATTTGACATTATTTAAATTTTAAAGACATTTTGGTCATTTCCTATTATATTATGGATGGTAATATGTGTATATATACATGTATATGAGTTCAAATACTCATTTGCATCATCAATTATTGAGAAAGAACAAACCCTAACCAAATTTGACCTTTAAATTACTTTTGATTCAACCGTAGAAATTCTAAAGTAATCCGATAACTGCGTTTGTCCTCTCGAGAGCTTTAAACGACACCTATTATTTATGTAAAAAGTATTTCATAATCAATACGTGAATTTTAAGGTATGAATATTATTTGCCTTTGCTCTTTTCCATACGTATATGTGTGATAGAGGATTATATATATTGGTTGTTATTGAAAGGTAATGAAAATAGGGTTATGGACTATTTTGCATGGTTTAGTTGTATTGAATTGTGGAAGGTGGATATGGTAATTGATTTATGGAAGGTGGATATGGTAATTTAGTTATGGAAGGTGGATATGGTGATATACTATTGAATTGATGATTATTTATGTCTATGGCTTAATTTGGTTTAATGGATTGGTTGGAAGGATAAATGAATCCAAACTTGATATTGGAGGATGTTGTATGAATATGCATGGCATATGAATGTAATTGGAGTATAAGAGGGTTAAAGTTACACCCTTTATGGTGTAATTAAGGCTTACTACCCAACCACTAGTTTGGTCAATTCAAATAATTGAATTGTGATGTTTGGTTGCTAATACTATATTGCTATATATGTTCATTATAGATAAGTAATCTGAAAAGACAGGAAGTCCATTTGGGACTAGTATTGAAAGTTGACAGTCAGGTATGTAAAGCATACTCTATATATTATCTTTGGCATGAAAGTGAACAATTATTCTATTAAGAAGTTTCCGAAGTTATTCAATAAAATGTGATCCATAATGGTTTTGTATGATATCCTACGTTACAAATGAACTTGTTTCCACCCTACAAGATGTCAAGACATTTCAATACTTGTTTTTCAAATCTTACATATTTATTGCACTAATGAATGTCAGAAGGTATCCGGTTACTCAAACAAGATCCATGTGCTATTAATGACTCCAAAACTTTTCATTGATATACTAATAAGTTCCTACTTCATTGTTATGGCATTGAAGACTCCAAAACACTTCATTGATATGCAAATGAGTTCTTACTTCATTTTTATTGCATTGATGGTCTATTTATATGTCTCTTATTGTTGTATCATTGTTTCAAAGTATCAAAAATGCGGTGACAACCGAAATAACAATCTCAAAGATTAATTTAACTAAGTGATGGAAGTTCTCTTTTATCGGGTGGTATCCCAGGAGCATAAGCCTATCATGGGTCAATCCCTATTTATGTGTTTGTGGGTGGTATCCCAAGGGCATAAGCCTATCATGGGTCTATCCCAGTTTATATGTACTAGAGGTAGTCTAATGTTCACAGTACAGTACAGTAATGATTACAAAGATGATAAGAATGGAGGTAAAGTGATTGAATAAATACAATGTATAGGTTGTCACAAGTTCTAGTAAGTGTGGTCCACTCCTATTATGATTTATTCACTTTTTTTATTTCTATTGAGCTCCTATATCATATGTGATTATGTACAGCTTTACATACTCAGTACATATTTTGTACTAACATCCCCCACGGGGGACCTGCATTTCATGTTGCAGGCACTGGTACCTCATATCATACACCGCACAAGTAAGAGCCAGGATATCCAACTGCTTTTGGTGAGCTCCAGTTTACTTTGGGTCTTTCCGTGTCATATCCAGTCATTTTTGGTATTGTATAGAAGTTAGTTATATGGCGGGGTGTGTCCCGACCTTAGTTAAACTCGGTGTATTGTCTAGAGGCTTTGTAGACCTAATGTACTGTCAAGGTGGTGTTTTGTTAATAGACGTGATGGATCCAACGGGCAAGTATTATATATACATATATATGTGTGCTCGAGCTTATACAGGTGATTATTTTCTTTCATATGCGACATGATGTTGTTCGAATTTCAGTTTGTCATAGAGTTAAGCATGGGAAGTATAACGTTATGAGCTGGTTCTCCCAAGCCTCTTTGGTTATGGGTGTCATTCCGCCCCAATAGGATTTGAGGCGTAACAACTTAGCACCGAGCGGATAAGGGGATGATGCTCACTCACCTGCTAGGTTGAGACGTTTAGTAATATTTGTTATATCACAAAACTACATAACACCATGGGATTATTTATACCACATCAGATCAGCTCTGACTTTATATCCTGGAAAGGTATTTGAGCCGTTTACGATGGGAATTATGAATGTCATGTATTTATCTATCAATTAAGAATATCTCCCATAGTCTCAGACTTTGGCTTTACCATGGCTCTTAATTCAGTCTAGTCCATAGTATCTCAAATGTATCAAAATATTCATACACTCAATATTTATGATTATCCGGATGGATTCATACGTCTTAGTGTACCCAGTATTACTTGTGATTTAAATATGCCATCATCAGCATGATAATTTGTATATCCCTTTAGGGCTTTAAAATGTCCTTGTATTTAGCTTACACAATATTTTTTTTATTATTATTATTATGTTGCATGTTTACTTTACTTGGCCGTTGCATCAGTTTACATTCCTGACTCTATATTCTGTTTATTTTCTCATGTTCAACATATATACTGTAGTGCATAACTCATATTCTCAATATATTTGAAGTACCGACCACATACTTTTATTTGCATTATATTGTCTTACAATATAGGTACTGACATACAACCTCTGAATCATGTATAGGATGATCTACTACTGCATCAATAGTAGTACTTTGGTAAGTCCTCATTATTCGAGAACTAGTTATAAGTATTTTTCATTCATTCCCCTTTCAATTTTCAGATAATTAGAGTTAGATAGGGGCTTGTCCCAACAACTCATCTTAGTAGAGGCTTTCAAACAAATAGTAGATATTTAGCTTTATTTTATGTTAATTGATTTTCATTTGCTTTAAATGATGACATTTGGTGCTGATTATTTATATATTATTCAAACTTTAGCTTCTGCACAATGTTATTCAATTTTATATAATATGCTTAGAGCCCTGCTAGGTCATAGGTTAGCTTGAGGTCACTTTTGACTCTAAACATTGTGTTACGACTAGGGGGTAATCTCATTTTGTGACATAAATCATAATCGGGTGATACTGGAATGGACATCCATAGAAACTATCATCACATAAATATTATGCTAGTTCTCACAATTGCTTTGTTACTGTCCTTTATCGAAGAGAGAATGTAAATTAGAATTAATTGGGGAAAATCGTTGAGTCGCTCCTCTTCCCTTTCCATTAGAGTAAAACCTTTAGTGATGTACCTCGCATAACCTAGGTTAGTTAAGCCAACATGTATGTGTAACTAGGTAAGGATAGAGTATTCTTGTGTGGCCTAGATAAGGGTAAAGTATGTATATATTACCCAGACAAGAGTAGAGTTATGGAGGGAAGAGGGTTCTAAGGATGGGGGTAAGTAGGGGTGGTGGGAGGTGGGTGGAGAATGGGGTGGTTGAAAATAAATTTTTAAAGCAAAAGTAAAAAGATTTTAAAAATTTTGGTGGGTAGGGGGGGGAGTAAATAGGGTGGCGTTGGGTGGGAATGGGGTGAGGGCGGGGTAAGGAATTATTTTTAAAAAATAATCTATAATAAGTTTGGGGGTGGGGTAGGGTGGATTTACTGGAGTGGTAAGAGACATTATCACTTGTTATCCTACTTTCATTAAGGAAATTATTTTTCTTATTTTCAATACATAATTAACACATAATCACTTTGAAAAAAAGTTTAGGAAAGTATTAATTTGCTTTAAACAAATCTCAAAAATTCAATTAGATGTCTTGCCCTTTAGTAGAGCATTTGAAGGAGCCAAATCTGGTCAAATACAGATTCAACATAAGAAATGAACCTAAATGTTCATACTGCTATACTTCTATCCCGGTCCCAAAAAGTCAATCCAAAAACATCGAGCCCACAGGGAAAAAGCTAAAAATTTATTAAAAATCACGTGAACCCATAATATGAGGAGTTCAAATATGAAATTTCATTAAAATGAAGCTAAAATCTACCTTGAAATCAACAAAATACTTTTTTTAACTTTACAAAAAAAAACTCCAAATTTTCAAGTATAAAAACTAAGATTTGAAGATAAAATCAATAAATTATCATAGAAAAATGTTAAAATATTAGTTAGAAACATATCTGGCGCAGAAATCCTAAAAATCTCCTTTGAAACTCCCAAAATCGTGTTTCAAAGCTTCAAAAATCTAGTGATGGGGTTTCAAGTCGAAAAAGGAATTCTTAAATCTATCCGGTGAACCTTTTTTTGTGAATACAGGACCCACTTCATGTTTGTGAAGGTACCTGACCCGAACTCATTACGATTGCAAGTGTCAATCCCTATTCCTGTAGAGAAACTTGAACCCAATCCCCACCCAGTTGAGACATTCTACCCAATCACGTTCTTATATTGTAATCATGATGCCTACTATTCTTTTATCATGAATGCAAAGAAAAGGAGGATCCTTTGCACCGGAAAACAACTACATCAACCAAAACCAAATCCTAAAGACCTACTAGATTGACTTTCAGAATGTATTTTGAACCCCAAGAATACCAATCAAATATGCTATTAAACAAAATTAATATTTTGGATTCCATGAAACCAGGCCATAACTTTCCAAATTTTCACTTAACTACTCAAAATCAATATGAACACCTGGGGACCCAATCTAACAGTGTTACTAACTCAAAATGATATTCAAAACTAAGGAACTAACAAATTCTCATACAACAACTAAATCATCAAGTGTTGATCAAAATCATATCAACTTCAAAACCTTCCAAAATTGAAAGCTTGTACAAAATCAAAAAATCATATCAAAAATTGTGTCACTCACTCCACAAATTATAAATACCAAAATACAACTCCGAAAAGAGATGAAATAGTCAAAACACAAATCACTCCAAAATTCAATAAACAATTGTTACACAAACGAACATGGGAAATTAGAAAATATTTTTCAAAAATTGTTTTCCTCCATAGCGAACACACCATAAATATTTAAAGAACGAAAAAATACTAAGGATTGATTTAAAGAGTTACATAGACATAGGTAAGTATGTAATACTATTACTGACCACTCTTCACCAAAAAATTATAATATTTTAAAATCAAGATCTTCTATTATGTATATACATAATATAATAGACTTTAAATACCATTAACTTCTTCTTATGTTTATTTTTTTATATTTCAAGTTTCCTCAATGAAAATTTAAGTTTGAGAGCCTGCTGAATTCCTAAACTTGTAACATATTCACAACCAGGTAACAGATTCTCTAAGCTAGAGTGTTGAACAAAAATGTTATTTAATCATAATTATGTCCTTATGTGTATTGGATATGATGCCAAAAATAAAATTATTATTTTTGAAAGAATAAAAATATAGATATTTAAACAAGCTCTTAAAAACTTATAGAGTAATATTTTGATTTTTTTTTATATTTATGAAATGTGTAGATATTCTATAGTCGTAGATATTTGTAGAAAAGATAGAACTGTCTTCTTATGTAGTGGTGCTCTTAGTTATTTGTAATTAACCCAATTGAAGAAAGTATCCTATCTAAAATTCTCCCTTCTCTTTTTCACACCTTTCTCTTATTTAGTTGAATCCTCCTATCTTAGTTAACGATCTTGAACTAACAGAAGAACTCTCCAATTTATACTTTCTAATGCTATTTCAGTACATATGGCTTTCAAAATTTCTTCCCTTTGGGACGACTTTATTATTACAAAAAGTTGTAATTTTTCTGCCTATTTCTTCTGCCTATCTATTAAGAGGATTTCGTGCAAGTAACATTCCCCATGTCATTCTCATAAAGTAACGCTTGTTTGAGATAAAATAAATAAGAGTGCTCCATTAGATTGATGACCAACATAAAACTAGAATCACCAAATGTGATTACTGTAGCATTTTGACTTATGTTTCGAGAACTGAACATATATGATGAGAAGAAGGAAATGAATTGATGAAATACTGAACTATGTACTTATAAATATGTGAACTACTAATAAATGATTTTGTATACATTGAAAATTTATGGATTCTACAAGAAGAATCTAATTTCTGTTAGAGTTCTTGGAGGCTACTTTACCCTAAACCTGGCTTAGTGGTTGCTCTACTCTAAACCCTAAATTATGCCTATATAAAGGGGAAAAAATTTCATTAAAGAGGTAACTCTATCTTACAAATTTATAGGATATTCATAAAGAGATCAACTATCTTCTATAGACCATAAATCATGGGATATTACCAAAGCGATCATTCTATATTTGAGAAATATGCTACTAATGACTCTCGAATCATGAAGAAAATCCAAATAGAGGAACAAAACTGTACCCATATCATTTATCAATAAAAGTTCTTATTTTTTCCTATTTTTTTATTGCAGTTTGTTTTCTATCACTGTATAATTTTTTGCAATATTGGCACACCCAGTGGGACATTCTCTACCTCTCACCTCAGTTTTTCCAGCATCAAAATTAAAGAACACTAAAATGAATTTTAAGAAATTCAATTCTTAATTGCCTACCTCTAAGGTTGTTGATTCCAGACTCTCTACTGAAATATAAAGAATTTTGGTATTACTTCTGGAAGCTTTAGAGCTGTCACAAGGAGCAAAGCCAGTATGTTAGGACAACAAACATACCAAGTGTCATCTACACCAACTCTAATTTTATGATCTTTAACTCCAAAAGGAGAGAGGTCCCATGCAAGTTCTTCAGAAGGAGGAAGCAATGTGGTAGAGACAATTAAGAAGACTCCATCCATGATGGTATTACTAAATATGTGAAAAATCAAGATGCTCAGATTGATAAGTTAGTGGATAGGATGGACGGCTTAATAGACGAAGATTCTATCCATGCACCTGAGAAAGCTCTAGAAGTCCACGATATAGAACATCCTATAAAACAAATATCCCTTACTAAGGAGGTACAAGTCTCTTATTAAGAAATGATCATGATTGGTTAATTGAAAGAGTTCATTGACGGTACCCTCAAATACAAGTACGATGTTGCCACCAAGTCTTCCCTGATATACACCAAGACCTACACAATTAGGATTGATAGTTTAAAAATGCCAGTCGGCTATCAACCCCCCAAATTTCAATAATTTGAGTGAAAAGGAAATCTAAAATAGTATGCCATGCACTTTGTTGAGATATCTAATAATGTTGGAACCTAAGGCTACTATCTTGTCAAAAAAATTGTCCATTACTTAAGGGGAAATGCCTTTTATTGGTACACAGACCTTGAGCCTAATTCTATTGATAGCTGAGAGCAACTGGAGCGTGAGTTTTTGAATCACTTCTATAACACAAGGCTTACAATGAGCATGGTAAATCTCACAAATACTCATCAAAGACAACATGATCCAGTCATGGACTTTATCAATTAATGTAGAAATACGAGCCTAAACTACAAAGATAAGCTTAGCAAAACTTCTGAAAAAAGACATACATCCAAGGAATGCACTGGAGCTTCTCTATATCTTGCAAGGCATTAAGCCAAAATCTTTTGAAGAGTTAGCTATCTTTGATTAAGACATGGAGTTGAGTATGTCTTCTACCTAAAAAAAGAGTTGTACATATCCATAACCCTTGAAAAGAAAATGATTAGGAACCTAAAAGATGAAGCAAGTTTTTCCCCAAAAGCAAAAACAAAGAATCCATGAATATTGATGTGTCTCTTGTAAAGTTCACCACAAAGGTGAGCAAGAAGCAAAGCGAGAAGTTGACTTCTCAAGCACGTCCAAATCAAAAGTTGACTTTGAAGGAGATACAAGAAAAAGAACACCCCTTTCTTGATATTGACGTTCCTAAAAATTTCAAAAAACTCTTTAGCAATAATTCATTGATCTTCTAGAAATGAAGTGGCCCAACAAAGTTGGGAAAACTGAAGCTCCAAACTATTGTAAATATCATAGACTTGTGGGTCACTCTCTAGATAAATGTTTCATCTTCAAGGATAAAATCATGCAACTAGCTAATGAGAATGAGATCATTCTTGATGATGAGACGTCTAGTTTTTATTAGATTTCCATTATTTTTGGCTAGCTTGATTCGGTCCAAAGTTGCAACTTTAAAAAGCACGATGAAGATCCATTGAACCATGAAAAGTCTCTAATTGGCGAAGGTAATGATGAAGGTTTGATTTGGTGACTAAGTTGATATGTAAAAAGATGAGTCTATAAAAGAAGTTATCCAAGCAACCAGCTAAAAGGAAGATGGTGAGGAAATCAAGAAAATAGAAATTAGTTGAGCTTTTGAAGAAGGCAAGGGCAGTGGAGCATCACTAACAAAAACCATGACATCTTGTCACTTTGGAAGAGTTCTTTCCAAATTGATTTCATGCAAACACTACATAAGTCAACCTTAAGGAATCTTACCTTGACACTAGCAAAGAAAGAGCAAAGTGTAAAAAGCTAACCATGGAAGTTCCTTCGCCTTCTAAAAGACTACTGAACCTCTAAGCCAAGAAATATATGTATATGATGTTTTAATGCCCCAAAACCTCGTCCCAAGGCGTCACATGGTGCTAAAGACTAAGAATAGACTTAAGCTAACCCTGTCTGCCTTCTACTAGATCTGAATCGCATAATAAAGGAAATATCAACATAAAAGTCATACTAAATTCGGAAATTGTCTGAAATAGCTGAGACCAATCTGAATGTAATGTCTGAAAATCAATACTATAAGTCTGAATAATATCTAGCAGTTTTATAAGCCTCTACTACTAATAACTAGAGATTCACTGGGATAAACCCCCAACTAACTCAAACTGTCTAAAAACAAATACTAATTATATAAACTAATAAGCTGCAAAATTTAAATGAATAAGTACCCAAACTATGAGGATTCACCAACTATTGGATGTAGATGAAGAAGCTCAAACTACTTGTGCTACTGATACTGAGCACCTCAACCTACATTATGAGATATTGTAGCACATAGACATATATGTGGATCAGTACTTTGAGGATGTACAAAGTATATGGGGGTGAAATGCATAAGTAAAACATCATCTCATCATCATAATTTATAAAATAATGCATGCAAAATGTAAATGACTCACATAAATTGGAATACCTGAAATATTAAAATCTGAAATCATGAATAGCAAAGCATACTTTATAAATCTAGCGAGTCATAACATTTACTACTAAAAGTTGTGCTAATGTTCTGTCTATAAATCATACTGTCTAAGTGTAGACAAGATTCACTTTTGTAACTAAAATCTAAAATCTAAAATCTATAGCTAATATCTTTCTGTAAGCATAATCTGAGTAAATTTGTGAGCCTTTACACTTAGTTTTCTTAAAAGCTTTTCTGTTAATCTTTTACTTTAACTAGTAGGGAGGTTCTCTTAACTGACATAAACCATGTGAAATAACATGGAGTCCAACATCTTGTTTTCCTAAGGGGGGAAACCTCACGATAGGGAGAGGTGTCTTACTCTTGCCAGGGAGTATAACCTACTGTCTATCTGATCAATCACAAGCTAAATCTGTCATCCATATTGGAATGGGAATAATCTGATAATCTGTATATACATTGGCTATGTAGTTCTGTGGAAGATAGGATATGCTAATCCCATACATGTCGCTCGATGATGAATACTACTCCCTTTAAATTTGTATGCACATTCTGTTGGAAACCCACTTTATAAAATAGCATAAGGGTTTATCTGAAACCAATCATGCATTTATCTGATTAAATCTGTAAATAAATCTGATTTGAACTCAGTAATCTATAATAAATCTATAAAGTTGATTCCATAACTAAATTGAGGATCAAAAGATCAAAGCTTTGCTGTAAATTTGAAATAAATATGATCATAAGAAGCTTAAAGCATTATCTTTCTTCAAATATCAACATATAAACTTGGGCTTGATAACCCATGCATCAAATACATGTTAAAATATCATAATAGTCATGCTTGATAATGAAAACAATGATAATTTATTTCAAAATCTGGAAATTACTGCAATAGGCATGAAAAATATGAAAATAGACTTGTAATTCATCTTCTAAAACACTTGAAATGTCATAATCTTGCAAATAGCAATAATGTGTATGAACCCTAATTCAAATCTTATGGGTATTCATTCAAAATCATATGAATTTGTAATTAAAATTTGGTTTTGGGCACAAGGATGAAAGAAGATCCTTGTTCATAAACTCCATATACGTTGATTGATGATTAGATGAAGAAACTTGAATTATTGATTCCTATTTGAGTTCTTAAAGATGAGGTCTTGATTATCTTGTCTTTGAAATCCTCAATTTTAACTTTTCTTGGAGAAACAATGGTGGAATTGATTTCTTAGAGAAGAAGATTCTGATTTCTAGGATTTTTTTGAGCGAAAATTGATGATTAATGAGCATAATAGGATTAGAATAGGCTTAATCTCATGTTTTGGACGGATTGGTGCTTGGGAATTGACCAAAATACTCCCTTTAAATTTTTAAATGGAACTAAACAAGAGAACTAATATCCTGATTTAGTAGGCCACCGTGATGGCCACTATCGCAGTGGCTCACTAGATAAGGGACAATTGGGAACTAGAAACTCTCTGTGATGCGGAGCTATCACGATGCCCCTTTGGAATGCCATTTTGACCATCGTCGTAACTCTTTGAAATAGCGTAGGCTTACTGAAAATTGACAAATGGAAAATTAGACCTCTCCGTGATGCTCCAACATTACGGAGGTCCACTGGAAAATTACAATTATGAAATTTTCCTTCTCCGCGATGTGGTGACTGCCCATTTGGCACACTCTTGCTAAAAATACCCTAACTTCTTCACCAAGTGTTGAATTTGTGCGAATTTGGTATCGATGGAAAGATTATTCAATTTCTCTCGCCATAGAAGGTCTAAATCTTGAAAATTCCATATGAAATAAAAAGGTATCCATTTTAGTAGCTAATCCTTAATATTTTAGGTATGCAATTATGATCGGAAAGGTATGGGGTATTACAATATCTCCCCCTTTGGAATAGTCGTCCTCGAATATGGCTAGTTAAGCTGAAAATAATGAGGAATTTAAGGCTATAATATATGATGTACAACTTATGTAAATTGAATGGCCGATTCTCAACATAATGAGCTACTGAACTGATCTTTGAGTGTATGAGTTTACATGGAAACAACTATATAGCTGAATCTGAGACTGGAAAAAGAACTGAATGAAAAAAAACTATTACCTTCGGCTTAATCTGAGTTCGTGGAGAAGAGACAAGGATACTTGGTGCGCATGTCTTCCTTTACATCCCAAGTACCACCCTCAATGAACTGATTTCACCATAGAACTTTGACCAAGGAAACTTCTCTTTTCCTTAGTCTACGGATCTGATGATCAATAATCTCTACTGGAACTTCTTCAGAAGAAAGGTTATTCTGAATATCTGAGGTTATTATGAATATCTGTACTTTCTAGAGCAACTATAATGGTTGAATTCGTCGATGTACTTCTTCAAAAAGGACACATGGAATACTGGATGAACTGAGGATAAATTCACAGGTAGCTCAAGCTTATATGCTACCTTCCTAACACAGCTCAAAATCTGGAAGGGGTTTACATATCGGGGACTAAGCTTCCCCTTCTTGCCAAATCTCTCCACCTCTTTCATGGGTGAAACTTTCAAATACACATGATCATCAACCTTAAACTCAAGATGTCTTCTTCTTATGTCTACATAATATTTCTGATGTCTCTGGGATTATTTCAATCTCTCTCTAATCAATCAAACTTTTTCCATAGCTTCAAACACCATGTCTAGCCCAATCAAAGCGAATTCACCAACTTCAAACCAACCAAGTAGCGATCAATATCTCTGCCCATAAAGAGCTTCAAATGGATCCATCTGAATACTAGCATTATAACTGTTATTATAAGCGTACTCAATCAACGACAAATGGTCATCCCAACTACCTTTCAAATCCAAAACACATGCCCTCAACATATCCTCTAGAGTCAGAATGGTCCTCTCTGCCTAACCATCTGTCTACGGATGAAAGGCTGAACTAAGATGAAATTAGGTACCAAGATCATTCTAAAAGGCTTTCCAAATCTGAGAGGTAAACTGAGTACCCCTATCTGAGATGATTGACAAAGGAACTCCATACAACCTGACTAACTCTCTGATGTACAACTTAGCACAATCTTTAGCTGTGTAAGACATGTGAACTGGCGAAAAAATGCACTGAATTAGTCCATCTGTCTACAATCATGCCAAATTGAATCATGATGATGATGTGAATAGGGTAAACCAGTCACAAAATCGATATTCACCTATTCTCACTTCTAAGCAAAGATACCAAACTCTTGTAATGTACCATAAGTTTTTGGTGTTCCACCTTAACCTGTTGACAAGTTGCACACTTAGGTACAAACTCCGGTATACCTTTCTTCATACCAATCTACCAATAGATTTCCCGTAAGTTGTGGTACATCTTGGTGGCTCCTAGATGAATGGAGTAACGCGTACCATGTGATTCCGCCATAATCCACAACCTCAAAATATCAATACATAGCATATACAATTTATTCTAGTATCTCAACACGCCATCTCCCATTTGGGAGAAAACCTCTACCTTTTGGTCTTTAACTGACTCCTTCAGTTAGACCAAACTAGAATCCTTATCTTGTTTCTCTTTCACTTCCAAAACTAGAGAAGATTCAAAACTACTCTAAACCCAAACATTCCCTTTAGCTGAATCAACCAATCTCATACCCAATCTAGATAAATGGTGAAATTCTTAAACTAAATCCTTCTTATCATTCTCTACATGAGAAATACTGCCTTTAGACAATCTACTAAGGGCATCTGCCACTACATTGGTCTTGTCTGGATGATACAACACACTGATATTATAATCTTTCAACAATTCAAACCATATTCTCGGACAAAGATTCAACTCCCTATGAGTAAACACATACTGCAAGCTTTTGTGATCTGTAAACACATCAACATGCACCCCATACATATTATGTCTCCAGATTTTCAGAGCAAACACAACTATAGCTAACTCAAGATCATGGATCGAGTAATTTTTTTCGTGAGGCTTAAGCTGTCTAGAGGCATAGGCTATGACCTTACCTCTCTACATCAAAACTCAACCCAAACCAACTCTAGAAGAATTACAATACACCACAAAACCATCTGTACCATCAGGTAACACTAAAATTGGGGCTGAAGTGAGTCGAGTCTTCAACTCCTGAAAACTCTTTTCGCAAGAATCTGACCACTAAAACTTAACTTTCTTCTGGGTTAATCTAGACATAAGATATGTAATAGAAGAGAAACCCTCAACAAAATATCTACATTAACCATCTAGACCCAAGAAACTCCTAATGTCTAACAAAGAAATAGGTCTAGGCTAATATCTTACGGCTTTTGTCTTTTGGGAATCAACCCTAATACCCTTACTGGAAATAATAGGACCAAGAAAAGCTACTGACGTTAGCCAAAATTTACATTTGCTTAATTTGGCGAATAACTGGTGATCTCTAAGAGTCAGTAACACAATTCTAAGAAGGTCCACATAATCATCCTCACTACGTGAGTAGACAAGAATATCATCGATATAGACTATGACAAACATGTCTAAATACTGTTTGAATACTCTGTTCATCAAGCCCATGAAGGTTGCTGGGGAATTTGTTAGCCTGAAGGATATGACTAGAAACTCAAAATGACTATAACGGGTTTTGAAAGCTATCTTTAGAATATCACATTCCCTTACTCTAAGATGATGATAGTCGGATCTAAGGTCTATCTTTGAGAAATAACTTGCACCTTGGAGTTGGTGAAATAAGCCATTAGTTCTAGGAAGAGGATATTTTTTTACTATAACTTTATGCAGCTGGCGATAGTCAATGCACATACGCAAAGAACCATCTTTATTTCGCACAAATAGGATGGGAGCTCCCTATGGAGAAACAGCAGATCTTATAAAACCTTTGTCTAAAAGATCTTTGAGTTGCTCTTTCAACTCTTTAAGCTCGACGGGAGCCATACGATATGGGGAAATAGAAATAGGCTAGGTATTTAGAAGAAGGTCAATCCCGAATTCTATTTTCCTATCGGGAGGTACCCCTGGCAAATCTTTAAGAAAAATATCATGATACTCATTGACTATACTGACTGAATGAACTATCGGAGTCTCAAACTTAGTGTCTTTGACTTGAACTGGATGATAGATACATCCTTTGGAGATCAACTTTCTGGCTTTAAGAAAGGATATAAAATGACTCTTGAGAGATACTGAATTACCTTTCCACTCAAAGACTGGCTCATCTAGAAACTGGAACTTCACCCCTTGGGTGCAATAATCTATGGAGGCATAATAAGAATGGAGCAAATCCATACTAAGAATAAGATCAAAGTCAACCATATCTAACTCTATTAAGTCTGCTAACATAAATAAAGGACAGTGATAGGACACTTTCTATAGATCTATTTGGCAATAACTGACTCACCCACAGGGGTAGAAACCAAGAAAGGCTCTGGGATCTTTTCAAGACTTATTTTAAAATTCAATGTAACTAATAGTGTCACATAAGAGAAACTCAACCTGGCGTCTAACAACACATAAAAATCAAGATGAAAGACACGAAGCATACCATTAATAACATTTGGTGAATCCTCCTAATCCTAATGGAATGGTAGAGCATAAAATTGATTCTGGAACTGACCTCCACCGGTACTGGATAATATGCCCTAAGGAGGGACTGGGCGACCTAAAGGATTTGGTGCACTAGTAGCCTGAGTTTGAAGACGACCATCTCTGTTTCCTTGCTTAGCATGCAGATAATCTCTAATTCTATGACCCAACTTACCATAACCATAACGACCTTTCTGTCCAACTAAACACTTACCAGGATTCCTTTTACCACACCTATCACATGGAGGATAACTAGGCCTACCACTCACACTATTTTGGGATCTGGACATAGAAGACTTACCCCACTGCTCCTGCCTACCTCTAGGAGCGGGAGCACTAGCTGAAGATGGTGCTAGCATAGATGAATGATTTCCCCCTTGAGACCTAGCCTGGCCATACTCAAACTATCCTATTCTAGCCTTTTTGTTTTCTCTCTCTCTTCCTTTCAACTTTTCTACTTAAATCTACTAAGCATGAATCATCAATCTAGTAAGATCCATGTCTCCAATAAGTATGGCAGTCCTACACTTCTTGACTACTAAGCTAGATACTCTAGTGACAAACTTACTCATACTTTCCCTAGGATCAGCCATCGTATCAGGGGAATACTTTGACAACTGATTAAAATTAAAGCAGTACTCCTTCGTTGTCATTGATCCCTACCTCAGGTTCACAAACTCCTCTATCTTAGCTTTCCTTATGTCACGTAGGAAGAACCTATCTAGAAAAGTATCCTAAAATACTTGCCAACTTATAGGAGTAGCATTCTCACCTCTATCTTTCTTCCATATCACTACCTAATCATATGCTACATCCTTTAATCTATAGGATGCTAACTCTACACTTTTCTCTTTGGAAACATACATAATTTGGGTAATCTTCTTCACCACATCTAAATAAAGTTATGGGTCCTTACCTGCTTTTGTACCAAAGAACACTGGTAGATTCATTCTCATAAAATCTCTGATTCTAGCTACTGCTAAATCCCCATTCTACTAAAGTGGGACTGCAGCCTTATGGTTGCCCTGAATATTAATAGTCACAGCTTGGTCTAATGACTAAAAGGCATCCCTAAACTCGGCATGGGATACATTCTTATTCAAAGGATCTGTGGGCTAAGGTGGCTGGTTACTATTTCTATGGGCATTAACTTGACGACGAGGCATTTTCCACTGTCACATAAGAGCCTCAGTTAAAAGCATGTAGAGATACTGTAAGCAAGATAGATCATGAAAGAAAGAGATGATTTCCTAAGAATGAGACAATGTAGCACATAAACATATATGTGGATCAGTACTTTGAGGATGTACTGAGTATATAAGGGTAAAATGCATAAGTAAAATATCATGTCATCATCATAATTTATAAAATAATGCATGCTAAATGTAAATGACTCACATAAGTTGGAATATCTGAAATACTGAAATCTTAACTCATGAATAGCAAAGCATACTTTATAAATCTAGTTAGTCATAGAATTTAGTCCTAAAAGCGGTACTAATGATCTATATGTAAATCATACTGTCTAAGTGTATAAAGGACTCCCATCTGTAACTGAAATCTGTAGATAATATCTTTCTGTAAAGCATATTCTGAGTAAAGTTGTGAGCCTTTACACTTAGTTTTCTTAAATGCTTTTCTGTTAATATTTTACTTTAACTAGCATGGAGGTTATCTTAACCGACATAAACCATGTGAGCTAACATGGAGTCCAATGTCTTGTTCCCCTAAGGGGAAAACCTCATGATGGGGAGAGGTGTCATACTTTTGCCATAGAGTATAATCTACTGTCCATATGATCGATTTCGAATGGGAATAATCTGATAATCTGTACCTACGTTGGCTACTTAGTTCTTTGAAAGATAGGGCACGCTAATCCCACACTTGACGCTCGGTGCTGAATACTACTCCTTTTAAATCTGTATGCTCATTTTATTAGAAATCCACTTTAAAAACTAATATAAGGGTTTATCTGAAACCAATTATGCATTTATATAATTAAATCTATAAATAGAGTTGATTTGAACTTAGTAATCTGTAATAACTCTATAAAGTGGATTCCATAACTATATTGAGGATCAAAAGATCAAAGCTTTGCTGTAAATCTGAAATAAATCTAATCATAAGATTCTTAAAGCATCATCTTTCTTGAAATATCAACATATAAACTTGGGCTTGATAACCCATGCATCAAATACTTGTTAAAACATCATAATAATCATGCTTGATAATGAAAAAAAATGATAAGTCATCTCAAAATCTAGAAATTACTACAATTGGCATGAAAATATGAAAATAGACATGCAATTCATCTTCTAAAACACTTCAAATCTCATAATCTTGCAAATAGCAATAATGGGTATGAACCCTAATTCAAATCTCATGGGTGTTCATTCAAAATCATATCAATTTGTAATTAAAACTTGGTTTTGGCAACAAAGATGAAAGAAGATCATTGTTCATAAACCCCACAAACATTGATTGATGATTAGATGAAGAAACTTTAATTATTGATTCTTATTTGAGTTCTTAATTATCTTGTCTATAGAACCCTCAATTTTGAGCTTTCTTGGAGAAATAGTTGTGGAATTAATTTCTTTGAGACAAAACTTTTGAGGTCTAGGGCTTTTGTTTGAGACAAAATTGATTAATAATGAGCATAATAGGCTTAGAATAGGTTTAATCTCATATTTTTGGCTGATTAGGGATTAAGAATTGACCAAAATACCCCTTTTAGACTTCAAAATGGAACTGGAAAGAAGATACAAAATCCTAATTTAGTAGGCTACCGGATGCACCACTATCGCGGTGGCTCAATGGATAAGGGACAATTGGGAACTAGAAACTATTCGCGATGTGGAGCTATCGCGGTGCCCCTTTGGAATGCCATTTTGATCATCGTCACGACATGGTGAAATCGCGTAGGCTTACTGCAAATTGACAAATGGAAAATTGGACCTCTCCGCGATACGCCAACATAACGGAGGTCCACTATAAAATAACAATTATGAAATTGTCCTTCATTGTGACGTGGTGACTGCCCAGTTGGCACACTGCTTACTAAAAATGCCCTAACTTCTTCACCGAGTGTCAAATTTGGGAAAATTAGGTATAGATGGAAAGCTTATTCAATTTCCCATGCAATGGAAGGACTTTATCTGGAAAATTCCATATAAAATAAAAAGGTTTTCATTTTAGAAGCTAATCCTTGACATTCTAAGGACGCAATTAAGCTTGGAAAAGTATAGAGTATTTAAGATAAAACATTAACATTTACAAATAATAATCTCCTATTGGGTGAAACCCTGCATAATCATCCTTTGTATATGGTAGGTCATATTCTTGCAAAGAAGATAAATACAATCTTAATAGATTAGGGATCCAAAATTAATATTTTGCCTATTCACATAATGAAGCAACTTGGCATCACAATTGATGAACTTACTGAAAGTCATTTGATGGTCCAAGGGTTCAACCAGGGGTTAGAGGGACATAGGATATATCAAGTTAATGATCTATACAGACAATTTGTGATAAAATGTAATGATGCATGTGGCTGATGCCAAGAATTCGTACAACATATTACTTGGTAGTCCTTGGGTACATAAGAATAAAATTATAGACCTTGGGTACATGAGAATAAAATTATATCATCCTCTTGCTATTAATGCCTAAAGTATCTCAAAAGTGGAGTGGAAAGAAAAATAGTTTCCAATGATAATCCATTTACTGAAACTAAGTCACTCTTTGCCGATGCAAAATTCTACTTGAAGAATTATGTTGTAAAGGAGAAAAAGGTTGGTGACAGCATGAAAACCAAGTGTGATGATCTTATATCTCAGAAATTCGAGGTGGCAGTAGAAAAAGTCTCAATTAAAAAGCCTTCTTCCACTCTGAATAAAAAAACATCGCATCCATAAAAAAGAAGGCAACTCTTATGCTTCGCTACGTACCAAAGGTAAGAAAAGAGAAAGGTCACTCATCTGACTTCTAATATAATATGATAGGTAGCTTGACTCTTCCTATTAAGTGAATCGATGCGATCAACTTATAGTCAATTCTACTTGAGAATTTATGGCTTAAAATCCAACATAAGATATAAAACTCCCTATGAAGCATATAAAATAAGGGTTTGATCAAAATGATTATAATTTATTAGCAATGTCTATATAGAACTCTAATGAGACACCAAAGTCAGGTGAAACTCCCATAAAAGGCTTTCACTAGGCAAGCATGTGAAGGCCTAGGGTATATGCTACCACCTCCAATTTGTATCTCCATTAGAAGGGCAGTTAGTAACTACATCATTGTAGAAGAGGAGTCTACTACTTATAACAAAATACCTTATGTCTTTGATTGACTTGGAGAATTAACCACAAGAAGTTCTGAGTTTGAAAGGTTGGGTCCATTAAATACGAAGTAAAACAACAAACGTCAGAGAAGTTATCAAAGCATGATAATGCACTCTTCACTTAGGATCCAAAAGGATTTCTAAAGTTTGATTCCTTCTAAAATAAGGCAACAAATGGTTTCATGTAAGGAGGTGTTAAAGGCAAAGACTCATATTGTGTTTTATACCAAGAAATGTGAGAAATATAAGGAAAGTGTAGGCTCTTTATATCATAGTAAACTCCAAAGTGAGAATGATGCCCCATATCAAATAAGAATGATTAAGAGCTAAAAGATATTTCTAGTGTTACCACATAACTATCCAGGATGATAATCCTCAAGGGGAGGAAGATACTGGAGAAGACCAAAATAGACCTCTTGAAGAAAGTCAACCTTGGCATTGATGAAGACCCAAGACTAACTTACTTGAGTGTTTTTCTATAAATGGATGATGAAATCGCTTATATAAACATACTCGAAGAATATAAAGATGATTTTTCTTAGAGTTATAAGTAGATGTCTGGCTTATATCCAAAAGTAGTAGTCCATCAATTGGTGATCAAGAATGGTTCTCATCCTATTAAGCAAGCTCAAAGGCGTTTTAGGCTAGAATTGATTCCATTGATTGAAAATGAGGTTAAAAACTCATTGAAATGGTTTTATTTGTAAAGTTAAATACCCCACATGGATTTCAAGTGTTATTCCTATGAGGAAGAAGAATAGATAAATTTGAGTTTGTGTCGAGTTTAGGGATCTAAGCTGGAAGTAAGACATTTAAATGTATCAAATCATATTTGATGAATCCTCCAGTTCTTGCAATATATATACCTAGAAAATCATTGATACTCTATATCGCGGCACAAAAGAGGTTTTTTAGAGAACTTTTGGGCCAAGAAAATAGTGAAGGTAAAGAAAACACTTTCTACTATCTGAGTAGAATGAAGACACCAAATGATCTAAACTATTCTCTAATTGAAAATTTTTGTTATTGGTCATCTCAATCCAAAAGATGGAGCACTAATTTTAAGATCATGTCATTCATCTTGTGTTTAGGGCCAATCCTATAAAGTTTTGATGTCAAAATCAGTCCTTAGTAACCTACTTGCAAGTTTGCACCTTTAATTTTAACAATTTGAGATCATGGGCATTCCTTAAAAGGTCATAAAGGGACAAGAATTAGCAGACTTCTTGGTAGACCACCTAATACTTGATGATTAGGAACTAATCGATAGAATGCCTAATAAAGATTTAATGGTTATTAAAGTACGACCCCTATGGAAGATATACTTAAGGTGCTGCACACTGAGGTAGAGCTGCTGGTAGTATGGTGTTTGCCACTCCACAAGGAGAGATCATCCCATACTCTTTTACATTAACAAACTATTGCTCCAACAATAACAACAACAATAAAACCAGTGTATTCCTACCAAGTGGGGTCTGGAAAACTGTTGCTCCAACAATGTTTCTAACTATCAAGCAATAAAACTTGGACTTGAGATGGTTGTTGAAATGAAGCAACTTCAGTTACAAGTATTTAGTGACTTCCAAATTGGTGATTAAGTAGCTCTTGGAAATATATGAAGTAAAAAATCCTAAGTTATGAACATATCATTATTATGTTCAAAAGTTGATGGGACAGATTAAAGAAGTAACCTCCAATATGAGCCAAGGAAAGAAAATAACCAAGTTGATATCTTGGCTATTTTAGACTCAATTCTAACTCCTCCAAATCAGACATGAGTTACAATCCACAAATCTTAGGTAGTACCACTACCGAATAAGAAGGAATATGTTGAAAACAAGGTTGGGTACCTCACCGCTGTATCTAAAGACGTAAAGAAAGGTTGGCGGTAATTTGTCATTAACTACTTGAGTTTTGGGATACTTCAAGAAGATCCGAGGAGAAGGACTAACATCTATCATCGTGCACCATGCTTTCTTTACTACAAACACACACCATGCAGAAGATCATTTGAAGAAGTACGCTTGTAATATCTTAGAGAAAAAGAAACTATTCAAGCTTTTCAAGAAGCTTGCTTGGGAGTAACTGGATCACATTTGTCTAGACCAAAGTTCCACTTTTGCATAAAAAGGATGGGATATTATATCTAGTGTCAATAAAATATTGCTTAGACTATGCCAAAAGGTCTAAGGCTTGACAATTCCACGAAAATTTCATATATCAACCTCTCAAATTGCTACACCCGACCATTATATCTTATCTATTTGATGATTGAGAATTAGATGTTGTTGAACCACTACCATATTTCTCTAGTGGACACATATACATATTGGCCACGACATATTACATCACAAAATAGGCTGAAGCAGTTGCTCTAAAAATAATAAAGAAAGATAAGGTTGCAAACTTCATCCGAGTGAATATCATCTACTGCTTTAGAATCCCCCAGTATATAATAATAGACAATGGCAAGTCATTTGATAGCAAGATGATGAACATGATTTTTTATCCTTTTGGATTTCAGTAGTGTAAGTCTTTTATATACTATGCTTCTGCTAATGGTCTAGCCAAAGCATTCAATAAAAATTAATGTGACTTATTAAAGTCATCTCAAAATCTAAACAATACTTTCATGAACAAATAGAAATAGCTTTATGGGCATATAGGGTAATTTACCACACACCGACACAAGAACCCCCATACCTACTTACTTTTAGAGTTGAAGCAGATCCTACTTCTTGAGTGTCAAAAACTTTCTTTAAGACTCGCAATTCAAGAAGGTCTCACTGATGAAGAAAACGCTAAGTTTAATCTTGTGGAGTTAGAAGTTCTTAATGGGAATAGGCTAGATAAACAAAAAATTCTTGAGTGTTAGTGATGTGCCATTATTTCACGACACTTTAGATGCTTAAAACAAGGAAATTATGCAAGGACTTAGGTCTTTTTTAATATATGGCATGTGTTTTTATGTTGGTTCTGATGGAAAACAACGTTTGGAGTAGTGAAGGAGAAAAAAGGGATGAAAGAAAATAAGAAATCTACCTTTGAGCCCAACCTATGGGTCATAGGTAGTACCTATGGGTCCGTAGGTAGGCCCTCTTAAGTTCTAAAAGATAAAGTTTGTTCTAATTCCTATGAAGGCCAACCTACGAGGCGTAAATGGTACATACGGCCCTGTAGGTACCCCTCGTAGGTAGGGTTTTAAAGACCTGAAGACTCTTCTAATTCCTATGAGCCTAGCCAAGGCATATAGGTAGTACCTATGACCCATAAATGAGTTTGTAGGTTGGTGCCGACTCTATTTTCCTACTTTATTTTGGATTGGATTTCTAGGTTTTCTGATGCATATATAAATACCCATTGGATGTTTCATTATTAGTTTACGTACTTTACATACTTATTACATTGTTTGAGTTTTAAAATACACTTTTCATATTGGGATTTTTGCTCTTAGTTCTTAGGGTTTGATATCAAGTATAGACTTTGGTTTTCATTCTTATTATTTATGAGATCATTCATATGCTTTCATTTTTGAACTCTATATGTGTTCTTACAATCTTGAGCAGTTAAACCCCAAAACTATGGTTGTGGGAACCCTGATGGATTAACAACATAAAATAAGTGCAAAGTCATTCTAAATTGGTATTCGCGCATATATTGTGGTTTTCCTTGTTTTGATCGTTCTCTTTATGGTTCCAAGCTTTAGGAATGGGCCTATATTGGATACTAACTCATGAGACAGGTAGATATAGGGGAAAAAATCACAACAATAATTTAAAGCTACCAACCTATATCCAATTAACTTGAAATTGAGTGGAGATAGTTAATCTGGGATCCAAAATAAGAGTTAGTAATACAACACTCTAAGATAAAGAAAAGATGAGTGAGATTCACCCAAACCAAAGTTGATAGAATGTTAAGTGATACATAAGTTATTAGATTCTACATTTATCACACTCAGATGGTTTGACAAGCACGATAAGTCTGTGGAATTAAAAAGCCAAAGGGAATATAATCCTAGTGAACATCTCATACTAATTTCAACCCTACTTGCCAAGCATTGTTGTTGTTACTACTGATTCTCACAAGAAAAACCACTGACGTTTTTCACTTTCCAGCTACATCAGAAAACTCGTGATAGATTTTCATCTTATTCCCTATGGTTCATCCCTAACATTGTTGGGATCTATATTTAACAAGCAACAACATTATACATTGTAGGCGGTATAGTTTGGGCGACATCAAATTTTATAACCATTTTTGGGGAATATGGTTATGAATTAATTGAATGAGTTTTTTGAGGTTGTTGGTTTTGGATTTACTACTATTTTTGGGTATATGTCGGTGTATGCTCAGTACTCGGAGGTAAAGAAATCCCCTGATTCTACGTGATCCTAAGCTTGAATGGACCTTATGACTAAATCTCAAGATAGAATAGTATGAGAATAGAGTTCAGCATGATGGGGTTCAAAATAACCAAGAGTCCTTCGCCACCTCCGCAGGATGTTCAAGAAATAGTTGTGGAAACCATTTCTCAGTTAAAAGTTAAAGAGAATACAAGGTTATCAATTGCTCATGGTGTAACCCATAAGGGGGAAAAGTTTAGATAGGAGAAAGAGCATCGAGTAACATTTGATAAAGATAAAGCTAGAAGGGATAGAATTCAACCACCTGCTTATTAACATTTGCCAGTGTATAATTATCTAGAGATAGATTTGAGGTATGTTGAACAAATTGAGATAGGAGGTATCATTCCTCCTGAGTTTCCCCTTGGAGCGAAGTTTGAAATTATGAGTGCGATGATTCAATTACTTAATCTGAAGAGTGTGTTTATTGGTTTGCTGATTGATGACACAAATATGCACATTTTGAATTTCATTGGGATTTGCACTTCGTACAATCTATCAAGGTGGGTTATGAAGCCTTATGACTTAGGTTTTTCCTATTTTTTTACAGGTTATGCACCATTATGGTTAGAAGAAATACCTCATTGGTCCATCAGCCTTCTAGAATGCTATAGTTAAAGAATAAGATTTATAATTTCAGATAGTTACATTCAGAGGCATTATACAAGACATGGTTGAGGTTCGATAAGAAGTTGATAAATATTCCCAATCACAGGACATCATGGTGGAACTTACTAGAGATATTCTATAGAGATTTGAATACAAATACCAAGTCTATGGATGATACAATTATTGGTCGAGATTTTATGAGTCTGCGTTGGGAGCTAGTTGTGGAAATCTTAGATCAAGTTTCTAAACCAACCATGGGTGGCATACTCGGATGGTGGAAAGGGTTTCGGTACATATGCTAATAGTTCCTTTAGTGAGCAGAGAGATTTATATGATTTTGTGTCTCAAGAGGTAGCAGAATTATGGACTGAGATTAGGTTGCTTACTAAGAAATTTGTAGCTGTTAGAGTAGAAAAGGTGAATGTTATAGGTGCATAAAGTAAATTTTCTAGGTATTACAAATCTGATACTGAGGAGGAAGCAAAGTACTTGGATAGAGAGATGGTGGGTTTTTTATCCAACGAATAAGGGAATGCTCAAGCCACTTAGAATTTGAGGCAAGGGAATCAAGGTTGAAACTACTATAAAGAAAGGTATAAGGATAGGAACAGAGAACATGATGGTGACTAGAGGATAAAAGATGATTATAAGGAGAAGAGTAGTGTGTATGTTTCACCACGGAATTACGATATTGACTCTCGGTTAGAACCGTTGTTGTCTAAGCTTGTGAAAGGTTTAGAGAATCAATAAATATACCCTAAGGATAATAAGCCAGACATATGGGGATTGAGCGAGAAAGTAAAATCTCCTGCAACCATAATTAAGCAGTAATTAGGGAAGATATTTGCTACATTGAACCAGCATCAATCGAGCACTCTTTTAAGCAATATTCTTCAGAATTTAAAGAATGACAGTCACTGCCTAGCTAGCACCACTCGGAGTGGTAATGATAATATTTATCCACCTATGCCTTAGTTGATAAGGTAAGGAATGATGTTGTTGATGTTGATGATGCACCCAAAGCAGAATCTGAGAAGTTGGTTACTAATAGTAAGACGTCATAAAAATCGATGAGTGTAGAAAAATAAGCTAAAAAGAATAAAAAAAAGGGTAAGGAGGTCGAGACAGTTTTAAAAACCATTCCACGACCTCCCCCACCTTTACCTCAAAGATTAAAGAAGAAAGCAAAAGAAGGGAAATATCAGAAATTCATGTCAATATTGAAGGAATCATGTATGAATATCCCTTTTATGGAAGCGTTAAAGCAGATTCCTAGTTACATAAAATTCATGAAAGACTTGGTGACTAAGAAGCAGACAGTGAGTTTTGAGTCCGCTAATAATATGCACCACTATAGTGATATTTCTTCCCAATCTTTGGTTGATAAGAAGGAGGATACCTAACCTCTTACTATTCCATGTACTATTAGATCCTTTAACTTTGCACGAGCACTATGTGTTTTGCGAGCTATCTATAATCTGATGCCGCTAGTTATGTATAAGAAGTTAGGGTTGGGATCACCCAAGTCGACATCTATGAGATTATTAATGGTCGATCGCACTATAAAAAAACAAGTTGGAATATTATGTGACGTGTTAGTGAAGAAGGATTATTTCATATTCCCAGATGACTTTGTCATTCTTGATTATGAGGTGGAATTTGACATCTATATCATCTTAGAAAGGCCCTTATTAGCCATGGGTAGAGCATTAGTTGACATAGAGATGGGATTGATTAAATTAGAATCAACGATGAGCAAGTTACTTTCAATATGTGTTAATCGATGCGGCAGTCAAAAGATATGTAGGTAGTTTCTATGTTAGATACCATAGATAAAGATGTATTGACTGTACGTATTATGGACAGACTTGGTATAGAGGTATTAGCGGCAGTGATCATAAATTTTAATTACAATGGTATCGATGAGTATGATGAGATGGTGAGCACACTTGTGGATAGAGGTTCTTATTTTTATGAACCAAAGAAGTTGGCTCTTAACTTGAAGAATAGAGCAACCCCTCTAGCTCGACCATCTATTGAGGAGGCATCGATTTTAGAATTGAAGTTCCTACCCTCTCATCTGTGTTTTGTGGGGCCAAATATACCTTACCGGTTATCATTGCTGTAGATTTGTTGGATACACAGGTTGAGGCCTTAATTCAGTATTACGGAGGTTGAAACAATCCATTGGGTAGACTATTATTGATATAGTCAAGATTTCACTCAAAATTTATACTCATAGATTTAGCTTGAACTAGATGTGTGTGTAGCATTAAAAATTAGTGTCACTTGAATCCACCTATGTAAGAGGTGGTGAAGAAGGATATTATTAAGTGGCTAGAAGAAGGCATGGTTTATCCTATTGCCGATGGCAAATGGGTAAGCCTTATTCTATATATATATCGATGAATAGTGGGATCAGTGTGGTCCCCAATGAGAAAAATAAGTTAGTCCCTATGAGACTAATCACAGGATGGAGAGTTTGCATGGATGATCAGAAGATGAATACTTGGATGCAAAAGGATCACTTTCATGTGTCATTCACAAACTAGAAGTTACACCGTCTTGCAGATAAAGGATGGTATTATTTTCTTGATAGATATTCAGGGTATAATCATATTTTTATTGATGAAATACCAAGAAAACACAATTTTCACATGTTTGTATGATACATTAGCATTCAAGAATATACCTTTTGGTCATTATAACGCTCCCGCTACTTTTTAGTACTGTATGATGTTTTTTTTGCTATGGTGGATGATACTATCAAGGTATTAAGGATGGTTTTTCTTTAGTGGGTGACTCATTTGATAATTGTTTGGATAACTTGGCTAATGAACTTTAGAGATGTGGGGAGTACAACTTGGCTTTGAATTAAGAAAAGTTTCACTTCATGATTAAAGAGGGGATCATTCTTGGGAATAAAATTTTGAAGAAAGAGATAGAGATCGATAAGGCAAATATTGAGGTGATCAAAAAATTTCCTCCTCCAATTTTGGTGAAAGGTATTAAGACTTTTTGGGGGCATGCAGGTTTTTATAGGTGGTTCATCAAGGACTTCTCTAAGATTGTAAATCCATTTTGCAATCTTTTAGATAAGGAGGTGAAGTTTGTTTTTGATGATGCTTGTCTTAAGGTTTTTTAGTGCCTTAAGTAATGGTTGATCTTAGCTCTTATTATTAAGTCTCTAGATTGGACCCTTCCATTTAAAGTGACGTGTGACATCACTGGTGTGGCCCTAGGAGCTATCCTAGGTCAAAAACATGAGAAAATTCTTCATTTCTCCATTATGCCAACAAAGCACTCAACCTTGTATAAAAAAAATTACACAGTTATTGAGCAGGAGCTATTTGTGATGGTATTTGCTTTTGAGAAGTTCTGATCATATTTGATTGGCACCAAAGTCAATGTGCATACTAACCATACATCTATTAGGTACCTTATGGCTAAAAAAGATGCTAAGCATAGGTTGATTCGTTAGGTACTAATACTGTAAGAGTTTGACTTTGAAGTCAAGGATTGTAAGGATACAAAAAATTAGGTTGCAAACCATCTATCCTGCCTAGAAGAGGAGGTGATGCTTAAACTAGGGAATGATCTTGATATTGATGATACTTTTCCATATGAGCGTGTCTTGGTAACATCACAAGACTTAATCCCTTAATTTGCTGACTTGGCTAATTATTTGGCAAGTGAACTCATCCCAAAAGACTTTTTATTTCAATTGTGAAAATGATTTATGCATGAGGTATAAAGTTCTTTTGGGATGAGACTTACTTATTTTGGGTGTGTATGGTTGGTGTGATTCAAAACTTTATTCCTAAAATGGAGATGATGAGTATTCCGGAGGCCTGTCATTCATCACCAGTTGAGCGTCACCGTGGTAATACTCACACTACCCATAAGATTTTGCAATATGGTTATTATTGGCCGATGATTTACAGATATGGACATGGCTATTCTCGATCATGAGATTAATGACAAAGGCAAGGTAATATCTCATAGAATCATAAGCTCCCTATGACACCTATTCTTGAGCTTGTTATTTGATGTGTGGGGTATTGACATCATGAGTTTATTTTTGAGTTCTCATGGTATGAAGTACATATTGGTGGAAGTCGACTATGTCTCTAAGTGGATGGAAGCAATTGCACTTCCCAATAATTAAGGTCGAAGTGTCATTGCATTTTTAAAGAAGAAATTTTTCTCACGGTTCTATACTCAACGAGTGATCATTTATGATGGTGGGTCCCATTTCTACAATCATCTATTCAAAACCCTATTTGAGAAATATGGTGTGAAATATAAGGTGGAAAGACCTTACAATCTGCATACAAGTGGGCAGGTTGAGGTCTTCAATCATGAGATCAAGACTAATTTGGTGAAGACTGTGAATGCCAACTAGACTGACCGGTCGAGAAAGCTAAATTATGCACGTTGGGCCTAACGTACAACTTATAAAACTCCCATTTGATGCCTTACCTTATCATCTTGTGTACATCAAGGTATGCTACTTGCCGGTTGAACTTGAGCATAAGGCAATATGGGCACTGAAGAAGCTAAATGTAGAGTGGAGATGTTGTGCATTTGAGGATGGACAAGATGAATGAGTTAGATACATTCTGCCTATGTGCGTAATAGATTTTAACCTTGTATAAGGATAAGACGAAGTTGTACAACAACAAAACAATGAAAAAAAGATATTTCAACCCGGTGATTTGGCTTTGTTGTGTAATTCGATACTTCACTTGTTTCCTTGCAAGCTGAAGTCTAGGTGGTCTGGACCATTCACCATGGTTAGAGTATTTCCACATAGTACAATTGAGCTAAAACAATATATCACTTCCCCAATGAAGGTGATTGGGCATCGTGTAAAGCATTACATGAGAAGTACAGAGGAGTTGAGAAATTTGCGAGAATATTAGACTTGGCAAAGTTTGAGTAGCCTAGGGCAACCGCGTTGTTCTGCAACATTAAATTAGGTGCTTTATATGAGGAAACCAATGGACGTTTTGGTGAATTCTGAGTATCTAGAATAGCCACATCATGCCCCGATGTTAAAGTAAGCGTTGCTTGGGAGGTAACCCAAGGTTTTAGTGTTCATTTTTTTGTAGGTTAAAAACATGGATAAATACCTGGAAATGGTGAAAATTACAAAATTTTATACAAGTATAGGTAAGTGGACCTACAACCCTACTTAAAGAGTCATAGGTCCAACCCACAATATATAAGTTGAATCCGTTAGAATCAGAAGCACAATTGGGTCTCTGAACTTTAACCTAAGTGTTGTAGGTACTACCTACAACATCATAGGTAGGGTCATAGAAATTAGATCCAAGATAAGGATGAAGGACCAACCTACAACCCCTTACCCATGGGGCCATAGGTACTACCTATGGCCCATAAGTAGGATCATTAACTTGGGCCAACATGTCATTTAGACCAGACCCGATCCGACATGCCCATGTCATTTAAACCCTAAATCTGACCCTGTAACACTCCAACTCTTCAAACTGAAAACTCCCACTTAAATTAAAATTCTCTACATCCCTTTAAAAGGTTTAAAAGGAAAACCCTAACCCACCAGATCACATTTGTATGCATTACACTCTAAATTTAGGGCTAAATCAAATTTTCACCTTTTTCTTCTGCAGTCTACATTTAACGTAAGGTTTTTTTGGTTTTACTCCTATTAAAAAGTTGTGCATGACCCTGGAACATGAAATTGAAAGTATCATAAACTTGAACTTACTAAATTCATATATTTATTGCAACATTTGGAGCCTAAAATTTGTAAAAAGTAAATTAACACATTTTTGACTTAGTAGGATTGTGATCACATTAAAAGTAGAAGTAAAAGTTGAATAATTTGAATAATGTGTGTCATACTGTGGAACTTGAAGTAATGCATGTTTTAGCATTTGAGATTGGTCTAAAAATTGGAACTTTATCTATGTTGGATGGGAAATTTAGGAAAACTTTGACCTACCCTTAGTTGGAATCCACAACACCCACCTACAAACACGTAAGTTATACCTAGGAGCCCGTAGGTGGCCTCATAGGTATCAGATTTAAAGCTATGAGGGTTTATGGTCTTATATGGTACCTACAAAGGCTACCTAAAACCTTGTAGGCACTACCAACGAACCTGTAGGTATAACCTATGGCTCGTACGTTGGGATCATAGGTAGCCTCTGGTTCGAAATATCAAATTTTATTCCTTTTCTTATTTAATTCTTGTGTTTCAATCACTAAAAACACTTGTTATAGGTGTGATAACACCCAAGGATACTTAGAAGAAGGAAGTATAGTCCAGGTTGTTGAATGAGTCTTCTGAGCAAAGTGGCTTCATGGAGGAGTATCCAGTGAGTGAGATAGTGTAACCTTAGCCCCACGTCAGACTAGGGGCCAAGTACAGAGATAGGATATAGCAATAAAGTTATTCAACTGGGCTCTCAACCCGCCCTACTACACAAACTTTAGTCAGGGCCCTAGACTTTACCACCTCATGTTATCAGTATTGGGTCCCAAATAAAGTTAGTCACAAATTAGGCACCATACTCTCCTCGGTCTTATGAGGGAGAGGATGAGTTAGGTTTTAATTCAAATAAGAGAGAGGGTTAGTTAGGTGTTCGTTCAGGTAAGGAAGATGATGCATACAACTCCCAATCAAAAGAGAGGTCAAAATCTTTATTTAGTTCGGGTGAGAGTGAGTCAATTGCACCTAGTCTGAGGAGGCTGCTGATATAGTTCAGGGCACTCAGAATGCCTCTAGTTCAGCATAGGGTACTTATGGGGTTTCAACTTCAGCATAGGGTACTCAGGATGCTATGGCTATAATTGTTGTTCAGGAGTCAGAGACCATACACATCTTCACAGTCCCACCTGCTCAAGTAGATTTAAGATGGTATGTGGAGGGCATGCAGGGTCTTTATGATATAGATAACACTATTACTAAGTAGCGTAGACCACGATGAGGTATTGTGAAGGAGACCCATATTAAATTGGTTGCTTTGGCATATGTTCCAGACCTAAAAGCTACATTTTAGAGATATCAACTTGGGTAGATAACCCAGACTTCACATTCTTACTACTCAGATATTATCCAGGAGTTTTATGTTACATATGAAACATCGGTTTATTTGATTTCCATAGCTACAGGGAGAGAAATAGACCAGTCCCCACTGACTCACAATTTATTTAGAGATTTTAGAGTTGATGTGTCAGAGGAGACTATCATGCAATTATTGTTTGGACCAGAGTTTATAGGGTCGACCATCATAGTAGAGTTTGACTATAAAATGAGACTTATGAGGAGTAGGCACATGGTGAGGGATGCTGAACAGAAGGCACAGAGAGTAGACTTAGCTAGATAGTGATAGAAAAAAGTGCATAAAGATACAAAATAGTCCACAAAACACAAGAAAACAAGATGGAGACAACACTAGAAGAACAAGCAACACAAGACGATTACAAGATAACAAGCACAACACAAACGATTTATAATATGTAAAAGGATAGATAGTTTGACAAAGGCTTATATTAAAACTAGAAAACCTAGAATGTATCATATTCAAGGACCACTAACACTTACACAAACAATTACCAAAACCTTATAGTGACACAAGAGGGACGTTAACCTCTTCAAGCACCAACGTCTCAAGCCAAAGTTATAACACAAGTGAGTCCACACTTGGATGCCCTAGTTATGGGTGAAGCACTCTCAAACTAGAGAGAATTTAGTATTTTAATATTTCAAGACTTACAACAATAATCAACTAAGGATAAAATGACCTAATACTAATCTATTTATAGTCCATTATAAATAAATATGAAATGTCCAAAAGACCATTAATAAAAAAAGGGGCGCATCTCTAATGTAAGATAGGGGCGGCATTAGTGTGTTTACGTCCTTCTTCACACTTCAATAATGGACTTTATTAGATGGAATCTTGTCACACTTGCACACACATCAATCTTCATGGTCATGCCTATATCATCCTCTCCATCTTAAAAGGAATTCGGCCTCAAATTCATGGTTTCATCACCCTCAAGACTTTTTCTTTGAATCATCTTTTCATTTTCTTTTCCGAAGTTGGGATGCTTAGCCAAGGGATATGTAAGATCATAAAGCATGTATTGGTATAGAACTCTCCTTGTATCCTCCTTTTAAAGATTAGGATCTTGAACCTGCATACAAGGAAAGTTGATACTACGCAAAATGCTATTATCTATGTTAGTGAGAAATAAGGGGTATTTGCGGGCAAGTCCCACAAGTAAGGAATTCATTCCTTTGTGTAGCATTTATTCCTCCCCTTATTCACCACTTCCACTCTCGGCTTTTTATATTCTTCCCTTCATCCTCTTCTCCTCTAATTCCCTCACTTGTTAATGAACTTTATTCACTTGTAATCATGAGGGACGATGGAGTGTAAACTTTTAGCCGTAGAGTTCAATAGTGTACCTATTGGTCCTTCTATCATGCGTGGTAGACCTATCTTATTTCCATAGTCTCCCCAACAATAAGTGACAAGATTGCATAGGGATCACATCATAAAATACCTTATCTTGGTAGCTTTCTACCTTGAACCGAATCATAACTTATCGGGTAACCTTCATCTCCCCATACTCATTCAACCATTGAAGCTCGTAAGGACTTACATGAGGGATAGTGGGAAGCATGAAGATGTCAACCATGGTAACACTAGCAATATTGACACAACTGCCTCCATAAATGATCATTGAGCACACAACTCTCTCAATAAGGCATTTGGTGTTAAAAGGGTTCTCCTTTAAATCGGATCAACCAAAGCCTTACTAATCATGTACCTTCTCACCACAAAACTAGGCACTTCAAGTTCACCATCACACGACCAAAAATCTTCATCACCTTCTTTCTTTGGCATCTCGGTTTCTTCTTGCTCTCCAAATTGAGATTTGTCATCAATCTCATCTGGTTCAAGTCCCACCTCTTCTCTAAGAAAGTACAATTTTCTTATTTGGCATCTCCCTAAGGATCACATTCCTCCTATTTGGACATTCACTAGCCTTGTGTCCCCATCCTTGACATTTGAATCATTGAATACCTTTAGAATGAGAGGAAGAATTTGGTTTACCTTTATTTCTTAGAGGGTACCTCTGGGAAGCCTTGGTCTTAGTTTGGATAGCCTTGGTATTGGTTTTCTCAGCATTGAATGAGTGTTCCTTGTCCTTTTTCTAACCCGAGGTAGATTGTCCCCTGTACTTGCAACCCAGTCTCTTCTTAAGCTCCCTTTCAACTGCTAATGCCGCTTGGAAAATGCCATCTATAGTGTCGAACTTGTAATGTGTCATGAGTATAGAGATGTCTCTATTCAACCCGACCTTGAAATATATGATGTCATGGATTATTCGTTCTCTTTGATGATCAAGTTTCAACACAGTTGTTGAAACTCATCATAGTATGCCATAACACTTTTGTTTCCTTACCTCAAATTGTACAAATTGGCAAGAAGTTCATGCTTATAATCCTCGGGTAAGTATCTTTGCCTCATAAGGTATCTCAATATAAACCATGGAGGGAGCTTCCCATCAATCAACACATTCCCAAACCTCTTTACATACTCCCATCAAGTGTTTGCATACCCCTCAAAGTGGGCTATCGTATAACAACTCTTCTTATCTTCAGTTAGATCATTCACTTGGATTATATTTTCACAAGAGGACAACCAAGAAAGATAAGCCTCAGGATCACTCTCACCCTTGAAGATTAGAAGGCTAACTTTGATGGAGTTTATGCTCACCTCACAGTTTTTATTCCCATAATGGTTCCATTAGCCACCTCTCCCCTCTTGACCTTGAACCTTCCTTTGGTAACTAGGACTACCTCTCATATCTTCTTCCCTTAAGTAAGCATCATCATAATCCCCATATCCCTCATATGGATCCTCTCTACCATACCCTTCTACATGGACGGGTGGATTTTAGACAAGTAGAATTTCATATGGTGGGTTCAAATTTGGTAGAGGTGGGGGTCTTTGGTTTAGTGGAGTGTGGAATAGATGGTTTGGGTTTGGAGGTGGTATTTGATTTCCAGGTCATTCTTGTAGGACTTAGTGAAGTGGTGGATGGATTAGTCTATTTTGATCTTGGCTTTGGGAGTAATGGGTGGTTTGATTTGTGGTATATGGTCATTATATTGGTGGATTGAACATTTGATGCAAAGTTTTGGGGGTAATGGTTGCGGAGGTATTTTGATCATGCCCAATTAACGACACATGATAGTGTTGAGGAGTAGAAGGATGGGAAATCCTTTGACTTTCTACTTATTCCAACCTCCCACTAATCGTGAAAACATCCCTTTTCAATAAGGACATATCCATTTATATCTTGTCCATGATACAGGTAAGGGTCTCAAGGTGATCCAAAATGGTACTAGTAGCATTATTTTCCATGGGTTGGGAGGTTGTTCCTTCCATTGCAATAAACCTACAAAACAACAAAAAATTAGCTCAACAATATCCTCACCACACTCTAACACTTTGATTATCTAATATTTTGCTTCATAAGTGTTGCAAGTCACCTTGTAGTTTGTGAGAAGTTGAAAGATGAGTCTACTCTTGTTCAGAATAGATTTTTGTTTGAAACTCAAAAAAATCTTATCAGACTTGAGCCAATAACTAACAACGATTCAAAAAGACAAGAACACAACAAATGCAAACAAGAATAAATGGAATCAAAAACTAACAATCTAGTAGATGAGCACTAGCTTATCAATTAGTATTAGAATCAATAAACAAAACTAAGGAACACAAAATAAACTAAGAATCCAAGAATTTTGAGCCTAAAATTGGTGATGTACGAAGATTAGGTGATGTGGTAGCCTAGGATTGGTTGAAATTATTGAAAAGTTTTTATTTTTCCAACTTGAAATTTTGGTTCACCTTTCAATTCTTGAAGTGGTATAACCATCCTTGGAGAAGAAAACAACAAGATTGGATCCCTTTTCACCTATCAAAAAGGTTTGACTTGTCTTACACCTTTTAGGCAAGACAGCTTTTTGAGGGGTTGGTGGACCTTTCCTCTTTTGTGCACCTAGGAAAGTGTTCTTTATCTCTTTTGGAGTCTTTTGGTAGATATTTTTGTCCCCTTACCATTTTGGTAGGTCTTTCTGACTTGTTTCAAGAAAAACAAAGACTTCATTTCTTTCTACTTGGTTTTTGGATCAAAACATCACTGTTGAAGAGTTTTCTTCCAACTAGACATGAAGATTGGTTTAGAATAATAAGAACCTTCAAAAGAAGTTTGAAAAACAAGACTCACGTTGAACCTCCAAGAATCAACAACATCTTTGCAAGCTTAAAATCCACAACACAGTATCACCAATACAAGTTCAAACCTTCAACTAACAACACATCACACGTCCAAGCTCTAATTCGCAACAACAATACCAACAATAATCAAACAAGATCAAATTGTATCTAGACTTAAAGGTGTTAGTGAAGAAGAAATCTAACACTAGAAACACTCAAGATAAGTAAAGACTTCTAGATCTAGGTCTCTAAGTTTTGGACAGAATGCAAACAAGAACACTACTTTTTTTCAGGTGAGCTAGCCTAAGATTGATTCCGTAAGAAAGAAATCAACCACAAGCTCTGACACCAAATGACAGTAAACAACCCACAAAGACAAAAAATAGTCCACAAAACACAATAAAACAAGATGAAGACAATACTAGAAGAATAACCAACAGAAGGCGATTACAAGATGACAAGCACAACACAAATGACTTTTAATATATAAAAGAATAGATAGTTTGACAAAGGATTATATTAACACTACACTAATACACATCCTTAGATGGACTCTTGTCATACTTGCACACATATCGATCTTCATGTCATGCCTGTATCAGATAGGTAGCCAAGCAGATTACAGAGTTGGGTATTAATGCCCCTTGGGTTAAGGGGAAGGGATAGATTAAGAAGGTATCATTATACTTTGCAGCAAAGTTTTGGTGGAGGATAGTGAGGCACCATTTGAGTCTGACATCTTCTGAAAATGTGCTCACTCGGGATTGAGTTATACTGGTTGTCATCCTAATAGCTAGTTATGATATCGATTTTACTAGGTATATTTGAGTTGAGATCCAAGATAGGGAATTTGGAGAGTTCACCACCCTTATCTTTCCTTGTTTAATGCATAGATTACATCATGTAGTCGGAGTGTCGCTTATTCCATAGGTAGATTATAGGGAAGAGGCCATCTACATGGTGGATATTTGTTTGATTAAGGATAAAGAAAAAACTGATTGCACTACAGAGAGCACAGTCATTCACTTTTTAGGTGTGGCCTAATTTGAGGGCCTTTTGTGTTGGTCAAGAGGTAGAGAGGCTGACTCCGATTGAGGATGTTGATATAAGTATTCAGTAGCTAAAGCGTACAACTACTGCAAGCAGTAAGAAGGTTATAGTTACTTCAGTACAAGCCTCAGCCTCTACTTTTCCACCTTGCCCGCCAGTTACAGGTTTTGTTAGTGAGCCTCGAGAGTCCTTATAACATTTGCTTGGTCCGCAGTAGGAGATGAATGTCATCAGACACATACAAAGACCCAGTTGGCCATATTATTTAGACAGATCCGGTCATGGGCCCGTACTACTTTAGAGGCTTCTAAGGCTAGAGTAGAAGCCAAGATAATAGTCGTCATAGATCGATTCTTGAGAGAGATGCATGAATGCATAGATAGTTGAGAGCATAAATTTACGAGGCTCATGCTTCTGATTGAATGAGCCTACACGAGGAGGTGGCCATATTGAGATCATAGGTTTGCTCATTAATAGAGAGACAGATTTAGTTATCCCACAGGTGATTCCTTTTTTCACACAGCCACTGCCTAGACATCTACCAGTGGTCATTTATTTGTTTGCTAAAGATGATGAGGCCTTGATTGTTGGGGCCAAGAAAGAACGAGAGGATAATGAGTTAGGTGACTCCAAGGAGTTTCAGTGGGCCATGAAAAAAGGTCATTGTAAAGTTTTTGATATAGTTTTATTTGACGCAGATAGGCATGCTCAGTTTGAATGGGGTGTCTCTTCTAGTCACACACCACTACCTCCTCTTGGCGATGTCCCACGTGATTCTCCAAATGGGGTAATCCCACTTAGGATGCCTAGATTATCCCAGGTATGTGCCCATATCTTTTTTTATTTTATAGTATGCACTGGGGATAGTGCATCAGCTTTTAGTTGGGGTTGGGGATGTACCACGACCAACGGTTTTTTTTGTCGTGTTTATTCTTTCGTTGATTATGTTATATTAGTAGAACCAGAATGTTTAGGTTTGTTAGTTTCATTATATCTGTTATGTGTTATTTATGGTTAATTAGAAGAAAAATAAGGAACTGAAGTGCAGTTGATATATTTTTTTTGTGTTTTAAGTGTTTGAGGAAAATAGGATACCCCTTCTTACAATTTTGTGAACTATGTGATGTAAATATATGTGTGATCATTGTTTGAATCTTGTTGTGGCATTAATATTATAGACAATATAATCAAATCTTAGCAGTGCATGAACTGGGTAGGTAGTCGTTGGTAAAATAACCTTGTACCATGTGTTTGTGAGGCATTTACCTGGTTTTCTTTGTGTATTTAATCCAAAACTTTCCCAGTTAGTCTTGCCAGGGTTGTATGATGGTTAGGACATGATCATAGGTAATTTTTGAATTAGTACACTTTTAGCCTAAAAGACTATCCAAATAAGAATAAGTAACCCTTGATCCTTGATTTGAGCCTAAATTGACCTATTTTCTTGTATTCACCTTGTCACCATCCCATTTAATTATAATGAACCTGTTTTGTCCCTGGTCCCTCCTTGTACAATGTGCACCTCAACTCAGGAAAATTTCTTAAGTTGAGGTGTCTATCATAGGGATGCGTAGTTGAAAAATAGATGTGAAGAATGGGTGAATAGGAGAAAAGAAAGTCGGGTTGGGTGTGGTAGAAAAATAAAAATAAAAATAAAAATAAGAAAAATAAAAAATGGAAAATAAAAGAAAAAGAGAAGTCAATAAATGAAGAAACCACACCCAACCTGAATAAGCAATAAAGGAGAAAAGGGAGAAATAAAAGAAGTATTATTGAGTAGTGGGAGCAAAGAATGTAAGTGTATGACACGATACGACCCAAGGCCTTGTCGTAATGGGCGTGCCAAGTCCAAGTAGGACCGAGGACTGCCCCTCTGTTATCCAACCCAAACACCTATGTCCAGCCTTAGATGGGATGAATTTTGAAGATATAACAAGATAGTATTATCCTTCTCATTAAGACACTGGATAGGGTCACAACCATGAACGACCCAATCGAGTCCAACCGTACCGCACCAACCGCCCAACAATACCAAACCAAACCATAGACCATAAACCAAAGGGAATACCAAAACATAATATGAAAATCAATCCCAAAATGTGATAGGATGAAACAGTAAGAAATCTTGTTCGATGAAGCCAGCCTCAATATCAATACAAATGCTAAGGCTGACATTAATACCAATCCCACCTATACCAACCCCTAAAAGTATAACAAAGTCTCTATCCAAAAGAGTAAACAAATTCAGTTAGGACATGCCCCCAACCATGGCCAAAACCAATATCTAAAATAAAAGAAAAGTGTCTAAAGAAATCCAAAACATGAAATAATGACTTCCGAAAGGGTGGAACCTGACCACTTAAGTCCAAATAGTAATACCGAATCCACGTGCTAGATAGGAAGAGTAGAATAGACAGTTCCTGCATAGCGTGGGTATGCAGACGCTAGTAGATGGGGATAGCAAGTGACCGCTAGTATGAATCTCAGGATAAGGATAAAATAATGCAAGTCATAAAACCAAGTAAAACCATTCATAATGCATACAACCATACATATAAAAGTGTCGGAAAAGGGGATCTGGTTTAGCATATAATTAAAATCTTTACCTAGGTTGTCTAGCTTTGTCGTCCTAACCACCTACGGCCTATATGGGTTCAACTTCCCCTGCTGAAAAGGCCCTAGTGCGTGTAGTCACACGAACAGGTAATATCCTATGGGATGACTAGTACATCCCCCAATATAAAATGGGACACTTGCACATGGCCATCAAGACCCCTCATATCAACAAATATGAGTTTCCGATTTTGGTACCCCTAGGACCGCTACCTTTCACGGCTTAGCTACACACACTGCCATTAATTCCAAATTAAAACAATGTCCAAAAATTCCATTTACCATTTATTAAACAAGGCCAATATTGATGGTATCATCATTCCACCCCTTACTTGTAAGTAATATACATAGCCAAATGATTTAGGTTAAGGGGACCTTAGGTGCCCTTCCAATTACCATGTTAAATAAACTTGGGAGAGTTCCATATTCTCTAAAAGCATAACCATATAGCCTTTAGCCTTTTCAAACCATTTAAGTCAAGCTTAAATCCTTAGTACAGTTTAAAACATGCAAGAGTTCCATTAAAAGAAGTCAATGCAAGGAACATATCTTATTATAAAACACCTTTGGGGCATAATATAACCAAAACCAATTCCAAAGACCATTAAGCCATTACCATGCAATCCAATTTTCCAAAACAACCATTAATGCATATAAAAGCATAATTAAAACCATAGAAAACTATAACCAAGCATTCAATATTCAAAACCCCAAATAATAGTTGGAAACCATAATTATGAATAGTAAAACCATGAAATCAATTGTATAAACCATGCCTTTAGTTGAAATTACAATGAGGGAAGAGACTCATGCCTTATAGCAAAGAATTGATGGAAAGAAATCACCAAGACAAGACTCAAAGCAATCCTCAAGATGAAACCCTAGCCTTCTTGCCCCAAAATCTCTTGAGAGAATTATGAGATATTTTGGAATAGTTTCTAAGTGGTAATGAATAGAATAATAGGGTAAATAACCTCCTAAGTGTATTAGAGGTTGTGGGTCCTAATCAGGGTAAGTAGGGAAATGTCCAGCATACCCCCATTTAAATACCTTAAAAACCCATCACAGGGATATGACTGACCCATATGAGTCATACCCTCCTATACGATCAGTATCCACCACTCGTATCCAAGACTCAACACTTGGATCAAACACTGTAGAGTATATGATTCATCCAACCAAGTCATAACACCCATAACCCATATCCTTGATAGAATTAAAAGCCAGGAGAATCAAACATTTCCCACCATACGAATCCCTGCTATGGCTCATATCAAACCCTTATGAGTCACCCCTCCAAGTCATACCCATATTAGTGACCAAAACAATCCCACCAAATATCACTGATCAGCATACGATAGGACTATACCACTTGTACCCCAGCATACGACTTGTAACCATGAGTCGTATTGGGTTTGGAGAATGAATTTCTAGGAAATTCTCTAAGTGTCAAGACCCTGGATGTTTCAGTCTTCCACACTAGGAACATTCATCCCCGAATGATGGACAAGGTAGGGGTAACTATACACAGAGTCATTTGTATTATCAAACATCCCTTCAACAAAGTTTGAAAAAAAAGGCAAAGATGTTAATTTTTCCTTTAACAAACTCAAAAAATAAAAATGTATCTAAGACACATACCTTCCACACGAATCCCAGGAGCAGAAAACAAATGCAGATACTTGGACTTCATGACCTCTTCCACTTCTCAAGTAGCTTCTTCCACCTTATGGTTCCACTATAGAACCTTAACTGAAGCTACATCCTTGGTCCGCAACCAATGAACTTGCCTATCTAATATCCCAACTAGGACCTCTTTATAAGATAGAGAATCTAAAATACCTAATCCTTCCAAAGGAACAATCGAAGAAGGATCACCATTACACTTCCTCAACATAGAAATATGAAAGACCAGATGAACCAAACTTAAGCTAGATGGCAACTCTAACTCATAAGCAACATTGCCAATTCTCTGCAAAATCACATAAGGACCAACATACCGAGGATTGAGTTTTCCTTTTCTGCGAAACCATACCACTCTTTTCATGGGAGACACTTTGAGGAACACCCTATCCCCGAACTCAAACTCTAAGTATCTACACCTAACATCCATATAGGACTTTTGGCGACTTTAGGCAGATTTAAGCCTATCTCAAATCACCAGACCTTCTCCATCTCCTGATGAACCTAATCCAGACCAAATATGTCTACTTCTCTAAGGTCAAATCACTCAATAGGAGATCTACACCTCCTATCATACAATGCCTCAAAAGGAGTCATACCAATGCTAGAATAATAGCTATGTTTATAAGCAAACTCCACCAAAGGTAGATACTCAACCCAATTTCCACCATAGTCAATCACACAGGCCTGAAGCATATCTTCCAATGTTTGAATACTTTGCTCTGCTTTTCCATCTGCCTGTGGAAGAAAACCAGTACTCCGACTAACTTTAGTCCCCAAACTTTGCTAAAAATACCGCCAAAAATAAGACGTAAACTATGTACCACAATCAGAGATAACTGAAATGGGTACCCCATGCAGCTTCATAACCACTTAAAGATACAACCGCGCATAATTCTCTTCCAAAAAGGTAGTCTGCACTAGAAAAAAATATGCAGACTTGGTCATCCCATCCATGATGACCCAAATGGAATCATAATGATTTTGAGATCGAGGAAGACTGGTAATGAAGTCCATACAGATCACTTCCCACTTCCATTTGGGAAAATTAATTTCTTGATATAACCTTCCTTACCTCATGTGCTCAACCTTAACCCATTGACACACCATGCACTTGGCCACGTAATCAGCCGCATCCCTCTTCATGCCATTTCACTAATAGATCTTCTTGAGATCATGATATATCTTAGTCAATCCAGATAAAAAACATAGCATGACTCATGTGCCTCAGCAAAAACCCTTTGTTGTAGCCCATCAATATCAGGAACACACAACGCCCCTTGGTACCATAAAGTACTATCACCACTAATCTCAAACACCATTACCTTTTACCCATGATGTCACTCTTGATTTTTATCAAGACAGGGTCCAACCTTAACTTGTTTCTCTTTCACTATTACACCACTATCCTTAGAGTCTAAGAGACGAAATCCAAGATTAGCCAACCGATGAATATCTTTCACCAATTCCCTCTTGCTTTTCTCCATGGGACCCAAACTTCCTATGGATAACCTGATAAGAGCATCAGCAACCACATTAGCCTTACCTAGGTGGTAGTAAAGACTATTATCATAATCGTTGAGAAGCTCAAGTTATCTCCTCTACCTGAGATTAAGATCCTTCTAATTGGACACGTACTAAAGGCTCTTTTGATCAAAAAAGATATCCACACAGACACCATATAGATAATACCACCATATTTTTAAATCAAACACAACCGCCAATAACTTCAAATCATGAGTAGGATAATTTCTCTCATGTACCTTCAATTTACTAAAAGCATAGGTAATAACCTTCCCACGCTGCATCAAAACACAAACAAACCCTTCTCGAGATATATTACAATAAACGACAAACTCATCATTGCCTTCACAAGTATCAGACTAAGAAAACTTAACCTTTTTCTGAGTCAACTTAGTCAAAGGGGAAGCTATCAAAGAAAAGCTTTACACAAACTGCCTATAATACTTGGATAAACCTAAGAATCTCCGAATATCGAATGGATTCATGACCCTAGGCCACCTCTTCACCACAGCAACCTTCTGCAAATCTATTATGATCCTTCACTAGAAATAACATAACCTAAGAAAGTCACAATGTTCAACCAGAACTCACACTTAGAGAACATGGCGTACAACTATTGTTCTTTTAAGGTTTACAATACCACATGAAGGTGATTAGCATGATCCACCATACTCTTCGAATAAACTAGAATGTCATCAATAAACACAATGATAAACAGATCCAAATACTACTTGAACACCCTATTCATCAAGTCCATAAATATTGTCAAAGCATTAGTCAACCCAAATGACATCACCAAGAACTCAAAATGCCCATACCGAGTATGAAAATTCATCTTAGTGATAACCACCTCCCTAATCTTAAGCTAACGGTACCTAGACCGAAGATCTATCTTAGCGAAAAACTTGGCACCCTATAACCTGTCAAATAAATTACCTATCCGAGGAAGAGTATACTTGTTCTTGACCATCACCGTGTTCCACAACTTGTAATCAATGCACATCCAAAGGGAACTATCCTTCTTGCATACAAACAACACTAGTGTACCCTATGGAGAAAAACTAGGACGAATAAACCGCTTATCCAAAAAATCCTTGAGTTCCTCAACTCAGCCGAAGCCATTCTATATGGAGAAATAAAAATTAAACGAGTGTCCGGAAGCAAATCAATATCAAACTCTATTTTTTTATATGGGGGAACACCAGGAAAATCATCAGAAAAGACCTCTAGAAACTCATTAACCACAAGGACCAAATGCAAAGAAGGACCTTCTAAATTAGATTCTTTAACCCAGACCAAGTGATAAAGATAACTCTTAGAGATTAGCCTTCAATCTCTAAGATAAAAAATAAACCTTCCCCTAGGAGCTAAAAAACTACCTTCCCATTCTATAACTGCTTCCCCAGGAAATTTAAATATAAACCTATGGGTCCGATAACCCACATATGCATAACAAGAATGCAACTAATCTATACCTAGAATTATATTAAAATCTACCATATCAAACTCAAAAATATCCACCAAGGCTTGATTACCACCAACAGCTATGACACACACCTTATATACGCTCTAAGCAATAACTAAGTCACCTATCATGGTAGAAATAGAAAAAAGATCTGAGATAACTTTTGGATTGAAGCTAAAAGACATAGCCACAATTGGAGTCACACAAGAAAGAGTGGACCCCAGATCAAGAAAACAATATACATCAGGAGAGAAAAGTTGTAATGTACCAGTAACGACATCAAGTGATACCTCATATTCCTATCGGAAGGCCAAAGCATACAACTAATTCTGAACAACACTAGAACCAGGAGCAGTAACAGAGGCAGATGCCACCTAGCCAAGTGTAGAAACAGACGATGGAGCCACAGGAATCTTATTTTCCCCTATAGAAACCTTATTGACCAGACAATCCCTAATACGGTGGCCTATACGGTCATACGTAAAGCACTTATCCCTTTCTTCCTCGCAATAAACCCGATGAGGAAGACCACAAAATCAATAATGTGGACCTATAAATATTGACTAACCTTCGCTCACCTGATATTGGGAAACCTGTACTCAAGAATTATCACCACCTTAATCACGTTTATCTCACGACTGATAAAGAGAACTAGCAGAAAAAGAAACTGAACTCCCCTAATTCTTTTTCTGCCACTTTCAACCATCCCTACCACTCTAAGACTAAACACCTCCCTAATAAAAAAAACCTGCTCCTCTTTTAATGCCTATCCTTAAACTTTGCCTTGTTTCTTTCTCATCCTCAACCTATTGCATATAAACAATCAACCTCGAAATGTCCATATTTTTAATCAGTAAGGCAGTCTTGCTCTCTTAAATCAAATCTCTATTCAACCCAGAAGAGAACTTCCTCATTCTCGACCTTATATCAGCTTCCAAATTAGGAGCATACCTTAATAGCTGATAGAACTTCAAAGCATATTCCTTTATAGACATCCTCCCCTGCATGGGGTTCATAAACTCCTCCATCTTTGCTTCTCTTAACTCCTGAGAAAAGAACCAATCCAAGAAGGCATTAGAAAAGACCTCCCACAACCCTTCATCTTCCATATCATCTCTATCCCAGTCCCATTCCTCATACCACTAATAAGTAACATCCTTGAACTGATAACCTGCAAATTTAACCCCCTCTATATTAGTATCCTACATCACCCAAAAGATTTTTTACATCTCATCCAAGAAGCCCTATGAATCCTTCTCCATCTTTACCCTAGTAAAATTTAGAGGACCCAACTTCATAAATTGACCAATCCTTGTGGCCTCAGCATACAAAGCACAAGTCGCACCCCGCTCAGCCTAAACAATAACCAACTGGGCAATAATATGAATAGACTAACAAAATTCTGAATTCATCATGTTGCCCTAAGGGACCTGAGGAGAACTAGCTAAAATAGGAAAAACTTTAGCAGCATCTAGAATAAGACCATGAGATTGAAGATGTACTCTAGATGTAGGACGTACTCCTTTAACATTTTTCCTACATAGGACAAAACAATTTCCTTGTATTCCAGATCTAGAAGGCATAATCTGAAAGATGAACAAATAAGGATTAGAGGAGATTCTGGGATTGAGAACTCAAGCTTGAAGATAGAATACCAAGAAAGTAAAAAATTTTAAAGTGTCTTGTAGCCTCTCTCTTATGACTGTAACGCACTTCACACCCTTAAAAGAGACTCTACTCGATAAGGCATTCTAGACTTCCCAGTTGACCATGAACCTAGGCTCTGATAATAACTTCACATGACCTGGCCCTAGGCCTTGTCGTAATGGGCATCCTAAGTCCAAACAAGACTAGGGACAAAACCCTATTATCCAGCCCAAAGACCTATGTCTAGCCTTAGATGGGCTAAATTTCGAATATATAACAAGATAGCATTATTGTTCTCATTAAGACACTGGATTGGATCACAACCGTGACTGACCCAACCAAGTTTAATTACACTGCACCAACCGCCCAACCAAACCAAATCAAACCATATACCCTAAACCAAATGGAATACTAAAACATAATATGAAAATCAATCCCAAAACACCCCGCCATTAATGTTTTTAATCAATTCCACGGCTTAGCTACACACCCCGCCATTAATGTCAAATTAAAAACATGTCCAAACATTCCATTTACCAATTATTAACCAAGAAAAATATTGAGGGTATCATCATACCAGCCCTTACTTACAAGTAATATCCATAGCCAAACCATTTAGGTTAAGGGGACCTTAGGTGCCCTTCCAATTAAGATGTTAAATCCACTTGGGAGACTTCCATGTTCTCCAAAAGAATAATCATTTAGCCTTTAGAATTTTCAAACTATTTAAGCCATGAATAAATACTTTGTCCATTTTAAAACATGCAAGAGTTCCATTAAAATAAGTAAATACAATGAACATATCTTTATAAGTATTTTATTAAACACCTTGGAGGCATAATATAACCAAAACTAATTTCAAGACCATTAATCCATTACCATTCAATCCAATTGTCCAAAACAACCATTAATGCATATAAAAGCACAATTAAAACTATAGGAAACAATAACCAAGCATTCAATATCAAAACCACCAAATAATAGTTAGAAACCATAATCATGAAATAGTAAAACCATGAAATCAATCATATAAACCATTCATTTTGTTGAAATTACAACGAAGGAAGAGAATCATGCCTTATACCAAAGAATTGATGGAAAGAAAACATCAAGACAATCCCCAAAGAAATCCTCAAGATTAAACCCTAGCCTTCTTTCCCCAAAAGGTCTTAAGAGAATTATGAGATGTTTTGGAATAGTTTCTAAGTATTAATGAATATAATAATAGGGTAAATAACCTCCTAGGTATATTAGAAGGTGCGGGTCCTGATTAGGGTTAGTAGGTAAATATCCAGAATACCACCACTTAAATCTCTTAAAAACCTATCACAGGGATACGAATAACCCATATGAGTCGTACCCTCCTATACAATTAGTATACACCACTAGTATCCAAGCATCAACCCTTGGATAAAACACTGTCCAGTATATAACCCATCCAACCAAGTCGTAACTACAGTATACGATCCATACCCATAACCTGTATCCCTAGTAAAATAAAATACTAGGAGAATTAAACACTTCCCACCATACGAATCCCTGCTACGTCTCATCCCAAAACCTTATGACTCACACCTCTAAGTCGTACCCATTCAAGTGACCAAAACCATCCCTCCAACTATCATTGGTCAGCATACGACAGGACCATACCACTCGTACCCCAGCATATGACTCATACCCATGCGTTGTATTGGGTTCAGAAAATAGATTTTAAGAAAAAATTTTAAAGGTCAAAACCTAGGATGTTTCAATGTAGTGTCAAGGATGGTGAGTCATTATATCCCAGATATACCAGAATTTCCCCCAAACGTACATTACAAGCCTAGAAAAATCCTATAGTGATCCTAGTTCAATTGTCTGAACTAAGGTGTAGAAAATAAGGGCAAGCCTATGGTATTTTATACACATTGTTGGAACTTATTTTGAGAGTCTGGGTGTCTTGATATCATCCCCACAATGACATGTATTATTGCACTGTAAGAGTTGGGACCTTATTGCTGTGAGGGTACATGGGTTGTATTATTACCTGCTTATATGTTCGGGTAATGTTTAGCATATATGCTTGTTTGTTTGTTATTAATGTAATGTCATTACTTCATTCTTATATGAGATACTATTTTGTTAAATAGATAAACATAGTGGTTTTGAAAGATATGAATAAGAGAGGGCTAAGAAAATTTAGCTAAATTGAGTTGATTGTCGTAGGTGCCTTAGGTTTCTTTTAGTTAAACATCTTGTTTTTATATTATATATTAGTTACCTGAGGATATACAAATGTTTTGAGTTGAGAGTGTTGATGTTTCATGGTTTCATGTCACTTTCGATGCTTAAAATTAGAAAGTTAGGCAAGTACTTAGGTCTTTTTGTTAGATGTGATGTGTTTTTATGTTCATTTTTCAAGAAAACATGGTTCAGAGCAGAAAAGGAACAAAAAAAGATGAAATGAATAAGAAGGCTAACTAAGATCCAATCTATGGGTCATTTGTAGTACCTACGGGTCTGTAGGTTGAGTTTGTAGGTAGGCCTCCTTAAGCTCTGAAAGCTAAAGCTTGTTCTGATCATAATGAAGGTTAACCTACAAGGCGTAGGTGGTACCTATGGCCCCATAGGTACCCTTCATAGGTAGGGTTTTAAAGACTTGAAAACTCCAATGATTCCTACTAACCTACCTACGCACATAAAAGGCCTGTAGGTACAACCTACAACCAGTAAGTGGGGTCATAGGTTGGTGCCGACTCTATTTTCCTACTTGTTTTGGATAGATTTTTTTATGTATCTATAAATACCCATTGGATGTTTTATTATTAGTTTACACACTTTATATACTTATTACATTATTTTTTGTTCCATTATAAACTTTTGATCTTGAGATTCTTAATCTGGGTTTTTAGGGTTTTGATTTACATTCTTATTATTTGTGAGATCATTTGTATGCTTTCAGTTATGAATTTTATGTGTGTTCTTGAAATCATGAGCAACTAAACCCCATAACTAGGGTTATACGAACCCGAATGGACTAACAAAATAAAGAAAGTGCAAAGTCATTCTAAATTGATGTTCGATTGTGGTTTTATTTGTTTTGATTGTTCTCTTGATGATTGAAAACTTTAGGAATTGATTTGAATTCGGTACTAACTCTATAAAAAGGTATAGATTAGGAAAAGAGGATCACAATAATAATTTGAAGCTACCAACCTTTATCTAATTAACTTGAGACTGAGAGGAGTTAGTTAATCTAGGATCTAGAATAAGGGTTGGTATTGTGACACTTTCAGATCGAGAAGAGATGAGTAAGGTTAGACGAAAACAAGGTTGAGAGACGATTAGGTGATACATAAGTTTTTAGACTCTACATGCAAGACATTGAGATAGTTTGACGAGCACGATAAGTCTGTGGATCTAAGAAGTCTGGGGGACACAATCCTAATAATCATCTTATACTAGATACAACCTTACTACCCAAGCATTATTAATGTTACTACTGATTTTTGTAATCCCCCTCCCAATTTACTTTCTGTACTTTCCATCTACATCAACAAGTTTAGAATAGATTTTTGTCTAATTCCCTGTGGGTTCGACCCTAACCTTGTTGGGTTTTATATTTGACAAGTAGTTGCATTATTTTTTTTGAATTAATTTTGGGATTTTGTAAAAAAAAATCAAAAACACATAAATAAGTCTTTACAAATAATGGACCAACCCATCCCAAATTTGAAAAACAAAAAACCAACCCAGTTATAATCTGACTAAAATACCCAGCCCATTCCCTTTGATTTATTACATATAAATCAAAACATAGGGTTTCCTGAATCAGTTCCCCTTTTCCTCCATTACTTCAACCCTAAGACACCTAAAAAATATTTTCACTTCTATTGCTGAATCAAAGCTTCATCAAGTATCTGCTTTGGATTATCAATACCTTTCCCTGGAGATATGTTGCTTCTGCTTGTTTCAGCTTTTAAAAGTAAGTACCACTTGTTTACTTGTGTTTCCTTCTTTATTTTTAGCTTATTTTTATTGTGTGTACTTGCTTCTAGTCGGGGTCTCAAATGGAGGGGAAGAATCTCTTGATTTTGTGATGAGTTGAGTGTCTAGGTCCCTCAAAAGTATTATAGCTCCAAATAAGTTCTACGCCTAGCTCCTGCTTCAGCTTCCATTGTTGAATACTTCCCTTAATTCAATTTTTTTTGCATTTAAGATCTGTATGGAGATAATAGGATGCTTGGAACTACAAGTAATTGGACTATAATCTTCTTCTCACGTCCCTCCTCTTTTGTTGTGAGTCCTTTTTGTTGGCTGATATAGTATAGGCTAGAAAGCTTTTCCACCTTTTTATTACCTATAAGGGTTGTAAATATTTGCATGTGAACTCTGTAAGTTGTATCATTTTTAGCTTCTTCACCCCCTTGTTGGTGCTAGTCTTATGTAAGGACATTGAAGATTATCACTGTTAAGAATCTTTTTACCTCTAACTTCTAACTTCTGAAATACTATAATTATGAAATCCCCTTTATCAATGGCTAGATTAGTTAAATGATCCAACGATTTCCCTCTCTCATAATCTGTTGGTACTGAACCTGCTTATTTTTCAATATTGTCAAAATATGCTTAATAGAATCTATCAAATTGCATGGACACTTCCATTCTCTGTTCAGTATTTTTTGCATAAGTAGAGAGTCAGTTTGAATTATAACTTTATTGTGATGTATATGACCACAATGCATAGCTGCTTATAGTATAGAATATGCCTCAACCTTCATATCAGAAGTATCCTCTATTTTATCTCCTTGTGTATAAATTAAATCACCATGTTCATCCCTTAAACAGAAAGCATAGGAACTAATACCAGGGTTACCGCTAGAAGTTCCATCAGTATTATATTTAACCCAACCTTCCTCAGAAAACTTCCAATTTACTTTGATAATCTTAACCTTTGATCTTATTTGCTCCAATTCCTTCAGTATGTCTGGCCATGCATTTGGAAAATCTTGTCTTGGATTTCTGACTTTGAGTAACAGTCCAATATTCCTAGTTATATTGAATATTACTCTATGTATTGACAAGCCTTTTCCTTCATTTTTTAAGTTATTTCTTATTTTCCAAAGTTCCTAGATAATCATGCTAGGAATAGTTTGAAAATAAGCTCTTTCTCTACCCCTAACTTCAGCATTCCACCATGCCAGTATAGTTTCTCTGAAGCTTAGTCCATTAATGGTAATAGCTGCAAAAGAAGAAAAGTAGGATCATGTCCTATTAGCAATGTGCGATCTTAAAAACACATGAGCTATGATTTCTTGATCAGGAGTAGTATAACACCAGCATCTAGAAGGACCTTCAATTCCCCATATCTCATATTGTCATCAATAGGAACCTTTCCTTTCCATATTCTCTACATCAAAAAAGACATTTTAAAAGGTAATTCTTTTATCCATATTTCTTGAAAATCTTGATTTTTTCCTCTCTTTGTCTAATATACTACCATGTTGATCAAACTATAAAGTTTCATTTTTCTTCAAGCATCCAAATTGGACTATCTATTCCACCTGAACTGATTGGGGGCCAAATTTTATTCATGGTCTGGTTAGCTATTTCTTGAGAAAACACTTGAAAGGTCAACTGTTCATTCCAAGATCTATCCTTGATTAAATCTCTCGCCCTTTTTATACATTTCATCCTATTCCCTGCTAGTCTGAATAATGGTATATAAACCACCTACCTCAGTCCAATTATCAAACTATATATTTGTATTTTCTCCTCGGGTCTTCCATAAAATCTGATGCTCTATTAACTATCTAGCTTGCAATATCTTCTTCCAAACCTGAGATCCTACTCTTGTTCTCCATAATACGTCATTGGGATGCTTCGTCTTGTGATATTTATTATGTATATACATACTCTATATAGACTCTTTAGTTCTAAAATTCCACCGCAACTTGAAGAATAGAACCATAGACACATCCTGAACCCTCATAAATCCAAGTCCTCCTTCATCCTCTGGTAAGCATAAAGCATTCCATATTACCCAATTCCTTCTTCTCCCTCCAATATGATTACTCCAGAAAAACAATGTAAATATCTTTTAAATTATAGTCAGCACATTCACCGAAGGGTTCATAACTGATAGACAATGAATGGGGATACTTTGTAACACATGATTGATAAGAAAATATCTTCCCCCATATGACAATAACTTCCGTTTCCACCTTTGTAACTTACTACTAATTTTATTCACAATGGATTGGTAAAAATCCTTTTTCTTCCTCACATAAAAAATAGGACATCCAAGGTAAGTGATAGGAAATTATTTCCTTAGGATCCCTGTAACTACTTCTGCCATTACTATTACCCATAGAGAAACTCCTTTATGCATATATATTACACTTTTCTCCTTATTAATATTTTGTCCCGACGCCCTTTCATACCTTTCTAAAGTAGATGTAACTCCTTGCAAAGTAGGTAATTCAGTTTTGCACAGTATGATCATGTCATCCATAAAATAAAAATGATTAACTTTTGGACTTCCTCTTGGTATCCCAAATAATATAAAATCTATCTTAAGAGACAAAGATTTTAGAGCTTTAGAAATCACCTTTGCAGCCAGAATAAAAAGGGTAGGGGATAAAGGGTCTCCTTGTTTCAACCCCTTATAGGATCTAAAAAATCCTTTAGGTTGACCATTAAATAGAATGGAGTACCAATTATTACCCACCAACCTATACACCATATCAATAATCAATTCACTAAACTCAACCTTCCTTAATAATTTAGTAAGGAACAACCAATCCACCCTATCATAAGCCTTCATTATCTCAAGTTTAATAACCTTGTTAGGATTTTACCTCTCTTTCTAATATCAAAAATTAATTCTTGAACCACCAATATGTTCTCAGCAATGCTCCTCCCTTGAACAAAACCAGCCTATTATTCAGAAATGATCTCAAGCAATAGATTCTTGATTCTCTCATAAATAATTTTAAAGAAAATCTTGTTTACAAAATTACTCAGAGAGATAGCCTCATATTAGAGAATTTATTTACAACTAACCTTATTAGTAAAAGAACCAAATTTGTATGAGTAACAAATTTTGGTAATTCATACCCACTGAAGAAACCTACCACCATTTGATGAATATCTTTCCCAATAATATCCCACGTATCTTGGAAAAAGGTTCATGCCATACCACTGGACCTCCTATACTATTCCTATTCATCCCCATATCTACCTCCTTAACCTCTTATAACTTAGGGATTTTATTCAACTCTTCATTCTTCCATTCCTTCACAATTGTTGGTAATTCATCCAGCATAGCAAAATCTTTATTTTCTTCTTCTTTTGAGAATTGCTTTTGGAAAAAGTTCACTACTGCTTCCACAATCTTATTTTGTTCTTCCAACCACTCTCTTTTTATCATTTTGAATTCTTTTCACCTTTAGTCTATTTCTTCTTCCTTTAACCACTGTGTGAAAGAACTTGGTATTTCTTTCTCTATCTTTAAACATTCTAATCCTACTTTCTGCTTCCAAAAATCTTCTTCCCTTCTTAACAAAACATTAAACTCTGTCTGTGCTTTAAATAATAGCTCTCTATTTGCACCTGAAAGAATTTCCTCAAACTGCTTCTCCCTTACCCTAATAACTTCTTCCAAGGTAGCAATTTCTTGAAAAATATTACCAAAGAATTCTTTACTCCACTTTGTTAATGCAGCCTTAACTTTCTTTAACTTATGATGAAACATAATCAAAAGATTCCCATTTACTTCAGTTTCCTAATTTTTCCTTATAGCATCAAGAGAAGACCTCTCCTTAAAAAACATGTTGAGAAATCTGAAAGATTTAGAGATGTGCTCATTAAAAGTACTGAAATTGATTTTCAATAGAGTGTGGTTAGAACCACTTCTGAATAAATGTGCCACTTCCAGCACTGGAAATAGTTCATATAATCTATCATTACACAAAACTCTATCTATCCTTTTAAGAATGATTTCCACATTATACTCGGTTTGCCATGTACAATTACAACTGGTTTAGGTGGAATTCCTTCCACAATACCTCTACAACTTTTAGGCTCTAATAAATTTCCATAAGTCATCTTCTTGGAGAAGTCTCCATGTACTTCCCCACTAACATCAGCTTTCTTCATCTTCTAATTATTTTCTAGTGGAGAAATCCCACCGTAGGTGGTGGTCATGGTGGCCAACTTAATGCAACGTAGGTTTTAGGGTTAAGGTAAGGTTTTGGCCAGAGAGCATCTTTTTTATGTATAGTGACTGCATTACACTTTTTAGGAGGTGCAATTCGGGCGACATCAGTTATCAAGACCGTCTATCACGTTCTTTCAATAAAAGGGTTCTCTTGAGGTGCTTTTAAGTTGGACATCAAGTCCTTACAGTACAGAAGCCCATTATCACTAGTCATAAGTCAAGGATCAAATTCACCTCAAAGTAGGATGGACCATATGTCGTACAAGAGATGTACTGAAATGGTGCTTACACCACTTAAAGAAATAGTAAAATTGTCATGTGGTCAGTTTTCTTGCATTTGCAACCAAAAAACTGACCCAAATGCGTGGTTAGAAAAAGCGTAATAGCTTTTTTAAAATCGAACCGTGTAGTCGGTTTTTAATATATATATATATATATATATATATATATATATGTATATATATATATATATATTTTAATATTATTTTTTAAAAAAAAAGGAATTTTTAAATAAAATAAAATTTTCAAAAGAAACCGACCACTTTGTATTTAAATTAATTTTAGTAAAAGCGACCACATGTGGTCGCTTGTGTTAAAACTAATTAATTAATTAAAATTCAAAACTGACCATTTGTGGTTGGTTTTTTATTTAATAATTTATTTAATAAAATAATGTTTAATTAATTATAGTAAATCGACCACGTGTGGTCAGTTTGTTAAAGATTACCAGAAAAACCAACCACATGTTGTCGGTTTAAAAAAAAAAAATTAAAAACCAATCACATGTGGTCGGTTTTCTAGAAATCTTTTTAAAAATTGACCACATGTGGTCGATTTTTCTCGTAAATTTTAAAAATAAAATAACAGCATATAACTATGCTACATTCCATCAACCAGCATAACAATACAAACAACCAGCATAACAATACAAACATTTAAAATCAAGTTAATTACAAACTTTATCAAGGTTAAAAATCCAAACTACAAAACATACAAAAGTCTAAAAACTACATCTCATCATCCTCGTCGTCATTCACATCCTCAACCTCACCCATAGAATCTGGTTCTTGTTTTGTGGTGTAATGATCATCTAGTGGTCCTAGACCTTTTGCAGCCCAAACTGTATCACCACGACAAGGAGGAAGAATCCCTGCAAATAGAATAAAAGAGTTGATCTACTCCTGCATCATTCTGATTTGTGATGTTGTTTCCTTCTCCTCCTGCTTCGCCTTCTCAGTCTATGCAGCAAGCTGCTTAGTGAGTTCAGAAATCATATTTTTTTAGTAAATTAATGGTTTCTTTATCATTTGGTGAGGGATAGGATGTAACGTCGAACGAAGACCTAATATTCTGGCTAAAGCATTTTTGGTGGTACCCGTAGTATTTGCCTCCAACTGAAAAACCCACAATTTGTTTCCAGAACTCCTCTACATCTTTAGGTATTGTTTCACCGTGACTTTCAGGAGGCTAAGTACTATGATACTCATTAATGAATTGCATATATTTGTCCTATATTCAAAGTAAAGTTAAAATTAAATGGTAAAAAAATATTAAACTACTCGTACTTGAATAATATCAACTTTGAGAAAAAGATTCATAACTATAAAATTTGATTGTTACATGGGTAGATTCTACATGAGGCTCAACCCAAACATCTTCATCAGTTGGGTTCTTTTTCTAACTTACATGGGTCGCCTCGAATACCTCATGTTGTTGTATCTTATTACCCAAATTTTTTCCTGCATATGATAAAATTATTAATCTTCAAATAATTAAATATTTAAATAGAAACAAAAAATTGAACCAATAAAAGTTACATACCATTTTTTGCTCCATAGTAATCCGACTAACTGCTCCCGTAGTATGTAGCGAGCAACCCTTGGATGATGACTAGGTTATCTTTTCTTTGTCACTCACCACTTGGTATTCGTCGTTATTCCAATAGCGAATATAATCTTGCCACATGGGTTCGAGTATAAAACTTGGCCGTACCCTCTTCGTTCTGACATAATCCAACAAACTGTTCATTCTGAGTCTTGCTCTTCTATAAAAATTCTTCCGTATAGTAAAGTCATTTGTTGGATCCCACAAGAAATATTTCTGCAGTAAAAACAAAAGTATATTATTTATTATTTTGTTCTAACAATGTGTTAAGTAGTCGATAAGTTAAATCTTTACCTGAAATTCTTTAAACATTTCATTTCTATCAAATTCTGGAACCTTTTGCCAACTGGTCCAATAGCCATTGAAGTGCCGACAAATGCATTTAGTTGTAATTTTTGCAATTCCATCATCGAGCAAAAACCTACAACACAAGATAAAATATTAATTTCATAGAGCATAATAATATAGTAAATGAAAAATGAATAATGTTGTTATATTTAGAAATCTTACCCTACTTCATATGGAATAATATACCGCCTCCGATAAGCATCTCTATCTCTGGGCTGCGGAACAAGTGTGGGTGGATACACTGGCATGGGTGGATCTGAAGCACTGGATGGTGTGCCTCCATCAGAATCACTATGAGAGTGTGGGTGACTACTAGTAGAGGGTACTGCAGACGATGGTAGATGACTGTATGTGTAAGCGATTGTCTGATAGTACTGTGAAGGTAGTGGCATAGTGATGGGAGCAGAATGAGTCGTTGTAGAGCCATAAAGTGGACGCACGTGCATAGGAGCAGGAACTAAATGATGCAATGACCTATAATAAGACGTTAATGCTGGCACGTCATCAAACCGACCCTTAGATATATGAATACCTGACGTCGTCTATAAGGCAGAGGATGTTTTTTCTTTTGTCTTTGTAGGATCAACTTTTTGCTTACCTTTGTCACCTTTACCTCCTATCTAAATTATGTAAATTTAACAAGTAGTTATTCCATAAAAAATGAATATAAGAAAACACCAGTGTTAAAACATTCCAAGTAACTAATTTCAAGTTACTAATTCACATTTCAAATCACTAAATCAGTATTAAAACACCAGTGAAATAGTTACATAACCATAGCAAATTTAGGCTCGCTCCAACAACACGAGATAGACAAGAATATTTCTATTACTACATAAAATATGGAAAAGTAACAATAACAATCTTACACAGTATATTACATATGAATCTTAAACAAGAAACAACAATAAAAATAACAACATACCCAGTGTATTCCCATATAGTGGGGTTTGGGAAGGGTAAAGTGTACATAGACCATACCACTACCTCAAGTGAAGTAGAGAGGTTGTTTTCGATAGACCCCTAGCTTAAAACCAAAAATAGTATAACAAACACAAAAGATAAGTGCAAAATAAACCAATACCGCTAGCAACAAGATAATACGGCCACCACAAGATAAAAATAAGAACTATCTAACCTAAATCATAGACATCACATAGCACCATGCATAAAAAACTACATACAAAAAAGAACACTCCCTTATTATTACCAATACACTCCCACCCCCTAACCCTCTACCCTAATCTGCGTCCTCCACACCTTCCTATTAAGGGTCATTTCCTCCGTAAGTTGTAAATTCTCTATATCATGCCTAATTACCTCCCTCAATATTTCTTTGGTATACCTCTACCCCACCTAAAACCATCCATAGTTGGTTTCTCACACCTCTGCATTGGAGCATCCGAGCCTCTCCTCATCACGTGCCTGAACCAATGTAACCTTACATCTGGAATCTTATCCTCCACCGACACAACTCCCACCTTCTCTCAAATAATCTCATTCCTTACCTTATCTTTCCTGGTATGTCCATACATCCAACACAACATATACATATTTGCCACCTTCAACTTTTGGGTGTGGGAGTTCTTAACTGGCCAATACTCTATTCTATACAATATAGTCTGTCGGACTGTCACTCTGTAGAACTTACCTTTAAGCTTCGGGGGAACCTTCTTATCACATAAGACTCCTAAAGCGAGCCTCTATTTCAACCACCCTACACCAATAAAATGCGTGACATCCTCATTAATCTCGATATTGCCCTAAATCATAGACTCAAGATACTTAAAACTCTCTCTCTTCTGAATGGCCTGCAAGTCCAGCTTTACCACCACTCCATCCTCCTGCGACACCTCTCTAAACTTACACTCCAGGTACAACGTCTTGGTTCTACTCAATAAAAACCCTTTAGACTCAAGCGACTGTCTCCAAATCCCCAACTTATCATTAACTTCTCTGTAATGCCCCAAAAATCTATCCCTAGATGTCACACGGTGCTTAGAGCCACAAGTGATCCTAAGCTAACCCATGAACTGGCATACTGTTAAACAATTGATAAAATTTGTATAAAATGACTGAGCTTGCTGTGTGGAAACATAAAAATGATAGAATCTATGAAAAATACGAAACTGATACCATTTTACATTTTGATAAAGTCTAAAAAATGAAAATAAAATTACATAACTGACTCTAACTAACACTAGTGAAGCCTCCACTATACTAACTATAGATAGTTGGGGAATGACTCAATCTACCACTAATCAGTACAAATGAGTAAGAAAGTAAAGTACATAAATAACATCAAACTAAAGTCCCCGAAGTAGGAGGACCCATCATCTGCTAGACGGAATCTACAACTGTTTGATTCTGTCTGTACCTAGTAACGTGTACCTACATTATGATACATTATAGCACATAGACATATATATGGATTGGTACTTTGAGGATGTACTGAGTATATGGGGGAGAAATGCATACGTAAAACATCATCTCATAATCATTATTTATATAACAATGCATGCTAAATGTAAATGACCCACATAAGATGGAATATCTAAAATACTAAAATAATAAGAAGCAAATCATACTTTATAAATCTAGTGAGTTATAACATTTAGTTCTAAAAATTGTGCTTGTATTCTCTTTAAATGATACTATCTAAGTGTAGAAAGGACTCACTCTTAATTCTGAAATCTGTAAACTGAAGTCTGTAGCTAATATCTTTCTGTAAAGCATAATCTGAGTAAACTTTGTGAGCCTTTACACTTAGTTTTCTAAACCTTTTCTGTTATTCTTTTCTATTAAAGAAAATACTTTGTCTTAAGGCTTTAGAAATCTGAAAAACTTATTCTGCATGGGAAAATACTTTATCTGAAGGGAATTCTTTCAAAGATTTTCTTTACTATTATTTATTTACTTTTACTAGAAGGGAGGTTCTCTTAAATGACATAAACTATGTAAGCATTCATGGAGTCCAATGCTCTTATCCCCCTAAGGAGGAATCCTCACATTGGGGAGAGGAGTCATACTCTTGTTATGGAGTATAACCTACTTCCATGTGATCGATCACAAGCTAAATTTGTCATCCATATACAAATGAGGAATAATCTCATAATTTGTACCTACGTTGGCTACGTAATTCTATGGAAGATAGGGCACGCTAATCCCACTCTTCTCGCTCGGTGCTAAATACTACTCCATTTTTAGTCTTTATGCTTATTCTATTGGAAATCCACTTTAAACAAGTAGAATGGTTCATTATGAAACCAACAATGCTTTTATCTGAGTAAATCTGTAAATACAGTTGATTTAAATTCTGTAAAGTGGATTCCATAGCTAAACCATGATCGAAAGATCAAAGCTTTTTCTAAAAACTAAAAATAATCTACTCATAATATGTTGAAAGCATCATCTTTCATGAAGTAATACTATTCAATCTTGGGATAATACCCCATGCATAAATTTCATGTTAAAACATCAAATTGCTCATGCTTGATAATGTAAACATTGATAAATTAATTCAAAATCTGGAAATTTATGCATTATGTATGAAAATATGAATATAATCATGTAATTCAACTTCTAAATCATTGGAAACATCATAAGCTTGTAAATAACGATGACAGGTATAAACCCTAACTTTAATTTCATAGGAAATAACATAAAATTTAGTAAATTTGTAATTAAAATAAATTTTGGGCACAAGGATGAAATGATTATCCTTGTTGAAGAACCCCACATACCTCAATTGATGAACTAGATGCTAAAACTTGAATCTTGGATTTCTATTGATGCTTTGAAGATGAATTCTTAGAGTTCTTGTATTGGAAATTCTTCATCTTGAATTTTCTTGGACAATTAATGGAAGAATTGGGTTTCTTGGAGAAGGAGCTTTGATGATCTAGGGTTTTCTTTTGAGAGAAATTGACAAAATAACCATAAAGTACTTTGGTATATTCTTAATGATGTGTTTTGGACAGATTGGGGCCCCGGGGATTGACAAAAATACCTTATTAAACTTTAAATTAGAACTGGAAATCGGCCAAAAATCTTGATTTACTGGGCCACCGTGATGCGCCACTATCGCGGTGGCTCACTGGAAAAGGACGACTAGGAAATGGGGGACCTCTGCGACGCAGAGCTATTGCGTTGTACCACTGGATTTTGACAATTGGTACCTGGAACTTCAACGCGATGCATCACCATTGCGGTGCCCTATAGTAATACCAATTTGGCCTTCGGCACAATGCGTCATCATCGCTCCTATCTACTAGAATGGGACAATTGATAATTTGGGCTTCTCCGCGATGCGAGGTTATCACGAAGGGCTACTTGAATTGATGATTGTCATTTTTCCCATCTCCACGATGCGCCAAGTGCCCAAGTGGCACACTATCAACTTAAAAAATGCCATAACTCCTTCACCGAGTGTCGGATTTGAGCGAATCTTATATCGATGGAAAGCTTATTCAATTTTCCACACAATGAAAAGTCAAAATCTTGAAAATACAACATGAAATAAAAATGTATTCAGATTAGAAGAAAATCTTTGACATTCTCAGGATGAATTTAAGCTAGAAAAAAGTACGGGGTGTTATAATATCTCCCCCTTAGGAACATTTGTCCTCGAATATGGCTAATTAAGCTGAAAATACTGAGGAATCTAAGGCTATAAGCTATCATGCACAACTAAAATAAATTGAATAGCTGAATCTTAAACATAATGAGCTACTGAACTGATCTAGGAGTGCATGAATTCTCATGAAAATAGCTATATGGCTGAGAAAGAAATAAGAGAGTCAGCTTACGAGTAACCATTACTTTAGGCTAGTTCTGATTTTGTAAGAAAAAGATGAGATGTTTATAACATGAAAACTTGGGGTATTACAATATCTCCCCCTTGGGATCATTCATCCTCTAATGATACTGATTTGGTTGGAATACTAGGAAAAGACTGAGATGATACACACTATATTTACGAACTGAATCATGACTTAATATCTGAACCTGAAACTGATGCTTGATGCATATACTAAGTTGAATTTGCAATTTTTTTCATAGATGCGAACAAACTACCTCTTGAAATATCCATACTCATAAAATTCCAGGTAGTGAGACTAGACTAAATTGGAAGATGGAAAAATTCTAGAAATTTGTCTGTTTTACTATTAAGCTGGATTGCTGGCTATACAGACTGAATCATGTCGAACGCTCATACCCCGATGGATTATTTCATCAACACCTTTCTAATAAACTTCTAATGTTATTAGGAAGTAAAGAACCGTGGGCATGATCTAAACAAAACATCTAAATAGGAAACTACAACATTGCTATGACTCTATAGCATGGAACTTAGACCTATAAATCTTAAGTCAGGATAGAATTTTTCTCCTTAAGAAATGGAACTTCTTCCTTTCAATCTTAGCAACATTTCTCAATCACTCCTTCAACTATATTATTCCCTTCAAATACCATACTCACTTGATTCAACTTATAATTCTTACATGGCATTGATAAATCCATCTATGGCATTGATAAATTTGTCTACTAAAGTCTAAACTAAACTAAATTCTCTCACCGTGTTAATCCTAACTTGAAATCACAAGGTACTGCACATAATGCCATAATACTAGTCTTGAACCATAGATTCAATACCCCAAGCATTGTCATAACTTCTCACTATAATATGATTCTTCTTATCACTATAACAACTAAATTTAACCTCATACTAGAAATCAATTAATGCACAACACACCTAACCTCTTATTTACCAACATGACGTTCAAGCCTATCTTCATAATCATATGCACTTCTAAACAAATACCCATAAGAATTTTTTTCTCATATTCTCTAATACCTCTACTAATAACAACTTTCATACACTATTCAATTATTAGGTTGATACATATAAAATATTCTCAACTAACCAAGTCATACAAAAAAAGCTTCACCTCAATATTTTTAACCTGTAGACTTGCATAAAACAAGCATACAACCATTTTATTTTCCCACATAACACATTTAGTTTCTCCTAACTACATAATTTTTTTCATCATCACTCTCTTGAACTAGGGGAGGTCACTAAAAGGTTGGAATGCCAGGGTCTAAAACATGAAGGGATACTAAGAAAAACTTGACACTTTACCAGGGCCTGAGGAATAGAGTATTCATGTCATAGATTCACTAAAAAGATCTAATCTGAGGACATACATGATATAACTCTGAATTTTGCTGATCGTTAAGGGTGTTGCATGAGTACTGGAACCAAACATACTGTAAGGCCTGAGTACATGAGTCATGAGTTGCATGACCTAAATTTGGAGTTCATAACTTATGGTATGTGATTGCAACAGCTAGATTAACTGGAACTCATCTTACTAAGAACTGGGAGAGTACATGACTCTCTATTATACGCATGAGCATAAGCCATAGTTAGGGAATTAACATATAAGGGATGATTAAATATTAGGATAACTAAAGTACAAAACTTTGTACTAAGATGAGAATGGGTTGAGCATCATCCTCTCTTACTGACTTTCTATACTACACTGGAATCACTTACTAGAATCTAGAAGTTTGACTTTGGTACCCATTCTATCATCTCCCCATTAGCTTTAAGCCATCACTCTAGGTCTATGAACCACTAAATAAACTTTATACTAAACTGCAATCACTTTACTCTAGAGTTTGGGGTATAATTAATACATATAAAACTAAACTTACCCAAAAGGACTATATCTGAACGTGTAACACCCAATGTTAATACCTTCATTAGAGATACAACTCTATCTTTCTATAGACCAATAGTCATCATATAATATCTTGAATACTTACTAACTTAGAATCTTCATGAGTATTACCACATCCTAAATTCACACCATCTAGAGCTTCAACTCTTATTTCTATTCACTCATTCTTCAAGATTTCAAATTTAGATTCTAATACTTAACACAAATGTCTTCAACCATGAATAAACCATGTTGCTTTCATTATAGCCTACTAATATCGCATCTCTAAACTTATATCTCTAAACCATGAGAATCAAGATCATACAAGAAGGCTCAACATCACCAATCGAAACTCCTTAACTTAGTTATTTAGAACACCATATACTATATAACTAGTATCCTTCTACTTAGCAACTCAACGGTACTACTAATCACAAAAACACGTAATAACCTTAGAAAATAATGCAACCCCATATCACCTTGGGAATACTAATTCATCATACATATAAAATTATACTTAATTACAAATAACTGAACTCAAAACCTTGCATTCTCTTTAAACTTACTTAGTTTTATGATTAGATTTTCTTTATAAAATTGGTATTAGTTACCATTGCATATCCAGTCATACATTTATAAGTCGATTCAGTCCTATATTTATGCATCAGATATGCATGTCCAGTATAAGAGACTCAACTTATCAGTAGTCTCAGCCACGTAATTATGCATCAGATATGCATGTTTAGTATGAATTTCAGCGTATCGGTAGTGTCAGTCATGAAATTATGTTATAGTTGTGCATATCCTATATCTTAATTTAGTCTATTAGTATTCTTAGCTCAGTCAGCCTCATTCCAAGATAAAAGTTCCCAAGGGGGACATATTCTAAGACCCCACAAAATCCTAAGCTTAACACAGTCTTTTAAATCTTGTTAACGGCTCCAAACTTAGAAAAATTTAGCTAAGTGTTCATACTTAGAGTTATTTTAACCTTCGTGAGTTGGGGATCTTTTTTCACGACCATTATGACCTTAAAATATCAATTTTCAGGTTAATTCAGTATTAGAAATGTCAGTAGGTGTTCTCGAACAAGTTTTGGATTTTTCAAACTTTATTTGAGGCACGTTTGAAAGCTCAAACCAATGGATCAATGCGATCTCGATGCACCGCATCGCCTATCGAGTCGATGAATATTTTTCTCTAGCTCCCAGTACAAATTTTAGTGAACTGATGCAGACTCGACACGGTGCATTGGCCATCGCATTGATGCCAATGACACGGCACATCGGTTTGCGCATCGCTAGGTTAGTTTTTAGTCATTAAAAAGTCATGTCCTAGGGGTAATTGGATCTTTTTTCCATGTCTATCAATCCAAAAAACTGAAATTAAACCCTTCTAAGAGCAAAAACTATTCATTTTGCACAAGGTCCTCTCAAGCAAACCCTAAGAGATTTCAAATTCTATTCAAGGCTAAAGAACTTACCATCAATCTTTCAAAATTTAATTATTAAGGTATGTGAAGTGTTCATCCAAGGGTTTCCTTCCACTCTTGGAGTTCAAGAAACTCTTTTTAAATACAAGTTAATTGATTTCATGGATTTCATGTTGGATCTTGAATGTGTTAATAATTATGATATTAACGGTGATCTAATTCCATGATTTGTCCCAAGTTTTATGCAAACTAGTCAATGGTGAATTGAATTTTGTGAACTACATGTTGAACTCTTGAATTATAAGTTAGATGTAGAATCCATGATATTACTACATGTTTATTGATATGTGAAATACACATGCTCTCCAAGTGTTTGATAAATTGCTCATGTAAACAAAGAAAAAAGGAAAACAAAGAAAAAAGGAAAACAATCATGTCATGTTAGCTTTTGTGCAAGTTAAATCATGAAAGTATTTGATGGAATGTCTCTATGAATGAGTTATGATCAGGTGCATGTGGTTATGCCTTTCAAGTTTATGCTATGATTTATTTTTCATGCTATAAAGTCTTGGGGTAATTAATTCCCAAAAATTTAGTTTTTTACATAGAGCCAGTGTCAATTATAGAATATTCTCAGTCATGTCACAATTAGTAGTACTCTTAATCAGTTATAGAACTCAGGAAAAACTCAGTAGATTCTGTATCAGTCCAGTCTAGTTCAGTATTCAGTTTAGACCTTAGTAAATTTAGTCAATTAACATAATTCAGTAGTATTCCATCAGTCAATATAACTCAGTGAACTCAATTTAGCTCAGTTAGACAGTATAATCAGTAAAAGTTTTATCAAGTCTAGTATGAACTAGGAATCAGATCAGTGTCTATTCAATTAAGAGTAGGATTTAGCACTGAGTGAACCTAGGGATGGAGACATTTCTGCAAGCAGAGGGTTTGACCCTAAGTATCAATCCATGCGTTATAGATATGTAGCCATCTTGGTTGAGATACCTTCCTTCCATATTAGGTATGATACATCTCATACAAGTTTTCCTGCCAGCGAGGGTTGACGAAAAAACTTTCTGTCAAAGAGGGTTAACTCATAGTTGTCTTTACTCGTGGCACGGTACTGACACTCTTCCAACTAGGGTTACAAGTTAGACCCCAATCTATTCATAAAAGGGCATGTCAGTTAGATGATTACCTCCCAACATCTTAGTTTTAGTCTTTAGAATAGAACTCAGTTCAGTTCTACAGAAATAAGGATTGTTAGATAAAGTCACTCAATTTAGTACGAAACTCAGTCTAGTTCCACAAAATCAGGACTATCAGATACAGACATTCATCTATCATTTATACAATATCAGTAGACTTAGATATCAGTAAATCAGTAATTTAGAACACAGTATCCACTATTATCATGACCTCAGTTACAGCTTACATATTCATGCATATACACTCATTCAGTTATACTCCTATTATTTAGTCAGTATTGTTCATGCATATGAACCCACGCATATCATCCTACCTTACTTAGCATACCAATACATTCAAAGTACTAACGCATACATTTTTTTACTCTATGATATCATATATCATAGGTTCAGACGCACAGGCTCCCGATAATATTTAGCAGCCAGATCCATAAGCAGCAGACTAGTGGTGAGTCCTTATTATTCGAGGACAGATTTATTATTATAGTATTCCAGTACTCAGTTTAATTTAGTAGTCGGAGTTAATTATGGACTTGTACCATTAACTCCTTGTTCAGATAGTAGAGGCTTTTCAGACTAAAGTATTAATAGACAGATGTTCAATTTTGGTATTGATGTACCGTACTCAGTATTTATTTATAGTTTTGAACCTTATGGAAAGTTTTTACCTAATTTCTACATAATTACAGTATTATTGTTCAGTTTTAGCAGTAGGTAGCAGTCATGGGTTAGCTTGTGGTTCCTCAGGATTATGAGCACCATGTAGCATCCAGGATATAGACTCGGAGCGTTACAAACTGGTATCAAAGCCTAAGGTTCAAATGAGTCCTAGGAAGTCTGAAAGCTACAACTAGTAAAGTCTTGTGCATGGGTGTGTAGCGTGCCACACTTATGGATAGGAGGCTTTTAGTTGTTTTAGGAAAAGTTTTCCTTTTTTTAGTAATCATATTGTGTAGGTGAGAACAAGCTCAAGTTAAATTCTCAGTCTAATTTGTTCTCTTATTTTTATTTACAGGACATGCCTTCTAAAAAGACTAACAAAAGGAGAACTAAAAATTAGTCAGCACCTCAGCCCTTCAAGCCAGATCCCCTGGATGAACATGTCTCCCATACAAAATTCAGAGCAGCTTTCACCACCCTAGGTCATTCATTAGTAGCCCAGAATAAATGCCCAGCTTCCATTCTAGCCAACCCAGTGACCAATACTGCTGCTGCAATGATTTAGGACTTTACCTGAATGAATCCTCTATCTTTTACCTGGTCAAAGTCAGATGAGTACCCATGGGAATTTCTAGTGAGAGTGCTAAGTTATTTGCATATCAGTTGTAGGATGTGGCTCACTCATGGTTCAAATAGTGGAAAGTAGAGAGGGCCACAAATGCAGGGCCCATAGAATGAGAGAAGTTTGCTATTGCTTTTCTGGATAGGTTCTTCCCGTTAGGGCTGAGGGAACCGAAGGTTTTGGATTTTATAAATTTGAGACAAGGTAACATGATGGTATAAGAGTATTCTCTCAAGTTTACATAATTTTCCATATATACTCCTTATGTGGTAGTAGATAGCAGATCTAAGATGACTAAGTTTGTGTATGGTATGTCTAGTAGTGTGGTTAAGGAGTGTAAAACTGCAATGGTGGTTAGAAGATGGACATATCCAGGCTCATGGTCCATGCTCAGCACATAGAGGAGGATAAGAATAAAGAGAAGGAGAAGGAGAACAAAAGAGCTAGAACAGGTAGCTTTAACTTCACCCAGTCTAAGTCATGGGGTGGTAATCGTTCTTAGTTCTGCCCAAAATCCTCAGTTCCAGCTCCGTCCTCATCTAGTACTCCCATCCCAAAATTTAGAGATGGTAATAAAGATAGGGCATCAGGCCCTAAACCCTAGGGTAGTGTTAGTAGTGCCCGAACAAATCCTCTCTACCAGAAGTATGGCAAAAACTATCAGGGTGTCTGCAGAGGTAGCAGTGATGTATGTTTTGGATGTGGAAAGCCAGGCCATAGAATCAGACAGTGTCCTCAGGTGGTTTTGCATAGTTAGCATAACCATCCCTCAGCTCAGTCAGATCTACCGAATTAGTAGGGTGCTACTTTCAGTGCCACCAGTGGACAACACCCAAAAAGACTCTATGCCCTTCAGTCCCGACAAGATCAGAAAAGTTCTCTTGATGTGGTCACTAGTACATTACAAGTTTATTATTTACATGTTTATGCTTTTCTATATCCAGGAGCTTTTTTATCCTTTGTAACTCTATTTATAGATGTCAATTTTGGAGTCAGTCTCGAAATCTTAGTAGATCCTTTTTCAATCTGTACCCCAGTAGGTAAATCAATCATAGCCCGGCGGGTATACAGGAACTGTCCAATTATGGTATCGCAGAAAGACACTTTAGCATACTTAGTCAAATTAGAGATGACCAATTTTGATGTCATTCTCGGCATGAATTGGCTTCATTCTTGCTATGCCTCAATCGACTATAGAAATAGAATTGTCCAATTTTATTTTTTAAATGATCCCATCCTAGAGTGGAGGGGTAGTACTTCAGCACTTAGGGGTCAGTGTAATGACCCAAAATTGCCTCTCGGGATTTCACATGGTTCCTAGGACTATAAGTAGCCCCAAGCTAACCCATAGAGCCTGTTCCTGCTGATAACACTCAATTCAAGGAAAAAATTTAAATTCAAACACTAGAACATCCATGTTCATAGAAGGAAATATAAGATAGAAGGGGTACTCAGTTCAAATAGTCATAATAAAGAAATTCCAACAAAACCACAATCTACCAAATAGTCTGGCAAAGCCTCTACAAATCCATAATATAGAGAGTGACAATCCCCCAATTGGCTCTGGATGGACTAAAGGTAACAACATAGTCTTTTAGTCCCTGGAATATCTGAAGCTCGGTCCTCGAATCAAAAGGACTCACCACTATAGAAAATGTATGTGAGGTACTCGGAGATCATGGGCAAGGCTAGGACTGAGCACCTGAACCTATATTATAAGAAAATGTAGCACATAGACATATATATGGATCAGTACTTGGGAATGTACTGAGTATGTGGGGGTGAATGCACGTATATAAAATAGTATCAATTTTCTTTATTCAAATCATGTATACAATATGAGATGACTCACATGGCTTGAATATGTATGAAATATAAAGTTCATAAATCATATAATATAAGGCATATTACATAAATCTCATGTGTCATCGTTCTTCAACCTCAAAATCGAGAATCTTCTCTTATTCTCAATACTCAAGGAAAAAAGGGCTTTAGACAGTACCATCAACTCATGCATATATCCCATGGTGGGTAAAACAACTTTTAATGTTCAAGATTTTATATCTCTTCAAACTCAAATACTAGAAATGTGACCTCATGAGATTTTAGAACATACGTAGAGGCATATTATGCAAGTTAGGAAAATATCTCATTTCAAGATTTAGGAGAAATCATCTATCCCAAGGCAAAATACTCTAGTTTAGTGAAAATAGTTCATAGAAGGAAAAATACCTTAGTTTTCAAATAAATCGCTGATTTCAAGTTGAAAAGGGCAAGGGAGGTTCTTGTAATCGACATAAACCATGCGAGCTACATGGATTCCAATGTTTTGTCCTCCTAAGGAAGACACCCCACATTGGGAAAGAGTGTCATATTCTTGCCAGGGAGTATAACCTAGGTCTAGTGATCACTAAAGGAAACTCAGCTTCGGGCCCAATCATAATCATCATAATTTCAACCTCAGGCCCAACCTACAGTGGCACGTAGTTTTGGGGTAAGAAACTATAGTGACTTACCCGCTCGGTGCTAAATACTATTCTCTTTAGATTATCTATACTCGTCTCATAAAATCCACTTTTAGCATAATCTCATGGTTCATCACGAACCCAATAATCAAATCGATAAATCTCATATAGGGACGTAGATTTCAAAGCTCCCAGACCATTAGGTCAATTCATTTCTCAATCATCTCAAAATGCTCAAATCATGGGTGCTTATAGCACAAGAGTTCATACATTCACAAGTCTCAAATAGGGCTTACTAACCCATAGTTCAATCTCAAGTTAAAGCTCATCAAAACCATAATATATAGCCTATAGATTCATAAACCATGTGGAAACCTGGGAATTTCAGCTATTTATCTCAAAATCTCAATATAGTCATATGCTTTGATATCTCAAACATTGCAAATATTATCTTCTCAAGGAGTAAAATCATGGGGTTATTACCCAGCTGTAATTTCTCAAGAAAATATGCAGGAAATCATGTCATTTAACTCTCAATTCATGGGAAATATCGAGATAATGCATTCAATAACAATGGGCAAAAATCCCCAATTCAAATTCATGTAAAACCTCAAAGATTTCAGAAAAAATCATGATGTAAATAAGCCTTTGGGGAACAAAGGTGAAAGGGTTACCCTTGTTGAAAACCCTACATACCTTAGATTAAGAAGTTGGACAAACAATATTCCTTTAAGCTTCTTCTTCTCACTCTTGAGAAAGTGCACTTGAAGCCTTTGAACTTGGGAGATTCAATCCTCCACCCACTAGCACAATCGATGGTGAGTTCTTAGGTTTCTTGGAGAAGAATTCTTATTTTGATTTGATTTAGAGGAGAAAACCCTAGCCCCTTAGTATGAGAGATGAGAAATAAGGTCATCTCATCACCTGGTTTATATATAAGGGCTTTAAAGGGTGGGAAAATACATAAATACCTTTTTTAAAACGAGTTTAAAATTGTTGATCGGGGTCTGCAACAGTCGAATTGACGGTATATCGAGAGACCGACGGTCTATCAGATCATTCGTCGAATGATGGCAAAAAGTTGAATGTACTTCCTTGATGCGATGGTCTAATCGACAGTCCGTTGAAAGTTTGAAGGTCCATCGATTGATGGGCAGGATGAGGCCACACTACTTTAGAGCGACGGTCAAAGTGACAGTCCGTCGAAAATTTGGCGGTCCATTATTTTGGCCATCGCACTATGGCCAGAAATAGGGGTCACTACCTTGGTTTCGATGGGATGATCGATGGTCCGTCGCATACTTGGTGATCCGTCGAATCGTCCGTCGAACCTGGGAAATTCTAACACCGTTCAGTAAAACGACCATAACTTCTCACCTCTATATCGGACTTTGACAAAATTGATATCGTTGGAAAGCTAACTTAATTTCCCACACTATAGAAATTCATTTATAGGAAAATTAAGCAAGATTAAAATACTAATTAATCAAGAAGCACTTCTAATCTCTTAGGACCTTAATTACTCTTTATTCGACACATTCTAAGGTTCAAACTACAAGGCAACTTTGTAGGGTCTTACAGTCAGCTTATTTCCTACCTTAGGGCAAGAAATTGATATCTAAGGGATGTTTCTACCATCTCATGTGAGTCCAAGACTCTAAATTAGAAACCCCAATTTAGAATCAGTGTTAGTAGCATGTGAATTCCCAGACGTGTTTCCTAAAAATCTTCTCAGAGTTCCTCCCGAAAGGAAAATTGACTTTGAAATAGACCTTTTTTCAGATACTCATCCCATATTCGTTCTGCCATATAGAATGGCTCTATCAGAACTCAAATAATTAAAAGAACAGTTGAAAGATATCCTAGATAAGGGATTCATCAGACCCAGTGTGTCCCCGTGGGGTACACCAGTTCTATTCATGTATAAGAAAGATGGTTCTATCAGAATGTGTATAGACTATCATCGGTTAAATAAAGTCATGGTCAAGAATAAGTTTCCACTTCCCAGAATTAATGACTTATTTGATCAACTTTAGGGTTCCAGTTACTTCTCTAAGATAGATCTCGGATCAGGCTATCATCAGCTCAGAGTCACGAAATGTGACATTCTAAAAATAGATTTTAGAACTCAGTATGGTCACTCTGAATTCCTAGTCATGTCATTTGGTCTTACTAATGCCCCAAGAGCTTTCATGGGCTTAATGGGTCGCGTGTTCAAGCAGTACTTGGACATGTTCATTATACTCTTCATTAATAACATTCTTGTCTATTCCCATAGCGAGAATGATCACACAAATCATCTCCTAATCATACTTTAGACTCTTAAAACCCATCAGTTATCATGATATCTATTTATGTGTTATATGTCAGCTCTATGATCATGGCACATATTCGATCACGTTAGCGAAAATCATGTATGCTTACAGTTCCTAGTATAAGGAATTTCAGTTCATTCAATGTTACGAATCATGTTCCATAAATACAAAAACTCCAGACTGAGGTAATGCAGCTCGTGACGCAGGTACCCATGTCATGTTGTACAGTATGCTCAGTTCCCATGACCCATGCTACACTCCTAGCAATCAGCTAAATTCAAATTTCGTCAAGTATATCCTCAGTTTAGATCTTTTGATAAATCCATGGTGTTGATACTCTATTCTTCAGGCCTCAGTTAAGTGTCGAGTTTGGTATAGTAACCATGCATACATTAGGTCTTCATGTTTTAACCCTTTAGTGGACTCTTCTTATAAAAATATGTAGAGATAAGTGATTTCTTAGGTGGGAGAGAGTAAAGGTTTCATGTTAAAGGAAAGATTTTTGCATGCTTGTCTTACATGAGACTGTATCTATAAAGATAAGCTTGAATGTCAGGTTAGTATGCCAGTAAATGGCTAGCAAGAAGTTGTATGTAGTTGCTGAAGGAGGGAAATCAAAATTTTTCCTGAGAAAAAAAGCTGAGAAACGATAGAGTGGGAGTGTCTATTTAGATCCTTGATTTATGTCAGTCCCCATTATGTAGCTATCACGGTCCAGTATTCAATCTCAGTTATAGTCTCAGTTACAGTCTTAGTTACAGTCTCTATCTAGTAATCAGATCAGTAACTCAATTCAGTTTCAAATTTGATTAACCATAGCGTATAGTTATCAGTTATTCAGTTATCAGTATTTTAGTACCTCAATTTACAGAATATTTTAGAATCATATTATACGCTTGGTCTCGCATTCTCAAATAATATAGTTTTCATGAATTCAAGCTTAGTTATCTCCTGTTACACAGTCAATCCTTACCTCATATGTATAATACTTTACAGTTCCAGTCAAGCTATTCATACTAAGTGCAGTTCAACATTACATGACCAAGTATTCAACTATCAACCATTCAGATAATCAGATAAGTTGGTATGTTTATGCACTATGCTCATCACCCATGTGAATATTTTCAGTAGTCTCAGGTGATGTGATGTACTAAGGTGGAGAGTATAGTTGAGAGAGTATTTAAGGGATATGTCTAAGCTTAAAAATTTGTAGTTGCAGTGCAAAAGGCTTAGTCACTTCATCTTAGATGATGTTTTATAGGCCTCGACTCATATTACAGAATTTTAGCCAGGATGTGATTTTCTTATTCAGCTATTTTATTCAGCCATGCCAAAACTCCTTGCTCCCCTAAATCCACGAAAACTCTATAGAAAGAGTGTCATAGAAAGGCTCCAGTTGAATATAAGTTTTCAGCATAATTTAGTCTGTAAAACCAGCAATTCAGTTTAGCAGTTAGGCAGAAAATGTTCTTATGGTTAGGTTTCCTATCTTTCCAACTAGTCAGACTATCTGAAGTATTATAAATGTAACCATTCTAAGATTGAGCAACCATGTGGTTACGAGTTTTGCTTAATTCAGCTGTCATGCCTCAGTTTCAAATCCCTGATATACAATCACGATTCAGTTTATAGGTGTCTTATGCACCATCTCAGTTTTTTCTCAGTATCTCATCCAAGTCAGCATTCCTCAGGGGACATAATGTCCCAAGGGGGATATGCACTATAATCCTCGAGATTTCATGACCTAAACCTTCCATCATCTCTTCACGTAACGAATCTAGTTTGGAGTAGTGGGTACTCATAGGTGGACCCTCAAGTTCAAATCACAGTCGTAATCCATGTATTCAGGGGATCAGTTCTATTCATGATATTAAGTTTTTGTATCACGTTTCAGGCTCAGTTATGTTATCATGTTCTCGTTCATGCATAATCAGTAAATAATCTCGAGTTGGAGATCGATAATTTTGTATTCTTAAAAATCTCTCCTATGAATGGAGTGAAGAGGTTTGGAAAGAAAGAAAAGCTTAGTCCCTTATATGTCAGTCCTTACAGAATTCTCAGCCATTTTGGAAAGGTAGTTTACGAGCTTGAGTTACCTTAAGACTTAGCTTCAGTACATCCAGAATAGTCAAAATCCTTGACTATCAGATTCTTAGATTGAGGAACAAAGAAGTCCCTCTAGTCAAAGTTATTTGGTGGAATCAGTCCGTTGAGGGAGCTACTTGGGAAGTAGAAGAAGATATGCTAATCAAGTATCCTCACCACTTCTCCGCAAACTCAGAATCAACCTAAGGTAACGATTCTCTTTAAACTTATTCAATTTCATGCTCAGATTTTCTTTATAAACTTGGTATCAGTTACCATTACATATCCAGTCATACATTTATGAGTCCATTCAGTCAGATATGCATGCATCAGATATATATGTTCAGTATATGAGACTCAGCTTATCAGCAATCCCATCCATGTACTCATGCACCAAATATGCATGTTTAATATGAAATTGCAGCATATTAGTAGTGTCAGTCTTGAAATCATGTTACAGTTGATCATTTCCTGTATCTAAATTTAGTCTATTAGTATTCTCAGCTCAGTCAGCCTCATTCTAGGATAAATATTCCTAAGGGGAGATATTGTAAGACCCCATAAAATCTTAAGCTTAACTTAGTCTTTTAAAGCTTGTTAAGGGGTTCAGAGTTAGAAAAATTCAGCTAAGTGTTTATACTAGAGTTATTTTAACCTTGGTGAGTTGGCGATCCTTTTTCATGACCCTTATGACCTTAAAATATTGATTTTCAGGTTAATTTAGGATCAGGAATATCAGTAGTTCTCGGACAAGTTTCAGATTTTTCAAATAGTGTTTGAGGCACGTTTGAAATCTCAAACCAGTGGATCGATGCAATCTCGACGCACCGCATCGCCTATCGAGTCGATGAATATTTTTCTCCAACTCCCAGTGTAAATTCTAGTAACCGATGCAGACTCTACACAGCGTGTTGGCCATCGCATCGATGCCAATGATGTAGCGCATCGATCTACGCATCACTAGGTTAGTTTTTAGTCAATAAAAATCCGTATCCTCAGGGGTAATTTGGTATTTTTCCCATGTTTATCAATCCCAAAAAACGAAATTAAACCCTTTTAAGAGCAAAAAATATTCATTCTTGACAAGTTTGTCTCAAGAACAAACCCTAGGAGATTTCAAATTCAATTCAAAGCTCAAGAACTTACTATCAGTCTTTCAGAATTTAATTGTTGATATATGTGAAGTGTTCATCCAAGGGTTTCCTTCCACCCTTAGAGTTCAAAAAACTCTTTTTAAATACAAGTTAATTGATTTCATGGATTTTATGTTGGATCTTGAATGTGTTAATGATTATGATGTTAATGGTGATCTAATTCCATGATTTGTCTCAAGTTTCATGCAAACTAGCCAATTGTAAATTTAATTTTGTGAACTACATGTTAAACTCTTGAATTGCAAGCTGAATGTAGAATCCATAATATTACTACATGTTTATTGATATGTGAAATACCCATGCTCTTCAAGTGTTTGATAAATTGCTCATGTAAACAAAGAAAAAAGGAAAACAATTATGCCATGTTAGCTTATGTGCAAGTTATACCATGCAAGTGTTTGATGGAATGACTCTATGAATGAGTTATGATCAGGTGCATATAGTTATGCCTTTCAAGTTTCTGATATTTGTTATTTTTTATATTATCGAGTCCTGGGGGTATTTAATACCCAACAATTTAGCTATTTACCTAGACCCAGTGTCAGTTACAGAATAATCTCAGTCATGTCATGATTAGTAGTACTTTCAGTCAGTTATAAAACTCAGGAAAAACTTAGTAGACTCAGTATCAGTCCAGTACAGTTCAATATTCAGTTTAGACCTTAGTAAATTAAGTCAGTTAATAGAGTTCAATAGTATTCCGTCAGTCAATGAAACTCAGTAAACCCAGTTCATTTTAGTTAGATAGTATAATCAGTAATAGTTCAGTCAAGCCTAGTATGAACTAGGATTCAGTTCAGTGTCTATTCAGTTAGGAGTAGGATTCAGCACCAAGCGAACTCAGGGATGGGGACATTCCTGCCAGCAGAGGGTTTGACCCTTAGTAGCAATCCCTGCATTACAGAACTATGTAGTTAGCGTAGGTTGAGATATCTTCCTACCAGACTAGGGTTGATATATCTCATATAAGTTTTCCTGCCAGCAAAGGTTGACAAAAGAGCTTTTTGTCAAAGAGGGTTAACTCATAGTTGTCTTTACCCGTGACACGGTAATGATGCCCTTTCAATTGGGGTTATAGGTTGGAACCCAATCTATTCAGAAAGGGGCATGTTAGTTAGATGATTACCTCCCACAGTCTCAGTTTCAGTGTTCATAATAGAATTTAGTTCTACATAAATTAGGACTATCAGAGACAGTCACTCAGTTCAGTACGAAACTCAGTACAGTTCCACAGAATTAGGACTGTTAGATACCGTCATTCAGCTATCAGTTATACAATATCAGTAGACTCGGATATTAGTATATCAGTAATTCAAAACTCAGTATACAGTGTTATCATGACCTTAGTTATATCTTACGTATTTATGCATGTACTCTCATTCAATTATACTAATGTTATTTAGTCAGTATTATTCATGCATATGAACCCACGAATATTAGCCTACCTCACTTAGCATACCAGTACATTCAAAGTACTGATGCATACCTTTCTTTTATACTATGATGTCTTATATCATAGGTTCAGACGCATGGGCTCCCGATCATACTTAGCAGCTCGATCCATCAGCAGCAGACTAGTGGTGAGTCCTCATTGTTCGAGGACAAATTTATCATTACAATATTTTAGTACTCAGTTTATTTTAGTAATCAGAGTTAGTTGGGGACTTGTCCCATCAACTCCTTGTTCAAACAGTAGAGGATTTTCAAACTAGAGTATCTATAGAAAAATGTTTAGTTTTGGTATTTATATACCGTACTCAGTATTTATTTATAGTTTTGAACCTTATGGAAAGTTTCTGCCTAATTTTTGCAAAATTAAAGTAGTAATTTTTAGTTATTGTAGCAAGTACCAATCATGGGTTAGCTTGTGGTCCCTTGGGATACTGAGCTCTGTGTAGCATCTGGGGTACAGACTCGGGGCATTACATAAATATACTTCAACAACCCAACATCATATACAATTCTCACTTGGAAGCTATGAAATAAAACATCAAGAAACACTAGTCCATTAGAACTTCATAACAACAATAATCGATCGTAATTATATGGCCTATCTTATCATTATCAATTAACATCCTCCTTCTATGCATTATTACTATTCACCCTTCTATATACTTAAATTAATGGTACTCAATCACCAAATACTTCATTAATATCCTATACCTTTCAAATACAATAAGTACAATCAATAACTCATTCCGTACATCAAGCAGACAACAATTCACCTTAACTAAAAACTCATTCTCTACCTTCCACTAAACTAGCACACAAGGGTATATCACCTTAACAAAACTAGACAACATGCCTAAGTTTATCTCTACACATTCTATCAATCGTCATTCCCACTTTTCTTGCCACTACTCTTCTATACCCATATTTCCAACTTAAGGTTCTACTATTCATAAATCATAACACTGAGGTTCATAATATTCCTCGAATGCACACTACATTTAACATTCTAGATTCATACTATCTCCTCTCATGAGCATTATCTATATTGAAAAGGATCAATGGATAATCTGAATACATATCTAATTCTCTCTCAATTGAACAACTCATAAGGACGAGAACATAAAACTTTCAACTTAAAGAACTTAACACACTAGGGAGCTCCTCTCAATCCCTTTGTGTGACTTCTAATATTTCTGCTAGTAAATTTTGGGAGCATTATTTGGAGAGGAATTAGAACTTGCTGATTATATTATCTCGAGAATAAGTCATATATAAAGAATTTTGGGGTAACACACGAGTAGATAGGAGTTTCTGAGAGGACAAATTTACTGCACGATCTAGAGTATCAAAAGGAGGGAAACTTTTATTAAATGCCTTATAGCCTCTCAAAGAAAAGTACAGACGTCTCCGTACCGTTCAGCAAAACTCTACTAGACACGGATTCACAGACACCCTAGGACACTAGAACCTTGTTCTCTAATACCAAGCTGGTAACGCCCCAAAAATTTATCCTGAGACATCACACAGTGCTTAGGACCATAAGTGATCCCAAGCTAACCCATGAACTGGCATACTGTTAAAAAACTGATAAAATATGTATAAAATGACTGAGCTTGCTATGGAAAAACATAAAAATGATGGAATATGTGAAAAATACAATACTGATACCATTTTACATTCTAATAAAGTTTGAAAAATGGAAATAAAATTACATAACTTACTGTAACTAAAATCTGTGATGCCTCTACTATACTGACTATAGATAGCTAGGGCGCAACTCTAACTCTATCTACCACTAATCAATACATATGAGTAAGAAAGTAAAGTACATAAATAACATTAAACTAAATTCCCTAAAGTAGGAGGACTCATCATCTGCTAGCTGGAATCTGCAACTATCTGATTTTGTCTGCACATACTACAACTTGTACCTACATTATGAGACAATGTAGCATGTAGAAGTATATGTGGATCAGTACTTTGAGGATGTACTAAGTATATAGGGGTGAAATGCATACGTAAAACATCATCTCATAATCATTATTTATAAAACAATGCATAATAAATGTAAATAACTCACATAAGTTGGAATATTTGAAATACTGAAATAATAAGAAGCAAATCATACTTTATAAATCTAGTGAGACATAACATTTAGTTCTAAAAGTTGTTCTTATATTCTCTCTTTAAATCATAATGTCTAAGTGTAGAAAGAACTCACTCTTAATTCAGAAATCTAAAAGCGGAAGTCTGTAGATAATATCTTTCTGTAAAGCATAATCTGAGTAAACTTTGTGAGCCTTTACACTTAATTTTCTAAAATTTTTTCTATTATTCTTTTCTCTTAGAGAAAATTCTTTATCTTAAGGGTTTAGAAATCTAAAAATCTTATTTTGCATGGGAAAATACTTTATCTAAAGGGAATTGTTTCAAAGCTTTTCTTTACTAGTAGGGAAATACTCAAAACTGTTTATTTATTTTTACTAGCAGGGAGGTTCTCTTAACTAACATAAACCATGTAAGTATTCATGGAGTCCAACATTCTTGTCCCCCTAAAGAGGAATCCTCAAGTTGGGAAGAGGAGTCATACTCTTGCCAAGGAGTATAACCTACTTTCCATGTGATTGATCACAAGCTAAATATGTTATCCATATTGAAATGGAGAATAATGTCATAATTTTTACCTACGTTGGCTACGTAGTTCTGTGGAAGATAGGGCACGCTAATCCCACACTTCCCGCTCTGTGCTAAATACTACTCCCTTTTGAGTCTTTATACTCATTCTATTGGAAATCCACTTTAAACTAGTATAATGGTTCATTATGAAACCAAAAATACTTTTATCTAAGTAAATCAGTAAATACAACTGATCTAAATTTTGTAAAGTGGATTCCATAGCTAAACCGATGATCGAAAGATCAAAGCTTTTTCTGAAAACTGAAAATAATTTGCTCATAAGATGTTAAAAGCATCATCTTTCATGAAGTAATACTATTCAATCTTAGGATAAACCCCCATGCATAAATCTCATGTTACAACATCTAATTGTTCATGCTTGATAATGTAAACATTGAGAAATTAATTTAAAATCTGGAAATTTCTACATTATGTATGAAAACATGAACATAATCATGTGATTCAATTTCTAATCATTGGAAACATCGTAAGCTTGTAAATAACAATGATGGGTATAAACTTTAACTTCAATTTCATAGGAAATCACATAAAATTCAGTAAATTTATAATTAAAATAAATTTTAGGCACAACAATGAAAGGATTATCCTTGTTGAAGAACCCCACATACCTCAATTGATGAACTAGATGCTAAAACTTGAATCTTGAATTTCAATTGATACTTTGAAGATGAATTCTTAGAGTTCTTGTATTGGGAATCCTTAATGTTGAATTTTCTTGGAGAATTAATGGAAGAATTAAGTTTCTTGGAGAAGGAGCTTTGATGATCTAGTGTTTTATTTTGAGAGAAAGTAATAAAATAAGCATAAAGTTTTTTGGTATATGCTTAATGATGTGTTTTGGATGGATTGGGGCCCTGTGGATTGACCAAAATTCCCCTATTAAACTTTAAATCAGAACTTGAAATCAACTAAAAATCCCAATTTACTGGCCCATCGCGATGCGCCACTATCGCGGTGGCTCTCAAGAAAAGGACGATTGGAAAATAGGGGACCTCTGTGATGTGGAGCTATCGTGTTTTCCCATTGGAGTTTGACAATTGGGACCTGGAACTTCAACGCAACGCGCCACTATCGTGGTACCCTATAGTAATGCGAATTTGGCCTTCGAAGCGATGCGCTATCATAGTGCCGGTCAAATGAAATAGGAGAATTGGGAATTTGGGCTTCTCTGTGATGTAGGCTATCACGGAGGGCCACTGGAATTGATGATTGTCATTTTTCCATCTCCGCGACGCGCCGAGTGCCTAGGTGGCACACTGGCAACTTAAAAAATGCCATAATCTTTTCACTGGGTGTTAGATTTGGACGAATCTTATATCGATGGAAAGCTTATTTAATTTCCCACATAATGGAATGTCAAAATCTTGAAAATACCACATAAAATAAAAAGGTATTCATCTTAGAAACAAAACTTTGACATTATCAGGATGAATTTAAGCTAGGAAAAAGTATGGGGTTTTACATCCTCCCCAAGCCTCGTCAATCAGTACCACATCATTCATAAATAACATACACCAAGTAACCTACCCTGGTGTATGTTTAACAAGAAACATAAAGGTAAATAGTACAAAGAATAAAGACATCAATACATAATAAATACAACCTACACAAACTAATCCTCCTCTCCCGAAAATTCTCTACTAAATCATTCACCCTTTTCAAAAGTTTCCTCATCTTCTACCCACTTAGTCTCTTCTTCTGATATATTAACTTCTTCAAATATATTTTTCAGGTGGTTCAAACTATCCACTAAATTAATGTCTACTAACTTGTGATCAATCTATATTTTATTTTGATACGCAGTCTCAACACATTCTCAACTTCCACCCATCCTATAGGCTTTGTTTTGATTATAGCCCACCAATCAGATTTATCACTTCATAATGGATAAAGACCATAATATACTTATTTAGAATTTTGTGCAAGAACAAAGGGATTGTAAACAGGATATATCCTATTGTTCTTCACTTTAATGATATTATGCTCCTTATGCACTCTTGTGCCTCTTGTGCTTGGATCAAACCACTTATATCTAAAGAGGAAAATTTTTTATTGGCGAACCCGCATACTCTATATCTAAGATCTCTTGTATGATGCCAAAGTAATCAACATCATCATCACCCTTAACCCAAACACCACTATTGTTTGTTTTCCTTGTTCTGAAGTGTTCTTCGGTGAAAAATTTAAATCTATTTACTGTGTAATAGCACATTGCATGAGCTTCAACTGTTCCCAAAGAAATATATCTCAAGAACTGATTGTATGCGGCCGCATTTAGTGATTGGTATACCTAAAAGTATTATATACATATATATATTATTTGAAGGATATTTAATTATTTAAAATTTGTAAAAATATTAGTACACTTACACACCTCATATGTAAACCATGTTACAAAGGATGCATACACTTGATTTTTGTGGAATTGAGTCTTGAATGAACTAAAGATCCAACATGCGAAAAACAATTAGTTTCCTTAAGGGGATGAGTAAATAAATATTATACATTAATATTCAATATCCTTACTTCAGAGAGGGCTCAAATTTCAGGCAATTCAGCAAGACATACAAAGTTGCAGATTTATGCTCCATGGTAGTGAGCCGACGAAATATGGTCTTCTTAGCCTTACTACCAAATTGATTGAAAATTGATATTGATTGCAAATAAGGCTCATTCTCATTATCTTGATGACAATTCGGTGCGTTTCTTAAACAAGAAACTTCATCACCAATGTAGTATGAACGAAATTGAGACATTTCTCTTGCAAGATATGCCTCAACTATAGAGCCTTCCACCCTATATTTATTTTTGGGACTCCTTTTTAATTTTGCAATCATCCTGCATAATATTAAGATTAGATGTTTACTATATAAAAATAGATATGCATGAATTTAAATATGTTGCAATTTCTTACCATTCGTCTGGATACATCCACCTAGTTTGAACTGGATCATCTAACCGAGCTCATGGACAAGGTGAATTGAAAGATGTTCCATCACATCAAAGAACCCAAGAGGAAAAATCTTCTCCAACTTATTGGTGATAACAACAATATTACTCTCCATTCGAGCCAGATTTTCTTCTTTTAATATGGTGGAACATAAGTCTTTGAAGAACAAACTAATTTTTTCAATTGGTTTCCATATGTTTTCGGACAAACCGATAAAATTAATTGAAAGTAATTGTTCCATAAAAATGTGAAAATCATGGCTTTTCATTCCATGTAAGATTCCTTGTGCCATATCAACCCTCTTTGCCAAATTTGAGGTATATCTATCAGGCATCTTTAGACTTTGGACCCACTCACATATTTTTTTCTTTTGGTACAACTTAAATGTATAACTAGCCTTAGGCTTAAGAACATTGCCATTGGGCCCCTCTTGTAAGTGTAATTCTCTACCCTTGCAATATTTTGGTAAATCAAGTCTGGGCTAAGGATTATCCTTTGTCTTGTCGGTAACAGACATAGCTGTGTTGAACAAGTTGTCAAAATAGTTCTCCTTAGTATGCATGACATCAATATTATATCTAAGTAAATTATCTGGCCAATATTTTAAATCCCAAAATATACTTTGGTTAGTTCAATTATGTGAAATGTCATATCCATTAAGCCTATACAATAGTTCCTTGCTAACTTTTGGCAAATCCTGAACTATCTCCTAGATGTCATGACCAGATAACCTTGGAGGTGGACCACCATGTTTAGTTCTATTCTTTTAGAATGCATTCTTGAGTCTCCTAAATTCATGATTAGGTGGTAAAAACAATAATGACAATCAAACCATGAATTTTTTCTGTCATGTATCAATGGGAAAGATTTTGTTTTTTTCATGCAGTATGGACAATCCAACTTTCCAGCTATCATCCACCCAGTCAACATTCCATAAGCAAGAAAATCATTAATGGTCCATATTAGATATGCACGCAGATTGAAATTTTGTTTAAGTGAAATGTCCCAAGTTTCAACCCCCTCGTGCCATAAAATTTGATGTTCGTCAATAAAAGGTTGCAAGTAGACATCTATTCAGCTTTTTGGATTATACTGGCCAGATTCAAAAATATATATGGACTAATCATCAATATTTTAGGAGTAAGATTATACAGGGTGATAAATACAAGCCAACATGAATATGGCCCAGCACCAATAGAAAAATCTGAGAAACCATCCGCATACAATTTTGAACGAATATTTTGTGTCTCGGCTGCAAAATCTGGATAAGTTGCATCAAATTGCTTCCAAGACTCTCCATCAGATGGATAACACATAACACCAGTGGACCTTCTATTTTCACTATGCCATCTCATAGGAAGAGCTGAGCTGTTTGAAGCATACAACTTCTTCAACCTTGGTATTAGAGATAAATAATGCATCGCCTTAATAGAAATTTTATTTCCACGGCAACCACGCTTATATCGAGGGTGTTGACCAAACTTATAGGACTCTAGGTTAGCATCTTCCTTAAAGTATAACGTGCAACTATTTTCACAATAATCAATTCTAACCGAGGAGAGACCTAACTTTGACACCATTCTTTTTGCCTTATAGAAAGAATCAGGAACCTCTAAAGCGGGGTCAACTAACTCTTTAATAAGGTCTACCATTGAGTCCATTCCTATTTCACCAATATTCCAATTAGATTTAATACTTTATAATCTAACAGCAACAGACAAATGAGAGTGCAAACACCCATCAAATAAAGGATGACTAGCAGCATACAATTGTTCATAAAAATGGTGCGCTTCTCTATTTGTAACATCTTCAACATTTTCTCTAAAGTTGCCCCCATGTTGCATCCCAAAAGTATTATGCACCATTTCTGTCATCCTAGTATCTTGATAGTTATTATGCCCTGCAAACCTACTACTTTCACCAACAACAAAGTTATTTTCCTCAACATCACTATGAATAGTATGCAATCTTAAAAAGTCCTCGTGAAACCCTTTTCTATAAAGATGATCCTTCACAACTTCTTCTTTTAAAATACTTGTACCATCATATTTAACACAAGGACAACAAATCACCCAAAAATATGACCAATCATCAAGTGCCTTGGCATGTTCAATAAATCGATTGACATCTTCAACAAATTCCACCCTAAGACCCATTTTATTATCATTATTCTATTGATATATTCAACTATAATCATGTTCCATCTACACAGTCAATCACATTCAAGTAATTACTTCAAGTCACAAAAGTTCACATTTTGAGTACCTAAATTCAAAACAAAATGAAAAATGAAAAATTCACATTTCAAGTACCTATACTTAATCACTTTGAAGTCACTAAGTCACCTCCCAAGTTACCAAACTAAACTACATTCAAAATGAAAAATTCAGATTTTCAACCCTTTTAAGTCACTAAGTCACCTCCCAAGTTATCAAATTAAACTATATTCAAAACAAAAATTCACATTTCAAGTACCTACACTTCAACATTTTCAAGTCACTAAGTCACCTAACAAGTTACCAAACTAAACTACATTCAAAATAAAAAATTCATATTTTCAACACTTTCAAGTCACTAAGTCACCTCCCAAGTTACCAAACTAAACTACATTCAAAACAAAAATTCAATATTTCCAAGTCACTAAGTCACCTCACAAGTTACCAAGCATAACAAAATTCAAAATGAAAAATTCACCTCACAAGTACCTACACTTCAACATTTTTAAGTCACTAAGTCACCTCACAAGTTGTCAAACTAAACTACATTCAAAACAAAAATTCATATTTCAAGTACCTACACTTCAAAATTTTCAACTCACTAAGTCACCTCACAAGTTATCATGCTTACCAAAATTCAAAATGAAAAACTCACCTCACAAGTACCTACACTTCAACATTTTCAGGTCACCAAGCCACCTCATAAGTTACCAAACTAAACTACATTCAAAATGAAATATTTACATTTCAAGTAACTACACTTAATCACTTTCAAGTCACTAAGTCACCTTCCAAGTTACCAAACTAAACTACATTCAATACAATAATGAAAAATTCACATTTCAAGTACCTACAATTAATCACTTTCAAGTCACTAAGCCACCTCCCAGATTACTGAACTAAACTACATTCAAAATGAAAAATTTACATTTTCAACACTTTCAAGTCACTAAGTCACCTCCCAAGTTACCAAACTAAACTACATTCAATACAAAATAAAAAATTCACATTTAAAGTACTTATACTTAATCACTTTCAAGTCACTAAGTCACCACCCGAGTTACCAAACTTAACAAAATTCAAAATAAAATTTCACATTTCAAGTACCTATGCTTAATCACTTTCAAGTCACTAAGTCACTTTACAAGTTACCAAGCTTAAGAAAATTCAAAATGAAAAGCACTAATTAATAATTCAAGTAACTACACTTAATCACGTTCAAATAAGAAGAGGCATCGCATGTCCCTCTCACACCATATAATCATCACAAAATTTCTATGGCTTTCAAAGTCTTCTACAGCAAACAATCTCACCTTAACACTGCATTTAAAGACTTCATTATAATAAAATATAGAGATCAACCTACATTTACTTGGCCTAAATTGAAGAAAAAGAGCGAAGCAGTTAACTGATTGTCTTGAAAAGCAAGAACACTGAGCTTCTTTAAAACACCAAGATGACCAAATCACCTAATCGAGGCATTGTGAAATGATATCACTAACTAACAATAACTTATTAGAATCCAAGCAGTATTATTAGTATAAACAACTTATAGCAATATATTTTCGACAAGAAAAGTTCCCAAAATAATATTTGAACAAACAAATTCAATCTTTGTAAGCAAATAATCAGCTTTAAAATTAACAAGTTAATTCTAAAGCATTCAACTTACTGAACTGCTGTCGATTTTCTCATGAGCAAGTTACCTTTTTTTTTGTTCAACATACAACAAGTGATTGATTATTAAACAGAAATTTACCAATATGTCATGATAAAGTTAATCAATGGATGTAAAATCAAAGTATCGTTTTAGTTGGTGCTAACTTGTTGTACTAGACTAATACCTATTCGATTTAAGCCTTACAATCTTTAAATAAAAAAATAATCTATCCAGCTTACTGAACTACTATCGTCGGAGTTGTTGTCCTCACGGAGCTGCTGTGTTGCCGGAGTTGTTGTGTTGCTGGAGCTGCTGTCATCGCGGAGCTGCTGTGTCACTGGAGCTGCTGTCATCGCGGAAGCTACTGTCATTGTGGTGGTGGTGTTAAGACCTAAATGAACTTTGGGTATTGTGAGGTGTATGTGGGTATTCTAGGGTGTATGTGGGTATTGTGAGTACTATCGAGTATTATGTGACCCTAAACCCAATCACTTATGCCCGACTTTTATTAAAAAATAAAAATTTTAATAAATTATATAATATTTATAATAACGTACTATATACATCATACCCACAATTGTATTACCCCATAATAATATACAATAGAAAAAGGACAATTAAGTTTGGGTTGGGTCGGGTCATTAACGGGTATTACCAAAATAAGCAGTTGATTTATTTTAAAAAAAATTATCATTCGAAATATGAACACTTGTGTTCGATTTTTATAAAATTTTAATAAATTGTATAATATTTATAACAACATCCAAATAATTTAATGCAATATGTATATATATAAATCAGATAATTAGCTATTTTATCATCACATTAACACGAGTAGTATATTTCCTCAATTGTATAATAATATCAATGAATTTTGCGAATTACGATAATTTTTTGGTTAATTAACTTTTAAATACGATATTATATATATATATATATACTCGTAATAAAGCGTGTTAATCAGATAAATTATCGATTAATTGTCTTACCTTATTAAACTTCAACAATATACGTGTGTCTACATTGACACAATTAGTATATCTATTTCCTCAATAGTATGATATCAAAGTATTATTCAAAATATTTTGATATATAGATTTAGCTATCTAACTTTCGGTTACTGCATACGTCACTACACGAGATATACGTATATATACATATATTCAATTGGCTATCAACTTTCAAATATGTACTATATACATCACATACACGACTTTACTACCCCATAATAATAGACTCCCTCTTTTTCAAAAAGAATGACCTACTTTTCTTTTTAGTCTGTTTCAAAAAGAATGACCCCTTTTCTTTTTTGGCAATACTTTAATTTCAACTTTCCACATGGCATGTTTAGGACCACAAGATTAAAGGGTATTTTGGAACATTTGACACAACTTTAATTTAAGGACACAAGATTCAAAAGTCTTCTTTATTTTCTTAAACTTTGTGTCAAGTCAAAGTAAATCATTCTTTTTAAAACGGAGGGAGTACAACGTATTTCACATATACTCATATGAATTATCGGTTAGTTTATCTTATGTCATTATACCTTCACTACATAATATGCATATACTATATATATACCTATACATACACACATATATACACACTATCGACTATATCAAGTTCTAAATACGTACTATATACATTACATAACGTACACTAGTATATTATCCTGTAATATAATGCGACGTATTTCATATACATACTTTGATGAGTTATCCATTAATTTGATTAGGTTACTTTAATATAACTTCAACGTACAATATATTATTACTTCTATCGTTTCAAATCAAGGTATTCAATATGTTTTAATAGATTTTACTAGTTTTTTACTACATCGTTCATCGATCGATCACTACATCACACACACACACACACACATATATATATATATGAACTCTTGAATGCGTACTATATACATCACATCTATAAGTATATCACCTCATAATAGAACACATTAATTATATTCTGATAAATTATCGGTTATATATGTATGTTACATTATTATAACTACAATGTAGCATAATATCATTACCTCAACTGTATGACATAGACATATTCATTATAAAAAGATTATGCATGTTTAACGTCATTTAACGTATATACAAAGAAAATTATTTATTTTATATATTGAAACATAAGGAAAAGATAAAGATAATGTTTAACATAATTTATTTATTTTATTTGATATATTTCTTAGCATAATTTTTTTACAAAATCAAAGATTGATTGATTTTTATTATTATTATTTTGGTTATCGACTATGTGTGATCAGTGTAATTTCAAAAAATAATATATTTAATTTTATATATAATTATTTTTTAATAAAAACTGACTACAAGTGGTTGTTTTTTTAAAATATTTTATTTTTTAAAATAAAAGTGACCACAAGTGGTCGGTTTTCAAAATAATTTTCTTTTTTATATTTTTTTAATTCTAAAATCGACCACTTGTGATCGCTTTTAAGTAATATTTTAAATTTAATATTTAAAATAAAACTGACCACAAGTGGTCACTTTTTAAAAAAAATTATAATTATATTTTTTAAATAAAACCGACCACAAGTGGTCGGTTTTTTAAAATTATTTTCTTTTTTATTTTTTTGAATAATAAAACCGACTACTTGTGGTCGCTGTTATAAAACCGACTACTTGTGGTCGCTGTTATAAAACTTTTTAATTATATTTGAAAAAAAATGATCACAGGTGGTCGGTTTTTTAAAATTATTTTCTTTTTTATTTTTTTAATTTTAAAATCAACCACTTGTGGTTGCTTTTATAAAATATTTTAAATTTAATTTTTAAAATAAAATTGACCACAAGTGGTCGCTTTTTAAAAATACTTCTTAATTATATAAGATAAATAAAACCAACCACAAGTGGTCGGTTCTTTTAAAAAAAATCTTTTTTATTTTTTAAAATTTCAAAATTGACCACTTGTGGCAGCTTTTAAAAAATATTTTAAATTTCATTTTTAAAATAAAACTGACCACACGTAGTCACTTTTTAAAAATACTTTTTAATAATATTTTTTAAATAAAATAGACCACAAGTGTTCGATTTTTAAAAAGTATTTTATTTTTTATTTTTTTAAATTCTAAAATCGACCAAAAGTGGTCGCTATTTTTATTTTTGAAAAAATAAATAATAATTAATATAAAATTATTGAAATGATTATTTTGAAATTTTAAAATATAAAACGACCACACATGGTCAATTTAAAAAAAAATATTTTTAAAATAAAAATAAAAATCGACCTTATGTTGTTAGTTTTTTTACAACCACAAGTTGTGGTCGATTTTTTGTGGTTGAAAAAACTATTTTTTTTTAGTAGTGTTACATGTTTGTCAATTTAGTTGGTGTAAATATTGGTCCTATCAATACAAAGATCTTGAAGAAATACTATCCTTGAAGGAAGATGATGCTCCTTAAGGTATGAGTATAAATTACATCTTCACTCTTAGATAGCACGAGTATAAACTATGTAAGTCTTAAAAAAAAGAGTCTTCTAGGTTGAAAACCTCAAAAGAGGCGGCCCAGGCAAAATTTAGGATGAAAAAAATTAAAGAAAAAAAGCACGCACCTAGAACTATGTTAGGACTTGATCCTCTTTACCGAGGTACGTAGGCTCTTAGAATTTCATTCTGAGTTTAGTTGAATGAGTCTCAAAAAAATACATGTTCCTACCTTATCCGCTATGTAAAATTTAAGTCTGAAAATATTCTAACTTACGCCAAATATTTGTGGCTCAATGGGGGCAACCTGTCGAAAAGAAAATGAGCTCCTTTAACAAGATTTGGAGTGCTCAAGTTCTCCAAGTCAACAATTAAAGTGCACAAATCTACCAAGCATTCAACCGTCAAGTTTACAAGTTAAAAGCTTCGACTCTTAAGGCCTCCAAATTAAAGTTTGAAATCCAGCATGTTTGTGAGACAAAGACATGAAGCCGACAATTAATAAGTTTGAAGAGAAAATCAGGACTGAATACCACAAAAAATAAGTAAGTAATTCTTGAAGCTAAAACATAAGAGGAATATGCAATATAAAGCAAAATAAAAGGAGCTTTATTGTGGCTAATAATGTCAACAGAGCAACAAATGCTAAAACAAAAGGAGTAGAAAGTCTAAACAAAAGAACCATATCCTAAGGCTAATATAAGCATAACTTATAGTTGACTAAATCTTAGAAAGTAGACTTTAAGTGTTGCTTCTTACTTTCTACGACATTCGAGGCATTTGTTGTAGTGAGGGAGACGTTAGAGAACTTGTAAAGTTTTTCCTCGACAGCTGAAACTTTAGATTACACCTTTTCAATTTCTTACTTGGCAGTATCTTGGAGAGGTTTTAAATTCTTAACCTTTTTTCTCACCTTCTCAAGAGATTTGTAGGTAGCATATACTTCTTCAAATTTCTCATTCCTTCCCTCAACACAAGTTCAAGATACTCCTTAGATTTCTAACATGGTTCTGACATTTTAATTTCTGCGGCTTTATTAATAAGGGTGGATCATGCTTGGTCATAAGAAGTTGTAGTACGAAGATAGACCCCAACAGATTTTGCAAAAGGTAAATATCTACACCCATTCCATTTATGTCGTTAAATATGACTTTAATATCATATTTGATAGAAAAAGAACAATCTGTAATAAGGTCTGTTAGTTTGATGTGGATGTTATCCCAAGCTCTCATAACAAAGTCCCTTTTAAGATTTGAGATAACCTTCTTTCAATAAAAAAATGGGCATAGTTATCATTGGTCGTCAGTAAAAATTAGATTCCACGCTTGCTTTAGCCTTACCTAAGGAGTACAAGTAACTTTATTGGATAGTGAAAAGAGATCTCTTGAGATTGGCCCTGCTACAAGATCACTAATATCTTGTGGCTTACCTGGGTAAGGGTCCTCTAAAATTTTGACATTACTTGGTGTAACGCCCCCAGACTGCACCCTGGGCATCACACGGTGCTTGCAATCTTGAAGGTTCACAAGCTAATCCATGACTGATACCTGTTGTGAGCACTGAATAGTAATAATACTGGGAATATATGCAGAAATTAGGTTGAGATTGCCATAAGGTTCAAAAACTGAAAACAAATACTGAATACAGATAATAATACTAAAAAAAAGTGAACATCTGTCTGAAATAGTATAGTCTAAAAGCCTCTAACTATCTAAATATGGAGTTGATGGGACAAGTCCCCAACTAACTCTGACTACTGAACACACTAAACTATTTGAATACAGAGATAATAACTTTGTCCCTGAAATATGAGGAATCACACTAAAACTGTTGTTAATAACCTGCACTGCTAAGTATGGTCAGGAGCCCGTGTGTCTGAACCTATGATATGAGACATCATAGCATAAAAGAGAGATTATGCATCAGTACTTTGAATGTACTAGCATGCTAAGAGAGGCAGGCTGATATACATGGGCTTGTATTCATCAGATGATAATTGACCGAATGGATATTATGAAATAACTGAATAAGAGTTGCAAAAACTGTAATTACTGATCATGCTGAATATATAGTACTATGCATATAACTTCTGCTTGAATTAGACTGAAACTGAAGTACTGAATTCTGGTGGCTAAGTAACTGATAACTGATAGCCATTGTTCTGTAGAACTATTAGAATTTTTTATAGAATTTTGAGACTAAATACTGATTACTGAGTACTGAATACTGAAACAGCAATTGTAGGAGTACTTATCTAAGTGATATACCCCAATTATAAACTGAGTTGTGGTCCAACCTGTGACCCCAATTGGAAGGGAGTTAGCACCGTGCCACGGGTACTAACAATGGCTCTGTGGATCCACTAAAGAATCACCCTCATCTAGCAGGTGAGATATGTGTTACCCTCAACTGGCAAGTGAACACTTTACCGCCCCTCAACTGGCAGGTTGATATATCTTAACCTACACTAACTACGTAGTTTTAGAACTAAGGGACTGCTACTAAAGATCACACCCTCAACTAGCAGGTGAGCCCCCATCCCTGGGTTTTCTCAGTGCTGAATCTTACTTCTAATTGAATAGACACTAAACTGATCACTAGATTGTACTAGGCTTGATTGAACTGTTACTGATCGTATTGACTAACTGAACTAGACTGAGTTCACTGAGTTCAGTAACTAACTGAGTACTACAGTTCATGATGTTACTGAGACTATTATGTGGCTACTGTAATTCTAGGTAAACAGCTAGATTATTAGGTATTGAATACCCTGAGGACTCAATAACATGAATAGTAAAACATGACAAATCTTGAAGGCGCTACATTAATTATTATTCACCATGCATTCATTTAGACATTTTGTCAAACACTTGAGGGGCATGAACTTGTACATGAATGGGACCACATGATAACATGTCATGAGTTCACTCTTTAATATACATAGGCATTCTATCAAACACTTGGGGAGCATAATTAGTGCACATAGAAATCATCAAGGTATCAACATCATGGCTACAACATTCAACTTGCAAATTCAAAGGTTTAACATAAGAATTACATAATTCTACATACATGCTTAATTCACATGATACTTGTAATGAATCTTGATTTGAAAACCAAACATCAATACATACATGAACACAATCCAATTCAAACATGTAAATATGAAATCAATAAGCTTGTAATTTAAAAAGGGTTCTTGAACTCCAAGGGTGGAAGGAAATCCAAGGATGAACACCTAACATACGTTGATTATTAATTTCTTGAAGATTGTTGGTGAATTCTTAAAATTTGAACTTGAATGCTAAAGGGGCTAGGGTTTGTTCTTGAAAGGGAATGCCTTTGATTTTGAGTGAATTATGATAAATGAGGCAAAAGTGCTAATTTGGAACCTAAATTCCGTGTTAGAGTAAGGAAAAAGGACTAAAATACCCCTCTAAACTTGGGGTTAAATGAGCAAAAAATGCCCAGTGATGCGATAAGAGATGCGCCGTGTTGATGGGGTCGACGCGATCAGTGATGCATTGCGTCGATGGGTATGACATGATAGCCAACGCGACACGTCAAGATCGCGTTGGCTTGCTATTTCGCCGATCCAAACATGACCCAAACAAAGTCCAAAAATTCTAAAACTAACCCAATACGACCTATTGATATCCGTGATCATGAATCAACTTAGAAATCAACATTTTAAGGTCGTAAGGATCGAAAATAAGATTATCCAATTTCGAAGGCTAAAATGCTTCTAAGTCTTAGCACTTAGCTAAATTTTTTTCTAAGTCTGGGACCCCGTATTACAAGCTATATGGGACTGAATTAATCTAGAACTTTTATGGGGTCTTACAATATCTCCCCCTTAGGAACATTCATCCTCAAATGAGACTGACTGAACTGAGAATACTGATAGATTAAGTTTACATGCTGAACATGCACAACTAAAGCATGATTACATGATTGAAATTGTTGATAAACTGAGTTTTTATACTAAACATGCATAACTAAAGCATGATTACATGGCTGAACAGATTTATGAATTCATGACTATCATGAGGATGATATGCAACGGTAATTGATACCAAATCTGTAAAGGTAATTTGAGCATGGAACTGAGTAAATCTAAGAAAGACTATTACCTCAAGCTGAGTCTGAGTTTTCGGAGAAGAGGTAAGGATACTTGGTTCTCATGTCTGCCTCTACTTCCCAAGTAACTCCCTCAACGGACTGATTGCGCCAAAGAACTTTGACCAAAGAAACTTCTTTGTTCCTTAGTCTGTGAATCTGACGATCAAGGATTTTGACTGGGACTTTCTCATAAGAGAGGTTGTTCTGAACATCTATACTTTCTTTAGGGACTACAACTGCTGGGTCACCTATTCACCTCTTTAGAAAGGAGACGTGAAGCACTGGATGTACTGAATCTAAGTTTGAAGGCAACTCAAGCTCGTAAGATACCTTTCTGAATTGGCTGAGAATTTTGTAAGGATCGATATATCGGGGACTGAGCTTCCCCTTCTTCCCAAACCTCTTCACTCTTTTCGTGGGAGAGATTTTCAAGTACACAAAGTTGCCAATATCAATCTCAAGATCTTTTCTTCTCACATCTCTATATGATTTTTGTTGGCTCTAAGCTGTCTTAAGCCTTTCCCTGATCAACCAGACTTTCTCCAAGGCGTCAACACCAAGTCAGGCCCCAACTACTGTGGCCTCACTTTCTTCAAACCAACCAATGAGAGATCTACATATCCTCTCATAAAGAGCCTCAAATGGAGCCATCTAATACTGGATTGATAGTTGTTATTATACGCGAACTCAATCAAAAGTAAGTAGTCATCCCAACTACCCTTAAATTCAACAACATATGCTCTCAACATATCTTCTAAAGTCTGAATGGTCATTTCTGATTGACCATCTGTCTAAGGGTGAAAGGGTATACTGAGGTGGACTTGGGTACCAAGACCCTTTTGGAAGGCTTTCCAAAATTAAGAGGTGAACTGTATACCTCTATACAAAATGATGGACAACGGAACCTCATGCAACCTGATCAACTCTCTGATATAGATCCTAGCATAGTCCTCGGCTAAATAAGAGGTATGAACTGGCAAGAAATGAGCAGATTTGGTCATCATATCTACAATGACCCAAATCGAATTATGCTGATGAAGAGTACCATGTTCAGATCCTCCCACTTCCATGTGGGAATGCTGAACTCCTTCATAGACCCACTAGGCTTCTGATGCTCAATCGTAACCTACTGACATGTAGAGCACTTAGCCATAAACTCTGCAATGTCTCTCTTCATCCCACTCCACCAATAGACTTCTTGCAAGCCGCAATATATCTTAGTAGCCCCTGGATGAATTAGGTAATACGCACTATGTGCTTTTGCAAAAATCCGCTATCTGACGCCATCCACACATGGCATACACAATCTACCTTGGCAACACAACACACTATCTCTCCCTTGGGAGAAAACCTCTAGTTTATGGTATCTGACTGACTCTTTCAGCTTAACTAAACGGGGATCCCTGTCCTACTTTTCATTCACCTTGGAAACCAAGGAAGATTCTGAACAATTCTGCACCCATACACTACCCTCAACTGAATCAACCAAACGAACACCCAACCTAGCAAGCTGGTGAATTTCCTGAACTAACTTTTTCTTACCATCCACAAAGTGAGCAACACTACTCATGGACAACTTGCTGAGAGCATTAGCCACTATATTGGCCTTTCCTGGATGATACAGGACACTCATTTCATAGTCTTTTAACAACTCTAACCACTTTCTCTGACACAGTTTCAAGTCTTTTTGAGAAAATACATACTGCAAACTTTTATGGTCTGTGAACACATCAACATGTACCCTATACAAATAGTGCCTCCAAATCTTTAACACAAACACTACAGCTGCTAACTCAAGACCATGGGTGGGGTAATATTTTTCATGGGGCTTAAGTTGTCTAGAGGCATAGGCCACAACCTTACCCTTCTACATCAAAACATACCCCAAATCCACTCTGGAAGCATCACAATACATAAAAAACCCGTCTAAACAATCTGATAAAGTCAAAATTAGGGTTGTAGTGAGTCAAATCTTTAACTCCTAAAAACTCTTCTCACAAGAATCTAACTACTATAATTTGACTTTCTTTTGAGCCAATCTAGATATAGGGGATGCAATAGACAAAAATCCTTCAATAAACCATCGATAATAGCTAGCCAAACCCAAGAAACTCCTGATATCTAATGGAGAGATACTTCTAGATCAGTTTCTCACTACTTTGATCTTTTGAGGATCAATTCTAATGCCATCATCAGAAACTATATGACAAAGAAAAGCTACTGAACTTAGCCAAAATTCATATTTACTGAATCTGGCGAACAACTGATTGGCTCTGAGGGTCTGTAATACTATTCTGAGATGGTCTGAATGATCATGTTCACTGCGGGGTAGACAAAAATATTATCTATGAAGGCTATGGTGAACATGTCCAAGTACTTCTTGAAAACTTTGTTCATCAAGTCCATGAAAGTTGTTGGGGCATTGGTAAGACAAGACTAGAAATTCGAAGTGACCATACCGAGTTCTGAAAACTACTTTTGAAATGTCATATTCTCTGACTCTGAGTTGATAATAACTTGATTTGAGGTCTATCTTAGAAAATTAATTGGCACCCTAAAGATGGTCAAACAAGTCATCAATTCTGGTAAGTGGATACTTATTCTTGATGGTGACTTTGTTCAACTAATGGTAGTCAATACACATTTTGAGAGAACTGTCTTTCTTATGCATGAATAAAACTAGTGCACCCCACGGGGAAACACTGAGTTTGATAAATCTCTTATCTATAAGGTCTTTCAATTTCTCTTTTAGTTCTTTGAGTTCTGCTGGAGCCATTCTGTATGACGGAATAGATATAGGCGGAGTATCTGGAAGAAGGTCTATTCCGAAGTCAATTTTTCTTTCGAAAGGAACTTCGGGCAGATCTTCAGGGAACACATCTGGAAATTCACATGCTACTGAAACTGACTCAAGGTTAGGGGTCTCTGAAAAAGAGTCTTTAACTCGAACGAGATGATAAACACACCCCTTGGATATCATTTTTCTTGCTCTAAGGTAGGTAACAAGCTAACCCCTATGTGCTGAAGTATTACCCCTCCATTCTAGGACAGATTCATTCGGGAACTGAAAATAGATAACTCTATTTCTACAGTCAACTAAAGCATAGCATGAATGAATCCAATACATGCCGAGAATGACATTAATATCTGTCATCTCAAACTCTGCTAAGTCTGCTGAAGTAACTTTCTGAGATACCATAACTGGACAGTTCTTGTATACCCGCCAGGCTATGATAAACTTACCCATTACGGTAGAGACTGAGAAGGGCTCTACTAGGATTTCGGGACTGACTCCAAAGTCAACAGATATATAAGGAGTTACAAAGAATAAAGAAGCTCATAGATCTAGCAAAGCATAAACATGTAAATGATAAACTTGTAATGTACCAGTGACCACATTAGGAGAACTTTCCTAATCCTGTCGAAACTGAAGTGCATAAAGTCTTGACAGCGCACGCAAGTGTACATGGTCTACCAAGTAGTAAAGTGGCGTAATTAAAGCCAAGTATCAATCCCACAGAGACTTGATTTAACAACGATTTAATTTTAGTTCACAATCTAAATTAATTTAGTGCAAAAGTAACCAAAGAAAGAGTTTTAAATTTTTATAAATTAAAAATAAAGTAAATAATGCATAAAATAAAATACTTGAGGCAATCAATGGAGAAAATCCCAGGGTTAAAGCACTTCGAACAATCATACTATGTTATTGAATTTCATTCGTTAATTTTCTTATCTTGGTTGTTGATTTGTAGGGTTAATTGAATAATCATGGTTTCCCAACCTATAATCTTTTACCTAATATGGACATTACAACTACATCGTTGAGTGGGGATAAAATAATTCAATTAAGTTGATTAAAGCTATCATCCTACACATGAATCAAGTAAGACATCTAAGTACATCTCTGTCTTAAACGCTAAGTTTAATTCTTTATTTTATAAAAGAATAAAATCCAAACTTTGTTTATTCCCATGTTCTATCTCTTTATTCCCTCTCCCGAGATCAAAAGGTTGACAATATGTGAATTCTAAAGGTTGTGAATCCTTAAAGTAATTAAAACAAAAAGAAGTAAACAACCAAATATGATAAGCAAAATTAATCGAAATGAATCCAAAATAATAGTACTCATGTTCTTGGTTTTTATCCCAAAAAAAGGATTTTTAGTCATTAATATTCATAATCACGATCCAAATAATTGAATACATAATATGAATAATAAAAATTTAAATAAAATAATTAAAACCTAATAAACTGTGTAGCAGCGTCCGTATTTTTTCTCCAAAACAGTGTGCACCGTCAAAAATTGTTCACGTGTCCAGCTCAAATATTGTAACTTAATTCTTCCCTATTGTGTCCAGCTGTAATGCATATAATATATATATATATATATATATATATATATATATATATATATATATATATATATATATATATATATATATATTATTAATAATTCTTGTGGGATTAGAAATAGGCACACGGCCCAAGGAAAGATTCCAACATTTTGCACTTATTTGTTGAAGTCCAGTCCGTGTCGGCAACGTCAAAATTGACTGTGCATGCATCGACACGACGCGTCAGTTAACGAGTCGATGAACTGATTAGAATTGGAAATGTCGGTATGACGCGTTGACTTCATGTCGGTACACTGGAATTTACTTTCAAAATTTTAATTAAGTGTTGAACTTTTTATTTTTTGTCCATGCCTTTTGTAGTGTATTTTTAATGAATTACCTGTCTTTAAATCATCAATATATCTCTGTATTCGGCTCATAAAGCATCCTACAATATCATACACCACAAATTAAAGATCAAAACAACTCAATATTCTCAACGATAAATTAAAACACGAGTTAAGATAAGACAAATTCGCAATGATATTCCTCTTATTATTTTGACTCTTAACTTAACCAAATTGAACATTGCACATTACAAACAAGTTGCTCCACTCATAATTACACATTTAACATATTTGGAACAAATTAAGCACATTAGAATCCACTGAAATCAACTAGACACACACCTAGTTCAAACTAATAAAACTAGTTTCCCGGGTTGAACTCTTAATGACTCAACTGAGCACAAACTTGTTTGAAAAATACTTTGGACATTGTAATCACATACTTGGACATATAAATGATTATTTATATCAATATGAACACATTAAGCACACGAATTTCTCTCAAAAAAAGGCAAAATAAGCTAGAATAATGATACCAAAATGTATAAAACCACCTCAGATCACCACCCCACACTTAACTCTTATTCTTCCTTGAACAACTCTTTACTCTAAGCATAAAAATCTGAGGTGATGCTACACTTCTACTAAAATAAAGACACTCAAGCTAGTACTATAATAACTACACAGAATGCAAGTTTCTACACAAAGCATGCTATTTACACAATTGATAGCTCATGAACACTACTCCAAAACATCCTAACCTCAAGAATTGACTCAATACATAGAAAACTTATGCATATTATTCAATCAAGGACATCATACAAATCACCCACATTCATCAAACATGTGTTCCTCACAACAAGAGAGTTACCCATAATTACTCACAATAATACAATTTATAACATAATGGGTACAATCAAATTACACTCACTGTCACAAAGAATTCACTAGTTACACACAATGAACCATAGGTTTTTCCTTAGTGTAATGCTCCACTAATAGTTGAATGTAAAGCTTAGGATCAAGTAGGTCTTTTCTGGGTTGTAATGTAGGCTAAGGGACGGATAGAAACTATTTGGGAATAGTGACTAACCTCTCTAAGCGCTTTAATATACTATATTAATACATTTAAAAACAATCTCCATCAACCAAATTACACCATTTTTTTTCTACCCCATTCTTTTATTTTTTTTCCGCATCTCTTTTAAGCATTTTCACAAACACATGGTGGGTGTATTGTTTATTCCTTCAAGATTTAATTTTTTTTTTTCCTACAACCTTGAAAATATTTTTAACACTATTTATATCACTCCCAACCACCAAATATCAAATATAAACATCAATAACTATTACCTCGGGCATCAATTTCACCTTTTTCTTCTTCAATTTCTCAAACTTCTTACTAATTTTCAATTTTTTTTGTCATTAAAGCACTTAGGAGCTTTTTGGATCAAATTATGGTCTATCAAAAAAGGGATTAGGCTACTTATGAGGTTTCCTAAGAAAAAACTAAAGGCTCAATGGGGTTTAACTAGGATAATGCACAAGGGTAGGTCAAAAAGAAGGTAAAAAACAAGGCTATCAAAGAAATGCCTAAATCATCTCCTAAACCCACATTCTTTATTTTTCTTCATACACAACGGGCAAGTTCTAGACATCACATGTAATAAAGAATATACAAAAATCTCACACACACATGGCACATGCTCAACTTACATAGGATCATCATAGACTCCCAACTACACAATAGCATGAATTCAAATTTTAAGCCAACATGAAAAAGAGTTATATACATGAGCCTAAGAGTCTCAAAAATAGTAATTCACACAATCAAAATGCTTTTACAAACAAAATCACTTGTATCATGTAATCAAAAATAGCACCAACAAGAATATCCCACTTATTCCTAACCTAAAAAATTTTAAATTGAGCCAAAATTTGAGAATTTCCCCACCCCATACTTAAAAATCTACTTTGTCCCTAAAGTGAATTTAAAGGTAAGAGATAAAAATACTTTCTGAAGCATCTAGGCCTAGCTAGTAGCATCTTACCGCATAAAGGAGGTCTGTGGGACCCTACACTCAATCTTTGATATGCTCCAAGCTTAAGTTTATGGTACTCAGACTTCCCATTAACCTGTGCTCAACCAAAAACAAAAACAACATAAAATAAAAACTAAAAAATGAAAAAGAAAACATACATAATTAACTTGGGTTGCCTCCCAAATAGCTCCTGATTTAGTATCGCCGCACGACCCAACTCAACTCAACCATACTCCTTCATCTTTTTCCTCACACTTGGAGCTATCTTTTTATACTTTTCACCCTTTTTGGGTGTGAATTTTCAAAAGTAGTAGGTTTCTCAACTTTAGCCTTTCTAGGCTCATCAACTTTTATTATGTTAGGATTAAGAAATAGAGTCTTAGGCTGCTCAATCAGGTAGTTTGAAGAGGTCTTTTAAGGACTAGCCACCCCACACTTGTCCCCTTCAATAGTATTGATCATAAATAAATCTTTAACTTGGGAAGAAATTATGGGTGCTTTGTATACATCAAACACCACATATTCATCCTCAACCCTTATTTTGAGTGTGTCTTCTCTAATATCAATCAAGGCCCCTCTGATTTCTAAGAATGGACGCTCCAAAATAATTGGTATCTTCCATCTGCCTCAAAATCAAGAATAATAAAGTCAGCAGGAATAACAAATTTACCAACCTTAATAAGAACATCCTTAATTATTCCTTTTGAATACACCATGGAACCGTCTGCTAACTGCAAAACCACGGTGGTCGATCTAGGCTTTCCCAAGCCTAATTTTTCAAATAAAAATAGGGAAATCAAATAACTCAATGCATGGACCTCTTTGCTCCCAATTTGAATAGAGATAGAAAACTTCCCTTGATCTTTTAATTTCTTAGAGATCTTCTGTGTCATTACCATACTACACTCTTTAGTAGGGAGTTATTTCTCCCATATCTTACAATTTCACCTTCTTTGACACCACATCCTTCAAGTACTTTTCATACCTAGGCATACTCTGCAAAATATCTAGCAAACGTAAGTTAATATAAAACTCTTTGAACGTATCAATGAACTTTTTGAACAGAGCATCCTCCTTCACTTTTATTTGCCTTTGAGGGAAGGGCAATGGCAGTATCTTCTTCATTTCTGGTTCAGCAACCTTTGGTGTCAAGTGCTCAGACTTCCTTAAATTTTCAGTAACTTTTCCGGGAACCTATTTGTTCACCATATCAGCATCAACCTCTTTTGTTACCTAGGGAGGTTCTCCTTCAAGCTCCTTACCACTTCTCAAGGTGATTGCCATAACCTGCTTTGGAGTTTTTATGTCAACTGGCAAATGACCTTGTGGCCTAATATTCAACGTTTTCTGATTCTGCCCAACTTGCAACTCTAAACTTCTAGTGGCCGCTTGTAAATTTTTTAGGTCTATAGCAAACTGTGTCTGATTAGCTAGGATCTACTTCAACATCTTCTCCGTATTTCTTGTAGACTAACTTGGTTGGGCCTGTGGCTGTGGGGCATTCCATGGCTAATTTTGTTGGCTGGGTATGTCACTTCATGTTGTAGGTATTACCGTAATTTGTCCTTTGAGCATTGCCGACATACATCACATATTTTGGATTTAAAGCACACATGGCTGATGCATGACCACTATTTCTGCATACCTCACACCAACCTGCAGCTTGTTAGATAGCATTAACTGTGGCTGCAGGTTATGCTATTGAATGATATGTTAATAAAATTATATAGTGCAAAAACCTGCACTGATAAGGCTGTGAATTGGTCCACTCCAACACACCCGTAATTCTTTTTGTGGCATTCCAGAATCTGAATGCCAATCTGAATTTCCTTATGCTATATAGTTCAGCAATGTGTACAGCTCATCATAAGTTAGCTTCAATGTTTAACCACCTGCGGCTGAATCTAGCAAAATCTTCATGTTGTGATCAAAAGCTTTTACAAAAGTATGAGCAAGTACCTCATTAGACTATTGGTGGTGTGGACAATCTCAAAGAAAAGCCTTAAAGCATTCCCAAGCATGATAGAGTTTTTCATCAAGCTTCTGTGTGAAGCTCACTATTTCACAGCAAAGTCTCGCAGTCTTGCCTGATGGAAAAAATCTGATGAGGAGCTTTATGGCTAAGTCATCTCATGATGCAATTGAATTGGCTGGTTTCACACTCAACCACCTTTTAGCATTTTCCAAAAGTGAATGGGGAAGCAGTATTAGCCTCACATAATCTGGAGTCACCCCAGTCGGACTGAATGTATCTGTAAGCTTAATGAAGGTCTGCAAGTAGACTTGTGGATCCTCATGTGAAAGACCTACAAATTGTCTACTGCTAATAAGAAGCTGCACCATATTGTGTTTCAACTCAAAATTCCCCGCAGCTGCCGGTCTTTGAATCAGGGAACTCAAGTTTATTGGAAGTTAGACTGCCACTTCCCTAACCTTCCTACCAGTTATTTGTTGTTTATCCATAGGAACAGTATTCTCTTGGTCTTCTTAGATTTGAGAAATTTTGGGGAGAAGGATTGCTTCTCTCTTGTATTGATAGTAATGTTGCTCGGGTTTCAGGTTAGGTTCAACCAAGTCCCGATCCTTAACTTATTACTTTGTAAACCTGTTTCCTGTAAAAACAAAATCAAGTCCAAGCATAAAAATACCAAATAAATCTAAAAATAAAACTAAAATAAACAATTGCTAAATAACAAGTCCCCAGCAATGGCGCCAAAAAACTTGACAGTGCCCAAGCACACATGCGAGTGTACGTGGTCTACCAAGTTGTAAAGTGGCCTAATTAAAGCCAAGTATCGATCCCACAAAGACTTGATTTAACAATGATTTAATTTTAATTCACAGTCTAGATTAATTTAATGCAAAAGTAACCAAAGAAAGAGTTTGTAATTTTTGTAAATTAAAAATAAAGTAAATAATGTGTAAAATAAAATACTTGAGACAATCAATGGAGAAAAGCCCAGGGTTAAAGCACTTCGAACAATCATACTATGTTATTGAATTTCATTTGTTAATTTGCTTATCTTGGTTGTTAATTCGTACGGTTAATTGCAAGATCATGGTTTCCCAACCTATAATCTTTTACCTAATATGGACATTACAACTACATCGTTGAGTAGGAATGTATTAATCCAATTAAGTTAATTAAAGCTATCATCCTACGTATGAATCAAGTAAGGCATCTAAGTACATCCCTGTCCTAGACGTTAAGTTTAATTCTTTATTTTATAAAAGAATATAACTCAAATTTTGTTTATTTCCAAGTTCTATCTCCTTATTCCCTCTCTCGAGATCAAAAAGTTGACAATATGTGTATTCTAAGGGTTGTGAATCCTTAAAATAATTAAATCAAGAATAAACAAACAAACAAATATGATAAGCAAAATTAATTCAAAACAACAGTACTCATGTTTTTGGATTTTATCTCGGAAAGAGGGTTTTTAGCCACTAATATTCATAATCACAATCAAAATAATTGAAAACATGATATGAATAATTAATATCTAAATAAAACAATTAAAACTTAATAAACCGTGTAGTAGCTTCCGTATTTTTTCTCCAAAACAATGTCCACCGTCCAAAAATTGTTTGCATGTCCAGCTCAAATATTGTAACTTAATCCTTATTGGTTCGCTCACAAAAATGCTCATAACTTTTCACTCTGGTAACAAATTAAGGCAAAATTGGATGCATTGGAAAGAGGAATCAAATACTTTTATTTGGTAGGTAATGAGCTATGTAACTCTTTATATTGTAGGAGAAATGCTTATTTGAAGTTGTCCCCAATAAAATTTAATATTAAAACTCAATTGATAGGAAAGTTCTCAACTCAACTTTAAGCTAGGGGATTTCTATGTCCTCAATTCATCTCCAAAGATATTCCAACACTAAAGAAATGATCTTCACACTTATATATAAATATAACTCATTGGGTTCAGATCTATATACATATGAAGGATGATTTAAATTCTAGTCCGGGAGTAGAGGGTGTTACAAGGATTCATAGAGATTGTAACACTCACATATTGAAATAAAAATGATTGTTTCAATATTTTTCTTGTTACAATTATTATTTTTCCTATTCGAATTTCATTGTCTACAAATTCTGACACGCCCAGTGGGATCAAATCTGTCCTTCATCTCTTCTCTCATAAATCATATATGCAAATCTATAGCCGCAAGATCGTAAAGATGGAAGCTCTATGGGTACGTCAAGACTCGTCTTTAAGTTTCATCAAGTCTATACTCTGGCAAGACTTAAAGTAGTAGGCATTTGTAGACATTGAAATTTTGTAGACTCTACAAGAAGAATTCAATTTCTATTAGAACTCTTGAACGCTACTTTACCTAAACCTAGCTTGGTGACTACTCTACTCTAAACCCTAAATTACGCTTATATAAAGGGAAAAATATTTTCTTAAAGAGGCATCTCCAATATCTCATAAATTCACGAAATATTCATAAAGAGATCAACCATCTCCAAATAGCCCATAAATCATGGGATATTCACAAAGAGATCATCTTATATTTGAGAAATACGCTACTAACGGCCCTTGAATATGAAGAAAATCCAAAAAGAAGAATCAAAGGGAAAGCAAAATTGTGCACATATCTTTTATCAATAAAAATTCTTGTTTCTTTTTATTTTATTTGTGATTGTAATTTATTTTTCTATCACTATAAAATTTATTGCAAACAGATTTAATTTTGATTTCTTGATTTATGATTTTCTAGGTTGAATGTCTTCTTTATTATTCGAAATTATTATATTCACATGCTTTAAACACATAAGTTAAAGAATCTTTTTTATTTACATTCTTACTTTCTGTGATAAGAAAGCGCTATTAGTTATTTTATAGAATGCTACTTTTTTTTCCTTAGATTCAATTAGAATGAAATAGATTCATTCAATAACTTCTACAACAACAAAAAAATTGACCTCCGTTTGTCATAAATACAAAAGGTAAAAATATTCAATTAATACAAGCATTAAGCATTACAAATATCATTAGCAATTTTTAACTTAAAATAAATCCATTCAAACACCCAAAAAATGAAATTTGGTTCAAATACTATTTTTTCATAGTATTTGAGAATTTGAATTATTTGCCAAAAATAGTTACCAAATAATGACAAATTATATGACCAAATATTATTTGTCAAGTTTTTTTTCAAAAAATTACTTAAAAAGTTTACGATCAAACGGGTCCTAAACATCAATTAATAGAGATAGTAAGGTAAAATAATCATATAATAATTATTTTTTTAATGAGTGTATCATGTCAAAAAGTAATAAGTTAAAGCCAAACGGAAGAAATGCTATTTTGTCATGATGTTTTCTTATGCAAAGAAAAACTGATAACAAGTACTCACACAAGTTCCTTTTTTAAAAGAAAAAAGAAAACAAAATTAAGGGATAAAATGTATTTTAGTGGGTTAAAGAACAATGGCTTATAAGCCCAAAAAAAATAAGTACCCAATGAGATGCTTTTAAAAAGTGGCTTATAAAAAGTAAATTTTAACTTTTTTTAAGCAAGTTTTAAATTGCCAAACACTTAAAAAAGTTAAAAATAACTTTTTTTTAACTTAAAATAAGCTCATTCAAATACCCACTTAATTATACCACAAGTTTCAAAAGTATTCATTATATGTCAACAATTTAACATATACTTCGGTTTATAGCGACAAAAATGTTATGAGATTATTAAGACCACACACTTCAAAAGTGTTATGGCAACACAATGTTATGGCATGTTTATGATCACAAGTTTAAACTTTTTGTGTTTTTTTAATTTAGAATTTGTGTTATAAAACTTTCCATGCAAATCACCTAACATGAGGAAGGCAAGGTTTTAGCAGAAAAGGCGTCCATCAAGCAAAGGTGGAAAACCTACTTCCACAAACTATTGAACGAAGAAGGGGACAAAGCCATTGTGTTAGATGATGTGAAACACTTTGAGAGATATCAAGATTTTGGGTATTATAGGTGTATTAAGGTCGAGGAGGTTGTGTGTGTTGTTAGTAAAGTGAGCAAGGGAAGAGCAACCAAACCCGATGAAATTCTGGTGGAGTTTTGAAAGAGCACTTTTAGGGCAGGGAAGAAATAGTTAACAAGTTTGGTCAATGTCATTTTTAAGACGGATAAGATGCTCAAAGAATGAAGGTGGAGTACAATGGTTCCGTTGTACAAGAATAAGGGTGATATCAAAAATTGTAAAAATTATAGGGATATCAAGTTATTAGGTCACACTATGAAAGTTTGGGAGAGAGCGGTTGAGATGAGTGTGAGAAAGAGTGTGTCTATTTTCGAGAATCAATTTGAATTTGTCAGGGCGGTCTACTACGAAAGTCAATCATCTTATGAGGAGACTGATGGAAAAATACCGAGAAAAAAAGAGGGACTTGCACATAGTGCTCATTATCCTTGAAAAGGCCTACGATAAAGTCTCGAGGGAACATCTGGCCTAGGGACTAAGGGTGAACCGGTGGCGTACATTAGGGTGATAAAGGACATGTATAATGGAGTTAAATGCAGGTTAGAAAGATAAGAGAAAACTTAGAGCATTTTTCGGTGGAAATGGGATTGCACCTGGGATTAACTCTTAGTGTTTGTTTGGTTGGGAAACAAGTTATCCATGATTAGCTATCCTGAGACTAATTATCCCACTTCAAGAAGGGATAATATTAGAATATGAGTAGGAATATGAATAACATATAGAATCTTACTTGGAAAAGGATTGTAATGTAGTGTCTTATTAAGAAAATGATTGGAATGTAGTATTTATAAATAGGGCCTCAATGTAATAATGTAATTATAACAATTCAATAATATTTTTCTCTTATATTCTTACATGGTTTCAGAGCCTCTACGATCTTGGTAGATAATTAAAGAGCTTCCGTTGTCGGCGGGCGGCTATAACCTATATATGTCGCCCATCCGGTTAATGATCATGGTAGCAAAAGTTAGGCCACCACATTTCCTTCCCTTACTTTCTCATATGTAATTTGTGTAGCACCATGCATCTTTCTGGTGACTACTTTCTCACATCAGATTCGGGTAGAATCGTGCATCTCTTCGGACTACTCATATTTAATTTGCGTAGTATCGTGCATCTTTTCGGACAACTTTCTCATATCTGAGTTGCATAGCACTGTCCGTCTTTTTGGTGACTCCTTTGATCTGATTTGTGTAGTTCCATACGTTCTTACGGTGACTCCTCAGATCTGATTTGCATAGGATCATACCATTATTCTGACCCTACCCATATAAGTTCTCTTTTTCAGTAGGATTGTGCCATTATTCCGACCCTACCCATATAATTTCTCTTCTTCAGTAGGATTATGTCGTCATTTCGATCCCACCCATATAATTTTTATTTGTTAGTAGGGTCGTGTCATCATTTTGAATCTACCCATATGATTTCTATTTCTCATTAAGATCATGCCATCATTCTGACTTATCCATATAATTTTTCTCAAATGATATTACTTTTCAGCCATCAAATCTAATAAGTTGGCGCGTGAGTATGTTTCAGCCAGTTCTTCGGTGACGATTTTGTTCAAGATCTACTCATCTCATGATTTTGAGATGATCCATATATTTTATACCAGTTTTTGACAATTTTCCTGCGACACATAGACTTTTCGGCGATGTTTACTACTTGTGAATCACTTTTTCAGTTTGTTCCGTTTCAGTTGAGGTCACGCAGAAATCCAAAGTAGTCCTTATTAGTTTTCTTGTAAATATCTTCACCAAATCCCTCACCGATCTTCGTACTAATTATATCCACAACAAGCTTGGTACGTATGTCTTCTATGCACCAACTCGAGGGGGAGTGTCAGAATATGAGTAAAAATAGAAATAACATGTAGAATCTTACTTGGAAAGGGATTGTATTGTAGTGTCCTATTAGGAAAAAGATTGGAATGTAGTGTATATAAATAGGGTCTCAATGTAATAATGTAGTTACAACAAGTCAATAATATTTCTTTCTTATATTCTGACAGATAAAAATAACACTACAATTTCTGGATAACTAATATGGGGATGAGTTGTCCCATGAATTTATTCCAACCAAACATGAGATAAGTTTATCTTAAAATTAATCTTGGAATATGTTATCCCTTATCATTCCTACGAAACGACCTGTTAGTCCTTTCCTCTTTGCATTGGTGATGGACGAATTGACACGATCAATTTAAGATGAGGTTCCTTGATATGTTTTGCAGATGATATATTACTAATTGATAAGACACATGACAGAGTTAATGCTAGGTTAAAGGTGTGGAGACAAACTCTAGAGATGAAAGAGTTCAAGTTGAGCAGGACCAAAATAAAGTATATGGAATGCAAATTCAGTGAGGGTTTGAATCAGACTAGCACGAAAGTGAGACTTGATGCACATGTTATCCGTAAGAGAGACAGTTCCAAGTGTCTTGGGTTTATAATTTTGGAAAATGAGGATATAGACAATGATGTCATACGTCGTATTGGAGCAGAGTAGATGAAGTGAAAGTTTGTCATCTTGGGTCTTGTGTGACAAAAAGATTCGACTGAAGCTTAAAGGTATGTTCTATAGAGTGGCGGTTAGATCAATGTCGTATGGGGTAGAGTATTGGCTGGTTAAACACTCTCATATTCAAAAGATACATGTTGTGGAAATGAGGGTGTTGAGGTAGATGTGCGGGCATAATAGATGTGATAAGAATATGAATAAGGATATTCGAGATAAGGTGGGCGTGACCTCCGTGGTGAACAAGAAAGGGAAGCGAGATTGCGATGGTTTGGACATGTAAAGAGGCGTGGTGCAAATGCTCCAGTGAAGAGGTGTGAGAGGTTGGATATAAGGGATGTTTGGATGGGCTTTTAATAAGGAGCTTATAAGACAAAAGTCAAAAAGTCATAAATTGGTACTACCTTACTTTTGATTTTTGGCCTATTTTGACATTTTTTGACTTAAAATAAGTGTTTAAAAACACGTTTTAACTCTGCCAAAAATTGCAAAAATTTTAATGGAAAAGGTATGAATATACCCCTAAACTTTAATAAATAATATAAATATACCCTTCGTTATACTTTAGGTAAAATATACCTTTTCTGTTAATAAAAAGGTACAAATATATCTTTATCACTAACGACAGACTCGTGTCTATTTCCTATTCGTTTGTCTTTTTTTAATTATTTTAACCCCATATAATTAAAAGGGATGCTAATTAAATCCCATACCCAGTCCAAATAATAATACCCGACCGATCTATAATTGCACAAAAGCGTTCAATTTTGCTCCAATTTCATTTTCCAGCTAAATAACATGATTGATTAAGGTACTGAAAAAACTAAAACGTCAATTGGCTGAAGCGGAGGCAGAATTAGAATCTTGCAAGAAACCTCCAGTTGAAGCTGGACCAAAAGTTGTAGGAGAAGGTCTAGCAATAGATGAATGGGTAAGGCCATCTGTCCGTGCATATAGAAGTATGTTTCTTTCAATGTTTGACTCATCTAACAATGCGTCTGCTTGCGATTGTTCAATAGAAGGAGCGAAGGGAGATGTATCTAGCTCGGCAGCAGGTTGAGGCTGTTGATTCAGTGTAAAGCAAACTAGTAGATTTTAATGCAAGTGCCTCTTTTTCCATAATTTGTAATGTTAAGCCGGATCCACTTCTTTTCTGCATTGTTTCTTTCGAAGGATGGCGTAAAAGGGGCAAAAACATTGTACACTTCTGTGCAATTATAGATCGGGTCGGGTGGGGTATTATAATTTGGGTTGGGTATGGGATTTAATTAGGGTCCCTTTTAATTATATGGGGTTAAAATAATTAAAAAAGACAAACAAATAGGAAATAGACACATGTCTCGCTGTTAGTGATAAGGATATATTTGTACTTTTCATTAACGACAAGGGTATATTTATATCTAAAGTATAACAAATGATATATCTGTATGATTTATTAAAGTTCAGGCGTATGTCCGTACCTTTTTCGAAATTTAAAAAGGGCTTTAAAGCTAAAAACACCTAAAAATAAGTCAATCCAAACACTTGTAGGTACGAGGAGAGGTAGAGGTAGGCGACGCATATTGGGTTGTCTATTAGGAAGAGGTGATTAGACAGGACATGACGCAACTTTAGGTTACCGAGGACATAACATTGGATAGGAGGGTGTGGACGACGCATATTGGGTAGACAATTAGTATGGTAGGACTGTTGGTGCATGTTTGGTGGGATTAGGCTTTTCGGTGTTTGCCCTGATATTACAGTCTGTTGTCTATTGTATTTAGAATCTCGCACTATTTTGTTTTTGTTCTTGTTCCTTCTTCTAGACTTTGCACTGTTTTCTTTGTTGCTATATTTTGTGGTGTTGTTTTCTTCTACTTTGTATCTGGAACTGCTACACGTGAGCTTTCAGAAACAACCTCTACCTCCACGAGCTAGTGATAAGATCTACTTACACGCTATCCTCCTTAGACCTACTTTGTGGGATTTCACTGGATATGTTGTCGTTGTTGTTATCAAACTTTGCCACATAAACCGAAACAGATGGATGATTAAAAATAGATTTGAATCTGGTATATCAAATTGGTTGTGGTAGAATCCTTAATCCTAAACTTTAATTCATAAAATGCATATCGTTGATCTGCTTCTACCATTAGTATAGTTTAGCTTGGTTTAGGGGTGTAGCATGTTACTATTCCTTATCTTCTGTGTGAAAAAACATAGCTTCAAAAATAGGTAAAAAGATTCATAAATTTGTACTTAAAAGGATAAGCACGCTAGCACTAGTTTGTTTAGTTTTTTTAAAAATGAGAAAACTAATGCAAAATATGTGTATGCAATGCACTTATTGGTTTTGAAACGAATAGGCAGTTGTTCTGGAGATGGTTTCCCGTCTACTCAACTTGGTCATTTACATGTGTGGCACCTAATCTTTAGTTGTCACTCTATTTTATTTTCTATAATTCTTTTTTGATTATTTTATATCATCTTGTACTTTGCTTGTATGCTGCTTCTGTATGGGTATCTTTTAACCAAATTTTAATGAAATTTACTTACCTTATAGAAACAATTTTGGTTCAATTCTTTTTATTTTTTATTTTGGAGGCTAGCCTCAATTCATTACGTGTTCTGTACATTGGGCTCCATCTCAACTTTTAGATGCACTTGTTTTGACTTTTACATTTTTTGATGGTCCATTTGACCCATCGACTAGCTCTATATCCAACCCCATTACTTCAAACATGGTTACATTATTTTCAAGCCAAAGGGAAGAGGTTAGTAAATCCCTCTTTCCCAAAACAATGTGAATCGGAGTTAAGCTTCTGTGGCGATCAATCTCAAGTACCAGTTATGTATTTTGGTGGTTAACTTTTGGGAATATTTAGTGGTGGGAGAATTTCTTTTATCAGGCAAAGATATTTTGTGGTGTACTAAATTTTCATTTTCCCATCTTTGTTCCTTAGATTAATGCTTTCATCTACTGCTTTATTGGTGCTCAAGGAATTACCGCATTGCATGATTTGGAAGTAGCAATATGCAAGAATGAGCTGGTTGAGCAATTTGAAGAGTTGGAATTGGGTCCGCTGGTGAAACACCCCCTTATTATCCATTATTTTTCTAGCAATGCCGATGTGTCAGAAGTTTTCGAAATAACAATCGAGGAGATAATGTCCTTCCTTTCAGAGTTATGTATGCTAATAGAAGTAATAAAGTAAAAATAAATAAATTTTCGGACTTCATCACTGAGAAGAAATCTGCTGGAACCAGAGAGAAACTGTGTGCGGATTCAGAGCTTGAGGTATGTGGCATATTTTACTCGTACAAGATTTTGCTTACTGCTCAATTAAGTAATTTAGGACAGCTTCATTATTGGAACATATTATTCTTATAAAATTTTTGTGGCCAATGTGAAAATAAGTTTTATCACTTTGGCACAGACACTGTCTGCCTTTGCAAAAAGTTCATGAGGACACAATTTAGAGCTTCATCGCAGTGTAGTGTATGCCACTTGCGTGGTTGGAGATTTCACCGTCACGCCCCAAGCCAAGGTGAGGTGGACAAGAACCGTATGAACACGTGTGACATTTACTTAGTGACAAGTGATATAACAAGTGTATAAATGGACAAGTGATACAACTGATATAGCTGTATATACAAGTGAGGGCCAACTGGCCTAACTGAATCATAAGTCTAGTGTGACAAGTGTATACTACATGAACGTTACCTTCGTGTCTGTGAACAATGTTATCAAAAATAAAAAGTGCAAAAAAAGCTCTAACGTCTGTTGGGGCTTTTGTAGCAGTATATGCAAGTGAGGGCCAACTAGCCTAACTGAACCATAAGTCTAGTGTGACCAGTGTATACTACATGAACGTTACCTTCATGTTTGCGAACAATGTTATCAAAAACAAAAAGTGTAAAAAAACTCTAAGGTTTGTTGGGACTTTAAGTGCAAAGTGCAAATAAAGTGTGGGCTTTAATGAAAAAAGGTACAAAGAGAGAAAAACACGGTGTTTAGTCCAAGATCAATAATTTTATAAGCATGAATGATAAATATTTGAACAAAGAAATTGAAAAAAGAATCACTATCAGAAAATCTCTATTTTCCGACTGAAAAAAGTAGTCAGGAAATTCCCAACTACTTCGATCGGAAAATATAATTTTTTATTTTTATTTTTTACAAAATATTATTCCGATAGTATTTGTGACTACAACACTCCGAATGTTTGGCAGAAAATTGCGAGAAATGTATATTTCAACTACTGTAGTCGGAAATAAAAATAATAAAATAAATATATTACTAAATATATAATCATGTCCTTCTATGGAAATTAAATAATTAATATAAAAATTATTAAATATTTATTTCCGACCATCATAGTCGAAAATAAAAAAGTTAAATAAATATATTATTAAATATATAATCAGATCATTATACAAAAATTAAATAAATACATAAAATATTTATTTTCGACTACTGGAGTCGAAGATATTAATAATTAAATATATAATTAGATCCTTATACAAAAATTAAATAAATAATTATGCATTTCCGATTATGTAGTTAGAAATATAAATAATTTAATAAATATATTATTAAATATATAATTAGACCCTTATAAAAAAAATTAAATAATTATTTAAATAAATAATTAAATATGTATTTTCGACTACTATTGTCGAAAATATTAAATAAATAAATAAATAAATTACTAATATATACTCGGAATGTTTGGCGGAAAATTACGAAAAATGTGCATTCCGACTATTGTAGTCGGGAAAAAAAGAATAAAATAAATATATTACTAAATATATAATCATTCTTTATACGGAGATTAAATAATTAATTATATAAATTATTAAATATTCTTTTCCGACCACCATAGTTGGAAATAAAAATAATTAAATAAATATATTATTTAATATAGAATCAAACCCTTATACAAAAATCAAATAACTATTTAAATAAATTATAAAATATTTATTTCCGACTATTATAGTTGGAAATATAAATAATTAAATAAATATATTATTAAATATATAATTAGACCCTTATACAAAAATTAAATAACTATTTAAATAAATTATTAAATATGTATTTTCGACTACTATAATCGGAAACGTTAAATAATTAATTTTATTAAAATAGGTACCGACTGAAGTAGCCGGAAAAGTTATTATATAAGTTATGACTCGTCTCTTTCTGAGCCACTTTCCTAATTCTCTCTTACTCTCTAACCCTCCCCTCTCTAAGCTAAGGCGACCACGGCGACAACGACAACAACGTTGGTCGACTAGTAACGTCGACGACGACGACGGAATTGGTGGAGTCTTAACGGCGTCGCCGACCACAACATTTTTAAGTTAGAAGCTGCCTAGAGGTGTGATTTGCCTCTAAGACAGATTTACTTCTATTTTTTATGATTTTCGTTTCTAACACGAATTTGCTTATGTTTTCTTTAGTTATTCTGTAAAGACCCAAGAAGATTTTTTCTTTTGCTCACAACAGGTAAGAATTTTTGCCTTTTCTTGAATCCTCGTTGTCATTCTTAGAAGTCTTCTTCTCCATTTTTAATTATTGCCTAATTTTCGATTAAAAAAATGATATGGAATTCGCACACTAAATTTCTGTTTTTTGGTTTCTGGAATTTGCACAATAAACTGTTGGTTTACTAGTTTCTGAATCTAATTAAGCAATACCTACTGTTTGACGATTGATAGAAGCAGAAATGCTAATAGGTCTGGGATATCTGCTAGACAGGAGTAACTATTGTTGTTCTTAACCATTTTTGTTTATAATGTGCACAAATTACTGACATGGCAATAATATTTTGAGCCTATCTTATTTCCCTGCAAAGCTGCTTTAGACTGTAATTTTATTGTTTGAAGTGTGGCTGCAAAGTTATTTCTCCACTTATAATTCTATGCTAAATATAAGGTCAAAGAGATTGTGGTTAGATAAACAGATTTAGCTATACTAGTCGAGCTAACACATCAGGTCAGTGTTAAGTTTACTTTCAGTATTTGTAGTCATGTACTCCATTCCAACAAAGAGTGTATTATGATCCACTTTTGATCGTTGAATGCACCTTGTGCCATCATTTTGTTGAATTGATTGGCTTGTTTGTTGTTCCATAAGGAAAAAAAAATATTGTAATAAGTTTCTTAAGCTTGATTTTTTGTCTCAAGATCCTCTATTTTGTATGGATTTGTATTTAGCTAAATGTATTGTCTCTTTAATAAATGGAAGTGTGTTTGTATATTATTTTTATCTTTGTTTTTGAAAAAAAGTTCGTGAACTAGAGATGGTTACATATTGAATTAATGATCGATTCTATTTGCTCGTACGTGCATGTATTTGTATTTGTAAATCCATATAGCATGCCAGGCAAATTTTTTTGGTGAAAAGGACATATGTATTATTTTTCAAATGAACTTGTCGTGATCCTCATTCATATGATTAAACTCTATACTAAGAAAAAAAATAGTAACAAAAGAAAGAAAAAAACCTCTCATTTTTCTATGCAAAGAAAGTGACTTTTGGGTGTATAAATAGGAAACATTAAAGAAACAATGAGTTGGCCGACTAAGTCATTGTCTTGTATAAGGAGCAATTCTTCTATTGAACAAGCAAGAGATAAATTATAAGCTAAGGTTACTGAATTGTGGCAAGTTAGACAATCTTTTGTGTTTTCTCTCTTTGAAATACGTAACTCACTATATGAACACAAATTTAAAAAATGGTACCCAAATATGACAACTACCATTTTCTTTTTAAACATTCTATTATTCCAACGTGATAACGTAAAAGAAAAAAAAAATACAGCAGTTGTATACTGAAATCTAAAAGAAAAGGAAAACTTGTAGAAGTTAACTACTACTCTAATTAACAATCCCATGTATTTTCTTTTTATTTTCTTCTTTTAAATTTTGTACCTCATTTGCTTGTCTTCCTTTTTGCCTATCTTTTATCTTGTTTGTGAAGCTATCACATGGATTGGATTTCTTTCACTGATAAAAAAATTGTTCTTTTAATTAAAATATTCTATTGTTGTTGGCTGCTTTACTATGTTGTATTGAACCTCTTAGTTTTCTGCTTGTGTTCACTGCATAGTAGCATCACTAAACAACCCTGTTATTGTTTTGTTTCTCTTGTTTTTGTTTGTCTTCTCTATTATTATTGTTGTCGTTCTTGTGTAGATGAGAAATAAAGATCGAACATGAATGTATAATAAACTTTATCCTAACCGTGCGGGGTTGAGGGAGGAATATAAAGCTGGGGTTGCTGAATTTATTGCTAAAGCAATGACACTTAATGATTTTCTTATTGATGATGGAAACAATACAGATCCTTCGACACCACCACCATTTTCAATATTCAATCAACCTGGTAAAGAAAGTCCGAAAGGTGGTCCAGTTCGATATTTGAATAAGGCGGAGCTTAAGTCATCTACAACACATGTACTATTAAATTGTCCTGAGGTCCTACCTTTTCATAAGTGAGTATATTTATATTAAGGACAATCATTCAAGGTCTATCTAAGCTTTAACTAATGAAAGTCATAACTTTGTCGGACAGCTACTTCGTGGCGTTATACGGGAATGCTGTTGTTTATCCTATGTTTTCAGTGTGGTTTAGAGAATATGTAACTTAAATATTTAACACGATTTACTCTTTTGTAACACTATTTACTCTTTTGTTCAATCTCATGTATATTTAAACTCTTACTTTTTTAAAAAAAATTTTTATAGGTTCATAATCCACTTAATTATGATCCAAATGGTCAATTTGTACGTGATATAGCTTGGGGACTATATGCTAAAGTCAGTAAGTTTTCTAAGTACTCTGTCAATGGGTACAGATTTCATATAGAAGAGTTCTCTAAGGGCAAGAAAACCAACAATAGTAGGGTTTGGGTGAAAGGTGATGGCGGTGTTGATTATTATGGTGTGCTTCCCGAGATTTTAGAACTCGATTATCATGTTGGTTGGCCGAAGAAAACATTGATTCTCTTTCGATGTAAGTGGTATGATCCTAAACCTAGGTTAGGTACAAAGGTGCACCCTCAGTACAAAATAGTTGAAATTAAGCGTACAAGGGAGTATAGACTCTATGATTCATTTGTCATTGCACAAAATGTGAAACAAGTGTATTACGCTCCTTATTCTTTGAAAAAAACTGCATGGCGGGTAGTTATAAAAAGAAAGCATGTGGGTAGAGTTGTAGTGGAGGATGCATTAGATATAGCGTATCAGAATGACATTTCAAGTGTTGAAAAAAGGGTGGATGATGAATTAGCAGGTGAGTTGCAGCACGAAGGCCTATATGAAGAATTTGATCCTTCTAAACTTAGATTGAATGTTCATGATTATGGAGAAGGAACATCTGGGGCAAATGACGAGGAAGATACAACTGATAAAAATGAAATAAGCGAGGAAGAGTTACTTGATGAAAATTAAACAAGTGATGGGGAAGAATCGATCAATGAATATGAAACAAGTAATGAGGAAGAATTGATGAATGACTGTGAAACAAGCGACGATGATTGAGTTGTTATTAATAGTAGTAATATGTTGTAACAAGGTTTTGAATTTTATTTTAGCTGCTGCTTTTTGCTATTTTTCTTGACAATATAGTGTCTTTTCTTTGTTAACATTTGTAGTGCCAGTAACTATGCAACTTGATTTGCTTGTCTTGTTGCATTTTCTTATTACATTGCACTCATCTGTATGCTTGTTCTATCTACATCATAGGGAATCAGACTGCTTCTTTCTTTCATACAGGGTAAAAATAACTTGAAACTATCATTTGTGCTAGAATTTTTCTGTATCTGTAATATATCACTACAGTGGAATCCAACCCTGTCATTTTTAAGTTAAGAAGTCAAAGCAAGGAGTTATTGTCACTAGTAATGTATGCTTGTTCTGCAACATGGACGGTTAAAAGTTCCATTTTTTCTCTGGTCCTGCATCAGTATGGGTATTAATGAAGGTATTTATTCTACATTAGCAAGTTGAATTTGTTACCTTTATATTTGAAGAGTCTATGGTTGAACTTGCACTATATAACCAGTCCATATATAAAGCGAATGAGTTCACAGCCATATTTTTCATACTCTAACTCTTTGATGGTGCTTTGATCTCTTGTTGTCTATTGTTTGCTATAGGTAACTCCTGTATGAGTAATTATATATTTGTAACTCATTTGCTGAATTTGTTGTTTATGTTGTTATATTGTGGTTCTGTTTTTTCCAGGTACTTAATAAAGAAAATCAATGGGATCAAAAGGTCATGGTAATGGACAACGTAAGAAAGGTAAGAAAGAAACTAATAATCTTCCCGCAGATCAATATACAACACCACTGCCACTATATGTTACCACAACTCTTCCACCAGCTACTATAAATATTCTTCCTCTACCAAGGGAAAATATTTCACTACCAAATACATTTTTCATGCCCCCACCGCCCCACCAGTTCCAGCCCTCTTCTCTCCATAATAGTCTGCATAGTAGCTCTTCTTTTGTACCTTCAACATCAACCACACCTAGCCTTTCTGGATTGAGAATTGGAGGTGCTAACACATCAACATCGCCATCCATTGATAGTGCTACAACGTCTAATGCCACATCACTTGCTTTTCAGATTCTGAAATTTAAAGAGGTAGTAGAATATGACGGCAAGGGCAGGCTAATTATCGCCCCTGATGGTGGTAATGGGTAAGTAAACCTTATGTTTTTTCGTAATTTTTAAAATTTTTGAAAGATAAGATAATTTAATATAATTTTATTGCAGGTTCATTCCCACGTGTAGCGGCAGACATATATTATAGAAGCAATTAAACCATTTTACACGAAGCCGTGGAGTAGTTGGAATGAGATTACACTCGACATCAGAGTTCTTATGTGGAACCAGTTTATAGTATAATCTAAATCAAAGAATTTAACATTTCATTATGATATCAATGATGAATTTACCTTTGTATTTGTCAACTCATTTCATGACTTTATATTAAACTATTTTGCAGATAAAGTGTGCATGGAATTCTTGTTATGAAGATGAAATACAACATATTTTCAAGTTCAAAGCAGCTCTACGGATCAAAGAAAACTTATATGAGGCCCGAAAGAACATGAAAAAACCTGGTTGGCTGAATGCTGATGTATGGGACCAGTTCTTAGAAAAATGAGATACTCTTGAATTTAGGGTGAGGAGGAAACGGATAAAGGCAAATAGAGCGTCTCAAATGGGTGGCTCATTGAACACAAAAGGTTCGATGAGTTTCACTACCCACCGACGAAGACTAGTAATATTATCTTAAATCTCTGATTTTTTTGGTTTATTTCAATGTTCTAAACCGTGACATAGTGAAGCCGTGTAGGGCTCTTTAAATTCACTATTGTTGTTATCTTCTTGTTGTTGTTCATCTTGAAGTCTAGTGAAGTCGTGTGTGTCCTATTTCAATTCACTAGCATTGTTGTTGATATCTTGTTACTCTTGTTGTTGCTTGTTTATTCTGTTGTGAACTTGATCTTGTATTACACTGCCTAATGGTTTTAGAAAGTAAGAAAAAGAGAATTAGTGGTTTAGTTAGAAAGGTGATGACTTAATTGGAAGTAATGAGCAAAGTATTTGTTGTAACACTCTTAGTATAAGGCAATTGTTGGTGTGGAGTTGTCTTAGGTAAAACATGGCGCAGGGGTGTGGAGGTTGATGATTAGGTTAGAAGGCTAGTAGGCATTGGACTGTTGTCTTACTTTTCGATGGGCTAGGATTGATGGTGTCTGTCGTAGTATAACCTTATTCTTTTAGTGTCTTTCTTTATGTCATTTTTCCTTTTTATAGCTACTTTGATTATTGCACTCGAGCCTAGGGTCCTTCGAAAACACCTTGTTTGTATCCGATCTACCCTACGAGCCTAGGGTCTTTGACTGTATCTCTCTATATAAACAGTTTTTAGTCCAACTGGATTTGTCAGTGTTTATTTAAGCCAATCATTGAAACCCGAAAAGCATACATCCCCTGCAGTTTGAGGAAGAAACAGTAGTTGCGTGGTACTTTCTTCATCTCTGTATATATAGGAAAAAATAATAATCCCTATTATGTCTACTACTACTCTTAGCTTTCAAACCAAACTCCCACATACTTTAGTCCATTCTAAGATAAATAATAATGTTTTTCCTAAAAAACAAAAACTAGGAAATATCTCCTTTTGTTCAAAGAAAATTTGTCACTTGGGTTTCACTGCTCAAGTGAGTAGTAGTCAAACTAATTTTGTGTCAGCAATGGATGAACATTGTAAATTGGAATTAATTTTGATGAATAACTCAGATGGGTATTCTAAAGAATTGGAAATTGCTGTAAGAGCTATACATATGGCTTGCTTGCTACTAGCAAGAACACGCTCCCGCCTACTAAGCTTGTGCTCTTAAGTTTATCTCGACCTTTATATTGTCTGGGTCACTATTTCCTTAACTGCAGATGTTGCTGTTGCTGCAGTAAATGGGCTCACTTTTGGTATGAAAAGTGAAAAAAAATCATCAAGAACTAAGTGTGGAGTAGCATAGATGATGATCATAATAAGAGGAAGAGTTATAGTATGGAGTGGAGATTCATGACAGCTTTTTCCTACTAAAAAATGGACTTGTTTTTCTTTTTTTTGGTGTTTTGGTAATGAATTACAGTGACTTTCTCTTTTAGACTCATTCACTTCAAAAGTTTCTTAAATTTATTAGTCAATTTTTTGTATGAATATTGCATGAGTGTTGTACTATTTTCTAATCAATAATCTATATGATTGCTTTGTAATTTAATATTTACCTTACCATACCAACTTTTTTCAATTAAATCAATACCCCCGACCTGTTAGTAACCTTTGAAAACTAATCTTGTTTTATGACTCAGCACCACTGGTAGGATCATTTAGACTTAGTTCAGCACCATCAACACCATTGTCATAATCATGATTAGCATCATTCTCATATTCATCTAATTTTGTAGAAATATGAAAATGGGGGAAAAGAGCGCCCTTATCTTGAGGTCTACGAAGAGACGCATAGGAAGAAAAATAAGGACGGTACAAGAGGAGATTGGGTCAAACCGCGTGCTAGGATTGCATATGTAAGATAATAACTTTTACATACATTGTTTTATTATTACTCAACTTTGCTTGTTTACGTACTGATAAATAATTTTTCTTTCAGAAAGAATTTCAAAAAAGCATAGAAGAGTGGCGTCAAACCCAACCTACTTCAGAGGATGGTACCATGGTCCAACCATCACTTGCAGAGATGAATAATATGTGGACAGTTGTGGTAGGTGGTCCAAAGAAAGGTAGAACTTACGGGACAGGAGTTCTCCAATCCTCGAGTACTCCTTCATTGTTTCCCAGTTCCTCTTCTACTTTGCAAACTGTGAAAGAAATTGAAGTGATGAAAAAGTAAATTGTGGAATTGACCCAGAAATGTGCAGCTAACGATGCTTGGTTTGCTAAATTTGATAAATTGGAGGAGTTGGTTAAGAAGCACATGCCACAACTATTTCATGACGAGGAAGATAATGAATCTGATGATAATTAGATTGTGGTTATTGTTCTTATTTTGGTTGTGACATTTAGATATTTAAACTATTTGATTTGATGTTTGTTTTGAATGGTTTATAGTGGTTGTATTTATAATTTTTTATCGTGTTTGATCCTATTGTGAAAAATACATTAGTTATTGTTTATAATCTGAAAGCAATGTAAACAATGCAATATAATAATTATTAAATAATTATTTATTAAATAATAATTATTTATTAAATTTCTGACTACAGTTGTCAGAATAATTATAATTATTAGATATTTATTTATTAAGTTTCTGGCTACGGTAGTCGAAATAATTAAAATTATTGAATAATTATTTATTAAATTTTTGACTATGGTAGTCAGAATAATTATAATTATTAAATATTTATTTATTACTTTTCCTACTACAGTGGTCGAAATAATTAAAATTATTAAATAATTATTTATTAAATTCCGACTACGGTAGTCGGAATTATTAAAATAATTAAATAATTATTTATTAAATTTCCAAATACAGTAGTCAAAATAACTAAAATTATTAAATAATTATTGATTAATTTTTTGACTACAATAGTCGGAATAATTAAAAGTATTAAATAATTATTTATTAAATTTTTTACTACAATAGTCAGAATATTTATAATTACTAAATAATTATTTATTAAATATTCGAATAAATATTTATTAAACATCCGACTACATTTCCGGCTAAAGTACTTGGAAATATCCGACTAAAGTACTCGGAAATATCCGACTACAGTAGTCGAAAATTATTTTTCGACAAAGTATATTCCGACTACCACAAGTAGTTGGAAAGTAATCGGAAATACCTTAATTTTCGACCACATTCCGACTACATTGGCCGTCAGAAATTTAATGTTTTCTAGTAGTGAATTATGATAAAGTGAAATATCAATTGTTAGCATCGCCTCTTCAGAAGAGGCTCATTGGCAAGGAAAAGTATTCCTTAGAACCTTGATGACAAGATTGAAGCACACATTAAGTGATACTGGTGTAAAGAGTACAAGATCTTTCTCAAAAAACGAAGCTCGGGTTTACCAAGTGGTTAAAGGGTTTTTGAACTAATTTCAAAGTCTTGGCTCAAGTTGAAGAGAGAAGAAGGGTCAATGTTATCCAAAGCCGCCCCTTGCCTTCTCATTAAGGGCATTGTAGTCTTTTAAAGCCTTTCTTTTACACTTCATAGGAGCCCCCTTCATTAACGGTATTTTAGTCTTTGATTGTAAAACTATAAATAGACAATTAGGCTTCTATTTTTCACTAGCTGTTGAATGATATTGAAGAACACTTTCTTCTCTTAAGAGAGAGTTCTTTAGCGTAGGGCTTGGAAAAGACTTTGTAGTGTAGGACTTGGAAAATTCATTGTAACTAGGGTTAGCTTGAGTGTGGATTCACTTGATTTGATAATCCAGCTTAGAAATATTGATGTTTTGGGGTGCTTCGAGTTCCTTTTGTGTCAACGTACAAGTTTGGTGTTTCAATTACAAGCTTAGGTTGGTTCCTTTGGTGTTGTAGTTGTTATGTCTCACTATCTATCTTTATTTTCATGTTCTTATTTTGTGTTGTTGTCTTGAATCCAAATTGTGCCTTGCCTCTTTAGTGATTGTTAGATCCTTGCTCCTAATACTAGAAGAAGTGTAAAAAATAAAAAATCTCACAAAAAAAGTTGTTAATCCCATTTTTGTGTTTGGGCAGATTTTTAAAACTTAGATCTACTTATATTTTGTGTGTTTTGTGAGTTTCTAGTGCTAGATCCTTGTTCCATAGCACTAATAGAGTCTAGATCTAAATTTTGAGCAAGATTGGGGTTGTTTTGAGCATTCCACCATTGTTGAAGTTGTGTTTGAAGATTTTGGAAATGGGATTTCGTGTAACTTGTGGTGATTGTGATATTTTGTTATTTATTTTGTGTTGGTTGTACTTGACTTGGCAAAGAGAACCTAGATCTAAAAGAAAATTTGAATTTGGAGGTCATTTGCCTTGTGGTCAAACTTTGGTCAACTCTTGAATATTCATGTTGTTCTTCTTAATCTTCAAATCTTGTTAAAGAAGAGTATTCAAAAGTGCTTGTTTGATCTTGAAAATAGAGGAAACAGAGTGTACTATTTATTAAAAGCAATTTTCAAGAAGTTTCCTAATCTTGTTAAAAGAAGAAAACAACAAAGACAAAAGAAGTCTTCAAGTACAATTGAAAATACAAGGGGAGACCATTCCAATTTCAAATTCATTTGAACTTGAAAAAGGCTCCAAACCTTATAATTTCACCTCCCAAAACCGAAATAGACTCCATTGATTGAAGGTTTGACCGAGACACAAAATTGAAGTTCAAAAATTTTTGCAAGTTGACTTCCAATCACAAGGTGCCGTGTCATCACTTTGGTGAACAACCGAATTGAGCTCAAATTTATATTTCCTAGTTTTAATTTTTTATTTCTAGTTACTTTTGTGTTGATTCTATCACTAATTGGCAAACTAGTAACTACCTATTGGGTTGTGAATTAGTTTAAGGTCTTTTATTTCATGTTAACATTCTTTTTGTGCTTTTCTCATTTTGTAACTCGTATCTTATTAGTTCAAGTATGAAAGTAAATTTTCTTTGAGTCAAATCAAATGAAAATCTATTTCGTACAAAAGTAGACTCATCCCTCATTCAGTCACAAAGTACAAGCCGAATTTTGAACACTTGTGAAGCCAAGTATGAGGTAAGAATCCGAGAGTGGGAGTGGTGAGGTTATTTGGACTAAATTGTTTGTTTGTTTTGTAGGTTTTTTTTTTGTTCTAAGTACAATAGAGATAGAACCCAAGGGTCCAACTTCCCAAACAGTGGGAAATAATATTGGAGGAGCTATCTTGGCTCGGCTTGAGTCTCTTAGCCTTGAAATGAGAAATGAGATAAAGATGGTGCAAACCAATTTAGGATCAATGAAGGATGAAATGACAATAATGAATGAAAGGTTGGATTAAGTCGAGAGTCAAAGGAACTCCCGACTCTCTACTTCTCCACACTGTCATGTGTCTTTGAGTGGACATGCCCAAAATAACTCTACTACCATTACACCCGAGCCCCTCCATCAAAAGCTCTATCCACCAAGACCTCCACAAAATCACACCCAAACACCCACCTACTCTCAAGGCCTAACCCCTTCAAGACCACTTGACCCTCACTTCACTCAAGCCCAAAAATAAGGACCTGGAAACCAAATGCCAACCTCAACCCGTATTTGTTACTCACTAACCTAAATGCTAGCATTTTGCCTAGTGTTGATTCTTCTTGTGTGAAGGTTCAAGAGCCTATACTTCCCAAGGATCAAGTTAGTTGTCATGACACAAACCGAGGTGAAGGTCCTATCTCGGGTGAGCTCAAGGTAAAATAGCTAATTCTTACATTTTCGTACATATGGATGATGATTGTGTGGCTAGTAGTCCATTAAGTGTGAGTAGTAGCTTACCTCCATGTGTGACTATTGATCTATTATCTTTGGTTGATGATGTGCATGTTGTAAGTATGGATACACCATTTGACCCTATTGATGATCAAATTGAATCTTCTTATAAGATCAATTTGTGTCCACCTAGTGTTGAAGCCATTGTGCTGAATGATAGTACATCATCTATTGGTTCTTTTCCCTTTGATGATGATGTATATGTTGTGAGTATGGATACACTAGTTGATCCTATTGATGACTGAATTGGCTCTTCTTGTAAGATCAATTTATGTCCACCTAGTGTTGAAGTCAATGTGTTGAATGATAGTACATCATCTTGTGGCAGTTGTGTTGATCAACTTATGTGTGAAATTTTTCCACCACTTGAGGATGTGTGTGATGTGTTTAATTGATCTCAAGTAAGTGATGATGTTGAACATATTGATCAAATAAATAGGAGTGACCCCTTTAGCATGACCTCTAGTGAGTGTCCTACTCTCGGTTTTGCTCATAGGGATGATTATGTATTTGAAACTTCTTTGGAACTTTATGGTTGTCCTTTAGAGAGTGAACTTGTATGTTCTAAATCTTCCTCGAGGGTAGATCCTTCTTTCTTTAGGCATAACATCTTATTCAAAGATAGTTTATTCACTCCTAATGAACCTAGTGGTGAGAATGATGTTGAAGGTATAGCTTTTCTTGAAGGCTATAGCCTATATGCTAACCCACTATGGTGTGACAACATTCCTCCTAAAGATGGAAATCTTTTCTTGAAAGATGAGAGTACTCTTAAGGGTAAGGAATGTGTAGTCTTGGAAAAGAATGATCAATTGGGTGATGATAATTTTAACTTGCTTGAATTCTAAAGAAACCCAATAAGTGATTATTCCTTGAAAATTGACTGTGGTTGTGATCCTTTGTATGACACCCCACCCATGTTTGATGACTATGAGGATGAATTGCTTGCTTCTTGTGAAGACTTAAATAATAATCTCTTTGATTTTGGTGGTGGTATGTGTCTACTTGAGGGTACTACTATAGAAATGGAAGGTGTCCATTGTTTGGAAATTACTTCTTTTATTATGTGTGACTTTATTGTTGAAAGTACTCATGGTGATGATGTTAAAACTAGTAGTGAGTATATACATGAGGAAAACTTAGTTGAAGTTAACTTGAATGATACCTCTCTCCACTCTCTATTTACTTTTGATGATATGTATGTTATTATAGAGAATATATCTTGGAGTTTGGGTGAAGCCTATGGGGAAAAAGAGTGTTGTCTAGACCCATGTCTATGGCAACTCTTTCCATTTAACCCCGATGCCAAACGTGGATATGATGATGTTGGCACACTCAACTTGTTGCTTGGTCTACATGACAAGCAAAGTGACATTCTTGAAAATTCGAGGGCAAATATGTCATTGTCTCCTTGGGGTAATGCTACTAAATGTGCATCCTTACTTGACACGCTTGTGCTTAAGTTGCATAATTCCCATGATTCCCAACTTGTGGATGCCAAGTTGATACTTTACTTGAAAGAAAGAGGTCATATGTTCTTAAATGCCTTAAATCCATCCTTGTGTGCTTTATGTGCTATATCTTTTAGGCCAAATGGCATTCTTATAGATGATAGCACCTTGTATGAGACCTTCACACTTGATTCCTTTCTATACTACCTCTTTACTTATGATGATATCCATGCTAGCCTTGGATTTATATTATATAGAGGTAGGGTCAATGCTATATGTGTACAACCTTGGCTTGATGATATTTGTGGTACTAATGCTAACCCTCATACCATTAGGATTGTGTACCTATTTGCCCTCTCATTGGTTTTGAAAGGTGTAAATTTGAGGTCAAATTTCTTTCAAGATAGAGAGGATGATACGGGTGTAAAGAGTACAAGATCTTTCTCAAAGGACCAAGCTCAGGTTTACCAAGTGTTTGAAGGGTTTTTTTAACCAATTTTAAAGTCTTGGCCCAAGTTGAAGAGAGAAGAAGGGTCCATGCATTTCAAAGTCGTCCCTTGCCTTCTTATTAAGGGCATTGTTGTCTTTTGAAGCCTTTCTTTTACACTCCATAGGAGCCCCCTTCACTAAGGGTATTTTAGTCATTGATTGTAATAACTATAAATAGACAATTAGGCTTCTATTTTTCACTAGCTGTTGAATGATATTGAAGAACACTTTCTTCTCTTAAGAGAGAGTTCTTTAGCGTAGGGCTTGGAAAAGTCATTGTAACTAGGGTTAGCTTGAGTGTGGATTCACTTGAGTTGACAATCCGGCTTAGAAATATTGGTGCTTTGGGGTGCTTCGAGTCCCTTTTGTGTCAACGTAAGAGCGTGGTGTTTCAATTACAAGCTTAGGTGGGTCTTGGTGTTTGATACACAACTTGGTTCCTTTGGTATTGTAGTTGTTATGTCTCGCTATGTAGCTTTATTTTCATGTTCTTATTTTGTGGTGTTGTCTTGAATCTGAATTATGTCTTGCCTCTTTAGTGATTGTTTCTTCTTCATCTTCTTTCTTTAGTTATAGTTTCGGTTTTAGTTTGTTTTCCTTTATCATTAAGCAGCACGAAGCGCTCAACATGTTTTCAAGCCATGGTAAACAAGTGAGCCTTATCGGCATATAATACGTAATCAAGCGAGCAATGAAGACGTATAACAAGTGAATCATTATCAAAAATAATTTTTTTTTCAATTCTTCATTATCAGACATTTTTTTTTTCGTCATGAATTCTTTTAAATTATTTCGCCCTAATTGTCTTATTCTTCTTCTAATAACTTCTCATAGATTTTGAATTTGCAACAATATTGGTGGTAGAATTATTCTATGAAAATTGATGCCAATAAATATTATATGTTAACAATTTACTTTTAATTTGTGATCTATACAATCTAGTATTCATATATTATTTTAAATGAATAAGTTGAAATCACTTTATATATAACAAAATCATACTTTAGATGTATTCTTATAATTTTTAGTGTATGAAAATAGTATAGAACACAAATACAATATTCATGTATTACAAAATATAATCTAGCATTCATATATTATTTTAAACGATTAAGTTCAAATCAATTTATATATAACAAAATCATATTTTAGATGATTTTTAAAAAATGTTGTATTCTTAGATTTTTTAGTGTATGAAAACAGTATAGTACACAATGCAATGTTCATGAATTGTTTAATAAATTGCATTGCAATCAGTTTATATACTCATTCCTTACTTAAGTAAAAAAAGATTAGTTCTCAATGTATGAAATGGGTATCGTTGAATTTTCACATATGTCAAGTATGTATTGAATGAGTTTTATGAATGTGTCAATTAATATGAAAAATTATGTTGTATGTTACATAACATTTTTAGGGGTCTTTTGGTTTAAGGTACAAAAACAAATAATCTCGGGATAAAATAATAATCCCAAAATAAAATTTTTAATGCATGTTTGGTTGACAATATTCGAGATAACTTATCCCGAGACTAATAAATAGTACCGGGATAAGTTATCTATCCATTTGGTGGGATAACAATCCCATCATTATTTATCTTTGGGATAAAATTAGAAAAGGACACAATTGCCCTCCAAATTCTTATATATATATACATATATATATATATTACTTTATTCTTCTTATACAAAATATAAGGTATTTTTATAAAATCATGAACAAGTTATTAAAGTATGTTAACATTCCCTTTCTAACTTAATACATGCTTAATTATTAAAAAAAAATATTTTTATATTTAGTTAAAAATATTTGAAAATTTAATTGTTTTAAAAAAAATATAATTTGACTCTCCAAATATTAGTGATACTAAATAATGAAAAATGAGAGTAATTCTTTTTCACATTTTTTGATGATAAAGTTTTTTAACAAAAAATGTGATTATCAATATTTTATGAAATTTAGAACAAAATAAGTAATTTAACATGAAATATCAGACATTCATACACATTTAAGAAATATTTTATTTACGAATATATGATACGTTAAATTTATTTGAATAATTATTATGTTTATTTAAATATTTTAATTTCTCTAAAAAATAATAAAAATGTCGACTCCATTGTTGAATTACATATTTTAAATTAAATAATTTTTAAATCACATAAAATTGATATTGTATATATCAATTAAATGAATTTTAATATTCTATATTATATGAGTGATATGTGTTTAAATGAAGTGATATAATAACAAATCCTCGGGTTCGGATAACTTGGATAACTTAATAGATCTATTATAACTCTAATGGGTCTATTTTTATTTGTGTGTGGATGTTTCTTAACTTTTCTAGACATTTTTATTTTTAATTTATTTATTTTAGTTTTATTGATGTTCATATGTTGAGGTGATTAAATGATATTTGATTAAATACTTTATTGTAATATTCTTTAATTTTTTCTCTTAGTCTTTGTAATTCTTGTATATTATTTTGAAGGTATTCTAAATATTCTATATCTTTTGTTCTAAAATATTCAATTAAATTCTCTTTCATAAGTATTTTTGTTAATCTTATTTCTTTCATATCTTGTCTCCAATATTTTAAATATTCATAGTTTATAATTTTATCCTAAAATAGTTGTAATACTACAAATTTCTTTGTAATAATTTATTCTAATTACACTATATCTGATATTAAATTCAAGGTTATCTATTTCGTTAATTGTCCTATATTTTTCTTCTATAAATAATTCTATGTCTAAATCATATTCTAAACTGTCTTTTAATTCTAGTTGTTTTATGGTTTTATCTATCCAAATTAATCTTTCTTTTAATTGTTTTCTTCGTTTTCAATGCTGGTTTCTATAATTAATTTCTTCGTATAGCCAACTTTGTTTTTCTCTTACTCTTTTAATATATTCTAACATTTTTAATCTGTATAATATCCATCTGAATAATAACTATTACTATCTGAGTAATAACTATCTGAATAATATAAGCTAAAATCATGCATATCTTCTAATCATTCTAGACTTAATGATTCTTCATTACATATTTTTTCCCATATTATTTTCTTTGTCTTCTATTTCTAAGTCTATAATGATATATAAAACATGTATCTTAATTTGATCAGATATATAGCTTGTCATATTATTCATATGATGCATAGGTTTCTACGAATAACTTGGAGAACTTGGAATTGAATTTTAGTAATTTATGGTTTATTAAATGTTTTATCATAATATTTACTAGTTGTTTGTTTTAATCTTAATAATTCTTGTATATTTTCATTAAGAAATTCTATATATTTTGTATCTTTAGTTCTCATATATTTTTCTAGAATTGTTTTCATTAGTCTTTCTATTAATTGTATATTTTTCATATCCATTTTCCAATATTCTAAATATACGTAATTTATCATGGTTGATGTGTAGGTTTGGCATGTAGATATTTGTACGAGTAGGTAGGTAGGTATGGTATATAATTTATTCTAGCCATAAAATATTTATAAAATATTTTTTCCCATATGATTTTTCTTATATATATATTTTCTATATCCTTAAGTACGTATAAAACAAGTATTTTAAATTTATCTACCATTTCGTCAGATAAATAAGTATTCAGTTTTCATATTATGCTTTTTCAAAATATTTCCTTGAATCACTCATAACAAAATATAATCATTTTAGATTACTATGTACTAGATTATTCTTAAATAATATGTTCTTCGGTCACTATTAGCATGGTAATCTGGATACTTTTCCCTTAAATAGCGCCTCTACTCTGGCTACTCCTCTATCACGACTTTCTTGCCTCACCGGTTTCACCTTTAGGATGGCATAGTTCTTAGGGATTTTTCTCCTTTTCCACTTTGCTAATAAACTTCTTAACATGCTATTCTTTGAATAATTCTACTATAAAGTAACTAACATGAACTTATTTTATCATATCATGATTGTCAGGAATTTATGAATTTAGCTATTCATAATCGTAAATAAATATACCTGTTCTGGTGGTTTGATAATTCTAGGCTTTGTTTATCCATAGCTTTTCCTTAGAAATATATCTGATTTTTATTAAATTTTCAAAAACTTTTTGTGTACAAGAGGGAAGGCTTGCTTTCAACACATGAAAGTTTTGCCTTTATCTTGCCGAATGGCTTACATATTTATAAGAGGATTAAAAAAACTATTCCTACTTTACACGTTTTACATATAAACTATACTATTCCTACTTTTTACAAAAAAGTCTTCCTTTTGAAAAAGTAGAAAAGGACTAGACTAAACTAGACTAGACCTAAAATATAAAAAGACAAAACTTTCCAAAAAATTCTAACCTAATAAAGTTATACAATATCTTTACATAAAGTAAAGTCAAGAATACTATTCACATTTTGCTTTCTATCTTATCTTCTTTCTCTTCCATTATTGCTCCGTTGATTTTTATCTTCCAGCTGACGTCCTTATCTTCTTGGTTGATTTTTATTTATTTTAGCTGGACTTTCGGGATAATATTATCTTCTCCATTACATCTTGAGCATAGATGGTCTGGATATTTGTGTCCAATTAACTTGCAATACCTTGTTAATAATTCTTCTGAAATAAATCCCTTCCTAATTGCTCTTGTAGTTGGTTGTTTTTCTGGATTGAGTAATGTCAGAATCCATTGTCTAGCATCTTCCATATCTGTTTGTCGTAGTTCTCTTCAATTTGAATAAATTATTTGATGATCTCTTGAACAGTAACTCCATATAGGGTTTCCATTGATATAATTATTTGCTAATTCTTGAACAATTGTAGATATTCCAATAACTCATTTATTTACATAAAAATCAAGTATCTCAATTTTAGGTATCTTTGGCTGCTGAACAATATCTTCCGGTATAATCATATCTTTGGTTAATCCTATTTATACAATTTGTATAACTGGTTTGATCTCGTCATATAATATCTTTGCTGGTGCAGTATAAAACTTTATAAAAAATTGATTTCCTTGGGTTATTCTTTTATAAGTGGTGAATGCTCTATATAATTCTGTTATATCTGTTAGTTCATTTCCTTAATGGGTATATACAGTATTTAATAATTCATAACTAAAACAAGTTTTAACTAAGCTTGGGTTGGTTTTTGGTAGTGCGATTAACTTGTTGTAACCTTGTAATTTTTGGGTTATATAGTTTATGTTTGTTTCTTGGATATGTGTGACTCTGGGTTTAAGGTTTAGATAAGTCTATATTTTATGGATATTTTCTATGTATGCTCGGTTATGTGGTTTTAGGCTTTTTTATCTTGGTTCAAACTTTCTCGATATGTGGTAATTTGTGAGGGTATGAACAAAGGGTATTTTTGTGTTTTTGGTATAAATGGTTTTTCAAATATCTTATTCATGTTCATGTTCTGATATCTTTGTCCACTAACTCCTTTGCTTGTACCTACAATTGTAGATTGATAAACGTTATGGGTTTTATGGAGTGTCCCAACATCTTCTTTTAACTCTGAAATTTTGATGTCTTCCAATCGACATAGATCTAGACACTACTGAGTTAGCTGATTCATAGTTTTAGACTTCAGTTTAACTTTTTTAGACTTTAGATTTTCTATTTCATTACTCATACTGTTCACTTTCATTGAAAGCGTAGTTAGGGTTTTTAGTATTTTTTCTGAAACATCATATTCTATTATATCAGTTTGTGTAGCTTTGTCTTGATATATAATCTGCAATAACATTTTTGTTAGTACTAATTACTTCAATTATAAATGTAAAATTTATTATATTTAATACTAGTTCCCGAATCTCTTTCGTTGTAACTGAATTTTGTATTTTCTTTGTTAACCACCAGCGTATCTGTGTATTATCTGTTCGTACAATAAACTTGTTATATACAATATATAGCTCAAATGATAATAAACATTTATATACTGAACATAATTCTTTTCTATTTATTTCCCATTTTATTTCTGTTTCATTAAACGTACCTGAGTAGAATCTACAATGATGTTCTAATTTTTCTTCTTCATATCTATATTTAAGTACTCCTCCATAACTATAGTCACTAGCATCTGCTTCTACTACATATATAAATTTTTTATTTTCGTCTGGGAATTGTAATTTTGGTAACTCTTTACAAAGTATTTTTATTTTTTTAACTTGTTTTTTATCTTCTTCATTGTAATTATATTCTACATCCTTTTTAAATTTTTTCTGTAATGGCTTTAGGTTTTTTGCTAATTTTGGTATATATTCTCTTACTTGGTTTACTAATCCTAAAAATGATTGTAATTTCTTTTTTGTATCTAATTCTTCTTTTGAATTTATTATTTTTTGTACTATATGTTATTGCATTTTTACTCCACTTTTATCTATTTGTAGTCCTAAAAACTCTATCTGGTTTTTCATAATTTCTGCTTTCTTTTCACTTAAACTTATTCTCAATTTTTTTGAGTTATTATGCTATTTTTATCTATTAATTCAATTTTTATAGTAGTATTATATTTTTTCCATCTTTTTAATGGATCTTCACAGTATAATTGTCTTAATCTTTTATTTATTATTTCTACCTTATCTGTTGAAAATATAGTTATTTCTTTGACTACTATTGGTGTTTTTCATTTATCTCATTTACTTTCTGGTAAACAGTTGTATCTACATAAGTTTGCTTCTTCTCCTGTATCTATCATAGGTGTATAATACCTATTATAATATCCTTCTACTATTATTTTTACAAGTACATATATTTTCATATCATGTTAAAGTTCTTTTTATGGATAATTTTTCTTTATTATATGTTATAGATAATTGTGTATGCTCTATATTGTATGGTTTTGGTTGTTCAAACCATTTTATTCCTAATATTATGTCTGCTTTTTGCATTTCTTCTTTTATTTTAATTCTATTTTTTTTTTCTGACTCTCATTATTATTATTTTTCTGCCATATTTTTAATGTTTATTAGACTCCTTGGTAGATCTGGACATATATTACTATTAGATTTTATTTCTTCACTTTTTACTAAATATTTTGCTATATAATTTTCTTCTTGTTCAGTGTTTAAGAGTATTAAATATTCTTTTTCATTTATTGTTCCTGTTATGTAATATTGATTTAAATTAACTGTCGAAGTTGTTTCATAACTTGTTCTTTTTTATGAGCTGGATGATTCTAGTTTTTCATGAGCTATTCTTTTTGTTGTACTTATTCTATCATTTATTATTTTTAAATCTTCTTCTATATCTATGCCTTTGTAACTATAATCATTATTATCAATTGTTTTTACAAATTGTTCGAAAGGACTTTCTATTTGTATTTTATTAATTTTATTTTTTCCTGTTATTTTATGTTTTGTTGTTAATACATATAGATTTTTATATCTTGCTGTAAATATTTTACTTCTAGGTTAGTTTTATTCCTGTTGTTTTCTAATATAATATAATGATTTATCTATATTTTTATCTGTTATTGCTACTGAATAATTCGCACTCATTATAAATTTAAATTTTTGGTATATTAAATTTCCTTTTATGACAGTTATTATACTTTTTTTATAGGTTTTATAATTCTATCATCTGCTAAATAAAATTCTATTGGTGTATTTATTCCTTCTTCATTTAAATATTCTTCCTTTGTTATTATTTTTACATTTTCCTTCCTGCCCATAATTGTATTATTTTATTTGTGTCTATTACACAGTCTAAATCTAAAAAGTTATAATTTTTATTAATTATTTGTTTTAGTGTCCATTTGTTATATTCAGTTTTTAGGTTATATTTTTTAAACTTATCTTTATAATAATATGTAGGTTTTTTTATTTCTGATGTATCGTCTTCTTTATTAAGAGTATTTATTTCTGTGTTTGTATTTTCTAAGTTTTCTTTATTAATTACTTCTTGTTTTTCATTAATTTTTAGTTTTCCTATGTTTTCTAGAATTTCTGTATATGTTTCACTACCTTCCAAATCATAATTATCTGTTTCTTCAGCATCTATTGTATTTATTTCTAATTCACTGGTTTCTAATTCTTTATTTTTTATTTCTAATTTTTCTTTAGATTGATTTATCTCGTTTAATAATTTTTGTTCTTTATCTTTTTCTTCTTTTTCTTTCTGTCTTTTTCATACAGATCTTTTAGCATTTGTAGTTATTTTTCTAATTCAGCAATCCTACTATTTTTAGTTTCTTCTATTTTTCATATTTATTTTGTGGTTTGTTATTTTATTTTATCTATTTCTTTTTTCCTATCTATTTCTTCATTTTCTCTTTTTATTCTTACTATAGCAACAACAAAAACAACAAACCCAGTGTATTCCCACCTGGTGGGGTCTGGGGGGGGTAAGATGTACGCAGTCCATACCTCTACCTCTAAATTAGAGAATACTATTTTTGTTTTTAATCCTTCGTGATTTTCATATGTTTTTTCATCTATTATAAATTCTTCTTTGTTCATTTTATCTAAATGTCTATAGGTTATGCTGATATATATATTCTAGACTATCTATTGTTGATTCTAAATTTGATATTTCTTCTTTTTGTGCTTTTATTGAGTTTTTACTAACTCCGACAATTATGTTATACTGTAGTCTTTCTATCTTTATTTTTAATTCTGTAAGTTTTTCAGATATTATTTGTTTTAGTTCTTCATATTTTTGTGATTTTTGTACGTTATTCATCTAACAATATTTTCTATGAAATCTTAACAAATATATACTACTCCCGTAAGTTTAAAAAACATAGGCTCTGATACCAATTGTAGGGGGTGCGGATAACTTGGGTAACTTAAATAGATGTATTATAACTCTAATGGATCAATTTTTATTTGTGCGTGGATGTTTCTTAACTTTTATAAATATTTTTATTTTTAATTTATTTATTTTAGTTTTATTGATGTTCATATGTTGAGGTGATTAAATGATATTTGATTAAATGCTTTACTGTAATATTCTTTAGTTTTTTCTCTTAATCTTTGTAATTCTTGTATATTATTTTGAAGGTATTCTAAATATTCTATATCTTTTGTTCTAAAATATTCAATTAAATTCTCTATCATAAGTATTTCTGTTAATCTTATTTCTTCAATATCTTGTCTCCAATATTTTAAATATTCATAGTTTATAATTTTATCCTAAAATAGTTGTAATACTGCAAATTTCTTTGTAATAATTTATTCTAATTACACTATATCTGATATCAAATTATAGGTTGTCTATTTCGTTATTATCCTGTCTTTTTCTTCTATAAATAATTCTATGACTAAATCATATTCTAAACTGTCTTTTAATTCTAGTTGTTTCATGGTTTTATCTATCCAAATTAATCTTTCTTTTAATTGTTTTCTTCCTTTTCTAAGATGGTTTCTATAATTAATTTCTTCGTATAACCAACTTTGTTTTTCTCTAACTCTTTTAATATATTCTAACATTTTAATCTATATAACATCCATCTGAATAATAACTATTATTATCTGAGTAATAACCATCTGAATAATATAGGCTAAGATCATGCATTTCTTCTAACCATTCTAGACTTAATGATTCTTCATTAAATATTTTTTCCCATATTATTTTCTTTATGTCTTCTATTTCTAAGTCTTTAATGATATATAAAACATGTATCTTAATTTCATCAGATATATAGCTTGTCATATTATTAATATGATGCTTAGGTTTCTACGAATAACTTGGAGAACTTGGAATTGAATTTTAGTAATTTATGGTTTATTAAATGTTTTATCATAATATTTACTGGTTGTTTGTTTTAATCTTAACAATTCTTGTATATTTTCATTAAGAAATTCTATATATTTTGTATCTTTAGTTCTCATATATTTTTCTAGATTTATTTTCATTAGTCTTTCTATTAATTGTATATTTTTCATATCCATTTTCCAATATTCTAAATATACGTAATTTATCATGGTTGATGTGTAGGTTTGGCATGTAGATATTTGTACGAGTAGGTAGGTAGGTGTGGTATATAATTTATTCTAGCCATAAAATATTTACAAAATATTTTTTCCCATATGATTTTTCTTATATATATATATTTTCTATATTCTTAAGTAAGTATAAAATAAGTATTTTAAATTTATCTACCATTTCGTCAGATAAATAAGTATTTATTTTTCATATTATGCTTTTTTAAAATATTTCCTTCAATCACTCCTAACAAAATATAATCATTTTAGATTACTATGTACTAGATTATTCTTAAATAATATGTTCTTCGGTCACTATCTGCATGGTAATCTAGATACTTTTCCCTTAAACAGCTCCTCTACTCTAGCTACTCCCCTATCACGACTTTCTTGCCTCACCGGTTTCACCTTTAGGATGGCATAGTTCTTAGGGATTTTTCTCCTTTCCACTTTGCTAATAAACTTCTTAACATGCTATTCTTCGAATAATTCTACTATAAAGTAACTAACATGAACTTAATTTATCATATCATGATTGTCAGAAATTTATGAATTTAACTATTCATAATCGTAAATAAATATACCTGTTCTGGTAGGTTTGATAATTCTGGGTTTTGTTTATCCATAGCTTTTCCTTTGAAATATATCTGTTTTTTATTAAATATTCAAAAGGTTTTTTGTGTACAAAAGGGAAGGCTTGCTTTCAACACATGAAAGTTTTGCATTTATCTTGCCGAATGGCTTACATATTTATAAGAGGATTAATAAAACTATTCCTACTTTACACGTTTTACATGTAAACTATATTAGTTACAAAAAAGTTTTCCTTTTCAAAAAGTAGAAAAGGACTAGACGAAACTAGACTAGACTTAAAGTATAAAAAGATAAAACTTTAATAATGGCACTTGCCAAAAAAATATAACCTAATAAAGCTATACAATATCTTTACGTAAAGTAAAGTCAAGAATACTATTCACATTTTGCTTTCTATCTCATCTTCTTTCTCTTCCATTATTGCTCCGTTGATTTTTATCTTCTAGCTGGCTTCATTATCTTCTTGGTTGATTTTTTCTTTTATTCTAGCTGAACTTTCGAGATAATATTATCTTCTCCATTACATCTTGAGCATAGATGGTCTGGATATTTGTGTCCAATTAACTTGCCGTACCTTGTTAATAATTCTTCTGAAATAAATCCCTTCCTAATCACTCTTGCAGTTGGTTATTTTTCTAGATTGAGTAATGTCAGAATCCATTGTCTAGCATCTTCCATATCTGTTTGTCATAGTTCTCTTCAATTTGAATAAATTATTTGATGATCTCTTGAATAATAGCTCCATATAGGGTTTCCATTGATATAATTATTTGCTAATTCTTGAACAATTGTAGATATTCCAATAAGTCGTTTATTTGCATAAAAATCAGGTATCTCGATTTTAGGTATCTTTGGCTACTGAACAATATCTTTTAGTATAATCATATCTCTGGTTAATCTTATTTTTACAATTTGTATAACTAGTTTGATCTCGTCATATAATATCTCTGCTGGTGCAGTATAAAACTTTATAAAAAATAGATTTCCTTTAGTTATTCTTTTATAAGTGGTGAATGCTCTATATAATTCTGGTATATCTGTTAGTTCATTTCCTTCATGGGTTTATACGGTATTTAATAATCCATAACTGAAACAAGTATTAATTAAGCTTGGGTTGGTTTTCGGTAGTGCGATTAACTTGTTGTAACCTTGTAATTTTTGTGTTATATAGTTTGTGTTTGGTTCTTGGATATATGTGGCTCTGGGTTTAAGTTTTAGATAAGTCTGTATTTTGTGGATATTTTCTATGTATGCTCGGTTATATGGTTATAGGTTTTTTCATCTTGGTTCAAACTTTCTCAATATGCGGTAATTTGTGAGGGTATGAACAAGGGGTCTTTTTGTGTTTTTGGTATAAATGGTTTTTAAAATATCTTATTCATGTTCATGTTTTAATATCTTTGTCCACTAACTCCTTTGCTTGTACCTGCAATTTTAGATTGATAAACGTTATGAGTTTTATGGAGTGTCCCAACGTCTTCTTTGAGCTCTGGAATTTTGATGTCTTCCGATCGACATAGCTATGCACACTGCTGAGTTAGCTGATTCATAGCTTTAGACTTCGGTTTAACTTCATTAGTCTTTAGCTTTTCTATTTCATTACTCATACTGTCTACTTTCATTGAAAACGTAGTTAGGGTTTTTAGTATTTTTTCTAAAGCATCATCTTCTATTATATCAGTCTGTGTAACTTTGTCTTGATATGTAATCTGCAATAACATTTTTGTTAGTACTAATTACTTCAATTGTAAATGTAAAATTTATTATATTTAATACTAGTCTCCGAATCTCTTTCGTTGTAACTGAATTTTGTATTTTCTTTGTTAACCACCAGCGTACCTGTGTATTATCTGTTCGTACAATAAACTTGTTATATACAATATATAGCTCAAATGATAATAAACATTTATATAATGAACATAATTCTTTTCTATTTATTTCCTATTTTATTTCTGTTTCATTAAACGTACCTGAGTAGAATCTACAATGATGTTCTAATTTTTCTTCTTCATATATATATTTAAGTACTCCTCCATAACTATAGTCACTAGCATCTGCTTCTACTACATATATAAATTTTTTATTTTCGTCTGAGAATTGTAATTTTGGTAACTCTTTACAAAGTATTTTTATTTTCTGAACTTGTTTTTTATCTTCTTCATTGTAATTATATTCTACATCCTTTTTAAATTTTTTCTGTAATGGCTTTAGGTTTTTTGCTAATTTTGGTATATATTCTCTTACTTGGTTTACTAATCCTAAAAATGATTGTAATTTCTTTTTTGTATCTAATTCTTCTTTTGAATTTATTATTTTTTGTACTATATGTTGTTGCATTTTTACTCAACTTTTATATATTTGTATTACTAAAAACCCTATCTGGTTTTTCATAATTTTGGCTTTCTTTTCACTTAAACTTATTTTTGATTTTTCTATTGTATCTGTAAATTATTCTAATAATTTTAAATGTTCCTCTTTAGTTTTTGTATATAGTAGTATATCATCTATATATACTATACAATTAGATAATTATTTAAAATAGCTATCCATAGAGTGTTGGTATCTGCTTGGTGCATTTTTATATCCAAATGGTAATACGTTCCATTCATAAAATCCTTGTGGTACCGTAAATGCGGTTAATTCCTTAGAATTTTCATCTAACTTTAAGTGGTAAAATCCTAATTTACAATCAAATTTACTAAAGTAGTTATATCCTTGTATTTGTCTTATTTTTAATATCTTATTTGGTATTGGATAATTGTATGTCATAGTTTTTGCATTTAAATTTCTATAGTCAATCATCATTCTACTTTTTCCTCTTTTTTGTTCACTATGTTTATTTATTATAAACGCTGGGCTATTATGTTTACTATTGCTTCTTTGTATATACTATTTTTCTAATAATTCATCTATATGCATTTTAAATTCTTTTAAATCATCGAAATTATATGTTAGTGGGTTTTTAGTTATTATGCTATTTTTATATATTTATTCAATTTTTATAGTAGTTTTATGTTTTCCCCATTCTTTTAATGGATCTTCACTGTATAATTGTCTTAATCTTTTCTTTATTATATCTATCTTATCTATTGAAAATATAGTTATTTTTTTTATTTATCAAAAATACAACTAGTTCTACTGTGTCTTCTGTATTTTTTATATTTTCTAACTTTTGTGTAATTTTTTCACTTTCTTTTGTCCAATCAGTTTTCTTTCTTATTTTTTTAATAACTCTTTTTGCTCTTACTTTTTGGTTACATGGTGTTGTAAACGACCAATCTGTTTTAGTTATTATATGTGGATGTAATTTATCTAAAAATGGCATTTCTAAAAGCATATCTTTTGATGTTAGTTTATAATTATAGATTTCTTCTATTGTTATTATTTTATTTCATATCTGTATTTTTACATTTTTAGCTTTATATGTAATTAAACTTCCTTCATTATTAAATCCTTTAACTACTATTGGTGTTTTTAATTTATCCTATTTACTTTCTGGTAAACAGTTGTATCTACATAAGTTTGCTTCTGCTCCTATATCTATCATAGGTGTATAATACCTATTATAATATCCTTCTACTATTATTTTTACAAGTACATATATTTTCATATCATGTTAAAGCTCTTTTTATGAATAATCTTTCTTTATTATATGTTATAGATAATTGTGTATGTTCTATATTGTATGATTTTACTTGTTCTAACCATTTCATTCCTAACATTATGTCTGTTTTTTGGATTTCTTCCTTTATTTCAATATCTATATTTATTTTTCTGACTCCTATTATAATTTTTTTTCTGTCATATCTTTAATATTTATTAGACTCCTTTTTCCTATATGGTCTTTTATATTTATAATTTTTTACATAATATCTTTTTCTTGGTTTCTTATATTTATATTTTATTTTTTTGTATTTCTTATATTTCTTATGTCTTTTTCTTTTCTTATAATATCTTTCTTCTCATCCAAATTGAGGTGTTATTTTATCTTTGCAACATGCTAAATTTCTTATTAATGTTTTTTCCATTTTTATTTCTTCTCTATATTTTTCACATAGATTTGTATACCATTGTTGTAAAAATTTTATTCTTGCTCCTAGGTATCTACTATTTTTGCTTTCATCCCAACTCTTTACTATTTTTGAACTAAATGGTTTAGGTAATTTGCTAAAATATAATCTTCTTATTTCTTTACTTTCCTCTATATTATATGTTCCCTTATAGTAGTATTCCTCAAATGCGCACGTATATTCATCTATATAGCATATATTACATATTTCTAATTTTAACATTAAATTCCTATTCGTATCTTTTTCTTCGGTTGTTATACTGCTAAATTCATCTCTTATAGCTACTTCAGATTTTTCAATATTTCTGTTGGTGATATTTTAGTAGTTGTTGATGTTCCTTCTGTTTTATTATCAGACCTTAATATTTTTTTACTTGTTTATGCTAGGTTTAAAAACCATAATTTTATTGTTCCTATTAATGTCCGAAATCTATAAAAGAATGTACTTGTTATAATTGTGGAAAACTAGGACATTTAGCTAGAGATTGTAAAATGCCTAAAACCCCCCAAAAGAACAAATATCATAAATTAAAATAGAAAATACAGAATATATGCAGATAGATTATATAGATTATGAATTAGAAAGTGAAGATAGTATATATAAAATTTTGGGAAATGAAACCGATAATGAAATAGATAGTGTTTTAGATGAATCAAATGACTGAAGAAGATATAAAAATAATAACAAAGGAAGAATATTTAAATGAAGAAAGAACTGATCAAAAAATAATATTTGATAATAATATATTTGGAAAAATAAAAGGAAAAGAGTTAGAACTAAGTGTAGAAAAATATTTAAAATACCAACAGTAAAAAATATATTTAGTAGAAAAAAGGAAGAATACTACGTAATAAGCCAAAAGGAATATGTAATAGACTGTAGATATGCAAAAGGAAGAGTTAGTATACCACTGGTAACAAAAAGAATAATTAATAAAGAAATAAATTATATAAAAAGTAAAGACCCAATAAATTATGTACACCTTGGAGGAACAGAGATATTGATAAAAACATGTTTTAGAGAAGGAATAGATACACCAATAGAATTATATTAATAGCAAATATTGTTTAGATGAATAACGTACAAAAATCACAAAAATATGAAGAATTAAAACAAATAATATCTGAAAAACGTAAAGAATTAAAAATAAGGATAGAAAGACTATAGTATAACATATTGTCGGAGTTAGTAAAAACTCAATAAATGCACAAAAAGAAGAAATATCAAATTTAGAATCAACATTAGATAGTCTAGAATACATATATCAACATAACCTATATACATTTAAATAAAATGAATAAAGAAGAATTTATAGTAGATGAAAAAACATATGAAAATCACGAAAGATTAAAAATAAAAATAGTATTCTCTAATTTAGGAAGAAGATATAATAAAATAGGTGAACATTTATATTTAATGTAAGAAAACAAAATTAAAATTAGAAGATAAGTTGGCAGTCATGGTAAGAATAGAAAGAGAAAACGAAGAAATAAATAGGAAAAAAGAAATAGATAAAAGAAAACAACAAACCACAGAAGAAATACGAAAAATAAAAGAAATTAAAAATAATAAGATTGCTAAATTAGTAAAAGAATTACAAATGCTAAAAGATCTGTATTAAAAAAAAACAGAAAGAAAAATAATAAAAGGATAAAGAACAAAAATTATTAAACGAGATAAATCAATTTAAAGAAAAAATAGAAATAAAAAATAAATGAATCAAAAACCAGTGAATTAGAAATAAATACAATAGATGCTGAAGAAACTGATAATTATGATTCGGAAGGTAGTGACACATATACAGAAATTCTAGAAAACATAGGAAAACTAAAAATTAAATAAAAACAAGAAGTAATTAATAAAAAAACTTAGAAAATACAAACACAGAAATAAATAATCTTAATAAAGAAAACGATAAAAATATAATTCCTAGTACATCAGAAATAAGAAAACCTACATATTATTATAAAGATAAGTTTACAAAATATAACCTAAAAATGAATATAAAAAATGGACACCAAAACAAATAATTAATAAAAATTATAACTTTTTAAATTTAGTCTGTGTAATAAACACAAATAAAATAATACAATTATGGGCAGGATACATGTCAAAATAATTATTAGATAGTAATATAGATACAACAAATACACCAAAATATATAGAAAGGACATTAATAGGAACAGTAAAATTATGGTTTTTAAACCTAGCCGAAACAAGTAAAAAAGTATTAAGATCAGATAATAAAATAGAAGAAACATCAACAACTACTAAAATATCACCAACTGAAATATTGAAAAAATATGAAGTATCTATAAGAGATGAATTTAGCAGTATAACAACAGAAGAAGAAGAAGAAGAAGAAGAAGAAGAAGAAGAAGAAGAAGAAGAAGAACAACAACAACAACAACAACAACAACAACAACAAAATAAAGAAAAAGATACGAATATGAATTTAATGTTAAAATTAGAAATATGTAATATATGCTATATAGATGAATATACCTGCACATTTAAAGAATACTAATATAAGGGAACATATAATATAAAAGAAAGTAAAGAAATAAGAAGACTATATTTTAGTAAATTACCTAAACCATTTAGTTCAAAAATAATAAAGAGTTGGGATGAAGTAAAAATAGTAAATACCCTAGGAGCAAGAATAAAATTTTTACAACAATGGCATACAAATCTATGTGAAAAATATAGAGAAGAAATAAAAATGGAAAAAACATTAATAAGAAATTTAGCATGTTGCAAAGATAAAATAGCACATCAATTTGAATGTGAAGAAAGATATTATAAGAAAAGAAAAAGACATAAAAATATAAAAAAATATAAAAAATCAAATATAAATATAAGAAACTAAGAAAAAGATATTATGTAAAAAATTATAATCATAAAAGACCATATAGGAAAAAGAAATCTATAAAAGAATGTACTTGTTAAATTGTGAAAAACTAGGACATTTAGCTAGAGATTGTAAAATGCTTAAAAACCCAAAAAAGAAACAAATATCAGAAATTAAAATAGAAAATACAAAATATATGCAGATAGATTATATAGATTATGAATTAGAAAGTGAAGATGGTATATATGAAACTTCGGAGAATGAAATAGATAATGAAATAGATAGTGATTTAGATAAATCAAATAACTGAAGAAGATATAAAAATAAACCAAATAACTGAAGAAGATATTAAAATAATAACAAAGGAAGAATATTTAAATGAAGATGGAACTGATCAAAAAATAATAATTGATAATAATATATTTGACGAAATAAAAGAAAAAGAGTTAGACCTAAGTATAGAAAAAATATTTAAAATACCAACAATAAAAAATATATTTAGAAGAAAAAAGGAAGAATACTACATAGTAAGCCAAAAGGAACATGTAATAGACTGTAGATATGCAAAAGGAAGAGCTAGTATACCACTAGTAACAAAAAAAATAATTAATAAAGAAATAAATTATATAAAAAGTAAAGACCCAATAAAATATGTACACCTTGGAGGAACAGATATATTGATAAAAGCATATTTTAGAGAAGGAATAGATACACCAATAGAATTATATTTAGCAGATCACAGAATTATAAAACCTATAGAAAAAAGTATAATAACTGTCATAAAAGGAAATTTAATATACCAAAAATTTAAATTTATAATAAGTGTTAATTATTCAGTAGCAATAACAAATAAAAATATAGATAAATCATTAGTATTATATTGGAAAATAACAGGAATAGAACTAACCCTAGGAAGTAAAATATTTACAGCAAGATGTAAAATCCTTTATGTATTAAGAACTAAACATAAAATAAAAGGAAAAAATAAAATTAATAAAATACAAATAAAAGTTCTTTTGAACAATTTGTAAAAACAATTGATAATAATGATTATAGTTACAAAGACATAGATATAGAAGAAGATTTAGAAATAATAAATGATAGAATAAGTACAACAAAAAGAATAGCTCATGAAAAGACAGAATCATCAAGCTCATAAAAAAGAACAAGTTATGAAACAACTTTTACAGTTAATTTAAATCAATATTATATAACAGGAACAATAAATGAAAAAGAATATTTAATACTCTTAAACACAGGACATGAAGAAAATTATATAGCAATATATCTAGTAAAAAGTGAAGAAATAAAATCTAATAGTAATATATGTCCAGATCTACCAAGGAGTCTAATAAACATTAAAGATACGGCAGAAAAAAAAATTTATAGGAGTCAGAAAAATAAAAATAGAATTTGAAATAAAGGAAAAAATGCAAAAAGCAGACATAATATTAGGAATAAAATGGTTAGAACAAGGAAAACCATACAATATAGAACATACACAATTATCTATAACATATAATAAAGAAAGATTATTCATAAAAAGAACTTTAACATGATATGAAAATATATGTATTTGTAAAAATAATAGTAGAAGGATATTATAATAGGTATTATACACCTATGATAGATATAGGAGCAGAAGCAAACTTATGTAGATACAACTGTATACCAGAAAGTAAATAGGATAAATTAAAAACACCAATAGTAGTGAAAGGATTTAATAATGAACGAAGTTTAATTACATATAAAGCTAAAAATGTAAAAATACAGATATGAGATAAAATAATAACAATAGAAGAATTCTATAATTATGAACTAGCATCAAATAATAAGCTTTTAGGAATGTCCTTTTTAGATAAATTATACCCACATATAATAACTAAAACAGATTGGTGGTTTACAACACCATGTAAACAAAAAGTAAGAGCAGAAAGAGTTATTAATAAAATAAGAAAGAAAACTGATTGGACAAAATGAAGTGAAAAAATTACACAAAAGTTAGAAAATATAAAAATTACAAAGAAGGAATAATAAACATAATAGCCCAGCGTTTATAGTAAATAAACATAGTGAACAAAAAAGATGATTGACTATAGAAATTTAAATGCAAAAACTATGACATACAGTTATCCAATATCAAATAAGATATTAAAAATAAGACAAATACAAGGATATAACTACTTTAGTAAATTTGATTGTAAATCAGAATTTTACCACTTAAAGTTAGATGAAAATTCTAAGGAATTAACCCATTTACGGTACTACAAGAATTTTATGGATGGAACGTATTACCATTTGAATATAAAAATGCACCAAGCAGATACCAACACTTTATGGATAGTTATTTTAAATAATTACCTAATAGTATAGTATACATAGCTGATATACTACTATATACAAAAACTAAAGAGGAGCATTTAAAATCATTAGAACAATTTACAGATATAATAAAAAATCGAGAATAAGTTTAAGTGAAAAGAAAGCCAAAATTATAAAAAATCAGATAGAGTTTTTAGGAATACAAATAGATAAAAGTGGAGTAAAAATGCAACAACATATAGTACAAAAAATAGTAAATTCAAAAGAAGAATTAGATACAAAAAAAGAAATTACAATCATTTTTAGGATTAGTAAACCAAGTAAGAGAATATATACCAAAATTAGGAGAAAATCTAAAGCCATCACAGAAAAAAATAAAAAAGGATGTAGAATATAATTACAATGAAGAAGATAAAAAACAAGTTCAAAAAATAAAAATACTTTGTAAAGAGTTACAAAATTACAATTCCCAGACTAAAATAAAAAATTTATATATGTAGTAGAAGCAGATGCTAGTGAATATAGTTATGGAGGAGTACTTAAATATAAATATGAAGAAGAAAAATTAGAACATCATTGTAGATACTACTTAGGTACGTTTAATGAAACAAAAATAAAATGGGAAATGAATAAAAATGAATTATGTTCATTATATAAATGTTTATTAGCATTTGAGTCATATATTGTATATAACAAGTTTATTGTACGAGCATATAATGCACAAGTACACTGGTGGTTAACAAAGAAAATACAAAATTCAGTTACAACGAAAGAGATTCGGAGAAGGATCTGCACATGGTGTTTATCGACCTGGAGAAGGCATACGACAAAGTCCCCAGGGAGGTGCTTTAGAGGTGCTTGGAGGTGAGTGGAGTCCCGCAGGCCTATATCAGAGCAATTAAGGACATGTATGAGGGAGCGAAAACTCAGGTGAGGACGGCGGGAGGAGACTCAGAGCATTTTCACCGTCTTAACAGGATTGCATCAGGGATCTACTCTTAGTCCCTTTTTGTTTGCTTTGGTGATGGATGTGTTGACGCGGCATATTCAAGGGGAGGTGCCGTGGTGTATGCTTTTCGCAGACGATATAGTTCTGATTGATGAGACTCGAGGGGGTGTGAATGATAAATTAGAGGTGTGGAGACAAACTCTTGAGTCTAAAAGGTTCAGGTTGAGCAGAAGCAAGACAGAGTGTTTGGAATGCAAGTTTAATGACGTAAGGCTGGAGGATGAGGTGGTAGTGAAGCTGGAATCACAGGTGGTATGTAAGAGGGATAGTTACAAGTATCTCGGGTTCGTGATCCAGGGTAACGGTGACATTGATGAGGATGTCTCGCACCGTATTGGGGCGGGATGGATGAAGTGGAAGCTCGCGTCGGGGGTATTGTGTGATAAGAAGGTGTCGCCCAAGCTTAAAGGCAAATTCTACAGGGTGGTAGTCCGTCCGACCATTTTGTATGGAGCGGAGTGTTGGCCAGTTAAAAATTCCTACATCCAAAAAATGAAGGTGGCAGAGATGCGGATGTTGCGCTGGATGTGTGGGCTGACTAGAGGGGATAGAGTTCGGAACGAGACTATCAGGGAGAAGGTTGGTGTGACTCCAGTGGAGTGCAAGATGCGGGAAGTCCGATTGAGCTAGTTCGGACACGTGAAGAGGAGGGGCATGGATGCCCCGGTTCGTAGGTGTGAGAGGCTAGCGTTGGATGGTTTTAGGCGGGGTAGGGGTAGGCCGAAGAAGTACTGGGGTGAGGTGATTAGGCGGGACATGGTGCAGTTACAGCTCACCGAGGACATGACCCTAGATAGGAAGGTCTGGAGGACGCGAATTAAGGCAGAGGACTAAGGCCAGTTTGGGTCGCTAGTGTAGGGAACTACTTGCTGGGGGTAGTATCCTGGTTATGATTTCGTGTTCCTTGTTTTAGTACGAATCTGGGTACTTTCCTCTGTTTTCTTTTACTTATGACTGTCGTATTTATGTTATTTATTCTTGTAACCTTGTTCGGTGTTTTACTTTGTATTTGTGTGGTATCTTGTGTCTTGAGCCGGGGGTCTATCGGAAACAACCTTTCTACTTCTTTCGAGGTAGAGGTATGGCCTGCGTACATCTTACCCCCCCCCCAGACCCCACCAGGTGGGAATACACTGGGTTTGTTGTTGTTGTTGTACAATTGAAGTAGTTAGTACTAACAAAAATATTATTGCAGATTACATATCAAGACAAAGCTACACAGACTCGGCATAATCATAGGAATACACACGCAAAATAATTAAAGTTAAATAAGATGAAAGTTTTATTTTTAAAATACACACGATATAATTATGGAAATGCGCACACACAAAAAAATTAAGCTAAATAAGATAACAGTTTTATTTTTAAGAATAAATATTTAAAGTTTGAAAAGAAATATATATATATATATATATACATATATATATATATATATATATATATATATATATATATATATATATACACACACACATATATATATATAAGTTAAATAAGATAGAGGGTATTTTGGTAATAAATTAATTTATTCTTAAAAATTATACCATGCATATTACTTTGAATACAACAAACCAAACACTTAATAAAAAATAATTTCAGTATATGTAATCCTAGTATAACTTATTCTATCATAACTAATCCCAGTATAACTACATTCCCAACCAAACGACCCCTTAGTGTATATAATGGATATTGCATGAAAAACTGTCACCGTACATATTGAAAATAAATTAATTGATAATTATTTGATGTCAAATAATTTTTCATTGCAGTAAAAAAATAATCAGTATTAGTCATGATTGATATTGGTATTTGCTTTCAGACAGAAGAAGATGAAGTCATTTTGGATGAAGAAAGTCGAAAAAGTATAAGTGGAAAAATCAACGCATAATAAGAATATATAATGGAATTCAAGCAAAAGAATTTGATAAATGAAACGAAATTGAATCATCAAAGATAGAATTGTCTGATAAATAACAAAGTTGATACTCAAATAATCCCCTAAAAGAAGATATTTGTTTATGAAAATGAATTAAAAAGAAAAAAGAAGAAGTATAATTAAGATGAAATGTGTTTGAGGCAAAAAAATATTCTTTTAATAAAGTAGTTACAAAGAAGTATGAAACTTTTTGAAATAAATAATATAATAATAAATAAAGATATATATTTATACCATAATTTATTCTTGTCATAATTATCGACACTTTATTTTTAGGAGACATTGAATACTACATATAAAAAGGGAGTTAATTTATTGTAGAAAATATATTACCGAAATAAATCAATTTTTTAAAAGTTGCTACAACTTTCAATTTAAAAAGTTATTAAAATAATTATCTAAAATGTTGCTATAATTTATAATTTTCTATCTAATAAATATAGGGAATAATTTTCACTTCAAAAGTAGTGCAACTTCCATTAGGAAAATAATATAAATATAAGTTTTGCTATTTAAAAAATTGTGCAACTTCCACCAAATATTAAGATCATCTGCCCCCCAAACCCCTCTACACCTGAGCAACAATATCGGTTTTGCTAGTTAAAAAATTGTGCAAGTTCCACCATTAATTAAGATCATCTGCACCCCCAAACACCCACACACTCAGCAGTACAGCTACAAACAACATAACATAAATCGACAGAGGAAATCATTAAAATAGCGGCTGAAAATCATTTTCACCCCTCAGATTAAAAAATCAAAATTCCCCTTCAATATTGAATAATAATCATAACCCCCAACATAACATAAATCGACAGAAGAAAATCATTAAAATAGCGGCTGAAAATCATTTTCACCCCTCAGATTAAAAAATCAAAATCCCCCTTCAATATTGAATAATAATCATAACCCCCCCTATCTCATGCAATATTTATTTTGTCCTTGTAATTTTAATTTTATATTTATATAATATCTTTTTATATTATATGTAATGAATATTTTTTCAACATGGATATTTGTAGCATTTTATTTAAGTTTATTAACTTTATAAACAAAGTAACACTTTTTTAAAATTTATCACAAAATTCAGTGTGATTTTTTAAGATCGTTATTTTAGTATTATATGTATTAAAGAGTCGTTTGATGTAAGGTATAATTATAATAATTTAGAGATAAAGTTCATGATTATTTATCCTGTGTTTAATTAGATGTATTAGGTAGTCTCAAAATTATTTGTCGCACCATTTATACCACAGTGATAAGGTAAGTTATCACACATACATATTAGTACAACTTATTTTGTAATAACAAATCCCGGGATAACTTGTTTCCAAACAACCCATCCCTAAGTGTGTATATATACATACTAGAGAAGCATGGTCTGTGTCAGCACGGGCCCAACATTAAGATATTATTTGTCTTTTCAATCTTGATATATTTATATAAAAAAATTTAATAAAAGGATTGCATATGTTTTCTAGGATTCATCCGAAATCTAGCATGAGTTCAACATATGTTATTTTAATATGTATTTAGATAATTTAAATTGTTAACTAGTGTAATTTATAATATTTTTTTATGTATTGTTTAAATTAATATACGTTACTTTTTTTGTCCAAATTTTGTGGCATTGATAGTCAATTATATTTTAAAAATAATTTAAGTTTTTAATTATTGTGATTTATAATACTTTTCTTCTATTCCAATTTCAGTGACACTAATATAATTTCAAGAGCCGACCAAATATTTTATATCTTTTAAATTTTTTAAGTTATTGATTATTGTGATTTCTAGTATTTTTCATGTATTTTTTTTTTGAAATATATAACATATTAATTTTTTTTTAGATATTTTAAGTTGTTAACAATTGTAATTTATAATACTTTTTATGTAATTTTTGAATAATATATGCTACTCTCCTTATCCAGAGTTTTGTGTCGACAATAGTCAATTATATTTTTTAAATAATGTAAATTTTTTATCATTGTGATTTATAATAATTTTTCTATCTCAACTTATGTGGCACAATGCTTAAATGACCATAATAATTAATTAGGAGTGATATAGTAAAATCACGACTAAAGCAGCTGAAGCAGAAATTAGTCAATTTTTTATAAAAAATTGTTAATTATTATTATTTACAGTACTTTTATTTCATTTTCAAATAATATATGTTGTTTTATATCTACTTCTGTCTCGTCCCAATTTATGTGGCACTAATATAATTTTGATAGTAAATCAAATATTTTATGTTGACATATCATTTTGCTATTCTTGTTTTTCTAATACATAAATGACTTATAATAAGGAGTGATATAGTAAAATCATCGCTCGAAAGACGAAATTATATTAATCTAATAAAATTTTCAGATGCAAAATATGATATTATTAAACATTATTAGATAGTGCATTATATTTATATTTCACAATAATAAAATTTTACTATTTATTTCTTTTTAACTTGATACATATTGAGCCAACACAAATTCTAAGAGAATGTTCATTAGAAATTTATTTTATTAAATTAAATTTGTTAATTTTTACTTTAAAAATTTAAAGTTAAGTTTAAATATTAGTATATCTATATATAAAAAACTAATTTTAAAATTTAAATTTACTAAACCAAATAAATAAATAAAAATATTAATTTTCTATATAAACGTCAATTAAAATAATAAAATTGATTTACTATATAGTTGCAATTAATTAAAATATTTTTTTATTTTATCATGATTTATGTTGCACCGATAAAATTTTGAGAGTTGAATAGAACTTTTATCTATTTTTAAAAAAGTATTTTAACTTGTTAATTATTGTGATTTATAATAATTTTTACGTAATTATTAAATAATATATTTACTCCTTGTGTCCCAATTTATGTGGCTTAGATACAATTTTGAGAGTTAACTAAAATTTTTATATATCTTTTAAATATTTTAAGTTGTTACTTATTATTGTTTGCAGTACTTTTTCTTTAGTTTCAATTTATGTGGCATTGCTAAAATTATGAGAGTCAATAAAATTTTTATATGTGGTAACAAATTATTGTGATTTGTGGTAATAAATTAGTTTTGAACATGATAGCTAATTAAATAAAAAAAAAATAATGATAAAGAGTAAAATAAAAATTTTAAAAAGTCAATTAGGATAAAAGAAAGAGTATAATTATTCTTCAAAATTGAGGGAGAAGTTTGATTTTTAAGATAAAGTTGACGAGGAAAAATGATTTTGACTCGCTGTGCACTAACTATGAATCAGAAAGCAACAAATTTAAAACTATACATCTTTATACGATATTATCCATTACATATTACATTGTTGCTTTACTATTACAATACAGTTGTTGCTTTACTGTATTACTATACTTAGCAGTTTAGGGTAAGCGTCCTACGCGTGTACTTCGATTTAATGACTTTAATTTTATAAAATTACTTCAATATTATAAAAAAAAATATGTCTTAATTAATTAATAAATTAATAATTTTATTATACAAAAAATATTTAAATAAAAAATTAATATATTCATACAAAATTATATAAAATTATTAAAAATCACTTTAAACTAAATTAAGAAAGACTATCAAGGCTATCAAATGACCAAAAAAAAAGAAAATCTTTAAAACAAATTCGAATATGAAGCAATTCATATGTCGTCAGAAAGTGTTAGAAGACAATAAATTTAATATTTTTACTATTATGAGAAAAGATAATATGCTACGGAAAGAATTTATCTAAAGTATTCCTATTAAACGCTTTTAATTTTAAAAAATTATTTTTCTACTTATTCTCACGAATCTCTTAAATATCTAAGTTAAACCACATAAATTTGTGAGAAGTGTCAATATAAACACTTTATTATTTATTTCGATGCTCGATTGAAGCAAATCATAACTCGATTGTTTAAGTAAAATTTATCGACAATTTTAAAGAGCTGCCAATCTATTTCGCCAATATATTAAATTATTATATTTAGCTTGTAAAAATAACTTCTATTACTCGTCAAATACCAAATAACTTCTACACGTTCAGTGAGAGAAAAAGAATGACTACCATAAATCTTTTACCTTTGACTTTTAGGATTTATGTAAAATAAAAAATAAGAAATTAATGGTTAAAAGAGATGAAAAATATAAAATCCAAGACTAATAGAAAAATAATCTAATATAAAATTTTCATATATTTACCGACCTTTTAATTGGAGAAGGGTCGTACTCCAAAACATAAACAAAATCAATGTTCGATATAATACTTTATTTTTTCGAAAAGATTTGTGTGTGAACCAAAACTAATTCTTTTTTAACCCCAAAATAATGGAATACTTATCTTTTTTTAAATGGAAAAGTGTCTAACCTAATAAAAAATTATTGAAAATTTTAAAATCAATTGAGTTATTAATTTAATTGCAAATAAGTGAGGATGTAGATAAAATTTTAATTATTGGTATGAAATTCTAGAATTTTCACCTGTTTACCTATCTTTCCTCTTCTCGAATTTCGAGTACTCTTCCATCTGTTCCCGATTCAATAAATATTGAGGAATTTTAGCAAAATAGCAACTGTCGCATGAATCAATCAGTTTTTGAAAAAATTTAAATACAAAAATCAAATCATTAATTAATTGCACCTCTATCAGTTATATGCAACCTTAATAACTTATGCAAATATATATATATGATTTAAAAGAACTAAATTTGAAAAAAAGAAAAAGCTATGAATCTGAAGAAAAAAACCATGAATCTGGGAAGAAAGCTATCAACTTTGTATTGAGGATTTCTTTTTTATTTATGATTAAAAATCTTTTATAAATAAAGCCCAAATCCTAAACATAATATAATTATTTTTCATGATTGTAATTACTAATATGTTGCTGAATATTTCTTTTCCTTATTTTTCTCTTACCATTTAAACGTAATATAATTCGTTCCTGTGATTACAATTAATAGGTTATGAAATAAATTTTTACTTATTTTTGTAACCATATATTTTAGGACTCATTAAGTTTAAATATTATAAAAATAATTATAATAAAAAGAAGATTTCCCCTTCATTTTGTACAAAAATGGACTCCTAAACATAGGAGTGTCTCAATATCTGCTTACGCCTTTGAGGTTTTAATATAACTAGTTTAACAACATTTGTCTCACACGTGTAATTTTTAATTATTTAAAGTTATCGATTCTATCTATTGCGAAGATTTTTAATGAAGTACAAAAAATTCAAATCACTTCTCAAAGATCCTTCACACTTAAATATAATAATGTATGCATATATTTTATTGTAAGCACACATATATTTTATCATCAAAAGTTTCAAGTGATTAATGGATCGTCACTTTTACATTTGTTATGCAGTACCTCTTTTTCTTGCTGCTAGAGGCCAAGAGAGACACATTGATTTACACCATATTTGTAGTATGATTATTTTGTTTCTTTTTGCTATATGTAAAATCTTTTCTTATTTATAAATTTAATTTTTTTTTTTAGAAATTCCTTGATTACTTACTTAAAACTTTTAAAAATTTGGTACTTCTTATATTTTTTTTATTCTAATGCTTTCATATTTATTTTTAGATTTTTTTAAATCTTCTTAAAATGAACTTTAGTTGTTTTAGAATTCTTAAACTAATTAAAAAAATATTAGTTGTCATTTATTTTGATGAAATTCTAATAAGGAAAGGTTTTACTATAAATATTTAATTAATTTTCAACTCTTAAATATTAGAAAAATAGTAAAAAAAATTTATCTAAAATAAAAACTTTTAATGAAGGGCAAAAAGTTCAAACAATATTTTTAAGACCTTTCACACTTTATTATAAATATTTAATTAATTTTCAACTCTTAAATATTAGGAAAATGATGAAAAGAGGATTTTGTTTAAAGCGAAGTTTTTTTAATAAAGGACAAAATGATCAAATAATATTTCTAAAACCCTACACACTTTTAATATAGTATAAATGTAGATTGAATCTTGGAAAGTGGCTTTTCTACTTAAACCTTGAAAGTCAAAAAGTAGTTTTCTTTAAAAACAAAATTGAATATTTTTAAAAGTGAGTTGTTTGCAGAGGCGGACCTACGTTGAGAGTTGGCGGTGCACGTGTACCTGCTAGCCTCGAGAAAAACTCTGTCAGTACAGTTTGTGTGTGTGTATATATATATATATATTAGGGAATTTAATTAAATATATGTCATGCACCTTTATGGATTGCTTATTGGGTTGGCGAGCCGGTTGAGCCTAAAATCTCCTTATGGGTGGATTACTTGGATTCGAAACCCACCAACAATGATTGTTTTATTGCTCCTTTTTCCAAATACATTTTGCTGTAGTATTATTGCTATCCCCCTCCCCCCTTCAAACAACATTGACGACATTATATTTTAATTTTCATCTATTATCTATATATATAGAGAGCCACAGATTATTAATGTATTTTAAATTTTATTCTAAAAATACAAGCTCCTCTTCAATTTCAAAATATTGATTCTCCCTATCTTATACTATATAATGTTTATTTTACTTTTATTTTTTAATTATTGACTTATTTTTTTTATTTAAAAGTTAGCAATTTAAAGTTTGAAATAAGCTTAAATCTAACGTTTTCTCGTAGCAATCATCTAGCAAACAAATCTCTCAGATTTTCTACTTTTCAAAAAATTTGTATTATTTTTAAAAATATAAAAGTGTACCTAATTCAAGCACGGTGAGTAGCACACTTTTGTCATATTAAACCAAATTAATAATATTCAATAATATTAAGTTTTCAAAGAACTGTGTCAAACTTTGACACTAGTAGTTATTATGTTTAAATATAGAGATGTACCCGTCAAGCTTAAATTGTAGATTCGCCTCTGATTGTTTGACCAAATTTTCAGAAGAAAATAAATGTATTGAGTAGCAAAAGTTATTTTTATAGGAAAAACAAGTAAGTTTCCATAAAAAGCACTCTTTTAAAAATTACACTTTTGCAAACTTTATCATTTAAAAAGTTTAGTCAAATATTAATTGTTGCTAAAAAATATTTGTTAAATTAATTGATCAAACACAAATTACTTTTCACAAAAAAAAATTGAATTTTTTTAATTTTAAAAGGAGTATTTCAAAATAAGCTAATTTTGGGTGTTTGATGATTTGACACTTTCTATTTTTTCCCCAAAAAACCTCTCCAATGTATTAAAAAACTTAACCACTAAGCTATTTCATCACATCATTAAAATAAAATAAGTTATTTATGTACATTTCTTGTAATGACCCTTCAGGTTATTTTTCATATCTATACTTATTTTCGCCGTTTGAGCTTCTTCATAGCTGCCCCAAGTCATCTATGACTTGCTAGTACGACGGTTCGATTACTGGGCAGTTTATTTTATTTTTAGAGTCGATTTTCTATTTTAAAATCTTTGTTGGTTTCAAATGGCCATTGGGCGAAAACTTCAATGAAACGATCTCGGATGCAAATTTCGACTGTGTCAGTAGATCCATAATATTGATTTTAGTCTAGATAAATCTTTGGTTCGGATTTCAATGCACCCAAGCTCATTTTGATCTATTAGTCAGAAAGTTGAAAAATTGGAACTATAGATGTGGGCCCCACTTTTTGCTGAAATGATCCTGGATGAAAGTTTGATGATTCCAATGCATTTAAAATGTGGTTTACACTCAAATTTCACTATTGAGTAATATATTTTGGGTTCCAAATGAGTTTCGAGGGTCAAAAATAAGTTTTTAACTTTGCTGTCACAGGGATACTGCATCTCTTCGCTGAGGGGTTTATAAATAGACCCCCAATGTTACGAATTTGGACATTTTTCCTTTATCTTTAAGATCCTAAAACACTAAATGGGTATGATAACTCAAAATTGAGTTTTGTGGGTGTCTAGGAAGCTTGGTAAACATCTATTATCATAATTATCATCCAGATTAAGGTAAGATTTCATCACTTTATTGGTGAATTTTTTAGTTTTTGACGCAAAATCCCAATTTAGCTTAGGGCTTGATTTAACCCCAAGTTTGGTTTGTTTGCACCCATTAATTGAGGGTTATGATTTATTGGTGATGTATGAGTATTGGGTTGACCTCGAAAACATAATTTTCGTACGTAGGACCCATTTAGAATTTTTGGTGTCGTTTTTGGATCCAAAGCACAATAGTGCAATATGGGTATCGTTAGACTCGTATTGATGAGTAGATTATATTTTTGATAGTGTGATAGCATTTTAAGGATTGTGAAGTGAAGACGAGCATGTGGTGCATGATTTGAGGTTTTGCGGTTCGGCCTTGTGGTATGCTTCAACCTACTCTTCTTCAAAGATGATGTGTGTTATGTATGGAATGTGAATATTGATGTTAGGATTAATTATGAATAAATAAACTAGTATTGAATATTGATGTTTGGGGAATTGGATGAGGGTTTTGGACCCGTAAAGTAGTATGTTTATGATCCTTTTAGAATCCTATTGTCTTCTCCCTAGATTGAATTAGTTTGTAGTATGTAAATGTTATGATGCTAAGTTTGGGATGTGGTCCAAGTGTTGGAATCATGGTTAGTGTGATTGACCTTAGTTGGGCTAATATAGTGATCTTGAAATCGTATCTTGGGGTAGAATTGACATAATTGCCCATGTTTCTAGAAAAATTTCATATTTTAGGATTGATTATGGGTTACTTGACTTATAGAAATTGAACTAGACACCTTAGCCTAGTTTTAGGCATAGTTTGCCTAAATATGGAGATTGAGGATTAGAAGTGGGATCACATCGCCCACTTAGGCCAAGACTTGTGTAGCCCTTGTGGGCTTAGTTGCGGATAGTAGGCCTAGTTGATACTAATAAGCCTTATTTATGAGATTTACTTGGTGAATTGATAAATTGTGATGATTTTCGCCGGATTATGGTTAATGGACTATAGAGATGTTAATTTTTCTTAGATGTGATAGTGGCCATTTAGAGATGTTATTTCCTCATAGTTATGATATTTGTCTCATAGAGATATATTTTCCCCTTAATTATGATATTTGGCCCATAGAGATGCATTTTTCTCTGAATTATGATATTTGGCCCATAGAGATGCATTTTTCTCTTAGTTATGATATTTGATCTATTGATATGAGATGTCTAATAGAGGTGATATGCTTATTGATATTATGTCTCCTAGATGTGAGATGATTATAGATATGCTATGGCTTATAAATATGATTGTTGATATGAGTTCTGGATACTTATATGGGTCTAAGGTCGTGATTATGATGTTGTGGTTATTTTGGATATATTATTGGGCCAAAGGTCATGTTATGATAATGATTGAATATCCGAGAAGTGTTTATCATTGTAAAGGATATGATTAAAGTTTATGGATTCATATACATGTTTTATATACATATCTCTCCGGTATGGGATGAAGAAAGATACAATATGTTGCTTATGACTTATATAATTGGATACTGGTGATGGCATGCATAGATTCGATACTTTCATAGTTATTGTATCGGTAACTTATGTGATTCTAGATGAAATACGATCTTATGACTGTTCTGCTTAATTAAGGGTTAAGCTATGTGGTAGTTAGTTGTCTATTAGGAGACCATAGCACTTGGTGGGTAGGAATTAAATATATTAGTTATTGAGTCTTGCTTAGTTGAAACATGGTAGTTATCTATGGTTGATACGTGGCTAATTATGATGTCGGGTTTAGCTTAGGTGAAGATTAGTGATATTGATGACAAAGTTTATAATGTCTATTAGTTGTCAAAATGAGGAGTTGTGTATTAACAAGGTAGATAATAAGTGATGTTGTTAATAAGAGGTGACTAGTTAATAACGATGAATAATTGCTACATGGTTTATTAATGAATAGTTAAATGAGCATTAGTTGGTTAATGATGGTTAGTTAATGAATGATGGTCAGTTAATAAAGGATGGTTAGATGATTGGTTATGTGTTGTGTAATAATGGTTAATGGATATATGTTGTTTAGTTGATAATATTGAATAGTGGATAAATGGCGATTATGCTCTAGTGATGAACTTGTCCAGATGTTAGATACTGGCTATTTGATTAATAATGGTTAGTTGCTACCCCATGAATAAGGTTATTATTTAGGCTAATAACTAGAGATTATGTTATGACTAGTAAACTAGTGGTTTTATTATAATAAGCGTTGGTTAGCTAATGACGAGTAGTTGGGAAGTATTGACTATATAGATACTTTCTGGTGATATGATTATGTTCCTGAGTATATTAATATATGTTATTCTGTAATGACTATTGTGATATTGATACCTTACAAGGCCGAAGGGTACTATTATGCCGGAGGATAATAATGTGATATTGATACCCAGCAAGGCCGGAGGATACTATTGTGATATTGATACCCGACAAAGTCGGAGGATACTAATATGATATTAATACCTGACAAAGTCGGATGATATTATTGTGATGATATTGATACCCGGCAGGGACGGAGGATATTATGATGATACGTTGATACCCGGCAAGGCCGGAGGTTAATTACAATAATGATGGTCATGATGATGACGGTTATGATAAGTTGTGATATTGATTGTGTATCTTTCATTCATTTCTGCATGCGCATCACCTATTACTAATATGCACATATGTCTATCATCCGGTATGGGACAGTTTGATAAACATGGGTGAAGAATATGCCTTGTATTGTTGTATGTTGATTAAACCTTTTAAGTCTAGGATGGTGGGGGTACGCATAGGCTCGATTAGGTATTTGGTTATTCAGAGTAACCGGTTATTCACGCTGTTATTGATATTGTTATTATCATTGTTATGGTCATTATTATGGCTAGCTTATGACAGATTGGACATTAATTCGGTATTGATAATTGAGGTATGTCTTTGGCCTCTTATATCTTATGATGGTATTATTGTACACGATTATATCATGTTTAGCCATATGGATTAGAAACCCTGAGTATGATAGTATTGAATCTTGATAGTATCACGATAAGGTCTTAAAATGAGGATATGATGATCTAGACTACTCTTTGAGATGACCTCATGTTTACTTGCATGTATATATGTATCTCGATATATGAAGCTATATGTCCCTTCCTTCGTTTGTTCATATTGTATATTCGTTTTTTGACCTTGTATATTACTATATATCTTTCTTTCACTCTCCATTCGTATATTGGCCTGGGATATATGGTATAGTATCGACGTGTGATAAATGTAGCTGGAATATGATAGTTCACCTTGATACTTCTTTAGTCTTATTATGTTAGCCCGTTGGAGTTGAACAAGATAGTTGTCCCTTATTATTCTCATTGACTTGTTATATAAGCTCTAGACTCTTGGGTGTATTTTCTATTCTGTTTATATGTTGTATATATCTGCTTTATGTTTGGAACTCAATTGGCAGTTGCCTACTGGATACCATTTGTTTGGTACTCATACTACACTTTTGCAGCATGCAAATCATAGTACGGGTTATCATCGTTGATTGTGCATCGTGCGGAGCAACCATGGTCCAGAGACTTAGAGTGAACTCCTGACGTATGAAGTATTACTCATCTCTCTCCTTGTATTAGACTAGTCTCTATATTGAATGCAGAGATAAGTTGTATTAGTGTAATTCTCTTGATAGACCACTTTTGTACTCTTAAATATTTTTAAAAGTTTTTGTATTGATACCACCAAGTTTTGGGATTCTATTATGTATTAATCTTTATGTCATTTATTTTGCATTTTTTCCTTATATTGTTGAGTAGTTCGTTACTAGCCGTTCCGGACTACTAGTTGACTTGTCTACTAGTAAGTTATGGTAGGCGCTATTATGATCTGATAAATCAGGTTGTGACATTGCTACTTTGCAGTAATAATTTAAAATTTCTTACTTAATGCCGTCTTTTTTTTCCTTTGTCATTATGATACTTATATCCAAAAAATAAAATGCACTCCTAAATATATATTCAAGCCACGTATTTTCTTACAATTAGTTAGTTGGTCATTTAAACATTCACTCTGTTAGTGAGCATTCAATTTTTTATTTTATAATCTTCAGTAGGTGATATAGTAATAGTGAACATGTAACGATGAATAGAGAAAGTATTTATGATTCAATCAAGACAATGAAAAGTGCGCGGATGGATATCTAAAAAAATGTAAAATCGAATAAACTATTCATAGACCAATAAAAACAAACATCATCAATATTGATCTCAAGCTAGGTATACTTATATCATATATAGACATAAATATTACCATGTGTTGAATAATGACTATACTTATTGGGAGATGTATGCAACTGGAGGAAGTTCTTGTCCAACTATCAATAGCCAAGACAATAGATTTCTTGCTCCTAATATGATGTCTTCAACATGGAGGTATAGTTTACTGTAGAATCAAAAACAAATTTGTGCAATGCATATGATATAGAGGAGTTACTCGATAAAGAAAGTTTGTTATTCACATCAATAAATTCAATGTAATAAAAAAAATTGAAATCTAGAAATTAAATAATAAATTACGATGGAGATTTAAGAGTAAAGTATTTAGTACCCCGTGAATTATGACTAAATTTATTGCGACTATAAAGGTTTACAAAAGATGTCATGTCAGCTAAAAAGGTTGAAAAAAATATGCTAAAAGTTAATTCGGGGAAGGAGGGAGGGGGGGAGGTAGTAATAGGACGGCTTGTGAAGTTGGAGTGTGTTGCAGCAACTTTGGCCATAATTCGAGGGGTTACTGAATGCTTAACAAACATGAAAAGTGATTTTGTTATTCTTGATCAATAAAACCAACATAATAGAAAATGATATCTGCTACCTGAAAATTAAATCAAAAAATTAGAGAACGAAGTTGTTTAAAGAAAATTTGAAACCTAGAAACAATAAAGTTACGTTGGAGACTCAATAACAAAAAATATTTTGTTATTCTTGATCAATAAAATCAACATAATAGAAAAAAAATTGAAATCTGAAAAATAAATCAAATAATTATATTAGAAACCCGATAACAAAACAACTTACAAACATAAAGGGATGATTTTTTATTTATGATCAGTAAAATTAAAATATAATAAAAAAAAAAGTTTTCGAAATTCAGAAACCACAATGTTATCCAATAACAAAGTAAAAGGAGTGGAAAAAAAACTTTAAAAAGGACTCCTAAAAATTGATTTTTTTGGACAGATATTTAAACGAAAAACCACATATGGGAGTTATTTATTGTCTCTTAGCTTTAATTTTAACAAATAGAATTAGTAGGTTTCACGGTTAATGTTTATTTATGATGTATGTTTACACAAGGATGTATAAATCTATTAGTAAACATACAAATCTTTGAAATAACTCAATTGCAACTCATGTGATTAATACACGCAAATTCAAAAGATACAAATCACGTCAACTTTTTTGTCCGTTGTAGCTACCTGTTTCTCTTTCTAGTCAAGTTGGAGGATACACAAAAGAAGAGTTCCTAGGCCCTTGCTTCTTCGTGGGTCACTTGAAATCTGCAGATAATAAAAAGAAATAATAAGAATTACCCGGACTAAAGAAATAACAAATTGAGATATTAAAAAAATATGGCTCTCTCTCTTTGTATGTATGTATAATATAAGAGTCCTTATATAAGGAAAGAATCAATACATAATATTAGTTGATTTAAAAGTTTTAAATCACACAATTTAAATAAGGTAAGAACTATTAATACACAGTTTAGATGGTGGAAAAAATATCCTATTTTTGTTAAGAAAGTTTTTTTTTTGTTTTTAATATAGTCAATATTTAATATGACTAAATTCATAAAAAAAAGGTAAAAAGACGATTTTATTTAAAGTGCATAAGTTTAATGAAGGATAAAAAATTCAAATAATATTTTTAATGCACTTCACACTTTTAATATATTATAGATATAAATTATAGATAAAAGAGGATATAGTTCTTATAAAACTTTTCATCATTTAGAGGGTATTTGGATAGGATTAAAATCTAGTCAAACTGGATTTTAATTACTTTTTTAGCCTTTTTAGGTCTTTGGTAAAATTAAAAAAAGTTTTAAAAAAGCTAAAAGTAAATTGAGAAGTTGGATTACCCCAGCTTTTTACTTTTTAGATTAAATTTATTTTACGTTTGACTAAAATATTTACTTTTTTATCCCTTATATTTTCTTCTAATTCCAATAATACCTTAAACTTTGTAGCCCTTATTGATTTTTTTTTTCTTTTTCTTTTTCTTTTTGCCGTTTTTTTCATTTTTTTCCTCCTGTTTTCTCTTCATCTTTCTCCTTTATTTTCAAAGAATCCATCATTATATAAGAAAATACTCAAAAATTTTATCGTCAAATCGGGCTTGTGGTAAGTTCTTCTCTATCCATTCATATAGAATCTCTGCATGATATTTAAATTTTAAAAATTGATTCTTTTTAATAATTTGTTTCATTCCTAAAAATTTTATGTTGTTTACAAGCTTGCAATATTACAATATAATACTATATTTATTTTTTAATGCTATATTTATATAAAAATATCTAAAAGTTAATACTATATTTATGTTGTTTACAAGCTCGCAATATTACAATATAATACTATATTTATATAAAAAATATCTTAAAATTTTTATTTTTTAATATTTAAAAATAAAAAAGTAACTTATATTTATAAATTGACCTGGCATAATCACTTTTGAAAGTTTATTTAAATAGAAATTATTTTTGAAGTATTAGAATTAAAAATCTTAAATAATTTACGTTATTATGTGTTAACAGCTTAAGGATATTTAAGTCATTTTGACAACAAAAAAGTGATTGACGACAATTGTTTACCAAACACATCAACAGATTTTTTCCAGTTTCAACACTTCTATTCAAACACTTATCTACTTAATTTAAAAATACTTATTTTAATCTTGTAAACACTTAAGCAAAAAAGTAATTTTTTTAATTCTATCCAAACGTGCTCTTAATATTGCTCCATTTGACCTTTGTTTTTCTTGTCTTGTCTTTCCTTTTTTTTTTTTTTCTATTAAACTGTAACCTTTTTTTTTTTCTTCCTTGTTTTTTCTTAGCACTCAATCCTTTTTCTTTTAAGTTATACGGGTCTTAATGATTGGTGTATCTTGAGTCTTTAATATTGTACTCCTTCCATTTCAATTTAAGTATTTTAATTTGTTAAGATTTTTTTTTTTTGAGTTTTATGATTTTAAATTAATATATTAGTTGTTTACTTTCTTCTTCATGCGTCATTAAGAAATCACAAATAAAAAGGTAGTTTTACTAATTTAACCCTTACAGATTCTTTTGAAAAATTTATAAATTTGCACTCTTCAAAAAAGAACTTCATTTGTAAGGGTAAAATAGAAAATTTTAATTAATCCTCCTTTATTTTGTAAATTGACTAGTAATTTGAGGCTACTAATTTCGGTAACATGGATAACTGATATGAGATGAATGGAGTATGTAGTTTTAAACTTATCATGTAGAATATTGACATTGAAAAATATATTAAATATATAGAAAGAGACTTTCTTTTAGTGATAGACCAAAAAAGAAAGTAACACACTTAAAATAGTAGAGATGTCAATATGGACCGACCCAATCCATTCAAGTTAGCCCACACTAACTTTGGAATTTGACGGGCCAGACTGGGCTGACCCATCAATATGACAGGCCAAAAAATAGCAAGCCCAACCTATCACATTGTGGGCTGCGGGCCTCCACGGTCTAGCCCACTTTTTAAAATATATTATTTTTATAATCTTAATTTAAATTTTAAATTGTTAATTACATAAATATTTACAATATAATATTACATGAAGTTACTAATTACATGAAGTTACTACTTGTTAATCAAGTCTCATATTTACAAAAAAATCCTAATAATCTGTGAAATCACATAACTTTTAATACCAAATTCAAACTAAATAGAGATGTTGAAAAACTAATGAAACTGTTAATAAGTAATAATATAACTAGCTAAATAACAATACTAACCTAATTTTGTTTTAATTGATCACACTAAAACACGAAGAAATATCATTATTTAGTCCATTAAAAGTAAAAATGAACTCCTTAAAAAAATCTCTCATGGCACGTATGGCGTGTTCAACATCGCCACATCATCTTCATCAAACATATTTAATTCCTTAAAAATTTTAGTATTTTATATTTTAATTATTTATATATTTTATAAACATATTTAATGTTTAAATATCTATAATGGTCCAAATAAAATTTAAGTTTGGACCTTTTTTTTTTAATTCTTAGTGCTCTATTCTATTTTTTAATCATTTATTTTTACCCACAGACCATCCTAGCCATATTGCTCAAGCGGGGAAACTAAATAGGCCCAAATTAGGTGGCTTTCAAGTTTTGACCACAAATAAAAAAGCTTCATAAAAATAATCGTTAGCTGTTAAGTGATATATTTTCAGACAAAATTATTCCTGACCAATGGAGTAAATTACATAAATGATCCTCATAATGAATAACAACTCCATACTTATTCATATTTCAATTTTTATTTTTTTTCTCTTTTTAATTCTACTTTGACTTTTATTTTTTATTTTTGTTTTTTCTCAACCCTTACGTTCTCCTTTTTTCCTCTCAATTTCTTTTTTTTTTTACTTTGATTTTATTTTTTCTTTCTTCTTTTTTTTTTGTTCTTTTTAGTTTTTCTCAACCCTTACTTTTTTCCCTTTACTCCTCTCAATGTCTACTTTTATCAACAAAAAAAAAATCTTTTTTTTCTTTTTCTTTGATTTTTTTTTTCTTTTTCTTTCTTAAATTTTTTCGGCCTTTATTTTTATTTTATCTTTTTTTTATATACCTTTATTTTTTTTCGATCTTCTCAACTTTTACATTTTCTTTGATTTTTATTTTTCAATATTTTTCTTCATTTTCTTCTTTTTCTGTAATTTTTATTATTTTTGTTCTTTTATTTGATTTCTTCCAATCAAGTTACATCTCATGAGCAAGAGTTGATAAAGGAAAGACTTTAGACTTTCAAACAACAAGCTACGTTTCATGGGTAAGAGCTGATACTACCACATTATAGAGGCAAGACTTATGACTTTCAAACAATAAGTTATGTTTCATGGGCAAGAGTTGACACTACCACATTATGTTTTGATTTATGAGATGTTCTATAACTCTTACCTTAGAGGAAAAGACTTAGCTCAACGACTTGCAAACAACAAATTATGCCCCACGGGCAAGAGCTGAATGTACCACGTTCGATTTTCATTTATGATATGTTCTACAATTATTGTCTTAGAGGAAAGACTTAGCTCAAGAACTTTCAAACTACAAATTATGCCCTACGGGCAAGAGTTGACACTACCATGTTATGTCTTCATTTATGAGATGTTCTACAACTCTTACCTTAGAGGCATGACTTAACTCAAGGACTTTCAAACTACAAATTATGCCCCACGGGCAAGAGTTGACACTACCATGTTATGTCTTCATTTATGAGATGTTCTACAACTCTTTCCTTAGAGGCAAGATTTAACTCAAGGACTTTCAAACAATAAATTATGCCCTACGGGCAAGAGTTGACACTACCATGTTATGTCTTTATTTATGAGATGTTCTACAACTCTCACCTTAGAGGCACGATTTATCCCAAGAATTTTCAAACAAGTTACGTATATTGGGTAGGAGTCAACACTAGCACATTGTCTTTTTACTTATAAAATGATCTATGACTCTTGTCTTAGATGTAAGACTCAGCCTAAGGACCATCAAACAACAAGTTTTGCCCCATGGGCAAGAGTTGATACCACCACATTGTATATTGATTTATGAGTTATTTTATAACTCTTCCCTTAGAGGCAAACTTAGATAAAAGACTTTCAAGTAATAAGTTGTGCCCCATGGGCAAGAGTTGACATTACCACATTGTGTTTTGATTTATGAGATATTCTGTAACTCTGGGCTTAGAGGCAAAATTGAACACAAGGACTTTCAAATAACAAGTTGCGCTCAATGGGTAAGAGTTGACACTACCACATTATGTTTTGATTTATGAGATGTTCTATAACACTTACTTTAGAGGCAAGACTTAGCCCAAGGACTTTTCAAAAATAAATTACGCTCCACGGACAAGATTTGACACTACCATATTGTGTCTTGATTTATGAGATGTTTTATAAATCAAGGACTTTTAAACATTAAGTTATGCCCCATGGGTAAGAGTTGACACTACCACATTATGTGTTGATTTATGAGATGTTTTATAACTCTTGCCTTAGAGGCTCGAATTAATCCAAGGACTTTCAAACAGCAAGTTACGCCCTATGAGCGAGAGTTAACACCACCACATCGTGTCTTGATTTATGAGATATTCTATAACTCTTGCCTTAGAGGTAACTTAGCCAATAAGTTACGCCCCATAGACAAAGTTGACACTATCATATTGTGTCTTGATTTATGTGATTCTCTATTAGTCTTGCCTCTAAGACAAAACTTAGCCCAAGAACCTCCCAAAAGAACAAGTTATGCCCAATGGACAAGGTTTACACCATCTATAATGTTTGCCTTAGAAGCAAGACTTAACTCAAGGATTTTTAAATAACAAGTTATGCTCCACAAGCAAGGCTTGACACTACCACATTGTGCCTTGATTTATGAGTTGTTCTATAATTTTTGCCTTAGAGGCAAAATGTTTCCCAAATAACTTCCTAACAACAATTCATTCCCTTAAATTTGCATTGATGTCAAAAAAGAAAGACCCCTTGGCGGATTATCTAATTTTTTATTTACTAGCAAAATATAATAGAAGTTGAGAAAAAAAAGAGATCGAACAAAATGAAGAAATAAAAAAAATAGCTTGAGAAAACAAAGACAAGAAAAAAATAAAGATTAAGAAAAAAGTGAAGAATTAAAAAAATTGAGAAAAATAAAAAATTAGAGAAAAAAATAAAAATAAAGTTTTAGAAAAATGAGGAAGAAAAAAGAGAGATGATAAAAATAAAAAAATAAAAGAAAAATAAAGGTTGAGACAAACGAATTTAAAAAATGAAGAAATAGATAATGTTTGAAAAAAAAAAGAAAAAAGAGAAAAAAATAAAGGTTGAGACAAAGGAATTAACGCATGCAAATAAAATTAAAGGAAAAATAAAAAAGTGAAAGAATAAAAATAAAAATAGAATTTGAGAGACAAATGATTATGAAAAATTTAAAAATATTTGAGGTGTAGATGGACAACATTATACTTGTACTATACTTAAAAAAGAAGGAAGAATAATCTTTAAAGACTTTTCTTATTGGAGTCAAAAATTCAAAGCCACCCATTAGGGAGGCTATACCATGTAATTTCCTGTGCTCAAGCCCCACGGGCCAACGAGCTTATATAGGTTAGGCTAAAAAGCCCTGTATTTATACAGGCTGCAAAAATCATAGTTCAACCCTATCAAATTACAGGCTGGGCCAGACTGGCCCAATGGGCCTGACCCATATTGATGGCTCTATAAAATAGGGATGAGGAATAGCAAACTTTCAATGTATTTTTAGCTTTTTACTTCCGTCAATTTCTATTTTATTTTATTTTAAGTTTTATACTTAATTTGTAGAAGTATGTTTTATATAATGATGATGGTATTAATAGTTTTTTAAGAAAAAAATCAAATTTAAATAAGTAAATTCTTACATAATCAAAAAGTCATAATAAATTGACACTATTCAATTAAGGTAACATAGTGAAGATCACTTTTTATCTTATATAAAAATAATGATTTCTAAAGGAGTATGTCAAAACTAAGAATACTACAACTATGGATAATAAAGTCAATTAGATTACTCTTTATATATTTTGTCATTATAACTTTTGACAAAATATAATAATATTGAAAAAATTTCAGCAATTTATATTTGATGTGCCATCAAGTTTTATTAATTATGCAGTAAATAATATAATCTATATATATATAATAAAGCAAAGAAGTTAGCCTAAAATTAAGCCAAGTGTCATATTGAGAACTAGCCACTTGGTATTTTGGTAATAAGAATCTATTTTGTTGGCAACAAAATTTATTTTAGTGATTATTTTGGTGAATAACCAATTAGTAATCGAGCAACTTATATGAAAAAAATTGCTAAGATCAAAAAGTCATTCCAAAATAAAAAGTATTTCAATAGAGATGTTATTCCTTAAAATATGTGAACAATTAATTTAAACAACATAAATAATAATATTATTAAAAGTAAATATTTATGAATTTACTACAATTGAGTAAATCAAGAAAATATAACAAAAAATTAAGTAGTAAATAGTAATCATGTAACTTATATGAATAAAATTATAATGATCAAAAAGTCATTTCAAAATAATTTTTTTTTTTGAAAATGATGTTATCCCTCAAAAAATATACACAATTAATTTAAATAATAATATTATTTGAAAAAACATTTATGAGTTCACTACAATTTTCTAAATCAAGAAAGTATTACAAAAAAATCAATTAGAGAATAACTAATTAATAGTCAAGTAATTTATATGAAAAAAGATTATTATGACAAATGAGTCCTTCCAAAATTAAAAATTTATATATATAATAAAGCAAAGAAGTTAGCCTAAAATTAAGCCAAGTGTCATATTGAGAACTAGCTACTTGGTATTTTGGCAACAAGATTCTATTTTTTTGGCAACAAAATTTATTTTAGTGATTATTTTGGTGAATAACCAATTAGTAATCAAGCAACTTATATGAAAAAAATTACTAAGACCAAAAAGTCATTCCAAAATAAAAAATATTTCAATAGAGATGTCATTCCTTAAAATATGTGAATAATTAATTTAAAAAACATAAATAATAATATTATAAAAAGTAAATATTTATGATTTTACTACAATTGAGTAAATCAAGAAAATATAACAAAAAATTAATTAGCAAATAGTAATCATGTAACTTATATGAATAAAATTATAATAATCAAAAAGTCATTTCAAAATAAAAAAAATATTATGAAAATGATGTTATCCATCCCAAAATATGCACAATTAGTTTAAATAATAATATCATTTGGAAAACATTTATGAGTTCACTATAATTTTGTAAATCAAGAATGTATTACAAAAAAATGAATTAGAGAATAACTAATTAATAATCAAGTAACTTATAAGAAAAAGATTATTATGACAAATGAGTCCTTCCAAAATTAAAAATATTATGAAAAAGAGGTCATCACTCAAAATGTGTATATAATTTAATCAAAATAATAATATTATATACAAATGAATATTTATTATTTGATTACAATCGACTAAATCAAGAAAGTATCAAGAAATATCCATTAAAAGAACGTATATGGAAAAAAATATAATAATCAAAGAGTTATTCTAAAATTTAAAATATTATGAAAAACATGTGATCACTCAAATGGTAAATTTGGACTACAAAATAGAAGAAATTTATTTTAATATATTTCAAGTAATTTTATTTTAAAAAATATGCATTCATATTTATTGGAAGAATTTTCATTCGATATATTTTAAGTAATCTATATTTAAAACAATATGCATTCTTATTTAATGAAAGAATTTTCATAATTAATAATAACTATCAATGAGTAATTACACTATCATTTTATATTAGGAAATGAATAAATGATAGTCTTGAAATTAAAAGGAGGGTAAATTGAAAATAAATAAATATTTTTTTTTAAATGAATATTACTACACAAAAAATATTGCATAATGTTTATAAAAAATAACTACTAAAATTACACAGTCCTATATTTAGAGAAATATAAATAGAAAATAAATAATCAATTGCCAATTATATACATATACATATGGAAAAGAATACTATACCAACTGCAATTAATCTAGAAGTTCTAATGCCATAACAATAAAATTAATTAGTAAATAGTAATCATATAACTTATATGAATAAGATTATAATAATCAAAAAGTCATTTCAAAATAAAAATAATATTATGAAAAAAGATGTTATCCCTAAAAAAATATACACAATTAATTTAAATAATAATATTATTTAAAAAATATTTATGATTTCACTACAATTTAGTAAATTAAGAAAGTATTACAAAAAAATAATTAGAGAATAACTAATTAATGATCAAGTACTTATGTGAAAAAAGATTATTATGACAAATGAGTCCTTCCAAAATTAAAAATATTATGAAAAAGATGTCATCACTCAAAATGTGTATCTAATTAATTTAAGTAACAATACTATATAAAAAAACATTTATGGCTTGATAACAATTGACTAAATCAAGAAAGTATCAACAAATATCAATTAAGAGAATAACCAATTAGGAATCAAACAACTTATATGACAAAAAAGAATAATCAAAGAGTTATTCCAAAATTTAAAATATTATGAAAAAGATGTAATCACTCAAGTAGTAACTTTGGACTACAAAATTGAAGAAATTTATTTCAAGAAATTTTATTTTAAAAATATGCATTCATATTTATTGGAAGAATTTTCATTTGATATATTTTAAGTAATTTATATTTAAAACAATATGTATTCATATTTAATGAAAGAATTTTCATAATTAAGAATAACTATCAATGAGTAATTACACTATCATTCTACGATAGGAATTGAATAAATGATAGTCCTGAATTTAAAAGGAGTGTAGATTGAAAATAAATAAATACTGATTTAAAAAAAAAAATATTACTACACAGAAAAGTTTGCATAATGTTTATCGAAAATAACTACTAAAATTACATAGTCCTAATTAATATTCGAAGTCAAATAAAATTTTGCTTTACAAAGCTATTCTTTAATTGACCAATTATATAACCTTATATATGTCAGTAAGAATAGTTTCAAATTTAAAATAATTAGATTTGAAAAAAATACATCGTTTTGATGAACAAAAATTTATTAAAAAATATTAAATTATCTTATATAAAAATTTAAATATGCAGATCAATATAATGATTGGAAATAAATATCTCTTAATAATAAAAATATCAACAAAAAATTATAATAATTTTTATATAATGAAATGTAGGTGTGAGTTACTAATAAATTAGAATATATGCAATTGAAGTATTACCATAAAATGAATATTTATATGAAAAAAAGTATTTATGATTTTATTCAATGTAAGTCAGTTAAGGAAGCATGATAAAATTGATTGAGAAATATAAATAGAAAATGAATAATCAATCAACAATTATATAAATATATATGAAAAAGAATATTGTACCAACTGCAATTAATCTAGAAGTTCTAATGTCATAACAATTTACCACTATATAAGAAGGCTACACTCAGTAAAAGATAATCAATTTCTTTCATAACATGTTGAAGAAGATGAATTGTGCAAGTGATTTCTACCACAACTTATCTTGTCGTGATAATCGCTAGAATCTCAATTTACAGTGAGTATTGTTTCAGAATAGTTGTTTCTTGATTTATCAAGTCAACTATATATACAAGTTATGTTGCACGTTCATTTTATTTTTGACATTTTTGGTGAAAATTTTATGAGCTAGTATTCATGTATTTTATGTTTTATAAGAAAAATATAATCTGTACTCTTTTAAAATTTAAGTTAGTGATCTACTAATGTGTCATACATTTTTAAAGACTTATAAAAATTTATCTTGGTCAAAATGTGCAATGAGAATTTTAGCAATAAAATAAAAATTTACAAGTTATACATTAAATATGAAGAAACTAATATTGATATTAGATAGTTGATTTTCTTGCATTGAAAATATTGTTGCTTTAGATTTTAGTGAGATAATAGTATGATTCAAAAATTAATAAATTATGATATTAAATTGCCAATCCATTATATTTCTATATATTTGGATTAACACTTGATTTGTCTATACTATATTTTTATATGTTATGATTAATAATTAATTTGTAAATTAAATTGTGTGATTTTAATAGTATATTAAAAGATTTGTGATATTGTATTAGGAATGATAGTTAAGTGACTTTAGTAAAAAAGTGATAGTTGTATAACTATCTATGAAATTTACCCGATACTAGGATTACTATCTCAAAATCTATATATCGAAGATCAAAATTTGGGTGAGTATCTCGTGGTTGATGCTCAAATTCAATAAATCAAATACTTATGAATATTGATTTTTTCAAATTCATTATCTTTAAATTCTTACTTCAAATATTATTGTACTTTTATGTAGCATATTGTACTAATGTGAAAGTAAAGGTCATTTATCATTTGTTATTTATAAACATTATGCTACAAACTTTCTTATTTTTTTGTTTTAGTTGATATAAACAGGCAATGAGTTCAATCATGTTTATATTTATATTTGTAACTCCAATTTTAGAATATTGTAGATCTTTTGGTGCAATAATTATTTTGATCTACTTTGTACAATATAAAGGATAAAGATGAATGAGATTAATATCTTATTGTACTGATGGATATAAGGGGTTAAGTATTAGTTGAATGTTCTAAGATGGGAGGGAATTCAATTTCGATAGTGATTAATAATTATAATTTAATTCAAATTGCGTAAATTAAGAAAGTATAATAGGGTTGATCGAAAATAGAGTTGAAGAGTGAATATTCAAACCTATGAAGGACTAAACCTTTTATTCAAAAAAATAATATACAATAAGATTCATTAATATTTGTTGGTCCATTATCATAAGATAATAAGTGAATATTGTGAAATCGTGCAAACATGCTAGGACTTTAGATAATGTTATAAGTTATTTGTTAAAAAATGGTAATAAAAAATACGAGAGAGGGAAAATTGACTATTATTGAGACTTTGCTCAAAATATTTGCCTTGACGCAAAAATATTTTAATTTATAAAAAATATACTATGACTAAGATTGTGCAAAGGAATACAAAATTTACTTTGAAAGAAAAATCTATTAAGACAAGAAAAGAGAAGAGAAAACTCCTTTCTTCCTTATGATAAGAGGGTGCAAATTAAAATATGTAATATAAAATAATTTAAATTTCAAGTTAAATTTTTACAGAGAAGCCTCATGTGCATAACTCTAAAACATATCTTTCACTAGTTCTTTATTTTTCTAACCAAATTTAGAAGTAAGTCATTTAACTAATAATAACTATGTTAAATATGCATTTTCTTTAGTAATTATCTAATATTCTCAAAAAATTATATTACAATATAATATTATTTGTACGCGGATACTAACTTTCGAACAGAAATGTTTAATTTTTATGTAATTAATGATATTAAGTTCAATATTTTAATAGTTATTTTTCGTATTTTATAAATTTATTAATTTCAAATATGTGAACGATATTGAATAATTTTTTTATTAAATAAAATCAATAAGATAATAATTTCTATAATTAATTTCATTTAATATCTACTGTGCATCGCGCGGGTACTAATACTAGTATAAATTAAACTTGCTTAATTAAAATATTATTATTTTTATATTTAGAGTAAGCATGGGCCACGAGTAACTAGTATTATATATAAGCGTTAATAAAAAGTTTTGGTCGTCCTCACATCTATGCAAAACCATAGATATTTGCTACACGTGCAGGTGTAAAGTTACTGTTTTTTTTCTTGCGGTTCACTTTTTCTTCCCCTCATTCATTTTAGAAATAGCAAACTTAGTCTTTTAACTAAGTAAATAGTAGTAATAAATTGCTAATTACCCGAAATAACAATTTGTATTTGCATTTGAGGATACTTTTATGTTAAAATACATATATAAATTAGTAAACACTTTGATTTTAGCTATCAGTTGAGATATAAAAGGAATGCGATCTTTTATCCCCTTAAAAGAAGGAACAATAATATTACATTAAAAAGAATACATTAAAAGATTTTATCATTGATTTTCTCCCTTTTTCTCTCTTCTATCCCTAGTATCTCTTTCTTTTCTTGTTCTTTTTATTTCTTTTTTTTTTGTATTTTATACTTGATATTTTATATTTTCACATCTGTCTCCCTCTTTCTATTTTCATATTTTATCTCTCCTTCTCAGATTTTTTATTTTATAGTTTATATATTTTTTGTATTTGTATCAAACAATACACTTTATATAAATTATAATTCTCATTTGGATGATTCAGCTGTGAATATGTACATTTATCATTTGTATTTGCATGCAAAAAATCTATGCAGTATTTGTATTTGGTTGGGTATATATACAAATCCAAATCCAAATATAAATTGTTATTTGTCAAATTTGTCATTTATATTTGTATATAAACAAATATCATTTATATATATATGATTCAGGTTGTATTAACATGAATCGTTTGATAAACATGTATTATTTGCATTTGTATGATTTCGTTTTTCATCAATAAATATAATTTGTATCAATGAATATGAATACACGTATTCATATAAGGAGAATCAACAATTCATTTTCAATTATTTAAAAATATAAATGATGCAATAAACTAGAAAAGCAAATAAAAAAATACAAAATAAATAAAATAATAAGAATACAAATAATGCAGTCACCTACAAATACAAATATAAAATAAATGAAATAACAAAAGTACAAATTATGAAGTCAACCACAAATATAAATACAAAAAAATGAAACAACAAAAATACAAATGAAACAATCAATTACAAATACAAATACGACTATAAAATACAAATAAATGATGCAGTCAACTACATGTAACGACCTAATTTGTCATTACTAGTAACCATCTCGGGATTGGTGGGGGGTACAAATATCATCGGGATTGTATTCGTAAAACTTGCGTGGGGCCATGTATGTTAAAATTTTGAAACTTAAAGAAGTTGGGCCAGACTGATGTCAGCCTACTATAGCGGGACTTATTTCGCTATAACAGTATTGCTACAGCGACACACCAACCGCTATAGCAACATGACGCATACCAGAAACCACTTAACGAGTTTTATTTCTTTTCTCTTTACAAACTAAACCAAAAATGTGGGAGGGGGCTCCAAAAACCCTAGGAGTTGGCTTCCATGTCTTGGAGCTATAGAGAGGGCAAGGTAGGTGTGAACGGGATGCAAACTCATAAATTTTTTAGTAGTAACACGTCCGTAATCTTGGTACAAGGAGGGAAATTGCATCTGTTCATACTTCTTACTACTAGTTGACATCAAGGTAACCTAAGGTTATTTGGGTAGTGAAAACCCAGGTTAGAGAGTAGGAATGTAATATAGATAGATGAGAGATTTCATGTCTAGGCCTTCGAGAACAGAGTTAGGTTGGCTAAAATTTGTTAAAGTTTGGGTAATGTATGGAATAGGGTTATTTTGTATACATTATCATGTTATACTATAGTTATTGTATATGTTGGGTGTTTCACTATTGTGGGCTCGAAGTTTGGAGTAGTTGTGAAAGGGAAAATTACCCATTTTTAGTTAAACCTTTACAGAAAGTGATGTATTATGTAGGGTGTTGGTGAATTTTCGAAGAATCTAGGGTGGTATTTCATATCATCATTCAGAATGGGGTAATGGGTGAGGTGTAAACTCTAAGGCCTTTGATGCTAGGGTAGGTGATAGTATTGTGGTTCAATCCAATTTGTAATATATGTGCATGTTAACTACTTCTTAGTGTGAATTGTTACTGCATGTTGTATGGTGCGGTCAATTCAAATAATTTCTTCCTTGTTGTATGCTTTTAACCTACCTTATTGATTATTGTGGAATGTCTTGGTATTTGGGACGTTCTCACGACTTATTGATGAAATAAGGTTGGCATACATTATGTTTGAAGTTTAGGTACATGGACAATTTTTTTCCCTATAAGTCATGTCTAGAGGGTGGTCATGACACCCATAGTATGTATGTATAAGGATTAGGTGAGTTTGACGGTTTCATAAGTGAACCAGAGAATATATTTATATGTGTGGTACTTGCTTACTTGTCTTGATAATTGTTTAATTGGTCTTGACTGGTTTGACTTGACTTGACTTGGTGTTTGGCTTGGCTGCTTATAACTTGACTATTAATTCTTATCGTTGCTTGACTTGTTATATTGTCTCAATGGTAAAATGAAAAATATTTTTAAGGATGAGTAAAGAATTCTGAATCCCTGGAATAGAGAGAAGGATGACAGTAAGTATGGTTAAATCCAGCCTAATTTTCAAGGGCCTGATGGATAGGTTACTTTTTTGGATGGGTTTTCTCCATGTATGCTAGGTGCCTTATTAAGGGTCTTGACTTAGGTTAAGGCAGTCCTTAATATATTTGTTTACTAGAAATGGTGGTAGTCCAGGCGTAAGGTTAGACTTTGGGGTTCTGGGTAGTAGAGTCAAAAGGTAAAAAGTGACATCTTGGAGTTTATAACCAGAAATTTAATAATAGGTAAAGGGATCGGTTGGGGTTGATTAATATGTCAAATAAAATGCATGCTTTCTATTGAATATTTATGTTATATTTGTGTAATCCAATTTGGGTTAATCGACGAGGCTTACCAATACATGTGGTGTACTAATACTACTTTTGCTATATTCTTTTTGGGTTATAGGCTTTTGCAGAAATCATTGTTGGTTTCATAATTATTGCGGTAGTGATTCCTAGGTAGCTCCCACTTCTTTTACTCATGGTGAAAGTTTTGTCCAGTTTTACCGTAACGCTCCGAAAAATGGGTCCCGGAGCGTCACACGGTGCTTGAGGCTATGAGTAGCCCCAAGCTAACCCTTTGAGCCATTTTCATTCAGTTCAACGCAAATCAACGGGGTTTCCATAAATAACCCTCAAATATCAACAGAGTAATCATCATCCAAGAATAAAAGAATTTCAGAAAGATAACAAAATACGACTTATTAGTGAACTCCCAACATCTATACTAGTCTGACAAGCCTCTAAGAAAATCAATAAAACCAGCGAGCCATTGAGACATGCCCCAACTGACTCATACTCAGTTATCAAATGTAAACAATTCCATAAAACCAACATCAGACATTACGTCCTCGAAACATGAGGACTCACCACAACAGAGGATGTAGAACAGCGTACTCGAAGAATCACTGTCGAACTTGGAACTGAGCACCTGGACCTACATTCTGAGAAAATAAAGCCCACATCCGAAGATGTGGGTCAGTACCAAGAAAAAGAACTGAGTATATGGGGGTATATGCAGTTGTATAAACATCATCATCATAAATATTTATAAGAAATATGCAGGATGTATGAAAGACTCACATATACCAAAGAAAATCATCATAATCATGAGAGGATGAAATAAGTACAATAACACATGTGAGTCATCATATAATTTGTCAATCACTTTCAGTTCATCAAGAATATCAATTCTCATAATGTAAATATCATTTAAATCTTTCAAAAGAATAACTTTCACAATTTCATTTTCAAATCACTTCACCCTTCACCATAGACACAAGGAAACACACACACGCTGGGAGATCCTATAACCGACATAAACCATGTGAGCTACATGGAGTCCAATGTATAACCCACGTTGGGGAGAGCCGTCCTATCCTTGCCATCGGAGTAGGACTATCGATATCAAATCCACACAAACTAGTGATCACTATATAAATCAGCCTCAGGCTCACTCCTACGGGGGCATGTATTTCTAGGGAAGTAATGTCGCTTTATACCTCCCACTCGGAGCTAAAGATTTCTCCCGGACTTAGCTCAAATTATTTCAAAGACAATCCACAACAAAACAATTTCAGTAATATATAATATACATCGGGAGCCATCATGCTTCCCATCTATCAAAATCAACCACGTTGTGGATTTCTTTCACACTCGAGTTCAAAACAACTCCATTAAGGACAAAATGTCAAATCATTCAAAATATCTCAAATATTCAACATCAACATGCTTATAACACACACTTTCTTTAAAAAAACACAATTTCCAATGGGGATTCACGACCCAAATATCAAAATCATGATAAATATCGTTCAAGATACATGCTTTATATTTCCACACATGTAAATTCATCTTTCAAAATCATAAAAATCAAGATTTCATAATAATCATCATAAGATACGGGTTCATGCTTCAAATTTGCAAAAATCAAATAAAAATTATGCCTTTGTAAAGAAAATTACTTTGGGCACAAGAACGAAAAAGAGTTCTTGTTAAAAAAACCCACATACCTTGAATGATGAACTTTAGATCGATACTCATTTTTGAGATGTTAATCGTGCCTTTGAATGATGGTTCTTGGAGTTCTTGAACTAGGAACTTGGAATCTTGAATAAATTTACAGAATTAATGGTGAACTTTGGAGGTTCTTGAAGTTGGATGTAGGAGCTTAGGTTTTTTTTTGAGGAAATTTGATGAAATATAACATATAATGCTTCTAATAGGCTTTAATATAGGGTTTGGACGGATTTTGGGTGAGAGGGAATGACCAAAACGCCCCTAAAAATCAAATAATTCTCGAATATGTCCTTTGGTGGACTATTTTGATAGTCTGAAGTAGATCAACTGTAACATTTTACTCCGATATCCAAATTGGATGAAACCAATTTCATTAGAAGAGGGCTCTCATATCTTTCCGTTGATATATAGTATCTCACCCAGATCATTGTGTACAAGGAGTTATGATCGTTTGAAGTTGATCCAAAAATTTACTTTTGATAGGCTGAAGTAGATCGACCATAACTTTTTGCTCCAATAGACAAATTGGATTAAACCAATTTCATTGAAAAGAGGACTCGCAGAGCTTTCCATTGATATATAGTAGATCACCCAGATCATTAAGTACAAGGATTTATCTCACTATTCAATATAGCAGACCTACACTCCTTAACCACATAACTAGACACTCCAGTCACAAACTTACTCATACTAGCCCGATTATCAGCCACTAAGTCAGGAGCATACTTGGCCAATTGATTGAACTTTAGACAGTACTCCCTAATAGTCATAGAGCCCTGTCACAGGTTCATAAACTCTTCCACCTTTGCCTCCCTCATCTTCAAAGGGAAAAACTTATCCAGGAATGTATCCTGGAACTCTTGCCAAGTTGTAGGGACAACTCCCTCACCTCTACCTTTCCTCCAAGCAACAACCCAGTCATAAGCAAGGTTTTTCAACCTATACACAGCCAACTCCACACTATGTTCCTCAGATATATGCATCACCTGAGTAGTCTTCCGCACCTCCTCTAAAAACAACCGTGAATCTTCATCAGACTTGGACCCATAGAATTTCAGCGGATTCATCCATATGAAGTCACGGATCCTGGAAGCAGCTGAATCACCTTCTACTATTGTGGATCCAGGGCCGGGTTGGCCTGAATATTTGCAGTAATAACTTGGGCCAGCGCCTAAAATGCTGCTCGAAATTCAGCATGAGACATGTTTTCATTCAATGGGTCAGTGAGTTGAGGTTGCTGGCCATTATTATTTTTTCTCGCTAGACGTGGAGGCATATTTCTGAAAGAGGAGAGCACGAATCAATAGCAGAGAGAGACACTTAAAGCACGATAGACTTCTAAAAGAAAGAATCATACTTTTTCCTAAAACGACTTGTAGCCTCTTGCTCATAGATATGGCGCGCTACACACCGATGATCAAGAATCTACTTAACATAGCTAGTCAGACTCCCTAGGACGCCTTAAAACCTTAGGCTCTGATACCAAGTTTGTAATGCCCCAGAAAATGGGTCCCGAAGCGTCACACGGTGCTTGAGGTTACGAGTAGACCCAAGCTAACCCCTTGAGCCATTTTCATTCGGTTGAACACAAATCAATGGAGTTTCCATAAATAACCCTCAAATATCAACAGAGTAATCATCATCCAAGAATAAAAGAATTTCATAAAGATAACAAAATATGACTTATTAGTGAACTCCCAACATCTATACTAGTCTGACAAGCTTCTAAGAAAATCAATAAAATGAGCAAACCATTGAGACATGGCCCAACTGACTCATACTCAGTTATCAAATGTAAATAATTCTATGAAACCAACGTCAGACATCACGTCCTCGGAACATGAGGACTCACCACAACAGAGGATGCAGAACAACGTGCTTGAAGAATCACTGTCGAACCTGGAACTGAGCACCTGAACCTACATTCTAAGAAAATGCAGCCCATATCCGAATATGTGGGTCAGTACCAGGGAAAGGAACTGAGTATATGGGGGTGTATGTAGTTGTATAAACATCATCATCATAAATATTTATAAAAAATATGTAGGATGTATGAAAGACTCACATAGACCAAAGAAAATCATCATAATCATGAGAGGACGAAATAAGTACAATAACACATGTGAGTCATCATATAATTTGTCAATCACTTTCAGTTCATCAAGAATATCAATTCTCATAATGTAAATATCATTTAAATCTTTCGAAAGAATAACTTATACAATCTCACTTTCAAATCACTTAACCATTCACCATAGACATAAGGAAACACACACACGCTGGGAGATCCTATAACCGGCATAAATCATGTGAGGTACATGGAGTCCAACGTACAACCCACGTTGGGGAGAGCCATCCCATCCATGCCATCGGAGTAGGACTATCGATATCAAATCCACACAAACTAGTAATCACTATATAAATCAGCCTCAGGCTCACTCCTACAGGGGCACGTAGTTTTAGGGAAATAAGGTTTCTTTATACCTCCTACTCGGTGCTAAACATTTCTCCTGGACTTAGCTCAAATTATTTCAAAGACAATCCACAACAAAACAATTTTAGTAATATATAAATATACATCGGGAGCCATCATGCTTCCCATCTATCAAAATCAACCACGTTGTGGATTTCTTTCACACTCGAGTTCAAAAAAACTCCATTAAGACCAAAAGGTCAAATCATTCAAAATATCTCAAATATTCAGCATCAACATGCTTATAACACACACCTTCTAAAAAAAATACAATTTCCAATGGGGATTCACGACCCAAATATTAAAATTATGATAAATATCGTTCAAGATTCATGCTTTATATCTCCACACATGTAAATTTATTTTTCAAAATCATGAACATCAAGATTTCATAATAATTATCATAAGATATGGGTTTATGATTCAAATTCGCAAAAGTCAAATAAAAATCATGCCTTTATAAAGAAAATTACTTTTGGGCATAATAACGAAAGAGAGTTCTTATTGAAAAACCCCACATACCTTGAATAATGAACTTTAGCTCGATACTCATTTTTGAGATGTTAATAGTGCCTTTGAATGATGGTTCTTGGAGATTTTGAACTAGGAACTTGGAATTTTGAATAAATTTACAGAATTAATGGTGAACTTTGGAGGTTCTCAAAGTTGGATGTAGGAGCTTAGGGTTTTCTCTTTGAGGGAATTTGATGAAATATAACAAATAATACTTCAAATAGGTATTAATATAGGGTTTGGACGGATTTTAGGTGGGGGAATGACCAAAACGACCCTAATAATCAAATAATTCTCGAATATGTCCTTTGGTGGACTGTTTTGATAGTCTGAAGTAGATCAACCATAACGTTTTACTTCGATATCCAAATTGGATAAAACCAATTTCATTAGAAAGAGGACTCTCATATCTTTCCGTTGATATATAGTATCTCACCCAGATCATTGTGTGCGAGGAGCTATGATCATTTGAAGTTGACCCAAAAATTTGCTTTTGATAGGCTGAAGTAGATCGACCATAACTTTTTGGTTCGATAGACAAATTGGATGAAACTAATTTCATTGGAAAGAGGACTCATAGAGATTTCCGTTGATATATTGTAGATCACCCAGATCATTATGTACAAGGAGTTATAATCATTTAAAGTTGGAGAAAAATATACTCCAGGCCTCAGTACTTTTTCTTGCACGTTTTACTGTTCACTACTATTCACAGTTCGATCGGAATGTTCATAACTCATCGCTCAGGTGTCCGTTTTGGATGATCCACATATCGTTGGAAAGCGTATTTGATACTCTACACAATAGTGGATTATAATATAAGAAATTTCACACGAAAAATTTATAATTCATTCTAGAAGATAGAACCCAACATGTTTACGCACAAAATTTCAACGAAAAATTTTCTGGTGTATTACATTTACTTTTCTCTTACCATCTATTGTACCTGTTTAGACAAGATCATAGGGTAGTCTATATTTCTTGCATATGGTTTTGTAACCTATTATAATAAATATTAATAAATTCTATTAAATAAAGGCTTTTATTTGTCTTCTTAAGGGATTGAGAAAGGGTTCTCCTATATAGGTGGAATAGAATAGGTGGACTCACGATCCGATAGTTTGTCTTGTGATAATTTGATATCAGAGCTTAGGTTCCCAGTCTCCCAGTACAAGAGAATATGTCGAATAAAGTCATGTGGATTGACGTATTGACGTCCACATAACTAGTGTAGTCTATATAGTTATTTTATGGGTTGAATCCAATTGGTATATTTTGATTCCAGTTGGTAAATCTACAATCTTAATTGGAATCTAGCCGATTCTGTATCTCTACACTCTTGATTAGAATCTAGTTGATTTCAATTAGTATCTTGAGGAGTTTGTAAAATTGAAACCAAAAAGGTTATAATTGGTATTTGGTCACAAGGATTATGTTTAACATGCTAGATGACCCATTCAGAAATGATGATTAAATTTTTGACATTCTCTAAATTCATGTGTGATTGTAGTTTCTTGCTTAGCTTGAAACGATATAATGTGATTGTTGTGAATTGTCATATACTATGTAATGTTGGGTAAACACTTGGATATGTTGGTAATATTTTATAGATAGTAATATGAATGTTTAAAGTGATGCATCTATCTGGGGTCTGACTTGTTCTTGCTGTTGTTAAACCAAAAATTTGCACTGAGCTTAACCAAAACTATTATGGCGTGATTGGTTATTAGGAAAGGATTAATTTTTTTTATCAATACGATGATTAAATCCATAATACCGGGGTGGTTTGAGGTTTTTCAGTCATGGCTTTTTAAAATATTATGGGTTATAATGCGCTGTTAGTTGTCTATATGAAAATGATTGAACTCTTTTCTGGGAAGATTAATCAAGTTTAAGCATTTTCGTTTTTACTTTATGGTTATTAAGGAGTTTAGAGAGGAGACAGAGAAAAATAGCAAATCTGGGAAACCACTAGTTGTGCTGCTATAGAGACATGGGTGAGGAGTAACAAAGCCCTATTTTCCCTTATTTTTGACCCCTTGCTCTTAGCTTGTTTTATCTGACATTTTTAGTACGAAGCATTTCATAAATACAAAAAATACGTAGATATTCTAACAAATAGGGAGAACTACCATCTATGTATGGAAAGTAGTAGAAAGAAAAGTGAAATGTCTAGTACATACCCTAAATAGGGGTAATCCAAATCACCATTGTAAATAAAAGGGAAGGGGAAAAAGGAACCTACTTGGGTGCCCTGTTAGTTGTAGGATGATGGCCAGGATTATCTCCTTCCACATCACTCAGGAAGGAAAACACCCTAAAATCCCCCGGCTTCAATTGTAGAAGCTCCTGGTTGGGTTCCGCATACCTAAACTGAAATACCCTAAACTTGGACACTTAGAAAAATTTCCTAAGTTTGAGACTCTGGGAAAGGTACAACTCATGGGTACTAGTCGTACCCCAGGATAAGGGTTGGGGTACCTCTTTTCGTATGTCGTTCAATAAGTTTGGGTTCTATCTAATATATAAGTAGACATCATACTAGTCATATAATAGGGTAAAATTGGTATCTTGCAAATCTTATGATGACCAAAAGTTAGTCTATTGGATTCGATTATGTCTAAGGTACGGTTTAGGGTACCATTCGTACATTTGGGGTAAGAGTTTGGCATGGTTTCTGTATGATGACCAGTGTGGAGGTCCATGGTGAAGTCTGGGGTATGATTTAGGGTACCACTCGTATCCTAGGGTACAGTTTGGATGGGTTAGTCGTACCCTCCTGGGAGTTGGTTTTCAGCTTTTAAGCTGAGGGCTTTTCATATATTTCCTAACCTAAACCCTTATGTCCCCACAATTTATTACTCATTGTAGCCTCTCATAACCCTCATTGGTAGATAAAAACACACCAAAAACACTCTCTCAAACTCACTCTTGAAGATTGGAGGCTAGGGTTTCTACAAGTATACTTCAAAGGGCTCAAGAGTCAAGTTTCCTTCCGTGAATCTTCTTGTATAAGGCATGTAACTCTTTTCTCATTGTTTGTTCAAAAATATCATGAGTTTGAACATTGATCTTAATTCTTGAATGGTGGTTTTGAAATTCAATGTTGAAGGTTTTGATGTATATTGTTGAGTATTGTTTACTCTTGATTTAAATAATATTTTCACATATTTTTGGCGATGGTTTGCATATGTGGGTGCTTGTTGGTTGTGGTTTAATACATGGGTCATAGGTAACCCTAATATTAGTGATTTTTACCTTGGTTTTGGTGTTGTTAAAGGTGTGCCCACAAGGTATTTGTGAAAATATCTAAAGAAAATTACTAGTCATATGATAATGGTTTTTTGAATTAAAAAAATGGATTAATGAGTATGAATGGATTGAAACTGGTTTTGTAAGGGCCTTGTTGGCCATGAAATGGTTTAAACAGAAACCTTAGTGGTTTAATTGATTAAACTATGTTCGAGTCCCTAAATCTTAGGGTAAATGAGTGTCCTTGTTGGACGAAGGGCTAGATCCGTTAAAAAAATCATATGAATGGTTGATTGATAAAGGTAATGACATGTGTATACTTACAAGTAGTGTTGGTATGACAATACCACTGAAGTGCCTTTGGTAAGAAATTGACTAAATGGTTGGTTGTGTGTGAATGGTTTTAATTTAGGCTTTAAAGCAAGATATTTAGCCAAGTCGTGGAAGGCAGAGGAATCGAGGAGACCAAAGATAGAAACTCACAATTTGTCAATGTAAGGTTGGTCATGGTGACTGTGTACATGATGTCACACTTATACTATTAGAAATGTACTAGTTATCTCATATTCTCTCCGGCTCGTGCGACAAACACGTGTTGGGGCCCTTTCAACAGGTGACGCTGACCCCGTGTAACCTATGGGTGAATTATGAATGACAAGGCTACACATCCTAGGTTAATATTTTCAAAGTTTATGTTAATCTTATTCCCTATCCCGGCATGGTATGCATATATATATATATATGTATTGCATTGGTTATACGCATTGATTGAATGGTCTTAAAATGTTGGTATTATTTTATCCTTGTGCTTGAGTTATATGCTAGAATTTACCCATTAACCCATCTTCGGCGGCTGTATCCCCACGTGATGCAGGAACCGACCATACTCCTCCTGCTATTCATTGATTGAATTTGGGAACCGTCAGTGTTGGATTGAAGTGGTGAGCTACCATAGTTCAAAAGACATCCATTCTATGTCATGGATTCTTTTATATATTATTGTTTTATCTTAGACTTTGGGATTTTGGCTATGGTCGGGTGCATGTCCCGTCTAGGTGTTCTTTATTTTGGTTTAGAGGTTTTTTATGGACAACTGTGAACTTGGGAATGGAATGGTAACTTGGTTGGATTGGGTATCGAAGGTGGTATCTGGTCCCGGTTGGACTTGAGATGCCCATTATAACAAGGCTCCAGTTCAGGTCGTGTCAAGTTGGTATCAGATCCTAGGTTTTGATGTCATATGGTGTCCCAAAAGTCATGTCAAGTAAAGTCTTGCTTATGGGTGTGTTGTGCACAATACTTATAATTAGGAGGCTACGAGACATCAACAAATGTTTTAGTTTCTTATTGTTTTATTTTTAGGCTATAGAGTCTAAGGTCTTGAACCCTTCCCTAAACCTTCTTTTGTTCACTTTTCAGATCATGCCCTCTTAATGATCTAAGGTTCGTGGAAACTCACCTGTCCCACTTGATGACAACATGGATAGATCTAGTCCAACTCACGGGGCACAAACCCGGTCAAGGGTCGCAGTTTATGATATTTCCCGTAGAGTTCCACTGATTTTCGTTGACCCTAAGTGATCTAAGAGAAAGAGTTAGGTGGGTCCTAACTCCTGTGCTATGGCTAGCGCTCCTTACCCAAATTCACTGGGAGACGGATATTTTTAGATTGGTAATACTTATAGGGCACAAAGTGCCTAATATCAGGTCGGTGGGGCCTAACTCGTATCATCCTATTCTCCTTGTCAGTTTTATGGTCGCTCGTACCATGGTCGTTGCGAGAAAGAGAGGAATCATTATTTTAATTATGGTCAATTGGGTCATATGCAATGGGAGTACCCTATAAGGATTGCCGCTTGGGCAAATAAGATACCAGTTACCACTTCTCTAGATCTTGCACTGAGGGGTGCTACTTCTAGCCCCTACGCTAGTCTGGATCATCTTAATGCTTTTAGTATCCCTCAAGAGTCTAAGGCATCTTCTGATACTGATACTTGTCTTTTGTAAACTCTTTTTTAGTTATGTGTATTGGCTACTTAGTTCGGGGTCCTCTCTCTCTTTTATGATCCCATTTGTGGTTGTGTATTTTTTTTGTTTGAAACATGTTTTGGACCCTCTTTCTATTTCTACCCCAGTAGGTGACTCTTTGATTGTCAAAAGGGTCTATAATAGGTGTGTGGTATCTATTGGTGGTAAGAAAACTCTGGTAGATTTGTTTAATTTGGATATGAAGGATTTCTATGGTGTTTTGGGGATGGATTAGTAGCACTCGTTCTACGCATGTCTCTATCAATTGGTCTGGGTTAAAGATTCTAACTCAAAAGTTCCTTCGTTACATTCAATTTTGGTGGTGAATGAGTTTTCTAAGTCCCTTCTTAGTGACCCTCACGATGTCCTCCTAATAGGGAGATTGAGTTTGGGATTGGTCTTGTTTCGGACACTTGTCAAATTTCTATTCCTTCTTTGTAAAATAGTTTCGGCTGGGTTAGGGATGTTTTCCCCATAAAGATATATGTTGTTGGTGGGTGAATAAGAAATTTAGAGTGTCCTCCTTGTTGAATGGACCATGTATGATTATTGTTATATGGGGTACTTGTTAGTAGTGCATAGTGGTTGATAAATGCTAGGTGTTAACCTAGGTGTTGATTTTGATAAAGGAAGTATGTTAGCTCGGGGATAGCAATACGAGGATTGTGAAGGTAGATTGGTAGGTTGGATGAGGTGTGTGGAAGGGGTACAGTTGATGGCTTAGGGAATACAATAGTAGGAAGTTGTGACATTTAGGCCAGAGGTTCAGGTTGAACCAATAGATTAAGCGTTAAGTCATTGGATGGGTTAGACCGTGGAGTTTGTGTGACTATATTGGGCTCTAGGTGGCATTTGTATAAATGAGGTTTAGGTATAAAAGAACCAGACATCCCTAGTGATTATCTTTGGTGATACGCTTTAGAGAGGAGTTTTGTGCTTATAGGTGTAGTAAGATGGAGATCGAGGGTTAATCTTAAAATTTCCTTTTAGCGGTGGACTCTAAGGGAAGGCCGAGGTGTATTTACTCCTATTCTTTCTATTCTCTTCTATTTCGATTAAGATAGTATTTTATTAGTGTTGCATGCATTCTATTAATGCTTATGCTTAAGGTTCACATTCTGCATTTTCCTTGTTCCCTGGATATGAATCTTGACTTATGTTACATTACTTATGATATTTGCAGTTGTGTCTTTCAGCATCCAATCCTAAGGACTCCTACTATGGGGTGTTATGTCGGTATGGTTCTTCATTCTTGACCTAGGTGATTTCTATGAAATACTTCGTGCCTATGGTATCATGTCACTTTTCAAAGGTCTCACGTTGAGTGGCATGAGTAATTCTTACGCCTTAGTGCCCTAATAATCCTTCTTATGTTAGGTTGGTAGTGGCTTTGGAGGTGTAGTGATGTTTTGAAACAGAAGAGAAGTAGAAGTCTCTAAGTGGGGGAGAGTCTGGGGTGAATCCTAGTGCTAAGGTATTGGAGCGTGAGGTAAGGTTGTGGTCATGAGAGATGTTTAGGGAGAATAGGTAGTGCGAATCTTTGTGGTAAAATGATAGAGGTTGCTAAACCTTTGGAAGGATAGATCATATCTTACGTATAGAAAAGGTAGGCTTGAATGCTGTGGTTGGTAGATATACCCATAGTTGTGTTGAGTACTTAATAATATTGGTAAGGCATGATGCTTGGCCATAGTGATGGAAGCAAAGTAGTGTTTTAGGCGTAAGTAAGGGATAGGGCTTTGTGGCCTAAGTTAACTCTTTCTTGCTTTGCATAGGCTTGAACATGAGAGTAGTGTATGGTTAGACATTGGCTCTCGTAGTTTTGTGTCCCTGGGGAATTGTAAGTTGAATTGGACTTGTCCTCAAGCATGAGTTCTATTCATTCTGTATTTTATGTGTTTGTGTTGAGGTAAGGTGTGGGTGGTCCTTCGTCGGTTGTTTCCTTTGGGTGGTATTGGTATCTCGGACTCTTTGTTCTTTGGGTGGTAAAGATCTTGGGTTGGCCAGTTCGCAGGTTATGAACAAAAAGGTATGGCTTCGGTGAAGGTTCTATGGTGGAACCAAAGGTCCGAGGAAGCTATTTGGGATGTGGAAGATGACATGGAGTCCAAGTATCCCCGTTGGTTCTTCGTTCCAAAAACTCGTACGTAAGGTATGTGTTCTTCATCATAACTGGGTTAAGGGAAGGGTGGATTTCCTTGTGTCTTTGTTTTCTAATTTAGTTAAAGGTCATAATGGAGATGTTGGTTTGTAAATCGTGTCTGGGGTATGTGGTGATCTTCCCATCTTAAATTATGTGCTTGAGGTTGGTCATGGTGACCGTGTGCATGTGCCACACTTATACTCTTGGAGATGTACTAGTCATCTTATATTCTCTCCGGCTCGTATGACAAACACGCGTCAGGGCCCTTTCAGAAGGTGATGAGAGCAAAGTGATCGGGGGAAAAGTGAGAGAGCATTTTCATATTTGGGAAGAGAATGAGTAAAAAGCTCATTACCTTTCTTTTTAAACTGCTTTGAGGTTCTATAGTGACATGTGTTGCTATAGAGATTGTATGTTATTATAACAGGGTTCGCCTCGAGTTTCATAAAGTTTTAGGTTTCAAAAAATTTTAAGCACCTTGTTTGATATTCATAGTTTGAAGATTTTGCGAAAAACTGAGACATTCGGAGAATGTGTGCTCATATGAGTGCAAAAATTTTCACGATTAGACCAGTAATGGGATTTTGATACAAGAAGTCTAGTAATTGAGGGGGTTGGGTGTTCATATTTCTATAAATTCACCGGGTATTTTAATTTTAGATCAGGGTTTGAGTGTCAAAAATTAGTTACCTATTGTATCGCAAGTAGGTTGTTAAGTTCGAACCTAGACTCAAGCCGACCGACCTTTGAGATTGTTTGGGGATAAACGATGGATAAATTAATATTTATTATAACAACCCAATCCATCAATAGTTACCATCTCGAGATGGGTGCAGGGTACAAATATCATCGAGATTATATTCGTAAAACTTGTGTGGGGCCACATATGTTAATATTTTGGAACTTAAAGAAGTTAGGTCAGGTTGATGTCAGCTCTTTATAGCAGGACTTATTCCGCTATGGCGGCGGCGGCGCTATATCAACACACCGACCGCTATAGCTACATGACGCATATATTTTTTTAACCAAAAAATCCCAATAAAGGGCTAATTATTAATAAGAAAATTAGATATTTACATTGTCTAGGCCAAAAAGTTGCCCGGAACAAAAAAAAATAAAAATAAAAAGGAAAGTATCAACATTTCGAAAAAGCAAAAATGAAAAGACTAAAATAGAATGTTCCATTTCAATCCAGTCGACCTTCCACCAAACTCATCTGATGAAGCTATTCATCGTCTCCCTTGGAAATCCAATGAAGTGACCATTACCACAACTCACACACCTTAACAGCTTGTTTGGATGGTGGTTTGCCATGGTTTCATAATGCATGGTATAGTGTAATATGGTATGGTATAGTATGGTATGGTACAGTACCATGTTTGGATGGACTGTATCGTTCACTGCAGTTTAATAATAGATATTTTGTTTGGTTTGATGGTATGGTACGGTATGGTAACAGGTAAATTTACTAGAATGCCCTTAATTGTAATACATTTGAGATATCAACTCTTTTATCCATATCAGTGCTAGCGTAACCAGTTGTCCTTTCTTTCTTGATGCTTCTCATAGCTACCCGATGATCCTTTTAAGATGCCAAATTCACAAGGGTATTTGCTAAACAAAGGTTTGACGAATGCAAACTAATGCAATCGGGAAGTACTTCCCAATCAATAAAACAATTAGTATACATGTATGTATCTTAGAGTTCAAAAATCACTTCCCATGTATATGCTTTTTGTGCATTCACTTTGTTTCCCTCCATTTCAATTTTAAATTTTTTTTGATCAAATTGAGTTTTTATTGGCATTAAAAACTACTACTACTAAATAACTATGATCATTTTTCTCACTCTTTGAATTTTTATATTGCTAACAGGAAGTCTTGCAATCTTCGATTTTGTTAACAAATGCGTAGTATTAGCATGTATTTTGTTGATAAGGATAAAATAGAATTAAAAAAAATTATATAAGGGTATAGTTGGAAAAGAAAAATGAAAACCATGACACACCACCAATTTGGTGGTTCAATAAATTGCTTCATTTCATGATTATCAAATCATGGAATAGTAACATACTATACTACCATTTTTAAAAAATCATGGAAACAAACATGATTCCCATGGGAAACCACCACCCAAACAGGTTGTAACTAGAACAACAAAGATCAACAAAAGCACCTAAGTTCAGAGTGAAATCATTTCTATGTCAAAAAATATCATTGGCATCATGTTCAAATACATGAAAACTTCTTCAACTTGGGTGGTGTGGATCTAAGAAGAGGTAGTGGTATGTGGTGGACATGATTGAACCCAAATGGAATTGATACCACTGTTAAAGACAATAAATTTCAGGTTATGTCCTAAAGTCGACTTAGAAGGTAATGCTCAATGTTGTGACCTTTAATTTGCTTTTGTAATCCTACTGCAGTTGTATTCCTTGTTCTGTGTAGTTGTTATCTTAGCTTAAACTTTCCATGTAGCTTGTACTCCTTGTTTTGAGTTCTTATTATTCGTAAATTTGGAGTCTTTGCTTTTCTAGTTGAATAATTGTTTTAGCTTCTCGAGGAATCTCTTGTAAGTTATAAAATTGATGTCTATTTATACCTGCAAAATTAACATGTTTAGTAAAATTATCTACTAGAGAGTTTCCTTCTCCGAATGTGTGCTACACCTCCACGTTATTATTATGCATCCGATCATTAATCTAACATCTCAAGAAATCAACCATCGAACCTCCCAAATTCCATTTGACACTTTTTAAGTTGTTAGAGAGTATGTCTCAACGATCAAAGGAACTAGTCTATTATGTAACAATAGTCTAATCCCATTCTGATTGCTTTAATTTTAGTCTCAGTGACAGCAACTTCCTCCAAAACTCGGGACTCTGTATATATGAAATCCCCTTCTCCATTTATCACACAAAAGGCCATAGATCCCTTTCCTGACCCATCATTATTACATTTAAAACTACCCTTGGAAGGATCAATCCTTCTTACCACTTTGTAGCTAATCAGAGGTGAACAACCCCTCAGAACTTTACAATAAGAGGCCAAGTCTTAGGCAAATCTTTCAACCAAGGGTATCTAAACTTGGCAAACAAATATAGATTTCTATGGATCTCCATGATCATTGAATATTTACTCATTTTCTCCCCATGCTTAATCATATTTCTTCTTTTCCATGTTTTTCATCTAATAAAGGCAAGAATTGCTTTAAAAATAGGCTTAAGCTTATCAGAACAATCAGCATTCCACTATTCCTCTAGAATGTCTAAGTTGTACTAATGGAAAATGCAAACCTGCAGGTTCTGTAAATAACTTCCAAACATGAGTAGAATTAGAATAAAAAATAAACAGATGAATAAAATATTCATGTACATTATCATTACAACAGAAGCACACCACAGAATCAGTTATGCCCCTTTTAATCAACACCTCGCCTATAGGAATTCTTCTAAACCACATCCTTCACAATATGAAAGATATCCTAAAAGGCATTCCCTTTCCTAGATATTAGAAATATTATCTATAGGATCTTTCCTTTGCCTGCACAACTCCCAAGCTGGCCCAACTTTAAACTTACTAGTTCCACCAGGCATCTACCAATGCTTATCTCTACCTTCAGAAAATGTAGTATCTCCCAATACATCATAAATTTGATCACAATCCTCCTCATTGAAATTAACAGATAACAAAACATTAATGCACCCTTCTTTATTGAACAACTATCTTACAAATTCCACTTGACCTTGATCATACGAGATGGGCATGTGATAGTGAAGAGCCCCATTTGTGTCCAATCATCAAACCAAACACTAGCATGCCCTTCTCTGGAATCTTACAAAAGTTTTTATCAAAATAGTTTCTAGCTTGAAGCATAGCCTTCCAAACTTGTGAACCTTCCTTCCATTCAACTATTTGAGGTTTCTTCCTCTTATAATACTTATTCCATATGTAGTTTGACTCTAGAGTATTACAGGTTCTAAAATTCCACCAAAGTTTTGCAAAAAGAACCTTGGAAAAATCAAAGAGAGATTTAAACCCCAAACCAATCCTCATTCTTAAGTACACAAATATCATCCCAAGAAGAGACAATCATCCTTTTTATGTACAAAAAGAACTGGAGCACCCCATTGAGAGACATTAGACTTGATGAAATTCTTGTCTAGGAGGTATTTCAACTGTTTCTTTAACTTTTTAAGCTCGGTTAAAGCTATTCTGGAGGGTGGAATTGAAATAAGTTGGGTATCTGGAAGGAGATCAATTTTGAAGTCAATTTTCTACTTAGAAGAAACTTTGGGCAGATGTTTAAGAAACACTTCTGGGAATTCATTAACCATTGGAACTGACTCAAGACTTAGGGTTTTGGACTTTGAATTCTTAACCCAAATAAGATAAAAGATACACCCTTTGGAAATTATTTTCCTAGCCTTAAGGTAAGAGCCAAATCGACCTATAGGCACCGAGGTACTACCCTTTCACTCTATGACTGACTCATTTAGAAACTAAAATTGAACTATTTTATTTCTATAACTAATGAAGGCATAGAAATAGTGGAGCCAATCTCTGCCAAGAATATCATCAAAATATGCCATGTCTAACTCTACAAAATCAACTGAGCTGACTTTATAAGAAACTGTGACTAGGCAATTTTTGTATACCCATCTAGCTATGGCCAAATCATCGACTGGATTACAGACTGGGTACTAACACCGAAGTCTATTCTATATTGAGAGTTATAAAGGAAATTGTGAATCCAGGTTCTAACAATGCATAAACATGAATATGAAAGACTTGTAATGTACTAGTGACCACATCAGGAAAACCCTCCAGATCCTTGAGTATGAAGGGCATAGAAATTATTCTAACGTTGACCAGCTGCACTGGATGAGACACCCTATTAGGTCAGGCGACCTGCTGGAGCTGCTGGAAAGGTAGCCTGAGTACGTCTACAATTATCATCTCTCTTGGTTATCAGATAATATCAAAGCTTTTGACCTAGTTTCCCACAACTAAAACACCTACCTTTACCTATCAAAGACTCTTTGGGATGTTTTTCCCACAATTATTACAAGTTAGGAAAGTACGACTATTGGAAGCACTAAAATGAGACAGAGCCTGACGCTCTACCTTTCTAGTCTTACCTGGTCTCGGGGGATAAAACACTACAGATGATGGTATTGGGGGTGAAGACCTTTGAGAAATATATGTGATTACCACCACCCATCTTTTGTTGAGAATAATCGAAGTTCCATGTTCTATCTCCCTTATTCATATTTTCTCTTTCCTTTTCCTTAATTTTCTCCTCTTTAATCTGCCAGGCATGAACCATCAATGGGGAGATGTCTATCTCTTTAACCAACATGGTATTCGTACACTTCTTGACTACATCCTCAGAAACACCTGACATGAACTTACTCATGGGGGTCCTAAAGTCAACAACCATAGCCGGAGCATATTTTGAAAGATGATATACTTAAGGAATACTCTTTCAAACTTATGTTTCCCCACTTCAGATTAATGATTTCATACACCTTGTCCTGCTTAGCTTAAGTGGGAAAAACCTATGCAGAAATGCAGTAACAAACTCATCCCACTTTACTTATTCTACATCTACACCTCTATCATATTTCCATTGCTTGTACCAAGTATGAGCCACTCCTTATAACTAATAAGCAACCAAGTCAACATTCTTTGTTGGAGTGACACCTATGATCTTAGTAACATTTTGAATATTATCCATGAATTCATGTAGATACTCTTCAGAATTAGACCCAAAGAGTACCAAAGGATTCATCCAAATAAAGTCTTGAACTTTGACTATTGCATATTTATTATCGATTTGGATGGTTCTACAACCTACTGGTTATTTTGGGTGGTCATGAACTGGGTTAACACTGTGAAAGAAGCCCTGAATTCGGCATGAGAAACATGCTCGTTCAATAGGTCTGCTGGAGCTGGTGGTGCTTATTAATTTTCATTTCCATTGCCACTTTTCATTCCTTTAGTTCTCTTGGGAGGCATATTCTGTAAATATGTAGAGCATGAGTTAGAAGAATATTTTAATAGAGTTCACACTGACTCTAATACCAAGTTTGTCATAATTCGAGACTACCCTCTAGTCATAACGTTGCTTTGAATCACAAGTAACCCCAAGCTAACACATGGCCTGACATGATACTAAGAATAATAAAGTAAATTGATAAATATTGAGTGAAAACTGAGCTAAAAAATATAACCATAATAAAATAAAATCTGTATGGATTATCAAATCCATAATGTTTACACAACCATCCTACTGAAAGTCTAATTGATTGTCTGAAAGTCTTTACTAAAATGAGTTGCTGGGACAAGCCACCCAACTAACTTTAACTATCTGAAGCTAAAATAAAACTGAAAGGAAATATTGATAAATGGTCCTTGAATAATGAGGACTCACCAAGCAATGTTGCTGAAGTGATTGATGAATTAAGGTAACTGCTATTGGGATTCTGAATATCAGAACCTATATTATAAGATAATATAGCATAAAAATATGCAGCCAATGCTTTGAATGTAATGAGTATGCGAGATATACATTACACTATGTGAGATGAACATGTTGAAAGTGATATGATAACCTAAACATAAGATTAAACTCTATAAACTTATATTATAACCTAGTAACAAATATATAATATTATAAGATGCTGAATTAACTAAATACAATGTTAAGCAAGTTTTGAGACTAAACTATATGAGGTTTGTGTAACCTACATAGACTATGTGAGTAACATAAAATCCAACCTGCAACTCAAGTTGGGAGGGTGTTCTATATGTTGCCAAGGGTACGAACCATGATTGGTGTGAATTCACTCATGAGCTTATTAAGGTCCAGGGAGACACTCTCAACTAGAGAGGACCCCTTTTACTTGTGGTGGCATGTAGTTTGGGACTTGGGGTATATGAACCCTTGTCCTCTTGGTGCTAAGTATTACTCCCAACCAAAAGTAAACTGATATACAGAAATGTTCAACAATAATGATGTTATGAAACTAAAGGATACATGCTTTTTCTGAAAGCATTTTAAATCATAAAAATTGAATGACTGAGTATACAACTGAAACGTATGATATCCTAGGTCATCAGATATTTATAACCCGCTATCTCAATGGACCTACTCATGACAATTTTATGAACTGAACATAATAAGGAATTGCATAACTCAAGCTCAAAATAAGAATTTATCAATATGATGGGGGTTCATAGTCATGAGTATGTAAAGATGCTTAAATTTATGGAAGAACATATATTCATAGCAAGAAACTAAAACATATACAAATTTATTCTTTTCATGAAAATTCTAAGCTTGAAGAATGAATAGGTTGAAGGAACCCATTGATGAAATCTCACATATATGGAGATAAGAATACTGAAGAAATCACTAAACTTGGAACTTGAAGAAGAAGAACTCTAGTTTGCCCTGGAAAAGACAAATCACCTTTTTTTTCTTATTTTTGCTAAGTGTCAATTATTTTCTAAGTAAAGAGCGGCTTAGGATAATATTAATCTTAATAATCAGCTTTGGGGTGGCATAAATGACATAGTTTAGGGGTTTAAAAAGTGGAAAAGACTAAAATACCCCTTATAAATAACTGAAAAAAGCTGTAGAGGAGGACGTACGACCTATCCCAGGATTATGGGACCCATCTATGATCGTGGGTAGTGCTTGTGGTTGGGTGGATGATTTAAGGATTTCTGAACTTGATCAGACAATCCATGGTACGATCTTGGGACCTATCTATGATTGTGCCTTGGTTCGTAGGTTGAAAGTCTAACCCGAATGAGCTTTAGGACTCATGATCGTACCTGAGATCGTGGTTTCGAACCTTGGTTGTGGTTCCCTATAGTAGTTGGAAGTTATACTTGTAAATTTTCAGGTGTTTAGGATTGTTTCGATCAGACAAAAGCATTGCACGATCGTAAAATCTCATCAAGATTTTGCCTACGCTCGTAGGTTCTCACTGCTAGATAGTGCTCCTCTAAAATGGCCATAAGATTTACTCTGATATTGGATTAAGACAAAACTAGATGCATTGCAATAAAGACTCAAAAACCTTTCATTTGGTGGGTTTTGACCTAAAAAATACTCCATATATGAGTTATACTCATTTGAAGTTGACTATAAGGAGATTCTTCATAAGAAAACCCCTGGTACGAAAGGTTTCAACTTGGCTATGATCTAGGAGTTACTTGTAGCCTTAATACATGTATAAATCACTTCTCCTACCACCAAAGTATAATGTTTGATATAATATGTACTTGAAACATGATTTTAATAGCAGCTTAGATATTTAGGGTGTTACAATGGCTAGAGCACGAAGTTCGCTATTAATGGCAGAACTTCGAGTAAGGAAGAGAAAACAAATTGAAGAACTCTAAAAAATTGGTAGAAAACAAATTACAAAACTGTAAAAATTGGAAGTTAAAAAATTAGAGAAAAAAAATGAGAGGTAAGAGAGAGATCTAAAAAGGAAGTGGGAATAGTTGTGGCCTAAAAGTAGAGAGGTGTTATAAAACAAGAAAGAATAAAGAAGAAGAGTAGAGAGAATAGAGCGAGTAATTCTTATATCTTATCTTGAGTGATGAGAGATCATCAGATTGTAAAACAATGAACAAAACCCCTCTATTTATAGGAAAAATTTACTCCTAGTCTGAGTAAAAGACAGATGCTTCAAATCCTAATAGATATCAAAGTAGATCTTAATAGACATTCACTATAATGTAAATACATTTATAACACTCCCCTTGAATGTCTAATTGGTAGATAATGTGCCTCGTTAAAACCTTACTAGAAAATATCTAGTAGGAAAAAAAATCTAGTAAAGAAAGAAGAGTACACATCTCTAATAATACGTATTTCAGCTGCCTCATTATAAACCTTACAAGGAAAACCAGTGGGACAAAACCTCGTAAGGGAAAAAGAGTACAACGCGTATTAACGCCACCTAATGAGAGCATCTATGAACCTTTGCATTCCGATCTTGTGCACCATCTTTTTAAAAGTTATAATTGGAGAAGACTTGGTGAATAAATCAGTCACATTGTCAGTTGAACGAATCTGTTGCACGTTATTATCATCATTCTTTTGTAGCTCATGTATGTAGAAAAGCTTTGGCAAAATGTGCTTCATTTTATCTCCATTTATGAATCCTCCCTTAAGATGTGCTATGTAAGCTGAATTATCTCTGTATAAATTGTGGGTAGATTTTCATATTTCACACCACATTTTTCTCGAATGAGATGCATCATGGACCTCAACTATACACATTCTCGGCTTGCTTCATGAATAGCTATTACCTCAACATGATTCGATGAAGTGGCTACGATAGACTGCTTTGTATATCTCTAAGATATGGCAGTATCCCCACATGTGAACACATTGTATGTTTGAGACCAAGATTTATGTGGGTTATATGAGTACCCAACATCAGCATGACCAGTAAGATCGGGACTGTAATTTTTAGAATAAAATAAATTCATGTATCTTATCATATTTCGATGTCTCTTAGTAGGAGTAGAAATATGTCTTGCTAGCAAATTAAGCGAAAGGTTATATTGGGTCTTGTAGTTTTTTACAAGATATATGAGTGCACCAATTATACTAAGATATGGTACTTCATAACTAATTCAAATTGATATATTTCTCATTTCAGCAAATAATCTTATTGCTTTTGAAAACTCTCCAAGAGTTTCAATAATTTTCAAGCTATAAGCTTATACAATATAAGGATTATCAATAAGTTTCCTAGAAACTTTTATATTTTGAATCCTTAAAGAAGTTTTCATACAAATTTTGTCAAGTGATGTATCTTATCCCATTTCGATGTCTCTTAGTAGGAGTAGAAATATGTCTTGCTAACAAATTAAGCGAAAGGTTATATTGGGTCTTGTAGTTTTTTACAAGATATATGAGTGCACCAATTGTACTAAGATATGGTACTTTATAACCAATTCAAATTGATATATTTCTCATCAGCAAATAATCTTATTGCTTTTGAAAACTCTCCAAGAGTTTCAATAATTTTCAAGCTATAAGCTTATACAATATAAGGATTATCAATAAGTTTCCTAGAAACTTTTATATTTTGAATCCTTAAAGATGTTTTCATACAAATTTTGTCAAGTGACAATATTCAACATTTTATGTGTGACATCTTCAAGTATCTAGACTGCAAATCAAATAAGTTTTCACTTACCAAGATGCACCCTTTTATATTACTTGATAAATGTTTCTACGTCAGCATGCTTAAATAAACGTAGAATTCAGATCCTCGTAATCTTTCATAATATTGCACCAACATTGTGTTAAAGATATTGATGATATATTATTTCGTATCGGTTCACAATGCGACATAACATTTTGAGATCTCATCACTTTATTATTTTCAGGTACATGAACTTCTCATAAGGTTTCATGAAGTGTTATGTCGTAGGCTTTTCAAGAGCTCATTGCCTTCTTATTATGATTATTTGCTCCTTATTTTTCAAAGACTATTTCATTTATAACCGATTAGTCTACCATGCTTCACGCATGCATAGACTTTGTCCTTCAGGAACACAAAATAAAAGCACTTGCGCTTAATATGATATGTTTTTGGCATTTGACTTGAATTATCTTTTGGATGAGAATCTGGTGATAATTCTTAACATATTTCATAGCGCTTATAATCTCCCCTTTATGTTAGGAAAACTAACATACATCCTCTATCTTCTTTGAGAAATTCATCTTTGTGCATCATGGTATATTCATTAATCGTATACCGCACATCAAAACTATTAGATGGAATAGTTGGTTCATGACTTTGAACTGATTGAGGGGGGAGAAATAATCATAATTTATTGGTCTAATGCATACAAGTATTATTGTATGCAACATATCATAGTTCAGACAAACACATAAAGCTTTATTCTCATTAGTGATGGTTTAGCTATTTATCGAAGTCACTCAATGTCGAACCATCATCATCAAGATAATTTTCTTGATTGAACAATCTGAAAATTATGTTCTTAACTCAATTTTATTGAGCAAGCAACTTTATGAATGTCAATCTGCAGGTTGAAAATGAATGTACATGTGATCATCTTATTAATGCATCTTTTCAACATATCATATGATAGGTGAACGGGACCTTATTCACCTTTTATAATTTTCAGATTTGAAGGGATCCAATCCCAATATTAGTTGGTTCAACCAACTTATCATGAGAACAAACAACATAAACAATTTTTGAAGAATCTTCTAGTTCTTCAATACATGCACATCTTCGAGATGTCACAATCGTTCATATCAATTTATGAACTTTTATTCTAGTAAACTCCAAGTGTACCATGACATGTACTTTTTCTTTAGTAAATTTCAGATTTACTATTAGATGAATAAATTTCAGATTTACTACTTCAAAAGTAGATTTCAAAATTATTCAATCTCTTTCGGAGGTGAGTTGTGATACAATCACAATCAAGTGCACGTTTGCATTAATAAGTTTCTCATTCCCCAGGAATGAAATATAATCGTGCCTTAAGCCTATCAAATTATGATAGCTTATAACCTCTTTTAAGATTTTGCTACTTCAGAAGCAAATCGAGGCATACATATGATGTAGAGAATTTTTCTCTAGTATATCTTATAATCATATAAGCGTGTAAAAATATCGTCACTTTTGATGATCATTATCATAGTCCCTCCACGTGTATATTCGTGCATTTAATCACTTGTCTTCTTTCAGACATATTATGCACTGCTACCAAATACACCTAAAAAATGAAGTAAGTTGTCATATTTCAGACTTATCATATATTGCTGCCACATTTACTTTATGGAATAAAGCATATTCAATGGGTCGAATTTCATGACTTTTCATTAAACACCCATTATTTTGCCTTAGCCATCACAATATCATCAATATGGTGTATTGAAATTCAAACTCAATATTTTATCCATATAAAGGCGTCTTAGGCATAAATCGATGGGACTTGAAATATTATCATCCCTTTTGATAATATTATTCTTGAGGAATGAATTTAAAACATAAATGGTTCCAAACCAATTATTTTTCCTCAAATCCAACAATAATTATATCATTAATAGAAAAATACAAAAAACATAAGGAATTACTAATCTTGACCTTTAGATTTATAATCTCACCTTATTTGGCAGAGTCTCGTGCTGTAACGTAAATTAGTTATAGACTCGAAAACTTGTGTAGCCACGTACGAACAAATCTCAATTGGTACCAAGACTTCGTACAAATCTCAATTGGTAAGAGTGCACCTCTTTTAGGATTTTTTTTTAGACCCTGTTAATGTTACTTTTTTTACATTATTTCTCTTACTTAAAACATATTAGTAAATTTAGTTAACTATAGAGTTAAATTTAGGAACTGCGGAAGTTCATTGGATTTTCTTTTTAAAATTTAACTTTAGAGTTAAATGTAAAGAATGTTAAAATTTTACTATGAATCAAAATTTAAGGTAATGAGAATGAAAAAGAAAAGCGTTTTACAATAACATATTTTTGCATTCAACTCGAAAATATTAAGATATCTTTTCAGTTCATAATTAGTAATTTAACTATATATATATATATATATACGCGCATCACGCGAGCTCACTTTATTGAGTTCAAACGTTACGATATTTGTTTAAATAATAAAGATGAACACAATAATTAAATTCAACATCTCTTGGAGAATTTATTTAATTAAACCTAACCTTTATCAAAAAAAATTCTCAAAGCCAATCAACATTCATCTACCACTTGTAAACTGCAATAAAATAATACGATGATAGAGACATCAAAACAATATAATTAAATCTAACCTTTACACAAAAGTTTTCTCAAAGTCGCCCGACACTTATCTACCACCTGTAAACTATAACAAAATAATATGACAATAGAGATATCAAAATAATACAATTAAATTTTACGTTTACACCCAAAAAATTCTTAAAACAGAGATAAAAATAATACAATTAAACCTAATCGTTACCTAAAAAAATTCCTCAAAGCCGACCGACATTCATCTATCACCTGTAAATTCATGTACGACTTGTAAACTGCAACAAAATAATACAATAGCGATCACAAAACTTTTGTTTAGATGAAATAATTCTTATTTGAGCGAAAATTGTGACACTAAAGAATGAGTTGAATGAAAACAAAGAAGATATATATATATATACACACACACATACATATATATATATACACATACATATATATACCAGTTTAGGATACGTGCGTTGCACGTGTATGTCATGTCAATATTATTAACTTGAATACTATAAATGTTTGAAAAATCTTGATATTGTTGTAAGCCTACATAATTTTTTTTGATTTCCATCGAAAGTCTGAAACCAAATTGGAACTAAACTGATTTACGTCGAGTAGAGCCCATTCGGTAGTGATACTCCATACCAAGTATTTTTTTCATACCTAACGTAGACAATTCTAAATAGATGGAACAATAATGAATTACTCTAAATATACATTCAATTAAAATTTAAAGATTATTTTTTAAAAAATGTTTTATAAAATATTATTAAAGTTCCATTGATATATTACTGCTCAAGAATAAAATAAGATAAATAATAAATTAGTTCCTTGTTCAACGCCTTCACCCTCTTCTTCAACGCCTTATTCTATGCACAAATCATATCCTCTCTGCAACCTTAGTCTCCAAGTCTTTCTCCCTCTCCTCCAATAACTCCTTCGTGATCATCATACGCTTTTCTAACGTGAATAAAGAAATATATTAATTTTAGTTGAAATTTTTAACTTTTAAAAAACGAATATAATCAAAATTATTTCACAATTAAACAATGAACGAAAAAACATCAGTCTAACTAAAAAATAACATTATAAAACCAACGTCAACCATTTAACCTCAGACCTCGGGCAATATTCAAAGACCTTTTTTGTGATGATAACAACATCTTGGTAGGTTATTTAGTAAATAATAGTGGCTCGTGATGTTTTACTGAATATTTGATTTCAGTGATTTGTGGTTTGATATTATTGATTCTGTAAATTGAAATAGATTATATTTATGATGCCTACACTTCTGCTTGAAAGCCATTTCCTACAAGCAAACATCGCAAAAGCTACTCAAATTTTTAGAGACTCAAAAATTGTAACTTTTAAATTAGTTTACCTAATAACTATCCAATACATGTGACTAAAATTTGTGTGACAACAATCTTTCGGAGGCAACATGCATGTTTCGTCCATTTTATGATAAAAAACTTTCAATTAAAATAAAAACAGAGAAGTTATCAAAAAGAAAAAATCCATTATCAATTATTGATTATACATAATTTATATATAACTTTAATTATCTACTAAAAAGGAATAAAGGATGGTGATAATGAATGCAAGAAGACACTTAAATCAAAATAAAAAATAAGAAGAAAAGGCAGAAGTAGAAGAAGCAACGTATTTTATGGTAAAGTTTGATTAAAATATTAGTACTTAAATAGTAAAATTATAGAAATACTTTAATATATATATATATATATATATATATATATATATATATATATATATTAAAATTCTAACTGATTTAGAAATATAAATATTATGATTTCTTACCCATATCAAATAAGAATTTTAATTAATTGTAAAATAAAAAATATTAGGGTACTAATTAAATGACAATTATTTTTGTAAAATAAAATAAAATATGTCAATAGGTTTAAAATCTAAATTGAAACTTAAATACACTGATCCTTAATTATTACAGGTTTATTTTACAATTTATTTTTTTCTCATTCAAATATGTTAGTAGGTACAATCCTAAAAGGTAACTTAAATGCACGGATGTTTTGTTACTCTCTCCGTCCCAATTTATAGATTAAGTATGGAAAGGAAAAGAAAATATTGCAAAAAGAAAGCAGTAGCAACAATAAATAATATGATAACCGAACAAAAAAAATAATAAGTAATAATAATTGAATCGATAAAACAAAGGTTATTTCATCAAATAAGTATATTATTTCTCTAGGAACATTCGACTAATAGTTCAATATCCAACAACAAGAAAAGTCTCAATCCCAAACAAGTTGGGTCGATTTGCTTGACACCCTACCTCTGATAGTTTAGATTAACACCAATTTTTGTACTAATCTGTTATAAAGTTGATGAGATTCAGGTCGTTTGAGAATTCATGGATGATCATGATGCAATCTAAATCCTATTTAGCCTCTTTCCTGTTCCAAATACATGTTCTGCAAGTATTTAAACTTAACAAAAGAAAAAAATTGTTCTCATCTTCAAAACACCAATGATTTCTTTCAAATAGAATTTGTCCAGAATATACATAATGGTATGATTTTTCATATGTTTTTTTTTTTTGATTTTTTTTATCTTCAGTCCCACCAGTTGATAACTGCAGCTTTGGAACTTCCTGGTATCATTCACATTGCTGTAGATATACTATTAAACGTGTACCAGGTTGACTGATTCTGCGCTATCTTTACAACATAGGACAAATTGGTTTAACATTTCACTTTTGTAGATTATAATGTGTAAAGCAAGCTTCATGAACATCTATATATACAAAGACAACCCCCTTTTTAGTATGCCTGCATCAACAACAACATACCTAGTGTAGTTTCACAAAGTAGGGTCTGAGAAGCATAGACTGTACACAAACCTTATCCCCCCTTCAGAGGGTTGCATCTTCAATGTTATTATTCATGGACGATGAAATACCCCCCTTCAAATATTCCATCTATTTTGATGACCCTGAGAAGAGATTATTGTTGTGCAACACTTAGTCATGTAGAAAGAAATATGTCCAAACTTGTACAAAAATTAAATCAAGGGAAATATGAAATTCTCTAAAGTATAACATTAAAGAAAAAAAATAGGATAACGAAAGCACGTTGAGAAGTTGATACAAAAGTTTAAGATAAAATGTATACAAATTCGACACATAATATTAAAAATAGTTATTTATATGTTCAAGCATTGTATATTATCAAAGTACTTTCTCCATTTCAATTGATGTGGTAGTTTTAGAATCTAGAGATTCAAACAGACTTGGGTGCAGATTCCAATTGTATCTAACAAAATAGCCTACTATGCTGTCTTCTTTGTCGTTCACCAGCTCATATAGATCTGGATATCTTCTTAGGGGCTTTATTCTCCATCAATTTATTTTGACATGATCTTGTTGTCAACCCACTATCCATGTCTACAAAGTCTTCCCATGGATTATAAATCGATTTTCACACTGCCAGCCCACTTGTCTGGATACGATCTTCTATATTCACCAGTGATATTCCATTACATTGTGTGTGACTACTACTACTAAGTCAACAACAATAATGCTTTCGTCCTCAACAAGTTGTCAACTATATGAATACTCACTATTATATTTTAAACTGGTGCCGTCATTATTCCATACTTAACACCTTCAGGAAAGTTTGTCATAATCCTGACAAAAATACTTTTTCAGATCTTCCATGAGACGATAGTTTATCTCATATATAATTTGTAATAAAGGGTGAATCATTAAATCAGATGAAGAGATCTTTTAACGAAATAACTTGAAGACAATCACTCCCCAATTGATAAATACATAAAAAAAATCTAGCATTGGTTCAAAATGAATGACATTCAATATGGATGAGAAAAAAATAATTGAAATACAAATTAAAAACTACTATGGGATACATAAAATCTTTTGTAAGAAACAAACCTCAAAATTAAATGTTGAAGAAGAACACTACCCAAAAGACTCGCAGAGATTTTAAAGTCCTTCAGGTTGTAATCCAATCCAAATTTCTTCATCAACAAGTACTCGCATTACTTCAGCAATGGAAATTGGTCAATACATCATTTATCTGAAGAGCAACCTAAAAATAAAAATACAAAAGAATAAATTAGAAAATTCAGTCATGAGTATTTAATTGGCTGTAAAAGAAAAGGCTTACTTTTTTCTTTTCCTTTTGAGATCCTAAATTCTTGAGAGATTGTTGATGTGTAACTATGGTTAAAAGATATAATCTATCCACACATTATATTCATCGAATCATTGAAACAATACCGCATATATACAACACGGTATGTGATATGTAACAACCCCAACAAAATAATATATATGAATTATTATTTATTAATATGTGCAAGTTCCTTATGTCAAACCATCAAACAGACAAAAAGAAATAATAACAATATAAGAGTTTTGAGAAATAGTAAAATCTATTTAAATCTCAAAAATGACTTTAAAGATAAACCTGGTGACAAAACTTCCTTGTCAATAATTACACGAAGATCTAGACCTAAACCTAAACCTAAACTAAACCTAAGCTTAAACAAAGAATCAGTAAATATATAATGAATCCTACTAATTGATAGCAAGAATCTCAAATATATAAATAAACCAACGAATTCTAAATTAATCCAACACACCAACGAATTCTAGATTAATCTAACATATGACAAAAGATTTTTACACCTAAAAAGCATGGAATAACGTCCTATATTTTAGGTAAGTAATAAATGTCTTATTATTTTTTATATAAATAATTATATAATGTATTTTTTTAAAATAGTGAAAAGATGTTTTTGTCTATTGCGGAGTCTTTTAGTGAAGGGCAAAAACTTCAAATCACTTTTCTAAGGGTTTCACACTTTTAATATTATATATATATATATATATATATATATATATATATATATATATATATATATATATATATATATATATATATATATATATATATGCACAGACGTTGAATTTTATTATGTTGACAAAAATAGTAAAGAAGTTGAATGTTAGAAAATTAAGCATTCATCAATCTAGACATGGAACTGAATCAAGTTAGATGAACATCGATCATATTTTCCCAATAAGTAAATCAGTTTCTTCTCTAGTTTAACGTGCATCTCAATATTTATAGAAGTATTTCTTTATTAGAGTCCTATTTAGGAGTATTTTTCTATCCTATTTTAGGAGTATTTTTCTAATTGATCAGTACAAAAGATAATATTAATTGATTCTCCTTTCATATATTTTAGGAGTCTAGTTAATATAATAAAAATAATAAAATAATAAATTGAAAGAAATAGTGAAAAAAAAATAGTTTTGTATAAAGAAATGTCTTTTAATGAAAGACAAAAAGTTCAAATCACTTTTCTAAGGGCATTCACACTTTTATTTTAGTGTACGTGCTTTGCATGTATACACAAAAATTAAGAATAATAGTATTAAGAAGTAGCAATTTACGTTAAAAATGTCATATCTATTCATATAACATAAATAAATTGTATCTCATTTTACAAATGAAAAGAAAAAATTTAATTATAATTTCATGTAAATTAAATTATTATTTTCATATAATATACATAGATTCTTCCGACAATTTCGTCAATAATTTTTCTTTTCTTTGATTCTCCTCTTAACCTTTCGAATGTCCTGGCCTTTTATTTATTTTTTCATTTAAATATTTTTATTTCTAATATAGTTCAAATAATAATAATAAAATATTTTTTAGGCAAATATAAAAGAAATTAACTTCCTGCATTAAGAAAAAATATTCTAACTTGTTAATTTCAAATGACCGGACAATTAAATCGACAAATAATTATAATTAATCTAATATTTCAAATTTAACTAATAATTTTAATTAAAAATCCAATTATAATACTAACGAATAAAATACCAATATCAAAATATAATCTAACAAGATAATAAAAATTAAGTCACAATTAAATAAAGAAATAAAAAAAAAAGAGGGATAAGCCTTTGACTTTTTTGGCTACTTCATTAAGCGTGCTTATTTCTTTTAATTTTTTTTTATCAAAAATTTTCATGTGAAACAGAAACATGAAAAATTATTAAACAAAGAGAAATTATTGATTATGCATAACTCATATATAATCCTTAAAGCTATTAGCTAAAAGAAATTGGAAAAAGTATAAAGGATGATAATAAATATAAGAAAATGACATGAATCAAAAAAAAAAAAGTAGAAGTAGAAGTAGAAGAGGGTATTTTTCTTGTAAGTTTTGAGTCAAAATATTACTTAAATATAAGTTTAGAAATTATTTTTTATGTAAGATAAAAATTCTAATTAATATAGAAATGTTAAATATTATGATTTATTACTTGTATCAAATAACTAAACATAAAAAACCTAAGAAAACTTTACCTCAAAAAGACTACCATAAATCTTTTACCTATGACTTCTAAGATTTATGTAAAAAAAGTAATAGTTAAAAGAGATGAAAAATATAAAATATAAGACAAATAAAAAAATAATAAATATAAAATTTCCATATTGCTGTACTCCAAAACATAAACAAAATTAAGTTCTTAGAATACTTTGTTTTTTGGGAAAGTCATTTGTTAACCATAAATAATTCAATACTTACCTTTTCTAATTGAGAAATGCCGTACCCAAAAATAAAATAAAATCAGTCCTATTTTTAAAAATAGACATTTAATTATTTTTCTATTTTTTAGTTTTTAAATTTTTATTTATTTATTTATGTACAAAAAAAATAAAAAAATAATTTTGTCTATTATATTGACTTTTAATGAAAGACAAAAAGTTCAAATCATTTTTCATCTTGACACTTTTAGTATGTTGTAGATATAGATATAGATTGTAGATATAAATAAGGTAAAATTATAACTAATTTATAAGTGTTAAATATTCTGATTTCTTACCTGAGTCGAATATATTTTTCTGTTTTTTAAAGAACATATTTTGTTCCAAATTTTTTGCTTAAAATGTCATGGAAGGTTCTTTCTTTTCCATGCTTAATTTTTTGTTGAATATAATTTTTTGTGCTTAAATATTTTTCTTTTCCATGGATAGCGTTTTCCTTAAAAATTATGTAGGACTTTCAACCAAAAATATTCCAGATTATATTTAATTCCTTTTAGGTATAAGATTCTTTCTTATTTATTTTTTTGGAATAAATTTTGAGTAATAATTTAATGATAATTATTTGAAAAAAAGGTGAAAAGACAACTTTATCTAAATGAGAGTCTGTTAATGAAGAACAACTTCAAGTAAAAGAAAAATAAGAAGAAAATTTAGAAAGCCTATAAACAGTAAATAATAAAATCGTCAAAGATTTACTTAGGAATCACAACTATATATCCACAGACTTTTTTGAATGAAATTCACAAAATAATTGAAACAGTACATAAATTGATAGAATTCATACTTGTATGAATATGATTGTTTGAGCATCATCCGTTGATTGTGTAACCCTTGTCAATTTAATTGGTTTCATGCCAGACCAAATATAACCCCTCATGAAATTGATTCATAAATCAAGTTTTTCTAGATAACTCATATATCAAAAATCATAATAGATAATTAAGAACAATCGATAAATATCGGCAAGGAATACAAAAGAGTCTTATAGATAAAATTTATAGATAAATATCAAAAATACTAATTAACTGAAAAAATAAATTCTTTAAAGCGAATATGTTCAACTTCACAATCTGATTTGTCTCGAGAACTTTATGTACCCATGAAAATCTCAATTGTGAATGTGAAGACGAAAAATGGACACGAGCAAATTAGACATCCAAGTATTAATAAAATTTAATTGGTTTCATGCTAGATAGAATATGGACCCTCATGAAGTTGGTTCATAAATCAAGTTTCTCTGTATAACACATATCACAAATCACAATAGATAATTAAGAACAATGGATAAATATAGAATACTTACAGTTTTCTCTAAAGTCATAGTTGCTAGATTGATGTAGCCTACATCTACAAAGAGAAGAAACAATGCAAGTATTAATTGATTTTAAAATAAAGAGGCAACATACCAAAAGCGAGGACTTCTACACCATGCATATTAGAGGATATCTTAATTCATATATATGAAGTCTATCTAATTCTTTACCTATGTAATACTTTTTCCTTCCTAATTTTATCTCTCAATACCACCTATCTTTACTACAATTCTCACTGCTATGTTTTCCCTCCTAACGTTACGTGTCAATAACTTTTATCTCTACTATAATTTTTAAATATGCCCTCCTAACATTACATATCAATAACTTCTATCTCAAATAAAATTCTTAAATATGATATTCACTAAACTATAGAAATTGATGTTACTGTTGCATTCTAGCTAGCTGGTTTATGTAGCTGACATGAACGACGTTCGTTCTATCTCTCCAGACCCCACTATGCGAGAATATGACTGTCATGTGGGTCTGACCAACCCGACCCTACCCGACCCATTTAAATAAACTGGCCCGGTTTGACCCGTCCCAGTAAGCCCTAGGGCTTTAGGGTTCCGGGTCCTGGGACGGTTATTTTTTTTATTTGGGCACGGTTAATCCGGCCCGGACCTAGCCCGATCCTGGCCTGCCGGTTAATCGGCCTGGCCCGGATTTTTTTTTTTAAATTATTATTTTTTGGGTATAAATTAGTATATAACTATCCAAATATATATTGTAATGTATATATATTATAGTGTATTTCATTTAAAGTATTACATATACATAGAATAGAGTGTATATATGTGAAGAGATCTTCTATAGACGTATATATTTAACGTATACATGTGTATATGCTTTATAAATTAGTATATAATTATACAAATATATATTGTAATTATATATATTATAGTATATTTCATTTAAAGTATTATATGTACATAGAATAAAGTGTATATATGTGAATAGATCTTCTATAGATGTGTATATTTAACGTATACATGTGTATATGTTATATAAATTAGTATATAAACTATACAAATATATATTGTAATGTATATATATATATATTGTAGTATATCTCATTTAAATGATTACATATACATAGAATAGAGTGTATATATGTTAATAGATCTTATATAGACGTGTATATTTAACGTATACATGTATATATATTTTATAAATTAGTATATAACTATACAAATATATATTGTAATGTGTATATATTGTAGTATATCTCATTTAAAGTATTACATATACATAGAATAGAGAGTATATATGTGAATAGATCTTCTATAAACGTGTATATTTAACGTATGCATGCGTATATGTTTTATAAATTAGTATATAACTATACAAATATATATATTGTAATTATATATATTATAGCATATTTCATTTAAAGTATTACATATACATAGAATAAAGTGTATATATGTGAATAGATCTTCTATAGAGGTGTATATTTAACATATACATTTGTATATATTTTATAAATTAGTATATAATTATACAAATATATATTGTAATGTATATATATTGTAGTATATCTCATTTAAAGTATTACATATACATAGAATAGAGTGTATATATGTGAATAGATCTTCTATAGACGTGTATATTTAGCGTATATATGTGTATATGTTTTATAAATTAGTATATAACTATACAAATATATATTGTAATGTATATATATTTTAGTTTATTTCATTTAAAGTATTACATATACATAGAATAGAGTGTATATATGTGAATAGATCTTCTATAGACGTGTATATTTAACGTATACATGTGTATATATATATATAATTATATATGTATATATTATAGTATATTTTATTTAAAATTTAAAGTTTAGAGTAGTACATATATATTTAGATGGTGCGTATATATGTATAATTGTGTATATGTCTATATATTTTTTAAATTCTAATGTAGTATATACTATATATATAGTGTATATATATTGTTTAACGTATTTATAATGTATATAGGTGGGTATATATAATGTATATTGAAAAAAAGTTTTTTTTTTTTTTACATTTTTGACCGGGTTTGACCATGTTTTTAATCGGGTTTAGGTGGGTTTGACCGGGTTGGGTTAAGTGGGCCGGGTTAGGGTGGTTTTTGATTTTTTTACTGTCAGACTCGGCCCAGCCCGGCCCACTTACACCCCAACCCAGCCCGGCCCTCAACCCGATTAAATAACACGGGCTGGTTTGGGGTTGGCCCGGCCCGACCCACTTGACAGCCATATGCGAGAATATCTTGGGTATGTTATTGTCAAATATCAAATAAAATTAATTTGTAATGAGAAAAGTAAGACAATTTTTTTTTTTTTTTGAAGAAAAAAGACTCACGAGTCCATTGTCATAATGCTAAACTCCTTGTTGATTTTTTTGAGAATGATATCTTCTGAATCACTATTTCAGATTCCACTTTCTTCAAATTTCTTACAAGACTCCTCGCCAAATCGTCTAAAGTGAAATATCCGAGATAGCCTGATCTTGTCTATTTTAAATTTTCCACAAATTACACAAAAAGAGAGACATAGATTTCATCCCGTTTGAAGAACTCATAAAACTAAAACATATCACAAAATAACACAAACATAACTGTAATAAGAGTAAAATTAGAAAAGAAAAAACAAAAAGCAATTGCCTGAATCTGAAATAAACACTTTTTTCTATACGATCCCTTTATTCCATCAGATGAGTAATATTCAAGATCAACATTTTTCAATTATTGATCTCTCGTCATCCCACCCCAACCACTCATGTTCAATGGAAATCACATTCACCTTTGAACTAAATACACACTTTTCCTATATAAATGGAAAGCTCTTAACCAACAAAACATTGAACACAAGATTAATATATTAGGATTGGATTTACAATGCTAACAATTGAAAGATAAAAGAATTGAAGTTAAAGCATGAGTAAACATCAAATGACCTCGATTATCAGCAAAGTTTGAGTGATAATGCAATCGAGTAGCCTCAAGCATCATTGAAACCTCTTGTGCATTCTCGGAAGCTTTAAGGAAGTGATCAATTTGAATTGTAATATACACGTAATGATGAAAGAAAATTAAATTATTCTTACCATTTATTTTAGGAGATTTTTTCTATTTTTTTCTTTTTCTATTTTTTTTACAATATATTTTTGGGGTTTACACGAATTCTCCTATTGTTTTCTTCAGTTACATAGGGAAAAAGAAAATTATATTAATTCTTTATATTAATTTTATTTCTCATATATTTAGAATTCTTGCCATGTATTGTAGGACTCTTTAAATATAATTCTCCTAATATTTTTTACCATATTAAATTATAATTGAAGAAAATATGCAAGAGATCATTAATAATTGAAGAAAATATGTGAAAAGATAATTTTGTCTATTACAAGTTTTTTAATGAAGGATAAAAAGTTCAAATCACTTTTTTAAGGGCCTCCTCACTTTTAATATTATATATATATATATAATATTATTATTATTATTATTATTATTATTATTATTATTATTATTATTATTATTATTATTATTATCAAGCATCTTGTAAGATTATAACTAATGAAAGGGTAGTGTCAAAGAGGAGAAATTTTTAATTATGTAAGAACAAACAATATCTCATATTTACTCCCTCCAAGTTGAAATGCATTTAAAAAATTCATTTTGTGCTTCAAAGTAATTTGATGTTTGCAAACAAGGTTAAAAACTAAATTAATATATATAGCTTAAATTGATTTATGAAAAATCTTGTCAGAATATTTTTTTAAAATTTTTTTTTTGTTTGATACGCTTGTCCCTTGATTGCCACATGTCTTCATGAATCTCTATGTACCCTGAATAAATTATTTTGTTCACAAAATTTAGATATTAGCCAATGGTTAATGATACTTGATATAATGACGGAGGTTGCACAGGAACTTGCAAACACAAGGATTCAAAACTTAAACAATGGACTAACCTTGTATCATTTATGAAAGATCAAGCATGGTGATTTTGGAGAAATTATGTACATGTTAGGGCATGACCAAGACTACAGAAGTAAAATATTATCTTCACATAAGGTGTAAAAACAAGTTGCGTGCCATTAAGAAAATAGGTTCTCATGGTCATGGTGTCATGTATTGTTATTAGCACTTTGAAATGCCTACACAAATTTCAGCGACTAAAATTTTGTCAAACTATTTCTTATTTTTGTAAAAACATTTTGTTAGGGTATGTGGAGTTTTGATGATAGACATGTGAAAGAAACATGTTGTGAAAGCTGGTCCATCAAAGTGCACAAAGTATAGCTGCAGGCAAGGTTGTTGATAAGATAATATTGCGCAAAAACAGGAGTGGATAAGTATCATGCACTCAACACTTATCACATCAGTGAAAGCAGCTGCAAAGGAGAAGATAAGTGCAGCATCTAGAAGTTGATATGATCAAGAAGTCTTGCAAAGATGATGCGAGAAAGGGGAAGAGTCCTATTCAAACAAGGCAAGAGAAAGAAGACAGAAGAGTCCTATTTAAATAAGAAGACTGAGTGAAACTACCTGAGAGTCCTAGTGAAGATAGAAGTGTACATCAACCAAAGGACTCCATCAAATGTTGGCTTAAATAGAAGAAACGACATTCAAAGCACTCACTCATGCACTGATAAGATAGTTAACAATCAGCAAAACAGTTCACTCACTTGAAGAAGAACCTTGTCCTTTACTTAGCAAGTCTTAGACTGTTTGTGATAGGTTGGTTCTTTGAGTTCTAATAAGTCATTGTTTTAGTCGCAGTGATCTATAAAATGAGTTACGAGTTGTGTGGGAACACTTATCTTGGGAAGATTTGTATTTTTGTAGTTATAGGAGTTAGAAGTTTTAATTCCTAGTTTTACAAGAAATCTTGTAGTTTTGTTGATTGTTGAGGCTCAAGAGTTATAGTGAAGTTGGGGTTAAATCATGTAGAGGGACAAGTTGTGTTTTTTTACACCTTTCTTGAGTCGGGTGTTTTCCACATAAAAATACTCTGTTCAGTTTTTACTTCTGTGAATCACGTTTACTTACTTGTTCCACAGTTAGACAACCAGTAGAGTAAAATATTAAAATTAGTAGGGCACACACTCTAACAAGTGGTATCAGAGAGAGGTTGTCTTAAATAGGGTTTGCACCTTAGAAAAGATCACTATGATAAATTCCACACCTCCTACTGGTCACAGTAAAGGTCAGTCAATCACTAGACCTCCACTCTTTGATGGTACTCATTTCATGTGGTGGAAAGCTATAATGGAGATGTTTATTCAAGGAGAAGATTATGAATTATGTGATAGGATTACTGATGGTCCAACTATTCCAATGAAGACAGAAGATGGTGAACAAGTCAAGAAAGTAAGGAGTGAGTTTATTGCTGATGACCTAATGGCATTGAAGAAAAATGCTAAGGCAAAGAACATCCTAGTTTGTGGATTAGGACCTGCTGAATACAATAGAGTATGAACCTGTACCACTGTTAAGCAAATTTGGGATGCTTTAGTTAATGCTCATGAGGGTACTTCTTAGGTAAGAAAATTCAGGATTTCCTTTTTGTTTTACTGAATATGAAGCTTTTAAGATGAAGAAAAATAAATTCCTGCATGACATGATGACAAGTCTTACTACTCTAACAAATGAATTGACTTCTTTGGAAAAATTCATCACTGAAGAGGAACAAGTAGAAAAGATACTAGGAGTGCTACCAAAATCTAAATAGAATGTTAAAGTCACTGCAATTAGGGAGGAAAATAAGGATCTCAAAGGTATGACTTTGGATGAACTGGTAGGGAACTTAAGAACCTATGAAATGGAATTTGATGGCACCAAAGAACAAAAGGCTTCTGAAAAAATCTTGGCGTTGAAGACTTCAGATAGTGATGAAGAAATTGAACTGGACAGGGAACAAGTTGCCTTCATAACTAAAATCTTCAGCAAGTTCTTTAAAAAGAAGAAGGAAACAGGTAACAAGAAATGTTCCAATAATAATCCAAATGGATATTACAAGTGTGGTAAGACTGATCATCAGATAAGAGATTGTCCTCTTTGGGAAATAGAATGGAGGAAGAAAGGGGATGAAAAAGAACTAAACGAAGAGGCCAAGAGGAATAAAAATAAAGATCATGCTATGATAGCTGCATGGGGATCTGATTCTGATGATGATGAAGTTGATGAGACAACATTTATGGCTCTCGGAGATTCAGACATAGAGAAAGAAGATGATGTTTCTTAGGTAAGTATACTTGAACTCAAAGAAAAGCTGCATCTATTTTCTAAAACTAAACTTGTTTTCTTGATGGGTGTCTTAATTGAAAATCTCCAAGAATTAACTTCTGATAGGGATGAACTGTTCAACAGTCTTGAAAGTCTAAAATTCGATTTCATTGATTTAAAATCTTGCAAACACACTGTTGAAAAAGAAAATTGCATTCTTAAAAAACAAGTCACACTACTTGAGTCCTCAAACAATGATCTTAAGTCCGAAGTTCTTAAATTACTCTCACTGGAAAAATAACCATGAGTAAAAAGCAAGAAAATGCTGAACTTGAGTTAACTAAGTACAAATAAGAATGGCATGACTTGACTGAAAAATGAATAAGCAGAGTCAAGAAGTTTCAAAACTAAAACTGGATCTAGAAAGAGCAAACAAGTGGACAAATTCTTCAAGAATTGTTCATCATTTGAGTGAAAGAAATCATAGTGAAAAGGTAGGCTTAGGTTTCTACAAAAAGGTTGATAATCCTCAAGACTTGTGCTATATCTGTGGTAATCTTGGACATCCAACTACTGAATGTCCTGTGGCTGCCAAAAGTAGATCTAGAAGCCAGAATCTGGCAAATAAATTCTCTCAGACTAAGAAAATAAGTACTAATACTGGTAAGAGAAACAAGTCATCTTACATGTTGCCTGCATGGACTAGAAAGAATTTAATTCATCCTTTTACTAACAAAATAGGACCCAAGCTTGTCTGGGTTCCTAAGTCTAAATATTGATTTCTTTTGCAAGAGAAGGTGAAAGGAAGCAAAAGACACTGGTACTTAGCCAGTGCTTGCTCAAGACACATGACTGGTGATAAAAAAAAGTTTCTTTCACTCTCTAAAATAGATAGAGGAGAAGTTTCTTTTGGTGATGGAAAAAAGAGAATTATTACTGGAGTTGGAAAAATTGGCTTATCTGAGTCAAAAGCATTCGAGGATGTCTATCTTGTAGAAAGATTGAAGAATAACCTGCTGAGCATCTCACAATTGTGTGACAAAGGTAATAAAGTTATTTTTTCTACTGCAGGAGTCAAAGTCAAAAGGATGGATACCAAAGAGATTGTGCTCACTGCAAGGAGATACAAAAAGTATACAAAGCTGATATAATGGCTATACCAGGACCTGAGTTGACTTGTCTAAGTACAATAGAAAATGATCCCCTCATTTGGCACATGAGACTTGGATGTAAGTCTAAAATAACTAAAAATACTTTCCTCCAAAGACATGGTAGTGAGACTACCCAAGACCAAGTTTAAGAAAGAAAAGTTATGTAGTGCATGTGTAAGGGGGAAGCAGGTAAGATCTTTTTTTTAAGTCAAGAACCATGTTAGCATTACCAAGTGCCTCGAACTGGTTCATATGGACTTGTGTGGACCAATGAGGCTTCAAAGTAGAGGTGAAAAAAGGTATGTTTTAGTAATTATTGATGATTATTCTAGGTTCACCTGGACCTTGTTTCTAGCCTCTAAAGAAGATGCCTTTGATGTCTTTGAAATTTTCATTAAGAAAATTGAAAAGAAATTGGGCACTTCATTAGTTTCCATAAGGTCTGACCATGGTACAGAATTTGAGAATGTAAAGTTCTTAGAATTTTGTTCAACAAATGGTATATATCATTACTTCTCAGCTCCTAGAACACCACAACAAAATGGAGTGGTGGAAAAGAAAAATAAAACCTTGGAAGATATGGATAGAACAATGATGCTTACAATAAATATTGCTAAAAACCTTTGGGTTGAGGCAATAAGTACTGCAACATACATCATAAATAAATGCTTTATCAGACCTATGTTAGAGAAGACTCCCTACGAATTACTAAAAAGAAGAAAACTAAACATTTCTCATTTTAGAACCTTTGGTTGTAAATGTTTCATACATAATAGTGGAAAGAATAATCTGGGAAAATTTGATGCTAAAAGTGATGAGGGAATCTTCTTAGGTTATTCACTTCATAGTAGGGCTTATAGGGTTTTAAATAATAGAACTAACTGTGTTGAAGAAAGCATGCATGTGGTTTTTGATGAATCTTGTGTTAAGACAAACCTGCAGGAGGGAAGTGGCACTGAGGAACAGGTTAAGCAACCTAGTTCACTAACTAAAGATACCATACATGGAGGCACCTCAATAGGAGGAACTAAAGCTGAAGGCACAGTGACAGGGGGAACTGAACCATCAACTACCTCAGCTCAAAATATCAACAATGATCCTAGTAGCTCACTATGCTTGATCCCAAGAGGATACAAGTTTCAAGGATCAATTCCTATTGAGAATGTTCTCACTGATCTCACCTCTGGGATCACTACAAGGATTGTATTGAGAAGTATGTGTGCCTTCAAGGCATTCCTATCAGATATTGAGCCAAAGAAGGTAACTGAAGCATTGTTTAATGCTAATTGAATCATAGCCATGTAGGAAGAGTTGAATCATTTTGAGAGAAGTAAAGTATGACACTTAGTTCCTCTCCCAAAAAATAGGTCAGTAATTGGGACTAAGTGGATGCACAAAAATAAAGTTGATGAGCATGGAACAGTTACAAGAAATAAGGCAAGATTGGTAATCCAAGGATACAATCAAGAAGAAGGAATAGACTTTGATGAGACTTTTGTTCGTGTAGCAAGAATTGAAGCTATAAGATTACTTATTTCCTTTACTGCCTATATGGAGTTTATTCTCTATCAGATGGATATGAAAAGTGCATTCTTGAATGACATTCTCAAAGAGGAGGTTTATGTCAAGCAACCTCCAGGATTTAAAAGCAAGAAATTTCCTGATCATGTGTATGTAACATCCCATATTTTTCTTGTACTTTTTCTAATTATATGTAACCTGGTATAGCCTTGTGGTATAGGTAACAAATGAGATTTGTTATGCAAGTATTAATGGTGTTGATAGAATTATAGATGCGACCCGTATAGTTTAATGTGATGCGGCCAAGTTAACGTAGATACGACTATTTAAACTTGGGATTGTAAGCTAGTATTTGAATCTAAGGTTTAAAGTGACCAAGTATGTATAAGTTAAAAGTTAGATTAAAGGGATTAGGAGCTGGAAATAGAATAAAATTTGAGGTACTTGCTTGATTTAATTAAGCTAGTAGGTGAGTCACCTACTTAAGCTATTTGGACCAAATTAATGGACCCATGGCTATGAACTAGATTTGTGCCTATACTAATGTACTCATTTGGGCCCAAACTGAATAAAAGAGGAAGAAAATGGATAAATGGACCAACATACAAATCTACCAAAGGCCTAAGTTAATTGATCCCAAAATAAGAATTTAAGTAAGTAGGTGCATCACCTACTTTGAAAATTTGAGTAGCTTGAACCCTTAAGTAGGTGCATTACTTACTTGGACCAATTTGACCAATTTTAATGTCTAAAATTCAGCTAAGGGGGTGGGAAAAATAGGGCCTTTATAAGGCCAAGTTACTGGTCATTTTACTTCATTTCTAAGTCACAAAAAAAGAGTATATTTCACAAAATTTCTCTACTATCTCTAAAACAACAAGGAGCAGCCCTAAAATTCCTTCTAGAGTTCTTGAAGAAACTCTCACCTTTGCAGCCTAAGGTGAGTGAAAACACTTATGGTTTAGCTTAATTATCTTATAGAAGATTAGGAAAACATGCTATAGGTACCTAATTATAAATACATGGCAGAATATAGAACAAGCTACTTGCTCACTTTTTCTTTGTTATTAAGAGATCTCTTTTCTTCTTTGGTTTAAAGTGTGAAGGAAAGTAAAAGTTGAAGTTTTGAGGAGTTCGAATTAAAACAATAAGTTGTAGAATTGAGGTAAGGTGACTGCTTCATTTTTTTCTCCTTGTATGTGAATTTGAAAGAGAATTATAGATGTGTTGTTATTGAGAACTCAAGAGATGATGAGTTCGATAATTGATTGTTATAATAAAAGGGATTTGATGCTATTTTGTAGATTGTTTTGTATGTATAGGTTATGGGATGCTAGGTTGATGTTGGAGAAAGGTGTGATTAGTTTGCAATGAAATATAGAAGAAAGGTGTGGTGGTACACTACCAAACTAATTATTGCATTTGCTTACTGCCCAATCTGTTTTTAGTATTGTTTGGAATGTGTAATGAAGCCGCGGTATTTTTAGTAAATCTTACAAGAACCTGTATGGTATATGGGTGTAATTGGAGAATAAAAGGGTTAAAATAACACCCTTGATTGATATATTAATGGCTTACTGCCCGGTTACTATTTTGGGTGAAGTTAAGTAGCCTAAATGTGTTAGTTGGTTGCTAATACTAGTTTATTATATATTCTGTTGTAGATAAGTAATCTAAAAGGTGAGAAGTCAAGTCAGGTTAGTTTCAGAGTTATATAACCAAGTATGTAAGGAACACTCTATTTTACACTCTTTGGCATGAAATCAGACATTTGTTCCATCAAGTAAGCTTTCAAGGTTATCCTCTAGCAAGTGATACATGATAGCAGTGTATTATATCTCATGAAGCCAATGACCTTATTACCACTCTCTAACATGATAAAATACCTCAACACATGCTTATTATTAAAACTGCACGTGTATCTTTACTAGAAATTTTAGGAGTTCTCCGCTTGTTCAAATAAGACCCATGTGTTATTTTCAGCTCCTAAACACTTCATTTGTGTGCCAAAAGATCCCTACTTTATTGTTGTTGCATTAAGTGTCCATTTATATGTCTCTTATTAGTAGATTATTGGTTAAAGGTACCATAATGTTATGACCACCAAAGTAACAATCTCAATGGCTAAATAAACTAACATAAATCTGTAAAACGGGTGGAAGCTCAGGGGAATAAGCCTAGTATAGGCCGATCTCAATACCTTTATATGTTGGTGGCAACTCAGGGGCATAAGCCTAACATAGGCCAATCCTAATCTTTATATGTAGGTGGTAGCTCAGGGGAGTAAGCCTAGCATGGGCCGATTCTAATTTATCTACTTACCACCGATCAGCTGGTCATTTGCATTATATATGCCTTACAAAGATTATGAAGCAAGAAAGGTAAAACTGAAAGAAAGTAACGTAATGTATATAGTCCCACAAGTATATATAAAGGTGGTCTACTAGCACTACTTATACACTTGTATCCGATTTCTATTGAGCTCTTGTATCATGTATTGTTACCTTCAGCCTTACATATTCAGTACATATTTTCGTACTGATGTCCCTCATAGGGGACCTGTATTTTATGCTGCAGGCACAGGTACTTAAGCTCATACACCTCACTAGTAGGAGCGCAGGCTATTCAGTGACTATTGGTGAGCTCCAGGTTGATTCGGGGCTCTCTGAGTCTATTCCATATATTTTGGTATTATGCAGTAAGTCAAGAGTAGGTGGGGGTTTGTCTCGACCCTAACTAAGTCTATGTATCTTTTAGAGGCTTTGTAGACTAATGTAAAGTTATGGTAGTGTCTTTCCTTTAGACGTGGTGGCCCCAACGGTGTTATATATATATATATAAGTTTTTGATTGCCTATGTAATTATTCTCATCGATACATAATATCATATTTGTTCGAACCTTTGGTTGTCATAGTTACATGCATAAGAAGTACAAGGTTATGAATGGTTCTCTCAGTCCTTTATGACTATGGGTGCCTGTCCGCCGCAATAGAATTTGAGGCATGACAAAAGTGGTATCAGAGCAGGTTGTCCTAGGGCATCCACAAAGTCGTGTCTATGTGGAGTCTTGTTTATGGGCGTGTTATGCATATCTATAAACAAGAGGCTATGGGACATTTAGGGGTTATCTCTTTTTCTTCATATCTTAGATCATGCAATAGAGCCCATGTTGTAGGTGAAGTCATATTTAACCATTAAACCTATTTTGTTCCTCTTATTATAGTAAAGATGCCGGTTATGAGATGGAGTAAGAATAAAGGAAACCGAATAGATGTAGCTGCCGGAAAAGATACCAGTAAGTCACCACCTAGACAAGCTAATCAAAGTGAGGCTCAAGCTGAGTTTGTATCCCAAACTTTTTCTACTCCTCCATCTCCAAAAAAAGATAAGAAAGAGAAGAACCATGTCCTCAAAACCACCTATTAATGCTACTGACCAATATCTAAGGAATGCAGTACAATTATTGGCTCGTATAGTTGCTGGACAAGCTCAAGGATAAGTCATTCCAACCACAGGTTCTAGTGGTGCAAATAGGGCAACTAGCTTACGAACGCAGGATTTTCTTAAATTAAATCCGGGCAACTAGCTTACGAACGCAGGATTTTCTTAAATTGAATCCTCCCACATTCACTGGATCAGATCTTAATGAAGAACCACAAGACTTTATTTATCAAATCCAAAGGGCTCTAGATGTCATGCATGTGTCGGGTAAAGAGACAGTTGAGCTAGTAGCATATAGATTCAAAGGAGAGGCTATATTTTGGTATGAAGACTGGAAATGATCTAGGGGTATAGATGCACCTTCAGCTACGTGGAAAGAGTTCAAAGAGGTATTTATTGATCATTACCTTCCATTTGAGATTTGAGAAGCCCATGCGAATCAGTTCTTGAATCTTTTCCAAGGGAATATGAGTGTAAGGGAGTATAGCCTCCGGTTTAACCCTTTGTCTAGGTATGCTCCTAATGTAGTAACTACAATGGATGATAAAGTTCATCTATATTTGGATAGATTGGATCCATATCTAGTTAGAGATTGTACTATTGTTGCTTTGAACAAAGACATGGACATAGCAAGGATACAAGCATTTGCACAAAAAATAGAGGATCACAGATGAAGAGAAGAACACAAGAATTGGAAAGAGGGTATTCCAAGAGGTCTAGATCTACGGGGTAGTTTATGGCAGCCCAATGAGAGTTTAGGCCGCAGTTTTCTAATAGACCGCCTAGGCCATTATCTTCTTATTCTGTAGCTAGTGCTCCACCACAGTTCCAAAGGTCTAAAGGCAACTCGTTTGGGCAAAGACGTAAGAGTCAGAGTTCACGAATAGTGGGGTATCAAGAGCAAGGGAGTATGAGCCAATTAAGGCTTCCTCGAAAGCCATGTAACAATGTGGAAAGCTTCATTTAGGTGCATGTTGGTTTGGGATAAATGCTTGATTTTAATATGGTACGTCAGGATATATGATGAGAGAATGCCCTCAAAGGGGCATAAGTGGTATGGCATGACCTACTGGATCATCCGCTGCATCATCATCATCAGTGCCTTATTCAGTTAGATGTGTGCAACCTATGGTTCATGGTAGAGGTGCTAAAGGAGAAGCTAGCTCTAGTAGAGTTCGGAATGGTACATATGCTTTAGCGGATCGATAAAATTCACAGGCTTCTCCAGATGTGGTTACAGGTACATTGTTCATCTTTTCACATAATGTATATGCATTAGTTGATTCGGGTTCTACATTATCATATGTCACTTCATTGGTTGCTAGAAAGTTTAAAAAAATACCATAATTGCTAGTAAAGACATTTGAAGTATCTACGCTGATTGGTGAATCTCTTATAGCTATGAGAGTGTATCAAAATTGTATAATAACTATCTGCGATCGTGATACAATGGCTGACCTGGTTGAGTTAGAAATGGTAGATTTTGATGCTATATTGGGTATGGATTGGTTGGCTTCTTGTTATGCTACAGTAAATAGCCAAACTAAGAAGGAGTATTTCCGTTTTCTAAAAGAGGCAATCTTTGAATGGGGGGGTAATATTGGTACGCCAAGAGGTAAATTTACTTCTTATTTTAAGGCGAAAAGGATGATTTCCAAGGGTTACATATGTCATCTAGTTAGGGTGAAGAATATAGATGCGGAGCCACCAACTCTTCAAACTATTCCAGTAGTAAATAAATTTCTTGATGTATTTCCTGAAGATCTTCCAAGTTTGCCTCTAGAACGAGAAGTAGAGTTTGGTATTGATGTGATTTTAGGTACTCAACCAATTTTAGTTCCTTCGTATAGAATGGCCTCGACAGAATTACGAGAGTTGAAAGAGCAATTAAAATACTTTCTAGAAAAAGGATTCATAAGGCCTAGTGTGTCCCCTTGGGGTGCACCAGTATTATTTGTGCGTAAGAAGGATGGATCATTGAGAATGTGTATTGACTGTTGGCAACTGAACAAGGTGACTATTAAGAACAAATACCCCCTTCCAAGAATTGATGACTTATTTGATCAGTTTCAAGGTACCAAGTGTTTTTCAAAGATTGATTTGAGGTCTGGTTACCAACAAATGAGGGTCAAAGAGAAGGAATACCCAAGACAACTTTTCGAACCTGGTACGGTCATTACGATTTTTTAGTCATGTCCTTTGGGATAACTAATGCACCTGCAACTTTTATTGATTTAATGAATAAGATGTTCAAGCCATTCTTGGATGTATTTGTGATAGTTTTTATAGATGATATTATAGTTTATTCGAGATCAAATGAGGACCATGCCAGTCACTTACGACAGGTGTTATAGATTTTTTGTGATTGTAAGCCATATGCAAAGTTCTCCAAATGTGAGTTTTGGTTAAAATCTATGACATTCTTAGGTCATATTGTATCTGATGAAGGAATAAAGGTTGATACTCAAAAGATAGAATCCGTGAAGAACTGGCCAATACCTATAATGCCTACAGAGGTTCGTAGTTTTCTTGGGTTGACAGGTTATTATAGAAGGTTTGTTGAAGGATTTTCTTCAATTTCTTCACCTTTAACAAAGCTAACACACAAAGCGTCCAAGTTCCAATGGAATGATGCATGTGAAAGAAGTTTCTAAGATCTGAAGAATAAGTTGACTTCTACACCCGTATTGGTACTTCTAGAAGTCACAAAAGGGTATGCAGTGTATTGTGATGCTTCAAGACATGAGAAAAATTATCCACCATGATCTGGAATTAGCAGCATTATATTTGTCTTAAAGATATGGCATCACTACTTGTATGGGATTCATGTTGACATATATACTGACCACAAGAGTTTGCAGTATGTCTTTAATCAGAAGGACCTAAATTTGAGGCAAGAAAGATGGCTTGAGTTATAAAAAGACTATGATATTGGTATCTTGTATCATCCAGGAAAAGCAAATATGGTAGCTGATGCATTAAGTCATAAGTCTATGGTGGTCACTTATGGGTAGTCTATAGAACGATAAGGGATGACTAAGGATCTACACCAACTAGCCAATTTGGGGGTTCTCCTTCTTGAAACTCCAGATGAGGGGCTTATTATGCATAATGCTACAAAATCTTCACTAGTAGCTGAAGTAAAAGACAAGCAATATGCAGATCCTATTTTATTACAACTTAAGGAGAATGTGCAATGTGGTATGACAAAGGTATTTGAGCTTACGAAAGAGGGAGTACTTTGGTGTCAAAACAGATTGTGTGTGCCTAATATAGATGGGCTAAGAAAGAGGATTATGACAGAAGCATATCATTCAAGGTATTCCATCCATCCATGGTCAACAAAAATATACCATGATTTAAAAGAGATGTATTGGTGGGGTGACATGAAGAAGAACATTCTAGAGTTTGTAGTCGAATGTCCAAATTGTCAAAGAGTTAAAGTAGAACACCAAAAGCCTAGGGGTTATATGCAATGTATAGATCTTCCAATCTGGAAGTGGGACATAATTAACATGGATTTCATCGCTGGTTTGCCTCGTACATCTCAAAGGTTTAATTCCATATGGGTAATAGTTGTTAGGCTTATCAAATCAGCACACTTTCTACCGGTTAGGACCACTTACACAGTTGAAGAATATGCCAAATTATACATTAAAGATATAGTTCATCTTCACAGAGTTCCAATCTCTATTATATCAGATCAAGGAGCTCAATTTACTACAAATTTTTGAAATTCTTTCCAGAAAAATTTGGAAACACAAGTGAATCTAAGTACAACTTTTTACCCTCAAATAGATGGACAAGCAGAACGTACCATTCAAACGCTTAAAGATATTCTATGAGCTTGTATATTGAACTTTAAAGGTAGTTGGGATGATCATTTACCTATCATCAAGTTCGTTTACAACAATAGCTATTATTCAAGTATCAAAATGGCACCATATGAAGCTTTGTATGAAAGAAAGTGTAGATTACCAATTGGATAGTTTGAAGCGGGTGAAATTGTCTTATTCGAACCTGATCTTGTTCATCAAGATATGGAAAAGGTTAAAGTGATCCAACAACGGCTAAAAACAACCCAAAGTCGACACAAGTTATATGCAGATGTTAGAAGGAAGGGGCTAAAGTTTGCTATAGGTGATTGGGTATTCTTGAAGGTGTAACCAATAAAGGGGGTTATGAGATTTGGTAAGAAACGAAAACTAAGTCCACGTTATATAGTCCCATACAAGATTACTTGAAGGTTTGGCCAAGTCGCTTATGAATTAGAGCTACCCCAAGATCTCTCAACAGTTCATCGAGTATTTCACGTCTCAATGCTTTGAACATGCATGGGAGATCCATCTCTTATCACTCCTACTAAAGATGTACAAGTTACGAAAGATCTTACCTATGAAGAAATACCTATTGCTATCCTAGGTCGATGAGTTAAGAAGTTAAGGAATAAAGAAATAGCTTCTATAAAAGTGCTTTGGAGGAACCAACAAGTAGAAGAGATAATATGGGAAGCTGAAGAAGCGATAAAATCTAAGTACCCCCATTTGTTTAAATACGAAGAGAAAGTCCAAGATGATGCATTAGAGAAATAGCAAGTAAGTGTAATATATAAGTACTATGTGATAATAGGGATATTAAACTTAGGCTTGAACTTGTTTTGGTTGGATATTTATGCTAACATTTGAGGACGAATGTTCCTAAGGGGGGAAGTATATAACATCCCATATTTTTCTTGTACTTATTCTAATTATATGGAACCTGGTATAGCCTTGTGGTATAGGTAACGGATGAGATTTGTTATGAAAGTATTAATGGTGTAGATGGAAATATAGATGCTGCCCGTACAGTTTAATGTGATGCAAACAAGTTAACGTCTATACGACTATTTAAACTTGGGATTGTAAGCTAGTATTTGAATCTAAAGTTTAAAGTGACCAAGTGTGTATAAGTTGAAGGTTAGATTAAAGGGATTATGAGATAGAAATGGAATAAAATATTGAGGTTCTTGCTTGACTTAATCAAGCTAGTAGGTGAGTCACCTGATTAAGCTATTTGGACCAAATTAATGGACCCATGTCTATGGACCAAATTTAAGCCTATACTAATGTACTCATTTGGGCCCAAATTGAATAAAAGAGAAAGAAAATATATAAATTGCCCAACACACAAATCTGCCAAAGGCCCAAGTTAATTGAGCCCAGAATAAGAATTTAAGTAAGTAGGTGCATCACCTACTTTGAAAATTTGAGCAGCTTGAACCCTTAAGTAGGTGCACTCTTACTTGGACTAATTTGACCAATTTTAAGGTCCAAAATGTAGCTAAGGAGGTGGACAAAATAGGGCCTTTTTAGTCCAATTTGTTGGTCATTTTACTTCATTTCTAAGTCACAAAAAAGAGTATATTTCACAAAATCTCTCTACTCTCTCTAAAATAACAAGGAGTAGCCCTAAAATTCCTTCTAGGGTTCTTGAAGAAACCCTCACCTTTGCAGCTCAAGGTAAGTGAAAACACTTATGGTTTAACTTAATTATCTCATGGAAGATTAGAAAAATATGCTATAGGTGCCTAATTATAAATACATGGCAGAATATAGAACAAGCTACTTGCTCACTTTTTCTTTTCTTCTTTGGTTTAAAGTGTGAAGGAAAGTGAAAGTTAAAGTTTTGAGGAGTTTGAATTAAAATAATAAGTTGTAGAATTAAGGTAAGGTGACTGCTTCATTTTGTTCTCCTTGTATGTGAATTTAAAAGAGAATTATGGATGTGTTGTAATTGAGAACTCAAGAGATGATGAGTTCAATAATTGATTGCTATAATAAAAGAGATTTGAGGCTATTTTGTGGACTGTTTTATATGTATAGATTATGGGATGCTAGGTTGATGTTGGATAAAGGTATGATTTGTTTGTAATGAAATATAGAAGAAAGGTGTGGCGGTACACCACCAAACCAATTATTGCATTTGTTTACTGCCCAATCTATTTTGAGTATTATTTGGAATGTGTAATGAAGACAAGGTGGTTTTAGTAAATCTTACAAGAACCTGTACGCTATATGGGTGTAATTGGAGAAGAAAAGGGTTAAAATAACACCCTTGATTGACATATCAATGGCTTACTGCCCGATTACTATTTTCGGTGAAGTTAAGTAGCCTAAATGTGTTAGTTGGTTGCTAATACTAGTTTACCATATATTCTATTATAGATAAGTAATATAAAAGGCGAGAAATCAAGTCGGGTTAGTTTCGGATTTATATAACCAAGTATGTAAGGCATACTCTATTTTGCACTCTTTGGCATGAAATCAGACATTTGTTCCATCAAGTTAGTTTCCAAGGTTATCCTATAACAAGTGATGCATGATAGCAGCGTATTATATCCCATGAAGCCAATGACCTTGCTCCCACTCTCTAACATGTTAAAACACCTCAATACATTCTTATTATTAAGCCTGCACGTGTATCTTCACTAAAAAATTTTAGGAGTTCTCTGTTTGTTCAAATAAGACCCATGTGTTATTTTCAGCTCCTAAATACTTCATTTGTGTTCCAATAGCTCCCTACCTCATTGTTGTTGCATTAAGTGTCCATTTATATGTCTCTTATTAGTATATTATTGGTTCAAGGTACTATAATGTTATGACCACCAAAGTAGCAATCTCAAAGGCTAAATAAATTAACGTAAATTTGTAAAACGAATGGCAGCTCAGGGGTATAAGCTAGCATAGGCCGATCCCAATATTTATATGTAGGTGGAAGCTTAGGGGCGTAAGCCTAGCATGAGTCAATCCTAATTTATCTATTTACCATTGATCAATTGTTCTTTTGCATTATATATGTCTTGCAAAGATTATGAAGTAAGAAAGGTAAAAATAAAGAAAGGAACGTAATGTATGTAGTCCCATAAGTATATATAAAGGTGGTCTACTAGTACTACTTATACACTTGTATCTGATTTCTATTGAGCTGTTGTATCATGTGTTGCTACCTTCAGCCCTACATATTAGTACATATTTTTGTACTGACAGCCCTCATAAGGGACCTGTACTTTATGATGCAGGCATAGGTACTTTAGCTCATACACCTCACTAGTAGGAGCACAGGCTATTCAGTGACTATTGGTGAGCTCCAAGTTGATTCGGGGCTCTCCGAGTCTGTTCCATATATTTTGGTATTGTGCAATAAGTCAAGAGTAGGGTGGGGGGTTTGTACCAACCCTAAATAAGTCTATGTATCTTTTAGAGGCTTTGTAGACTAATGTAAAGATATGGTAGTGTCTTGCCTTTAGACATTGTGGCCCCAACGGTAAATTGTTATATATATAAGTTTGTGCTTACCTATGTAATTATTCTCATTGATACATAATATCATATTGTCCGAACCTTTGGTTGTCATAGTTACATGCATGAGAAATACAAGGTTATGAATTGGTTCTCTCGGGCCTTTACGACTACAAGTGTCTGTCCGCTCCTATAGGATTTGAGGTGTGATAGTATATAAACTAGATAAGGCTTTGTATGGGTTGAAATAAGCTCCAAGGGCTTGGTATAAGATATTGTCAAAGTTTCTATTGGAGCATGGTCATAACAGAGGTAAAATTGACAATACCCTCTTCATAAAAAATAATGAAAAGGACTTGTTAGTTATGCAGGTATATGTGGATGCCATTATCTTTGGTTCAACCAATATGAATATGACTCATAAGATTGCCAAACTTATGAGTTGTGAATTTGAGAAGAGCATGATGGGGGAATTGAATTACATCTTAGGATTGCAAATAAAACAATAGCATCAGGGACAATGATCTATCAACAAAAGTATGTCATGGAACTTCTCAAATGATTCTCTATAGAAAAGGAAAAAAAGATCAGTACTCCCATTGCCACTTCCATAAAGCTTGATTTGGATGAAATAAGTCCTGATGTGGAGCAAAAAATTTATAGAGGTATGATAGGGTCATTATTGTACCTCACATCAAGAAGGCCTAACATTGTGTTCAGTGTAGGGATATGTGCTAGATTTCAAGAAAAGCCTAAAGAATCACATCTAAAATCAGTGAAAAGAATCTTCAGATACTTGAAGGGAACCAATGATCTTAAAGAATCTTCAGATACTTGAAGGGAACCAATGATCTTGGCTTATGGTATCCCAAAGGTAGCAACTTTAATTTGGTAGGTTACTCTAATGCTGATTATGTAGGATATTTGGTAGACACGAAAAACACTACTGGCATGGCACACTTCCTTGGATCATGTTTGATTACCTGGTCCACTAAGAAGCAAAATTTAGTAGCCTTGTCTACTGCTAAAGCTGAATATATTGCTGCAGGTTCTTGTTGTGCTCAAATGTTATGGATTAAGCAATAACTTATGGACTTTGGTATAGATGTTGGTTGTGTTTCCATTTTTTATGATAACACAATTGCTATAAATATTTCCAAAAATCCTGTTCAACATAAAAGAACTAAGCATATTGATATTCGATATCACTTCCTTAGAGATAATGTTGAAAAATGTCATATATCAATTATGTTTTGTTCTACTGATGACCAAATTACTGACATATTCACTAAGGCTTTGAGTAAAGAACACTTTGAAAAGAATAGGTTAGCCTTGGGGATGATTAAAATTGCATAAATCACCCTCAATGATTGACTAGAATAAATTATTCTTAAGTGATTGTTGATTAATTCAGTCTTACACATGTAGTTGTATATCCTAATTCCAGGATTTTAGAGTAAATTAACTCAGCTATGTGTTGATTTTGCAGAAAGATTTGAACATCAAGGAAATTTTGTCAATTTCTCCTCAAAATTCAGGTATGATTATTACTTGCCTATATTAGCATAAAGAGAAACAGGTTGTTCACTATAAAGAGAAACAGGTTGTTCACTTGGTCCCTTTCAATTACACTTAAACCGCCAAAAACCTAAAATACTTCTCCTTCAAAAAGGTTGTCATACCTTTCCCACCAGTACAGAACCTCTTATCATTACGTTTCTTCCACATATAGTCCCCTTACATTACATCTTCCTTCTCTTCTTCTTAAATACGCACCCTTCTTTCTTTTTGATCTTTATTCCTTCCTAAACCACTATAAATTTTAAAAATATATATCTTCTTCTCTAATGGTAAAGTCATCATCTTCTTCCTCCTCTACAATTACTACCAGTCCCTCCACTGCCATCATCTTACATCCAAATATCACTCTACCTCCACTTATCTCTACTTCAATCTCCATCAAATTATCTGATTTTGCTATGTTTAAAAACCTGAGAAACCCATTTTCACAATTCTCTTATGCTTTATCACCATTATCTGAATTCTCACTTCCTCACCCTGTTCTTTTTTATATTCTTGATCAAGATGATTCTTCAATTGATCAAGATGATATCCCTATTGCTGATCTAGTTCCACGAAGGTCCAGATCTAAGCCACAGAAGAAACCCCTTTTCATCTTCATTGAAGTTGATGATATTGTCCATGTTGAAACCTTCCCTATTACTTATACTTCTCATACTCCTCACACTCAAGGAAAGAAGCAACGAGAAGATGCTTCTCTGGAAGAAGCACTCCGTGCTAGTAAAAAGAAATGGGTTGCTACCTCTGCTCCCTCAGCTCCTCAAGCATTCTCCCCTGATATCCTTCTCCATTCAATAAGGAAGAAGAAAACTATTTTGGTAAAAGTTCCTAAACCTTCCTTATCTCGAAAATCATCTTCCCAATCTGCTTCAAAAGCTTCATCATCCTAAAAAGCCACCACTATTGTCAAAGCCTCATCTTCCTCCAAAGTTTTCTCAAAATATACATCACGTCCAAAGAAACAAGTTTCCAAACCTGTTCCTTCTGACTCATCTGACTTAGATTCTGACTATCTTCCAGATACTCCTCTTACTCCATCCACTGAACTTGATCCTGATCTTCACATTGATATTGATATTGATACTCTTGCTAACAAGTCTTCTCAGTAGCATATGTTCTGCACTTTGTGAAATAAAAGTTGGCTAGAGGAAGGGTTGTCACTAGGTTTGGGGGCCCTGATATGGATATCCTAGTCACGAAATTGAGAATTCGAGGGTGGTCACACCTATTTCTGCAAAGTGATCATCAAAGAAAGTTTGGAAAAGATAAAGTTTATGAATTTTACACAAACGGAGTTGCTATTGGAGAGATGTTCTCTACCATTGTTCATGGGAAAACCATCAATCTCTATCCAGCTGATTTAGCTAGGATTCTGCATGTTCCTACTGGGGGTTGGGGATATTATGTGAAAAGTGCTTGGCCACCTCCTGATAATCTCCTATCAGCTCTTGATATCTCCAAGAAATTCTCTGGAAATATCAATCTTCTTACTCATCGTAGGGTCTTGAAAAATGAGATGTCCCCCCTCTATCAATTTTATTTTGATGTGGTTCACAAAATGATCCTTCTTAGACAGAAAAGGAGAACAGGTGATAATTTTCTTGACCTCACCTTGATGGAACTGTTAGATTCTCAAATTCTAATAGACCTTCCTAGACTCAGCATCAAGCACATGCAAAGGGTCTTACTCAAAGATACAAATAGCTATGCTTTGACATATGAGTTCTGATTGCACCTGTTTTTGAGGATTTTTATGTTCCTATCAAAGTGTGGTCACTGCAGACCACAAAGGATGTTATTGGATCTGTGAACCATGTTATGTTACCTGTTTCTATGATGGGTACTAACAACCCTATGCAAAGATTGAGGAATGCTCTTGCTGCCAAGCAGGGTAAGGTAAAGTGGCACAAGCTGCATTGGAGGCTGCCCAGGTTGCTCATGAGGAGGAGAAGTAGGTCCTTCAAGCTCAAATTGCTTCCCTCACAACTACCTTGAAAAAAAAAAGAGCTAACAATGCTGATATTATTAGGAAACTGACTTCCCTTATTCCCTTTTCCTCATCTACTTAAGCCCCTCTTAGTACCTTAGGCATCTTTTCTTACTATTTTTTGGTCCAAGTTGTTTCTTCTTTATTGCTCTTACTGGGTGGTGATAATTGTATCCTATTCTATATAAGAAATGGATTTTTGTCTCATGTGTTCTGCTTATGTATTCTAAATGCATTGTTGGTTTCTTGCTCTAAGTCTTGATTATTTTAGTGATAGCCCCAGTGGCTATGAATTATTAAACTATTTTCACTTGTTGGTCCAACTTTTCGATAATGTCAAAAAGGGGAAGAACAGATTATATTTTGCTTATAACCCAATTATGACTAACCTATTTCATTCTTGTGATATTCTATTTTGAATCCTTTATATTCTTTACTGAGTATGTCAGGATTGAAAAATGATGTTGAGCTGCTGAGTTTTTTATCATAAAAAAAGGGGAATTTGTTAGGGTATGTGGTGTTTTGATGATAGACATGTAAATGAAACATGTTGTGAAAGCTGATCTATCCAAGTGCACAAAGCATAGCTGCAGGCAAGGTTGTTGATAAGATAATATTGCGCAAAAAAAGGAGTGGATAAGTATCATGCACTCAACACTTATCACATTAGTAAAAAAAAGATGTAAAGGAGAAGATAAGTTTAGCATGTAGAAGTTGAGATGATCAAGAAGTCTTGCAAAGATCATGAGAGAAGGGGGAAGAGTCCTATTCAAACAAGGCAAGAGGGAGACGGCAGAAAAGAGTCCTATTTAAATAAGAAGAGTGAGTGAAACTACCTGGGAGTCTTAGTGAAGATAGAAGTGTACATAAACCAAAGGACTCCATCAAGTTTTGGCTTAAATAGAAGAAACAACATTCAAAGAACTCACTTATGCACTGATAAGATTGTTAACAATCAGTAAAGTAGTTCACTCACTTGAAGAAGAACCTGATTCTTTACTTAGCAAGTCTTAGACTGTTTGTGATACGTTGGTTCTTTGAGTTGTAATGAGTCATTGTTCTAGTCTCAGTGATCTATAAAATGAGTTAGGAGTTGTTTCTTCAAGTTAGGGAACTTGAAGACTCGGGAACACTTATCTTGGGAAGATTTGTGTTTTTGTAGTTATAGGAGTTAGAAGTTTTAATTCCTAGTTTTACAAGAAGTCTTGTAATTTTGTTGATTGTTGAGGCTCAAGAGTTATAGTAAAGTTGGGGTTAAATTCTGTAGAGGTACAGGTCATTGTTTTGTACACCTTTTTTGAGCCGGGTGCTTTTTGCGTAAAAACACTGTGTTCAACTTTTACTTCTGTGAATCAAATTTATTTACTTGTTCCACAGTTAGGCAACAAGTAGAGTAAAATATTAAAATTAGTAGGGCACACACTCTAACACATTTCATGACACAAAATACCATAACACGATGAAAAAATTAGGATTTTCTCTAGATATAAATGTTGGTGACTTTACAATAAAATTATAAGTGCAGAAAATAAAAATTATCTTCTTCTTCTTCTTCGACTAAGGCTCAGATATCTCGTTCTCTTTAAGGAGATTCAAGACCACTGCATTAGTTGTTTTCACCGGTCCAATAGTAATGACTTGTATCTTCCAGGATACAATAACCTTCTCAAAGAACAACTCAACAACTCTGGACAAGAGTTGAGTTCAAAGCTCCAAAAAAAAAAACACCCCCTTCAACTAATAAACTCTATTTTTTACTAAATTTTGTGAACTCTATATTATCTTGTACTTGAAAAAATAATGCAATACCACCGCTATTTATAGGTGAAGATATTTATCCTTGTATTAAATAAGAATGAATGGTGATAGTAAAGAAGGAATATCAAATGCCTTTAGGTTACAAGAGTTACAACACATAAATAGTTGGATAATGGAGGACTAAAGAGTGAGAAGTTACATGAAACTTATATCCACATTATACCACCACTAACTATGGTGATTAATGGTTCACAAAATACAAATGAAATGGGAGTTAGAAAGCTGCAAATTGCAGCCATGCAACATGTGTAAAGTACCAAATAATGGCATTAAAAATGAAGGAATAATTCTGCACATCAATGAATGAATTCTACAAAAATGAAACTCCCACATAATGACTCCCATGTCTCAGAATGTTATGGATACTAACTGCTATGATTATGAGGCATCAAAAAATATTATACTAATGTTAAAATGCCACTAATCCAACAGTCCCACACTCATTATAATATTAACACAAGAGGTTCTACTAGCTGAAAGAAGACTATCATGAATAATGAAGGTGTACTCTGCATTGAACCTTCACTTAGTAAAACAATAATTTTTACTCCACAGTCATAGTGGTCTCAGACTTGAACTATGCCTTCTTGAGGGAAATAAAAAGCTACTGCTTACACATAATAGTCAAGGTGTTGACATGAGTTTTATAATCAGCACATTACGGCCTTGTACTATCCCGATTTCATGAATGTCTTTGAAAATGAGCCTAATTCTAATAGCAAGCCGCCTACCTCCACACTCACACAGGTGAAATCTATGGAGAGTATTCCTATAATTTAGCACCTTACTTATACGAGCTATAGATTTTCATTAAGAGTCTTCTAAACTCAACCTCCACAACTATTACCGGAAAATGCACTCACACTATAAGGAGGTATAAAAAAATAGTTCATTTTTTCACAACAAGTCATCATGTGGTTCGTTTTTCCCATTGAACCTGGTTATAGGATCTCTAGTTTCCAGGTTGGGTTTCCTCATATATGAATCAAGATTCAATAAGCTTTAATCCCATCCACTTCTATATGCTCAGACCTTTTCTCTTGCTAAGACCTTAGTCAATGAATCTGCAAGATTATCACAAGATTTGACATAATCAACATTAATGGTATCATTTGTCAAATATGATCTCACATTGTTATGTTTTTTCCTTATAGGTCTGAATTTACCATTGTAATAATGGTTTTTGAACTCTACCAATTGCAACGGTGCTATCACAATGAATTAAAATAGGAAGAATTAATTTTTCAAAATAAGTTATTTGAAATAACAAATCTCTCAACCAATTCGCTTCCTCACTAGCTGAAGCTAAAACAATTAGTTCAGCCACTATGGTAGAGTAGCAATAATAGTTTTCTTTTTATATTTTCAACAAATATCACCACCGCCCAAAGTAAAAATATAACCAGTAGTAGATAAGGAATCACCCAGTAAAGTGTTCCAATCAGCATTACAAAGGCCTTCTAGTACCACATGATATTTTTTTATAGAACAAACCACAAGTTTTAGTTCTAATTAAATATCTCATTACTCTCATTATAGCATGTCAATGTTCATTACCTGTCTTTCTAGTAAACGTGCTAAGTACTCCTACTGCATAAGCAATATCAAGCCTAGTGCAATAGTCACATATCTCAAATTTTCAGGTACGCTAACATATTTCTTTTGATTTATCATGTCATTTTCGCTTTCAATAGGAAACAAGTGAACAATAGAATCAAATGGAGTTACAACTTGCTTGCAATCAAGGAAATTATACTTTTTCAAAATTTTCTCAACATAATATGACTGGTCAAGGATAATTCCATCACATGTTCTAGTAATTTTTATTCCTAGAATAAGATTTGTCTCTCCAAGATCTTTCATATCAAAATGGATTCTAAGAATATTTTTAGTTTCATCAATAACATTCATGTTAGAGACAAAGATCAATAAATCATTAACAAATAGACAAATAATAACATTCAAATTATTCTAAGATTTATTATATATGCACTTATCACACTCATTTGTTTTTAATTCATTAGCAATAATGTTGGAATCAACCTTTCATGCCATTGCTTTGGTGCTTGTTTCAATCCATATAGGGATTTAGTAAGTTTACACACTTTGCTTTCTTGTCCAACCTCAAAAAAACACTCGAGTTGTTCCATGTAAATCTCCTCATTTAGGTCTCTGTTTTAAAAAAACAGTTTTTACATATATTTGATGAATTTGTAAATTAAAAAAATTACAATAGTAACAATTAAAAGTCTAATGGATGTAATTCTAGTTATCACAGAAAAAGTATCAAAAAATTCTAGGCCTTCTAGTTGCTTAAAACCTTTAGCCACTAGCCTAACCTTGTATTTATCAACAGAATCATCTGATTTTAATTTTTACATCAGACTCATTTACAACCAATTGTTTTACAATCTGGTGATAGATCAACTAGCTTTCAAGTTTTATTAAAAATTAGTGATTCCATTTCATCATTTACAACCTCTTTTCAGAAAATAGCATCATGTGAAGACAAAACTTCTTTTAAAGTGAAAGGGTCATCTCCAATGTTAAAAACATCATAATCAGGACCAAATTTTTTTTTAACTCTAGTTCGTTTACTTCTTCTTAACTCAAAATCATCATTTTATTTATTTTTCAAAATAGAAATGGAAGAACTAGGTAATGATAAAATATTTTCTTCAGTCCTTTGACCCCTACTATTTTTAGAATTAAAAAAAATATTTTCATAAAAAAATAACATCACTTGATTCTATTATAACACTATCTTCAAGATAAAAAAATCTATAGGTTGTACTATTTGAAACATAATCCAGGAAAGCACAAGTGGTAACTTTTTTACCCAACTTAGAGATTTTAGGATTCATTAACCTTACATAGGCTAAGCAACCCCAAACTCTTAGATATTCCAAATTTGGCTTATGACCTTTCCACAACTTAAAAGGAGTTAATTTGGTCTTTTTATGAGGCACACGATTCAACACAGCTTCACCCTAAAAATTTAAAGGTGCATAAGATTTAATTAACATAACATTAGTTAGCTCAGTCAAAGTTTTATTCTTCTTTTCCGCTACACCATTAGATGCAGAAGTGAGTTGTTTCATGAATTATACCCAATGATCTAACAAAATAAATAAACTCATTTGACTCATATTCACGGCCTCTATCACTTCTTATTCTTTTTATTTTTCTACCAAACTAATTTTCAACTTCATGAAGAAAAGTTTTAAAATTCTCAAAAGCATCAATTTTATTTTTCATTAAGTAAATACACATAAACTTAGAAAAATATAACGTGAGCTAATTATATATCTTGACAAACCAAAAAAAAAAAAAAAGTACCCAAAGCTAATTATGTATCTTTACAAAAGAAAAATATATCTTCGTTGGGTGTATCGAAAGCTAATTATGTTTCTCGTCAGATACAAAATATAAAGTAAACTATATATCAATTAAAATATTATTAAGTGATAAAAGTTTAAAAATACACACATAATGTATATATTTATTAGCTTCGTGCAAAAATATCAAGTGTGCATGAATTTATTCTTACAATTCATGTGTTGAATACAAGATAATTCAACTTATTCATGATCTAATTCAACATAAAGGCTATTTTAATCAAAACAACTAAGTGCTAGATAGAATCATTTACAAGCAACTTAGGATTACTGCCTGATATAGTTACATCCAATTGAAGAAGTTCTATCATGTGTATTGCCTGATGCTATGGTGTGAAGTGAAATTGAGATGTGTCAATTACTTCCTTTTTGTTGGTCTACAGTAGGAATAGAGATTTTGGAATAAATTCCTAAAATGTTCTTTCGTAAAAATGTATAATTATACACTTACTGAGATGACAATTAATGATGGGCCTCGTAAGAGGACGTATAGAAACCAAAATAGTAGTAGTTCTAGAGCATTAGTCCAGTTAGTAGTAGTGGATCACAAGCACATAACTTTTGTGAACAATCTATGTAACGATCTAAAAAATTGATGAAAATATGTAAAATTTATGATTTTATGTTATTTGACTATTCTACCCCTCCCCGTAGTTGCATTATGATATTTTTGGGGTGTGGGAGTGATTGACATGATTTTTGATACATTTTGATATTATTTATGCAATATTGTGGTTTTTGATGGATTTAAGAGTCTTATTTTGAACTTATGTTAATATCTTTTGATCCGTGCGACGGATGGTCAAACGGAAAACGCCATCAGCTCCAAAATATCGATTTTAGGCTAGGTAGACCTTGGGTTTGGGTCCTGGTGCACCCGAGCTCATTTGGACCTATTGGTCGGAAAGTTGAAAAATTGAAAAGTTGGGTGTGGGATCCACTTTTGGTCAAAACGACCTCGTATGGAAAATACGACTTTGCCAACAGGTCTGGAACATCGATTTTAGTGTGTTAGCATATTTGGTATGATTTTACGGCTTTTAAATCTCATTTCAACCCTCGATTTAGAAAATTATGATTTCGAGGGTCAATTTTGTAAAAACGAATTTTTATGGAAAATCTGGTAGCGTCATCGCATCCGGAACGTCGAATTTAGTGTGTTTGCATAGTTTGTTTGCATAAATTAGACTCCAAACGAATTTCGAGCACCCTTCGAAGTCTATTTCGACTTAGAAAAAAAGACTGCATAGCTATTGCAGAAAAATCTGCAATATATAGCAGATTTTTCACCCTTTTTGTCCCATTTTGCTCATTTTTTATCTTGCCTTTTGAGAGTTAAACCCTAAATATTTTGGAAGCTTAAAAGTGAAGTTTGTGGGAGGTTGGAAAGCTAGATTAATACCTATTTCTTGATTATATTACGGATTTAAGGTAAGAATTCACCATTTTCTTAGTAATTTCTTCATTAATTTCTCAAAACCTCAAAAATATTAGAACATGATTTTAAACCCAAATTTCACTCATTTTTACTTAAATAATACTTTTATCTTATAATTACTAGTTTTTCTTCAATTTAACCTTCAAAACAACTCTGATTCTGGATTTTAACCAGGAAAAGCTCAAAAATAATTTTTTTTCGATTTAAACCTCGTTTTTGACTCGATTTAACTTGGGTTTTCATTTGTAGGTTCCTAAAAATATGGAGAACATGCTTTTGAAGTAAAGTTCCGATTTTGCCCTTCTTTTTCGAAAACTCATTTTGGGGGTCGGTTTTGACCTCGAACCAAAATTAGTCAATATAGATGCCGTTGGTTTTATTTTGACGCGTAGATTTCATATTTGATGTTTCTATTGAAGTTCGATATTGTTCGTAAAAGGTAGGGTTGCGGGTTCAAGTGTAGCGAATCGGTTTCGGCTTTCGAGGTAGTTATGGCTTAACTCTTCAGACTGACTGGGCAGTAAATTATGGTACAAAATACATGTTAAGGGTGGGAACTAATCACTAAAAATGGATATCTACGTGTTGTGCCCGTGTGGGGGCCTTTATGTGATATAATCATTGAAATTGAAATATTATGTGATATGTTTGACCGTGTGGGATCCTATGTGACATTGAAAGCCTTGAATACATCTGATTAATTGTATTGTATTGTTTAATGTGGAACCATTGGTGTATTGTGATTATATTTATACTTTATTGGCATATGAGACATGTGGAAATTCATGGATAAAATAAAAATAACGAGTGAATATTGGCTCATGTGGTTGTGGAAATGTATCATTATGGTTGGTTGTGGAAATATATCATATAGTTGGTTGTGGATACACTTATAGTGATTGGTTGTGAGCATTACATCTTCATAACATACTCATTCATAAAACATTGGTACCACCATGGCAACATCTGAGAAAAACTGGGAACACCTTTTTAAAAAATATTGTAACACCTTATAAAACCCTTTTCGAGGGATATGCCGGAAAGGAGATATGAGATATATGAATTGTATATGGGTTGACGAACCCCCATGGGTCCTACGTAAGGAAGCTTTAGCTCCACAGGTGTATACGAGGATTATGCGATGATCTCTGAGGTTGTACGACAACCTCGTGCATCATCATCATCATTATCATCATATACATTGCACTTACTTTATTGTGTTTATGTGGTGTTGTATTGCCTTATTGACTTGTCATCTATGTGTTTGTCTTACTTTTATTTACTTGTATTTGATGATCTTGTATCTACATGTTCTCTCTTGCTCTATTATATCTGACATAATGTATACTTGTGTTCCATATCTTGGTGTATTTTTTGTAATATATGTGAGATATATTAAAACTGTTAGTGCAAGCGGTGTGGGCTACTATTGTAGGACATTTTCTAATTGCAGGTGATGTGCTCTTAGTGTATATTTTGTATTCTCTATTTATCACTTTACTTGGTCGGCCTATGATAACTACTGAGTACAAGTGAACCATACTCATGCCTACTGCGCACCTCAGCTTACTTGATTCAGGCGATTATTGGAGCTTCCAAGGTAGCGGTTGGACATTCATGCGTCCGAAGTTCACCTCTATCTTTCTATACTAGTTATGTCTTTGTTAGTATTGGAAGACAGTTATTATTCCTTTGTGGTTATTTTTTCGATGTATTTGACTCTTGGATTGTATTAGTAGTTCTTACACTATTGACACGTGATTTTGAGCATTATTGGTATTCTGGATAAGTTCTTTCCATATTGTTATGATTATTTATATGATTCGCCTTCATTCTAGAAGTCTTACCTTGGGGTATTTCTGTCTTTTTCTCTATTTGTATCAGTTTTGGTGATAGGCTTATTTGTCAAGGTACATCGCGACAAGCGCCATCATGACCCTCATTTTTGGGTCGTGACAATCTACTTAATAATATTAATTTTATACCGATATAGTCCGAGACTGTTATTTACTTTTAGTATAGGCCGAGTAAAATGGGTCTTTCGTCCTCCTCATTATAGTCATCTAAAATCCATAGCATTTGGTTGAAATTTTGCTTCTCCAAATGCTTTCAACTCTTCATGATTGAGATTTAGAAGGCTACATAATATTGAGCGCTAAGGATTATTAGCCCATTTTATGCCTGGGCACTTCTTTTATTTTCTTTATGATAACATCATAAGACCAATGCTACCAATTTTAGTTGCTATGCAAGAAATTTTGTTAAGAGAAGTCATCAACTTCATAAAACCAATACGACTACTCTATTTGGCACATACATTTTCTATAAGTTTCTATATCAACAACTTTTAAGAAATTATCTTAATTTTTTTTATATGCTCTTATATCCACGTCTTCCAGCATTCTTGGGAGCAATACAAGAATCATATAATTGACTTACCTTTTAACTAAAGTGAGGCAACCCCTATTTTTGTTCGACTGTATGACTCTAAGATATTAATTATGTTACGTGAAAGTTAACGAGAGCATACACTACCTACTTATAATAGTAACAATTTCGAGTTACTATCTAAAAACTTATTCACAATTAACTTCTAACAACACCCAACTACTCAGACATCATTGGTGAACAAAATTGTCTTTCAGGCAATCTATCAAACAGGTTACGGGGTCACTTTGCTAGCTTAATTTAAGAAACAATGGTGAGTTGATAATCCTTCCAAAATGTTGGGAATTATAGTTCATTCATCCAAATTCAACTAACAACACCAGAATTTCACAATTTGAGTTCAAACTAAGCAAAATCCACACAAAAAAAGAGTTGAAAAGTTGTGAAGGTGATAATTTTTTTGAAAAAAAAAGGACTACGTGGATACTGCATAATCTCCAAAGACCAAAACAAATATTTTCCAAATCATAATGAAAAGCAAGTTGAGAAAAAGATATGCAATTTACCTTTGAATGTGATTGGAACACAAGTTGAAAGAGAAAGGAGAAAGGGGCATGCATTTTTTTCTTTCTTTTGACTATATTTTTTAGGCATTTTGACTTATTAATAAAGGAAAATAATGAGTTAATTTAGGCGTAAAATAATTAGAGGAAAAAAGTTTGGAGGGATTTTTTTTTACTTTTATTATGATTTTTGTGTTAGTTGTTTCTTTTAAAATTTGATTTTGTCAGTTTTTAATAAAATTAGAGGAAAATTTTTGTGAATTCATCAATTTAATGAGGTGATTTAGGCATAAAATTAAAGGGAAAAATTTGGAGGGAAATTTTTTACTTTTATTTTAATTTTTTGTATTATTAATTATGTGTTGATTTTTTTAAATTTTGATTTATCAGTTTTAAATAAAATTAGAGAATTGTTTTGTAAATTTATCAATTTTCCTTCTAACTGAGAACAATTAAAAATATTAATTACTTATTTAAATTGTATTTAAAACTTAAAATCACTATTTAAATGACTTGAATTGCCTGTGAACTTTGTCACGTCTGTTGCCTATTTGCCCGTAGCAAATAAAAAATTGTTGTCAATTCCACACTTAAATCTTATCTTTTTAGCAGCGAGTAATTAAGAGTTTGAATCAAATAATAGTTATTCAATATATTTATACATTGAGCATAATAAAGAAAAGAACAGAGTTATTAATATAACATATATATATATATATATATATATATATAGATAGATAGATAGATAGATAGATAGATATACACACATATATATAGACACACACGCACACACACACAAAATATATTATTTCGATAGAATAAGTTTGAACCAAATAACACTTCTCAGAGCACTTGATCAAGATGAAGTTTCACATTGGATTAATGAAGTTAATTTTATTTAAATTTGATATAATTAATTAATCAAAACTAACTAGACATAACTCATATTTATTTAAATAATATTTGAAACTTAAAAATTAAAATATTGTAAAATTGAATTAATAGAAAGATTAACATCTCTGTTTAGGCTAGCTCGATAAGTGTATTGTTTCAAGAAAAGAATAATATATATATATATATATATATATATATATATATATTTGAATTTAATATAATTATTTAATTAAAATCAATTAAACATAACTACGATTTATTTAAATAATACTGGAAACTTAAAAATTAAGATATTATAAAATTGAATTGATAGGAAGATTAACATCTCTGATTAAGCTAGCTTGATAAATGTATTGTTTCAAGAAAAGAATAATAAAGTTCGAATCAAATAACAATTATTCGTATATATGTGTGTATGTGTGTGTGTGAGAGAGAGAAATTGAATCAAATTAAATGATGAGCACCTATCATTACGCCAAAATATATTATTTTGATAGAATAAGTTCGAATCAAATAACAATTCTCAAAGCACTTTATAAAGATAAAGTTTGATCTTAAATTAATAGAAAGATTAACTTATCTAATTAAGCTAGTTCGATAAATAAATTGTTAAATAGAAGAGGTCCAACTCAAAATTTTCAACATAAGATGAAGCACCTCAAGTTTTATGTTTCTCCTGGTATCAGTTTAAACATTTCATCTCAGTCGTACTTATGTTTTTTAAATACATAATTAAATTGATAATAAATTATTATTCTAGTTACCATTTTTTTCAATCAATAAATTATTAAATCAGAAAAGGCCTAAAATTTCCTTCAACTATGTGAAATGGTGCAAAAATGTCCTTCGTTTACCTATTGGGCCTAAAATGCCCTACATGTCAACCTATTGGGCGTAAAATGCCCTTTTGATCTACCTATTAGGACTATTTTGCCCTTTTATTTAAGAAAAAAAAAATTATATAATACCACAAGTTATCTTTATTAAACTACATAAAATTCTTATCATTTTTATTAATATTATCAAATAAATAGGGAACAATATCAATTTTTCGTCATTCTAAATTGATCTAATAAATAAAAATAAAAACAACATAAATAGTCATTTTTAAAAAAATCATTACATAAACATAATCGTATTAGTTGGTTGTCAAATGTAGCATATAAAATATTTACTTTTATAACATATTCTAATATATAAAAAAATAATTATATATTAAATTTCCATATTTTTTATTTATTGCCTATTTTTACGGAAGACTTTGTTCATTCATTTTTTATATACTATATCAAAATTTTATTTTTTTTTATTTTTATTTCCTGCTCTCATGATGCCTCCATAAAAATATATAGTATATTTATACCATAAAAATTCATGGTATATTTATATATTATACAAATTATATTTATATCATAAAAATACATGATATGTTTATATCATACAAATTATATTTATGCCATATAAATTATATTTATACCATAAACATAGATTTTAGATATAAAAAATTTATGCCATGTAATACTGAAAATTTATATTTGCATTTAATAAATATTTTTTTAACAAGAAAAGTAATTTCAATATAATGATATATACAATGAATATTTATCCCATAAATTATATCAAAAATATAATAATGCAGGATTGCTATAATAATATTTATCCCTCAAAATGCAGGATTGCTATTTATCTAATTTCTAAGTTTTTTGAGCTTTTACCACATCGTTTTTCATTTTTTCTTTCAAAAAAAGGCTTTGCAAAATTAAAAGTAATCCGTTTTGGTTTTAATGCAATGAAGGCAAATCAAAAGCATTTAAGAATGAAGACTTTTGCCTTTTAAAGTTCTCCATTCTTAGAGTTCATGGTATTGTATATATGGACAATTACAAAATATTTTCAAGTCAATCTTGAAAAATAATGTGAATGATATTTCAATTTTAATTCTGAATAAATTTCAATATTAGAACTTGAACTTCATGTTATCTGGGTCTGTGAAAAATAGGAAATTTTGTGATGTTGTTGATGTGATTGAAGCAGTGTCTGAGAAGAATGTTGTGTTTTATAATGCAATGTTGAGTGGGTACTTAGGTATTGGTGATTTTATGAGTGCACACAAGATGTTTGATGAAATGGGTAAGAGAAATGTTGTGTCTTGGAACGCGATGATTAATGAGTATGTGAAGGTGGATAGGACGAACATGAGAGAAATAGAGAGAGAGCAGCCCTTCTAATCCTTTTTAATGTTAGCTTATAAGTTTGTCCTTTTAACCATTCAAATGTTGTGTTAATAAAATATTTTTGTTCTGAATCCAACTGTATATATGTCAACCAAGATTGCTTTTTTGCTTTCTCAGAACAACAGTAGATAAGAGAGTCCTCTTGGTTTCCTATTGTTTGTTTGTTTGTTGTTACATGCCATATTTGTGGAAAAAATTAGGGTGAATGGATGTTGAGGTTGATAACAGGAAGACCATGGCCAAGTGGATTTGGACAGGTACCACTGCTGAGCAAGTTACAGGCTCCAATCTTACTGCTAATGTTACAGGTTTCATGTTTAATCTCATTTGTGTATAAAATTTCTGCTTTTATGGATCTTTTTCACGGGCTGATTGTGGGTGTGTCTTTTTGGGCACAGATAGTAGTGCAAGTTCTATTTGCTCTGTCAATACCAAGCAACAAGCAGACATTGTTGCTTTCCACCTTCAAGGTATTGATACCCATTCTCTTCCTAGGAGTAAGTTTGTTCTGGCCCTTTTTTGTCTTCAGCATCTTTGGATCTCAAATCTTAAAATTGCTAATAAACAAGTTGTACTTCTATGGGAAATTCAGGTTTTCCAACAGAAAGAAAGCTAGAGCAAGATAATTCGGGTTTTCCTAAAAAGGTTGGTGCCTTGATATTTAAAATATCTTTGTGAATAGTTTTAAAGCATTCCTCATTCCTTGCAACTGATACCTTGTATGCATTTACAGGATAGAGTGGTGACAAACTCCTTGGCATCAATTTCATGTAGAACTGATTTGAACTCTCATGGTGATTGCTGAACTTTCTTATATTTTTTCAATAGAATGTATAAAAAAAATCTTTAATGTTTTTTATAGAAAAGTTGTTGCCGATTATATGAAGGTGGTCGAGGCATCCTTCATGAAGAAAATCCATGTTCCAGTCCAAATAAAATAACAGGTGCTTTCGCTAATACATATGGTGAAGGTGGGTGTTTGTCTTGCACTCCTTGTATTATCTTTTAGTACCCAAGAAGGCTGGTGAACTTAAGTCTAATCGTTGAGGACTATTTTTTGAAAATAAATTAGGATCTCCTTATGAGAATTGATCTTTCCCCGACCAAAGCGCTACGTGCTATGATACTGAAGAGACGATTTGTTGACACCATCATTAAAGCGAAATAGAAATCCCTTCCACTTGATGTAATGCCTTGCCTTTTCCTCGTAGAGCTTGCTGCATACATTATTTAAATTTGATTTGTCACAACTATTTTATTTTTTAAAATTCAGGGTGATAGGGTTGATTTGCATAGAATGCAGCAGGAAAGAGCACAACTGAAAAATATTGATGTTTTGAAGTGGGAATTGTTGCTATTGTTCTTGGTTATTATAGATTGTTTTTAATGGCAAAAATTCCTCATTTTGTTCTTCCCTTTTTGTGTAATCATGTGTATATAAGAAAGAAAAATTAGAGAAAAGTAAGTGTTAACAACAAATTAGGATAAAATTTGAAGCTAATATATAGATATGATCAGACTAAAATTTTTATTTTTATTTATATTTTAAAAGAATTATTTAAACAAATTAAAATCGCGCGAAACACGACTGAATTCACTAGTGTATATATATATATATATATATATATATATATATATAAAGGAGGATTATAGATATGCCTATGTGGCACCTCTCTTTGGCCAAGGATTCTATTTGTCTTTTTTCTCCTTTTTTTGAAGTTTTTCTTTCATTTTTTCAGTTATTTTATTTTTAAAATCATTTTCATAACTCACCTCTCTTTATGTTCATAATAAATTACACTCTTAATTAATATTAATAAAATTCATAACTCTGAAACCTTTTATATTCATAACCTACAATTATTTAATTTTGCATTAAAAATCTAATGACATTTGTTTCTTTAAATAGTGTGAAACAATGACAATTGTTTCTTGAAAAAGTCTAATGACAATTATTTCTTACAAGGTATGTGCGTTCTCAAAGTCACTATTAATAAATTTTGTACATTTTTATATTTTTGTAAAGAGTTATGTATTACTTTAATAGAACAATTTTCTTTTATGTTATGTGCTCATTAATTAATTTTTTGCAATCTTGTATTTCTCTTTATCTTAATCTCATTAAAAATTTTATTGTAGATGAAAAGAAGATTACTATCATGACAATTTTTCTTGTCCTCATCTCACTGTGGGTATGAGACATGGCATATAGCAACCAAAAAGAAAAGTCTCACCGGCCAAGATATAGTTCCGTAATTATGTACATCAACTTTAGTAAATCTTTTAATAAAGTATGAGAATGTAACATTAGTTTATAATTTTGAATGACATTTTAATTCATAAGAAAGTTGTTTATTGATTCTTTAAATTGTAGTTTTTTATTTTTCACATTTTATAATTTAAAGAGAAATGAAAAGGATAAAACAAGATAAAAAATATGAGATTCATATAATTAGATTTGTGTTATATATATAAATAATAAACAAGTTTAAAAGTTACTAAAATTAGGCATGAAAATAAATTCAATTTTATAGAATCTTTTCTTTTTCTCTACTTTCTTTCAAGAAAAATGAAATTATTGTTTCACTTATAGAATATATTATATAAAAATCAAACTTTTAGAAGACTGAAAATACGTAAGTGATGAAAATTCACATAAAAATATATTTATATATTTAAGAGTGTATACATTCAATTACATAAATTCTACTCTTAAATATTAGTAATGTCCATAACTCTCAAGCCTTTCATATTCATAACCCTCGATTAGTTAATGTTCAAGAAGACCGTTTATTTTTTGCTCTTTTTTTTTAAAAAAACTTTCGAACTCTAAATATTTGTTGTTAATTTTTTTTATCGTCCTTTATGATTAATGTAATTGATTTTTATTAAGTAAAACTTATATCTCTATATAATAAAAACATTAAACTTCTATTCTTAATAATATCATTAACTTCATGACTTTTAAATTTTTATATTCATAACCTCCAATTATTTAATTATAAAATTTAAGATAACTTATGATGTTCCTCCATTTTCTCTATATAAAGTCATAATATTTTATTTCACGAGACCCATACTCAAGAATATCCTTTTTATTTTATATCTGAAACAGTGTTCTTTATATTATTATTTATAGTATTAATTCAAGTTTATGAAGAAGGCATTTGAAGGTTGATCGTTTGTCAAAGAGACTATCGAACAAGAGCTTACAAAATTGTACACTAATTTAGTATTTCTTTTTTCGTCCATTTTCATATGGTTAACGTAAAAGCAATAGATATGTGTGTGTGTGAGTGTTCATGGGTATGTTCTCTACATGTAACTTTTATAATATGAACTTTCATGATTTTTCTATTATTGTAAATATTATAGACTTTTGAAGGTTGATCGTTTGTCAAAAAGGCTATTGAACAATAGCTTAAAGAATTATACACTAATTTAGTATTTCTTTTTTCATCCATTTTCATATGGTTAACGTAAAAGCAATAGGTATGTGTGTGTGAGTGTTCATGGGTATGTTCTCTATATGTAACTTCTATAATATGAACTTTCATGATTTTTTTATGATGCGAATTGCAATATGCACATTAAGGTAGTTGTAATATAGAGTTAATCTGTATATAGTGCTGACGAGTTAAAGAGATTTATGATATATATATATATATATATATATATATATATAATGAGAAAGAAATTATCTTACCATCTTAGTGCATTTATAAGCATACATAAGTACATTGTTTCAAATTAAAATCTCAACTTCATTGAACACGCAATAGAAATGAAATAAAATTGTTATTAGAGAATATATTTTAATTTATTGATAAAGAATATGCTATCCATCATTTAATAAATATTAAATTATTAAATTTTATTTTATGGAATAAAATATTCTTCATAATATAATTATAACAAGTTATAATATTACGATTAGATAATAAATCTAAAGTGAATATAAAATTGATCAAATAAAATAATATCTATTGAATTAAGGTGAATTGATAATTAGTTATAGCATTAAATTAAAAATTATAATTATCTTTTCTGATTTTTTTAAATGGCTATATATGTAAAAAAAATATTTTTGTAATATTGAAAAAGTACTACTATTATTTATGTAATTAAGTTTTAAGGATGCTCATTCCATGTAATTTGCCTAAATAAAAGGGCAAAATAAGCCAATAGGTAGATGAAAAAGGCATTTTAGGCCCAATAGATCGGTGAAAAGGTCATTTTAGGCCCAATAAATAGACGAAAGGGGCATTTTATGTACAATAGGTGGATGGAGGATATTTTTGCACCATTTTACATAGTTGAAGGGCATTTTAGGCCCTTTTTCAATTATTAAATTAATTTGGTAGATATGATATTTGAATAAAAGAATACTATGGGTATTACTTTGTTCGTTCACTTTCACTTGATCACGTTGGACTTGTCATGTCTATTAATTGATTTGCTACTTCTTTTACTCTTACTATTTTTTTCTTTTTACTGATTGTTATTATATGATCAACATAATCTTTGAAATGACAAATCAATTTGGATTGATCTATGATTGAAAAAAATAGGCGAAGTCCTTGCATACACTTGTTGAGAAATTCTCATATGATATTGATTTGTAGAAATTATTGGATGGCAAGTATCTATAAAGTTATCTCTACTTTTATTTGTGTTTATAAGGCTACTTTGCCTTTTATTTGTGGATTGTGACATTAAGTTTGAGAAGTTTCTCTGAATCTAAAAAGAAAAAAAGTATCGACAAACAAGTTATCATGGATCTCGACTTTAATTAGAGACAATTGATTGAATAGGTTAGATACTAAAGCTTTCGGTGGTTAATATTGATTATGTATTGATTTGATGAATAGGCATATGATCTTAAAAATTTGACTTTGCTTTTTTCACCTAATAATAAAGAGTTTTAAATGGTTAGTATCGTTATAACAAATTTTAACCCAAGATAAAAATTAATTATTGTCTACCATATCAAATCACAACAATAATTTTATGGCTATATCACTTAGCCACTAACAAATGAATATAATTATTAAGTTACAACTTTATAACTTGAAAAAAAAAAATTATTTAGCATCAATTTTTGCTTCAAATAATTTATTGTGTCTAAAAGGTTATTATTACAACGGTAAATTTTAACTCATGAAAAAAAAAATAATTAGCTACAAAATTTTACCTAATAACAAAAAATCTATGATTATTTCATTTAATTATTGCCACAGTTTTTATAACTTGAAGCAAAATTATTTATTTAGCTACAATATTTTGTTTCGAATAACTTCTTGTGGCTAAAGGATTACTATTATTACAATTACTTTTATCGTATGGCAAAATTTTATAATTAGCTAATGAATTTTACTGTAGCAGAAAAATTGTAGTTATCTAGGTAATTATTGTCACCAATGTTAGCAATTGTAGCCAAAAAATAAGATTTAGCTTTGTCAAAATTATTTATTTAGCTATAATATTTTGTTTCAAATAACTGCTTGTGGTTAAAAGATTACTATTGTTACAACTACTTTTATCGCGTGACAAAGTTTTATAATTAGCTACCAAATTTTACTGTAACAGAAAAATTGTAGCTATCTAGGTAATTATTGTCACGAATGTTAGCAATTGTAGCAAAAAATATGATTTAGCTTTGTCAAATTAGCTTTCGTGACTAAGAAATTTGGTGAACTTTTAGATAGTCACAAAATTCGAACTTTTGTGGCTATTAATAAGTAATAGCTATGATTTTTAAATTCATAACTTAGATTCCGTAGCTATAAGTTACATATTCTTGTAGTGTTAATTACTAATTCATGGTCAGTAGTGAAGCTTTTAGCTAATTTTTAGCATTATAAATCAAGTATATTTGAACCCATACGTCTTACGGTTTAAAATGGCTAATGTTCTTATATGAAAAATCCACTTCTTCCCTGGTTGCGTGATTTGCGTTGGCAATAGACCTAGCTTCAATTCAATGAATTTATAAATGAAAAACTTAGAAGTAACAAAGTAATTTAACTTTGGTGATCGAGATTTGGCTTTAGGCCACCAATAGTATTGAGCCGCTTCTATCCAGAACTACCAATAGTATTAAGCCGCTCCTATCCAGAACTATCTGTGATGTTCAATGGCTGGACGACAACACACGTTATGCCATTCCAAAGGTCTATCTGATTTTAATGAAATTATCATGTCCACAAACTGATCGCACCTGTTACTGATTATATTGTAGATTGTAATAAAAAATTAATATGGAATGGCTGGCTTAGAAATCTTATTTCTAGAGGAAGTGTAGACGAGTTGGGATGAGAAAAATGATGGATGCAAAAGACTTATTAAGACAGTAAAAATACTAGACTAAGAATTGTAGGGCTTTACCCTATCAGAGGAGCCCTTCCAAAAATTCTCAACGGCCAAGGGCAAACCCAGGCTGAAGAGGGGGTTTGGAAATAGTTTTCAACCAGCAATAGACGCGCCTCGGTTAGAACCTCACTAGCTGTGTCATTGCCCCAAGCGCAAAGATACTTTTTCCTGCTTTTGCTGTCGAATTTTCTAGTCCTAGTCCTCATTTTAAGAGACTCTGCCTCCACATGATCGATGTGGGATAATTGCCCAGTAGCTTTCAAGGTAATGGACTAATTGTAATAATACTCAAACCTAACTTCTGTAAAAGTGAAACCAAAACTATATTAGTTATCACATGAAATCTCTGAAGGAACTAAACATATTCTTCAAAAGATATTATTGATGTTACGTTGTAAAAATGGGCAGATAGTTCCTTCTTTTAGTACAATATTTTGATATCTGATCTAATGAAAACAGTATCTTACACCCTGGCCTAGTGGTCAGGAGTGGATCTACGTTGGTTCAAGTGGGTTCAACTAAACCCGCTTGATCGATTTTTTTTCCGTTTACGTGTATTAAGTCTCTGTAAAACTATATATGTAAGAAAAATGAGCCCAGTAAATCTGAAGTTAAGGCACAGCTTGTTGGTTCAAGTATGCTTCCTTGGTCTAGTGGTCTTTAGATCAATTCTTGTTAATATTTTTAACTCTTTATTTTTGTAGACTTTTTTAGGACACTAGTGGTGGGGTGGGTCCTGCAACATTAATGATAGTGCTATCCTTTAATTTTCCTTACAAATTTATTATTTGAGATTTGTTTAAAATATTAGTAATAATTATTTACATTATATATTTATAGCTTATTTATTATTGTTCTTAATTTTTCATCTATTTTAGAATTAAAAATACCATCTCAAAAAGAATTTCTGGGAGATATTATGAAAATAAAAAATAATAATTATTATTCTAGATTACCACTATGGTTCATTGTAACTTGAACCTACTTGAATAAAATTCTGGGTCCGCCACTGCTAGTGGTTCAATGAAGTTGAGTTGAACACTATGAGGTCTCAGGTTTAATTTGCAACATAGACAAATACTATGTGATTTCTTCCCATCTGTTCTAACTTTGGTGGACAAAGTTACTGATGGTGGGAGGTGGCAGGTATCCCGTAAAATTAATCGAGGTGCATGCAAATTGGCCCAAACGCTATATTATAAAAAAAACAGTATCACAGTTAGGCATTGAGAAATGAGAATGACCTACTATTTGTGTTGTTTTTCCTGAAAAGAAGGTAATACTATTTACGAAAAAGTAAAAAATACACCCAACTTGGTACAAATGGCTCAAAATTCTTCCACCGGTATTGGATAAAAAATATCCTTGACGTATTAGAAATAGCTTAAAATGTCCTTCCATCCACTGGAGCAAATTTGTCTCAAACGCTATTTTTAGGCTCAAAATATAATGGCTTAAAATGTCATTCCATCCACTAGAGCAAATTTGTCTCAAATGCTATTTTTAGGCTTAAAATAACCCCTCCATTAACAACACAATTAGATGACATTTAATTAAAGGAAAAAGGATATTATATAGCACTTTTTAAAAGAAAAAATTTCAGAAATAGCAATTATAGAGCCTTAATTATAACTTTTATAGGAACAGTTTCATAATTATGAAAAATAGCAAATTGTATTTTGTATTTAAGTAAACTATTGCTATGCAAATACATATACAACAGGATTTACTGCCTTTGTTTTACTCAAATTAGTTGAGTAAAATAAGGAATAATTATCCATCTAATTAAATTCCTATAAATTACTTTTATTTAAATTAGTAGATTCCTTTTCCAAATCAAACTCAAATATGAAGATTATTATTTCCATGATCTTTAAAATTTTAAAATATCATTCTCTTATATCTCTAACTATTTTTTCTTGCTAGTTTTTTCATTTTTTTAATCTTTTTTTTTTTAATTTCTTTTTCTTTTTCGCTTTTTCTTTCCACTTTATTTTCTCTCTTCCACTTCTTTTTTTTTTTTATTATATTTTTTTTCGCTTTTATTTTTACACTTCTATTCTAGTTCCTATTTATTTTTTTATTTTTTTCCTTTTCCTTTTTTTTTTGAATTTTTATTTTTTATTTTTTTTTACTCTTCTATCTCTATCTTTTATTTTTAAAAGACAGAAATCTATATCATATATACATATTCAAAAAATATACAAAATAAATAGACATACAGATTTGCATATGTATTTACGATAAAAAACATACATATATATCTACATATTTATTTACATAAATACATATCTAACTCACATGTATATATCAACATATAAGACACAAAATCTCTTTACCAAAAATGACAATTATATACATATATATATATAAGTAATAAAAAAATACATATACATATCTTAAAACAGTAAAAGAAAACAAATAAGTACATATGTAACCTCTAAAATAAGATAGTATGTAAAGTTCAAAGATAAATCCAACACCATATAAAATACATATAGCTTTGCATATGTATTTACAGAATGCATACCAGGTCCATATGTATATTCTTATTTTATATGAGTCACCTTTGTATTTTGCAAATACATATGAAGATATATAGTATAGTTATGTTTGTTACTGTTCAATATGAATATGATATGTATTTCGTAAATACATATGTATGTTTTGTACTGTAAATACATATCCAGATCTGTACGGCTATATATTTTGTATGTTTTTTGAACATGTGCATGCGATATACATATTTGTCTTTTCAAAAATAAAAGTTATAGATAGAAGAGTAAAGAATCGAAAAAAAAATATATAAAAAAAAAGAAAAAGAAAAAAAGAGAAGTGAAAAAGAAAAAAGAAGAAGAAAGAGAAATAGAAGTGTAAAAATAAAAGAAAAAAAGAAACAAAATAAAATAGAAAAAAGAAGAAGAAAACGAAAATAGAAAAAGAAAAAAAAGATATGAGAAAGGAAAAAAAATGAAAAAGGAAAAAAAAAAAGAGAAATAGAAGAGAGAAAATAAAGTGGAAAGAAAAAATGAAAAAGAAATCAAAATAAAAAAATAAAATGATAAAAAATAAGATGAAAAAAACTAATAAGAAAAAAAAAGTAGAGATATAAGAGAGTTAAAGACAGTAATGATGTTTTATTTTGAAATCTTGAAAATCATGGAGATAATTATCTTCAAATGTGAAAAAAGAAAATAAAAAATTTAAAAAATTAAAAAATGAAAAAGATAAAAAGAAGAGAAATAGAGGAGAGAAAATAAAGTGAAAATAAAAAATGGTAATAAAATACAATAAAAAATAAAATAAGATGAAAGTAAAAGGGTAAAAGATATGGCTATATTTGGGGAAGGTGAAATAGTAGAGTGAAAATAGAAAAATGTAAAGTAGTGATAGTAAAACATGCACTTATCTAGTTAATGAGTAAAATAATGTTACTATTGCTATAAACTGTAATTTTACATAAGTGTTGCTATTTATTGTAATTATAGTCTTAAGTATGCTACTTTTTGTAATTTTTCCTTTTAAAACAAATAGCGCAAATTTGACATTTTTTAAAAAGTGTCCAGCCGAGTATACTATTTTTCACTTTATAGCCGTTCCCTAATTTGAGTCATTTTGGCCCATATAATTCAGATATAATCTATATACAATACTGATACAGTTTTCAACTTGGGTCATTCGGCCCTTCTAAAAATATTTCAGTTTTTTTCTATATATTTTTTAACTGAAGAAATATTCTACTTTTTTTTTATTATTTAGAAATAATAATTAAATATAATTATATGAAAACAATATAATTGTTATTAGAATATGTATCTATATAAGATCTATGTATAGAAATTATATAGTTCTATCAAATATGCATATGAGATATATATAAAAAGTATATAAAGTGTATAAAAATTATATACTTGTTGTATAAAATTTGTAAAAAAAATTACAATTATTATATAAATTGTGTATTAAAACTTATAATTTTTGTATAGAATATTTATATGTATAAGTTATGTATAGAGAATGTATAGAAGGCGTGTGGAAATAATATAGAACAAGCCAACAAATTGAAATGGTTAGAAAGTGGAATTTAAATTTCATAACCATTTTCGTGAAAGTAGTTTAATTTGAAGTGCTGTTTTTGTCCTTTCCCCAAAAAATATTTCAGTTTTTTGCTATAAATTTTTTAACTGAAAATGTATTCTACATTTTTTTTTGTTTAAAAATAATAATTAAATATAATTATATAAAAACGGTATAATTGTTATATAGAATATGTATCTATATAAGATATGGATAGAAATTGTATAGTTTTATCAAATATGTATATGTATAAACTATATATAAAAAATATATAGAAAGTATATAAAAATTATATAATTGTTGTATAAAATGTGAAATTTTTTACAATTATTATGTAAATTGTGTATCGAAACTGTATAATTTTCGTATAAAATATTTATATGTATAAGATATGTATAGAAACTGTATGAAAAACGTGTGAAAATGGTATAAAATAAGTCAACAAATTGAAATACCTAGAAAGTGGAATTTAAATTTCATGTCCATTTTCATTTTCCTATGCTCTTCTGCTGTGAAACAGGTGAAAAAGTTGTTAACAGCTCTTGCATGTTACAGCTGATGGATGACACATTAGCAATTCTTAAAGTTTGGAAATTGGTCTTCCTTCAAATATTACTGCAGTTATGGCTGCTGCTTTGCCTTCCACAAGCAACTAAGAGTGTATGCTATTGTTCTGCTAAATACTTCCACTGTTGACGAAGGATTTTGATGCTAATGATACCACGGTACTGGTGAATATCTTAGCTTAAGAATGTATTTGATACTATGTTTTTCAGGTCTTCCAAATATTTCTCAAGTGTGCCAAATTCAGGATCTTTAAGTTCTGAAGATATTTGGTTTCATGAAGGTGGGTGTTTTTACAAGGATTAATCTTGTTCTTCCAACTGCAGAAGATAAATGGGCATCTCTTAACCCGTCCTTCTGGCTCAACTGCAGAAGATAAATGGGCATCTCTTAAACCATCCTTTGGGTTCAACTGTTGGTGTGATGATGCAAGTTGAGGAAGAAATTAAGTATGTTGATTGTTTAGGAAGAAATTCTGTTGGGCAACTCAATCGCAAAGGAGATGCTCCCAACAGAAGTTTCAATATTCTTGCACAAGTTGAATAGCCCTCCTCTATCAAAGGTCAGCTAAGTGACACATATGGTAGAAAGTCGGGAAAAGAGTACATGCATATGGGACACCAAACTGGTTACTACATGTTTAAACAGTTTTTGCTTTATCCCTAATCTAGTCTACAACAGTACTAAGGACAAACATCTCCTAGTTCCCATTCCAAAATAACATTTTAACACCAAATATCTGATGGCCACTTCCAGGACTTGACTCTGTTCTCAGGCCTCAGCAACAGCCTCATCAATTTCATCTGCATGATCTCTGAGTACATTCCACTGATCCATACTCAATGAGATGCCTGAAAAAGGAAAAACACTACTATTAATTTTGGTTTCCAACACCTGCAAATACATAGAAGGAAAATATAGTCACAAAAAGATAGAAGATGAATACAACAACATACACAATATATTCCTATAAGTGGGGTCTGGGAGGGTGGGTGCGACCTTACACCTACCTTTGTGAAGTAGAAAGGTTTTCCGCTAGACCTTCAGCTCAATAAAATTGTTTCAGGGAAAATGCTATGGCAAAAGATTTGAAGAAGGAAGAGATCAAAGCTAAATAAAAATATAAATAAACTTGTGTTGAGAATAGAAATATAATTAAAGCAGTTAACAATTGGTTAGTGGGCAGGCACTCACGCTCCCACCCGCCTTCCCTCCCCTTCCTATTTAAGTCCTTTAATACAGTGCAGGAGTTGTTTTGATGTTCTATTACAAGTATGAAGCACCAAGGAGATGCAGCAGTGCATACATAACGTACAAGTGCAAATTTGACATGCCGAGGAATCTAAGCGGATGACCAAAGAGGCAACACAAATAAGTTGGGAGTCTCAGATCTGCACAATATCTTCAATCCTGTTTGCTCACTTACATACAACATAAATTTGTTCAATACATCTGAATTTAGCTACAAGCTAGCTGGTGCAATCTAGCTTTGGATAAACCAACTATTTCTCTCTTTCTACAAGGTTCCCTATGACCCAATTCAGCTAGATTAACAATGCTCATTTCTAAGATCAATGGAAGGAGCAATGCTACAGAGACAGCAGATGTTATCCATCTTCAAGAGTCAGCTAAGGTGGTCTTGCATATTAATCTTTAAGAACATTATTAATGCATCTCAAAGTACGTCAGCTTGAGAAAGCTGAGTACTGCAGTTAACATTAATTAATGTGACCCTTTATCAAAAAAATATTAATTAATGACTGAACAGAACTACAAGAGTAATAACTCCTTCCTATTCAAATTGAAGATACAACCACGAACTTTGTGAAAATAAGTCCACATCCTCCGATTTCGCCATTCATCATTTACTTTATATTGTACAAGAGGTAGACCTTATAGGAAAAGGAAATAGCCCTGGAGGAGAAAGCTAACGTTTGGAAGGACAGAGCCACTAAGGCATAGATAAAAATGTTAACAGTTCCCTAGCTGACAGAAGGAAGCTCTTATTGTTTAGCCAAGTACTAGCATTGGAACAACCTCTTTTTCTGACCATAAAAGCCACATCAAAGCATATGTTGATTTCCACACAATGGAGTAAATCCCTTCAAAATATCTCTAGAGCAATGTTATGTTGCTGTAGATTCTTCATTTTCCTAGAATTGCTAGTGTCAAGCCAGTATGATGTGATTTGAGTTGATCTGTACGATTCCAATAATAACCATGCCAGTTCATACAACACAAACTATATGACATGTGAACAAAGCATCAGTCCTGGGCAACTAGAAACACCAAGAGTGTTCAGTCAACAATTTTCCAGTCTGCAATTACCTACAGTTCATATACAATTACCTAAGCTAATGAAGACACTTCCCGAGAAAGTATAATTCCGAATTGGCTAGTGTATATAGATAGATGTTCTGTCCATCAACCAACTTCATGCTGGGACAATGAGAATTGACAATTTCTTTTTAATGGAAGTGGTATCTGATCCAGTTTGTACGCACCTTGACTATTCCAATGAGTACCTATTACTTTGTGTACCCTTTCCCACCAAAGCTTAGCCAGATTAAGGGCTCATTTGTTTGCACTTAATGGAGGTCTGAATCTGAATGGTTCAGACTCCAGACCATTAAGTGCATTTGTTTTTTATTAAGATTTTAGCTCTTAATAGGTCTGAATAGGTCTTAATCATTTGGATCTAGAATCAAGTCTTAATAAGTCTGAAGAGGTATTCTGATGTTGGATAATATTCATCGCCACTCTTTTCATAATCATCAGTCACCACCCCTGCCACCACCATCATTGTCAACCACCACCTACCACCACCAACCACCTCTACCATCACAGCCATCATCGACAACAAATATCGCTACCAACCACTATTGTCAACCGCTACTATACCTACTACCTCTATTATTCTAATTATATTTACCGCCACCACTGCCGTCAACAACACCACCATCATCAACCACTACTGGTCAATCCCTACTATCAACCAACTCATCTATCACAACTAGCACCACCGCTAACTGTGACCACTAATACATCACAACCTCCACACATTCTTCGGCGGCCACCACCATTGGCACTAGTAACGCCACCTCTACCATCACTTCCATCACTATCATCGCTACAATTTATCTCTACTAACAACCATCTCCACCATCACAACTAATAACATCACCAACTAGCACCAACACATCGTCAACCATCATGCATTCATTTTTCAGCCATCACAATCAACACCTCCAACTACTAACATCAAGCAACGTCACATCACAACCACCACCACCACCATCAACCGCTACCATCATAACATCACTATAATACCAACCATCACAACTATCACCACTAATATTATTAATCACTAACATCAATCATTGTCACCACAACCGCCATTATAAACCATCTCCACTATAACTAACAAACATAAATATTTTTTTTCAATCAAATAATATAATTTTGTTGTATTAAATCACATACTTTTTTGATATATAATTAGTTTTTTATTTGAACTGTATTTTTTATTTTATTATATATATACAAATAAAATTTTTTTGCACATACAGGTATTGAAAAAACAAACAGTCTTAATCATTCAATTTTCAGATCTAGAGACAACATCTTAATTATTCAAATGTGCATTTAGATTCAGAAGTCTGAACCTTAAAAAAAAACAAATGCAGCCTAAGACTTGAACTTGAGACCTCATACTTCTCCTCCCACTTCATTGAGCACTAGCCCGCAACTCGAGTGTTGCTAATTGACAATTGTTAGAACTGACTGAAATTGCAAATGCAGCCCAAGAAAAAAACACCAAAATCCTCTCTAGTAAACATCATATTAATACTGAACCCGTTCCATATAGAAGATGACCAAAATCTTCCCTCAAGTCTCCAATTTTATTGCAGTCTCTTAGGGTTAATATTCTCTCTTCTCCAGAGGTAAAAACAGTTTTGTTGCAGCTTCTGGATTTTAGCATTTAATTGATACATAGCCAGCCTTGTGCAAACATAGATATCATTTCACAGGAAAAAGTACATCATGAAAGAAGCAATTCATGAAATATTTGCTTTGTTTCAAGGATGCTAAAACAACTTGCATATCAAAGATGAACACCCATATACACAATTCCTAAAACGAAACATGAGGAAACTAGAGAGAAGAAAACAAAAGATGCTGAAAACCTAAGAAACTTTTATTACTCCCCCATTTTCTCAATTAACAACATTTTAAACAGAAAAAGAAATAATATATTAATTAGGAAAACGGTATTTTTGACCCATTAAGTAACAACAGGGGCATTTCTACCGAATAACTACAGTAGGGGTATTTTTAGACCAAATTATCAACGGAGAGCATTTTTGTTTAATTTCACATAGTTTAAAGACATTTTCGACCCTTTTCCGTAATTTAGACAGATATATCAGAATAAGGAGGAATCTATCCCAGATTAAAGTGTGGAAGCAAGACAAAGTAGGCTTAATTATCGTCATCATACACCTACAACTAATAATAACAAATTAAAAAAAATCCAAACAAAGCCCTAAATGCAACATAGAGTTCCATATGTAACTAGCATCGCCCAAACGGAATGTAACAACGAGAACAACTAAAAACACAGATACCAAAAACAAAGGAGAAAAATTAAAATCCTATTAAAGGATAAGTAGAAGTAGGTACCTTTTCTGCCAGGCATTTGCTTGCCATCTTTAACATAAAACTCACGAATATCCACCATTATCTTCCCTCCAAAGCTCCTAACTGATACTCTCCTATTCTTAGAAATCTGAAACAAACAAACAAAAAAAAAAATCAGAAAACAGTAGGAGAAGTGATACAAAAAAATGCTTGTTTGTGTAAAGAGCGAAAAGAAGAGACCTCACAGACGACGATGCCATCAGCATCAGCATCGTCAGAATCATCAGTTTTGGAGAATTTCTTAGGAGGATTTTCGCCATCAGAAGCGTACTCATTCTCTTCCTTTCTCTTTCCCAACTTTCTCGACATTTTACAATTTCTTTCGAGTAGGAATGGGGAAAGTGAGTAGGGGATAATGATGGATATTTGGTTATTACGCTAACGCTGTTGCAATATTGCTATGGGCCTCCAATGCTTCAACTTATTTTAAGCCCACATCAATCTAAAACCCGAAAATTTCATATTTCGTACTGTATTAGAAGCACGAGTGATATGATGGATCGATAGGTCTTCTTTTAGGAATTAATTTCTAAATTGAGGGTAATTTCATCTATTTAATATTAGCTGATGTGTATGTTGTCGTATGTCCCTGGCTTTGGTGCCTTTAGCCACCACATAGGTTTTCCTCCATATACTGCCGGTTTTACTCCCATTTCTGTTCCTTGCCATCTTTTTCGATTGCTCTTCTGATTTTCAGGTTAGTAGCTACTTCAATTTTTGTCTCATTTTGTAAGTGTGGTGCATTGGTACTCTAACATCTGAAATTTAAAATTTTGCTGCCGTTTAATTTCTGTTAATATATATCCAATCTGATTGTTTCTTCTTGTCTTGTTTGAGTGGTGCTCCGATTGGAATAACGTTACAAAGAGAGAGTAATTGTTTTCTTCTTTGGATTTTTGATAAGTGAAGAAAAAATATTGTGAATTTTTAATTTTACGTATAAATATCATGATATTTTCAATAAGAGTCACTGTCTTCTTGAATTATGAGTTTGGCCTAAAAAAAATTATAAACTTCATGGATAATTAAATACCATGAACTTTTTGATGAAAGTCATTATCTTTCACTCCTTTATTTTCTTAGAGTTCTGTCACGACTCAAAAATCAAGAGTCATAATGATATTTGTCGCGACATGTCATAACAAGTAAGTCTATCACCAAACTGATATGAATTGACAAAAATGATATCAAAACCCACGGCAAAACTCCTAGAGCGAAGTTGAACCACATTCATATTTAGTAAAAGCGAAAATATATAGTGAATGATATCAAATCAAATCCCAAAACCTGGTGTCACATTGTAAGAACATAACTAGCACAACTCGAGATCAAAATATGTAAGATATCCAAAACAGGAACAACTCTGTCTCAGAATACAAATAAAGACATATTCTAAATAAAAAAAGATAGTAGTATACTCCGGAAGTAAGAATCCAACCGTTACCTCTAACAGCTCTAAAGTATCACCCTAATCAACAGGCGTGAGGCGCACTTGAACCAAAATATGCATAGTAGGGATGAGTACGATCCACTTGTACTAAGTAGGTATCATAGACCTATTACGTAAAGTAGAAAATAAAGCATACAAAATGCACACTAAGGGCACGTCACCCGCAACCAGAAAATGTCCCAAATGATAGTCCACATCGCCTCCATTAACAGTTCTATAATATTCACATACACCACAGTAATACGAGAGAGAAATACCAGTATACAACTATCACACATACGGATATGAAGGAAGAAATACACATAGACATGTATCACATCAAGGAAAATAATATACATCATAGAAAAGTACAAAGTAAATACAAATGAAATGGATATGATGATGATGATGATGATGATAATGATAATGATGTTGATACACGAGGTTGTCGCACAACCTCCGTATACACCTACGGAGCTAAATCTTTCCGACGTAGGATCCATGAGAAGTTCATCAATCCATATACAATCAATATACAACACCAATATCCATATCTCCTCTTTGGCATATCTATCGATACAAGGTTTAAAGATGTCACATTTTCTGTCAGAAAAAAATTAGTATTTCCAGTATTTCCATGGTGGTACCAATGTTTCATGAATGAATATAACATGAGAATGTAATGCTCACAAGCAACCAGAATGAGAAATTCCATATCCAACCAATATACCAACCAAGTGAGCCAAAATTCACTCATTAATTCAACCATCCATGAATCCATCATAATTCATATGCCAATGGAATAAAATACATTAAAAAGTCACCATTGATACTACATTAGGCTTTTTCATCAAATAAGATATAACTAATTCCATATACACAAGACAAATATTATCATATAAGACCCTACACGATCACACATAGAAAATAATATTCCAAAACAGTCAATAATATCAACATAGAGGCTCTCACACGAGCATAACACATTAATTATAGCCATTTTCATGATTAGTTCCTACACCCTTAAACATGATTTTGTATCAACATTAACTACCCAACCCAGCCTGAGAAAACTTAAGTCATAACCTACCTCGAATATTGAAAATCGATTTGAAATCCTTCAATCCAAAGCCTTATTCTCACGAATAGACTAAGAATCAACTAAGACATATAAATATAGAATCTATGCGTCAAAAGAAAGCCAAGGATGTCCATATTGCCTAATTTTGAGTCGGGGTCAAAATGGACCCCCGAAATGAATTTTCAAAAAAGAATAGTAAGATCGTACTTTTACTTTTGAAACATGTTCCTCATACTCTTTGAAATTTATACTGAAAATTCAAGCGAAATTAAAAACGAGGTCCAAATCACCAAAAAATCATTTTCAAGCCAGTAAAATCCCCAAAATTCATTTTGAAAAATCGAAAGTTGGAGTTGTTTTGAAGATGAAATTAATAGAAAATTGATAATTATAAGATTTGAAACTCAACCAAGTGAAAACGGATTGAAATCAGGGTTTAAATCGAAGAACTACAACTTTTAAATTTTTTGGGCCAAAATTCCTAATTTTTCACTATAAAATTCACGTTTAAACAAGAATTAGATGATACATTTTGAAGAGAATAATTGAAATAGGTGTGCTCAAGCTTACTCAAGCTTAAAAATGGAAGACATTGCTCAAAAATGTGAAATCCCAAGCTTCAAGTCTAAAAAATAGTGAAAAATAGCGAAACATAAGTATTTAAGTGGCCCAGGCATTGCATACACTATCACCGGATCGCTTAAGCGACTAGGCGTCGCATACGCGATACCTTGCTTAAGGGCAAGTATCGCATAAGCGAACCTATCATCGCTTATGCTTGGTTCGCGAATGCAATCAAGATGTTGCCTAAGCGACACTTGGTCTGATCTATCGAGTCACGTAAGCGACCAAAGTGTTGCTTACGCGAGTGCACCGACTGAGTGGTGCACCAGTTGGAGACTTAGAGAATTTCAAGTCTCTGCGGATCCCTCGGAATTCATTCAAAATCTCGCGAATGCAAATGAACTATGCTAGCCTATCAAATTCGACGCTCTAGACTCAACGCGATTTCAAATTTTCAAATAAATGTCATTTTTACAAAGTTGACCCCCGAAACTCAATTTTATAACTTTCTGAACCGAGGGAGAAATGAGATATAAAAGTCATAAAACTACACCAATCATGTTACCACCCTAAAATCGATGTTCCGAATCTGCGGGCGCAGTCCATTTTACCATCCGATGCATAGATCAATAAATATTGACAAAAGTCAATAGAAGGCTTTTTAAGCTACCAAAAATCACAATATCACATAATCACATTGAAATGCACCGAAAACTATGCTAATTATCCCCACACCCAAAGATACCACAATACAGTTACGAGGAGGGGTGAAATTATCAAATTACATAAAAATAAATATTTCACATAAATCACCAAAAATCAAGTGGTTACATCATCCACCACTAAAAGTCTAGTTCATCCTCGAACTAAAGGCAAAGAATTACCTGAAACCATAAAAAATTGGGGATAAGAACTACGCATGTATATGTCGATCTCTCAAGTAGCCTCATCTACAGGTCGATGTCTCCACTGGATCTTAACCATCGAAATATCTGTAGAACGCAATCGTCTAACATCTCTAGCCAAGATGGAGAGGACAACCTCTCATCTAACTGAATCGAATCCCAACAAATGACATGAGACTCATCTGGAATGTAATGCCAAAGCATGAAAACATGAAAAATTGTATGAACAACTAATAAATCTGGGGTAAATCCAACTTATAAGCCATATCACCGATAGTCCAAAGAATCTCAAATGGGTTAATAAACCTGGGATAAGCTTGCCCCTCTTCCCAAACCTCATCACACACTTCATAGGTAAAACTCAAAGGAAAACTTGATCACCAACACTAAATTTCAAAGCACGAAGTCTATGATATGCATAACATTTTTGCCTACCCTAAGCCGCTCGAAGAATATCCTGAATGACCCGAACTCTATCTAAAGAATCAAAAAATAGGACCGTGCCTCGAGGCCTAATCTTAAAAACCTCAAACCAACCAATTAGAAGCGATAACGCCCACTATACAAAGCTTTAAAAGGAGCCATATCAATACTAGAATGGTAGTTATTATTATGCGCAAACTCTGCCAAAGCTAGATGTTGCTCCCTCTGACCACCAAAGGTCCATCACACAAGCGCGGAGTATATCTCCAAAACCTAAATAGTCCACTCTGACTGCTTGTCAGTCTGGGGTTAAAATGTTATACTAAGATCATCTCGAGTATCCAACTTGTCCTGAAGGGTCTTCCAAAAGTCAGATATGAACACTAAACCTCAATCTGAGATAATAGACACTGGTACACCAAGAAGATGCACAATCTCGAAAATATAGATATGAGCCAACCTCTTAACACTGAAAGACACCTGAACCGCAATGAAGCGAACAAACTTGGTCAATCCATCTACAATGACCCAAACACTATCAGAACCATGAGAAGTACATGGCAATCCAGTCACAAAGTCCATAGTGATCTGTTCCTACTTCCACTCGGGAATGGGTAACCTCTGATGCAATCCACCAGGCCTCAAATGCTCGGCCTTCACCTGCTGGCAACAAAGGCATGAGCTACAAAGTCCGCTATATCCTTCCTCATACCACCTCACCAATAATGCTGTATCAACTCATGATACATCTTAGTCACTCCTGGATGGATGGAACACCTAGAACAATGGGTTTCTTCTAAAATTAATCTAATCCAACTGCCCGCTCTTGGTACATAAACTCGACCTTCAATCCTTAAAATACTATCAGAATCAAGTGACACTTCCTTAGCCTTACCCCTTAAGACCTTATCCTGAATTAATCTCGATCTAACATCTTCAAACTGATGAGATCATATTTGCTATTTCAAAGAAGACCTAGCCTCTATGAATGCCAAAACACACCCAGGTATCCAAATATCTAGCCTAACCATCTGGTTAGCTAAAGACTAAACCTCTAAGGCCAAAAGACCCTCCTAGGTCAAAAGATGCACCAAGCTATCCATACAAGTTGACTTTCAGCTCAAGGCATCTGCAACTACATTAGCCTTGCCCACATGGTAGAGAATAGTTAAGTCATAATCCTTAAACAACTCAAGCCAACGGTGCTGCCTCATATTAAGATCTCACTGGGTGAAGAAATACTGAAGGCTATGATAATCCGACAAAATCTCACAATGAAATCCATACAAGTAGTGCCTCCACAACTTTAAAGCAAAAACAACCGCGCACAACTCCAAATCATGGGTAGGATAATTCTTCTTATGAGGATTCAACTAGTGATAAATATACACAATCACCTTACCCTCCTACATCATAACAACACCTAACCTAACATCTAAAGCATCATAAACGATGGTAAAAACCACGTCCTCCTTGGGTAGAGTAGAAATAGGAGTTGACGTCAATAAATCTTTAAGTTTTTGAAAACTCACCTCACAAGCATTGGAACATTGAAAAGGAATCTTCTTCTGAGTTAATTTAGTCAGTAGAGCTGTGATAGATGAAAAACCCTCAACAAAATGCCTGTAGTAACCTGTTAAACCAATAAAACTCTGAATCTCGATAGGAAAAGTAGGCCTAGCCCAATCATGAACTACTGCAATAATGGATGGATCTACCATAATACCATTTTTAGTCACCGCGTGACCCAGGAAAGAGAGAAACTCCAACCAAAACTCACACTTGGAGAACATAGCATACAATTTCTCATCCCTCAGTCTTTGAAGCACAACCCGTAAATGCTCCTTATGACCTACCTCACTCATGGAGTAAACCTATCATCTATAAATACAATAACAATGGAGTTGAGATACAGTCAAAATACCCAATTCATCAACTCTATGAATGTAGCTATGGCATTGGTCAACCCAAAGGACATGATCAAGAACTCATAATGATCGTACTGAGTCTGAAAATATGTCTAAGGAATATCTAAGGCTCTAATCCTCAACTGGTGATACCTGAATCTCAAACTAATCATCAAAAATATTGAAGCACCTTGAAGCTGATCGAATAAATCATCAATACGAGGAAGAGGATGTTTATTCTTAACTGTCACCTTGTTAAACTATCGATAATCAATACACATTCGCATAGAACCATCCTTCTTATTTACAAACAAAATAGTCACACCCCAAGGTGATATACTAGGTTGGATAAATCCCTTATCCAACAACTCCTGCAACCGATCCTTTAATTTCTTCAACTCGATTGGGGCCATCCTATTAGGAGAAATAAAAATAGGCTTGGTGCCGGCTCAATATTAATGGCAAAGTCAATATCACAATCTGGGGGCATACTAGGCAAATCCATTGGAAACATATCCACAAACTCATGGACAACCCGAATAGAATCTAAAGAGAGGTAAAGCAGCACTAGTGTCACAAAAAAAACAAATAAGACAAGCATCCTCTCTCAACCAAGCGATGAGCCTGATTATAAGATATAACCCTTTTGGGACCTAAATTAAGCACACCCTTCCAAGCTATACTTACATGACAATCTAGGACAGCATGGTAAGGATCCAACCAATTCATACCTAAAATGACATCGAAGTCAACTATATCTAAGACAAGTAAATCTACCCAAGTCTCACGCCCAACAAAAGTCATAATACAAGATAGATACACTAGATCGACTACCAAAAAATCTCCCACAGGGGTAGATACGTGAATAGGCATGGCAAAAGGCTCACTAGCAGAATTAAAACCCGAAGCAAAATATGCAGACACATGAAAACAGGTCAATCCTAATCAAATAACACAGATGCAAATTTGAAACAAATAAGGATGATACCTATGATAATAGCGTCGGAAACCTCCGCGTCTTGTATGAAGAGTATATCATAACACTATCTAAGACTATCGACTAGCTGAATAGACCTGCAACCAACACCACAAGCTCTACTACCTCTGCCTCGCACACCTTTATTAGAACTTCTACCTCTCACAACTGCAATAAGAGTATCTCTAAACACACATTGGGGGCTATCCTTGGCCAAATAGCCAGTCTCATCATACACATAGGAAACTCTATGGCCCAATTCAATAGGGAAAGGTATGACTAGACCGGCACAACCACCCAAAATTACTGAACTAGAATGCTCAGTAATGTCATCTAAAAACTAACCTCTTAAGAAGTATGCTACGATTGATATCAAATAGTAACCCAACTAAGGTTAGGGTCAAAATCACATGGAATGCGTGGAGTTTATATCTTAAACTTGATGAAATCATGGGCAGTGCAGAAAAGTAAATGGAGGGATTTGAAAGTCACAAAACACGTATCTGAACTTGAGTGCTTTAGGTTGTAAACAATAGAAGACGAACACTAGGAATATGTTCCCCCTAACTTCTACTCCATAAGTTTCTCATGTTCAATTCACCTATCCCACTTCTCTGCATGCAAAATCTAACAAGCTATGTATTATCAACTATTTTTTGAACACATTGATAAATGTTACCCTTCACCTTTTGAGTCTCAGGTCATCGCGTTAATAACCCTTGTCCTTGACCCCAGTACAACTATCACCTTTTAGGTCTCAAGTTGATTAGATAAGGGCTTATAGACTCAAATCACTGCCGTAATCTCTTTTCCCAATATCAAACTCCCTTGTGAGGATGATCTCAAATACACTCAATTTCCAAGCTTCTGTAGTAGCTTAGAAGACAACTAATACAAAGAAGATTACAATGCATGCAATCATACAAATATAGATGAATTTTTCACTTCTCCTACGTTGTTAATCCACCAGGGTTCCTACAACCCTAGTTAAAGAATTTAGCTGCTCATAGTTATGCAATACTCCATGACAATCAATGAAGAGGACATAGAATAATTTACATAAGAATGTTAAGAATAAATACTGCGCCCAAGCGCACATACAAGTGTATGTGGTCCCACCAAGTAGTTAAGTGGCCTTATAAATGCCAAGATCGATCCTATAGGGACTAGTGTTAAGAAACTATCCAATTCTAGTTTATTATTGAGATTAAATTAGTGCGAAAATAACTAAGAGCATTGGAATTTATAAGTAACTATAGACTAAACAATGGGTAAATTAAAATTAAAGGTCTTGGACAGTCAACGGGGAGAAACCCAAGGTTAAGGATCTACGAATAATCATACTATGCTATCAAACTTCATTGTTTATGTTGCTTATATTGGTTGTTGATTCACGGGGTTGATATTATGACTATGGTCTTTCGAGCCTCTAGTCACCTATCTAACTTCGACTCACACCTATATCATTAAGCGGGGATGTGAGAACTAATTTAAATGCATTCATATTTCATCCCGAATGTGAACTAAATAGGTCACTTAGTTATATTCCTATCCTAAGTTCAAATTATAACTTCATTATATAGAATATTACAATCCTATTCTATTTATCCCACATTTTGTCCTCTTGTTTCTCTTTACGGGTTCACAAAATGCTAATAGATGTATTCTAAGGGCCAGGAATACTTAAAATAGTAATAATAAGGATAAATAAACAACAACGTATGATAAATAATAAAAACCAAATAAATTCATAACAAGAGCAATCATGTTCTTGGCCTTAACCCCAAAAAAAAGTATTTAGCCACTCATGGACATAACCGTAATCGCAACGATAGAATACATATTAAAATCCATAAAAAAACCAAATTAATGAAAGAAAAATCCTAGTTGAAGGTTTTTCCAGTCACCCTCAAAGTTTCAAGGTCGTCCAAGGTGTGCGGCATAATGTTTAAGGGTCCTATTTATAGTAGGACAAAGCTGCTGATGTGAACTAGGGTCCGTGGTGGTGCTTAAGGTCTGTGGAGCACCCTCATCATGGACACACACTGGAATCCCTTATAAATCCCCAATGACATGGAATAGATCCTAAGGTGGTGGCTAAGGTTCGTGGCACGCTAATGACTCCAAAACATCTATTTTATGTCAAATCTTATCTCGTGGTTTTGTCCATCCATTCCAAGCCTTGTGGTGTTGTTTCCACTTGATTTCCCACTTTTTTTTTTATCATCCATATATCATCATAATCATCAAATCATCAAGAATCCTATATCATCACACACCATGACTTAGAGGTTAAAACAACTCAAAATCCAAGACGGTGAACTAGAAACTTAAGCTAAGAATACTAGTTTTGTCCTGTTGATCTTTAGCTTAATTTTGATTCTTGGATTGTTTCAATTGAATCTTAAACAATATAAAAACGTTATTACACATAAAATTACACAATAATATCATTGTGAACTCATTACACTCACTATAATCTATAGAGATCAACTAGAACAACCCATAGCTCAAGCTAGTAACGCTAGTTTTCCCGTCTAAACTCTAAGTGACCAATTTGAATCCAAACTTGTTTGAAACACACCTTAAACACTATAATAAATTAGTTTAATAGTTAGATGCTTAATTATACGATTATTAACACATTAAGCAGACAAAAAATCCTCAAAATAAGGCTAAATATGTTCGGATAACAACACTGGGTTCAAAAATCCACCTTAGATCATAACCCTACACTTAAAGCCTTGTCCGTCCTTGAACAACTCTTTACTATAATAATCATAATCAAATAAGACTCCACACTTCTATAACAAGCATGACACTTAATATAGTACTACAATGACTACACAAAATAAAAGTTTTTACTCTAAGCATGTTATACACCATTGAAAGCCCAGGAACACTACTCCAAAACATCCTAGACTTAAGAATTGACTCACCAAGTTGGAAAACTCAAATATATTTCTCCATCAAATACATCATACAAATCACCCAACTATCATCAAACATGTGCTCTTACCACAAAAGAGTTACCCATTCTCACTCACATAGATGCAATTTATTAAAAATTGGGTATAAGAATTAAATTACGCTCTCTCTCACAAATAATTCACAAGCTACACAAGATAAACCATAGGCTTGGCCTTATTGTAATACTCCACTAATATCAAAATGATAAAGCTTACGATCAATTAGGCAAGGGTTATAACATAGGCTAAGGGATGGGTAGGAACTATTCTGGCCAGTAATAGTGACTCGCTTCCCTAAGTACTTTAATACATCACACTTTTCATCTATTTCACCTCTAACACCTAATTTTCACCACTTATGTCTACCCACATCTTTTGTTTTTCCCCATCCCATTAAATTAATTCACCAACAATGGGGTGGGAGTATTTCTTATTCACATCTTATTCAATTTGAAAAATCTTTATTGTTTTCATTACACAACTCTCAACCCTAATACATATGAATTTTCAACACCAATAGGTATTACTTTGGGTCTTCAATTTCACCTTTTCCCTACTTGAATTTCAAACTCCTTAACTCAACTAATTTTTAACTAAAGCACTTAAGAGCTTTTGTTCAATTTAAGGTTAATCAATAAAGAGGATACATGTTACATATGAGGCTACCAAATAAAATAAGCTAAAGTCTTAATAGGGCTAACTAAGATGCACAATGGTAGGTCAAAAAAGGGTATGAAACATGGCTATCAAAGAAATGCCTATATCATCTTCTAAACCCACACTCTTTATTTTTCTTTGCACACACACACCAGGTAAGTTCTAGACATCATATGCAACAAGGAATACACAACAACCTTACATCACACATGGCACATGATCAACTCAAGTAGGATCATCATAGATTCTCAACCAAATAATAACATAAATTCAATATTAAGCCAACAAGTTCAAGAGTCATGAACTAGAGCCTAGGAGTCTCAAAGTAGTAATTCACATAATCAACATGCTTTAACAACCAAAACAACTTGCATAATGCAATCACATATAGCACTAAAAAGAACATCTCATTTATGCTACATAATTTTTTTGAAATTTACTCATAAAAAAAGATACTGGATTTAAGGGGAAACCCCGTGGAAAAGAACCGAAAAGAACAATCACGGGATGGGTGAAGTGTGCACCTACTAGAATGACCCAAACAACTAAAAGTAAAATCAGAAAATCTTTTTGTAATTTTTTCAAATTTACCTAAAAACTAGAAGAACAACTAAGACTCAAGACCCTAAAACAACCAGAAACAATGGGATTTCCCCACCCCATACTTAAAAATCTACTTTGACCCTAAAATAAAATTAAAAGCAGTGATAGAAATACTCCTTGAGGTCTCTAGGCCTATCTAGTAGCATCTTTTATCATTAAGAGGGTACGAAGACCCCACACCCAGTCTTCGCTATATTCTTTAGCTTAAGTTTTTGGTACTTAGACTTCCCATCAACCTGTAACTCAACAAAAACAAATACGATGTGAAATAAATTCTGAAATACTAGAAATAAATACCTAAGTTAACTTGGGCTGCCTCCTAAGCAACGCCTGATTTAGTATCGCGGCACAACCCACCTCAGACTTAACCATTTTTCTTTATCCTCTTTATCCTAATTAGAGGCCAACTTCTTATTCATTTCTGACCTTTTGAGTGTGAACTCTCAAGGTCAACAACTTTCTCAGCAATAGCCTTTTCAGGCTCATCAATCAGCATCCCTTTGGGCTTAGGTATTAGTGGCTTGGGCAGCCCAATGAGAAAGTTTGAAGAGGTATTTAGTGGATTGGGATCCACCACCCCACATTCATCCACTTTTATCACTATATTATGTATAAATATTTGTAATGGGATAGCGTGTTGAGTGGTTTTTAAACCTTGAATGCCACTTCTTCATCATTTAACCTCATTATGAGCGTGCCTTCTCTCACATCTATCAATTATCCTCTCGTCTCCAAGAATGGACGTCCAAGATAATCGGCACCTTGCTATCTTTCTTATAGTTCAAAAAAATAAAGTCAGTAGGTATAATAAACTTACTAACCTTGATTAAAACATCTTCGATGATTCCTTCAAGATGGACTATAGTTTGGGGTGCCATTTAGAGTAGCACAGAGCACAGTCTCAGCATTCCCAAGCCCAAAGTATTGAACATTGATAGGGGCATCAAATTGATACTTGCCCCCAAATCGCTTAGTGTGTAGACCACCCCACTGCTACTAATTTGAATAGGGAGAGTGAACCTTCCAAGGTCCTTAAGCTTTTTGGGCATCTTCTGCATCACCAAAGAGCTATACTCCTTAATGTGTGCTACTATCTCAACATCCTACAACTTAATTTTATTAGTTACCAGGCCCTTCAAGTACTTAGCGTACTTGGGTATTCCATGCAAAACATCTAAAAGAGGAAGGTTAATGTGAATCTCTTTGAATGTGTCAAAAAACTTCTTGAAGCATGCATCCTCCTTTGCTTTTCTCAACCTTTGTGGAAATGGTGGTGATGGTCTCCCCTTCTCAACAACTTTTGTTTTTTGGTACTTAGACTTCCCCAAATAATCAACAACTTTGTCTGCAACCGATTCTGCATCTACCTCCTTATTTATCTTTGGAGGCTTTTCATTAAGGTCTTTATCATTCCTCAAAGTGATTCTATTTCTTGTTTAAGAGGTTCATTATCACTCAACAAACCACCTTAAGGATTGGTATTTTGTGCTGTTGTATTTTCCCCAACTAATGCTCTAATTACTTCTGAAGTACTTAGTGATTTTTGAATTCAATAACCATCTGTTCTTGGGTAGCCATGATCATCTTTAATATGTCCTTTATGTTGCTGGCCTGTGTTTTTTTCTACTGCTAAATTTTTTGATTATTGTTCCATAAATAATTTGGTTCCTGAGTCTGCCACTTTTGGTTATAGGTATTACCATAATTTGGCCTCTGAGCGTTACCCACAAAATTGACTGACTCAAGATTTGCACCACAGATATCTACAGAGTGGCTACTATTGCCACAAACCTCACACCATGATGGATTCTGCTGCACTGCATTCACCTAAACCGTAGTTTGATTTACACCCAATTTGCTGAATTGAGTCATTATCTGATTTTGCATGGCTGATAGTTAAACGGCTAAGGCTGTGATACTATCTACTTCAATCATACCAATCACCTTTTTCACTGAGTTTCTGGACATGTCACCATGCCAATCAGGATTCCCTTTAGCAATACAATTCAATGAAGTACACAACTCTTATAAGTCTTTTCTACATCCTGACCACCCGCAGCTGAATCTAGCAAAATTTTTGTGTTATAGTCTAGGGCTTCAACAAAGGTGTGACTTAATACCTTATTGGATTATTGATGATGTGGATAGTTCCAAAAAATAAACTTGAATCTTTCCCAAACATGATAAAGGTTCTCGTCTGGCCTCTACTTGAAGCTCACAATCTCACTGTGAAGTCTCACAGTTTTACTAGATGGAAAGAGGTGGCTGAGGAAATTTTGAGCTAAGTCATTCCAAGTTATGATTGAACTTTTTGGCTCAGTATTCAACCACTTCTTCACTTTCCCCAGTAGTGAAAAGGGGAGAAGTGTTCGCTTTAAATAGTCAGTTAACACACTCGGAGGGATGAATGTATCATTGATGTCCAAAAAGTTCTACAACTAGAGTTGTTGATCCTCATATGAAAGCCTGATAAACTGTCCGCTGCTGATCAAAAGATGCACCATGTTTTTTTTCAGCTCAAAGATACCTCCAAAAGCCAGTTTTTTAATAGGGGAGGTCAAATTTATCGCAAGAAGGATTGCCACTTTGCGAACTGCCCTGCGGGCTGGTGGGTCTTCAGCCATAGAAGCAGGAATATCTTGTTCTTTGTTGATTTACGGGACACTATTGATAAGGATTGCTTATACCCTCTGTTAGTATAAGCATTGTTTTGGCTCGGGGTCTAGTTCAACCAATTTCCAGTCCCTTGCCAACTTACTAGCTTGTAAACATATTTCTTGCAAAGTTGCAACGAAAACCAAGTTAAAAGCACCAAACCTAATCTAAAAAGTAAAACTAAAACTAAAACTAAAGTAGTTGCCAAATTAAATGTCTCCGACAACGGTGCCAAGAAATTATTGCGTCCAAGTGTACACACAAGTATATGTGGGCCCACCAAGTAGTAAAGTGGCCTTATAAAAGTCAAGTATCGATCCCACAGGGACTAGTGTTAAGCAACTTTCCAATTCTTTCTCACTATTGAGATTGCATTAGTGCAAAGGTAACTAAGAGAGTTGGAAGTTATAAGTAATTGTAAACTTAAAAATGTGGTAAATTAAAGGTCTTGGATAATTAATGGGGATAAACCTTAGGTTAAGGATCTACGAACAATCATACTATGCTATTAAACTTCATTGGTTATGTTACTTATCTTGGTTGTTGATTCGCGGGGTTGATAGTATGACTATGGTCTTTTGAGCCTCTAGTCACCTAATTAACTTTGACCCACAACTACATCATTGAGAGAGGATGTGAGAACTATGTTAGCTGCATTTATATTTCATCTCGTAAGTTAACCAAATAGGTCACTATATTCCTATCCTAAGTGCAAATTATAACTCCATTCTGTAGAAGATTACAATCCTATTCTATTTACCCCATGTTCTATCCTCTTATTCCTCCTTCCGAGCTCACAAGATGATAATGGATGTATTTTAAGGGTCATGAATCCTTAAAATAGTAATAAAAAGGATAAATAGACAACCAAATATGATAAATAATCAAAACCAAACTAATTCATAACAAGAGTAATCATGTTCTTGGTCTTAACCCTAGAAAAAAGGCGTTTATCCGCTCATGGACATAACCATAATTACAATGATAGAATACATGTTAGAATCCATAAAAAAACCAAATTAATGGATGAAAAACCTTAATTGAAGTGTTTTCCATCCTCCTTCAAAGTGTCAAGGTCGTCCAAGGTCTGTAGCATAATGTTTAAGGGTCCTATTTATAGTCGGACAAAGTTGCTGATGTGGACTAGGGTCCATGCCTCGGACCCTATCGCGGTGCTTAAGGTGTGTGGCGCAAATTCATAACTTACAAAAACTGGAATTTGTCACTTAGGAAGACCTCAAGGACCTGGCATGGACCCTAACGTGCTGGCTAAGGTTCATGGCACGCTAATGACTCCAAAACATCCGTTTTACGTCAAATCTTGTCACATGCTTTTGTCTATCCATTCCAAGACTTGTGGTATTGTTTCCACTTGATTTTCAGATTTTGTATCATCCATATATCATTATAATCAACTCACCAAGCATCCTATATCATTACACACCACGAATTAGACCTCAAAACAAGACAAAATCCATGACGGTGAACTAGAAACTTAAGCTAAGAATACTAGTTTTGTCCTTTTAATCTTTAACTTAGTTTTGACTCTTCGCTTGTTTCAATTGAACCTTAAACACTATAAAAAAGTTATTCCATGTATAATTGCACAGTCATATCATTAGGAACTATAACGCCAAGAGATCCCATCCCGAAATGTTACACGGTGCTTATGACCCTGAAGGACCACAAGCTAACCCTTTACTGATATCTGTACCTGCACACTGCATAATATCTGAAATAAATGCGGAAACTAGCCATAAGGTTCAACACATCTATGAATACTCATAATACAGAAAAACTGAATACTAATACATCCATCTGAAAAGCCTCTAAACTATCTGAACTGCAGAGTTGAAGGGACAGGTCCCCAACTAACTCCCTCAACTGAAAATAAACAAAGTCTAAAGTAATAATAGTAAAATGAGATTCATCCTTGAAAGAAGAGGACTCACTGATACTACTGCTGACTGGGACTGAACTGCTAAGGATACTCTAAATCTTGTGCTTCTGAACCTATGGTGTCAAATAAAACACCATAGTGCAAATACGTCAGTATAGGAATATACCGAGTATGTAGATGAGGTAGGCTAATGCAAAGGCTCATACATGCACAATATCTAAACTGAATAATCATGAAGATGCCGCATGAGAACACATATATGAGTGTACAGACCATGAACACAATCATCGCAACTCTAGATACTGAAACTCGGATACCACTTTACTGCAGACTGAACTCACTACTGACACTGAGATACTAAATAACTGACTTATCTGATACTGATAACTGAGAGTCTGGATGTACTCACATCAAGGACTGAATTTCGAGCTTACTGTTTATAACTGACGTGATTAGAGATCAACTTTTCTAATGGATTACTCCGAAAGCGATTATCAATGATAAAAACTATGATCATGTCCGAATCTGACAACAAAAATACTCAACAGAATCTAAGATGGAGATCAAGTCTATCTGACGGGAGATCTTTAGATATGATAATAAGTATTTGTATATGAGACCAAGCCTATCTGACGGGATGGTCCATGAATCAATGGAACTATCTAAATTCCTTACTGAGATAGATGACTGTACCACATAGTCCTGATTTCTGAAGATTGATACTGAAACTGCAATTGTGGGAAGTAGTTACTTAACCAACATGCCCCAACCTACCACAAGTGGGGTCCAACCTGTAACCCCAGCTGGAAAGGTGTCAATACCGTGCCATAGGTAAAGACCTCTCTGGTCAAGCCTCTCTGACGGGATGACCTTCGCAGGAATTCGGCCTGAGGCAATATAATAGTCAAACCTCTCTGACGGTGACAGCCTCTACTGACGGGGAATCCTACATCCTGCGCTGGCTACACAGTTTTGTAGTTCAGGGATTGCTCCTAGCGACTTGTCCTCTCTGACGAGAGAGTCGCTATTCCCTCCCTCGCTCTATGCTAGCTTCTACTCCCAACTGAAAGATTCTAAACTGAATTATCAACTGAACACAACTGAACTGAATCTGATACTGATCATATTTCTCAAAAGATCTGACTGAGTTATACTGAGATTACTTAGTTCCTTATCTGACGAAAAAAGTATCAAATCATAGTATCTGACTGACGATATGGAGCTTGAATAAATTACTCGAATCGCTTCTGAGATTAGAATTGAATCACTTGAATACTTTTAGATCTGAGCTGATTACAGGGCTGAGGATAGATTACTAGCGATACAAAAATTACAGAGATAACTGAGATTATTGAGCTTTCTTAAGTTCTGCACTTGTCTGAGGATACAAAGTTCTATATTTCATTGAGTTTTGAGAATTATGGCTCGACTGGAATTATCGAGAAACTGACATGGGATCTAGACAACAACTTTGTTATCGGGTATAAATACCCCCCAAGGATTCGATAGCATAAAAGTAAAGCATAATTATTTATTCGTCATCATGATCGTTCACATATCATCACAATCATTCATGCATCATCATAATCATTCATTCATCATCATAATCATTAAAGACATCACCTCAAGCATTTAACGATCACAAATATCTTATTCATCATCACTGTCGCCAAGGGGTCACTTTAAACATCTCGGAAACATAATCATATAATAACATAGGGGAAACATGCTACTAGATTGTACTCCATTCAACAAGGTTTTACCTCAACTATTTGATACCTATATCAATCTTGACATGTGTTTGGATATCACATGGCTTGAGGAAACTTCATACTATCATGGAATAATTCATTCACTTGGGCATTTTATCAAACACTAGGCATGTATAAACTAACTCACAATTTGGGATTTCATCTTCAACATGCCACAATGACCCTTATGCTTCACCTAAGCTCTTTATCAAACCTAGGGGGAACATGATTCACTCATTCAACCACTTCTACACCCACTTGACATGAACACATCACATAGAAAGCAACATAAGGAAGATTCATCATATATATCACATGGATTCCACCTACTAGGGTCAAGGCTCATGAATCTTTTTAAAAAACATGAATCAAAACTCAACAACACATTGAACATCAATTTGAACTCATACAAATCATTAACAACTCATAAACAAAAAAATCTTTGAGTTTTGAAAAGGGTTCTTGAGCTTCTTGGATGAAAGGGACCCAAGAATCAACATCTACATACCTTAATCTTTGAAATTAAATGAATGCTTGAGACTCTATCCGCACTTGTAATAAATAATTCTCAAAGCCCACACTATGAGGAACTTGATTGTTGAACAAATCTTGAAGAATTATGGATGAATTTTTGGAAGTTTTGGATTCTTAAATTGAAATCCTAGATATTCTCTCTTTAGAGAATTGGAAGAGAAATGGAGAAATTAGGGTTTGAATGAGGGTTCTCATATTTATAGAGGCTTTCAAAAGATGGGAAATGAACAAAATACCCTTGCAAAAACGTCCTTAAATTGCTGAAAAAAATAGCTGATGACATCCGTGACAAGTCGTCAAGTTGGTGATAGGCCGTCACGAATTGTCGTCATAGATGGGTGAGATTTTGAGTTTCTGGTTAAGGTTGATGACATTCGTGATAGGCTATCAAAGGCGTGACGACTTGTCACAAAATGTCATCACCAGGGGTAGAAATCTTCCCAGGGTTGACGACATTGGTGATAGGCCGTCACCGGCGTGATGGCTTGTCACAATTATCGTCACCAGTTTTCCAGCCAGACATGCTAGAGTAAAATAGGCATAACTCTTTAATTCGATATCAATTTTTGATGAAATTGGTATCGTTGGAAAGATAATTCAAAGAGATTTCATTCGATATATAGTAGGTCCTCTAATTCGATATATACTAGGAGTTATTGTTAATTGAAGTTGACCCAAATTTTGACAGTCACTAAAACTTGAATGATAGGAAAGATTTCAAGTCGTCCTTGACTTGGGGAACTCTATGATCTTAATTCATACTCAATTAAATTCCCACATGATTCGAAGTATTTCATACTTGGGAAGATATTTTTGAAACATTTAGACTCAGATTTTTGCTTACCAAATATGCTCTAAGGCTCAGACTGGAAGAGGATTTCGCGGGGCATTACAGAAACTCATTACTTACACTATAATTCATAGAGATCAACTAGAACAACACATAGCTGAAGCTAGTAACACTAGTTTTCACATCTAAATTCTAAGTGAACAATTTAAATCCAAAATTGTTTGAAACATACCTTAAAAACTTTAATCAAGTAGTTTAACACTTATATGCTCAATCATATCATTAGTAACACTAGTTTTCACATCTAAATTCGAAGTGACCAATTTGAATCCAAAATTGTTTGAAACATACCTTAAAAACTTTAATCAAGTAGTTTAACACTTATATGCTCAATCATATCATTATTAACACATTAAGAACACAAAATGTCCTCAAAACAAGGCTAAATAAACTCAGATAACAACACTAAGGTGCATAAATCCACCTCAGATCACTAAAATCCATAATCTTCAATTGATTAAGAAACCAAAAACCCAAGAACAAAAGTTTCGAGTATCAAAAATTCAATGTATGTGGAAAAATATCAAAAGTACGTAACATAATAAAAGTATAACCCAAGGGTATTTATAGCATCTCAAAATAACAATGAAAACCTAATTAAAACAAAATAGAAAAACTACGTCGGCAATGGTTATACCTCTAGCAACGAGTCGTTAGGACTGGCTATGACTCATTGTCTACTATCTTAGCTCTTTTCTGTCTTTAGTGGTCATGACTTATCATGTGTACTTAAGAGCTGTGTGCTGCTAATCTAGTCACTCCAGTGAACTTTCTCTTTCAGGGATGTTGAGTCTGTTATCAGTGCAACTCTTCCTTATGAGTCGTAGTCTAACCTTATGACTCATGGTCTTCACTTATTACCACTAGATCATTATTTGTCAATCCTCAGAACTTTTATCCACTGTTCTCATTACAAATTCTCACCATGAATCGTAGTCACTCCTTACGAGTTGTGGTCAGTCTTTACTTAGCTCATCAACTTAGCTTTTGCCTCTATCGACCTCACGAGTCTGACTATGAGTCGTAAGGTGACTTTATAATTTGTATCCTGACCAAAACTTTATTTTTTTATGGATTTTTATTCCATTCTAGGCAGCTTCCAGCCTAATTTACCCACAATATATAAAAATACACATCATATCTGACGAAATAACCTAAGTTAATGCATAATTTCATCATATTAAGCATTAAATGTTCCATAAAACCATAAAACATCAACACCCTTAACTTAGAACGTTCGCATTTCCTCAGGCAAAAACACAAAACAAAAACACAAATGATGCTTAACCGGGAAGATCCTAAGATAGCTTTGGTAGTCGACTTATCAATCCTTTCTCAAAACATGTTTACCCCTTTCTATTTTAACTTTTTCAAACTCAACTATGTATTGATTTGGTACAACAATGTGATACAAGAAATCAAGTGATGGCATTACATTAGAAAAAAACAACCATGCATATATGCAAGTCACACTACCCGTATTGATAAGTAATGTAACAATGTGACCCATGTACCCTCCCCATCAAAGAAGTAATATTCACTCAGCTAGATCAAACATAATAATACAGGGATGGTCAAAAGATGCTCTCACTCACAAATAAATTCCCTAATGTGCACATAATGCCATAAGCTTGCCCTTATTTTCTTTGCGTTAGTTTTCGGATAGTCAAGTTAGGATCACTATAGGGTTTTTTTGGCTTGTAACATAGGTTTGGGGCTTGTGTAATATATTTAGGTATTTTTAGTGACTAAGCCTCCTTAACAAGGATATCTCTCATCGGATTGGGGCGGGATGGATGGAGTGGAAGCTTGCCTCAGGGGTGTTGTGTGATAAGAAGGTGCCGCCCAAGCTTAAAGACAAATTTTACAGGGTGGCAGTCTGCCCGACTATGTTGTATGGTGTGGAGTGTTGGCCAGTCAAGAACTCTCATATTCAAAAATTGAAGGTGGCATAAGTACGGATGTTATGTTAGATGTATGGTCTTACTAAGGGAGATAGGATTCGAAATGAGACTATCCGAGAGAGGGTTGGAGTGGCTTCGATGGAGGATAAGATGCGGGGGGTTCATTTGAGATAATTTGAACACGTGATGAGAAGGGGCACAGATGCACCAGTTCGTAGGTGTGAGAGGCTTTCTTTGGATGATTTCAAGCGGGATAGAGGTAGGCTAAAGAAATATTGGAGAGAGGTAATTAGGCGGGACATGGAGTAGTTACAACTTACTGAGGACATGAACCTAGATAGGAAGATCTGGAGGATGTATCTTAGGATAGAAGGCAAGTGACTATTAGAGTAGGTAGGGTAGGGCATTAACTGTTTCATGTATTACTCTTGTTAGGCTACCTTGTTGCATGCTGTATTACTAGTGCCTACTATTCTTTGTTTACTTTCCATTATAGGGGCATTTTTATGTCTTGCCGTCTTGTTCCATGCATTTTTTATGGTTGTGATTACTTATCTTATCTTGAGCTGGGGGTCTATCAGAAACAACCTTGCTACTTCTTCAGAGGTAATGGTATAGACTGGATACATCTTACCCTCCCCAGACCTTACTATGTGGGAATACACTGGGTTTGTTGTTGTTGTTGTTCTTGTTGCAGTGACTAAGCCTCCTTGGCACTACAATTACTTTGGGGTCCACTTTTTTTCCTACTTTTCTTTCAATCCGCCCTTATTTCTCTATTTTTATTTATTTCTACTTATTTTATGCTGGGTGTGGTCTTTTATTCTTTCTTTTTCTCATTTTTCACAATTTTCTTTTCTTTTTAATTTTTCTACCATACCCAACCCTACTTTATTTTCTATTTATACCCTTTCTTCATACCCATGATTCTTTGCGCACCCCATATACTAGCCACCCCCAACTTAGGAGATTTTCTTGAATTGAGGTGCACAGTGTCCAAAGAGGACCAGGGTCAAAACAGGTTCATTACAATTAAAATGGGAAGGTGAGTTGGTGTAAATTAAAAAATAGGTCAGTTAAGGCTAAAAAATTTTGGATCAAGGGATTCTCGTTCGCATTTGGTTGGTTTATTTAGGCTAAAGTGGGCTTCTTTAAAAATGATCTATGATCCTTTCCTAACCGACTATCCTACAACCCAGGCAAGACTTACCGGACAAGTTCTGGATTCCATACACATAGGGAACTAGGTAACGCCTTACACACACATTGTACTGGGTCACATCACTAGTCACTATCTATCTAGTTCATGCAAATGTTCACCACAGTTATTACTTCCTTAATTTTAATTCCATTACCAGATTCACAATAGTCACAAGCATACACAAATCACACGGTTGTTACAATTTTAAGAGGGGTATCATTTTCTCAAGCAATTTTAGCAAATTCAGCACAATTACTCAAAAGCATGTCAACTGCCTTAGGTACACATTTTCTTCTTAATTAAACATTACACAAAATATAACTAAACAAAAAGGACATATATTTAAACTAACTAGACATACTGGTTCAATATTCAAACTGCAGCTAACGGGAAAAGAAACACAGCAACAACAACCCATGATGGCTAAGCGGTACACCTCTACCCCCATCTAAATGCCTATGCACTGTTCCCAGTGAATATATAAACTAAAAATAAGGGGTGAAGACATACCTAGGCTCACTAGGCACTGACTCATGTAGTGTCGGCATGGGGGACCTCAAGACGAGCCCTACTCTCAGCATCAGTGGTCCCATCGGGGGCTGGAACGCTCATATCAATAGTAGCACCAGTTATGGTCGGTGTGCTCAATGATGGATCTGGTAGCGGAGCTGAACTACTGCTCAAATCAACAGTGTCTACAGGTTGAGAACTACTAGTCCCCACCGCCATCTCTTGAACCTTCATCTGGCGGTCCTGCTCACTCTGAATACTGGACACTTTCGCAACCTCAATATTTTCTTCCTCGATCCTTCTCCTCTTCCTCTTCTTGTTTCCCTTATCACCTTTATCAATATCATCTATGGAGGTAGAATCTCCAATACCCCAAATATCTTAGACCTCTTCCTCCTTATGGATTTTTTGTATAATGGGCTTGGATGGGACTGGTCTCTCTTTGTCATGACCCGAACCAGGGCCTGACCATGATAGGTATCTCAAGTCCACCGAGACTGGAGACCACCCATATTCACCTAACCAACCAAAACAATATCTCCAATGTCGGATGAATTCCAAACATATAACAAGATAGCACAAGATAAGATTAAAAGAATGAAGGGTATATTTATAACCAATAACCATCGACCAGCCTAAACAGCTGACCAATATCACCCATGTCCACAGTAATCCAACAAAGACTTCTAACACAAGAACCAAAAACAGTCTTGGTGGGGATATGTCCCCAACTTTGTCAGACGATAATGAAAAGGATAATATTGATGATAATTAAAACTTTTAATTTTGATCTTTGATAATAACGGATTAAATGTCCAAGCTTTTCAGAGAATAAAAGTTCACCACTTCACTATAATGAACTGAGAGGATGAAAGTTCACGACTTCACCACAATGAACCGATGAACCAAGCTGATCCACTTAACTGTGTGCAGGAAAAGTAGAGGTATCTCTGGTACCTGCATCGCATGGGGATACAACGTCCATAGACGATTTGTGGGGTGAACACTAGCATATAACTCAGGGATAAGGATAACATAATGCCGTGGTCATTAATTTAAAATCATTCAAAAACCAATTCACATGATCAAATGCATATACAAATATATATGTATGTATGTATGTATATATATCACATGTTGGGATAGGAAAATAAGGCTTAGCATGCATTTTAAAATTTTATCCTGGATTGTGTAGCTCTCATAATAATAAAAAGAACCTATGGGCTATATGGTCTAGGTCTCCCCCAGCTGGTAGGGCCCCATTGCGTGTAGCCATACGAACTTGAGGGTATACATATGCACTATAGGGGAATCAAGCCTCCCGGCATATCAAGGTGACACAAGAACCCAAATCATGTAATATTATATGGGGGACTTGAACCTCCCAATCATATGATAATATTAATAGGGGGGAATCGAACCACCTAGTCATATAGACCTCCACTTCGGCAACCGCGGTTTCTACTATTGGTCTCTCGATACCTCAACTTTCATGACTCATCTATACAACCCTTATTAAAGCCCAATTAAATCATTTATCACATATTCCCATTCAATAAACCACGTTACACATTAAGGCATACATTGTTGGTATCGTCATACCAACTACACTTGCAAGGTAACATCAACATGCCAAACCAATTACATCACTTAGGGGAATTCACAATCCCCTTGGTTCAATTTTAAAATCATTATGCTTCATTAGTTTTTCACCATTTGGAAATAGTTCAAGAGTAGTTCTGTAACGACCCGAGACTACCCCATAGTTGTCACACTATGCTTGCAACCCCGAAGGACCATAAGCTAACCCATGAATGATATCTACTGTGAGCCCTGAACAATAATACTAAAATAATTGCAGAATAATAGGCTAAAATGCCATAAGGTTCAAAACATCTAAAATACTGATAATGAGTAATAACATCTGAATTTAAAATACTATCTGAAAATCTAGTCTGAAAATCCTCTAACTGACTCTGTCTGAAAAGTGGAGTTGAAGGGAAAATCCCCCAACTAACTCCATCTACTAAAATACTACTAAGCCAAAGTACTGAAATAAAAGTGTATCCTCAATAGATGAGGACTCACTGCTAAATCTGCTACTGCTGGCTGAATCTGGCTAAGCGCGGTTAGGAACCTAAGTTTCTGAACCTATTATATGAAATGTTATAGTACAAAAAATGGGTATGTAATCAGTACATGGGAATGTACTGGTATGCTAAATGAGGTAAGGTTGAATGCATGGGTTTATATGCATGAACAATAACTAACTGAATGGTATGCAAGAGCTGGATTAGCATACATGGAGGATCTGTATCTACTGAACATACTATGTATACTGTGACTGAGTATACTAGAACTGAATCTGATAACTGAATATACTAATAATCTGAGATCACTAATAATTTGAATTATTGATAACTGAGTGACTGTATTTGATAGTCCTAATTCTATAAAACTAAGCAGAGTTCTATTCTGAAGACTGAGACTGAAATTGAAACTATGGGAGGTAATCATCTAACTGACATACCCCAAATATGAACTGATAAGATAACTAAGATGGGGTCTAATTTGTAACCCCAATTGAAAGGGTGTCAGTACCGTGCCATGGGTAAAGACAATTGTTGTGGAGTCAGTCCTAACGAATGGGTGACCTTGAGATCAGTCCTAATCTAGCGGGTGATCCCTGAGTATGTCAGTCCTATCTAATGGGTAACATCTCATACCCTACGCTGGATACGTAGTTCTGGAACTTAGGGATTACTTTTAGGGACCCAGTCCTAACTAACGAGTGTGCCTCCATCCCTAGGCTCACTCAGTGCTGAATCCTACTCCTAACTGAAAGACACTGAACTGAGCATACTAAACTGGACTGGACTGATATTGAGATTACTGAGTTTTCCTAAGTTCTGTAACTGACTGAGTTTTGTAACTGACTGAGAATACTACTGATCGTGACATGACTGATACTATTCTATCATATACACTGGCTCTAGGCAAACAACTAAGTTGTCAGGTATTAAATACCCCAGGACTCGATAGCATGAAAAGTAAAGCAAAGCATAATCTTGAATAACATAAAAAAGTTCACTTGCTCATAATTCATTCATAGAGACATTTCATCAAACACTTGTAACGCATTAATTTATACATGAATGGGGAATACATGTTAACATACTATAATGACATTATTCCATTCTCATAGACAATTTATCAAACACATAGGAAGCATGCTTGGTTCATTAAATCATAAGCACTTAGGGTTAATATGGCTACAACAATCAACTTGCAAAGTGAAGGGTTTATCATGAATATCATGTAATTCAACACATACTAGGATCAATTCTTTGAACTTGTAATCTAAATCATGGATTAAAATTCAAACAACATCATGAACATAAATTCAATCTAATTCAAACATGGAAATCATAAATCATAAATCTTGTATTTTGAAAAGGGATTCTTGGGCTCCATGGAAGGTAAGGATCCATGAATGAACATCTAACATACCTGAGAAGAAGAGTTCTTGAAGGTTCTTGGAGAGATTCTTGAGGATTGACCTTGATTCTTGAACTAGGGTTTTTAACTCTTGAGAGAGAATGATTTAATTTGGGAAAAACTGAATGAATAATGGTGTAACTAGGTTCATTAGGGTTGATTTTCGTGTTAAAGGTTGACTAGGTCCATGAAAAAAGACTCAAATACCCCTAAAATGATTTAAATGCTCAAAATTTAACTGAAAAATCCCGATTTAGGCCCTTAGTGCGATGCAGTGCTATCGCATCGTGTCACTAGAAAAAGGAAAACTGGGAAATTGCTTGGTGTGCGATGCGGTGGTATTATGTTGCCACTTTGTTTGTGAACTGGAAGTGCACCGCGACGCGGTGAAATCGCGTAGGTACACTGGAAATTGACATTTATGAACAGGTTCTATGACGCGACTCGCCAATATCGCAGAGCAACACTGAAAATTGACAATTGCTAATTTGACACACTCAGCGATGCGCTACGGGCCTGAATGATGATGTTTAATGACTGAAATATAAAATCGCCATAACTTCTTACCCGGTTATCGAATTTAGGCAAATTTTAAATCGTTGCTAAGCTAATTGAATTTCCTACTCAATTAAAAGTCAAGATCCTGAAAATTTCACATTTATAAAAGTGTATTCATCTTTAAAGCAAGTCGGAGACATTTTTGGGATGAATTTAAGCTAGGTAAAAGTATGGGGTGTTACAATTTCAATATGCATACTTTTCATATTCAAAAACCAATTTCACAATATGGGGCTGAGGTCATAACCACTTCAAAAGTCACAAGTTTGGGGAAATTACAATCCCCTAGTTTATTTACCATGCCCATGCATCAATTTGAATTTTTTTAAACCACCGTCTAAATGTAACCCATGGAGAAACAAACATGAAACATCACATAAATAACAATTATTCAAGTACCTCAACCCATGTTCCAAAACCAACATCTATACTATATGAACAAAACTTTAAAACATATGATTTTAACAGATTAGCAACTAGGAAGAGTAACATTCCTGAAATACCAAGTTTCATAAAAAGAATTCATCCCTTGAGTCCTTGGATGGCCTACTTCTTGGAAACCCTAAGAATGGCTTCTTGGGAGACTTAAGAGAATTTTGAAAGTGTTTGAGTACGTTATGAATGAGAAATAACCCCTCTTAAGTGCCTTTTGAATGTGGGGTTTTAATTGGGTAAGGAAGGAGTTGTCCAAAGTGCCCTCAATTTAAAACTCAAATTTAGTCGTCAGTGACTACGGATCACTATATGACTTGTAGGAACTCATTATGACTCGTCACCATGAGCCGTATCCAAGACAATCTCTAGGGCACTCACAATATCTTTAACCTATGGCTTCACAACTACAACTCGTAATGGGACCTTACGACTTGTAGGTCCAGTCATAGTCAACTCAGATCCCATTTAGGGTAAACACTGGACACCCTACGATTTGCACCCAACGACTTGAAATGAGTCCTTATGGCTCTTAGCGGGAAACTCATACTCAGAGCAGAACTTAGTCACACACTTACTAAATTGGTTATGATTGGGTCCCTAAGACACTTCAAGACTCCCTACAACTCATAGGGGAAGTCTTAGTCAGGATAATGAGGATATAATTTTAGAAAATTTTAAGGACCAAAACCCGAGGCGATACATACTCCCTCCTTAGGATCATTCATCCTCGAATGACTAGATAAGGCTTTTGTTAGCATGATTTGACTCTAAACATAATCATACTTACCTTTAACAAAGACAAAAAACAAAAATGTTAAGGAATACACATACCTCAAGCACGATTTTTCGAAATTGGGAACAAGAAGAGGTACCTAGACTTCATGTCCTTTTCGGCTTTCGAAGTAGCTTCCTCAACCATTTGGTTCCTCCAAAGAACCTTTATTGATGCCACGTCTGACCCAACCCGATCGGGGGCCTTGTCGTAATAGGCATCCCAAGTCTAACCAAGACAGGGGACCACCCCTACTACCCAACCATACCACTATTAGCATACCTTAAGTCGGCTAAATACCAAACGTATAACAAGATAGAATAACTAGACAAGGACTAACGTTGGGATATGTCTATTCCTAGACCAACCCTATCGAGTCATCCCATCACACCAAGCCAAACCAATATCGAAACAAGGGCCATAAATCAGGAAAATACCAAATGAGATTCAAAACATAATATTATTAATCCCAAAATAAAATATGATGGAACAGTGAGAAATTATGTCCAATGATGTTAGCCCCAATTCTAATGCCAATATTAAGGCCGACACTAATACCGATCCCGACCATTCCAACCTATAGCAGTACCACAAAGCCTCTAACCAAAAGAGTAAGAATATTTGATTAGGACATGCCCTCAACCATAGCTAAAACAAATATCCAAAAATAAACCAAAATGTCTAATAATATCCATAACATAAAATGGAGCCTTTCAGAAAGATGGAAACTCACCCATTAATCCAACGGCTCTCCCTGAGTCAATCACTATGTAGAACATGTAGAACAGACGTTTCTTACATAGTGTGGGTATACAACCGTCCAAAGATGTGTTAGCGAGTGATTGCTAGCATGAACTCAGGATAAGGATAAAATAATACCATTTATAAAGCCAAGTAAAATCATACATATGCACACGACCATATATATATAACACCATGTCGGGAAAGGGAACCGGGTTAAGCATGCCATTAAAACCTTTACCTGGGTTGTGTAACTCTATCGTCATAAACCATCCATGGGCTATATGGGTTCAGCTCCCCTGCTGAAAGATCCCCAGTGAATGAAGCAACACGACCAAGGAAAAAATACCTGGGATGAAAGGTACATCCCCCAAATATAAAGTGTGACATCATATACATGGTCACCAAGACCGACCTTACATCGGCAAATATGAGTTTCTAGTTTTGGTCCCCCTAGGACCTCCACCTTCCACGACTTTGCTACATACCCCGCTATTATTGCCCAATTAAAATCATTACCGAGCAAACAACTAATCCATTAACCATTTATTAACCAAGGCCATTAATAGTGTCATCGTCATACCAATAATAACTTGCAGGTTTTGTCCATTGCCAACCATATATAGGTTTAAGGGATTACATGTACCTTTCATGATTACAATTAACCAAAACCACGGCCACCAAGGCCTTTCCAATCCATTTAAAACTATTTAAACTATTCATATCATTTAGGGTTCCATTACCAAGTTTAACCCATGCATAAGTTCCATTGAAAAACCAATATTATGATGAAAACATTGTTAAAGGCATTTTACCAAACATATTAGGGGCATAGTTATTTCAAAACCAAAGTCCATTACCAAAGAACCATTCCCATGCAACCAATTATCCAAAACCATTATTAGTGCATATAAAAGCATAATTAAAACATGAGAAAACCATAACCAAGCATTTATAACCAAAACCTCCAAATCATATTTAAAACCCCAAATCATACAACAATGAAATCATAAAACATTATATAAAACCATGCCTTTAGTTGGAACTAACAATGAGTGAAGAGAACATGCCTTAATTGACAAAGTAAATGAAGTGAAACCACCTACAAGATCCCCAAATTAGTCCTCTGGTTGAAACCCTAGCTCTCCTTGCCCAAAAGCTTTTGAGGGAATTATAGAGTGTTTACGAAGAGTTTCTAAGTTTCAATTAACAGAATAATCGGATAAATAACATCCCAAGTGAGTTAAAAGTCATGGGACTTTATTAGGATAAGTGGGGAAATGTCAAGAATACCACCACTTAAGTTGCACAAAATCCTATCACAAGGGTATGACTGACCCTCACGAGTCATCCCCTTCGATACGAGTGGTACCCATCACTCGTATCCTAAGACTTAACCCTTTGGACAAACACTATCCAGTGTACAACTCATCCTACCCAAGTCATATTGAAAATATGCAATCTATACCCTTTACCTATATCCCTGGCAAGATAGAATCACAGAAGGTTTGAACACTGTCCACCATACGAGTCCTAGATACAACTTATACCCTTTCTTATGGCTTCTGGTGAGTGACTCATACTTAGATCCAACTTAAGTTACCAAGTGTAAGGTTAAGTGAAGGAACCAAATGATCTGTATCAAACCATACGACTCATACCTCCAAGTTATACCCATTCCAGCGACCAAAATCCATCCCACCAACTGATGTTGTGATAGTTGGAGAAATATTTTGCACCTTTTACAAGGGATAATTGTATGTTATTAAGCAGATTTTGAAGCATTTGATGCTGGTTTTTATGTGTTCTCAGTTGAACAACTTTGAAAAAGGATTATCTTAGAAAAATAGGAACTAAATGCATGTGACAGACTAACTTATAGACCGTCAGCCTCACGATGGAATGTCACTATGTTCGTCGACCTTAACTAGAACCAAAGTCATCATGGATACAAGTGACGCCCCAAGTGATGGACCGTCAGGACAACATGGACCGTCACTATGTCTGTCAGGCTTAAGCCGAATAATAGAGAACCTAAGTCCAAGTGACGGACTAGGTGATGGACCATCAAGTCAATCATGGGCTATTGGTGTATTCGTCAGGCTGAAATACAAATTATAGAGACTGGAGTCTAAGTGATAGACCATCGGGCCATTGACGGACCATCACTTTCACTGTCAGCTATGATGCAACAACTTGTATTTTGAATTTTAAATATACACCTCATGGGAACATATAAATACCTAGTTTAGGGTTGGATTAGATATCTTTTGGCTGCTGAAACATTTGGTAATTGAGAATTCTCTAAGAAACACGATTACTACTTTGGGTTTTCATTTTATTCACAATCATTTGAAGATTTAGAACAATTATTGTATCTTTGTAAGTGATTCTACATTGTTTATGAAATATACATTGAATTTTCTCTCTTTAATTATGTGTGGCTAAAACTCCCATGACTAGGGTTATGGAAGCCTTGGAGTTATTTTTTGGTAGGGTTTTGAGAATGCTAAATTTTCTAGATAATTGCAATTTCATAACCTGCTCTTCAAATTAATGATCTTTCTTGGTTGCAAACTTGAAGGGTGTGCCCATGAACACCGCTTGTTTGGGTATAAAAGTAGGTGTTGGGGAAAAGAGAAGAGTTATAAGAAAAATAAGAGCTTTAACCTTTGGTTTATAGGTTGATGGCTTAATAGGATCAACCCACTTAAGGATTGTATTGAACATTTCATATCACTCTTTAAGTTGAAAAGAATTAAAGTGTAGCCATCTATTAAGGTTGAGAAACAATTAGATGGGTTTTAGAGTTCAATTAACCTTGCAATTGGAATTATTAGTTAGGGATTTGAAATAGCTCACAACCTTGATTTCATTAACACCTTGGTAACCATAATTCTAGTTTACTTAATCTCATTGAATTCATTCTAAAAATACTCAATAGTTTAAATACAAATTGATACTCTCAACAATATTTGTTAACAACACCCCTCTTTATTTATGGAAACCATTGATCAATAGTCTGTTAATAATCATATAACTTAGATAAAACCATATTTCTTGTGGGATTCGACCCCAACCTAGTTGGGTTATATATTTGACAATGACCACTTACACTTTCTAAAGAAAGTTGTAAATTTGGCGCATCAAAATTTGGCACCGTTGTCTAGAAATACGGTCGTGAATTAGGTATATGAGCATTAATTAACCTTTGGTCAAGTTTACCAATTTCACATTTATTTGTTGTTTTTGATAATTATAGGATCTTTGTTGTATATGCCACGAACCAGAGGGTCAGGAGAACCATTATTACCTTTTAATCTAGAACCTCAACTAATTGGGAGAATGACTGATCAACAAGAAGATAAAAGATTAGCCGCTTTGGCTAATGCACAACTCAATCAACAAAATAATGATAACCTAGGTCGAGTGGATAATGTAGATGATGATGACCTGGGGGATGAAGACTTGATTGATCCTGTGAACAGAAGACACACATAGATTGTAGTTGCACCAGTGAATCCAAATCAACCATTTAGAGGGAGAGAAAACCGCCAGGTCGCTATGCAGTTTGACCTGGATAACGAGAATAATACTGGTGCATAGGAGCAATTATTATACCACCATTAACACCAGGAGTGAATTTTAATATCACAAGCACTATGATACAGTTGATAAACCTCAAGGGGTTCTTTGGTGGACTTCCAAGGGATGACCCGAATCTATATCTAGTAAACTTTATCAACATTTGCAAATCCTTTGATAATCATGGAGTGGGGTAGAATATAATTCATTTGTGACTATTCCTATTATCTTTGTCTGCGGAAGCAACCATGTTGTTAAATGAGCTAGAACCCAATTCTATAACAAACTGGAGGCAACTAAAATGAGCTATACTAAAAAGGTTCTTTTCGCCTCCTAGAATATTACAGTTGAGGGATGAGATTAGTAGTCTTAGGCAGCTGCCAAATAAAGCTCTTTATGAGATATGGGTGAGATTCAAGAAAAAGTTGACATAATGCCTTAATCACAAGATGACTGATGAGCATTTGATAAAGGCATTTATAGGGCTTTGAACTCTATTACAAAGCCAACTGTGGACAATACTACAAGAGGAGTGTTCATGGATCTTACTTTTACTAAAGCTGCAGAGATGCTAGAGAGAATGACTAAGATAAGTATAGCTTAGTATACCAGGGATTCTGTGGTAGCAAGCAATACTAGATCTAGTGGAATATCAATGGAACATCACAGGAGAGAAGAGGAGCATGATGAAGACATGAATCATATAAAGACGTAGATGGATTTACTTACAAAGCATGTGTTATCAGGGAAGGTGGAAAAGTTAAAAGCTATGGGGTCACATAGTGAAGGAGCTGAATTAGATTCCGAGGAGGGGTGAATTATTTGAATATCAGGGTGTTTCTGAGGCAATGGCTAAGGAAATCAAGGTTGGAATTACTACGACAAGGCTTGTTATAAAGATCGTGACCAAGGCAGCTGGAAGAACATAACTGATAAGAGTGGTTTATATGTACCACTTGGGAGTCATGATACTATTGTGACTAGTTCTGGTAAGATATTGATGAAGGATATGATGTCTAAATTATTGAAAGAAGTGGAATCAATAGATGATATAGTCAGGGAGATAAAAGGTGACTTATCAATGATGAGTCAATTAGTTGACTCATATTCCATGTCTATTATGTAATTAGAGTAACAACTGAACCAGTTGTCGGTAGTGTTCAATCAAACTAGGAATGGTAGTTCATGCATGGCTATTCCACTAGACCTAGCCCTTGTTTGGGCAAAAGTGTTTTAGATGATATGGTGGAATTAGAAGCAGAAGCTTATGGAGAACATCCATTAGAGTTTGAAAAGCTAAAAAAGGTGGAGGATCCATCTAAACAGAAGAAGGTTGATGATTTGGAGAAAGACATAGGGAAGTAAGGAGAGACGACTGTGAGAAAAATACCAAAATTACCTCCTCCATTTCTGTATAGATTGCAAAAAAAGGCGGATGACACTAAATTTAGCAAATTTATGGCCATGCTGAAATAGTTGATAGTAAATATGCCTTTGGTCGAGGTTCTATAACAAATGCAAGACTATGCTAAGTTTATGAAAGATCTTGTGACCAAAAAGAGAACTGTGAGCTATGAACTGGTGGATAATTTGCATAATTGTAGCGCTATTGCTACAAGATCTTTAGTGTCGAAAAAGGCAGATCTGGGAGCATTCACTGTTTTGTGTACCATTGAATCATTCAATTTTGCAAAGGCCCTTTATGAGCTTAGGGTAAGTATAAATCTCATGTCGTTGGTGGTATTCAAGAAGCTGGATGTAGAAGATCCTACACCCACCAATATGTGGCTTGTAATGGCGGATAGTTTAGTGAAAAGGCCGGTTGGGATTCTTTATGATGTTCTTGTTAAGGTGGGCAACTTTATTTTTCCAGCAGACTTTGTAATCCTGGATTGTAAGGTGGATTTTAAGGTACCCATAGCTTTGGGTAGACCATTCTTAGCAACCGGGAGTCTATTAATTATCTTGCATACCAATGAGCTAAAATTCAAGCTAAATGATAAAGAGGCCAGTTTTGATGTTTGTTAATTGATGAAGTAGCAAAACAAGATGAGTGTTTTCTCAATCGTTGATGTATTCTATAAAGATGAGCAAGAAGTACCAGTTGAGGAGAGATTCGTTGTGGATACACTAACTGTAGTATTGATGAACTTTAATAGCAAGGGAATTGACAAGTATGACAAGACAGTGTGTACATTGATCGGGATAGGGTCATTTTCTTATGCGCCTAAGAAGCTAGATTTAGACATAAAGAATCACCCAGCACCACCATCCAAGCCTTTTATCAAAGAGCCACCAGTGTTGGAACTGGAGCAGCTTCCAGGTCATTTACGATATATGTTTCTAGGCAATGGAAACACCTTACCAGTTATTATTGCATCAGATTTAGCAGAGCAGCAAGTCAAAGCTCTTATTTCTATGCTGAGGTGATATAAGAGGGCTATCGGATGGACTAGATTAGATATTATTAGTATTTCACCATTTATTTGTACACAATAGATCCAGTTGGAAGAAGAATGTACACCTACAATTAAGCATTAACGCAGACTGAATCCACCAATGCAAGAGGTGTGAATAAGGAGATTATAAAGTTGCTTGATGCTGGGGTAGTATACCTAATATTTAATAGTATATGGGTGAGTCCAGTTCAGTGTGTGCCTAATAAAGGAGGCATCACCGTGGTTGCAAATTAGAAAACTAAATTGATTCCACTCAGGCCGGTGATTGGGTGACGAGTTTGTATGAACTACAGGAAGCAAAATTCATGGATATTGAAAGATTATATCCCAATGCTCTTTATGGATCAAATGATTGATCAATTGGCAAGAGGGGGTTGGTATTTATTCCTAGATAGATATTCGTGGTACAATTAAATCTCGATTACCTTAGAGAATCAAAATAAATTGACCTTCACTTGCCCATATAGAACTTTTGCATTCAAATGAACGTCGTTCGGATTATGCAATGCAGCTGACATGTTCCAACGGTGCATGATGTTGATTTTCTCAGATATGGTAGACACTTTGGAAGTGTGTATGGGTGACTTCTCTGTATTAGGTGACTTATTCGAACTGTGCTTAGTGAATTTAAGAAGAGCACTACAAGGATGTGAAGAATTCAATCCTGTGTTGAATTGGGAGAAATACCACTTCATGGTAAATGAAGGCATAGTGCTAGGTCATAGAATTTTGGTAAAGGGGATTGAAATTGGTCGAGCAAAGGTAGAACTTATTGAAAAAATACCCCCTCCTATCTTTGTGAAAGGAGTTTATTTTTTTCTGGGTCATGCATGATTCTATCGAAGATTCATAAAAGACTTCTCCAAGATTGCAAATCCACTTTGCAAATTATTGGAGAAGGTGGACTGTTCTTGTTTGATGATGATTGAATGAGGGAATTTCAATAACATAAGGAGAAGTTGGTTGTTGCTCCTATTATTATTGCTCCGAATTGGCCTAAGCCATTCAAAATAATGTATGATACGAGTGGAGTGGCACTTGGGGATGTTCTTGGACAAAAGAAGGAGAAACTATTCCACCCCATCTATTAATCTAGAAAAGTATTGAATGGGGCATAGATAAACTACATAATTATCGAGCAGGACCTTCTAGCAGTTGTTTATGCATTTGAGAAGTTCTATTCTTATATGTTGGGGACCAAGTTAGTGTTTCACACCGACCATGCTGAGTGGAGATTCTTGATGGAGAAGAAAGACGCCAAATCAAGACTCATTAGATGGGTGTTACTACTGCAGGAATTTGACTTTGAAGTCAAATATCAAAAAGTGTATGAAAATCAGGTTGTGGATTACCTATCCAGGTTAAAGAGCGATCAATCTACTATAGAGAAGCTTGATATTGATGATTCTTTTCTGTATGAGTAAATTTTAGCGATTGCTCTTCAAATAGTGCCTTGGTATGTTGATTTTGCTAACTTTGTTATTCGTGATGTTATTCTGGAGAATTTATCTTTCCATTAGAATAAAAAGTTTTTCCATGATACTGCTAGATACTTTTGGGATGAACCCTAATTGTTCAGACAATATGCAGACAATATTATTAGAAGGTGCATCCCAGAAGTAGACATGCAAAGCATTTCTTCCCCAGTTGGGGGAAATCATGCAGGCGATCGTACTGTGTGGAAGGTGTTGCAAAGTAGGTCCTACTAGCCAACTCTATATCAGGATGCTTATGAGTTTATGAAGAAATGCGATCAATGCCAAAGGCAAGGTTTAGTCTCAAAACATCATGAAATGACGCTGACAAAGATGATGGAGGTTGAATTATATGATGTCTGTACATTGACTTCATGGGATTGTTTGTAAGATCCTATGGTCATAAGTACATCTTAGTAGCTGTGGACTATGTATCCAAGTGGGTTGAAGCCATTGCGTTAGCTGACAATGAAGGAAAACGTTTAGTTGTATTCCTGAAGAAGAATATTTTCTCATACTTTAGGGTGTCTCGGACAATCATAAGCGGTGGGGGATCTCACTTTTGCAACAAGGTGTTTTGGGATGCATTGATGAATTGTGGTGTGAAGCAGCACAAAGTGGCCACTCCATATCACCCACAAACTAGTGGGAAAATTGAGGTTTCAAATAAGAAGATCAAAGCAATTTTTTCCAAGACTGTGAATGCAAACAGGAGTGACTGGTCAAGAAAGCTCGATGATGCTTTGTGGCCATATCAAATAAATTTCAAGACACCCATTGGGATGTCACCATATCAGTTGGCTTTTGGCAAAGCATTCCATCTTCCGATTGAGATGGAACACAAAGCTTTATGGGCACTCAAACGGTTGAACATGTATAGAAAAGAGGTAGAAGAATTGAGATTAGGGCAGCTGAATGAGATGGATGAATTCTGCCTCGGTGCGTATGAAAGGGCTGACTTATACATAGAGAGAATAAAGAGATACTATGATAAAAGAATTGAGATGCGAGACTTTCAAGTTGGTGATTGGGTATTTCTCTTCAATTTGAGGATTAAGCTCTTTCCTAGTAAGCTAAAGTTAAAATGGTCCGGGCCCTTCAAAATCACTTAAGTCTACTCATCGGGAGTAGTTTAATTGGAGAATAAAGACAAGAGTGTCTTTAAGGTAAATGGATAGCATGTCAAGCAATACATTGGTCCGATGGACTCAGTAAAATGGTTAAGTTAATTTATCTTGATAAAGTCTGAGTAATCCAGTAAACTGAGTCGTGCTGTGACACTAAATCAGGCGCTAGTGGGAGGCAACCCACATTTTTTTGTTGTAAATTTCATTAAGATTTTATGTTTTTTAGGATACAATTAATGTGGGTGTTAAGTGTGTAGGAGTTTTAGTTTAAAGAGAAGGAATTAAGCAATCTGACAAGAAGCGACGGGTCCACTGATGGGCCACCACTGCCCTGACGGGCCCTCACAAAGACCATCAAGAGCAGAGCCAAGAAATAGTCATTCTGGATAAAAGGTGACGATAATCCTAACGGGCCGTCAACCTAGTGATTGACCGTTACTTGAATTGTTAGACACTAGTTAAAAGTTGATTGTTCTAGTTAAGGACTAATGGGAAGTGCGACGGAACTTGAACTAGTTGATGGACCATTATTTCAACTGTTGAGACAAGATGGTCGACATATGCTTTTGGTAAGTCGCGGTGATTAAGTCGACGAACCATCAGCTGTATCATTAGAAAAACCCTAGTTTTTAAAGGTGCAGGTTAGGTCAAATTAGGACCATGGGAATATTTGAACCGACTCAAAGACTTTTTAAATGGATAAATGGAATCAGTTACATGCATGTTCCTATCTCTCTAACTCCAAAATAGTTTAAATTCCTGCTCATTCATTGTTTTTAAATTAAATTCATTCTCGAAAGACTTTTCACTTTCTTTCCTCTCTTATTTAAACTAGCAAACCATCTCTTCTAATTCATCTGCCTCAAGTTCTAAATTCCTGCTCTCTCAAGCATAAAGTGATAATTAGATGTAGTCTGTGAGGTTCTTTGAAGAGTGAAGTGAAGTATTAATCACAAGGTATGATCGAAACTTCTTCTCTTTGTTTGAAATACTAAGCATGCCAAGGTGTAAGTACAAGAGATTCTGTGAAGAAAATCTTTCTTGTGTTTACTATAATTTTGAGTTGAGCACTGGTATTAGTTGATTCAGGGTGAAGTCTGAGAAACCTATATTCTAAAGTGTTGAGAATTTGGTTGAAAGTAGTCGTTTTAACATAAAGTTTGCAAATACTAAGCCTATATCTACCAGGTGTTCGACCAAATGCCTTAAAAAAGCATGGACTAAAAAGGGAATAACTGACGGCTGAGTTGATGGACCTTCAACCTTGTGACAGACCATCACTAAAGTCGTTACCAAAATGAATGTTGAAAGGCTTGTTGTTTAAGCAGTGATGGATGGAGCGATGGACCATCAGTCAACTAATAGACCGTCAACTAAATTGACACTGAGTGACTGAAGTACTAAATCTCTGGTTAAGCTGTGACAGATTAAATGACGGGCTGCACTAGCCCGACGAACCGTCACTTCAACCGCCAGTTCAAGACAAAAAATTTTCTTTCTGTGCATTTGCAACCTGTTACATCTTTTGACTTAGTGATGTGATCTTATGTTCTATTTTCAGGCATAACAACTCAGAAACTACCAAAAAGGCAAGGTGGTGGGCTATCTCAATGGTCTCGAGATACCACTACTCAAAGGAGCAGAGATGTACAAGAATGGGTTGAAGAAGCACCAACTTTTAACACCCTTTAAAGTAAGAAAAAGAAACAAACAATCTCCAGTCTAAAGAGGAGAGTGAAAGTGAGAGCAACAGTAGCACAAGTTCTAGCCCCAATGAGCAAGGGGTTAACACATCAAACCCTAACCCAATCGAGGCATCAGAACCTGAAGAAGGAAATATAATCTAAAAGGAAAACCTAAATGTGCGTGAATCGACTCATTGGAAAGTTGAAGGTGTAAGTCAACACTTCGATGATGGGCTCTAGCCTACTCAGAACAGACCCATGAAAAGGTCCATCATAAAATAGTGTCTTATTATCACGTCTGACCTTCATGAGTACCCAGACTTGGAAAAGAGATTTAATGAATATGATTTGGCATGGCTGAGCAAGCCTCCAAGTACATACTACCCAAATTTGGTTCGAGAATTTTTTCTAACTATTTGGCTTTATTGGAAAAGGACTGTCCTAAAAGTACAAAAATTATAGATATCAGAATAGAACACAGTTTGTTGTGAGAGGGGTGATAATCAACATTTTAGACTGCACACTCAATAGGATGTTGTTTGGACCAAATTATGAAGCACCAGCCATCACACTAGAGCTCGAGCATCGTATGCTTACAACATCTAACCAAAGGCCCTGGTTGGCTCGACTTCTTATAGATGATGGTAACCCATCATAGATGTAGGGTAAGGAGAGGATTGCTAAGTTATCCCTAAATTTTAGGGCAAAGTTTTGGTAGGCCATCATCAGACTAAGGTTGATGCCTACTGGAGGTTATGCTAATTTGTTTAATCAAAGGCCAGTACTAGTAACTAGCATGACCGAGGGGCTGAAGATTGACTTCGAGCATATAATTTATGATAAAATGTTTTTTTGGGCTCATAAGATAGCAAGCGCATTATTCCGTGCTTGATCACAGAATTGTGCAGGCAAGCTAATGTGCCTATACTCAAGGGAGTGGACAATGAAGTCTGAGCATTCAGAAGGCAAAACATTGAGCGGACAAGAGATGATTCTAAGTTCGAGATGCAAGTCCATAAGTCACTATCTTATGAGACGCATTCTTCACCCACTCCAGAGGCTTTAGAAATGCCTCTAGGTATGCCTTTCCAATTAGCCACTTATGTACCACCGGGTTATATGCCACCAGGTACTTCTGCAGGTTCAAAATCGATGCCTCCTAAGGGAGAGACTTCAGACACTGCTTCGGTACCATTGAGATATTCAAAGTACAGGTTGACACAGGAGAAATTTTCAAAGATTGTGAAAGCTTAGAAGAAATTTGAGCGACAATTGAATGATTGGTCAAAGGAATTCAAGCCATTTGTAGACCGAATTAGTGCTGAAGCTTTCAAGCCATATGCAAACTTATATGCAAGGATGAATGATATGGAGGAGTGGGGAAAGAACCGATTGGGAGAGCTATCCATCCCAGCTTTTACATAGTTTGTGGTTATGTATAAACAAGCATAGGCTGATATTGGTGAGTTAAAGAGACAACCATCACCAAGTACATTTGATCCTGCACTGGTGGTAAGTGATGAAGAAGAAGTCCTTATTAATATCATGGGCAGGCCACTCAAGGACAAAGGTAAAAAGATTGATAAAAGTGGTGACACAAGGTTAGAGAGGAGAAAAAGGCATCGATAAAACACTAGAAAAAAGATAATTGAGGAAGGCAATAAAAAAATTAAAGAGAGATGATGAGAAGAGAACGAAGAAAGTCGCTGATGAAGCATCGGGGGTTTTCCTAAGTTTAGCTAGAGGAAGCGGGCATGTGCTAGAACCAATTCCTACTCTGATACCTCCTACTGGAGAGGAAGCTATGTTAAGTACCCCAACTACTGAAGGGTTGCTGCTATAGTACTTGAGGCTGAAGAAGCCTCACCTGATTTGAATGATTCACAACCTTAAGGGATTTTGAAGTATTCTGCTCCATTGTACTTTAATTTTTATGCATTGAGGACAAAGCATATATTTTTTTTGGAGTGGGATACTTGTGGAGTTAGTCACTACGGGGTTTTTTGTTGCCTGCGTTTTTTCACTTGTGTGCTATCTAGTAGAACTGTCATGTTTAGGTTGTTATTTTTCCTTTGGTGTAATTTTGTGATTATAAATATGCTATTTTATTTTGTCTAATGTCTAAAGTGTTTTGTACCTTTCATGTGTGTTGAAGAATAGTGATATGGTAGAAAGTTATTGTAATACCGCAGAAAATTTTTTGTTGAAATTTTATGCGTAAACGTGTTGGGTTCTATCTTATAGAATGAATTATAATTTTTAATGTCTTAGATTATGACCCGCCATTGCATAGAGTATCGAATAAACTTTCCAATGATATATGGATCATCCGAAATGGACACCCGAGCGACGAGTTATGAACATTCCGATCGAACAGTGAATAGTAGTAACAGTAAAACGTGCAGGAAAAAGTACTGAGGCCTGACGTATTTTTTATCAAACTTTAAACGATCATAACTCCTTGCACATAATGATCTGGGTGATCTACTATATATCAATGGAAAGCTCTGCGATTCCTCTTTCCAATGAAATTGGTTTCATCCAATTTGTCTATCGAAGCAAAAAGGTATGGTCGATCTACTTCAGCTTATCAAAAACAAATTTTTAGGTCAACTTCAAATGATCATAACTCCTCATACACAATGATCTGGGTGAGATACTATATATCAAAGGAAAGATATAAGAGTCCTCTTTCTAATAAAATTGGTTTCATCCAATTTGGATATCAGAGTAAAACGTTATGGTTGATCTACTTCAAACTATCAAAAACAGTCTACCAAAGGATAGATTCGAGAATTATTTGATCTTTAGGGTTGTTTTGGTCATTCCCCCCACCCAAAATCCATCCAAACCCTATATTAAAGCCTATTAGAAGCATTATATGTTATATTTCATCAAATTCCCTCAAAAAGAAAATCCTAAGCTCCTACATCCAATTTCAAGAACCTCCAAAGTTCACCATTAATTATGCAAATTTATTCAAGATTTCAAGTTCCTAGTTCAAGAACTCCAAGAACCATCATTCAAAGGCACGATTAACATCTCAAAAATGAGTATCAATCTAAAGTTCATCATTCAAGGTATGTGGGATTTTCCAACAAGAACTCTCTTTCGTTCTTGTGCCCAAAAATAATTTTCTTTACAAAGGCATGATTTTTATTTGATTTTCACAAATTTGAAGCATGAACCCATATATTATGATGATTATTATTAAATCTTGATGTTTATGATTTTGAAAGATGAATTTACATGTGTAGAGATATAAAGCTTGAATCTTGAACGATATTTATCATGATTTTGCTATTTGGGTCGTGAATCGCCATTGAAAATTATGTTTTTTTTAGAAAGTGTGTGTTATAAGCACGTTGATGTTGAATATTTGAGATATTTTGAATAATTTGACCTTTTAATCTTAATGGAGTTGTTTTGAACTCGAGTGTGAAAGAAATTCACAACGTGGTTGATTTTGATAGATGGGAAGCATGATGGCTCCCGATGTATATTTATATATTACTGAAATTGTTTTATTGTAGATTGTCTTTGAAATGATCTGCGCTAAGTCCAGGAGAAATCTTTAGCACCGAGTGAGAGGTATAAAATAACCTTACTTCCCTAGAACTACTTGCCCCCGTAGGAGTGAGCCTGAGGCTGATTTATATAGTGATCACTAGTTTGTGTGGATTTGATATCGCTAGTACTACTCTGATGGCAAGGATAGGATGACTCTCCCCAACGTGGGTTGTACGTTGGACTCCATGTAGCTCACATGGTTTATGTCAGTTATAGGATCTCCTAGTGTGTGTGTGTTGTTTTGTGTCTATGGTGAATGTTGAAGTGATTTGAAAGTGAAATTGTGAAAGTTATTCTTTCGAAAGATTTAAATGATATTTACATTATGAGAATTGATATTCTTGATGAACTGAAAGTGATTGACAAATTATATGATGACTCACATGTGTTATTGTACTTATTTCATCCTCTCATGATTATGATGATTTTCTTCGAGCTATGTGAGTCTTTCATACATCCTGCATATTTCTTATATATATTTATGATGATGATGTTTATACAACTGCATAAACCCCCATATACTCGGTTTCTTTCCATGGTACTGACCCACATCTTCGAATGTGGGCTGCATTTTTTGGGAATATAGGTTCAGGTGCTCAGTTTCAGGTTCGATAGTGATTCTTTGGGCACGCTATTCTACATCCTCTATTATGGTGAGTCCTTATGTTTCGAGGACGTGATGTTTGATGTTGGTTTCATGGAATTATTTATATTTGATAACTGAGTATGAGTCAGTTGGGGCATATCTCAATGGCTCGCTAGTTTTATTAATTTTCTTAGAGGCTTGTCAGACTTGTATAGATGTTGGGAATTGAATAATAAGTCATATTTTGTTATCTTTCTGAAATTCTTTTATTCTATGATGATGATTACTCTATTGATATTTGAGGGTTCTTTATGAAAACCCCATTGATTTGTGTTGAACTGAATGAAAATGGCTCAAAGTGTTAGCTTGGAGCTACTCGTATCCTCAAGTACCGTGTGACGCTCTGGGACCCATTTTCCGAGGTGTTACAAACTTGGTATCAAAGCCTAAGGTTTTAAGGTTTCCTAGGGAGTTTGACAAGCCAGGTTAAGTAAAGTCTTAATCATCGATGTGTAGCGCACCACATATATGAGCAAGAGGCTACAAGATGTTTTAGGAAAACATATGATTCTTTCTTTCAGAAGTCTATCATGATTAAAGTTTCTCTCTCTGCTATTGATTCGTTCTTTCCTCTTTCAGAAATATGCCTCCACGTCAAGCGAGAAGAAATAATGGTGGTCAGCAACTTCAACCCGCTTGCCCATTGAATGAAAACGTGTCTTATGATGAATTTTGGGCAGCCTTTCAGGCGCAGGCCTAAGCTGTTACTGCAAATGTTTAGGCCAACCCGGCCCCAGCTCCACTGTAGCAGGGAGGTGATTCAGCTGCTGCCAGGATGTGTGACTTCATGCGGATGAATCCACCAAAATTCTATGGGTCCAAGTCTGATGATGATCCACGGTTGTTTTTAGAGGAGGTGCAGAAGATTACTCAGGTGATGCATGTATCTGAGAAATATAGTGTGGAGTTGGCTGCGTATAGGTTGAAAGACCTTGCTTATTACTGGGTTATTACTTGAAGGAAAGGTAGAGGTGAGGGAGCTGTCCCTACAACTTGGCAAGAGTTCCAGGATGCATTCCTGGATAACTTTATCCCTTTGGAGATGAGGGAGGCAAAGGTGGAAGAGTTTATGAACCTGCGACAGGGCTCTATGACTTTTAGGGAGTACTATCTAAAGTTCAATCAGTTGGCCAAGTATGCTCCTGACTTAGTGGCTGATAATCAGGCTAGTATGAGTAAGTTTATGACTGGAGTATCTAGTTATGTGGTTAAGGAGTGTAGCTCTGCTATGCTGAATAGTGAGATGAATCTTTTTAGGCTGATGACTCATACCCAACAAATTGAGGCAAACCAGATTAAGGAGAGATAGAATAAGAAGAAATAAGAGAGATAGGTCCGAGCAACATAGATAGGGTCAGACTAGATCGTAGAGAGGGAGTCACCCTTAGTATCAGGATTGTTCGTCTATGCCAGCACTGTTATCTGCTAGTGTTCCCGTTCCTAGAGGTAGGCAAGATTAAGGTAGCAGGTCATATGCATCCAGGTCCCAGTACAGTGCTGACTGTAAGACAAATCATCCCCTGTGTCCTAAGTGTGGTAGGGCTCATTTGGGTGAGTGTTGGGGTAAGAAGAGGGGTTGTTTCCGGTGTGGTAACATGTGTCACAGAGTTAGAGATTGTTCACAGGATGGACAAGGGCATCGTGACTATCGCACTCAGACCTAGACTCAGATTGTTAGTGCTCCAGTTCCAGCGACTCGCCCAGCCCCAGCTCAGGATGCCTCTTCTAGTAATGCTGGCGGACAATGCCAGAATAGATTCTATGCTTTACCGTCCCACCAGGAATAGGAGGACTCTCCCAATGTTATTACTGGTATGCTTCATATATTTCAGTTTGATATGTATGCTTTGTTGGATCCTGGATCCAATTGCTCATATGTTACACCTTTAATTGCTGTGAATTTTGAAATGAGTCCTAAGATTTTTCCTGAGCCTATCCTAGTTTCTACTCTAGTGGGTGATTTGATTGTTTCCCAGAAAGTATATAAAAAATATCCTGTTACCGTTCTTCATAGAGTCTTATTGGCTGATCTGATTGAGTTAGACATGGTAGATTTTAATGTGATTCTGGGTATGGACTGGCTGTATTCTTTTTATGCCTCTATTGATTGTTGGACCTGAGTGGTCAAGTTTCAGTTTTTGGGTGCATCCATGTTTGAGTGGTCTAGGAATTTTGTGTCACCCAAGAGTTATTTTATCTCTTACCTCAAATATAGAAAGCTTATTTCCAAGGGATGTATTTACCATTTGGTTAGAGTCAAAGACACTAAGTCTGAGACTCCAACTCTCTAGTCTGTTAACGTTGTCAATGAGTTTTCTGATGTCTTTTTGAATGATGTCCCAGGGATACCTCCTGATAGAGAGATAGAGTCTGGGATTGATCTTCTTCCCAATACTTAACCCATTTCTATTCCACCTTACTGTATGGCCCCTGCAGACTTTAAGAAGTTAAAATAGCAATTCAAAGATCTACTAGATAAGGGTTTCATAAGGCCCAGTATTTCTCCTTGGTGTGCTCTTGTGTTGTTTGTGAGAATGAAAGATGCCTCTTTGTGTATGTGCATTGATTACCTCCAACTTAATAAAGTCACCGTAAAAATAAGTACCTCCTTCTGACAATAGATGATTTGTTTGACTAATTGCAAGGAGCAAGTTATTTCTCAAAGATAGACCTTTATTCTGGCTATCATCAACTCAAAGTTAGGGAGTGTGACATCCCAAAAATTGCTTTTTGAACTCGTTATGACCATTTTGAGTTTCTTGTTATGTCTTTTAGGTTAACTAATGCCCCAGCAGCTTTCATGGACCTCATGAATTGAGTGTTTAGACCATATCTGGATATGTTTATCATAGTATTCATCGATGATATACTGGTGTACTCCCGTAGTGAGGATGAACATTTTGATCATCTCTGAACTATCTTGCAAACCCTTAGAGATCACAAGTTATTTGCCAAGTTTAGTAAGTGTGAGTTTTGGCTAAAGTCAGTTGCTTTTTTGGGTCATATCATTTCTTCTGAGGGTAATAAAGTTCATCCCCAAAAGACTAAAGCTGTTAGAAATTAGCCTAGACCTATTTCTCCGACTGATATCTGAAGTTTCTAAGGTTTAGCTGGCTATTACCGCCATTTTGTTGAGGGTTTCTCTTCTATAGCGTCTCCTATGACCCAATTAACCCAAAAGAAAGTGAAGTTCTTGTGGTCCGAATCTTGTGAGAAGCGTTTTCAGGAGTTGAAGACTCGACTCACTTCAGCCCCTGTTTTGACTTTGCCTGATGGTGTTGATGGTTTTGTGGTGTACTGTGATGCTTCGAGAGTTGGGTTGGGTTGCGTATTGATTCAGAAGGGTAAGGTGATAGCTTATGCTTCTAGATAGTTGAAACCCCATGAGAAAAATTACCCCACCCATGACCTTGAGTTGGCTGCTGTTGTGTTTTCTTTGAAAATCTGGAGACACTATTTGTATGGTGTCCATGTTGATGTTTTCACTGATCATAAGAGTCTGCAGTATGTGTTTACCTAGAGAGAATTGAATCTTAGGCAGAGACGATGGTTAGAATTGTTAAAGGACTATGATATGAGTGTGCTGTACCATCCGGGCAAGGCCAATGTTATATCGGATACCCTAACTAGAGTGTACATGGGTAGTATTTAGCATGTGGTAGAAGGTAAGAAAGAGTTGGCTCGTGATGTACATCGTTTGGATAGATTGGGGGTTAGGCTGTTTGACTCTGCTGAAGGTAGTATAGGGGTTCAGAGTAGTTCCAAATCCTCCTTGGTTTTGGAAGTGAAGGAAAATTAATACGTAGATGCTAGTTTGGTCAGACTGAAGGAGTTAGTCAAGGATCGAAAAGTAGAGGTTTTCTCCTAAGGGGGAGATGGTGTGTTGAGATTGCAGGGTAGATTGTGTGTCCCGAATGTTGATGATCTAACACAGAGGATTATGGCTGAAGCACACAGGGCGCGATATTCTATTCATCCTGGTGCCCCCAAGATGTACCGAGACTTGCAGAAAATCTATTGGTGGAGTGGCATGAAGAAAGATATAGCAGCATTTGTAGCTAACTGTACAACATGCCAATAGGTTAAGGTTGAACACCAAAGACCTGGTGGTATGATGCAAGAGTTTAGTATTCCTACTTGGAAGTGGAAAGAGATAAATATGGACTTCGTGATTGGTTTACCTCCTTCCCGATGCCATCATGATTCCATTTGGGTTGTGGTTGATAGGTTGGCTAAGTCTGCTCATTTTTTGCCTATTCATACTTCATATACTGTTGAGGATTACGCTAGATTGTATATCCAAGAGCTATTCAGAATGCATGGAGCTCCCTTTTCTATCATTTCGAATAGGGTTACTCAGTTCACTTCTCAATTTTGGAAAGCTTTTCAGAAGGGTCTTAGTACCCAAGTGCTTTTGAGTTCTGCTTTTCACCCGCAGATCGATAGTCAGGCTGAGCGGACCATCCAGACCTTAGAGGATATGTTGAGAGCTTGTGCACTTGACTTTAAGGGAAGTTGGGATGATCACTTACCATTGATAGAGTTTGCTTACAATAACAGTTTCCACTCTAGTATTGGCATGGCTCAATTTGAAGCCTTATATGAGAAGAAGTGTAGATCACCCATAAGTTGGTTCGAGGTGGGTGAAGCGGCTGTAAGTGGTCCTGATTCGGTATTTGAGGCTATGGAAAAAGTTAAGTTGATTGGGGAAAATTTAAAAACTGCGCAGAGTTGTCAAAAGTCATATGCGGATGTTAGAAGGAGAGACCTTGAGTTTGAAGTTGGTGACCTAGTGTATCTGAAAATTTCACCCATGAGGGGGGTGAAGAGATTCGGAAAGAAGGGGAAGCTTAGTCCCCGTTATGTTGGTTCTTACAAAATTCTTGGCCGTGTTGGTAAGGTAGCTTATGAGGTCGAGTTGCCTTTCGAGTTGTCCTTTGTTCATCCAATATTCCATGTCTCCATGCTTAGAAAACATAGTAGCGATGTTGTGGTAGTGGATTCCTCTGTGAGTGCTAACATCCAAGAAAATCTTTTTTTTGATGAGATTCCTGTTGAGATTCTTGATTTCAGTGTCCGAAGACTAAGGAACAAAGAAGTTCCCTTGGTCAAGGTGTTGTGGCAAAACCAATCTGTTGAGGGTACAACTTGAGAAGCTGTGGCGGATATGCAATCCAAGTATCCGCACCTATTTTCTGTGAACTCCGATCATGCCAAAGGTACCGTTCTTTCCTAATTCATGCACTTTTGATAAAATATGCAGCAGTTCAGTTGTCATTTATTATGTGTTCAGTTGTAGTTTCTTGAATTTATGCATTCTATGTTGCATTCGGAGTGAGAAACGATGTGGTGATGAGTCTAACGAATAATTTCAGCTGTATGCTCTATTCCCTATCTAATCTTGGCATGTCTAGTGTCATTTGATGATGAATGTTTCCAAGGTGGGGATGATTTAATACCCCGAGAAATTTTTCGCTGAAATTTTATGCGTAAAACGTGTTGGGTTCTATCTTCTAGAATGAATTATAAATTTTTTTTGCATAATGTATTAGATTATGACCCACCATTGCGTAGACTATCGAATAAGCTTTCCAACGATATGTGGATCATCCAAAACGGAAACCTGAGAGATGAATTATGAACATTCTGATCGAACCGTGAATAGTAGTAAACAATAAACGTGCAGGAAAGAGTACTGAGGCCAGGAGTATTTTTTTCTCTAACTTTAAACGATCATAATTCCTTGTACATAATGATCTGGGTGATCTACTATATATCAATGGAAAGCTCTGCGAGTCCTCTTTCCAATGAAATTTGTTTCATCAAATTTTTCTATTGGAGCAAAACATTATGGTCGATCTACTTCAGTCTACCAAAAGTGAATTTCTTGGGTCAAATTCAAATGATCATAACTCCTCGTACACAATGATCTAGGTGATATACTGTATATCAATGGAAAGATATGAGAGTCCTCTTTCTAATGAAATTGGTTTCATCTAATTTGGATATCAGAGTAAAACGTTATGATTGATCTACTTCAAACTATCAAAACAGTCCACCAAAGGACAAATTCGAGAATTGTTTGATTTTTAGGGGCGTTTTGGTCATTCCCCCTCACCCAAAATCTGTACAAACCCTATATTAAAGCCTATTAGAAGCATTATATGTTATATTTCATTAAATTCCCTCAAAAAGAAAATCCTAAGCTCCTACATCCAACTTCAAGAACCTCCAAAGTTCACCATTAATTATGCAAATTTATTCAAGATTTCAAGTTCCTAGTTCAAGAACTCCAAGAACCATCATTCAAAGGCACGATTAACATCTCAAAAATGAGTATCAATCTAAAGTTCATCATTCAAGGTATGTGGGATTTTTCAACAAGAACTCTCTTTCGTTCTTGTGCCCAAAAATAATTTTCTTTACAAAGGCATGATTTTTATTTGATTTTCACAAATTTGAAGCATGAACCCATATATTATGATGATTATTATTAAATCTTGATGTTTATGATTTTGAAAGATGAATTTACATGTGTAGAGATATAAAGCTTGAATCTTGAACGATATTTATCATGATTTTGCTATTTTGGTCGTGAATCCCCATTGGAAATTGTATTTTTTTTGAGAAAGTGTGTGTTATAAGCATGTTGATGTTGAATATTTGAGATATTTTGAATGATTTGACCTTTTGGTCTTAATGGAGTTGTTTTTAACTCGAGTGTGAAAGAAATCTACAACGTGGTTGATTTTGATAGATGGGAAGCATGATGACTCCCGATGTATATTTATATATTACTAAAATTGTTTTGTTGTGGATTGTGTTTGAAATGATCTGAGCTAATTATGGGAAAAATCTTTAGCACTGGGTAGGAGGTATAAAGCGACCTTACTTTTGTAAAACTACGTGCCCTCGTAGGAGTGAGCCTGAGGCTGATTTATATAGTGATCACTAGTTTGTGTGGATTTGGTATCGATAATCCTACTCTGATGGCAAGGATAGGACAGCTCTCCCCAACGTGGGTTGTACGTTGGACTCCATGTAGCTCACATGGTTTATATCGGTTATAGGATCTCCGAGTGTGTGTGTGTTTCCTTGTGTCTATGGTGAATGGTGAAGTGATTTGACAGTGGAATTGTGAAAGTTATTCTTTCAAAAGATTTAAATGATATTTACATTATGAGAATTGATATTCTTGTTGAACTGAAAGGGATTGACAAATTATATGATGACTCACATGTGTTATTGTACTTATTTCATCCTCTCATGATTATGATGATTTTCTTCGGGCTATGTGAGTCTTTCATACATCCTGTATATTTCTTATAAATATTTATGATGATGATGTTTATACAACTGCATACACCCCATATACTCGGTTACTTTCCATGGTATTGACCCATATCTTCAGATGTGGGCTGCATTTTCTCGAAATATAGGTTCAGGTGCTCAGTTCCAGGTTCGACAGTGATTCTTCAGGCATGCTATTCTACATCCTCTATTGTGGTGAGTCCTTATATTCTGAGGACGTGATGTTTGATGTTGGTTTCATGGAATTATTTATATTTGATAACTGAGTATGAGTCAGTTGTGGCATGTCTCTATGGCTCGCTGGTTTTATTGATTTTCTTAGAGGCTTGTCAGACTAGTATAGATGTTGGGAGTTGACTAATAAGTCGTATTTTGTTATCTTTCTGAAATTCTTTTATTCTTGGATGATGATTACTCTATTGATATTTGAGGGTTATTTATGGAAACCCTGTTGATTTGTGTTGAACTGAATGAAAATGGCTCAAAGGGTTAGCTTGGGGCTACTCGTAGCCTCAAGCATCGTGTGATGCTCTGGGACCCATTTTCTGGGGCGTTACATTTATTAATTGTGAGTTTGACACTTATTGTATATACCGTATAATGATCAACCTTTGTGAGTCTGCAATTGGCATTAGAATATTGAAGTAGAACAAGCATAATCCTATGATGCAAGCCTAAGAGTCTGTAAAATAGGTATTAGTTCATTGCCATTATGTGTGAGGATTTGTTATATTTCTTACATTTTGTATACAACGAGAACTTTCCCAATTCATTTGTGTAGCATTGTGGTGGATTTAATAGGATAGGATAATAGGCCTTCTTCAAATTTGAGTCCATTAAGCCTTAAAAAGCCCTACCAAAAAAGATTTTTCCTTTGAACCCTTTTTGAGCCTTTATTTTTATTCTTAACCCTACAATTCTTAGTTTACTTTCTTTCGATTTTTTAACATCTAACTTTGGCCCTGGCCCCTCCTTGGACATTGTGCACCTCAACTCAGGCAAACTACCTAACTTGATGGTGGCTACTATTTGGAAGTTAATGACTCAAAGCAAGTAGTTTGAATTGTGTGAATGAGTCTCATCTGGCCCTGATCTATTTAGATAATGTGCACCTTGACTAATGGCATTTGTATAAGTTAAGAGTGGATAATGTAGACTTATATATATATATATATATATATATATATATATATATATAAGGGTTGTTTTTAAGACTGGAGGATTAATAGTGCAAATTGCGAAGGAAATTGAAAAGAAGTAGTCATGGTAAGTTGTTTTAAAGACAAGAAAGGTGAAGCGTAAGTATGAAACCACTACCCCAAAAATGTCCCCCACTTGTCCCCAAAAGCCTTATTATAAGTTATAAATAAGTCCTGTTTGATCCTTACTAATTAACTATAGGCTGCATAAGATGATAAGGGAAAGATTATGGGTGTATGTGCTTTGTTTGAAACTTCCTTTGTGAGAGTGAGAGTCCTATTTGATAGTCCACATGTTAAACAAGAATGTGTTGTGGATTTATTTAATTGTGAGGGCAATTTAAACTGTACTAGGCATTACCTACTTCTTTGAGATTTTGTGTCCATGAGCATGTGTGTGTTGAACTTTGGAATAATGCCAATTGTGGATCATTGTGTGTTGAGATTTCATGGGTAAGGTGCCAATTAAGTGGGTGTATAATCCATAATTCAATAGTTGAGGGCTCGTCATTGTTATTGGTTATGCATGTGATATAGTGTTGAGTTGCTTAAGGATAAGCAATTGTCTTAGTCCATCCGATAGACATCTTATATTGCCTCAGCACAGAAATAAGAGCTTCACTTGATACTTCGCCAAATCTGATGCAATAATAAATGGTAAGGTGTTTCCATTGCCTAGAAACATATCTCTTAAATGACCTGACAACTTCTTCAGTTCTAACACCAGTGGCTCTTCGATAGAAGGATTGGGTGGTTGTGTTGGACGATTCTTTAAGTCCAAGTCCAGCTTTTTAGAGGCATAAGAATACGACCCCATCCCGGTACTTCTTGATCATCTTCATAGAATACATTAACAATTGAGAAAACACTCATCTCTTTTTGCTGCTTCATCGATTGACAAACATCAAAATTGACCTTTTCATCATTTTGCCTGAATTTAAACTCATTAGTTTGTAAGTCAATTAACACACTCCTAGTTGCTAAGAACTATCTACCCAAGATTATGGGTACCTCAAAATCCACCCCACAATCCAAGATTACAAAGTTTGCTGGAAAAAAAAAAGATGCCCACCTTAACAAGAACATCATAAAGAATCCTAACCGGCATTTTTACCGATCTATCCACCGTTAAAAGATGGATATTGGTGGGTATAGGAACTCCCGAACCCAGCTTCTTGAATACTGCCAATGGCATGAGATTTAACTTGCCCCAAGATCACAAAGGGCCTTTACTAAATTGAATGATCCGATGGTACATAGAACAGTGAATGCTCTCGGATCTGCCTTTTTTTGGACTAAATATCTTGTAGCAATAGCGTATCATGATGCAAATTATCCATTAGTTCAGAGCTCACAGTTGTCTTCTTTGTCACAAGATCTTTCATAAACTTAGCATAGCCTGACATTTGTTCTAGCCCTCAACCAAAGGCATATTTACTGTCAACTATTTCAGCATGACCATAAATTTGCTAAATTTAGTGTCATCCGCCTTCTTCTGCAATCTATATGGAAATGAAGGAGGTTATTTTGGTATTCTTGTCACAACAGTTTTTCCTTCCTTCCCTTTGTATTTCTCCAGATCATCAACCTGCTTCTATTTAGATGGATCCTCCACTTTTTATAGCTTTTCAGACTCTACTGGATGTTCTCCATCTGCTTCTGCTTATAATTCCACTATATCATCTGAAATAGTTTTTCCCAAACAAGGGCCAGGTAATACTTTACCACTTCTAGCGGTAATAGCAATGCATGAACTATCATTTCTCGGGTTTTGCACTATATCACTAGGCAATGGTCATCTCTTCCTCTGATTGAACGCTGTCGACAATTGGTTTATCTATTTCTCCAATTACTTAATTTATGTGGAATGTAAGTCTACTAATTTAATCATCATTGATAAGTCACCTTTCTTCTCCTTGACTCCAGTATCTATTAATTTCACTTATTTTAATAATTTAGCCATCATATCCTCTATCAACATCTTACTAGAACTAGTCACAACAGTATCACGACTCCTAGGTGGTACATACAAACGACTCTTATCAGTCTTGTTCTTCTAGCTGCCTTGGTCACGATCTCTATAGCCAGCCTTGTCATAGTAATTCCTACCTTGATTTCCTTGGCCATTGCCTCAAGAACCCCCTAATTATTCAAATAATTCACTTCCTCCTCAGAATCTGATTCAACTCCTCTACTATGTGACCCCATAACTTTTAACTTTTCTACCTTCCCTGATAATAGATGCTTTGTAATTAAATCAATCTACATCTTCATGTGAGCCATGTCCTGATCACACTCCTTTTCTCTCCTGCGTTGTTTTGCTGACATTCCACTAGACCCAGTATTGCTTGCTTCCATAGAATCCCTGGTATGCCAAGCTCTACTTGACTTAGTCATTCTCTTTAGCATCTCTACAACTTCAGTGAAAGTTAGATCCATGAACACTCCTCCTACAGTATTTTCCACAGTTGGCTTTGTAATAGAGTTCAAATCCCTATAAAATATCTCCATCAAATACTCACAGTCATCTTGTGATTAGGCATTGTGTCAACTTCTTCTTGAATCTCACCTACGTCTCCTGAAGAGCTTCATTCGGTAGCTTCCTGAAATTACTAATCTTTTTCATCAACTGTAACATTCTGGAAGACAAAAATAACCTTATTAGGTAAGGTCCTTTTAGTTGCCTCTAGTTTGTTTTAAAATCGGGTGCTAGCTCATTCAACCATAGGGTTGCCTCTCCATATACAGATAATAAGAATAGTTGTAGATGGATTGCATTCTTCCACACTCCAAGATTATCAAAGGATTTGCGGATGTTGATAAAGTTTACCAGATGCATATTCGAGTCATCCCCTGGAAGGCCACCAAATAACTCCTTGAGGTTTATCAACTATATATCATAGTGCTTGTGATGTTGAACTTCACTCCTAGTTCTAATGGTGGTGGAATAATAGCTCTTGTTGCACCAGATTCATCTAAATCAACATCATCTTCGTCATCTAGGTCAAAATGTATAGCGACCTGGCGGTTTGCTCTCCCTCTAAATGGCTGATTTTTATTCACTGATGCATCTATATTCTCTGCACGTCTTATGTTCACAGGATCAATCAAGTCATCACCCCCCAGGATATCATCATCTGCCTTAGCCACTCGACCTAGGTTATCAATATTTTGTTGATTGAGTTGTGCGTTAGCCAAAGCAGCTAATCTTTCAGCTTCTTATTGGTTAGTCATTCTCTTGATTAGTTGAGGTCGTGGATTGAAAGGTAATAATGTTTCTCCTGACCCTCTGGTTCATGGCATATACAACAAAGAGCGTATAATGATAAAAACAACAACAAATAAAAATGAAATTAGAAAACTTGACCAAAGGTCAATTAATGCTCATAAACTTAATTGACAACCGTATTTCCCGGCAACGGCACCAAAGTTTGATACCCCTAAATTACAAATTTCTTTAGAAAGTATAAGTAGTTGTTGTCAAATATATAACCCAACTAGGCTGGGGTCAAATTCCACAGAAAATATGGTGTAACAGACTATCGATCAAAGATTTCCAGAAATAAGGGGGGGGGTTGCTAACAAATATTGTTGAGAGTATCAGTCCGTATTTGAACTATTGAGTATTTTGTAGAATCAATTCAATGACATTAAGTAAACTAGGATTAAGGTCACTAAGGTGTTAATGAAATTAGGGTTGTGCGCTATTTCAAATCCTTAATTAATAATTCCAATTGCAAGGTTAATTGAACTCTAAAATCCATCTAATTGTTTCTCGACCTTAACAGGTGGCTACACTTTAATTCTTTCAAATTTAAAGAGTGATGTGAAATGTTCAATCCAATCCTCAAGTGGGTTGATCCTGGTAAGGTATCAACCCATAAACTAAAGGTTAAAGCCCTTGATTTTCTTGTTACTCTTTTTTATCCCAACACCTACCTTTCTACTCAAACTAGTGATGTTCATGGGCACACCCTTTAAGTTTGCAATCAAGAAAGATTATTACTTTGAAGAAAAGGTTATGAAATTGCAATTATCTTGGGAATTTGAACATTCTCACAACCCTAGCAACAAATCACACCAAGGCTCCCATAACCCTAGTTATGGAATTTTTAGCCACACATAATTAAAAAGAGGTAATTCATTATATGTTTCATAAACAATGTAGAATCACTTACAAAGATACAATAATTGTTCCAAATCTTCAAATGATTGTGAATAAAATGAAAACCCAAAGTAGTAATCTTGTTTCTTAAAGAAATCTTAGTTACCAAATATTTCTGCAGCCAAAAGTTATCTAATCTATCCCTAAACTGGGTATTTATATGTTCTTAGGAGGTGTAGATTTAAAATTTAAAATACAAGTTAGTGCGTCATAGTTGACGATGAAAGTAACGGTCCGTCGATGGCCTGACGGTCCATCGCTTAGTCCGTCACTTGGACCCCAGTCGCTATACTCTGTATTTCAGCCTGACGGACATAGCGATGGCCCGTCATTGACCAGACAGTCCGTCACCTAGTCCGTCACTTGGACTTGGGTTCTCTATTGTTCTGCTTAAACGTGATGACCATAATGATGATCCATCGCCAACCAACACTGGTCATTATACGACTGGACCATACCATTCGTACCCTAACATACGGATTATACCCATGAGTCATATTAATTCTAGAGACCAGAATTCCAGGAAATTTTCTAAGGTCCAGAAACCAGTGTGTTTCAGTCTCCCCCACTAGGAACATTCATCCCTGAATAACGGACAAGATAAGGGTAACCACACGCACGAGTCATTTGCATTATCAAATATATTCCTAATTTTTAACAAAGTTTGAAACCACAGAGGCAAGGATATTAATCTTTCCTTTAACAAACCCAGAAAATAAAGATGTTTTGAAGACACATACCTTTTGCACAAATCCCAAGAGCAGAAAATAGATGTGGATACTTGGACTTCATGTTCTCCTCCGCTTCCCATACAGCTTCTTCCACCTTATGGTTCTGCCACAGAACCTTAACTGAAGCCACATCCTTGGTTCGCAATCGATGAAACTGCCTATCTAAGATCTTAATTGGGACCTCTTTATAAGATAGAGGGTCCGAGATACCCAACCCTTCCAATGGAACAATTGAATAAGGATCACCAAGACACTTTCTCATCATGGAGACATGAAATATCGAATGAACCAAACTCAAGCTAGAAGGTAACTCCAACTCATAATCAACAGTATCAACCCTCTGCAGAATCTCATAAGGACCAACATACCGGGGTCTGAGCTTCCCTTCTTACCAAACTGCACTACACCCTTCATAGGAGATACCTTGAGGAAAACCTTATCCCCAACCTCAAACTCTAAGTCTCTACGCCTTAAATCTGCATAGAACTTTTGTCGACTTTGGGAACCCTTAAGTCTATCCTTAATCACCTTCACCTTCTCTATAGCCTGGTAAACAAAGTTGGGACCAAACATATCAGCCTCACCAAGCTTGAAACCAACCAATAGGAGATCTACACCTCCTACAATACAATCCCTCAAAAGGAGCCATACCAATACTAGAATAATAGCTATTGTTGTAAGTAAACTCTACAAAAGGTAGATACTTAACCCAATTGCCACCATAATCAATCATACAAGCCCAAAGCATGTCCTCCAATGTCTGAATATTTCTCTCTACTTGTCCATCCGTCTGTGGATGAAAAACAGTACTCAGACTCACCTTAGTCCCCAACCCTTTTAGAAAATACCACCAGAAGTGAGACATAAACTGCATACCACGATAAAAAATAATCAAAATAGGTACCCCATCCACCTTCACAATCTCGTGAAGATATAACATCAAATAATTCTCCGTCGAGAAGGTAGTCCTTACTGGCAAGAAGTGAGCAAACTTCATCATCCTATCTATGAAGACCCAAATCGAATTATATTGATTCCGAGACTGTGGAAGACTGGTAAAAAAATACATATTGATTACCTCCCATTTCCAATCAGGCGAAACTATCTTTTGATACAAGCCACCAAGTCTTATTTGCTCAACCTTAGCTTGTTGACACAAGAACTTAGCCATAAAATCAACTATATCTCTCTTTATACCATTCGTTCCACTAATACATCTCCTTGAGATCATGATATATTTTTGTAGAATCGTGATGGACAACATAGGGTGACTCATGTGCCTCAAATAAAATTCTTCACAAACTATTGACATCAGGAACACACAACCTTACTTGGTACCGTAAAGTGTCGTCACCACTGATCTTGAAGACCATCACCTTTTCTCACCAACATCACCCTTGATTTTCATTACTTGATTCTCTTTGATATCTACACCAAGAGATGATCGAACCACTTCTTGTACCATTATATCTCCATACTTGGAGTCCAAAAGGCGAACACCAAGATTAGCCAAGCAGTGAATATCCTTCACCAATTCCTGGTTTCCTTTCTCTACATGAGCCAAACTTCCCATTTACAACCTGATAAGAGAATCAAAAACCACTTTAGCCATACCTGGGTGATAGTGAAGACTTATATCATAGTCCTTGAGAAGCTCAAGCCATCTCCTCTGCCTGAGATTGAGCTCTTTCTGAGTGAACACATACTATAGACTCTTATGATCAGAAAAGATGTTCACGTATACACCATACAAATAACTCTGCCATAATTTCAAAGCAAACACAATCGCCAACAACTCTAAATAATGAGCAGGATAGTTCCTCTCATATACCTTCAACTGCTTGGAAGCATAGACAATCACCTTCCCATGTTGTATCAAAACAGAACCAAGACCTACCTGAGATGCATCATGATAGACTGCAAACCCATCATTGCCTTCCGGTAAAGTCATAAATTAGAGCCAAAGTTAGCTTATCTTTCAACTTTCTCAAAACTCCCCTCACAAGTATCCGACCAAGAAAACTAAATCTTCTTCTAAGTCAACTTAGTCAAAAGAGCAGTTATCAATGAAAAGCCCAAGAAGCTCCAGATGTTGGTTGGGGTCGTGGGTCTACGCCATCTCTTAACCATAACCACCTTTTGTGGATCCACCATGATCCCCTCGCTAGAAATAATGACCAATAAAAGTCACAATATTCAACCAAAATTCACACTTGGGGAACTTGGCATACAACTGATGTTCTTTCAAGGTTTGCAATACCATATGGAGGTGATTAGAATGATCCACCTCACTTTTGGAATAAACCAGAATGTCATCAATAAACAGAATGACAAAGAGATCCAATAACTGCCTGAAAACACTGTTTATCAAATCCATAAATATCGAAAGGGCATTAGTCAATCCAACGACATCACAAAAAAACTTAAAGTGCCCATATCGAGTACAAAAATCTATCTTAGGGATATCCACCTCCCTAATCATTAGTTGATGATACCCAACCGCAGATCTATCTTAAAAAAGAACTTGGCACCTTGTAACTGATCAAACAGATCATCTATCCTTGGGAGAGGATACGTGTTCTTGATCATCACCTTATTCAACTACCTATAGTTAATGCACATCCGAAGGGAACTATCCTTCTTGCACACAAACTACACTGGTGTACCCTATGGGGATACACTAGCACAAATAAAAACCTTATCCAGAAGATCCTTAGGTTGCTCCTTGAGCTCCCTCAACTCAGTTGAAGATTCATGTAAGGAAGAATAGATATTGGACGAATTTCCAGAACCAAATCAATACCAAACTCTATTTCCCTATCCGGAGGAACACCAGGAAGATCATTCAGAAAGACCTGAGGAAACTCATTTACTACCGGGACCAAATGAAAAGATGGACCCTTCGAGTTAAAATCTTTAACCCAAACCAAATGATAGAGATAACCTTTAGAGATTAACCTCTAAGATCTAAGATAAGAAATAAACCTCCCCCTAGGAGCTAGGGAACCACCCTTCCACTCTACAATCGGTTCACTAGGGAACCTAAAGACAACCTTATGGGTCCGATAATCCAAGGATGCATAACAAAAGTGTAACCAATCCATCCCTAGAATAACATCAAAATACACCATATCAAGTTCAAACAAATCCACAAAAGTCTGCCTACCACCAACAGATACCACACACCCTCTATAGACTCTCTCGATAATAACTGAGTCACCTACTGGGTTATAAATAGAAAAAGGATCCAAAATAACCTCAAGATCAGAACTAATACATAGATCCATAAATGGGGTCACATAAGAGAGAGAAGACCTCAGATCAAGCAGATAATACACATCATGAGAAAAGAGTTATAACATACCAGTAATGACATCAGGCGATGCGTTAAATTCTTGTCGGGATGCCAAAACATGCAACCTATTTCATCCAATTCGAGAACCAGGAGTAGTAACAAAAGTAGATGCGGTACCACCGGGTGTAGGAGAAGAAGATAAAGCCACTGATACCTTATTTTCTCCCATAGCAACCTTATTAACCGAAAAATCCTTAAAACGATGGCTTGCCTAGCCATACTTGAAACATTTATCCCTTCCTTCATTATAATAACCCCGATAAGGATGACTACATAATAAAACCAACTGACCCTTACTCACCTAAGATTGGGCACCCTGTTTTCAAAAATTATCACCACCCTAGTGACACCTGTCACCCGATGGCTTTGAGTAAGAAGCATTAGTAGTAGAGAAGGATCCAGAACTCCCCCACTTTTTTTTCTACCATTTGCCGCCATCCCAAACACCCTAAGATTGTGCACCTCCCTAATCAGAAAACCTGCTCCTCTTACTGGACATATAACAAGATAGTATAACTGGACAAGGACTGACTTTGGGATAGGTCTATTCCTAGACCAACTCTATCAAGTCATCCCATCACACCAAGTTGTACCAACCAAACCACCAACCCAAACCAATGCCAAAAAAGGGCCATAATCTAGGCCAAAACCAAATGAGATCCAGAACATAATATTATTAATCCCAAAATGAAATACGGTGGAAACAATAAGAAATTATGTCCAATGATGTTAGCCCTAATTCTAATGCCAATATTAAGGCCGACACCAATACCGATCCTACCCATTCCAACCAATAGTAGTACCACAAATCCTTTATCCAAAAGAGTAAGAATATTTGATCGGGATATATCCCCAATCATAGCTAAAACCAATATCCTGAAATAAACTAAAATGTCTAAAAATATCCATAACATGTAATGAAGCCTTCCCAAAATATGGAATCTCACCACTTTAATCCAACAACTGTCCTCGAGCCAATCACTATGTAAGAGAAGTAGAACGGTCGGTTTCTATGTAACGTGGGTATACAGTCTCCCAAAGACGGGTTAGCAAGTGATCGCTAGCATGAACATAGGATAAGGGTAAAATAATGCCATTTATAAAAACAAGTAAAACCATCCATAGATATACATAACCATGTCAGGAAAGGGAAGCAGGTTTAGCATGCTATTAAAAGCTTTACCCGGGCTGTGTAACTCTGTTATCTTAAACCACCCATGGGATATATGGGTTCAGCTCCCCGTACTGAAAGGGCCTTAGTGCATGAAGATTCATGACCAGGGAATAAAAACCTGGGATGACTGGTACATCCCCCAAATATAAAGTGTGACATCATGGACACGGTCACCAAGACCAGTCTTCCATTGGCAAATATGAGTTTTCAGTTTTATTCCCTTCGAGACCTCCACCTTCCATGGCTTTGCAACATACCCTGCCATTATTTCTTAATTAAAACCATTACCAAGCAACCAACAAATCCATCAACCATTTATTAACCAAGGCCATTAATAGTAGTATCGTCATACCAATAATAACTTGTAAGTTTTGTCTATAACCAACCATATATAGGTTTAAGGGATTGCATATACCCTTCATGATTTCCAATTAACCAAAACCATGGCCACCAAGGCCTTTCCAATCCATTTAAAACCATTTAAGTTATTTATATCATTTAGGATTCCATTACCAAGTTTAAACCATGCATGAGTTCCATTGAAAAAACAATATTATGATGAAAACATTGTTAAAGGTATTTTATCAAACATATCGGGGGCATAGTATTTTCAAAACCAAAGTCCATTACCAAAGAACCATTCCCATGCAACCAATTATCCAAAACCACCATTAATGCATATAAAAGAATAATTAAAGCATGAAAAAAACATAAGAAAGCATTTATAACCAAAACTCCCAAATCATATTTAAAACCCAAAATCATACAACAATAAAATCATAAAAACATGTATAAAACCTTGCCTTTAGTTGGAACTAACAATGACGGAAGAGAACATGCCTTAATTGTCAAAGTAGACAAAGAGAAACCACCAACAAGATCTCCAAATTAGTCCTCTAGTTGAAACCCTACATCTCTGTAACACCTCGTGGTGTCCTCGACTTAATATCTCACTTTGTAGCATGCTTAAAGGGTTAATCATTTGATAATTTCCTAAGTATAAAAAGGACTTAGTCATATTTTAAGCTCCTAAACTTTTTTGATTTTTAAATCAATTTTTCCAACCTTAAGATATGGATTTTTAAGTTGATTCATGATTGGAGGAGTAAAAAGGATGAGTTGGGGAAGTTTTGGATTTTTTGAACAAAGTTAGAGGTGTGTTTAGATGTTGGAAACAATGGCTTAATGCAAAGTCGAAGCGCTGTGTTGATGGTCGCATTGATAAAACAATGGCCCGACTCGATATCGTTGTATCACATCGGTTAACGTGTCGAGTGCCAGTTCGTATTTTTCTTTTAAATTTCAGGCCAGAAATGGTATTTTAGTCTATTTTTCCCCATCATAACTTAATCATAACATGATATTTAACTTAAGGAGAGCATAATTCTTCAAAAACCTCTCTTATTCTCTCAATATCAAAATCCTAATCCATTCCCCAAAGATCAATGTTCATCCTTAAGGTCAAGAACTCCAAAGACTCAATTAAGATTCGAGTTTCTCTCTCTCTACTTAACAAAATAAGGTACATGGGGTTGTCTTAATCTCATGGGCATGATAATTGTTGGTGTATGGGAGTCTTGTTGGTGTTCATACTATGATTTGTATAAGAAGTTTTGATAATTGATGTGGTACTGATGACTTGCAAGTCGGGATATGATGATACCCCATAGAGGAATTGCCTCGAATGAAAAGAAGAAAAGAATATTGTGAGCATGATGCATATTTTCCTTATATCAAACTTAAACCTTGATTGATGTGAGTTAGATGTTTACCCGAATAAAGCACAAGTCAGATGGATCTATGCTGGAAACCGTGATTTGCTGACACAGGAACTTGGAACCCTTCTATGTGATCTTGTATACCTAGTACTATGTTATCCCAACTCGGGACCTATGGTTAGGACCCCTGCTTTGTGATCTTGAGCCCAACCATGACATATGGATTTGATTGGGGTTGTGGAACCCTACTGTGTGGTCTTCTGTGTCCTTCCCTCAATAGTACTCCAATCTTGGCAGAAACCGAGATTTGGCAGTCAGTGAAAAATGTGAAATTGTAGGGTGTACCATCTAGCTCCATAGTGCTGCATTATTGTTGAAAATCATTATGCTATGCCCATGTGTTTTCAAATGATTTTACGTTGATGTATTTTATAATAGCTCTCACCTATGTTGTATAAAAGTTGTATTTTATTTTTGGATTACTCTGCATACCAGTACTTTTGTATTGACCCCCTATATTTTAGGGTCTGAGGCTCAGTCTAGGGGTCCTGCTAGACCATAGATTTGACAGATAGAAATATGCAATTGGTGAGCCTCCCTTACTTTGTAAGGCCATTATTAAAGTATTGTTATTTCATTATGGTATTGGTCCAACTGGGGCCTTGTCCTAGTTTTAAGAAAGATGTTGGTTTTGATGTATTAGAGATTTCGCAGACTGATGTTAAGTACTATTAGGAGTTTATGAAATTTATCTTTGGATTTGTTCAGTTAATCTATTAAAATAACCATGTGACCGTATGTTGAAACTTTTGAATCTCTTATATTATTTGAATGATGTACATGGTTGTCAGAAAGACAAGGGGGCTTGGGCCACTATGGTGTGGGATGCCCGTCACGGCCAGGGCCTGGTTCGGGTCGTGACAATATCCTTGCCCAAAAGCTTTTGAGAGAATTATAGAGTGTTTATGAAGAGTATCTAAGTGTTAATGAATCGAATAATAGGGTAAATAGCCTCCAAAGTGAGTTAGAAGTCGTGGAACCTTATTAGGATAAGTGGTGAAATATCCAGAATACCCCTATTTTTTACGAGTTGTACCCTTTGATACGAGTGGTACCCACTACTCATATCCTAAGACTTAACCCTTGGATCGAATATTGTACAGTGTACGACTTATCCTACCTAAGTCATATAGACAGACAATTTGTACTCTTCACCCGTATCCCAGTCAAGATAGAATCACATAAGGTTTGACCACTGTCCACTATACAAGTCCTGGGTATGACTCATACCCTGGCTTACGATTCCAGGTGAATCACTCGTACTCCAATCCAACTTAAGTTACCAAGTATAAGGTTAAGTGAAGGAACCAAATGATCCGTATCCAACCATACGACTTGTACCACCAACTCGTACCCATTCCAGTGACCAAAATCTATCTCACCAACCAACACTGGTCAACATACGACTAGACCATACCATTCCTAGCCTAACATATGGCTTGTACCCATGAGTCGTATTGAGTCCAGAGACAAGAATTTCAGGAAATTTTCTAAGGTCCAAAAACCAGGGTGTTTCAGTATCCTCAATCGATGGACTTACCTATCAAAAATCTCAATTGGGACTTCCTCATCGGATAAGGAATCTGAAATGCCCAGTTTTTCCAAGGGAAAAACCATCGAAGGATCACCCACATATTTCTCAACATCAAAACATAAAACATCATATGAATGGAGCTCAAACTAGAAGACAACTCCAATTCATATGCAACATTTCCAATCCCTTTCAAAACCAAGTACAGACCAACATAACGGGGACTGAGTTTCCCACCAACATAATGGGGACTGAGTTTCCCCTTCTTACCAAACTGCATCACTCCCTTCTTGGAAGACACCTTCAAGAACACCCAATCACTAATACTGAAATCTAAATCCCTTCGCCTAAAATATGCTTAGAATTTTTACGACTTTGGGTGGCCTTAAGTCTATCCCGAATCACTTTTACCTTCTCCATGGATTGGTGAACCAAATTAAGGCCAAGTAAATTTTTTACACCAACCTCAAACCACCCAATAGAAGACCTACACATTCTACCATATAAGTCCTTAAATGGGGACATACTAATGCTGATAACGGTTGTTGTAGGCAAATTCTATGAGCAGCAAGTGGTCAACCCAATTGCCACCAAAATCAAAGACACATGCCCGAAGCATATCTTCCAAGGCCTGAATTGTCCTTTTCGTTTGCCCATTCATCTGTAGGTGGAAAATAGTACAAAGGGTTACCTTAGTACCTAAACCTCACTAGAACAACCTCCAAAAGTGAGATGAGAACTGAGTATCCCGATCAGATAAAATGGAAATTGGAGTACCATGCAACTTCACGATCTTCTCAATGAACAACTTGGCATAATCGACTGAAGAGAAATTAGTTCTCACTAGAAAGAAGTAAGCAGACTTAGTCATCCTATCGACGATAACCCAAATCAAACCAAATTACTGGCGAGACCGCGAAAGACCAATAACAAAATCTATATTTATAATCTCCAATTTCTATACCGATAGCTTAATCTCTTGAGTCAACCCACCGGGCCTCAAGTGCTCTACCTTCACTTTCTGACACACCATGCACTTAGCCACAAATTTGGCCACATCCCTCTTCATGTTATTCCACTAATAAATATCCTTAAGATCATGATACATTTTTGTCGAACTAGGATGAATAGTATAATTTGATTTATAACCTTCAACCAAAACTGTTCTTTGTAACCCATCAACATCGGGAACACATAATCTACTTTGGTACCTCAATATACCATCATAACTAGTCTAAAAAACCATCACTTCTGCCTACCCACATCATTCTTGATTTGCATCAAGATAGGATCTAAAACCTGATTCTCCTTCACCTCAGCACCAATGGATGACTTTTCCACATCCTGAACGATCACACTACCATCCTTGGAATCTAAGAGATGAAGTCCTTGATTAGCCGAATGAGGAATTTCCTTCACTAAATCCTGCTTCTCCTCTTCCACATGAGATAAGCTTTCTATGGACAACCTACTGAGAGTATCAGCAACCACGATAGCTTTACCTTGATGATGGTGAAGACTTATGTCATATACCATGAGCAACTCAAGCCATCTTATTTGCCTAAGATTTATCTCCTTCTGAGTAAACATCCAATGCTGGCTCTTATGATCAGAATAAATATCAATATGGACCCCGTACAAATAACATCGCCAGATCTTCAATGCAAACACCACAACCAACAATACCAAATCATGAGTCAGGTAATTATTTTTATGAACTTTTAACTGCCTAAAAGCATAAGAAACCACCTTTCCATGTTGCATCAACACACAATCCAATCCCACCCGGGATGCATTACAATAGACAACAATACCATCAATGGCCTTAGGAAAAGTCAAGACCCGAGCCAAAGTTAACTTATCCTTCAACTTCTCAAAACTACCTTCACAAGTATCAGACCATAAGAACTTCACCTTTTTTTTTAGTCAATTTAGTCAATGGGGCAATAAAAGAAGAGAGACTGTCCACAAACCTTCTATAATAGCCGACTAAATCCAAAAAGCTCCAAATATCGGTTGGATTCATGGGTCTAGGCTACTTCTTAACCACCATAACTTTCTACGGATCAACAATGATCCCTTTACTAGAAATAAAATGACCCAGATAAGTCACAACATTCAACCAAAACTCACACTTAGAGAATTTAGCATACAATTACTGCTCCTTAAGGGTCTGCAACACTAGGTGGAGGTGATCGATATGGTCTGCCTCAGTCTTGGAATAGTCTAAAATATCATCAATAAAGACAATCATGAAAAAATCCAAGAACCCATGAAAAACCCGATTCATAAGATTCATAAATACTATGGAGGCATTACTCAAACTGAAGGACATCACCAAAAACTTAATGTGACCATACTGCATTTGCAAAGCAGTCTTAGGGATATCCACCTCCCAAATCTTTAAATGATGATAACCCGACTGAAGGTCAATCTTAGAAAAGAACTTAGCACCCTGAAGTTGACCGAATAGATCATTATCCCTCGAAATAGTATACTTATTCTTTATGGTCACCTTATTCAATTGGTGGTAATTAATACACATCAAAAGGAAACCATCCTTCTTACATACGAATAAAATAGAAGAATCCCATGAAGACACACTAGGGTGGATTAAAACCCTTATCCAGGAGATCTTTGAACTGCTCATTGAGTTTCTTCAACTCAGCCAGAGCCATCTTGTAAGGAGGAATAGAAATAGGACAAGTGTCCAAAAGAAAATCAATCCCAAAATCTATTTCCCTATTGGGAGAAATGCCATGAAGATCATCAAAGAACCCCTCAAGAAATTAACAAACCACAGGGACAGTCTATAAAGAAGGGCATTCAGATCTAGAATCCTTAACATGCACTTAGTGATAGAGGCACCCCTTAGAAATTAATTTTTGGGCTCTAAGATATGAAATGAACCTTCTCTTAGGTACTAGGGAACTACCTTCCCACTCGATCATCAGCTCATTAGGGAAATGGAAATTGACCCTTCTAGTTTGACAATCAAAAGATGCATAGCACGCATGCAACCAATCCATCCCCAAAATCACATCATAGTATAATATGTCCAATTCTATCAGGTTTACCAAGATCCCCCTACCATAGACCAACATTACACAACCCTTATAAACCTTTATAGCTATAATAGGGGCACCCATCAAGGTAGACATAGAGAAGAAATCTGAAATACTTTTAAGATCAAAACTAAAATGGATAGCCACATAAGGGGTCATATAAAAGAGGGTAGAACCGAGAATAAGCAGTTAATATACATCATAAGATAAGAGTTTAAGCATACTAGTAACAACATTAGGAGATACCTCAGAATGCTGAAGGGTAGAAAGAACATACAGACGGTTCCGACCAGTGCTAAAGCTAGATTTAAAAGTAGCACCCTTTGGAACATGATCTGATAAAGTAGCAACGTGAATCTTATTTTACCTAGAAGTATCCCTAGAAGGATAATCCCTATGCATATGAACAGTCTGACCACATTTAAAATATTTGTTCCTCCCCGTTTCACAAACACCATGGTGCGCGTGACCACAGAATCTACAAGGAGGATGTAATGGAGATAACTGAGCCCCACTAGCCTAAGGCTAGGCTCCTGGTGATCTAAACCCACTATTATACCGAGAATAATGTTCACCCAACGACTTTGAATAAGGAGCACTAGCCGTAGAGTAGGAACCAAAATTTCCCCACTTCTTCTTAGACCATTTCCACCATCTCTACCATTTTTTTGCTGACCTCCACCCTGATCTGAGTATCAAAACTTCTTATTTTTCCTTTCACTCATCTTTGTTTGCTTCTTCTTTTCCTCTTCCACTTGTTTCATATGCACCACAAGTCTAGAGATGTACATATCCTTGTTTAATAAGGCAACAATACTCTCTAAGATCAACTCATGGGACAACCCAAAGGAAAGCTTTCTCCTTTTATCCCTCATAATGGACACTAACTTAGGAGCATAACGCAACAACTGATGAAACTTTAAGTCATAATACTTTACTATTATCTTGCCTTGCTTCAAATTTATGAATTTCTAAACTCTCGCCTCTCTCAATACCAAAGAAAAGAAGCGATCCAAAAAAGCACTAGAGAAGTCATCCCACAAAATGGACTCAGCATCATCGCCCCTTAGCTACTCCCACTCTTCATATCGTTGGTATGCTACATCCTTCAACTGATAAGTTGCAAACTCTACACCCTCCATATTAGTAGTATGCATCACACAAAAAGTTTTTTCCATCTCATCAATGAAATTTAAAGATCTTTCTCAACTTTAGAACCAGTAAAAATAGAAGGACTCAACATTATAAATTGGATAAGTCTAGTTACTTCGAAGGATGGAGAAACATAAGTAACACGTTTAGTCCAGAAGGCTACCCACAGGGTAAGCAAGTGAATTAACTGGCAAAACTCAGCATTAGTCATGCCAACTTGATGTTCTTGAGGAGGGTTAAAGGGAATGGGTAGAGCTCTATCAGAATAATTAGAAGCAGTGACCCTAGATCGGGTCTAAACTTCAGTAGTAGGACAAACTTCATTCGTATTGTCCTCAAATGGGATAGAAGAGTTTCCGTGAACATCAGATCCTCTGGGAGGCATGATCTGGAAAGCAAACATACAGGGGTTTGAAGAGATTCAATACCTTAGACTCTATAGCTCGAAATAGAACAGTAAGAAGGGGAAACATTCCTAATGCCTCATAACTTCTTCCTTATAAGTGTGGCATGATACATACTCATAAAAGAGACTCTACTTGACACGACATTGTTGGAAACCCAATGATACCAAACCTAGGATTTGGTACCATCTTTATCACGATCCAAACCAGGTCTTGGCTGTGACGAGTATCTTAAGTCTATCGGGATTAAAAACTACCCCTTGCACCTAACCAAACAACATAATATCCCCAATGTCAAATGAATTTCAAACATATAACAAGATAGGACAAGATAAGATTTAAAGATGAAGGGTATGTCTATAAATGATAACCATCAACTGGCCAAAACAATCGACCAACATCACCCAAGTCTACAATAATCCAGCAAAGCCTTCTAATATAAAAACGAAAAACCAATCTTTGTCAAGACATATCCCTATCTCTATCGGACGATAATAAAAATGATAATGTTAATGATAATAAAGACTCTTAATTCTAATCTATGATAATAACAGATGAAATGTTCAAGTCTTTTGGAGAATAGAATCTCACCACTTCACTGCAAGAAACCAACGAACCAAGCCAATCCACTTAACTCTTCCCAAGAAAAGTAGAGGTATCTCTGGTACCTACATCGTATGGGGATACAATATTCAGAGATGGTTAGTGGTGTGAAAATCACATGTAACTCAGGGATAAGGATAACACAATGTTGTGGTCAATAATTCAAAATCATTCAAAAACTAACAAACATGATAAAATGCATACATACACACACACACACACATACACATATATATATATATATCACATGTTGGGATATGGAAACAAGGCTTAGCATGCATTTTAAAACTTTAGCCTAGATTGTGTAGCTCGACTATCATAAAATAAAATGGAACCCATGAGCTATATAAGCTCAGGGCTCCCCCAGATGGTAGCCCCCTAGTGTGTGTGGCCACACGAACCAGAGGGTATACATATCCACTATGGGGAATCGAACCTCCTGACATATCAAGGTGACACAAGCAACCAAATTATGTAATATAATATTGGGGTCTCGAAGCCCTCAATTATATGATAATAATAATAAGGAGGACTCAAACCTCTCAGTCATATAGATCCCTGCATCGGCAACCACAATTTCTACTATTGGTCCCTCGAGACCTCAAATTTGACAACTCAACTACAAAACCCTCTTTATAGCCCAATTAAACCATTTATCTAACATTCCCATTCATTAAACCTCGTTACACATTAATGCATACATTGTTGGTATCGTCATACCAACTACACTTGCAAAGTAACATCAACATGCCAAACTAATTACATCACTTGGGGAATTCACAACCCCCCTAGTTCAATTTAAAAATCATTATTCTTCATTAGTTTTTCACCGTTGGCAATAGTTCAAGAGTAGTTCCAAATGCATACTTTTCATATTCAAACACCAATTTCACAATATGGGGCTAAGGTCATAACCATTTCAAAAGTCACAAGTTTAGGGAAATCACAATCCCCTAGTTTATTCACCATGCCCATGAATCAAATTAATTTTTTTAAAACCATTATTTAATTGTAACCTATGCAGGGACAATTATGAAACATCACATAAACAATAATTATTCAAGTACCTCAACCCATGTTCCAAAACCAACATCTATAGCGTATGAACAACACTTTAAAAATATGATTTTAACAAATTAGCAACTAGGGAAGAGTAACATGCCTGAAATACCAAGTTTTACGGAAAAAATTCAACCCTTGATCCCTTGGATGGCTTTCTTCTTGGAAACCCTACGTATGGATTCTTGGGAGACTTAAGAGAGTTTTGGAAGTGTTTGAGTACATTATGAATGAGAGATAACCCCTCTTCAGTGCCTTATGAATGTGGGGTCTTAATTACGTAAGGAGGAAATTATCCAAAGTGCCCTTAATTCAAAGCTAAAATTTTGTTGTCAGTGACTACAGGTCACTATGTGACTCATAGAGACTCATTAAGACTCATCACCATGAGTCGCAACCAAGATAGTCTCCAAGGCACTCATCATCTATTGACTCTACGACTCAACTACTATGACTCTTAATGGGACCTTACGACTTATAGGGTCCCATCGTAGTCAACACAGATCATATATGGGATAAACACTGGACACCCTATGATTTTCACCCAATGATTTGTAACAAGACCTTATGACTCTTAGTGAGCCACTCATAATCAAAGAAGAACTTAGTCACACAGTTACCAATTTGGTTTCGATTGGGTCCCTAGGATCTATCAAGACTCTCTAGACTCATAGGGGAAGTCGTAGTCAGGACAGTAAAGATAAAATTTTAGAAATTTTCAAGGACAAAAATCCATGGTGTTACACTCATATAGATCCTCAACAGCCTTACAGATCTCAGCTAGGTCAACCTGTACACCTGCCAGATTTAGGTATTGGATCCCCTCAAATCATCGGCTGATCCACTGCTCAAACCTATTAAACCAAGTATGCATGCTCTGCATCTCATCTCTAATCCTTTTATCTACCCACGACTTAACCCCTTCTTACATAAGTCTCATATTTAACTCTACTTTACCCAACCTCTTTCTTACTTTGGTCAAGAATAATTGTTGTACCAACATATAATCGGATGGAGCCAATCTAAAAGTGAATAATGATGGTGCTATAGTTGGTGGTGGAGTTGAAGTTCAAAAAATGCTTGCTGCCTCAGTAGAGATCTGAGTTTAAGACTGCTCAGTCTCTATAGGTGTCTTAACCATGTTAGTAAACCCTACAGTATTATTCCCATGATCTCTAACCTCAAATGCCTATCTAATTATTATTGCTCCCCTCTTTGCTGCCTTTGAATTAGGTTATCAATATCTCTGATCAAACCCAAGTCTGTAGTGGTATGTGGCCTGATGAAATGATCAATATTTATAAGTTCTTATACTCTTATATCTAAGAAAGTTTGTGTAAAAAAATAGGGAAAGGCCATAACTGTGTCGGTACTCATCCCCCAAACTATGATCTCTCAAGCTATCCATTTGTCTACATCTATCTCGTAGCCCTCCATAATGCCCACAACCAATGTTGCTTTGTCAGGACTCAATATATTTTCTCCTAGGGTGGGACTCAATTTGTGTTATACCAGGGTCCACCAAGCTTTGGCGTAAAATTTTAGGCTACACTTTATGATTGATGACGACCCACCAACACCTCCAACTATCTAGGGAGCCTCCTCCTAATCTGCAGCAATAAGCCTAGCCATCCACCAGAAATATATAAGCTTATTATATGACCCTTTTTATTTCGCCTTCACTTTCTGCATCTCTTCTACTCGATGATCAAACTCAGTAGTGTTGGCCGGAGGTAGGAACTCTGGCTCATGTAAACTTCTAGAGATGGTACTAGCCGAGATGTTCAGTTGAACACCTTGAATCACAACATCAACTAATGGATCAAAACCCTTCCAAAATTGCCCTTGTGGATATAACCTCTTCAACTCTATACGTATGTTGCATAAAACTCGCAGACTAAAGTTGGTATGTATTTCCCCGGAGCTCTGGTCATCCACTAAAAATTATACTATCTTAATAGGGTATCAAATGTAGGCATCTTAGGCATGCCTGTGGTGGTCAGCTTCTACTCTAGATAAATGCCTCTCTGTTTTTTTCATTGGAGGGATTTATAGCAATGTCTTTTTCATATAGATACTGTATTCCAGGTTACTCCCACTATTCAATGATGGGTACTAGAGTAGGCTCAATGAATAGTAGAGTAGGAGGTGCTCGTGGTGTTAGAATCTCAACTGGTGTATCACTCTCCTCACCCCCACTCTCATCTCTGAATTCAGACCCATCATTATCATTAGCCCTCTTTTTATTGTTCTCTTCCTAGGTGCTAGATTCCATCTTATCATCATTTTCACCATCATCTTCCTTATTACTATCATCATTGTCTTCCTCAAACTAGGACGATGAATGGGATGGTGAGGTGCTGGGGTTCTTTATTCTAGACGTGGCCCTGGGGGGGTGATCTCATCTGAGGTTGATTTACCATCCTAAGGTTGCTTCAACCTTGGTTCCACCTGCCCTGCCACTGGATATTCCTTAACTAAGCTGCTTGACTCATTGGTTTCCTCATTAATGAGCTGACGCATGGATTTTGTAACAGGCTTTTTTAGGGTTTGCTTCTTTGATGATTGATTCTTTGTTAAATCATATTTTCAACCCATTGATACCTATTAAAACAAACCTATTAGTATGTCCTAAGAAAAGGAAAGAAAAACAAAAAAAATGGCTAGGTACCCTACAACTCAAGGTATGATTCATAACCTTAGGTTATGAGTCAGTATGAGACTCGTAAGATGGGAGGATTCCTAATCAGAATTCACTGGTCAGGTAACGAGTCCTCCTAATGAGTTGTAATATTAGACTATGACTCATTACCAACACTCGTAATCTAACCAAAAATATTTTCCTGGTGTAATACCCTTTCCATTCATTACGGCTCCTGACTAAGAGTCATTTAATGTGACTACGACCCATTGAGATGAGTCGTGATATTAACATAACCTATACTATTATAATCAACCATGTTACTAGTGGTAACGAGTCACATAATGACTCGTTAGGTAGCCTTACGAGTTGGTAAGAGTTTTGTAGCCACTGTAACATGAGTTTTTAGAGTAGTTGGTCTTGATTCTCAATAACAACACAAAAACATGCATTCTTATACGTATGCTAGATCTATAAAACTCCTAGTACATACCAACATTGCATTTTTAGGTACAAAATTTCAAGCTAAACCCAATTTCGATTTCTAACTTCAAAAATATTAGGGTCTTAGATTTAAGCACATAAACTTAACAAGGAATACATGTTATTCTTGAGCATTTTTATCATTAATCATAAGAAATAAAGAAATTAAACCATACACGTACTTTGCTTGGTGTTTTGGATCCTTGAAAAGAAATCTTTTTGTAGAATTGAACCCTAGTTCTCTAAGAGATAACTTGGTTATGTGCTTGAAATTCTTAAGCTTTTATAATTGGGATGACTTGTGGAGTGTGTTTAGGCATTTTAATGATAAGTTTATGAGAATGTAGGGAGTCACCAGTGTTAAAAGGGGAATATGATCATTTAAATTGAATTCCCCTATTTAAAGCAAATGTATTCGGACTGGGTTGACCCGCTAGGCCCATGATGTCGGGCTTGGTCATGATTCTCGACTATGACTCCTTACGTTAGGTTATAGGTCGTAGACTCCCTTTGTAGTTTAGGAAACCTTACCTAGGTCTTTAGTCATTATGACTCAATGTGACGAGTTATGGTCACTAACTATGACTCGTTCTGAGAGTCATGACGACTCCAGAGACCAAATACCTGAGATATATTTGAGCTCCAGGTCCTTATGACTCTTGGTCATAAATCGTGAGGTCTGATTACACTCGTGAGGTGATTCATACAGCTTGGCATCCAAAAAAATTTTTGGTTTATTCCTGCAATCTCCAGCGCTGCACACTAAACACATAAGTTACCCAATAATCAAATAAGTACAAAACGTAGGGTGCCTCCCACGCAATGCTTGATTTAAAATCGCGGCATGGCATGGATAGGTTAGATACTCAAATTTCACCAACCAGCCCTATGGGTTGCCTCGTATGCAGCACCTAATTTAACGTCACGGCATGACGAAGTTTCCTTGGCTACTCAGACTTCACCAAGGCCCAAATCATCAATCACTTTCACTTCCTCAGTGTTTCACATATAGTGATTCACCCTTTGCTCATTCACCTTGAATGAGACTTCACCATCATGCTTCATCTCTATAGAACCATATGGGAATACCCTCACCATGGTGAATGGTCCATACCACCTAGACTTTAACTTTCTAAGAAATAAGCAAAGGCTTGAATTATACAACAAGACCAGATCACCGGGATCAAACACATTTTTCTTAATTATTTGATCATGATACAGAGCAGAACTCTTATAAGCATAAAGTCAAAACTTATCCAACTCATTCACCTTGCTCATCCTTAATTTCTCTACATCACGCCACTCAAATTTAGCTTTTTCAACAGCCCATAGTACCTTGTACTCAAGTTCAACTGGCAAGTGGCATGCCTTTATATACACAAGATAATATGGAGAGGCATCTATAGGTGTTTTATAAGTTATCCGGTAAATCTACAATGCATCATCCAACTTTATCGACCAATCAGTCTTGTTGGCATTCACAGACTTCACCAATATGGACTTGATCTCTCAATTTGAGACCTCTACCTGTCCACCCATCTAAGGATGGTAAGGTGTTTCCACCTTATGATTTACACCATATTTCTCAAGCAGACTATTAAACAGATGATTATAGAAATGCAACCCACCATCATTAATTATTACACATAGAGTGCCAAACCGAGAAAAGATGTGTTTCTTAAGAAAGGCGGTGACACTTATACCATTATTATTGGGGATCGTAATTGCTTCCACCCATTTTAATACATAGTCCACCGCCACCAAAATATATTTCATACCAAAGAGCTCAGAATGGGCCCATGAAGTCAATCTCCCATACATCGAATAACTCTAACTCTAGAATAGGGGTCAAGGGGAGTTTAAGGCATCGTGAAATATTGCCTTGACGTTTACATTGGTCACAGGAGAGTGCAAAGTCGTGAGCATCCATATATATTATAGTCTAGTAACACCCACATTGCAAGATTTTATGAGCTGTGTAGGTTCCTCCATGGTGAGCCTCAATAGGTGAAGCATGGAAAACCTCAAGAAGTCTTATCATCTCCATCCTCGGGATGTATCTATGAATCATACCATCCACACAAATCCTGAATAAATAAGGCTCATCCCAGAAAAATTTCCTTGCCTCATGCATAAATCCATTTCGATGATGGATTGACAAGTCTTCTGGGAAAAGATCACTTGCTAAGTAATTAGCAAAGTCAACAAACCAAGGAATTAGGTCTTGTGATGCTTCCAAAATCTGCTCATTTGGAAAAGTATCATATATCTCAAGCCCATCCCCTATTTTGTACATTACTTCTTCCTCAAGTCTGGACAAGTGATTTGTAACTTAATTTTTGGTGCCTTTTCGGTCCTTCACCTTGAAATCAAATTCTTACAATAGGAGAACCGAATTAATCAATATTATCTTTGTATCTTTTTTCACCATTAGCTATCTCAAACCTGTATGATCTGTATGAACAATGACCTTGGTCCCAATACAGTAGGACCAAAATTTTTCGAAGGAGAAACCCATTGCTAGAAACTCTTGCTTGGTGACAATATAATTCATTTGAGCAGGGTTTGAAGACTTGCTGGCATAGTAAATTAGGTGAAGGATCTTTTCTCACCTTTGGCCTAGGACAACACCTTAGGCCATATCACTTGCACCACACATGATCTCAAATAGAAAGGACCAGTCAGGGGACATTATAATAGGAGTTTTCGCCAACCGCTCCTTTAGGCACTCAAAGGCCTTGACACATACCTCATCAAAATCAAACTTCACCTTTTTTCTCAAGAAGCTTGCACAGAGGGCTTGCAATCTTTGAGAAATCTTTGATGAATCGCCTGTAGAACCCAGAATTATCTAAAAAAGTCTGAATCCCATTCATTGAGTTTGGAAAAGGTAATTTCTTGATGACTTCAATTTTTGCCTTATCTATCTCTATTCCGATCTTTGAGATTTTGTGCCCAAGCAAAATGCCTTCTTTCACCATGAAATGGTACTTTCTCAGTTTAGCACCAAGTTGCATTCCTCATATCTACGAAGAGAATTAGCCAAGAATCACCAACCATAGAAAAATCACCCATAAATACCTCAATGTTGTCTTCCACCATGTCAGAGAATATCGATATCATGCATCTTTAAAAGGTGGAGGGAGCATGCACAACAAAAATGGCATTCTCTTAAATATAAAAGCCCATAAGGGAAAGTAAACGTTGTCTTTTCTTAATCTTCAGGAGCAATAATGATCTCCTTGTAACCCGAATACTCATTAAGAAAACAATACCAGCCTTTGCCTATAAGTCTATCAAGTGTAGAAACATGGGGGGTTGCACCACATATGAGGGACCAGGTCCCTTAAAGTCAGACATAGGCAATAAAATAGTAAAGCAGTAGGAAACTAAAACTTTGCTGAAAATTAAAGAATACAAAGGGTATAACATGGAAAAACCACCTTGCCCAATGGAGGAAAAAACATGGCTTGCCCTCACAAGCACTAAACAATCCACTATAATCAAACTTTTGATTATAGACTTAATGGGATCTTAAATATAAATTCCACCAATTTGTAACAACTCTATTACAAACCTACCTTGACAACTCTGCCAAGAATTGGCCTCAATATTGACTAACTCTAACCAATATCAACTCAGGTAACTATACTCAAGCACTTTCAAGAGCATAAGAAAAAGCATTAATATTATAACATGAGTAATTCAATTACAAACCAAGACTTGACTCAAGAACACATACTTTGTCAGAACACAAAAGCTTGTGACTTGAGCAATATTTGAGATTTTGCCGATTTCTCTCTTGAACAATCAGATTGCAAAAACTAGTGAATTAAGAAGAATTCTTTCTATTTATAGCTGAATAATGATTAGGGTAAAAATACAATTGGGATAAGTGTCCTAAAAGGTACAAACTCACCTATGCAAGTTGTTACACTAACAGATAAAACTACACAGGGCAATGACTACTATGCTGAACATATGAAGACCTAAGGACCTGGTCCCTTATTGTCAGCTGCTAATCATCAAAACAAGATATAACAATTTTCCCTTTTATGATAATTACAAACCTACCACAAATTTTAAGCATCAAAGTTCATTCACCTCATTCAATCAGAGTAATCACCATTAATGTCGATAAATGTTCTCCTTATCATTATACACCATGCTTCCATCTATAACAATGTACCAACATTCTCCCCCTATTAATATGCCATAATGCTTCACAGATATTCAAAACATTATTCACCTTTTTCCTTTGTCAACATACCCTTCAAAATTCAACACATATGTACATGGTACCTAGTCTCTTCAACACATATGCACCTCACACCTGGTCCCTACCACATGAATTCAGTATTATCTCTTTTGGAATCTTTAAAAAGTGATAACATAAATCAAGAGTAAGATAATCACAAGTTAGTTAACTTATGTCCACTTTGGCAACATTAACATAAAGAATAACTTGAAGTAAAGAAAAGACAAATGCAACACACAAATAAGGGATTCATTTATTTTTAAAAGAGATTAGTACCATTACAATCATACCAAAATAAACTTAAAAAGTCTAATCATCAAAGTCCAATTTTAGAAATAAGAACTAAAAACTGACTCAGGGATGACAAAGGGGAAAAGTTGATAGGACTTAGGTAGAGGGGGGCTTAGCGAAGAAGGATTTGAGCAAAAACTTTATTATAGAACTCTCTGCAGCATGAGCATTCAACAATTTCTTAGTGAGGTCTTTAAATTCTTCATGTAGACCTTAAACCTCCTTAGTGAGTTCCGCAATCTTGGTCCGGAGCTTTGAGGATAACTTCTAATTCTACATCTTCAAGTGCACTATCTCAGCATCCTTAGTATCTAACTTAATCCTTATCTCCTATATTTTCTTTCTTAAATTCTTCTGAACAACCAATAGCTCTGACACTTGGGACATAGTTCCCACTTTTCCTTCTATTCATTCATTTTCCACCAATATTGTTAGAATAAAACCTTTGTTGACTATTCTAACAGTTTCTTTAGTCCTAAAACTCCAAAGTGATCAAATACCTTGTTCAAGAAGTATCTATATAGCATCTAATGTCATTTTTTCTTCTTATGGATCACCTTATTCATGTTCTCTATCATAAGAGCATACAGACTTATCAGCTAAAATTTGCTCAGACACTCTATCATAAATAGATCAAAAACAGAGGCTATAGTCCTCTTCTCAGACTGAGGTAGTATTACTTTATTTATAAATTCAAACACCAACTGGAATTCACTAATGAGGAATTTCCTTATAACACCAACTATTGAAGTCCCTCCCATATTTTAGGCATCAATCATGAACTCAATTGAGGCATGTTGTCTTATAACAGTCCTCGCACCCATGATAGACGCATCCAAAATTCTTCCCAATTTCTCTTTATCTAGTTTTATTTTCTTTCCTTGTACCTAGTCAGTCAACCTTAATGTATTATTTGATAAATCCATTGTATTATAGCATTCTTTTACTTTCTCTTTAAAAACTATGGGAGTTTGTTCCTCTAGGAGGTGTAGCCATCTCTGGTGTTTGACATATTCCAACAACTCTACCATGCCAAGTTTCTCATAAATTCTAGGATCAAACATTCTACTAGACAGTACTTTTTGGGTTTTCAAGATCATATTTCTTACTTCTCTAGATACAGACTTATTTTCTTCTTTATTTTTCTTCTTTTGGAATCACTACTTGGTTCCTCTTCAATAACTCTTCTTTTTTTGGGACCAGGTCCCTCAGAGATTTTTTTCTTCTTAATAGTAATATGTTTATGTTTCATTCCTAAAGGGCTATCAAACTTTGAATGGGAGTACCCGGTCCTTCCTGTGACATGAGTTTCTTTTCTTCTTTTTCCAATTGCAGCAGCAATATTAGAATCAATTACCTCACCTTCTCTAACCTCTATAACTTCAACATTCTCTTCCTCTACTACGATAGCTTTCTTTAGTCTTTTTCTCTTAGTAGTAAAAGACTATCTAGCTTTCATAGCATTAGCTAATAACTTCTTTTTAGATCCCCTAAAAGAATACTATCTAGCAACCTTTACACCAGTATCAACCATCTTTTCTTTGCCTTTGCTTTCCCTTTGTTTTTGCACTGACCACCTTAAAGGTGGTTTATTCTCATCCTCCTTATTTAGAGGTAGTATAATTTCTCCATCTTTTGTCACATCAGCCTTATCACTTACTACTCGCTCTTCCACACCAAAGAATCTCTCCTTGGGATTATTTGTATGTAGAAGTATGTTTTTAGGTACCCAATTCACATTGCTGGAAATTTCAAACCTCTTTAATGGTATTTCTTTATCATACAGTTGAGCAAAAATGGGGTTTGAATCTAAGAGAGTAGGAAACTAAGTACTTATAGGGATTCTGAGAGCTCTATTCTTTCTGTATCCTCAGAGAAAAGGGATTTTGTAATACTTCAATTTCAATTAAAGAACCAAAACCTTTATTTAGATCCTATCATGGTTGGCATAATAGAGATTTCAATGGTTGAGGAAGTTTCGATGGGGATAGTTCCTTTAGGGATTCTGGAATTTCTAATGAGTATTCAGAAGGTGGAGTTAACATAGGTGTTTATTGAGGACATAAGGTGACATCTTCTATGGTTCTGGGTGTTAAAGAATCAGAGTGTTTGATTTGGGATTTTTCATATTGAGTTTCTGGGGCTTTATCAATTACTGAGACTTTAATGGGGGTTGAGGAAGTAGGAATGTATGCCATTTAGAGTTTTTTATATGAAAGAGAGAATGGGACCAGTTCAATTTAGAGATAAAGAATGAATGGGGAAAATGATATGAATTCATTTGGAGGGAAATGGAATAAAAAAGGTTTGGTTTTATAATTAAGGATGGTGATTGTTTTCATTTAGAAGGTGCCTTTTTGAAATAACATGTTTGACTCTAATAAGCGAGACTCTTCACCTTGATAAGAATTAAGAACTTTTGATCAGACAAAGAAAGACACGTGGCTTTGTAAATAGAATTTTATGATTATTATAGCACACTATTTTGGTACTAACCTGAGAGATGGGACCAGGTCCCTCTCTTTCTTGACTAAATCCTCAACTTTGTGAATATCATATTTGTCCTCCTCCAAGGCTGCTCCCATGCGTGTATACCTACACAAGCATGGTACAGAGTTAGACCAATATGTACCTAATTTACCAAGGATACCTATCTCCTAATTATAGCCAATTTTGTGGAGAAAAACTGATTCATCTAGTAGGTCAGGTTATTTGATCAACCCCAGCCTCAACATGTTCTTCACATATTTGGCTTAATTTAGGACAAGAATACTGAGAATGCCATGAAATTTATATCTTAATCTCTTGTTTTGACTCCAAATTCCAACGGTATGGTCAGATCTTCAAGTGAATAAGAACATTTATGCCTCCAGTTCGACCTTTTGAGATAAGTTCCACTAGGAACAAGTATCTGTGAATTTTCACTAGTCCTTTCTTGTTGTTCTTTTACTAGAGTTGTGGTCTGTGACTGAGATTCTGGATCGCCATCATTCTCATCTGCATCATTTAGTTCTTGACCATCATCTTGAGTAATATCATCCCTTTGAACAGGGTTGAGTTCTTCAATTTCAAAATCTTAACCATCATCTAGATTCATTAGCTTTCCTGACTCATCAAAGACCACATACACACTTTTTTCTACACATAAAGTTCTTTTGTCAAAAACTTTGTATGCTTTTCTTGTTGAGGAACAGCCCACAAATACTACTTCATCTCTTTGGAGTTAAACTTTCTTAGATCATTCTTCCCATTATTTAGAACAAACCATTTGCACCCAAAAGGTCTGAAGTAGTCAAGATTAGGCTTTCTATTGAACATAAGATTTTGTGGGGTATTGTTCATGAGTGATATAATCAAGAACCTATTTGTCACATCGCAAGCAGTATTTACAGCTTCAGCCCAAAAGTGGAAGCCCACAATCTATCAGCATGGCCTTGACAATCTCTATGAGGGTTCTATTCTTTCTTTCAACAACTCTATTTTCTGAGGAGTCCTTGGGGAAGAGAAGTTATGACTTATTCCATTTTAAGCACAAAATCCCGCAACTTAGTAGTTCTCAAATTAAGTTCCATGATTAGATATGAATTCAGTAATATTACAATTTAACTTTATTTGAATTTGCTTGCCAAAAGTAACCAGAACCTTATAGGTTTCATCCTTTGTTCTCAAGAACATATACCTTGAGTAGTCATCCATAATCACAGACACATACTTCTTTCCTCCTCTACTTTGGACTTTAACAGGTCCACATAGATCCATCTACAGCATCTTAAGGGGTCTAGAAGTACTCACCTGCTTCTTCAGCTTAAAGAAAGACCTGGTTTGTTTGCCTTTAACACAAACATTACAAACTATTTTTTCTGAAAATTTTAGCTTTGGCATACGACAGACTAGGTCCTTTGAAATCAACTTGTTCAGGAAAGAGGAACTTACATGTCCTAGCCTTTTGTGCCATAAATCAACATCTTCACTTTGAACACTTAAGAAAGTTAATTCCCTATCAGCCACAAACTCCAAATCAACCACCTACCTATTTTGATCCTCTTGGCTTTAATAATAACTCTCCCAGGCGTCAAACTTGACACGGTACATCCACCAGCTGAGAATTTTACCTCATTACCTTTGTCAAAATTTTGAGAAATACTTAGAAGGTTGTACTTAAGGCTATTCACATAGTACACATTTTTTATTGCTTGATCAGATGATTTTTAATCTTTCCCACACCATGAATATAACCCTTTTTACCAGTTCTAAAAGGGACACCTCTACCTTAAAGTGTCTTGAGAGAAATAAAGCAATCAGTTCTCCCTGTCATATGCTTTGAACATCCACTATCCATAAACTAATTCTGACTTCATTCCCCTCCTTCTACCTCTAAACATAGTCATTTGTTAGATTTGGGAACACATTGAGTTTGTGTTCCCAATAGAAAGACAAAGATGTGATCAAATCTTTATTGGCCCATCTAAGTAGAGAGTTCTTCTTCATATTTTCAAGGGCATGAAACCCTTAGGATAGTGATTCTCCTGCTGGATGTATTTTGTACTGCTCATTCTAGCTCTAAGCCAATACTGTTAATTTTCCTTCAAGTGTCCATCTCTTCCACAATGAGTACATAAATATTTTTGGACCCTGTTTCTAATACCATGAATAGCTTTACCATGAGACCCAAGTGGTTGGGTTTTATACTAACATGCAATCCCTTTACCATTATTAACACTCTGACCTATTAAATTAAAAAGGATTTGTGAGGATATGGTCTATTTTAGTGATTTGTTAAGTTCTTCCCTCAAATGGACCAAGTCCCTTCCTAATTCTTTATTCTTATGAAGTGCAGTCACAAGATGCTTTTGAGAATCCCTCAACTTTGCTTCAAGCTCAATTTGAAGCCTTGAATCTTCTTTCTTCCCTTTATCATTAGAATCATTTACTTTTTCCAATAGAATCATTAAATTCAGATTTTCAAATTTCAACTTTGTGAACACTTCTTCCATTTTAGATATCTGAAGAGTTAAAGAAATCAATTCAAGCTCTTGATTTTATACTCTCTCTTCTAGAGCATTTTTCTCAGTAGTTAGTTCACACAGAGATTCAATCAACACATTTGTAAGTTTCTTTATCTTTCTAAAAGAGTAGTTATCTAAGTTTTCCTTTATGTCAGAGAGAGTTACCTCATTTTCTTCTTCATCTAAATTATTTTCCATAAGAGCAAATAAGGAATCATTGATAACCTCACTATCGTTCACAGGTAGCATATACACATCTGCAGACTTCTCAGCTTCATCAGATTCACTAGAGGAGTCTCCCAGACTACTAAGCCCTGGTTTGCTACATAATCAGCTGCGACCTTTCTTCTTGATTTTAGAGGGACCTGGTCCCTGTTCTTTACATTATAACCTCTGGTCTTCAGGTATTCCTGATAGTCCATTTTGTGCATTGGATTGTCCTTAATAAAATGCTCAGGACTTCCACATTTATGACAAACCTCAAAAGTCCCTTCTTTTTGCTGCTGCTTTGTCTTTTTTGAAACTGAAAACTTTTATTCATAGCTCTAACAATCCTTTTTTCCAAATAGGCAACATTTGTGTCTTCTTCACTCGAATCAGGTTTTGAAGCCTTCAATTCCAGAGATTTTTCTTTTTTTCTTTCTTTTTGTCTTTCCTTTACTGCTTCTTGAGTTTATGAGTCTTCAGATTACCAATAAGTTCATCCATTGTGAGAGTTTTCAAGTTTCTTGCCTCAGTGATAGAATCTACTTTGCTTTCCTAGGATTTTTTGAAGAACATCTAGAATTTTTCTCACCCATTTATACAAAGGAATAACTCTTCGTAAGCAGTGCAACTCATTAGTGATTGAAGTGAATCTGGTATGATTCTCTTGAATAGTTTCTCCTTTTTTCATGGTGAAGGTTTCATAATGAGTAGTCAACATATCTACTTTTGAATTTTTCACATTAGTGGTTCCTTAATGAGCAGTCCTCAAGCAATCCCAGATCTCCTTAGCATTTTCACAAGCAAAGATCCTGTAATATTCATTAGGTCCTATGCCACAGATAATCAATTTCTTTGCCATGTAATTCTTCTCAACTTTTTTTTCAATCTTCATCATCAAACTCTCTCCTTGTTTTGACAACCATCCTTGTTATGTCTCCATCTTTGACTTCTCTAACAGGCACATGTGGAACATCAAGTATTTCATCCATTAGCTCATTATCCTTAGCCATAATGAAGTCATACATCCTGGTTTTCCACCACTCATAGTACTGCCTATTAAATTCGGGTGGTCTAGTGGTAGTTTTCCCTTCTTTCAGATTAGGTGGAGTAGTCATGATCAATAAATCACTCAAGGTATGAACCTTTTAGAGTGTCTTTGCTCTGATACCAATAAATAAAATGTGGGGGTTGCATTACACTATAAGGGATCAAGTCCCTCAAAGTATAACATATGCAATAAAATAGTAAAGCAGTAGGAAACTAAAACTTTGCTGAAAATTAAAGAACACAAAGATTTAACATAGAAACCTCCTTGATCAAGGAAGGAAAAACCATGACTTGCCCTCACAAGCACTCAATATTCCACTATAATCAAACTCTTGATTACAGACTTGATGAGAAGTTAACGCTAAGCTCCACCAATTTGTAACAACTCTATTACAAACCTACCTTGAAAACTCTGCCAAGAACTCACTTCAATATTGATTAACTCTAACCAATATCAACTTAGGTAACTCTACCTAAGAACTCTCAAGAATACAAGAAAAAGCATTACTCTTACAACAAGAGTAATTAAATTACAGACCAAGACTTGAATCAAGAACACACACTCTCAACACACAAAAGCTTGGGACTTGAGAAATATTTGAGTTTTCATTGATTTCTCTCTTGAACAATCATATTGCAAAAACTAGTGAATTAAGGAGCATTCTTTTCTATTAATAGATAAATAATGATTAGGGTAGAAATACAATTGGGTCAGGTGTCTTAAAAGGTACAAGCTAACCCATCCAGTTTGTTACACTAACAGATAAAACTGCATAGGACAGTGACAGCTGCACTAAACTTAAGAAGACCCAGGGTCCTGGTTCCTTATTGTCAGCTGCTCATCATCAAAACAAGATATAGCATCAAGCATCTGATCCATGGAGGGCATAGGAAAATGGCCCTTTTGGGTCCATGTGTTAATCTTTCTATAATCCATGAACACTCTCCAATGTGTGACTGGTCTCATTGTTATGAGCTCATTTTTCTCATTCGGCACTATAGTAATTCCTCCTTTCTTTGGGACACATTGAATAGGAATAACCCACTTTCTATCCATAATGGGGTAAACTATAACAACATCTAACCACTTGATAATTTTGTTTTTACCACCTCTTGTATAAGAGGATTTAGTCGACGCTGATGCTCAATACTAGGAATGCAGTTCAGTTCAAGTTGGATCTTGTGAGTACAAATACCTGGAGGGATACCCACAATATCTGGAATAGTCCACCCTATAGCTCTTTTGAAACTCTGCAACACTAATATCAACGCCTCTACTTCTAAGGGTCCAAACCCAAGGTGTTTTAGTCTCCCCCACTAGGATCATTCGTCTCCAAATGACAGACATAGTAGGTCAAACAGAAGCACGGTTCATTTACATTATCAAATATCAACCCAAACTTTAACCAAGTTAGAAAACAAAGATGTGATCAAGAATATATACCATCCACATGAATACCCAAAGAAGAAAACAAATGTAGATATTTGGACTTCATGTCCACTTCTGCTTCCTCTGTAGCCTCTTCCACCTTGTGGTTTTGCCATAGAACCTTAACCGAGCCACATCCTTAGTCCGCAACTGACGAACCTATCAATCCAATATCTGAACCAGACCTCTTTATAAGATAGAGAATCTAAAATTCCCAATCCTTCAAAAGTAACCACCAAAGAAAGATCACCAAGACCTTTTCTCAACATAGAGACATAAAATACCAGATGAATGGAGCTCAAAAAAGAAGGAAACACTAATTCATAAGCCACATTACCAACCCTCCATAAAACCGCATAAGGACCAATATACCAGGACTGAGATTTCCCTTTTTACCAAACCGCATTACTCCCTTCATGGGAGATACCTTTAGGAATACCTTATCTCGAACTTCAAACTCTAAGTCTCTACACCGTAAATCTACATAGGACGTTTGGAGACTTTGGGCAGCCTTAAGATTATCCTATATCACCTTTACCTTTTCCATAGCCTGATAAACCAAATCCAGACTGAACATATCTGCCTCACCAAGCTCAAACCACCCAATAGGAGATCTAAAACTCCTACCATATAGTGCCTCAAAAAAGGCCATCCCAATGCTAGAATGATAGCTATTGTTGTAATAAAACTCTACCAAAGGTAGATGCTCAACCTAATTACCACCATAATAAATCACACATACACGAAGTATGTCCTCCAATATCTAAAATGTCCTCTCTACTTGTCCATCTATCTGCGGATGAAAAACAGTACTTAAACTAACCTTAGTCCCTAACCCTTTCTGAAAAGACAGCCAGAAGTGAGATGAAAATTGTGCACCACGATAAGAGATAACCAAAATAGGCACCCAATGTAGCTTTACAATCTCCTAAAGATACAACCATGTATAGTTCTTAGCCAAAAAGTTAGTCCTAACTGGCAAGAAGTGAGCGGACTTAGTCATCCTATACACAATGACCCAAACCGAATTAAATTAGTTCTGAGATCGAGGAAGACCGCTAACAAAATCCATATTGATTACCTCCCATTTCCATGCAAGAAACTCAATTTCCTGATACAAACCAGCAGGCCTCATGTGCTCAACCTTTACTTGTTGGCACACCATACACTTGGCCATAAAATCAGCCATATCTCTCTTCATACCAGTCCACCAATACATCTTCTTGAGATCATGATACATTTCTGTCAAGCCGGGATGAACAATATAGCGCAGTTTATGTACCTTAACCAAAATTCTTTGTCACAAACCATCGAAATCATGAACACATAACCTCCCTTGGTACCTCAAGGTACCATCACCACTGATCGCAAACACCATCACCCTTTGCCCACCACTATCACTCTTGATTTTCATCAAGATGGGATCTAGTATTTGCCTTTCCTTGATCTCTGCACCAAGAGACGATCAAACAACTTTTAGTACCATCATTGGAGTCTAAGAGACGAACTCTAAAATTAGCCAACCAGTGAATATCCTTCACCAATTCTCATTTTTTCTTATCCACATGAGCTAAACTCCCATGGACAACATGCTAAGAGCATCAACAACCATGATAGCTTTACCTGGGTGGTAGTGAAGACTCATATAATAGTCCTTGACAAGCTTCAACTATCTTCTCTGCCTGAGGTTTAGCTCCTTTTGAATGAACACATACTGTAGACTCTTATTATCTAAAAAGATATCCACATGCACTACATATAAATAATGCCACCAAATTTTCAATGCAAAAACTACCGCTAAAAGCTCTAAATCATGGGATAGATAATTCCTCTCATGCACCTTCAACTGCCTGGAAGCATAGCCAATCACCTTGCCATGTTGTATTAAAACGCAACCAAGTCCTACTCGAGATGCATCACAATAAACCACAAACCCCTCATTACCTTCAAGTAATGTTAAAACTAGACCCGAAGTTAGCTTATCCTTTAGCTTCTTGAAACTTCCCTCACAAGCATCCGACCAAGAAAACTTTCCATGAATTGCCTATAATACCCGACCAAATCTAAAAAGCTCTGAATGTCAATTGGAGTCGTGGTTCTAGGCCATCTTTTAACCATAGCCACCTTTTGTGGATCCACTATGATCCCCTTACTATAAATATTATCAGCAAGAAAAGTTACAACGTTCAACCAAAACTCACACTTGGAGAATTTGGCATATAACTGCTACTCTTTTATGGTCTGCAACACCATACAAAGGTGATTGACATAATCCACCTCACTATTAGAATAAACCAGAATGTCATCAATGAACACAATGAAAAAAATCCCAAAATTACCTAAAAACCCTGTTCATCAAATTCATAAATGCCACCGGGGCATAAGTCAAACCAAATGACACCAAGAATTCCAAGTTCCCACACCGAGTATGAAAAGACTTCTTAGGGATATCCACTTCTTTAATCTTAAGTTGATCATACACAGATCGAAGATCTATCTTAGAAAAAAATTTGGCACCTTGTAATTGATCAAACAAGCCATCTATCCTTTGAAGAAGCTACTTGTTCTTAACCGTTACCTTATTCAATTGTTGATAGTCAACGCATATTTGAAGGGAACCATCCTTTTTTGCACGAATAATGCTGGTGTACCACAAGGGGACACACTAGAATGGATGAAACCCTTATCCAAGAGATCCTTAGGTTGCTTCTTGAGTTCTCTTAACTCACCGGAGCCATTCTGTAAGGAGGAGTAGATATTGGACGAGTGTACAAAACTAAATCAATACCAAACTCAATCTTTCTATCCAAAGGAACACTAGGAAGATCATATGGAAAGACCTCAGTAAACTTATTTGCTACCAGAACCAAATTTTAAAAAGGGACTTCCGAGTTAGAATCTTTAACCTAGGCCAAATGATATAGACACCCTTTAAAGATTTTTCTTTGAGTACTAAGATAAGAAATAAACCACCCCCTAGGAGCTAGGGAACCACCCTCCCACTCAATAATTAGTTCACTAGGGAACTTAAAAACAACCTTGCGAGTCCAACAATCTAAGAATGCATAACAAGAGTGTAACCAATCCATCCCCAGAATAATATCAAAATCCATCATATCAAGTTCAAACAAATCCACTAAAGTCTTCCTATTACCATTCGATACCACACACCCCTTATAGACTCTTTTAGCAACCCCCAAGTCACCCACCGAGGTAGAAATAAAAAAATATCTAAAATAATCTCGAGATAAAACTAAAATACACAACCACAAATAACGTCACATAAAAGAGAGTGGACCCTGGATCAAAAAAATAAATACACATCACAAGAAAAGATTATAACATACCAATAACGACATCAAGTAATGCCTCAAATTCCTGTAGAGTAGCAAAAGCATATAACCTATTCTAACATATGTCGGTACCAAAAGTATAAACTTATGCGAAGGCAACACCCTTTGGTGTGGGAGCAAAAGATGAAGCAATCAGAGCCTTACTCGCTCCCGCACCACCCTTACACCAGGTATTTTCTAAGCATATGGCCTAGCAGACCATATTTGAAATATTTGTCCTTTCTCTCATCATAAAAACCCCTATGAAACCTATCACAAAACTGATAAGGAGGACACGATGAGGCTGACTAAGCCCTACTTTTCTGAGATTGGGCACCTTGTGCTAAAAAATTATCGCTACCCTGCTAACACTTATCACCCTACTGCTTTGGGTAAGGAGCACTAGCTAAAGAGAAGGAACCAAAACTCCCCCTCTTTGGCCACTTACCGCCATCCGGACCACCTTGTTGTTAAGCACCAAGATCTAAACTTCTTACCCTACCTTTCCCCAAACTTAGAATATTTCTTTTTTTATCCTCCACCTATTGCATGTGAAACAACAACCTAGAAAGGCCCATATCCTTGACTAGTAATGTGGTCTTTCTTTCAATGATCAAATCCTGAGATAGTACAGAAGTGAACTTTCTTTCCCTTGCCCTTATATTAGACACCAATTTTGAAGCATACCTTGACAGCTGATGAAATTTCAAGGCATATTCCTTGACTGAAATTTTACCTTATCTCAGATTGACAAATTTCTCCACCTTTAACTCTTGAGTAAAGAAACGATCTAGAAAAGTATTAGAGATTCTCCCACAAAGTCGACTCTTCAACATCACCTCTCGCCCAATCCCACTTCTTGTACCATTGGTATGCTATATCCTTAAACTGATAAGCAGTAAAATTTACCCTTTTCATATTCATGGACTACATTACCCTAAAGATTTTCTCCATCTTATCCAACAAACACTAAGGATCCTCCTTCACCTTCATAATAATAAAAGTAGAAGAATTCACATTCATAAATTAGCCAACCCTTGTAACCTCAGCAGATAAAAAACTAGATGCATCCTGCTCAGCCTGAGCAGCAACCAATTAATCAATAATGAGAATTGATTGACGAAATTCCACATTTGTCACCTCATCCTGAAGAGGACTAGTAGTAACTGGTAAAAACTCTAGAAATATCAGGGGCAAGACCCCTAGATCGAGTATGGATCCCCTGAGTAGTATGTGTCTCTTTAACATTATCCTCAGTTGGGACAATGGAGTTTCCTTATATCTAAGATCATCGAGGCATGATTAGAAAAGAAAAAACTAGAATTAGAGAAAATTCTAGGCCTTAGACTCCAAACTTAAAAATAAAATACCAAGAAAGTAAAATATTCCTAAATGCCTTGTAGCCTCTCCTTTATGAGTGTGGTGCACTACACAGCCTTAAAAGAGACTCTACTCGACACGCCTTTGTGGAATACCAATTGACCATGAACCTGTCTCTAATACCAACTTGACATTACTCAAACTAGGGGCTTGTCATAATTGGCATCACAAGTCCAACTAGGACCGGGGACCACCCCCGTTACCCAACACAACCTCTAAACATGCATACCCTTAATCGGATAAATTTCAAATGTATAACAAGATAATATTTATTACAATCCCAGACTCTGGGATAGGTTTATAACTGTGACCCACCTAAATAAGTCCACCCATCTAATACCAACCAATAACCATAATCAAACCAATATAAAATCCAAGTTCCTATCCATAACATAACATAAAAGGATGGAACAATCATAAATCCATTCCAATATATATCAACCCCAACTTACAAATTCATTTTTAGCTCATGATTTATAAATATTACTATGACTTAAAGTTTTCACGTATAGCCATGTTTTAAATATATGTTTCAGCAAATAATTTATGTCCTTAGTGTTAAAGCATATTTTAAATATTTCTATGATTTAGTGCATGTCTTCATATACTCAGTACATTCCAAAGTACTGACCACATATATGAATTTGTGCCTACATCCTTCATAATATAAGCAGCAGATGTAGCTCATATACCAGGGTTGACCAATTGTCAGCGTTCAGCCAACAGGTGATAAGTTCTCTTATTTTGGGAACTCCATTTAGTTGTAGTTCATGTACTATATTGTTATCATTCTTATGTATTGATTTATCATAGTTGGAGACATGTCCGAGCCTCCTACATACAGTATAATAAAGGTTTCATAGATAGTTAGTCAGAGTCATGATATGTAATTAAAGTTCTTTATTTAGATTTATCATGGAGTAAACTTTATCAGTATTACATTTATTTAGATTTTCTCATGACTATAACTTTTCTCAGCAATTTTAGCTTATATATACATTTTAAATTAGTTGCTCAAGAATCATGCTAGTACATAGGTTAGCTTGGGATCCATTATGGTTCTAAGCACCATGTTACAACTAGGGGGTAGCCTCAAGTCGTGACAAACTTGGTATCAGAGTGTACAAAGTTCAAGTTTCCTAGGATGTCTTTGAAGCCGTGATCTATAGAGTCTTGTAGAATAGTACGAAGATATCTGTACTTTTCTTTGATAGGCTGCAAGGGATTTAGAAAATATGTCCCTTCTTTTATATCTCAAATTATGCTGTAGATATGTTCTGTATGAAACTTATACAGATTCTCTTCTTGCTCCATTCATGCCAACTCTGACTTATTTTTTAGGTAACAAAAATAGTTATGCTTAAAATTCTATAGATAGAGCTTTCTGAGATAGTCCATGCAGATAGTTGTGAGATTGAATGTGGGCTCAAAAATAATCCCATCAATGCCTTTATGTTCTAAAGTTTGAAAGATTTTATTCATGATCATGAAAAATCATGCATTAAGTCAAAGTCAGATATGCCTCAGATCCTTTCTCAGAATCCTATGATAATATATAATCTAGAGTTAAAAGTATGAATACAAAAGCTTAGAAGTAGTAAAGTAGGGATAGTGTTTATCTGGATTTAGTAGATTATGTATCCATAAGGCTACTTGCATGAAAGGTAAATCAGTAGGCTTGAAACATTGTATGCAAGGATTTAAGTTTATTGATTCTAAGTTAAGTATGATGGTGTTTTTATGATCTAGAGGTGTACCCAAGGTGATACAGGATTTTATTATTTCAAAGTTTTTTATGTGTGTGCTTAAATAGTACCCTTGAGTTGCTAGTGCGAATGAGGCCAGTAATGTAGTATATGATGTTCTTACCTCCTAAGTTATGGGTTATATATTATTGATGTTGGGTATGTTGATGTAATGGTAATTCTTATGATTTAGGGAAAATATAATCTTAGAGATATGATATTAGTAGTCTATGAAGGAAAAGAAGCATTTTATATTTTTAGTGAGGCACGTATATTGTAGAGAAGGGTGTAAGTATGTGATGATGATTGCTGAAGCTAAAGAAATTTAAGGATAGTATATATTAAGGGTTTGTCCAAGAATGAAGTTAGTATAGTTCATTAGAAGTTTAGGGATATCCATGTTAAGTGTTAGGATCTAATTTTGAAACTTAGATGATTGAGCTAATAGAAAGAAGAGTTGAAGTTTTTGAAGGTGTAAACTCGGGCTATGGTGATACTCATAAAAATTCTAAGTTAGTAAGTGTTCAAGCTATTATATGATAACTATTGGGGCTATAGAAAGTTAAGAGTTGTATCTTAGAAGAAAGTACTAGTAGAGAGTTACACACTTTAAGGTATAGTTTTTCTAGGGGGGTTTGACATTTATGTGTATTGTTATATTTTATACTATAGAGTAAAGTGGTTGCAGTTCAATTTAGAGTTGATTAAAGGGGTCTACAAACTTAGATAAAGGGCTTAAATCTAAGGGGGAGATGATAGAATAAGGAACCAAGTCAGGCTCTCAGATTCTAGTAGTGATGCCAGTATATTGTAGAACATTATTAAGAGAGGAAGACACCCGACCCATTTTTATCTCAGTGTGGAGTTTTGTACTTTAGTTATCATGACATCTACTAATTCCATACAAGTCAGCTTTATGATCATATCTTATCTTAATGCACTTTCCATAGAATCATGTACATTTCCAATTTCTAGTACGAGGAGTTCCAATTCACTCAGAAGTACAAATCATATTCCATGATTTCATGAACTTCAAACTCAAGTTATGCATCTCATGACTCATGTATTCATGGTTTACAATATGTGCAGTTTAAAGAACTTATGCTACACTCTTAATAATCAGCAAAGTTTAGATTATGTCATGTATTTTCTCAATTTAGATCTATGTCATATTATATTGTGGATACTATATTCCTCAGGCCTTAATTAAGTTTCCAAGTTAAGCATAGTATTCTTTCATGCTTCTCGTCCTTATGTTCTAACCTTTCAGTGACCTCTGTTTATGTTAAGATAGTGGTGATGAACAATTATTTAGATAGAAAAGAGTAAATATTCCGTATTAGGAAAAGATCATTGTATGCTTGTTTGATGTAAGGCTATAAGTTTGAAAGAATATTGAGGTAGAGCTTTTGATATATGTCATGGTTAGTTGAAATTTCATGTGTGTTTACTTGGGGATAGTGCATGGAAATCGTTATTGATAAAGGTATTAGAGAATATGGGAAAGATGCTTTGGTGGATTATTTGCCTAGAAGTACATATGTGGTTATAATTATAGTCTTGAATGTCATGTTGGTATATAAGTGGATAGGTGCATTATGTGCTAGTGAATTCCTAGTAAGAGGTTGAATTTAGTTGTTGAAGTGGTAAGAAGAATTATTATTGAGATGAAAGCTATTAAACACCCATGGGGTATTGAATTCATGGCTTAGACTGGTAGTACGGTGTCATGTGTGTCACTTTGTAATTTTGAGTTAGGCTTGAACATGGCAGGAGTATGTAGTTTAACTCAGACTTGGGCTAAAGTAGTTATTTGTACCCATATAAGAATTATAAGTTAAATCAAATGAGCATGGTATTTAAGGGGAAAAGTATAGTTGAGGGAATATTTGATAAGTGTGGCTAAGCTTGAAAATTAGCAGTTGCATTGTGTAAGGCCTAGAAATTACATCCTAGCTTATGTTTTATAGGCCTATGTTCCATGTTGTAGATTTATAGCCATATTGACATTCCTTATTCAGATATCTTATTCAGATCATGCCCAAGAATTCTTTGCTCCCTAATATTGTTAGAACTTCTAGTGTCAAAGAAATACTCCAGTTGAGTATGAACTTTTAGTATGAGTTAGTCTACATAGCCAAAATTTAGTTTAGCAATCAGACAGATAACCTTCTATATATTTCCATCTTTTCATCTCGTCTTACTATCCGTAGTCTTATAAATATGGCTATTCGATGAGGTAATTCATTCAAGTCCATGCAAGTTGTGAATTTAGTTCAGTCTATGCATCATGTCTCTAATTCAGATATTTAGTCATGATTTAGGTCATAAGTGTTCAGTGAATGATTTTAGTTTTCCAAGTATTCCAGTTCAGACAGTGCAACACCCATTGTACGACCTTAGTCTTATTATCTCATAATTCATCCTTATATAATGTACTTGGTGATTCTATGAAGCCCTTTTCTTTTGATTCCTATATGTGTTTTGTTGAGGGACAATTCCTAATGAGAAGTTATGTACTTAATTCCATCCTCAGTAACTCTTGGGTTTTTTTTGCATAATTTATCACTTCACAGTTGTAAATGTATGATCATATCATGAACATTTCGAGTAGGTTCTAAACTCTCAGCATGAATCAGCTCCTTATAATCAATATAGTCAAGTCAGCCCAGAGCAAAGTTGAGCTAAGAGCCTTTAATTCAGCCAAATTTTGGTATTCGATTCTATAAGGGTCAACTTTGGAGGTGTATAACTTTTCACATATATGTAATTTTGCATCTCAAGATCCACCAAATTATATATAATTGAATTAGCTTTCCAACTATAACAATTTCGCCTTAATCCGATATTAGAGCGAAAAGTTATGACCATTTTCGTGAGAAATAGTAAGTGCAACACCCCATTCTTTTAACACTCAAATAATGCATTCAAAATAACCTTTGGTACCCGCATTTTGATGGTAAACCATGTTTATATGTTATGGGTTGTGTTGGGGGTGTTTTTGGACGTTGGAATTAGGTGTGCGTCGCCAAATAGACCCTTCACTAAGGTCGTGCATCGTATGACAAATGACAATAGACACTGGATGGGTTTGGCTTTTGGTTTACCGCCACCCTGGGGTATGCTTTTGGCATGTGCCACCCACCCTCAAGTATGCTTTGGTTGTGCGCCACCCAGCAAAAGCTAAATGCCAAAGTTGCTCTGTTTTGACTTAATTTCAGGGCGTTGAGGTCTTTTCATACCCCTAAGCCATTTCTAATCATCCTTAAATGAAGTAAGGGGTCTTAAAACAAGTTATTTCAACTCTCTTATCCCTAACCATTCAACACACAACTTAAAAACCCAGCCCTCTTCCCAAGAATAAAATTCAAGATTCTTCTCTCAAGAACTCAAGAATTTAAGTTCCGATTTAAATTTTTTTTTAAGAATTCATCCATTTGAGGTATGTGGGGTATTCATCAATGGGTTACTTTCACCCATTGAGCCCAAAAATCTTTTTTTTGATCCGAGTCTGAATTTTACTATAATTATGATCATCTTCCATGTAAACTATGAAATTATCTATGTTTTGTCGTTAGTTTTATGTTCAAGCCAAGATAATAGTTTTATCCCATGTGAATCATGCTCCTACATGTTTGAAGTTTCAAAACCCTAAGTCATGTTCAGTTAGCATCATGTCGACTTCTTGAATTATGCTTTAAATTGTATAAACATGTTTTAATCCCAAGGTTACCTTATCCCTATGTTTACATTTATGTAATTTATTAGGTTATTGAAATGTCCTATGTTTTTTGTCTTTGAACTATGATTTTATAGCATTGTTTTAAGCCTTGTTATCGTATTCTTGTAATCATTCAGTGCTGGGAAGTTATGAATACCCGATATCTATCAGTTTATACATGTCTTTCTTTTCAAGTTACAAGTCAAACAGGTCATGATTTGTATTATTATATTCAGACTATCATGTTCATGTTGAGTACTTTTCTGTACAGTACCACATCATGTTACACCTATAATAATACCAGTGTCATTCCTTGGGAGTAGGATTTTGCACCAAGGGAACCTAGGGATAAGAGATCACCCACCTGTTAGGACTAGATCCTTAGTAGCAGTCCCTAAGTTTTGAAACTATGCAGCCAGTGTAGATTATGAGAAGTCACCTACCATTTTAGGACTGACACTCTCTTAAGGGTCACCTGCCAGTTTAGGACTGACTCCCTAGCCCACCAGGACATCAGCCTTGTGGATCCATATTGTCATTCATATATTGGCACCTGTGGTAAGGTACTAAGACCCTTCCAGTAGGGGTTACAGGTTGGACCCCGATTATCTCATATTAGGGCATATCAGTTACATGATAGCTCCCATAGATTTAGTCAGTAATCAGTCTATTACAATTTAGGTTTGCTTGACCAAGTAATCAGATTTTAGTAATTATTCAGTCATTTTTAAAGATTATTCATGTTATCAGATCATTTTAGTACATGCTATACTTGATCTTACATTCTCAGTTTTACATGCTCATGTTTTCATGCTCAGTATCCATACTTGATCCTTAGTCAATTTTACAGTATGTTTAGCTTTATATGAGATTCACATACAGTATTCATATTTTACCATTTCCCAACTTACAGAACTATTTTTAGCTCATGATTTATAAATCTCACTATGACTTACAGTTTTCACATATAGCCATGTTTTAAATTATGTTTTAGCAAATAACTTATGTCCTTAGTTTTAAAGCATATTTTAAATATTTCCATGATTTAGTGCATGTCTCCATATACTCAGTACATTCCAAAGTACTGACCACATATATGCATTTATGGTTATATCCTTCATAATGTAGGTACCAGATGTAGCTCATACTCCAGGGTTCGACAGTTCTCAGCTTTTAGCAAGCAGGTGATGAGTACTCTTATTTTGGGAACTCCAGTCAGTTGTAGTTCATGTACTATATTCTTATCATTCTTATGTATTGATTTATGGTAGATGAAGGCATGTCCCATCCGACTACAGTCAGTATAATAGAGGTTTCATAAATAGTCAGTCAGAGTCATGATATGTAATTCAAGTTCTTTCTTCAAATTTATCATGTTGTAAACTTTATCAGTATTACATTCATTCAAATTTTCTCATGCCTATGCTTTCGCTCATATATTTTAGCTTGTATATACATTTTAAATTAGTTGCTCAAGAATCATACCAGTACATAAATTAGCTTGGGATCACTTGTGGTTCTATGAATCATGTTAGGACTAGGGGGTAGCCTCGGGCCGTGAAACAAGCTCAATGGATGCTTTATGAGTCTCAGTTTGTAGAATCTACAGATAGGCAACTCGATTTCTAGTGTATCATTGATTAATAATTCACTATTGTTTTCAGCTTGATTTGAGATTCCTATCTTATAATAATTGAGTTATGGATCTGTAGTGCTGGTTATGGATTCATGTACATTCTTGCCTTAACTCTAAATTTGGTTATTAATGTAGTGTAAATTTAACATATATGCACTAAACATAAAAACTGAAATGTTGTTTTGTCTTTATGTAACACCCCGTACTTTTACCTAGCTTAACTTCATCCCAAAAATGTTAAAGACTTGCTTTAAAGATGAATACACTTTTATACATGACTTTTATACATGTGGAATTTTAAGGAATTGGACTTTTCATTGTGTGGGAAATTGAATAAGATTTTCATTGATATAAAATTCGCCCAAATCCGACACCCGAGCGAAAAGTTATGGCTATTTTAGTAAGACAGCATACCACCTGAACCATCAGCGCATCGCAGAGCTAGCCAAAATGGCAATTGTAAAAAACCAATGAGCCTCTGCGATATTGGCGTTTTGTGCCAAAGGTCAATTTTAGAATTGTCCTTTTTAGTGTTCCAACGTGATAGCACTGCATCGCGGTGAACTTCTAGGTCTCAATTAAAGTGGCAACGCGATATTACCGCATCGCGCCACCATGTAATTTCCCAGTTGTCATTTTCCAATGGCTTGGCGTGATAGTGGTACATTGCACCAGGGTCCAGATCGGGAAATTTCATAAAAAAATAAAAGGACGTGGAAGGTTAAAATAGTCTTTTCTCATGATTTTATTCTGCCAGGATGTGGAATTTAAGCCCTAAAATTGTTTAAACCCTTCATTATTCACTTTTTCCCCAAAATCAAAAGGTATTTCTCTCTCAATAAAATAAGTGCTAGCTCTCAAGAATCAAGGTCTATCCCAAGAATTTCTCCAAGAACTCATCAAATTAAGTTATGTTAGATGTTCATCTATGGGTTTCTTTTACCCATAGAGTTCAAGAATCCCTTCTTAAACCTACAAGATCTCATATTTATGATTTTCATGTTTGATTTAGATTGAATTCATGTTCATAATATTAGTTGGGTTTCAATCCATCATTTAAATACAAGTTTCATGAAATTAAATAACATGTGTGGTAAATATGTGATTATCTTGATAAACCCTTGAACGTATAAAGTGATTAATGCATCTATGATGTTAATTTGGTTTGTAATCCATGATTATGATAAGATTCAAGAAAAATAGAATAGTATTTAGGGGAAATTATATGAATTGCATTCTAAACCCATGGAATTGTAAGTTGGGCATTGTAGTTGCCATGTTTATATGTTATCCATAATTATGTGCATGAAGTTGTGCTCCCCAAGTGTTTGATAGAATGTCCATGTAAACAAAGTGATGAAATCATGAAATGTTAGTATATGAACAATCTTATGCCCTACAAGTGTTTGATAAAATGTCTCTATAGATGATATATGAACATGTATACATTGTTATGCTTTGCAAGATCATGTGATGCTTTACTTTTCATGCTATTGAGTTCTGGGGGTATTTAATACCCGATATTTTAGTTGTTTATTTAGATCCAGTGTCAGTTACAGAATAGTGTCAGTATTTTCACGATCAATAGTACTCTCAGTTAGATACAGAATTCAGTAGAACTCAGTAGAACTCAGTCAGTTATAGCACTTAAGAAACTCAGTGAATTCAGTTCAGTTCAGTCCATTATAACATTTTAGTGTCTTTTCAGTTGGGAGTAGGATTTAGCATCGAGTGAGTGCAGGGATGACGGCTTCCCCGTCAGATAGGCAGAGTCATTTACAGCAGTCCTTGTACTTCAGAACTGCGTAGCCAACGCAGGATAAGAAGTTACCCGTCAGACTAGGCTTGACTACCTCCCAGGGGTCACCCATTAGACTAGGCTTGGCTCCGCCTAGGTGTTACCTGTCAGCTAGGCTTGGCATCCTAATTTTCTAGTGTTAGTACCCGTGGCATAATATTAGCACCCTTCCGGTTGGGGTTACAGGTTGGATCCCAATCAGTTCAGAGAGGGGCATGTTGGTTAGATGATTACCTCCCACAGTTTCAGTTTTAGTCTTTAGTCAAGAACTCATTTCATTTCTACAGGATCAGGACTGTCAGACACAGTCAATCAGTATCAGTAAATCAGTTATCAGTAACTTCAGATATTAGTTATACAGTTATCAGAACTCAGTACTTAGCTTCAGAAAAGCTCAGTTATAGTATACACGTACTCTTATATTCAGTTACTCTATATCATTTAGTCAGTTATTGTTCATGCATATGAACCCTTCCATTTAGCCTTACCTCATTTAGTATACCAGTACATTCTCACATACTAATTGCATGCCCATTTTTTGTGCTATGATATTTCATATCATAGGTTCGGATGCTCAGGTTCCTGACCACGCTTAACCAGATTCATCCAGTAGTAGCAGATTTAGCTGTAAGTCCTCATCTATCGAGGATATGTTTTTTATTTTAGTATTTTAGTTTAGCGGTCCCATCAACTCCACTTTTCAGAAAGATTTAGTTAGAGGCTTCTCAGACTAGATTTTTAGATAGTATTCAGTTTTATAGATGTTATATTTTATCAATAGTTTAGATATTTTCAACCTTATGGAATTTTAGCCTATTTTTTCACATTAATTACAGTATTAGTAAGTGCCCACAACAGATATCGTTCATGGATTAACTTGTGGTCCTTCAGAGTCGTACGAACCGTGTGATGACTAGGGGGAGTCCCGGGTCGTTACACTTTACTAGGAACTTGAGTAAACTTGTTACCTACAAAGATTTTGGCTAATCACTGATTGAAAATTTCCTTGGTACAAAAAAGGAGAAAGTTGTGAACAAGAATAGATCCATAGTTCTTATCCATGAAACAAATAACTTTGTGATCTATGTTATTTTCCCTTTCAAAAGGTATGTATGCTAATGCTTTGTCATTTCCCCTATTTTTCTTCACTGAGTGATTTAGGAGATACCATTTATGAAAAACACCTGTAACTTGGTTGACGATATAGATAATTTATTGCATTTCATTTTGCTATCTTTCTTTTCATTACTCATGTTACACTTGTTGATATAACTTCCTAAACTTCTACTTTATAGTGTCTCCTACTGCAATTTCATTGACCTTGTTCTTCTATTTATGTATTGCTTATACATAATACAAATGTCATAGTTGCTTGATAGTGATTGCATATCATCTACTTTAACATTGTTTATTCTTCTATTCTTTTTGTAAAAACTCACTTGACTTTGTTATATTAGGAGATAACATCATTGGAACAAGTGATAGTGATGCTGCATAATTTTTATTTGAAGTTTTTACACCTGCTATAGATTTTGGAATTCCATCGGCAACCATTTTGGCGAACTATGATGAAGAATCTACTATGAATCGTGAAGAACTAACATATTTCATCTCCCTGATGGATTATTTAGTTTCACAAACCCTTCCATCAATGAAAGTTACCTCGAATCCAACAGAACAACAACCTATAATAAATATAGATGGATTTGACAACTACAATCTTGAAGTATGGGGTGCACCTAACTCATACTTTAGTAACAACAACTTTCTTAACCTATATTTTCCAAATACTAGAGATAGAGCTATTGTTGATGGAGTCTGGACTTATGATTTGATCTAGGAATCTCAAATAAGTTGGCTTTATGGTGTTTCCAAAGGATTTTAGGTATTCTAATGCGAAACATTTAAAGGGAGTGCATGTTCTCTATCACACACACAAAAAGACATTTTTGTGCATATCTCGGTGATTTCTTGTTTCACATTGTTTCATAATTCTACCTTTTATTAGAAATTTTTGTTCTATATTTTTATTTATTGTTTCTACTCTAATGAGGGGGTTTAGCCTATTTAGATTTTATTATCATTTTGCAGGTCAATACAATTACAGGGAAAATGCAAGTTTGCTGATCAATTAGTAGAGATTCCCTCACTCTCCCTGCACTACAATTTTTTCATATCCTAATTCCCAAAAACTTTCAATATCCTATAAAAGATATTGTTGGCACGTACCAGGAATATGTGGCATGTTAATCTGTAAACTTCAGAGTCTTCAAGACCCATATCTTTATTGGGGATGTTAAGGCTGTTTTTGTAGGTCTTGATCATAATAATAATTTTTATGGGAATCTACAATGTATCTGATTTTGCTATGGAAGGGGCTTTGGATATCATGTTTATGATGTAGCTGATTGTCCTAAAAGAGCAACAGTAATACAGGTAAAACTTAGGAAGAGAAAGGAAGCATGGATGGGTATGGAGAAGATCAGAACATGAAAATAACTTGATGATGGTGTACTGATTGAGTTTGATGAGAAAGTCTTATGGGATTTTCCTTATATAAAGTGTAAAATCTAGTTAATCATTATTGAGTAATTTATTTGGAGTAAAGTTTGTTTGTCTTCATCTTATTCTCCTTTGCTTTCTTCCTTTATGATGCTAACGTCACCTTCTTATTCAGAAATCGTGATAACTTTTAAGTTCTTATCTTCTACAAAGGTCTTCTTAAATTTTCAATGCATAGAGTGATGAATTCAAAAACTCGATGATCTAGAAGATGGGAAGATCAAAATCTTTATTATTCGAATAGAGAAGTAGCTAATAGTGATGAGTTTGTCTCCGTATCCATCTTAGATATGGACTAAAATTGACCTTAGCAGAAAAATCAAAAGGATGATTTGCACAAACTATAATCATTCTAGAATAGCTTTTCCTTTATAATTATTCTACAACAACTATTCCTCAAATTGCTATTGCACCGCAGGCACACGACAAATCATGGCAACCTGAATTGGCCGACTTAGCGACATTCCAAAGGCTAAGACTTTGTAGTCTTTCCTATTGACATTTCATTTCAATACAAAGCGCTGTTATCGCAGACTCTATTCTTCCAATTAGGTTTTATTGAGTAAAAAGCTTATGCAGCATGAATGTAAATCTGAGTGGAACTCTATTCTTTTGCTAGCAGTGGTTAGCATCATTTAGCGAATTCATTCATATGTAAATCAGGACAAGTATAATTCACAATTAAGGTTATTTGATATTTGCGTTATTCAAGTTTCTACATGTGATGAAAACTATATGAATGGGGCGTTTTAGTTATTTTGATATTTGTTTTTATTGTTATTACTATAACTGAAAAATTGAAGGAAAAAAAAAACAAGAAGTTGGGACCGTGCTCTGCACTTACATTACTCATCTAGTATATACAATAAAATAAGGATAACTTACATAAATCCCCACTAGTTTACCCCTAATTATATCTTGTCCCAATTTTTATAAAAAAAATCCTTTTATTATTTTCCTGATACATTCATTAACAAGAGATACATCATTGGTGATACATCCAGTGAAGCAACTAATGCACGCTAATTAAGAAAAATAACAGAAATTTACTTAATTAAGAAGTAAATCACTTTTCATATCTTTAAATTAACAGACAGAGATCCCCCAAAAAAACGTAATTAGTTATTATGTATATTTTCAAAATAACCTTCTCCTCATTCTATTTGCAGAATCAATCTATTTATCTTTCCTCTAATTATTATTTTTTTGCTATTTTTCAATGATTTACCAAAATATGTCTCTCTGAACATCTCAATTTACTTCTTTTGACAAAAACATTTCAGACTTTTCTAAAAAATTGGCATTGCATGAGCTTCAAACCTTTAAGGATGTTGTGGAATCTCATCAATGACATATTTCATACCCTAAAACTAGAGTTACTTATTAATTAAATGTATTAGTTGACTAAATCATGCATTAATAGATAAAAAGTACATGAGATACATTACAAATATATATTTGTAAACATATGAATAAAAAATAAGGATATATATTCTATATATATATGAATCACATAGAACAAAGATATGTTATTTATCACTTTATATTAAAAATATATCTTCTTCAATTGTAAAAATGTATCTCTTTATAACAAATCTAGAATATATTGTGTATCTATAGCTCCTACTTATGTATCCCAAAGTATCTTTAGTAAAAAAATACAAGAGGTACATTAGACTGATTCTTTTAAAAATATATAACTATAAAGAGATACATAAAAATATTTATATAGAATACGCAGAGATCTAAGATGAAAACGTATCGATTTCACTTAACATACACATAGATCTGAGATGTAACATAACTATAAAGAGATACATAAAAATATTTATTTAACATATGCATAGATCTGATATGAAAAATGTATTTGATGCAATCCTAACATCCTTTTTCATGTGTACAACTTTACTTATCTGGGATTGAAATCGAAGAAAAAATAATGAAATCCTTGACATTGTTTGAGGCTGAAATAGAACAAAAAAAAATAAAATCCTTGAAATTATTAGAGTTGAAATAGAAAAAAATAATGAAACATATATACATTTATACAAGAAAAACTAACAAAAGAACTATCAAAAACATTAAGAAGGAGAAAGAAGTGTGAGTTATGGAGAAAGGGGCGGGAGGATAGGGAGGAGAAAGTTTTCTGAAAAATACTTTGAAGGAGGAGGAGGTTAGACATTAATGGTATTAAATTGGTGAAGAGAGAGAATGTAACATAGGTATTAACATATCCTAATTTTTAGGGTAAAAGTTATGCATCTGAAATTTAAAGTGAGAGAATTTAAATTAGAAATATTTATAATTTTTACTAAATAATTTTTTTTTTTAGTATTTTAGCTAACTTAAGTTGTGATTTTGTAAAAATTTTCTATGATTTCATACAATAATTAGTTTATTTATAACAAATATATCTGTATTTTTTTTATATAAAGACCATACCAAAATGTATTGAAGGAGTTTAAGGATCTGACCACATCCATCAAACATCTTCTAATAGTCCAATCACAAAATATAACACTACAAAAAATTTCTAAGATATTATATTTAATTCATTGTTTTCTAGTTGTTCAAAAAAAAAGCATGACTTACGTGCAAGTATAAATAGTGTATAAAAATATGTATACGAACTATTAATATTGCATAAATGGTGTATATGTAATGTATGACTATGTAGTATATATAGACATCATACACGTTGTTTATACAATATACACTAAATTATTAAATTAAACCTACAACATATACTCAGCATGGATCAAATTTTACCGAACGTCATCTGAAGCATCCCAAGTTTGGACCCTTAGAAAATTTTCTGGAATCTCATTCTTTGGACCTATTACGACTCATGGTACAAGCCGTAAGATGGGGTACGGGTGGTGAAGTCCTATCGTAAGCTGACCTGTGTTAGTTTGTGAGATAGTCTTGGACACTGAAATGGAGATGACTTGAGGGTATGAGTTGTAAGACATGAGTACGAGTCGTATAGGTGACTCGTAAGGTGGATAGTATTTGATTTTCCAGTTGTTACATTCTACCAAGTATACGGATCATGGGTACGGATCTTATGCTAAGGTTATGACTTGGTTGGATGAGTCGTATACTGGACAGTGTGTGAACCCTGATTGAGGCTTGGTTAAAATTGGGTGGGTGTTAATTGTAAGCTATGTTATGACTTGTAAGGAGGTCAGTTGTGACCTTGTGTCGGGTTTTTATGGGATTTAAGTAGGGGTATTCTAGACATTTCCCTACTTATCCTAAAAAGGACCCATGACTTCTAATACCCTTAGGAGGTCATTTACCCTATTATTTTATTCTTAAACACATAGAATATCTTTCAAAATATATCATAATTCTCTTAAGAGTTGTTGGAATAAAGAGTTAGGGTTCCAACTAAGGAATTTCTTTAGGGCTTGTCTTGGTGAATTCTTCCTTCAATCTTCTTAGTTTAAGGCATGATTCTCTTCCCTACTTGTGACTTCAACTAAAGGCATGGTTATATGGTTGATTTCATTGTTTTACTCTTGCATGATTTTGATTTTCAACTATTGATTTTAGTTTTTTGATGTTAAAGGCTTGGTTATGATTTCTTATGATTTTAATTATGCTTTTTATGCATTAATGGTGGTTTTGGATAATGGAATTGCATGATAATGGTTTATTGGTAATGGAATTTGGTTTTGGTTATGTTATTCCCCCAAGGTGTTTGATTAAATAGTTATAAAGATATGTTCATTGCATTGACTCTTTTAAATGGAACTCTTGCTTGTTTTTAGATTATGCATAAAACTATAAATGGCTTAAATGGTTTACAAAGGTTAAAGGCTAATTGGTTATGCTTATGGAGAACATAGTAGTCTCCCAAGAGGTTAATATGGTAAACGAAAAGGGCATCGAGATCCCCTTAATCTAAATGGTTTGGCTAAGGATAATGCTTACAAGTAAGGCGGTATAAAAATACCACTGGTTTATTAAATAGCCTTGGTTAATAAATGGATAATCAAATTGTTTGGACTTGATTTTAATTGGGTATTAATGGCGGAAAGTGTAAGCTAAGCCGCGTAATGTGGCGATCCCGAGAGGATCAAAATCTGAAACTCATATTTACCGATATAAGGGGTCTTCGATGGCCATGTACGAGTGTCATATTTATATTGGAGGGATGTACTAGTCACCTCATGTTTATTGCCTGGTCATGCGGCTACACGTACCAGGACCCTTTCAGCAAGGTGAGCTGTATTCATATGGCCCATGGGTGGTAGGACGGCTAAGCTACACAACCCAGGTTAAGGTTTTAAACTGCATGATAAACCCGGTCCCTTTTTCCAGCACTTATATATATATATATATATATATATGAATGGTTGTATGCATTGGATGATTTTTACTTGGTTTTGGTAACTGACATTACTTTATCCTTAACCCGAGTTTCATGCTAGTGTTCATCCACTAATCCGTCTACTGGAGGCTGTATACACACGCTATGCAGGAATCTGATGTTCGACTCCTCCTTCATAGTACTTGATTTGGGAATAACTTATTGGACTGAAGTGGTGAGCTTCCATCTTTTTGGAAGGCATTATTTTATGTTGGACATTCTTAGATTTTTTTTTTCTCTGGATATTGGTTTTGTCCATAGTTTGAGGTATGTCCCAACCGAATATTTGTATTCTTTTAGATAGAAGCTTTGTGGTACTTCTGAGGGTTGGTATGGGTAGAATTGGTATTGGTGTTATCCTTAGAATTGGTATTAATATTGAGGCTAGCATCGTCGGACATAATTTCTCACTGTTCTTTCGTATTACATTTTGGATTTGGCTATCGTATTATGTTTGATATTCTACTTGGTTTTGGTATGGTATGGTATGGATGGTTCATTAGGTGCGATTGGACTTGATTGGATGGTCATGGTCGTGATCCTATCCCAGAGTCTTGATGTGAGCAATAACGCTATCTTATTATATGTTAGAAATTTAGCCCATCTGAGGTTGTATAAGGTGGTTGGGTTGGGCTAAGAGGGTGATCCTCGATCCTAAATAGACTTGGGATGCCCATTATGATAAGGCCTCGGTCTGGGTTGCGTCATCATCTTTCTCTATCATCAGCTTCATTTGCTCCATCTTTTTCTCCAAAGGACACAACAGAGATTTGCATCCATCTGAGCACAGCTTGTCATACCAACACTCATCAAATTTGACTGCAAAACCCAACGATCCATAATTGCATTCATTCTTTGCCGCAAATAAGATAAAATGCCCCTTTATATGTGCTACCAGAGGTAAGGAACTTGATGTGGTGGCATAATTTCAAAGATGAAATATATATCACATGACAACAATTGAAAAGATCATATAAGAGAAGTATTTTTAGTTTCCATCTTGGTTTACGGAGCAGCATCATATTGCTTGCCATTTTTGCCTCATCGTAAAGCCGAATTTGCACTATTTTCAGGGTCCATTTTGAGAAAAGGGGGCCTTTTAACTTTCCTGTCAGTTGGTGCAATGGTACTCTTCTTTTATCAGCAAGGGACCACCACGATTACAATATGATCGTAAATTTGGTCTTTGAAATCTAGAGCCTGCTCGCAAGCGCAATGGATTGAGTGCACTAACTTTTGCGACCGCAATGAAGGGGATAGCTGAGACAGATTTAAATTTTCAAATTTCAAACATAAGGTCATTTTTCATTTCTAGGAGTTTTAGAGCTTGGATTAATGTGATTTTTGAAGGTTTTTCGAAAATCTTCGTGGGGGTAAGTTTTTAACTTTCATTTAGGTAACTCCCCTACGATTCTCCATAATTTCATCGATTAATCCCTTATTTAAAATAAATTTTTGAGACTTTTTCAAAACTTAAAGAGTGTAAAATGGTGATTTAAGGTCTGATTTGAGCTTTATTCTCAATGAAATTATGTTTGAATTTCTTATCTTATGGATTAAGTCATTTCGAAAGCATTTTTCAGTTTCATCGTTGGATTTCAAGGATTGACTTTTTGACCCAAGTTTAACAGGAACTTTTAGCAGATTTTATTTGATAAAATTAAAAATTCAAACAAAGCACTTTTTTTTTGTTGTGCCGTGAAGTAAAAATTGTATTGTATGTTAGTTTGAGAGGTTGGCAAACTATTATGATCTATAGATCTCCTATCTATAATCAATCCCAATGAAAATAGAAGTGAGTCGTTGTCGGCCTGTCTTGTAGTCGTCGGCCTTCCTACATACATATGTCCAATAGAATGTCTCCTTGGTTCGGAACAAAGCCAATAAATAATATAAGCAAGCATAAAAATATTCACAATTTTAAATATAAAGTTTGTTTTCATTGAAAAAAAAAAAAGAAACTTACAAAAATATATTCTTTTAATTTAACTTTAAATAAGTTCATGCCTTTTGATTTTTTTCTTAGTCTAATTACTTTATTTTTTGAAATGTTTTTCTTGGTCTGAAAATAGTTAATTTCTTATATTAATGTCTTTTTGATAGTTTTAACAAAAGAAAAAGATTCAATCAAACAGTCTCTTTGCAAATTGCACTATTCTTCATAATCAAATTGGAAAAAATAACATTTTTAGTTCTCAACTTATTATTTTTTAAAAAAACAGTACCAGCAGAACCGACTGTTGTGACTCTGATGTCACCAATTGAGTCAATAGGTTAATGGATCGACGAAACTCACATTAGTAACCTCTTTATTTTACTCTTGGTATTATTTAGGAATGCACGTTAAATAGTTAATTAAGGAGTTAGCATCAGTTGAGGGCAATTTTCGGTTTTGGTTACTCATGGTTGCTAACTTGCTGCTACCTTAGCTTAAGCGTCACTAGCATAGTTGAAATCGAAATTTTGTTAGTAATTTCTTCGATCGAAAAAATGTCATCAACTAAGAGCAAAATTATATCTTTTCCATACTTTGTAGTTGTGTTCAAACTCATCAAAATCTCGACGGGGGTGTGTTGTATCATCTTGAGTATTGCATTTTTGAGGATTCGACAAGTGTGCGATAATATTGTTGGAGATCCCCAGAAATACTGGTAAATTGAATTGATATAATAAATATTGCGTCAATTTTATTATTGAACAATGACAAGTGTGTTTCAGTAAATGCGCTTACAAAAATAAAAACTTTTAATTCTTCATATTTGACCAAAACCGATCAATCTAATCATGAGTAGATTCACAAGAATTCTAATAGACCTCTGAGGATTGAACCATATTTACTCTTCACCCTATTGCTTACAGAAGAGAATAACACATCCAATTCAATTGAAAGTCACATAATATGTTAAGCAAAATAATATAAGAACTAAAATTGAAATAAGATAATAATTTGAGCACTAAAAGCATTATTTTTCGTATCAAATTTCACACTCTCAAGTGACACACACGAGCACAATACATCTTATGTATACTCATTTTTGGAAGGGGACATTTACTAGAAGACAATTTCAATATATTACATCACATTTTTATCTTTTGTTCTCAAACACTCACATCCTTGTCCTCCAAAAAGAGATATTCTCAAAGCATGTGCGTGCAAGGGCGGCTCTACCCGAAAAAAAGTGACCTGAAGGGCCTTAATGTTTTAGTAATAATAGATTATAGATTTTGTTGAATTATTTAAATATTATTTGTAGAAAAAGTAATTTTTTATATAAAAAAAAATAATTCAAATAAGTTTGATTTATCTAGAATACTATGTCACAAAAAAAAATTGAAGGCATTAAACTTTATTAAAAAAAAAAGTTAATTTAATGTCTCCATTTGATTTTGGCCTAAGACCTTACTTCAAAATCAGAAAGTAGTACAAAAACTCATAAGATACCTTAGATTTCAGATGGAAAATAAAAACTCAACATTTCTCCATGTAGCCCTTAAATAATTATTCAGCAGCTCCTAATACAAGTTTATAATCACTAAATACATGTATATAAACAAACTCGAAGCTAACCAAAGTTTATAACTAATTATTTTAGGTGAATTATTTATTAATCACCTTCATTTTATATTAAAGATATTCCTCATGACAAACTACGCATAATTACTTTAGTTTTATTTTATTTTTGTACTTTTTAATTTAAATTCATATTCGTCCAACAATTCAAAATATTCAATTTGGGTGAACTGTTAGTTGTTCCCTTTTCATTTAGCTAACAAACGATCTATTAGAGTAATTGTACTTCACAATTAAATTTTCAAGAACATTGTTCATTGTCTTCTTGTTTCTCAATAAAATTATATTATTTATTTATCTTTTTCTTTTTTTTCTTTTTTTTTTTTTGAGGGGGGGGGGGGGGGGGGGGGGGGGGAGCTGACGCACATGGTTGAAATTTTAGTCAATTTTATCATGTATGAAACCCACAAATGCATAAAAAAATTAAAGGACGCTTAATGAGGTTGCTAGATTTGTTGTTGCATTGGCACATTGATGAATGAAGTTTGTTTTTAATGATATATGAAACTTATGCTTTTAATTTGAGCTTATTTAGAGTAGATTTGAGTGTGGAATTATAGAAATTCGAAGAACAAAAACTTTTTTGGCAAAATAAGCCAGACACGTGTGACTTAGAATTAAGATAATTTTTGAAGAATAACATGTTATGAAGTTTATTAGCAAAGTGGAAAAGGAGAAAAATTCCTAGAACTATGTCATCCTAAAGTTGAAGCCGGTGAGGCAAAGAAGCCGTGATAGAGGAGTAACCAGAGTAGAGGCGTTGTTTAGGAAAAAAGTATCCAGATTACCATGCTAATAGTGATCGAAGAATATGTTATTTAAGAATAATCTAGTATATAGTGATCTAAGATGATTATATTTTGTTATGTCTATGATTAGAGGGAATATTTTTAAAAATAGCATAATATGAAAAATAAATAATTATTTACCTGATGAAATGATAGATGAATTTAAGATACTTGTTTTATATGTACTTAAGGATATAGAGATAGTATATATAAAGAAAATTATATGGAAAAAGGTATTTAATATTGAAGATGAAGAATTAGAAAATTGGATAGAATTAGAACAAATATACTTAAATGATGATAGATACTATTCATACCCAGACAGTTATTATTCAGACGGATATTATACAGATTAAAAATGTTAGAATATATTAGAAGAGTTAGAGAAAAATAAAGTTGGCTATATGAAGAAATTAATTACAGGAATCAACTTAAAGGAGAAAAAAAGATAATTAAAAGAAAGATTACTTAGAATAAAATTAACCTTAGGCAAAAGACATACAAATGATAGTTTATATAATACTATACATAAACAACAAATGTTAATGGATCACATAGATAACATAGAATTACATATCAAATATAGTACGATTAGAATAAGTTATTACACAGAAAATTGTAAAATTACAACTACTATAGGATAAAATGATAAACTACGAATACTTAGAATATTGGAGACAAGATATGGAGAAAATAAGATTAATAGAAACACTTACAAAAAAGAATCTACTTGACTATATAAAAACTAGAAATATGGAACATATAGTATACCTTAAAAATAAAACAGAAGAATTAATAAGGTTATAACAAATAACTAAGGAATGCTATGACATAGCATTTCAACAAACATAATTATCCGCACAATTTGTACCCCCTACAATTGGTATAGAGCTATGTTATTTAAAAAATAAGAAATTGTATGTATTTATTTAAGGAATGCATATTATTATAGAACTAAATTTAGAAATTCATGAAAATATTATAAAAACTAATGAATAATATAGACCAATTCCAAAAATATAAAGAACTAAAATAAATATTATCTGAGAAATGAAGAGAATTAAAAATAAGAAAAGAAAGACTACAATATAACATAAATGTTGGAGTATGTCAAAAATCAATAAAAACATAAAAGGAAGAAATATCATATTTAGAATCACAAATAGATAACCTAGAATACATATATCAACATGATTTATATACCTTTAAATAGATAAAATGAATAAAGAAGAATTCATAATAGATGATAAAACACATGAAAATCACGAATGATTAAAAATAAGAATAGTATTTTCTAATTTAGGAAGAAAATATAAGAAAATAGGTGAACATTTATATTTAATGTTAGAAAAGAAAAATTAAAATTAGAAGATAAATTAACAGCAATGGTAAGAATAGCAAGAGAAAATGAAGAAATAGATAGGAAAAAATAAATAGATAAAATAAAACAACAGACTACAGAAGAAATACGAAAAATAGAAGAAACTAAAATAATAAGATTGTTAAATTAGAAAAAGAACTACAAATGCTAAAAGATTTGTATGAAAAAAGACAGAAGGAAAAAAAAGAAAAGGATAAAGAACACAAATTATTAATTGAGATAAATCAATTTAAAGAAAAATTAGAAAATAAAGAATTGAAAACTAATGAAATAGAAATAAATACAATAGATGCTGAAGAAATAGATAATTATGATTCGGAAGATAGTGAAACATATACAGAAATCTTAACAAATATAAAAAGCTAGAAATTAATGAAAAACAAGAAGTAATTAATAAAAAAACTTAGGAAATACAAACACAAAAATAAACACTCTTGATAAAAAGGAGTATGCAAATATAATACCTAGTACATCATAAATGAGAAAACCTACATATTATTATAAAGATATGTTTAAAAGGTATAATCTAAAGGATGAATATAAAAAATAGACACCAAAACAAATAATTAATAAAAATTATAACTTCTTAAACTTAGACTGTGTAATAGATGTAGATAAAACGATACAATTATGGATAGGATATATAATTAAATAATTATTAGACAATGGTATAAATACAACAGATACACCCGAATATATAGAAAGAACACTAATAGGAATAGCAAGATTATGGTTTTTAAATTTAACTGAAGAAAGTAAAAAGGTATTAAGGGCTAATAAAAAAACAGAAGGAACAACAGTAATTAAACTAACACCTATAGACATATTGAAAAAATATGAAATGACTATAAGGGATGAATTTAGAAGTATGACAACAGAAGAAGAAGAACAAAACAAAGAAAAAGATACAAATAAAAATTTAATGTTAAAACTAGCTATATGTAATATGTGCTATATAGATGAATATACGTGTGCATTTAAAGAATACTACTATAAGGGAACATACAATACAGAAGAAAGTAAAGAAGTAAGAAGATTATATTTTAGTAAATTACCTGAACCATTTAGTTCAAAAATAATAAATAGTTGGAATGAAGCAAAAATAGTAATTACCCTAGGAGCAAGAATAAAATTTCTACAACAATGGTATAGAAATCTATGTGAAAAAATACAGAGAAGAAATAAAAATTGAACAAACATTAATAAAAAATTTAGCATGTTGCAAGGATAAAATAGCACCCCAATTTAGATGTGAAGAAAAATATTATAAGAAAAGAAAAATACATAGGAAATATAAGAAGTACAAAAATTCAAAATATAAGTATAAGAAACCAAGAAAAAGATATTATGTAAAAAATTATAAATATAAAATACCATATAGAAAAAAGAAATCTATAAAAGAATGTAGTTGTTATAATTGTGGAAAATTAGGACATTTAGTTAGAGACTGTAAAATGCCTAAAGATCCAAAAAAGAAACAAATATCAGAAATAAAGATAGAAAATGCAGAATATATGCAAATAGATTATATAGATTACAAGTTAGAAAGTGACGATAGTATATATGAAATTTCGAAAAATGAAACAGATAACGAAATAGATAGTAAATCAGATGTATCAAATGACTGAAGAAGATATAAAAATAATAACAAAGGAAGAATATTTAAATGAAGAAGGAACAGATCAGAAAATAATATTTGATAATAATATAATTAGTGAGATAAAAGGAAAAGAATTAGATCTAATTGTAGAAACAATATTTAAAATTTCAAAAATAAAAAACATATTTAGTAGACGAAAATAAAAATACTACATATTAAGCCAAAAAGAATATGTAATAGACTGTAGATATGCAAAAGGTAGAGCTAGTATACCACTAGTACCAAAAAGAATAATAAATAAGGAAATAAACGATATAAAAAGAAAAGACCCAATAAAAGACGTACACCCTGGAGGAACGAAAATATTAATAAAAGCATGTTTTAGAGAAGGAATAGATACACCAATAGAATTATATTTAGCAGATGATAGAATTATAAAACCTATAGAAAAAAATATAATAACTGCTATAAGAGGAAATCTAATATACTAAAAATTTAAAGTTATAATAAGTGCAAATTATTCAGTAGCAACAACAGATAAAAAAATAGATAAGTCATTAGTGCTATATTGGAAAATATCAGGAATAGAACTAACCCCAGGAATTAAAGTATTTACAGCAAGATATAAAAATCTATATGTATTAACAACAAAACATAAAATAAAGGGAAGAAATAAAAATAATAAAATACAAATAGAAAGTACTTTTGAACAATTTGTAAAAACAATTGATAACAATGATTATAGTTACAAAGACATAGATATAGAAGAAGATTTAGAAATAATAAATGATAGAATAAGCACAACAAAAAGAATAGTTTTTGAAAAAACAAAATCATCAGGATCATCGAAAAGAACAAATTATGAAATAACTTCAACAGTTAATTTAACTCAATATTAAATAATGAGAACAATAAATGAAAAAGAATATTTAATACTCCTAAATACAGGACAAGAAGAAAACAATATAGCAAAATACCTAGTGAAAAATGAAGAAATAAAATCTAATAGTAATATATGCCCAGATCTACCAAGAAGTTTAATAACTATTAAAAATACAATTGAAAAAGAAATAATAATAGGAGTTAGAAAAATAAAAATAGAATTTGAAATAATGGAAGATATGTAAAAAGCAGATATCATATTAGGGATAAAATGGTTAAAACAAGTAAAACCCTACAATATAGAACACACACAATTAACAATAACCTACAATAAGGAAAAATTATTAATAAAGAGAGCTTTAACATGAAAATATATGTACTTATAAAAATAATAGTAGAAGGATATTATAATTGATACTATATACCTATGATAGATACAGGAGCAGAAGCCAACTTATGTAGATATAATTGTTTACCAGAAAACAAATGGGATAAGCTAAAAACACCATAGTAGTCAAAGAATTTAATAATGAAGGAAGCTTAATTACCTATAAAGCTAGAAATATAAAAATACAAGTATGGGATAAGATATTAACAATAGAAGAGATCTATAATTATGAACGAACTTCAAAAGATATGCTTTTAGGAATATCATCTTTAGATAAACTGTACCCACATATAATAACTAAAACACATTGGTGGTTTACAACACCATCTAAACAAAGGGTAAGTGCAAAAAGAGTTATTAATAAAATAAGAAAGAAAGCTAATTGGATAAAAGAAAGTAAAAAAATCACACAAAAATTAAAAAATATCAAAAATACTGAAGACACAATAGAACTAGTTATAGAAAAAATTAAGAAAACTATATAGTGAAGATCCATTAAAAGGATGGAAAAAACATAAGACACTGTAAGAATTGAACTAATAGATAAGAATAGTAAACCAAGTAAGAGAATATATACCAAAATTAGCAGAAAACCTAAAACCATTACAGAAAAATAAATAAAGAAAGGATGTAGAATATAATTACAACAAAAAAGAAAAAAACAAGTACAGAAAATAAAAATGCTTTGTAAAGAATTACCAAAATTACAATTTTCAGACGAAAATAAAAAATTTACATATATAATAGAAGTAGATCTAAGTGAATATAGTTACGGAGGAGTACTTAAATATAGATATAAAGAAGAAAAATTAGAACATCATTGCAGATATTACTCAGGAACGTTTAATGAAACAGAAATAAAATGGGAAATAAATATAAAAGAATTATGCTCATTATATAAATGTTTATTAGCATTTGAGCCATATATTGTATATAACAAGTTCATTGTACGAACAGATAACACACATGTACGATGGTGGTTAACAAGAAAAATACAAAATTCAGTTACAACGAAGGAAATTTGGAGATTAGTATTGAATATATTAAATTTTACATTTACAATTGAAGTAATAAAGATTAACAAGAATGTTATTGCAGATTACAGATCAAGACAAAGCTACTCAAACTGATATTATAGAAGACGATATTCTAGAAAAGATACTCAATACCTTAACTACGCTTTCACTGAAAGTGGATAGTATGGGAAATGAGATAGAAAATCTAAAGACTAATGAATTTAAACTGAAGTCTGAATTTATGACTCAGATAACTTAACAGTGTGTAGAGAAATGTCGATCGAAAGATAATAAAATTCCAGAGATAGAAGGAGACATTAGGACACTCCAAAAAACCCATAACGTTTATCAATCTACTTCTGCAGGTATAAGTAAAGGAGTTAGAAGGAACCCAAATATGAACTTGAACAATATATTTGACAAGCCATTTATACCAAAAACACCAAAAGACCCTTTGTTTATACCCCCACAAACTATTACATATTTAGATAGCCTAAACCAAGACAAGAAAGCTTATAACCACATAATCAGAGCATATATTGAAAACATCCACTAGATACAAACCTACTTAAACCTTAAACCCAGAGCTACAAGCATTCAAGAACCAAATACAAATTATATAACCCAAAAGCTACAACGATATAATAAGTTAATTGCATTACCAAAAACTAACCAAAATCTAGTTAAAACCTATTTCAGTTATGGACTACTCAATACTGTATATACCCAAGTCGGAAGTGAATTATCTGCTATACCAGAAATATATAAAGCAATTACCACTTACAAAAAGATAACCAAGGGCAACATATTTTTTGAAAAGTTCTATACGGCACTAGCAAAGATATTATATGATGAAATTAAACCAGTTATACAAGTTGTGAAGATAGGAATGACCCGAGATATGATCATACCCGAAGATATTCAACAGCAAGTTGAAATACCCAAAATAGATATACCAGATTTTTATGCGAATAAAAGAATTATTTGAATATCCACAATTATCCAAGAATTAGCAAATAACTACCTAAACGGGAATCCAATATGGAGTTATTATTCAAGAGACCAGCTAATGGTTTATTCAAATTCAAGAGAGTTAAGACAAGCAGATATAGAGGATGTGCAAATATGGATTATGACACTACTTAATCCAGAGAAACAACCAACTACCAAAGCAATTAAGAAAAAATTTATTTCAGATGAATTATTGATCAGATACTATAAATTAATAGGGCATAAATATCCAGACCATCTATGTTCGAGATGTAACAGAGAAGATAACATTATTCTAGAAATTCAACTAGAATAAAAAAAGATAGGATGCCAGATGGAAGATATACGATAAAAGATATAAAACAACATGAACCGATGAAGAAATAATAAAAGCAAGGAGACAAAGCATTAAAAATATGAAAAAGGACATATGAAGAAAGAGATAATTTCTCTTAACTTTAGATATGTAAATTGTTATGTAACATTTATTAGCTTTTAATAGCTTTGTTGACTTTTTTTTGGCAAAAGTCATTATTAGCTTTGTTTTTTGTAGAATAGCTTTAAGATTTTCTTTTTGTAAAATCTTTTCTACTTTCGTAAAGATGATAAATTTAAAGTAGGAATAGTATAGAATAGTATACGCGTTTTCTCTTTTTAGGTTATAAATAACAGAATTATTTGCTAAGTTAAGGCAAGATTTTCTACACGGAAAGCAAGCCTTCTTGTACACGATAAAATTTTCTCTCATATAATCAATAAAGATATTCAGTTTTACACTAATCTATGGATGAACAAAGCACAGATTTATCAAATCTACCAGAATAGGTATTTTCATTTATAATTATGAATAGCTAAATTCATAAATTCTGACAATCATAAGTATAATAAAATAAGCTCATGTTAGTTACTTTATAGTAGAATTATTCAAAGAATAGCATGTTAAGAAGTTTATTAGCAAAGTGGAAAAGGAGAAAAATTCCTAGAACTATGTCATCCTAAAGGTGAAACCAGTGAGGCAAAGAAGCCTTAAAAGGGGAGTAACCGGAGTAGAGGCGTTGTTTAGGAAAACAGTATCCAGATTACCATGCTAATAGTGACCGAAAAACATGTTATTTAAGAATAATCTAGTATATAGTGATCTAAGATGATCACATTTTGTTATGTATATGATTGGAGGGAGTATTTTGAAAAATAGCATCATATGAAAAATGAATAATTATTTACCTGATGAAATGATAGATGAATTTGAGATACTTGTTTTATGTGTACTTAAGGATACAGAGATAGTTGATATAAAGAAAATTATATGGGAAAAGCTATTTATTATTGAAGATGAAGAATTAAAAAATTAGATAGAAGATGAATTAGAACAAATACACTTAAATGCCGATAGCTACTAATCACACCTAGATAATTATTATTCAGACGGATATTATACAGATTAAAAATGTTAGAATATATTAGAAGAGTTAGAGAAAAACAAAGTTGGCTATATGAAGAACTTAATTACAGGAATCAGTTTAAAAGAGAAAAAAAATCAATTAGAATAAAGATTACTTAGAATAAAATTAACCTTAGAAAAAGGAGATACAAATGATAGTTTATATAATACTATACATAAACCAAAAATGTTAATGGATCACATTGATAACATAGAATTACATATCAAATATAGTATGATTAGAATAAGTTATTACACAGAAATTTATAAAATTACAACTACTATAGGATAAAATGATAAACTACAAATACTTAGAATATTGGAGACAAGATATGGAGCAAATAAGATTAATAGAAACACTCATGGAAAAGAATCTACTTGACTATATAAAAACTAGAAATATAAAACGTATAGTATACCTTAATAATAATATTGAAGAATTAATAAGGTTACAACAAATAACTAAGAAATGCTATGACATAGCATTTCAACAAACATAGTTATCCGCACAATCCACACCCCCTACAATTGGTATCAGAGAGCATGATCATATAGACCTACAATCCGCACTCCCTACAATCTGCATAATCCACACAATCCGCACCCCCTACAAGTAGACAGACAATTCTACATCTAAATCTCTCAAAATCTCATAATATTCAAATAATAATAAATGGGTATGAACCCTAAATTGAAATTCATATTATTTCATATAGAATTCAACTTTAAAACTAATTTTGGGCGCAAGGATGAAAGAATTATCCTTGTTCATAATCCCACATGCCTAAATAGATAAAAAAGCTTGAACGTTGAGTTCCTATTTATGCCGTTAAAGATTATTTCTTGAATACCTTGGATTAAAAATGTTGAATTTTGGGTTTTCTTGGAAAAAGAATGGTGGAATTTGGATTTCTTAAGGTTTAAATTTTGAGGTTCTAGGGTTTCTTAGAGAGAAATTCGATGAAAAGTGTGTATAATGTGCTTATAATACGTTTAATTCCTTGTTTTTCACGATTTGGGGGCTTGGGAAATGACTAAATTGGTTGTTGGAAAATTAAGTTCGGAACTAAAAATCCCAATTTTACATCCCGCTGTGATGTGGCTCCGTTGCGGTGGCTTATTGGAAAAGGGACAACTGCCATTTTGGGCTCTGGCGTGATGCGGAATAATTATGTTGCATCACTGGAAAAGGACGAGTGCCATTTTGCACACCACCGCGATGCGGTGTCTGTTGTTTGGAGAATTTTAATATGATACAGGCAAATCATTGTGAGCTACTGGAAAAGGAAGAGTGAAAATTTGGGCTTCACCGCGATGCGGGCTAATCACAGTGCCTCACTAAAAATCGAACAACTACGATTCTGCTCCTTACCACGATGCGGTGCCATCGCGGTGCTTTACTGCTTTTTACTAAAATCGCCATAACTTCTCAATCGAGAATTGGATCAAGGCGAAATTGGTATCGTTGAAAAGCTGATTTAATTATCTATAACATGGTGGGTCTATAACTGGAAAATTCTAACCGTATCAAGATTTATTTATTTTTAAAGTTAACCCTTGACATTCTAGGTGCTAAACAGGACTTAGAAAAGTATGGGGTATTACAATATTCCCCCTTGGGAACATTTATCCTCGAATGAGACTAGTTAAATTAAAGATTCTGGGGGACTGAAGCTATATGCTATCATGCACAACTGAAACAAAACTACATGACTGAATCTAACTCATACTGAGTGACTAAACTAATCTGTGAATGCATGAATTTACATGAAGATAACTATATGGCTAAATCTGAAACTGGAAAAGCACTAAATTAAGGAAAAATGTTACCTCAGGTTGAATCTGAGTTTGCGGAGAAGAGGTAAGGATACTTGGTATGCATGTCTACTTTTGTTTCCCAAGTAGCACCCTCAATGGACTGATTTTGCCACAAAACTTTGACCAAGGTAACTTTTTTATTCCTTAGCCTACATATCTGATGATCACGAATCTCTACTGGAACTTCTTTGTATGAAAGGCTATTGTGAATATCTGTGCTTTCTAAAGGGGATACAATGGCTGAATCGTCCATGCACTTCTTCAATAAGGACACATGGAACATTGGGTGAGCTGATGACAAGTCTGCAGGTATACGCTACCTTCCACACAGGATTCAAAATCCTGTAGTGGCCTACATACCGGGGACTAAGCTTCTCCTTTTTGCCAAATCTCTTCACCCCCTTCATGGGTGAAACCTTCAAATACACAAGATCATCTACTTCAAACCCAAGATCTTTTTTTCTTACGTCTATATAAGATTTTTGATGACTTTGAGATTCTTTCAATCTCTCTCGAATCAACTGAACTTTCTCCATAGCTTCAAACACCATATCTGGCCTAATTAAAGCCGCCTCACCCACTTCAAACCAACCGACTGACGGTCTAAATCTCTTCTCATAAAAAGCCTCAAATAGGGCCATCTGAATACCAGAATGGTAACTATTATTGTAGGCGGTCTCGATCAACGACAAGTGGTCATCCCAATTGCCTTTGAAATCAAGAACAAATGCCCTCAACATATCCTCTAAGGTATGAATGGTCCTCTCTGCTTGACTATCTGGCTGCAGATGAAAAGCTGAACTGAGATAAACTTGGTTATCAAGACCCTTCTGAAAGGCTTTCCAAAACTGAGAGGTAAACTGAGTACCCCTATCTATGATAATGGACAAGGGAACTCCGTACAATCTAACCAACTATCTGATATATAGCTTAGCATAATCGTCAGTTGCATAGGACGTGTGAACTGGCAAGAAATGGGCTGATTTGGTCAATTTGTCTACAATAACCCAAATCAAATCATGCTAACGACGCAAATGGGGTAATCCAATCATAAAGTCCATATTCACCTCTTTTCACTTCCAAGTGGGAATACTAAACTCCTACAAAGTGCCACTAGGTCTTTAGTTCTCTACCTTAATCTGTTGACAAGTTGAACACTTGGCTACAAATTCTACGATATCTTTCTTTATACCACTCTACCAATAGACTTTCCATAAATCGTGGTATATCTTGGTGGCTCCTAGATGAATGGAATAACACGTACAATGTGCTTCTGCCATAGTCCACTACCTCAAATCATCAACACATGACACACACAATCTACTCTGGTATCTCAACACACCATCTCCCCCTTGGGATAAAACCTCTACATTTTGGTCTTTAACTGACCCCTTAATTTGACCAAACTAGGATCCTTATCCTGTTTCTCTTTTATTTTAGAAACTAGAGAAGATTCTGAACTACTCTAAATCCAAACATTTTCTTCATCTGATTCAACCAACCTCACATCCAATCAAGCTAACCGGTGAACTTCCCAAACTAAATTTGTCTTATCATTCTCCACATAAGCAACACTACCCATAGACAATCTAATAAGGGCATCTACCACTACATTAGCCTTGCATGGATGATATAGCACACACATATCATAATTCTTCAACAATTCTAACCACCTTCTCTGACGAAGATTTAACTCCCTCTGAGTAAACACATACTACAAACTTTTGTGGTCCATAAACACATCAACATGCACCCCATAAAGATAGTGCCTTTAGATTTTTAATGAAAATACTAGAGCAGTTAGCCCAAGATCGTAGGTAGGGTAGTTATTTTTGTGAGGCTTAAGTTGTCTAGAGGCATAGGCTATAACCTTACCTCTCTATATCAAAACATAACCCAGACCGATTCTAGAGGCATCACAATAGACAACGAAGCCATTTGTACCATCAGGTAGCACTAAAATTGGGGCTGAAGTGAGTCGAGTCTTCACTCCTGAAAACTCTTCTTATAGGAACTTAACCACTAAAACTTAACTTTCTTCTGAGTTAATCTAGATATAGGGGATGCAATAAAAGAAAAACCCTCAACAAAATATCTGTAATAGCCAGTTAAACCCAAAAAACTTCTGATGTCTGATGGAGAAATAGGTTTAGGCCAGTTTCTTAATGCTTCTGTCTTCTGGGGATCAACTTTAATGCCATCACTGGAAACAATATGACTGAGGAAAGATACTGATCTTATCCAAAATTCACATTTGCTGAATTTGGTGAATAACTGGTGATCTCTAAAAGTTTGCAACATAATTCCAAGATGGTCTACATGATCATCCTCACTACGAGAATAGACAAGAATATCATTGATAAAGACTATGACAAATATGTCTAAATACTATTTGAACACTCTGTACGTCAAGTTTATGAAAGCTGCTGGGGCATTGTAAGACCAAATAACATGACTAAAAACTCGAAGTGACCATACTAAGTTCTGAAACATGTTTTTGGAATATCACATTCCCTTACTCGAAGCTGATAATAGCCGGATCTAAGGTCTATCTTGGAGAAGTAACTTGCACATTAGAATTGGTTGAATAAGTCATTAATCCTAGGAAGAGGTTATTTGTTTTTTACAATGACTTTATTTAGTTGACGATAGTCAATGCACATTTACAAAGAACCATTTTTCTTTCACAGGAATAGGACGAGAGCGCCCCATAGAGAGATAGCTACACCCTTTTGAGATCAACTTTCTGGCTTTACTATAGGATATGAAATAACTCTTGGGAGACACTAAATTACTTTTCCACTCAAAGATTGGCTCATCCAAAAACTGAAACTTCACCACTCGAGTGCGATAATCTATGGATGCATAATAGGAATGGAGCCAATCCATACCAAGAATAAGGTCAAAGTCGACCATATCTAACTCTATTAAATTTGCTAACATGATTTTATGAAGAATAGTGATAGGACACTTTCTATAGATCTGTTTGGAAATAACTGACTCACCCACTGGGGTAGAAACCAAGAATAACTTAGGGATCCTTTCAGGACCTATTTCAAAATTTACTACAACTAGTGGGGTCACATTAGAGAAATTCGACCCAAGATCTAACAATACATAAACATCAAGATGAAAGACACGAAGCATACCAGTGACAACATCTGGTGAAATCTCCTGCTCTTGATAGGATGGTAAAGCATAAAACTGATTTAGGCACTAACCACCACCAGTACTAGTTGATGCGCCCTGAGGAGGGACTGGGCGACCTAGAGAAACTGGTGCACTAGTAGCCTGAGTCTGGGGATGAGCATATCTATTTCCCTACCTAGCATGAGGAAACTCTTTGATTCCATGAACTAACTTAGCACAACTATAACAACTTTTCTGTCCCAACAAATACTCACCAAGATGATTCTTACCACACTTAGCATATGGAGGATAACTGGGCTTTTCACTCACACAATTATGAGATCTAGAAATAAAAGTTTCACCACACTGCTCCTGTCTAGCTCTAGGGGCGAGAACACTGGCTGAAGATGGCGCTGGCATAGATGAACTATTCTGAAACTACAAACGAATCCCCCCTCTAAACTTTGTCTAGCCATACTCAAACTGCTCAATTCTAATCTTCTTATTTCCCCCTCTCTTCCCCTTAACTTTTCTTCCTTATTCTGCTGGGCATGAATCATCGACTTAGAAAGATCCATGTCCCCAATAAGAATGGCAGTCCTATATTTCTTGACTATCAAAGTAGATACTCTAGTAACAAGCTTATTCATACTCGCCTTAGGGTTAGCCATCGTATCAGAGGCATACTTAGACAACTGGTTGAACTTAAGATAGTACTATTTAACTATTATCAAGCCCTAATAGGTTCACAAACTCCTCTACCTTAGATTCTCTCATTTCACGTGGAAAGAACCTATCTAGAAATACATCCTGAAACACCTTCCAACTCATAGGAGTTGGATTTTCACCTCTACCATTCTTCCATATAACCACCCAATTATATACCACATCCTTGAGCCTAGAGGATGCCAACTTTACACTCTCTTCCTCAGTAACATGTATAATCTTAGTGACCTTTCTTATCCCTTCTAAGTAAAGTTGTGGGTCCTCACCTACTTTTGACCCAAAAAACTCAGGCAGATTTATTCTCATGAAGTCAAAAATTTTGGGTGCTGCTAGATCCCTATTCTGCTGAAGAGGGACTATCGCCTGCTGGTTTTCCTGAACATTAGCAATCACAGCTTGGGATAACACCTAAAAGGCAACCCAAAATTTAGCATGGGATACATTCTCATTCAGAGGGTCAGCAGGCTGGGGTTGCTGGTTATCATTTCTGTGTGCATTAGCTTGACGAGAAGGTATATTCAATTGTCACATAAGTGCACAAGTTAAAAGCAAATAGAGAAACTGTAAGCGTGATAGATATTGAAAAAAAAGACGATTTCTGAAAAAAACATCTCATAGCATCTTGCTCATAAATGTGGCACACTTCACATCCATGATCAAGACACTATGTAACGTGGTTTCTCTAACTTTCTAGGACTCTTATAACCTTAGACTCTGCCACTAAGTTTGTAATGCCCCAAAAATGAGTCCTGAGACATCACATAGTGCTCGAGACTATGAGTAGCCTCAAGCTAACCCTATAAGTCTTCTACTAAATCTGAAACTCATAATAAGCAAATATGAACATAATATCAATGCGGAAGTCTATCTAATCTAAGATGAAATTAACTGAACATAATATCTGAAAATACTAGCCGAAAAGTCTAGAAAAGTAATACTGGAAATTTGGACTATATCTAGCATTCTGACACGCCTCTACTACTAATAACTAGAGAGCCACTGGGACAAGTCCCCAGCTGACTAGAACTAGCTGAAAATAATGAATCAACTACTGTAATAAACTAGAAAATCTAGATGACTCGATCCCCAAACTATGAGGACTCACTAACTGTCGGGATGTAGATAGAGATGCTCGAAATTACTCACGCTGCATAAATTGAGCACCTGAACTAAAATTATGAGACAATGTAGCACATAGACGTATATGTGGATCAGTACTTCATGAATGTGCTGAGTATATAGGGGTGAATGCATAAGTAAAACAATATCTCAACGTTAGTGTCAATTTGCAAAAGAATGCATGCTAAGTGTACATGACTCATAATAGCTTGAATAGCTAAAAATTGATAATCATGATCATGAGTGATAAAACATGTTGAATAAATCTAGTGAGTCATAACACTTAGCTCTAAAAGTTGTACTTGTATTCTATCTTGAAATCATACTGTCTAAGTATAGAAAGGACCCACTTTTATATCTGTAAACTAAAAGATGAAATCTTATAGTCAATGTCTTATATAAAGAATATCTGAATAAAACTGTGAGCCTTTACACTTAGTTTCTAAAAGCTATTTTGTTATTCTTTTTTGAAGTCTTTTCTATTAGGATGTAGGGAGGTTCTTCTAACCGGCACAAACCATATGAGCTAACATAGAGTCCAACATCTAGTTTCCTTATGGGAAAACCTCATGTTAGGTAGAGGTATCATACTGTTTCCACGGAGTATAACCTAATCTAAGTAATCACATCTGTAACTGTCATCATATAGAAATGGGAATAATCTAATAATCTATATTTATGTTGGCTCATAGTTCTGGGGCATGTAAACATACCCAACTCGGTTGCTAAATACTACTCCCTTTAATCTGTATGCACATTCTTTAGAAAATCCATTTTTAAAACTAGTATAAAGGTTTACAATGAAAACCTCTTATGAATCTGTTTACTGTAAATTGTAGTTAAATCTGTAAAGTGGATTTCATATCTAAGCTGAGATCAAAACAACAAATATTTGTTCAAAATTTGAATATAATAAATCATGGGATGCTTAAAAGCATAATCTTTTTTGAAATAACAACATTCAAACTAGGGCTAATAACCCATCCATCTATTTCATGTCAATTCCTTACAAAATTCATGCTAAATAATGAAAATCTTGATAATTCAATCCTAAATCTGGGAATTTATGTCATATGCATAAAAATAAAAAAGTAGACATACAATTCAACGTCTAAATCTCTCAAAATCTCATAATCTTCAAATTGTAATACAGGCGATTCAACATTTGTCGCGATACAGACAAATCGCAGTGAGCTACTGGAAATGAAAGAGTGGAAATTTGGGCTTCACCGCGACATGGGTTAATCGTGATGCTTCAATGGAAATCAGATGATTGTGATTTTGCACCTTACCGTGATGCGATGCCTTCGCGGTGCTCTACTGCTTTTCACTAAAATTGCAATAACTTCTCAATCGAGTATCGGATTAAGGCAAAACTGGTATCCTCTTGGTTTCCAGCTTTTTTATCAACCATATATCATATTGATCAACTCAACAATAATCCTATAACATCAAACACCATAAATTTGAGCTTAAACCCACATGAAATCCAACACGATGAACTAGAATTGATCATAGTTCAAGCTAAGAGTACTAGCTTTTGCGTTTGAACTTTAACTTAATGTTTTGATTCCAAACTCATTATGAATACACCTTAAACATAATAATTACCAAATTTACCACCTAGATGCTCAATTATCCAAAGATTACATTACTACGTACATGAGAAGTCGTTAAAATAAGGCTAAACAGTATAGATAATGATCCTTAGGTACATAAATCCACCTAAGATCACCACCCCACACTTAAAACCTTGTTCTTCCTCTAACAACTCTTCACTTTAAGAATGCTATCCAAGAATACTTCAACACTACTACTACAAGAAAAGCACTCAATCTAGCACTATAATGACTACACATTTAGCAAGTTTAGCACACAAACATGTTGTATATAATTGAGAGCTCAAGAACACTACTTCAAAATATCCTAACCTCAAGAATTGACTCACAAAGTTGAAAAGATCATGCATATTAATCAATCAATAGATCATATAAATCACCTAAGAATCATCAAACATGTGACCTCACCATAAGAGAGCTACCCATATTTTCTCACAGAGATGTAATTTATCACAAGAATGGGTAGAAAAATTAAATTACGCTCACTCTCTCACAGAATTCACCAGTTACACAAGATGAACCATAGGCTTTCCCTTAGTATAGTACTCTACTAATATTAGAATGTTGAAGCTTACGATCAAGTAGGACTTTGAGGTTTGTAATGTAGGCTAAGGGACATGTAGGAACTATTTTTACCAGGAATACTGACCATCTTCCCTAAGTGCTTTAGTACAACACACATACATTAAGATCAATCTCTAAATAACCACACTTTTGACCACCTCTACCTCATCATACTCTTTTGTTCTGCCCCATCTCATTAAGTTAGTTTATATATACATAGTAGAGAGTATGCTCTATCAAAACCAGATTAGATTTTTGCACAATGTTTTTTCCTTTCATAACTCAACTTCCCATCACAACTCATAACTGTTTCAACACCAACAACTAATATCTTGGGGCTTCACTTTCACATTATTCCTTCTTATTTTTCTTACTCCTTAACCTCATTAATTCTTAACTCAAGCACCTAAAAGCATTGGATTAAAGTAAAGTCAAACCAAAGAAGGGGAACAAGCTACATATGATCCTACTAAAGAACAAAAGGTAAAGGCTCAGCGGGGCTAACTAAGATTATGGACAAGGGTAGGTAAAAGAGGATATGAAACAAGGCTATCAAAGAATTGCCCATATCATCTCCTAAACTCCCACTTTTTATTTCACTTTGTATATATATACAAAGAAAGTTCTAGATATTAAATACAATAAGAAATACACAAGAGCTTAACTCAGACATGGAACATGTTCTGATTAAGTAGGATCATTATAGACTCTTAACCAAGCAATCACACAAATTTAGATTAAGCCAACAATGTTCAAGAGTCATAATCATGAGCCTAAGAGTCTAAAAAGTAGTCATTCATCACCAAAAATATGCTTTTACATCCAAAACCACTTGCGTCATGCAATCATACATAGCACAACAAGAACATCTCACTTACCTAACATAAAAAATTTAAAATTTACTCCTACAAAGAAAAAAGATACAGGGTTTAAGGAGTGCCCCCGTGGAAAAGAACCAAAAAGAACAACCATGGGGTAGGTGAAGTGCACCTACTAACTGACACCAATAACTAAAAACTACCAAACAAAATTCTTTTGTAATTTTTCAATTTTTTCAAATGTAACCCAAAACAAACTAAGAAAACAACCAAAAATTCCGACCCTACAATATCACTTCACCTGAAACCATGGGGATTTCCCTACTCCACACTTAAAAATCTACTTTGCAACCAAATTAAACTCAAAGGTCAGGATAAAAATACTCCTTGAGGCCTCTAGTCGTAGCTAGTAGCATCTTTTAACATCAAAAGGGTTCGAGGACCCCACACTTAGTCTATGCTATGCTTTTTAGTACAGGTCTATGATACTCAGCCTTCCTATCAATTTGTGAATCAACAAATACAAAAACTACATGAAATAAAAACTAAAATATGAAGATAGATAACCTACCTTAACTTGGGTTGCCTCCCAAAAAATTCCTAATTTAGTATTGTTGGACAACCCACATCACTACATCTCAACCATATTCGTTCATTTTTTTCCTCTTACCTGGAGGCTATCTTCTCACTCATTTCTGAGCTTTTGAGTGTGCACTCTCAAGGTCACTATTTTTCTTATGAACAACCTTTTTAGATTCTTTTTTAAACTTTACCCCTTCGGGCATAATTGAGGGATTGGAAAACTCAATGAGACTATCCAAAGAGGTCATTAGTGGTTCAAGCTCTGCTACCCTATACTCATTTACTTCCATGACGATGATCATATACAAATCTTTGTAGTAGTAAGGTGGATTGAGTGGTTTATAAACTTTAAAGACCACCTCATCATCATTCAATCTCATTTTGAGAGTGCCCTCTCTCACATCTATCAGTGCTCCTCTCGTTACTAAGAAAGGATATCCCAGAACAATTAGTACCCTGTTATCTATATCATAATCCAAAATAATAAAGTTAGTAGGTATAATAAACTTACTAACCTTTATAAGAATGCCTTCGATAATTTCTTTAGGATATTCTTAGTTCTGTTTGTCATCTGAAGCACCATAGAACATGTTCTAGGCTTTCCCAACCCAAGAGTGTTGAACACTGAAAGGGGCATCAAGTTTATACATGCCGCTAAATCACTTAAAGCATGGACCACATGGTTGTCACCAATTTGTATGGGGAGGGTGAAACTCCCTGGGTCCTTATGCTTCATGGGTAACTTTTTCATTGACATAAAGAGGCATTCCTCAATGAGTGCCACTATTTCAATGTCCAGCAGCTTAATATTATTAGTCACCATGTATTTCAAGTATTTAGTGTACTTAGGAATTCCTTACAAAACATATAACAAAGGCTAGTAATGTTAAGTTCTATGAATATGTCAATGGTGGTGGTGGTCTTTCCTGTACTTGCCCAATAGCCTTTCTTTTTGGGTACTCAGATTTTCCCAAATTATCAATATTTTTGCCTGCACTCTATTATGGAATCAATTATATCCGTACCTCTAGATTTGTTTTTGGAGACCTGTCATTAAGCTCCTAACCATCGCTTAAAGTGATTGTCATAACTAACTTTGTAGGTTTAGTATCACCTGACAAACTACCTTGAGGTCTGGTAATTTGTGCTTGGGCTAATTGCCCAAATTGTTATGATAGCTTCTTCCAAGCCACTTTCTAATTTTTAATCTCAGCGGCCATTTCTTCTTGCTTGGCAGGGATCTTTTTCAAAGTTTCCCCAGTGTTATTGGCCAATGTATTGTGCTGCTACTGGAACTGCTGGTTTTGATGCCCTATGCATAATTGGGTTGAGTATGACACTTTTGGTTGTAGGCATTTTCATAAGTTGGCTTATGTGCATAGCACACAAAGTTCATAGGTTCAGGATTTGCATAACCTAAGACTGTGGAGTAGCTACTATTGCTAATAATCTCATACTAACCTGGGGTCTGCTGCACTGCATTCACTTGAGTTGGAGATTGTTAATACCTAATTTGTTGAATTAAGCCATCATTTGATTTTGCATAGCTAACAATTGAGCAGCTATGCTATGATATTATTAACTTCAATCATGCCCGCAACCTTTTTCACTGAACTCCTAGACATGTCACCGTGCCAGTTAAAGTTTCCTTGGGCAATGTGGTTCAACAAAGTATAGATCTCATCAGAATTTTTCTCTGGCGCTTGACCACCTGCAACTGAATCTAATAAAATTTCTATGTTATGGTCAAGAGCTTCAACAAAAGTGTGAGCCAATATCTCTTTGGAATGTTGGTGATATGGACAGTCCTAAAGAATAGATTTGAATCTCTCCCAAGCATGATAAAGATTCTTATTTGGCTTTTGTTTGAAGTTCAAAATCTTACTATGCAACCTTGCAGTCTTACTGAATAGAAAAAAGTGGATGAGGAATTTCTGGTCCAAGTCATCCCATGTAGTGATTGAACTTACTGGCTCAGCATTCAACCACTGTCAGATTCTTGGCTTCCCTTAAAAGAGAGAAGGGAACAGTGTCAGCCTCCTTAATCAGTGGATACCCTCATGGGTATGAGCGTGTGACTGATGTCCAAAAAATTCTATAAATGAACCTGTGGATCGTCGTGTGACAAGCTGGTGAATTGCCCGCTACTGTGCGAAAGCCAAACCATGTTTTTTTCAACTCAAATCTTCCTTCTACAGCGGGTCTGCAGATGTCTGAGGTAACATTAGTCTCAAATGGGATTACCACTTCACGAATTATCCTACGGGCTAGTGGATCTTCAGGCATAACTGCAAGATGATCTTTATCTTGTTTAATTTAAGGGATTCTATAGAAAAATACTACTTCTCTTCTTCGTTAGTGTAAGCGTTGCTCAGGTTCGAGGTCTAGTTTAACCAAGTCATTGTCCCTTGCCATCTTACTATCTTTTGCAACCTATGCCTACAAATTCAAAAGGTAAATCAAATAATTAGCACTTAAGAAATCAAAAAGCAAAACTAAAACTACGACAGTTGCATATTCATAAGTCCCCAACAAAGGCACCAAGAACTTGTGGTGCCCAAGTGTACAGTAAGTATACATGGTCTACCAAGTAGTAAAATGGCCTTAAGACAGGGATGTGTTAAATAACTATCTGATTATAGTTCTACTATAAAGATTAACAAGTGCAAATGTAACTCAAAAGTAATTGAGAGTTAAAACTAAAAGTAAACTTAACAAAACCGTAGATTAAAGGTTCTTAAAAAACAGCAGGGAGAAACCCGGGGTTAAGGCACCACAAAAAATATACTACGCTATGTCACTTCTTTGGTTAGGTTAATTATCTTGGTTGTTGGTCCATGTGGTCTTTGGTCCACGGGGTCTATATTATAATTATGTCCTTCCGAACCTCTTATCAAATTATGTAACTTATTCCCACAACTACATTGCTGAGCAGGGAAGCAACAACTAAGTTTAATGCATTCATATTCTATCCCGTAATTGAACCAAATATAGCACTTAGAATATTCCTGTCCTAAATGCAAAGCATAACATCATTTAATTGAGATTACGATCCTATTCCATCTATCCCACAAGGATAGATAAACAACTAACAATGATAAATTACTAAAACCAATTCAATTCATAACAAGAGTAATCATATTCTTGGTCTTAACCCCCAAAAAGGGCGTTTAGCCGCTTATGGACGTACACGTAATCATAATAGATTAATCCATGTTAAAAACCATAAACAAACTAAGTTAAAGGAAGAAAAAACCTAATTGAATCCTTCTCCAATATATATTGATGACATGATCCAAATTAGGGCCTAGTCGTGTTAGGTATCTCAAGTCCAACCAGGACCGGAGACCAGCCCCAATACCTAAACTATTAAGCGCCCTATACCCCATGTCGGGTGAATTCTGAACCTAAATCAAGATAAGATAATATTAACTTAAATACATGATAATAAGTCTAAAGTAAAAAACCAAAAGCTACAACCAATAAACTATCTAATGCCAATTCCTATATCAGTGACAACACTACTACCAACACTGCCCATGCCTATAGTAGTCCGATAAAGCTCTAACCAGAATCAAAGGATATCTAGTTGGTACATGCCCCCGATCATAGCCAAAACCAAAACCAAAGAAATAAAATTTACATAAAGAAGTCCATAGCATGAAATGGGGTCTTCCGTAGTATGGAAGCTCACCACTTCAGCTGACTCAAATGTTGTCCTCAAATCACCGAGTCATTGAGCAGGAGGAGTGAAAGTATGGCTAGTTCCTGCATCTCATGAGGATACAGCACCCGAAGATGGTTAGCTAGATGAACACTAGCATGTAACTCATGGATAAAGATAGAGTAATGCCATTAATCCAAACCAAGTCAAACCAATGCACATAAACCATATGCAAATACATATATACAAATATACCATGCCAGGATAGGGAACAAGGTTTAACATATATTTTAAAACCTTAACCAAGATTATGTATCTTTACTGTTAAAAAATCTACCCATGGGCTATATGGGTCCAGCGTTACCCCCTGAATAGCCCCAGTATGTGTAGATGCATGAATTGGAGATATAATAGATGACCGGGGATTCCTGCGTACCCTTCGCCCTCCATGATACATATATACAAGTATATAGTTAGGGGATTCCCATGTACCCAATAAGCATATGGTCACCAAGACCAACCCTCATATCAGCAAACATGAGTTTCCAATGTTTGTCCTTTGGACTCTTACCTTTACGGCTAGCTATCACAACTTTCATTATCGCCCAATTAAAAAATTTAGCACATAATCAAACCACCAATTAGAAGAGTCAATTATTAAGGCATTATTAAGTGGTATCGTCATACCAACTATAGCTTGTAAGCAATGTCATTATCCAACACTTAGGGGTTACTACGTACCCAGTAGACTCCATTATTAAAATCACTTAGGGGATTCCCGTGTACCCCACAAGCTTTCCCAATGCCATCAATAACCATTTAACTATTTATATCATGGATTAGTTTCAAGAAATAAGTTAAACCAAACACTTTTATGATTCCATTGTACCCCTAATTCAAATTCCCACCTTTGTCATAACTACTAACCTATTTTATAATACCGGGTTGGGTTCATAACCACTTCAAAAGTCACAAGTTTAGAGAAAGTTACCATTATGAAATTTCACCATCTACCCATGCGCCACCCACATGTTCAAAATTATATTTAAAAATACAAAACCATAATAGGAAAACATTACTCAACCATAAGCATTCAAAACCCCCAACCTTTATTTGAAAACCATAATAATACGATGAAAGCCTTATATTAATACATGTTCTTTAATTAAAATAAAAATGAGGGAGAAGTGACATGCCTGAAATACGAAGAAATTTGAAAGAGATTGCACCCATAGAATCCTAGATGACCGCTCTTTTTGAAACCCTAACCATAGCTTAAACAGAGAGTTTGAGAGAGAATTTGAGAGTGTTTTATTGTGAATGGTGTGTTAATGAAGTCTCAAAGGAGGTTTTAAGTTGTGGTATCAAAGAGATTTAAAGTGTAAAATATCCAAAATGCCCCCAACTTAAACAGTAAAAAATCATCCTTGGTTACGAGTCGACCTGTTGACTCATCACCACATCATACGACACGTAGCCTTGAGTCCTATTCTAGATAGTGCATTGGACACCCATACACTGTCCACCTTACAACTCCATGATCCTACTCATGACCTGAACCTATGACCTATAAGATCTAGTCGTTACCAAGATAGTACCCAAATAGGTCAGACACTGGACAACCTACGACTTCACCTCATGACTCATAACTTATCCTCATAACTCCTAGTGAGCCAATCGTACTTATAGCAAAGTCAAGCCACTAAATTACTGATTTGGCTAGGGTTTGTCCTAATAACTTGTCACCACCCTAACGACTCATCACCACCTAGTCGTAACCAAGGCAGAAAATCCAACCACCATTCACTGGACACCCTACAACTAAGGTCACCTGATCAGTCAAGACATCATATGACTCGTATGGTTAAGTTATAATCAAGACAGTGAGCTCAAACTGCAGGAAATTTTTGAGGGCCAAAAATTTAGGGTATTTCAATTCTCTCCCACTTGAATTATTCGTCCTCAAATGATGGGACAAAGCAGTGACTAGCATGATTAAACCCTAAATATCTTTACTCTTACTTTTAATACAGAAATCAGATTACCAAGGAATTTATAACTCTCCATTAACAAAGACAAAAAATAAAATGCTAAGAACAACACATACCTTAAGTATGATTTCTCAAAATGGGGAATAGGAATGGATACTTGGACTTCATGTCCTCTTCACTTCCCAAGTAGCCTTTTTGACCTTATGGTTCCTCCATAAAACCTTCACCAAAGTTACATCCTTGATCCTCAACCGCCGAACTTGCTGATCTAAGATTTCAACAAAGACTTCCTAATAAGACAAGAAATATGAAATACAACGTCCTTGATAGGTATAATTTATGATGGATCTCCCACACACTTCCTCAACATAGATACGAAGAACACCGGATGAACGGAGCTCATGCTAGAGGGAAACTCCAATTCATATAAAACATTACCAACCCTCTTTAAAACCAAATAAGGACTGATATATCGAGGATTAAGCCTTCTTTTATTACCAAACTACATCACTCCTTTCATGAGAGACACCTTCAAGAACACCTTATCCCCAACCTCAAACTCTAACTTCCTACGCCTCATATCCACATAGGACGTTTTACGACTTTAGACGGCTTTAAGCCTATCCTAAATCACCTTTACCTCCTTCATAGCTTGGTAGACCAAATTCAGGTCAAACATCTCTGCCTCACCAACCTCGAAGCACCCAATAGGGGACCTACACTTCCTACCATACAAGGCCTCAAAGTGAGCCATCCCAATGCTAGAGTGGTAGCTATTATTATACGCAAACAATATAAGAGGAAAATATTGAACCCAACTACCACTATAGTTAATCATGTAAGCTCAAAGCTTATCTTCCAATATCAGAATAGTTCTTTCTACTTGCCCATCCAATTACATATGGAAAGTCATAATAAGACTCACTTTAGTCCCCAAACCTCAATAAAATAATCGTCAAAGTGTGATGAGAACTGAGAACCACCATCTAAAATAATAGAAATAAGTACCCCATGCAGCTTCATAATCTTTTGGAGGTACAAACTTGCATAATCCTCTATCGAGAAACTAGTCCTTACTAGCAAGAAGTGAGTAGACTTTGTCATCCTATCCACAATGACCCAAATTGAATCAAACTGATTTCGAGACCGAGAAAGACTGGTAACAAAATCCATATTGATCACTTGTTACTTTCACATAGGCAACTTAATTTCTTGATATAATCCTCCAGGTCTCAAGTTCTCAACTTTAACTTGCTGACACACCATACATTTAGCCACAAAACTAGCCATATCTGACCTTATATTGTTCCACCAATAAATCTCATTAAGGTCATGATACATCTATCTTTGTCGAACAAGGATGAATAGCGTAACACGACTCATGCACCTCATCCAAGATCCTCTCTCATAATCCATCGATGTTGGGAATATATAATCTCTCTTAGTACCGCAAGGTACCATCACCACTAACCTCAAAAGCCATCACTTTATGCCCACCTATATCCCTCTTGATTTTCATTAAGATAGAATTCAATACTTGATTCTTTTTCACCTCAGCACCAAGAGATGACCTTAACACCTCTTGAACAAACACACCACTATCTTTTGAGTCTAAGAGATGAACTTCAAGGTTAGCCAAACAGTGACTATCTTTTACCGATTCTCTCTTTCCCTTCTCCACATGAGCTAGACTTCCCATGGATAACCTTCTAAGAGCATCAGTAACCACATTAGCTTTACCTGGATGGTAGGGGAAACCTATGTCATAATCCTTGAGCAGATCAACACATCTCCTTTGCCTGAGGTTAAGCTCTTTCTAAGTAAACACATACTGCAGGCTCTTATGATCTAAATATATATCCATATCCACTCTATACAGATAATGATGCCAGATTTTCAATGCGAACACCATGGCCAATAACTCCAAGTCTTGTGTCGGGTAATTTTTATTATATACCTTCAACTATATAGAGGTATAAGCCACTACCTTGCCATGCTGCATCAAAATACAGCTGAGCCCCACACGATATGCATCACGATAAACCACAAATTCGTCTGTGCCTACAGACAAAGTCAATACCAGAGCCGAAGTTAACTTATCTTTCAGCTTTCTAAAGATACTCTCATAAGCATTGGACCACAAGAACTTTACCTTCTTCTAGGTTGACTTAGTCAACGGGGTAGTAATAGTCAAGCAACTTTCCATAAATCTCATGTAGTAATTCGATAAACCCAAGAAGCTTCAAATATCTATTGGAGTCATGGGTCTAGGCCACTTCTTAACCACTGTAACCTTATGAGAATCCACCATGATCCCTTCACTAGATATGACATGACCTAGAAAAGTGATAGCATTCAACCAGAATTTGCATTTTGAAAACTTGGCATACAACTATTGATCTTTCAGGGTATTCAATATAATATAGAGATGATCGGTATGATCCACCTCACTCTTAGAGTACACCAGAATATTATCTATGAATACAATGACTAACAAATTTAGAAACTGATAAAAGACCCTATTCATCAAGTTCATGAATGTCGTCGGGCCATTAGTCAACCCAAAATACATAACCAAGAATGCAAAATACCCATATCGAGTACGAAAGATAGTCTTAGGGTTATTCGCCTCCCTAATCTTTAACTGATGATACCCAAATCAAAGATCAATCTTGGAGAAAAACTTAGCACCTTGAATCTGATCAAACAAGTTATCTATCCTTGAAATAGAGTACTTATTCTTTACTATCACCTTATATAATTACCGGTAATCAATACAAATATGAAGGGGACCATCCTTCTTACGCGTCAACAATACCAGTGCAAACCACTAACACATACTGGAATAAATGAAACCCTTGTCTAAAAGGTTCTTTAATTTCTCCTTAAGCTCCTTTAACTCAGCTAGAGCCTTTATATATAGGGTAATAGAGATAAGACAAGTGTCCAAAACAAGATCAATCCCAAAATCTATCTCCCAATCGGAAGGGACACTAGGAAGGTCATTAGGGAAGACCTCAGAAAATTCATTCACCACTAGGATGGAATGTAAAAAAGGACCCTCCAAGTTATAATCTTTAACCTAGACCAAATGATAGAGACACCCCTTGGAGATTAATCTTCGGGATCTAAGATACGATGTGAACCTTTGTAATGCCCTGAAATCTAGTTCTCAGAATGCCACACGGTGCTCTAAATTACAAGTAGTCCTGAGCTAACCCTGGCTGCATTCTAATATATCTGAATCTCAACATAGGGAAATATAAGTATAAATCATGATGAAATGCAGAAAACTATCTGAATAAATCTAAAAGTACTAATCTCATTAATCTAATTAAATAAATGCTGAAAATCTGAATATAAACTCAAAGGTTTAAATCAAAATCTTATAGTCCAATAAGCCTCTACTATTTGAATCTAGAGAGTCGCTGGGATAGGCCCCAGCTGACTCAACCGTCTGAAATGTGTAAAGACATATCTACTAGTAACTTGGAAATCTGAATAACTAAGCCCTCAGAATAATGAGGACTCACCAACTGCAGGGATGTAGATAAGATGCTGGGAAATCAATCACGCTGCTGAGACTGAGCACTTGTACCTACATTATGAGACAATGTAGCACATAGACATATATGTGAATCAGTAATTTGATGATGTAATGAGTATATGGGGGTGTATGAAATAAGTAAATAATATTATCACAATTTATAAATCATTCATGCTAAACGTAAATGACTCACATAGCTAGAGTTAATCTGAAATACTAAAATCTAAAATCATAAATAATAATGCATATATTCTGAATCTTGTGATTCATTACACTTAGTTCTAAAAATTTGTATTCTCTTTTTGTTCTCAAATCATGTAAGCTAGATGAAATCTGAAGCCCATTCAGCATAGTAAATACTTTATCTCAAAAGTTGTTTTAAGAGTGGGGGACATCTATTTGGGAGGTTTTTCTAGCCGACATGTACACCATGTGAGCATACATGGTGTACCACGAATAAACGACTTAAGGTTAGGGTTGTTCTACCCTTTCCATCAGAATAGAACAATCTCATCTCAATGATCACAATCTCTGTCATCCATGTAGAAGTGGGAATAATCTAAATCCTACATTGGCACGTAGTTCTGGGGTATGAAAACATAGTAATGTACCCATCTTGGTGCTAAATACTACTCCCATTCTTATGCTTAAAATCGTAAGAAAGATCCATTTTAAAAATAATTTAATGGCTTATAATGAAACCAACGGTAAAATCTATAATCTCAATTTGCAAAGTGGATTTCAATCTATTGTCACTAAAAGGTCAAATCTTTCTCAATAATCTCAAAATAATCTAATCATGTGGTGCTTATAGCACAAAATTCTCAAAATCACAATCTCAAATAGGGCTTGATGACCAATATATCAATCTCATAATAAAATATCTCGAAATTCATGTTTGCTGACATAAACATTCATAATTCATCATAAAATCTGAAAATTTCAGCAATGTGCATAAAAATATATTCATACTCATGTAATTTAACTTCTAAAGTATTGAAAATCTCATAATCTCATGAATAGCAATATGGGGTATAAACCCAACTTCAAATTCATAGGAAAACGTATAAAATCATGTATCTTTGTAAATAAAAATAAGTTTTGGGCACGAGGATGAAAGGATTGTTCTTGTTGAAACCCCACATACCTTAGATGGTGAACTAGACAGACAAGCTTGCTTTTTGAGACTCAATTCGTACTTTTGAATGAAGATTCTTGAATCTCTTGGTCTAGGGATCTTAAATCTTGAATTAATTTGGAGAAAGGATGGTGGAATCTTGAGTTTTTTGGAGATGAATGTTGAAACCTAGGGTTTTGGATGAGAGTAATTTTGATGAAACTTAGCATATAATGCTTCTAAAAGGCTTTAATCTAGTGTTTGGATGGATTGGTGGTTGGGGAAAAGTCCAAAATACCTCCCTTTAACTTTTGAACGAAACTGAAAAAATAAATTGGGGCCCCAATTTTTAACGTTGGCGCGACGAGCCACAATTGCGCCAAGCCACTAAAAATGCCAACTGAGAACTGGACAAACTCCGCGATGCGGGGTCATCGCGGTGCCCCTTTTGAATGCCATTTTGGCACATGGCGTGACGTGCCGTTATCGCAGTGGACCTCTGGAAATTGACCAACGAGAAATTGACCCTCTCTGTGATGTGATAATATCGTGGAGGGTCACTAGAAAATGACAATTAGGAGTTAACACTATTTTATGATGCGCTAAGTGTTCAAATGACGGTGTTTTACGACTAGAACTTAAAATAGCCATAACTTCTTACCCGATTAAAGATTTAGGTGAATCTTATATCGTTAGAAAGCTTATTCAATTTCCTACGCCATGGAAAGTTAAAATCTACAAAATTTCACTTAACTTAAACATCATTTATTCTAAAAGCTAATCCTCAAAATTTTGTAGTATGAGTTTAAGCTAAGGAAATCGCGGGATATTACAATATCTCCCCCTTGGGAAAATTCATCCTCAGTTGTGGATAGCTAGCTGAAATTTCTGAAGAATCTGAGAAAATAAGGTAGAATGCACAACTGAAATGAACTGATCATCTAAATCTAAAACATTCTAAGCTTCTGAGAAATCTGAGAGTGAATGAACTTACTTGAGGACAACTATATAGCTGAATCGGAGAATAGAAAAGGACTGAATTAGGAAAGAGTATTACCTTCGGCTAAATCTGAGGTTGCAAAGAAGAGGTGAGGGTATTTGGCTCGCATATCTGCTTTTGCTTCCCAAGTGGCACCCTCAACGGATTGATTCCGCTAAAGAACTTTGTCCAAGAGAACTTCTTTGTTCCTTAGTCTATGGATCTGATGATCTAAAATCTCAACTAGAATCTTTTCGTAAGAAAAACTGTTCTGAATATCTGATATTTCTAAAGGAGCTATAACGGTGGAGTCACCGATACTCTTCTGAAGCATAGAGACGTGGAATACAGGATAAACTGCTGACAAGTCCGCGGGAAACTCAATCTCTTCACCCCTTTCATGGGTGAAATCTTCATATACACAAAATCACCAACTTCAAACTTGAGATCCCTTCTTCTCACATCTACGTAGGATTAATGATGACTCTGGGTTGTTTTCAATCTCTCTCTAATCAGGTTAAATTTCTCCATAGCTTCAAACACTGAATCAGGCCCAAGCAAAGCAGCCTCACCCACTTCAAACCAACTTATGGGTGATTTATATCTCCTCTCATAAAGAGCTTCAAACGGAGCTATCTAAATGCTAGCATGATAACTATTATTCTAAGCAAACTCAATCAATGGCAAATACTCATCCTAACAACCTTTGAAATCAAAAGTACATGCCCTCAACATATCTTCTAAAGTCTTAATGGTTCTCTCTGCCTAACCATCTATCTGAGGATGAAAAGTCGAACTAAGATAGACTTGGGTTCCCAGACCCTTCTGAAAGTTCTTCAAAACTGAGAGGTAAACAGAGTACCCCTTTCCGAGATGATAGACAAGGGAACTCCATGCAATTTTACTAACTCTCAGATATACAACTTAGCATAATCTTCAGTTGTATAGGACATATGAACTGGCAGGAAATACGCTGACTTAGTCAATCGGTCTATAATAACCCAAATTAAATCATGATGACAACGCGATTGGGGTAAACCAGTCATAAAATCCATAGTCACCTCTTCCCACTTCCAAGTGAGGATACCAAAATCTTGCAATGTACCACTAGGTCTTTGGTTTTCTACCTTAACCTGTTGACAAGTTGCACATTTAGCTATGAATTCCGCTATATCTCTCTTCATACTATTCCACCAATAGATCTCCCACAAGTCACGATACATCTTGGTAGCACCTGGATGAATAGAATAACGTGCACCATGTACTTCTTCCATAATTGTATACCTCAAGTCATCAACACAAAGAACACACAATCTACTTAGATATCTCAACACACCAAATCCCCCTCGGGATAAAACCTCTACGTTTTGGTCTGTAGCTAGCTCCTTCAGTTTGACTAAGCTAGAATCCATATCTTGCTTTTCCTTCACTTCTAAAACTAGGAAAGATTCGGAACTACACAAAACCCAAAACTTACCTTTAGCTAAATCAACCAACCTAACACCCAACCTATCTAAACGATGAACTTTTCGAACTAATTCTTTCTTATCTTTCTCCACATGAGCAACACTGCCCATAGACAATCTACTAAGGGTGTCTGCCACTACATTGGACTTGCCCGAATGGTACAACACACTCATATCATAATCCTTCAAAAACTCTAACTATATTCTCTAATGAAGATTCAACTCCCTCTGAGTAAACACATACTGTAAGATTTTGTGATCCGTGAACACATCAACATGTACCCCATATAAATAATGTCTCCATATTTTTAAAGCAAACACCACAGCAGCTAGTTCAAGATCATGGGTTGAGTAATTCTTTTCATGAGGTTTAAGCTATCTAGAGGTATAGGCTATGACCTTACCTCTCTACATCAACACACAACCCAAACCAACTCTAGAGGCATCAAAATACACCACAAAACCATCTGTACTATCAGGTAATGCTAACATTGGGGCTGAAGTGAGTCGAGTCTTCAACTCCTAAAAACTCTTCTCATAGGAATCTGACCACAGAAAGTTAACTTTTTTTGGGTCAATCTAGACATAGGAGATGCAATAGATGAGAAATCTTCAACAAAATGGTGGTAATAGCCAGCTAAACCTAAGAAACTCCTAATGTTTGATGGACAGATAGATCTAGGCCAATTTCTTACAAATTTTGTCTTTTGGGGATCAAATCTAATGCTATCGGTGGAAACAACATGACCAAGAAAGGCTACTGATCTTAGACAAAACTCACATTTGCTGAATTTGGTGAACAATTAGAGATCTCTAAGAGCTTACAAGATAATTCTAAAATGGTTTGCATGGTAATTCTCACTACCAGAGTACACAAGGCTATTATCAATGAACACTATGATAAACATATCTAGATACTGCTTGAACACTCCATTCATGAGGTACATGAAAGCTACTGGACCATTTGTTAGCCCAAAAGACATGACTAGAAACTCAAAATAACCATAGAGGGTTCTAAAAGCAGTTTTTGAAATATCACATTCTGTAACTTTAAGCTGATGATAACCAGATCTAAGGTCTATCTTTGAGAAAAAACTTGCACCTTGCAATTGATCAAACAGGTCATCAATTCTAGGAAGAGGATATTTGTTCTTGACTGTGACCTTGTTTAGCTAACAATAGTTAATACACATGTGCAAAGAACCATCTTTTCTTGTATGAATAGTACGGGAGCACCCCATAGAGAAATACTAGGCCTTATGAAACCTTTATCTAAAAGATCTTTTAGCTGCTCTTTCAACTCTTTAAGATCTGTGGGAGCCATATAATATAGTGGGATAGAAATAGGCTGAGTATCTGGAAGAAGTTCAATACCAAATTTTATTTCCCTATCGAGAGGTACCCTTGGGAGATCTTCTGGAAAGACATCTGGAAACTCATTTACTTCATCGACTAACTGAACTATTGGGGTCTCATACTTAGTGTCTTTAACTCGAACAAGATGATAAATACATCCTTTGGAAATCAAATTTCTGGCCTTAATATAAGATATGAAATAACTCTTGGGAGCACTGAATTACCGGACCACTCAAAGGTTGGCTCATCAGGAAACTAAAACTTCACCACTCGGGTGCGACAATCTATAAAAGCATAACAGGAATGGAGCCAATCCATACAAAGAATAAGATCAAAGTCAACCATATCTAACTTTATTAAGTCTGCTAATATGACTTTGTGAAGGACAGTGATAGGACACTTTTTATAAATTTGTTTGGCAACAACTGACTCACCTACTGGGGTAGAAACCAAGAAAGGCTCAGGAATCTTTTTAAAATTTATCTCAAAATTCACAACAACTAATGGGGTCACATAAGAAAAACTTGACCCGGGGTCTAACAACATATACACAACAAAATAAAAGACACAAAGCATACCAGTAATAACATCAGGTGAATCTTCCTTCTCCTAGAATGAGGGTAAAGCATAAAATCAGTTCTGGCACTGACCGCTAGCAGTACTGGATTATGCGCCCTGAGGAGGAGCTGGGCGACCTAAAGGAGCTGGTGCACTGTTATCCTGAGTTTGGGGATAAAAATCTCTACGTCCTTGTCTGGTATGTGGGTAGTTTCTAATACTGTGAGCCTTCTGGCCATAACCATAACAACCTTTCTAACCCCACAAATATTTACCTCTATGATCCTTACCACACTTAGCACATGGGGGGATGATTGGGCTTTCCACTCACACTATTTTGAGATCTGGACATAGAAGACTTACCCCACTGCCCTTGCCTGTTTCTGGGTGTAGGAGCACTGGCTGAAGAAGGTGTAGGTCTAAATGAGTGATTTTGAAACTATGAACAATTTTCTCTTCCAGACTTGTTTTGACCATAATCAAACTGCCCTGTCCTAGCCCTCTTATTTACTCTCTCTCTTTTCTTTATCTTTTTTGCCAAAATCTGCTGAGCATGCATCATCAATCTAGAAAGATCTATGTCTCTGTTGAGCATAGTAGTCCTACACTCCTTAACTACTATCCCAGATACACCGGTCATAAACTTACTCATGCTTGACCTAGGGTCAGCCATCTGCTTAGGGGCATACTTAGATAACTGGTTGAACTTGAGGAAATACTCCTTCACTGTCATGGATCCCTGCCTTAGGTTCATGAAATCTTCTATCTTAGATTCTTTTATCTCAAGTGGGAAGAATTTATCTAGGAATGCATCCTGAAATATCTACCAAGTCATAGGGGCTACATTCTCCCTTCTACTCTTCTTCCACATTACCACCCGGTCATAAGCAATATCCTTCAGCCTATAGGATGTCAATTCTATACTCTCCTCTTTAGAAACATACATAATTCAGGTGATCTTCTTCACCTCATCAAGATATAGTTATGGGTCCTCACCTGCCTTCGACCTAAAAAATTCTGGCGGATTTATTCTTATAAAGTCTAGAATTCTGGCTGTGGCTAAATCCCCATCATACTGAGGTGGGACTGCGGCCTGATGATTACCTTGAACATTAGCTATCACATATTGGGCTAGCGCCTGAAAAGCTGCCCGAAACTCTGCATGTTACACATTCTCATTCAAAGAATTTATGGGCTGGGGTGGTTGGTTATCATTCCTATGGGCATTAGCTCTATGAGGAGGCATATTATGTCATAAAATAGCATGAGTTAATAGTATATAGAAACATCTGTAATACGATGGATTATGAAAAAAAAAGAGGATATTCCTAAAATGTTCCATAGCCTCTTGCTCATAGATGTGACATGCTTTACACCGATGATCAAGACGCTATGTAACGCAGATTGTCTGACCCCCTAGGACTCTCTAAACCTTAGGCTCTGATACCAAGTTTGTAACGCCTAAAAATCTAGTTCTCGGGATGCCACATAGTGCTTCGAACTACAAGTAGTCCTGAGCTAACCTTGGTTGCATTCTAACATATCTAAACCTCAACATAGATAAATATAAGTATAAATTATGATGAAATATAGAAAACTATCTGAATATATCTGAAATTACTAATCTCATCAATCTGATTAAACAAATACTGAAAATTTAAATACTAACTCAAAGGTCTAAATCTAAATCTAACAGTCTGATAGGCCTCTACTATGTGAATCTAGAGAGTCACTGGGACAGGCTCTAGCTGACTCAACTGTCTAAAATAAATAAAGACATATCTACTAGTAACTTGAAAATCTGAATAACTAAGCCCTCAAAACTATGAGGACTCACCAACTGTAGGGATGTAGATAAGATGCTCGGAGATTAATCACACTGTCGAGACTGAGCACCTGTACCTACATTATGAGACAATGTAGCACATAGACATATATGTGGATCAGTACTTTGATGATGTAATGAGTATATGGGGATGTATGCAAAAAGTAAATAATATCATCACAGTTTATAAATCATGTATGCTAAACATAAATGACTCACATAGCTCGAGTAAATCTAAAATACTAAAATCTGAAATCATAATTAATAATGCATATATTCTGAATCTTGTGAGTCATTACACTTAGTTCTAAAAATGTATATTCTCTTTTTATTCTCAAATCATGTAATCTTGATGAAATCTGAAGCTCATTCTGCGTTGTAAATACTTTATCTCAAAAGTTGTTTTAAGAGTGGGGGACATCTATTTGGGAGGTTCTTCTAACCGACATGTACACCATGTGATCATCCATGGTGTCCCATGAATAGCATCCGTAACGTTATGGTTATTCTACTCTTGCCATTGGAATAGAACAATCTCATCTCAGTGATCACAATCTTAGTCATCCACTCAGAAGTGGGAATAATCTAAATCCTACGTTGGCATGTAGTTTTGGGATATGAAACCATAGTAATTTACTCATCTCAGTGCTAAATACTACTTCCATTCTTATGCTCAAAATATTAAAAAAATCCACTTTAAAAGAAATCTAATGGTTTATAGTCAAACTAACTGTAAAATCTATAATCTCAATTTACAAAGTGGATTTCAATCTATTGTGATCAAAAGGTCAAATCTTTCTCAATAATCTAATCATGGGGTGCTTATAGCACAAAAATTCTCAAAATCACAATCTCAAATAGGGCTTAATGACCCATATATCAATCACATAATAAAATATTTTGAAATTCATGTTTGATGACATAAACATTCATAATTCATCATAAAATTAGGAAATTTCAGCAATGTGCATAAAAATATATTCATACTAATGTAATTCAACTTCTAAAGCATTGAAAATATCATAATCTCGTGAATAGCATTATGGGGTATAAACTCAACTTCAAATTCATAGGAAAACGTATAAAATCATGTATCTTTGTAAATAAAAATAAGTTTTGGGCACAAGGACAAAAGAATTGTCCTTGTTGAAATCTCACATACCTTAGATTGTGAACTAGATGCACAAGCTTACTTTTTGAGACTCTATTCTCACTCTTGAATGAAGATTCTTGAAGCTCTTGGTCTAGGGGTCTTAAATCTCGAATCAATTTGGAGAAAGGATGGTGGAATCTTGAGTTTCTTGGAGATGAATGTTGAAGCCTAGGGTTTTCAATGAGAGTAATTTTGATGAAACATAGCATATAATGCTTCTATAAGGCTTTAATCTAGTGTTGGATGGATTGGGGGTTGGGGAAAAGTCAAAAATACCCCCCTTTAACTTCTGAACGAAACTAAGAAAAATAAATTGGGGCTCCGATTTTTGACCTTGGAGCGATGCACCACAATCGCTGTAAGACACTAGAAAATGACAATTGAGAACTGGACAGACTCCGTGATGCGGGGTCATCACGGTGCCCCTTTGGAATGCCATTTTGGCATATCGCGCGGCGCGCCATTATCGCACTGGACCTCTGGAAATTGACCAACGGGAAATTAGCCCTCTCCGCGACATGCCAATATCGTGGAGGGCCACTGGAAAATGACAATTAGGAGTTAACACTGCTCCGCGATGCGCTAAGGGTTCAAATTATGGTGTTTTATGACTGGAACTTAAAATAGCCATAATTTCTTACCCGGTTATCGGATTTAGGCGAATCTTATATCGTTGGAAAGCTTATTCAATTTCCTATGCCATGGAAAGTTCAAATCTATAGAACTCCACTTAAACTAAACTTCAATTATTCTAAAGCTAATCCTCAAAAAAATTCAAATCTATAGAATTCCACTTAAATTTAACATCAGTTATTCTAAAGCTAATCCTCAACATTTTTTGGGATGAGTTTAAGCTAGGGAAATCGTTGGGTATTACAACCTTCCCGTGGGTACTAGAGAACTACCCTCCCATTTAATAACTGGCTTATTGGGAAATTTAAAAATGACCTTATGGGTCAAGAAGTCTAGAGAAGCGTAGCCCGAGTATAACTAATCCATCCTTAATATGACATCGAAATCAACCAAAGTCTCCCAACCACCCACAGTTACCACACAACTCTTATAGACTTACCTGGCAACCACAGAGTCACCTACCGGGGTGGAAACAGAAAAATAGTCCGAAATACACTCGGGACTGAAACCAAAATGCACAGCCACAAATGGGTCACATAAAAAAACGTGGACTCCGAGTCAAGTAAACAGTTCACATCAAGAGAAAAGAGTTTCAACTTACTAGTAATGACAACAGGCGATGCCTCAGACTCCTGAAAGGTAATGAGAACATAGATTAAGTTTTGACCAGTGCCAAATCTAGATGGTGCATCCTTTAGTGTCAGAGCAGATGAAAAGGCAACCGGAACCTTGTTTGCTCCAGAAGAAACCTTAGCCACTAGACAGATTCTAAGTATGTTCCCTGGATGACCACGGTTCAAGCACTTGTTCTTTCCTTCATCACAGAAACCCTGATACAATCGACCACAAAATCTACAAAGAGGATATGATAGAGCTAATTGGTCCCCATTAACCTAAGATTGGGCACCCTGTACCCTATAATTGTCACTAACTTGAAAACATCTATCACCCAATGGCTTTGGGTAGGGATCACAAGCCGACAAGTAGGACCCAGAGTTGCCCCACTTCTTTTTGGACCACTTTCCACCATCCCTGACGCTCTATCCCTTGCTCTAAATGCTAAAATTTCTTGCTCTGCCTTTCCCCAATTTCAACCTGCTTCCTCTTTTCTTTCTCTACTTGTTTTATATACATAACCAATCTGGAAATATCTATGTCCTTGTTCAATAGGGTAGCCTTAATCTCCAAAATCAAGTCTCGAGACAACCCTGAATCGAATATTCTCATTCTAGCCCTCATGCTAGAAACCAGCTCCGAAGCATACCAAGATAACTGGTAAAAATTCGAGGCATACTCCTTGACTGACATCTTTCCTTGCTTTAGGTTAACAAACTCTTTCATCTTCACCTCCCTCGGCTTTTAAGAAAAGAAACGGTAAAACAAATCTCTAGAAGAGTCATCTAATAAGGCGGACGCAACATCCACACCTCTGAGCTACTCCCACTCCTCATACCATTAATGAGCTACATCCTTCAACTGGTAGGCGATAAGCTCCACACCTTCCACCTCAGTAACATGTATCACCCAAAAAATCCACACTAATTTCATCTATGAAGTCCTGAGAATCCTACTTAACTTTGTACCAGTAATCACAGAAGGATTCAATGACTTAAATTGGCCAACAACTCTAGTGGCCTCAGATGATGGATTAACAAAATCCATATACTCAGTCTGAGAGGTGACCAATTAAGTGAACAAATGGATCAGTTGGCAAAACTCAGCATTAGACACGTCAGTTTGAGGTGTCTGAGGAGGGATAGGTAGGACCGGTAAAGCTCTATTAGGACATCAGAGATAGTGGCCTTATACCTAGTTTGAACCCCTAGGGTAGGACATGCTCTATTTTCATTGTCCTCAGTTAGGACAGAGGGTTCCCACGGACATTAAATCTTCTCAGAGGCATGATCTGAAAGGCAAACAAACAAGAATTAGAGAGATACAAAACCTTAGACTCTACAGCCAGAAAATAGAACACAAGAAAGAGAAATATTCCTAAATGCCTCATAGCCCTTCCCTTATAAGTGTGGTGCGCTACGCACCCTTAAAAGAAACTCTACTCCACATGGCTTTATGGACACCCAATTGACCATGAAACTAAGCTGTGATACCAATCTGACACGACCAGAACCAGGGCATAGTCATGTCGGGTATCGTAGGTCTAACTTAGACCAGAGACCACCCTCAATACCTAAACTATTAACCGCCCTACAACCCATGTCAGGTGTATTTCGAACATAAATCAAGATAAGCTAATATTAATATAAAGACATGATAATAAGTCTAAAATCCAAAATCAAAAGCTACAACCAATTAACCATCCAATGATAATACCAATACCAATTTTAACACTAATACCGACACCACTCATGCCCATAGTAGTCTGAAAAAACCTCTAACCAAAATTAAAGGATATCCAGTTGGGACATGCCCCTAACCATATCCAAAACTAAAACCAAAACAATAAAAATAATATAAAGAAGTACATAGAATGAAATAGGGTCTTTTAGAGTGTGGGAGGTTACGACTTCAGTCTGACTCAAAAGTTATCCTCGAATTACCAAGTCACTGAGAAGGAGAAGTAAAAGTATGGTTGGTTCCTGCATTGTGTGGGGATACAACATCCGAAGATGGTTAGTAGGCTGAACACTAGCATGTAACTCAAGGATAAAGATAAAGTAATGCCATTAATCCAAACCAAGTCAAACCAATGCACATAAATCATATGCAAATACATATATTCATATATACCATTGTACCCCTAATTCAAATTCCCACCTTTCTAACTACCAACTAATTTTATAATATAGGGTTGGGGTCATAACCACTTTAAAAGTAACAAGTTTATAAAAAGTTACCATTATCAAATTCCACCACCATACCCATGCACCCACATGTTCAAAACCATATTTAAAATATAGAAAACCATAATTAAACCATAGGAAAACATTATTCAATCATAAGCATTCAAAACCCCCAACCTTTATTTCAAAATCATAACAATACCATAAAAGCCATACATTAGAACATGTTCTTTAAGTAAAATAAATATGAGAGAGGAGTGGCATGGTTGAAATACCAAGATATTTGAAAGATATTACACCCTTAAAACCCTAGATTAACACTCTTTTTGAAACCCTATCCTTAGCTTGAACAGAGAGTTTAAGAGAGAGTTTGAGTGTGTTTTATTGAGAATGATGTATTAATGAAGTCTTAAAGGAGGTTTTAAGTTGTGGTATCAAAGAGACTTAAAGTGGGGAATGTCTAGAATGCCCCCAACTTATAACCGTAAAAAGTTGTCCTTGGTTATGAGTCAACCCATTAACTCTTCACCACATCATATGACTCATAGCCTTAAGTCGTATCCTAGAAGGTGAATTGAACACCCACACACTATCCACCTTATGACTCTATCATCCCAATTATAAACTGACCCTATGACCAGGTACTAGTCTTGACCAATACAGTATCCAACTAGGTTAGACACTTGACAACCTACGACTTCACCTCACGACTCATAACCTATCCTCACGGCTCTTTGTGAGCCACTCGTACTCAGAGCCAAGTCAAGCCACCAAGTTACTGATTAAGTTAAGGTTTGTCCTAGTGACTCGTTACCATCCTTAATGAATCATCACCACCAAGATATAAAACTCAACCACAATTCATTGGAAACCCTACAAATAGGGTCACCAAACTCGCCAAGATATTATACGACTTGTATAGTAAGTCATAATCAAGGCAATGAACTCAAAACTCAGGAAATTTCCGAGGGCCAAAAATCCAGGGTGTTTCAATTAAAGACCTAAGGTCTTCTAAGGTGTCTATAATATTGTTTAAGTTTTCTATTTATAATAGGACCAAAATTGCCGAATTTACATACTCTCCATTCCATACCCCTATCGTAGTAGATAGGTAGAGTGGAATGCCTCTATCACACCTAGCTACTAGATTTGGACATTCCATAATATAGCTAAGGATGTTGTACACCCTTAGATCATTATCTAGGCAGCGTGGCATGCGAATGTGTCCAAATATTCTAGATTTTGTGTATCCGATCCAAAGCATTTGGCCTTTAAGTTCATGCTTTGTGGTGACTTTTCCTCTTGGTTTCTAGCTTTTTTATCAACCAGATATCATCTTGATCAACTCACCATGTATTCTATAACATCAAAGCCACAAATTAGAGCTCAAAACCACTTGGAATCCAACACGATGAACTAGAATTAAACATAGCCCAAGCTAAGAGTACTAGTTTTTGCGTTTGAACTTTAACTTAATATTTTGACTCCAACCTTATTATGAACACACCTTAAACATTATAATTACAAAACTTAACACCTAGATGCCCATTTATCCAAATACTATATCATTATGTACACGAGAAGTCCTCAAAATAAGGCTAAATAAGTATAGATAATAATCTGTAGGTGCATAAATCCACCTAAGATCATGTTTATTTAGTATCTTTGAGATATAATGCTTTACTAGGAATTCTACCTGTAATACCCTAATTTTCTAAACTGGAATGCTACACGGTGCTCATGACCCTGAAGGACCACAAGTTAACCCATGACTGATATTTATACCTATATACTGCAAAATATATCATAAAGTGCAAAAACATGAACATGAAAGCCCATAAGGTTTGAGCTTAATAAACGTCTGATAAAAAAATATCTAAAAAATGTATAACAATACCAAAATAAGTCATAAATACTGAAAATAATGAGATCTAAATATCTAATCTGACATCTATTCTGAAAGCCTCTAACTGAATTGAATAAGGAGTTGATGGAACATGTCTCCAAATAACTCCATCTAGCAACTAAATAGTAAATATAACAATAATTATATATCCTCAAATAAGAAGGATTCACTACAAACTCTGAACACTAAAATGCTACTGCTGATCTGGAGCTTATGCCTCTGAACCTATAGTGTAACATAAGAGAAAACACCATAGCGCAAATGTGTCAGTACATCTGAATGTACTAATAATACGAGTGAGGTAGGCTAAATGCAAAGGGTTATATGCATGAACAATGCTAACTAATATGAATGTGAGAATACATACATGCATAAACAACTATAACTGAATTCGTGATGATGCTGACTACTGAGTCTGAATATTGACGACATGACTTTACTGTTATTGAGGTACTGAATAGATTATTGACTATTTTTGATAGTTTAAATTATGAAGAACTAGTTTGAATGACTGTGTCTAACAGTCCTGAAATTAAATACTGGTAACGTGAGTTGTGCCAACTAATATAGCTGATATAACTATAATAATCAAACTAATCGATATAACTGATACTGAGCGACTGTATCTACCAGTCTAAGTTCTGGTAGAACTATTTGAGTTTCATTCTACTTGGAGTAACTAAATTTGAGATCAGTCCTATCTAGTGGGTGATCATGAGTATACTGATGATAAGGATTATTTGACTTAGTCTGAGATCAGTCCTATCTAGCGGGTGATATTTAAATCTAATGATTCTGATATTGATTAAACATAGTTGAGATCAGTCCTAGATAATGGGTAATCTTAAAGTCTATTTATAATGATAAGCATTGACTGTATCTAACAGTACTGAATTTGTACTACTTAACTGAGTTGACTGTATCTGACAGTCCTGAATCTGTAACTAAAAATATGGGATGTGTTCATCTAACCGACATGCCCTAAGCTAAGCTGACTTGGGTCGAATCTCTGCCCTAACTGGAAAGATGTCAGTACCACGCCACCAGTAAAGACATCTATTGTGGAGTCAGTCCTAATCTAGTTGATGACTCTTGGGATTAGTCCTATATATATAAATGTACTAACGGGTGACCCTTGAGTATGTCAGTCCTATCTAATGGGTGACATCTCGTACCTATGCTGGCTACGTAGTTCTAGAACTTAGGGATTGCTTCTAGAGATCTCAGTCCTATTCTAGCGGGTGAACCCCCATCCCTAGGTTCACTCGGTGTTGAATCCTACTCCCATCTGAAAGACACTGAACTAAATAACTGGGTTGAACTAAAAAACTTAACTGAACTGATTTGCTGAACTGATACTGATTAACTGAACTGAAAATAGTGGTATTGTTTAGCGGAGCTAAATCTGAGTTTACTGGATTCCAATGACTGATGGAATGTATTGAGTTTTGAGGACTGGTTGAGAGTACTGAAGTTACTGAGATTAACTTTGAATACCGAGGTTACAGATATTACTGAGTACTGAGATCATTGAGATTACTGAACTACTAAGATTACTGAGGTTACTGGATTTTCCTAAGTCATATAACTGATTGAATTCTATAGATCATGGCTTGACTGAGAGTTTCGTGATAACATGACATGGCTCTAGGCATACAACTATAGTTTTCGGATACGAATCCCTCAGGACTCGATGGAAGGAAACTGATATACAAGACTGACTTGATCATAAGATTGGAGTCCACAATTTACATTATCATAAATAGAGGATATTATACATCATGTAGTTCCTCAACATATTAAGCATGGTAGGAAGTGCATAGTTATATTTCATGTGTATATTGTATATCTCCATTATCATACATATTTCATACCACAACAATAGCAACACAAAAAGCATGAAATTCATATTAAAATTTCTAGCATCCTAAGAATTTTATCAAACACCTTGTATGCAATCTTTAAGGCATAGGTGTGTTTCATAACTTGTACCATTTTACACTATCTAAGGTTCATAGTTTTCAACTAACAAGCATATATATTCCATGAAAACACCGCTAGATATCATCTTGAATCTTAAACAATAATCATCAACATGTACATACTCATATCACCACAAAAAGTTTACAAAATAATATTTAAAATATGGTTCTTGAACTCTATGAACAGATTGGATCCATAGATAAATACTATGCATACCTTAGAAAGGAAACCTTGATGATTTGCTGGAGAGTTCTTGGATTGGGAAACTTAATTCTTGATTATCTTGGAAAAAGGCTTGAATCTTGCTTTTGAGAGATAAGCTTGATGGAAACCCTAATCTTATGGTTGAGAGCGTAAGAGAGGGTTTTTGATATGCTTAACTGAAGAAAAATAAGAAAAATTATGCCTCTTTAGGGTTATAAGTCATGGGAAGTGAAGGTAAAAGACCAAAATACCCTTATTAAATAAATTCCCAGTTGCTGAAAATAATAGCTGACGACATTTATGATAAGGCGTCAAAAATGTGGTAAGCCATCAAAAATATCATCACACAGAAGCTGGAATTGATAGTTTCTACCTAAGTCTGACGACCTTCATGGTAGGGCATCACAATTGTGGTAAGCTACCACGAATGTCATCACTTAGGAGTTGGTTTCTGCCTAAGGCTAACGACCTTCATGGTAGGGCGTCACAAATATGGTAAGCTACCATGAATATCGTCACACAGGAGCTGAATTCTGCCTAAGGCTGACGACCTTCATGGTAGGGCATCACAAATGTGGTAAGCTACCACGAATTTTGTCATACAGGAGCTGGTTTCTGCCTAAGGCTGACGACCTTCATAGTAGGGCGTCACAAATATGGTAAGCTACCACGAATGTCGTCACACTATTTCCAGCCTGACATGCTAGAGTAAACTAGGAATAACTCTTTGCTCCGATATCGAATTTAGGCGAAATTAGTATTGTTGGAAAGATAATTCAATTATATATCTTTTCATAGGTCATGACCTCAAAAATTCCAAGTATAATGAGAGATATGCTCATTTGAAGTTGACTATACCTATATCCTTCTCAAGAATTCAATCAGTAAGGAATATTTTGATTCGTCTGATAGCTGGGAGTTATTTGAAGACTTAATATACATCTAAATTAATCATAAAACTATAAAAGAACCATGATGTACTATGCATGAGCTTGGTACATGGCTCTAATATTGGTTTGGATTTTTTGGGGTATTACACCACCGAGACTTTAGGTAGCTCACTTAATTTGGAGTTCACTTATGCTACCTAAAAAAAGGGTGTTAGTTGGGTTGGCATAAAAAGGAAGGATTCTCACAAGATTTAGACTGGGAGAGCTGAATATATTAATTGACGACACAAAATGTTGTTTATGTATTTATTAAAATAAATGATACACCATTACACTTGTTTGCTAAATGTGAAAGGATTACACAAACTAAAACTAAGCTAAATCAATGGCTTACCATTAAGATTTTGTATGGTGATGTTGAAAGTACACTCCAATGGATCAAAACAAGGAGATGGATTCAGTTCATGAAGAAAATAGTAATCTTGTTAAGGGAGCAACACTTTACTATACTATGCAGGCTAGAAATAGTAGAATTTTTCAATAACAGAGTGTACGAGTTAATATGAGGATGTTACAGATATAGAGGGAGATATATGAAAGCTTATACATGCTATAACATACCAAGAGAGATGGTAAATGTCAGAGTTTTGTAGAAAAATTGTGTAGTTATGAAAATTTATATATTTTTTATACTTTCTGAGGTCTAGATGTGTTGACCACGTGTCAGGAGGTAGTCACACACTGGAGGCTCTTTGTTTGTAATTGAATTATTGTTGGTATGATAATATTCACAGATTGTTACAAAGAAAATAATGAGGATAAAGGAAGTTTAAATGGGTGGGGGAGGGGGAGGGGAGGGGGATAGAATTACAAGGTAAGGAATCAAACTCTCACCAAAATAAAAGTTCAGATAGCCAACGAAATGAGATACAAAGATCAATCCTCATTTGAATGTCCACCTATTTAACAAATTTAAATTCATTACTTCCTTTATTTAAATTTTGTAATATTCCATCTCGTCGTTACTAAAATTACCACGTTCAAAGAGCACGATATATATAAAAAAAATTAATATCTTTAAAAAAATCATAAAAGACTTAGTTAAATAAATTTGGACTAGAAAATTTTGGGGTGGACTGACGTTATCCAGCTATAATGAAAATTATCCCATTGTAACAGTGCTCAGGTAGCGGTATATATGCCGCTGTAGTGGAGCGCCAAAAAATAATTTACCTGAGTTTTTAATTACCTTTTTTTTTTGTTATAAATTGGAACAAGACTTCATTCAAAAAAATCCTTAGGGTTGCCTTAAGTATCTGGAGCAATGGAAAAGAGAGAGTATGCTCAGATGAGGTGAACCCCAATGTTTTCTCGTAGTTTTCATGACAAAATTTACTAAAATGGAACAAGAATTTCAAGTTCAGACTCCCACAGCAGTTGCTTGACATCCATGTAGGTTAGATTTAACTGAGTGGCAAAGAACTGTGTTGGAAAATATTTGCATAACATAGATTGATGAAAGATTTCATGCATAGATATATGGACAAAGCGTTTGGACGGATAAAATTGATATATTCGGGCTATGTAAATATAATAGATATTCTCAAATTAGGTGTTATAATTTTTATTATAGCTTCCCCGTTATTACTTGTGCATAACTAATTGGTTAGTGAATAAAAATGATTGGTCATGGTGTTGGATTGCAATCAAATTGCTTGTTATTAGTTTGTGAATGTCTTGTTTCTTCTTTAATGGGTTAATAATGTGATCTAAAAATTATTTAGAGTGAATAGAAAAATTCAAAAGTAATAAAGTGTAAATTAGGGGGATTTACGTTTCCTAAATATAGGTAGTCTAAACGTCGTTGTAAAATAATGTGTGTTACTTGGCCAGACTATTATGGTGGTGGAAAGGGGTAAGTGATGGTCAAATTATAGTTAAAGACTCAATTTTGACTTATGTTTGTATATTAATTGCCTATTTGTCTACTTATTATAATGAATGTTGTAGAATATTGACTAGTTGGATAAATTTATGAGTTATTGATCACCTAAAATGAGATTGTGTAAAAAGCCTTATTTTAAAGTGCAAGTTTGGCTTAATTATCTTATATTGTGATTGTACATGTTATGACATGGAATGATATTGTAAGATGAACTAGTACAGGTTATCATCATGAAAGTGATGAATATTAGGGTGTATAAGGATGGAAATGTTGAAATAAGTATAGTATAACACTTATTTGGATAAGAGTGAATGATATTAAATGTCTAGGTTATTGATACATGGATTGAGCTCATCCCCAGTAGGTCATGAATAGTGGATATTTATAAGACCCATAGCATGTGAATACATGATATAAGTGAGTTTGACGCTTGTATGAGTGGATCGAGTTGTATTGTGGTTGTTATTTTGAATTTCTTTTGTGGACCAGGTTATGTTGTTATTTTTTATTTGAATTCATGAGTGGTCTAGGCTATCGATATACTGTAATTGATTCGATATTGTCAAAGCGCACGAAAAGAGGTAATTGTGGTAAGATTAAGCTAATTGTCTATGAGTCTGGGTATGTGACTTGGTTGAATATTTGTACTTGTTCTATATTCTTATGGTTACTTGATTAGTGGTTAAAGAAAGACTTAGTGAAGAAATAATTTCTAAGAGTTTAATAATTATGTTTGTTTTCCATATATTGGTTGAATATAATAAGTGAAATGCTTATGTGGTCTTACGAGTTAGATGGTAGTAGGTGATGTTTGAGTTGTGTAAGAAGTGGGTGCAACGTGTTTTTTTATTTATGTAGTGCTTAAAATAGTAGTGTTATGAATGAGTTAAGACTAAATTGATTGATAATTATCTTGACACCCCCGAATAATTATATGACAATGGACCATAGATCAAGTAGGCAATGTGTAGATAAGAGTGAGAAGTAAGGAGGAGAGTGGTGGCTGAAAAGTAGTTGAGAGATACAAGCTAGATTGATATTTTTATAAGTATATGTTTAATTTTGAATATTTATGCTGTGTTTACATGATTTAATAAGGATCAATCGATGGTACTTATCACTACGTGTGATTGTACTGATGCCACTCTTTCTATATTCCTTTTGGGATATAGTCTGTTGCAGAATCAATTTAGATTTCATAGCTTGATGCGGATAAAGATCTTTAATAAACTTCTGTCCTCTTATCCCTAGGGTGGAAGCTTAGTCTTGTTTGTTTCCTTGCCTTGTAGGTCTAGACTAGATCTTTGGTGTAAAGGATTTTCTTGTTGTATTTTTATTTATAAATTTGTAATAAATTTCATAGTACTTTTGAAGAGATTAATGAAATTCTTTTATGACTTTTGCTTATTTCTAAATGGGTCATAAACTTCTCCTATTCAGATGGGATTGGAGTAGGTTCCCGCACGACCCTATTAGTTGGGTTGTAACAAATTTATGCAGTACTTTTTAATTTTCACAAGTCTATTTTACTAGTTTTTGAAGTTAAATAGTATTAATTGATTAGATCAACTTTAGTATAACTAAATTAAAATATTTAAAAATCATACCAAAATATTATAAATCATACTCCGTCTGTTTTAATTTATTTGTCTGATTTTAATTTTGTATTGAGTTTAAGAGAAAAAAAAGAATTTGGACTTTGTGAGTTTAAATTAAAGATATGTAGAACATATTAAAATGTCATTTAATCTTGTGATTTTAAAATGTTATGTTGAATCCTACAGCAAAATAATTGTAAAACTGGAAGAGACAACTTGTCTTAACGAGCTAAAAAGATAAGTAAAATAAGAAAAAAATATATTATGATATTGATGTATATCAGTTGTAGTGAATGTCTCTCAAGATCTAGTTGATATCTATCAGGATTTGAAATATCTGTCTTTTACTCAGAAACTAGGAGTAAATTTTCCTATAAATAGAAGGGTTTTCTTCATTGTAAATCATCCTTCAAGAGAAATAATAATTCCTCTTTATTTTCTCTCTCTACTTTTGTTCTTCTCTTCTTTACTTTTCATAACACGTTATTAGCACGAGACTCTACCGTCTCAAATTTGAAGGCTAAGGTATTAATTGTCTTTCCTTTTTATATGGCTAACGATCTTACGAAGTGTGAGTTCCTTGTCCTTCAAAGTTCGGGCAAGAACTATATTTCATGGGTGTTAGATGCTGAAATCCACTTAGATGTTATGGGTCTTGCAGATGCCATAAATAAAGAAAATACAATATCTAGTCAAAATCGTGCTAAGGCTATAATTTTCTTGTGTCATCATCTTGACGAAATTCTAAAAACTGAATACCTTACTACTAAGGATACACTCGTGTTGTAGAATAGTCTTAAAGAAAGATTTGACCATTTAAAGATGGTCATCCTCCCAAAAGCACGAAATGAATTGATGCATCTAAGGTATCAACATTATAAGTTTGTTCATGATTACAATTCTATCATGTTCAAAATTTCTTCTCAATTGAAATTATGTGGAGAGACGGTCAATAATGACGATATGATGAAAAAGACGCTCTCCACTTTTCATGCCTCGAATGTGTTCTTACAGCAATAATATCGAGAGAAAGGTTTTAAGAAGTATACTGAACTGAGTTCCCATCTTCTCGTGGCTGAAAAATAACGATTTGTTGGTGAAAAATCACGAAAATTGACCTACTGGATCTGCACCATTCCCTGAGGTAAATGATGTACATGCCTACCATGCTAGGCGTGGAAAAGGTTCCGGCCCTGGATGTGGTCATGGTGGTGATCGTGGTCATGATAACCAAGAAAGAAACCTTGTTCCTGGCATTAATAATTAATCGAACAAAAAGAGAAAAGATGAGAAACGTGAAGCAAGTACTTATTTTCGATGTCGTGGAAAAGGACACTATTCATGTGACTGTCGTGCTCTTAAGCACTTGGTTGATCTTTATCAAGCATCACTAAAGAAGAAAGAGAGAAATCCCGAGGCTAATCTTCTCTCTGAAAATGATGTTGACATCACATGCTTGGACGTAGCAAATTCTTTAGCACCCTGAAGGAAAGATTGATCACTTGATTGGTGATGGTTCCGTAAACATGGAAGAATGGATATTTTTAATTTATTTTTTTATTGGTAAGATTTAGTGAATCAAAAATCATGTAAAAGTAGTTGTTTGCGTGAGTATTAATTTTTCATTAGTATTGATTAGTTTAATTATATTATTATTGTTTATTATTGAATTGAATTAAATTAATATTTTTTTATTATTTATTAAAAAAAGGGAAAAAAGAAAAACAACGATTCATTAATGAAAAGCTAATGGTAGGTTGTAAGGAAGGATAATACTGAATCATTAAATCATTACACTCTTTAAGAAATATAATATAATAATATTATATTATTTGCACGTTAACGTTCTGACCATTGCACCTTGGAAATATCTATATATAATTTATACCCTTCTTAATTATTTTATTTTTCTGTCTCGTAGTTTCTGTTTTCTTCTCTTTTTTATATGTTCCAATTATTGTGTTTTTTAATAATTGAAAATAAAATGCTAAGCTAAGTTAATTACGTACTAATTGGACATATTTTTTTAAATTGCTTATTAAAGTGTGATTAACAACTCCTTATAGGATAAGCTTTCACTTTGTACAAAGATTTAATATATATATTTTATTTGATGTATGTCATTTTATTTGAAGATATGAATAATTTTCAAAGTAAGTTGTTCAATTGTGAAAATATTTATTTTCTTGATTCTGGCACTGCACATACAATATTCAAAAATGAGAAATATTTCTCTCATCTAAACATAGGCAAGATTAATGTTGCTACAATTTCTGATAGTGTTAAATTTGATTGAAGGCTTCGGAAAAGCCATTATAATCTTGCCCAAGGAAACTAAACTCATCATAAATAATACTATGTTTTCTCCTAAGTCTCGGAGAAACGTGATGAGTTTTAAAGATATCCGTGAAAATGGTTATCATATCAAGACATTTGATGAGATGAATCTTGAATATCTAGGTATCACTAAGAATGTCTTTGGGCAGACATATGTTATAGAAAAGTTTTCTCCTTTATCTTTTGTCTTGTATTGAACAAAGATTTGTGCAATTGAGGCACATTATCTAATAAATCAGAAATTTACTAATTTCAATACTTTCGTACTTTGACATGATCGTCTAGGACATTCTGGATCTATAACGATGAGACGAATCATAGAAAATTCAAATGGACATCCATTAAAGAACTTGAAGGTTCTTTCGAATGGTGAATTTTTATGCAATGCTTGTTATCAAGGCAAGCTGATTGTGAGGCCATCGCCAACAAAAGTGGGGATTGAGTCCCCCGCATTCTTAGAACGCATACATAGGAATATTTATGGACTCATTCACTCACCTAGTGGATCGTTTAGATACTTTATGGCCTAGTATCTTGATGGTCTCATATGTGCCTATTGTCATCTCCAACTTGGCATTTGCAAAATTATTAGCACAAATAATACAATTATGGGCATAGTTTCCTGATAATCAGACTAAGTCTATTCGCCTTGATAATGTTGCAGAATATTCATCCCATACATTTAATGACTATTGCTTATCGATTGGGATAAGAGTAAAACATCTTGTACCTCATGTTCACACTCAAAATGGCCTTGCCGAGTCATTAATTAAATGTTTGTAGTTGATAGCAAGAACATTTCATATGAAAACTAGGTTGTCCACTTCTGTTTGGGATCATGCATTTTACATGTTGCAATACTTGTTCATCTTAGACCGACAAATTATCATAAATTTTCTTCATTGCAATTGATTTTGGGTCAAGAGCATAATATTTCTCATCTGAGAATTATTGGGTGCGGTGTATATGTGCCTATAGTACCACCAAATCACATCAAGATGGCCCCCCAAAGAAGATTAGGAATTTATGTTGGGTTTGAATCACCCTCCATTATTCTCTATCATGAATCATTAATAGAAGATATGTTCACTGTTCGATTTGCAGATTATCGATTTGATGAGATAGTTTTCCCAAAATTAGGGGGAGAAAATAATGATATCAAAAGAGAAATTTTGTGGAAAAATCCATCACTATCTCATCTTGATCCACATGATTCTATTTGTGAGCAAGAAGTACAAAAGATTATTCATCTGCAAAAAATTTTAAATCAAATGCCAAATGCATTTACGAATTTGAAAAGGATCACTAAATCACATATTTCTGCAGAGAATATCCCAATTCGAATTGATGTCCCTAAAGGACCCTCCACTATTTTTATATCTAATGAATCTAAAGCACGTTTGAAGCGTGGTAGACTATTAGTATCTAAGGATTGAAATCCTAGAAGAAAAAATAAATGGTCAAGATGACACTACGAAAGATCCTCATAAGGAAGTTCAAGATTTGAGCAATGTTGATATTTCTGAATGAATTAATGAGCCTGAGACTCAAGAAAATGAGAAAGTATCCATAAATTCAAGTGATGTTGAAACTAATTTGAATCGGTCTGAAATAGTAGTGGACTATATCTTTGCATATAATGTTGCAACAAAAATCATGCAAGATAGTGAGGATTTTGAACATCGATCTGTCACAGAATGTCGATAAAGAAAAGACTGGCCAAAATGGCAAGAAGCAATTCAATCTGAATTGAATTCACTTATCAAACGTGAAATTTTTGGACCTATAGCTCAAACACCTAATGGTGTTAAACCTATTGGCTATAAATGGGTCTTTGTGCGAAAAAGAAATGAGAAAAATAAAATACTAAGGTATAAGGCACTCTTTGTTGCACAAGGATTTTCACAATGGCCTGGTGTCGATTATGACAAAATATATTCATCAGTTATGGATGCAATAATATTTCATTATCTTATTAGTTTCACTGTCCATGAGAGACTTTAAATACATTTGATGGGTGTGGTAACAACCTATCTATATGGATCATTTGATAATGAGATACACATAAATTTTTTTGAAGGATTTAAAATGTCGAAAGCATATAGTTCAAAGCCTCAGGAAATGTATTCCATTAGATTGCAAAGATCATTGTATGATTTGAAGCAATCTGGACGCATGTGATATAATCATCTTAGTGAATATTTATCTAAGGAAGGTTATACGAATGATGAAATTTGCCCATGTGTTTTTATGAAGAAAACAGCGTAGGAGTTTGTTATACTTGTTGTCTATGTCGATGACTTAAACCTTATTGGAACTCCAATAGAGCTTCAAAAGGCAATTGATTACCTAAAGAAATAATTTGATATGAAAGACCTCAGAAAGACAAAATTATGCCTTGATTTGCAAATTGAGCATTTGACAAACGACATCTTTGTCTATCAATCTGCCTACATAGAAAAGGTGTTAAAATTTTTTTATATGGATGGAACACATTCATTAAGTACTCCAATGGTTGTTCGATCACTTGATGTGAACAAGGATCCATTCTGACCTCAAGAAAAGAATGAGGAAATCCTTGGTCCTAAAATACCATATCTTAGTGAAATTGGTGCACTAATGTATTTTGCAAATACTACAAGGCCTGATATAATCTTTTCGACTAATCTGTTAGCAAGGTATAGTTCTGCTACCACTAGTGGACATTGAAATGAGATCAAATACATATTATGGTATCTAAAAGGAACTATCGATATGGACTTATTTTGTTCTAAAGATTGCAGTCCTGATCTTATTAGTTATGCTGATGCTGGATACTTATCTGGCCTGCATAAAGCTCGGTCTCCAACAGGCTATGTGTTCATATGTGAGGGTATTTTCATATCTTGAAGATCTACAAAGCAGTCTATCGTAGCCACTTCATCGAACCATGCTGAGATTATAGCTATTCATGAAGCAAGCCGAGAGTGTGTGTGGTTGAGGTCCACAATACATCTCATTAGAGAAAAATGTGGTTTGAAATGTGACAATATACCTACGATTTTATATGAAGATAATGTAGCATGCATAGCACAACTTAAGGGAGGATTCATAAAAGGAGATAAAATGAAGCACAGTTCGCCAAAGCTCTTCTATACACATGAGCTTCAAAAAAATGATGATATTAACGTACAGTAGATTCGTTCAAGTGACAATGTGGCTGATTTATTCACCATGTCTCTTCCAACTGCAACTTTCAAGAAGATGGTGTACAAGATCAAAATGGAAAGGTTCAATGATGTTCTTATTAGGGGGAGTTAGTATGTGATGTACTCTTTTTTCCTTACGAGGTTTTGTCCCACTGGGTTTTTCTTGTAAGATTTTTAATGAGGCAACCTATATGCGTATTATTAGACATTCAAAGGGGAGTGTTATGATATTGATGTCTATCAGTTGTAGTGAATGTCTATCAAAATCTATTAAGATCTAGTTGATATCGATCAGAATTTAAAATATTTGTCTTTTACTCAGAAACTAGGAGCAAATTTTTCTATAAATAGAAGGGCTTCCTTCATTGTAAACGATCTTTCAAGAGAAATAACAATTACTCTCTCTTTTCTATCTGTACTCTTGTTCTTCTCTGCTTTACTTTTCATAACTAAATAACTTTTTTCATGTTACAATAATAAAAATATTTTAAAACTAAAATTTATATAATTTGAATCTTGAAAAATGAAAAGGAGAACTGAATTATAGTTAATTTTTCCATGACCAGAGACAGTAACACAATGTCTTTGTTTGGACAACAATTGATGGAATGTATCTCTAGCATATCAAACAAATTGGAAAGTAGAACAATCACTTCTTCCAAGCCATTTCTTTCTAGTCTTCCTGGTTGACCTCAAGTCAAGATTCCTGTTCTATCATATACTTAAACAAACAAAATCATAATTAAAACGCGTTTGGTTTCTTTATTTTTATTCTTTATTTATGGAAGTGTTTAGTCTCAAGTAAGGCTACACCACTTTTTCCATTTATTGGTTTTGACTATTTTCATGCACATTGAAAGTAGTTGAACAATTCAAATGACCGAACTACGAAGGGTCTATAATGATAAAAAGAAAGAGATATCATATAAATCAATAGACTTTTAGGGCTTATTTGGTAAAGGAGTAGAGGATAGTAATTTCAAAATAAAATGTAGAATATTTTATCCATCTGATGAGACGTATTTGTTAGTTCTTAAATTGTGTATCCCATTATTTATATTTTACACCATCTCATATAATATTCAATTCATGAAATAATTTTGTTTCTCTCATCCTCGCACCAAGCTTCTCCTTACTTTTTTTTTTTGTCAATTCAGAGCCCAACATGTGGTCCTACATCACCATGTCACTAGCTAGGATCCACCAATTTCTACTAAAAGGAATTTTAGCTCATTCCTCCCTAGTGCTGCCACTCACTATCACTGCCATTATCCGCGGTGTGCGCAGAATTTTACATATATAATGTCATACTCCATCACTCTCAGGATAATTTATAGAAAATTCAAATAAAGTAAATTTTGATCAATATTTTAATTTTTAATATGTATTTCAATCACATTAATAAAAAAATTTGCTATAACTTATAGTATTTTTTTATATCTTTTTCAATATTTGAATTTTAAAATATTAAGTCGACCTAATCCACTTTAACAATAAGTATTAGTTCAATTTCCTCTCAATACGTGAAAAATGTCACATAAATAGAAACAAAAGTACTATTATTTTTATATACAGTACGTGTGTTTGATTATGAAATTGCAATAGTTTTTAGATATTATCTCTTATCTCACTTTCAAAGTTTTTAATTTTGAAATTTTGTCCTTCAAATGTTCAATCTTAAATTTTTGTCTTTAAAGTGTCTAATCTTAATTTTTTTTTCCCATTTAATAAGTGTTGGTGTATTATGTATTTTATTATTAAAATAATATATTAAGTGCATATGTTAGTGGGTATAAATTATGGTGAAAGACGACTATTAGTTCTTGTAACACGTATAATTATTAGTTCTTGTAACTCTTATGGTCATAAGTTCTTGTAACTATATGGTCATTAGTTTTATGTAACTTATGTAACATAACTTATGTAATGTCAAGGTTATTCATCAACCTATATTACTACCCCTCATTCATCTTATTCAATACAAGAATGAATACATCACCTATAAATAATGATGTTTCTTCCTTTATTGTGGAACAAGAAAAAGATGATAGTGTGGCAAAATATTATTATGGGTAGCAGTGAAAGAGAAAGTTGAGCCATGGAAAATATTCTAAGTTTTCAACTATATTCACCATACAAAGTAGAGTAACTATATTAGTGAAAGTGAGAGTTGAGATAGAGAAAATTTCTAACTCTATAACTATATTCACTATACAAAAGAGAGTTTTAATATGTTGAAGGAAGGTGTTTCTGTGGTGTAGCTTTGGACTCTTCAATTAGTCCGTACTTGCTTGAATTGTACATTATTAATAGGTTGTTGTATCCTAGAGGGGACAAGTCAAGAGATACACCGCTGAATCGGTGTAGATTATGCCATAGTGGGCTTTAATCTCCTTAAAGAGAGCGAGATATCCGGACCTCAGCCAAGAAGATAATTATTTTATTTTCTTCATTTTGTTGATTTTATTATTTCAACTGTAATGTATTGTAATTGTGGTATATTACCAACAAAAAGTTTTAACGTTTACTTATAAGACGAACTTGTAATCAATTGAACAGGTTCACTGTCATAAAATATCCTGAATGTCTAACTATAAGACAAAGAGTTACAGCTTATGACTGATGGGCAATATACCTAAGTTATAATTTTTGCCTATAAGATAGAACTTTTGGTCAATTGAGCATGGTCATAGTCTTAAAATGTCATGAATTTTTGTCTTATGAGCAAAAGCTTTATATTTGATGAGCATTATACCTAAATTCAAAATTTTGCCTAAGTTATAAGTCATAACTTCTGGTCAATTGTGCAAGTACATTGTTTTGAAATATTCTTAACATATGCCTTATGGGTAAATGTTAGAAATGTCTTTCCGGTGGACAAAATTTGTTACGTAGGGAGAGAAAATCAAAACCACCTCTTATAAAGGTTATTTTCATAAGACTTTTCTTATGGGGAACAAAATATCAAGACCAACCCATATAATATGTTTATTATTGTTCCTAAAAATATTATTACTCCCTCTATTTATAAGTAGTTGTTCACAATTGACTTGACACATATATTAAGAAATAATAAATGATAAGGATAATTTTAGGTCATTTTTTCTCTGAATATAAATAATTTAATATTTTAAGAAATATATTGAGTCATAATTGTGAGTAATATCTAAGGATAAAATGGACAAAAATAGATAAATTATTTATTATTTTTTAAAATTGACTAAATATTATTGAATGTTTATTTTTAATATACCGGACAAATAAAGATAAATAGAAGGAGTAACATATATAAACAACTTTTGAGAACTCTGTGAATTGGTATTAAAGCATATAGACATAAATGGTCAAAGGGGTCATCAATCCACAGTATTACATTGACATGTGTATCTCAAATTATCTGTCCTAAATTTGAGATGACACATTAATTAAGAAAAATAATTAATAACATGACTAATTTACCATAATGTTTTTATTAAATGATATTTACATTTTAACTTGAAGAAAAAGTAATTAATGCAAAGGGTAAAACATGATAAAAAAAATCATGTCTCTTCTTGATTAATGAAAAAAACAAGTAAAATGAGAAATCAAATTAAAAAATTTGAGACGAATAACTTGAGACGGAGGGAGCAACATCTAATATATCTATTTGTTCTAATTAAAGCAATAATCTGCTAGTTGGTTTGGGAGGATGATCACTCACATTAAAACTAAGACATAAAAACGGATTCATGATTTAATGGATATGAATTTCAATTTCGAGTTCTCCTAAAAGTTCGTTTGATTTGCTAAATCAAATATTTGTAACAATTTATTTTTTTAAATATAGATAAATGTGAACTAGAATTACTGAATTTGAATAAATTTATACTCCCCAAATAACGCTATAACTCTATATCCCACCCCTGCTTAGACAAGGCCAGGAATTTTTTCGCAATGGGTGTAGCCTGAGGACAGTGTCGTGTGGAGACATAAACATGTCCATGAATTGTGTTTTTTTTTTATTCAAGCATTATCCAGAATGATTAGGCCTTAAGTGTCAATTACACCTCTAAGGCTCTTAGTAGAGGGTGTCATTCTCAATTGCGTGATGAGTGCAAAACAGGACAAAAGTTTTGGCCTATATAAGAGGCTCCTTAATTTATGTAGTCACAAACATCCCCTGTAAGAGAAAAAAAGAAAATGTCACCGGCAGAGCTTAAACTTCCTGGCTTCCGCTTTCATCCTACTGAAGAAGAACTTATCAACTTCTACCTCAAAAGGATTATCGATGACAACAAACTTGATTCCAATATCATTGGTTTTCTCAACATTTACCTGTCTGATCCTTGGGAGTTACCTGGTCAGTAAACTCCTTACTAGCATCGTACAATTTACTTACTCCGTCTATCTAGTCTACTTTCCTATTAGTCCACACTAGTATGCGTATCCACACGATGCACAGTGAATATCAAAATATTTTTAATCGTTGTAATTAAAATATCTTTTTTTCAAGTATGTTAAATCATATTACCTTAAAAATTTTGAACTAGTATATTATTCTCAATGAAATGTAAAAAAAAATAAAAAAAAAAATCTACACCACCTCCATCTCCATCTACACATGCACCCGACCCCACCCCAAACCCCCCACCATCAATTTTTTTTATGAAAAACTACCCCCTACCCCCCCTACCCCCGCCTCCACATCACCGACCTCAATCCTACTCCTTTAATCAAATTTATACGATAAAAACAATCATGTACTGGTGAAAAAATTATTATTATTTAATTATATTATTTACAATTTAAAGATATCAGATTAATAATATTTTTCCTCTCCCATCTCTAACCAAATCTTATGAGTAAAAATAATTATGTAATTTCAAAAAAGCATTTATGTTTCATATTTTTCTTTATTATATTGTTTACTATTTAAGGATTTCAAATTGTCAAACAATTTAAATTTTTATTCTAATATCCCTCCTATCATTTTCGCTTAAAATTTATATTAGTAATATATTTATTATCTAATTACTTTATTATATTCTCAAAATTAGTTCAATTCCTCTGACCCCCATCTTGGTTTATATTTTCTATTGTACTACCATTTCTTAATCCTAAGCTAGGTTGGTTTTCTTTGTTTATTATTATTATTATTGTTGTTGTTGTTGTTGTTGTTATATATATTTTAAAATTCTATTTTAGAATTTTCCTAAAGAATATGTGAATATGATGTTAAAAATAGAAATAATTTTCAATTGCTTACAATTGAACAAAACAAAGAAAATTATGAAATAAAGCAATATTGAAAAAAAGATCAATAATATCAAATAAATATTTTAAAAAATTTATTCTCTATTTTCTTCTTCTTTATCTCCTCTGCAAGTCGACAATAATACTAAAATCAGTAAAAATAATAACAACATAAGTTAAATAATGAAAAAAAATTGAATTAATTTGAAACTATTTACCTATAAATTTTTTACTTATCAAAATCATTGTTTCAATCATTATCTGCGTTATTTGCCCCTATTTCATTAGAGGATGCTACAATTTGTAGTAAAAGGCGAAGAGCCTAGAGAAGTAGATAGAGATAACATCATTGTTGTTCCTCTTCATTCACACTAACACAAAATTTTCACATTCTTTCTGTTTATGAAAAAAAAAAATATTAAATCAAAAATAGTTTTAAGAAATTGAAGAATATAAAGAAGGCGGTAAATATATTTACCAAACTAATGATAGGAGTATATATAAGAGAGTCTAAAAAGTTAAAACTCCATTTCAATTCAAATTTTATTTAAACTCAAATTTAGATATCATATTAATTTATTAAAAGAAGATTAGTTTAATATTCTTTCTTATCATTACTTTTTTCAAATATAATATATATTTATACAATAATTATTATATTTAAATTGAGATAAATATTTGAAATCAATGAAATAAGACTAATACTGATACTAATACAACTAATAATAATAATAATATATTATTATTATTATAATTATTTTAAATAAGACTAATACTAATAGTAATACAACTAATAATAATAATAATAATATATTATTATTATTATTATTATTATTTTATTATTACTATTATTATTACTACTACAACAATAGACAAATAAAAAAACATGGACCAATTAAATCAAAGTTAAAACAGAGAACGTCAACATATAGTCAAGCATAGATAGTCGTTAGCCATGATAATTAAGTGATGCTATAATACTACATTTACATGAAAGAAAATATATTTTGGTTGAACAACCGTCACCTTATCTAGATAGTTTGTCAACTTCTTAATGTGAAGCATGTAATCCTAATCTTCATTGCAAAGAGTTACAACCTTTGTGTAAGCACGAAGGCCATCAAAATGAAGGGGACATGGATTTCTGTTAATATTATTGAGTAAAAATTTTATTGCATTTTGACCCAATAATTTAATCTAAAGAAAAAGACAAATTAGATTTAATGGCAGGCCAAAAAAACATACCAGTTAATTAAATACAACAAATTAGTAATCTAAAATATGATTGAGAGAAGAAACAAATATTTGTATTCCTAAAATGCTCAAAAAATATAATCTTCACAACATTATTCAACGCTTCAAAACACAAATAATTAATAAAATAAATTAAAAATAGTTAAATATACCTGTATTGTTTGACAATGCAATTGATGTTTATGTATCTAAATTAAATTTTTAGATTTTTTTTTAAAAAAATATGTTAAAAAGAAAGGGCCGGTCATTAATTCTGCATTGAGCAGCTGTGCGTTGACTTCTCCAAGTGTGTGATAACGCATCAGAAAAATGTGGAATGAAAAATTTAAGCAATGTGGGTATGAGTTTGAATGTATTTATTTTAAAATTATAAAAATTTGGATAATTATATAGGAGGAAAAAATGGAGCAAAATTTTTAATTTTAAGAGGACTTTGCATACTTGGAGCAACTTTTTCAAACACGTAAGTTTTAGTTAAAAAATTTAAATTTTATTTTCGTTTATTTTTCCTGATTTTATCCTTTTTTTGATTTTTTTTTTTTCAAAATAAAAAGTGTTCTTATCTTTTAAACAAATTTTAAGGTGAAATGTATCTAATATTGGACGGAATCAAACATTAATTAAATGAACAATTATTTTTAATTTAATAAATAAACTTAACTCAACTATTCTTATTCAAATTTTAAGGTGAAATGTATTTAATTTGTTTCATCCTTATCTTAAATTAAAAATAGATTGATGTATACGCTTTGGAAGGATTCATAAAAATAAAAATCTTTCAATAGATAAAAGATTAATACTACATATAGAACTCTAGGTTTAATTTATCTTATGAAAAATAATACATCTTCAATTCAGATTTCAAAAAGCAAATATATCTCATATTAGTTAAATATATTTTCCTTTTCATGTAAGTCACATTATAATTTAAAGTCAAGTTAATCACTTAAACAAAAAATTATTCACATAATGAAGACATTAAAAATATTATTATTATTATTATTATTATTATTTTACCTACTCATACTATATGTGTTCAACTTACACTACTGCTATTGATTTTTTAATTATTATCATCATTTATTGTATTATATTATTATTACTGCCTCAACTACTGTTGCTACCAATCTACTGCTGCGGCTATTACTATTGTCTGTTAGTTTCTTTTTATTATTATTATTATTATTATTATTATTATTATTATTATTAATATTACCATTATATTATTATTATTATTATTATTATTATTAATATTATTATTGTTATCTTTTATTTATTGTTTAAATACATTCATAATATTTTGAAGGAATGATAAGCCTATGAAAAGATAATTGTCTTTTGGACTCTTCTACACTATTATTATTGTTAATTTATTTTTAGTAATAATAATAGTAATAATAATTAATAATAATACTATTTATTATTATTATTACTACTTATACTACTACTACTCCTATCACTTTTATTATTATTATTATTATTATTATTATTGTTATATTTTTATATTTTATTTAATATTTAAATAAATTATATTTAAATATGTTTTTTGATATTTAAAATTTAAAAGAAACAAGTTATTAAGTCTATTTAGAACTCTTGAAGAGTTTTTATTTTGAAGCTAATGAAAATCTCTTTCTTTAAAAGAAAATAGGATAATGTATTTTTAAATTTAAATATTTTTATTTTGTTAATTTAAATTTTTTATTATAATACCATTAAATTTTTTCTAAAAAATACCATATGACTTTTTAATATCTTGCTATGTAGCTTCTTATCTTACTTTTAGTTTTTCTTTTATATATACATAAATTATTATTATTGTTTTACCTACTCCTACTATATGTGTTCAACTTATACTACTGCTATTAATTTTTTAATTATTATTATTAGTAGTAGTATTATCATCATTTATTGTATTATATTACTGTTGCTACTACTTTACTGCTACGGCTATTACTATGGTCTGTTAATTTCTTTTTATTATTATTATTAGTATTACTATTATATTATTATTATTATTATTATTATTATTATTATTTATTATTATTATTATTATTATTATTATTATTATTATTATTATTATTATTGTTCTTGTTGTTGTTGTTATTGTTATATTTTATTTAATATTCAAATACATTCATAATATTTTGAAGGAATGATAAGCTTATGAAAAGATAAGTGACTTTTAGGACTCTTCTACACTATTACTATTGTTAATTTATTTTAAGTAATAATAATAGTAATAATAACTAATAATAATACTATTTATTATTATTATTATTACTACTACTACTAGTACTATCACTTTTATTATTATTATTATTATTATTATTATATTTTATTTAATATTTAAATATATTCAAATATGTTTTTTGATATTTAAATTTTAAAAGAAATAAGTTATCAAGTCTATTTAGAACTCTTGAAGAGTTTTTATTTTGAAGCTAATGAAAATTTCTTTCTCTAAAAGATAATAGGATAATGTATTTTTAAATTTAAATATTTTTAATTTGTTAAGTCAAAATTTTTATTATAATATTTATAACCTTGTCCTAAAGCTGTCACGTGACTTTCTATTATGCTGCCATGTGACATCTTATCTTCTTTTAGTTTTGCTCTTATATATAGAGAGATATTAAGAAACCGTAAATTATAAGAGTAATTTTATTATATTATCATTTGAATATAATAAATTTAATATTTTGAAAAATGCATTATATAAAGAACTGTATTTAATGCTAAGGATAAATTGGGTACAAATAGGTAAATTATCATTTGATTTTATAAATTGAATAAGTATTATGGGACATCCCAAAATAGAAAAGTGGACAAGTAAAGCTAGATAGACTGAGTAATTTAAAGAGAAAATTATTCCCTATAGTATTATTACACTGACCGTACAATAGACCTTATAGATTCGGTTCTTCTCCCATTCTCTATTTCGCGTATAGCACAAGCTTAGTGCATCAAACTATTTTTTTAATACATTGATAGTATTTTTTTTTTTGTGTGTATCATGATATAGTTTTAATGAATAGAAATAGGTAAATTATTGATTGATTTTATTAACAGGACAAATACTGTTGGATATTTCAAAATATAAAAGTGGACAAGTAAAGCTTGATAAAGAGGGTAATTTATATTACACTGATAATACAATAGACCCTTATAATGTGGCTCTTCTCCCATTCTCCGGATTTCATGTATAGCACAAGCTTAGTCCACCGAACCACCTTTTCTTAATACATTTATAGTATTTTGTTTTTGTGTGTGTATCATGATGTAGTTTTAATTTATGATAGCGGTTCATTTATTTTCTTTTTACTAAATAAAAGTTTGCCTGATTGTGTAACGCGGTCACTGCATCACAGTACATACTGCAAAGCCTTGACGTAGGACCTAGAAAACTTATGATCCTGGATCATCCATTTCCTTCTATTTTAAGAAGGGGAGCTATTGGTGTTGCTAATAAGTAGGTCATGGGTTTGAGTTGTGTAAACAGTTTATTGCAGAAATGCTGGATAAGATTGCATCCAGTCTGCCCTATTCCTTCTATTTTACTCGCCAAAAAGTATACTTGTACATGAGAATTAAGATTACAATTTCTAAACCAAATCAAATTTTGTACAACAAACCAGGAACTGGATATTCAAAAAAAGGTAGAAATTCTGTGGACATTTTCGAATAGACATATCGAAACCATCGTAAAACTGAACATGGATAAACAGGATGATGATGCTAGCATGGATATGTAGCTTTTGCAGAGAGTGTGTCTACGTGCCATCCTTAGGACACTGGTGATGCAATTTAACTGAAAGGGGCTTCACTTACGTTTTTTTTTTTTGTGTTAGTAGGGTTGGCAAAACTAGGGGAAAGGGAAAGAGAGTGGTATTTTTTTGTACCAATAAACAGGAAACATGGTCCTAAAGGGAAGCCCAACAGAACAACAAGAAATGGTTTCTGGAAAGCAACTGGTTCGGATCGCCCAATTCGTTCTTATTTAGACCCGAAAAAGATTATTGGGCTCAAGAAAACTTTGGTTTTCTATGGTGGAAGGGCACCTAAAGGCAGCAGAACAGATTGGGTCATGAATGAGTACAGACTTCCTGATGAACATAAGGTATTTTCTTGTGCGAAGACAGAATTCAAACTTTAAATTCCAAAACAAATCTAATCTTTAATACGTATACACATAATTTGAATAGAAAGCGATACCTTATAGGTGCAGTTAAACTCACGATACCTCCTAAATCCGACTCCTTACCATTGTGCCTTTCTACAGTGTGATTCAAATGCAAACTCTAATTTTACTGAAAATGTCATTGCATCTAAGATATTGTTATAGCTTATATCCCCTCGCACAATTCAATCCCCCCACTCTGTTTTTTTTCTTTTCTAGACTTTCTTGATCTTTTACACAGTGGAGGCAAAATTCTTGTGCTAGGATAAGGTCAAATAGAGAACTATTCAGAACGTTATGAACATGCTGCATTATAAGTCTACACGATTTAGACAAGACACGCTTATTTCATCAGGATTCAGCTTATATAAACTGATGATTGTGATTGTATGGTGTTTGGGTACAAGAATCTGTATACATGCAACACCAACTTCAACTCTAGTTCAAGTCTAAAACAAGAACACTTTTGAAGTTATTTAATACCTTCAACACTAGATTATGAATAATCTATCTAAGAAGTGTGTTTATTTTCAGAAAATAGATGAAATAGAATTTGTAAAGTCAAGTCCCCCGACTTCACGGAGTGTCCTTAATGAATAATTCCCCTCACTGTACCCGAGGTTATGGAATCTTCCTCCCAGGATGAAATGACCTTCAATTCGAACAATAGCGTTACCTCAAATTGTTGGATTCAACGAACTCACTCAACAGTTTGATTGATCACACATAATATTTTGAAGACAAGAAGAGAGTTTGTAATTCAGAAAATTTGTGTCTAAACCTGTGGATGAAAGCAGGTTTATATAGCCTTCATATGCCTCTTCTGAAAAGTGGCAATGGTTCACTTAAATGTTTGACCTTTCCTTAAAGATCATGTCTGTTCGTCCAAAGTTTGCATATTTTTCGAATAGGCAGACCATTTCATGAATTAGTGTGTCATTTCGTTGAAGGATTGCATCCTTCTGAAGCATCAGTTCAAAACAGTCCATCCTTTTGAAGCATCAGTTTGAAACACTGCATGCATGAATATAACTGGAGGATCAAACACAGAAAAAATTTACTGCGTTTATATTTTTTCCCTTTGGATTAAATTTCTGTCAAATAAATTTTGTCTAAAAAGATAGATCTTATCAACCGATTGACAAATTCAAATTCAAATTCAAATTCAAATTCAAATTCAAATTCAAATCCAAAGTCGAGCCGAGCGAGCGACGACGGCGGCGACGACGCGAGGCATCTCTTATTTCTTGCCTCACTTACCAAGTGGAATAAGTGTTTCTTAATATAACCACCTGAAAGTCACATTCTCCCACCAATGTGGGAGAAATAATATACTTTCCATTTTAGAGTACACTTTCCATTTTAGTGTTTTCTTCTCTATTTTTCCTTCCACTTGTTTCCTCCATTTTTCATTCACACTTTTCCTATACTTTGAACCCAATAGTCCCCCACATGAATGGAAAATGATTATTTTTCATAAAATTTTTACCGACAAGTATGTGATCATCAAGCAAAGACTGATTGCATCTGGATAAGTAGGTTTTCCTTTGAACTTTCCGTAGTGAACATGCTTTGGATCCACTCAGTCAATCGATAGATTTGATATCTTTGAACCGTTGAGCTTTAATGTACACCTAGAAAACACATGTCACACAACCAGCCTTTGACCATTTATGGTTTTCACGATTTTGTTATTTTCAGTCATAGACACGTCCCGGTTTCATGAGAGCTTAGAGAATAGGCCTTTGCTAATATTCTCCTTGAAGCAGCTTCCACTTCGCCCTCACATAGGTGATTTCTAAGCGTTCAATCCTATACATTAAACTATTTGGTCAAATCTGCCAAATTTAGATAATCATTAAAAACTTTTCACCTTAAATCTTACCTTGTTTACTAAACATTGTCTACATCATGAGAATGGGTTGGGTAATTGACAATGTTGAACCTGTCAGACACAAATTTGTTTGATCTCCTTGAATTTAGCTCTTGGGATCTCCAGTCTGCTAGGTAGAGTTACCGCCATGCTGACTTGTCCTAGGACTTAAACTCATTCTCTTGGATGTTTTTTCCACTCCTTCTCTAGATAGGCCTTTTGTAAGTGGATCTGATACATTATCCTTTGACGTTACATAGTCAACAGTGATAATTCCACTAGAGAGAAGTTCCCTAACGATATTATGTCTGCGTTATATGTGACAAGATTTACCGTTGTACATCATGCTCTCTGCCCTACCTATTTCCGCTTGGCTATCACAGTGTATACATACTGGTGCCACTGGTTTGGACTAATAAAGAATATCTATCAAGAAATTTCAGATCCATTCTGCTTCTTCACCGGCTTTATCCAATGCGGTAAATTCAGATTCCATTGTAGAGAGAGCAATATAAGTCTGTTTGGATGATTTCTAAGAAACTGCTCCTCCACCGATAGTAAATACATATCCACTTATGAATTTTACTTAGTTCGATTCGGTGATCCAATTTGCATTATTATATCCTTTGAGTACCGAGGATATTTATTATAATGCAAGGTATAGTCTTGAGTATATTTAAGATACCCAAAACTCTTTTCATTGCCATCCAATGAGTTTTGCTGGATTACTCGTGTACCAATTCAATTTACAAATAGCACATGCTATGTCTGGTTGTGTACAGTTCATTATAAACATTAAAAATCCCAATACTCTTGTGTAATCCAATTGTGAGTCACTTTCACCGTCATTCTTTCGAAGTGCAAAGCTCACATCCAATGGAATCTTGGCAATATCGAATTCCATATACTTGAATTTCTTAAGTACATTTTTGATATAGTGAGACTGTGATAGTGCTAACCCTTGTGGAGTTCTATGGATTCTTATTCCTAGGATTAGATCCGCAACTCCAAGGTCTTTCATATCGAACTTGCTCTCGAGCATCCATTTTGTTACATTTATGTCTGAAATATCTCTACTGATGATCAACATATCATCCACATATAAACACACAACGACTTGGTGATTCAAAGTGTCTTTAATATAAACACATTTATCACATTCATTTATCTTGAACCTGTTTGCCAACATGGTTTGGTCAAACTTTGCATGCCATTGTTTAGGTTCTTGCTTTAGTTTATACAATGCCTTAATAAGTTTACACACCTTATTCTCCTTTCCTGGAACCACAAAACCCTCAGGCTATTTTATGTAAATTTCTTCCTCCAATTCTCTATTTAGGAATATGGTTTTCACATCCATTTGATGGATTTCAAGATCATATACCGCCTCCAAGGCAATTAGCATTCGAATCAATGTTATCCTTGTTACTGGCAAATATATATCAAAGTAATCAAGACCTTTTTTTTGTTTGAAGCCTTTTATTACAAGTCTTGCTTTGTATTTGTCAATAGTACCATCCACCTTCATTTTCCTTTTGAAGATCCATTTAGAACCTTAAGGTTTATTTCCTGGAGGAAGATCAACCAATTCCCACGCATGGTTGTTTAAGATTGAATCAATCTCACTGTTGACTGCCTTTTTTCAAAAGGATAAGTCTGACGATGATATCGCTTTCTTTAAATGTTTGAGGCTTATTTTCTAAGAGAAATGTTACAAAATCTGATCCAAATGAAGTAGATGTTCTTTGACGTGTACTACGTCTTCGATTCTCTTCATTATGTATATTCTCACTTAGTTCATCTCGAGGTCGTTTAGATCCTCCATTAGACTGTTCATGTCTAATTTTATACGGGTAAATATTTTCAAAGAATTCAGCATTATCTGATTTAATTACCGTATTTTTATTTATATCCGAATGTTTGGATTTATGAACCAAAAAACAATATGGTTTACTGCTTTTAACATGTCCTATGAAACGCAGTCCACAGTCTTAGGTCCTATCTTAACCCTTTTAGGCATAGGAACTTAGATTTTTGCTAGACACCCCCACACTTTGAAATATTTCAAGTTGGATTTTCTTCCTTTCCATTTTTCATAAAGAATTGATTATGCCTTAATATGTGGAACTCTATTGAGTATATGATTGGCTGTAAGGATAGCCTCTCCCCATAAGTTTTGTCGTAAGCCGGAACTTATAATTAAGGGATTCATCATTTCTTTCAACATTTGATTTTTTCTTTCCACAATTCCGTTAGATTGAGATGAATACGGGGCCGTATTTTGATGGACGATTCTATTCTCTACACATATTTTAGCGAAGGGAGATTCATATTCTCCACCCTTATCATTTCTTATCATTTTAATCTTTTTCTCTAACTGATTTTCTACTTCAGTTTTTTATTGCCTAAATGCATCTATTGTTTCATCCTTACAATTTAGCAAGTAGGCATAACAATATCTAGTGCAATCGTCAATAAAAGTTATGAAATACTTTTTCTCACCACGTGATGGTGTTGAATTCATATCACAAATGTCAGTGTGTATTAAGTCTAAGGGATTGAATTCCTTTCAACAGACTTATAAGGATGCTTTGCATGCTTTGATTCCACACACATTTGACACTTTGATTTATTGCACTCAAAGTTTGGCAAAACCTCTAAGTTAATTAGTTTTTGTAATGTTTTATAATTAACATGGCCTAAACGTTCATGCCACAAATTTTAAGACTCAAGAAAGTTAGAAGAATTTGAACTTTTATTGATTTCAACATTCATTACATTCATCTTATAAAGGCCCTCGGTGAGATAGCCTTTTCTTACATATACTTCTCCTTTGCTAATTTTAATTTTTCAAAAACGGTTACACATTTGATCCGTTCTTGTCTAGAAATGAAATAGAAATTAAGCTCCTACGTAACTCCGAAATGTACAAGACATTGTTAAGTGTCAAGACCTTTCCTGAAGTCATTTTCAAGCCCACTTTTTCTGTTCCTTCTACCTTAGACGTAACAGAGTTAGCCATGTAGATCATTTCTTCTACTTGAGCCGGAGCAAATGAAGAAAACAATTCTTTGTTGGCATAAACATCACGGGTGACACCAGAATTCGTCCACCACTCACGAGGATTCCTCACCAAGTTGCATTCTGAAAACATAGCGCACAGATCATCACATTCTTTGTTAGACTCAATCATATTTGCTTGGTCCTTTTTCTTGCCTTTCTTAGGGAATGACAATCCGTGGACTTATGGGCAATCTTGCCGCAATTGAAGCACTTTCCCTTGAATTTCTTCTTGGGTTGATTGCTTCCTTGTTCAACTTTCTTTCTTTTCTTAAAATTATTTTGGTCATCTTCTACAATATGTGCTCCATTAATTGTAGAATTCCCTTTTGACATTCTCTCGGTAGCCTTATTATCCTATTTAATATGCAGTCAAATAATAAGATCTTCGACAGTAATTTTCTTGCATTTGTGCTTCAAGTAGTTTTTAAAGTCTTTCCACATTTATGGTAGCTTCTCAATAATCGCTGCTACTTGAAATGCATCATTCACAATCAAACCTACAAAATAGTTTATGCGAGTACTAATAATATTTTCAATTTATTCAACTAAGTTATTTTTCAAAGATATACCTTCTGCTAGGGGATCGTGGATGATTACTTGCAATTCCTGCACTTAAGAGACAACCGATTTGCTATCTATCATTTTAAAGTCTAGGAACCTTGCAACAAAGAATTTCTTAATTCCCGTATCCTCTGTCTTGTATTTTCATTCTAGTGCCCCCACAATTCCTTCAATGTCTTAGTTCCACTGTAAATCTATCTATCATTTTAAAGTCCAGGAACCTTGCAACAAAGAATTTCGTAATTTTCGTATCCTCTGTCTTGTATTTTCGTTCTAGTGCCCCCATAATTCTTTTGATGTCTTAGTTCCACTGTAAATATTATAGAGGTCATCTTAGAGACCACTCAAGATATAATTCCTGCAAAGGCAGTCTGAGTGCTTTCAAGCCTCTATAATTATGAAACGCTCTTTGTCCGAGGTTCTCTCGGGCACCTTGGGAGCATCCTCACTAGTGAACCTTTGAAGACATAGTGTTGTGAGGTAGAAGAACATCTTCTGCTGCCATCGCTTAAAGTTAATACCTGCAAATTTTTTGGGCTTCTTAGCAGGTGCCATTGGTTGCGGAGTATTTGCTCGACTTGTTGAGGCAATACTAGTTGCCCCCACAGTCGTAGCCGCATCTTTCATTTGACTTTCGTTAGTCATTTTTTCTGTCACCACAAGACAATAAAATTTACTATTTTAGAATACTACTTATAAAGTTAAGCAACTTTAAACTCTTCTTCTTGTTTCTAGTTAACGATGAAGTTTTTATGACTTTCAATCATCAACCGAGTGATCTTTAACTTGTGATGAAGATTTTATATCTTCGAATCATTAGTTAAGTTCAAACGGAGTAGAAAACTTAAAGCTTTAATCTCCAAAAACAAGCAATACCGATTCCGCAGGTTATTCTTTAAGATTGTGATTGTATGGTGTTCGGGTAAAAGAATCTATATACATGCAACACCAACTTGAACTCTAGTTCAAGTCTAAGACAAGAACACTTTTGAAGTTACTTAACACCTCCAACAATAGATTATGAATAATCTATCTAAGAAGTGTGTTTATTTTCAGAAAATAGATGAAATAGAATTTGTAAGGACAAGTCCCCCGACTTCACGGAGTGTCCTTAAGGAATAATTCCCGTCACTATACTCGAGGTTATGGAATCTTCCTCCCAGGATGGAATGACCTTCAATCCGAACAATAGCGGTACCTCAAATTGTTGGATTCAACAAACTCACTCAACAGTTTGATTGATCACACAGAATATTTTGAAGACAAGAAGAGAGTTTGTAATTCCGAAAATTTATGTCTAAACCTGTGGATGAAAGCAGGTTTATATAACCTTCATATGCCTCTTCTGAAAAGTGACAATGGTTCACTTAAATGTGTGACCTTTCCTGAAAGAGCATGTCTGTTCATCCAAAGTTTGCATCTTTTTCGAATAGGCAGACCATTTCATGAATCAGTGTGTGATTTCATTGAAGGATTGCATCCTTCTGAAGCATCAGTTTAAAACAGTGCATCCTTTTGAAGCATCAGTTCGAAACAATGCATGTATGCATATAACTGGAGGATTAAACACAAAAAAAAAATTACTGCATTTATATTTTTTCCCTTCAGATTAAATTTCTGTCAAATAAATTTTGTCCAAAAAGATAAATCTCATCAGTCATTTGACAAATCCGAAGCCGAGCGAGCAACGACAATAACGATGCGAGGCATCTCTTATTTCTTGCCTCACTTACCCTGTGGTATAAGTGTTTCTTAATATAAACACTTGAAAATCACATTCTCCGACCAATGTGGGAGAAATAGTATACTTTTCATTTTAGAGTACACTTTCCATTTTAGTGTTTTCTTCTCTATTTCATTCCACTTGGTTTCCTCCACTTTTCATTCACACTTTTCATATACTTTGAACCCAGTAATGATATGGTGTAATAATTCTTGTATTATTAACCTAATTTAATTTGTCCTATCTGTCAATTCCATTTATCATGGAGAATTACTTGTAGTTGATTTGATAGAGTAAAAATACTTTTTACGCTGTCCAACATTGTCTATTAATTAGTTAAACTCTTGTATTATTGTAACCTTAAAGTAACTCAAATCTTGTTAATTTTATATTGGGATGCAGGATCATGACATAGTACTTTGCAAAGTCTACAGAAAGGCAACCTCCTTTAAAGAATTGGAGCAAAGGGCAACGGTTGAAGAAGATACAGCAAAAACATACATGCCAACTCGTCATGAATCACAGGACATACTTGGTTCTTTAGAATCATCAAAAAATGACATGTATTTCAAAAGTTGTGAAGAAGAAAATTATCACACAACACTAACGCTACCTCAATTGTCTGGTTCAAATGCATTTGTGGAACCATCCAAGTTCAGCATTGACTCATTGTCAAGTCCTCTCTGGACTGAACTGCAAAACGCAGGGCAGGACTTTTGGAGTCTATCTTCTTTGTCCTGACGTGATTAATTACTTATTCTTTAAGCTAGAATGATATATTTCAATATGGAAGTTTTTAATGGACTTTAGTAATTGCATGTTTGATGTCGAAGTAATTGACTTGTGGAAAATAATTGTAATCTGACAATTTTGACGTTATTGTTGTTTAGTTCATTTAGGAATCTTGATGTTCCCAAGTTCTATGTGTTATGATGGCCTCTTCATGAAATAAAATGTGATAGTGCTCATGCATTACATTTAATGTATTTTATTAAGCTATCTAACTATTTTTAAAATTCCACTTAAAAATTCAGGTGACATTTACTCTCAAGTTAAATTAGTTAAAGTTGGAAGCTTATTATTTAGTTAAATTAGTTAATTTGAATCATTCTATCCAAGTGAATGAAGAGATATAGATTAGAGAGATTAAAAAACTGCTTTAATAAGCTTCTTCGAGTACTTATGAGGAAGATTTCAAGGATTAGTTGAATGCACTTGGTGCATTGTCACAGGCTACTGCCAAAGATATGGTTAAGTTTCCAAAAAAGAAATGGTGCCGGGAATATTTGGATACTATATGCAACAATTAGACGATGGAGAACAATTTCGCCGAGTCCTTCAACTCTTGGATCCAGGAACTAAGAGATAAGCCAATCTTGAAGATCATTCAGCTAATCCTTAATATTTTGTTTGTTTCGAGGAGTCTCCGACATGATGGGAGGTTATGAGACCGTGTTTCACGAGTCGTGACTCACTATCCTAAAATTGAGGTCATGATGACACCTAATTCGAACTAGCCTTAGTAGGTAAGTCAAAACCCACACGATAAAGGACAATCGAAAGTATGAAAAAAAAATCAATATGCAAGACTCCTAGAACAGATTCGAGCCAAATATGTAAATAATATAAAAATTTTGAACAATACAACAAGTCCTAAAATACTAGTGTCATGAGTAAAGAGCATCTACAACAAGGTCTGAAAACTGATAAAATTAAGAGGAGCTCTGAAAGTTGCCCTGAACTTTGAAGCTTATCTGTACCTCAAATATCACCTTAGATAGCATGAAATCAGTGAAAAAATTTATGATGTGTGAGATATGCCATGTCATAGTTGTATGAAAGTGTTTTTAATAAAAAAATTTCACAAAATCACAACTTAAGATACCTAAATTACTAAAAATTCCTTCACTTAGTAAAAATTATAAATATTCCTAATTTACATTCTCTCTTATTAAATTTTCATATGCACTTTTCTATCCTAAAATTTAGGATATATTAACCCCCCCCCCCCCCCCCCCCCCCCAAAAAAAAAAAAAAAGGAAAAAAAATTGCCTTAATATCTTTTCTTCACCAATTTAAAATCATTGATGTCTAACCTTTTCCTTATTCAAAGTATTTTTCAGAAAATTTTCTCCTCCCTATTTTCTCGCCCTCTATCCTCCCACCCCCTCTCTCTCCCTCTTTATCCATAGTTCACACTTCTTTCTCCTCAACATTTTTAGTAGTTCTTTTGTTAGTTTTTCTTATATAAGTATGTATGCGTTTTATTGTTTTTTCTTCTATTTCAACCCCAATTAATGTCAAGAGTTTCATTATTTTTTCTCCTATTTCAACCTTAAACAAAAAACCTCCATCATTGATTGTATTTTCGAAGATACATCACGAAAATTTTCGTGATGTTGTAGAAAATCTCTTTTACTGGTTGGATTGATCTTGTCAACACAAAAAGTGATAAAGTTGAAGATACATCACGAAATCCTCTGTCACTAATTGTATTTTTGCAGACTAGGAATTGATTCTACCTCATGTACCATCGCCTTGGGAGTTCAATTTATTCCATCATAATTATCAGTCCTTTTACAATATGTATAGTCTAAAATAAGTTATAATAATGTATTTGATACATTATTATAACTTGTTTTTAGACTATAATATGTCTCGGATACATGAATATAATAAATGAAATTAAAAATTTGTTTGATACAATTGCATATTTTGTATCTCTTATATTTATATTTTTTTTATAGAAAAAATGCATTATGGAATGTATTTAAACTAAGATACATAAATGACAAATATAACAACTAATAAACATTAGTAATGTATCTTAGGTATTAACGAGGTCATGTATCTTTACAATTACATACAAAACTGATGTTTAACAAATGTTTTTACCCTGAATGCATATGTTAGATGAGTATTATACAACCAATTCTAGTTATGTGTCAAATGTATCTTATCATTTATAATAAGTATCTCTAATATAACATGTTCTCATGTAATGTTGAATTGATTAATATAAACAATAATTGTTGTCTTGTACAAGAATAATGGCTAGTACATTGCTATACACGAATTTTTAATGTTGAAAAAATATATATTTGATAACACAAAAAAGATAATCTAAATTTCATCATATTCAAAAAATTTTGTTCAAGAAAGATTCATCATTATAACTAAAAATATATATCAGATACATAAATATAGAGACTGAAACATTATACATTAATAACATCATTATAGAAGTATTGTAGTTATTTATATATACAATTTAAATACAAATATGTTGTATAATAAATATGTAACAAACATGTAATATGAAATCTTCAGTTATGTCTACACCAAAAGTAGATTTGATATCTTCAATTATGTTGGTTGGTATGTGTATACTCTTATGATTGACTAGTGTTGGAGTCGTAAAATTGCAAAAGAATAAAATCGTAGCTTGAACTTGGGTGAACATTCTATCTTTCAAGGGTAAGTGTGTAGATCATGATACATGCTTAATTTGAAGAGTTTCGAACCCTTTCGACATGATGTCTTAAGAATCCAACTACAACCCTCTGAAAAATATTTTAGGACGCAGCAGCAAAACATACACAATTATATTAAAATAAACATATTTAATAATAAATGTATCACTAATTAATTAATATGTGATGATTATTTTTGAGATTGTAGCATTAATTTACACTATTCACTTTAACGCTTAAAGCATCTTACAAATTTTACCCTACACATGAATTAAATTTTGTATCTCACTCTGCACTAGCCAACCAGCAATGTATCTTGATCAAATATGTTCATAAATTTTTCTTGATACATAAACTAAATTATGTAGCTCAATATACTCTAGTTAATGTAATATGTATATAGATCAAATCTATTCATAAATGGATGTATCTCAACAATGTAAATTTTGTATTGATACATCAAGAATATGCAATGCGTGAGATACATAATTTATGAACTAACAACAACATCATCTCTATCTCAATTTGAAAATATTTTTTATTTCTGCTGAAATATAACAACAACAGATATATACGTTTATTTTTTGGATTTTTTGTCTTTGAAATTGAATAAATGATCAGTGGAACACTTTTATTAACCTCTATGTATAGCTTCTCCCCCATATCATTACAAATCAATAATGAAGATGAATTTACTTCAGTAGTATATCATGCTTCAACAATATAGCTTCACCCTATATCATTACATTCTCCGATTACAATGCCTCAATCTTATATCTTCATACTGGACATCAGTAACACAAATATCAAAATTTTATAATAACATTGATATATTCATTGAGAATCACTGATTATGCAAAATGCAACAAAAATAGAGAAAAAATAAAATGCAAAAAAATGCAACAAATAAAAGAAAATAGAGAAAAAGATGATCCTTCAAGTTGAATGGGGAGAACATCAGTAACCCAAACATCGAAATTCCATAATAATACTGATACATTCATTGTAAATCGTTGAAAAACAATTACACTAAAAATAAATCAAAAAACAGAGGAGAAGAAAGAATCTGCAGGTTGATTGGGGAGAAGAATATTTCAAAAATATACATTATTAATAAAAATACATTTTAAGGGATATTTGACTATTAATTAGAAGACATGCAAAGTAATTTACTCCATAATTGCATTAATTCCGTTACTTTCTATCACGATCCAAACTAGGGCGTAGCTGTAAAGGGTATCTTAAATCCCACATGGATCGGAGATCACCCCCTGTACCTAACCAAACCAAATACATTATCCCTCTAGGTCGGATGAATTCTGAACATGTAACAAGATAGCATGCACAAGCTTAAGGAAATTCAAATAAATCTATAATCGACGACCGGTGACCGGTCAAACAATTGACCAACACCGCTCAATATCCACAGTAATCCAAATAAAGTCTTCTAAAAAAAGAACCAAAACTGAATTAATAAAGTGTTGGGATATTCCCACGACTACAGCCAAAAACAAGTGTAAATAGTCTGAGACATAAGAGATAAAAACATGAAATGTAAACTTTCGATGTATGAAAGCTCACCACTTCAATGTCAACTCATGAGCTGATCCCGAATCCTAATCACTGAGTAGGAGGAGTAAAAATATGACTAGTTTCTGCATTGCGTGGGGATACAATGTCTGAAGACGGTAAGCGATTGGAGCGCTAGCATGAAACTCAGGGATAAGGATAACATAATGTAATGATATACGGTTTAAAATCATTCAAAACTAATGCACATAATCAAATGTATATAAATATATACTTCACATACCGAGATAGGGAACTTAAAAACTTTAGCCCAAATAGTGTAGCTCAACCGTCATAACATGTACCCACGGGTTATATGGGCCCCAACTCTCACCCCTGGTCAAATTTTAGTGCGTGTACCTATACAAATCGAAGAATAATCTCGTATATATGCACGGGGGCCTCAAACTTTTCAATCATATACTAAGGTGACTTAAGCACCTGATCATGTAACATGTGGGGAAATCAAATCTCCCTAATCATGTAATAATAATAAGGGAGACTTAAACCTCCCTAGTCACTTTGACCCCCACATCGGCAAATGCAGTTTTCAGTATCAGTCACTCGAATCTCCACTTTCACTACCCAGCTACACAACCCCCATTAAAGTCCAATTAAAAATATTCATCACACATTCTCATTCATTTAACCATATCTAACATTAAGGTTTACATTGTTGGTATCCTTATACCAGCTACACTTGCATGTTAACAACAACATGTTAAAACAATTACATCACTTAGGAGAATTCACAACCCCCTTTGTTCAATTTTACAAATTTTCATATTTTTATAATTAAAACTCAATTTCACAATATGGAGTTGGGGTCATAACCACTTCAAAAGTCACAAGTTTGGGAGAATCGCAATTTTTTAGTTCATTCACCATATCCATGCACCCATAACTTCAAAACCATAATTAAAGTATGAAAAATCATATGGAAACCATGGAAAAACATTGTTCAACAACAAACATTCAAACCCCCAAACCCTTGTTTCAAAATCAACATAAATATCTCATGAACAATACTTTAAACCATATGTTTTTACCAAATTAATAATGAGGGAAGAGTAACATGCCTGAAATAACAAGTTTCACTGAAAGAATTTGATCCTTAAGCCCTTGGATAACCTACTTCTTGAAAACCCTAAGTATGGCTGCTTGAGAGAATTAGAGAGATCTTTGGGAGTTTTTATAAGTGAGTTAACCATGTTAACGGGATCCCCAATAGGGTTTTAAGTCATGGGTTACAATTGGGGTAAAGGGTAAATGTCCGAAGAGCCCTTAATGAAAAGACTGAAAATTGTCGTCAAAGATTACGAGTCACTATACGAATTGTATGGTTTCATTACGACTCGTAACATTGATTCATAGCTAAGATAGGTTCCAGGACCCCCTCACATTGTTGATCCTATGACTCAATGGGCACCACTCGTAGGGATCCTACGACTCGTAGGGTCTAGTCGTAGTCAACATAGAACCTAATTGGATAAACACTAGCCATCCTATGATTTGCATCCAACGACTTGTAACAAGTCCTTTTGGCTCATAGTGAGTCACTCGTACTCAGAGCAAAACTTAGCCACTTAATTTCTGATTTGGTTACGATTGGGTCCATAGGACCCGTCAAGACTCCCTACGACTTGTACCCCAAAGTCGTACTCAGGACAGTAACTCAAGCACCATTCACTAGACACCTTACGACTAGGGTCACCTGACCCATCAAGTTATATTATGACTCGTCAGGTGAGTCGTTTTCAGGGCAAAAAGCTCAGAACTCAAAATTTTTTCAAGAATGAAAAACTCGAAGTGTTACACTTTCCTTAATTAGCACTAATTAATTGATTATTAACATGTATCACCAGTCATGTATCTCTTTTAATAGTATGTATCTAAAAAATAATAAAAATGAAATTTTATGAAATTTTGAAAAAGTTAAGATATGATGTAATTATGGGTAAATTACTCGAAATATATGTTTCACTTTTTTAATTGCCAAATGCATATTATGGATCCCAGCCATCATGATTTTTCCTTTTCACTTGCACGTCCCCCCACCTTATTCCATTCACCCTTCACAGCCCTTAGAATAATTTTTATTTTGTAATTTGTTTACCCACGTTATTTATGTTTCCTATTATGAATTTTATTTCCTTTTGTCTTTTTATGTTATAGTCTTGGTTTTTGTTTATAAAAAATCATATAGCGGTAAACAAATTACTATTGATCTAGATTTTACCTTCGTTTTTTTCATGTGTCTTTTTCCTTTGTTTATGCTTTTTAGTTGATTTTTAGATTTCATAACTTAAAGAATTTTAACGATAAATGAAACAATGGTATAATAATTAAATTTCTATATTATGAATCAAAAAGGCTAAAAATTAATGTGTATCATATTTGATTTGTCTTTTTTTTTTTATTAATACCCTTATCTATAAATATAAATTTTGTGTGAGTTTTAGCTTGTTCAAGATTTATTTTGAGACTTTGTTGGGGTTTCATTCGAATTTTGATGTAAAACTAAAATTTATAATATTTTTTAAAGGGTATTTTTTTGTTCAATAAGTTGAAGTGTAACCAGGAGGTCATAGGTTTAAGATTGAAAACAATCTTTCATATAAATATAATGCATCGAGGAAATTATAGTGCATCGAGCTATTTTTATGCCTTTTTTTTAAGTGTGAGAATTCTTTTGTTTTCAAATTGCTTTAGTTGAGGGACACACCGATTAATCAGAAAGAAAGAGTCGAGCAAATTAATTAGAAAAAAAGATAGTAGTAATTCAATTTATTTTCTTGGTAGGAGTATTAAAAAAATCAAAAAAATATAACTGAAAGATAAAGACTAAGATTCCCCTGAGTCTCATGTCAGTTGTCCATTTTCCTCTTTATATGTTCCTTGAGAATTTATAAATAAGAAAAGTAATTTTTCTAATTTATGCTTAACTTTTTTAAAAAAACTTTACAAACAACTTATTTTTACTTAAAAAAAATTAATTATAAGGATAAAATGAAAAAATATATGACTAATTCTATCTTAGATCTGTAATTTTGGTACAACTATTTATAAAAAAATGCACAACTAATATTAGACGAAGAAAGTATAAAATAGAGAAGCGGTGTTCATAAAAACAAAAAAAGTTGAAAAGTCAAAATAGTGAATAGTAACCAGGGACAGATGGAAATATGAGTAAATGAGGGAAGTGGGTCAGTTGCTAACAAAAAGGACCCACAAGACACTTACAAAAATAAAGAGTGCCCTCGTACAACTATTGTTAGGTTGGGCCAAAAATATATTAAAAATATTTTAAATCAACAGCTGCGAGTCGTACTCAATTTAGGATCTACATTGAATAAAAGTGAGTACAATTCACTTGTACTCAGTAGGTATCATAGGACGACTGAGAAAAGTAGAAAAATAATACATGTAAAATCTACTATAAGCACATCACTCGCAAATAGAAAAATTTTCAAATAGTAGCTCACATCTTCTCCATTAATAATTCTACGATATAAAGACAATAAAAGGAAACTACACACAGGATAGAACTAAGAAAACTATCTACACACAACAACACATAAGCATAATACAATAATGTAATGAAATACAATGCAATGATGATGTGATAATGATAAATGCATACGCCCTTAGCATATCTTCTAAAGTCTGAATGGTCTTTTCTGTTTGACCATCTTTCTGAGGATGAAAGGCTGTACTGAGATGAACTTGGGTACCAAGACCCTTTTGGAATGCTTTCCAGAAGTAAGAGGTGAACTGAGTACCTCTGTATGAGATAATAGATAATTGAACACCATGTAATCTGACCAACTCCCTGATATAGAGTTTGGTATAATCCTCGACTGAATAAGAGGAATGAACTGGAAGAAAATGAGCTAACTTGGTCATTCGGTCTACTATGACCCAAACTAAATTATGCTGATGACGAGTTTGAGGCAAAACCATCACGAAGTCCATGATTACTTCTTCCCACTTCCAAGTAGGAATGGTGAAATCCTGCATGGAACCACTAGGCTTCTGATGCTCTATCTTAACTTGCTGACATATAGAATACTTAGCCACAAACTCTGTAACATCTCTCGTCATCCCACTCCACCAATAGATCTTCTGCAATTCGCGGTACACTTAGTGGCCCCTGGATGAATAGAGTATCACGCACCATGTGCTTCTACAAGAATTCATTGCCTCAAGTCATCTACACCTGGAACACATAGACGAATCTGACAAGGAAGAACACCATCTCTCCCTTAGGAAAAAACCTTTACTTTTTGATTCTAAACTGACTCATTTAGCTTAACAAGGCTAGGATCCCTGTCTTGCTTTTCTTTCTCCTAGAAATCTAGAGATGATTCTGAACTACCCTGAACACATATACCACCCTCTGAAGAATCGCCTAAGCAAATGGCTAGTCGGGAAAGTTGATGAACTTCTTGAACTAACTCCTTCTTAATGTCCTTAACATGAGAAACACTAACCATGGATAGTCTACTGAGAGCGTCGGCCACTACATTGACCTTACCCGAATGATAAAGGACGCTCATGTCATGATCTTTCAATATCTCTAACCATCTTCTCTGACGAAGATTGAGATCTTTCTGAGAAATTACATAATGAAGACTCTTATGATCTATGAAGAAATCTACATGAACTCCGTATAGATAATGCCTCCAAATCTTTAAGGTAAATACTACGACTGCTAACTTAAAATCATGAGTAGGATAATTCTTCTCATGGGGCTTTAATTTTCTAGAGGTGTAGGCTATGACCTTACCATGCTGCATGAGGACATAACCCAAACCTATTCTGGATGCATCACAATACACTACGAACCCATCTAAATTATTTGGAAGAGCTAGAACTGCGGCTGAGGTGAGTCGAGTCTTCAACTCCTGAAAAATCTTCTCAAAAGAATTTAAACACTGAAACTTGACTTTATTCTGAGTCAATCTGGACATAGGGGATACAATAGATTAAAATCCTTCAAAAAAAACATCTGTAATAGAAATCCAAACCTAAGAAACTCCTGATATCTGATGGAGAGACATGTCTTGGCTAGTTTCTTACTGCTTCGGTCATTTGAGGATCAACTTTAATGCCATCACAAATGATGTGACCAAAAAATGCTACTGACCTTAGCCAAATTCATACTTACTGAATTTGGGAAATAGCTAATGATCTCTGAGAGTCTGAAGTACTATTTTGAGGTGGTCTGCATGATCGTGCTCAGTACGGGAATAGACTCGAATATCATCTATACAGACTATGACGAGCATGTCTAAGTACTTTTTGAACACTCGATTCATCAAGTCCATGAAAGGTGATGGGTAATTGGTAAGAACAAATGACATGACTAAGAATTCAAAGGTACCATACCGAGTACGGCAAGATATTTTTGGAATGTCACTTTCTCTAATTCTGATCTAATGAAAGCTAGATCTGAGGTTTATCTTAGAGAAATAGATGGCACCCTGAAGTTGGTCAAATGAGTCATCTATTCTTGGAAGAGGATACTTGTTCTTGACTGTGACTTTATTGAGTTAACGGTAATCAATGCACATCTTGAGGGAACCATCTTTCTTTCGCACAAAATAGACTGGTGCGCCCCACGAGGAAATGTTGGGTCCAACGAATCCCTTATCTAAGAGATCCTTCAACTATTCTTTCAGTTCCTAGAGTTATCTGGTGCCATTCTATATGGGAGAATATAGATAGGCTGAGTACCTAAAAGAAATTCTATGCCAAAGTCTATTTCCCTTTTGAGAGGAATGCCTGAAAGATCTTCGAGAAAGACATCTGAATGCTCATTAACCACTGGGACTGATTTAAGACTGGAAGATTCAGAACTAAAGTCCTTAACATGCACAAGATGATAACTACACCCCTTAGATATCATTTTCCTTGCTCGAAAGTAGGAAATAAGCTGACCTCTGAACGTTGAGGTATTACCCTTCCACTCTAGGATGGGTTCATTCGAAAACTGAAACTAAACTATTCTATTTCAGTATTCGACTGTGGTATAGCAGGAATGAAGCCAATCCACGCTGAGAATGACATCAAAATCAGTCATCTCTAACTGGACTAAATCTGCTGACGTGACTTTATGAAATATCATAACTGGGCAATTCCTGTATACCCACCGAGCTATGATGGTTTTACCCACTGGGGTAGAGACTGAAAAGGGCTCTGCTAGAAGTTTAGGACTGACTCCGAAATTGCCTGCTATATAAAGAGTAACAAAAGACAAGGATGCACCTGGATCTAGAAGAGCATAAACGTGAATATGAAAGATCTGTAATATACCAGTAACAACATCAGGAGAATTTTTCTAATCCTGTCAAGGCAGAAGAACATAGAGATGATTTGGGCGTTGCCTACTAGTAGCACTGAAAGTGGCACCCTGCTGGTTTGGGCGACCGGACTGAGTTGCGAAACGATTCTGCTGACCTTGATAACCCGATTGGGGTTAATATCTAACTCTGTGGCCTAACTTTCCACAACCAAAACAGACATTGCTACCATCTCTGCATGCACCGTTATAGTTCTTACTATAAGTCTGACATAGGGGATTAGTTTGGGTATTGCTGAAACTGCCCTGAGAGTTAGAGCCTAGAGTTTTATCTTTGTTACCCTCTCTGAACTTAGGAACTAGAGCACTGGCTCTAGAAGGAGCTTGAATTGATGACTTAGGATGACACTGGGAACAGTTTTCTCCTTCTGATTTAGGTTGTCTAAAATTGAAGTTACCTGTCCTAACTTTTTTATTCAGCTTTTTCCCTCTGCTTAATTTTCTGGTCCTCTATCCGCTGAGCATGAGTCATAATATGGGATAAAGTTATGTCACTATTTATTATGGTGGATCTGGACTCGTTAACCATGCTATTATTTACCCCTGAAGTAAAATTTCTCATCTTAGCTCTATTGTCAGCAATGAGGGGCAGATCTGGCTAATTGAGTAAACCTGAGAAAATAATCTTTGACCATCATATTGCCCTGCGTGAGGTTGATGAACTCCAGAACCTTCACCTTCCTCAGATCCTGGGGAAAGAATCTGTCGAAGAAAGTCTTGACAAACTCCTTCCACTCTATAGGTCTTACATCATCTACCCTTTTAGACTTCGACTACTTCTACCAAGTATGAGGAACATCTTGATACTGGTATGAGGCTAACTTTGCACTCTCAACAGTTGTCACCCCCATAATATCTGTCACCTTCTGGACCTGATCAATGAATTTCTGAGGGTTTCTATCTACCTTAGACCCAAGAAATATTAGAGGATTCATTCGGGTGAATTCCCAAATCCTAGCTGCGAATGAGTTGGCCACTGGTTGGCTGAAATAACTATTGGCCGCTTATTATGGGTAGCTACTGACTGAGCAAGAGTGGTAAATGTGGTTCTGAATTCCACATAAGATACATGCTCGCACAAAAGATCTTCGGGCTGAGAAGCTAATTATTTTCTTCTCTTTGGAGTCATGTTCTAAAATGAAGAGGAGATATGGATTAGACTGAGAGATTGACTTATGATTATTCTCACAGGAATGACATAAATACTGAAATAAAGAAAACTATTTCTTAAAATATCTCATAGCCTCCTGCACATAAATGTGACATACAACACATCCATGTACATGACTCTACTAGATGCAGCTTTCAGACTTCCTAGGACTTTATTGAACCTGGATTTGATACCAAGTTTGTAATACTACAATTTTCTGAACCGAAATGCTACATGGTGCTCATGACCCCGGAAGACCACAAGCTAACCCATGACTGATATCTATATCTGTTAACTATATAATATGACAAAAAAAAGCAAAAACATGCACTGAGATGTCGTAAGGTTTAATACTGAACATAACTAGATAATAACAACAACGTCTGACATAGAGTGCTATATTTATACCAAAACAAAACTGAAATACTAAAGCATGTAAAACAACAGTCTGCATCTAGTTTGAAAGACTTTACTGTCTGAATAATCTGAATAAAGAGTTTGATGGGACTTGTCTCCAACTAACTCCAACTAATAACTAATCAGTGAAATAGTGGAGAAATAATCATGTCCTTGAAGGATGAGGACTCACTTCTATTCTGACTACTGAGACTGGAATCTACTGCTGATCTAGAACTCATGTCTCTGAACCTATGGTGTGACATAAAAATAAAGCACCATAGCATAAATACGTCAGTACAAAAGAATATACTAATTATACGTGTGAGGTAGGATGAATACATGGGGTTTACATGCATTAATGATAAAAACTGACTAATTAATATGAACGCGAGAGTACATACATGAATACATAGTAATTGAGATCGTGAGAACATGATAACTGAATCTATATACCGATGACATGAATTTACTGATACCCCGCATGACTTATACTGGAGTTCTGCTAATTGATAACATGAGTGAATTTGTCTGATATTCCTAAATCTGATGGAACTATCTGAGTTTTGTATTGTAACTGTGCTGAGTGTATCTGATAGTACTTTAATCTGAAGAACTATCTAAGTTCTTTTACTGAGACTGATACTGAAATTGTTGGAATAGTTATTTAACCGACATGCCCCAAATATGCTAGAACAGTTGAGATGGGGTCCAATCTATGCCTTGATTGGAAGGGTGTCAATACCGTGCCCCTAGTAAGGACAACTGTGGGTACCTTTATCTGATAGTATCCCTAAAAGAGAATGGTGGGGACCTCATCTAAAAGTTCTTATCCACCTCATCAACCCTCATATGATAGTGTTGATGTCGCAACCTATGCTGGCTACATAGTTCTAGAACACAAGGATGACTACTAAGAATCACACCCTTATCTGACAGTGTGTGGTCCCGCCCATGGGTTCACTCAGTGCTAATTTCTACTCCCATCTGAAGAGACTGAACATGATTGATTGAATGTACATAGACTGAGTTTATTGAATTCCATCGACTGATAGAATACTATTGATAACTGATAATTAACTGAGTTCATGAGATTACTGAGATTTCCCTGAGTCACATGACTGACTGACTTCTATAGAACATGGCTTGATTGAGAGTATCGTGAAAACATGATATAGCTCTAGGCACACAACTATATTTTTCTGGTATAAGTACCCCTAAGACTCGATAGAAGGAAAATGACAAGGCATGACATTCTTGAATACATGACCAACACCAATAATCCATAGTACTTCTTGATCATAGGAATATAGTTCATAATTCATAATGCCATAAATAAGGGATTTCATGCTTCATATGGTTATCATAGTCTTGATCATGGAAGGGAATTCATATAACATGTACATACTTGCATGATTTCAATATCATGAACATTGCATAACACAACAGTCAATACACAACAAGAGCATGGAAATAGTGTTGCATTATAAGGGTTAGCGTGGACTTGTCATTTAGATACTATTAAGTTTTAAGGAACATGATTCTATCATTCAAGGAATTTTATCAAACACCTTACATGCGCACTTTATAGCCTAGGTGAAATCATCAATTTAAGAACCTAAAACTACCCAAACTCATAGATTTTCAATCAACAAACTCACATACTTTATGAAAATTCATCATGACACCATCTTGAAACATAAATAACAACTATCAACATGAACATGATCAAATCACAATGAGAAAATCATAATAGGTTATTTAAAATATGATTATTAGACTCCACGACTGAAAGGGATCCGTAAAATTCTGAGAAAAATGTCTGGATTTTCATGCTTGGCACGATGCGCAACTATCGCGCCAAGTCAGTGGAAAGTGACTAATGCAAAATTGCAAGGGGGTGCGACACAGAACTATCGCGTTGCCACTTTGTCTACGATATGGAAGTTTGGCGCGACGTGCAACTATCGCGGAGAAACACTAGAAATTGAATATTTCTATTTGAGCTATCTCCGCGATGCGCTGGAGGCTCAGGTGATACACTATCTCACTAAAGAGGCTCTAACTCTTCGCTCGGGTGTCGGATTTGGGTGAATTTTATATTGATGGAAAGCTTATTGAATTTTCCACATGAAAAAAGTGAAAATCTTAGAAATTCCTCATAGGCTAATCATCATTTAATTTAGAAGATAATACTAGTCTATCTAGGGATGAAATTAGCTAAGAAGAAAATTTGGGATATTACAATATCTCCCCCTTGGGATCTTTTGTCCTCGAATGAGACTGGCTGAGAGATGGAATAATGAGATGAACATTAAATGAGCATGGATAACTGGTACATGATCTCATGACTGGCAATATGAACATAACATACTGAGCATGCATATCTGATGCATGTGTAACTGATTCATAAATGCATGAGTCTTCTAAAGAACTAAGTTTCTCACAATAACAATGCATGTCTGATGCATAATTTCACAACTGATTTGGTACATGAATGCTTTAACAAATATGAAATGGAACTTGACACCAAGTTTATGATGACACATGAGCATGAAACTGAATATCAAGTTTTCACAGAAAACTGAACGTGAAGCTGAATAAGCTTAAGGAGAATTGTTACCTTGAGCTTGATCTGGATTGGCAGGAAAGAGGTGACGATACTTGGTATGCATGTATGCTTATTATTCCCAAGTAGCTCCCTCGACGGATTGATTTCACCAAATAAATTTGACTAGAGGGACTTCTTTGGCCCTCAATCTACGAGACTGATAGTCTAAGATTTCGTTTGGAATCTCTTCATAATAGAGGCTATTTTGAAAAACAATGCTCTGAATAGGGACTACGACTGATGGGTCACCTACGCACTTCTTAAGTAAAGAGACATGAAAGACTGGAAGAACTGAGGCTAGATCTGAAGGCAAATTGAGCTCATAAGCTACCTTGCCAAAGCGACTGAGAATCTTAAAGGGGCCGACGTATCTGGGACAGAGCTTTCCCTTCTTTCCATACCTCTTTACTCCCTTCATGGGAGAGATCTTGAGGTAGACATGATCACTAATCTCAATCTCAAGATCTTTTCTACGCACATCTGCATAAGACTTCTGTCGGCTCTGAGCATCCGGGAGTCTTTCTTTGATAAATTGTCCTTTCTCTACGGCATCAAACGCTAAGTCATGCCCTAAGACTGAGGCCTCACTAACTTCAAATCCACCGATTGGAGATCTACATCTCCTACCATAGAGAGCTTTGAATGGAGCCATCTAAATACTGGAATTATAGCTATTATTGTATGCAAACTCAATCAAAGGCAAGTGGTCATCCCAACTACCCTTGAAATTAATTGCACACGCCCTATGAATATCTTCTAAAGTCTGAATGGTCCTTTTTTTTTGACCATATTTCTATGGATGAAAGGCTGTACTGAGATAAACTTGGGTACCAAGACCCTTTTGGAATGCTTTCCAGAAGTGAGAGGTGAACTGGGTACCTCTGTCTGAGATAATAGATAATTGAACATCGTGTTATCTGACCAACTCCCTCATATAGAGTTTGGTGTAATCCTTAGATGAATAAGAGGTATGAACTGGAAGAAAATGAGCTAACTTGGTCATTCGGTCTACTATGACCCAAACTGAATCATGCTGATGACGAGTTCGAGGCAAAACCATCACGAAGTCCATGTTCACTTCTTCCTACTTCCAAGTAGGAATGGTGAACTCCTGCATAGAACCACTAGGCTTCTGATGCTCTATATTAACTTTATGACATGTAGAGCTCTTAGCCACAAACTCTGTAACATCTCTCTTTATCCCACTCTACCAATAGATCTCCCATAAATCACGGTACACTTAGTGGCCCCTGGATGAATAGAGTATTACGCACCATGCGATTCTAAAAGAATTCATTGCCTCAAGTTATCTACACCTGGAACACACAGATGACTTTGACAACAAAGAACACCATCTCTCCCTTAGGAAAAAACCTTTACTTTTTGATTCTAAACTGACTCATTTAGCTTAACAAGGCTAGGATCCCTGTCTTGCTTTTCTTTCTCCTAGAAATCTAGAGATGATTCTGAACTACCCTGAACACATATACCACCCTCTGAAGAATTGACATACAAATGCCTAGTCGGGAAAGTTGATGAACTTCCTGAAATAACTCCTTCTTATTGTCCCCAACATGAGAGACACTACCCATGGACAGTCTACTGAGAGCGTTGGCCACTACATTGGCCTTGCCCTAATGATAAAGGACGCTCATGTCATAATCTTTCAAGATCTCTAACCACCTTCTCTGACAAAGATTGAGATCTTTCTGAGAAAATACATACTAAAGACTCTTATGATCTATGAAGAAATCTACATGAACTCCATAGAGATAATGCCTCTAAATCTTCAAGGCAAATACTACGCCTGCTAACTTAAAATCATGAGTAGGATAATTATTCTCATGGGACTTTAATTTTCTAGAGGCGTAGGCTATGACCTTACCATACTGCATGAGGACACAACCCAAACCTATTATAGATGCATCAAAATACACTACGAACCCATCTAAACCATCTGGAAGAGCTAGAACTACAACTGAGGTGAGTCGAGTCTTCAATTCCTGAAAACTCTTCTTGTAAGAATCTGACCACTTAAACTTGACTTTATTCTGAGTCAATTTAGACATAGGGGATGCAATAGATTAAAATCCTTCAACAAACCATCTGTAATAGCCAACCAAATCCAAGAAACTCCTGATATCTGATGGAGATATAGGTCTTGGCCAGTTTCTTACTGCTTCGATCGTTTGAGGATCAACTTTAATTCCTTTACCAAAAATGATGTGACCAAAAAATGCTACTGACCTTAGTCAAAATTTGTACTTACTGAATTTGGAAAATAGCTGATGATCTCTGAGAATTTGAAGTACTATTTTAAGATGGTCTGCATGATCGCACTCAGTGTAGGAATAGACCAGAATATCATCTATAAAGTCTATGACGAGCATGTCCAAGTACTTCTTGAACACACGGTTCATCAAGTCCATGAAAGCCGCTGAGGCATTGGTAAGACCAAATGACATAACTAAGAATTCAAAGTGACCATACCGAGTATGGAAAGCTATTTTTAGAATGTCAGTTTCTCTAACTCTGATCTAATGATAGCTGGATCTGAGGTTTATCTTAGAGAAATAGATGGCACCCTGAAGTTTGTCAAATGAGTCATTAATTTTGGAAAAAAGGATACTTGTTCTTGACTATGACTTTATTGAGTTGACGGTAATCAATGCACGTTCTGAGGGAACCATCTTTCTTTTGCACAAATAAGATTGTTGTGCCTCACGAGGAAATATTGGGTCTGATGAATCCCTTATCTAATAGATCCTTCAACTATTCTTTCAATTCCTAGAGTTCTAATGGTGCCATTATGTATGGTGGATTGAGATAGGCTGAGTACCTAAAAGAAAGTCTATGCTGAAATCTATTTCCCTTTCGGGAGGAATGCCTGGAAGATCTTCGAGAAAGACATCTGAATACTCATTAACCACTGGGACTAATTTAAGACTGGGAGATTCAGAACTAGAGTCCTTAACATGCACAAGATGATAAATACACCCCTTAGATATCATTTTCCTTACCCAAAGGTAGGAAATAAGTTGACCTTTGAACACTGAGGTATTACCCTTCCACTCTAGGATGGGTTCATTCGGAAACTAAAATTAAACTATTCTATTTTAGTAGTCAACTGTGGCATAGCAGGAATGAAGCCAATCTATGCCGAGAATGACAACAAAATGAGTCATCTCTAACTCTACTAAATCTGCTAACATGACTTTCTGAAATATCATAACTGGGCAGTTCCTGTATACCCACCGAGCTATGATAGTTTTACCCACTGGGGTAGAGACTAAAAAGGGCTCTGCTAGAATTTCGGGACTGAATCCGAAATTGCCTTCTATATAAGGAGTAAAAAAACAAGGATGCACCTAGATCTAGCAAAGTTAACGTGGACATAAAAGATATGTAACATACCAGTAGCAACATCAGGAGAATTTTCCTTATCCTGTCGGGTCTGAAGAACATAGAGACGATTTGGGCGCTGCCTACTAGTAGCACTGGAAGTGGCACCCTGTTAGTTCGGGCGATTGGACTGAGTTGCAAAATGGTTCTGCTGACCCTAATAACCCAATTGGGGATAATCTCTGACTCTGTGGCCTGACTTTCCACAACCAAAATAGACATTGCTACCATCTCTACAATCACCCTTATGGTTCTTACCACAAGTCTAACATAGGGGATTAGTTTGGGTATTGCTGAAACTTCCCTGAGACTTAGAGCCTGGCGTTCTATATTTGTTACCCTTTCTGAACTTAGGAACTAAAGCACTGGCTCTAGAAGAAGATGGAACTGATGACTTAAGATGAAACTGGGAATATTTTCCTCCTTCAGATTTAGGCTGTCTAAAATTGAAGCTACCTGTCCTAGCTTTCTTATTCAGCTTTTTACCTCTGCTTAATTTTTTGGTCCTCTATCTGCTGAGTGTGAGTCATGAGCTGAGCTAAAGTTATGTCACTATTTAGTATGGTGGATCTGGACTCATTGACCACGCTATCATTTACCCCTAAAGCAAACTTGCTCATCTTAGCTTATTGTCTGAATGAGGGGCATATCTAGGTAACTGAGTAAACCTGAGAAAATACTCTTTCACCATCATATTTCCCTACCTGAGGTTGATGAACTATAGAACTTTCACCTTCCTTAGCTCCTGGGGAAAGAATATATCAAAGAATGTCGTGACAAACTCCTTCCACTCTATAGGACTTGCATCATCTACCCTTTTGGACTTCTACTGCTTGTACCAAGTATGAGCCACATCTTGCAACTAGTATGCGGCTAACTCAGCACTCTTAACAGTAGTGACCCCCATAATATCTATCACCTTCTCGACCTGATCAACAAATTCCTGAGGTTGTCCATCTACCTTAGACCTAAGAAATATTCGAGGATTCATTCGGGTGAAGTCCCAAATCCTAGTTGCGGATGATTTGGTCACTGGGTTGGCTAAAATAACTGTTGTCCGCTTATTATGGTCAGATACTGACTGAGCAAGAGTGGTATATATGATTCTGAATTCCGCATGAGATACATGCTAACCCAAAGGATCTTCGGTCTGAGGAGCTAACTGGTTTCTTCTCTTTGGAGGCATGTTCTAAAATGAAGATGAGGAATGGATTAGACTGAGAGATTGACTTATGATTATGCTCACAGGAATGATATAAATACTTAAAGAAGGGAAACTATTTCTTAAAATATCTCATAGTCTGCTGCACATAAATGTGATGCGCAACACATCCATGTACAAGACTCTACTAGATACGACTTTTAGACTACCTAGGACTCTATTGAACCTGGATTTGATACAAAGTTTGTAATACCCCAATTTTCTGAACTGGAATGCTACACGGTGCTCATGGCCCCGGAAGACCACAAGCCAACCCATGACTGATATCTGTACCTGTACACTGTATAATATGACATAAAATTACGAAAACATGCACTAAGAGGCCGTAAGGTTTAATACTGAACATAACTGAATACTAACAACGATGTCTGACATAGAGTGGTATCTTTATACCAAAACAAAACTAAAATACTGAAGTCTGAAAACAATAGTTTACATCTAGTTTGAAAGACTTTACTGTCTGAAGAAATTGAATAAGGAGTTTATGGGACTTGTCCCCAACTAACTCTAACTAATAACTAATCAATGAAATAGTGGAGAAATAATTATGTCCTCGAAGGATGAGGACTCACTTCTATTCTGACTACTGAGACTAGAATCTACTACTGATCTGGAACTCGTGTCTCTGAACCTATGGTATAACATTAAAAGAAAGCACCATAGCGTAAATGCGTCAGTACAAAAGCATGTACTAAGTATACGTATGAGGTAGGCTGAATAGATGGGGTTTACATGCATGAATGATAAAAACTGACTAACTAATATGAACGTAAGAGTGCATACATGAATACATAGTAATTGAGATCGTGAGAACATGATAACTGAATCTATATACCGATGACATGAATTTATTGATACCCAACATGACTGATACTGGAGTTCTGATAACTAATAACATGAGTGTCTATTTCTGACATTCATAAATCTGATGGAACTATCTGAGTTCCGTAATGTGACTGAGTTGAGTATATTTGACAGTCCTAAAATCTGAAGAAATATCTGAGTTCTTTTACTAAGACTGATACTGAAACTGTTGGAATAGTTATTTAACCGACATGTCCCAAATGCGCTAGAACAGTTGAGATGGGGTCTAATTTGTGCCCTGATTGGAAGGTTGTCAATACCGCACCCTTGGTAAGGACAATTATGGGTACCCTCATCTAAAAATGTCCCTAAAAGAGAATGGTGAGGACCTCATCTAAAAGTGCATATCCACCTCATCAACCTTCATCTGACAGTGTTGCTATCTCAACCTATGCTGGCTACATAGTTCTAGAACACAAGGATGACTATTAAGAATCACACCCTCATCTGACAGTGTGTGTTCCCACCCATGAGTTCACTCGATACTAATTTTTACTCTCATCTGAAGAGACTGAACATGATTGAATGACTGTACATGGACTGATTTTACTGAATTCCATCGACTGATAGAATACTATTGATATATGATAATTGAATTAGTTCATGAGATTACTGAGATTTCCTGAGTCACATGACTGACTGACTTCTATGGAACATGGCTTGATTGAGAGTATCATGAAAACATGACATGGCTCTGGGCACACAACTATATTTTTCGAATATAAGTACCCCCAGGACTCGATAGAAGGAAACTGACAAGGCATGACATTCCTGAATACATGACCAACACCAATAATCCATAATACTATTGACCATAGGAATAGAGTTCATAATTCATAATGCCATAAATAAGGTATTTCATTCTTCACATGGTTATCATAGTCTTGATCATGGAAAGGAATGCATATAACATGTACATACTTGCATAATTTCAATATCATTAACGTTGCATAACTCAACAGTCAATACACAACAAGAGCATGGAACTTGTGTTGCATCATAAGGGTTAGTGTGGACTTGTCATTTAGATACTATTGAGTCTTAAGGATCATGATTCAATCATTCAAGGAATTTCATCAAACACCTTATATGCACACTTTATAGCATAGGTGAAATCATCAATTGAAGAACCTAAAACTGCCCAAACTCATAGGTTTTCAATCAACAAACTCACATACTTTATGGAAATTCATCAAGACACCATCTTGAAACATAAATAACAACTATCAACATAAACATGATCAAATCACAATGAGCAAATCATAATAGGTTATTTAAAACTTGATTATTGGACTTCACGAATGAAAGGGATCCGTAAATGAGCACTATGCATACCTTAGTTCATGATTTCATGAAGATTGATGAAGAGAATCTTAACATTTGATGATCAATTCCCTTGGAATTAAACTTTCTATGAAAACCCTAGGTCTTGTTCTTGAGAGTTTTTGAGAGTAATTGAGTATAAATTGCTGAATTATGGGCAAATCTCATGATATAAGGCTTATATAGGGTGGGTAAATTAACCCTTTTAACCCTAAAACATATATTTAATTTTTGAGAAAAATTTATTGATTTTCCTCCTTGGCACGACGCGCCACTATCTCGCCAAGTCACTAGAAAGTGACTAATGATAAATTGCACGGGGGAGAGATGCGGAGCTATCACGTTGCCACCTTGTCTACAAAATGGAAGTTTGGCGTGACATGCCACTATTGAGGATAAATACTAGAAATTGATAATTTCTATTTGAGCTATCTCCGCGATGCACTGGAGGCTCAGGTTATACACTGTCTCACTAAAGAGGCTCTAACTCTTCGCACGGGTGTCGAATTTGGGTGAATTTTATATCGATGGAAATCTTATTGAATTTTCCACATGAAAAAAGTGAAAATATTAGAAATTCCTCATGGAATAATCATCATTAACTTTAGAAGATAATACTAGGCATTCTAGGGATGAAATTAGCTAGGAAGAAAATTTGGAGTATTACAATATCACTCGCTTGGGAACTTTCATCCTCGAATGAGACTGGCTGAGAGGGGGAACAATAAGATGAACATGAACTAAACATGGATAACTGGGACATGATCTCTTGACGCAAGCTGAACATAACATACTGAACATGTATATTTGATGCATGTGTAATTGATTCATGAATGTATAACTGAGTCTTCTCAAGAACTAAGTTTCTCATAATAAGAATGCATGTCAGATGCATAATTTCATAATTGAGCTCGTACATGAATGCTTGACCGAATATGCAATGGCACTTTATACCAAGTTTGTGATGACACATGAGCATGAAATTGAATATCAAGTTTTCACTAAATACTGAATGTGAAACTGAATAAGCTTAAGGAGAACTGTTACCTTGAGCTTGATCTGGATTGGCGGGAAAGAGGTGAGAATACATGGCATACATGTCTTCTTCTACTTCCTAAGTAGCTCCCTCGATAGATTGATTTCATCAAAGAACTTTGACTAGAGGGACTTCTTTGTTCCTCAATCTACGAGTCTGATAGTCTAAGATTTAGACTGGAATCTCTTCATAAGAGAGGCTGTTTTGAACAACAATGCTCTGAATAGGGACTATGGCTGATGGGTCACCTACACACTTCTTAAGCAAAGAAACATGAAAGACTGGAAGAACTAGGGATAGATTTGAAGACAAATCGAGCTCATAAGCTACCTTGCCGAAGCGACTGAGAATCTTGAAGGGGCGACATATCGGGGACTGAGCATTCCCTTCTTTCCAAACCTCTTTAATCCCTTAATGGGAGAGATCTTGAGGTAAACATGATCACTAATATCAAAATCAAGATCTTTTCTATGCACATCTGTATAAGACTTCTGTAGGGTCTGAGCAGCCCGGAGTCTTTCTTTGATCAACTGGAATTTCTCTAAGGCATCAAACACTAAGTCAGGCCCTACTACTGAGGCCTCACTAGCTTCAAATCAAATGATTAGTGATCTACATATCCTACCATAGAGATCTTTGAATGGAGCCATCTAAATACTGGAATGATAGCTATTGTTGTATGCAAACTCAACCAAAAGCAAGTGGTCATCCCAACTACCCTTGAAATTAATTGCACACGCCCTAAGAATATCTTCTAAAGTCTGAATGGTCCTTTTTTTGACCATATTTCTATGGATGAAAGGCTGTACTGAGATGAACTTCGGTACCAAGACCCTTTTGGAATGATTTCTAGAAGTGAGAGGTGAACTGGGTACCTCTGTCTGAGATAGTTGATAATTGAACACCGTGTAATCTGACCAACTCCCTAATATAGGTTTGGAGTAATCCTCGGTTGAATAGGAGGTATGAACTAGAAGAAAATGAGCTAACTTGGTTATTCGGTCTACTATGACCCAAACGAAATCATGCTGATGATGAGTTCGAGGCAAACCTATCACGAAGTCCATGTTCACTTCTTCCCACTTCTAAGTAGGAATGGTGAACTCCTGCATTAAACCACTAGTCTTATGATGCTCTATCTTAACTTGCTGATATGTAGAGCACTTAGCCATAAACTTTGTAACATCTCTCTTCATCCCACTCCACCAATAGATCTTCTACAAGTTGCGGTACACTTAGTGTCCCCTGGATGAATAGAGTATCGTGCACTATGCACTTCCACAAGAATTCATTGCCTCAAGTCATCTACACCTGTAACACACAGAGGACTTTGACAACGAAGAACACCATCTCTCCCTTGGGAGAAAACCTTTACTTTTTGATTCTGAACTGACTCATTTAGCTTGACAAGGATAGGATCCCTGTCTTGATTTTTTTTCACCTCAAAAACTAGAGATGATTCCGAACTACTCTAAACACATACACCGCCCTCTGAAAAATCGAATAAGCAAATGCCTAGTCCGGCAAGTTGATGATCTTCCTAAACTAACTCCTTCTTACTGTCCTCAATATGAGAAACACTACCCATGGATATTCTACTGAGAGCGTCGGCCACTACATTGGCCTTGCTCGAATGATAAAGGACGCTCATGTCATGATCCTTCAAGATCTCTAACCACCTTCTCTGACAAAGATTGAGATCTTTCTGAGAAAATACATACTAAAGACTCTTGTGATCTATGAAGAAATCTACATGAACTCTGTAGAGATAATGCCTCCAAATCTTCAAAGCAAATACTATGGCTAATAATTTAAATTTATGAGTAGGATAATTCTTCTCATGGGGCTTTAACTGTCTAAAGGCGTAGGATATGACCTTACCATGCTGCATGAGGACAAGACCCAAACCTATTCTAGATGCATCATAAGACACTACGAACCCATCTAAAATATCTGGAAGAGCTAGAACTGCAGCTGACGTGAGTCGAGTCTTTAACTCCTGAAAACTCTTCCCGCAAGAATCTAACCACTGAAACTTGACTTTATTCTGAGTCAATCTGGACATAGGGGATGCAATAGATTAAAATCCTTCAACAAACCATCTGTAATAGCCAGCCAAACCTAAGAAACTCCTGATATCTAATAGAGAGACAGGTCTTGTCTAGTTTCTTACTGCTTCTGTCGTTTGAGGATCTACTCTAATTCCATCAACGGAAATGATGTGGCCAAAAATTGCTACTGAACTTAGAAAAAATTTGTACTTACTAAATTTGGCGAATAGCTGATGATCTCTAAGAGTCTGAAGTACTGTTTTGAGATGGTCTGCATGATCGTGCTCAGTGCGGGAAAAGACCAGGATATCATCTATAAAGACTATGATGAGCATGTCCAAGTACTTCTTGAACACCTGAGTCATCAAGTCCATGAAAGCTGCTGGGGCATTTGTAAGACCAAATAACATGACTAAGAATTCAAAGTGACCATACCGAGTACAGAAATCTATTTTTGAAATGTCACTTTTTCTAAATCTGATCTAATGATAGATGGATCTGAGGTCTATCTTAGAGAAATAGATGGCACCCTGAAGTTGGTCAAATAAGTTATCAATTCTGAATGAGGATACTTGTTCTTGACCATGACTTTATTGATTTGATGGTAATCAATGAATATTCTGAGGGAACCATCTTTCTTTTGCACGAATAAGACTGGTGTGTCCCACGAGGAAATATTGGGTCTAATGAATCTCTTATCTAAGAGATCCTTCAACTATTCTTTCAGTTCCTGGAGTTCTGCTGGTGCCATTCTTTATGGTGGAATAGAGATACGCTGAGTACCTAAAATAAAGTCTATGCCGAAGTCTATTTCCCTTTTGGAAGGAATGCCTGGAAGATCTTCGAGAAAGACATCTGAATACTCATTAACCACTGGGACTAATTTAAGACTAGGAGATTCATAACTAGAGTCCTTAACATGCACAAGATGATAAATACACCCCTTAGATATCATTTTCCTTACCCGAAGGTAGGAAATAAGTGGACCTCTGAATGCTGAGGTATTACCCTTCTACTCTAGGATGGGTTTATTCAGAAACTGAAACTAAACTATTTTATTTCAGTAGTTGACTGTGGCATAGCAGGAATGAAGCCAATTCACTCCGAGAATGACATCAAAATCAATCATCTCTAACTGGACTAAATCTGCTGACTTGACTTTCTGAAATATCACCACTGGGCAATTCTTGTATAGCCACCGAGCTATGATGGTTTTACCCACTAGGGTAAAGGTTGAAAAGGGCTCTGCTAGAATTTCAGGACTGACTTAGAAATTGCCTGCTATATAAGGAGTAACAAAAGACAAGGATGTACCTGGATCTAGAAAAGCATAAACGTGAACATGAAAGATATGTAACATACCAGTAACAACATCCGAAAAATTTTCCTGATCCTGTAGGATTTGAAGAACATAGATATGATTTGGGCGTTGCCTACTAGTAGCACTGGAAGTGGTACCCTACTAGTTCTTGCGAGCAGACTGAGTTATGAAGCAGTTCTGCTGGCCCTGATAACTCGATATGGGATAATCTCTAACTCTGTGGCCTGACTTTCCATAACCAAAACAGATATTGCTACGATCTCTACAAGCGCCTTTATGGTTCTTACCACAAGATTGATATAGGGGATTAGTTTGGGTATTGCTAAAACTACCCTGAGACTTAGATCCTGGTGTTCTATATTTTTTACCCTCTCTAAACTTAGGAACTAGAGCACTGGCTCTAGAAGGAGCTAGAACGGATGACTTAGGATGAAACTAGGAACGGTTTCTTTCTTCTGATTTAGGCTGTCTAAAATTAAAGTTACCTATTCTAGCTTTTTTATTTAGCTTTTTCCCTCAGCTTAATTTTCTGGTCCTCTATCCGCTGAGCGTGAGTCATAAGACGGGCTAAAGTTATGTCATTATTTAGTATGGTGGATCTGGACTCGTTAACCACGCTATCATTTACCCCTGAAGCAAAATTGCTAATCTTAGCTCTATTGTCTGCAATGAGGGGCATATCTAGCTAATTGAGTAAACCTGAGAAAATAATCTTTGACTATAATATTGCCCTGCCTGAGGTTAATGAACTCCAGAACCTTTGCCTTCCTCAGATCCTGGGGAAAGAATCTTTTGAAGAAAGTCATGACAAACTCCTTCCACTCTATAGGACTTGGATCATCTACCCTTTTGGACTTCCACTGCTTGTACCAAGTATGAGCCACATCTTGCAACTGTTATGCAGCTAACTCAGCACTCTCAATAGTAGTCAACCCCATAATATTTGTCACCTTTTGGAACTGATAAATGAATTCCTGAGGGTGTAATTCATTCAGGTGAAGTCACAAATCCTAGCTGCGGATGAGTTGGCCACTGGGTTGGCTGAAATAACTACTGGCCGCTTATTATGGGCAGCTACCGACTGAGAAAGAGTGGTAAATGTGGTTCTGAATTCTGTATGAGATACATGCTCACCCAAAGGATCTTTGGGCTGAGGATCTAACTGGTTTCTTCTCTTTGGAGGCATGTTCTAAAATGAAGAGGACAAATGGATTAGACTGAGAGATTGACTTATGATTATGCTTACAGGAATGGCATAAATACTTAAAGAAGGGAAACTATTTCTTAAAATATCTCATAGCCTCCTGCACATAAATGTGACACCCAACACATCCATGTACAAAACTCTACTAGATGCAGCTTTCAGATTTCCTTGAACTCTATTGAACCTGGATTTGATACCAAGTTTGTAATACCCCAATTTGCTAAACCGGAATGCTACACATTGCTCATGACCCCGGAAGACCACAAGCTAACCCATGACTAATATCTGTACCTGTATACTGTATAATATGACATAAAAATGCAAAAACATGCCCTGAGAGGCCGTAAGGTTTAATAATGAACATAACTGAATAATAACAACAACGTCCGACATAGAGTGGTATCTTTATACCAAAATAAAACTAAAATACTAAAGTCTGAAAAATAATAGTCTGCATCTAGTTTGAAAGACATTATTGTTTGAATAATCTGAATAAGGAGTTGATGGGACTTGTCCCCAACTAACTCCAACTAATAACTAATTAATGAAATAATGGAGAAATAATCATATCCTCAAAGGATGAGGACTCACTTATATTCTGACTATTGAGACTGGAATATACTGCTCATATAGAACTCGTGTCTCTGAACCCATGATGTAACATAAAAAGAAAGCACCATAGTGTAAATGCGTCAGTACAAAAGAATGTACTAAGTATACGTGTGGGGTAAGCTGAATACATGGGGTTTAAATGAATGAATGATAAAAACTGACTAACTAATATGAACGTGAGAGTGCGTACATGAATACATAGTAATTGAGATCGTGAGAACATGATAAATGAATCTATATACCAATGACATGAATTTACTGATACCCAGCATGAATGATACTGGAGTTCTGATAATTGATAACATGAGTGACTATGTCTGACATTCCTAAATCTGATGGAACTATCTGAGTTTCGTATTGTGACAGTTCTAAAATCTGAAGAACTATTTGAGTTCTTTTATTGAGAATGATATTGAAACTGTTGGAATAGTTATTTAACCGATATGCCCTAAATACGCTAGAACAGTTGAGATGGGTTCCAATCTGTGCCCTGATTGGAAGGGTGTCAATACCACGCCCCTGGTAAGGACAACAGTGGATACCCTCATCTGAGAGTGTCCCTAAAAGAGAATGGTGGGGACCTCATCTAAAAGTGCTTATCCACCTCATCAAACCTCATCTAGCAGTGTTGATGTCTCAACCTATGCTGGATACATAGTTCTAGAACACAAGGATGACCACTAAGAAGCATACCCTCATCTGACAGTGTGTGTTCCTGCCCATCGGTTCACTCGGTGCTAATTTCTACTCTCATCTGAAGAGACTGAATATGATTGAATGACTGTACATGGACTGAGTTTACTGAATTCCATCGACTGATGGAATACAATTGATATTTGATAATTGACTGAGTTCATGAGATTACTGAGATTTCCTGAGTCACATGACTAACTGACTTTTGTGGAACATGGCTTTATTGAGAGTATCGTGAAAACATGACATGGCTCTAGGCACACAGTTATATTTTTTGGGTATAAGTAACCCCAGGACTCAATAGAAGGAAACTGAAAAGGCATGACATTCCTGAATATATGACCAACACCAATAATCCATAATACTTCTTGATCATTGGAATAGAGTTCATAATTCATAATGACATAAGTAAGGGATTTCATGCTTCACATGGTTATCATAGTCTTGATCATGGAAGGGAATGCATATAACATGTATATACTTGCATAATTTCAATATCATGAACATTGCATAACTCAATAGTCAATACACAACTAGAGGGGGAATAATGAGCTGAATATGAACTGAACATGGATAACTGGGACATGATCTCATGAATGGCAAGCTGAACATAACATACTAATTATGTATATCTGATGCATGTGTAACTGATTCATGAATGCATAACTGAGTCTACTAAAGAACTAAGTTTCTCACAATAAGAATGCATGTCAGATGCATAATTTGATAACTGAGCTGGTATATGAATGCTTGACCAAATATGCAATGGCACTTGATACCAAGTTTGTGATGACACATGAGCATGAAACTGAATATCAAGTTTTCACTGAATACTGAACGTGAAGCTGAATAATCTTTAGAAGAACTGTTACCTTGAGCTTGATCTGGATTGGTGGGAAAGAGGTGAAGATACTTGGCATGCATGTCTTCTTCTGCTTCCCAAGTAGCTTCCTCAATGGATTGATTTTGCCAAAGAACTTTGACTAGAGGGACTTCTTTGTTCCTCAATCTATGAGTCTAATAGTCTAAGATTTTGACTAGAATCTCTTCATAAGAGAGGCTGTTTTGAACAACAATGCTCTAAATAGGGACTACGACTGATGGGTCACCTATGCATTTCTTAAGCAAAGAGACATGAAAGACTGGAAGAACTGAGGCTAGATCTGAAGGAAAATCAAGCTCATAAGCTACCTTGCCAAAGCGACTGAGAATATTGAAGGGACCAACATATCGGGGACTGAGCTTTCCCTTCTTTACAAACCTCTTTACTCCCTTCATGGGAGAGATCTTAAGGTAGACATGATCGCTAATCTCAAACTCAAGATCTTTTCTACGCATATCTGCATAAGACTTTTGTCGGCTCTGAGCAACCCGGAGTCTTTCTTTGATCAACTGGACTTTCTCTAAGGCATCAAACACTAATTCAGGCCTTACGACTGAGGCCTCACTAACTTCGAATCAACCGATTGGAGATCTACATCTCCTACCATAGAGAGCTTCGAATGGAGACATCTAAATACTGGAATGATAGCTATTATTGTATGCAAACTCAATCAAAGGCAAGTGGTCACCCAACTACCCTTAAAATCAATTGCACATGCCCATAGCATATATTCTAAAGTCTAAATAGTCCTTTTAGTTTGACCATTTTTCTGAGGATAAAAGGCCGTACTGAGATGAACTTGGGTACCAAGACCCTTTTGGAATGCTTTCCAGAAGTGAGAGGTGAACTGGGTACCTCTATTTGAGATAATAGATAATTGAACACCGTGTAATATTACCAAATCCCTGATATAGAGTTTGGTGTAATCCTCGACTGAATAAGAGGTATGAAATGGAAAAAAATAAGCTAACTTGGTCAGTCGGTCTGCTATGACCCAAACTGAATCATGCTGATGATGAGTTTAAGGCAAATCCATCACGAAGTCCATGTTCACTTCTTCCCACTTCCAAGTAGGAATTGTGAACTCCTGCATGGAACCACTAGGTTTCTGATGCTCTATCTTAACTTGCTGACATGTAGAGCACTTAGCCACAAACTCTGTAACATCTCTCTTTATTACACTCCACCAATAGATATCCCGAAAATTGTGGTACACTTAGTGGTTCTACAAGAATTTATTGCCTCAAGCCATCTACACCTGGACCACACAGACGACTCTGACAATGAAGAACACCATCTCTCCCTTGGGAGAAAACCTTTACTTTTTGATTATGAAATAACTCATTTAGCTTGATAAGGCTAGGATACCTGTCTTGCTTTTCTTTCACTACGAAACTAGAGATGATTCTGAACTACTCTGTACACATACACTGCCCTCTGAAGAATCGGCTATGCAAATGCCTAGTCTGGCAAGTTGATGAGCTTCCTGAACTAACTCCTTTCCACAATTTTTGATTAATCCATTATTCACCATAAGTTAAATGGATCTAAAATTCACATATCCAAAACGTTCATGTCATAAGTCCAGAGATGCCACAAGATAAGCAAAAATATTTTTATTTTCAATATTGAGTTTAAACATTCCATTTGCAACATAATATTCTCCAACAAACATGTCATTTTTAAAAACTATTTTAAAACCATGCTTCGAAAGAAGCGCACCTGATATATGACGAGTTGCGCCGGTATCTATCCACTATTCTACTTGATATTCCACTATAAATACTTCTACGACCATTGCCTCAAGATCATCTTTTTTATTTTTATTTTCTTTTTCTTTATTCTTTTCGAATTTGAGAATTCTACAATCACACGCATAGTGATCAACATTGTGACAATAATAGCATTTACTAGATTTAAAATTGGTACCATTACGCTTGAAATTTGTAGTCTTTTTTGACTTTGTAAAATTCTTATTTTCAGGTTCCTTCTTGATTGATTTTTCTTCAACCATATGAACTTTCATGACAGGTTCCTTCAAACTATTATTATCGCATCATGGTGTCTCTTGTTCAATTTACTAGTGTTGCAACAATTGTTCAGGAGTCAAATATTTCTTTTTATGTAAGAGTTTGCTTTGGTACTCTTTTCAAGATGGACGAAGTTTTGATACAATAGCACTAATATAAAAGTTTTTATCAAGAGTAATTCCAAATATAGTAGTTTTATTATCTATAAGTTGGAATTCTTATACTTGTTCAGTGTTTGACTTGTCATAAACCATTTTGAAATCCATATAATTTGAAATGAGAAATTTCTTAGAACTCGCCTCTTCTGCTATATAAATAGCTTGAAGAGTGTCCCATATCTCTTTAGCATATTTGTATTTAACATAATATTGATCATAATATTTATTGGACATTCCTCCAAGAATATAATTCTTGCACAAATAATCATCATATTGCCACTTGAAAATTTAGTCTTTAATCAAATTAGACTTGTCAGATGCTACCTCAGAACCAGGAGCATTAGGACAAGGTTCTTCAAGAACATATTCCAACTTTAATCATGTTAAAAAGAATTTCATCTTTTTACGCCATCTTGGAAAGTCTATTCCATCAAATATCTCAAAATTAGGATTAGGTAAAGATGGAATACTATTTGATATTGATGTAGAAGCCATTGAGACAACTATCTTTAAATTGTTAGAACAATAATGATAATTGTACAAGAAATTCAAATAAAATTTTCTTGGCTTAGAGGCAAGATAATACACTTCTTGAAGATATTTGGAGTCTCCCCTACAAGCAAACGGAAGAACTAGTAATAACTCTATCTTCAAGATTCAACTAATCCATAAAACAAGCATCAGTCAAAATGTTGCTCTTCTATTCTTGAATTGGTGATTTCACCATTTGATCAGTGCCTCACAAATATTTCTCAAGGGGATAGTGTTTTTTGAGTGCTTACCTTTCCAAACAAAAGAAACACTATTTATAGGATAAAAGTTTCATGCAAAAGAAAAGTAGTAATTAATTAATAGTTAATAGGTTCCTGAATACTTTAAGACAAAAGGTAACTCTCATTGAAGATCCTAAATCGTAAGATTTAAAGAAGAATGAATTTGTCAAATTCATTTTTTTTGTAACTCAAAACTTTTAACAGATGCATTTGTTTCAAAATTAATTGAAACATAACTCCAAGAAATCTTTAACCAATGTATTTGTTTCAAAATTTATTGAAACACAATCTTTAACAATAACAGATACAACATTGATTCTCATCACTGAATGCCTATTTGAATTTGGGCATGTTCGAGTTTTTCAGATCGTAGCATCTAATCATCAATTTTAAATCTTTGACACAATTAGTATTTTCTTCGATTGAGGTCTACTTTCATCTCTCTTTGTTTCTATAAATTTCTTTTAAAAATATATTATGTGATTTATTTGGGTGAATGGTAAATGGACAAATATGACGATTTATTTGGACATTTATAGATACATGTTAATGTTTGTTTATTTGTTGAATAGCGTATTATTAGATTTATTATTGTTATTAGGTAAAATGGTCTCATGGAGTCTTGTACTTGTCTGAGTTTGTAAGGTGAATACCACTTATACTTTCTAAACCCCTCAGCTCATCAAAATACAAGATTTTAAACCCTTCTTATGCATATGTGGCATTAAATTGCTGAGTTGGCAAAATGCATGTTTACACATGTATTTTAAGTGTGTTTTCAATATTTTCTATTTAAAAGTATTTTCAGAAATTAAAAAAATAATAAATTTAAAAGAATTTTGTTTTAAAAAACTAAGCCACCCCTACCCCCATCCAGCACTCTCTCCCCATGTCCAGCATCTCCTTACCCCATCCAGCACCCTCCCTCATCCCCCCAACCTGTCTAACACCCACCCTCATCCAGTACCAACCCCCCATCCTCCCACCCCGTCCAATACCCTCCCCCGCCCTCAAGCCCCATGCAATACCACCACCAACTCCACACACTACCACCATCATCACTACGCCAATCAACCTCCCCCTCCCCAAATTTTATAATATATAAATTTTATTTTATATTATAAATTGATTAAGTTAAATTAATATGATATAAATTTTTATTTTAATTTTTAAATAATGATGAAGATGAATTTTAATTTTAAAACAAATTTTTAGTTTATAATTTTATTTTTTATTTAATGGTAGAGATGAAATTTTTTTGTTTAAGTTTTTGATTATATTATATATAGGAGAAATCTCAAGTAAAAATTTTATATTCGTTTTTGAAGTTTTTGATTTGATAATATAAATTACGATGTTTTATGATTTCGAATCATAATTTTATGATATGTAAATTCTCATTTATATTATGAATTGATTAAGTTATATCAATATGATATAAATTGTTATTTAAATTTTTTAAATAATGATGGAGATGAATTTTATTTTTAAAAATAAACTTTTAATTTATTATTTTATTTTTTGTTTAATATTATTGATTAATAATCCAAGAAATTAATTAATGAAGATATTATGAAATCATTAATTTATGTGATGTGGATATGATATGGACATGACATGGATATGACGTGACATTTTTTTAAGGAGAGTGAGCCTCACACATGGTCAAAAGGGTTTAAAATCTTGAATTTTGATGGGTTGAAGGTTCCAGATGACAAATGGCTAAGTAGAAGTGTCCATTTTACAAATACGAACAAGTACAAGGGTCCAGGAGAGCATTTCGCCTTGTTAATATAGTTGAGTTTGAGTAAAATTAATAACAAAATTAGCGAGTTGAAATTTGAATTGTTCATGGCCATGGTGTAATAATTATGATTATGTGAAATTGGCACCGAATTAGTTAGTTAGTTAATGGAAAATTAATAGTTGGGTTAGTTGAAATTTGATAGTCAAATTCTAATTTTTGATTATCATTTGTTGCTTGAATTTCTTGTTGCTTGTTCTTTAATTATCTCTCTAGAATTAAATCTAATCATTTTATCGGAAAAATGCCCCAAAGTACAAATTTAAAAATAGAGGCCACTAGAGACAAGAATTGATCGAGCGAAACAAACTATCTTAGGTAGCATAAGCTTAATTTTTGCATTTTGTTTTTTTTCTTGGGGATGTATGATTGGATTGGACAATATCCTTTTATTTTTTTGTGCATTCTTACATATTTTATTTGCTTTTGGGAAATTTATTCATTTATTTTTAATTTAATCTGATATGGGTAAACGAAGCAATTGTTCTAAAACTATGAAATCGAGGGATTCCTAGCACTTTCTCCTTAGTCATTAGAACTCATTAACCAAAATCTCTATTTGCTGATTAGTTTAGAGTCAATTATTTAGAATAGAATTATCCAGGTGACTTGACACATCAAAACTCAATGTCAAGTGCTGAGTTGAATTTTAATCTAAATTTATTTTTGAAACACCTTTTAGTCACATTCAGTCTTTGAAAGACCTTTTAGAACTCCAATTAAATCTTTTGGTGTAAAAGGAGTGTGACAACTGCCATGATTTTTTCTTATTTGCTATATATTGGTATATCTTTGCTAAACCTTGTTGGCTAATGATACCTATCAATACTTGTGATTATGCTAATACTGGAATTACTATATCTCCTTTTGAGGGTATAACTATGATTGTAGGCCAGTTGAAGTTTATATAAATGCAACAATGACCATTATTCAGCAACTCCTGTCATTCTAATCTTATATGGATATTGTGTTTTGAGTTGTTTTCCATGTACTCAATGCTCTTATTTCTGTTTAAACTAAGTTTTGAAAAGTTGGTTAGTTAATTTTCCCAATGTAATTATTGTAATGAAGTTTTGTTTTAAATACAAAGGTTTATTATTTACTAATTCTTAAAGTCTTCAAATATTTTCTGTAGTGGTCAAAGGTTGGGTGGTACGAGTCCTTCTATTTAGGGTAGGGTTGGGTAAGTGTCCACATGATCTAGTGATTTGGGTCGTGATAGCTAGATACTATTAGGCAAATAATTTTAGTCCTAGAAAATTCTCATAGTAATTTTTTATCATCAAAGAAGTACCATATATGTATAACTTGAAAAAAAAATTAATTATCTGATTTTTTTTACTTGAGAGACATGGTAAATGTTTTATTGCCAAATCTATAGGCTGCATTTATGTCTCTAAAAAGAGACATAATATTCTTACATTTAGAACTAAGATAACTTTTTATAAGTGAGAAAGATGAGAGGCCTTCTGCTCCTTGCAAGGGTTTATTTATAGAGTGAAATTTCTTAAAAATCCTACAAAAATGAGCCTAGATCCTATAAGAAAAATCAACTATGGATTGTACTTAGTATTATTATAAGGATTAGATCCTATTCTAGTTTTGTGATTTCGATCCAAATCTGTCATGAGTGGTACTCACACTAAACCCTCGATGGGAGAACTATCTAAATAAATATGAACCCAGTTATGTAACCAATTTAAAATAAAACACAATGCATTAATAAAGTTGATACATTAATATCCAAAGAATAAATGCAAAAATTAATATTGTTTAACCATCAACATAAGATGAAGGTCAAAGTACTAGAACTCCAACTACCGAGTCTATTACAATAAAAAATAACAACTAAAATAAAAGTTGTCTTTGTCCAAAACAATGTGGATAAGGTAAAAAGAGAATGATCCATGGCTACCTGGAAAATGAATGCTCACCCTTGGATTAGGAATCTCGCTGCCGTCTACAAGTGAGGTCTCGTAAAATCCACTGAAATATGCCCTGCACTTAATAAAAGAAGAGCACAGGATAATATCAGTACAAAACCACAATGTACGGGTAGGTATCATAAGCCGATTCAACTTAACCAAGATGAATAATTAACAAAATATTTGTAAACAAGTAGCAAGTATGTAAATTAAATCAAGTATTTAAATCAGCTTACCATAACAATCCCTTTAATATCAATCGAGCTAACTAGGTAAACAAAATCAGAGTTATGCCTGTTAATGCTCCTTTCAGTGTCAACCACAAGAATAACTTATAAACTAAATTAGTTTTCCATATACATCATGAACATCTCATTATCTTTTCAAAATCAAGAAATAGTTCAGTTCAAGAACAAATACATGATAATAAGACAATGGAACTGGTTTACAAAGAAACCCCAAGATAATACTATCAATCAATGATCCATATAAATAACTCCAAGCCGCTAAAGGGACCATCAAACTCTCCATAATACAGTGTATACATATGCTATGGAACTTATGATTTCCCACTATTCATGACCTGCACGAGATGAACTCAGTCTATGTACCAATTATACTATACAACTGGTGTTTTGCCACCCTTATCTTAATCTAAGTGTGATGCCACCCTAATATCGATATCCCCACCCTTGTGCCTCCTTAAATCCACAAATTCAATTATAATCACAAATATCTCACTACAACAGCTAAGTATTATTTGCAAGTACAATTACATAATAAGTTTAAAATCAACAAAACTCGTATTCAATATTTAACAAGTTCATTATTTACTCGCATGTACTTCAACTAAATAATCAAAAATTCAGTAAAACATGCAAACATAAAATCAAATTGAGTACTTTACTCCAATTTAACATAACCTACCTTAACCAAAGCCTTGTTGTAATGATTTTGATTTGTGAAATTTCCATTTATATATGTTGTGACTATTTTGCCTTCCCTGTAGTTACTACATGTTGATTTTAAGGTTTGGAGGTGGTTGACACAGTTTGTGATGTGATCAGAAATGAGTTGTACGAGTTTGTATTTTTAGAGACTTAAGAAGCCATATAGTTGACTTTATTCAATACTTGTTATTCTAAGTATCGGGTGACAAAAAAAATTATGCTAGCAAATTTGAAAAATTGAATTTGGGTTGGTAGCAGGATTGGATTGATTTTGGGACCTTTATATCTTATTTTTGATCCTTCATTTGAAAAATAGTGAAATAAGATCTTGGGGGTTAATTTTGTGAAAATAATTTTTTCCTCTAAAATTCGACGTTGTCAATGAGTACGGTGTGTCAAAATTATTTTAGTAGAATATACAATTTGTCTCAAGGGTATCCCATCAAATTCTGAGGGTCCGATCAAATCTTGATATGCTTGCACTAAAATCAATAACAGTTGATATCTGATCCAGCTGCTTAGGAGACCAAGGTGGTAGCTGCTTTAGCAGCCCAAGACTGCTTAAATGGTAAATGTGGCCAAGCATCACTTAAATTATAGTAGTTTTAGAGTCCTAGTGTCACTTTAGCATTTTAGTACCACTTTACCGATAGTTACTTAAGCGGCCACTTAGCCACTTAAGAATCAACCACTTAATCCTCTTTCTCAAAATTTTCTTTATTTTTGAACCTCTAATCTTTGGGAAAGGCAATTTTTGAGGGTTTCAACATTGAGTTTTGTATGGATAATTTCTAAACTCATAATTCCACTATTTTTCATTGACTTTATTTTCAAAAACTCCTTTAGATCATGATTTCATAGTAGAAATTGAGGTTTTTACCGAAAAAATTTATAAGGGTTTTCGTCCATTTTAGAACTTAATTTTAATCTATTTTTGCATGAATTTTCTCTTGTAGGCTCCCATAACCTTGTAATGTGTATTTTTGAAACAAAAATTCTAATTTTACTCTTTTTATTTTCAAATCTATTTTTTTGAACCCATTTTGACCCAACCTTAACATGGGAAATATAGGTATCCTTAGGTTTATTTTAACGCATAGATGCTATATTTGAATGTTGTAGTTGATTTCAAGGTCGTTCATAAGGGAAATACTTTGCGTTGAGGCACTTTAGAATGGAATTTTGCCCTATCGATCATGACTTAACTTCTTTCAGATTAAGTTGAATAGTAAATACATGAGTAAAGTATGCTATAGATTGGGGAAGTAAGTAGGAGTTTTTAAATTCATGATTATTTTACTGTTGTGTGCCTGTGGAAGGGCTTATAGTCTGTTGTATTGACTTGCAGTATATGATATTATGTGTTGCCTGTGTGGGGGCTTTATTTGATATTATTGACCTTATTTGTTCATCTTTATGCCTTTGTTCTAGATATAATTCCCAAGCGGGGGCTTAATTTAATAATATAGGCCTTATTTGAGCATTTTATTATGATAAAATACTCGAGTTAGAGGTTGATATGATATAATGATGTCTTGCATGTACATTTATTATGATGGTACCTATTTGGAGTTGATAAATCATGAATGATCGACATATCAAGTTGATTTTAGGGCTCAATCATGTATACTTACAAGTTGATTAGATTTTATATCCTCTTTGGGTTGACTTATTCCATACATGTTCATTCATGAGATATTGGTACCATTGAGACATACTATTTTAGAATGTACAGAAAATACTTTTATGAAAACTGTCTTCGTGAACAAGAGTCGAATAATAGTGTTGAGATTGAGATTGAGATATAAGATACAATATATGGGTTGTGAGACCACCATGGGTTCTACCAGGTAGATGCAAGCTCGGTGGGTATATATAAAAAGTCATGTGATAGCTTTTACCATTCATTTTTTCCATATTGCATTACATTGCATACATATCTTACTTTTTGCCTTAGTTTCTTTGAATAACATGTGGGTTTTATGTATTTCCCTTTTTGTATTTGTGTTACTATATATATATATATATATATATATATATATATATATACACATGTTATTCAAAGAAACTAAGGCAGAAAGTATATTAGAACTGTTAGTGTAGACTGTGTGAGCTACCATTTTGGACTTTTTATTTGTAGGTGATGTATTTTTAGTATATTTTACTTATTTTATTTCCTACTATGCTCAGCCGTCCTATGATACCTACTGAGAACAACTGGACATGCTCACTACTACTTTTCCCCTTTAATTTAGATTCTAGCACTACTCACATAGGCTATTCATATGGTAGAGTTAGCGATATTTTGAGGTACTGACCACTCTAGGCTTGTTAGAGTCGACTGCATGCCTCTTCTTTCTATGAGTTGTACTTATTCCTACTTCAAAGAAAGGCTATGTATTTTCAGTTTTGGATATTATATTAGCTGCTCTTATGCCGTGACACCAGATTTTGGGATTGAATTTTATGAATTTCTTTTATGTTTCGTTATATTTATATTTCATGACCGGTTTAACTTCATTCTAGGAGTCTCATCTGGTTGTTTATTATTGTTTTTGTGTATTCCTTTATCAGTGGTAATTGTCTTACTTATCAACCTGTAGCCGCGATAAGTGTCATCATGACCTAGTTTTTGGATTGCAATGTCATAAATCACTTCAGCCTTGACCTTTTTTGTAGCTTCAGCTTGATCTTAGTCTAAGAACTTCAAACACGTAATAATTAAATGATTTATCTAATATATTTAGGCATTTATTTTGGTTAAACATGGATTTATCAATTAAAAAGCATATTTAAGCTACAACAAAGCTCGACTGGTCATCAAAATAAGTTTGAGTTGGTTAAGAGCCAAAAATTGTTAATTGTACAAGCAAAAGTTTTCCTAGAATATCTAGTTCCTAATATGTTTGCATTCAATGTAGTCAATTCAAACACTGGAAAAAATAACAAAAAGTTTGATTATTCCATTAGTGTCATTCTTGCTCTTTTCTTAGCTAGGATATATGATGCCTTGTTCCCCTCTATGTAGACATGCACAGGGAGAGCTTATCTTAACTTCTTTTTAGTTTCTGGTATTTAAAAATCAAACTATTATAAGGTATCCACCCCTTAGTGATCATGAGGATGTCTTTCAGTGAATCCGTATGAATAAACAGTGGCTTAAGGTTATGCTGAATAGCTTGGTGGAGCCCTTTCTTGAGGGCATGAACTATAGTTATGGAGTGGATAGTTTTAATGATGCTATCAATATAGCCAATAATCCAATGCTCCTTATGGTTTCTAATGATTGATGTGTTGTTAGTTTATAAAACTTTTGACGCTTAAAACTAAGGAAATTTTCTAGTACAAAGGCATATTTACATGGGTATGGTATGTTTTATGGAACTTGCGTGTTAAAAAACCCATAAAATCAAAGTTCAAGAAATCTATAATTTAAGGCATCAGACGAGGCATTCTACATCCGTGGGATCTGACCATAGTCGCACCATCGTGATCATAGGAAGAAAAAGAGATGTGGCATTTAGGTGTTATGAAAATAAAGGTATCCTATGACAATACCTATATGTCATGATTATAGTGTTGTTCATCGGAAGAAAGTCTATAATTGAGGTTCACAGATGTTAAGTATAAAAAGGATCAGATAAGGGGATCCCATGATCGTGCAATGATACTATGAGATCATAGTGAATATCATGGGAGAAGTATTCTACAGAGTGAAAAAACAAAGGTAGATGCTATGAAAGAAAGTCATGATCGTAAAACAATACCATGATCTGATACTGATCATTGTTCCAACTAAGATCTGAAAGATACCAAAGTCAAGAGCCAACCTACCATCATCAAGGATGATCATGGTATCTAACCATGATCATACCTTTCCTCGTCCGAGGCATTGACTGATCAAATCACTGTGTGTTTAGGATAGATTTTTATTTTGTCTATAAGTACCCTTAATTGGTATTTTGTACTAGTTTACATTCTTTATATTATATTGATGTTTCAAGGCATATTCTTGTTCTTGAAATTACAAACATTGATTTTTAAGTTTTTATTCATAATTGAGATTCATGGTTTTTCATATTATTCTTGTAAGTTCATAATTATGCTTTTTTATCGAAATTATTCTTGTATGCTTGCAACTATGAGTTGCTAAACACCACAACTAGGGTTGTGAGAACCATGACGGATTAACAAAGTAGTGCTCTTAGTATGAAGTGATTCCTAAATAATATTAATGCCTGTATTGTTGTTTTATTTAATATGATTAATATTTAGCGGCTGTAGATGCTAGAACTTATTTTTATCTTTACTCATGATGAAATTAGGGATAATAGATGGGAAGAAGGAATAAGCAATAGAGGCTTGAAGTTATCAACCTTCACTTAATAACTTGAGTTGATAACCTAAGAAAGCTAAATTGGGATCTAAGATAAGGGTTAGTAATGCAAGACTCGAGAGAAGAGAAAACTTACTTGAGGATGTTACTAAAAAGTAGGGGAAGTTGTTTAGGTGTACATAACCTATCGATTCTACATGATGAGCACTAGAAGAGCTTATAAGTACGAATAACCTATAGAGTTATAAAGTTATTAGGGAACACAATACTAGTGCTTTTATCACATTGATTACAAATCTAAAAAACTCAATAGTTTCTACTCTTGGAATTCTAATTTACGAGGAGCTGCCCCGGCTAGAGGTAGTGCTAGAGGTAGAGTCTGTTGATTCAGTTATTGACTTCTTTGAATGATGTTCCTTTAGGTGTACTTGATATTTCTTTAATTTTGAGTATGGTACAATCATCAGTGTCGACATATGCATATGGTATTTGTAATACACAAACTTCTTAAGCTCTAGACCCACCAAATGATAGATCGTTGAATTTGTTTTCCAATGTCACTACTTTTGCTTTAATCTGAGGTCATAGCAAAAAGTTATGGAAAATCTTCCAAGGCACTATTGAACTGCCAGTGACAACAACTCTGGAAATGACCCATTGTCAGAAATAATGAGTTCGAGCCTAGACTCTTTTCCATGATAGTGAGTGACCAAGAAATTTAGTCCAGTGGTAATAAGTCTAGAACAACACTCGTTGTCAGACTAAATGAGTCATTGTGTGTGGAACCATTGACTCACAGTAATGAACTAAGAACTCATCCCCTTGGCAACGACCCTCATGATGAATCGTTGTCTGACCTAACAAGTCATCAGGAGAAGAGCTATTTTCATAATAGAAAGGACTCAAAACTTCGATCCTTAGGTCACGACTCAAGCTACAACTCGTTACTAGGCAGAATGAGTTGTTACTCGAGCCGTGATGATTGTTTCCTAAAATTTTTTGAATGTTTTTAAGAAGGGATTTTTGGTTTTCTTTTCCATTATTTTAATGCCAAATCCATGTTGTTTAGGTAGTTACAAACCATTTATTAGGAATTAATATTACCCTAAGACCTCATAAACTTAAAATTAATAGACACTTAGCAAAAAAGGGGCAATTTTCTCTTCTCAAACAGCAAAGTAGGGTTCCTCAACTTCAAGAACAAATTATAAGGATCTCTCCAAGGCTTCCACCTTTAGGTATGTGGTATTTAATCAATGGGCCCCTTCTACCTATTGGGTCCCAATGTTTTCTTCAAACTCTAAAAGTTTAATCAACCCCTTTACCTAGGGTTCTATGATAATTATGAGTTTTCATTGAGTTTTAATTTAATTCTTGAATTCTACCATGAGTATATATTGTTTCTTAATATTTTCATCTTCCCATACTCACCATCATGAATTTTCTTATTATTGATAAATCATTGAGTTTGGGCTTCATTTGTGGAATTCTCTATTATGATCAACTTTTAAATATTATCATGTTCAGTTGCATTAGATAGAACTGGTGGGTTATCAACACTTGATACCTAGAAATTTATGCATGTATCAGTTGCCCTATATTTGAGCACTTCAGATTATCCACTGTAGATATTTTCAGAATATAATTTTAATGAGAAATTCAGTATTTTCAGTGTTATTTATTTGGGAGTAGTACTTAGATATGAGTGAACGCATGGATAAAGGCTCACCAGTTAGTTGAGGACTAAGATCTGTAGTGCAATTTCTTAAGTTCCAGAACTACGACAACACCATAGGTTATGAGGGGTCACTCGCTTGTTGAGGACTGACACCCTATCCTTTGGGATATTATCTTAGTGGATCCACACCAACCTATGTTGGTATCCTTGGCAAGGTACTAGCACCCTTCCAATTGGGGTTACAGGTTCGACCGTGATTTTCTTGGATTGGTTTATGTCGATTATTGTTAGCTTCTACAATCCTCATTTTATGTTCAACTTATGTTTTAGTTCATATATGTATGACCTTGTGTTCAGTTATTCAATTTTACATAGTACACGTATATACTGGGTCTTGCATTTAGCTTATCATATTTCATTACATTTATTTTTAGAATGACTAGTTAGTTTCCAATCCCACAACTTAGTACATTCAATGTATTGAAGGCATACTTTTATATGCTATATTGTCTCATAATATAGGTTCAAATGCTTAGTTCCCGGATCATACTTAACAAGTTCCTGCATTGCATTCAGTAGTTATCTGTGTTTATTTTTCGTATACCTTTAGTTTTAGCCAGTTAGAGTTAATTGGGGGCTTGTCCTAACAACTCATTATGGTTTAGAGGCTTTCAGACAAATGTTTAGATTTTTATCATATTGGTTGTTAGACAATTTGATTTGTAGTTTTAGTTAATATTTATTATTACATTGCTATCATTTCAATCACTTACTTTAGTTTATCTTTCACATAGTATTTGATTACTTATTTTCAGTATTCTAGGAGTTATGCCAGACCATAGGTTAGCTTGAAGTCACTTGTGACTCTTAAGTACCATGCAACAAGTAGGGGGTAATTTCGGATTGTGATAGTATTTCTCTGATCTCGAGTGTAGCTCTACCATTTATGATGGTATCTACTTATCATATTTCTCAGACTACGAGTAGTTTTCCACCTTTTGTTCCAGTGTATGATCATGGTATTCCTAATTTAGGTGTATATCCTTTATCTATGGTACCCCCAAATATGGATTTATAGCCTACCATACTTACTATTTCTCTGATTATTTTTAGTATAGTGATGTCTTCTAATGATCAGAAGAGGTTTGAGAGGTTTATTTGCTTGGGTCTACCCAAGTTTAGTGGTGCTATTGGAGAGGTTGCCTATGAGTTCTTGATTGATTGCCAGGAAAAGTTGCATAATCTTAGATCCTTCAGGTCCCATTGAGTTTTTATACTATATACCAGTTAACGGATATGGCTAGGAATTGGTGGAGGTTGTATAGGAGTTGTATACCTTTAGATTTGCCTGCTATGACCCAGACTTAGTTTTCTAAGGCTTTTTTAAAGAGGTTTCTGCCATATAGTTTAAAGTACCAGGTGTATGATGAGTTGGATTATTTTGAGCATGGCTCTATGAATATTAAAGAGTATGAGGCTTGTTTATACATCTTATCTAGGTATTTAGCCACTAGTACTCCACAGAGTTTAAAAAGATTTAGAAGTTTGTAAAGGGATTGGATGACACTTATCAGTTGGCTAAAACTCAGATGGTAGTCTCGGAGGCTTCATTTTAGAGTGTTATTGAGCATGCCAAGATGACTAATTCGATCATCCAAGCTACTTAAGGTCATGCCTTCCGAGGTAAACACTTTTCTGGTAGAGGATCCCATGGTTATCATGGTAGTCCATTTTAGACCGCATTGTATGGATTAGGTAGTAGGCCTGCAGGTTTAGAAACTTTGGATAGTCATACATCTAGCGAAGATGGCTGTCCTAATTCAACTGTACCTCCTCAAATTAAGTCAGGCTATAAAGGGTATTTTTTTATGTGATTAGTTCAGCTATGTGGACAAAGACTGTCCTCAATGTATTTTTAGTCCCTTTCTTATATCGATAATAAGAGGTGGTGCACAAAGTGGTAGGGTTGCAACTATAGGTACTCCAAGAGAGGGAGAGGAACTCACAGTGGTGGTTGAGGATCTATTCATTTTGAGAGATGACATATCAGTTTTATGTTATACATGCTGGACCTGAGACATAGGCCTCTAATATTATAATTTTATGTATTATCTCAGTTTGCTATGAATTTTCTTTTATATTATTTGACCATAGGTTCACTTTTCTTATGTGTACATATTTTGCTTCTGATTTTGATGTTTTATGTGAGCCTCTTGCGATACTTCTTAATTTTTATACCCCAATAGAAGATTTTTTAGTGATAAATTAAATGTACCAATCTTATGTGGTGGCCCTTGCGGGCTGCGAGACCTAGAAAGACTTGATCATCTTAGATATGGTTAATTTTGATATTATCTTGGGTATGAATTGTTTAACACTTTGTCATGCTATTTTTGATTGTCATACCAAAACCTTGACCTAAGCTATGCTAAGTATGCAGGTAAGCTTGGAAAGGCATGCATTATTTGGGTCTAAAGACTGTAGTATCCTTTTTGAATGCTAGGCACATGACTGAGGTAGGATGTCTTTCTTATTTAGCTCATATCCATGATACTAGTGCTGGCTCACCGCCTCCTGTGGATTCTATTCAAGTTTTTCATAAGTTAATTGATGTATTTTCTTTGGATTTGAATGGTATGCCTCTTTATTGTGATATTGATTTTCCTATTGGTGTGAAGCTTGGCATTAAGTCCATTTTTAATCCATCCTATAGGATGGACCCTGTGAAGTTGAAGGAACAATTTCAATTTTTATTAGGTAAAGGGTTTATTAAACCTAGTGTAAGTCCTTGGGTTGTGTCTCTCTTATTTGTGAAGAACAAGTATCCTCTTTCTCGCATTGATAATATGTTTGACCAACTTTAGGGTGCTTCAGTGTTTTCGTAGATTAATTTGATATCCGAATAACATTTGTTGAAGATCAAAGCTTCAGATGTTCTGAGGATATCTTTTCAGACTCGATACAGTCCTTATGAGTTCTTAGTTATGGCATTTGGGTTGACCAATGCTCTAGTAATGTTTATGAATTTGAAGAACCAGGTATTTAGACAGTATCTAGACTCTTTTGTGATTAATTCATAAATGACATCTTCGTTTACTCCAAAAGTGAGGTCGACCATTTGAAACATTTGAGAAATGTACTTCAGTGGTTACGTGATAAGATGTTGTATGATAAGTATTTCAAGTATGAGTTTTGGTTGGATTCTATCATTTTTCTTGGGTCATGTCCTGACTAAATATGACATTAAGATCGATCAAACCAAGATAACAATAATTTATGACTGGGCTAAACATATTTCTCCTATCGATATTTGGAGTTTTATTGGTTTGGTGGATTATTATCGATGATTTGTAGAGGGCTTCTAATAACGCTCAAACTACACCTCTCATGTGAGAATGTAAGTGATCATTTTCAATATATAACCCAACTAGGTTGGGGTCAAATCCCACAGGGAATATGGTGTGAACTAAATTCGTTTGCAATTTAATCAACTGATAGTTGAATGTTTCCTCAAATGGGGGTTTTGGAGATTAGCAAATAATTGTTGGTCACTTTAGTTTTAGTGTTTGTAATCAAGAGTTTATGGAAAACCAGAGTTATGTTCACTATGGGTTTTGGGATTTGACAGACGCTAGTAATGATTCAAGATTCTTGTGGTAGGTAGGAACAACACATTATCCTTGTCGAATTTATGCCTAAATGTCTATCGACCTACCTAAGCATTTAACTACCTAATTCGCTCGAACTTAGGGATTTTATATTTCATAACAAGATGTTATCTCAGGTTAATTAATCTTGCTACAACATTAATTATTAAACGGAAGGTTGGTAGCTTCCAAGTCTTCGTTGATAATTCGCTTCTTACTATGGTTGATTTCTTAATTCAAGCAAATTACTAATAAGCAGGACCTATTGTTTGCAACCAATAGATAAAGTGCAAAAGAAGTTACTACCATTGTTAGAATTCTGAACACTTAGTTGCGTTACAAACCCAGACCCATAGATCCCATAACTCGGGTTAAGGGGTTTAGCTACTCATACTGTAAGGAGAAATACATCTTGTTGAATTCGTAATGCTATGAAATAATACTTACAGCAAAAGGGAATAGCAACAATTGTATCTTTGATTAAATTGCAGTAGAAAAATCTCAAAAAATAATATGATAATCTCTCTAAAGCTATCTGTAAACTTGTGTCAAAAAATAGAGAGCAAACACATAAAGTTCAAGTCCAGAATATCGAGTACCAGCCCCCAAGAAAATCCTAAACAATACTTTAAAAATAGTTGACCCTAATTATGGAAACAAAATCACAGAGTTCACTAATTTCTTTGACTGGTAAAGACGTTTTATGATGCCTTATCTGTAGTCTAACGGATTATCACAGATGTCATCAGCTCCTCTTCGTCTTTGACATTCGCTGCCATAGTTTGACGATGAAGTATGATGGCTTATCAGATCTTTGATGACTTATCACAGATGTCGTCGATGATTTACTTTAGCTCTCACGTTCTGCCTTAGGCTAAAGACGATCTTAACGGCTTATCATAACTTTGACAGCTTATCACATGTCGTCGTTACTTCTTCTAGCTGAATCCCATTCTCTGTTTAAGGTTGACAATGAAGCTGATAACTTATCAGAGTGCTAACGACTTATCTAGAATGTCGTCAGTCATACTTCTCTTCTATTTTCTTTATATTTCAACTCTTTTACTTCCATCATTGTTGGTTCTCTTGCATCTTGACTTCCACTACAAAATCAAAGATAAAACAATCAAAAATGACAAAAGTTGCTTCCGAATTTGCAATTATTCTCAGTTAAAAGCTTCAAATGTGTTAGCATATGCTCACACATCAACACCCTCAACTTAAAACAATTGCTTGTCCTCAAGCAACTAAAACACAACCAAGAGGATACAAAGTACATTTGGCAGTCAATCATCTATATTATTTCAAAACCATCTTTACCTTCTCCAAGATCAATTAAATCCAAATCAATTGTGTATGCTACTGAAGAACAATAATGGGATACACAGGAATCAAGATATGGCATTAATTCAGCAACAACAACCATGCATGTATCAAGCTTACACTATCTAAACAAGTTAGCAACTTGCAACGTAACCAGTGTGCCCTCACTACAAAGAGTCCCACTTCACTTATATTAGACATTACATATGTAACCATGGGGACAATCACCAGACACTAACTCTCAGAATTAAGTTCCAACCAATGTATGCCAAATACCATATGCTTGCCCTTATTTTCAATACCTAGACTTTCAGACAGGTCATCTAGGATCACTATAGGTCTTCTCTTAGGCTTGTAATGTAGGTTAGGGGCTGGTATGATACTCGATGATATTTAAAGTGACTAAGACTCCTTGACACTACACTGGCTTCTGGGGTCTCACTCATTTACCTTTTTCTATTCTTATCTTTTCTTGATCACACTTATTCAGGATGGGTGCGAATCTTTTCTACAATCACTTTTTTTTCATGACTTTTCTTTTCTTGCTCTTTTCCATCGCACCCAATATTTTATTATTTTATTTTATTCTACGTTTCTTCATACTCAATTTACACCATGCACCCCTATGATAACCACCCTCAACTTAGGCCATTTGCCTAAGTCAAGGTGTACAGTGTCCAAGGAGGAACAGGTCCAAAATAGGTTCATTATGATATAAAAATAGGACGGTGATAGGTATCATAAAAAGAAATAGGCTATTTAGGCTGAAAATAGGGATCAAGGGATATTATACATACAGGGAAGGTCATTTAGGCTAAAGTGGGCTATATCAAAATGGCCTATGATCCTTTACTAGCCCTTATCCTTCAACCTAGGTGAGACTAACCGGGCAAGTTCTGAATCCAACATACAAAGGGAACTAAGTAAAATCTCACACGCACATAGCACACAAGTATATCACAAGTTACTACTTATCCAGTTCATGCAATTATTTTGCAATGGTTATCAAGTTACTAGAACTAATACCACACAAAGATGAACAATGGTCATAATTAGATGCAAATCACACAGTTAAAGAATTAGACCACTTAAGAGGTGTTCACAAAATAACAAAACCATGTTAACTGCCTCAGGTACTTGTATTTTTCCTAGTCAACTATAAAATGTTACAACAATAACTCACCCTACACCTTCAACTTAAAATCAAAGAAAAATTGAACTAAGGGTTAGGGTATACCTGGAGTAGATCAAGCAAGGGAATCCTGGGTTGACTCCCATGTAGTACCTAATTTAACGTCACAGCACGACTCGATTATCTTGACTACTCAGACTTTGTCAAGACAACTTGTTGATACCTATTTACCATCTTTATAGAATACATCCATGATTGAGAAAACACTCATATCCTTTTGTTGTGTTATAGGTGAGTGCATTACGAATCTTACTTCTTTGTCATTAAGCATGAACTTTAGCTCATTCAGCTCTTTGTCTACTATCAATCTCCCAGTAGCGAGGAATGGTCTACCAAAAATAATGGGTACTTCAAAGTCCACATCACAGTTAAGGACTATGAAATCAGCTGAAAGTATAAAGTCAGCCATCTTTACCAATACATCATGTAATATACCTACTAGCCGCTTTAAAGACCTATCCACCATCACCAACCATATGTTTATTGGGGTAGGATCCCCTACACCTAGCCTTTTATAGACATCCAGCGGCATCATATTAATGCACACGCCCATATCACATAAGGCCTTAGCAAATTCCAAAGACTCGATTGTACATGGGATAGTGAATGCTCTAGGGTTGGACTTCTTCTACACCAAGATTGTCACAACCCAGACCGAGGCCCTGGCTGCGATAGGCATCCCAAACCACATAGGCCTGAGATGCCCCTACCACTCCCCAACCTACTAGTGATATTGTCTGCTCTGGGCCTAGGCCCGCACAACTTTAAAACGCGTCCCTTAGGTGTAAGCCTTTCTCACTTATATACCCAACATCCCTCTTATGTTTTGCCAATGTGGGAATTCATCCTAAGTTGGGGTGTTACATACATCCCCCCTTATGGACTCAACGTCCTCACTGAGGTTTTTCCTACCGAATGGGATTTGCCTATACTCAGGACTGAGGTTTTGCCCGCCTTACTAGGATTTGCCTATACTCAATTTGAACTCTAGCCCACATCGACAGGGACGACACAGAAGCGGCTCTGATACCATTCTGTCATGACCCGACCCAAGGTCCTGGCCGCGATGGGCATCCCAAACCACACAGGCCTGAGATACCCTGTAACTCCCCAACCCACTAGTGATATTGTTTACTCTATTCCTAGGCCCGCATGACTTTAAAATGCATCACTAGGGTGTAAGGATTTCTGACTTATATACCTAGCATCCCTCTTATGTTTTGCCAATGTGGGACTCCTTTTGGGGTGTCACAAAGGTCCTCATAGAAATAGCACTATAATGATGGAGATTATTCTTCGATTCGTAGCTCACTGCTCTTTTCTTCATCCCAAGGTCCTTCATGAATTTAGCATACCCTGAATTTGCTCAAGTAAACATTGCCATGAATTTACTAAATTTTGTGTCCTCAACCGTCTTCTTACTCTTTGAAGAAAGGAAGGTAGTGGTCTTAGGATATTTTCACCACTACTTTCTTTTCTTTATCTTTCTCTTTTTTTGGAGCATCATCAGAACCATCTATCTTCTCAGACTCTACAGGACATTCTTCTTTGGTTTCATTCTTTGCTTCAATCACATCTTTAATCAAACTTTTGCCAACATAAAGGCCAGGTAATATCTTACCACTTCTAGTGGTAATCGCCATACATGAGCCATCATTTCACAGATTCTGGACAGTGTCACTAGGTAATATTCCACTCTTCCTCTGGTTCAACATTGTGGAGAGTTGACTCATTGCTGTTCCAGCTATTTGATTATAGTGGAGTACAAGTTTACCAACTAACTAATACAAGACAGATCAGTCTTCATGGTAGTCACACCTGAGTTGGTAGCCTCCACTCCCTTTAACAATTTAGCCATCATGTACTCTATGGATATCTTTTCAGAACTTGTTATAGTAGCCTCATGATTTCCAGGAGGGACATATAGCCCGGTTCTATCATTATTTATCCTTCAATTTCCTTGCTCCTGATTCTTATATCCAGGCTTATCATAATAATTCCGACCTTGATTCCCTCGGCTATTGCCATGAAAACCCCCCTAATTATTAACATAATTTTCCTCTTCTTCTTCATTATCATCAATCTAACTTAAGATCCCACAACTTTTACCTTCTCAGTCATGCCTAATTGAAAGTGCTTGGTTAGCAAGTCCATCTGCATTTTTAGGTAAGCCATGTCTTGGTCATGCTCCTTATTTTTTTTGTGTTGTTTCACAGTCATACCCATAGAAACAGTGGGGGTTGCTACCATAGATTCTATGGTATGCCATGACCAACTCTGTTTGGTCATTCTCTCTGCTATTTTTGAAGCTTCTAGAAATCTAAGGTCAACAAACAAACCACCAGCAGCATTATCTATAATTGGTTTTGTCATAGAGTTAAGAGCCTTGTACAAAGTCTCCATCAAGTGTATGTCTATCATATTGTGATTCGAAAACTATGTCAGCTTCTTTTTGAATCTCTCCTAGGTTTGATACAAAGATTCGGTCGGGAGCTGTCTAAAGTTACTGATCTCATCCCTTAACTATACCCTCCTGGAGGGTGGAAAAAACCATTCTAGGAATGCATATTTGAAATTTGTCTAGATAGTTATCAAATCGGGCGTCAACTTATTTAGTCATATTGTTTCCTCCCCAGATAGAGATAACGGGAACAATCTCAAACAGATTGCATTTTGACCCACTCCTGGGTAATCAAAAGATTTGCAAATATTGATAAAGTTCTCCAAGTACATATTCAAATCATCACCAGGTAGGCCACCAAACAACCACTTTAGATTACGGAGTTGAATGATAGTACTTGTAATGCTGAACTTTGCCACTGGTGCCAATAATGGAGGAATAATTGCACCCATAGCACCTGCTCCATCCATTCCATTATCATCATCATTGAAATCATACTGGACAGGCTGGCGATCCTGCCTTGCTCTGAATAGATGGTTTCTGTTGGCATTATGTTATACTGGTGCAGCTATTTGTTATGCACGCCTTGGGTTACCAGGGTTTGGCAACTCCTCGTCTCCCAAATCTTCATCCTCAGTAGTTGGATGCCGTACTTGTTGACCGACATTCTGCATATTCACCTGCGCTCTAGCTAAGGCTGCTAACCAGTCAGCCTCCTACTGGTCTGCCATTCTGGTGATTAGTTGCAGTTTTGAATTAAAATGTAATAATGGTCCTCCAAAACTTTTGGTTCTTGGCATACACCACAAAATTCCTGTAGAAAACAAAAATAACAAATAAACATAAAAATAGGAAACTTAACTAACAGTCAATTAGCGCACATAAACTTTAATTTACAATTGTATTCCTCGGAAACGGTGCCATTTCTCTCATGTGATAATGTAAGAGATCATTGTTAATAAATAACCCAACTAGTTTGGGGTTGAATCTCACAGGGAATATGGTATGAACTTAAGTCATTTGTGTTTTAATCAACTGATAGTTGAATATTTCCTGGAATGGGGGTTTTGGAGATTAGCAAATAATTGTTGGTCACTTTAGTTTCAGTATTTGTAATCAAGAGTTTATGGAAAACTAGTGTTATGTTCACTATAGGTGTTGGGATTTGACAGACACTAGTAACGATTCAAAATTCTTGTGGTAGGTAGGAACAATAGATTATCCTTGTCAAATTTAGGCCTACATGTCTCTCGGCCTACTTAAGCATTTAACTATGTAATTATCTTGAACTTAGAGAGTTTATATTTCATAACAAGATGCTATCTCAAGTTAATTAATCTTGCTACAACATTAATTATTAAACGGAAGGTTGGTAGCTTCCAAGTCCCTGTTGATAATTCACATCTTACTAGGGTTGATTTCTTAGCTCAAATAAATCACTAGTAATCAGGACCTATTGTTTGCAACCAATAGATACAGTGTAAAGAAGAGGGATTACCAAAAAGTTATTACCACCATTAGAATCCTGAACACTTATTTGCGTTACAAACCCAAACCCATAGATCCCATAACAAGGGTTAAGAGGTTTAGCTACTCATATTGTAAAGAGCAATATAACTTGTTGAATTCATAATGCTATGGAACAATACTTACAATAAAAGTGAATAGCAACAATTGTATCTTGAATTAAAATACAGTAGAAAAATCCCAAAAAATAATATGATAATCTCTCCAACCCCCAAGAAAACCCTAAACAATACTTTTAATAGTTCACCCTAATTATGGAAACAAAATCATAGAGTTCAGTAATTTCTTGGACAGGTGACGATATTTTATGAGGCCTTATCAGGAGTCTGACAACTTATCACAGATGTCATCAGCTCTTCTTTTCTTTTGAAATTTGCTGCGTTAGGCTGAAGATGAAGCATGATGGATTATCAGATCTTTAACGACTTATCTCAGATATCATCGATGATTTACTTCAGCTCTCATATTCTGCCTTAGGCTAACGACAATCTTGACGGCTTATCATAACTCTGATGGTTTTTCACATGTCATCGTCACTTCTTCCAGCTGAATCCTATTCTCTGTTTAAGGCTGACAAAAAAGGTGATAACTTATCAGAGTGCTGACAACTTATCAGGAATGTCGTCAGCCATACTTCTCTTCTATTTGCTTCAGATTTCAACTTTTTTACTTCTATCATTGTTGGTTCTTTTGCATCTTGACTTCCACTAAAAAATTAAAGATAAAACAATCAAAAATGATAAAATTTGCTTAAGACTTTGCAATTATTCTCAGTTAGAAGCCTCAAATTTATTAGCATCTTCTCAGACATCAGCTTTTCATCTCTTACAACTTTTTTGACTAAGTTGACTGAGAAAAAAGGTATTTTAATGGTCGAATTTATGTGAGAAAAGCTTTCAAAGGCTCAAAGAGTTGTTGACTTTGTCTCCTATTCTGACTTTTCCCAAGAAGTTGTGGGCTTTACCATTTTTTATGCTTCTGGTGTTGGTTTATGTGTGGTTTTGATGCAGAAGTATAAGGTTGTTTCTTATTCCTTTCATCAATTGAAGCCTCATGATAGAAATTAACCTACCCATTATTTTGAGTTGGCATCTGTAGTGTTTGTGTTGAAGGTATGGTGACACTACTTATATAGAGTGTATTGTGAGATTTTCTCGAACCATCTTAGGCTTTGGTACTTTTTCAGATATCGAGATCTTAAATAAGACAGTGGTCTTGGCTTGAGTTGTTTAAGGATTATGATAATACTATTTTGTATTATTTAGGAAAGGCTAATGTAGTTGCAGATGCCTTGAGTCATAAGTCGACCAGTATTGGGAGTTTAGCTCATCTCTTGACCCAAGAGTGACCTTTAGACTTTGAGGTCCAGTCTTTAGCTAACAAGATGGTTAGGCTTGATATTTCAACACCCAAGCATGTCTTAGAAATTGTTGATGCTAGGTCTTCCTTGATGAAGCAGATTCAAGCTCACTAATTTGATGATGATAGTTTGAGAGTGATTCAAGATAAGATGTTATACGACAAGTCTAAGGAGGTCTCTCTTGATTTTGATGGTGTATTGAGGATTGGTTGTCGAGTTTGTGGTGGAGAGTCAGAGATTGGGTGACATTAATTTTAAAAAAGACCCATCGCTCTATATACTCTATCTATCTAAGTGTGATTAAGATGTATCGTGATTTAACTCATCTCTCTAGATGCTCTATTTATCTAAGTGTGACCAAGATGTATCATGATTTGAAGCAGCTTTACTAGAGGAGTGGTATGAAGAAGGATGTGGTGGATTTTGTATCTCATTTCCTGTGTTGTCAGAGGTAAAGGTAAAGCCTCAGTTATCGGATAGTTTTCTTCAAAGGTTGCCTATTCCTAAGTGGAAATGGGAGCAAATCACTATAGACTTCATGACTTCTGGTAGTATTTGGGTTGCCGTGGATTGATTGATTGAATAAAACTATTTTATTCCTATTTTGATTTCCTTTAGTATTGAAAGATTGGCCCATATCTATGTTTGTGAGATAGTTTACCTTCATGGGGTATCTATATCTATTATGTTAAACAAAGGCTCAATGTTCATTTATAGCTTCTGGCAGACTTTTCAAAAGGAGTTGGGCGCTGGATATGACCTTGGCATATCCTTCCACCCCTGAAATAATGGTCAGTCGGAGTAGACTATTCAAGTTTTAGAAGATATGCTTCATGCATGCATTATGAATTTTAGGGGTTAGTGGGAGCAGCATTTGGTGTTGGTAGAGTTCGCTTATATTAATAATTGTTATACGAGTATCAAGACGGTTCTTTTTGAGAAGTTTTATGGTATGCGATATTGGTCCTTTATGGATTGGTTTGAGATTTCAAAGGTTAGGCCCTATGGTACTGACTTGCTTCGTGAGATTTTGGTCAGAGTTTGGGTCATCCAGGATAGTCTCTAGGTGGATCAGAGTAGGCAAAAGAGTTATGCAGATAGAAACCTTCATGCCTTAAGTTTTGGTATTGGTGATGGGATCTTTTTTTATGTGTCGCCAATAAAGGATGTCATGATTTTTGGGAGGAGGGGAAATCTTAGCCCCATGTATATTGGGCCTTTTGAGATTCTTTAGACAGTTAGGGAGGTTGTTTATGAGTTGTCCTTACCTCTACACTTTTCAACTGTTCATCCTATTTTTTCATATATTTATGCTTCGACGTTATATTTCATATGAGTCTCATATGCTTTGTTGGGACTCAATTCAATTTGATGAGAGGTTGACCTTTGTCGAGGAGCCAGTGTCTATTTTAGCTAGAGATATGAGATAATTAAGTTCTAGAGACATTTCTGTAGTTACGGTTCAGAGGAGACACCATTCTATTAAGGAGGCTACTTGGGAGGTTGAGTATGACTCGCATAGTATTTACCCTTATCTCTTGTTGATTTAGGTATTTTCTTGACTTTAGTTCGAGGGCAAACCAAATTTTTTATAGTGGATGTTATAATGACCTTGGTTTGTGAATTTTCCATTTCTATGCTTTGTGGCCATTTTTTCCTTCTCGATAGTTGCTCATGTTGATTTTAAGGCTTGGGGATAATTGACATGGTTTTCGATGTAATTGGAAATGAGCTATGCGAGTTTGTTCTTCTTAGAAGCATGAGAAGCCAGATAGTTGATTTTGTTCAACATTTGTTATTTTGAGCGTCGAATGGCAACACAGACTGCATTAGAAGATCAAAAAATTAAATTTGGGTTGGTAGTGGGGTTGGATTGATTTTGCGACCTTTATATCATATTTGGACCATTCATTTGGAAAATAGTAAAATAATGTTCCAAGGGTTAATTTTGTGAAAATGATTTTTTTCAAAAATCTGATGTCTCTATTGAGTTTGAAAATTGATGTCTCTACTAAGCCTACCTAGTTGATGAATGATGGACATATTGGGTAGATTTTTGGGCTCACTCATGTATACTTACACGTTGATTAGATTGGATATCCTCATTTTGGGCTAATTATGAGAATTGCATCCTTATTTCTTACCTGTTCATTCATGATTTATTGGTACCACTGAGACACATTGTATTTGAAAGAAAATGAGACACTTTTATAAAAACCCTCTTTGTGAGCAATCCTAAAAGGAGTGTTGAGATTGATATTGAGATATGAGGTACAATGTATACGTTGTAAACCCCCTATGGCTCCTGGCTAGTATCTACGAGCTCGATCGGTGTCTAGGAAAAGTCATGCGATGTTTTTCACCACTCATTCCATCTATATTGTATTGCATTGCATATATCTTTCCTGCTGCCATAGTTTCTTTGAATTGTGTGTGGTTTTTGTGTATTCCCTTTTTGTGTCTATGTTATTCCCTTCACTAATAGTTCTAATATATATATATATATATATATATTAGAAATATTAGTGAAGATTGTGTGAGATACTAGTTTGGACTTTTCTGTTTGTAGGTGATGTGTTCGCAGTACTTTTTACTTATTTTATTCCTACTTTTCTCAGTTGGCCTATCATATCTACTGAGTTCATATCATGACCCAATTTCTCAGCTCATGATGATGCCTACTATAACCCACCAGTAGGAAAGCCAACCCACAGTTCGAAACTGCTAGTAATGGACTACCAAGAGAAATGAAGAAAGAATGCAGAATAAATGTAGTAAAAGATTAACATACATAAGATAGCCTCAAGACCTGGTGGAATCAGTACAAGAGTTTCTAACATAATACAATTACAAGATGAAGTACAAAATAAGTATACACGTACAACCCATCTCTGAATACTATATAAAGACTAGTCTAGTACATAATAAGGAGGAAAGTAATGCTTCGAGCGCCAGGAGCTCACCCTACTCCCCGAACTATATATGCTCCACACGATGCACACAATAACGATGATTACCCATACTATGATCTGCAGGCTGTAGAAGTGTAGTATGAGTACCAACATGTGGTTCTCAGTAAGCAACTACCGATTCTTCTCCAAAGATAATGGAAATCTACATAACATGTAAGCAAAAATATAAACCATACCAAATATCATACAACTGCATACTAAAGCTAATGAAATAATATGGATAAACTATCCTATTCTAGCCTTACTCAAGAACCTCAGAACTATACTATATATTGCTGGTCGATATGAGACTAGAGGGCAAAAAAAATAATGTATAATAGCATACAAGGCGAAGAAATGAATATACAATCTTAATAAATGACGGGAGGAAGGGATATACGGTAATACCATAGCTATATATTGGTATACACATATAAACAAGGTTAACTCGTAGTAAAGCCTAAGTCATCACTCTAGTATCTTAAGAAATCATAATCATATAAAACTACTATAATCAGGGTCACTAATCCATATGCCCAATCATGAAACAATTATCCATAGTAAAGCAACCTTAAAATAAGGAATCCGAAAAGTACCTCGAACCTCAATACCAAATCATCAACTGATCTGTCATGGACTAGCCATAATAGTGATACCAATCAAATAAAAAAAATAACAATACGAGTAACTGACTAATCCAAACACACAATACATAACTGCGTCTTTCACAAATCTCCACTGCCATAGGCTCAGAAGGTTCAGTCAACATACAACATACCAAAAGCCGTACTTATCACCTATACCTATTCAACCCCCATAAGGTTGATAAATATAGGTGCATACTGGTGATAGTCAAAGCGTATGCAAGATTGAATGCCAAGACATAATCAATAATACCATATTCGATCCAATACCATACAGTAACTAGTTTATATACCTTTTCCATCTCAACAACTCACAATGGCAGGACCTACGATGACCACCCTTTTTCAGCACAACAACTCACAGATAAAGGGGTCTATATGGGTTCGAAAGTATCCATATACACCGACATGGTCCTGATACAAGATTTCTAATCATCATCAACATCATTAACATTATTAACCTTCTCCGTCTAGTACCGGAGAGGTGTATAATGTTTATATATAATAAATTCACGGACTCTGAACCGTGGCTAAAAAGAGTTTAAATCTGTAAATCTATTGTCTAGGGTAAACTTTAGGACTAAATCATCATAAAGGTGTAGAAAGTGTCAGTAATATCTCATGACCAAAGTAAAGTAGTACCAAAATCATGGATCAGAATCTATCTCAATCAAATCTTTAAAACACCATTTTCAATCTCAATGCACATAAGTCATCCATTTAATGGTACGATTCCCATTATGAAGAAATCCATTTTAAATTTAAAGTGGACTTTAATCCTCTTTTTGAAAAACTATTAGCTAATTTAGTTGGAATCATACCACTTACCATATTTAGTGATCATGAATGTTCCAAATCTATGCATGCCATCACCAGTATTCAAATAAGGAAATCATAAGCCACAATATGTCGATAAACTACGACCATCTTCTATACAAGGATGGAATACTTTTCAGAACCTAACCAATCAATATTATGAACAAGGCCTTAGGCCTAAGAATATATGCAGATAACTATAATATCATAATCACGGGTAAATCTAAAAAATAGACCCAAATTAGGGTGACTTTCAAATTTTAGCCCCAAATAAAAAAAACTTTCTTAAAATAGCCTTTACCTATTAACTAATATTCTTTTGGAAAAAATTGCCCCTGATCAATGGAGTAAATTACATAAATGATACTCATAATGGATAACAACTTCATATTTATATCTGTTAACTTTTAATTTTTTCTCTTTTTTAATTTTACTTTGATTTTTATTTTTTCTTTTCTCTTTTTATTTTTAATTTTCTCAACCCTTACTTTTTTCTGTTTTTCCTCTCAACTTTTTTTTTAATTTTATATTATTATTATTTTTATTTCTTCTTTTTTGTTGTTTTTAGTTTTTCTCAACTCTTGCTTTTTTTTACACCTTTCAACGTCTACTTCTATTAAAAAAAAACTTTTTTTATTTTTCTTTGATTTTTTTCTTTTTAAAATTTTCTCGACCTCTATTTTTATTTAATCTTTTTTTTTTGTATCAACCTTTATTTTTTTTATAGTTTCTCTCAACTTCTAAATTTTCTTGATTTTTATTTTTTAGTATTTTTTTTCATTTTCTTCTTTTTTCATAATTTTTATTATTTTTGTTCTTTTCTTTGATTTCTTCCATTCAAGTTACATCTCATGAGCAAGAGTTGATACTATCACATTATAAAGGCAAGACTTACGACTTTCGAATAATAAGCTACGTTTCATGGGCAAGGGTTGACACTACTACCTTATAGAAACAAGACTTATGACTTTCAAATAATAAGTTATGTTTCATAGGCAAAAGTCGACACTACCACATTGTATTCTAATTTATGAGATGTTTTATAACTCTTACCTTAGAGGAAAGACTTAGCTCAAGGACTTTCAAACAACAAATTATACCCCATGGGCAAGAGTTGACAATACCACATTACGTTTTCATTTATGAGATGTTCTACAACTATTGTATTAGAGGCAAGACTTAGCTCAAGGACTTTCAAACAATAGGTTATGTTTCATGGGAAAGATTCGACACTACAACTCTTGCCTTAGAGGCAAGAGTTGACTCAAGGACTTTCAAACTACAAATTATGACCCGTGGGCAAGAGTTATCTCTACCACGTTATATTTTCATTTATGAAACATTCTACAACTATTTTCTTAGAGGCAAGACTTAACTCAAGGAATTTCAAACTACAAATTATGCCCCACGAGCAAGAGTTGACTTTACCATGTTATGTTTTTATTTATGAAATGTTCTACAACTATTTTCTTAGAGGCAAGACTTAATTAGCTCAAGGACTTTCAAACTACAAATTATGCCACATGGGTAAGAGTTGACTCTACTACGTTATGTTTCCATTTATGAGATGTTCTACAACTATTGCCTTAGAGGCAAGACTTATCTCAAGAACTTTGACACTGCAAATTATGCCCTACGGGCAAGAGTTGACACTACCATGTTATGTTTTCATTTATAAGATGTTCTACAACTCTTGTCTTAGAGGCAAGACTTAATTAGCTCAAGGACTTTCAAACTACAAATTATGCCCCATGGGCAAGAGTTGACTCTACCACATTATATTTTTATTTATGAGATGTTCTACAACTATTACCTTAGAGACAAGATTTAGCTAAAGAACTTTCAAATTACAAATTAGGCTCCACAAGCAAGAGTTGACACTGCCATGTTATGTCTTCATTTTTGAGATGTTCTACAACTCTTGCCTTAGAGGCAAGACTTAGTTCAAAGACATTCAAACTTAAATTATGCCCCACGGGCAATAGTTGACACTACCACGTTATGTGTTTATTTATGAAATATTCTACAACTCTTGCCTTAGAGGCAAGACTTAGCTCAAGGACTTCAATTAATAAACTATGCCCCACGGGCAAGAGTTTACACTACCACATTATATCTTTATTTGTGATATATTCTACAACTCTCGCCTTAGAGACATGACTTATCTCAAAAATTTTCAAAGAACTTCGTAACAACAATTCATGCCATGCCCATAAATTACTTTAATGTCAAAAACAATGATACCTTTGTGGATTATTCAATTTTTTATTTATTAAAAAAATATAATAGAAGTTGAGAAAAAAGAAAAAATAATCAGACAAAATAGAGAAATACAAAAAAAATTGAGAAAAAATCAAAAAAAAAAAAATAAAGATCAAGAAAAAAGCAAAGAATTAAAAAAATTGAGAAAAATAAAAATAAGAGGAAAAATAAAAATAAAGTTTGAGAAAAATGAGGAAAAAAATAATTAAAAAAAGAAAAAAAATGATCAAAAAAATAGAAAAATGAAAAAAAAAGAGTGCGAGAAAAAAAGGCAAGAAAAAAAATAAAGGTAAAGAAAGAAGTGAAGAATAAAAAAAATTGAGCAAATAAAAAAGGGGATCTTTCAAAAATAGCTGCATTTTGCTATAAAACCCACCTTCCATAGCCACATTTTATATAATTACCATTTATAGCCGCTATATTCGATTTATGCCCGCTGTATTTGGTTTTACAGATAGTATGTATTCATATAAAATATGAATACAGTCCCAATTTAGTCGCGCCAAAAATGGAATTCAATATTTTTTAAAAGAAAAAAATCTCAATCACGCTTATCTCGTTGAACTAAATATTTTCTTGCCTAACACTACCATTATTTATTTTTATATTTTTTTATCTGTTGTGTTTTTCCCATTTTTTCTTCTTCTTTTTTCTAGTTTTTCCTACTTTTATTTTTGTTGTTTCTTTCTTTTTGTTTTTTTATCTCTTTAATCTCTAACTTCTATTTCTCTTTCTTCTTTTCTTTTCTTCTTTGATTTTTTTTATTTTCTTTTTTTTGTACTTATTTTCTTTATTATTTTTTTGTTCTATTTTATATATTTTGTATTTTCAAAAAATAGAACTAATCAAGCACAAGTCATGGATGATAACGTAAATACCATAATTTTTTATCGTATTTGTAGTCACGCCACCATTTATATTTTTGTATTTATTGATACACCTGTATTTGTATTTGTATTTTAAAGTTCACACTTGTATTTATATTTTATAGTTCGCTTTTGTATTTGTATTTAATATTTCAAACTTGTATTTGTATTTGTTAGTTTGCGCCATCATTTATATTTTATATAATTCACACTTGTATTTTAAAGAACTATTTTGTATTTGTATTTTATGATTGATTGGATACTATATTGGATTATATTTATATTATTGTTTTATTGTGTTTGTATATTTAGAATATATTTTGATTATAATTGTATTTGTATTATATTTTCTTCATTACCTTTTTATTTTTAAGAAATTATTTTGTATTTGTATTTGTATTTGTATTTGCAAGTTGATTGCATATTGTATTTAGTCATGACTATGTACAATTTATCATTTGTATTTGTATACAAACAAGTAAGTGCATTAATTGTATCTTCGTGATTCTAAAATATATAAATATGTAATGTATCATTTGATACAAATGTACCATTTTGTATTTGTATATCAAAATTATCATTCATATTTGTAAATAAACAAATATCACTTGACATAAATACAATGATAAACAAATGAAACAAACGATTTTACAAATACAAATACAATATGTATTTATATATATTGTATTTGTATAAAAATTTGATTTGTATTTATTTGTAAAAATAAATACAACTAGTATCAATAAATATAAACAAGTATTCATAGATAGAAAATCAATCATTCCTTTTCAATAATTAAAAACTACAAATGATAGTTCATACTTGTATTTATATGTTATAGTTCACATTTGTATTTGTATAGTTCACACTTGTATTTATATGTTATAGTTTGCATTTGTATTTGTATTTTATAGTTCGCACTTGTATTTGTATGTTATAGTTTGCATTTGTATTTGTATTTTATAGTTCGTACTTGTATTTGTGTTTGCTAGTTCGCACAAATAAAAAGAAGGAGAAAATTGAAAAGAAAAAAAAATGGAGAATAACGAGAGAAAAAGAAGGAGAAAAAATACAAAAAAGAAGAAGAAGAAAAAAATGTATAAAAAATAAAAAGAAAAAAAAGAGAATAATACATGAGAAAAACTATGAATTAAAATTAGAAATAATTAATAGGCAAGAGGGGGCTATGAATCGTAATTAATTGAAAATTAGGCTTTAAGTGGTAATAAAATGTAATACCCCGTATGTTTCTAAGCTAGGAGACGAACCATTTTTCCTACGTATGAAACCTCCTATCCTGTGAGTAGCATTTTAGTGCATGACTTACAATGAGTATCCTAGAGATAAGATATATTATGATACATTAAGCATGTTCATATGAGTCACTTAAGGTAATACAAGATAAGAGTTTTTGAATCCATCAAGTTTTCGTGTTCGATTTTGTAAGGGTCATTTTTGAAGGAGTATAAATTGATGTTAATGTGCAATTTTGGCAGATTTATACCCATAAAATTGTATAAAATCGAATTAGCTTTCCAACGATACCAATTTCGCCTTAATCCAATACCCGAGCGAAAAGTTATGCCCATTTTCGTGAAAGACAGTAAGGATAGGCGATTGGTTAGGCGCCGCCCTACCAAGTTCCAATGCCAAAAACACTCCGTTTTGAGTTATTTTGAGGGTAATTAAGTCTTTTAGCACTCCTTACACGTCCCTAAAATTAACCCTATGAAATATATAGCTTCTAAACACATTACAACCCTATTAACATCTCAAAGCTCATCATCCAAGAGCACTAAAAGAGAAAAACAACTAGGGTTGCATAATTAAGCTTGAAGATCCAATTTCAAGGAAATTCCTCCATCAATCATCAAGAACCCCCTTTCCAAGGTATGCGTAGTGTTCATCTATGGATCCAATTCTTTCATAGAGCTTAAGAATCATGCTTTTAAATGTTGTTTTGTAATCATTTGTAGTGATATGAATATGTACATGTTGCTGATGGATGTTTAAGTTTCAAGGTGATATCTAAGGATGTTTTCATGAAATATATGTGGTTGTTGGTTGAAAATCATGAACTTTGGGTGGTTTAATATAATGCAAGTATAAAATCCACCTATGCCTTAAAGAATGCATGCTAGGTATTTGATAAAATGCCTAAGATGCTAGAAATTCCTATTTACATGATTCCATGATATTCACATGACAAGTCCATGTTAGCTATACACTTCAATATGAATTTCCATGCTAATTATGTATTCTTATGGTAGTGGAATGAAGCATGTATGATGATGAAGAGATGAATTATGTATGCAAATTATATCTATGCTTTTACAACCATGTTTGAGATGTTGAATAAATACATGAAGTTTAATATCCCCAAATCATTAAAATATGAACTAAATATTACATGTTGCCATTCCCTTATGCTTGAATGGTTTCCGTGCCCTTGCTATGAATAGTATATGTTGTCGGAATGCCCATAATATTAGAATGTAAGATTTATGACTTTATTATAAGTATTCCTATTCATGATAGATATTATGATGACCATGTACTTCATGAAATACCCCACTCATGTATTATGGATTGTATTTTTGATGGTCATGTACTCAAGAAATTCAAGTTGTGTCAGTTTCCTTCCATCGAGTTCTGGGGGTACTTGTACTCGAAAAATATAGCTGTATGCCTAGATCCATGTCATGTTTTCATGATACTCTCAATCAAGCCATGATCAAAAAAATTTAGTGAGTCATGTGAGTACCTACCAGTATAGGGTTCTCACAGCTGTCCTTACCAGTGGCGCGGTATTGACACCCCTCCAGTCGGGGCAGAGATTGTACCCCAGCTTAGCTAATATAGCGTATTTGGGGCATATCGGTTAGATAACTACTTCTATAATTTCAGTTATAGATTTTAGGATTGTCATCTATAGCTACCCAATCTCAGTAAAGAACTCAAATAGCTCTTTAGATTTCAGTATATCAGGGCTGTCAGTTACAGTCAACTCAAAAATAAAATGGAACTGAGATAGTTTCTTTTCAGATTTATGGACAGTGAGATATAGTCACTTATGCTATCAATCACAATAGTTATTAGAACTCATGCTATCAGTACTCAGCTTCAGGACTGTCAGATACAGTCAATCAGACCAGTTTTTCATAATTTGAACTGTCAGAAACAATTATTCATTTATCAGTAATGCAACATCAGTCTCTTAGTATTCAGTAATACAATATCAGATCCATCACTTATTAGTGATTTACATATCAATTTAAGTAAACTCAGTCTTTTAGAATCTCATTATTAGTACACTTATGTTGTCAGTATTTAGACTCAGTAGTCCGTATCTCTACGAGTTTAGTTACAGTTACGTATGCATGTAGTACTCTCACATTCATATCAGTCATTATTGTTTATGTATATAACCCTTTGAATTTAGCGTACATCACTCATATACCCATTACATTTAGACGTACTGACGCATTTGCGCTATAGTGCTTTCTCTTATGTTACACCATAGGTTTAGATGCATGAGCTCCAAATCAATAGTAGATTCAAGGATCAACAGTCAGAGTTAGACGTGAGTCCTCATCCTTCAAGGACTTGATGATTTCATTTCTATTTCAATTTTTAGTTTATTTCAGTAGTTAAAGTTATTTGGGGACGTGTCCCATCAACTCCTTATTCAGTTCAGTTAGAGGTTTTCAGACTAGATGTCAGTACTTATTAGTGATTTACATATCAATTTCAGTAAACTCAGTCTTTTAGAATCTCATTATTAGTACACTCATGTTGTCAGTATTCAGACTCAGTAGTCCGTATCTCCACGAGTTCAATTACAGTTACGTATGCATGTATGTACTCTCATGTTCATATCAGTCAGTATTGTCCATGCATATAACCCTTTGTATTTAGCCTACCTCACTCGTATACTCAGTGCATTCAGACGTACTGACGCATTGGCGCTATGGTTCTTTCTCTTATGTTACACCATAGGTTCAGAGGTATAGGCTCCAAATTAGCAGTAGATTCCAGAATCAGCAGTCAGAGTTAGACGTGAGTCCTCATCCTTCGAGGACATGATGATTTCATTTCTATTTTAGTTTTTACTTTGTTTCAGTAGTTGGAGTTAGTTGGGGATATGTCCCATCAACTCCTTATTTAGTTAAGTAGAGGTTTTCAGACTAGATGTCAGATTAGATGTTCAGACTTCAGTATTTATGTTCCTTTTTGGTATTCTTATACCATGTTTTTCTCAAATATGTATCAAGATTGAACCTTATGGCCTTAAAGTTATGTTTCCGCATATTTTATGAGATATTATGCAGTTTAGAAGCACAGATATCAGTCATGGGTTAGTTGGTGGTCCTTTGGGGTCATGAGAACCGTGTAGCATTTTGGTTCAGAAAATCAGGGTGTTACAAACTTGGTATCAGAGCCTGAGGTTCAACAGTGTCCTTGGAAGTCTGAAAGCTGCATCAAGTAGAGTCTTGTACATGGGTATATTGTGCACCACACTTATGTGCTGAAGGGTATGAGATGTTTTAGGAACAGTTTCCCTTCTTTCATGTCTCAAGATCGTGCTATAGCAAGTTTCTTTAAGGAAACCATGTAGATTCACATCATGCACCCCTCATGTTTACTTTACCTTACTTTCAAGGTAATAGAAATAGTGAAGTTCAAATTCCTAAATACAGGGCTTTCTTAGACAGTCCCTACAGTCAGTTATGAGATTAGCAACAAACTCAAACAGTATCCCATCAGTTCATTATTGTTCCAAGGTCACACAGATTTTATTCGTGATCATGAGAACTCATTCTTGAACCCAGAAGTTTAGCAGTAGTAGAGTTAGGATAGTATTATTCTATTTGATCAGATTATGTATTCACGGGGATTAGATCAGTAGGCTTGAATAGTACTAGATAAACACTTAAGTTTATTGACTCAAAATTAAGCATGAAGGTCTGAAGGATATATTAGCAATATATGAGGAAACAAAATTAGATGATGTGTTTAGTAAGACAGACAAGTGTTAAACATAATGTAGGTATGTGATGGTAGATCAAGTACCTAAGACAGGTCCTAAGATTTCAATAGTAGTGCCAATATGTATAGAAAGAAGTAAGGAAAGATAATTCCAGACCCATTCTCATCTTAGTGCAGAGTTTTTCACTTCAGTTGTCACAAAACCAACTGAGGCATTGCATACCAACTCTATGGTCACGAACAATAATCATGTATGAATTCAATTTCCAGCATAAGGAGTACCTTTTACTCCACAGTACGAGTCATGTTCCATGAGAACAATCTACTTTTATGAACTTTCCATGGGATCATGTGCGCCTTCATTTCCCAGTATAAGGGGTTCAGTTCCAGCTTCCTCAGTATTATGAATCATGTCCCACGAGTATAGAAACTCTAGACTCAGGTTATGCAGCTTATGACTCATGTACGCATATGATGCTTTCCCGTATACTGAGCTTCCATGACTCATGCTATGCCCCTATAGATCAGATACATTTAGACTATGTTATGTATATCACCAGTTCAGTTCTAATTGGTAAATCAAAACTATTGATATTTTATTCCTCAACTTTCAGTCATGTGTCAAGTTTAGTTTGTATCTATTCATGTTTCAGGTCCTCCTAATTTACTCCTCCAATTAGCTCTTCTTATGGAACAGTGTAGTGATGAGTAGTTGTTTAGATAAGAGAAGATTGTTGCATGCTTACTTTGCACGAGGGTGTAGTTGTAAAGATAGGCTTGAATTTCATGATAAATGTGCAAGTAAACATCTAGAAAGAGGTCGTATTTAGAAGTTGGGAAAGTACAAAATGTAAGTGTACATTTAGATCCTTGACTTATGCCAGTCCCAGTATGTAGCCATAAGAAAAACTCAGTTGCCAACTTAATTATAGTTTCAGTATCCAGCACTCAGTGATCAGTGTTCAGTCCTTGAATTCAGTACTTCTGTACTAGCTATAGGCTTAGTTATAATTTCATCTTCAGTCCAGTAACCAGATTGAAACTCATTTTAGTTCCAGACATGCTTAACCATAGCATTCAGGTTATCAGTACTCAGTTATCAGTGGTTTAGTACCCCAGTATATAGAATACCTCAGAGCCATATCGTATGCTTAGTCTCGCATTCAAAAATAATACAGACTTCATGAATCCATACTCAGACACCTCATTCTAGTCAGTTAGTCCTTATCTTCTATGCATAAAACTCAAAAATATCAGCCTAGCTATTCAGACTAAGTACAATTTAGCTTTGCAGATCCAGTATTCAGCTATCAGTTATTCAGTTAATCAGATAAGTTAGTATATTTATGCACTTGTGTTCAACTCAGTTCATGTATCTTGTCTCAGTTTCAGATCCTAGCTATTCAGCCATGACTCAGTTTCTAGGTGTCTTGCACATCGCCTCAATTCCCCTCAGTAGATCATCCAAGTCAGTATTCTTTGAGGGATATATTATCCCAAGGGGGAGATACATCATACTCATAAAATTTCGTGACATAAATATGCTGCTCTATTTTCTTTTGATGAATCCAGTTTGGAGAAGGGGCACTTATAAGTAAACCCTCAAAATCTAACTTCAGTTGTATTCCATGTTTTCATGATTCAGTTCAGATCATGATATTTAGTATATCTACCACGTCCAAGACTCAGTTATGTTCTCATATTTTTGATCATGCATAGGGAGTAATTAATCTTAAACTTATCGGTATTTTCAGTTCAAGGTAACAGTTTTCCTTAAACTTACTTGTTCTCATGTTCATATTTCAGTGCCAAACTTGGTATTCAGTTCCATGCTCAGTTTTTAGTTCAAACTTGATACCTTTACTATTACATGTTCATGAGTAAGTTTAGTCATGAATTCACGCATCAGATATGTGTGATCAGCTCATTAGTACTTTCAGTCATGCATTCACGTATTATGTCAGTCATATAATCATGGATAAGATATGCATGGATTTAACCTTTCAATTGTGCATCAGATATGCATTCTTATTTTGCGAAAACTTACTTTATTAGAATAATCAGTCTTATATTCATGAATCAGCTTCCCATGCATCAAATATGCATGTTCAATATGTTGTGCTTAGCTCTCAGTCATACCAGTCAAGAAACCATGTTTCATTATTGCATGTCTTGTACATACTTCATCTTATCATCGCTCCCGCTTTAGTTAATTTCCATTTGAGGATGAATGTTCCCAAGGGGGAGATATTGTAATACCCCGTATGTTTCTAAGCTAGGAGACGAACCATTTTTCCTACGTATGAAACCTCCTATCCTGTGAGTAGCATTTTAGTGCATAACTTTCAATGAGTATCCTAGCGATAAGTTACTTATGATACATTAAGCATGTTCATATGAGTCACTTAAGGTAATACAAGCTAAGAGTTTTTGAATTCATCAAGTTTTCGTGTTTGATTTTGCAAGGGTCATTTTTGAAGGAGTATAAATCCATGTTAATGTGAAATTTTGGCAGATTTATACCCACAAAATTGTACAGAATCGAATTAGCTTTCCAACGATACCAATTTTTCCTTAATCCAATACCCGAGCGAAAAGTTATGCCCATTTTCGTGAGAGACAGTAAGGATAGGCGATTGGTTAGGCGCCGCCTAAGTCAGTTCCAATGCCCAAAACACCCTGTTTTGAGTTATTTTGAGGGTAATTAAGTCTTTTAGCACTCCTTACATGTCCCTAAAATTAACCCTATGAAATATATAGCTTCTAAACACATTACAACCCTATTAACATCTCAAAGCTCATCAGCCTAGAGCACTAAAAAAGAAAAACAACTAGGGTTGCATAATTAAGCTTGAAGATCCAATTTCAAGGAAATTCCTCCATCAATCATCAAGAACCTCCTTTCCAAGGTATGCGTAGTGTTCATCTATGGATCCAATTCTTTCATAGAGCTTAAGAATCATGCTTTTAAATGTTGTTTTGTAATCATTTGTGGTGATATGAATATGTACATGTTGCTGATGGATGTTTAAGTTTCTAGATGATATCTAAGGATTTTTTTTATGAAATATATGTGGTTATTGGTTGAAAATCATGAACTTTGGGTGGTTTAATATAATGCAAGTATAAAATCCACCTATGCCTTAAAGAATGCATGCAAGGTGTTTGATAAAATGCCTAGGATGCTAGAAATTCCTATTTACATGATTCCATGATATTCACATGACTGGTCCATGTTAGCTATACACTTCAATATGAATTTCCATGCTAATTATGTATTCTTATGGTAGTGGCATGAAACATGTATGATGATGAAGATATGAATTATGTATGCGAACTATATCCATGTTTTTACTACCGTGTTTGAGATGTTGAATAAATACATGAAGTTTAATATCCCCAAATCATTACAATATGAACTAAATATTACATGTTGCCGTTCCCTTTTGCTTGAATGGTTGCTATGAGTAGTATATGTTGTCGGAATGCCCATGATATTAGATTATGAAATTTTTGACTTGATTATAAGCATTCCTATTCATAATAGATATTATGATGACCATGTACTTCATGAAATCCCCCACTCATATATTATGGATTGTATTTTTTATGGTCATGTACTCAAGAAATTCAAGTTATGTCAGTTTCCTTCCATCGAGTCCTAGGGGTACTTGTACCCAGAAAATATAGCTGTGTGCCTAGATCCATGTCATGTTTCCACGATACTCTCAGTCAAGCCATGATCTATAGAATTCAGTCTGTCATGTGACTCAGGAAAACTCAGAAATCTCAGTAATCTCAGTAGTCTTGTAATCTCAGAAATCTTAGTGCTCCGTAACCTCAGCAACCTCAGTATTCACAGTCAAACTTAGTAACTTTAGTACTCTCACCCAGTCCTCAGAACTCAGTACATTCTATCAGTCATCAGAATCCGGTAAACTTAGTTTAGATCTGCTAAACAATACGACTATTATCAGTCTAGTTAATCAGTATCAGTTAAGCTAATTAGTTCAGTTCAGTTATTCAGTTCATCTTAGTTATTCAGTTCAGTGTCCTTCAGATGGGAGTAGAAGTTAGCACCGAGTGAACCTAAGAATGGGAACTTACCCCCTAGTTCAGAGTGTGATTCTTAGTAGTCATCCTTGTGTTACAGAACTACATAGCCAGTGTAGGTTGAGACATCTTAACCCGTCATATTAGGGTTGATGAGGTGGCTTAACCCGTCAGTTTAGGGTTCCCACCATTCTCATTGAGTACCTGCCAGCATAGGGTTCTCACAACTGTTCTTACTAGTGGTGCGGTATTGACACCCCTCGAGTCGGGGTAGAGATTGGACCCCAACTTAGCTATTATAGCATATTTGGGGCATGTCGATTAGATAACTACTTCCCACAATTTCAGTTACAAATTTTAGGATTGTCAGCTATAGCTACCAAGTCTCAGTAAAAAACTCAGATAGCTCTTTAGATTTCAGTATATCAGGGCTGTCAGATACAGTTAACTCAGAAATAAAATGGAACTCAGATAGTTTCCTTCAGATTTACGGACTGTGAGATATAGTCACTTATGCTATCAATTGCAATAGTTATCAGAACTCATGCTATCAGTACTCAACTTTAGGACTGTCAGATATAGTCAATCAGACCAGTTTTTCATAATTTGAACTGTCAGAAACAATAATTCATTTATTAGTAATGCAATATCAGTCTCTTAGTATTCAGTAATACAATATCAGATCCATCACTTATTAGTAATTTACATATCAATATCAGTAAACTCAGTCTTTTAGAATCTCATTATCAGTACACTCATGTTGTCAATATTCAGACTCAGTAGTCTGTATCTCCACGAGTTTAGTTACAGTTATGTATGCATGTAGTACTCTCACATTCATATCAGTCAGTATTGTTTATGTATATAACCCTTTGAATTTAGCGTACGTCACTCGTATACTCATTACATTTAGACGTACTGACGCATTTGCGCTATGGTTCTTTCTCTTATGTTACACCATAGGTTCAGATGCATGAGCTCCAAATCAATAGTAGATTCAAGGATCAACAGTCAGAGTTAGACGTGAGTCCTCATCCTTCAAGGACATGATGATTTCATTTCTATTTAAATTTTTAGTTTATTTTAGTAGTTAAAGTTAGTTGGGGACGTGTCCCATCAACTCCTTATTCAGTTCAGTTAGAGGCTTTCAGACTAGATGTCAGATTAAATATTCAAACTTCAATATTTATGTTCCTTTTTGGTATTGTTATACCATGTTTTTTTCAAATATGTATCAGGATTGAACCTTATGGCCTTACATTTCATGTTTCTGCATATTTTATGAGATATTATACAGTTTATAGGTACAGATATCAGTCATGGGTTAGCTTGTGGTCCTTCGGGGTCATGAGCACCGTGTAGCGTTTCAGTTCAGAAAATCGGGGCATTACATAAAATCCCAATAATGACTAATTCGAGTAATTTTCCCAATAAAAAATGAGAGGAAAAAATAAAAATAAAGCTTCAGAAAAATGAGGGAAAAAAAGAGAACTGATAAAACCAAAAAATAAAAGAAAAATAAAGGTTAAAGATAAATAAATTAAAAAAAAGAAATAGATAATGCTTGAAAAAAAGAAAAAGGAAAAAAAATAAAGGTTGAGACAAATGAATTAAAACATGAAAATAAAATTAAAGAAAAAATAAAAAGTGAAAATAATAAAAAATTGAATAATAAAATTAAAGGAAAAAATAAAAAGTAAAAATAATAAAGAATAAAATTTGAGAGAGTATGGAAAGTTTAAAAAATATATTTGAGGTGTAGAGAGGTAAAATGGTACTTGTAGTATACTTAAAAAGTAAGGAAGACTATTTTTTAAAGATATTTCTTATTAGAGTCAAATATCTAAAACCACCCATATGTGGGTCTATGACATGCAATTTCCTGCATAAGCACGACCTTAGGCCCAAATGTATATTCGACATGATTAACACATCATAATCTGGGGAAAAATCTTCATAATCCACCAAGTAATATATAAAGTATTTCTAAAGATTCATTAGTCTCAAATATAACTAGTATTCTAACAACCTAAGGTAATAGGATTATAGAAATATAATAAGTATTTCACCTTACGGGTTAATTCACCCATCTAATCTCCAAAATTCAATATCTTATGCTAAGTCACAGTGTTCTACATATGTCATGACCTAAAACTACCTCCTAGTTGTAACACGATGCTTAAGGCCATAAGTGATCCCAAACTAACCCATGATCTGGTATCTACTGTGATAACTGAATAAAGCAATAATAAAACATCATATGCAGAAGCTAAGCTAAGGAGAAGTTCTGTTAAGATGTAATACTAAAATAATACCCAATATGTCTGAGCTGCTAATACAACTGAAAACAAGTTTGACCATATGAAACATAAGGAGTTGATGGGACAAACCCCCAACTAACTCTGTCTGATTGAAATAAAGAAAGTACTAAAAATAACTACAAATAACTTGTCCTCGATGGATTAGGACTCACCACAACTACGGCTAAGTGGTACTGAATAGACTAAGGGTGATCGGGGAACTGAGCATTCGGACCTATATTGTGAAATCAGTATAGCGCTAAAGAGAGTATGAGGTCAATACTTAGAATGTACTGGTATGTGAGATGGAACTAACTGAATTACAGATAAGCATTGAATAGAATGCATGAACATGTAAAATGAATGTAGGACCAAGTAAAACATATACTAAAATAATTTATAAAATTGAATAACTGAAAAACTGAACACTTAGCTATGCAAACCTGAGCTAATATGGTCTGAATACTGAACTAAAACTGTGGGAACTCACATTTAATCGGCATGCCCCAATTTGATCTAATTGGAGTCCAACCTATAACCCAGTTGGAAGGATGTCAATACTTTGCCATAGATATTGACACTAGCTGTGTAGATCTACTAATTTGATATCCCGAAGGACCAGGGAATCAAGACTAAACTAATGAGTGACCCCTAAGAGAAAGTTAATCCTAAATTTATGGTGAACCTTCATAACCTACGCTGGATACATAGTTTTGGAACTTAAGGACTGCTACTAACGACCCTGCCTATACTGACGGGTGATCCGCCATCCCTGAGTTCACTCGGTAATAAGTATTACTCCCAACTAAATAACATTGGTATCTGTATTCATTTAACATGATCTAGTACTGATAAGAACTTTAGCATGGTTCAAACTGACAAATGCTCAACATGATGATAAGCTGAATATAATCATAAAACATGATTTGGTACTGATGAGTGCTCATTTTAAGGTTATTCTTAAATTTAATGATACAAGTCAAGTCTAAAAGACTTGTAACCTGATAACACTGAAAGACATGATTTTTATAGGTATCAGATATTCATAACCACCAGGACTTAATAATACATTAAGTACAATAACATCATTATAATACTCTAAGGATATTCATGGTCCATAGACTAAAAATATAGTTTAACTCACTAAACTAATGAAATCTATGATTATGTGTATGGGAATATGTTAAAGTTATGGGGACAACATGCTCACATGGTTATATTCATAAATTGATAATCAGCATAGTATCAAATGAACGTGATATAGATGACTGAGTTTATAAAGCATGTAAGAATGTAATACACATTGGGGAACACATTGGTATGGTTTGTATTCAAAACTATTAACAGAAAGTTGAATAAATTCATTCTTGAAATTGAAATTTCATCAAAATATGAAAAAGGTTTATACTTGAAAGTTAATGGATTTTTTGCGACTCAATGGGTGGAAGGAACCCATTGATGAATAGCACACATACCTAAATTCTTTATCTTCTTGGGAAAAAATTAAAATTAAGGTCTTGGAAGGGTGGATTCTTGGAAAAAGCATTTGATTTTTGTGTTCTTGAGAATGACAGGAGGTTGAACTTCGTTAAATGATGATGAATTGGGCAAATAATGCCTTTGGTTTTAAGTCATGATTTGGGTATGTTGGGGAGAGAAAAATACCAAAATACCCTTACCTCTTTAACGAAGGCTATAGGATTTACACTGCAGTATGGCACAGTGACTATCGTGGAGGCTAGCCTTCTTGACACGCTACGTATTGCAGAGACTATCTTCATTGACATATTGAAATTGTGGAGGCTTACTACCTCCGTGGTTCAAAAATATCCCAAACCTTTTCCAAAAATTTCAAAACTCTCTAGGGTGACTCTTTTAGAATCCCTAATAATATTCCAACTAATAAATCAATGTTTCAAATATAAGAATGCCAAAAATAAAATGTTCGTAATCTTGGGGGTGCTAAAGTGGCCAGGTCACTTGCACTTAATGTGAAATAATAGTTTTGGAACCTTTAAACATATGACGAATAGCTGAAAACTCATCTAGAATCTTGCGCGGTATTACAATATCTCCCTATTGGGATCATTTGTCCTTGAATGGAACTTTCTGAGCTAAGACACTAGATGACAAAATCATGTACTGACCACTTATGAGCCGATTCATGACTAAATAACTGTATTTGAAACATGATCCATGGACTGAACTGAATTCATGAATACATTCTAATGAAAGGATGGTTATATAGCAGAGATAATAAATGAGAGAATCACTTAAGGGAAACCATTACCTCAAGCTGAATCTGAATTCGTACAAAAAAGGTTGGGGTACTTGGCTCGCATATCTTCTTCTACTTCCCAAGTAGCTCCCTCAACTGACTGACTTCTCCATAGGACTTTAACCAAGGAGACTTCTTTATTCCTCAACCTACGGACTAATAGTCAAGGATTTCAACTGGGACTTCTTTATAGGAAAGACTATCTTCCATGCTTACACTATCTAAAGGAACGACAAAAGCTAGGTCACCAATGCATTTCTTTAGCAAAGAGATACGAAACATTGGATGCACTGATGCTAATTCTGCAGGCAATTCTAATTCATAAGCTATCTTTCCAAAACAACTAAAAATCCTATATGGATAACATAGAGGGGACTGAGATTCTCTTTTTTACCAAACATCTTTAGCTCTTTTATGGGTGAAATTTTAAAATAAACCAAGTCACCAACATCAAACTCAAGATTTCTTTTCCTCACATCAGCATGGGATTTTTGTCAGCTCTGGGCTATCTTCAGCCTTTCTTGAATCAAATGAACTTTCTCCATCACCTAGTGCACTGAATCTTGCCCTACAAAAGCAGCCTCTATTACTGGAAACCTACTTCAAACCATCTGAATCCCATGCTGATTTGATAATACATGATCTTAACTTATCCTCTAACTACCCTTGAAGTCAATAACTCTAGTATTAAGATAATTTTTGTCAGCTCTAGTTTGTGACCTATTTCAAACCATCTGAATACTAGAGTGATAGTTATTGTTGTAGACAAACTCGAACAAAGTTAAGTGGTCATTCTAACTACCTTTGAAGTTAATAACATAAGCTCTAAACATATCCTCTAAGGTCTGAATGGTCAGCTTTGCCTGACCATCTGTCTGAGGATGAAAAGCTGTACTGATATGGACATGGGTACCAAGCTCCTTCTGAAAAGCCTTCTAAAAGTGAGAGGTAAATTGAGTACCTCTATCTGATATAATGGTTAATGGAACCCTATGCAACTTATCAACTCCTTGAAATAGAGTCTAGAATAATTTTCGGCTGAATAGAAAGTATGAAATAAAAAGAAATGGGCTGACTTGGTCATTCTATCTATAATGACCCAAATTGAATCATGCTGATAACCCGTATATGGTAACCCTGTAACAAAATCCATCTTCACCACCTCCCACTTCGAGGTGTGGTTGCTGAACTCCTAAAGCATACCACTACATCTTTGCTGCTCCACCTTAACCTGCTGATAATTTAAATACCTAGCCATGAATTCTGCAACATCTTTCATCATACCATTCTACTAATAGATTTCCTAAAAAATCATAGTATATCTTAGTGGATCCTGGGTGAATAGAATATCGTGCACCATGCACTTCTGCTAATATTCTCCATCTCAAACATCCACACTCAGAATATGTAACCTACTCTGACTATGAAACATACCTCCTTAGGAGAAAACCTCAACCTTTTGACCCGAACTGACTCCTTTAATTTGACCAAAATAGGATCCTTGTCTTTCTTTTGATTCACTTCGGCCACTAATAAAGATTTCGAACCATTCTTAACCCATATAATACCTTCAACTGAATCAACGAACCGAACACCTAATCTAGCAAGCTGATGAACCTTACAGACTAACTCCTTCTTATCCTCCTCAATATGTGTAATACCCCCATAGACAATCTACTAAGGGCATCGGCCACTACGTTGGCCTTACCTGGGTGATATAACATACTCAAATCATAGTCTTTCAATAATTCAAGCCACCTTCTCTGATGAATTTTAGATCCTTCTAAGTAAACACATATTGTAAATTCTTATGATCTATAAACATCAACATAAACCCTATAAAGGTAATGCCTTAAAATTTGTAAGCCAAAGATAACTACTTCTAACTCAAAATCATGGGTTGGGTAATTCTTCTCATGGGGTTTAAGCTATCTAGAGGCTTAGGCTATGACCTTACCTTGCCGTATCAATACACAACCAAGGCCAACTTTCAAAGAATAACAATAATCTACAAACCCATCTGAACCTTCTGGTAGAGTCAGTACTAGAGCGGAAGTGAGCAAATTTTTCAACTCCTAAATACTCTTCTCACAGGAATCTGACCACTAAAATTTGAATTTTTTTTGAGTCAGTTGAGGTATAGGAGTAGTAATAGAATACAATCCTTCAACAAAACATCTTTAGTAACTAGATAAACCCAAGAAACTCCTAATATCTGATGGAGAGATAGGTCTAGGCCAGTTTCTTACTGCTTTGGTGTTTTGTAGATCAACTTGAATGCCATCACCGGAAATGATGTGACCAAAGAAAGCTACCTATCTCAACTAGAGTTCTCATTTACTGAACTTAGCGAATAACTGGTGATTATCCTTAAGGGTCTTCAATACAATCCTCAAATAGTTTGCATGATCTTTCTCACTACGGGAATAGACAAGGATGTCATCTATGAAGTCTATGGTGAACATATCCAAGTACTGATTGAATACCCTTTTCATCACGTACATAAAATCTACAAGAGCATTCGTTATTCCAAAGGACATAACTAGAAATTTGAAGTGACCATATCAAGTTTTGAAATCTATTTTCGGGATGTCACATTCTCTGACTCTAAGCTGATGAAAAATGAATCTGAGGTCTATCTTAGAGAAATAACTTGCACACTAAATTTGGTTGAAAAAGTAATCAATTTTGGGGAGAGGATACTTATTTTTGATTGTGACTTTGTTCAACTGGCGGTAGTCAATGGACATTCAAAGGGAACCATCTTTCTTGCGACCGAAGAGAACTAGAGCACCCAACGGAGAAATACTAGGCCTAATAAAACTCTTATCTAAGAGATCTTTCAACTGTTAGTTGAATTTCTTAAGCTCAGTTGTAGCCACTCTATAATATGGAATTGAGATAGGCTGGGTATCTGGGAGGATATCTATTCTGAAGTCAATTTCCATCTTAGGAGGAACTTCAAGAAGATCTTAAGGGAATATTTTGGAAACTCATTTACTACTGGAACTAATTTAGAATTTGAGTCCTTGACTCAGATGAGATGGTGAATACATCCCTTGGATATTATCTTTCTTGCCTTAAGATAGGAGACAAACCGAGTTACAAGCACTGAGGTACTACCCCTCAATTCTATGATAGGCTCATTAGGGAACTGAAAATTGACAATTCTATTTCAATAATTAGCTGAGGCATATCGAGAGTGAAGTCAATCCATGCTGATAATGGTATCAATATCAACCATCTCTGACTCTTCAAGGTCAATTGAAGTGGCTTTCTGAGACACCGTGACCGGGTAATTTTTATATACCCTCTGGCTACAATAGAACTGCCCACTGGGGTAGACAGTAAGAAGGGATTTGATAATATGTCAGAACTGATGCCAAAGTCTACTAATAGATAGGGGTCACAAAAGAAAGTAAAGCTCTACGGTCTAACAATGCCTAAACATGAAAATAGAAAGCTTGTAATGTACTAGTAACCATATTAGCAAAAATCTCCTGATCCTGACAAATCTGGAGAGCATAAAGTTGATTTTAATGCTGTCTACTGGTGGCACTAGAAGAGGCACCCTGCTGAATCGAGCGCCATACTGGAATTGTTGAAGAGTTAGCTTGGCCCTGCTGATGATCATTTCTTCCTCACTGGGAAACTATAAAACATTACCTTATTTTGCTTCCTATCTTTCTATACCTAAAACATGCATCACTTCCTTCCCTGTACTCTCCCTACTAGTTCTCACCACACCTCCTACAAACTAGATTTATGAGACCACTATTCATACTACCCTAGGACAGAGCCTGACTCTCTATCCTGATTTCCATGTATGAACCTAGGAACTGGATAATTGGATGAAGATAGGGTTAGAGCTAAATACTTCTAATGGAACTGAGAACGAGTCTTTCCTTCTGACTTTTGTTAAGAAAAGTTGAAGTTACCTATCCTGGCCCTCTTATTATAATTTTCCAATTCCTTGAGTTTCTCCTCCCAAATTTGCTGAACATGGACTATCAATCTGGAAAGGTCCATCTCCTTAACCAATATAGTTTTTCTTCACTCCTTAACAACATCCTTTGAAACTCTAGGCATAAACTTACTCATTCTGGCCCTAGAATCAGTACCATAGCCGGAGTATACCTTGCTAACTGGGTGAATTTGGGTGAATACTCCTTCACACTTATATTACCCTACTTTTGATTTATAAACTCCTTTACCTTGGTTTCTCTCAATTCTAGTGGAAATAATCTATTTAAGAGAGTTGTAGCATACTCATCCCATTCTACAAGCCCTGCTTTGACCCCTCTATCCTCCTTCCACTTGTTAACCTAAGTATGAGCTACCCCTTGTAATTGATAGGAAGCTCATCCACATTCTCAGTAGTAGTGACACCCATGATATCTATCACTTTCTGCACACTATCCAAAAACTATTACAGATCCTCCTCAGACTTGGATCTTTAAAATAGTGGAGGATTCATCCGAGTGAAGTCTTGTATCTTATTTATTGTCATGCTCACTACTGGATTGGCTGGGGCAACAACCTGCTTGTTATTCTGAACATACATAGTTTGGGCTAAAATGGTGAAGGTTGTCTTAAATTCAGCATGGGAAACATATTCGTTCAAAGGGCCTTCCTAAATAGGTGGTAGTACGGGCTGATCCCCGTTCCTTCTTTTGTTATTTCTTCTGGGAGGCATTTTTTGTAAAAGTATGAAGAACGAGTTAGAAAAAGGAATTAATAGAGATTACACTCCTTCACATGACTGAATACTGTAAGAAGGGGAACTTTCCTAAAATGTCTCATAGACTCCCTCCTATAAGTGTGGCACACTTCACACCCATGCACAATACTCTACTTATCATGATTTTTAGACACCCTAGGACACTTTATAACCTTAGGCTTTGATACAAAGTTTGTAATGGCTGAGAATACCCCATAGTCATAACATGGTGCTTAAGGCACAAGTAACCCCAAGCTAACCCATGATTTGGTATCTCTGTCATAACTGGATAAAGTAATAATAAAACATCATAAGCAAAAGCTAAACTAATGAGAAGTTCTGTTAAGATGTAATACTGAAATAATACCCAACATGTTTGACTGCTAATACAATTGAAAACAAATCTAATTGTCTGAAAGCCTCTAAATCATGTGGAGTTGATGGGACAAACCCCCAAATAACTCTGAATTATTGGAATAAAAGAATTGCTAAAAAGAACTACAAATCACTTGTTCTCGATGGATAAGGACTCACCACAACTGCTGCTGAGTGGCACTGAACTGACTAAGGGTAATCGAGGAACTGAGAGTCCAAACCTATATTGTGAAATCATTATAGCACAAAAAAGAGTGTGCGCTCAGCACTTAGAATGAACTGGTATGTGAGATAAAACTAACTAAATTTTACATAAGCATTGAACATTAATACATGAACATGTAAGATAAATGAAGGACCAAGTAAAGCATATACTGAAATAATCTGTAAAACTAAATAACTGATAAACTAAACACTTGGTCATGCAAACCTAAGTTGATGTGGTTTGAATATTGAAATGAGACTGTAGGAGCTAATATTTAACCAACATTCACCAATATGAGCTAATGGGGTCCAACCTATAACCCCAGTTGGAAGGATGTCAATACCTTTCTATAGGTACTAACGCTAGTTGTGTGGATCCATTAATCTGATATCTCAAATGACCAAGGTATCAAGCCTAAACTAACGGGTGACCACTGAGAGAAAGTCAAGCCTAAACTGATGGGTGATACCTCATAACTTATGGTTCTACATAGTCCTAAAAGTTTAGGATTGCTACTAACGACTTTGCCTAAATTGATGAGGGAGACACCATCCCTGAGTTTTCTCGATTGTAAGTATTAACCCCACCTAAATGACACTGGTATCCTTATTCATTTAATATGATTTGGTGCTGATAAGAAGTTTAGCATGGTTCAAGCTGACAAATGCTCAACATGCTGATAATCTGAATATAATCATAAAATATGATCTGATACTTATGAGTGCTTATTTTTATATTATTCAGAAATTTAATGATACAAGTCAAGTCTAAATAACTTGTAACCAAATAACAGTGGTATACATGATTTGCCTAGGTATCGGGTATTCATAACCCACCAGCACTAAATAATACATTAAGTACAATAACATTATCATAATACTGTAAGGATATTCATGATCCGCAGACCCAAAGCATAGTATTACTCACTAAATTGATGAAATCCATGAGTATGAGTATGGGAAGATGCTAAACTTATGAGGACAATATGCTTACATGGTTATATTCATAATTTGATAATCAACTAGTTGTCAACTGAACATGATATGGGTGACGAGTTTATAAAGCATGTAAGAAAGTAATTCATATGGGCAAATACATTGTAATGGTTTATAGTCAAAACTATTAACAGAAAGTTGAATAAATACATACTTGAAATTAAAATTTCATCAAAAGAGGAAAAGGGTTTACACTTGAAAATTAAGGGATTTTTTTGGACTCAATGGGTAGAAGGAACCCATTGATGAATATCCCACATACCTGAATTCCTTATCTTCTTGGGAAAAACTTAAAATGAGGCCTTAAAAAGGGTGGATTCTTGGAAAAAGCTTTTAATTTTTGTGTTCTTGAGAATGGGAAGAGATTGAATGTCATTAATTGAGGATGAATGGGGCAAATAATGCCCCTCTTTCATTTTAAGTTGTGATTTGGGTGTGTTGGGGAGAGAAAAAAGACCAAAATACCCCTCGCCCCTTTAACAAATGCTGCAGGATTTACACTACAGCATGGCATAGTGTCTATCGCGGAGGCTAGCCTTCGTGACAAGATATGTATCATAGAGACTATCCTCCATGACGTTGTGTATCGTGGAGACTATCCTCCTTTACACTCTAAAATTATGGAGTCTTACTACCTCTGTGGTTCAAAAACATTTTGAACCTCTTCCAGAAATTTTGAAACTCTCTCGGATGACTCTTATGACATACCTAATCATATTCAAACTCATAAAATCAATGATTCAAACATGGGGATGCCAAAAATAAAATATTCATAATCTTAGGGTGCTAAAGTGGCCATGTCACTTGCACTTATTGTGAAATAATATCTTTGGGACCTTTAAACATAGGACGAATAACTGGAAACTCATTTAGAATCTTGTGGGGTATTACAAACTACAATCAATCATAACATCCTCATTTATATGCAACATATAAAGCACATAATTTGTGAAGAAGAGCAGACAAAAACCTACCTCGAAGCCAGACTGCAAATCCTTAAATCGTCCATAAAATTTACGTCTTCACTCCATGATCTCAAAATGCTTCCAAGATATCAAAATAGTAATCAATGCATCATGGACTAAAACAAGACCTGTATTGCCATATAATGGTTGGGTCTAATTCTGGGTCCATAAATGGAATCCAAAATTTAACCCATCACGAGGTCCCTTGGAGGACAAAGAAATTGTGTTAAAAGGTTGATCACAAATGGAGTAGAATTCAGGACTCAAATCAACCTTAAAGTTTAGGAATTCAAAGCCTTAATTTCTTAGAATTTACCAAGAATTTGAATGGGAATCAAAGGGAAATTCAGTGGGAAATGACCATAAAGGATTCGGCTAGCTTACCTTAGCGTATTTCGATGATTATCCACTCATTTACCTTCTTTGATCTCTTAAAATGGAGCAAAAATAGTGGAAAGAATATTGGAAAAACGGGCTGAAGAACAGGTTAAATAGGGGGTCAGGAGTCGCTATCACAACTCAAAAATTGCGATCGCGACCTACAAAGGGTAAAATGCATATGACAATCGTGATTTAACCTTCGCGATCATGATCTGGAATAAAGTAATAAAATGGATGTCGCGATCGTGATTTACCTTTTGTGATCGTGGTTGCACCTATATTCTACTACACCAAATTTTGTACGTACCAAATGGCTTTGATCGGGTGTTCGAGATTCATTTGGAATACCATGCATGTAAACAAACAATGCTATTACACCAAATTTGATGTTCCAGACTCAATTGAACCATCACAACTTTAATCCGATATTATTTTGACTAAATATGGGGCCCATACCTATAGTTCTATTTTTCACATAATTTGCCCAATAGCCCAGAACGATTCCAAAAGCCTCAATACCTAAACCAAGGGTCCCCTAGACTAAAATTGATTTTATAGAGCTAATGGTGCTATTGGAATTCTCATTTGAGGTCATATACTAGGAGTTTTAGTCTTAGATCAAATTCTAAACAGCAAAAGCTCCAAAATAGGGAAATAAGCCTAAAATCCAAACAAATTGTTGGATTACTGACCAAACAGTTCCAGCAAGTCATAAATGAATTGTAGCCACTTTGGGAATGCTCGAAATGCTGAAAATGTACTCAAATCAAGGAAATGACCTGTAGGTTCCTTACAATATCCACCACTAAACAAACTTTTATCTACGACACAGTCAATGGATAGAAAGATCTCAAAAGCTCAAAAAGCTGAGATACTAGGCCTAAATGCTGCGAGCACCACTTCCCAAGTAATATCCAAGAAGATATGACATTTTCAAGGGATTTCTCCATATGTATCCCTTTTTCAACCATCTACCACCCTTTACTGTTAAACAGCTAAAGCTCAACCTTAACCACCAACTGGCCTCCAACTGAATCAGAAAGATTGATACACATAAATAAGAACCATGATAAATTGGTACCACACGGATACTAGGATAATCCAACAAAGGCTCATCCAAGCCAATAACAAACCAAGAGGTGGGTCATGCAACTAACTCTAAATCCATAAATAACCTTCTTTAACCTTTCTGAACCTGCTAACACTCTAAACCAAATAGAAAGTCACCCATGTCCTATCCCGCAATATCATCACCAAAAACTCGAGGAACTGAAGTTGATCAACTGAAAAATCCATATGGAAATCTTAAGAGTAAGTGAATAAGGCATTACCTGGGCACACAAATGGAGATAACCAAGGCATGCAATCTATGTCAATGCCATAACTGGTCCGGATGATAGTTGAAACTAAAATCTAGGAGTTTGAAGCACAACTACTCATCACTAAATGATCCGCTCTAGGGTATCCCATTAACAGAGAATAAAAACAAGCTAAACTTTTCTCAAGCATACTACTCCTATTGAGTAGGTCATCCAAAAATCTCAATGAAATCTAAAAACCCAAATTCAAAGCTGAAGAAACCAATACCTTGTCCATGGACTATCATCTGATCACCTAACAACCACAATCCATTTGAACTTAGAAAGATCAGATAGGTTACCACGGAGTAGGCTCAACTAGCATATATATGAAACTCTAACTAAGGAAAATCTGAAACGAAGGTTGTGCTTAAGCTCTACAACTCTAAGCTGAAATCTCAACACCAAGGTTGAACCACTTGACCTCAACTATCCAACCCATTCCTTTGATGGGTAATCACCCAGACTTCAAATCTGTTATAACTTTCAAATTGTCATTCTAAGGCGTCAAATCCAAAATTAAGCCAACAAGTCTGAACTAAGCCCAAATACTCAAATCGACCTTAGTATCAAAATCTAACAATCCTTGCTCAACCATATCGAACAATAAATTAGAACATAGCCGAAGAAAAAAATCACAATAGAGGATTAATCACCAGCTAAAAACACAAAAAATCAACTCCATATCTGTTGGAGGGCATGAACCACCAAAACATACTCGAGAACTCATCAAGGTGGCAAACCATACTACTGGTGGCAAAAACTCTAGCAACTTCGAGAAATCAACCTTAGCCAAAACTAATCAATCCACCACTCCATCTCGGCAAAGAATACTCATAGGTACATAACACCAAGGAAAAGCACTCCACCAACCCTTAGTAGGCCAAACAAAATCTGAAATAAAGATTTCTTGAATCCACCCAACTAGGACAATCATAACCCAAACAAACCATGAATTACCTTGTCGTAGAAGAAAGTACCAAGCTTGACACCAATGTCAAGGTCAAGACCAGTATTGGAAAATAAACCAAGCAACTCAAGATAAAGAATTTCTAATTTGCCAACTTAAGAAATAGTAATATGATCCATGAGCTTTTGCTAGTAGTTAGGAATTAACCAATCTATATAGGTACATGCACATGCCTCTTTACTCTTAAAAATGCATCAATATCAAGAGTGTCCTCTCGGGCCTCAACACACACCACCTTTTTCAAAGCTTATTCAACTTTGCATCTTAAAAGTATCTGGCCTTTATTTGATTAAGGAATGTTGACCTTGATTCAATACTAGCCAACACTCCCCCTCTTTTTGGCACCCTAATCTGTATAAACTACTTTGCTAGAGTCAGAAACTATCCGGCTACTGGATGGTTCATTACTTTTAAATAAGCCAAACTTGCTCAAAGCATCAGCCACCATATTAGCCTTTGCTTGATGATACTAGATGGTAACATTATAATATTGTAACAACTCTATCCACCATTGCTATATTATCTTCAAATATTTTTGGGTGAACATAAGTTCTAAGCTACGATGATCCTTGAACACTTTACACTTAATACCAAGTAAGTAATGCCTCCATACTTCATGTTCAAAGACCATAGCTGCCAACTCTATGTCATAGGTTGGATAGTTTATTTTATGAATTTTAGTTACCTTGAAGCATAGATAATCACATTCTTATCCTACATCAACATAGCACCCAAGTCAAAATGTGAAGCATAAAAAAATACTTTAAAATTTTTACCTTTAATTAGAAAGGCAAGAATAGGAATCGTGGTCAAAGGGACTGAGCTTTTAAAAGAACTCATCATATTTATTATACCAAATAAAAGGCACCTCCATCTGAGTCAATCTCATTAAGTGAGTCTCAATAGAAGCAAACCCCTTAAAAACTCAAGGTAATAGCTAGCCAAATCCATAGAGCTACAAACTTTAGTCACTAAAGTGGGCCTAGCCCAATTCTTAACTGCCTCTATATATTAGGGATCTACCATCACCTTTTTCTCATACACAATATGTCCCAAAAATAACACACACGATATCTAAAATTCATACTTAGAGAATTTTTCATAAAGCTTCTTCTCCTTCAACACATCCAAAACAATATGCTAATACCCTACATGACTTTTCTTACTTTCAGAGTAGACCAAAATTTCATTAATAAACACTATAAAAAGGGAATCTAAGAAGGGATTAGAAACACCATTCATCAAACTCATAAAGGCTATCAGTGTATTAGTCAATCTAAATGATAGCACTAAATACTTGTAATGCCAACAACGTGTCAAAAGGGTTGTCTTAGAAATACCCTCAGGCCAAATTTTAGTTGATGGTACCACAACCTTAGATCTATCTCAAAGAATACTAAAGCACCCTACAACTGATCAAACAAGTCATTTATCCTAGGAAATGAGTACTTATTACACATGGTAACCTTAACCCAATTATTGGTAATCTATGCACATTGGAAGACTACCATATTTCTTCTTAGCAAATAAAACTGGTGGCATCTATAGTGAAGAATTGGGACATATAAAACCTTTATCAAGAAACTTCTATAATTGAGACTGAAGTTTTCTCAACTTGGATGGAACCATTCTAAATGGAAGAATAGTAATAGGATGAGTTTCCAACTATCAATCAATAGAGAAATCAATATCCCAATCTTGAGGCACACAAACGAAATTGGTAGGGAACACTTTATGAAACTCACATACCATGCGAACTGACTCCAAAGATGAATCTTAACATTAGTGTCCCGAATATGATCTAATAATAATGAGCACCTCTTCCTTACTAACTTCTTAGCACGAATAAAAGAAATAATTTTCACCAAAGCAGGTTTATATCTACCCTTCCGTGACATAGCTAAAGTAACAGTCTTGGAATTTTAATTTTAAATCGAATGATGAGGAGACAAACAAGGGATACCATAAAATATCAAAGTTGAACATATCCAATATCACCAAATCAACCTAAGTCAAAAAACTCATAAACATCACTAAACAAGCACGATAAACGTGAGGTACCATAACAAAATCCCCAATCAGAATAGACATATGAATAGGTGTTCACTCATGTCATATAACATATTTAACCTCAAAGAAAATCTAAAAAACACATATTAAAAGGTAGAGCCTGGATTAAATAAAACAAAAACCACCCGTTCATACATCAAGAATGGTACTTATGATAACTGAGTTCAAAGCCTCTTCCTCAGATTTGCTTGAAAAAGCATAGAAATTCACCCTACAATTATGTTGAGTGACTACCTTAGCTGGTTGTGCTCTACCTCTACTAATATTACCATCTCTCTAAGTACCACCTCGACCTGTCTGATAACCACCACACCTATCCTATGGATGAACTATAACATTTTCTTTACCCTCTCTATTCATTAGAACTAAGGCTCTAGATTACTATTGCTGACTCTAGAAGCCTGAACATTTGACACTAGGATAGATTCTTTTCAACTGTCCAATCCCACCACAAGCATCACATGCCTAGGAAAGTCCCAATGAGTAAAAGAGAAAGAAGCCATCTGAGAACCCATACCTAAATACTATTGAATGGTCCCTAACATACCTTTATTTAAAAATATCAAGGCTAACTGAAGTGGATAGGTAGGGTAAGTTGAAGAACCGTGGCCTTTAGATTATGAGCCACTAAAGTTACCCACATTTTGGACTTCTGCCTAGCCATCTTAGCATATCCCTCATGTCTAACCCCTTTCACCTTCTTTACAAAACTTGTGTAATGTCCCACACTTTCCTAAGCTAGAAAATGAACCGTTGTTCGTATATATGAAAACCCCAATTTTGTAAGCCATATTTGGGAACCTAAATTACCAAGATCACCCTAGTTATAAGAGAGATTATGATGTATTAAGTGTGGTTATATGAGTCACTTAAGGTAGTACAAGCTAAGAGTTTTGAAATCCATCAAGTTTTAGTGTTTAAATTTGCAAGGGTCATCTTTGAAAGAGCATAACTTGATAAATATGTGGTATTTCTTCATATTTCTACCCAAAAAATTATAGATAATCTAATTATCTTTCCAATGATACCAATTTCACCAAAATCTAACACCCGAGCTAGGAGTTATGGCTTTACAAAGTAGAGTGCATCGCCTAACCAATCGCACATGGCAACTGGAAAGAATATGCGATAGAATATGCGGCACGTATGTAAATATAGGCAGTATCATATGCGGCGCCTATGTAAATATAGGTGATATCATATGTGGCGCATATCTTATGGTTTCAAGTGACTTAAACACTCTATTTTTGGGTTATTTTGAGGGCAATTAAGTCTTTTGGCACTCCTTACGCACCCCTAAACTTAACCTTATGAATTTAATAGAATCTAAACAAATCATAACCCTATTATCAATCTAAGTTCATCAGCCAAGAGCACTAAAGGAGAAAAACAACTAGGGTTACACAATCATCATTGAGGGTCCAATCTTTCAATGAATCCGTTACCATAAAGATATGTGGGGTTATGAACAAGAACACCCTTTCATTCTTGTTCCCAAAGTTTGTATTATTTTACACAGATACATGATTTTTACATGTTTTATCATGAATTTGAAGTGATAAATCTTATCCTGTGTTGTTGTTCAAGATACTATGATTATTTTGAATGTTTAGAAAATAAACTCCATGAGTTTGATATTATTGTTATGATTAAAGGATGAAATTTTTTAGATTTCCGTATACATTATGCATGCTTGTGATATAAAGCATAAATGTTAAAATGTTTTGATTAAGTATCACTATAAGGGTGATTAACCCATATTGAGATTGTTGTTTTGAGAATTTATGTGCTACATGCACCATTTTTAGAATATTTTTGATGAAGTATAGAAAGATTTGACCTTTTGGTCACAACAGAGTTAAAATCCACTTTAAGAAACGAGTTACAGATTTTATCATTTATTTAACTTAAGAAATATGAGATTACCCTTAAAGTGGATTTTTCTTGAGATTCTTGAGCATAGTATTAGGAGTAGTATTTAGAACCGAGTTGGGTATGTTACTACGGTTTCATACCACAAAAATACGTGCCACCGTTGGTTGATACATTGACTTCCACTATATGTGAAAAATTGAGATAGTGATCACTGAGATGAGATTGTTCTACACCGATAGCAAGGTAGGACATCCCCAACCTTATGGAGGCAAGTCGTGGGATATCATGGGTGCTTACATGGTGTACATGTCGGTTAGAAGAACCTCCGAAAGAGTCGTCCCTCATTCTTAGATTGATTTTACTGATTTAAAAGAGATTTGAAATACAGATTTATGATGTATTCAATGTTCCAGATTTCACTAAGATTTCTTGATGAGAGAATAAGAAAAGAATCTTGATATTTGGATTAAGTGTAATGGCTCATGATATCCAGATTGTCATGTTTTACCATTCATTGTGTATGATTTCAGATTTTAGATTTCTTTCAAGCTTTATGAGCCATTTACAAATATCCTGCAAGATTTGGAAAGAAAACTTATGACATGATCATTAAATATATATATATATATATATATATGTATATATGTATATATATATATATATATATATGTATATATGTATATATATATATATATGCATATAAATATGTTTATTTCATGCACCCCCATGTACTCGGTACATATTCCATGGTACTAACCCACATGTTTGCATGTGGGCTACATTTTCCCTATAATATAGGTTCAGGTGCTCATTCCCAGGTTTGACCATAATTATCCGAGCACGTTGATCTACATCCTCTACAGTGGTGAGTTCTCATGGTCCGAGGACTAGTTATTCAGATTTCCAGATTTACTTTGAGTCGTTCAGTTTATTTCCTGAGTTTGGGTCAGTTGGGGTTTGTCCTAATGGCTCATGGATATACAGTTTAGTAGAGGCTTGTCAGACTAGATGGATAGATTGATCAGATTTGTCAGAGATGTTGTATTTTGTTACTTTCCGTATTTCATTCGTATTGAAGTATGATATTGTGGAGGATGTTTAGATGTTCTAATTATGATGACTTTTATTATAAGTGTTGAATGGTAGAAAAATGGCTAAAAGTGTTAGCTTGGGGCTACTTGTAGCTTTAACCACCGTGTGATGCCTCGGGGGCCATTTTTGGGGCATTACAATTTGCCATATTATTGAAATTCTTACCTGAGGAAATCATCTAAAGATTTGAAATTTAAATTTTAGTATTCAACCTTTCCACAAAGTGTTGATCTACTCTTTCTTTGTATCAAGCATCTGAGTAGTAAACTTGCACAAGGTATGAAACTTAGCCTCTTAAGCTACAACAATCATGTTAATCTAATCAAGGGTTATAAAATCATCTCTCTTCCTATAACAAAAAGTGTGGTAAATATACTTCTCCATAAACAAGACATGGAATTGAGTCTAAGTCAATAGAGGAAACAAGGAAGATCTTCACGCATTCTCTTGCCAATGAAAGGTCACAAATTCCACCATGTGTTGTTTTACTATACCTATATTATGAAATCTTTCATGATAATTTATAATAAACTCAAAATAATTTTCCATTTTAGTACCAAAGAAGACTAGAGGTTTCATTTTCAGGAACTTATACAACAACTTATGCTCACTTTTGGTTGTTATTGGACCCTATATCGGATAGAGAAAGACATTTGTATGTAAGGATTCATCTATCTTAGGGGATAATATAGTAGGATGTTGTAACCATTAATGCTAGTATGTAGGAAAGTGTGGCTCCAATACCGACCAACCCTCTCAAGAAACCCATGACCTACTAAATAAACTATAAAGACATTTGAATAGGGGATGCACCTCCCTAAATAGGTGTTGCATCTTCATACACTGGAATCTCATCATTCACCACCTCTTATGTGATGATTCTCGAGTATGGGATCTAATACCAGCCTCTGTCAGGTTGTATTAGTTGTAGCTTAAGATCTACTACTAGCGGATGCTACCCTACCTCCTCTTCTTTTCCTTTCTTATCCTCATCCCCTAACTGTAGCCTTTGTTGCTGGAGTAGCTAGATTGAGATCCCATGCTATAATTACCTACAATATCATTCTTACCATATGTGAAAATAGAATGAAAAAGTTTAGATACTAGTTTGTATAACCCGATAATAATTGGAATCGAGTGATAGTTTGAAAGAAGGAAGAAAGTGAAAATTTCCTAAAGTCCTATAGCCTTTTGAAGAAAAGTATAGATGTCTCCGTACTATTTTACAAGACTCTACTAGAATTATTCTGGTATGATTATATCAACAAAATTGGATTTGATACCAACTTTGTCACAATCCAAACTCATCATGAGTGGCAACTAAAGGCAAACCAAAGATTTGAGATTTGGGGATTCTAAATATTAAGACAAGACAACAACTTTAAGCTAATATATAATGAATATTTAAGTAATAAACTTATCATGTTGAAATGGTATATCCTTAATAGGTCACATATATTATGAGAAAATTCTACAATTTGTTTTCTTTGGAAGGGTCTAATTAAAGATTTAAATCAACCAACTCTTTATTATTCGATTCTTTGAAAAGATTGGTAGGTGATAGAGAACTTGGAAAAGAAGAGTTAGGAGTGGTATATAAATGAGTTTCAAGATTACAAAAATTCATAATTACATTGTCTCTCACTTTAAGATCCTAAAATCACAAAGCACAAACTTCACCATATAAAAACTTAGAAATAAAAAAGGATGAGATACTTTTCCCTTGTCAGAATTTTTGGCATTGAAATTTTGGAAAAATAAATAAATAAATATTAAAGGTCAAATTATGGATCTATATTAAAATTGAATATTAAAAAGCAACTTTTGAATAAATCAGTACATATTATAATAGAAAAAATAGCAGGAAAAATAAACTAGAAAGAATAAATTCTGATGTATTATTATATTATATAAATATCAATTATCAAATGGAGTTTGAATTGCCAATTGTTGGGTCACTTGAGTGGTATAGGACTACAATAATGATTAAAATCCCCACTTCTCTAAAAAAACTAATTTTATTTTTGAGGGTTTGTGAAGAAACCAATTTTCATATCTCCTTTTGTATTATAGTAGATGCATTTTTGTTTTTTTTAACTTACCAATTTTATGTTTTGTTTTCTAAAATATAAATAGAATATATTATGTCTCTTGTAAAGTTTAAAGCCTCTTTAGAATATAAATTAGGCTATAAGGTTATTTTAACTGATGCGGTTATGCAGAGAAAAGTAAAACAAATGTCAATTTTCTATATTTTTTATAAAAGTACAGAATTACAAGTGCATAGCATAAAAAGTGGGGGCAATGCTGCTAACTAGATTTGAACCCACAACTTGGGGGAAGAGAGAAACCACTACCCTATTCCCCTATACCGCACGACTGAGCCATTCACTGGGTTTTCTCGTTAATAATTATGTATATTTACCATCTTTTTTAATACAAATATAGTGTCTATGTAAAAGATACTGAATTTGTCTGAATTTTCATGTGACATTGTAGCTTCGCCCCTTGTGACACTCACATTAACTCTCCAATGAAAGAACGATCTAACATTAAATATCGAACCTCATAATTAACTAATTTAAAACAAAATAGAATTCATTAATAAATTTAATACATTCATATCTAAAAATTAAATTACGAAAATTAACATTAGCCTCACCATTCCCAAAAACTGAAGGACAAAGTACCGAAACTCAAACTACTGAGTCTATTATAACCAGAATATAACTACTACAATAAAGCAATCTTTGTACAAAATAATGTGTACAAGTTAAATAATAGAATGATCCATTTCTCTCTTGCCAAAAGATGAATTCTAATATTTGGATCAGGAATCTCGATATCGTCAATAAGTGAGGTCAAGTAAAAACCACTGGAATATGATCAACACTCAACAAAAAAAAAGAGCACAAAGTAATATTAATATAAAGTCATTATGTATTGATAGGTATCATAGGTTGACTCAACTTAACCAATATGATAACTTAACTAAATATTTGTAAACAAGTAGCAGGTATGTCTATTAAATCATGTATTCAAATCAGCTAACCACAACAATCCTTTTAATATTATAACGCCCCGCATTTTGGGCTACAATATAGACCATGATTCTGATCTGTTGATAAATTCCAAAGCCATAAACCCTATGCCAATACGGCATGTTAATTATTTTTGTAGCATACAAATCCATTCAAGCTTGAATTTAGACCATAGGGGTCATTTGACTCAAGGACGAGTTGAAAACTACTTCAATCGATTAAGCTTAAGTGGACATTATAATTTGTGTCAACTTCTATTGACCATGACTCTTTTTATATATTGAATTAGAAAGTCTACTATGTGTAAAATGATAGGTTTCCAAGTAGCTTTCCAATGATACCAATTTTGCTAAAATTCGGCATCCGAGCAAGAAGTTATGGCCTTTCAAAGTAATATGTGTCGTCTAACCAATCGCACATGGCCACTGGAAAACATAGGCAATATCCTAGGCAGTGCCTATGTAAACATAGGCGATAGCATAGGCGGCACCTATGTAAAGGTTTCAAGTGACTTAAACACCTTGTTTTAGGGGTAAAATGGTCCTTTTCCACCCTTACTTAGCCCTAAACACGAAATTCAGTTCCAAAGGCCCCAAAATATACCTTCATTCATAAAAAGTGCTCAAGGATTCTCCTTAGGGTTTCAAAATAAAAACCAAGCAACTCAAGATTCAACCGGGGTTTTTAGAAACTAATTGCATATTTGGAATCCTCTCAATGTAGGCTTCAAGAAACACCTAATATTCATATTAATCGAGGTACCTGGGGTTATCCAAAAATCTCATGGGTGTAGTTTTATGAACATGCATGCTTTTAAATGGTGGTTTTCAATAAAATACTAATAACTTTCTTTTATTATGATTTCTAAGTCATTTTTTTAAGGTTATGAGAATTATTGGCTTATATACTTTAATGGTTGAAACCATGCATATGTGATTTGAGATTTTCCATTGAAGTTTGATAAATATAAATGATAAATTGCTTTCAAATTCCCATGATAATGTTTCGATACCCCATATTATATTATGACCAATAAAAGAGAGCATGAATTTGAAATAATTATTGTCCACTACTTGTAAATGATGAAAACATCTTGATTTTTACATGATTATGCATATGTTGATGTGATATTGATGACTTCCAAGTTGGGTATGATTATACCCTACAAATAAGATATGTGATTGAATGCGATGAAATTTGAATGAATTGATTTTACATGAGATAGGTGGATGCCCAAAGAAGGCGCTTGAGTGTAAGGGATCAAAGCTGGAAACCATGTTTGCCAATATGGAAATTTGGTACACTGCTTTGTGATCTTGCGTACCTGACTTTATATCATTCTCAAATTGGGACTATGGTTAGGAGCCCTGCTTTGTGATCTTGTGCACTAACATTGGGTCGAGACACCCTGCTGTGTGATCTTGTGTGTCTTCCCCTCACGTATACTCTAATATTGGAGGCAACCGAGGTTTGAACGTTGGTGTAAATGTGATATGTAGGGTATTCCACCTAGCTCAGCTGCATTACATTGTTGTTGAAAAACAATTACATTATGCCCATGTGTTTTCAAATGACTTGATATGAAACTGTTTTATAATGGCTCTCAACTATATTTTGTAAAAATATTTATGTTTTATTTTGATATCTCTGCGTACCAGTACTTTTGTACTGACCCCCTTCCTCTCAGGTTTGGAGGCGCAGTCTAGGGGTCCAAAAAATTAGTAGATTCCTCGAATAGATTTTTAGAGTCACTTGGTGAGCCTTTTATATTTCGAAAGGCCTAATTATCTGGTAGTGTCATTTATAAATTATTATTTTTGGGTCTACGTAGGGCCTTGTCTCAGTTTTCAGATAGACATTTGTTTCAGTCATGTAGTAGAGATTTCGCAGACGTTATAGAGGTGTTGATTTGAGATTTTGTGACATTATTCCCTATTATTGCTTTCATATGACTCTTGACCATGTTTTTTGTAATGTTATTTGTCTTCCGCATATCTTTATCATTTAAATTATGTGCATGATTACTAGATAGATAGGGGTGTTTTGGGCCTTCATGGTTTGGGATACTCGTCACGGCCAGGGCCCCAATTTGGGTTGTGACAAATATCAACTGAGCTAACTAGATAAACAAAATTCCATCTATAAATGTAAATTTTCAATTTAGTATCAACCACAACAATAATTCATAAATCAAATTTATATTCCATTTACATCATTAACATCTCATTATCTTTTCAACCTCATGAAAAAGTTCACTTCAAGAACAAATATATTGCAACGATCTGAAAAATTAATGAAATATGTGTTTCGGTATGATTTTACTATTTTATCCCTCCCTGTAGTTTAAAAATAATCTTTCTAGGGTGTAGGAGTGATTGGCACTATTTTCGAATATATTTTAGTACCATTTATGCGATATTGTGATTTTTGATGGCTTCGAGACTCTTTTTGGACTTATGTGGATATCTTTTATTCCATGCAAAGAATGGTTGAACGGACTGTGCCAGAAGCTCTTGAATATCGGTTTTTATCTAGGTAGAGCTTTGGTTTGGGTCCTAATGCACCCGAGCTTATTTCAACATGTTTGTTGAAAAGTTAGAAAATTAGAAGTGTGGGATGCACATTTGATCATAACAAACCCGGATGGAAAATTTAACTTTGCCAACGCGTCCGAAACATCTATTTTAGGGTGGTAACATATTTGGTGTGATTTTATGACTTTTAAATCTCTTTTTGACCCTCGATTTTAAAATTTGTGATTTCGAGTTTTAGGGGTCAACTTTATGAAAACGATAATTTTTTGAAAATATGATATTGTTATTGAGTCTCGAGCATCGAATTAGTACATTTACATAGTTCTTTTACATATATCAGACTCCAAACAAATCTCCAACACCCCATAGAAGTCTGGATTGGACTTACAAAAAACAGCTTTTTCAATAGCTAGTGCTGAAAAATATGCTCTATTAAAGTAGCTTTTTGGGCCTATTTTCGTCATTTTTCATCTTACCTCATGAGAGTTATATACGAAAATAGTGTGAGAGCTTAAAGTGAACCTTGTGAGTACTTGAAAAGCTAGATTAACATCTATTTTCTTATTGTCTTACGGATTTAAGGTAAGAAATCACCCATTTTCTTAGTGATTTCTTGATTAATTTCTCAAAACCCCAAGAATCTTATGACTTGATTTTAAACTCCAATTTCACTCCTTTTTAGTTGAATAATATTTTAATATTATAATTACTAGCTTTTCATCAATTTAACCTTCAAAACAACTCTGATTCTCGATTTTAACCTAGATTTCAAAGATTTTACCCGGTAAAGCTTTAAAATAGTTTTTCTTAAATTTGATCCTCGTTTTTGACTCAATTTAACTTGTATTTTCAGATATAGGTTCCTAAAAATATGGGAAATACATTTTGAAATAAAGTTACAATTTTGCTCTTTTTTGAAAACTCATTTCGAGGGTTCATTTTTACCCCAAATAAAAAATAGTCAATATAGGTGTCATTGGTTTTGTTTTGAGATACAGATTAAATATTTTATATGTTTAGTGGATTTTTAAATCATTCATGGAAAGTAAGGTCACGAGTTCAAAGTGTAGCAGATCAGTTTCAACATTCAAGGTAGGTTATAGCTTAATTCTTTAGACAGTCCTGAATAGTTAATTTGTACACCAAAATGCATGTTATGGGTGGGAGCTAATCATGAAATATTTCTATCTATATGTTATGCTCGTGTGGGGGCATGAATGTTATGTAATTGTTAAACATGAGATATCATCTGATATGTATGATTGGCTAGAGTCTTATGTGATGTTGATAGCCTAGAATACATATGAATAATTATATTGTGTTGTTGAAAATGCCTATTATTATGCCTTTGGCATGTTGTTCTATATTCATACTTTATAGGAATATAAATAATGTGGAAAATTCAAGGATAGTGGAAATAATGGATGGATATTGGCTCACGTGGTTGTGGAGTTGTAACAATGTGGTTGGTTGTGGAAATATGTTATGGATTGGTTGTGGAAATTGATCATTTTGAATGGTTATAAGGATTGCATCTTCATTCTTATGTCATCATACATATCATCTCACTTGTTTGTTTTACTACTTTATATATATTTATTGACATGGATTTGTACTTGATTTGTGTCTTATGTTATGTATGTTGTTTGGAAACCCTGAAAACATTGGAAATACTGGAAACACTAGAAGGTTGTGTGCTAATTTTAGGGATGTGTGCCAAATTTTAAGGTTGTGTGCCCATTTTTAAGGTTGTGTGCCAATTTTTAAGGTTGTGTGACCATTTTTAAGGTTATGTGCCCATTTTAAGGTTTTGTGCCCTTCTTAAGGCCGTGTTCCATCATCATTATCATCTTATATATTGCACTTACTTTATTGTATTGATGTAGTGATTGAATTTTTATATTGGATTATTATATATCTGCTTGCTCTATATCCTGTTATTTACACTTGACCACTTTGTATATACATGTTCATCTCTATTTGTACTTGTATGTGACATATTATATACTCATGTTATACTTGTTGTATTCTTGTTGTATTTGGGATATATTTTAAGGCTTTAGTGCAAGTGGTGTGGGCTACTATTGTAGGGCATTTTCTAATTGTAGGTGATGTGACCTTAGTGTTTATTTTGTATACTTTATTTTCTACTTTTTTCAATCGGCCTATGATACCTATTGAGTGAAAGTTGACCGAACTCACTCCTACTTCATCCTTTCGATGTAGATTCAGCTTCGAGTGCACCCCACATTGCGTGACTCGGGTGATTGTCGGATCTTTCAAGGTAGTTAATGATTTTCAGGTATTTAGATGTCCTTACTACCTTTCTCTATAGACTATGTCTTTATTTTTATTTCTAAGATAGAGTTTTCCTTGTATTTGGATATCTTATGTATTTCATTTGGATTCGAGTTGTACTACATACGTTCTTATATTAATGGACACCTAGTTTTGAGAGTTATGGTTTCATTGTTATGTTTCTTTACATAATTATTATACTTGTAGGGTTTGGCTTGTTCTAGAAGCCTTACCTTAGAGTTATTATTGTATTTTTTCTGTTTGTGAGTCGGTTTGGGTGATAGGTTTACTTGTCAAGGTTAACCGCGGCAAGTGCCATCATGAACTATGGATTTTAGGTCATGAAAAATTGGTATCAATCAAGTAGCATGGGTAGCTTGGAACATCTTTTGACCTATGAGAGGCCTTTAGCCTTAGAGGTTAAGTCTTTAGCTAACTAGATGGTAGGTTTGATATTTTGACACCTGGACATATTTTGGCTTTTGTGGAGGCTAGATCTTTTTTGATAAAACATATTTGAGCTCATCACTTTTATCATGTTGGATTAAGACTAATTCGAGATAAGGTGTTACGTGGGGAGGCTAAGTAAGCCTTACTTGATTTAGATAGAGTTTTGTAGATTATAGACCGAGTTTGTATGCCTAGAGTAGGTAAATAGATTAGGTTGATCTTGGTGGAGGCCTATTGTTCCAGATATTTCATCTATCTAGGTATGACTAAGATGTGTTATGATTTTAGGCAGCATTACTGGTGGGGTGGTATGAGGTGATATATAGTAGATTTTATGGCTCGTTGCCTAGATTGTAAGCAAGTGAAGACCAATACAATTGGACTTGGTGGTTTGCTTTAGAGCTCACCCATTCCCAAGTGAAAGTGGGCATGGATCACCATGGACTTTGTGACTAGTTTGCTTCATACATCTCATAGTTCTGAAAGTGTTTGGGTCATCATGGATCTATTGACCTAGTCGTCTCATTTTATTCTGGTTCAGGTATCATTCAATGCTGAAAGGTTGTCTCCTATCTTCATTTGTGAGATTGTACGCCTACAAGGTGTGTCGGGGTCCGTTAATTCAGATCGAGGTTCTATATTCACATCTCACTTTTGGAAGACTTTTCAAGATGAGTTGGGTACTCGGATTGATCTTAGCATGGCGTTTCACCCCAGACTAACAGTTAGTCAGAGCGAACTATTCAAGTTTTGGAAGATATTCTCCGCACTTATGTAATGGATTATGGTGGCCTTTAGGAGCAATATTTGTCTTTAGTAGAGCTTGCATATAATAATAGCTACTATTCCAGTATCGATATGGCTCCTTTTGAGGCATTGTATGGTAGGCGTTGTCTCTCTCCAGTTGGTTGGTTTGATGTTTCTTATGTTAACCTCGAGGTACGGACTTGCTTCATGAGTCTTTGGATAGAGTATGAATAATTCAAGATAGACTTAGAGTGGCTCAGAGTAGGCAAAAGTGCTATACTGATCATAGACTTCATGCCTTGAGATTTGGTGTTGGGGATCGTGTTTTCAATAGCTATTCCAGTATCGATATGGATCTTTTGGAGGCATTATGTGGTAGGCGTTGTCTCTCTCCAGTTGGTTAATTTTATATTTATTATGTTAACCTCGAGGTACGGACTTGCTTCATGAGTCTTATAATTTAGGATAAACTTTGAGTGGCTCAGAGTAGGCAGAAGTGTTATGCTGATTGTAGACTTCTTGCCCTGAGATTTGGTGTTAGGGATCGAGTTTTCCTTCAGATTTCACCCATGAAGGGTGTGATGAGGTTTTGAAAGAAGGGAAAGCTTAGCCCAAGTATATTGGTCCATTTGAGATTCTTTGGACTGTTGATAATGTGTCCTATGAGTTAGCTTTGCCCCTAAATCTAGCAGTTGTTCATCCAGTTTTTCATGTTTCTATGCTTCATCGTTACATTCTAGCTGAGTCTTATGTTATTCCTTAGGAGTATGTTTAGTTAGATGAGAAATTGTCTTCTTTTTAGGAGCCGATCTCCATTTTGGCAAGGGATGTGAGGAGGTTGCGCTCCAAAGTCATCCCTGTCGTTAAGGTTCAATAGAGACATCAACCTGCAAATAAGGCTACTTGGAAGGTTGAGTCTGACATGCGTCGTTCTTATCCCTAGATCTTTGTTGATTTAGGTATTTCTTTTGACTTTAGTTCGAGGACAAACTAGAATTTTAGTGGTGGATGATGTAACGACTTGAAAATTTGATGAAGTATATGAAATATGTGTTTCTCTGTGATTTGACTATTTTACCCCTCCCCATAGTTGCATTATGGCATTTCAGGGTTATGGGGATGAAACAAACCGAACCAGAGCCTTGTCGTAATGGGCCTCCCAAGTACAACAAGTACCAAGGACCAGCCCCAATACCCAACCCAAACTCAAAACACATACCCTGAGTCAGATGAATTTTGAACATATAACATGATGGAGTTATGTACTACACAAGATTTTGGGATACGTCCATAACCATGACTATCACAAACAAGTCAAACCATCTAATACCGAACCAAAAACCATTACGTAAACCAGTCCACAGTCCATAACCATCCATAATATAATAAGATAGGACAATTACAAATCAAATACTATCAACCAGTATCATCCATAATACCAATACCAATGCCAAGGCTGCACTAATGTTGACACCGCCTATGCCAACCTGTATAGTCGCACAAAGACTCTAGCTAAAAGTAAAATAGTATCCGGTGGGGACATTAACCCGACCATAGGAAAACCCAAAGTCTAAGAAATAAGCAAAATACGATTACAAGACCATAACATGAAATAGAGCTTTTCAGAGTATGGAAGCTTGTCATTTCAATTAAATCTAAGCTGTTACCGAATTCGATCACTGAGCAGGAGTAGTAGTATGGTCGGATCCTACATTGTGGAGGGATACAACATTTGAATATGGGTTGGAGGGTGAAAGCTAGCATACATATAGGATAAAGATAAAATAATGCCAACATTAAAAACTAAGTAAATAACCATATGCATTCACATCCATACATATATAAACATATATATATATATATATATATATATATATATATATATATATATATATATATATATATATATATATATACAATCCATGCCGGGTAAAGGAACCATGTTTAGTACGTCTTTAAAATCATTAACCTGGGTTTGTGTAGCTTAATCGTACTAGAACCACCCACGGGCTATATGGGTCTAGTGTTACCTCCTAAACTGGCCCCAGTGTGTGTAACCGCACATATCGGAGATATCATAGGGGCAGGGGATTCCCGTGTTCCCTTCACCCTCCATGATACATATATACAAGTATAACTTAGGGGATTCCCGTGCACCCCCACAATTATATGGTCACCATGACCAACCCTCATGTCGGTAAACATGAGTTTCCAGTGTCCTTTCATTGGAATCACACCTTCCCAGTTAGCAATAAAATTCTGCCATTATTTCCCAATTAAAACCATTAGCACACAACCTAACACCAATTCAATATAATATTAACCAAGGCTATAAGAAGTGGTATCGTCATACCGACTATAGCTTGCAAGAAATGTCCTTATCCAATCACCTTGAGGATTACCATGTACTGTAGGTTCCATTATTAGATTCACTTGGGGGATTCCCATGTACCCCACAAGATTTTTAAAATCAAATCCATGGCCACCAAGACATTCTTATTTAGCCATTAAAACCATTTAACAAATTTAGGTTGCAACACCATATTATACCATGCAAGTTTTCAATGAAAGTACAACTAGGTAATAAAACCATTCTCATAGGTATTTTAACAAACATGTTGAGGGAAAATACTTTCCAAAACCAAAACCAAGCACCAATTGACCATTCCCATTCATACACATGTTCAAACCACTATTATAATATGAAAATCATCAGTAAAAACATGGGAAAACATAAATCAACCATTAATAACCAAAACCCCCAACATATAATTCAAACCCAAAACCATTCATAAAACATGCCTTTAGTTGAACTAATAATAAGGAAGGAGTAACATGCCTTAGATTATGAAAAGACGGGGAAAAATCACCCCTTTAGACACTTAATTGTCCACCTTGAAGGAAACCTTAGCCTTTTCTTAACCCAAGAGATTGAGAGAATTTCTAAATTTTTAAGCTTACAATAATAGGGTAAATGATATCCCAATAGTGTTTTAGGTCATGGGGTCATAAGGGGTTAAGAGGGGAAATGTCTAGAATATCCCAACATAAATTATAAAAATCCTCGTAGGAAGGTATGACTCCCCCTCTTGAATCGTACCCACATCATACAAGTGGTACCCACCACTTATACCCTGGAAAAGATTTTTGACATCACCCATTTTCTACCATACGACTCCCCTTACCCCATTCGTACCATGATCATACGATCCGTTCTTCAACCCATACCCTAGGTAAAAATATTTAGGCTAGACACTGGAAAACATATGATTTAGATCATACCACTCGTACACTATCCTTACAACTCTTAGTAAGCCACTGGTACTCAGAGGCATGTCAAACCACCAAGTTTCTTATTAAGTGAAGGATCAGCCAACCAACCCATCACCAACCATATAACCCATACCACCAAACCATAACCAATCCATAAAATCAACCACCAAACACTTGTTAGCATATAAAATGGATCACACAACTCATATCCTCACCACATGGCTTATATAGTGAGTCATATGATCAATAGAGACTCAAAACCCAAGAAATTTTCTAAGGACCAAAACCCAGGGTATTTTAATTCTCATCCACTTGGATCATTCATCCTCGAATGATTGAACATGGCAATATAAGCACAATTTAAACCCCAACACCTCAACTCTAACCTTTAACTAAGTTAGAAAATAAAGATGCAAGAAACTCAATCTTTTCTTTAACAAAATTTAAAAAAAGTATGATGAAGAACACATAACTTTCATATGAATTCTCAGAGAAAAAAATAGGAATAGATATTTGGACTTCATATCCTCTTTCACTTTCCAAGTAGCTTCTTCAATATTGTAGTTCCTCCATAGAACTTTAACCAAAGCTACATCCTTAGTCCGCAATCGATGAACCTGCTAATCCAAGATCTCAATCGGGACCTCCTCATAGGATAAAGAATCCAAGATACCAATATCTCTAACAGGTACGATTTGAGATGGATCACCCATACACTTCCTCAACATAGAAACATGGAAACCCGAATGAATGGAGTTCAAACTAGAAGGAAAATGTAACTCATATTCAACCTTACCAACCCTTCATAAAACTATGTAAGGACCTACATACCAGTGACTAAGCTTCCCCTTCTTACCAAACTATATCACTTCCTTCATGGGATATACCTTTAAGAATACCCTATCCCCAATCCTAAAATCTAATGCGCTTTACCTTACATATGCATAGGACTTCTAGCGACTTTGGGTATCCTTAAGTATATCTCAAATCACCTATACCTTTTTCATAGCTTGGTGAACTAAAGCCAAGAAAAATATCTCTGCCTCGCCGACCTCTAACCACCCAGTAAGATACCTACACCTCCTACTATACAAGTCCTCAAGCAGAGCCATCCCAACAATAGAGTGATAGTTATTCTTGTAGGCAAACTCTATAAGAGGTCAATGCTCAATTGAGCTACCACCATGTCAATCACATACATACACATCATGTCCTCCAATGTCTGATTAGTTATATCTATCTGCCCATCTTACTGCAGATAAAAAGCAGTACTCAGACTCATATTAGTCCCTAACCCTTTCTAAAAAGATTGCCAAAAGTGAGATGTATACTGTGTGCCACGATTAGAGATAATAGAGACTGTTACCCTATGCAGCTTCACAATCTCATAAAGATACAACCTCGCATAATCCTTTGTAGATAAGTTAGTCCTCACTAGCAAAAACTAGGAAAACTTTGTCTTCCTATCCATGATCACCCTATTTGAATAAAACTAATTCCAATAATTCGGTAATAAAATCCATGTTAATTATTTCCCATTACTATTCAGGCAATTTAATTTCTTCATATAATCCTCTGGGCCTCATGTGCTCAACTTTCACTTGTTGACACACTAAATACTTCGCAACAAAGTTAGCCACATCCTTCTCTATACCATTCCACCAATACATCTTCTTGAGATCATGATACATTTTTGTCAAACCATGATGAACAACATAGCATGATTCATGTGCCTCAACTAATATATTTTCCTATAAATCATCGATGTTGGGAACACATAATCTCTCTTCGTATCACAAAAAACCATCACCACTAATCTCGAAGGCCACATCTTTTGCCCTCCAATATCATCGTTGATACTTAACAATACAAGATCAAACATTTATTTCTCCTTGATTTTAGCACTAAGAGATGACTAAGCCACCTTCTGAACAAACACACCCCCATCCTTGGAGTCCAAGAGAAAAACTCCAAGGTTAGCTAGATGGTGGATATCCTTCACCAACTACCACTTTTCTTTATCCACATAAGCAAAAGTCTCCATGGATAACCTACTAAGAGCATCAACAACTATGTTAGCTTTACCTGGGTGGTAGTGAAGACTCATGTCATAGTGCTTGAGAAGCTCAAGCCATCTTCTTTTCCTGATGTTAACCTCTTTCTGAGTAAATAAATACTTTAGGCTTTTATGATCGAAAAAAATATCCACATACACCCCATACAAATAGTGATGACAAATTTTCTTCACAAACACCACAACTAATAATTCAAAATCATGAGTAGGATAATTTCTATTATGCACTTGAATTGCCTTAAGGCATAGCCTATCACCTTGCCATGTTGCATCAGCACACAACCAAGTCCCACATAGAACGTATCATAATAAATCACAAACCCTTCAGTACCTTTAGGCAAAGTCAATACCATCTTTAATTGGTTCTTGGTTTTGGTTTTGTAAACACTATTCCTCTAATGTGTTTGATAAAATGACTATGAGAATGATTTTACTTTAGTATTAGACTTTTAATGGAACTATTGCATGGTATAACTTGGTAATAAAACCCTAAATGGTATAAATGAATTGGAATGGTTAAATAGTAAGGTCTTGGTGGTTATGGTTGGTCTAACTACAATCCTTATGGGGTACAAAGGAATTCACTAAGCAAGCATAATAATTTTCACTTGGGGGGTACATAGGATTCCCCCAAGTCAACTTAATATTGTAATCTAGGGTACATGGGAATCTCTCCTTCTTAGTAAAAAAATGGCTAAGGACATTGTTTGTAAGCTATAGTCGCTATGATGATATGACTACTTATAGCCTAGGTTAATAATAAATGGAATGGTAGTTTAGTTGTGTGTTAATGGTTTTAATTAAACACTAATTGCGGGGTGTGATAGCTAATCATAAAGGTGTGAGTCCAATGGGCGGACACTGGAAACTCATTTTTTTGCCGACATGACGATTGGACATAACGAATATATATGATACTTATAAGGTACATGGTAATACCCTAAGTGCACTTGTACATATGTATCACGAAGAGAAAAGGGTACTCGAGAATCCCCTACTCCTATGGTATCTCTGATTCATCTGGTTATATGCATCAGGGCCTGTTTAGAGATTTAAACTAGACCCGTATATTTCATGGGTAGTTCTAGGATGGTTAAGCTATAAATACCCAGGTTAATGGTTTTAAAGTCATGCTAAACCAAGTTCCCTTTCCCATTATAGTTGTGTGTATATATATATATATATATATATATGTATGTATGTGTTATTGTGAATGCATATGGTTAGTTTAATTGGTTTTAAAAGTTGGCATTATTTTACCCTTATCCTGAGTACTTTCTAGAATTCAATCACTAACCCATCTTCGGTAGGCTATATCCCCATGTGATACAGGAACCAGCTATTCTACTCTTTCTACTTAGTACTCGAACTTGAGATTAACTTGGTTAGATTGAAGTGTTAAGCTTCCATACTATGAAAGGATCATTTCATATCAAGGATTCTTTTCATACTTTGGTTATTTTATAGACATTGGTTTTGGCTATGGTTGGGGGCATGTCTCAACTAGATATTATTTTACTTTTGGTTAGAGAATTTATAGAACTACTATAGGTTGAAATAGACGGTGTCGGTAGTGGTGTTAGACTTAGTATTGGCATTAGTATTAGGGCTTATACTATTTAACTGAATTTATGATTGTTATATTTTTTTATGTTATGTTTTAGACATAACCTTTGTTATTGTTTTGGTTTAGGTATGGCTATTCATTGGGTATTGAACGGTTGGAATTGCTTGGGTTGGTCATGTTTATGTAACTATCCCAAAGTCTGGAATTGTAAACAATGCTATCTTATTATATGTTCAGAATTCATCCAACACAGGAAGTGTATTTATATGGTTGGGTTAGGTATCAGGGGTGATCCCTAGTCCTGGTTGAACTTGGGATGCCCATTACGACAAGGCTCGAGTTTAGGTCATGTGAAGTTGATATCAGAGCTTTTGGTTCATGGTCAATTGAGATTCCATAAAGCCATGTAGATTAGAGTTCCTTTTAAGGGTGTGTAGCGCACCATACTTATAAGAGAGAGGCTATAAGGTATTTAAGAATGTTTTTCTTCTTTGTGTTCTATTTTTAAGATTGGAGTCTAAGTTCTTGAATCTTCTCTAGTTCTTATTTGTCTACCTATCAAATAATGCCCCGATGACCTGAAGTTCACAGAAACTCATCCGTACCAACTAGGGATAATGTTGATGGGATATGCTCTACTCAGGGGATCCATACTCGATCTAGGGGTCAAGTCCTTGATTATTCTAAAGTTCCACTGGTTCCTTCTAATCTTTATTAAGAAGATGTGATGAATGCAAAGTTTCATCAGTTGATTCATATGATTGCTCAATTGGTGGTTTCTCAAGATGAGCATGGTACATCTGGTATTCTATTTTCTGAGGCCATAATGGTTGGCTAGTTCATGAAGTTAAGTTCTCAAACCTTTACTAAAGTTAAGGTGGAGGAGGATACTCAATGTTTTTTAGATGAGGTGGAAATAATATTTAAGATCATGCATACCAAAAATATGGAAAGAATAGAGTTTGTAGCTTATCAGCTCATAGATATAGTGTACCAATGGTATGAGGAAAGGGATAGGGAGAAGGGTGATGTTGATGAGTCATCTTTGTGGGAAACTTTTGCTAATACTTCCTTGGATTGCTTCTTTCCTCATGAGTTGAGTGAAGGAAAAATAGAGGAATTTGTTAATTTGAAATAAGGAAAGATATTGGTCAAGGAGTATGCCTTGAAATTTCACCAACATTCTAGGTATGCTCTAGAAATGGTGTCTGATATAAGGGCCAAAATGAGAAAGTCAGCTTAAACAATGTCTCGGGATTTGATCCTTGAAAGCAAGACTACATTGATGATCAAGGACATGGATATTTTAAGGTTGGTTATTCATATACAATAGGTAGATAAGCAAAAGAGAAAGTAGACTGAGGTAGGTAAAAGGTAGGGTAAGAATTTTAGGTTCTCTAAGTAGGGTGGTCAACAATAAGGTAGTCGGGACAGTGGTAAGTGGCCAAAAAAAGAGTGGGGGAGTTTTGGTTCTTTCTCAACAATTAATTCTCCTGACCCAAAATCATCAAGTGATAGATATCAGTAGGGTGGTGATAACTTCAGGGAATAGGGTGCCCAATCTCAGGCTAGTAGGGCACTATCAACTTTATCATATCCTTTTTATAGGTTCTGTGGTCGGTGGCATTAGGGTTTTTGTGATGAAGAGAGGGATAGGTAATTTAAATATGGTCAGCCAGGCCATATGCTTAAAAATTTTCTTATTGGTAAGGTTGCTTTGGGAGCGAATAAGGTTTTGGTTGCCTCTTCATCTGCTCCTTCACCAAATGGTGTTATTTCTGTATTTATTTCTGCTTCTAATAGCAGCACAGGAAAAAATAGGCTATATTCTCTTGCTACCTGATAGGATTCTAAGGCATCGCTTGATGTTATGACTGTTAAATTACAACTCTTTTCTTGTGACGTGTATTATTTACTTGATCCAGGGTTTACTCTTTCTTACGTAACCCTATTTGTGGTTGTGTGTTTTTATTTTGATCTCAAGGTTATTTTGAATTATTTTTCTATTTCCACCCCAGTAGATAACTTTGTGGTTGCTAAGAGAGTCTATAGGATGTGTATGGTATCTGTTGGTGGTAAAGAGAATTTGGTGGATTTGTTCGAATTAGATATGGTGGATTTGATGTCATTTTAGGGATGGATTGGTTACACTCCTACTATGCATCCTTATATTGTCGGACCCATAAGGTTGTCTTTATATTCCCTGGTGAACCAGTTATTGAATACGAGGGTGGTTTCCTAGCTCCTATAGGGCAATTTATATCATATCATAGAGCTCAAAGGTTAATCTCTAAAGGGTGACTCTATTATTTGGTCCGCGTTAAAGACTCTTACTCGGAAGGTTCTTTTTTGCATTCAATTCCATTAGTGAATGAGTTTCTTGAGGTCTTTTTGGATGATCTTCCTAGTGTTTCTCCAGATAGAAAGACTTAGTTTGGGATTTATTTGGTTTTGTACACTCATCTAATATCTATTCGTCCTTATAGAATGGATCCGTTTGAGTTGAAAAAACTCAAGAAGTAACTTAAGGATCTTTTGGATAAGGGTTTCATCCATCCTAGTGTATCCCCGTGGGGTGCACCAGTGTTATTTGTGTGTAAGAAGAATGGTTCCCTTTGGATGTGTAGTGACTATAGGCAGTTGAATACGGTAATGGTTAAGAACAAGTATCCTTTTCTAATGATAGATGACTTGTTTGAACAATTGAAAGGTGTCAATTTTTTTCTCCAAGATTGATCTTAGATCCAGCTATCATCAACCTAATATTAGGGAGCTGGATATCCCTAAGACGGTATTTCATAATCGGTATGGGCACTTTGAGTTCTTGCTTATGTCATTTGGTTGGACTAATGCCCCAACGATATTCACGGATTTGATGAATTAGGTATTCAGTTAGTTTTTGAATTTATTTTTCACTGTATTCATAGATGACATCTTGGTATATTCTAAGAGTAAGGTGGATCATGTTAATTACCTTTGTGCGGTATTATAGACCTTAAAAGAGTAACAATTGTATGTCGAATTCTCAAAATGTGAATTTTGGTTAAACGTTGTTACTTTTCTATCTCATATTATTTCTAGTAAGGGGATCTTGGTGGATCCACAAAATGTGGTGATGGTTAAGAAGTGGCCTAAACCCATGTTCCAAATGATATTTAGAGCTTTTTGGGTTTGGCAAAGTACTATAGGAGGTTTTAGAGAGTTTTTCGATGGTAGTTGCCCCATTGACTAAGTTGATTCAGAAAAAGGTAAAGTTCTCTTAGTCGGATGCTTGTGAGGGTAGTTTTGAAAAAATGAAGGATAAGCAAACTTCGGCTCTAGTTTTGACTTTGCCTAAGGGAAAGGAGGGATTTGTGGTGTACTATGATACATCTCGGGTGGGACTTGATTGCTTCCTAATGCAGCATGGTAATGTGGTAGCCTATGCTTCTAGGCAATTAAAGGTACATGAGAATAATTATCCTACTCATGATTTAGAGTTATTAGCGGTGGTGTTTAGTTTGAAAATCTAGCAGCACTATTTGTAAGAAGTTCACATGGACATCTTCTCAGATCATAAGAGCCAGCATATGTTCACTCAGAGGGATCTTAACCTCAGGTAGAGGAGATTTCTCAAGGACTATGATATGAGTCTTTACTACCACCCAGGTAAAGGTAACGTGGTTGTTGATGCTCTTGGAAGGTTGTCCATGGGGAGTTTAGCTCATGTGGAAAAGGAGAAGCGAGAGTTGGTTAAGGATATTCACCGCTTGGTTAATCTTGAAGTTTACCTCTTGGACTCCGAGAATGGTGGTGTGTTGGTACAAAAACTAGTTCGGTCATCTCTTGGTGCAGAGATCAAGGAGAAATAAATTCTAGTCCCATCTTGATAAAAATCAAGGGTGATATAGGTGGGAAAAAGTTAATGGTATTGAGATCAGTGGTAATGATACCCTGTGATATCAAGGGAGGTTATATGTTCTTGATGTTGATGGTTTGCGAGAAAGGGTATTGGCTGCAGCCCATGAGTCAGGCTATAGTGTTCATCCCGATTCAATGAACATGTATCATGATCTCAGGGAGATGTATTGGTGGAATGGTATGTAGAAGGATGTTGCTGATTTTATGGCCAAATGTTTGGTGTGTCAACAAGTGAAATTTGAGCACATGAGGCCAGGAGGCTTGTATCAAGAAATTGACTTGCCTGAATGGAAATGGGAAGTGATCAACATGGATTTTGTTAACGGTCTTTCTCAATCTCGAAACAAATATGATACAGTTTGAGTCATCATGGATAGGATGGCAAAGTAGGCTCACTTTTTGATAGAGAGGACTAACTTTTTGGTTGAGGATTATGTGAGATTGTATCTTTATAAAATTGTGAAGCTGTAAAGGGTAACTGTTTTGATTATCTCTGATCGTGGTATGAAATTTTCATCTCATTTTTTGTGGTCATTTTAGAAGGAGTTAGGTACTAAGGTTAGTCTGAGTACTGCTTTTCACCCACAGATGGATTGGTAAGTAGAAATAATGATTCAAACATTGGAAGATATGTTTTGTGCATGTGTGATTTCTATGTTGGTAGTTGGTTTGAGCATCTACCTCTTGTAGAGTTTTTTACACTAATAGCTATTATTCTATCATTGGGTTGGAGCCTTTTGAAGCTTTATATGGTAGAAAGTATAGATCTCCTATTGGGTGGTTTGAGCTTAGTGGGGTTGATATATTTGGCCTAGATTTGGTTTATCAGGATATGGAGAGAGTAAAGGTGATTTGTGATGGGCTTAATGCTTCCCAAAGTTACCAAAAGTCCTATACGAATATAAGGCATAGGGACTTGTAGTTTGAGGTTGGGGATAGGGTGTTCCTATAGGTGTCTCCTATGAATGGAGTAATGCATTTTGGGAAGAAGAGGAAGCTTAGTCCCCCGATATGTTAGTCCTTATGTGGCTGTGAAGAGGATTGGTAATATGGCGTATGAACTGGAGTTGCCTTTTATTTTGAGCTCCATTCATAGGTATTCTATGTCTCTATGTTGAAAAAGTGTGTAGGTGTTCCTTCATTGGTTGTTCCTTTGGAAGGATTGAGTATCTCAGATTTTTTGTCTTATGAAGAGATCTCTATTGAGATCTTAGATTGGTAGGTTCGTCGGTTGCAGACCAAGGATGTAACTTCGATTAAGGTTTTATGGCAAAACCACAAGGTGGAAGAAGCTACTTGGGAAGCGGAAGAGGACATAAAGTCTAAGTATCTACATCTATTTTTTGCTCCGGATATTCATGAGAAGGTATGTGTTCTTGATCACATCTTTGTTTTCTAACTTACTTAAAGGTCGGAATGGTGTATGTTGATGTGTACTTCATGCTTATACTACCTTGTCCCTCATTCAGGGATGAATGATCCTAGTGGGTGATACTAAAACACCCTGGGTTTTTAGCCTTAGAAAATTTCTCCGTTTTTGGACTTTTTCGATATCATACGACTCACCATACTAGTTGTATGATGAGGGTATGAGTCAGGTAACCTAGTTGTACGTTGTCTAGTGTTGGGTGGTTGAGTTTTTGGAATGGGTAGGACTTGGATGGGTATGAGTCATATGGTTGGTGATGGGTCATAGGGTTGGGTTTTCCTTCACTTAATCTGAAACTTAGTAACTTAACTTGGATTTAAGTACGAGTGGTTCACCATGAGTCGTGAGAGGGGGTACGAGTCATATTTTCCAACTCGTATGTTAGTCAGTGTCAATCTCTCTTGGTTCTATTATGGGTATGGGTTAAGGGTACTGGTCGCACCCTTGGATACGATTGGGCTTGGTGATCGTATATTGGACAGTGTTTGGGGTCCAAGGGATGCCTAGGATATGAGTGGTGGGTACTACCCATGTGATAGGGTACCGATGGTATGGTGGATTCATACCCTCCTGTGGGAAATTAATATAGTTTAAGCTAGGGGTATTCTAGACATTTCCCCTAATAACTCCTTGGGACCCCATGACTTAAAATACCTTTTGGGGCTTCATTAACCTATTTGCAATCAATCAAACACTCTTAACTCTCTCAAAATATCTCAAGGCTCTTGGGTTAAGCAAAAGCTAGAGTTTCCTTCAAAGTGGACAATGGAGGCTCATAGGGGTGATTTCTTCTCATTTTCTTCTCAATCTAAGGCAAGTTACTCCTCCCTTAATGTTAGTTCCAACAAAAGGCATGTTTTATGAATTGTTTTCATGGCATAATTTTTGTATGGTTTTGGATTTTCAAATATATGTTGGGGTTTTGGTTATAAATGTGTGGTTATGGTTTTCCTATGTTTTAGTTATGGATTTTTATATTTTAATGATGTTTTGGACATTTAGTTGCATGGGAATAGTTAATTGGTGCTTGGTTTTTGTTTAGGAAACACTATTCCCCCAATGTGTTTGATAAAATGTCTACGAGAATGCTTTTACTTTATTGTTGGATTTTTAATGGAACTATTGGATGGCATAACTTGGTAATGAAACTCTAAATGGCATAAATGGTTTAAATGAATTGGAATGGTTACATGTCAAGGTATTGGTGGTTGGGATTGCTCTAACTGAAAGCCTTTTAGGGTACAAGGGAATCACCCAAGCAAGCATAATAATAATCACTTGTGGGGTACATGTGATTCACCTAAGTCAACAATGTAATCTATGGTACATGGGAATCCCTTCTTCTAATTAAAAAAGGTGTCTAAGTACATTACTTTCAAACTATAGTCGGTATGAAGATAGCACTACTTATAACCTTGGTTAATAATAAATGGAATGGTGGTTTGGTTGTGTGGTAATGGTTTTAATTGGGCACTAATGGAAGGGTGGGATAGCTAACCGTGAAGGAATGAGTCCAATGGACGGACATTGGAAACTCATGTTTTCCGATATGAGGATTGGTTATGACAACCATATATGATACTTATAGGGTACACGGGAATCTCTTGAGTACGCTTGTACATATGTATCATGGAGAGCAAAGGGTACTGAGGAATCCCCTACTCCAATGGTATCTCTAGTTCATGCGGTTACATGCATTGGGGCCCGTTTGCCCGTGGGTGGTTCTATGACGGTTAAGTTACACATACCCAGGTTAATGATTTTAAATTCATGCTAAACTCGATTTCCTTCCTAGCATTGTTATATATATATATATATATATATGTATGTATGTGTTATTGTGAATGCATATGGTTAGTTTACTTGGTTTTAAAGGTTTACATTATTTTATCCTTATCTTGAGGACTTGCTAGTGTTCACCCGCTAACCCATCTTCGGGCGGCTGTAGCCCTACGCGATGTAAGAATCGGCCATTCTACTCCCCCTTCTTAGTACTCGAACTCAAGATCAGCCCAATTAGATTGAAGTGGTGATCTTTCATACTCTGGAAGTCTCCACTACATATCATGGATGTCTTTTCATACTTTGGTCATTTTATAGACATTGGTTTTGTCTATGGTTGGGAGCATGTCCCAACCGGATATTGTTTTACTTTTGGTTAGAGGCTTTGTGAAACTACTATGGGTTGGAATGGACAATGCCGGTAACGGTTTCAACCTTAGTATTGGCATTGGTATTGGGACTGATATTGTTTGACTGAATTTATGATTGTTCCATCCTATTATGTTATGTGATGGACATAGCCTTGGTTATTTTTTTTGTTCAGGTATGGTTATTGGTTGGGTATTGAATGGTTGAACTTGCTTAGGTTGGTCATGATTATATACCTATTCAGAGTTTGGAATTGTACAAAACGCTATCTTGTTATATGTTCGTACTGACTCAGGGGGTGTATTTGGATGGTTGGGTTAGGTATTGGGGATGATCCCCGGTCCTGGTTAGACTTGAGATGCCCATTACGACAAGGCCCTGGTTTGGGTCGTGTTATAATCCACCTCACTCTTAGATTACACCAGAATGTCATCTATGAAGACTGACAAATAGATCCAAACACCGACAGAATACCCTATTCATCAAATTCATGAATGTCGCCGGGGCATTGATCAAACCAAAAATCATCACCAAGAACTAGAAGTGCCTATACCGGGTATGAAAAGAAATCTTAGGGATATACACCTCCCTAATCTTAAGATGATGATACCCAAATCAAAGATCAATTTTAGAAAAGAATTTGGCACCCGACAACTGATCAAACAAGTCATCTATCCATGGAAGAGGACACTTGTTCTTTACCGTCACCTTATTTAACTTTTAGTAGTTAATACACATTCGAAGGGAACCATCCTTCTTAAACACGAACAACACCGGTGCACCTCATTAGGAAAACTTAGCTAAAATATTATTGAGTTGCTCCTTGAGCTCCTTCAACTTAGCCGATGCCATTCTATAAGGGGGATAGAAATTTGACGAGTGTCCGGAACAAGATCAATCTCAAACTCAATTTCCCTATCCATAGAAACACTAAGAAGGTCATCATGGAAGACCCCAGTAAATTCATTCACCACCGGAGTAAAATGCAAAGAAGGACCCTCTGAGTTAGAATCTTTAACTCGGACTAAATGATAGATACACCCCTTGGAGATTAATCTCCGAGCTCTAAGATATGATATAAACTTCCTCTTAGGAGCTAGGGGACCACCTTTTCACTCAATAATATGCTCATTAGGAAATTTAAAGACAACATTATGAGTTCGACAATCTAGGGACGCATAGCTCGAGTGCAACTAATCCATCCCCAAAATAACGTTGAAATAAACCATATCTTATCCAAACAAATCCACCAAAGTCTCCTTACTATTAACAGATACCACACACCCCCTATGGACACTTTTAGCAATCACAAAGTCACCTATCACAGTAGAAATAAAAAAAGGTTTAAAACACACTCTGGAGCAAAACCAAAATGCACAACCACAAAGAAGGGCACATAAGAAAGAGTGGACCCCGAATCAAGTAAACAATACATATCTAGAGAAAATTGTTCCAACATACCAGTCATGAAATCAGGCGATGCCTTGGACTCCTGTTAGATAATGAGTGCATAAAGACGATTTTGACCAGTGCCGTAACTAAAGGGTGTACCTTTTAGGGCTAGAGTTGAAGACGAAGTAACCAGAACCTTGTTTGCCTTAGAGGCAACCTTACCAACAGGACAATTTCTAAGCATATGGCCTAGCTGACCACAATCGGAGCACCTGTCCCTTCCGTCATCACAAAAAACTCTATGCAGATGACCACAGAACCTATAGAGAGAACATAATAGAGCCAACTGAGCCTCACTATCCTGAGATTAGGCACCATGTACCCTGAAGTTTTCACCACCATGGAAACACCTAGCACCCGACTTCTTTGGGCAGGGAGCACTAGCCACTGAATAAGACCCAGAGTTTCCCTACATCTTCTTGGTCCACTTACCACCATATCTGTCACTCTAATGTTGCCCATCACCCTTCTCAGAGAACGTAAACCTCTTTCCCTACGTATAATCTATTTTATCATTCTTCTTCTTCTCTTCTTCTACTTGTTGCATATAGACGACCAATCTAGAGATGTCTATGTACTTGATTAGCAAGGCAACCTTATTTTCAAGGATCAACTCACGAGATAGTCTCAAAGCAAACTTTCTCATCTAGGCCCTTATATCATACACCATATCTGAAGCATACCGATAAAACTGGTGAAACATCCAGGCGTACTTCTTGACTGACATCATTCCTTGCTTCAGATTAAGAAATACCTCCGCTTTCACTTCCTTTATCTCCTATGGAAAGAAGTGAACCAAAATGCATTAGTGAAATCCTCCTATAGTGATGACCTATCAGTGTCATCCTTTGCTTGATCCCATTCCTAGTACCATTGGTATGCCATATCTTTCAGATGGTAGGCCACAAAATCCACCCCTTCCACATTCGTGGCATGTATAACCCTAAAAATCTTTTCAATCTCATCCAGCAAACCCTAAAGATCCTCTTCTACCTTAGCACCCATAAAGGTCGGAGGGTTCAACCTCATGACATGGACAACCCTTGTAGACTCAGAAGATAGAGTAATAGGTACACCATGATTAGAATTAGTAGCTACCAATTATGCCAACATATGAATAGAGTGACAAAACTCAGCGTTCATCACATCAGCTTGAGGAGCCTGAGAAGGACTAGAGTTAATCTGCGAAATTCTAGAATGATGTAGAATTGGAACCCTAGACTGAGTATGGATCCCATGAGTAGAGCCTATTCCATCAGCATCCTCCCCCAGTTGGGATAGAGGATTTCCATGAGCATCATATCATCGAGACATGATCTGAAAAGAGATCAAATAGGAATTAGAGAAGATTTAAGGACTTAGACTCCAAATCTTAAAAATAGAACACAAAAAATAAAAATATTCCTAAATGCCTTGTAGCCTCTCCCTTATGAGTGTGGTGTGATTCACACCCTTAAAAGAGACTGTACTCGACACGGCTTTGTGGAAATCTAATTGACTATCAACTTATGGCTCTGATACCAACTTGACATGACCCGAACTAGGGCCTTATTGTAATAGGCATCCCAAAGGATCGGGGACCACCCCCGATACCCAACCCAACCTCCAAACACATACGTTGAGTTAGATCAATTCTAAACATATAACAAGATGGATTTATGTACCACACAAGACTTTGGGATAGTTCTATAACCATTGATAAACCCAAATAAGTCAAACCATCCAATACCGATGCAACAACTAAAACATCAACCATTCTATAACATAATTAGATGGAACAATGATTAATCAAATACAGTCAACCAACATCATCCATAATACCAATACCAATGCCAAGGCTGACACAAATTCCGACACTGCCCATACCAACCCATAGTAGTCTCACAAAGCCTCTATCAAAAGGTAAAACAGTATTCGATCAGGACATGCCCCCGTCTATAGACAAAACCAAAGTAGAAGAAATAACCAAAGTATGATGACAAGACCATAACATAAAATTGATCCTTCTAGAGTTTGAAAGCTCACCACTTCAATCCAACTCTAAGTTATTCTTGATTTTGATCACTGAACAGAGGGGGGTATGGCTGGTTCCAACATTGCATGGGTATACAACACTAGAAGACGAGTTAGCGGGTTAATGCTACTATGCACTCATGATAAGGATAAAATAGTGTCAACATTTAAAACTAAGTAAATAACCATATGAATTCACATCTATACATACATTCACATCCATATACACATACGCACACATATATATAATCCATGTCGGGAAAGGGAACCAAGTTTAGAATGCCTTTAAAAGCATTAACCTGGGTTCATATAGCTTAACCATCCTAGAAACACCCACGGGCTATATGGGTCCAGTGTTACCCCCCGAACGGGCCCAGTGCTTGTAGCCGCACTTACCAAAGATATCATAGGGGCAGGGGATTCCCATATATACTTCACCCTCCTTGATACATATATACAAGTATAACTTAGGGGATTATGTTTCTCACAAGTATATGGTCGCCATGACCAATCCTCATGTCGGCAAACATAAGTTTCCAATATCGTCTATTGGACTCACACCTTCACGGTTAGCTATCACAAACCACCATTATTTCCTAATTAAAACCATTAGCATAGAACTAAACCTCCAATTCCATATTATTAACCAAGGCTATAGAAAGTCGTATCATCATACAAACTATAGATTGCAAGCAATGTCCTTAGCTAATCACCTGGGAGATTCCCATGTATCCTGCAAGTTCTATTGTTATATTCAAATAGGGGATTCCCATGTACCCCACAATATACAGAATATAGAGCTAACTGAGTTGATAATTAAAATTTAAAGTAGGTTAAAATAAAAATAAGTCTAAAAATAAAGTACAAAGTTGAAATGTGTATTATCTATCTAATAACCTCTACTAACAAATGAGTTGTTGGGATAAGTTCCTAGTTAACACTAAACTTTATAAAAAATGAAATACTAAACAAAACCTAATGAACACCGGTCCTTGAATAATGATGACTCACCACTGGTAGTTATTGAAGAGGCATTGAATAATATAATTTTGAGCCTAATGTTAAGCATTAGAACCTATATCATAAGATAATATAGTACAAAAGAAATTATGTGATTAGTACTTTGAATGTACTCAGCATGTGAGATATGCAATTACAAATAACTAAAAATGCTGATAAATTGAACTAAAATACAAATCTAAATGCATAAGTTGAATTGAAGTACCATGACCCTATTATAAATAAAAGCAAGTTGACATGAAAGGATAAATATTAAATTATAATTTAAAACATATAAACTAATTTGAGGGTCATGCACAAATATTGAGTCTGAGTCTATGGCTTTGGAAGAGCATGTTATTTGACATACCCCATTCGAGCTAAATGAGGAGCAACTTGTAATCCTAGTTAGAATAGTGTGTTATACCTTTCTACGGGTATTGAACCTAACTGATATGGATCTACTAACAGATGAAAACTATACTAAATTTTTAGCCTTAATTGATGGGTGACATTTATTAACCCATGCTAGCAATGTAGTTCTGGGACTTGGGGACTTTTATCAAAAGTATCAGCTTGTACTAATAAATGGACCTTCATTCATGTATTTTCTCGGTGCTAAGAACTAATCCTAATATGGTTTATTATCTTTAGCTTAGTAGATACTAAAATTTTAAATTAAATTGAGAAACCTTCATCTAAAAATGCCCGAAAGGTTGGTATAAGCTAAGAACATTGACTATGCATATTAAAAAATAAGTTCTGTAACTGAGGTTAGAACCTATCTAAACTAAAATCACACTTATGTTTTGTAGACTAAAATCCATTCATAATTATTTATAGAGAAAATATATCTCCCCCCCCCTCCCCCCCGAACTTGTCTTCCAAACTCACTTTAGCATTTAAACTTAACTTCTATTTATTTACCCCCCTTAATATCTTTAAAGTGTATTTATTTCACCCCTCAAAATTGAATGCCACTCTCACAAAGGAGAGTGGGTTCTACACATGCCATGTCAGTGCCACATCAATGCCAGGTCATTGTCACATAAGAAATTAGGATTTTTTTTAAAAATGTCCCACACACATACTATTTTTATGTATTTTTATTTTAAAAAGAAAAAAATATATACTTACTATTTATATATATATTCAATAGTATATATATATAATATATATATATCTATATATATATATATATATATATATATATATAAATATAAATAATATATATATATATAAATAATATATATATATATATTAAATAAAAAATTCAACCCCCCCAATATCTTTCTCCATTCCAGTAACCCCCCCAACTCATCTTTTCTTCCAGCCCCCCACCTCACCCCACCCCACCTCACCCCCCATTCTTTCTCCCCTTCCAGCAACCCTCCTCCCCACCGCCATTATTTCTCCCCATTCAGCCCCACCTCTAACCCACTCTTTTAGCCTCCCACCCCATTCTTACTCCCTTCCAGCCCCTTACCCCCATCCTCTTATTTTTTATTCAAATACAAAAATACTTTCATGAAATTAAAATTAATTTTTTCAAGTTGTCTTACTAACAAAAAAAATTAAAAAGTAAAAATCAAAAGAAATATCACTAATGATAAGTGATTCAAAAACAAAATTATCAATTTAATTTAATTTTTATCTAAATTTTGAGGGAGTTGGATTGGAGGTTGAGATGGTGTTCAATGCAGAAAATTATTTAATAGTATTTTTATGTTTGTTATTGGGTGGTGTTAATGGAGAAAAGTGAAAAATATTAAAGGAAAGTGTTGTTCTTGGGTGGTATTGTTAATGGAGGAAAGTGAAAAAAAAAAGGAAAGTATTGTTCTTGGGTGGTAGTGTTAGTGGAGGAAAGTGAAAAATATTAAAGGAAAGTGTTGTTCTTGGGTAGTGGTGATAATGGACGAAAGTGGAAAAAATTTGAGGTTGTTAATGGAGGTTTGAGTGTTGTTGATGATGATTTGAAGAAGAAAGAAGAAAAAAGTGTCTATTTTTCATTTTTATTTTTATTTTTAAAAATTTTTCTTATATTTTAAATATAAGATTACTGAAATTAATTTTTTTTTAATAAATAAATGCACCCCTTTTTTAAAAAGTGTCACATCGTCTTTAGGGGTCAAACAAATACACTTTAAAGATGTTAAGGGGGTAAATAAATGGAAGTTAAGTTTAAGTGCTAAAGTGAGTTTGGAGGACAAATTCGGGGGGGGGGGGGAATGTCTTTTCTCTTATTTATATTGAAATCGTGTATATTGGGATCGTGTGCTTATAACATGCCAAAATTATTTAATGGAAACCAATTTATAAAGATGTATTGAAAACTCAAGCTGAGAATCAAGTTATAAATTACAATATATCCAATAAACATTTAAAACATGTATTTCGCATAAAGGGAAATTCATAAACTATAGAGAAACTCTAAAATCATGATGTCTGGACTCGATGTTTAACTAAAAATTTTTTGGGACATATGGTAAAAAGGAACCTTTGCTCAAGTCCCACACATACGGAGTAACGATTTTACCTACGAGAAGTTCGATTCTTGACTTGAGAAGAGGAACCCTAGTTCTACTTTGGAAGAAGAATAATTACCTTTTCTGGTATTTTCAAAGTGTTTAGGTAGAGTAAGGCTAAATAAGCATCTTAGTCCCTTTAGCCTATCCCCATTAATCCTTAAAAAATGTAGTTTAGGGAGTTAAAATCGGTAAACTAAATAAAACATAATTGATTTTGTTGTATATCATCACGAATCACTAGACAAGTTGTCGTGCCTGATAATGACTTGTCATTGTACCCATTGTGAATGGGTAGATTTGCTGGGCTGGGGCATGCTAAGACACATCATCTCATTATCACTAATGATAAATTGTTGTATGGGTTTATTACTTAGGAACCTAAAATGTCAATTCTCAGGTTTTCTTTAAGATGGTTGATAGAATGTGTTATCCTAGGTAATGATGACTCATCTTCAATTGTCGTTACAATTGGGATAGATTTTTATCTTTTATGCCTTTGGGCTAAACAGTCAAGACGAGTAGTAAAGATGGTTCGCTGTGTTTGATAGTGACTCATCATCAACGAGTCTTTTCCACTATGTGGAAAAATAGTCCTTCAAGATTTTTGGCTTATTCTTTAGGATGACACATCCATCAAGTCGTCGATGCTAAAAATGACTCATTGTCTAAGTTGTTTGGTGAAAATTTCCTAGTTTCTACATAGTTTTCTATGCTAAATCTGAGACATGATCTTAGAGACTTTTGGGTGTTACAATATCTCACCTTTGGGAACAATTCATACTTGAACAAAGCCTAACTAGGCCTTAAAAATATGGATGGGGATGTAATCCCAAAATTCTCAAAGTTGATTTCTAACATGATGACTGAATTTTTGACTGAAATATAAGTAGAGTTGAATTCATGAAATATGTATACGTACTAATACATGAAAGAAACTTAGGGACATGAAACTAAAATAACTACTAAGGAGGAAATTGTTGCCTTAGGATGGAACTACATTAAAAATGATAGGTGAAGGTACTTGGTCATCATATCTACTTTTTCTTCCCAAGTAAATCCCTTACCTAACTGATTCCTCCAGAACATTCAGAAGTGACTTCTTTGTTTCTCAAATTACAAAACTGATGGTCAAAAATCTCAATTTGGACCTCTTTGTAAGAGAAACTATATTTTGCACCCACACTTTCTAAAGACACAACTAAAATTGAAAGACCAATGCATTTTTCTATAGGGACACATCAAATACTGGATGCACCAATGCTATGTTTGCAGGAAACTCTTAAGTCATAGGCCACATTGCCAAAGCACCTCAAAATCTTACAACAACCAACATATCAGTGACTGAGTTTTATTTTCTTGACAAACCTTATCACCACTTTCATGGGTGAAATTTTTTGTAAGCCAAATCATCAACTACAAACTCAAGCTCGCTTATCCTCATAACTACCTAAGAATTCTGATGAATATGAGCTATTTTCAACCTCTGTCTATGTAATGCCCCAAAATCGGATCTTGAGACGTCACACGGTGCTTAAGGTCAAAAGTGACCCCAAGCTAACCCTTCATCTGGTATAACCCAAAGCAACTGAATAAAATATATAAAATAAAAGGAATAATGCGGAAACAACCCATAACTTAGTCTGACCAACATGATAGTAAATTTACACGGTCACAATTCTGCTCATATATATACAAATCTGAAATTGAATACACTGACTACTAGTGGCAGTCTATGAAGCCTCTACTAGCATTAACAAATGATAGCCAGGTCATGACTCCCAAGTACCCCTACTCAATACGACTGAATACAAAAAATAAAATAAACCTCAAATCTGAACAACTCAAGTCCCTGAATCAAAAGGACTAATCATCTGCCGATCGAGAGTTTCAACCCAGCTAAACATGATATGCGCGCTACAGCTTGTACCTATATTTTGGTAAGAATGTAGCCAATGGAAATTTGTGGGTCAGCACTTTGAAATGTACTGAGTATGTGGGGGTGCATGCAACAATATAAATAGTATAATCAATTTCATGAAAACATGCATACGGACATTGATGACTCACTTGGCTTGAGTTATATCAAACCATACTTTTTGTTATTTCATAATAAACAGTTCATATGATTAAATCTCGTAATCCATGTAAATTATTATAAATCATAAATTATGATAAATCATCCTAAATCATCAAAAATTATCATATTGTCAAAAATCATTATAGGTAATTATAAATCATCATAAATGACTATAAAACATCATAAACATCTCAACTCTTTAACTCAAATCTCGGAGTTACTCGATAATTCAAGAAACTTAATCTTATGGACACGGGAGTTTCCTATAACCAACAATCCCACGTGAGCTATGTGGAATACCAACGTTTGAAACCCCCGTTGGTGGGAGCATCATACTCTTTGCTAGGGAGTACGACCTTAAATGTGCAATAATCACAATCGGGCTCTCTGGCCAATAATATCATCATCAAACAACCCTACGGTGGCACATAGGTTTGGGGAAATACCATATTTCCCTCTCGGTGCTAAGTAATACTCCCCGACAAGCTTAGAACATATTAGGAAATCCACCACAACATCACAAGGGTCTATCAAAAAGACCAAATCAAATCTCTTTCTCATTTATCAAATCATATCAATTTGTGGATTCCTAACTCAACACATTTTAGCTCAAAACATTTTAATCTTCCTCAATATTAACAGGGTATCAATGCATTGAACCATAACCAACTCGACATTTGGACAAGGATATGAAGACTTAATACATAATATTTTCAATAATTTTACTCATCAAAACCATCCGAAAAATACCAAGACTCATTGCAACTTCGATATCAATATACCCAATAACTCAAATCGTCATAAGGAAGCTCAAAATTTAACATATGGCTCAAAAACACTTGGAAGTACCAATAATTCATTCTTGAACTTAAAACGTGGATACATGTTCAAAATATATCAATTCTTGATAGAAACACCAAGAATCCTAATATTAAATCTCAATTCCTAGAACGAAAATAGTCAAATACTCATGTGATTCAAAACCTACAGTTCAAATCTTTATAAGTTCATAATCGAATTATTTAGACATAATTCAACTTACAGAACAATATTAATCCATTAAATAATCATAATTGGAAAGCTTAAAAAATTTACATATATACATAATCAAAATCTCATGGTAGGATATCTTGGAAATAAATTCATTTGCCAAACACATAATAATCCATAATAAAAATTAAAGATATGGGCACAAGAACGAAATAATTATTCTTGTTCAAAGCCCCAAATACCTAAAAATGGAAGATCAATATGAACTTCCGACTCCGGAAATTTATTCACAAAAATAAAGGGTGCTTCTAGAAGTCCTTAACATGATCAACTCGAATCCCAAATCAATTTAAAATTTCTACGGTTCAATCAAGAGACATAGAATGATGAAATTTGTAGTAGTAGGGTTGGGGTTTGAGCCTTAGGAAATTTTGGAGAAAAATGATCTATTGAATGCTCTTAATGGACTTAAATACATGATTTACCTAGATGGATTAGAGAAGGAATGACCAAAATACCCTTAAAAATAAAATAATGTCAAATCTATCCTTTGGTGGACTGTTTTGATTGGTTGAAGTAGATCGACCATAACTTTTTGCTCCGATGGACAAATTGGATGAAACCAATTTCATTGGAAAGAGGAATCTCAAATATTTATGTTGATATATAGTAGCTCACCCAGATAATTATGTACAAGGAGTTATGATCATTTGAAGTTGACCGTAAAATTCGCCTGGCCTCAGTATTTTTTTCCTGCACATTTACTGTTCACCACTATTCACGGTTAGATCAAAATGATCATAACTCGTCGCTCAAGTGTCCATTTTGGATGATCCACATATCGTTGGAAAGCTTATTTGATACTCTACGCGATGAAGAGTCGTATATCTAGAAATTCCACACAGAAAAATTATTAATCATGATAAAGAACAGAATTCAACACATTTTCGTCTGAGATCTTAACGGACTCTTGGAAAGATAAAAAAGCTCTAACAACTCAACACATTTGGGAGCAAAATATTTAACGAAAAAACTTGGGGTATCAAACTCTAATTATTTGAGATTGGAGTGTTAACCGACAACTAATATGTTGACTTAGTCATTTGTTCAATAATAACCATATAGAATCATATTGTTGTTGCACATGATGTAACCTTGTAATAAAGTCAATATTCTCCTCTTCCTAATTCCAAGAGGGAATATTAATAAATTGAGTTATATCATCTGATCTCTAGTGCTAACCCTTACCATTCTATAAATTCAAAAGCTCAGCGACAAATTTTGAAGTATCCTTTTTCATGCCATTCCACCAATAGACTTCTGGTAGGTCATAGTACATCTTAGTGGAACCTAGGTGAATAAAATACCATGAATTGTAAGCTTCTATCAATATCCATTGTCTTAAGTCATCCACATTAGGAACACATAATCAACAATGACAACAAAGAACACCATCTCCATCTTAGAAGAAAACCTCCACTTTTTGACATTGAATGACTTCCTTCTACTTAAACAAATTAGGATCACTATCTTACTTCGCCTATACCTCTACCACTAAAAAATATTCTAAAGCATTTTGAACCATAACACCACCTATCTAGTATGTGAAAAATCATATATTACTCCTTTTTTTCATCCTCCACATAAGCAATACTACCCATCAAAGAGTCTATTACGAGTATCCACCACTATATTAGCCTTACCTGGATGGTAGAAACACTTAAGTTGTTGTCTTTCAACAACTCTATTCATCCTATATGACAAAGATTTTGGTTCTATTGAACATATAAAGAAGACTTTTATGATTAGTGAGCTCTATAAAAATAGTGTCTTAAAATTTTCAAGGCAAAAACAATTGTTGCTAGCTCAAGATCATGAGTTAGGTAATTCTCCTTATGAACTTTGAGTTGTATAGTAAGCCATGAACTTACTATGTCGCATCAAATCACAACTGAGGCCAACTCTAGAGATATCACAATAAACAACACACCAACCTGGACCATTTGGTAGAGTCAAACCTAGAACAGAAGTGAGTTGAGTCTTCAAATCCTAAGAACTCTTCTTACAAGCATTAAAAAATTAAAACTTGACTTTTTCCTGAGTCAAGCTGGACATAAAAGAAATAATAGATAAAAATCCTTCAACAAACCATTTGTAGTAATTGGCTAAACCCATGAAACTCCTAATGTTTGATGGAGAGATGGGTGTAGACCATTTCTTAACTACTTTAATCTTTTGAGGATCAACCTTAATTCACTCACTGGAAATGATGTAACCAAGAAATGCTACAGATTTTTAATAGAATTCATACTTGTTAAACTTAGAGAATAATTAGTGATCTTTAATAGAAAACAAGTTAATTCTCCAATAGTTTGCATGTTCATCCTCACTCCTAGAATACACGGGATTTAATTTATGAAGACAATGATGAACATATCCAAGTACTTCTTGAGCATTCTGTTCATCAAGTCCATAAAAGTTGCAAGAGCATTTGTTAGTCCAAAAGAGCATTTGGTACGAAGGTTGGTGGAACAGTATAGGGAAAGAAAGAAGGATCTGCATATGGTGTTTATCGACCTGGAGAAGGCATACAACAAAGTCCCCAGGGAGGTGTTTTGGAGGTGCTTGGAAGTGAGGGGAGTTCCACAGGCATACATCAGAGCAATTAAGGACATATATGAGGGAGCAACAACTCAGGTGAGGACTGCGGGAGGAGACTCAGAGCATTTCACCGTCTTGACAGGATTGCACCAGGGATCTACTCTTAGCCCCCTTTTTGTTTGCGTTGGAGATGGATGTGTTGACGCGATGTATTCAAGGGGAGGTGCCGTGGTGTATGCTTTTTGCGGACGATATAGTTCTGATTGATGAGACTCGAGGGGGTGTGAAGGATAAATTAGAGGTGTGGAGACAAACCCTTGAGTCAAAAGGGTTCAGGTTGAGCAGAAGCAAGACAGAGTATTTGGAATGCAAGTTTAATGACGTAAGGCTGGAGGATGAGGTGGTAGTGAAGCTGGAATCACAGGTGGTATGTAAGAGGGATAGTTTCAAGTATCTCAGGTCCGTGATCCAGGGTAACGGTGAGATTGATGAGGATGTCTCGCACCAAATTGGGGCGGGATGGATGAAGTGGAAACTCGCGTCGGGGGTGTTATGTGATAGGAAGTGCCGCCCAAGCTTAAAGGCAAATTCTACAGGGTGGTAGTCCGTCCGGCCATGTTGTATGGAGAGGAATGTTAGCCAGTAAAGAATTCCCACATCCAAAAAATGAAGGTGGCAGAGATGCGGATGCTGCGTTGGATGTGTGGGCTGACTAGAGGGGATAGAGTTCGGAATGAGACTATCAGGGAGAAGGTTGGTGTGACTCCAGTGGAATGCAAGATGCGGGAAGTCCGATTGAGCTGGTTCAGACACGTGAAGAGGAGGGGCATGGATGCACCGGTTCGTAGGTACGAGAGGCTAGCGTTGGACGGTTTTAGGCGGGATAGGGGTAGGCCGAAGAAGTACTGGGGTGAGGTGATTAGGCGGGACATGGAGTAGATACAGCTTACCGAGGACATGACCCTAGATAGTAAGGTCTGGAGGACACGAATTAGGGTAGAGGACTAGGGCCAGTTTGGGTTGCTATGGTAGGGAATTACTTGCTGGGGGTAGTAGCCTGGTATGCTTCCGTGTTCCTTGTTCCTTGTTTTAGAATGAATCTGGGTGCTTTTCTTTGTTTTCTTTCTGTTTTCTGTTTTCCTTTTCTTTTACTTATGACTGCCGCATTTATGCCGTATTTATGTTATGCACGTTATGTTATGTAATCTTGTAATCTGTTTGGTGCTCTACTTTGTATTGTGTGGTATTGTGTGTCTTGAGCCGGGGGTCTATCGGAAATAGCCTTTCTACCTCTTTAGAGGTAGTGGTATGGACTGCGTACATCTTACCCCCCCAGACCCCACCAGGTGGGAATACACTGGGTTTGTTGTTGTTGTTGTTGTTGTTGATAGTACCAAGTTTTGAAGGTTGAAAGTTGTCTTCGAAACATCATAGTCTCTAACATCGAATTGATAATAGCTAAATCTGAGGTCTATCTTTAAAAACTCAATTGGCACCCTTAAGCTGGTTGAAAAAGTTATCAATTCCTAGAATGGTTAGATAAATTATTTAATTGTTACTTGTTTGATGTTATAAGATCGAGATCAAGCAGAGATAGCATGAAATGACAAGGCTCTATTATTTTATGGGATTGCAAGGTTTGAACTGAGGTAGATGATTATTAAATTAGAGTTAGACTTAATTTAATATCATGTGTGCATATTTAACTAAATGTTTATTTATTTAGTTCAGTACCTGCTAACAAGTGATGAACTTGTTAAATATTGAATGCAAGTCTTGTCAATTTTGAAATTACTATATAATTGACTTATAAAAAATACATAGTTATTATTGTAAAGTGATTAGGTTAAAGTTTTTTTGTGATTGAATTTGTGGATTTAAAGCGGTATAAAGATAGAGATGTTGTGACAAGGGTGGCATAATACTTGGTTTTAGATAAGGGTGGCAACACACTGTTTGTCTAATATATTTTGCACATGAGCTATGTGTGTTCCCTCCAGGTAATGTCTAGTGGGGAATCATAAGTCCGATAATATATTTGTACATAGTATTTTAGAGAGTTTTATGGTCCCTTTAGTGGACCAATTATTGCTTATTTAACACCCCCAAAATTCTCTAAGAACATGTCTACGACTTAGCATAGAAAACCTGTAGGAAACTAGGAATTTTTTCACAAAACGACTCAAACGATGAGTCATTGTCAAAACCAAGGACTCGTTGAGTAAGCCATCTTGAAGAATCATCCAAAAGTCCTGAAGGACTATTTTTCAACCTAGTTATAGAAACTTAGTGACAATGGGTCATTGTCAGACACAACGAGTTATCATGAAAACTGTTTCTGACAAGTTATCATCACCTAAGTTGATTCTTTTTGTAAATTGTTCTGAAAAAAACCCTAAGAGTTAACATTTTAGGTCCCTAAATAACAAGTCCATACAATGACTCATCATCGGTGACAACAAGTTATTGTGTCTTATCATGCCTTGGCCCATCAACTCTGCCTAGTCACGACGAGTCCAATGATGAGTCATTTCAGAAACAATGACTCGTCGTGTGGCCCATTATTACTAGATAGAGAAGAAAAAAATATATTGTGTTTAGGGTATTTTTTCTTTTTTACTTTCTTAACTCCCTAAACTACGTCATTTAAGGCTTAATGGGAAGGGTTAAAGGGACTAAGATGCGTCTTTAGACTCATTATATCCTAAACACTTAGAAAATATTAGAAGAGGAAATTGTTTTTATTCCACAACAAAATTAAGGTTCTTTCTCTCAAGCCAGGAATCAAAGTTCTAACAGGGAGCAATTTCACTCTAGGTATGTGGGATTTCAGCAAGGGTTCCCTTTCACCCTTGTTGTCCCTAACTTTTTTAGTTAAATATTAGATCCATACATTATGATTTCAAGGGTCTTCTTTAGTTTATGAATTTCCCTCTCTTCCGGTATTTCATATATCGTGTTATGCTAAGTGTATGTTTTAAATGTTTCTTAGATATATTGAAATTTACTACTTGATTCTCAGTCTGAGTTCTCAGTACATCTTTATGAATTGGTTTTCATATAATAAGTTTGGCATGTTATGAACACATGATCCTAGTATACATGATTTTATTATAAATAACTATTAATGGTTTTTACTCTACAACACCTAAAGTATGATTTCAGTTTAGATAGGTTATGAGCTTTTTTGCAGAAAATAATTTTTAGTACGCATAATTAGTGTTTTAAACTTATACATGATGTCATGGTATTTTTAGTTAAAGTTAACCTCATTTAGTTTGGAACATTAATATCTCATAATCTAACAATAATAAACTAGTATGGAAGTAGTTCTTAGCACCAATGGATGTAGGGATGAAGATTCAATCATTAGTAGAGGTTGATACTTTCAATAGAAGTCCTCAAGTCTTAGAACTACATTGCCAGTATAAGTTTATGAGGTTCACCTACCAATTGAGAATAAAATCTTAGTCTAATGGACATTTGTTAGTGGATCCACGTCAGTTAGGTTAAATAACCTTGGTAAGGTATGGAACACCCTTCCAACTAGGGTAGGTTGGACCTCAATTAGATTATATATGGTGTGTCGATAACAGTATCTCCCATAGTCAAAGATACTAGATTAGTATTTGGGTATGATCCTTAGATCAGTTTATTTATTTTCAACTATAATTTTTAGATTTAGCCCTTTATATTAGCTTACTTGTTCATAGAATGAGGTTATGGTACTTTAATTCAACATATGCCTCCTGACCTGTATTTTAGTTTAACTTATCAGTATTTTTCCAGCATATTTAGATATTTATATTGCATATCTCATATGCTCAGTATATTTAAAGTACTAATTGCATACTTTATTTTGTGTTGTATCATCTTATGATATAGGTTTTGTTACTTAGTATCAGGCTCACAGTTAGTACGACTTAGTGCTACTTTAGCAAATACTATAGGTGAGTCCTCATATTTGAGGATCAGTGTTTATTATGTGTTGTTTAATATTTTAGTTGTTGGACAATTTTGAGTTAGTTGGGGACTTGACCCAAAAACTCTTCTTTTAGTGGAGAGTTTCAAACAGATAATAGACACTTTATAGTTTATTGTTAGACTTGGTTTTATTTTAGTCTATTTCAAATATTTATTATCCAATCAGTTAAATTATGTTTTTAGTATTTTAGTTACCTTAAGCATTATTAGTGGTTATGTCAGGCCATGGGTTAGCTTGGGGTCATTTGTGGATCTAAGGACCGCATTACATCCTGCTCGTTGGCTCGGGTCATGATAACTTAATACTAGAGCATCAGATTTAAAGTGTCTTAGGGTGTCTAAATGCCTCTTTAATTAGATTCTTGTTCATGGGTGTGAAGCACACCACTCTTATGATGGAGAGGCTACAAAATGTTTTAGGAAAGTGTCAATTTATTCAGGTTTATATTATGTGATAGAGTGTGAACTCTATTTTATCTCCTTCTAATTTATGATCTATATATTTATAGAAAATACCTCTAAGAAGAGATAATGGCAGCAAACCCCAGTAAATCCATCAGATACACTGAATGAGCAAGTCACCCATGTTGAATTCAACGTTGATTTATTAGTTCTTGATTAGGCCATGATGAACTGGTCAATCAGTAGGTTGTTGCACCTATTAATAATAATAGGAATGCAATTGCTATGCTAGTCCATGATTTTATTTGGATGAATCCTCCAAAGTTACCTATTTCAAAAGTGGTGAAAGATCCACATGATTTTATTATTAAGGTTCTGAAAAACACTCAAATTATGGGCATTACTCCATCCAAGATTGAAGAATTAACCACTTATTAGTTGAAAGGGTGGCTCAAAATTGGTTCAACCAATGAAAAGAGAGTAGACATATGGATCCAAGCTCAATTGATTGGGATGAGTTTGTGACTGCTTTTCTGGACAACTTCCTTCCCTATGAGTTAAGGAAAGATAAGGAAGAAGAGTCCATCAAATTAAAGAAGAGCAATATATTAGTGAAAGAATACACTTTATAGTTTACCCAAATCTCCAGGTATTCTCCAGAGCTAATTGTTGAGCCAAGGAATTGAATAAGTAAGTTTATTTCAGATGCTTCTGAGTCACTGATCAAAGAGTGCAAGACTGATATGTTTTTTGGGGATATGAGCATCTCCAAACTTATGAATTAGGCTTAACAAATTGAGGAAGAAAATATAAATGAGAAGGAAATGGATACTAAGAGGATAGGACAAGTAATTTTGATTATTCTCAGCAAAGGTCGCGCGATGGTAATCACTCTCAATTTTTGCAAAGATCTCCAGATTTAACCTCATCTTCTATGAGTTCCCTAGAACCCAAGTTTAGAAAGGAGCAACAAGATAAAGAACCAAGTGCTATGCCTTAAGGTAGCCTTATCAATAGATATGCTTTTTTGGTTTGTAAGAAGTGTGGTAGGAACCACCAACGTAAGTGTATCACCAGTAGTAGTAGTTGTTCTAGATGTGTAAGCCATGTTATAGGTTGAAGGATTGCATAGTGGCCTCATATAGACACACAGATTTTTACCAACAAACCTGGACTACTTCATTAGTCTTCATTACAAGTTACCCAACCCAGTAGGGTACTTCATCTAGTATAGGAAGTGGGCAGTGTTAGAATTGGTTATATGCTTTACATACTATGGAGGATCAAGAGGTTTTCTCTTATGTAGTCACTAGTACATTGTGATTCTTTCATATTGATGTCTATGTATTATTAGATATCAGATCCACACTTTTTATTGTGTCTTCATATGTTGTTGTAGATTTTAGTGTTAGTACTGAAACCCTTTCAAAATCTTTCTTAGTATCTACTCATGTTAGTGATGCAACTATAACTAAACGGGTATATAGAAATGCCCAGTCATATTTTCCTAAAATGCCACCATAGTTGATCTAGTAGAATTAAAAATGATTGATTTTTATGTCATTCTTGGAATGGATTGGCTACATTTCTATTATACCTTAATCGATTATAGAACTAGAGTTGTCGACTTTTAGCTTCTAAATGAACAAGTCTTAGAATGGAAAGGTAGTACTGTAGTGATTATAGGTCAGTTTGTCTCTTACCTTAAGGAAAAATAAAATAATCTCTAAAGGTTTCATCTACCATCTATCTTAGGTCAAGGAATCCTAGTGCGAAACCCTAACTCTTTAATCAGTTCTAGTTGTGAATGATTTTTTAGAAGTATTTTTTAAGGATTTGTCCCAAATCTCTCTCAAACTGGAGATAGATTTAGGAATAAACCTTCTCCTAGATACCCAAACTCTCTCAATTACTACTTCCAGAATGGCTCCAATTGACCTTAAGGAATTAAAGGACTAGTTAAAGGACTTTTTATACAAAGGTTTCATTAGAAACAATATCTCTCTATGGGGTGCTCCAGTTGTTTTCGTACGTAAGAGAAGTAATTACTTCAGAATATGCATACATTATCATTACTTGAATAAAGTCACACTCGAGAATAAATATCCCATTCTGGGTTCACACCTACCATACCTACCATGATCAATCCTTATTAATTCTAAGGATTTAGGGATTAAAATTAAGTCAGAGGGGAGGAAATTTACTTACCTTGGGAGTGAGAATTCATGAAAATCGCCAGACATTGGTCATTTTTTCCCTACTTCGACCTCTTCATATTTTGGAATAAAAATAACATTTGGAGCTTGAAACTGACAATTAACTAACTTGATCCAACTATAATGGCTCGATCCGCTATAGCGGCACCACAATAGAGGGATTTTCCCGCTATAGCGGCATTGACCAAAATAGATTCCCACTACTGTGGACCAGTCCTCACTATAATAGGGAAACTATAGTAACCCTCCTTCCCTTTATAGCAGCAGTGAGGTAGAAACTGGGGAATAGTTTCTAGTTTGGTGTTTTTACAACACAATACTCAGGTTTCTACATTAAGAACTATCCTTTTTACGACAAACTCTATAACTAGAGTTGAACTAAATCGATTTCCATTTTGAAAGTTTGTATGAACTCCTGACTATCTTGGCTAATATGATATTATTTCAAATCCATGAACCACAATAATATAAGTGTAACACCCCAGAGTTTTCCCTTTGAAAATTTTCTTCACTTTGTACTTACTGCCTAGATTACGACTGACCTTACGAGTCGTAAGGTGTAATTACAAGTCATAGGGCCCTAATCATAGGGTGACTAGTGTGTTACCCTAATATTTTGACCTAAGTACAATTAATATATAACAAGTCATGGTGAGATATTATGAGTCATAATGTAGGACACGTAGTCTCACCAGTGTAGTGACCCTTTATTTCTATCATGACTATGACTGGAACCTACGAGTCGTAAATATAGATTATGAGTAATAAGGTACGGCTTGTAGGGATATTAGTCTGGGTGCCTTGGGACACTTCCCAAACTACGAGTCAAGGGGCAACTCATAGTCTATCGTAAGGTGACCCTTAACAACTGGGCATTAATTTTTTAGTATTTTTATTAAGGGCAATTTGGTCAGATCCCTATTTTCCCACTTAAACCCCATGTCTATAAAACACCAAAAATGGTTTATTTTCATTCTTTGTCAGATCAAAAAAGTCTTAAACACATTCAAATCCCTAAGTGAAGTTCAATCTAGGGTTTCTCAAGGTTGATCATTTAAAGCTTCTAAGTGGTGATTTCTCCATAATTATGATACTATAAGGCATGTATCTCTCCTCTTACACTTTTTCACTTAAAATATGTGTTTAAATAGTTACTCGAGTGGATTTGAATATGGATTTTGATTTGAGTTGGGGAGAGGGGGATGGAAGGATTATTACTTGATTTGAATTTCCAAGGTTTTAATGCCAACATTCATGTTTTATTAATGTATATTAAAACTGTTGGGGTGCATAGGTATGGTGAATGGAATGGGGGGGTGAGGTTGACATGTCCCGAACTGAGGCCTTAGCGTAATGGGCAATCTCAAGTACAACCCAGACCGGAGACCATCCCAATACCCAAACCAACTAACCAACAAGTACCCTGAGTTGGATGAACTCCAAACATATAACAAGACAATGTATCACAATGTGGTGACTTTGGGATAAGACTATATCCGAGGCCAACCCAACCAAGTCGATCCACCCATTAACTTAAACCAACTATCCAATCCAACCAATAACCGAAACAAAACCCACAAACCAAAACCAATTCTAATAATCCAATGTATGTATATATATAGATGAAACATAACCAGTCTATACCATGCCCAAGTCTACAATTGTTGACATAAAGCCTCTAGACAAACCAAAGATTACCTATTCTGGACATGCCCCCGACCATAGCCAAAAACTAAAGTCTATGAAAGGCAAGAAATATGTAAAGCAACCCATGACTTGAAATAGATTCCTTCCAAACTATTGAAGCTCGCCACTTCAATCCAACATCGACTGTCCCCGAATTCGATCACTAAGCAGGATAAGTAGAATGGTCGGTCACTGCATAAAATGGGTAGATAGCCGCCCGAAGATAAGTTAGTGGGTGAATAGTAGCATGCACTCGGGATAAGGATAAAATAATACCATTTCCAAAGACAAGTAAAACCATCCATAATGCATACAAATATACATATATATAACACCATGCTGGAAAAAGGAATTGGGTTTAGCATTCCATTAAAACCTTTACCTGAGTTGTGTAGCTTTGCCATCCTAAACCACCCACAGTCTATTTAGGCTCATCTCCCCCAGATGAAAAGGCCCTAGTGCGTGAAGCCACTTGACCAGGGAAGAAAACATAGGATGATTAGTAGATCCCCAAAATATAGTATGACATCATGCACATGGTTACCAAGACCAAACCTCACATCGGAAACTATGAGTTTCTAGTTTTGGTCCCCCTAAGACCTCCACCTTCTATATATTTTCTACATACCCCGCTATTATTGCCTAATTAAAACCATTACCAAGCAACCAACCAATCCATTAATCATTTATTAACCAAGGCCATTAGTAGGGGTATGGTCATACCAACTATACTTGCAAGTACTATCCATAGCCAACCATATGTAGGTTTAAGGGATTCTATGTACCCTTCCCTTAACCATATAAAACCACTTGGGGGATTACAATGTACCCCACAAGAATAACTAATTTCATAGCCACCAAGGCTTTACCATTTAATCCTTCCAAACCATGTACACCATTTATACCATTTAAAACAATTCCAAACCATTTATGACCATGCCAAACATTTAAATAATTTATATAATTTAAGATATTTAAACCTTGAAAAACTATCCAAATCTATTTAGGGTTCCATTACAAAACCAAACCACGCAAGAGTTCCAATGAAAGTTCAATAATAAAGTGAAAACATTCTTTTAGGCATTTTATCAAATATGTTGAGGGCATACCTTTGCTAAGACCAAAATCAATGCATAAACCACCATAATTAGGGATACTCAAGATCCATTTATTAAACCATAAACAAAAAGTAACAACATATGCTAACCATTACCAAACACATATAAAAAAATAGTTTACACAATTACCAAACCATATGCATCAAGACCCTCAACATATATTTTGAAAACCACCATTCATGATTCATAAATCAATTTCTAAAACACAATACACATGTCTTTAGTTGGAATTAACAATGAGGGAAGGATTACATGCCTTATACAAGAAGATTCTAAAGAAAAACATGACTCTTGAACTCTTTGCTGAACACATGAAGAAAACCTAGCCTCCAATCTTTAAGAGTAAGTTTGAGAGAGTATTTGGAGTGTTTCCATCCTTTAATAAGTGTTATAAGAAGCCACCAAGGGTTATATAACGTGATAACATAAAAACTTTGAAGTAGGAAGTGTTTGGACTACCCTTGACTTAAAATTAAAATAAGCCACGATCTAGGGTATGACTCACCTTTACCATTTGTATACTAGGGTACGGGTGGTATCCCAAATCATACCTAAGACCATGCCAAGACCCTAAACATTTGTTCCTATATGACTTACACCTCCCTAACTCATACCTAAGGGTACGATTAGTACACTCAATCATACCTACTGTAACACCTCGTGGTGTCGTCGACTTAATATCTCACTTTGTAGCATGCTTAAAGGGTTATTCATAAAAAAAATTTCTAAGTATCAAAAGGACTTATTCATATTTTAAGCTCCTAAACTTTTGCGATTTTTAAATCAATTTTTCTAACCTTGAGATATGGATTTTTAAGTTGATTCATGATTGGGGGAGTAAAAAAGATGTGTTGCGGAAGTTTTGGATTTTTTGAACAATGTTAGAGGTGTGTTTGGATGTTAAAAATAGTGGCTCGACACAAAGTCAACGCGCCACATTGATGGTCACGTTGATGAAATAGTATCCTGACACGCTATTGATTCATCGCATCGATTAGCGTATCAAGTGGTTTACATTTTTCTTTTAAATTCTAGGATAGAAGAGGTATTTTAGTCTATTTTTCCCCATCATAACTCATTCATAACACAATCTTTAACTTAAGGAGAGCATAATTCATCAAAAACCTCTCTTATTCTCTCAATATCAAAACCATAACCCATTCCCCGGAGATCAAAGTTTATCCTCAAGGTCAAGAACTTTAAAGACTCAATTAAGATTCAGGTTTCTCTCTCTCTACTTAACAAAATAAGGTACGTGGGGTTTTTCTAATCTCATGGGCATGATTTTGATATGAATATAAATAATATTTTAATAATTACTTAAGTATGTATGCAATTATAAGTGGGGTTTCATTTTAACATAAAAAGCATGCATTGTGATATAGTTTTGAGAAGAATATTAAAAGATCATGGGGTTGTTTGCTTATATATCTTAATTTTTGAAATGATGAACTTGTGGTTTGAATTTTGAAATGTGTTATAAACATGAGTTGTGAATCTTTTAATCCCCATGTTGATTTTTTATGAACTCCACATGATACAATTGTTAGACTACTGAGAGCATGAGTTTTATATCCTTTATTGTACTACTTTATAAATGATGAAGTTTCTTGATTATTACGTATTGGGAATCATTATGCATGTGTTGGTGTATGGGAGTATTTTTGGCATTTATATTATGATTTGTATAAGAAGTTTTGAGAATTGATGCAGTACTGATGACTTACAAGTCACGGTATGATGATACCCTGCGAAGGAATTGCCTGGAATAAAAAGAAGAAAATAATGTTGTGAGAATGATGTATGTTTTCCTTATATCAAACTTAAAGCTTTTTTTATGTGAGTTAGATGGTCACCTAAACTGTGATTTGTCGACATGGGAACTTGGTACCCTGCTATGTGATCTTGTGTACCTAGTACTATATAATCCTAACGCAGGACCTATGGTTAGGAGCCCTTCTTTGTGATCTTGAGTGCAACCATGACATATTGATTTGATTGAGGTTGTGGCACCCTGCTATATAAACTTTTGTGTCCTTCCCTCACTAGTACTCCAATCTTGGCAGCAACCGAGATTTGGCAGTCGGTGAAAAATATGAACTTGTAGGGTGTACTATCTAACTCCATAGTTCTGCATTATTGTTGAATATAATTATACTATTCCTATGTGTTTTCAAATGATTTTGCATTAATATGTTTTATAATATCTGTCACCTATGTTGTATAAAAGTTGCATTTTGTTTTTGGATTACTTTGTGTACCAATACTTCTGTATTGGCCCCCTATATTTTAGGGTCTAAGTCTCAGTCTAGGGGTCCTACTAAACCATAGATTTGATAGATATAAGTGTGTAGTTGGTGAGCCTCCCTTACTTCGTAAGGCCATTCTTAGAGTATTGTTATTTCATTATGGTATTGGTCCAATCGGAGGCCTTGTTCCAATTTTAAGTAAGATATTAGTTTTGATGTATTAGAGATTTCACAGACTGATGTTAAGTACTGTTAGGATTTTATGAAATTTCATCTTTGGATTTGTTCAGTTGATCTATTAAAATGACCATATGACCGTATGTTGAAACTTTTGCATCTCTTATATTATTTATATGATGTACATGGTTGTCAGAAAGAAAAGAAGGCTCAAGCCACTATGGTTAGGGATTCCCGTTATGGCCAGGGCCTAGTTTAGGTGGCGACAAGCTTGGTATCATATCATGGTTCATGGTCCCAAGGTTTCTACAAAATTATATCTGGTAGAGTCTTGTTTGTGGGTGTGTAGCGCGCCACATTTATAAACAGAAGGATACTAGGCATTTAGGAATGTCTCCTTTCTTTGAGATTTAGTTTGTGCTATAGAGTCTGAATGTTCCCTAATTAGCGGTCTCTTGTTTTTCAGTAAAGTTATCATACCTCCATGTCGCTCCAATGAATAGAATGCCCAAATTAAAGATGTCTGTCCTACCCATGGGATGAGGAAGCGTAATAGGGCTTACATCCTGAATTTGTTGCTGCTCTGGGAGTCCCTCCTATTCAGACTAGTCCACCCAGGGCACCTAGGGCTCCCTGGTCTGGTACTAACTACCCCCAACCTCCCCAGAGGGAGATATCAAATACTGAGTTTAGACAGTCAATGTATATGATTGAAAAGTTGGTGGCCTCACAGTTTCAATGGTTGGAGAATGTTGGGTCTGTCTCTGGTGCATCCGAGACTACACAGGTGGGTTAGTTCATGAGATTGAACCCGTTTAAATTTATGGGTACAAAGGTAGAGGAGGATCCATAGGAGTTTGTGGACGAGATGGAGAAAATGTTTTGAGTGATGCATGTGGATGAAGTAGAAGGGGTTGAACTAGCGGCTTATCAACTGAAGGAGGTACAAAATCAGTGGTATACTGAATGGGAAGATTTGAGGGGTGACAATGTTGAGCCTTCTATATGGGTTAAATTTGTGGAAGCTTTCCTGGACCAATTATTTCCCCAGGAGTTGAGGGAGTCCAAGGCTGAAGAGTTCATGAATTTGAAATAAGGAAATATGAGCATTAAGGAATACACCTTAAAATTTAATAAACTATCCTGATATGCTCCGAAATTAGTGGGAAACATGAGGGATCGTATGAGAAAGTTTTCATCCGGTCTTTTGTATGACTTGGTATTGAAGTGAAAAGGTTCAATATTGAATAGAGCTATGGACTTCTCCAAATTATTCGTTCACATGCAGCAGGTTGAGGATTAGAGAAAGAGGGTTGCTGAAGCAAGGGACAAAGACAAGTAGGCCAAGAGGGCCAGATCTTTGGATCATCACTATAGTCAATGTCAGGATAGAGATTGGGGTAATAGGTATCGAAGAAAAAGACTTCGGGGAATGTGCAGCCTTCGGTCAGTGACCAGGCCTCCACATGATCAGTGGCCCTTTAGTCCTTAGGCTAATAGTGGTTGGAGGATGTAGGACGCCCATTCCCAAGGGAGCATGATATATCCCACAAAATATTTTCCCCGTTTTAGTACCTGTGGGAAGAATCACCTGGGGAAGTGTTACTTCGAGAGGAGGAATTGTTATTCCTACGGCCAAGTGGGTCGTATCCTAAGATATTGCCCTTCTACCAAAGGTAATGCAGGGTTCTAAGTCCCAAGCTACCTCCATATCTCCTCCTCCTAAGGGTGCTTCTTCATCTACTGGAAGCGGTCGCAATCGATTGTATGCTTTGTCCAATTGACAGGTGTAATGCCCCGTAATTTTCAAAGCTTGAAAAGTTTCCCAAGAATGTTAGAAGCTTTCTTTGAAAGATGAATCCACTTTTTTAAACGTAGTATTTTCAATATTTTCACTTTTTATCACATGGGGAATCGAATAAAATTTTCATCAATACCAAATTTGCCCAAATCTGACACCCGGGTGAAAAGTTAGAGCCTTTTTAGTGAGACAGTGTATCACCTGAGCCTTCAATGCATCACGTAGATAGCTCAAATGGAAATTCTCAATTTCCAGTGTTGCGCTTAGATAGTGGCGCATCATGCCAAACTTTCAGGTGGCAGACAAGGTGGAAACGCGATAGCTCCATGTCGCACCACCGTGCAATTTCCTATTTGTCACTTTCCAATGACTTGGCACGATAGTGGCGCATCGCGCCAAGGATGAAAATTAGAAAATTTTCTCAAAAATTAAATACGTTTCCTAGGATTAAAAGGGTCAATTTCCCTAACCTATATAATCTCAAAAACAAGTATTTGATCCTCCATTACACCAAAATATATTCTATTCTCTCAAAATTCTCTCAAGAACACATTAGGATTTTTCATATAAGATTTAAGTTCAAGAATTTCCACCGTCAATCTTCACGAAATCACATCCCAGGTATACATAGTGTTCATTCATAGACTCCTTTCATCCATGACGCCCAAGAATTCCTTTTATAAAGTAAAAAATTTTAGATTTTCTTTATGAACTTCATGTTGGGTTTATTTTGTTTATGTTGAGAATGATCAATTGAATTCAAATCCATTTAGGGTGATTAATGTTATGTTGAATTGATTTGTATAGATGTATATTCATATGAACCTATTATTAAACCCTAGGATGTTGAAATTAGATGTTGAATCATGCTGTGTAATTGTTGAATAATGTTGTCTACATATATTATGCCTATCATGTGTTTGATTATATGCCGATATGAAGGAAAAGTACCCAACTAGAAGGATATTATGAAATCCCCATGTTTGTACAAGTTTATGCATATCACATGTTTGATGAAGTGCTTGAATATATGAATTATGAATTGTATTAATGGTTCTGTGTTCACGTAAGTCATGCTATGTCAGTTTCTTTCCATCGAGTCTTGGGGGTTCTTATTACCGACAATTTAGTTGTGTGCCTAGAGACATGTCATGTTTTCAAGATACTCTCAGTCAAACTATGATCCATAGAACATAGTCAGTCGTGTGACTCAGGAAAACGCAGAAATCTAGTAATCTCAGTAGTTCAGTAATCTCAGTGATCTCAATACTGAGTAATCTCAGAAACCTCAGTATTCCCGGTTAATCTTAGTAACTTCAATACTCTCAGTCAGTCCTCAGAACTCAGTACATTTCATCAATCAACGAAACTCAGTAAACTCAGTTTAGCTCCACTGAACAATACCATTAGTATCTGCTCAGTTCAGAAAATCACCTCAGTTTAGTGTCTTTCAGATGGGAGTAGGATTCAGCACCGAGCGAGCCTAGGGATGGGTACTCACCCACTAGATAGGACGGGGATATCTAGAAGAAATATCTAATTTCCAGAACTACGTAGCCAGCATAGGTATGAGATGCCACCCGTTAAATAGGACTGACATACTCAGGGATCACCCGTTAGCATATTTAAATGTATAGGACTGATCACAAGGGTCACCCACTAGATTAGGACTAACTTCACAGAAGTTATCTTTACTAGTGGTTTGGTACTGACATCCTTCAAACTGGGGTTATAGGTTAGACCTCAGTTAGTATAGTATGGGGAATGTCGGTTAGATGAATACATCCCACAATTTCAGTTAAAGAATTAGGACTGTCAGATATAGTCAATACAACTCAGTAGTATAGATTTAAAACTATTAGATACAGTCAATCCTTATCATTATAAATAGTTTCCAGGATCGCCCACCAGATAGGACTGATCTCAACTATGGTTAATCAGTATCTGTATTATCAGATTTAGAGATCACCCGCTAGATAGGACTGATCTTAGATTCAGTTACTTAGATACAGTATGGAAATCAGCTAGTTCTATCAGATTTAGGACTGTCAGATATAGTCACTCATGTTATCATTTATATTAGTTATCAGAACTTTTGTTATTAGCATTCAGCTTCAAGACTGTCAGATACAATTAACCAGACCAGTTCTTCATAATCAGAACTGTCAGACACAGTTATCCATGTATTAGTAACATAGTATCAATCCCTCAGTATTCAGTAATACAGTATTAGTTTCTCACTCATCAATGACTCAGATATCAATGTCAGTAGACTCAGTAGTCAAAACTCAGTATTCAGTCCTATTATGATCTCAGTTATAATTATGTATGCATGCATGTATTCTCAAGTTCATGATAGTCAGTTAGTTAGTATTGTTCATGCATATGAACCTATTGCATTTAGCCTAGCTCATTTGTATACCAGTACATTCAAAGTAATGACGCATTTGAGCTATGGTGTCTTATACCATAGGCTTAGAAGAATGAGCTCCAGAGAACTAGTAGTATCCCAGTTCAGCGATCAGAGTTAGCAGTGAGTTCTCCTTCATTAAGGACATGATGATCACATTACTATTTTAGTTTTTTTAGTTTATTTCAGTGGCTGGAGTTAGTTGGGTACATGTCTCATCAACTCTTTATTCAGATAGTTTAGAGTCTTTCAAACTATAGTATGTTCAGATAATTATCTCAGTTGTTTTAGTATTGTTATACCATACTTTTCAGTCATGTACTAGTATTGAACCTTATGGCCTTTCAGTTCATGTTTTTCCATTTATGATATTATTACTATTATTCAGTGCTTAATTTACAGATATCACTCATGGGTTAGCTTGTGATCCTTCGGGTTCATGTGCACGATGTGGCATTTCAAGTACCAGATTCGGGGTGTTACAAACTTGGTATCAGAGCCTAAGGTTCAATAGGGTCCTAGGAAGTCTAAAAAGTCATATCTAGTAGAGTCGTGAACATGCGTGTGTTGTTCACCACACTTATGTATAGGAGTCTATAAGGTGTTTTAGGAATAGTTTCCCTCCTTTCAGTATTCATGTCATGCTAGTGAGGATAGGCTTTGTCACGACCCGAACCGGGCCTTGTCCGTGACGAGTATTCCAAACCATGAGGCCTAAAACACCCCTATCTGTCTGGTAATCACGCACACAATTCATATGATAAAATAAATGTGGAAGATACACAATATAACAGAAACATGGTAAAGAATCATGGAAAGTAATAATGGGGAATAATGTCCCACAATCTTAACACAACATCTTTATAACATCTGCGAAATCACTGCTACATGACTGAACAAATATCTATCTGAAAACTGGGACAAGGACCCCAGTAGACCCAAAACAAATAAATGATAAATTAAACTACAGACATCAGGCCTTCCAAAATATAGAAGGCTCACCACTTGATTCTGTGATCTGTCAGAAAAAATATACTGTTTGTCTAGACGCCTAGACTGTGCCTCTGAACCTGGGAGGAGAGGGGGTCAATACAAAAGTACTGGTATGCAGAGAAATCAAAATAGAAATATAATATTTTTACACAATATAGGTGAGAGCCATTATAAAGCAGTTTCATATCAAATTATTTGAAAACACATAGGCATAATGTAATAGTTTTCAATACCAATGTAATGCGATTGAGCTAGGTGGAATAACCTACAATTGTAATTCCACGGTTATGTGGAATCCACCTCTAGTGCTCAGAGGCCAAGCCTCCAATCTAAGTAGCCGCCAGGAGTTGGAGCCGGTATACCCCCCATGTGAGTACACCACAGGGTATCCCCCCATGTGAGATGTCTCAATTATTTTATTATCCTCCCATGTAGGATACAATATCATATGACCCGCATCAGCAACTACGGTTTCCAGCAATGAGCCTTTTCACTAAAACGCCTTCTTCGGGAATCCACCTTTCTCATGAAAATCAATGCATTCAAACTTTGTTCAAATCAATCACATGTCATACTCTGTAAGGTATCATCATACCCGACTTGCAAATCATCAGTATCATATCATTCTCTTCATTCAATCATCAAATGCAACATATTTCAATATGAACCAAACAACCCTCTCTTTGAAAGTGAAAAACCATATACAAATCATGACATTTTTAAGACATTTCATGGCATGCATTTCAAGATGATTTCAAATGATTCATATCATGTGAAACTTAAAATAATATCATATGAAGAGAGGGGTTCCATTTAAATCATGCTCTTAATTTATCCTCATTATGAAACACATTCATATCCATATATAATATGTCAAATCACATTGGAATAGGCCTAAAGACCAAATCAATATCATAAAAATTTTAAAACATAATCATATTCGTAATTTCAAAACCCCCATTTTGTAAACATAAATTTTTAAAGCCCATGAGATTTTTGAGATAACCCCACGTACCTCTATATGAGAATATGATAGCTGCTTCTTGAAGCCTACATTGCGGAGATTCCAAATCTTTAATTTGTTTTGAAAACCCATGGTTGAATCTTGAACTACTTGGGTTTTTATTTTGAAGCCATAGAGAGAGTTCTTGAACAATTTTCATGAATGAAGGTGTATTTTGGGGTCTTTGGGAACTGAATTTCGTGTTTATGGTAAATAAGGGTGTAAAAGGAACATTTTGCCCCAAAAAATGAAGTGTTTAAGTCACTTAAAACCTTTACATAGGCGCTGCCTATGCTATCGCCTATGTTTACATAGGCGCCGCCTATGCTATCACTTATGTTTACATAGGCGCCACATATGTTATCGCCTATGTTTACATAGGCGCCGCCTACTACTATGAAAGGCCATAACTTTTTGCTCGGGTGTCGAATTTTAGCAAAATTGGTATCGTTGGAAAGATAAATCGAAGACCTATCATTTGACACATAGTAGGCTCTCTAATTCGACATATATAGAGAGTTATGGTTGATAGAAGCTGACACAAATTATAACGTCCACTAAAACTTAATCGATCGAAATAATTTCAACTCGTCCTTGAGTTTAAGGACCTCTATGGTCTATATTCAATATTGAATGGATTCACATACTACGCAAATAATTAACATGTCATATTTGCATAGGATTTATGGCTTCGGGATTATCAAGTCATCGAAATCATGGTCTATATTGTATCCCAAAATGTGGGGCGTTACAAGAATAATTCAGTTTGGGTCTATATACGTAGGAACAACGGTCTAAACTCTAGCCCAAAAATATGGGGTGTTACATTATCTCCCCCTTGGGATTGTTCGTCCTCGAATGATGGGTAGGAATATATTGAAGCTTGGAGGTATGGAATAATGCGGATATGATATGTTTCTCTAAGAAAGAATACACAGATCTGAAACATGGCTATAAGACTGGAACTGCTGATGTTCTAAATTCTTATACGGGACGTGCATATCTGATGCATGGAATACACAATTGAAGCTAATCATAAGCTGAATTCTCATAATGAACATGCATAGCTGATGCATGGATTTGTTACTGAGTTGTTCTCATGAACGCAGAACTGAATACACTGATAAGTTAAACTTTTTCTATTGGACATACATTTCTAATACATGCATATCTGACTAAACTGACGTATAAACGTATGACTGAATACGTAATGATAACTGTGCGGTGTTGAATGGGGTATCTCCCCCTTGGGACCCTATGTCCCTCTATGAATTCTCAATTCACTAAGATACTCGAAAAACTGAGTTGATGCATAGGGCACCTACGAATTGAATCATCACTGAACATCTAGAATCTGAATTTATAATGCATGATGCATGAACTGGGCTATATTCGTAACTACTGGTATACTCTATCTTGGAATAGTAGCATGTTTGATATTTCGAGTAGCATGAATAAGTGCAAAGACGAGAAAACAAGTCATACGAATCTGACTGCTAAACTGACTTATTGGCAATACAGACTGAATTATACTACACCCTCATACTTAACTGGAGTATCTCTTTAACACTCTTTCTAAGGAAGTTCTAGCAGTAATAGGGAGCCATGAATCTTGGGTACGGATTACACAAGACATCCAACTAAGAAAATCACAACATTGACACTACTCTGCAGTCTGGAATATAGACATATACCTCCTAAACTAGGATAGAATTTTCAGACCTTTGGCAATATAACTTCTTACTTTCAGGCTTAGCGCACTTCCTGAATATCCCTTAACTGTACTATTCCATATAAATATCATATTCATTCTACTCAGCTTAAAATTCTCATATGAGCATTGACAAATCTTTCTACTAATGTCGAAAATAACTTAATCCCTTCGCCGTGATCAAGCCTAACTTTAAGTCACAAAAAAATACAACATGCCAGACCACGCTATTATTCTAAACCATATGATGCAATCTTCTATATCCCCCTTAAAGATCACATCCTAAGTATAACATGCCTTACCACTTCAATGACAACTCTGAACTATTAATATGAAGTCGCTAATGCATATGGAGACCTTCCACTACAATCCCAGAACGTCATTCAAGCCTAATTTATAACCACAAGTTAACTCCAAGGAAATCACCCATAAATACATACTTTACATAGTTTCTAAAATACTATCAATATAACTCCCATGCGCTGTCCAAAAAACATACACACAACAACTTTTCCACTAACCATCACATGTATCAAACTTAGCCCCAAATCTTACTTCATACTTATGGCCTTATCTAAACAAGCATACTATGGTCTTCCATCAACAAGAACATTTACATCATCACCACTATCATTGCATAGGGCGGGTCACAAAAAAGGTTAAAACATAAGACCCTCAAGTGTGGAAAGATCTTTATACTGGACTGAGCACACTATAAAGAGATAGTACATGCGTCAAGAGTTGTATGACCTCAACTAGAGTTCATAACATAAGAAATGTGATTCCGACTACTTGATTGAACTAGAACTCATTATCTTGGAACTGGAAGAGTACGTGACTCTCTATCATATACAAGAATCATGAACTACTATCGCAGAACTGGATCGTAAGGCATGAGTAAGCATCTGAATAACTGAAAAGAAAAAAATTGAGGTAGGAATGGGTTGAGATCCACCTTCACTTTCTGATGTTCTAAATCATACTGCATTACTACTAGAATATGATAGCCTTACTTGGTCATTCATTCTATCATCTCACCCTCAGCTTCACGTCATTATATAGAGTTTAGGAGATCCTTTACCAGATTCTAATTGAACTACACTTACTACACTCTAGGGTCTGAAAAAAAAATGACAATGCATGCACATCATAGAACTTAGCCCGAATGACTACCTTCTGGGATACATTAGTTTGCACACTTATTTCTATCGCTTCAACCTTTAAAACTCAGACTTAGATTCTAACACTTAACATGGATATCACCAATCCTTGATGAACCATAACACTTTCGACACAGCCTACCACTATTGCGACTCCAAATTTTTATCCCTCTACTTGAGAATCAAGATCATCGTAAAAGGCCCAACACTATCAATCAAAACACCTTAACATGGCTATTTAGATCACCATATACCATCTAACTAGTATTTATCCACTTAACAATTCAATAGTACCACTAGCCACGCACAACAAGTAATAGCCTTAGAAAGAATGTCGCGACCTCATGTCACCTTAGGCATACTTCTACATCAAACATACAATATCATACATCACTACGAATCAAATAAACCTAATCTCTTGCGTACACCATTCAAGCTTATTAGATCACTTTCATAAAACTGGTATCATTACCCAATCAATCATCACAACTACCTTAATTACCATCAACTGTGCAACCTTAATGTCTAGTTCTAAACATGATTTACAATCTAACCTTACACATAATTCTCACTTGGACACTACGAAATAAACATCAAGAAACACTAGTATGCTAGAACTTCACAACCACAATAATCGATCATGACCTTATGGTCTTCCTTATCATAACTCATTAGCAAGTACTATTTCAAAACATCAAGCCTACTAATTTAATCTCACAAAACATACATCATTAATCTCATGCCACCATTTTTTCACCACCACATTCTACACTTAAATTCAAACCTATAGTTTAGCATCAATCATCTACCACCAATAATGAGTGCAAAATAATATGCTAGTCCATAAAATTGACACATTCTATTCAAACACCTCAAAACCCACTACATACCTTCTCACAAGTTGTACTAGTTTACAACTACCAACGAAAAAAAGGTCAAGGGGGTAAAGTTACATAATAGACATGATCAGCCTTAATCTTATATTATAACCCCATACAATCCTTTCTACTCATACGGATTTCTCACCTCATACTTACTCACTCAATCATACATTTAAACTTCTTTCAAATTCCTCAAACAACCATGAGTCTATAATCATAACTTAATCGCAAATATAGCTATTTTCACATTCACACAACCAACAAATCACCTTAACTAACAACTCCTTCTCTACCTTATCCTAAACTAACTCACAAGGACAAATTACCTTTTTACCAACTCAACCTTAAGCAATAGATTCAGCCATATCTATATTAAACCAACGAAAGAACAATAAGTTGAACAAAAGGTTGCTAGTGAATTGAAACAGGCCTTACACGGCTTCACTAGACTTTGGGTTTGTATTTTGAACAAGAAAATGAGATAAATGACAAGGAAACTGTGCTAGTGAATCGAAAGAGCCCCACACGGCTTTACTAGACTTTTTAGTTTCATCAACACAATGACAAAATATTTTCAAGAGATAGAAACTTGTCACACAATATTCCATTATCTGAGAATACACATCTTACTTTGTATAGATAAAAATATGAGTCAAACACTTCCTCCATGGACTACCATACCGTCCACACATGCTGCTAGCTACCAAATTAGTTTATCACTACAAAGGGGTAAATCATCCTCACGCTGACTTCTAACATTGTGACATTGCATTACCAACTTCTTGGTCTAATTTTACTACCAATAGTTCATGACAACAACACTTTAACACACATTACTATTCAAGTGGAAATATAATTCCAATATTCTGCTACACCTTATTACCTCTGAAGTGTGATACTGGCAACATAAGTTCTGAAAAGAACTTAATACACTTAATACCGCAGGTTATAAGGCACGATTTCATCAATATCAAGGTTCACACCAGAACCAAAACACTCTCTAAAGCAATAACGGACTCTTTCTAAGTCCTTACACAATTTTAAGAACTTATATAATGTGATCCAAAGGAACAATACCATTTAGACTCTAAACATTTGCACTTGAATCACCCCAGTAATGTGACAGGTCTGAGAACATCAGAGTAAGGAAAGAATTTGGGATGATTTTACTTTCGTATGGACGTCACTATAGCATGAATTAGAGTATGTCGGAGGAACATTCTCACTCTGTTGCATGAATTAGAACATGAATAAAGAGAGACATTCCTAAATGCCTTGTAGCCTCCATCTTATAAGTATGGCATGCTACACACCAATAAACAAGACTCTACCCGACGTGATTTCGCAGACACTCGGGGACCATGAACTGTGCTTTGATACCAAGTTTGTCATGACCCGAACCAGTCCCTAGCCGTGATGAGTATTCCAAACCATGAGGCCTAAAACACCCCTATCTATCTGGTAATCTTGCACACAATTCATATGATAAAAGAAATGCAAAAGATAACAATATAATGGAAACATGGTTAAGAATTATGCAAAAGTAATAATGGGGAATAATGTCTCACAATATCAACACAACATCTCTATAACGTCTGCAAAATCTCTACTATATGACTGAAATAAATATATATCTAAAAACTGGGACAAGGTCCCCAGTAGACCCAAAACTAATAAGTGATAAATTAAACTATAGACATCAGGCCATCCAAAATATAGAAGGCTCACCACTTGATTCTGCGATCTGTCGGAAAGAATCGACTGGTTGGCTAGACCCCTACACTGTGCCTCTGAACTTGTGAGAACAGGGGGTCAATACAAAAGTATTGGTATGCAGAGAAATCAAAATAGAAATATAATATTTTTACACAATATAGGTGAGAGCCATTATAAAGCAGTTTTATATCTAATTATTTGAAAACACATCGGCATAATGTAATAGTTTTCAATACCAATGTAATGCGATTGATCTAGGTGGAATACCCTATAAGCGTAATTCCACGGTTTTGTGGAATCCCCCTCTGGTGCTCGGCGACTAAGCCTTCAATCCAAGTAGCCGCCAGGAGTTAGAGTAGGTATACCTCCATGTGTGTACACCGTAGGGAATCCCTCCATGTGAGATGTCCCAATTATTTTATTATCCTCCCATATAGGATACAATATCATATGACCCGCATCAGCAACTACGATTTCCAATGATGAGCCCTTTCGCTCAAATGCCTTTGTTGGGCATCCACATTTCTCATAAAAATCAATACATTCAAATATTATTCAAATCAATCACATATCATACTCTGTAGGGTATCATCATACCCGACTTGCAAATCATCAGTATCATACCATTCTCTTCAATCAATCATCATATGCAACATATTTCAACATGAACAAAACAACCCTCTCTTTGAAAGTCAAAAACCATATCCAAATCATGACATTTTTAAGACATTTCATGACATGCATTTCAAGATGATTTCAAACGTTGATATCATGTGAAAACTTAAAACAATATCATATCAAGAGAGGGGTTCCATGTAAATCATGCTCTCAATTTATCATCATTATGAAACACATGAATATCCATATATAATATGTCAAATCACATTCGAATTAGGCCTAAAGACCAAATTAATATCATAAAACGTTTAAAACATAATCATATTCGTAATTTTAAAACCTCCATTTTGAAAACATGAATTTTTAAAACCCATGATATTTGTGAGATAACCCCACATACCTCTATATGTGAATATGATAGGTTCTTCTTGAAGCCTATGTTGTGGAGATTCCAAATCTTCAACTTGTTTTGAAAACCAATGGTTAAATCTTGAACTACTTGGGTTTTTATTCAGAAACCCTAGAGAGAGTTCTTGAATAATTTTGATGAATGAAGGTGTATTTTGGGATCTTTGAGAACTGAATTTCATGTTTATGGCTAAATGAAGATGAAAAAGAACCATTCCGCCCCAAGAAATAGAGTTTTAAGTCACTCAAAACCTTTACATAGGCGCTGCGTATGGTATCGCCTATGTTTACATAGGCGCCGCCTATGCTATTGCCTAGGTTTACAAAGGCGCTGCCTACTACTTTGAAAGGCCATAACTTCTTGCTCGGGTGCCAGATTTTAGGAAAATTAGTATCGTTGGAAAGTTAACTCAAAGAACTATCATTTGACACATAGTAGGCTATCTAATTCGACATATATAGAGAGTTATAGTCAATGGAAGATGACATAAATTACAACGTCCACTAAAACTTAATCGATCGAAATAATTTCAACTCATCCTTGAGTTGAAGGGCATCTATGGTCTAAATTCAAGCTTGAATGTATTCACATACTACGCAAATAATTAACATGCCATATTTTCATAGGATATATGGCTTTGGGATTTTCAAGGCATCAAAATCATGGTCTATATTGTAGCCCAAAATGTGGGGCATTACAAGAATAATTTAGTTCGGGTCTATATACGTAGGAACGACGATCTAAACTCTATCCTTAAAATATAGGGTGTTACAGGCTCAAAGTTTAACACTCAGTCTAATTTGTTTCTCCCTTTCTTATCCAAAACATGCCTCTTTAAAGAAAAATTAGGAATCAGTCAGCCTCTTAGCCCAAAGAACCTTTGGGCGAACATGTTTCTCATGCGGAGTTTAGGAACACATTCACTACTCTTACTCAGTCAGTTTCTACTCATAATGAATGACCAACTGTCATTCCAGCCAACCCAGTGGCCAATTCAGCTACAACCAGGATTCAAAACTTCACCCGAATGAACCCTTCATTTTTTCTTTAGTCTAAGTCAGATGAGGACCCTCAGGAATTCCTAGATCAGGTTCAGAAGATGACTGACATCATGCGGGTGACTACTATTGAGAGTTCTAAGCTAGCTACATACCAGTTGTAGGATGTTGCTCACACTTGGTTCAAGTATTGGAAGTCAGGGAGGGTAGATGATGCAAGGTCAATTGAGTGGGAACAGTTTGCTTCCACATTCCTTGATAGATTCTTTCCCCTAAAGCTTAGAGAAGCCATGGTGCTAGAGTTCATCAACGTCGGGCAAGGTAATATAATAGTGAAAGATTATTCTCTTAAGTTTACTCAATTAGCAAGATATGCCTCTTATGTGGTTGCAGACATTAGGGCCAAGATGAGTAAGTTTGTGTTAGGGGTGAATGATAGTATGGTTAATAAGTGCAGATCCTCCATGCTAAATAGTGACATGACTTTAGCCAGACTTATGACCCATGCTCAGTAGATAGAAGAGTAAAATATTAAGATAAAGGAAAAGTAGAATAAGAGGGCAAGGACAGGTAGTTTCAGTTTCACTCAATCTAAGTCAGGGGGTGGTAACGGTTCTTAGTATAGTCATAAATTTTCAGTCCCAGCTCCATCTTCAGCTAGTGCACCAATACCCAAGCTCGAGAATGACAGTCCTAATGGGTTGCCCGGATCTGAGGCCCGGGATAGTGAGAACAACAGTCTTACCTATCCACTTTGTGAAAAATATGGTAAGAATCACCTAGGTGTATGTAGAGCAGGCAGTGAGGTATGTTATGGATGTGGTAAGCTAGGCCATAGGCTATGAAAATATAGAGTAAGGGCTCAGAAGGGAAAATATTATGCCAGAAGGGTGTCACTTCCAGTACCACTAGTGTTCATCATCAGAACATGTTTTATGCTCTTCAGACTCACCATGATCAAGAAAATTCCCCCGACATAGATTCGGGTACGTTATAGGTCTTTCATACTCATGATATGCAATGCTATACCTCTTTCTCTTATTTTAGCTTAAGATTTTCAGTATGAGTTATTTAGTCATGAATCAGTCCGTGGATGCCCTGCACATCACCCCAGTATCTCAGTAAGGTGAGCATTCTTAGAGGGACATAGTTTCCCAAGGGGGAGATACCCTATTATTCCCCAATGTTCTAATGCCTTAAATAAAGTTTCTCTTTGCATAAAGAATCCAGTTTAGAGTAGAGGGTATTCATAAGTTGACCCTCAAAGTACGAACCTCAGCTTTAGGCCAAGTATTCAGAGGCTCAGTTCCATTCATGATGTTCGGTTCGTATGTCACATATCAGACCAGAATCACTTAGGTTCTCATATTTTTTGCTCATGCATGTTTAGTAAGATGATCTCGGATTCATTACCATTTCCAATTAAGATAACAGTTCTCCTTAGTCTTACTCAGTTTCATGTTCAGTGTTCATCACAAACTTGGTACTAAGTACCTTTGCATATTCAGCCATGCATTCATATATTAGTTCAGCATTGTAATTATGCATTAGACATGCATTCTCACTGCAAGAAATTTAGTTCATCAAAATATTCAGTCGTGTACTCATAAGTCAATAATCATTCATGCATCAGATATGCATGAATTCAGCTTATTAGTCATGCATCAGATATGTATGTCCACTATGTTATATTCAGACATCGGTCATGTAAGTCATGAAATCATGTTCCAGGCAATCATGTTCAGTATGTACGTCAGTTTTTATTCTTTCCCTCTCACTCAACCTTATTCGAGGATGAATGTTCTCAAGGGAGAGATATTGTAATACCCCGTACTTTTCCTAGCTTGAAAGGTTTCCCAAGAATGTTAGAAGCTCTCTTTAAAGGATGAATCGACTTTTGTACACATAGTATTTTCAATATTTTCACTTTTTATCCTGTGAGGAATCGAATAAGCTTTCCATCAATACCAAATTCTCCCAAATCTAACACCCGGGTGAAGAGTTAGAGCCTTTTTAGTGATACAGTGTATCACCTGAGCCTTCTGCGCATCACGTAGATAGCTCAAATGGAAGTTGTCAATTTCTAGTGTTTCTCCACGATAGTGGCGTATCGTGACAAACTTCCAGGTCACAGACAAGGTGGCAACGCGATACCTTGAGTCACTCCACCATGCAATTTCCCATTTGTCACTTTCCAGTGACTTGGCGCGATAGTGGCACATCGCGCCAAGGATGAAAATCAAGAAATTTTCTCAAAAAATAAAAATGAGTCCAGGGTTAAAAGTTTCAATTTCCAACACATATATATACACAATAACACATGATTTAGTCATTCTTTACCCAAAATATACTAGTTTCTCTCAAGTTTATCTCAAGAACATGCTAGGGTTTCTATTGGGGATTCAAATTCAAGAAGGTTTCACCGTCAATCATCAAGAAATCACATCCCAGGTATGCATAGTGTTCATTCATGAACTCTTTTCATCCATGAAGCCCAAGAATCTCTTTTCTAAAGTCAACATTTTAGATTTTCTTTATGAACTTCATGTTTGGTTTATTTTGTTTATGTTGAGAATGATCAATTGAATTGAAATCCAGGTTGGGTAATTAATGTTATGTGGAATTAATTTGTATAGATGTATATTCATTTGAACCTATGATTAAACCCTAGGATAATGAAATTAGATATTGAATCATGATGTGTAATTGTTGTATAATGGTATCTACATATATTATGCCTATCATGTTCTTCATTAAATGCCGATATGAAGGAAAAGTGCCCAACTAGCATGATATTATGAAATCTCAATGTTTGTACAAATGTATGTATATCATAAGTTTGATGAAGTAATTCAATATATGAATTATGAATTGTATTGTCGGTCATGTGTTCACGTAAGTCATGCTATGTCAGTTTCTTTCCATCGAGTCCTGGGGGTACTTATACTCGACAATTTAGCTGTGTGCCTAGAGCCATGTCATGTTTTCAAGATACTCTTAGTCAAGATATGATCCATAGAACTCAGTCAGTCATGTGACTCAAGAAAACCCAGAAATCTCAAAAATCTCAGTAGTTTAGTAAGCTCAGTAATCTCAATACTCAGTAATCTCAACAACCTTAGTATTCCCAGTCAATCTCAGTAACTTCAATATTCTCAGTTAGTCCTCAAAACATAGTGTATTTCATCAGTTAACAAATCTCAGTAAATTCAGTTTAGCTCCATTAAACAATACCATTAGAATCAGCTTAGTTCAGTTTATCAGTTCAATGTCTTTCAAATGGGAGTAGGATTCAGCACTGAACAAGCCTAGGGATGGGGATTCACCCACTAGATAGGACTGAGATCTCTAGAAAAAATCCCTAAGTTCCAAAACTATGTAGCCAATGTAGGAACTAGATGTCACCCATTAAATAGGACTGGCATACTCATGGATCATCCGTTAGCACATTTAAATGTATAGGACTAATCCCAGGGGTCACTCTCTAGATTAGGACTGACTCCACAACAGTTGTCTTTACCAGTGGTGCGGTACTGACACCCTTCCAACTGGGGTTACAGGTTGGACCCCAATTAGCTTGGTATGGGGAATATCGGTTAGATGAATACTTCCCATAATTTCAGTTATAGAATTAGGACTGTCAAATATAGATAATTCATCTTACTAGTATAGATTTCAGACTGTCAGATACAGTTACCTCTTATCATTATAAATAGACTTTGGGATCACCCACTAGACAGGACTGATCACAATTATGGTCAATCTGTAATGATATCATCAGATTTTGAGATCACCCGCTAGAAAAGACAGATCTCAGATTTATTTACTTAGATACAGTATGAAACTCATCTAGTTCTATCAAATTTTGGACTTTCAAATACAGTCACTCTTGTTATCAGAAATTTTAGTTATCATAACTTTTGTTATTAGCATTCAGCTTCAGGATTATCAGATATGGTCAACCAAACTAGTTCTTCATAATTAGAACTGTCAGACACAGTTATCCATGTATCAGTAACATAGTATCAATCCCTCAGTATTCAGTGATACAGTATTAGTTTCTTACTCATCAGTGACTCAGATGTTAATGTCAGTAGACTCAGTATGCAGAACTCAGTATTCAGTTCTATCATGATCTCAGTTATAGTTATATATGCATACACGTATTCTTAGGTTCATAATAGTCAGTCAGTTAGTATTGTTCATACATATGAACCTATTGCATTCACCCTACCTCACTTACATACCAGTACATTTAAAGTACTGACGCATTTGGGCTATGGTGTCTTATACCATAGGTTTAGAAGCACGAGCTCCAGAAAACCAGTAGCATCCCATTTCAGCGATCTAAGTTAGTAGTGAGTCCTCATCCTTCGAGTACATGATCATCACATTACAATTTTAGTTTTTTAAATTTATTTCAATAGTTAGAGTTAGTTGGGGACATGTCCCATCAACTCCTTATTCAGACAGTTTTGAGGCTTTCAAACTATAGTATGTTTAAACAATTATCTCAGTTATTTTTGTATTATTATACCATACTATTTAGTCATGTACTAGTATTGAACCTTATGGTCTTTCAGTTTATATTTCTGTATTTATGATATTATTACTATTATTCAGTGCTCAGTTTATAGATATCAGTCATGGGTTAGCTTATGGTCCTTCGGGGTCATAGAAAAAGTGTAGCGTTTTTGGTACCACATTTGGGGTGTTAGAATAGGATACAGAGGCTTCACCAGTGTGGTCACGGGTATGCTGCAAATATTTTCCCATAATGCATATATGTTACTTGACCCAGGGTCTACCTTGTCTTATGTGACCCTATATGTCACAGTCAGTTTTGGTTTGATCTTGAGAATATTTTGGAACCCTTTTTTATTTCTACTTCTATTGGTGACTCTATTGTGGCTAGGAGGGTGTGTAGGACTTGTGCCATGTATGTCTATAATTTTGATACTACGGCTAATCTTGTGGAGCTTGATATGGTTGATTTTGATGCCATTTTAGGGATGTATTGACTCCATTCGTGCTATGCCATGCTAGATTATAGAAACCAAAAAGTCACTTTCTCTTTTCCGAATAAACCGGTGGTAGAGTGGAAGGTATATTCTTTAGCACCCAAAGGGAAATTCATCTCCTACCTTAGAGCCTGCAAACTTATATCTAAGGTTTATTTGTATTATCTGTTTCAAGTAAAAGATTCTAATACTGAAAGTCCTCTCCAGTCTGTCCCGTAGTCAACAAATTTCTAGAAGTTTTTCTCGATGATCTTCTAGGAATACTACCTGATAGGGAGATATATTTTTGTATTGACTTTTTGTCGAACACTTATTGTAACACCCCGTATTCAAGTACGTGTATTGGCGTATTCAAGTACGTGTATTGGTCTTATTTATATTGAATTAATTTTTTTATTTTATTTATACCAGAATTTGCTCGTCGATGGTTCCATGCGAAGGTTATTGAATAAGCTTTCCAACGATATAAATATTTCCAAAAACGGATAGGTTTCGGATATAATCGAGTACGTTCAAAACTATAAAACGGTGATCGGGATATTTGGGAATAGTAAATGTGCAGGAAAATTTCCTGCACACAAACTACTGAGGCCAGCTGAATTTTTGGATCAACTTTGAATGATCATAACTCCATTAATATAATGAAATGGGAGAGGTTCGACCTATGAAAAGAAATATCTTTGAGTGTTCTTTCCAATGCAATTGGTTTCATCCAAATCCAACGTCTGAGTAAGGAGTTATACTCATTTTACTTCAGCCTATCAAAATAGATTTTTAGGGTCAACTTCAAACGACCATAACTCCTTGTACAGGATGAACTGGGTGGCCTACTTTATATGAAATGAAATCCCTTTAAATTATCCTTCCAACGATACCAATTTCACCCAAATCCGATAGTGGAGCAAATATTTATGGTCGATCTACTTTAGCTTATAAAAACAGTCCACCAAAGGATAGATTTGACATTATTTAAATTTTAAAGGAATTTTGGTCATTTCCTATTATATTATGGACGGGAATATGTGTATATATACATTTATATGAGTTCAAAAACTCATTTTCATCATCAATCATTGAGAAAGAACAAATCCTAGCCAAATTAGTTTCAATACCAATGGAGAAATCAAGGATCAAATATGCAAATTAGGCAAGAAACTAGATGAAACTTATGGAGATAACGACGATTACAAGCTTACCAACATGCCCCACCTAATCTCGGCCTCGAGTACTCAAATCCCACACAAAATTGAAGCTTAAGAGGGTCCATAATAGAGTTTTGAACTTGGATCTAACCTTTGAATGAGGGATAAGAATACATCTATAATACACAAACAATGGCTCCTTAAACGGTTAAATGACATATTAAGCACCCAAGGGTAGCTAAAGTGATCATGCCCTAGCCGGTCAGGTCAGCTAAAGTGGTCAAGGCCGCCTAAGAAGCTACCTCTAAAGCACCTAAAGTAGCCAGGCCAAGGATGGATAGCTCCGCTAAAGAGGTAATCGCTTAAGGAATCCCCTAGTCGCTTAAGCGACTACATCAGATACTTGGCACCAACTAAGTTTGGCTAATCCCAAATGACTCCGATTACGTACTCGAGATTAGTTTGGAATTCCATATAGGTAAACAAACTATGCTACCATATCAAATTTGATGTTTTAGACTCAACAACGCCATCAAAACTTCCATCCAAAATCATTTTGATAAAAAATGGGGCTCACATCCCAAGGAGCCATTTTTACCGATTTTCACCCAATAGCCCAAAATGAATCTGGAAGTCTTGATACCCGAACCAAGGGTTCTCATAGCCTAAAATTGACGTTCCAAGGTTGTTGAGACTGTCAAATATGGCATCCAAGGTCATTTATCTAAGGTTTTGTCTTGAGACCCATTTCTTAACTTCAAAAGCTCCTAAATAGAAAAATGACTCTAAAAATTAAATGAATTGTCCGATACCAAATTGTCAGTCTCAACAAGTCATAGATGACCTGGGGAAATGATATAAAAGATCTACATGAAAAAATCAAACAAAAACAAAAAAAAATGGCCTGAAGAATCATTACACATTGCAAGCTATCATTTGATGTGACAATAAACTTTTGTTTAAGCGGGTGTTTATTAAAGGACCCCCGGGATCCAAATTAATTGTAGGTAACTACTTACCCAATCACTATGCTCCTGAAACAACATATTTATCAGTTCAGACGCTAGGGTCATCCTCAATGTTCATATCGGCTGCTATCTTCCTCGTGTTTCCTTCAATTTTTTTTTAAATTTTCTCTAGAGTATGATTGGTTATTAAATTTGATTTTCCCATACAACACTAATGATAAATAATATGTCGACATTGTATAATAGTTTATAAAAGATGTTATAAACACTTTTATATTATTGTTCAAAATTATAAAATATAGTTCAACTTATATAAAACTAAGCTTCATCAGCAAAGTGTAGCTATTTTTGAAAGATTCCCAATATATAATCCCCAAAACTCCATATGAAATGGGTCAAAACAACATTACCAAATAGCTAAAGTTTACATCGAATAACTTCAAAAATTAACCACAACTTCAAATTTACATCCCAAACAAAACTCAATCATTAATTCGTAAAATAAATAATAAATAAATAAATAAAAGAATCAATAAATTACAAAATTCTTTTGTGAGTTTCAATCTTTTAAGAACTCCAACAACAGAATTCTTAATTTTTCACTTTAGTTCACCCACATTATTTAAAATATATGATGATAAACATGTATATTACTCTCAGTCAGTTTCTAAACATTAAAAAAAAAATTGGAAATCATAATCAGAAATTAAGGAATTGCATTTTCACTAAACATTTCAAATTATAAATAAAATAAAATAAGTAGGACAATTGAAAAATGAACTCATTTCAATTATAATCTTTGGTCATCAAGTAATATAGATGGTAAAAATATTATTTTTATGGCTATAGTTCACCGATTAAATATAAAATCAAAATAGGTCATTAATTCTAAAGTTTATCGAAAATAATGGCACCAACAAGGTTTAACAAGTAAAATTTTGAAGCAGCAACATTACAGTTTATTTTTCTTTTCTTTTTTTAATGTAAAAAATGACGTTAACAATTTTTCTAACCGTAACAACTTTTATTTTTTTTTGGTTAAATTTAGAATTTTATTAATAAAATCAATCTAAGACAAGTAGGGCATAAGCCATTACATCAAGATAATTAAACAGCCCAATTCTTAAAAAAAAAAAAAAAACTTATAAATTTGAAGTGGACCAGCCCATTCTTTTGACCTGATCCAACTTCACCATAAGGGAGTAGGGTTTCCAAATCAGTCAGCTGAGTTGACCTTCCATTTCCTATGCCTCCTTCACCATGTTCTTCATCACCAACCTTCAATTTATGCTTCTGCTCCTGTGGGTGATATTACCATTCCATGGCTGTTTCAAGTTGATGATTCCTACTTGCATAAGTGAGATTCTATCTCTTATACTTGGTGTGTTCCTCAACTGACTGAACTCTAACTCCTTCTTCTTGCTTCTTCCAGGTGAAATCTTCAGTATGTTTCCAAGGTTTTTGGTACTGACACATTGGGTCTCGTCTTCTAACCCTTCATTCCTTCTTCTAGTAAGTTCTCTATCTTGATGATCTTTGTTGTAAGACCTGTATGTTGTTTTTGACCTTCTTATTCTTCTTCCTTAATAGTTTTAGCTTGGATAGAGATAATGGGATGCTCAGACCCATTGATATCTGAAAAATACCAAGGAGATCATCCGGTTGAATCTGATCTGACTTGTTGACCCCCAACTTACTGAAAATCCCTTTTTGTTGGCTAGTGTAAATAGGAAGAATAACATTTTCACATTTTTGTTGAACTCCCCTTGTTGTATATTTGGTGAATATGTAAGAAACTGTTGTGGCTTTTCCAGTCTTATTAGTTCTTTGCTATGCTTAATCTCGGATAGGGACATTGGTACTTGTCACTGTTAAGTATCCTTCTCCCAGCACTTGGTAGCTAGTTAAATGTTGTAAATATGAATGGTTCATGCTGAAATATTAAGTTAGCTAAGTAATCCGCAAGTTGGTTGCCTTCATTGAATACATGAACTATCTTTACTTGCTTGTATTGCAACAACTTGCTTATCTTTTCCACTGTATCTACTATTTTCCATGGTACTTCCTACTCTTTATTTAAGAATTTTTGCATTACCAATAAGTCTATTTGAATAATGATCTTCTTTGGACTTATCTGATGCAATGTTCTGCTGCTTTTATTATGGTTTCAGCTTCTGCAACCATATTATTTATATCTTTCATTCAAGCTCCTTCTGCATTTAGTAGATCTCCCCTTACATCCCTTAAGAAAAAGGCCCATGAGCTACTTCCTGGATTCTCTTTTGATGTACCATCTGTGTTATATCTAACCCAGCCCTGCCCTGGTAGTTCCCATAGAACAACCTAAGGTATTACCTTAGGCTTTAGTTGATTTAGATGCTTCATTATAGTTGGCCAATCTGTGTCAAACTCTAAAGATGGCATCCTCACCTTCAGTAGCATTCTCAACTGTCTTATGACATTGAATATCAGTCTATGTAGCTTTGCCCTTATGCTTCTTTGAGTTCCTTCTCCTCTACAATTCCCACATAATGATTATTAGTATTTCTCTGAAGTAGGCTTTCTCTCTTTGTTTAACTTATACACTCCACTATGTATAGATAGTCTCCCTTAAGCTCCTTCTTTATATACTTATTCCTGCAAAAGAAGAAAAATAAGACCATGTCCTGTTAGCTGCAATTGATCTCAATAGCATATGTGCTATAGTCTCTTGTGCTGGGTTTTCACAACACAAATACCTTGAGGGGCCCTGTATCCCTCATCTTATGATAATATCATCAACAGAGATCCTCTCCCTCCATATTTTTCAAATAAAAATACAATTTTGAAAGGACTCCCTCCTAACAACCCGTAATGAGACATACGAGTCATAGTTTGGGAAGCTGTGACAGTGCTTCAGTATTTTAGACATAATCTTTCACCTTGATATCTGATTAAGGCAAAATAGGTATATTGAAAAGCTAATTCAGTTATTAATCTGTTGGTGGGTTTTGAGCTCAGAAATTCTTAGAATAACAAAAGTTATGCTCGTTTGAAGCTGACTATAGATATATACTTCACTAGAATATAATCTCTAAAGAATGCTTCGACTTGTCTATAAGCTAGAAGCTATTTGGGGTCTTAATATATACGTAAGTCTCTTGTAAAACTATCAAAACATGAGGCTTGATTCTTGGATCCTTTACTGGTTAGGCTACGATTATTAATAGTTATAGAATCAAGCCTCATGTTTTTATTGTTTTACAAGAGACTTACACATATATTAATACCCCAAATAGCTCCTAGCTTATAGACAAGTTGAAGCATCCCTAAGCTATTAAATTCTTGTGAAGTATATAGCTATAAACATCTTCAATTAAGTATAAATTTTGTTATTCTAAGAATTTTTTAGCTCAAGACCCACCAACAGATAGATAACTAAATTATCTTTCCAATAGACTCATTTTGCCTTAATTAGATATCGAGGTGAAAGTTTATGGCCAAAATACTAAAGCACTATCATAGATGCCCAGACTACAACTTGTAATGTCTCATTACAGGTCGTTAGGAGGGAGTCGTAATCTGGTAGTAAAGGCTGAAAATGGATTTCTGACTATGACTTAAGTCAAAACTCATAGCCAAACCTTACGAGTCATGATCTAAGTCATTGGGACTGCTTCCAGGCGACTTCCAGGTGGTTTGTAAGGGGTTTTTGGTCTTTTCTCCTCTTTAAACTCCCAACCCATGAATTAAAACATAAAAGAGCCATTATTTTCCCCTATTCTCAATCAGGTAGCGACATCCCTTCTTCTCCTACTCTCAAGAAAAACAAGGCTAGGATTTCTTCCACAAATTCACCTCTCAAGTCCCCAAGTCCAAGTCCCCTTCAAATAAGTCGAGTAAATCAAGGATAATCTTTCATCCTTGTTCCTAAAAGCATTGATTTTAAAGTTGGACTTATGTGTTTTCAATTAGGGTTCATACCCAAACTTTCATACTTTTGAATTTTGATATTATCTTGTGATTTGAAGTTTAATTCACATAAGAAATAATCTTTATTCATGTTTTGTATTGCATGATTGCTATTATGATATGAATTTCATTATCTTGACTTGGAATTTGATAAATTAACAAAGGATTGTAATTTAATTCTTGAGCATGGAGTTTAGATATGAAGTTTCTAAGACATGATTCATGAACTTAAAGATTGAAGCACAAGCTATTAAGTTACAAGAAGTTTAACTTTATAAGGTAAATGATACAAGATCAAACCAACAACACCAAGAACAACAAGAAGGCTCGGATTTCAGTCCACAACATAAGAACAACAAGTTTTTAAGTTTCGGTTTTTCCACTTACAACACAAGAACAACAAGATGGATAATGATGCTAGTGAATCAAAAAGAGCCCCACACGGCTTCACTAGACTTTTAAGATAACAAAACCAACAACAACAACAAGATAAAGAAAGATAGATAACTTGACATATAACATTCAAGAAACTAAGAACCCTAACATCAAGAGAGGACCCTAAGTCTAATGAATATAAACACCAAGTTCTTACGAGGACCAAGAGGCACTCAACGACCTCAAAACCCTTGTTTCTAGCCAAAGAGACAACAGAAGTATCCCGCTATTTGTGAGATACTATGGACGGCTTCAATGAGTGAAGAGAGAGGAAAAGCTTTGGTGTTTTTAGGTTACAAGTTTCAGATTTCAAAAACTAAGGGATATCTCACTATCATGTTCTATTTATACTACAACAAAAGGAGTAAAATGACCCATCCGCCCTTGATTTCTTGTTCTAACCTTGGAGAGTAGTTTATTACACTTTAGGACCTCTCTTCACACATAAAAACGTTTAGGTCCTTGGTTGGTTCGATCACCAACTCACACACGGCCATTTGCATGAACAAAGCTTGGAGTGCTTGTAATTCCCGAGCTTGGCTTCGTGTGAAAGGCCGTGTACCTGTGGAGGCTTCCCTAACCGTATCATCCTCTCCATCTTGAGAGGAATTTGACCTCAAATTCGGCATTTGGTCATCTTCAACCGCATCCACGAGGGAGAGATCACCAACGTTGAAAGTGTTGTGCACTTGATATTCCGGTGGAAGGTCAATCTTGTAGGCGTTGTCATTGATTCTCTCAAGTACTTGGAAAGGACCATCACCCCTAGGCAGCAATTTGGACTTCCTTTGAGCTGGAAACCGATCCTTCCGAAGATGCACCCACACCCAATCTCCGGGTTCAAGCACAAGCCTCCTTCTCCCTTTGTTTACCCTTTTTGCAATCTCTTGGTTCTTCTTTTCAAGCTTGATCCGCACCGTCTCATGCATTTTCTTCATGGCCTCGGCTCTTTTATTTCCATCTAAGCTGGTCATGAGATCACTAGACAAAGGAGTGAGATCTAAAGGGGTAAGGGGATTTAGGCCGTAAACACATTCAAAGGGAGTCATTCCCGTGCTCGAATGTATTACTCGGTTGTATGCAAATTCCACCAAGGGTAGGTGTTCTTCCCATGAAGTCAGTTTACCTTTAACCATAGAACGTAGCATAGACCCTAAGGTTCTATTTACTACCTCCGTTTGGCCATCGGTTTGTGGGTGGCAAGACGTGGAGAAAAGTAACTTCGTGCCAAGCCTACCCCACATGGACTTCCAAAAGAGACTTAGGAACTTGGATTCCCTATCACTCACAATGGTCCTTGGTACCCCGTGAAGCTTTACAACATGTTCAACAAATAATGAAGCTACACTAGGAGCGTCCTCGGTTTTAGCACATGGAATAAAATGAGCCATTTTAGAGAATCTATCAACAACAACAAAAATGCTATCTCGGCCCTTTCTAGTTCTTGGCAGCCCCAAGACGAAATCCATCGAGATGTCCAGCCAAGGTCTAAGGGGATTAGGGAGTGGGGTGTATAACCCTTGAGGTTGGATACGAGATTTCGCACTCCGGTAGGCCACGCATTGACTACAAATCCTAGTGACGTCTTTGCGCATTTTGGGCCAATAGAAGTTCTCCTCTAAGATGCCGAGGGTCTTGTCTACCCCAAAGTGACCCATGAGACCTCTGTCATGGGCCTCCCTCACAAATAATTCCCTCCAAGAACTAGAAGGAACACACAACCTCCTCCCTTTGAACAAATACCCATCGAACCGAGAGTAGGAGGAATGGTTATTCTCCTTAAGCCAACGGTCCCTTCCCCACTCTTCGCATTCCCTAAAAATAGGAGCACAGGTAGGATCCTCGGGATACAACATCCGCAATCTCTCAAAACCCATCAACGAAGACAAGGTAGCAATAAGCACATGCTTCCGAGACAAGGCATCGGCAACAACATTTTTCTTCCCCCTTTTGTAATGAATTACATAAGGGAAAGTCTCGATGAACTCAATCCACTTAGCATGACGCCTATTCAGCTTGTCTTGGGTCTTAAGGTGTTTCAACGACTCATGATCCATTCGTATCACAAATTCCTTAGGCCACAAATAATGTTGCCAATTTCCCAAGGCTCTAACAAGGGCGTACAACTCCAAATCATAAGTCGAGTAATTAAGAGTTGCCCCTTTGAGCTTTTCACTGAAATAAGCAACGGGCTTACCTTCTTGCATCAAAACAGCCCCGATGCCAACCTTACTAGCATCACACTCTATTTCAAACATCTTATCAAAATCGGGCAATTGCAATAAAGGCGCCGAGATGAGCATAGCTTTCAAGGCCTCAAAAGCCCTAGCTTGCTCTTCACCCCATTTAAAGGGTCCGTCCTTTCTAATTACCTCGGTCAAGGGGGCTGCTATGGAGCTAAATCCTTTGACAAACCTCCTATAAAAGCTTGCCAACCCGTGGAAACTTCGGATTTCTCCAATAGTTTTAGGGGTCGGCCAACTTCGTATAGAGTCTATCTTGGAGTCGTCCACTTCCACACCCCTTGAGCTCACGACAAAACCCAAGAATACAACTTTATCAACACCAAAAGAACACTTCTCCATGTTGGCATACAGTTTTTCCTTTCGGAGTACATCAAACACACATCTCAAATGCATCACATGATCATCAATAGACTTACTATAAACCAACACATCATCAAAGTAAACCACCACAAACTTTCCAATATAAGGCTTCATTACATGATTCATTAGCCTCATAAAGGTGCTAGGAGCATTGGTAAGGCCGAAGGGCATGACCAGCCACTCATATAGACCGAATTTGGTCTTGAATACGGTCTTCCACTCATCACCGGGTTGCATGCGAATTTGGTGATAGCCGCTCCTACGGTCCACTTTAGAAAACACACAAGATCCGTGGAGCTCATCTAACATATCATCTAGTCTAGGGATTGGATGACGATACCTTATAGTGATTTTGTTGATGGCTCTACAATCGACGCACATGCGCCAAGTTCCGTCCTTCTTTGGCACCAAAGGCACCGGGACAGCACACGGACTCAAGCTTTCCTTGATGTATCCTTTGTTGAGAAGTTCCTCAACTTGCCTTTCAAGCTTCTTAGTGTCCATGGGATTGCTCTTATAGGCCGGTTTGTTTGGAAGTTGTGAACCCGGCACCAAATCAATTTGGTGTTCAATTCCCCGAAGTGGGGGCAATCCTTGCGGAAGTTCTTGAGGAAACACATCTTCATACTCCTGCAACACACAAGAAATCAAAGGGGAAATGGAAGAATTAGTGGGGTTAGTATTTAAACAATGGGCCAAAAGTAGCATCGGCTTGTTTTCATCATGGTCCACGAAGAGTTCTTTCCTCCTAGCCAACATCACTACGTTTTCCATCTCCCTTGGCGTTGGGACAGCCTCGGATGTCCCTACTTCCTCGCCTACGGCATCCCCCCCCTTTTCTCCCTTTTCGGGTTCCTTTCCCTTTCCCTTTAACTCCCTCATCTTTTGATGCCACTCATTTACTTGGGAGGGTGAAAGAGGGTGAAGTGTGACCTTTCGGCCATCCTTCTCAAGCGTATACCGGTTGGACCTCCCATCGTGTTTAGTAGACCTATCATATTGCCATGGTCTACCCAACAACAAGTGACATGCTTGCATTGGGATCACGTCACAAAGCACTTCATCGTGGTAGTTTCCCACCTTAAATCGAATCACACATTGCCGTGTGACCCTCAATTCACCACAATCGTTCAACCATTGTAGCTTGTAAGGACTAGTGTGTGGTGTAGTTGGTAGCTTCAAGAAATTTACCATAGCATGGCTCGCAACATTTGTACAACTACCACTATCGATTACCAAGGTGCACACGTTTCCCTTTACAAGGCACTTAGTATGGAATAGGTTTTCCCTTTGACTCGGGTCATCTATCGCCTTACTAATCATGACACGTCTAACCACAAAGTTTGGAACCACACACTCCCCTTCTTGTGGATAGACATCTTCACTATCATCCAATCCTTCATCGTTCGGTTCATTTTCAGTTTCCTCTCCATCTTGAGGTTCGGCCTCAACCTCCCCCCTTTCGGAAACCACCTCCTCACCAAGGTAGTACACTTTCCCTTCCCGTAGGATCACATTACACCGATTCGGACATTCATTGGCCTTATGCCCCCAACCTTGGCACTTGAAGCATTGGAACCCCTTTGGGTTGGGATATTTGTGAGCCTCCGGTTTCGGAGGAAACTTAGGGACTGTTTTGGATTCGGGCAGCTTCGTAGGACCGGGTTGGTCCTTGTTTTTGGGCCAACCCGAGGGGCTTTGTACCCTTGCCTTGAAGGTGTATCTCTCCTTAAGTTCCCTTTCAATCTCTAGGGCCGCTTGGAAGATACCGTCAATAGTTTCAAACCGATGAAGGGTCAAGTGAGTGGAGATCTCTTTGTTCAATCCACACTTGAACCGGATGATGTCGTGACTGATTTGCTCCCCACGGTGATCAAGTTTCAACATGAGTTGTTGGAACTCGTCAAAGTAGGCCATCACACTCTTGCCTCCTTGCCGCAAGCCATATAATCTAGCAAGCAATTCATGACGATACCTCTCGGGAAGGTATCGTTGCCTCATCAAGTACCTCAACCGATACCAAGGTGGTGGCTGCCCATCAACTACTTCATTACCAAACCGTTTAACATACTCCCACCAAGTGTTAGCATAGCCCTCGAGGTGAGCTATTGCGTAGCAACTCTTCTTTTCCTCCGAGATGTCATTAACTTGGAAAACTTTGTCACAAGACGATTCCCAAGTCAAGTAGGCCTCGGGGTCACTTTCACCCTTAAAGATAGGTAGGCTCAACTTGATGGTGTTGATGCCTACGTCTCTCTCGTGGTGTCGGTTTCCCCTATCTCCATACCCCCGGTATCCCCTAGGTTCTCCCCGACCCCCTCTTAACTCCTCCTCCCTCATATAAGTATCATCAAAGGCTCCACCTCCTTCATACTCCTCTCTACCGTATCCCTCAAAGTGGGCTGGCCGGCCTTGGCCGTTTTGATTCGAAGGGTTTGGAATTTACGGTCTTTGGTTTAATGGAGCTTGGAATGGAGGGTTAGGATTTAGTGGAGGTACTTGACGTCCAAATCCCTCTTGTGGAATTGGAGGAGCTTGGAAATGTAGTGGTCTAGTGGAGTCTCGGTTTGGAGGAAAATTGGTAGATTGGTTTGGGGTATTCAGTGGAGCTTGGGGTGCATTTAACATTTGGTGGACCATTTCGGGGGTGATGGTTGCGGAGGAGGTCTGATCATGACCATTGGTAGATACATGTAGAGGAGTAGATGGACGAGAGTTCCTTTGACTCTCCACTTGGTCTAATCTCCCACTAATAGTCGTTACTTCCCCCCTTATTGCTGCCAAGTCCCCTCTCACGGCCCCAAATTCCAAATTCATTCTTTCAAGTGTCCGAGTAACGGCCTCAAGAGTGGCCCTCATGGAGTCAAGGGCATTAGTATCCGCATTATGAGATGTTGTCCCTTCCATTATCAAGGTATTAGCCGCTTTAGTTCACCACAAGTTCGTGTTCCACAAGTGTTGTATAATTGGCTAGTAACCGTGAGATTTTCAAGGTATGAGTAAACTCTTATCCGGAATGGATTCTTGTTTGAAGACTCAAAGAATTCTTGCCGGACTAGAATCAAAATCAGCAACTCGTTCAAACGAATAAAAGCACACAAATAACCGTTGACACGAACAAACGGCTCAAGGAACTAGTTAACAACCTAGTAGGAAAGTACTAGTTTGTTAATTAGTTCTAAGACCAAGTAAGGGAAACCAAGAATCAACAATTAGCAACCAAAGAATATCCTAAGTTGAGCTTATAGTGACATGGTAGCATACAATGGTCCCACACGTTCTTCTTCTCTCGGATTTTTTTTCTCTTTCTTTCTCCTTTTTTTTTTTTTTTGTTCAGTTTTGTGTTAAGATTCACATAACTTGTGAAAATTTGAAAAGTGTTTTGGTGGGAAAACTAAAATCTTGAAGTCTTCACTCTTTTTTTTTTTTTTTCAAACTCAAGAAAGTGGGTTTGGTTGACAAATTCCACAAAACAAGGCTCCTTGATTTAGGGGAAGTGATTGACAAGACTACAAAGTGATGGGTGCAAGTCTTTCACAACAACTTTATAATTTTACCACTTGAGCACACAACAAGATGAACACTTCAACAAGATGAACAAGATGACAAGTTCAAAAGATGAACACTTCAACAATCTTCAACAACTTCTTTATCACATAAACACACAACCACCGATTTTCCTTTGGTTATCAACAACATACAACTTTCGGCCACTTCAAGTCACTACACAATATTCAAGTTTTCAAGCTCAACTTTCGGATCTAGACACCTTAGTGTTGGTGAGAAAGAAACCAACACTAGAAACTCACTAAACAAGCAAAACAACACCTAGATCTAAGCATACAACATCATTCTCGATTTCAACATTTAGTGGACAGATTTCAGAATTTTCTTGTGGTGTAGTTGTTTAAGCCGTGATCTAGCCCAAGATGGGTTATGTTGGAACACAACCGGTCTTGCTTTGATACCAAATGATACAAGATCAAACCAACAACACCAAGAACAACAAGAAGGCTCGGATTTCAGTCCACAACACAAGAACAACAAGTTTTTAAGTTTCGGTTTTTCCACTTACAACACAAGAACAACAAGATGGATAATGATGCTAGTGAATCGAAAAGAGCCCCACACGGCTTCACTAGACTTTTAAGATAACAAAACCAACAACAACAACAACAAGATAAAGAAAGATAGATAACTTGACATATAACATTCAAGAAACTAAGAACCCTAACATCAAGAGAGGACCCTAAGTCTAATGAATATAAACACCAAGTTCTTACGAGGACCAAGAGGCACTCAACGACCTCAAAAACCTTGTTTCTAGCCAAAGAGACAACACAAGTATCCCTCTATTTGTGAGATACTATGGACGGCTTCAATGAGTGAAGAGAGAGGAAAAGCTTTGGTGTTTTTAGGTTACAAGTTTCAGATTTCAAAAACTAAGGGATATCTCACTATCATGTTCTATTTATACTACAACAAAAGGAGTAAAATGACCCATCCGCCCTTGCTTTCTTGTGCTAACCTTGGAGAGTAGTTTATTACACTTTAGGACCTCTCTTCATACATAAAAACGTTTAGGTCCTTGGTTGGTTCGATCACCAATTCACACACGGCCATTTGCATGAACAAAGCTTGGAGTGCTTGTAATTCCCGAGCTTGGCTTCGTGTGAAAGGCCGTGTACCTGTGGAGGCTGCCCTAACCGTATCAGTAAATTTACAAGTTTTACAACTTGGTTAAAGTTTAAGTTTGATCTTATTTTCTCAATTAAGACTTGAAGTCCATAACTTCACCTATTGGGTATAATTTAAGCAAGAGATGCATAGTTAGTTCCTAATTATAAACCCACATGCTATTTTAAGGTGGATTTTCAAAGTACGAGCATATATATATTTATATATATAGAACCGATAAGGGAATGTGAATTAGTGTATCCTAAATTCTAAAAACTACAAGCCACCATAGGTTTAAGAGACCTCACCGGAGAGTATTTTTTTTTCCAATATGGATGAAGTTTGGTGATTACTATAAGTTAAGGTTCTATTCCGATGGAAAGGTTAGGACGGCTCTCCCCAATGTGGGTAAGATGCTGAATACCATGGTAGCTCACATGGTTTATATCGATTATAAGAATCTCCCATAAGAAAAAATAAACGTAAAGATTTTAGAAACGAAGTGTAATGACACACTAAGCTTATTCATTATGCTTTATTATTCATGTTTTATGATCTTTCATTTTTATTTATGTCCAAGGTGAGTCCTTTGGCACTTAGCATTCATGATTTGAATGTATATCCAGTTTCTGTTTTACTTATGCATTCACCCCCATATACTCAGTATATTCTAAAGTACTTTCCACATATATGTGTTTGTTGCTACAATCCTTCATAATGTAGGTATCATATGTAACCTACACATAAAGGTTAGACAGTTCTCAGCACTCAGCCAGCAGGTGACGAGTTCTCTTATTTTGGGGACTCAAATCAGTTATAATTCCTGCATCTTATTTCGTTATTCTTATGTATTCATTAAGGATAGCTAAAGGTCATATACCGACTACCTATAGCCAGTATTTGTAGAGGCTTCATAGACGGTCATTCAGAGTTGATGTATTTATTTTAAGTTTTATTTTGTATAATTAAGGTGTAAATGTTTTAAATAATTTTGCATTGAACTTATTCAGCAAAGATATTTCTCCGATTATTTCTTTCAGATTTATGTATCTTATTTAGTTTCTCATGAGTTATGCCAGTATCATGGGTTAGCTTAGGATAACTTATGGTTCTAAATACCGTGTGACATCTAGGGGGTAGTCTCGGGGAGTTACAGTGGACAGTTAAACTCCAAATTACTATTGTCTTTATCTTTTCCTAGTCACTACTCTTCTTTTGGAGTAAGTAGCAATAATCTAGGTGGGATTCTAACGTGTACACCCCTTAAGAAAACTATTATATGAAAGATAAAGCAATGCATGCATGAGTATAGGTTTAGAACAATGATAGCACTTCCCCTACTTCGTCTATCCACTGGGATTTCCACAACCCTAGCTATGGGTTTTCATCTGCTCATGCTTATGAAATAATCAAAAACATTCATGATTGAAAGAATAAGATGAAATCACAATAATAAGAAGTAAAAATTCCAAAATCATGACTGAATTAATAAACCAAAGTCAATACAAGAGAATTTCAAGATCAAAATTGAATTTTGTAATCAAATATGTTTGTGAATATCAAGAGTGTCTTTTTAACTAAAAACACAAAAGGTATTTATAGTACATGAGGAAATCCTAAAATCAAAGCCCGAATGAAATATGAGAAAATAAAATTAGTAGCTACTAATGATCCCTACTTATGCCTTGTCCTTGGGCGCAGGTAGTACTTACGCCTGCGGGGGGCGCTAGTGGTGACCGAAAGTGTCATACCAAACTTTCCTGAAGTTAGCTCTCAGGATTATGGACTTCTAGCATTTGCTTTTTCCACATGTGGTCCACATGTTGACTTAGCAAGTGCTGAGAGTCATATTTTCAGCTCTTCTTTTATTCTTGCACATAGTTTAATCACAAACAAGCCAAAAGTGTCCCAAACATCCATAGTTACTCCAATAAGTATCCAAAAATACCCTTTTTCATATTTTTCATGAACTTAGCATCCAAAACATAATTTCCTGCAAAACATACCCAAAACGCATCATATCTTAAAAAACAACCTTAGGAACTTGCATATTTTCCTCATTTTAAGCATCAAAAGTGTTATATTTCTATAGGACATCAACACTCTCAACTTAGAACATTTGCATGTCCTCTGGAAATAAAACACAACAAAATAAAAATGACGCTTAACTAGGAGAATCTAAGTTATTCAAGGCAGTGAATCAACACTTTAAGCTCAAAACACGACACCCCCTCCAACTTCTTTTTTTCAAAAGTTATTGTTTATAAACAAGAAGAACAATAATGTGGCACAATGGGATCAAGGTTTGGCATTACATTAGCAACTGACAACCACGCATATGTACAAGTCACACTACCCAAAACAAGCAAGCAGCTAGCAATATGACTCTTGTGCCCTCACAACAAAGATGTACCACTCACTCATATGAATAATGTATGTCAATGCGGGGACATTCAAGAGATACTCACACTCAAAAGATCAGTTTCAATCAATGTGCATCAAATACCATAGGCCTTCTCTTATTTTCCTTACCTTAACATTTATACAATCTAGTTAGGATCACTATATGACTTTTCAAGGCTTGTAATGTAGGCTTGGGGACTGGTATGGTACATATGGACATATCAAGTGACTAACCCTCCTTGGCACTGCACTAACCTTGGGGTCTCACTTATTAACCAATTTTCTTTTTATTTCACGCTTATTTCTCCATTTTTATTTTAAAGCACATTCAGGTTGGATGTGGTTTTTTTATTCTTTCTTTTCAATTTTTTTCACAATTTTTCTTTTCTTTTTTTGCTACCATTCCCAGCCTTACTAACCCCTTTTTCTTATTTTACCTTTCTGCAAACCTATTTCACACTACACACTACTATGATAGCCACCCTCAACTTAGGCATTTTGCCTGAGTTTAGGTGCACAATGTCCAAGGAGGACCAGGGCGAAAATATGTTCATTTTAATATAAATAGGATAGTGAATGCATGAAAATAAAGAAATAGGGATGAAGAGATACTATTTTACACATGGAAGGTCATTTAGGCTAAAAGTGGACTGCAATAAAAAAAATGGCCTATGATCCTTTCCTAACCGACTATCTTTTAACCTAGGCAAGACTAACCAGGAAAGTTATAAAGTTAACACACAAAGGGAACTAAGTATCATCTCACATACATAACGCTGAGAATAAAAAGATCCATAATGTTCACACATATATACATTCACACAATTTTAAAACACAAAATTTAGAGGGGTATGAATAATCAATCAAAACATGACTACTGCCTGAGATACATAAAATTCTCCTAATTACACAAAAACACAACACAATATGAAACAAAACACAATATGATAAATTATCCTAGACATATCAATTCTACAATCATACCGCAGCCAAAAAAAAGAAGCACAATGACAAAAACCTATGGAGGCTATGGTATACCCCCACCCCAACTAAAAAACTATGCACTTTCTTCAATGAACTAAAATAATACAAAATAAAAGAAAGTAAAAATATACCTAGGACATGCTAAGTGTCTATTTCATAGGCATCCCCAGAAGGGGGTATATCCGCTGACAGAGGTAGTAGTGGTGGTGCACTACTAGAGGATTTACCCATGGTTATCTCTATACACCTCTGCCTATCAATGACTGTTGTCTCTATAAAATCATGTATGGCCCTTTTAACGGGCTGGTCATATGAAATATCAGGATCCTACAAGTCTCCAATGTGACCTCTCTTAGCCCCAACTACCGATACCTCTTTATTATCTTATGCAAAAAAAATCAAACTATCTCGATGCGTGTGGGGTAATATCTAGACCACTGGATATACCTAAGGGAATGGCTACTATACGTCTCTCTGTGAGAAAGTGTACCTCTACTCGTAATATATCACAATCCTCTCTCATCTAGGCTAGATCCATTGCATGTGTCTTTGTAAATTGGGTTATAACTCATGTGTCAAACTCACCAAGATGTTCCTAGAAATTAGCACATAGCTCAGACAGTGAAGCCTCCCATCTATCCTCTGCCTACTCAAATTTGGTCCAAATCCCTAATTTTTTCTTCTCATAGAGGGCAGTCATCTCAATCTCAATAGACCTCAACCGATCATCAGCGGCCCTCTGGATGTATACTAAGCTCTATAATAACTCTCTAGATATAGTAATCATACCTGTAGCAGTATCTGTAGTGTATGGGAGAGTAAGCTCTAAAGATATGCCAACTGACTCTGAGGTCAAAGACGGAGCTGATAAAGAAATGGTTGGTTTCCCTTTTTCTTATGTACTCAAATCTGGAGCCTATCTCTATTCCCCTATCTTTATATCATCACTAATACCCACATCGCCTCCATGTGCATCACCAGGATCTATAGAAACTATTGGGTCCTTATTCTAGGTTTAAGGTACTGTGACTGGCTTTATAGATCTCCAGGGAAGGCCTGAGTATTCATGATCCTTCATACTCTCTGTTTGCATAGTAGCCATCATACATACCCTCTCATCTACTTTTTGTATCTTAGGTACACCGGCCTCATCACATAGACTCTGAATTATACAAGGGAATGGAAGATTAGTCATCTCCCCAAATGCTATATCATGGATCTCATGTTGAAAAATATCTACAAAATCAATAGAATATTTGACCATTATACTAGCAACTGGGGTTGCTCCCTCCAAAGTCAACAAATTATCTAAAATAGTGGGGAACAATAGATATCAGATCCATAACTACCAAAACATGTCCTCCAATGTCAACAAGTCCTTCTTGATCATACTATGACCCTCAATCTATAGGGTAGCATCACCCAAAGGTAAAATGTAGTTGGCTATCCTCCTAACCATCTCAACCTGCTCTTGTCTATGCTCAGCCTCCTACATAATATGACAATTATATGTGACTTTTAGTCTGTAGTCACACTCATCTATAGATATAGGAGTAATATAATTAGGACCAAAGCTGGCCCAGAAGATAGTCTCTACTGACGGATCAACTCTGATCCCTCTCACAAGTATGTGATCAAGTTGTGGCTTCTCCATGTGAATTTCACCAGGCCTAGAGCTCTGCGCATAGGAAGAACTATTATAGCTTGATAGGATGCATAAAACTAAAGTACCATGGTTGGTCTGTAAGAAATAAGGGTCTATTCATCTACTCTAACGGATATCAATCGAATGCAGCCCGTAAATGTGGTGCTGAACTCAGCCCAGATAGATTAATTTGGTGGTCCTTATAAATAAGCCTATTAGGCCTACCAACCACCAAAATATAACTGTTCATATCAAATATCTCGTGCATGACCTCAACACACCACCTTAGAGATACCTCTGTGGCATGTGTGGGTTATGACTCAGCCCCAACTATACTGGTGCATTGTGGTAAGCCTTCTCTTTACCTTTCTCAAACTAGGGTACATTTAACTATTGTTGATGTATGGTGGTACCCTCCTTAGATTTGAGTACTGCTAATGACTCCTCCTGCTCGGCATCCTCGGATGAATCGTGGGACCCCTTCTAAAACTGAAAGTCTTGAGCTATAACTTTTGGAGTAGACTTAAAATTTATCTACTATACTTACAATTTATATAATCCTCCTCATAATCATCATCTAGTGTAGAAATATGTAGGGGTTATATCTGCGCTGACTTTATCCATGCCCAGGCTACAGCTTCCTGGGCAGCCTAGTGCATCTTTCCTTTAGTAACTCTATATGTCACCCCAATTACAGTGTCTCTACATCACTGTATCGGGTACTCCTCCATCGAACCACTGGGCTCGAGGGACTCATTCCATCTCCTGGATGTCTCTCCCTTCTTTTTCTTTTCAGCTTTAGGTGTGATATGTACTTAAAAAACTAGTCATTAGTTTCCAACAAAAATAAGGGATAGCAAAAGTTGAAGAAAAACTCAAAAATTGAAAAGTTAGAATTTTTACTTAATTTTCACACTCATGTAACCTATTTGAAATCCCAATAAGTCCAATATGTAGATACCTATCGTGAATCATGATTTTCAAAGAAAACTAAACATGCTCAACTTGTGGTATTACTCTATTCATTAAAGTTCAACTTCTAGTTGGGACCTAACTTTACAATTTAATCTAAAGGAAGGCCCTACCTTGAGATTATAGGCTACTTGAAGTCTCCTACATAGGATCATGATAGATTCTATATATTTTTCATGGGACTACACATATAAAATTGTTCAAGTAATAAATAAATCAATGCATAACCATTAGGAGTCGAGAAAGTTACCTGTTTTATCTAAATTTGGAAGTGAGCAAAGAAGAAATCAAGCAAAACCAAAGTTGGAACTTGTTTTAGGTGTGTTGGAAAAAGTTGGTATCTCAAACAAGTGTCAATTTAGCCTTAACTTAAGTGTGGGGTTAATTTATTTTTAAGAGGAAACTTTGAATTCAAAGAGAAAAGTGAAGTTTTGAGGATTTGAATGAGTTAGAATGAGGCTAGGGATGTTTAAATATATAGGGGGATGTTTTAGGTCTTAAATAGATGTTGGGAAACCCTAAATTTTAATTAAAAATTTAGGCCTACTCATGACCTAGTGCAGCAAATACTTGCACCTGCCACATATGGCCAGGCATAGGGCATAAGTGCAACATGTGGCCTGCATATGCAAGGCCATTCCATAAGCTAAAAAACTACAAAAGTGCCACATTTGTTCTGCATGTGCAGGGCCAGTCCATAAGCTAAAAACCTACAAAATAAAAGCAACAAAAATATGAACACTAAAATAGTGGGTTTCCTCCCACTCGGCGCTTGATTTAACATCATGGTACGACATGATTGTGTTGGTTACTCAGACTTCACCAATAACCCTGTGGGTTTCCTCCCATAGAGAACTTGATTTAACATTGTGGAATGACACGGGTATCTTGATTACTCAAAATTCATCAAGATACCCATAGAAGTACCCTCCTGAGTCATCAATATAATCAATCACCAATACCACCCTCATGCGTAGGATCCTTCATTGATTTTCAAATGTTAAAGGTGGATTTTTCACCGTTGAATCTCAATTTCATCTCTTATTTCTCCTTGTCAACCATCGTTCTACCTATGGCCATAAATGGTCTCCCTAATATAATGGAGTGTCAACCTCACAGTCCAGAATAACAAAGTCAGCTAGGAATATGAAATTGTCCACTCTCATAATCACATCAAAAGAGATTCCCACAAGTTTCTTGACCATGTGGTCAGCCATCAATAGTCGTATTGACGTCAATTCTAGAGGGTCCAAACCCAATTAATTGAATATGGCTATTGGCATCAGATTTATGCTAGATCTTAAGTCACATAAGGCTCTGGCAAATCAGGTTGACCCAATAGTACATGGCATAGTGAATTCTCCAGGGTCACTCTTTTTTCTAAGCCAAAGACCTCATAGGGACTTCACTACAATGGTGCAAGCCATCAACATCCTCGATCATAGCTCATTTTTTATTTGTGACCAATTTCTTTATAAGCCTGGCATATCCAGGCATCTACTCCAATGCCTCGAGAATAGGAATATTCAAGATCAATTCCTTCAGCATCTCAATGAATCACTTGAATTTTTCTCTCTTTTCTGCTTCAATCACTAAGGAAAAGGCGGGGACAGTCTCAGAATTTGTCTTATTTCCTGCTTAACAACCGAGCCCTTACCTTTTTTCTTAGCAACTGGCTCATCACTACTTGTTGATTTTTTGGCTCCACAATAGGTGTCTCATCATCATCAGCTTCTGCAGCAGGAGGTGAGGGATCCATAGTAGTAATACCACTGCTCTTGGTAATGGCAAGAACATGACTGGCATTTTTTGGATTCTGTACAGTATTGCTCAGACTGGTACCTGGCTGCCTCTGGTTCAGAGTTATTGATATTTTCCCAAACTAGTGCTCCAACTGCTTATAGTAGTGGCATGAGACTCGGCCTTTTGGATCAACCCTAAAATGTCGTCCTTAATATTCGTAAGGTTGATATCCTAATTTTCTTGTCCCTTCACTAGCTTAGTCAGCATTTCTTTAATTCTTGATTCTACATCTCTTCTGCTAAGAGGAATGTACCTATCACGCTTCTCTCTATAGTTAACTTTTTTCCTCCAGTCATTATCTCTCTCTCTACTACAGTCTCTGTATCTATCATAGTAGTTATATCCTTGGTTCCCTTGCCCTTGGACTCAAAAACTCGCCAACTAATGATCCAAATAATTTGCTTTCTCCTCCAATACTGACTCATGAGCTTTGGAAGATAACCTCTATGCTTCTATAGAATTTAATTTATTGAAACTCATTTCTTCAAGCTTCTTTTATATTACCCCTAGATTAGTTCATATCAGCATAATTTCTAACACTACTAAATTACCAGCTACTCTCTGGTCACCAGCAGCTCTAATGGCATAATTGCCAGAACCTCTCATTGCCTCCCGAGTTTGCTACCTTCAATTAGTGAGAGAGATATACTCTAGAATTTCAAAATCTACCTCCTAGTACAATCTCATAAAATCTCCCAGATACAGTATCTTCCATGGCTCTGTAACAATTTAGGGCACTATTGAATAACTCCAATAAGTTCATCTTTGAAATCTGGTGGTTGGGCACCATACTCAACTTCTTTTTAAACTTGAACCAAGCCTTATACATAGACTTATACTGTAGTTGCCTAAAATTATAGATCTCATCCTTAAGCTACAACATCCTGGATGGAGGAAAGAATCGATTCAAGAATTGCCTGCGCAACTCATTCTATGCAGTGATAGATCCTTTTGGAAGTTCCCCTAACCATAAATATATTTCTCCTATAAGCGAGAAAAAGAACAACCTCAATCTAAGCACCTTCTGATTAACCCCTAGATATATATGAAGGGCATATTCTAGTAAAATTGGCTAAATGCATGTTTGCATCATCTATAGGCAACCCCGCAAACACACTCTTTATGTATAAGAGTTGGATCATAGAACTTGATATATTAAACTTAATGCTTAGGGTAAAATAGGAGAAATAATGGCACCAGTCTCTATCGACTAAACATACCCTAGATTCTCTTCATCATCCTCATATGGTTGCAAGTATTGGTATGTTGGGATCACATAGGTTTGGCCACTTCAAACTCTATTCTGGTTTTGTGCTGCTCGATGGTCTACTTCAGGTTTATGCACAGCTAGCTCTGCCTCCTGATCTAAGTGCTAAGCTTTTTTTCCTCCTCTGGTTAGTAGCTTGTGCTAACAACACCTTTGTCTACTGGTCAATAATATCCTGAACTCCTTCAGGAAGTGGGGAGGCATATTATCACGAACTCCTTCGGGAAGATTACCTCTTTTCAACTCTGTCATCCTAATAGATGTTTGTAGGATCCTCTCTATATTTGGATTCAGTGGGAGTAAGGAATTACCTCTACTTTGTGTATTAGGCATACGCTGGTGTATACCTACCTAACAACAAAAACAAAAAGAAAAAACTATAAACTATAACAACTTCAATTCACAAATAAACATTGTATTCCTCGACAATGACACCAAAATTTAGAGACGTCCAAGCTATACCTCCTTCAAAAGATGATACAGTTGCCTCCAAATATAGTAAATCAACAAAATTTGGGGTCAAATACCAAGGGAATACATAGAATCGTGGCTCTCAGCTTTGTACTTAATGAGGAACTAGAAAAGTAAATGGGAGTTTTGAGTATCAATATTGAACTAGTAGAAAATACCATCTTCGGTTGTATTCAGTCGTAATTAAACACTAGTATTGTGTTCCCCGGGCATCTTAACTTTGTAGGCTTATCATGCTATGTTGAACCAACCTGATACCTTGCATGCATAATCGATAAGTTATATACCTTTTATAGTCTTTTAGACGAGTAGAAAGATTTCACCCTTTACCTTTTGAGTCTCGGGATGTCACTTTACTAACCCTTATTTTGATCCCAGTTAACAATTACCTTTTGAGTCTCTAGTTATTATATGAAATCTAACCAAATTGCTAAGACAAATCCTAGAGGCGTGGATCAACAGTTAAACTCCAAATTACTGTTGTCTTTATTTTTTCCTAGTCACTACTCCTCTTTTGGAGTAAGTAGCAATAATCTAGGTGGGATCCTAACGTGTGCACCCATTAAAAAACTATTATATTAAATCTAGCATACATGGGTATCAATTCAAAACAGCAATAGCACTTTCTCATCAATTCACCAGGGTTTCCATAACCCTAGCTATGGGTTTTTAGCTGCTCATGCTTGTGAATTAATCAACAATATTCATGATTGAAAGTATAAGATGAGATCACAATAATAAGAAGTAAAAAATCCAAAACCATGACTGAATTAATCAACAAAAGTCAATACAAGAGAATTCAAAGATCAAAATTAAAACTTTGAATCAAAATATGTTCGTGAATATCAAGAGTGCATCTCTTTGACTAAAAAACACATAAAAGGTATTTATAGTATATACGAAAACCCTAAAATCAAATCCCGAATGAAATAGGAAAAGCAAGAATCATTGGACACTTATAGTCCGTACTTTCACCCTTTCCTTGGGCGCAGGTAGCACTTGCATCCTGTAGGAAGGGCTCAAGTGGTGACTGCAAGTGCTAGACCAAAATTTCCTACACGTTAGCTCTCGAGATTTTGGAATTTTGGCACTTGCTTTGCCCATATGCGGTCCATAAGTAATACTTGCGGTCAACGTATTAACTTAGCAAGTGCCGAGAGTCATCTTTTTAGCTCTTCTTCAATTCCCGCACATAGTTTGATCATGAACAAGCGAAAAAATGTCCTGAACATCCATAATTTCTCCAATAAGTCGACAAAAACACCTTTTTCATCTTTTTCACAAACTTAGCATCCAAAACATGATTTCCTAAAAAAAACATACCCAAAATTCTTTATATCAAATAAAACAACCTCAAAAACTTGCATATTTTCCTCATTTTAAGCATCGAAAGTGCTATATTTCTATAGCACATCAGTTGGGTAGTCTGTGGCCCACCACAGTAGTATTACAATATATTTGTCTCTCATTTTCCAGACATGATGGTATAGTTGAAAATGTTCTAGTGCGGGTGAGGTCACTTATATTTCCATTGGACTTCATCATACTAGATTTTGATTCAGATCGAAAAGTCTTATTTATTTTGTCACATCCCTTTTTATCTATTTGATGTGCATTGATTAATGTAGGTACTGGTCAGATAACTATATGAGCTCATGATAAAGTTGAGGTGTTTGATATGTGTAAGGAAATGAAGCTAACAACCATCTATGAAGAATCGTCTACCATCTTAGTTATAGATCTTGAGTAGGATCTACCACTTATTATTTCTAAGGATTCTTGGAGAGAACTTTGGTTGGACATGAAATTTATGGTGATGCAGAAGAAAATAAGATGATTCAGATTATAGATGTTGTAAGTGTGTTTATTCGTAAGGGTTCTTTTGATCCTTTGAATATGCCCCTCGACCCTTCTCACATGCCATCTACTCAGAAAGCACCAAAATTGGAGCTTAAGTCTCTAATATCATACCTCAAATATGCTTTTCTTGGGGATGATGGAACTTTATCTATGATTCTCACTATAGGATTATCTGATATACATGTTAAGGAGGATTTAATAGTGTTAGAAAAGGAGGAAGAAATCTATTAGGTAGTAGATATTGGACATACAAGGGATAAAGCCCGTCTATTGCATACAAATATTTTTAAAGAAGAGATTTATAGACCTATTGTATAGAACAAGAAAAGATTAAACCCTATTATGAAATAAGTAGTACAAAAAGAAGTGATCAAGTGGCTTGACATATTCATTGTCTACCATATCTCTGACAGAAAATAGGTTAGTCCCGTTCAATGTGTTTCTAAGAAGTTATGATAGACGTTACTAATAAGAACAATGAATTGATCCCAACTCACACATGACTGGGTAGAGAATTTGTATGGATTACTAAAAACTGAATAATGCTACTCAAAAGGATCACTACCTAATTTTTTTCATTGATCAGATGCTTTATAGACTTGCTAGGTGGGAGTGTTACTGCTTTCTGTATGGGTATTACAATTATATATCCATGGCTCTAGAGGATCAATAGAAGACAACCTTCACCTGCTCTTATAGGACTTATGCTTTAACACAAATGCCCTTTGGATTGTGAAATGTACCAACTATATTCTAGAAGAGTACGATGGTCATAATATATGAAATGGAGAGTACTTCATGGAGGTATTTATGGATGACTTCTATGTTTTTCATAATTTTTTTTATGTGTGTTTGCATAATCTGGACAAGGTATTATCAAGGTGTAAAGAAACAAAGCTAGTGCTGGACTGGAGAAAATGTCACCTTCCAGTCAAAAAAGGCATTGTCTATTTCCATATGCATTTAATAAGTTTTGGTCTTCCTTAGTGGGGACCAAAGTGATGATGTACATAGATCATGCCCTATTTGCTACTTGTTCAGTAAGAAAGATTCTAAAACCTAACTTATTCAGTGGATTTTTTTATTGTAGGAGTTTGATCAAGAGGTAAAAGATATAAAGGGGATTAAAAATCAAGTATGGAGCATCTCTCGAGGCTAGAGAGTTAGTTTCATATGGATGAAGATTGTAGCATTCGAGAAAACTTTCTTGATAAGAAACTCCTACCTTTAAGCATCACAGAGCTATGATGGTATGTGGAAATTGTTAATCTAAAAGTGAGTGGGGTGTATCCATCTGAAACCATAAGTCAGAAAAGAAATAGGTTGCACCATGAGTCCTGATTTCATAAATAGGATGAGCCATTTTTGTTCAAATAGGGGCCTGATAGGGCAATCCAAAGATGTATTCTAGAGTATGAAATGAAGTAGGTCTTAAATAATTCTCACTTATTTCCATATGGAGGCTATCATGGTGGTGAGCACTAGCCACAACGTCCTACAGTCCAGTTTGTTATGGCCCACTTTATTTAAGGACGTTACTAAATTTTCTAAAGAGTGTGATCAGGGCCAATGTATGGGTTCTATTTCAAGGAAGCACTAGATGCCTTTGAATAACATTCTAGAAGTGGATATCTTTGATGTGTTGGGAAAAAATTTTATGGGACCTTTCCCTTATTCGTATGGAAACGCATATATTCTAGTGGTAGTAGACTATGTTTCCAAGTGGCTAGAAGCCGTAAAACTCCTAGCCAACAAATCTAAGGTGGTTCTTAAATTTGTTGAGAAGAAGATACACAAGGTTTGGAACTCTGAGAGCTATTAGTAGTGATTCTGGTACACACATCATTAATAATTGGCTGAAGAATTTGTGGACCAAGTATGGGGTAAGACACAAGGTTTCTATAGTTTATCATCCCCAAATGAGTGGTCAAGTAGAGGTTTTGAATCAAGAGGTGAAGCAGATTTTGCAGATGATGATGAATGCACAGTGAAAAGATTCGTCAATGAAACTTGATGATGCATTATAGGCATACAGTACATTGTACAAAACTCCCATTAGGATATCTCCCTACAAGGTAGTATTTGGAAAATCATGCCATTAATCAATTTAGCTTGAACATCAAGTTTATAGAGTAGTAAAGAAATTAAATCTTTATGCTGAGGTGGTGAGGCATACAAAAATATTGCAGTTACATGAGCTAGAGAAATTTAGATTACATACCTACAAGAATGCAAAGTTATACAAGTAGAATACAAGAAAATGGCATAACAGGTATATAGCACCTCACTCATTTGATCCTAAACTGAGGGTGTTGATGCACAATTCGAGCTTGACGTTGTTTCCTGGTAATCCAAAATCTAAGTGGTATGTACCATTCAAAATGGTGAGGATGACTATTCATGGAGCCGTTGAAAATTTGATAAAGAAAAAGGTATGACATTTTTAGTTAATGGACAAAGGGTCAAATATAATTGGGGTGAACATGAGGATTGACAGGGGATATTGTGGTAACTTTTTGATGAGTGATTTTGAGATATGGCATGCTATGGTGTTAAACCAGGCTATATGGGAGGCAACCTATGCTTGTAGTGTAATAGTATAGGCCATTTATTTGAAAAAATGATGAGAAAAATAAAAATACAAAAAAAATATCGATCCCCGACCTTAACTACGGTGCTTAGTGGGAGTCAACCCACCCTTATAACTAGTTTTCAATTATTCTGTAGGTATTTCATGGAGCTATGGAGCAAAAATAAATGAAGTAAGACTTTGGGAATGAACTAAGTCAGGTTTGATAAGTTTTTGGACAAAAATAGGCCTCGTGCGTTGCATATTTGTGGCCATGAGGTGGCCTTGTGTCGCACCAAATAGAGCAGAGGCTCACTTCCTTCAAATTACGCTACACCTATGATGAAACCCCTATTTATAACCCACAACCCATGATGCAACTTCCATTTCTTAATTTAAGCCTCACGGTGCAATCTCCACCACTTGCCCCTACATCTGCATTGTGACCCTTATACCTACCCTAGCCCTGTGGCGCACTGTCCCCCATAACCCTTCACTGGTCAACCCTGTGGCAATATCCATGACATGAACCCCTCTGTTCTCATCGTTTACCCCTCGCCATACCCCATTCAGTGTGAACCCCCTATCGCCCTGTGCATCATACTGCAACCTTCTTTAAAGCTCAAAAAAACTATCTTCCAAGTTGGGTCAACCCATCTCTGTCACGACCCAAACTAAACATATAAACCTTGTGTCTTACCCGATATACATGGGACTTGATATACCCATGTAAACCAGAGATCAACCCCTATACCTAACCAAACTAAACATAATATCCCCCAATTTCAGATGAATTTCGAACATATAATAAGATAACATGCAACAAGCTTTAGGAAACTCAAAACATGTCGATAATCAATGACTGGTAACTGGCCAAACAACCAACCAACATTACCTAATATCCACATTAATCCAAAAAAACCCTCAACCATAACTGAATGTCAATAAAGCATCGAGACATGCCCCCGGCTATAGCCAAAAACAAGTCTAAATAGTCTGATACATAAGAGACCAAAACATAAAATGTAGACTTCCAAAGTATGGAAGCTCACCACTTCAATGTCAAGTTATGAACCGATTCTAAATCCTAATCACTGAGTAGGAGGAGTAGAAGTATGTCTAGTTCCTAGATCTCGTGGGGATACAACGTTCGAAGATGATTAGCAGGGAGAATGCTAGCATGTATCTCAAGGATAAGGATAACATAATGTCATGATCAACAACTTCAATTTATTCAAATTCAATGCACATATATATATATATGTATATATATTTGATTATGCGCATTGAATTTGAATAAATTGAAGCTGTTGATCATGACATTATGTTATCCTTATCCTTGAGATACATGCTAGCATTCTCCCTGCTAATCATCTTCGAACGTTGTATCCCCACGAGATCTAGGAACTAGACATACTTCTACTCCTGGGTTGTGTAGCTCAACCCTCATAACATATAAAGGCAGCTCTCCCCCTAGCTGGTAGGGCCCCAATGTATGTGGCCGCATAAACCAGAGGGTATATACATATGCACTATGAGGGACTTAAACCTCCAAATATATGAAGGTGACACGAGCACAAAATAATGTAATAAGATATGGAGGACTCGAACCTCCAAATCATATGATAATAATATTAGGGGGACTCAAACCTCCTAGTCATATCGACCCCCGCGTCGGGAATTACGATTTCCAGTATTGGTCTCTTGGACCTCCACTTTCACGACTCAACTACACAACCCTTATTAAATCCTAATTAAAAATAATTATCACACAATCTCATTCATTGAACCATAATACACATTTATATATCACATGCCAAGATAGTAAAAAAGTCTTAACATGTACTTTAAACTTTAGCCTGGGTTGTGTAGCTCAACCCTCATAACATATAAAGGCACCCATGGTTTATATGGGCCTAGCTCTCCCCCAGCTGGTAGGGCTCCAATGTATGTGGCCGCATAAACCAGAGGGTATATACATATGCACTATGAGGGACTTAAACCTCCAAATATATGAAGGTGACACGAGCACAAAATAATGTAATAAGATATGGAGGACTCGAACCTCCAAATCATATGATAATAATATTAGGGGAACTCAAACCTCCTGGTCATATCGACCCCCGCGTCGGGAATTACGATTTCCAGTATTGGTCTCTTAGACCTCCACTTTCACGACTCAACTACACAACCCTTATTAAATCCTAATTAAAAATAATTATCACACAATCTCATTCATTGAACCATAATACACATTTAAAAATACATCGTTGGTATCGTCATAACAATTATACTTGTAAGGTAACATAGATATACCACACCAATTATCTTCACTTGGGGGAATTGAAAACCCCTTTGGTTAAATTTTATATTAGCTTGGGGAATTACACAACCCTTGTAACGCCCCAAAATTTAATCCCGAGACATCACAAAGTGCTTAAGACTACGAGTAGCCTTAAGCTAACCCTTTCTTCCTTTTACTAAATATAAATCTCATAATAAAGGTAATATAGACATGAAGCCATACTAAATATGGAAACTATCTGAAATAGTTAAGAATAATCAGAATATAATATATGAAACATCAATACAGAATAAGCTGAATCACAACTAGTAGGCTGACAAGCCTCTACTACTAACATTTAGAGAGTTACTGAGACAAACCCCCAGCTAACTCGAACTGTTTGAAAAGAATACTAAATCATGTAAACTGACAAGCTGCAAAATTTGAATGAACAAGATCCCAAACTATGAGGACTGACCAACTGTAGGACGTAGATGGAGATGCTCGGATTACTCACTCTGCTGATACTGAGAACCTGAACCTACATTATGAGACAATATAGCACATAAACATATATGTGGATCAGTACTTTGAGGATGTACTGAGTATATGGGGGTGAAATGCATAAGTAAAACATTATCTCATCATCATAATTTACAAAACAATGCATGCTAAATGTAAATGACTAACATAAGCTGGAATATGTAAAATACTAAAATCATGAATAATAAATCGATCATACTTTATAAATCTAGTGAGTCATAACATTTAGTTCTGAAAGCTATACTCGTATTCTATTTGTAAATCACACTGCCTAAGTGTAGAAATATCTCACTTCTGAAATCTAAAATCTGAAAGTTAAAGTCTATAACTGTTATCTTTCTGTAAAGCATAACCTGAGTAAACTTTGTGAGCCTTTACAATTAGTTTTCTAAAAGCTTTTTTGTAAATCTTTTCTGTTAGGCTTTACTATTAGGAAAAACTATTTTGCAAGGGTTTATTATGAAATTAGTTATGCACTTATCTGAATCAATCTTTAAATAAAGGTATTTTGCTTTCTATAATCTGTAATAAATCTGTAAAGTGGATTCCAAAACTTATCTATGCATTAAAAGATCAAAACTTTATTGTAAATCTGAAATAATCAGCTCATAGGATGCTTAAAGCATCATCTTTCTTGATATATCAACATACAAACTTGAGGCTTAATAACCCATGTATAAAACTCGTGTCAAAACAACATAATAATCATGCTTAGTAATGAAGACAATGATAATTCATCTAAAATTCTGTAAATTTCTACAATAGGCATGAAAATATGAAAATAGACATGCAATTCATCTTCTAAAACACTTGAAATCTCAAAATCTTGCAAAGAGCAATAATGGTTATGAACCCTAATTCAAATTTCATAAATATTCATTTTAAATAATATGAATTTGTAAATAAAACTTGGTTTAGGGCACAAGGATGAAAGAAGATCCTTGTTCATAAACCCCACATACATTGATTGATGATAAGATGGAGAAACTTGAATTATTGATTCTTCTTTGAGTTCTTGGAGATGGGTTCTTGCTTATCTTTCCATGGGAATCCTTAATCTTAAGATTTATTGGAGAATCAAAGGAGGATTTTGATTTCTTGGACAAGAAGTTCTTTGAATATGATTAATCTTATGTTTTGGATGGATTGGAGGATTGGGAATTGACCAAAATACCCTTTTTAAACTTCTAAACAGAATTGAAAAAGAGCAATATTTTTTAATTTGGCTGGCCACCGCGACGCGCCACAATCGCGGTGGCTCACTGGAAAAAAGACAATTGGGAACTAGGCTGACTCTGGGATGCACCACCATCACGGTGCCCCTTTGGAATGCCATTTTATCCACTAGCGTGATGTGCCAGTATTGTGTCAGGCTACCAAAAACTGACAATTGGGAAATTGGTCGTCTCCGCAATGTGCCAATATCGCGTCGTTCTACTGGAATGGGACAATTAGGAATTTGAGCTTCTCCGCAATGCGTGGCTATCACGGAGGGCCAGTAGAATTTTTCAATTATCATTTTACCCACCTCCTCGATGCACCAAGTGCCCAGGTGGCACACTGTCAACTTAAAAATGCTCTAACTCCTTCACCGAATGTCGGAATTGGGTGAATTTGGTATCGCTGGAAAGCTTATTAAATTTTCCATATAATAGAAGGTCTAAATCTAGAAACTTCCACACGAAATAAATTTTATTCATTTTGAAAGCTATTTCTTAACATTCTAGGTATGAATTTAAGCTAGAAAAAGTGTGGGCTATTACAATATCTCCCCCTTAGGAACATTCATCCTCGAATGTGGCTAATTTAAGCTGAAAAATACTGAGAAATTTGAGGCTATAAACTATCATGCACAACTAAAATAAACTAAATAACTGAAACTCAATTAAAATGAGCTACTGAACAGATCTGAGAGTGTATGAATTCTCATGAAGATAGCTATATATAGCAGAATCTAAAACTAGAAAAGAACTGAATGAAGGAAAACTATTACCTTCGGCTGGATTTGAGTTTGTGTAGAAGAGATATGGATACTTGGTACGCTTATCGGCTTCTGTTTCCCAAGTACCACCCTCAACAGACTGATTTTGCCATAGAATTTTGACTAAGGGAACTTCTTTGTTCCTTAGTCTACGAATCTGATGATCAAGAATCTCTACTAGGATTTCTTCGTAAGAAAGTCTATTTTGAATATCTGTGCTTTCTAGAAGAACTATAATGGTTGAATTATCCATGCACTTCTTTAACAAGGACACATGGAATACTAGATAAACTGAGGATAAATCTATGGGTAGCTCAATCTCATACGCCACCTTTCCAACACGACTTAAAATACAGAAAGGACCCACATAATGGGAACTAAGCTTCCTCTTCTTGCTATATCTCTTCACCCTTTTCATGGGTGAAACTTTTAAATACACAATATCATCAACGTAAAACTCAAGATCTCTTCTTCTCACGTTGACATAAGATTTCTATCGACTCTGGGCTGCTTTCAATCTCTCTAATAAACTGAACTTTCTTTATGGCCTCAAACACTATGTCTGGCCCAATCAAAGTGGACTCACCCACTTTGAACCAACCAACTGGAGATCTTTATCTCTGCCTATAAAGACCCTCAAATAGATCCATCTGAATACTAGCATGATAACTGTCATTATAAGGGAACTCAATCAATGGCAAATGATTATCCCAACTACCTTTGAAATCAAAAACATATGCCCTCAACATATCCTCCAAAGACAGAATAGTCCTCTCTACCTGACCACTTATCTGCGGATAAAAATCTGAACTAAGATGAACTTTGGTACCAAGACCCTTCTGAAAGGCTCTCCAAAAATGAGAGCTAAACTGAGTACCCCTATCTGAGATGATGGATAAAGGAACTCCATGTAATCTGACTATCTCTCAAATATACAACTTAGCATAATGTTCAGTTGTGTAAGATGTGTGAACTGGTAAGAAATGCACTAACTTTGTCACTCTGTATACAATAACACAAATCGAGTCATATTGATGACTCGAATATGGTAAACCAATCACGAAATCCATATTCACCTCTTCCCACTTCCAAGTGGGGATGCTAAACTTTTGCAACACACCACCATGTCTTTGGTGCTCTACCTTAACCTATTGATAAGTTGCACACTTAGCTACAAACTCTGCTATATATTTTTTCATACCACTCTACCAATAGATTTCCCGTAAGTTGCAGTACATATCGGTGGCTCCAGGATGGATAGAATAACGCACACCATACACTTCTGCCATAATCCGCTGCCTCAAATCATCAACACAATTCATACATAATCTACTCTAGTATCTTAGCACACCATCTCCCCCTTGGAAGAAAACCTCTACCTTTTGGTCTTTACCTGAATCTTTTAGTTTGATCAAACTAGGATCCTTATCTTGTTTCTCCTTCACTTTCAAAACTAGGGAAGATTTAAAACCACTTTGAACCCAAACATTCCCTTCTGTTGAATCAACCAACCTAATACCCAATCTACATAATTGATGAACTTCTTAAACTAACTCTTTCTTATCACTCTCCACATGGGAAACACTGCCCATAAATAGTCTACTAAGGACGTCTGCCACTATATTGGCCTTGCCTGTATGGTACAATACACTCTTTCAACTACTTAAGCTCAGCAAGATCCATACGATATGGAGGTATAGAAATAGGCTGAGTATCTAGAGGAAGGTCAATACCGAATTCTATTTCCCTATCGAGAGGTACCCCTAACAGATCTTCGGGAAAAATATTAGGAAACTCACTAACCACACTGACTAACTGAACTGTCAGAGTCTCAGACTTAGTATTTTTAACTCGAATAAGATGATAGATACACTCTTTGGAAATCAACTTTTGGGATTTAAGATAAGATATGAAATGACCCTTGGGAGACACTAAATTACCTGACCACTCAAAGACTGGCTCATTTGAAAACTAAAACTTCACCACTCGAGTGTGACATTCCATAAAAGCATAACAAGAATGGAGCCAATCCATACCAAGAATAAGATCAAAGTCAACCATATTTAAATCTATTAGGTCTGCTAACATGACTTTATGAAGGACAGTGATAGGACATTTTCTATAGATCTATTTAGAAATAACTGACTCACCCACTGGGGCAGATACTAAGAAAGGTTCAAGAATCTTTTCAGAACTTATCTCAAAATTTACTGCAACTAACAGGGTCACATAAGAGAAACTCAACCTAGGGTCTAACAACACATAAATATCAAAATGAAAGACACAAAACATACCAATAACATCTGGTGAATCCTCTTGCTCCTAATGGGATGGTAAATCATAGAATTAATTTTGGCACTGACCACCACCGGTACTGGATGATGCACCTTGGGGATGGACTGGATGACCTAAAGGAGTTGGTGCACTAGTAGTCTGAGTCTGGGGACAATCATCTTTGTTTCCCTGCTTAGCGTACGGGCACTCTTTAATTCAATGACCTAACTTACCACAACCAAAACAACCCTTCTATCCAGCCAAACACTCACCGGGTTAATTTCTACCACACTTATCATAGGGTGGATAACAAGGTCTTCCACTTACACTATTCTGAGATATGGACATAGAAGACTTACCCCATTGCTCCTACCTAGCTCTGAGAATGGAAGCACTAGTTGAAGATGGGGCTGGTATAGATGAATAATTCTAAAACTACAAACAATTTCCTCCTTGAGACCTATTCTGACCATACTCAAATTGGCCTGTTCTAGCCCTCTTATTATTTCTATCTCTCTCCTTCAACTTCTCAGCCCTAATCTGCTGAGCATGCATCATCAATCTCGTAAGGTCCATGTCTACAGTGAGCATGGCAGTCCTATACTTCTTGACTACTAATATAGACACTCCAGTAACAAACTTACTCATCCTAGCCCAAGGATCAGTCATCGTATCAGGGGCATACTTAGACAACTGATTAAACTTAAGGTAGTACTCCTTACCTCAAATTGACAAACTCTTCTATCTTATCTTCCCTCATCTCATGTGGGAAGAACCTATCTAGAAAATTATCTTGAAACACTTGCCAACTCATAGGAACAACATTCTCACCTCTACGATTCTTCCACATCACTACCCAATTATACACTACATCCTTCAATTTATAGGATGCTAACTTTACACTCTCCTCCTCAGAAACATACCTAATCTGGGTGATCTTCTTTATCTCATCTAATAAAGTTATGGGTCTTCACCTGCCTTTGACCCAAAGAACTCTAGCAAATTCATTCTTATGAAGTCTCTGATTCTAGCTGCTGCTAAATCCCCATTCTGCTAGAGTAGGACTGCAACCTAATTCTGATGATTGCCCTGAACATTGGTAGTCACATCTTGGGCTAACGCCTTAAAGGAAGCCCTAAACTCAGCATGAGATATATTCTTATTCAAAGGATCTGTGAGCTGGGGAGGTTGGTTATCATTTCTACGGGTGTTAGCTCGATGATGAGGCATATTCAACTATCATATAAGAGCAAGAGTTAAAAGCAGATAGAGATAGTGTAAGCATGATAGATCATAAAATAAAGAGATAATTTCCTAAGAACATTCTGTAGCCTCTTATTCATAAATGTGGTGGCGCGCTTTACACCCATGATCAAGACTCTATATAACGTTGCTTGTCTGACTCCTTAGGTCTCTTTAAAAACTTATGATTTGATACTAAGGTTTTAACGCCCCAAAATTTGATCTCGAGATGTCACACTATGCTCAAGACTACGAGTAGCATTAAACTAACCCTGTCTGCCTTCTACTAGATATAAATCTCATAATAAAGGTAATATAGACATAAAAGCCATACTAAATGCAGAAACTATCTGAAATAACTAAGAATAATCTAAATATAATGTATGAAATATCAATAACTAATAAGCTGAATCACAACTAGTAATCTGACAAGCCTCTACTACTACCAGTTAGAGAGCTACTGGGACAAACCCTCAGCTAACTCAAAGTCTAAAAAGAATACTAAATCATGTAAACTAACAAGCTGCAAAATATGAGTGAATAAGTCCCCGGACTATGAGGACTCACTAGTTGTATGATATAGATGGAGATGCTCAGACTACTCACGATGCCGATACTAAGCACCTGAACCTACATTATGAGGCAATGTAGCACATAGACATATATGTGGATCAGTACTTTAAGGATGTACTGAGTATATAGGGGTGAAATGTATAAGTAAAACATCATCTCATCATCATAATTTATAAAACAATGCATGTTAAATGTAAATAACTCACATAAGCTAGAATATCTGAAATACTGAAATCTTGAATAATAAACCAATCATACTTTATAAATCTAGTGAGTCATAATATTTAGTTCTGAAAGCTATACTCATATTCTATTTGTAAATCATACTGTCTAAGTGTAGAAAGAGCCCACTTCTGAAATATGAAATCTAAAAGATGAAGTCTGTAATTGTTACCTTTCTGTAAAGCATAATTTGAGTAAATTTTGTGAGCCTTTACACTTGGTTTTCTAAAATCTCTTCGAGTAGGCTTTACTATTAGGGAAAAATTGTTCTGCAGGGGAGGTTATCTTAATCGACATAAACCATGCGAGCTATATGGATTCCAACATCTTGTCCTCTTAAGGAAGAAACCTCACATTGGTGAGAGGTGTCATACTTTTTCAAAGGAGTATAACCTCATCTTAAGTGATCACTATCTCAGCCTACTCTGGGCTCTTTAATCTCAAATCTATGGTGACACATAGTTCTAGGGTATGAGACCTTGGAATCATACCCAACTCAGTGCTAAATACTACTCCCTTTAATTTTCTACACTTATCTTGTTGGAAAATCCACTTTAAAACTAGCATAAGGATTTATTATTAAATCAGTTATATACTTATCTAAATCAATCTTTAAATAAAGCTATTTTTATATAATCTGTTATAAATCTATAAAGTGGATTCCAAAACTTATTTGTGCAACAAAATATCAAAACTTTATTGTAAATCTAAAATAATCAGCTCATAGGATGCTTAAAGCATCATCTTTCTTGAAATATCAACATATAAACTTGAGGCTTAGTAGCCCATGTATCAAACTCATGTCAAATCAACATAATAATCATTATTAGTAATGAAGACAATGATAATTCATCTAAAATTCTGTAAATGTCTACAATAGGCATGAAAATATGAAAATAGACATGCAATTCATCTTCTAAAATGCTTGAAATCTCAAAATCTTGCAAAAAGCATTAATGGGTATGAACCCTAATTCAAATTTCATAAAGATTCATTTAAAATAATATTAATTTGTAAATAAAACTTGGTTTTGGGCACAAGGATGAAAGACGATCCTTGTTCATAAACCTCACATACCTTGATTGATGATAAGATGGAAAAACTTGAATTATTGATTCTTATTTGAGTTCTTGGAGATAGGTTCTTTCTTATCTTCCCATGGGAATCCTCAATATTAATATTTCTTGGAAAATCAATGAAGGCTTTTGATTTCTTAGACAAGAGGTTTTAGAGCTCTAGGGTTTTACTTTTAAAGAAAATGATGAATAATGAATACAAAGTTCTTTGAATATGATTAATCTTGTGTTTTGGATGGATTGGAGGATTGGGAATTGACCAAAATACCCTTTTTAAACTTCTAAACAAAACTAAAAAAGAGCAATATTTTTCAATTTGGCTGGCCACCGCGACGCGCCATAATTGCGGTGGCTCACTAGAAATAGGACAATTGAGAACTAGGTTGACTCCGAGATGCACCACCATCACGGTACCCCTTTAGAATGAAATTTTTTCCACTATTGTGATACACCAATATCACATCGGGCTACTAGTAATCGACAACCAAGAAATTAGCCCTCTCCGCGATGAACCAATATCACATCGTCTACTTGAATAGGAAACTTGGGAAGTTGGGCTTCTCTGCGGCTCATGGCTATCGCGGAGTGCCAATGGAATTTGAAAATCATCATTTTACCTACCTACGCGATGCACCAACTGCCCAGGTGGTACACAGTCAACTTAAAAATGCTCTAACTCCTTCACCGAGTGTTGGAATTATGCAAATTTGGTATCGATGGAAAGCTTATTCAATTTCTCACACAATGGGAGTTATAAATCTGAAAAATTCCACATGAAAAAAATATTCTTCATTTTGGAAGTTATTTCTTAATATTCTAGGAATGAATTTAAGCTAGAAAAAGTGTGGGGTATTACAACCCCATAAGGTTCAATTCAAAATCATAATGCAATAATTCAAGGATAATTCAATTCCCACATTCCTCATAACTAAACCCAATTTCACAATATAGGGTTGGGTTCATAACTATTTCAAAAGTCACAAGTTTGGGAAATCACAATCCCTTGTTCGTTAACCATTCCCATGCTTGAAATTAACTTTAAACCCACTATTTAAACATAACCCATGCAGGGACAAATATGAAACATCACATCAAAAATAGTTATACAAAAACCCTCAATCTATATTTTAAAAATCATCATCAATATTTTATGAACAACACTTTAAAACTTATGCTTTTAGCAAATTAATAATTAGGGAAGAGTAACATGCCTAAAATACCTAGTTTCCCGAAAAAAATTCAACCCTTGAGCTCTTAGATGTCCTACTTCTTGAAAACCCTAAGTATGCTTGAGAGAATTTGAGAGAGATTTGTAAGTGTTTTAGTACGTTAAGGATGAAATATAACCCCCCTTAAGTGATTTATAGATGCGAGGTTTTAATTGGGCAAGGATAGAATTGTCCAAAGTGCCCTTAAATTAAAAGCTAAAATTTAGTCATCAGTGACTATAGGTCACCAAATGACTCGTATAGACTTATTACGACTCATAACCATGAGTCATAGCCAAGATAGTTTCCAAGACACCCATACACTGTTGACCTTATGACTCAACTGGGACCACTTGTAATGGGACCCTACAACTCGTAGGGTCCAGTCATAGTCAACACAGAACCCAATTGGGTAAACACTAGACATCCTACGATTTGCACCCAATGACTTATAACAAGTCCATATGACTCTTAGTGAGCCACTCATACTCAGAGTAGAACTTTTCCACTTACTTTCTAATTTGGTTACGATTAGGTCCCTATGACCTATCAAGACACCCTACAACTCGTATCTCTAAGTTGTACTTGGGATAGAAACTCAAGCATCATTCACTAGACACCTTACGACTAGGGCCAAATAACCAGTCAAGATACCCTATGGCTCATAGGGGTATGTCATAGGCAAGACAGTGAGGATAAAATTTTAGAAAATTTTTAAGGACCAAAAACTAGGGGCATTGCAATCTCGGTTCCCATCTATAAAACCACCAACCCCTAATTTTTCCCATTTTAACCATATAAATACCATAGTCATGCAACCTACTCTTACTTTCCCTTTTATTCGCACAAAGTAACCTCTAAAATACAAAATCCTCTTCTTTTTAGTTCTCTTTCACTCCAAGGTATGCTTTTCTTTATTTATTTTTCTTATTATAGTGTGTTGTTGCAAGAGATTTATTGGTTTACTTTTATTTATTGGTGAATGCATGAGAATATATTTTAGAATTTATCTTTGGGGGTATGAAAGCCATGTTTATGGATTGTTAAAACTTATGGGTGTGCTAGATCTGTCTATATTTTCAATAATTAGGTGCCTTTGAAATTTTTCGGGTTTAATGTATATATTTGAGTGTTGATTTGGTGAAGTTTTTATATTTAATGGGTTTTTTCCTTGTGAGCATACTTGAATTTTAATTACATATTTCCATTGACCTTGAATTATGCTCTATGTTTGTGGGTTTTGTAGGGTGGTATGTAGTTAATGGTGATGAATGTAAGTTCGGTGGTATAGTGGTGTGTTGGTTTTGGTTTCACCATGATTTTATTGTGTTAAATTAGTTTACGATGGTTCTAATTCCCAACTTATGTGTAGGGGTAGTCTGAGTAACCGATAATGCCATTTGAACTGGTTATGCTAATAAATTAAGGGTGGGGTGATCTTACGATCCCATCTCCTTAATTCTATTTAAAATTTTGGTGCCTTCTTAAAGATTATTGTTGGTGTATGTTATAGTACTTATGGCACCCAAAGTTATAAAAGGTAAGGGAGTTGCTTCTAGCTCCCGCAAGGACAGAAACATGCTCGTACAAGACAGCCAACCACTGCTAATTCAGTTGCTCTTCTTCTTTTCAAAGTATATGTTAGAGATTTTGTATAAAATGGGTTGATAAAGATAGTGTACAATAATACAAGGACCACAAGGAGGCTAATTACCAACTAACTAAACAAATTGATAAAGAGAGTTCGGAGACCCACTACTCATGAATTCCAGCACGGATTAGGCAATTGAAGTTGTATTTTATCTTTGATGACAAGGGTGAGTTTAACCTAGACTTAATAAGAGAATTTTATGCAAATTGGTTCTCAGAAACTCAAGGCAATAGTGTGAAGATTCACAGGAAAATTATAAAGTTGAATGGTGTGGCACTTAATTCTCTCCTTGGTACATCGAAGGTTGAAATGAGAGAGTTGTATAACCAGCCACCATATAGAGCTACCCAATACACATTGAAGGGTCCACGATATATGGCTAGGTGGGAGTGTCACATAGATAAGGGATTTCACAAAACTTTCCACTATGCTTATTTGAACAAAGAGGCTTATATTTAGTTGTAGATTATTGGCACTTGTCTGGTCCCTGTATCCCACATCACTAGATAATTGGGTGTGTATTGTTTATGCTTTGATGACCGATGTTCCTATAAATATTATTGTAGTGATCAATGCGGCCATGTAGAAATCTTGAGGGCACAAGTGTGTTCAGTTCATCTTTGGTGGTTTATTGACCAGGTTTTTGCAAGAGAATGAGGTCAAGGAGGACCGGACATGTGACACCCCGTATTTTTAGGCTAGAATTTAAACTATCATTTCTATATGCATAAACTTGAATCCAATTATTTCTAGTGTGAAAAGTGCTTTTGAGGTAAAAAATGTTTGTAGTAAACACTCAAAGTGAAGTGGTGTTAAGAACTTTCAGTATCGACCAAATTTTAGAATTTGATTCTACAAGGGTCAACTTTGAACATGTATAACTTATGGAATATATTGAATTTTGGGGCATAAGACCCACCAAATTATAGATAATTGAGTCCTCTTTCCAATGCATTTAATTTTGCCTTAATTTGATACCTGAACAAAACATTATGAGAATTTTTGTGATGTTCCATAATTTTTGTATGGCACGGAGCTTATCGTGGAGATTATCCTCTGTGACATGCTGATCCTTTAAATTCGGGCAGTTTTATGTTTTGTCCACTTGGGATGAGGGGTATTAAGGTCTTTTCACCTATGGACGACCTTAAACATTATATTAACCTATTTTCATTAGTTTTCATAACATAACATCGATTATATCACTCTCAAACTCCAAAAATTGAGAAATAATAAGGGTTTCATCATATGTTCATCTTTTGGGTCTAAGATTCTCAATTGCTTACAAATCTTTGTGTGTCTAAGGCATGTATCTCCCTCCCTTGAACTTATATCATTTTAATGGTATAAATTGATTATTAATGCACGGTTTTGATGTGGGTTTTGACATAGTTGGGGGATTTTCACATGATTGTTCATCAAATTAATTTTTCATGGTTTATCATGCAATATTCATATTTATTAATGATTTTGAACATTATGGAATGCATGGGAATGGTAATTAAACTGAGGGGTCATGATTAAACCCTAATTTAATTATTTTGCCTTGATATATATTTTTGGAAATAATGTGCCCTCAACTTGTTTGTGAAATTGACAATGAATATGATTTTGTCACATAGTTTGAATTGCTCACTTGTACTAATGCATTGGAATAAAGAGATTAATGGAGTATAAATGCTTTCCTTGAAATTCCTTGGTGGTCATGGAATGATTTTGAATTGGAACCTTGGGGTTCAGTTAGTGAAATAGGTTTGAGTCCTAACTTGTTAAATTACTTGTATGTCATTGGGTCGATGGGTTAGAGTCCCATTTGGATAAGTAATAGACATGGCATGATGATATTTACTTGCAAGTGATGTTGGTATGATGATACGAATGGGTTTCCTTGATGCATAATTGGTTTAATAAAATGGGAATATGTGTTAAATGTTATAATTAGGCTTAAAATAGGGTTGTGTAGCTAACCATGAAAGTCGAGGTCCTAAGGGACCAATATTGGAAATTGGGCTAGCTGGTGTGGGGTCAAAATGGATCAAGTTTCAAGTCCCCTTTCTTATGACCAAGTGGTTTGAGTCTACCTTATTATTATTATTATGTGATTAGGAGGTTCTATTCACCCATATCACATTACATAATGGGGTGCTTAAGTCCCCTTAGTATATGATTAGGAGGTTCAAATCTCCCAAGCATATATATGAGATTATTCTATAGTTTGTGTGGCTAAATGAAATTGGGCCTGACCAGGGGGTGAGAGTTGGGGCCCATATAGCCTATGGGTACTATTATCTGATGATTAAGCTACACAGTCGAGGTTAATGTTTTAAACATTCATGTTAATCCTTGTTACCTATCCCCAGCATGTTATATTATATATATATATATGTATGTATGTATATATATATGTATGTATGTATGTACATGGTGTGCATGTGGATTTTACTATGGTTTTGACATGGAATTACTTGTTCTCTTATTCTTGAGTTATTTGCTAGTGCTCCAACCTCTAACCGTCTTCAAACATTGTATCCTCACTCGATCCAGGGTTCGAAGTCAAGGGTACCTTTCTGGTGTAGTGATCAGGTGTTCGTGGTTAGTTCATTAGTTGACTTAAAGTGGTGAGATTCCATTATTTGAAAGACTTTATTTCATGTTTTGGTTTCGAATGTCTTAGACTTTATTTCATATTTATTTTTTCTATGGTCGGGGGCATGTCCCAACACTTTATTAGTACTAGATTATGTTAGAGGCTTTGTGGATACTGTGGACATGGGTATTTTGGATATTTTTGGATGTTTCTTTTTGGATTTCTGATTACATTTTATCTTTTAACGGTATTTATCCGCTACGAGGTATTCTTAGTTGTATTGGAATAGGCTCAGGGGGCGGTCTCCGATACTCAGTGGGCTTGGGATGCCACAGCCAGGCCCTGTATTAGGTCATGAAAAAGTTGGTATCAAAGCCTAGGTTCATAGTCATTGGGTGTCCACAAAGTCATGTCTAGTATAGTCTTTCTTATGAGTATGTTGCGCACCACACTTATAATTAGGAGGATAAGAGACATTTAGGAGATCTTTCTCAATCCTTTATACCCAAGATCATGCAATGGTGATGTCCATGTGAAAGTTATCCAACTTACTTCTTTACTCTAACTTATAGGCTATGTCTCATTGTTAAAACAATACAAATACGAAGTCTTAACTTCCTAAAAGTGTGGTCCTTTATGAATGTATTATCAAATGGTAAAATGGCACAAGGACTTGAAAGGAGTCCATTAGTGCAGCATGTACCTCTTGTTATCCTCCTATGTTTACATTTTAATAATGACAAACTAATGAGTAGACCCTTGCAGGATATTGGAAGACTGCTAATGATGGAAAGATATCCCACACAAAGATATGAAGGATCAAACAAAGTTAATTCATCATGGAAGCAAGCAACAAAGTCTGCTCCAAGAATGGAAGAACATCAAAACATAGAGATCTACGGCATCAAATAATTATGGCAAGCGAATAAATCAAAAAATAAGAACAAAAGGAAGAAAGATCAAAGTCCCGGAATCACGGCAAATCAAATCAATCAAGTCTAAAGATCACGGTCCCGGAATCACGGTAAATTAAATCAATCAAGTCTAAAAGCAAAAGGAAAGAATACCACCACCTCTTCATGGACATATCTGATATGGACATGTATAGCTATGGAAGTTGAACCACATATGGATATATCTGATATGGACATACTTTATGGTGTCATCCGTCGATCAAGGAATCAATTCAAATCCTTGATTAAGAAGAAATCTCTTCGGTTTCCTTACAAATAAAAATCAAAGAAATTGGAGACTATAAAAGAAAAGACAAAAGGCTAACGCACTTACGCAACTTTAAGAAAAATCTCAAAGTATCTCAATCTTAGTCTCACGAAGCTTTGTAATTCTTAGGTTACAATAGTCGTATAAAGAATAGGATTGAGTCAACTTTGAAATACAAATTGAAGTTATTTCACAAGATCTGAAGAACAAAATAAGTGTTTGAAACTTTTTTATCATCATTGTACTCGAGCCTAATATTGAAAATCTAACAAAATGTTGAAACCTAAGGGGATTGGAAGTAGGCACCACATTGGTGTTTCGAACCAGCATATATCTTTGTGTCTTTACTTTAAATTCAATTATTTACTTGTTTGTTTATTTTCAATCTAATCTATTTTGTGAAGTATATTGATCTACAGGCAAGTCGACTATGAAGAGTCAATATTGACTCTCAAAAATTTTCAATGCACCCCTCCCCCTCTTGAATTTCAATTGGTATCACAGCAGTTCTCACCAACAATATTGCTTAACTGCACGTGAGCAAATATCAAATGGCAAACTATAAAATTCTTGATGCTAATCTTCGAGATGGTCACTCCTCCACAGACCACCATACTCTAATCGATGGCACTACTCTTACTAGAAGAATAAATTCAGAATCTTTGTCCAATCAAATAACTTCCAAGATTGGGTCATCATTAAGAAGGGATCAAATCTGATTCTGGGACTCAAAGATAAGTAAAAGGACAATGACAAAGATCAAGCAGTACTGATGTAGAAGACCTTGAAAGCTTTGAGGTCACCAAAGACCAATAATAGGTAATCCAAACTAATGCACGAGCTATAAGTTTATTGTACAGTTAATGGAGAAGAATACGATAGATATCAACCTACGATACTATAAAAGAGATGTGCGACAAATTAGAGGTAACCTATAAAGGAACCACTAAGGTCAAAAAGTCAAAAATTGCTGCCCTGGTTGATGAATATAAGCTATTCAAAATGGAAGAAAATGAGATCATCGAAATAATGTTTTCCATTTTTAGCAAGATCGTATGTGAGCTAAAATCACTAGGTTGATCTATCCACATAACCTGTAAGTCTAGAAGTTGGTCCGGAGTCTTCCAAAAATTTGGGAAACCAAGGCCGCTATCTTGGAAGATGGAGATCTTCATAACATAACATATGAAGAGCTATGAGGTAATCTCATTACATATGAACGAAGTTATATAAATAGGTACCATAAAGAGGAAAAGAAGAAACCATTAGCCTTCAATGCCAAACCAACTAAAGAAGAGGTTATTCTGGAAGAAGCCAATAGCGAAGGAATAACTCTCATAAATTGTGGAGTAAGCCAGATCATGAGATAGAAACAACAATGATCCCAAGGAGCCAAAAATAATGATTCCATTAAAAACGATGATCGCTGTTACCACTATGGAAAGTCGAACCACTTCAAACAAAATTACCCAGAATTAAGAAGAAGGTTGTCTAGAAAAAATTAGCCAACATGTGTCTCATGGAAAAAGAGATCTAGCGACGTAAGACCACTCACTATGATAATTGTAATATTCTTGAATCTAATTTAGATATGATAATCGACAAACTTTAAAAAGTTATAAATGAATATAATAAACTCACCCAAGAGAATAAAAGGTAGGAAGCTCAACTTAAATAAAAACTTAAAGAGGAATGAAGAAACTATCAAATAGAAATTGAAGCATGTCAAATATAAATTGACTTGCTTTAAGAAGAGTTTTATGATGTAAAAATGCAATTAAATAGCATTAATAAATCTCCAAGTCACAGTTTGGTGAGATCAAATTCTTTTAAAACCAACTCAAGATCCTCATCAAAATTGTTTAAATCAGCCAAGACATCTTTCTCCTCTCGCGAACCTGTCTGTTATATCTATGGATGGAAAGGTCTCAAATCGTATAGATGTAGGCATAATCCAAAAAGTGTGTGGTTTTGGATGCTCAAAGGAAACACATCCAACCCGAAAGGACCAAAGACCACTTGGGAACCTAAACAAAATTAATTTTCTTATTTTGCGGAAACATACCTGTAAGAGCTATAAGAAGGGAATGTGGGTCCTTGATAGTGGATGTTTTAGACACATGACCAAAAAGAAAGAAAAATTTTACTCTAAAGAAAATAGATAGGGGGATTAGTCTTATTCGATGACAATGCTAGAGGTAATGTCATCGAAATTGGCTCAGTAAAGCTCAGTTTCTTATGTGAATTTGTTGAAGTGTATCTAGTAGGTGGTCCCAAAAATAAATTGCTCAACATCAATCAGCTGTATGGTGCCAGCTCTTATTGAAAAGTACAAAGAGAAGTTGGACACCTCATCCCCTACGTTTATAGTGATCATAGAGGAGAATTTGAAAATAAGGATTTTGAGTAATATTGTGCTCTTAACAAATACTTTCAGAACTTCTCATCACCTCGGTCTCCATAACAAAATCGTGTGATGGATCAAAATAATTGATATCTTCAGGAAATTGCTAGGACCGAGCTGTTGGAACATAATCTCCCAGATCACTTTTGGGTAGAAGTAGTAAGAACAACATGTCACATCATCAACAGATGCCTCATCAAACCTATTTTAATAAAAATGTCCTATGAATTATGAAGAGGGAAGAAGCCTAACATTAAATACTTTCATCCCTTTGGATGCAAATATTTTATCCACAACAACGGTAGGAAATACATGGGGAAATTTGATCCATAAAGTGATAAAGGTATTTTTCTTAGGTACTCTCCCATCAGTTGTTCTTACAAAGCTATAATCAATGAACATTATGTGTTAAAGAGTGTATTCATATTTTGTTTGATGAAACTAATCACCCTCCAATGAGTTTAAGTATTAATAAAGAACAGGTAAGTGATCTACAAACTGGAGCCAATACTAGCACAACCTCTGAGCATCACAAGATGAGTCGTGAAATATCCTGGGTTTTGAGCCTTAGAAAATTTCCTATAAATTTACTCTCTGGACCTAATACGACTCATGGGTACGAGCCGTATGATAAAGTATGAGTGGTATGTTCTTGTCATATGCTGACTAGTACTAGTTGGTAGGATGGTTTTGGTCACTGGAATGGTTAAGATGTAAGACTTAAGGGTATGAGTCACAGGGCTTGGTACATGTCATATTAGGGACTCGTATGGTGGACAGTATTTGATCTTACTAGTATTTTATTCTGCTAGGGATATGGGTTATGGATACAGATCATAGGTTGGGGTTACGACTTGGTTGGATAAGTCGTATACTGGATAGTGTTTGATCCAAAGGTTGAGGCTTGGATACAAATGGTGGATACCAATTGTATAGAAAGGTATGACTCATATAGTTCAGTCATATCCCTGTGATGGGTTTTTAAGAGATTTAAGTAGGGGTATTCTAAATATTTCTCTACTTACCCTAACTAGGACCCATAACTTATAATACACTTAGGAGGTTATTTACCCTATTATTCTATTCATTAACACTTATAAACTATTCGAAAACACTTCATAATTCTTTTAAGAGCTTTTGGGGGAAGAAGGCTAGGCTTTTATCTTGAGGATTGCTTTGGGGCTTATCTTGGAGATTTCTTTCCATTAATTCTTTGGTATAAGGCATGATTCTCTTCCCTTATTGTAATTTCAACTAAAGGCATGGTTTATATGATTGATTTCATAGTTTTACTATTTCATGATTATGTTTTTCAACTATTATTTAGAGGTTTTGATATTGAATGCTTGGCTATGATTTCTTATGGTGTTACTTATGATTTTATATGAATCAATGGTAGATTTGTACAATTAGATTGCATGGTAATTATTTAATGGTCTTTGGAATTGGTTTTGGTTATATTATGCCCCTAAGGTGCTTGATAAATGCTTATAAAGATATATTCATTGCATTGACTTCTTTTAATAGAACTCTTGCATGTTTTAAATAGGATAAAGAATTTAAATCTTGTTTAAATAGTTTGAAAAGTCTAAATGGTTATGATTTTAGAGAACATGGAAGTATCCCAAGTTGATTTAATATGGTAATTGTAAGGGAACCTAAGTTCCCCTTACCTAAATGGTTTGGCTATAGTTATTACTTGCAAGTAAGGGGTGGTATGACGATACCACTAATATTGGCCTTGGTTAATAAATGGTAAATAGATTGTTTGGACATGGTTTTAATTGGGCATTAATGGTGGAGTGTGTATCTAAGTCGTAGAAGGTGGTGGTCCTAGGGGAATCAAGACCAGAAACTTATATTTGCCAATATAAAAGGTTTTAATGACCATGTACGTGTGTCATATTTTATATTATGGGATGTACTAGTCATCCCATATGATATTCTTTGGTCATGTAGCTACACGTACTGGGCCCTTTCAACAGGGAGAGCTGAACCCATATGGCCCGTGGGTGGTTAGGACGGCAAAGCTACACAGCCCCGGTATAAAGGTTTTTAATGCATGTTAAACCTGGTTCTTTTTCCTGGCACTTATATATGTATGGTTGTATGCAGTATGTATGGTTTTACTTGGTTTTATAACTGGCATTATTTTATCCTTATCCTGAGATTCATGTTAGCATTCACTTACTAACCCCATCTATTGGTGGTTGTATACCCACGCTATGTAGGAACCGGCTATTCTACTCTTTTTGTTTAGCACATGGATTCGGTATCAGCATCTGGACTAAAGTGGTGAGCTTTCATTCTTTTGGGAGGCATCATTTCATATTATAGATTTCTGTAGACATTTTTCCTTTGTTTTGGATATTGGTTTTGGCCATGGTTGGGGGCATATCCCAACTAAATTTGTTTACTCTTTTGGATAGAGTCTTTATGGTACTTCTAGGGGTTGGTATGGGCAGGATCAATAGAGGTGTCAACCTTAGCATTGGTAGTGATATTGAGGCTGGCATCATCGGACATGATTTTGTACTATTCTGTTATACTACATTTTGGGATTGAATTTTATATTATGTTTTGGTATTCCCTTTGGTTAATGGTCTATGATTTTGTTTGATATGGTTTGGCGGTTGGTGTAGTACGATTGGACTCGTTTGGGTCGGTCACGGTTGTGACCCTATCCCACAGTCTTAATGAGACCAATAATGCTATATTGTTATATATTTGAAATTCAGCCCACCTAAGGCTAGATATAGGTAGTGGGGTTAGGTAATAGGGGCGGTCTCCGGTCCTGGTTGGACTTTGGATGCCTATTATGACAAGGCCCGGGGTCGGGTTTTGTCAAGTTGGTATCAGAGCCTAGGTTCATGGTCAATTGGGAAGTCCACAAAGTCGTGTCGAGTAGAGTCTCTTTTAGGGGTGTGAAGCATACCACACTTATAAAGGAGAGGTTGTAAGACATTTAGGAATGATTTATTTTTTTGGTATTCTGTCTTTAAGCTTGAGGACTCAATCCTTGAATCTTCTCTAATCCTTGTTTTTTCATCTTTCAGATCATACCTCCTAGATCTAGAGCACAAGAAAATTCTTCCATCCCATCTAGGGATAATACTAAAGGGGTACGTCCTACGTCTAGAGTACATCTTTGATCTCATCGTCTTATTCCTGATGGTGCTGGAGTTTCTTATATTTTGGATAGTTCTCCTTAGGTACCTCAGGAAAATATAACAAATATAGAATTCCGTTAATTTATCCATGTTATTGCTAAATTAGTTGCTGCTCAGGATGAGCGGGGTACGACTAGTTCTTTATCTGCTGAGGCCACAAAGGTTGATCAATTTATGAATATGGGTCCTCTAACTTTTATTAGGGTGAAGGTGGAGGAGGATCTATAAGGCTTCTTAGGTGAAATGGAAAAGATCTTTCAGGTGATGTAGGCTAATAATATAGAAAGGGTTAACTTTACATCTTATCATATCAAAGATATTGCTTATCAGTGGTATGAAGAGTGGGAAATAGATAGAGGTAATATGGAAGAGGAAGGGTTGAGGGAGGCCTTTCTAATACCTTGTTGGATCGGTTCTTTCCTCAAGAGTTGAGGGAAGCAAGGATGGAAGAGTTTATGACCTCAAGCAAAGGAGGATGTTAGTAAGGGAATATGCTTTGAAGTTCCATCATCTATCAAGGTATTCTCCTAATTTGATGGTTGATATGAGGTCGAGAATAAGGAAGTTTGCTTCTGGGTTGAATAAGGATTTGATTTTTGAGAGCAAGACTACCTTGCTGATTAAAGATATGGATATCTTGAGGTTGACTATTCATATGCAGCAGGTTGAGGATAAGAAGAGAAAGTAGGCAAAGTTTGGGTATAGAAAGGGAAAGAGGAGTGAGTTCTCTGATCAGGAAGGTGCTCAGTTTTAGGGTGGTAGAGATGGTGTCAAATGGCAAAAAAAGAAGTGGGGGAGTTCTGGGTCCTTTTCTGCTAGTGCTCCTTACCAGTCGTGAGGCAGGTGTTATTAAGGTAGTAATAATTCTCGAGTATTAGTTGCCCAATATCAGGAGAGTAAAGGTTAGTCAGTTTTTTCGTGTCCTCCTTATCGATTTTGTAGACTTTATCATCGGGGCTATTATAAGAAAAGAAAGGAAAAATGCTTTAAGTATGACCAGGTAGGCAATTGGCTCAGGGATTGTTCGGTCAGTAAGGTTTCTATGGGGTGAAAAGATTCCTGTGGCTTTATCTTCTGTTCCTAAACTTGGTGGGGTATCATCTGTTTCTATTACTGCTTTTGGTTCTAGTATTGATCGAATAGGATGTATGCTTTGGCGTCTCGATAAGAATCCAAACATCACCTAATGTTGTTACTGGTAAGTTATAGACCTTCTCTCGTGACGTATATTGTTTTCTTGATCTAGGGTCCACTCTTTCTTATGTGACTCTATATGTGGCTGTGTCTTTTGATTTCGATCCAAAAGTTATTTTGGATCCGTTTTTTGTTTCTACCTCGGTAGGTGACTCACTTATTACTAAGAAAGTCTATAGGGGATGTCTGGTATTTTTGGTAGTAAACAGACCTTGGTGGACTGTTTATGTTGGATATGGTTGATTTTGATGTAATTCTAGGTATGGATTGGTTGCATTCTTGATATGCATCTTTGGATTATCGGACCCATAGGGTAATCTTTAAGTTCCCTGGTGAACCGATTATAGAATGGGAAGGTAGTTCCTTATCACCTAAGGGGAGGTTTATTTCTTATCCTAAAGCTTAGAGTTTAATCTCCAAGGGTTGTCTTTATCACTTGGTTCGGGTTAAATATTATAACTTGGAAGGTTCTTTTTTTTCTTTGAACCCTGGGGTTAATGAGTTTCCAGAAGTCTTTCTAGATGATCTTCCTGGTATTCCTCCGGATAGGGAAATAGAGTTTGGTATTGATTTGCTTTCGGACACTTGTCCAATTTTTTCCTCCATATAGAATGGCTATGGTTAAGTTGAGGAAACTCAAGGATAAACTTAAGGATATTTTGGATAAGGGGTTTATTCATTATAGTGTTTCTCCATGGGGTGCACCGGTGTTGTTTGTGTGCAAGAAGGATGGTTCCCTTCGGGTGTGCATTGACTACAGGCAGTTGAACAAGGTGACAGTTAAGTACAAGTATTCTTTCCCTCAAATAGATGATTTGTTTAACCGGTTACAAGGTGTCGAGTTCTTTTCATAGATAGATCTTCATTCTGGGTACCATCAGCTTAATATTAGGGAGGTGGATATCCCTAAGATGGCTTTTCATACTTGATATAGGCATTTTGAGTTCTTGGTGATATCATTTGGGTTGACCAACGCTCCAGAAGCATTTATGGACTTGATGAATAGGGCGTTCTGGCAGTATTTGGATCTCTTTATCATTGTGTTTATGGATGACATTCAGGTCTATTTAAAGAGTGAGGAGGATCATGCTAATCACTTTTGAGTGATGTTGCAAACCTTAAAGGAACAACAATTGTATGCAAGGTTCTGTAAGTGTGAGTTTTGTTTGAACGTTATAACTTTCTTGGGTCATATTATTTCTAGCTAAGGGATCATGGTGGATCCGCAAAAGATTGTTGTGGTAAAGAGGTGTTCTAGACCCACGACTCTATTTGATAATCAGAACTTATTGGGTTTAGCCGAGTATTATAGGTAGTTTGTGGAAAGCTTTTCTTCAATAGCTACTCCTTTGAATAAGTTGACTTAGAAGAAGATTAAGTTTTCTTGGTCGGATATTTGTGAAGTGAGTTTTTAGAAGTTAAAGGATAAGTTGACTTCAGCTCCAATCCTAACTTTGATGAAAGAAAATGACGGGTTTGTGGTTTATTATGATACATCTCTGGTAGATCTTGGTTGTGCTTTAATGCGGCATAGAAAGGTGATTGTCTATGCTTCCAGGTATTTGGAGGTACATGAGAGGAATTATCCAACTCATGATTTAGAGTTGTTGGTGGTTGTGTTTTCTTTGAAAATATGGTGGCATTATTTTTTTGGTATTCACGTAGGTATCTTTTTTCATCATAAGAGTTTTCAGTACGTTCTCACTCAGAAAGAGCTTAATCTTAGGCAGAGGAGGTGTCTTGAGCTTCTCAAAGATTATGAGGTGAGTGTTCACTACCACCCAGGTAAGGCTAATGTAGTTGTTGATGCTCTTAGCAGGTTATCCATGGGGATTTTGGCTCATATGGAAGAAGGCAAGCGAAAATTGGTGAAGGATATTAACAGATTTTCTAATCTTAGAGTTCATTTCTTAGACTCTAAAAATGGTGGTGTGATGGTACAAAAAGTTGTTCAATCATCTCTTGGTGTAGAGATTAAAGAAATGCAAATGTTGGACCCTGTCTTGATGAGAATCAAGGGTGATGCTGGTGGGCAAAAGGTAGTGGTGTTTGAGATTAGTGCTGATGGTACTTTATGGTACCAAGGGAGATTGTGTGTTCCTGATGTCGACAGGCTGAGGCAAAGGGTTTTGTTTAAGGTGTAAGAGTCACGCTATGTTGTTCATCCTGACTCGACTAAGATGTATCATGATCTTAAGGAGATCTACTAGTAGAATGGCATGAAGAGGGATGTGGGTCATTTCGTGGTCAAGTGTATGGTGTGTCAATAGGTTAACATTAAGAACATGAGGCCAGAAGAGTTATATCAAGAAATTGATTTGCCCGAATGAAAGTAGGAAGTGATCAATATGGACTTTGTTATGATCTTCCTCAGTCTCGAAATTAGTATGATTTGATTTGGGTCATTATGGATAGTAAAACCAAGTTCGTGCACTTCTTGCCAGTGCAGACTACCTTTTCGATGGAGGATTATGCAAGGTTTTATCTTTAAGAGATTATAAAGCTACATAGGGTGCCTGTTTCGATTATCTCTAAACGTGGTATGGATTTTATGTCTTATTTATGGTGGTTTTTTCAGAAAAGATTGAGGGGTAAAGTTAGTCTGAGTACTATTTTTCATCCATAGTCGGATGGGCAAGCGGAAAGAACTATTCAGACATTTGAAGATATGCTTAGGGCCTATGTGATTGACTATGGTTGCAATTGGATTGAGCATCTACCTTTGGTAGAGTTTGCTTAGTATTGGCATGGCTCCTTTTAAGGCGTTGTATGGTAGGAGGTGTAGATCTCCTATTAGGTGGTTTGAGCTAGGAAAAGCAGACATGTTTGGTCTGGATTTCATCTATCATGTGATGGAGAAGTTCAAGGTGATTCAAGATAGGCTAAAATTTGGTCAAAGTTTCCAAAAGTCCTATGCAGATGTTAGGTGTAGAGACTTAGAGTTTAAGGTCAGGAATTGGGTGGTGTTCCTAATGGTATCTCCCATGAAGGGAGTGGTGTGGTTTGGTGAAAAGAGGAAACTTTGTCCTCAATTCATTTAATGTTTTGGTATTCCCTTTGATTTATGGTCTATAGTTTGGTTTGATATGTTTGGCGGTTTGTATGGTACGATTGAACTTGGCTGGGTTGTTCATAGTTGTGACCCTATCCCAGAGTCTTAATGAGAACAATAACGCTATCTTATTATATATCTGAAATTCATCCCGCCTAAGGCTGGATATAGGTGGTTGGGTTGGGTAACAGGAGGCGGCCCGTGATCCTATTTGAACTTGGAATGCCCATTACGAGAAGGCCTGGGATTGGGTCAAGTCAAGTCGACTATACCCCCTCCAAAGTTGACTCCCACAGCTGAAATAGCCAAACCAAGTGTTCCAAGAGACTTTATCATCATTAAGTCAAAGATGATAGGATGCAAACAAGAGCATTATTGAGAAATCCTTCATCTGTTGCCCTTGTATCTTAAACTAAACCAAAGAAGATAGATAAGGCACTCAAGGATGAGTCCTTGGTCGAAGCCATGAAGGAAGAATTGGACCATTTTGAATGAAATCAAGTTTGGACTCTAATTGAAAGACCCAAGAACTGCTCAGTAATTGGAACTAGATGGGTCTACAGAAAGAAATTAAATGAAGAAGATAAGGTTTTGAAAAATTGAGCCAGACTTGTAGCTCAAGATACTCTCAACAAGAAGATATTGATTATGATGAAACATTTCCCCTGTGGCAAGGTTAGAATTAATTCGAATTTAATTAGCTTTTTCTACTTTCAAATGTTTTAAATTATATGAAATAGACATCAAAAGCGCCTTCTTAAATGGTTTTATTCATGAAGAAGTTTTTGTAAAACAACCTCTGCGTTTGAAAATCTATCTTACCCAAATCATGGTTTCAAATTACCAAAACCACTCTACGATCTCATGTAAAATCTAAAGGCTTAATATGAGTGATTAAGTAGTTTCCTTCTAAATAACAATTTTCAAAGAGGTAAAATTGATACAACTATGTTCATTCATAAGCTTGACTCAAATATTCTTATTGTACAAATCTACGTTGATGATATCATTTTTGGTAGTCCTAACATCTCTTTGTGTGAGAATTTTGTAAATCTGATGAAAGGAGAATTTAAAATGAGCCTCATGGGAGAGCTCACATTTTTCTTGGGATTAAAAATCAAACAAACTCTCAAAGGCACCTTTATTAGTCAAGCTAAGTACACAAAGAAACTTATCAAAAAGTTCAGTATGGAAAAAGGAAAGGCCTATGGAACCCCCAATGATTCCATCCACAAGTCTTGATTCAGACTCTCCTAGAAAAAATGTTTATGAAATGATATATAGGGGAATGATTGGATCTCTACTCTATTTGACCTCCAGTCGGCCAGACATTATGTTCAGTGTGTGTAAGTGTGCCAAGTTCCAGTCAAGTCCCTAGGAGTCTTATCTGACTGCCATTGAAAGAATCATCTGATATCTCATAGGAACTCAAGACCGTTGGACTATGGTATCTTGCTCTTCACATTTTAATTTAATTGGATATTTAGACGCTGACTTTGCAGGAGATAAAAGTGATAGAAAGAGCACTAGTGAAACCTGTCAAATTCGTGGTGATGCCCTAATCTCATGGCACAGCAAAACACAAACTTTAGTTGCTCTTTCAACAACTGAATCCTAATACATAGCCGTCGAAAGTTGTGGCACTCAAATATTATAGATTATGCATAAACTTCTTGATTTTAATTTATTTTTTGAATTTGTTCTCATAATGTGTGATAACACTAATACTATTAGTCTATCTAAATATAATGTGCATCATTTTAGGGCTAAACACATTGATATTAAGCATTATTTGATTCGAGATCATGTAGAAAATAGACTTTTTTAAAAAATTTTGTTGACTCTAAAAATTAACTAGTAGATATTTTTACAAAACCTTTATTGGATGAAAGATTTTGTTACCTTAGAAAACGACTTGGTATTCTTAGCATTAATGACTTGTGAGTTTTATTTTTGGGAAAAATCATTTTTTTTGCTCCAATTTTATATTCAGATTTTTTAGCCAATTTTTTAGTAGAAAAGGGAAAATCGTATTTTCGGTACACCTCTTCTGAAAAGGAGTCAACATTACTCCCCGCATTTCACACCTCATTTACTGCCCCTTTGATCTTTTTACCTTTCTCAACTCCTCTTTTTGCCACCTTTTCACCTCAATAGTTGTCTCCCTCTCTTCGTCTCCTCCATATTTCTCCTCCCTTTTCTTTCCTCCAACTCCTCATCTTTCTCTCTATATCTATAAAAACTTAACCAAATCTTTCCTCTACCAAATGACCAGAACTCACTCCATGGCTAATATCTCAAAAACTCTTCCCACCCTTTCTTCAAGTAACCATATACTCATCTTAGAGTTATTTGATAAGTCCTCCTCCGATTCTTAATAGTAGACTATCTCTAAAAAATTCCCTGCTCCAAGCCCTATCTCCTCAATAAAAAACCTCACTCACTTCCCTTTGATCCTCTCCTCCAGAAGACATGCATAAGTTTTGTACCGGGGTGCAAAAAGTAAAGTTCTCTTCTTTTAAAAGTCTCTCTCGTGTACCCGGGTGTGTTGTGAATCTCTTTTAGTTAAAGGATTCACACTATAATGTAAGTTTGTTCTTTAAATTTCAAGACTTATCCTTGGTCTTTCGTCTTTGTGGATTGTTAGTGTATGAAGACCCGGTTTGTATGTTCTATGCGAACCTCCACATCTCTTCGAATAGTGGTGAGATAGAGACTCTTGTGCTAGGCACAAGAATTATTTTGAATGATTTTCTCTTTGAAAAAGTGTTTGATACAAAGTTCTCTGGAGCAATTCCCTTTATGAATGGATCTTGGCCTGATGAGTTTGAAGTCAATTTTGAGGAGGCCAAAAAGGTTGTGTCTAATCCGAACACTGCATCCTCTAACTTTGGTCCTCTATCTCTCTATTTTAAGTACTGCATTCTAGTTCATATCATTTCCACCACCCTGATTCCCATAAAAGGATTCCTCGGTAACATTACTTACTGTGACATATTTATTCTCTATTGCTAGGTGAAAAAGTGTAAGATTAATTGAGCAACATGGTTCTATGAATACATGCTTGAAAGTGTTGCAGATACCTATGCTTCTTCCAGCCTTCCTTACGGACTATTGATCACCTGAACTCTTCAATTCTTCTCCATCGACTTGTCTGCTTATCCAGCTGTGGAGATCTCTACGACATATGACTCAAAGACCTTCGCCGGTATGGGTAACATCTTAGTTGATGATGAGTGGTGCAGAAAAGACTCCTCCAGAGCCAAATTTAATCTCCCCAAGGTAATAAAACCCATATGTAACTCCATGTTCCAGGTGTTGAAGGAATCGAAAAAACTTAAGGACTGCATGAAGATCATCAAGGCAGGAGTGTTGATGCTTCAGGAGTTGGCTTCTAAATTATTTCAACTTGGAATGGATACTAACTTTGACATAATCAAGGTAAGGTTGGCCATTTACGGGTTTAATCAAGAGAGCATCAAATTGTTCTCTTAAGTATTCTCTCGCCTGGACTCTCTCAAAATCGAAGTCGGATCCTCCAACAATGACCTTGCTATCTCTATTTAGAACTCCTATTCCTTATTTTCTAATAATGTTGAGAAATCCTTTGAACTATTTTGTCACAATATGTAAAATACCCTCACATACCTCTTGGCCAAACGATAACTCTAATGACTTCCATTCAAAAGGGGATCATGTCCCTTCCGAACTATGGGTTGTAAGTTTATTTTACATACTTTCTTTTTAGTTTACAAAACTACTTAACTACTGTTTGTTGTATAATCTATGTGGTTTTCTCTGTTTGTATTTTGTTTCTCTGCTTGTGTGTTATTTCTTTTTTATCATGTTAAAAGGGAAAGAAAATAAGAACATCAGAGTTGGTCGTCAAGTCAGGGGGATCTAGTTGACTACAAATATAGGATTTAATTGGTACTCTAAACTATGAGGATCAACAATAAAGAGGGATCAATTCGACTATAGAAACAGTAAAGTTAATTAATGTTTAATGCGCATTTGTCATTATCAAAAAGGGGGAGATTGTTATCCTCCTATGTTTATATTTTAATAATGAAAAACAAATAAGTGGATCTTTGCAGGATATTGGAAGACTGCTAATGATGGATGGATGTCTCACACAAAGATATAAAGAATAAGAGAAAGTTAATTTAGAATGGAATCAAGAAAGAAAGCCATCTCCAAGAATGGAAGAACATCAAATCATGAAGGTCTACGGTATCTAAGAATTATGGCAAGCAAATCAATAAAAACAAGAACAAAATAAAAGAAGATCACAGTCCCGAATCACGGCAAACCAAATCAATCAAGACTAAAAGTAAAAGGAAAGAAGACCACATCCTTTACATGGACATATCTAATATGGACATGTATAGTTATGAAAGTTGCATCACGTATGGACATATCTGATATGGACATACTTTAAGGTATCATCCCTTAATCAAACAATCAATTCAAATCCTTGATTGAGAAAAAATCTCTTGAGTTTTCTTACAAAGAACAAAGACCGAAGAAGCTGGAGACTATAAAAGAAAAGACAAAAGGCTGAAGCACTTGTGCAACTTCAAAAAAAATCTCAAAGTGTCTCAATCTTAGTCTCACAAAGCTTTGTAATTCTTAGTTTACAATAGTTGTATAAAGAATAGGATCGGGTCAACTTTGTAATACAAAATAAAGTTGTGTCACAAGATCTAAAGACCAAAATAAGTCTTCGAAACTATTTCTCATCATTGTACTCGAGCTCGATATTGAAAGATCTAAGGAAATATTGAAACCCAAGGGGACTGAAAGTAGGCACCACATTAGTGTTTCAAACCAAGATAAATTTTTGTGTCTTTATTTTAAATTCAATTATTTACTTGTTTGTTTATTTTCAATCTAATATATTTTGTGAAGTATACTAATGTGTAGCTAAGTAAACTATGAAGAGTCAATAATTGACTCACTGAAATTTTTAATTCACCCCCTCTTGAATTTTACCTTTAACTTCATGAATTGTTCTTTTCAGTCTGAGATAAGATGTGTAATTTATCCCTTTCAAGAACTTCATTGCTGAAGTCTCACTTAAGGAGAGAATATATATTTGGATATTGGGGTAGTAATTCAATCATAAGAGGTAGTATAAATTAGGGTGTTATGACTATGAGTAGTGAGATAGTCACGAGGTTAGTGATATAAAGTCATATATTTAGAAGTTCGAGCGAGGGTAACTCCTGAGTGAAAAAGGGGTAATATGTTATTATGGTGATTGGTTTTGAAGTATGCTAGTATGGTGACTATTTATGGTTATAGAAAGATTTGTAGATATTGTGGCAGTTAGTAGAGAAAGTGATTAGTTATGATGATCTAGATTTTATTTAAAATAGGGAAAGATCTTATGATGTGTATTTATTGCAATATTAAAAATGTGCTATAGATTATAAATAGAAGGAGTGGTGGCTAATAATTTGTGAATTTAGCATTCACTTAGGGAGATCATAGAAAAGAAGGGTCCCGGTGGTGCATATAGAATCTTAAAGGTGCTTGGGATGTATGCATGGTTAAGCGGATATGATGTGAGAAGGTGAATGTTCTATAGACCATAATGGGTTAGGCTATAAGATTAAGATCGACCCTTGATTTTATCTAGTAGTTACAAGTTAGTTAGTAGGTGAGGAGATATATAGTAAGATGTATGGTGTAGTAGTAACATTGTTAAGAAAAATGTGCTTGTGGGTTGTATTTAAGTTAAATAAGGAATTTAGGTTGATTTCTCTATCTAGTGGACTAGTATACTATGCGAGATATTTCATTGGTTGTACATTATTGTTACTAGACACTAATTTGAACATTAGGTATTAATTATGGTGATAAGAATGTTAGCTCGAGGATAGTGATGCAAGATTTGTTGGAGTGAATTAGTTTTCTTAATATAATGTGTGAAATATCTTAGGTTGATGACTTATGAAATATTGTAGTATGTAACTATGGTATATGTATGAGTCCTAGTGTTGAAGTAGAAATGGTGGCTAAATCAATAAATGGATAAGAGCCTTGGGTTATAAGAATAAAGTGTGCTCGATCTTGAGTTGTGAGTGCCATGTATGCCTAGCTTATGCTTTTAAACTTCTTAGAATGGAGAAGTCTAGGGAATTGTTATATGGTGTTATGTAGAGTTAAATTGAGAGAGAAGTAGATAGACTATGTGAACTCTTGGTATAGTTTTAAAATTTTGTTAAGTCATGAGGTTATGCTATTAGAGGTAAAATGCTAGTATTCTAAGGAGTTGAAAATGAATTGTTAAGTCTTTATAGATGTCTATCCCCATGATAATGATAGTTATAAGGCGATGAATTTAGGAGTTGGAGGAAGTAATGTTTAGTATCCCCTAAGGGGATGTCCTAGAAGGAATTCAGTGTCTTTATATTAAAGTTGTTGAGGGAAGTTTGTGTTCTTGTGCATAGTGATACCCCTTGCCCATTGTGTAGAGCGTTGTGCATATAGATTTAGTGAGGGGATATACCTTCAAGATTGGGATAAAGACCTTTGAGCAAGGGGGGAGATGATGGAAATATTTAATTATCTCATGGTGGTGAGTTTTAGGGATAAGTCATGATTAATCTATTCTTACTGTAGCGAATTCCTCCTATTTCAGTCTAAGAGGACATTCTACCAACCACCATCATATTCAAATGGTTTTTATGCATAAGTTTTAAGTTCTCTATACAACTTATTTCTATGTTTTGTCCCTTTAATTATGATCAAAGTGTTTTGATGTATGAATCCATTTGTGCTTATTGGATCATATCTTACGTCATAGAACCCACCCTGAGTGGTGTAGCAAATATATATTGTATTTGAATACTGTTAGTCTTATTTTTGAAGCTTGTACTTTATTCCCTCAGTTACTCTCCTCGTGTCAAGATGGTAGTAGATACAGAAGCATAGTAATGTTTTAGATTAGAGAGTGGTTGATCTTTACTGTAAAAATTTTAGTGTGGCTATTTTAACTAAGGTTAAAGGTAAAGAGGGAAGAGTAAGATGAAACTTTTGTTATGTGGAATAATTAGGAAGCAATTATGTGGTGGAAGTCTCTGTGAAGGTGATTGAAATTTCTAGTTTTGATGAGGGGGTCTGTAAAGTGGGTATATTAAAGATTGGCTTGAATGTTGTGATTGATAGATACACAAGTCATTATCTTAAGTAAATAGTACTCTTAATAAGACATGATGTTGTTTGACTATAGTGATAGGATGAAGTAGTATTCTTGGTTAACACCTTTTAACTTTAGGATTAGGCTCTAACATGGAAGCAATTTATAGTTAGACTTTAGCTCTTGTAGAAATGTGTTTTGTGAGGAAATTGTAAGATTGAAATGGTGAAGTGTGATATTCATAGGTAAATTCATAGTTGAGCAGAATTGTGATATTTAAGGGCTATTAGTATACGACCCTCAAAATTTTTATCATTTTATTTTTGATCCTCCCGTATTCAAAACGTCAATTTTTTACTTAAATGGTATTTGGGTATGTTAATAGGATCATTCGGGGGAGTTTCAAAAAATTTTGATGGGGTTCGGGATGGTTCAGTCCCCAGAGGCAGTGAGCCTCCGTGATATCCTCGTGTCATGGATGATAATCTCTGCGTTAAGGTCCGTGACATGGAGAATAATCTCTGTGTTAGTCTCCATGGGATAGAGGTTAGCCTCCACGATAAGGTCCGCACCACGGACCTATGTAAAAAATGTGTTGTTTTGTTTTATTTAACTTGGGGTGAGGGGCTTTGGCTTTTTTACCCCTTGTATGATCTTAGCCTCATTATCTTATGATTCGCTCTTACATAATTTACTTGGTAATGCCATGAAGGATGACTACTAAGAATCACACCCTAAATTGGCAGGTGAGTTCCCATCCTTGGGTTCACTCAGTGCTAACTTCTACTCCCATCTGAAGAGACTGAACATGATTTAACTAGCTGTACATGGACTGATTAACTGACTTTTGTTGACTGACGAAATAGTACTACTATCTGAGAATTTATTGAGATCATGTCTTGACTGAGATTATCGTGATAACGTGACATCTAGGCACACAGCTATATTTTTTGGGTACTAGTACCCCCAGGACTCGATGGAAGGAAACTGACACACATAACTACTTGATCATAAAATGAAGTCCACAATTCACCATATTATAAGTAGGGGATTTCACACTAAGCATAGCTCTCAACATATTATGTATGGAAGGAAAATTCATACAATATGTGTATACTTGCATAGCTTCAATATCATGCTCAATCCATATCACAACAACGACGCATATCAATCACGTGGAATTCATGTGAAATCATAAAGCATAGAGCATGGACTTGTCATTTAAGCACTATTAAATCATTGGACATGAATTCTATCATCCTAGGAATTTTATCAAACACTTTGCATGGATTCTTTTATCTTAGGTGTGTTTTCATGAATTTCCCTATTTTAAACCACATAAAGTTCATGAATTTCAACTAACGAACATATATACTTCATGAAAACACCTTTAGACATCATCTTAAAACTTAAAAAACAACATCAATATGTACATGGTCATATCACAACAAGACAATCATAATATAATATTTAAAACATGGTTCTTGAGATCTATGAACAAAATGGATCCATAGATGAACACTACGCATATCTTAGATGGAAGATTGTTGATGATTGATGGAGAAATTTGCTTTAACTTGAATTCCCAATTGAAAACCCTAATGTGTTCTTGAGAGAATTTTGAGAGAAAGTGTATGTTTTTGTGAAATAAGGCTTAATTCCATGTTTATAGAATATATATAGGGGTGGAAAGATCACCCAAATACCCCTCTAGATGCGTCATTTAATTTCTGTGAAAATTACCCGATTTGGGTCCCCGATGCAATGCAGAGATATCGCGTTGCCATTCGTTTGTGACCTAGAAACTCACTGCAATGTAGTGGAATTGTGGAGAGACACTATAAATTGAAAAACGTTATTTTGGCTTACGGCGCGACGCGCCACTGACTTAAATGACGCTGCTGAAACTTTAAATCGCCATAACTTCTTCACCGAGTGTTCGTTTTAGGCGAATTTGGTATCGACAAAAATATTATTCAATTATCTACAATTTGGAGGGTATAAATATGCCAAAATACCACCTATAAACCAAGTTATTCTCGTTCAAAGATGACCTATGTGAAATCACATACAAAAACTTAGTGGATTCAAAAGTTCTTAGCTTGGCTTATTCTAAGTGAATCTTATGAACATTCTTAACACATCATACGCTCTATTATCACTAGGATACTCATCCTAATTCATGTACTCCAATATGAATCACAGGATAGGAGGTTTCATGTGTAGGAACAACGGTTTATTTTCTAGCTTAGAAATATACGGGGTATTACACCTTTGCAGGTATACACCCATAGGAGAAACTTTGGAGGTGGACAGATATGACAAGCTCAAAGTTAAAGATTCACTCAAACTAGTATCATATATGTGCAAATTTTGTCTGTTCTATCAAGAAAAAATTGTGTCCTCCCTTTCCTTGTCTTAAAAAAAATTATCCTATTCTTAAAGGGAAGGTGAGTCACCTAAAATCTAATATTGATCATATCTTGTTCCCCAGTACCCTTTCTTGTGCTTATTTTTCCCTTAAATCTAGCTGCACCCACTCGTTCTCTTATCGAAAAAGAAAATTCAAATCCCAAATAGCCCTTCTAAGAAAAAGACTTTCCTAATGGCTGCAACTCTCCCATTTTTATGTCCTTCAAAGGATTTTGATCTTATCATGGTAAAAAGTCCCTTCCCAAACCTTCCTAAAAAATATCCTTCTTCTTCTACTCTTCTAAATCTTAACTCCTTCATCACTCAACTTGTTAATGAAGAATCATCCATGAATCTTCAAAACTATTTTGATAGTGTTGTAGTGGATGAAACCTGGGTTGCTGAAAATTTCATACTATTGTCAAATAGCCCAAGAAAGAGCATAGTTGATCACAAGAAAAATAATTTAAGTAAAACACCAAGAATTTCTAGAAAATAAACTAAAAGTTTTACTGAGAAATAGCCGACTCTTGAGGGACCTAGTCCCAAGAAAAGAAAAATAGTTGAAAGAGAATTTGTGATCACTTATACTAGAAAGAATAGGGAGAAAAGTGAGGTTGTATCCAAGAAAGTTAGAAAAAGGTTCTTTAAGAATAAAAAGGTGTTACTGGAAGGATTTTTTATTCAAATATGCTAATAGAACCTGGCATGGTGTAATTAGTTGAGCTAGTTAAACATCATGGTTGGATGCATCTCATGAAAGGATATATTCCCACTATTTTTTATAAGATAGTTAGGGAATTCTATTTCACTTTGCAATTCTCAGAAGATGGGGAGAATCTTACTGCACAGGTCCAAGGAAATAAAATAAAGCTGAATGAGAAAACACTAGAAAGAATTTTGAAAGTTCCTATTTATGGGGTGAGAATTGTCTCTAAGAAGATGCCTTTAATAGAATTCTTAGCAAATGCATCCAAGGTCAAAGGAAAATCTGTGGCTGCAGTGAATAGGAACTCATTTAAGAGTGTGTTTCAATTGATTTTTGACTTTGTGAACGAGGTAATTCTGCCTAGTTCACAAAAGAGAAACGTTGCCTCAGCCACTGATTTTTATGTGATGGAATGCCTTAGTTACTTTGAGTTCATTAATCTACCTGCATTAATGATAGAACACATTCACAAAGTGGTTCTTGGAGAAAATGAAAAGTATGGAATGCCTTATGGATATTGGTTTAACAAAGTACTTGATCATTATGGAATTTTCTATGATTCTGGAACCCAAAGATCTGTGGTTTAAATGCTTGGCATGAAAAAACTGGTCAAAACTAAGTGTGTCAAATAAAGAAGCATTTATCAAAGGGATCTCAACAAGTAAATAGAGGAACTGAATGTCAATTCAGCTGCCAAGGATGAATAAATTAGCAAGCTTTAAGGGACAAGTTAGCATCTCTCCAAAAGAAGCCCATGTGACACTGAAATGCTTAGAATAGAGGAAGAAGGTCCCAATCTTAACTGATGAGGTCCTTAGGTTGAATGCACAAATAAGGCATCTTAAAAACAACCTAGACCTACTTCATTAAAAATTTTTTCCCAGTCCTTCACCTGTTAATCCTTCTTGATTCCTGTAGCTTTTTCACTTGAACTTTTAAATTATGCACTGCAATGATACTTATCCTCTACGTATGAATGAACTTTTGCTTTGTGTGTTATATTTGTTCCTTTTAAATTGCAAAGTTATTCATCATGTTAGTATTGCCCTAGTGGCCATGAGTTAACTAATTTGTGCTTATTTTACTCTTGATTTACTATACTCACTTTTCAATAATACCAAAAGGGGGAATACTAAGTTCATGTAGTAAGGGACCAAGTAAACAGCATGATGATAAAATAAAGTATATAATGTGTTGAATATTTATAAAAGAGGGAAATCATTATGGTAAGGGGGAAGAAATGATGTGCTAAGTAAATGATAAGGCATGGTGACAGGGGAAGCAAAAAATTGTTTTTTCTATAAATGAAAACAAGGGGCCAGGTCCCTGTGGTGTATGATGGTGAAAGCATGATGATAGGGGGAACATCCACCTTCAGAGTGGTAATCACACTAACTAAGTGTGATGGATGTGCTCAAAGTTGTATGGTTGGTTTGTCATCATCAAAAAAGGGGAAAATTGCTATATGTAGTTTTGATGATGAGCAGCTAACTTCAAGGGACCAGGTCTGTATTTGTATGGTACAGTACAGCTGGCACGCGTGTCTACACAATTTTGTCCTCTTGTATAACTAAATTACAAGTGATGCTCATATTGATTAGAAAACTTGGTCCAATAATATTTTGGCCCTAATCATCACTCATCTATAACTAAAAAAAATGTTTCTTCATCAAATAGTTTTTGCACAAATCTAAAGAGTGAAGAGAGGTAGCAAAAACTTTATTTCAAGATTACTCAAGCATTACTCATGTTCATATCTTTGTAGTGTGCTTAAAGAGTGATTGAGTGTTATTGAGTGCTAATTTGTAAAATAATTACTCGTACTATAAGAGTAATGTCTTGTTTTGTTTATGCTCGAGAGTTCTTAGGTAGAGTTGCCTAAGTTTGATACTGATTAAAGTTAATCAGTATAGAGAGTCCTTGGCAGAGTTCCCAAGATGAGCTTGTAGTATAGTTATTACAAGCGAAAGGAGCCTAGAGTTAGGCTAAAATCGAGTTTGTAATCAAGAAGTTGATTAAAGTGGATTTCTTTAGTGCTTGTGAGGGAAAGCCATAGTTTTTCCTCCCTTAAGCAAGGAGGTTTCCACGTTAAATCTTGTGTGTTGTTTCTTTCCTGCACTGCCTTTAGTTTTTTGTACTTTATTATTTAATTAACTGTGATTGACTTTAAGGGACCTGATCCCTTACAGTGTAGTGTAACCCCCAAGGGTTCCAATAGAAATGATATAGGCCTTTATTTGATATTCATGTTGAATTCCTGTATTACCTACCCCTTATGTATGATCTTAGTGATCCATGTTAAGCCTTTAGCCTATTTGTTCAATAGCCTCATACGTATCCTATTCCTTTTATTTGATTAACCATAATTTGATCTACAAACTCCTAAGTGCTTTAGTTGAAAAAATAAGAGAGTGGGAGTCAAAAATTGACAAAGAAAGAAGTGAAAAGGAAGCCCCAACATAATAGATATTGGTGTGATGAATAGTCTTGTGTCATTGGGTGGTGATAGTTTTTTCGGAAAAAAAGAGTAAGATTATAAATGAGAGCATAAGTCATATGTTCATAGGAAAAAACTCCCTACATCCTCTATACAAAATAACCTATGGAGATGGGGCAGAAACAAAAGAAGGTGTAAATTAAAAAGTGGTAGAAAGCACATTGGTTGAAACTGAGCTTAATAACAATGTGATGAATTAAAGTGCTTAAGGAAGTTAGCCACTATTTTATTCCAAATTAGTACCTACACATCCCATAGCCTATATTACAACCCATTAAAGTCCTACTTGATTCTACGCCTTAGCATTCTTACATTAGTGGAGTATTACACTAAGGGAAAGCTTATGGGTTATCCGAAGTGCATATGAATATTTTGAGAGAGAGAGCAAAATATTTTCTTTACCCTTAATTGTGTGCTAAACTCTATGTTGGTGAGAGATGTTAGGGTACTCTCTTGTTATGAGAGGTGCATGTTTAATCAAAGATAGAAACTTTATGTGATTTCATTATTGAGGAATGTGCATGATTTTGCTAATTTTGGAAAGTCCGTTCTTGAGGTTAGGGGATTTCGAGTGGTTATTCATACATTTTTGTGGCATTTTGTATTGCAACATTTATCGTTCATATTTGTTGTGTGATCTTGACTTGAGTATCTTATTTTAATTAGTGATAATAGAGCCTCGTATGGTGAGCATAAAGTAGAAAGTTGTTCGAGGACAAACAAAGCTTTAAGTATGCGGTGGTGATCTTTGGTGTATTTATACACTTAAGTACCATATTTTACCCATATTTGAGCTAAGTTTTGAGACAAAAGTGTCGTAGTTACATATTTTTTATCTTCCTTTTACCTACATAATTAGTACTATTTCAGGAATTAAAGAGACATATAGAGACATAGGATGACCTGGGAGTGCAAATGACAAAAGACGGGAGCAAAATAGTGTAAACGGAGACCACAAAATAGGGCCCTGAACTGCAAACACTAGGGCACGCTCTAGGACCCACATCGCAACTCCTAGGGCGGGTGGTGACCCTTCGGCGCGTGTTGGTCCATGCGACGCGAGCTTACCTTTCGTTGCATTGAGATATTTTAAATTAAGTCAAGGGCTTAGGGGTAATTTCACCATATATTTATAAATACCGCAAGCCTATTTTTTAGAGAAGATACACAATATTTATACACAATATTTAGAGCACTAAAGAGAGTATAAGGGTTATTCCATTAGGGTTCATCTTTTGTAAACTCAAAACTCTAAATTTCTTGGTATGAACAAGAGTACTTTGCTATTTTGTTTCAAAGTATGAGTGGCTAATTACCTTTATTCTGGGGTTACGGTCGGAATATGATTGTTTGGTATTATTTTAAATCAATGAAGTTTATTTCTCATTAGATTGTGCTTGTGTTCTTGAAATTACTATTTTAGTGTCGGGCCAACATTAGAATAAATGTATAATTCTTGTATGAATTGACCATCAAAATACGAGAATAGAACGGGAAACACGAGGAATAAGATCATCTCTTATGAAATTAGGGTGATTCACAACTAGGATAGTAATATACCTAGTCTACTTTTTTGGCTACATACGGGGTGAAAACGTTAATGCATTTGGATTAGAAATTCACATCCCTACTCAACAATGTAGTTGTAAGACTAATTCAAAGAGAGAATTTAGAGTATGACCATTCCCCCATCATATATTTAACCCCGTAGCTCGCGATTCGAGAAATAAAATTCATTGAGACAAACAAATGCAACATGATTGTATGATATACTGTAACCCTGGAATCTCTCTTCTTATTGATTACAACTTTGCAAAATCGTACACTACACTTTTCTTTCATTCAAGAATTGTTAGGAAATAATAGTTTTTACAAACCCTTTGATATATCACAACACTTGATTAAAATATTGTTGATTACTTGATTTAGTGAATTGTTAACTAGCAGTTCCCGTGGATTAGATATCTGGTTCATTTTAAATTATTATATTACTTGTCCAACACAAACACTTACGTGCGGTAGGCCGTAATAAATTTTTGTCTATATATAATGATTATTTAAAAGTACCGCTGCAAAGTAAAATTTTACAGAGTATAATCAATTACACAAGGATCCCTTTTCTGAAAAAAAAAATAACAAATAAAAGCACATAGATCTGTTTGAATTTTGAAAGCCATGAAAATCATTAATTTATTTTACTATCAAATGTATCTAATCTATATACATTATAAAGCAGTGGACAAAGCATCATAAGAAATCAAGTGGCAAGATGCTAAGAAGTCACGTGTCGGTTTTTAGGACAAGTTTAATAGTATTGTAATATGACTTTTATAATTATTTGAATTTGAAAATACATTATCCTTTGAAAAATATTATTAGTTAGTTTAAAAATTGAAACCCACAGTAAAAAAGTTCTAAATGAACTCTTATATTGCATAAACTTATCTATATCAAATATAATGATAAATATATTATTATTATTATTAATAATAAATATAAATAATATATTTTTGGTGTGTATCTAAAACTTATCATTACTTGCGACTATTTTAAAATTCTAAATATAAATTAAAATTTAATAATTAAATTCAACGTATATATATACTTTAAATAACTTTATATATCTAAGTTGTCAATTTACTTTTATAAAAAAATAACAAAAAAACAAAAGAAAGAAAGAAAGAAACGAAAAAAAAACAATGTGCAAAAAAAAGATAAATTATCGAAAGATACTCAAGACTAATAAATTATTAGTTTTAAATTAAAAATAATTATAAAATAAAATTATATTTTAGAAATAGTTAGTTATCACATTATTAGATATATCAAATTGAACTCTTATTAAATTTTGAATAGAAAGATTAAGAACTTGAATTTGAAATACATTATCCTTTAAAATAAAAGGTTTTTATTATCTTAAAAATAGATAGTCTGTATTTCAGACTTATCTCTGTAAAATTTAAATGTTATAAAATATATTTAATTATAATTTTATATTTCATAAACTTATCTATATCAAATATAATTGTAAATATATTATTATTGTTATTATTATTATTATTGATAAATATAAATAATATATTTGTAGTTTGTATCTAAAACATATCATTAGCTACGACTATTTTAAAATTTTAAATAGAAATTAAAATTTAATAATTAAATTCAACATATATATCTACTTTAAACACCTTTATATATCTAAGTGCTCAATTTATTTTTATAAAAAAAATAACAAACAAACAAAAGAAAGAAAGAAAGAAAAATAGAAAGAAAGAATGGAATGGAAAGGAAAGAAGAAAAACCTGCGAAAAAAAATAAACTATCAAAAGATACTCAAGACTAATAAATTACTAATTTAAAATTAAAAATAATTATAAAATAAAATTACTTAATAGAAGTTAGTTATCACATTAGATTGTTCTAATTGGACTCTTATCAAGTTTTGAATTGAAAGATTAAGTATTTGAATTTGAAATACATTATCCTTTAGAATAAAAAGATTTTTGTTATAAATGTATTTACATTATAGTGAATGTTTATCAAGATCTATCAAGATCTACTTTGATATCTACTAGGATTTGAAACATCCGTCTTTTACTCAGACTAGGAGTAAATTTTCCCTATAAATAGAGGGGTTTTGTTCATTGTATGTACAATCTGATGATCTCTCATCCCCCAAGAAAATAAATAAGAATCACTCTCTCTATTCTTTCTACTCTTCTTCTTTATTCTTTCTTATTTTATAACACGTTATCAGCATGAGACTCTGCCAAATAAGGTGAGATTATTAATCTAAAGGTCAAGATTAGTAATTTCTTATGTTATTTGTATTTTTCTATTAATGATATAATTATTGTTGGATTTGAGGAAAAATAATTGGTTTGGAACCATTTATGTTTTAAATTCATTCCTCAAGAACAATATTATCAAAAGGGATGATAATATTTGGGTTCAAGTCCCATCGATTTATGCCTAAGATGCCTTTATATGGATAAAATATTGAGTTTGAATCTCAATACACCATATTGATGATATTGTGATGGATAAGGCAAAATAATGGGTATTGGGTGAAAAGTCATGAAATTGGACCCATTGAATATGTTTTATTTCATGAAGTGAATGTGGTAGCAATATATGATAAGTCTGAAATATGACAACTTACTTCATTCTTGAGGTGTATGTGGTAGCATTGCATAATATGTCTGAAAGAAGACAAGTGATTGAATGCACGAATATAATAATGATCATCAAAAGTGATGATATTTTCATACGATTATATGATTATAAGATATGATAGAGAAAAATTCTCTACATTATATGTATGCCTCGATTTGCTTCTGAAGTAGCAAAATCTTGAAAGAGGTTATAAGCTATCATAATTTGATAGGATTAAGGCACGATTATATTCCATTCCTGGGGAATGAGAAACTTATTAATGCAAACGTGCACTTGATTGTGATTGTATCACAACTCACCTCCGAAAGAGGTTGAATAATTTTAAAATCTACTTTTGAAGTAGTAAATCTGAAATTTATTCATGTAATAGTAAATTTGAAATTTACTAAAGAAAAAGTACATGTCATGCTAAACTTGGAGTTTACTAGAATAAAAGTTCATAAATCGATATGAACGATTGTGACATCTCGAAGAAGTGTATGTATTGAAGAAGTAGAATATTCTTCAAGAATTGTTTATTTCGTTTGTTCTCATGATAAGTTGGTTGGACTAACTAATATTGGGATTGGATCTCTTCAAATCTGAAAATTTTAAAAGGTAAATAAAGGATCGTTCATCTATCATGTGATATGTTAAAATGACGCATCAATAAGATGATCACATGTACATTCATTGTCAACCTGCATTTTGACATTCATAAAGTTGCTTGCTCAGTAAAATTGAGTTAAGAATTTAATTTTCAGATTGTACAATCAAGAAAGTTATCTTAATGATGATGATTTGGCATTGAATGCCTTCGATAAATAGCTAAACCATCTCTAATGAGAACAAAGCTTCATGTGTTGATCTGAAATATGATATGTTGCATACAATAACACTTGTATGCATTAGACCAATAAATTATAATTATTTCTTCCCCTCAATTGGTTCAAGGTCATGAACTAATTATTCCATATAATAGTTTTGATGTGCAGTATACGATTAATGAATGTACCATGATGCACAAAGATGGATCCATCAAAGAAGATGGAAGATGTATGTTAGCTTTCTTAACATAAGGGGGAGATTATAAACAGTTATGAAGTATGGTAGGAATTATCATCAGATCCTCATTCAAAAGATAATTCAAGTCAAATGCCAAACACATTTCATATTTAAGCTGCAAGTGCTCCTATTTTATGTCTCTAAAGGACAAAGTCTATGCACGCGTGAAGTATGATAGACCAATCGATTCCAAATGAAATAGTACTTGTATAGAATAAGGAGTAAATAATCATAATAAGAAGGTAATATGCGCTTGAAGAGCCTATGACATAACACTTCATGAAACCTTATGCGAGGTAGGTACCTGAAAATAATGAAGTGATGATATCTCAAAATGTTATGTCATATTGTGAACCGATACAAAATGATTTATCATCAATATCTTTGATACAATATTGGCGCATTATTGTGAATGATTATGAGGATTTGAATTCTACGTTAATTTAAGCATACTGACGTAGAAATATTTATCAAGTGACCTGAAAGGATGCATCTTGATAAGCGTAAAACTTATTTGATTTGCAGTCCAGACACTTGAAGCTAAGATGTCACACATGAAATGTTGAATATTGTCACTTGACAAAATTTAAATGAAAACTTCTTTAAGGATTCAAAATATAAAAGTTTCTGGGAAACTTATTAATAAACCTTATATTGTATAAGCTTATAGCTTGAAAATTATTGAAACTCTTGGAGAGTTTTCAAAAGCAATAAGATTATTTGATGAAATGAGAAATATACCAATTTGGATTGGTTATGAAGTACCATATTTTAGTACAATTGGTGCACTCATGTATCTTGTAAAATACTACAAGACCTAATATAGCCTTTCGCTCAATTTGTTAGCAAGGTATATTTCTACTCCTACTACGAGACATCGAAATGGGATAAGATACATTAGTTTTAATGATTTTCTAAAGATTGCAGTCCCGATATTACTGGGCATGCTGATGTTGGGTACTCATCTAACCCGCATAAATCTCGATCTCAAACATATAATATGTTTACATGTGGGGATACTACTATATCTTAGAGATATACAAAGTAGTCTATCGAGCCACTTTATTGAACCATGATAAGATAATAGCTATTTATAAAGCAAGTCAAGAATGAGTATGGTTGACATCCATGATACATCTTATTCGAGAAAAATATGGCGTGAAATGTGACAATGTACCACAATTTTATACGAAAATAATGCAACATGCATAACACATCTTGATGGATTCATAAAAGGAGAGAGAACGAAGCACACTTCATCAAAACTGTTCTACATACATGAGCTCCAAAATAATGGTGATATTAACGTGCAACGAATTCATTCAAGTGATAGTGTGGCTGTTTTATTCACTAAGTCTCCTTCAATTGCAACTTTCAAGAAGATGGTGTACAAGATCGGGATACAAAGGGTCAAGGATATTCTCATTAGGGGGAGTTAATACGCGCTGTACTCTTTTTCCAGTACGAGGTTTTATCCCACTGGGTTTTCCTTGTAAGGTTTTTAATGGGGCAGCCGAAATACGTATTATTAGAGATGTGTACTCTTTTTCCTTTACTAGATTTTTTTCTACTGGTTTTTTCTAATAAGGTTTTAACGAGGCACATTATCTACCAATTAGACATTCAAGGGGGAGTGTTATAAATGTATTTATATTATAGTGAATGTCTATCAAGATCTACTTTGATATCTATTAGGATTTGAAGCATCCGTTTTTTACTAAGACTGTGAGTAAATTTTCCCTATAAATAGAGGGGTTTTGTTCATTGTAGTTACAATCTGATGATATCTCATCCCTCAAGAGAGGAAATAAGAATCATTCTCTCTATTCTCTCTACTCTTCTTCTTTATTCTTTCTTGTTTTATAACAATTTTCATTATCTTATAAATAGAAACTCATAATTGAAGAGTTCTAATAGATATTTTTCTATTTCAAACTTATCTCTTTAATATTTAAATGTTATAAAATATATTTAAATATAGTCTTATATTTCATAAACTTATCAATATCAAATATAATGATAAATCTATTATTATTATTATTATTATTATTATTATTATTATTATTATTATTATTGACAAATATAGATAATATATATTTGTGGTGTGTATCTAAAACTTATCATTAATTGCGATTATTTTAAAATTTTAAATATAAATTAAAATTTAATAATTAAATTCAACGTATATATCTACTTGAAATACTTTTATATATCTAAGTTGTCAATTTATTTTTATAAAAAAAAAAATTAACAAACAAAAGAAAGAAAGGAAGGAAAGAAAAGAAAATTAAAAACAAACGTGCAAAAAAACCTATCAAAAGATAATTATAACTAATAAATTATTTATTTTAAATTAAAAATAATTATAAAAAGATTAATTATTAGAAATAGTTAATTATCACATTAGATATTTCTAATTATACTCTTATCACGTTTTGAATTGAAAGATTAAGTATTTAAATTTGAAATACATTAACCTTTATATAAAAAGATTTTCATTATCTTAAAAATAGAAACCATAATTGAAGATCTAATAGATATTTTATATTTCAAGCTTATCTCTTTAAAATTTAAAAGCTATAAAATATATTTAAATATCATCTTATATTTCATAAACTTATTTATATCAAATATAATGATAAACATATTATTATTATTATTATTGATAAATACAAATAAAATATATTTGTGGTGTATATCTAAAACATATCCTTACTTGCAATTATTTTAAAATATTAAATATAAATTAAAATTTGATAATTAAATTCAACATATATATCAATTTGAAATACCTTTATATATCTAAGTTTTCAATTTTATTTTTATATAAAAAAAAATTAATAAACAAACAAAAGAAAGAAAGCAAGAAAGAAAATAAAAGAAAAGAAAAGAAAAACTATCAAAAGATAATTAAGACTAATAAATTATTAATTTTAAATTAAAAATACTTATAAAATAAAATCACTTATTGAAAATAGTTATTTATCACATTATAGAGTTCTAATTAGACTCAGATCAAATTTTGAATTGAAAGATTAAATATTTGAATATGAAATACATTATCCTTTTAATAATTCTTTTTATTATCTTAAAAATAGAAACCCATGATTGAAGAGTTCTAATAGATATTTTTCTATTTCAAATTTATCTCTTTAAAATTTAAATGCTAAAAAATATATTTAAATATAATTTATTTATATATTAATAAAAGATAAACAATTACTAAAATATTATTATTATTAATAATAATAATAATAGTAATAATATTAATAAAATAATAATAATAATAATAATAATAATAATAATAATAATAATAATAATAATTAGTAGGAGGAGGAGGAGTTGTAGTAGTAGTAGTATAGTGATAGCTGCAATAGTAGTATGTAATATGTAGAATTAGTAGGATAATAATAATAATAATAATAATAATAATAATAATAATAATAATAATAATAATAATAATAATAATAATAATAATAATAATAATAATAATAATAATAATAATAATAATAATAATAAAACAATAACTACTACATACTTAGTAGAAGTAGTATTGTTTGAATTTAAATATATATTGAAAATACCCCAATTATCTCCACTAATAAAGATTATAAACTAAAAATTGGTTGTTTGGTTGTGAGTGATTCTTTTTTTATATAATATTTTTATGATTGTATTTTAATAGAAATTTTGAATTAAAAGATTAGAAATATTTGAATTTAAAAATATATTATCCCTTATTTCTTTAAGGAAAAAAATTGTCATTAGTTTGAAACTAGAAACCTACTATTCATAAACTAATCCCAATTAATGTTCTAAATTATGTTTAAATATTATATAAAAGATAATAATAATAATAATAATAATAATAACAACAACAACAACAACAATGACAATGACAATAAATTAACAATAGTAGTAGAAGAAGTAACAAACGCGTAGTAGTAATACTCTTAGTCTAAAAAACTATAACAACAACAACATAAATATAAATAAATAAATAAATAAATAATAGTATTAGTACATATGTAGTATGGTAATAATGATAGCAGTAATAATAATAATAATTTTGAAAAAGGTGATTTGTCTTTTTTTTAAAAAAGGGAAAAAGGAAATTAGAAGGTTTATAATATTGTAATAAAAGATTTGAATTAAAAAATAAAAATATTTATATTTTTAAATAATAGGTTTATAGAAGAAAACAAAAAGAATTTTTAGTAACTTTTTTTTAATGATTTTCATTAACATAAAACTATGAATCCATAATTAAAGAGTCCTCAATAAAATCTAACTATATCATAATAATAAAATAATAATAATAATAATAATCTATGCGTAAATAATGGTAGAAGTAATAATAATAATAATATTACACACGTATTACTGTTGTTATTTGTAGCAGTACAGTAGCAGTAGTAGTATAGTATAATAATAATAATAATAATTAAAAAAAATCTGTAATTATACAAATGCACATTTTAAATTTGATTTTTCTTCTTTAATTGGAACAAAGGAACGATTTTAACCCCAAAAAATTGAAAGAGAAATGCAGAGAAATCTATCGGTTATAGGTCATCCATGTTCCATCTAATAAGATAACTGTAGTTTCATTTTGATTTTGAATTCAAGTTTATCAATAAGTTGACTATTTCAATTTTGAACTTTCTAATTTAAAACGTTATCTGTATAAAGCCATCAACATTCATCATTCCACACAAATATGTTCTTGCTACTGTTCATATTTTCTCTTCTTCTTTTTTCACCTCTTAGGTGAGTAGACATAGTGAAACTTAAAAGTAGGTCGCTAACTATTACCATTTGGATGTAAGCATTTATTTATTGCAACTTTTTATTTTGTTATTCTACACTTTATATATATATATATATCTTAGTCATTATGAAGTTAATTTATTTGTTAGGAAATCAACAGTTATTTGGTGTATTCTATGTGCAACCATTATTAATTATTTTTCTTCATTTTGTTCTTTGTTAGAAATTGTGTACTTATGATATTTGACTTACTTTTTATCACCTGATAATTTGTGCAAATTGGTGTTAAATTTAAGTTGATATAGATTTTGATTGATTATGTTCATATAATTCTTAATTTAAAAGTTTATGTGGACGGAGGATTTCTTCAATTATCCTATATTTACGTGTAATACTATTCAAAAAAATTAGAAAAAACATAACAAAGAAAGTTAAAAACTCATTATTGATGTCAATATTATAATTTTTTAATGAGCATTGATGTTTGATACATTCGTAATGTGTTTATAACTTCAATGAAGATACACTCAAAAGAACTGTATAAAATAAACTTCTGATGTAGCTATTATAGTTGTTTGTTTTTATTAGTATGTTTATGAAATGTCTTTTATTTGATTGAATAGACTATCATTTCTCAGCAATAATCACTTATGTCGAATATATATTTACATTTTGTTATAGATTATTTTTATCATGGATAGAGAGATTATAGGTAATGTTCATCAAATTTTTCTGAGTAGCAATCAAGGTATGTTGTTTATATTTAAATTTAGCTTTTTTAATTATTTATTAGTATTAGTAGTAATATTATATTTTTTTTTTATCATAGATGTATCTATCATGGATAAAAAGATTACAGATTATGTCCATCATCACATTTCATAGAATAACCATTAAGATATATTTTTATGCTTAATTTATTTTTTAATATTTTATTATTATTTATTATTAAGATTATATTTATTTTTAATCACAGATGCATCTAGGAAATTGAAGTGTCCATGGATATGATGTACGTAAATATTTAAAAATGAAAATGAATATTTGAGAAATCAACAAGTGCAATGGAGACTCGTAATAGATAAAGGAAATTTACAACATCAGTTTCATGAAGAATGAATGTAAATATATTTGTATGCGCATGAATATTATCATGTCACA